>OX465595.1:88608269-91108269 GCA_950022295.1 Bromus sterilis
ATTTATTTGCTCAGAAGAAGGAAAGTTGGCTGTGAGAATGATTTCTCGTACATAGTCTTTCCTAGGACCATTCCAACAGGATGCTCAGAGGTGGGTGGAGAAAAAGCTCAAAAGGCATACTTCATGCCCTTTCAGAGGATCTAAACCAGTCTTCATCCTTTCGCTTTTCAAAGCCCCTCGCAATAAATATGTAAATTCGTTTCGCAAAAATTCAGAGATTTTTGATCTCATACGCGCGAAAGAAAATAGAGTTCGATGCCAGGCGGATACTTGACATGTTCCCCTCGGGATACCTTCTTCTTACATAAGCATCTGTCTCTGAGGTTGACATAACAGATCTAGCTAATGATACAGGAACCGTTGGCCAGATGAAAGGAAGCAGGCAAGTCGATTGATCAAGGAGAAAACCTTGATCTTTCCTTTACCCCTAGATTTCGGATTATCCGGAAGGAGCACGAGGAGATTTGGCACATCAGCACGCATTCCTACTACTTGTTAAAACAAACTGCTATCATGGCGAAGCTCTACTAAGCTATATCAATAGGCTCCGCTCCTTTCCTGGACTGGACTGAAACTAATAGGCTGCTTCCTCGTCTGTACTTCAACTAGGAGGTTGTTGATATCACTCTAGATTCTCGAAAGGATATTGGATTGATTTCAAATCAAGGAAACTATTGAAATCGGGTAGCGAACCTATTGTTCCTTATTCTTTTGTCCTCCTCGGCTCTAGTTGAACAATGCACACACCCCGCTTTAGCTGCACATAATAAGGTGATCCGTGAGGCGGCTAGCTATTAGTTAGTGCGATGTGCAGTGAAGTGAGAGATCTCTCTACTCTAGTAGACCAGATGAAATAGCTGCAATGACTAATGTTTGATTGGGAAGACAGAATACATACGTTGACGTGCCCAGTCGAGCTACCGTAAGGTAGTCTAGTTAAGGAAAGGAAACCGGCTATTCCCCTCACGCTAAGGGTGCGATTCCTTACTCTCGCCAAGATTCGTCTTTCTCCCCAAGCTGGGTTTAAGCTTTCTATCTGTCCTTTCAGATCTGAAAAATAAATAATAGAATAGTAGGGCCCTTGATTTATGGGATAACCCGACCAAAGCATAACGATAGGATTCCTAGCAAAAGGCAGGGCAAGTGAGTTCTACACGATATTCGATAATGAAACGAGCCTTCCTCCTTCCTGGGACCTCTGGATCCGAGGCCCCGGCACCCGAGTAAGTTATCAAACCTGTTCTGTTTGCTTGTTTCCCGTAATCGGTAACAGAGGCCTTTGCTGGCACTTCTCGTCTCACCTAGCACAATGCGAAGTTCAGTAGTAGACCAGAAACAAATATCGACTTCTACTCTCCAAAGCAGACCAGAAACTAGTATCGACTTATGCTCGGGGGAAGAAGTCTTCATTGGGCCCATTGTCAAATAGCTCTGAGGAAAAGGCAGCACTGAACTAGAAACCACTAGGTTCGCCTTGCCCTCACAGACCATCAGACTTGATCTTCTTGATTCAGCAGATCAACGCATCCCACTATCTGAGAGAAAAGAAGGACCGCAACCTTTCTCTTGTCCAGAACTGGACGGGGAGAGTAGTATCCTGCACTAACCAATTAGAAGCAAGAGCTATGGGCATACTTAACTAGAACTCCCTCTTACTTAACTTCACTAACCAGCCCTAACTTAATGGAACTTACCTTAGTACACTATTTCTATTATACAGAGCAAGAGAAAGAAAACGATCTTCTTATCTTATCAATCCTAAGCAGGAAAGTCCTGTTAGTGAGTGGTAAAACAATAGATCCGACTAAACTAGTCCTCGTAGATTCAAGTAGTGGATCGGTACAATGGTTGTCTTCTCCTTTTTTCCGTAACAGGTCCAAAACTCAAGACTTTGCGCACCCACCATTCACTAAATTAAGGAAGAGAAGCGGGTTGTGAAGCCCCTACTTTGAAGGGGCTATTCTGCCCTTACTTTTTGTCACTCATACAGGAAGTAAGTAGTGAAACGGGTTCCCCTACCGTAATCTTTCACTAGCCCCAATGGATACGCACATTCGATAGAATCATAGTTTCCCCTACTTTCAATTGCTAATCGACGATGAAGCTCTTTCCCCTTTCTTCGACCTCCTTCCTGATATCCCTTAACTAATACTTGCCCACCTCCTCTCATTGAGCACTGTCTTCAGCAAAAGCAGATCCCTATGATCCATGAGCACAATATCACTATGGGCTGCTCCCCAAGTAGTGGAAACCTGTCAAGGTGAGCACTGGGCGGCTATAGACTTCAATCTAGAAAGACTCTTTGCATGCCAAGGATTCTATTTATTGTGACCCCATCCGCAAACCATTCCCTAAGGGCTACCTTTACAAAAAGGGATCAGAAACATGCCAGCCTAGTAAATATAGATAGGCGCACTAACTAATAAGGGGAGCGGGAATAACCCTATTTCTCATCAAAACAAGATGGATGTGCTCTAAATATTCCTGGCCAGTACCTACTTTTACTTGTGAAACATTAAAAAAGCAAGGCGAGGTTATTACCGACTTCTGATTTGGTTCCAGATCTGTATGTGATCCGCGCTGCTCAGCTCTCATATCTGCAACGAACCAGTTGTGAGACAGGAGTTTTTATAGTTGATCCACCCCTTCCCTGTTTTTGGAGCCATTTCACCCCAGATACACACCCCATAGAAACAAACTATTAAGAGCTCCACATGGCCTGCCACACCCAGGAACGGCTCCTGATCTCAGATCATCACTTCAAGCTGCTTCTGATGTGATTCAATTAGTTTCAAATGAACCCATTAGCTGCTTGCCACCAAATAGAGCTACGAGAAAGGATTGCCCTCCAAGGCAGATAGCAGAAACGGATCTTTCGAGCCATGGGGATGCTGATACCCGATCAATGAGAAGGTTTTACCCAAGAAATCCATATTCTTTGAGTTTCAGTAAGATCACTTCCTGGCGATAAGCAACGCACCAGTCCTCTTGTCAATGACTAGGGTTGATGACCCTTATTTGTGAGTTTGAGCCACACCACATATAGTTGAGTTGGAAGTTGGAAAACTAGTCATCATTGTTTTCGCTAAGGAGTTGATTGATTTCTTGAGGAATTGCATGCTCGTATAACGGAGAAAGTGCTCGATCAAAATAGAAGACAGACAATTGCACCCGTACACGCTACCTTTCCTTCTTCTAACAGAGGCCCATCACCTGCCAGCAAGGACTCTAGGAAATGTTACCAGATCCACCATCCTCGTTCGGTTTCCGGCGTACGCCTGGCGGGATCTAGACTGTCCCCACAGACCAACACTAGTCTTTCCTGCGCACTTTGTCCTCACTCGTGCGCACCCGGGAACAACTTCCCGGTCGGTCACCCATCCTCAAATCACTCCAAGCCAAGCACGCTTAACTTTGGAGTTCTTTGGATCCGGGCTCCCGGAAAAGAAGGTGCACCTTGTTGATATGAGTAGTCTATCATTCCTATTAATCCAGGATGTCACATACACCCACTCAAAGGAACCGACGTCCTCGTCGGCCCACAGGAACGTTCCCTCTGTGCACACGTCTGTGCGTCCAGTGCCGACACATGGCTCACCCATGTTCGCGCACTGACCCGCACACGCCCGTGTAACCGCGAGGGTCGGCTCTGATACCATTTGTAACGCCCCAGCCACACCCACCGGTTTCCGGCGTACGCCTGGCGGGATCTAGACTGTCCCCATAGACCAACACTAGTCTTTCCTGCGCACTTTGTCCTCACTCGTGCGCACCCGGGAACAACTTCCCGGTCGGTCACCCATCCTCAAATCGCTCCAAGCCAAGCACGCTTAACTTTGGAGTTCTTTGGATCCGGGCTCCCGGAAAAGAAGGTGCACCTTGTTGATATGAGTAGTCTATCATTCCTATTAAGCCAGGATGTCATAGAAGTGCTGTGGTGAACATCCTCGCCGACAACCCTTGAATGGTGTCGAGGCCAAAGGCGGTAACTGATGGTCATGTGTGTGTAGTAGTACACCCCTGCAGGGTTAACAAAACTATTCGAATAGCCGCGTCCACGGTTAAGGACTGCTTGGAAAGCTTAGCTTGATTATTAGACAACTTGAACTGGATACTTCTAAAACACACCAAGATAAGCGTGAGTGCTATGGTGTGCTTCTCGTGGGGAAGTCGAGGAAGTAACCATAGTGGTGTAATTGGTTGAAGAGATGTAGTGGACTCGTGTACGCTTCTTACCTCAAGTCTGGTACTCGTAGTTCAGGACTAGCCAAGTCAAAGCTGGCACTTCTGCAAGTGAAACCCCACCTCCCTTTACCTTGTTACATGTGCATGAGTAGTATAGTTCCTACGTAAGTCTTGCTGAGTACGACTTTGTACTCACGTTTGCTTATCCTATGTTTTAGATGAATCCACCGACCCCGATGGTGGCTTATAACCGAAGCTCGAAGAATGAAGACTCAGACCAAGACCAAGCTAGTGTAGTCCCAGTCAGACGACTGGTTCCCTCGTGGAGGGCTTGTTTTTAGATAAGGCTTCTCTAAGCCATTTGTTAAACTTGTCTGTACTCAGACCTACTTTGCTTCCGCTTGTCTGTTGTAATGTTGGATCACATGCTTGTGATCTCTGTGTGCACTCGGTAAGAGTTATCAATAAAGATGTATACTTTGTAGAGAATTGCAATGATACCTGTTGTTCATACAAGGCATGTGTGCTGCGTGTATGTTTATAACATGCATGTCTTTGTATGGGTTTTCGAGACCTTAGTTGTGATCTGGCTGGCGGTATTTTATACACCAAGTGGCCCTTAGATGTGCGCAGCTTGGGGCATCGCGATGCGATTGTTCGAGACTCCGTCTCGTGCACACTTTGATGTATGATCGAGCCCACCCGAGACCCCGACTAAGTGATCGGGCTGGAGTAAGTCTATGTAAGAGTTATGAGATAGTCGATAGTATGGTTGAGGCGACTTGTCTTTGAATATGGGAGTTCAGCACCCATATCATTTAGACTTGTGTGCGGACGATGAGGACCCATCTCAGTTGATCATTCGGCCTGGATGGGATGTCCCTCACGTACGATGCTTTCCGAGAACGTTCTGTGCTTGGCCTTGTCTGCTTAGACAAGTGGGTACGGTTCTCGACTCTCCATATGACTATGTCGTAGCAGGACTTGCATACGCTAACCCCGGGTCCCGACAGCCTCGACAAGTTAACCAAATGCTATGCATGTAAGTGTCCGACACAAACCCATCACGCCAAGGAGATCTAGCAGCACCCTAATTGTATAGGCCTACTACTAAACATACATGACATGTGATGTGCAGCAATTGGGGAGGCAAATTTTACTTGACATTCTTTGAGGGTTCATCCTACTTAAAACATCTACCATGTCAAAGAAGGATGCATAAAGGGATAAACTTTCACAGGCAGTTTATACAAGTGATATGGTATAGCCCCTTTATCATAGCGCATGGTGATCTCCATCTCCATGTGCGTGAACCTCCCATGGAGATCTCCATCTCCATGTACGGTTCTCCTCATGGTGATCTCCATCTCCACGCCGTAGTGTCAACCGCCAAGTGTTACATAAGTTACTATGCTATTACAAACTAATAGCTATGAAATTAAGTTACATTACATGGCTTCACATGTTGACACGCAGGTCATTAATACAATAATGAGACAACCACATGGCTCCAGCCGGTTGTCAAAACCATGACACGCAGGTCATGAACAACAACATACACAATGGGCTATACCAAATCACCATCATTCCCTGCAAAACCAAGTTAGACGTTCTACCGCCGTCTAAACCTCTTTTAGCACTAGTCAAATTAGGTCTGCGAAAAATCGCCTAATTAACTAAAAACTAGTCGCTTTTTTGCATATATTTTCATTCTGCATCGTTTGGTAGGTCACGGAGCTCAATCGTAGTTCATATGACCAAGATATGGCCTTTGAACCGAACCTGCTCACATATTTCTGGACAGCAAGGATCATATCCACGCCGTGTCCTGATCCGTGTCCCGGATCAATCACAAAGTGATATCCGCGTGCTACAACAGGGTTTACGGCACAGTGTCTATCCCAATGGCGGATAACCTACCTCTAGGGATAAGTTGTGGCATGACCTAAGTAGCTCGCGCCTCGGGACAGATCATGAAACCAAGAACCTCAAACATGCAAAACCAATCTGATCTACCAACACAAGATCTGATCTACATATCTCCATATGAAATTCTATCACGAATTCAACACCACGCAACAGAGGCTCTGATACCACTGCTCTTGGGGCACGCGGTACGCTACGCTAGCGCCAAATTAAAATTTCTACCGCGCACAACCAAGATCACTGCTACTGGGGATGAACTACGTGATTAGGGTTTACCACTAGACGCGCAGTCACGGCAGTGGAAGGAGAGTTGGCGATCCGTGTCGGCGGCTGCTCCTCGAATCCCTCGAACCGATCTCTCGTACCGATCCCACGAACGGAGTCCCGCGATCCGATCCCGCGAACAGTTCGTCCAAGCGCCACAGGTGCAGCGCCTCCAAGGGATGCGCACGTACAAGGAGGAGCACCGGGCGGCGGACTGCTAGGTCCGGCGGCTCGGCCTGGAGGTGGAGTGGCGGCTAGGGTTGTGGTCTGTCCTGTGCCCCTTCAGGGTTCTCCCTAGCCTTTATATAGGCGCTCGTGGAATGGCCTCAACCCTTGAGTCAATCCGGACCCTCCATCCATATTCCATTCGGATCACATCCGAATGGGCTCCTTTCCTCTTAAGCGCGTGACCCTATAGGTTCACGTACACATGAACACGTCCCGAATCACATCCGGTTCGATAGTTGGTAGCGGTTCCTAGCAGAACATGCCGACGCCCATATATGCGTAAAGTCATAAGACGAACCATTACAAAGTGTCATATGCAACATTCCTTTTGCCTCACGATATATGTTGTCAAGCTCAAGGCGAGTACTTGTCACCCTTGTGATAGCTTGACCTCTCTTCTCGAAACCGTGATACAGATTCCTTAACCGGTTTAACACTTAACCCATGTCGCATGGCCATTCTTTCTGAATATTATCACTCGAGAGGGCCCAGAGAATATCTCTCCAAAGTGGAGGGGAAAATCCCATCTTGATCAACCATGTCTCGTGGCATGTATCATGACTCACCCGTAAGCTACCTTTATAACTACCCAGTTACGGTGTACCGTTTGATAGTCCCTAAGTGAGTCATTCCTCATCCCGAGAACATGCGAGGACCTCAGGTCTAGGACATGGCATATACATTGTATTTTGACTAACAGATGACAATATCTCGCTGCGTCTCAAAGTGGGTCTCTGTCCAACTCAGTGATCCCATCACTAAGTTCATACTGTCGGTAGCATCTCCATGCTCATGACTTGTGAAACATAGTCATCAATCGAATCATATACTATTCAAGGATATGTGTCCGCATAACCTTATCAACTAGGGACCATTTGAACAATCATCATAGAATATATAGTCTCACAAACAAGTCACATACTTATTGATACATATCAGTGATGATGTTCAAGGACAATACAAATAACTCATGAATACATAAGGAGATAACATCATAAGATGATTGCCTCTAGGGAATATCTCCAACATAGACTTCTCCCATGTCCTCAAGAACTAAAGTAACTACTGTAAGGCCCGATATGCGGTACTGTTCTAGATCTATATGTTTCCATCCAGATCCGAGGACGAAGCACATGTCGGTCCCACCGCGACATATGACAATGCCTTATGCCCCGGATTTCCAACATGATATCACAACATTACAGATACAAGGATACAACATCTCATACAATCGGCATACAACTGCCTCAAATACAATAAAACATCGGAAGGTACATGTCTGAGTACAGACTACAATCAAATGCCTAGTGGAAAATAGAAAAACATCGATACCCATAACCACACGGGTTCAGGCCCTCCGCCGGGATCCGCCTAACTACTCGTCGTCGAGTCTCCACGCGAAACGTCGATCACCATACCTGTTGTCGATCAAGAACCTTGAAAAGAGTTTGGGGTAGTATCATGAGTACAGAGGTACTCAACATCCAACTGTAGTGGTCATCTGACCCAGCAAGGACTTCATCACTCGTCATTCTAGGAAAACTACTAGTTTACGGTAAGGAAGGGGTAAGTGGTGAGGTTGCTGCCGCACTAGCATTTATGAAGTGGCTAACGATCTAGAGAGTAAGGTAAGAAGCCAAGCATTCGATGAGGAATCGCCTCCAACAAGTCTGCTATCCACCTACATACGCAAACATAACACCTATCCTATCCTTGTCCTCCTCTTCGCATCCCGACGAATAAGAAGCAGTCAAGGCACACACACGTTGATAAGGTTATTTAAGATTATCTCAGTTGTTGTTGTCTATGAACAAGGAGTAGGTCTCAAGTCGTCCATAACCGTGGACACGGCTTCTCGAAAAGATTTAACCCTGTAGGGGTGTACCAACTGCCATTTACAAGGCTCCGCACGCACGCCCATCTCTCTCAGTTGCTACCCATCACAGGCAACCATTTTATGATTTAGTTCCAAGAGATCCGAAACGACAGGCCCCTCTAACTAACAACGAACAAATCCGGGTGGCCCCCGGTGAGTCGACATCCGTCTCAGGAGCCGGCCGCGCTCTCGATCTGGTCTCTACCGTCTGTCGCATGTTTGGATAGCCGGTTAATCACACATGGGAAACCGGGTCCTCAGCCGGACATTGAGGGCAAGCAAGGGAACTATGTCCTCACTGGTCCGGGTTCGTTTAAAAAACTGTTGGCAGCTGACCAGCATACACACGGTTTCAAATGGTAAATCAGCTTGGGCCACCACTAGAAATGCTTGAAGCTAGGTCGGTAAGAAAAGGGGACCCCATAAAATCCCACACGCGGTTAGGCACGCTCAGTTTTAAAACCAATACCCAGAACTCGGATCCTAGGTGACTCGAATGGAACAAAGCGTCGGGGCGGGATAGCCTAGACCTTCCATCCTTCGTCGAATATAGTCAACATTATAATAATCATATCATCAACAACAATATAATAATGTGATATCCCAAAACCAAGGAGTAACAGGGTAACATTGTAGCATCCTAAACATGCATACTAAGCAGGGGCTGAGCAACGAGCAATAGTAACATAGCAGTACATGGTTTGCTGGGAGGGGACATGGCTATATTGGTTTGAAAGAGGCTGTAAACATGTGGTAGGATCAAACATCGAACCTATCCTAGACTAGCATGCAAACCGCTGGTTGAAATAGAATGGATCATAAGTAATGTATAGTCCTTGCCTGTTGGTAAGTCGGGTTCCGAAGGTGTAGTGGATCGCAAGCTCGCATCGTCTCTGAGAGGTACCCGCGGAAGCACACAACACGATAAACACTGGAAAGCAATCAACGAGTAAGCATCTATTACTACGAGGCAAACACGAGCAAGCATCAACAAGAAGGCAACACGAGACATCGCACCTACCGTCGAGAGCGGTTACTAACAGGTTAAGTGGAGTACTCGTCACACACGACGATACCGCACCTTTACAAGGGTTCAAGTTGTTTAGCTACAGGTGATCAACAAAGGTTGTTAACATGGCAACTCAAGCAAGCATGGCATAGCACACAAACATGGCAAGAGGTGAAGCACAAAGGAAACTATCTATGCTAGTAAATTTAAGTGAGACACAACCTAAACATGGCATAACACTAAGTACCCCACGACAATTAAAAGATTTGGTACTGTTCTTCCCTAAACCATATCTTAGGTTGGTTAACAACAGAAAACAATAGCATAAACACAAAGAACATGAAAAACTAATCAAGTTACATATAAAGAACACCCCAAACGGAGTTACGGTTAAAAACTTACAAGCAAAACAAGTTACGGGCACAATCTTCCAACATCAGGAAGCACATTTTAGAGCAATGCATAAACAGGATAATCAATGCAAACATACTCACAAATGATATGGAACTAAAGTGGACATGACAGGGAAGGCATGGCAAAAAGAATCATGCAAATAGGCATCATAGATCAAAAGATATTAAGCATGCAACATGGCATCGGAACGTTACAGACTTAGAGAAAAACAGAGGTGGCTGTCAAAAACAGCAGCATAGCAACTTTGGAGCTCAATAACTATATGACCAAAAAGCATATCATGGCAATGCAATACATATAATGGAATTAGACATGATGCTTAACAATATGCAATTTGAATCACTCAATTCCGATAAAAGGTTGCGACTCAACCGTCACCCGAAGTTGCAACAAAATATAAACAGCAACACACTAACAGCAGGGTAGCTAGTTTGGAGCAAGATACAATCATGATGCAGCAAGCAATTATGGAATGTGAATGCATGAAACTGAAGTAGAAACAATGCTTAACGCAACGCAAAAGGAATCACTCAATTCCGACGTACGGTTGCGAAGCAACCGTCGCCCGAAGTTGCAATAAAATAACAGTTTTCAGCACAGCAGCACATTAACATCAGGATCACCACTTTGGAGCAAGATTTATTATAGATAAAGCACCCAAACATGACAAGTTAAAGCATGCAAATTACGTACACATGATGCTTAACACATAGGAGAAAGAATCAATGCAATAGGCCTCATGGATGTGTCACAATCATCATGCAAAGTTGCAATAAACGGCCTGATGCCCACTTCAACGCAGAATTAAACTATCTAGACGGCCTCAAACGGAAAAACTTTCTACATACGAACGCTAGAGCAAGCAAAACTGAGCAATATTCGTTTTGGGGGCACGTTCATCGGAGCTACGGATCAACGGGAATTAACGTTGCAAAAATGAATCAGCATCAACTTACACAGGGACTTAGCAGAAATTAGCATGGGTTAGTCAGGAAAAAAAATATAAACAACCAAAAAGAAAAAAGGCCTCACCCTCTAGTGGGCTCGGCCCACTGGTGGCTAAAGGGTGCTGGGGGCCCTGGCGCTGGGCCACGGTGGCCTAGCATGCCGGCCCATGTGGCTGGAGGAGCCCAGCCGGGCGCGCTTGGATCGGGTCCGTCCCGATGCTGACGCCGACTCGGCAGCGGGTGGCGGCGCCAGCCACCGGCGTGGCTCTCCGGCGAGGGAGACGGCCCTCCGACGAGGTCCCGGCGAAGAGGAGGCTGGCGTGGGGGCGCGGGGGCGACGAGGAAAGGCGGCGAGCTGCTAGGGGCGAGGCGAGGCGACCAGATCGGGCGAGCTCGGGCTCGCCGGCCATGGCTCGGCGGGCGGCGACCTGCAGCTGCGAGGAGAAGGAAGGTGAGAAAAGGAGGAGAAGAGAAGAGGGAGAGGAAGAGGAAGGAGGGGCCGGGCGCGGCGGCTGCTGGACGCCGACGGTTGGCCAGAGGGAGGTGGCGGCGGCGACCTCGCAGGCGTGGAGGCTGCGGCTTGGAGGAGAGAGAGAGGAGAAGGAGGTAGGTGGAGAGGTCACGTGGCCAGATCTAGGCCGTCGGATCGCCAGATCTGACGGTCCAGAGCGCCTAGGGGGCAATTGTGAGGGGGGTGGCTGCAATTTTGTGGCTAGGGAAACCCTAGAAATGGGTGGGAGTGTGGTGGTCTTTATATAGCTCAGGTGGCTGGCAGTTTGCAAAAACATCCCCGGTTTTTCTCTCGCGCGCGCAATGCTCACGTTTCTGACCGCCGGGGTCCGCAGTACCTCCGATTCGGGTAAAACTTTGAACTGCGTGATCAGCGCATCGAACCGGCGGCGTTCACCTCGCGCTGGAACCGTTCCGAAAACACTTTCCGGCGCGCTATAAAAATAACCCGTTTAATTATTAAACGGGGTTTTTGTTCCGTTGGCTGCGGCTGGGCTCGTGCGGTTTTCGCGACGGTGATCGGGTGAAACCCGGTGTCGCAAAGGTCGAGTGTCAGGGTGGCAAGGGTCGGTCTCCGTCCGATACAAGATAAGAGGGGGAAAATAATCGCCGATCGATAAATCGGGGATGCAAACACCACAAACAAATCAGACAATCAAACAATTCACACCGAAAACAATTTTTTTAATTTTTGTGAAATCTGGGCTGTTACAACTACTCACAAGACATAAAAGAGATCATGATCATAGGTGATAGATGGGTTGCAAACAATCTGGACACAATCTGGACGCAAAGTAGTAATCAACACCAACAGAGTAGAGAGGATAGATAGTACGGATTACAACACAAGTTGCAATTGTGAGATGAGATGGGATGGAGATGGAGATGGTGCTGATGTTGGGGATGATGTTGATGATGATCTCTATGAGGCCCGCGACGATGATGATGACGATGGCGATGATCTCCCCTTCCGGGAGGTGATCCCCACGGGGGAATCTGCCCGCCGGAGATGGCTTTTTCTTCTCTGTAGGTTTCCGCCACGAGGCGGCGGAGAAGCTCTGAAACTCCGCATCTTTTAGGGTTTTTACCCCAGGGGTGTAATATAGGCCAGAGGGGTCACCGAGGAGGGCCACCAGGCATCCAGGAGGGTGCCTGGCGCGCCCTAGGGGGGCGCGCCAGGGACCCTTCCGGAGCCGTGGTGGGTCCCCTCTGGTCAATCTTTGGTCTCCTCCAGTGAATCTCCAAAATAATGATCCACGTCCAATTTCATCAAATTTGGAGTTGATTTGATTCCGCAACTTAATGTCCAATTTTCATCGCTGAATTTTGCTTCTGCTGCTTTGGCACCGGAAAGTTGCAAACTGTGTAAAATAAGCCAAAACAACATAAGAACAATACTTTAAAGTGGAATATATCGATGAATAGGGTTAAATTACAATATAAAATAGTGATGCATTTTGGACGTATCAATAGGCTCCACCCATTCGGCTTCATGATATACTTTTGGTTCATCATCAAGGGTGGAGCCATCTTCAATAGCATCATTTTCTCCAAAGCAAATGCGATTAAGCCGATCTTGTGGATCAACCGCATCATCAACCTGTGGTTGAGCAACCACATTGGATTGTGAAGGGTCTTGTTCTTGATCTTGGATAATGGGCTCATCATGAGAAATTGAATCTTGAGTGGTAGGAGGAGGTTTTTGTGGTGGTGGAACACTTGGCCCATCACCCACCTCATCATCTCTAGGAACTTGAGCAATGGGCACAAGATCGCCAATGCCCATTGCCAAGATGTCTTTAGAGGTATATTCATTATTACCTGCATCACTTAGATCAACTTGCTCCCCATGGGATCCATTAAATTCATCAAACCCACGTCACAAGTTTCCACAACACGTCCGGTGGATTTGTTGTAGACCCTATAGGCGTGAGAGTTTGAGGCATACCCAACAAATATACCCTCAATTGTTTTGGATTGAAACTTAGCTAACCGGTCTTTCTTATTGAGAAAGAAACACTTACAACCGAATACTCAGAAGTATTTGATGTTTGGCTTGTGACCGGTTAGAAGTTCATAGGGGGTCTTCATCAAGATCTTACGAAGGAAGAGCCGGTTTTGTGGATGACATGCAGTGTGGATGGCTTCGGCCCAAAAACTATAAGGTGACTTGTACTCATCCAACATGGACCGGTCCATCTCCACAAGAGTGCGGTTCTTCCTCTCGGCTACACCATTTTGTTGAGGGGTGTATGGTGCGGAATATTGATGCTCAATCCCCTCATCCCTCAAGAATTCTTCCAAGGTGTAGTTCTTGAATTCGATGCCATTGTCACTTCGTATTGCCAAGATAGCCATGTTGTACTTTCTTTGGGCTTGCTTGGCAAATTCAATGAAGGTGGCCTTCGTCTCGTCCTTGGACTTGAGGAAGAACACCCATGTGTATCTTTAATAATCATCAACAATGACAAGTCCATATTTCTTCCCACCAAGAGTATCCCATGATGGAGGCCTGAAGAGATCCACATGAAGGAGCTCCAAAGGCCTTGAAGTTGACACGATATTCTTGGGGGTGTGTTTTGCTTGATGTTGCTTCCCGGCTATGCATGCACTACACACACGATCTTTCTCAAAATACACGTTTGTTAGTCCCAGGAAGTGTTCACCCTTTATGATATCTTTTAGATTTCTCATGCCAACATTGGCTAGCCAGCGATGCCATAGCCACCTGATACGTCCAAAACGTATCTATAATTTCTGCTTGCTCCATGCCTCTTTTGTGTGATATTTCTATGATATTGACGAACTTCCATACACTTTTGATCATATTTGGACTAACCTATTAACTCAGTGCACCCCAGTGCCAGTTCCTGTTTTCTACTATTTTTCTATTTCATGTTTCCCCCATATTAAAAGTGCTCCAAAAACTCGGGAAAAATCCAATAAAAAATCAGCATACAGGAAGCTTCCGGAATCATCAAGGGGGGGGGGGGGCAGAGGGGACCCACCAGGGGCCCAGGCGCCCTCCCGGTGCGCCCCAGGGTGGGGCCGCGCCAGGGGGCCGCCTGGACCCCTGGTGGCCCCCCTGGCTGCCCCCCTTCGCCTATTTATTCCTCGTGACGCAAAAACCCCGAGTCGGGAACTCGTTTTTGCGATCTCTCCTCTGTTCCGCCGCCGCCGCGCTTCCAAGATCGGGAGCACCAGAAGACCTCTTCCCGGCACCCTGCCGGAGGGAGGAACCACCTCCGGGAGCTTCTCCACCACCATGGATGCTTCCCGGATGAACCGTGAGTAGTCCACCTTGGACCATGGGTCTATGATCAGTAGCTATGTGATGTTCTCCTCCCCTTTTTGTTGTTCATGGATTAGACCTCGTGAGCTGCCCTACATGATCGAGGCACAAATGTAATATTTTTGCTGTTGCTATGCTGAGTTTGCTGGGATCCGATGGATTATGAGATTATGTTCATATTGTGTTTGAGTAATATATTTGATTCTCCTCTTTTATATTTATGTTCTTGAGTAATTCTTGCATGTTCTCCGTTGCTGTTTATTGCTTTGGCCAAGTAGTAGGTAGTGACTCCAAGAGGGAGCGTTATGCATGATTGTGGGTTCATGCCCCCCGATAACTAGCTTGAGTGACAGAAACATGAGTTTAGGGGATGTACTGTTGCCACAAGGGGCAAAACAACGGTGCTTGTACTTGCGGGTGCAAGGATTTTTTACTTTACGCAAAGTTCTTTCAAGGATTGTTTACTTTGCAACTTAATACCAGCGAGATTTTCTGGATAGATATCTCAAGGTGGATTATTAGTAGGTAGATGCAGATGGATTTCGTCTACTTGTCTTGGCGTACCGCCCATGATTTTGAGCCCCTTCCTTTCTTTATAGAATAATTAGCATTGGTTTGCGCACATAATCCTTTCAATTTCCCGGCTGTAATTTGTTTATCTCGCATGGCTATTTTATCGTCTTTTGGGAGAGAGACATCACTAGTGAACATCATGGCACCCCGGTCCATATTTCCAATACTGTTTACACCCACTATCAATTTACTACTTTATTTACTTTTCAGTTTCTATCACTATCATTATTATCCCGTGCGTTTTATCTTTTGTAAACAACAAGGCCGAAGGAATTGATAACTCCTCTGTACTCGTTGGGAAGAAAAGTTATTTGATGTGTATGCAGGTCCAGGTCAAGGAAGCAACTTTTGTCTAAAACGGTGCCATTGTTTCCTTGCCACCTTCTTGTATCTGTTGGAGTCCTATTGGTTCGACACTCAACCTTAGCATCTTCGCTAAGGGCAATTGCCGTTGTCTACATCTCAACCTTCCACTTTGGGTAACTAACGAGGGGGCGTTAAATCGTACCATCAAAAGCAATTTCTGGCGTCGTTGCCGGGGACTCCACTCTTCAAGATAGGGGAGTTGAACACTATCTTTTATCTTTGCTTTTTAGTCTTGTTAGTTTACCTTTCAGTTTTTGCTTTAGTGTCCTTTATCAAAAATCCAAAAAAAAGTATGTCTAGTTCCTTACTTGCCAATCAATGTCTAACTTCTTTGAAACCAGAACTTATTGGCATGGAGGATTCGCCGAGGATCAACAAAAGTGGTACAAGGAACACCGCTTGTATCAAAAGGGGATACACTTATGGAAACAAATACTACAGAAAATTACTTTGAGAGAGGAAAGTTTGGTTGTAGAAACTTTCATGTTACAAAACAACTCTCTTTATGATGAAAGTTTTGAAGTTGTTCTTGTACCACCTTCCTATGCTTGTCTCTTTGCGCTTCTTCAATTTATTTTCTTACAAGATGCCAATGCATAGGAAGTGGGTTAGGCATAAATACGTTTTATATTTGCTTCTTGATGCTCTTTTTTGCTTCAAATCCTTATTCTTATGGGAGCATCTTCTAAAATCTTTTTGCCTAGCTTAAAGGCATAAAAGAAAGCGCTTTTGGGAGGCAGCCCGCAATGAATTTAGGATTTCCTTTTTGTTTTTCTTCTGTTTTTAGTGGTCTTGATGATTGTTACTACTGAAGCAACATCATTGTATCTTTACTTTTCAAGCTTTGTGCCTTTTATAGCCTCATATGACAAGGGAAGTGAAAGTTGTGACATGTTGTCCAGAAAACAGATTCTGTCCTCGTGACTAGAAAAATCCCGGTTCATCTTTTTGAGCTGAATTTTTTACACAGCGTGCTCTATAAAATTACAGAACTTTCGCATGTTCTGAGTTTTTTTATTTGAGTTGCAGAAGTATCCCTAAAAAATTCTTTACTACCTGCTAGTCTGTTTTTCATAGATTCTGTCCTGTTTTGCCTTTTCTTCGTTTTGCGAACCTTAAGCTTGATTTTTCTTTGAATTTTTTTTAGAAATCTTGAGAAACAGTAGCCCTTCAAGAATATCTTTATTTCCAGTAGAGAAAAATTATTTTATTATGGGTACTAACCTCGCTAATCAGATTATGATGAGTTATGTATGAAGGGAGTTTTCAAGTGTGCGAGGGAAGATGATGAAAGAAGATTCAGGAGTGTCAAGAGCTCAAGCTTGTGGATGCCCCCATGCATCCCCAAGAAATATTCAAGGAGACTCAAGCGTCTAAGCTTGGGGATGCCCCCGTGCATCCCCTTCTCCATCAACAATTATCAGTTCGTCTCTCGTTTCACTATAATTTTATCACTTCATGCATTATGTGCTATGCTTGGAGCGTTTCGCTCTTAGGTTTTATTTTTAGTTTTCTTTAGCTTTTTTTCTGTTCATAACAAGTTAGAACCCATCTTTCTTTGTGTGGGAGATAAACACACTCCACTTTCAAAATCTAGAACACAACATAGGACTTTTCATGCTTATCTTTGTTGTGTGTGTTCTTTATCTTTTTCATAGCTACTGTCATGTTTTGCTCTTAGTTTTCATGTTAATCTTTTCAAAGAGCTTTTTTTTAGTTTTTTAGTGGAACTCTCTTGAGTTTTCATGTTTATCTTGTTTAGAGAGTTTGCCTATTGCACTGAGTTTTGTGTCTTGACTTGAAGTAGGTAATTGAGGTTGCTATTCTTTTGTAGTAGTAACTTGCAATAGTTTTGAGGTATTGTTTTGAGTAATGTTTGGACTTTTGGTGTCAAGAGCTTTAGCCTATTAGTGATAGATGTCGTATTTTGGGCAATCCATGTTTATTTTCAAAACTTACAAAATTAGTTGAGAACTTTAGCTACTAGATGGATCACTACTCTTCTGAGGGGTCGAATATTAGAGTACACTCACGTACCATGAGTCGAGGATGCGCAAGGATAACCAAACCCCCATACACTCCTCCTCGGGGTACTTTTCTCTTTGTGAAACCTCCTTATTAGATTGAGAGTTACCGATAATAAGTGCATGAGTTCTTCGGACTAATGTGAGTATTCGAAAGTTGACACTTCCACCTTCCCGTACTTTGCTAGCCTCTCCTATGCCATGCATTGCTTTCTTCTCACTCCGAGAGTTGGTGTCCACCTTCGCCGGTGCATCCAAATCCTTGGCATGATACGCTCTGTCATCATAAAACTCCTTATATAGTTCCTCAAAACAGCCACCATACCTACCTATCAAGGCATTTCCATAGCCTTTCCGAGATACATTGCCATGCAACATCCACTTTCTCATGACTTGATCTTCATGTCATACATGCTACTTGATTGATCGATGAGCCGCATGCTAGTTGGGCCTTTCCCTAATCATTGCTACATGACGCGCTAGTATCATTGCATATCCTGCTACACTAGCAGAGGCATACATTTGCATACATCATGATAGTTATATTTTCTTTATGATTTGAGTACTTTTGTAAAGTGTGAAAGATCTTCTACACCTTTTGTAATATATAGAGTGTTGCCCCTAAAGTGAGGAAAAGATTCCAAAGTGGACAAAATAAAAGATCACAAACAGGACAAATGAGAGAAATAGAAAGAGCCATTGAGGCCACCAAAAAAATACAAAAAATAGAAAAAGAAATAAGAAGAGAGAAGGGGGCACACTACTATTCCTTTTGAGAGATACACACTCGTACTCCCTCTTATATCTTGTACTCCATAGAGATTATCATTCATGCATATAGCTATGTGGGGACCTTCACACTATAGAACTTGGCTTTTATATTCCAATGATGAGCCTCCTCAAATGAGCTCTAGGTCTTCTTGAGCAAGCAAGTTGGATGCACCCCCACTAGTTCCATTGGAGAGCTTACCTTAGCTCATATGTGCATCCGTTGCATGGCAATCCCTACTCCTCACATCATATCTATCATTTGGCTTTCTCTCGCCTATGATTGTCCTCATTGATGTGATCCTTTCACACCTTTTTGTCTTCCTCCTCCACCATATTCTCTATTTTCCATCCTAAGTGTCAACTTTATTGCTTACACTCATCCATTTCATGAGTGCTCAAAATGTCAAAAAGGAGTGGATCATTTTGACTTGTACCTGGCTAGTGGTCTGGGGATGAGTCAAGATAAGATTCCAAAGAAGACCAAGTGTGAAACTTTACTAGATTGAGTTCTCAACACAAAAATACTTTTTCTCGTATATCCCTATCCCCTTTCTTGCACACAAACACCATTTGGAGACATTCGAGTCACGGACAGCGAGAGCTCTTCCACCTTTATGTTCTTATGTTGCTTATTTCAATACTAAATATAGACTCTTTCCTGTTATGACTGAATTGAATTACATGCCTTGATTGCTTTACTTAAAAGTTCTTATATGGTTGTTAGCATGTCACCAAAGAAATTATGCTTTTATCATTTACCTACTCCAGGACGAGCAGGAATTAAACTTGGGGATGATGATCGAGGCACATATGTAATATTTCTGCTGTTGCTATGCTGAGTTTGCTGGGATCCGATGGATTATGAGATTATGTTCAGATTGTGTTTGAGTAATATATTTGATTCTCCTCTTTTATATTTATGTTATTGAGTAATTCTAACATGTTCTCCGTTGATGTATATTTCTTTGGCCAAGTAGTAGGTAGTAACTCCAAGAGGGAGCGTTATGCATGATTGTGGGTTCATGCCCCCCGATAACTAGCTTGAGTGACAGAAACATGAGTTTAGGGGATGTGTTGTTGCCAAAAGGTGGAAAACAACGGTGCTTGTACTTGCGGGTGCAAGGATTGTTTACTTTACGCAAAGTTAGTTGTCTGGTGCTTTGAGTTTACACTTTGGGTGGGATTCGCAACTTAATACCAGCGAGATGTTCTGGATAGATATCTCAAGGTGGATGATTAGTAGGTAGATGCAGATGGATTTCGGTCTACTTGTCTTGGCGTACCGCCCATGCTTTTGAGCCTCTTCCTTTCTTTATAGCATAATTAGCATTGGTTTGCGCACATAATCCTGTCAATTGAACATCATAGGACCCCGTTCCATATTTCCAATACTGTTTACACCCACTATCAATTTACTACTTTATTTAGTTTTCAGTTGCTATCACTATCATTATTATCCCGTGCGTTTTAACCTTTGTAAACAACAAGGCCGGAGGAATGGACAACTCCTCTGTACTCATTGGGAAGCAAAGTTATTTGCTGTGTGTGCAGGTCCAGGTCAAGGAAGCAACTTTTGTCTAAAACGGTGCCATTGTTTCCTTTCCACCTTCTTGTATCTGTTGGAGTCCTATTGGTTCGACACTCAACCTTAGCATCTGCGCTAAGGGAAATTGTCGCTATCTACATCTCAACCTTCCACTTTGGGTAACCAACGAGGGGCCGTTAAATCATACCATCACCACCCCTTGTCCGCCTTGGCCATTAGACAAGTTGCATGGTAGGTACTCTCTTTCGAAAAATCAACCGTGTAAAGGTTTCCATCCAACTCTCCAACAAAGGCCACTTCGAGAGTATCTCTCCTAAATACTTTCACACTTGTTAGGCCAAATAGTGTATCATAACCAACAGAAGCTAACTGACGAAAGGAAAGCAAATTGTATTGAATGGATTGGACAAGCATGAAATTTGCAAGAGACATGTAATAGCCACCTTTCCCAAACCAAGTACCTTTCCCTTGGAACCACCACCAAAGACAATGCTCATATATGGTTGAATGTCATCCATGAAGTCCTTGAGCAAACGGCTTTCTCCGGTCATATGATTGGTGCACCCACTATCAATCACCCATTTGACTCCACCGGAGAGAGTGTCCTACACATAGGTTTTGGCTTTGGTTAGCGGTGCCCATTTTGCGATGGGACCTCTAAGGTTAGTAACAAGGGTCTTTGGAACCCAAATTGTATAGAAACGGAAAGCATTACGGGGACCAATGAATTTTGCAAACACCTCTACATCCTTTCCCTTACGGAGCACATAGGATGGAGGCATCTTCTCCTTCTTCTTGTGAGAAATGGGCTTGCCCCTAGTGGCCTTCACATTCCCAACACCAACCTCATCAACCCTTTTCTTACCTTTTTCCTTGTGCCCTTCACGAACAAAGATCACGTTTTGAGGAGTTGACCCCTTGCTAAGGGTGACATCCTTTGTCACACTCGTACTTGGATCAAGCCCAAGTCCCTCCTTAGCAAAGGACTCCTTGTGATGACTTAGTACATCATTTAGGTTTTTCTCGCCTTGGGCACAAGTCAAGAGGCCCTTCTTTAGTTGAGCATGAAGAGATAAGTTCTCCTCAATGAGAGATGCTTGATCAAGAGTAGAGTTAGTAGCACAATGTAACAACCCATGAGCAATAATTGAAATCTTCATGAGATTGTACTTTGTCTGATGACTTTGTAACTTGGCATGGTGCTAGAGATTATAATTTCATGTGATGATTTAATTTGCAAAAGGGTTTTGGGCCCATTTGATTTGAATTTGAATTCAACAGAAGGGCTCAAGAGAGGTGTTTGATGAATTGTTCCATTTGCAATTGTGCTCCCCTAAACCTCAAACTTGGCATAGCCTTTTCCATTACATTGCCAAGGGTTTTAAAAACCTCACATCCTTTTTGCCATCACCAAAAATGGGGGTTGTAGTTCAAAGTGATTTTAAATTTCAAAAATGACTCCACATTTTAGTTGTTGCAAAAATGCCCAAATCAATTTTGTAAATTTAGGAATATTGCAAGGTGCATTATGCATATTTTTATGTAAATAAATTCCATGTAATAAATTCTGGAAAACCCCAAAGTCCTTTTCTGTTTTGTTAAATGGAAAAGGTTCATCAGGGGGGTTTTTTCTCCTTTTTTTCCTTCTCTGGTGCAGGCCCAACCCACATGGGCCTCAACTCCCCACAGCCCAGTTGGCCCCGTCCAGCGAAGAGGTACGCGAAGGCGTCCTTGGCCGTTCGATCTCCATCAGGCGGCCCTCCTTCGTCGCCTTTCCATGCTGGAGAGGCCCCCGCCAGACTCCTCTCGCACAGCCGGCCGAGGCGTCGACGTCGACGACGGCCAGCGTGGATGGAGCCTCCCCCTTTATAAGGAGGGCACCAGAGGCCCCCGCGAACCCTAGGGCTCCAGTCTCCCCTACCAATTCAAGCCGCCGCCGCATGGTTCGTCCCCAAGTCCCACCCCTGTTCCGCCATGGCCGCCGGCCAATTCCTGCAAATTCTTCGCCCCTTCCTCAATCCTTGGCCGTGCGCTCGGTTGCTTCTTATCCTACGAGTTCTTGATCCTTTCTCGCTCGCAGGTTGCAGTGAGGGGCACGGGATTGCTGTGGAGCCATGGACGTCACCGGGAAGATCCACGCCGCGACGTCGTCTCCAAACTCCTCGTCTTCCTCTTCGGCAGGGCTAGGGCGCACGACGTGACCCGCAAGGTGAGCGCCAGCTCTGCTTTTCTTGCGTGGCTGCGCGTAGCTTTCTGACCACGATAGTAGTAGGTTTTCTGCCGCCTTGAACGTCGCCTCCATGCAGCCCGTGGCCGTGGCGTGCCTCGGACGTGCCGTGCGTGCCCTGGCAGTGCTCTGGCCACGCGTATGGCCTCAAAGGAGGACCCTTGCGCGATGGATGGACACCGCCTCGCCCGCGTTCAGAAGTGGATGGACCCTTGCGATGGATGGACCCTTGCGTGATGGATGGACACCGCCTCGCCCGCGATGGATGAACCATAGTAGCAGAAGTGGCGCCGCCGATGTTCAGACAAGCGAGTCGTCGCCGCCGTGAAGCTAGGAGGCCAGATCTGGGTGCCAGCGTGTAGCTGGTAGTCCCAGCTGCCTTTTTAACACCGCGACATGGACGCCGGTGCCCCGTGTGCAACGCTAGCCTCGCCGTGTTTCTCTGTCGCCGGTGCCTGTCAAGTGTGTTTCAGTTTTAGTTAACCGCGAGGGGTAGTTTTATCTTTTCTTCATCGTATATATGTTCAGAAAACGGATCACAGCGCAGTGGCAAGGGGGCGTTGGAGTTAATAGCGCAGCTTGAGTTCGAGACCCAGCAAGCGCAATGCCCCGCTTTTTCCTTTTTTCTGAGAGGCTGACGAGTGGGCCCCTCGCGTCAGTGAGGCGTTGCCCGAGTGCACAGTGGGTTGTGCCCACTGTTTGTTTTGGAGCTGGCCCGGATTTTCGCGAGAACAGCCCAAGTGGTTGAGCCCTCTTTCTCTTTCTTTTTCCGTTTTTCTTTTCTGTTTAAATTCCAAATTTAATTTGAATTCAAATTCAAATATGAATTTGGGCCTTTGAGCATTTTACCCCAAACATATCTTGCCATATGTGATTTTGGAGTAGAATTTCCCACTGAATCCAATGGTGAGGTCCATTTTGCAAATTGAGCCTTCAAATTTTTGAGCTGTTGGGAATTGCATTAAGGCCCTTCCGTTCTTCTGAATTTGCAAACTGTGTTTTGCTTTTTCAACTTGAATCATGCCATATATCAAATTGGGGTAGAAAAATCTACTGATCAACATGGTCACCTCTGTTTTTATGTTGGAGCTACATAAAAATTTTGAACAATGTTGAGGGGAGTTGCACCCACATGTGACCTTGCCCTGTTTAATTTTGCCCCTTGTCATCCTTTGATCTTGTTTGGGCCCCACAAGTTATCACACCCATGCATCCTTTCCATGCTTCATCTTACCACATTATCTACCACATCTTGCACCCCATGTGGCCTTCCTTTGATACTCCGTTGGTGTCAACTTCATCGACACTTCTCCGTCTCCGGAATCGATACGTTTATTCCATGATGCTTATTTTTGTTAAATTGTTATTATTGTTTCATGCCATGCCATGTTTCCATGCTATTTACACCAAAGTTAAGGCTATGACCAAAGCCATGTAATATTAATAATTGCATATGGAGTTGTTGACGTGTCGTCAACACCTCCATTTAAATTTGACTAGATAGGGTCACACCATGTCTATTAAACTTGATCATGTCATCCATGCTTGAGCAATGTTGATCTCGATGTTTACTTGTGTGCTTTCCTTGCCGGTAACTTACGTTAGCACCTGAGACTGCCGAGGAGACTTTCTTGGAGATTTCCGACACCGAGCCCGAGGACCCTGCTACGTATGCTCCGTCGACTGATTACCCAGGCAAGGGGAAGATCTATACCATTACCTTATAACTTTCTGTCTACCTGCCTAGATGTAGTCTTGAACATTGTTTCGTTCCTATCCACTTTTCTTATGCCACGATCAAACTCAAACAGCCATGATCCCCACATCCCAGCAAAACATTGTATTGCTAAGTTACCTCTGCTCAGCCAGTGCTTAGTATGAGTAGGAAAACTTGCTGCTTTACCCTATGCTATGGTTGGGATATCATGTTAATAAAGAAGTTGGTTGATATTTATTATTAAATTGATGTTAATTATATTCGACGAAAGATGGAAGGCTGGGTTGTTCCTGCCTAGTGCTTTGTTCCATTTGAGTCACCTAGGATCCGAGTTCGGGGTATTGGGTCTTTGTTTGAGCGTGCCTAATCGTGTGTGGGGTTATATGGGGCCCCTTGTCTTACCTACCTAGCTTCAAACAATTCAAGTGGTGGCCCGAGCTGATTTACTATTTGCAAACGTGTGTGTGCTTGGTTGGTACCCCAGCAGTTTTCGAAACAACCCGGACCAGCGGAGACATAGTTCCTCTTGTTGGTCCACACTGGTTATCTAGGGAAGTCCACTGCTATTTAGGTGAGACCATACCCGACCTTATCCATACGGTAGAGACCGATTCAAGAGCGCGACCGGCTTTTGATTTGGATGTCGACTCACCAGGGGCCACCCGGAATTGTGCGTCGTTAGTTAGAGGGACTCTGACGTTCCGGAGTTTCAGGCGCTTACCTAGCCAAGTGGAAACCGGGCATACATACGAAGCCTATGATGGGAAGTTGGTACTCCCCTGTAGGGTTAAATATTTTCGAAAAGCCGTGTCCACGGTTATGGATGACTCAGAGCCTACGTCTTGTTCATAGAATAACATCAAATTGGATCATAATTAAAACATGCCTACCGTGTGTGTGCCTTGGCTGCCTTTCTTTGTCCAGGGGGGCCAAGGGAGGAACAAGGGTGTGTTATGTTTGCCGTAAGTAGGTGGATAGCAGACCTATGATACGACGTCACGTGCATTCTTGGACCTTACCTCTACTCTAATAGAACGATAGCCACCATATATGCTAGTCCGGCTGCAACCTTTTCCACTATACTTGTCTTACCGTAGGAAGTTAGTTATAGATGTAATGATATAATCTCACCCCTTGTTTCCTTTATGCTTTTACTGTTTTTCCTGATCGTCCGCTGCAGTTGATTACTACCTCGACCCGAGCACTAGATGTTACTTCGTGGAGGTGCCACCGAAGGAGGATGAGGAGGAGAACTTCGCCCAGTAGATCCTATAGTTGGCTTCCGACGTTCCGTGGGTGGACTTTTTTATGTGCAGCCCTCTCTATGGCCATTTGGATTTTGACCGTACTCGGTCATGTTTTTCTTCCGCTTTTTGCATGATGTACTGTTGGGTCTATGACCTCTAAGATGATGTAATAAATACCAGCGGCGATGTATGCCCCGGACTCTATATTTATGTCTTAGTATAAAGTTCATTGTTCTTATATCTGTTGTCGAGAACCCGACAGCGACACGAGTGCGAGTGTCATGTGTCCGTGGCCTTTTATGCGCTACTAACTCGAGCCGGATGCGAAAGCGACTAACTTGAGTTAGCACCGCATAGGGGGGCCTTACAACTTGGTATCAGAATAGGACTAACTGTAGGACCCCTTACTGGCCGAAGTTGAGTCTAGAAACTATTTTGTAGTTACTAAGGAAAAAATGAGAGAGTAGGAACTCTTTCTTTTTCTTCTTACCCCACCCTCCCACCCCTTTTTCCATGAGTAAGTGAAACGTTGTTTTCTCTCTGCAACTTATCCCCTTTCAAAACAAATCTAGGTTCTCGTTTACATGAGGCTCCGATTCCTCTATAATCTTTTTCTAGCGACGAGAAGGGTTGGCGTACGTTGAGAACACTGAGCCGCCACTTGGGATTGACAGCTCCACCTCTCTTACGGCGTACCTCAGGTGAAACTCCTATACAGGGATGGTTGGCATCCTCCGGATGTGGTTCCTCCCCCTATAGGAGAACGCTTCGGAGGGCCGCTCAGGGCAGATGTCTTAACGTTCAGGTCTTCAACCACTCGTATATATTGTTGTGTGATCGCTAGTAGATTATTATCTTGGTTTCGGATGATCCCGGTTTGGGGATTCAAGTAGCACCTAGCTTTCAAATTTCAGGGTTAACCTTGGTGGATATTCAGCCTTCGGCTTCCTCATACCTCGTGAGGAAATTTTGTTGTCAATATTGCTTTATCTTCTGGTTTCATCAATGTTTCTACCATGTTCTCATAAGTGTTCCTGTATACAGGATGCCAAGAGGGAACATGCCGCCGCTGAAGAACCCTATCCTTGGGGAGGCTGTGGCCGTAGTGGCTCGGGGCACAGCTGCGATCTTACAGATACTCCAGAACCAGACTGCCCAAAGGAGTGATCAGCCACATCACACGACTTTGCAGCAGTTCCTTGCTATCAACACCCCCAGGTTCTGAGAGGCTCGAGACCCGCTGGAAGCGGATGATTGGATCACAGAGATCAAGAAGCACTTCAATGTAAACACCGTCAGACCAGTCGACTACGTCACCTTCGCCTCCTTCTAGCTTCAGGGTGCAGCAGCCAGCTGGTACGATACCTACAAGGCCAACAAGGGCGATGCTGTGATCACGTGGGGGGACTTCGTCACAGACTTCAGAGCAGCGCATATTCCGAGTGGCTTGATGGATAGGAAGCGAGAGGAGTTCTTGGCTCTGAGACAGGGTGACAGGTCAGTTCAGGAGTACAACCTGGCCTTCGTTAGGCTCGCTAGGTACGCTCCAGAGGAGGTCTCCACAGAGGCCATGCGGATTTCCAGGTTCCGTGGGGGTATCAACACAGAGATCAAGTATGCGCTCACCCAGTACAACTCCATGTTGTTCTCGCAATTCGTGGATCAGGCTATCCGCTAGGAGTCAGCCAGAGCAGAGTGGGACGCAGACAGAAAGCGCCAGAGAGAGCACAGCTCCGCAGTGATGGTCCACAAGAAGGTAAAGACTTGGGTCACAGAGTCGCCACAACAGAGGCAGCAGTTCCAGCAGAGGGGGGGCAGTTGTCCGTACTTTTGCCCGCCCTTCCGTCCCAGTTCAGCAGGAGCCTCGCTCTACACTACCACATGTGAGGCCACCCAGTCTGCAGTCCCAGCCCAGGTGAGGCGTGATCTGCTACAAGTGCGCGGTGCCGGGGCACACTTCTCCCAACTGCACCGATCCGCGCTTTGCTCGGCTCCCACCGCCTCCACCTCGCTGTACTCCGAGCACTGCGATGGTGAGGGAACAACCACGTGCAGTTCGGGTGAACAATGTGATGATGGAAGATGCTCAACAGTCTTCTGAGATTGTGATTGATAGGTTTCTTGTTAGTTCTATACCTGCGACAGTTTTGTTCGATTCCGGAGCATCTCATTCCTTCATTTCCAAGTCCTTCGCTCAGCAATTCGATTTCCAGGCAGAGGTGATGCCTTCGCCATTGGCCATCTCTACCCCGGGCTCTAAGTTCAGTTCAACTGTCAGAGTTCCGAGTGTTCACATTCAGATTCAGGGTCTCCTTTTCTCAGCTTCCTTGATCTTGCTTCCACGTTACGACATTGATGTGATCTTGGGCATGGATTGGCTTGTGCAACACAAAGCCAACATTGATTGTCCCACCAGATCCGTCAAGTTGACACATGATTCAGGCGCAGAAGTCTTGTACACTTGTGGCTCAATGGCAGGAGCAGCACAGTTGTACGCCTTTAACACAGGAGTCGCACCTTTGCTTGAAGAAGTCAAAGTTGTCTGTGAGTTCCCAGACGTCTTTCCAGAGGAGTTGCCAAGAATTCCCCCAGTTCGAGCTATTGAGTTTGTTATTGAGCTAGAGCCTGGTACTCAGCCGATTTCTCGGCATCCGTACAAGATGTGTTCGGAGGAGTTGATTGAGCTAAAGAAACAGTTGACAGAGTTGGAGGCAGGCGGTTTTATCCGCGCCAGCACCTCCCCTTGGGGCGCACCAGCTTTGTTTGTCAAGAAGAAAGATGGGACTAGACGCTTGGTCCAGGACTATCGCGGTATCAACAAGAAGACCATCAAGAACAAATACCCTTTACCCCGCATCAATGATCTGTTCGAACAGTTGAATGGGGCAAAGGTGTTTTCAAAGCTTGACTTGAGGATGGGGTATCACCAAATCCGTGTTTGTGAAGAGGACATTCCCAAGACCGCGTTCAGCACACGTTATGGGCTGTATGAGTTCACAGTCATGACTTTCGGCTTCTCAAACGCCCCTCCAACATTCATGAGAGCTATGAACTATTTGTTTCAAGAATGGCTTGATGTGTTTGTTATCCTCTACCTCGGCGACATTCTTGTATATTCCAAGTCAGAGGCTAAGCATGAGGAACATCTTCGCCTGGTCCTGCAGAAGCTGAGAGAGCACCGGTACTACGCCAAGTTCTCCAAGTGTGAGTTTTGGCTCGACAAGGTCAATTTTCTTGGCCATGTAAATTCCGCTGAGGGTATTGCGGTTGATCCAGAGCGAGTCTGCACTATTCAAGAGTGGGCTCTGCCGAAGAATGTGAAGCAGTTAAGAAGTTTTCTCGGCCTCGCTAGCTATTGTAGGAGGTTTGTGCAGAATTTCTCCAAAATAGCAGAGCCAATAACTGAATTGTTGTGCAAGGGCAAGCGATACACTTGGACACCAGCTTGCCAGTCAGCCTTCGAGGATTTGAAAGAGAAGTTGACCACAGCTCCAATTCTCACACCGCTAGATGAGTCACACCCTTTTCAGGTGTTTTGTGATGCCTCGTTGCAAGGTCTAGGCGGAATTTTGATGCAAGGAAGGAATATTGTGGCTTATACCTCAGGGCAGTTGAAGAAGAGTGAGAGGAATTATCCCACGCACGACTTGGAGCTTGCAGCAGTTGTGCACGCCTTGATCACTTGGCGACACCTCCTCTTAGGGAGGAAGGTGGATGTGTTCACCGACCACAAGAGTCTTAAGTACTTGTTCACTCAGCCAAATTTGAACTTGAGGAAAAGAAGATGGCTTGAAACTATTACTGAGTACAAAGTTGATATTCAGTACACGCATGGGAAGGCGAATGTCATAGCCGATGCGCTGAGCCGCAAGGGCGATTGCAATAATATCCAGGTGCAGAAGATCCACCCTGATTTGTGTGAGTCCTTTCACAGGATCAATCTCGAGCTAGTTCCAGCAAGCTACCTTGCCAACCTTGTGGTAGAGCCCAGTATCCATGAGAAGATCCGTGAAGCTCGGTCTGGAAGCTCAATGATACAAAAGATCAAACATGGTATTGCCGCCTCAGTTACAAAGTATGGTTGCTTTTCAGTGCATATTGACGGCACCGTATTCTTCGAGGAGAGAGTTGTTGTTCCCAAGGAGGGAGATCTCAGAGAGGTCATCATGAAAGAGGCCCATGATTCCAAGTTATCGATTCACCCTGGCAGTACAAAGATGTATCAAGACCTCAAGCAAAGCTTTTGGTGGACTCATATGAAGCGGGATGTTTCCCGTTACGTGTCTCAGTGTGATGTCTGCAGAAGAGTGAAGGCACAACACCAGAAGCCTACAGGGCTACTTAAGCCACTTGAAATTCCAGAGTGGAAGTGGGATCACATTGAGATGGACTTTGTCACCGGGTTTCCGAGGTCGCAAAAGGGAAATAATGCAATCTTCGTTGTCACTGATAACTTGTCCAAAGTTTCCCATTTTCTACCTGTCAAAGAAACTATCTCGGCTGGACAGTTGGCGGAGTTGTACACCGCGAAAATTGTTTCACTGCACGGAATTCCCAAGAAGATAAGTTCTGATCGTGGAAGCATCTTCACATCAAACTTCTGGAAGGCCTTTCAAGAGGCATTGGGTAGAAAGATTGTCTTCAGTACCGCATATCACCCTCAGACCAGTGGCCAGGTCGAGCGTGTGAACCAAATCCTCGAGGACATGCTTCGAGCATGTGTCATCTCCTTTGGCATGAAGTGGGAGGAATGCTTGCCGTATGTTGAGTTCTCTTACAACAACAGCTATCAGGCAAGTCTGCAGTCAGCACCGTTTGAAGTCTTGTATGTCCGGAAGTGCAGGACACCTTTGAACTGGTCTGAGACAGGTGAGAGGCAGTTTTTCCTTCCAGATGTGATCCAGGAGGCAGAGGACAGAGTGAAGGTTGTCCGAGAGCACCTAAGGGCAGCACAGTCAAGGCAGAAGGCCTATTATGACAAGAGGCACCGTGGTGTAGCTTTTCAGGTTGGTGATTGGGCGTACCTGAGAGTGTCTCCATTGAGGGGAACTCACCGCTTTGGCATCAAAGGAAAGCTTGCTCCAAGGTTTGTCGGACCTTTCCGCATCCTTGAGACTAGAGGATCTTCCGGAGAGTCTGTCCATGGTGCATGACGTGTTCCATGTGTCCCAGCTAAAGTAGTGCTTCAAGCAGCCAGAGCAGGACGTTGACTTGGGCGAGATCCAGCTGAGTGCGGACCATTCCTACTTAGAGCGTTCAGTCCGTGTTCTTGACACTTCCGAGTGCAAGACTCGCAACAAGACCGTCAAGTTCATGAAGGTCCAGTGGGAACATCATCCGGAGAAGGAAGCAACGTGGGAGCGTGAAGATCATCTCCGTTCCGAGTATCCAGAGTTGTTTCAGGCTTAGATCTCGGGACGAGATCCCGTGTTGGTGGGGGAGTGCTGTAACAGCCCATGAGCAATAATTGAAATCTTCATGAGATTGTACTTTGTCTGATGACTTTTTAACTTGGCATGGTGCTAGAGATTATAATTTCATGTGATGATATAATTTTCCAAAGGGTTTTGGGCCCATTTGATTTGACTTTGAATTCAAATAGAAGGGCTCAAGAGAGGTGTTTGATGAATTGTTCCATTTGCAATTGTGCTCCCCTAAACCTCAAACTTGGCATAGACTTTTCCTTTCCATTTCCAAGGGTTTAAAAAACCTCACATCATTTTTGCCATTACCAAAAATGGGGGTTGTAGTTCAAAGTGATTTTGAATTTCAAAAATGACTCCACATTTTGGTTGTTGAAAAAAAATGCCCAAATGAATTTTGGAAATTGAGGAATATTGCAAGGTGCATTATGCATATTTTTATGTAAATAAATTCCTTGTAATCAATTCCGGAAAACCCCAAAGTCCTTTTCTGTTTTGTTAAATGGAAAAGGTTCATCAGGGGGGTTTTTTTTTCTCCTTTTTTTCCTTCTCTGGTGCAGGTCCAGCCCAGCTGGGCCTCAACTCCCCGCAGCCCAGCTGGCCCTGTCCAGCGAAGCGGTACACGAAGGCGTCCTTGGCCGTTCGATCTCCATCAGGCGACCCTCCTTCATCGCCTTTCCATGATGGAGAGGTCCCCGCCGGACTCCTCTCTCACAGCCGGCCGGGGCGTCGACGTCGACGACGACCAGCATGGTTGGAGCCTCCCCCTTTATAAGGAGGGCACGAGAGGCCCCCGCGAACCCTAGGCCTCCAGTCTCCCCTCCAATTCTCGCTGCTCCGCCTGGTTCGACCCCAAGCCCCTCTGCTGTTCCGCCATGGCCGCCGGCCAATTCCTGCAAATTCTTCGCCCCTTCCTCAATCCTTGTCCATGCGCTCGGTTGCTTCTTCTCCTGCGACTTCTTGATCCTTTCCCGCTCGCAGGTTGTAGCGAGGGGCACGGGATTGTTGTGGAGCCGTGGACGTCGCCGGGAAGCTCCGCGCCACGACGTCGTCTCCAAACTCGTCGTCTTCCTCTCTGGCAGGGCTGGGGCACACGACGTGACCCGCAAGGTGAGCGCCATCCCTCTTTTTCTGCCGTGGCTGCGCGTAGCTTTCTGTCCACGGTAGTCGTAGGTTTTCTGCCGCCTTGAACGTCGCTGCCGTGCAGCCCGTGGCCGCCGTGGCCGTGGCGTGCCTCGGACTTGCCGTGCGTACCTGGCAGTGCTCTGGCCACGCGTATGGCCTCAAAGGAAGAACCTTGTGTGATGGATGGACACCGCCTCGCCCGCGTCTGAACCGTAGTAGCAGAAGTGGCGCCGCCGATATTCAGACAAGAGAGTCGTCGCCGCCGTGAAGCTAGGAGGCCAGATCTGGGTGTCGGCGTGTAGCTGGTAGTCCCAGCTGCATTTTGAACACCGCGATATAGACGTCGGCGCCCCGTGTGCAACGCTAGCCTCGCCGTGTTTCTCTGTTGCCGGTGCCTGTCAAGTGCGTTTCAGTTTCAGTTAACCGCGAGGGGTAGTTTTATCTTTTCCGCATCGCGTATATGTTCAGAAAACGAATCGTAGCGCAGTGGCAAGGGGGCATTGGAGTTAACAGCGCGGCTCGGGTTCGAGACCTAGCAAGTGCAAATCCCCCCTTTTTCCTTTTTTCCGAGAGGCTAATGATACGTCCCAAATGTATCTATAATTTCTTCTTGCTCCATGCATGTTTTGTGTGACTTTGCCATGATTTTCTTGAACTTTCATACACTTTTGAGCATATTAACCCAGTGCACCCAGCTGACAGTTGTTGTTTTCTGATGTTTTTGTATTTCAGGTTTTCCGGCCATTAAAAGTGCTCCAAAAAATCCGGAAAAATTAGATAAAAAATCAGCGACCCAGAAGCTGCCGGAAACACCAAAGGAGAGGAGGGGGCCACCACAGGGACTCCAGAAGGGTCCGTGGCGCGACCCCACCCTAGGCCGCGCCAGGGAGCCTCCTGGCTGCCCAGTGGCCCCTCTCGGTGCCCCCCTTCGCCTATATTTAGCCCTCGGGGTGGAAACCCCTAAGATCGATCTCTTTTCCACGAACTCGCCTTTGTACCGCCGCCGCCGCCGTTTCTAGATCGGGGTTGCCTGGAGAAGCTGCCCCGGCACCTTGCCGGGAGGAGGAACCCCCTCCGGGAGACCATCCATAGCCATGGACGCCTCCTGTATGTACCGTGAGTAGTTTCCCTTTGACCATGGGTCCGTGACCAGTAGCTATGTGATGTACTTCTCTCCCCTCTTTGTGCTTCCACTTTCGAGACCTCGTGAGCTGCCTCACATGATCGAGGCACCTTTTTAATTTTTTTTGTTGCTATGCTGAGTTTTCTGGGATCTGATGGATTATGAGACTATGTTCAGATTGTGATGAGTAATATATTTGGTTCTTCTCTTTTATATTTTGTTCTTGAGTAAATTCTTTCATGTTCTCCGTTGTCATATTTTACTTTGGCCAAGTGATTTGTTGCAACTCCAAGAGGGAGCGTTTTGCTTGATTGTCGGTTCAGCCCCTTGATGTCTAGCTTGAGTGACAGAAACATGAGACTAGGGGATGTGCTATTGCCTCCAGGGATAAAACAACGGTGCTTGTATCCGCGGGTGCAAGGATTGTTTACTTTACGCCAAGTTCTTTTAATGCAGTTGATTATTGCTTTGAGTTTACACTTTGGGTGGGATTCGCAAGTTAATACCAGCGAGATGTTCTGGAAAGATATCTCAAGGTGGATGATTCGTAGTAGATGCAGTTGGATTTAGGTCTACTTACCTTGGCGTACTTCCCATTTCTTTTGAGCCCTTCCTTTCTTTCCAGCATAGTTAGCATTGTGGTGCCTTCATAATTCTGTCTATTGCCCAGCTGTGATTTCTTTACCTCGCTAGCACTTTTATCGTCTTTTGGGAGAGAGACGTCACTAGTGAAAATCACGGGACCCCGGTCCATATTCACATTACTGTTTACTTTCAGTCTTTACTTTCAGTTGCCATTATTATTATCTCTTGTGTTGATCCTTTGTAAACAGCAAGGCGGAGGAATTGACAACTCCTCTGTACTCGTTGGGAGCAAAGTTATTTGTATCTGTGTGCAGGTCCACGTCAAGAGCCGTGACACCTTCTTGTATCTCTTGGATTCCTACTGGTTCGATAACCTTGGTATCTTTACCGAGGGAAATTTGCTGCTACGCTACATCTCACCTTCCACTTGGGGTAACCAACGAGGAGTGAGAGATCCTCACTGTATCAAGCCAATTTCTGGCGCCGTTGCCGGGGACTCCAGTCTACAAGATAGGGGAGTTGCACACTATCTTTTATCTTTGCTTTTTAGTCTTTTTAGTTTACCTTTCAGTTTTTACTTTTGTGTCCCTTATCAAAAATACCAAAAATACCTGCTGCTACTATGGGTTCCAATGAAAACACCAAGTTGTGTGACTTCACCAGTCACAACAATAGTGACTTTATCTGCACTCCTATTGCCACACCTGCCACTTCAGCTACCTCTTATGAAATTAAACCTGCTTTGCTAAACCTTGTTATGAGAGATCAATTCTCTGGTGCTGGAGATGATGCTGCTTTACACTTGAATAATTTTGTTGAATTATGTGATATGCAAAAGTATAAAGAAGTAGAAGGTGATGTTGTTAAGCTCAAGCTTTTTCCTTTCTCTTTGAGGGACAGAGCTAAAATCTGGTTTCAATCTTTGCCTAGGAATAACATAGATTCTTGGGATAAGTGCAAAGATGCTTTTATTGGGAAGTACTACCCACCTGCTAAGATTATCCAATTGAGGAGTAACATTATGAATTTCAGTCAATTGGATAATGAACATGTTGCCCAAGCTTGGGAACGTATGAAGACGCTTGTCAAGAACTGCCCCACACATGGACTGACTACCTGGATGGTTATCCATACTTTTTTTGCAGGCTTGAACTTTACCTCGCGGAACCTGTTAGATTCGGCCGCGGGAGGAACTTTTATGTCAACCACACTTGGTGCTGCCACAAAGCTACTTGATGAGATGATGTTGAACTACTCTCAGTGGCACACCGAAAGATCTCCAACTGGTAAGAACGTAAATTCTGTCGAGGAGATATCCTCTTTAAATGGAAAAGTTGACTTGATTATGTCTCTACTTACCAAGAAATCTCCTATTGATCCGCAGGATGTTCCTTTAAATTCTTTGGTTGCTCAAGAACAAGTAGATGTGAACTTTATCTCTAGAAACAACTTCAATAATAATGCTTATAGGAGCAACTTTGCTAGTAATCCTAGACCGTTTCCATCCACTTATGGGAACAACAACACCTACCCTAGCAACAAGAACCCCACCTCTGAACTAGAGAGTATGCTTAGAGACTTTATCACTACCCAAAAAGCCTTCAACAAGAATGTGGAAGAAAAACTAGCTAAACTAGACAATCTTTGTTTGAAGGTAGAAAACTTAGCCCTTGATGTTGAGATGTTAAAAATTAGAACCTCTCCCCTTGAGGAGAGTAAGGTTACTCCTATTAATGCTATCCAGTTACAAATCGATGAAAATATTAGGATGATGGCTAAACTCAAAGAAAGATGGGCTAGAGAAAAAGAGGAAGAAGAAAGAATTAAGAGCCTTCCTACCTACCACACAGTAGCCACTATCCAAGTAGTTGAGGATGTCCAAACTGTTAGCACCCATCACACCCCTAGTCCCACTGGACCTACCAATGGTGATGCTACCACCTCAACCATACATGAAGAAACCTCTATGAACATAGAGGCTTTCAAACAAGTGAGCCTAAATGATATCACTACCTCCTTGATAGATAGTAGTGACCTATACTTCGACAACTGAACTTTACCTGAAGTTATTGGTTTCCTACACAAGATGTCTAGAGACCCCCACACTAGCACACTTAATCTTGCCTTCACAGAGCACATCACCAATGCTCTAATCAAAGTTAGGGAGGAGAAGCTTAGACTAGAAGCCTCCATACCAAGGAAGCTAGAAGATGGTTGGGATCCTATGATAAAAATCAAATTGAATAACTTCTCTTGTTATGCTCTTTGTGATGTTGGAGCAAGTACCTCTGTTATGCCCAATAGAATGTATGATGTGCTTGAATTAAAACCTTTTGATCCCTGTTCTTTTCGTGTTCGTCTTGTTGATTCTTCCGTAAAGAATCCTTTGGGGAAGATCGACGATGTTCTTATCATTGTCAATGAAAATTATGTTCCCGTTGATTTCACTATTATGGACATTTAATGTGAACCTTCTTGTCCAATTATTTTGGGACGTCTTTTTCTTTGCACAGTTGGTGCTGTTATTGATATGAAAGAAGGGATTATCAAATTCCAATTCCCTCTCAAGAAAGGGATGGAACATTTCCCTAGGAAAAATATTAAGTTACCTTTTGAGTCCGTCACATGGGCTAGTTATTCTCTTGAAAAGACTTGATCTTCTGCTTTAAGCCTAGCTAATGGCCCTAAAGAAGCGCTTTCGGGAGGCAGCCCGCAACGAATTTAGGTTTCCCTTTTTGTTTTTCTTCTGTTTTTAGTGGTCTTGATGATTGTTACTACTGTAGCAACATCATTGTATCTTTATTTTTCAAGCTTTGTGCCTTTTATAGCCTCATACGACAAGGGAAGTGAAAGTTGTGACATGCTGTCCAGAAACAGATTCTGCCCTCGTGACTAGAAAAATCATCGAAAAATCCCAGTTCATCTTTTTGAGCTGAATTTTTTACACAGAGTTCTCTATATAATTACAAAACTTGCGTATGTTCTGAGTTTTGTTATTTGAGTTGCAGAAGTACCCCTAAAAAAATTCGTTTTTACCTGCTGGTCTGTTTTTCACAGATTATGTCCTGTTTTGCCTTTTCTTCGTTTTGCAAACCTTAAGCTTGCTTTTTCTTTGCAAAAATCTTTTGGCAGTCTTGAGAAACAGTAGCTCTTCAAGGTTATCTTTATTTCCAGTAGAGAAACAATTATTTTATTATGGGTTCTAACCTCGCTAATCAGATTACAATGAGTTATGTATGAAGGGAGTTATCAAGTGCGTGATGGAAGATGATGAAAGAAGATCTTGGAGTGTCAAACGCTCAAGTTTGGGGATGCCCATGTGCACCCGCAAGAAATATTCAAGGAGACTCAAGCGTCTAAGCTTGGGGATGCCCCCGTGCATCCCCTTCTTCATCAACAATTACTAGTTCGTCTCTTGTTGCACTATATTTTTATCACTTCATGCGTTATGTGCTATACTTGGAGCGTCTCACTCTTTAATTTTCTAGGTTTGTTTTTGATTTGTTTGCTGTAGTAACAAGATAGACCCCAGCTTACTCTTTTTGTGTGGAAGAGATACACGCTCCGCTTGAACTAGAACTCCTCATAGGATTTGCATGCTTATTCTTTTAGCTATGAGTTGTTCTTTTTCTTTTCTTAGCTGCTGCTCTGTTTAGTTGTAGTGCTTTAGTTTTTCTAGAGCTTTTCTTTTTTTTATGTTGAACTTTCTATAGGTTGCATGTTTTATCTTGTTAGAGAGTTTGACTTTTGCACTGAGTTTTGTGTCTTGACTAGAAGTAGGTAGTTGAAGTTACTTTTCTCTTTGTAGTAGTAACTTGCAATAGTTTTGAGGTATTGACTAGAGTAATGTTTGAACTTTTGGTGTCAAGAGCTCGAGCCTATTAGTGATAGATGTCGTATTTTGGGCAATCCGTGTGTTCTTCGAAAACCAAAAACCCCTGTTGAGAACTCTAGCTACTAGATGGATCACTAACCTCTGGAGGGTTCGAATATTAGAGTACACTCACGTACCATGAGTCGAGGATGCGCAAGGATAACCAAACCCCCATACACTCCTCCTCGGGGTACTTGTCTCTTTTTGAACCTCCTTATTACATTGAGAGTTACCGATAATAAGTTCAGGAGTTCTTCGGACTAACGTGAGTATTCGAAAGTTGACACTTCCACCCTCCTATACTTTTTCTAGCCTCTTCGGTACCGTGCATTGCCCTTTCTCACCTTGAGAGTTGGCGCATACTTCGCTAGTCCATCCAAACCCTTGGCACGATACGCTCTGTAATCATGAGCCTCCTTATATCTTTCCTCAAAACAGCCACCATACCTACCTACAAGGCATTTCCATAGCCTTTCCGAGATACATTGCCATGCAACATCCACCTTCTCATGACTTGATCTTCATGTCATACATGCTATTTCTTGATCGATGAGCCGCATGCTGGTTGGGCCTTGCCCTAATCATTGCTACATGACGCGCTAGTATCATTGCATATCCTGCTATCCTGGCAGAGGCATACATTTGCATCATGATAGTTATATTTTCTTTATGTGAGTACCTTTGTAAAGTGTGAAAGATATCCTATATTCTTGTAAAATATAGAGTGTTGCCCCTAAAGTGAGGAAAAGATCCCAAAGTGGAAAAAATCAAAAGATCCCAAAGAGGACAAATGAGAGTTAAATAGAAAGAGCCATTGAGGCCACCAAAAAATAGAAAAAAGAGGAAAATAAAAATAAAAAGAGAGAAGGGGCACACTACTATTCCTTTTGAGAGATCCACACTAGTACTTCATCTTCTATCCCTTGTACTCCATAGAGATCATCATCATGCATATAGCTATGTGGGGACCTTCACACTATAGAACTTGGCTTGTATATTCCAATGATGAGCCTCCTCAAACGATCTCTAGGTCTTCTTGAGCAAGCAAGTTAGATGCACCCCCCCCCCACTAGTTCCCTTGGAGATCTTTTATCTCACATGTGCATCCGTTGCATTGCAATCCCTACTCCTCACATCATATCTATCATATGGCCTTCTCTCCTATGATTGTTCTCATTGATGTGAGCCTTTAACACCTTTTTTGTCTTCCTCCTCCACTTTCTTTTTGTTTCGCCTTTTAGGTGTCAACTTTTTTGCTCACGCTCATACATTGCATGAGTGCTCAACATATCGAAAAGGAGTGGATCAGTTTGACTTGTACCTGGCTAGTGGTCTGGGGACGAGTCAAGATAAGAATCCAAAGGAGACCAAGTGTGAAACTTTAGTAGATAGTTGTTCTCAACAACTTTTTTCTATCTTTTTTCTAGTCCCCTGCTTGCACGCAAGCACCATCTGGAGACATTCGAGTCACGGACGGCGAGAGATCTTGCACCTTTTGTTCTTTTGTTGCTTGTGCAATGCTAATATAGACTCTTGCTTGTTAAGACTTGAATTGAATTGCATGCTTTGATTGCTTTACTTAAAAGTCCTTATATGGTTGTGTGGCATGTCACCACAGAAATTACGCTTGTTATCATTTACCTACTCGAGGACGAGCAAGAATTAAGCTTGGGGATGTTGATACATCCCAAACGTATCTATAATTTCTTCTTGCTCCATGCATGTTTTGTTTGACTTTGCCATGATTTGCTTGAACTTTCATACACTTTTGAGCATATTTGGACTAATCTATTAACCCAGTGCACCCAGCTGCCAGTTGCTGTTTTTTTCTGTTTTTGTATTTCAGGTTTTCCGGCCATTAAAAGTGCTCCAAAAAATCCGGAAAAATCAGATAAAAAATCAGCAACCCGGAAGCTGTCGGAAACACCAAACGAGGGAAGGGGGGCCACCACACGGACTCCAGAAGGGTCCCTGGGGTGACCCCACCCTAGGCCGCTCCAGGGAGCCTCCTGGCTGCCCTGTGGCCCCTCTCGGTGCCCCCCTTCGCTTATATTTAGCCCTCGGGGTGGAAACCCCTAAGATCGATCTCTTTTCCGCGAACTCGCCTATGTACCGCCACCGCCGCCGTTTCTAGATCGGGGCTGCCTGGAGAAGCTGCCCCGGCACCCTGCCGGGAGGAGGAACCCCCTCCGGGAGACCATCTATAGCTAAGGACGCCTCTCGTATGTACCGTGAGTAGTTTCCCTTGGACCATGGGTCCGTGACCAGTAGCTATGTGATGTACTTCTCTCCCCTCTTTGTGCTTCCACTTTCGAGACATCGTGAGCTGCCTCACATGATCGAGGCACCTTTGTAATTTCTGTTGTTGGTATGCTGAGTTTTCTGGGATCTGATGGATTATGAGACTATGTTCAGATTGTGATGAGTAATATATTTGGTTCTTCTCTTTTATATTTTGTTCTTAAGTAAATTCTTGCATGTTCTCTGTTGCCGTATTTTACTTTGGCCAAGTGATTTGTTGCAACTCCAAGAGGGACCATTATGCTTGATTGTGGGTTCAGCCCCTTACTGTCTAGCTTGAGTGACAGAAACATGAGACTAGGGGATGTGTTGTTGCCACCAGGGACAAAACAATGGTGATTGTATCCGCGTGTCGGGACCCGGGGTTAGCGTATGCAAGTCCCGCTATGACATAGTCATATGGAGATCCGAGAACCGTACCCACTTGTCTAAGCAGACAAGGCCAAGCACAGAACGTTCTCAGAAAGCATCGTACGTGAGGGGCATCCCATCCAGGCCGGATGATCAACTGAGATGGGTCCTCATCGTCCGCACACAAGTCTAAATGATATGGGTGATGAACTCCCATATTCAAAGACAAGTCGCCTCAACCATACTAACGACTATCTCATAACTCTTACATAGACTTACTCCAGCCAGATCACTTAGTCGGGGTCTAGGGCGGGCTCGATCATACATCAAAGTGTGCACGAGACAGAGTCTCGAGCAATCGCATCGCGATGCCCCAAGCTGCGCACATCTAAGGGCCACTTGGTGTATAAAAGACCGCCAGCCAGATCACAACTAAGGTCTCGAAAACCCATACTAAGACATGCATGTTATAAACATACATGCAGCACACATGTCTAGTATGAACAGCAGGTATCATTGCAATTCTCTACAAAGTATATACCCAGAAAGGAAATGATCACCGGCTTTCCAAAAACCCAGAAAGGAAATGATGCCATCTTCGTTGTCATAGATAGGCTTTCCAAAGTTGCTCACTTCCTTCCCGTTCGCGAGTCTATAACTGCTAGTCAGTTGGCGGACTTGTACGTCTCTAGAATTGTGTCTCTTCACGGTATTCCTTTGGTAATCAATTCTGATCGAGGTAGCCTTTTCACCTCTAGATTCTGGGGAAGCTTTCAGAATGCTATGGGAACTCATCTATCCTTTAGTACAGCTTTCCATCTTCAGTCTAGCGGTCAAGTCGAAAGGGTAAATCAAATCATGGAAGACATGCTCAGAGCTTGTGTTATCTCATTCGGAAAGAACTGGGAGAAATCTCTTCCATTTGCCGAATTTGCTTATAACAATAGTTTCCAATCTAGTCTGAACATGGCTCCTTTTGAACTCCTCTATGGACGACGATGTAGAACACCCTTGAACTGGTCAGAAACCGGTGAAAGAAAATTCTTTGGACCGGATATGATCAAGGAAGCAGAAGAGCAAGTTCGCATTGTTCGTGATCGATTGAAAGCCGCTCAGTCTCGTCAAAAGAGCTACTATGACCGTCATCATAGAGAGGAGAGTTACAATATTGATGAGAAGGCTTACCTTCGGGTTACTCCTCTGAAGGGAACCCAAAGATTCGGTATCAAAGGCAAGTTGGCCCCACGTTACATCAGACCTTTTCGCATTCTCTCTAAACGTGGAGAAGTTGCCTACCAACTTGAACTACCCCCTCACCTTTCCCGAGTACATGATGTATTCCATGTGTCACAACTCAGGCGTTGCTTCAAGGACCCCATCCGCGAAGTCGACCATGAAACGCTTGATCTCCAAGATGACCTTTCTTATCGAGAGTACCCTGTTCGTATTCTTGATTCAGCAGAGCATGTCACTCGTCATCAGAAGATCAAGTTTCTCAAAGTTCCATGGTCACATCACTCCGAGAAAGAAGCAACCTGGGACAGAGAAGACCGCCTCCATGCCGAGTACCCCACCTTCCTCCCGACGACTTCTGAATCTCGGGACGAGATTCTTTTGAGTGGGGGCGAGTTGTTAGAACCCAAACTAGGGTAAGTTCTAGGGTTGTTTGATCCCTTTGCATCATGTAAAAATTCAAATGAAATAAAAAAATGGGGAAAAGAAAAGCCCTGAGAAATTAATTCAAATGGCCAGATAAAAATCTTTTTCCAAAAATCATTTGAATATTTGGAAAATTCATATAAATGATGGTGATCATTTTAAAAGTGGTTTGGGTTCATTCCCATGCCCATGGAATATTCAAAAATTCAAAAGGTACCCTGGAAATTAAATTTGACCCTATTTGAATTGAAATTCAAAATATATTGAATTTCAAAAATGTCCAAATCCTAAAAGTGACTAGCTACTGGTCACCTAGTATTTATAAAATTAGTTGGGCAGTTTTATAAAATGTTTTGGTATTTTTACCAGAGCAAAACAAAAGGCAGAAAAAGGAAAAACAAAAAAAAACAGGAAAAGACCCCCCTGGCCATTCTGGCCCAACTAAAGCCCCCAGCCGGCCCAGCCCACTGGCCTCCCCCCTTGTCGTCTTCCCCGCCAACGCCAGAGCAGGCAGCTCGCCGCCGTGGCGAGCATGCCGCGGCTGCCGAGCCATCTAGGCCCTCCCCTTCCTCATCTCCTCGCCAGGGGAACCCCCTCGAAGCTCGGCACCAGTTCCCCCTCTCCCCGCTCTCCCTCACGGTCTCCCTCACCGGAATCTCGCAGCCGCCCGAGAGCTCGACTTCGCCGCCATCAAGCGCCACCGCAGCCAACGGCCTCCCCTCCGTGCCCCGTGCTGTCCAGGAGCTCCGCAACGTTGCCCCGCACCTCCCTGCAGAAGGAATCGGTCTGAAGCCCTCTGGAGACGACGCCCGCGTCTTCCCCGACTCCGGCAAGGCCGCCGTTCGCCGTTGAGGATTCCGGCACCTACAACCCCTCCGCAGCCACGCCGTCTTCGCCAATGAGCTCAGGGTGAGCCCGCGCTCCTTTATCCCGTGTCCGAGCAACTCCCCGCGCCTCGAATCGCCATGCCTCAGTGGGCCGATTCTCCGCCGTCGCCGAGCAGCTCGCCGGCGTGGCCTCGAGCCCTCCCGTGGTCGCCCGTTTGGCCCCTGAGACGTGCGAGTCGACGGGCTGCCTCCCGGTGGCCTCGGCGCCCCGTTTGGTAGCCTGCGTCGCTGTCCCGAGCGAGCTCCGCCGTGTCCAGTGCACACCGGCGTTGAGCTGCCGGTGAGGCCGACGTGGCCACCTAATTAGGGGGCTAATCCCCCTGTTAGTTGACCCTTGGGTCACTGACTGGTAGGCCCTGGCCCCCCTAATGACCCTGTTAGTTTAAACCTAACAGGGAATTAAACCCTCTCCCACTGACAAGCCGACCCCACATGTCAGCCCCCACTGTGACATCAGCACTGCGTGATGCTGACGCAATAAACAGAAAAACAGATTAAAAGAAATTACAGAAATTCCAGAAAATACCCAAAACTTCAAAAATTCATAGAAAATTCATATGAACTCCAAATTGGACAAATAATATATGAAAAATTATCAGAAAAACGCAAGGATTAAGAATATGCAAAAAGATTCATGTTTGACCATTTTAAAATGGGGCAACAGTAGAAAATAAGCATATGGCTTAATTTTAAATTGAATTTGGAGTTTGAATTTGCATTCCAAATGCAATATACTTCAATTAAATTGAATTTGCCACAAATCAGTACCCTTTACTTCATGTCACAACAATATCATGTGCTTGTGCATTTTACTTCCGAAGTTGTCCCCCCTTGTTGATGATTGTTTCCGGTACCAGCTTTTCCGAGACGGTGATCACCCCCGAAGAAGAAGACCACCGTTAAAACTCGTGTATCGTCAGCAAGGCAAGCAAACCCCATTGATCATGTCTATAAAATCCCAATTCCCTCTCAGTCTCACTTATGCATGTTTAGGAGATCACCTTGTATCGATTCTACCGCATAGTTGAACCCATATCCGATGCATGACCTATCATCTTGTCACAGTAGTAAGCAAACCACAATCCTAGCTGACATAGGAGTTGATTAATATCATGTGGCCACTGCAACTGTTAATGCTTATTGCATGCTTAGTGGTACAATGAGGTTGCTTTTGATGTGAGTTGGGATGATAGTGAACATGGTTTTTGATGAAAGTGAAACTGTGTTGGTGAATCCACCCTAATACAAGGTGAACGATGAGAGGCTGTGTAGGAGTACACAGTCGGTTGTCTCATTGAACACCACCTTAAGCACCGAGTTCTTGTATGGTAATCCAAGACAAAGAGTACAACCACACATTGGGCTCACTGACCCCTCTCGGCCTAGTACCTTGATCCGTGTCGACGTCCAGGAGTCATATTAGTTCGGGCTTTCCATTTGACATCTGCATAGAAAAAGAATGAAGGAATGGTTGCATCATATAGATATGTGGGTGCACCTGTGAGGCAGGAAAACCATCTGCCAGAGGTGGCGTCTCGGTCACTTACATTGTTTGAGTCCGTTTCGTTGATCCGGCCGGGCTCTCGAGCGGAGGCAAACTCAGATAGTCGACTCCTGGAATAGACCGGTTGTGAGCGAAGTGTCGTGGTGAACATCCTCGCTGTCACCTCTTGAACGGTGGCGAGACCTGGCGGTAACCGATGATCATGTGTGTGTAGCTTACACCCTTGCAATGTTAACAAAACTATTCGAATAGCCGCGCTCGCGGTTAAGGACTACTTGGAACCTGTACCTGATTATTAGGCAACTTGAATGGATACTAATAAAACTCGCAAGATAAGCGTGAGTGCTATGGTGTGCTTCCTCGTGGGGAAGTCGAGGAAGTAACCATAGTGGTGTATTGGTTGGAGACTTGGTAGTGGACTCGTGTACGCTTCTTACCTCAAGTCTGGTATTCATAGCACAGGACTAGCCAAGTCAAAGCTGGCATTTCTGCATGATGAAACTCCACCTCCCTTTACCTTGATACTTGAGCATGAGTAGTGTAGTTCTGATGTAAGTCTTGTTGAGTACGACTTTGTACTCACGTTTGCTTATTCTATGTTTTAGATGAGAACCCGGACCCCGATGGAGTCACCGACCTGAAGCTCGACGTTGACTAAGTTAGCATAGTCCCAGACAGCAGTCTGGTCCCTCGTGGAAGGGCATGTTTGTTTACAAGGCTTCTCTAAGCCATTTGTTAAACTTGTCTGTACTCAGACCTAATTTTCTTCCGTTGTATGATGTAATGTTGATCACAGACATGTGATCTTTGTATTCTCTATGTGTATATCAATAAAGAGTACTTGTAGAGTTATGTGATGATACCTGCTGTTCATACTAGGCATGTGTGTTGCGTGTATGTTTATAACATGCATGTCTTAGTATGGGTTTTCGAGACCTTAGTTGTGATCTGGCTGGCGGTCTTTTATACACCAAGTGGCCCTTAGATGTGCGCAGCTTGGGGCATCCCGGTACGATTGCTCGTGGCTCTGCCACGTGCACACTTTGTTGTATGATCGAGCCCGCCCTAGACCCCGACTAAGTGATCGGGCTGGAGTAAGTCTATGTAAGAGTTAGGATCCAATCGATAACATGGTTGAGGCGACTTGTCTATGAGTATGGGATTCACCACCCATAAGCATTTAGACTTGTGAGCGGACGTTGAGGACCCATCTCAGTTGATCATCCGGCCTGGATGGGATGCCCCTCACGTTTGAGGCTTTCCGAGAGCGTTCTGTGCTTGGCCTTGTTTGCTTAGACAAGTGGGTACGGCTCTCGGCTCTCCATGTGATTGTATCATGACTGGAATTACATACGCTAACCCCGGGTCCCGACAGACTTGGTATCAGAGCAGGACTGTCTGTAGGATTATCAGACCCTTGGTCGAAGTCGAGTCTAGCATTCTATAGTTATATAGTTACTCTGGGTATAAGGGAACAACGTAAGGCTTCTTTTTCTCCTTACCCTCATCGATCTGAGTTCTGGGTTAACCTTACCTTTTCTACTGGATGATAGGACTAGGCTCATCTATGTCTGACTAGAACATCTCGTTGTTTGCCTCCTTGTAGCCGTAGGACAGTTGTGGTCGTCCAGACTCATCGTTCTGTTGAGTTCCTTGAAGAAGTTCTGTCCAATTTCTTCGAGGTTGTTTCATTTTCCATCCCGGTGTAGCCGTTATGCTGCCCGATTTATTCCGAGTTTCTGTGGATCTTTGCCTTTGCATTACAATCTTTCCGCCTTCATCATGTCCTTCTTGTCTTTGATTCCATCGTACAACCTGTTCTGATTGTTGATCTTTATCACACAGGATGTCAGGTGGAACTCGTAGTGCTGTTTGTCGGAATCGAGACCGTGTTCGGAATCGAAATGATGATGAACCTCTACCATCGCCTTCTGCGGCGGAAATCATGATGGAAGCTGAGAAGAATCGACGTGATCAAACCCGCCTTCTGGAGCTCATCGAGCAGAATACCGCCGGTCATTGCAATGTGGTTGTGAGCATTCAGGACTTCATCCTCCTCAAGCCACCGGTATTCTGATGTTCTTCTGAGCCCCTTGAAGCTGATGATTGGCTCCGTTCCATCGAGCGTAAGCTTGACAGTGCACATGTTGCTCCCGATGACCGAGTTATATTCGCGGCATACTTTCTGGAAGGTGCTGCTACTGAATGGTGGGAGAACTATGTTGCTATGCAGCCAGATAGTCACGTAGTGACTTGGCAGGAGTTCTGTGTTGCCTTTCGAGGGTACCACCTTCTAGATGAGTTGATGGAGCGCAAGAAGGAAGAGTTCTGCAATCTGACTCAAGGAGAGATGTCCATCCATGAGTATGTGAGAGAGGTCAACCGTCTTGCTCGGTATGCCCAAGATGAGATCACCACCGATGCCAGAAAGCAGGCAAGGTTCCGTAAGGGACTTAGCCCCATCCTTCGTCATGATCTCAACCTCCTTGCATTTTCCACCTTTGAGGATTTAGTTAACAGATCCTTCAGAGCTGAGCATGGCAATGAAATTTTCGAGGAATCTCGCAAGCATGCTCTTGAGCTTGCCCCTTCTTCAAGTTCAGCCCCTCGGAAACGCCGAATTTGGATTCCAACCAGTGTCATACCTCAAAACCTTCTCCAGAGGCCACCACCAAATATATGCCATCCACCCCAACACATTATTCCACCCCGGAATGATGGTGTGCAGCCAAGTAATCCCAATCCCAGCAATTCAGACAGGGTATGCTTTAAGTGTGGTCTTCCAGGCCATTACTATCATCAATGCCCTCAGGTCTTGATGGCACCACGTCATTCTCGACATAAGCCTCCAAAGAAACCAACCACCAAAGCCTTTCCAGCAAAGCCTTCATCCACTAGTAGTGGATATGTGAACAAAATCTCAGTTGAGGACACCACTGATGCTTCTGACGTCATTCTTGGCACACTCCCAGTCAATCATGTCCCCGCCTCCGTTCTTTTCGATCCAGGAGATTCTCATTCATTCATGTCGGAGAGTTATGCACTTCGTCATGAGTTCCCCTTTGAAGAAATGTTTTCTCCAATGATCATTCAAACTCCTGGTTCCAAGTGGTAAACTAATAGAGTAAGCCATGGCAATCAAATTGCAATTGAGGGTTTAGTATTCCTTGCTTCTCTTTTAGCCCTCAAGTCTTCGCACATTGATGTCATCCTAGGAATGGATTGGTTATCAAGGCAAAATGCTTTCCTTGATTGTAAAGCCAAATCAGTCAAACTCACACATCCTTCAGGACAGACCATTGACTACACAGCACCCAGCTCTAGAATCCAGATGCATACTTTTAATGTGCTTCCCCTTCCAGACCTTGAAGATGTTCCGGTGGTTCGTGACTTTCCGGATGTCTTTCCTGAAGAGCTGTCGGGCATGCCACCTGATAGGTGTGTAGAATTCATAGTGGATCTTATACCAGACACAACCCCAATTTCCAGACGCCCATATAGAATGGCCCCACATGAGTTAGCTGAGCTAAAAACCCAACTTGATGCTTCGTTGGCAAAAGGCTTCATCCGCCCTAGCTCATCGCCATGGGGTTGCCCCGTTCTGTTCGTAACAAAGAAAGATGGAACAGAAAGGATGTGCGTAGACTATCGCCCGCTAAATCTAGCGACGATAAAGAACAAGTACCCACTTCCCAGGATCAATGATCTTTATGATCAACTTGCTGGATCCTCTGTCTTCTCCAAAATGGATTTGAGATTAGGTTATCATCAAATCAAGATCCAAAACGAGGACATTCCAAAAACGGCTTTCACTACTCGTTATGGTCTTTACGAGTATACCGTCATGTCCTTCGGTTTAACAAATGCCCCCCCCCCCACATTCTCGCGCTTAATGAATTCGATCTTCATGGAGTACCTAGATAAATTTGTTGTGATTTATCATGATGACATTCTCATCTACTCGAAGAACGAAGAAGAGCACGCAGAACATCTTAGGTTGGTATTGATGAAACTTAGAGAGCACCGCCTTTATGCAAAGCTCTCCAAGTGCGAATTTTGGCTACCAGAAGTGACCTACTTAGGTCACGTGATTTCTGCAAAAGGCATTGCTGTGAATCCCGAGAGAGTTCAGGCCGTCCTTGACTGGACTCCACCTGAATCGGTTAAGCAAGTTAGGAGTTTTCTTGGCTTAGCAAGCTATTGCCTCCGCTTCGTCGAGAACTTTTCTAAAGTTGCAAAGCCTCTTACTGAACTCCTCAAGAAAGATAAGAAATTCCAATGGACTCCCAAGTGCGAGGAAAGCTTTCAAGAGCTAAAACTAAGATTGACTTCTGCACCCGTACTTGCACCTCCAGACACCAAAAGAGATTTCGAGATCTATTGTGATGCTTCACGGCAAGGGTACGGATGCATACTTATGCAAGATAGACATGTGGTAGCTTATGCTTCACGCCAGTTACGGCCACATGAAGAGAACTATCCTACCCATGATCTTGAACTCGCTGCCGTAGTTCATGCCCTGAAGACTTGGCGACATTACCTCCTTGGTAATCGTTGTGAGATCTATTCTGACCACCAAAGCCTCAAATACATATTCATCCGGCCAGATCTTAATCTCAGGAAAAGATGCTGGATAGAGTTGATAAAATATTATGACTTAGGAATTTCTTACACCCCAGGCAAAGCCAATGTCATGGCTGATGCACTAAGTCGTAAGTCGTATTGTAACAACCTCATGTTACAACAGTATCAACCACTTCTTCATGAGGAATTTCGAAAGCTCAATCTCGAGATTGTTCCTCGTGGATCTCTTTTCAACTTGGTGGCGAAACCAAACCTTGAGGATCAAATCATAGTTTCCCAAAGGCGTGCACGAGGTGTTCGCCGGATCAAGGAGAACATTGCTAGCGGAGTTGCTAAATGTTTCTCCACAGATAGTAAAGAACGGTATTCTTTGAAAATCGTTTGGTAGTACCTAAGAATAGGGATCTAAGGCAACTCATCCTCAAAGAAGCCCATGACACACTCCTCTCGATTCATCCCGGTAGCACAAAAATGTACCGAGATCTACGCCAGAGATTTTGGTGGACCAGGATGAAGAGAGACATTGCTCGATTTGTTGCTGAATGTGATGTTTTTCGTCGCATTAAGGCAGAACACCAAAGACCTGCTGGCACACTTCAACCTTTGCCTATTCCCGAGTGGAAATGGGACAAAGTCGGTATGGACTTCATCACCGGCTTTCCAAAAACCCAGAAAGGAAATGATGCCATCTTCGTTGTCATAGATAGGCTTTCCAAAGTTGCTCACTTCCTTCCCGTTCGCGAGTCTATAACTGCTAGTCAGTTGGCGGACTTGTACGTCTCTAGAATTGTGTCTCTTCACGGTGTTCCTTTGGTAATCAATTCTGATCGAGGTAGCCTTTTCACCTCTAGATTCTGGGGAAGCTTTCAGAATGCTATGGGAACTCATCTATCCTTTAGTACAGCTTTCCATCCTCAGTCTAGCGGTCAAGTCGAAAGGGTAAATCAAATCTTGGAAGAAATGCTCAGAGCTTGTGTTATCTCATTCGGAAAGAATTGGGAGAAATCTCTTCCATTTGCCGAATTTGCTTATAACAATAGTTTCCAATCTAGTCTGAACATGGCTCCTTTTGAACTCCTCTATGGACGACGATGTAGAACACCCTTGAACTGGTCAGAAACCGGTGAAAGACAATTCTTTGGACCGGATATGATCAAGGAAGTAGAAGAGAAAATTCGCATTGTTCGTGATCGATTGAAAGCCGCCCAGTCTCGTCAAAAGAGCTACTATGACCGTCATCATTAAGAGGAGAGTTACAATATTGATGAGAAGGCTTACCTTCGGGTTACTCCTCTGAAGGGAACCCAAAGATTCGGTATCAAAGGCAAGTTGGACCCACGTTACATCGGACCTTTCCGCATTCTCTCTAAACGTGGAGAAGTTGCCTACCAACTTGAACTACCCCCTCACCTTTCCCGAGTACATGATGTATTCCATGTGTCACAACTCAGGCGTTGCTTCAAGGACCCCATCCGCGAAGTCGACCATGAAACGCTTGATCTCCAAGATGACCTTTCTTATCGAGAGTACCATGTTCGTATTCTTGATTCAGCAGAGCGTGTCACTCGTCGTCAGAAGATCAAGTTTCTCAAAGTTCAATGGTCACATCACTCGAGAAAGAAGCAACCTGGGAAAGAGAAGACCGCCTCCGTGCCGAGTACCCCACCTTCCTCCCGACGACTTCTGAATCTCGGGACGAGATTCTTTTGAGTGGGGGCAAGTTGTCAGAACCCCAACTAGGGTAAGTGCTAGGGTTGTTTGATCCCTTTGCATCATGTAAAAATTCAAATGAAATCCAAAAATGGGGAAAAGAAAAGCCCTGAGAAATTAATTCAAATGGCCAGATAAAAATCTTTTTCCAAAAATCATTTGAATATTTGGAAAATTCCTATAAATGATGGTGATCATTTTAAAAGTGGTTTGGGTTCATTCCCATTCCCATGGAATATTCAAAAATGCAAAAGGTGCTCTGGAAATTAAATTTGACCTTATTTGAATTGAAATTCAAAATATATTGAATTTCAAAAATTCCAAATCCTAAAAGTGACTAGCTACTGGTCACCTAGTATTTATAAAATTAGTTGGGCATTTTTATAAAATGTTTTGGTATTTTTACCAGAGCAAAACAAAAGGCAGAAAAGGAAAAACAGAAACAAAAACAGGAAAAGACCCCCCTGGCCATTTTTGCCCAACTAAAGCCCCCAGCCGGCCCAGCCCACTGGCCTCCCCCCTTGTCGTCTTCCCCGCCGACGCCAGAGCAGGCAACTCGCCGCCGTGGCGAGCATGCCGCGGCTGCCGAGCCATCTAGGCCCTCCCCTTCCTCATCTCCTCGCCAGGGGAACCCCCTCGAAGCTCCACACCAGTTCCCCCTCTGCCCGCTCTCCCTCACGGTCTCCCTCGCCGGAATCTCGCAGCCGCCCGAGAGCTCGACTTCGCCGCCATCAAGCGCCACCGCGGCCAACGGCCTCCCCTCTGTGCCCCGTGCTGTCCAGGAGCTCCGCAACGTTGCCCCGCACCTCCCTGCAGAAAGAATCGGGCCGAAGCCCTCTGGAGACGACGCCCGCGTCTTCCCCGACTCCGGCAAGGACGCCGTTCGCCGTTGAGGATTCCGGCACCTACAACCCCTCCGCAGCCACGCCGTCTTCGCCAACGAGCTCAGGGTGAGCCCGCGCTCCTTTATCCCGTGTCCGAGAAACTCCCCGCGCCTCGAATCGCCATGCCTCAGTGGGCCGAGTCTCCGCCGTCGCCGAGCAGCTCGTCGGCGTGGCCCTGAGCCCTCCCGTGGTCGCCCGTTTGGCCCCTGAGACGTGCGAGTCGATGGGCTGCATCCCGGTGGCCTCGGCGCCCCGTTTGGTAGCCTGCGCCGCCGTCCCGAGCGAGCTCCGCCGTGTCCAGCGGACACCGGCGTTGAGCCGCCGGTGAGGCCGACGTGGCCACCTAATTAGGGGGCTAATCCCCCTGTTAGTTGACCCTTGGGTCACTGACTGGTGGGCCCTGGCCCCCCTAATGACCCTGTTAGTTTAAACCTAACAGGGAATTAAACCCTCTCCCACGGACAAGCCGACCCCACATGTCAGCCCCCACTGTGACATCAGCACTGCGTCATGCTGACGCAATAAACAGAAAAACAGATTAAAAGAAATTACAGAAATTCCAGAAAATACCCAAAACTTCAACAATTCATAGAAAATTCATATGAACTCCAAATTGGAAAAATAATATATGAGAAATTATCAGAAAAATGCAAGGATTAAGAATATGCAATTTGTTTTCATGTTTGACCATTTTAAAATGGGGCAACAGTAGCAAATGTGCATATGGCTTAATTTTAAATTGAATTTGGAGTTTGAATTTGCATTCCAAATGCAATATACTTCAATTAAATTGAATTTGCCACAAATCAGTACCCTTTACTTCATGTCACAACAATATCATGTGCTTGTGCATTTTACTTCCGAAGTTGTCCCCCCTTGTGGATGATTGTTTCCGGTACCAGCTTTTCCGAGACGGTGATCGCCCCCGAAGAAGAAGACCACCGTTAAAACCCGTGTATCGTCAGCAAGGCAAGCAAACCCCATTGATCATGTCTATAAAATCCCAATTCCCTCTCGGTCTCGCTTATGCATGTTTAGGAGATCACCTTGTATCGATTCTACCGCATAGTTGAACCCATATCCCATGCATGACCTATCATCTTGTCACAGTAGTAAGGAAACCACAATCCTAGCTGACATAGGAGTTGATTGATATCATGTGGCCACTGCAACTGTTAATTCTTATTGCATGCTTAGTGGTACAATGAGGTTCCTTTTGATGTGGGTCGGGATGATAGTGAACATGGTGTTGATGAAAGTGAAACTGTGTTGGTGAATCCACCCTAATACAAGGTGAACGATGAGAGGCTCTGTAGGAGTACACAGTGGGTTGTCTCGTTGAACACTGGCTTAAGCATCGAGTTCTTGTATGGTAATCCAAGACAAAGAGTACAACCACACATTGGGCTCACTGACCCCTCTCGGCCTAGTACCTTGATTCGTGTCGACGTCCAGGAGTCACATTAGTTCGGGCTTTCCATTTGACATCTGCATAGAAAAAGAATGAAGGAATGGTTGCATCATATAGATATGTGGGTGTACCTGTGAGGCAGGAAAACCATCTGCCAGAGGTGGCTTCTCGGTCACTTACATTGTTTGAGTCCGTTTCGTTGATCCGGCCGGGCTCTCGAGCGGAGGCAAACTCAGATAGTCGACTCCTGGAATAGACCGGTTGTGAGAGAAGTGTCGTGGTGAACATCCTCGCTGTCACCTCTTGAACGGTGGCGAGACCTGGCTGTAACCGATGATCATGTGTGTGTAGCTTACACCCTTGCAAGGTTAACAAAACTATTCGAATAGCCGCGTCCGCGGTTAAGGACTACTTGGAACCTGTACCTGATTATTAGACAACTTGAATGGATACTTATAAAACTCGCAAGATAAGCGTGAGTGCTATGGTGTGCTTCCTCGTGGGGAAGTCGAGGAAGTAACCATAGTGGTGTATTGGTTGGAGACTTGGTAGTGGACTCGTGTACGCTACTTACCTCAACTCTGGTATTCGTACCACAGGACTAGCCAAGTCAAAGCTGGCATTTATGCATGATGAAACCCCACCTCCCTTTACCTTGATACTTGAGCATGAGTAGTGTAGTTCTGATGTAAGTCTTGCTGAGTACAACTTTGTACTCACGTTTTCGTATTCTATGTTTTAGATGAGAACCCGGACCCCGATGGAGTCACCGACCTGAAGCTCGACGTTGACTAAGTTAGCATAGTCCCAGACAGCAGTCTGGTCCATCGTGGAAGGGCATGTTTGTTTACAAGGCTTCTCTAAGCCATTTGTTAAACTTGTCTATACTAAGACCTAATTTTCTTCCATTGTATGATGTAATGTTGATCACAGACATGTGATCTTTGTATGCTCTATGTGTATATCAATAAAGAGTACTTGTAGAGTTATGTGATGATACCTGCTGTTCATACTAGGCATCTGTGTTGCGTGTATGTTTATAACATGCATGTCTTAGTATGGGTTTTCGAGACCTTAGTTGTGATCTGGCTGGCGGTCTTTTATACACCAAGTGGCCCTTAGATGTGCGCAGCTTGGGGCATCGCGGTACGATTGCTCGTGGATCTGCCACGTGCACACTTTGTTGTATGATCGAGCCCGCCCTAGACCCCGACTAAGTGATCGGGCTGGAGTAAGTCTATGTAAGATTTAGGATCCAATCGATAACATGGTTGAGGCGACTTGTCTATGAGTATGGGATTCACCACCCATAAGCATTTAGTCTTGTGAGCGGACGTTGAGGACCCATCTCAGTTGATCATCCGGCCTGGATGGGATGCCCCTCACGTTTGAGGCTTTCCGAGAGCGTTCTGGGCTTGGCCTTGTCTGCTTAGACAAGTGGGTACGGCTCTCGGCTCTCCATGTGATTGTATCGTGACTGGAATTACATACGCTAACCCCGGGTCCCGACATACTCATGCACATGTATCAAGGTAAAGGGAGGTGGGGTTTCACTTGCAGAAGTGCCAGCTTTGAAATGGCTATTCCTGAACTACGAGTACCAGACTTGAGGTAAGAAGCGTACACGAGTCCACTACATCTCTTCAACCAATTACACCACTATGATTACTTCCTCGACTTCCCCACGAGAAGCACACCATAGCACTCACACTTATCTTGGTGTGTTTTAGAAGTATCCAGTTCAAGTTGTCTAATAATCAAGCTAAGCTTTCCAAGCAGTCCTTAACCGCGGACGCGGCTATTCAAATAGTTTTGTTAACCCTGCAGGGGTGTACCGCTACACACACGTGTCATCATTTACCGCCTTTTGCATGTCACCTTTCAAGAGGTGACAGCGAGGATGCCACCACAACACTTCACCCACAGCTCCATTCTAGTCCAGAGAGTCGCCTATCTGAGGGGGATCCGTATGGAAGTCCGGCCGAGGTTCCAGTACAGCCTCAAACGATGTGTGCAGGGTCCCAAGCCGGTCTTGCAAATCCGTTCATCCACTTCGCAGACCGTGCCACAGCCCTACCAGAACTCCGAACTACTGCGACTCTTGGGGTTCGAACGGGCTGAGGTACTAGGATGAGAGGGGTTAGTGAGCCCAATGTGTGGTTGTACTCTTCTTCTTGGATCACCACACAAGAACTCGGACTTAAGGCGGTGTTCAACGAGACAACCCACTGTGTACTCCTACACAGCCTCTCATCGTTCACCTTGTATTAGGGTAGATTCACCAACACATTTCACTTTCATCAACACCATGTTTATCATCATCCCGACTCACATCAAAAGCAACCTCGTTGTACCACTAAGCATGCAATAAGCAGTAATAGTTGCAGGGGCCACATGATATCAACCAATTCCTACGTCTGCTAGGATTGTGGTTTGCTTACTACTGTGACAAGATGATAGGTCATGCAACGGATATGGGTTCAACTATGCAGTAGAAACGTTATCATGGTGATCATCCTAAACAATGTGTAAGCGAGACATGAGAGGGAAGTGGGATTTTATCGACATGATCAATGGGGGTTTTCTTGCCTTGCTGACGAGGATCAGTCACGGGGTCTTCAACGAAGGGGGTGAACTCGGGTTCCGGCTCCACTTCTATCAGCAACATGAGAATCATAGGATCAACATAATGTACAATGCAAAATCACATGAATAAGATTGTAATGGTGATGTTCAAGGTACTGATGTGTTGAGCATTCCATTTAAAAGGAGTATATTGCATTTGAAATGCAAATTCAAACTCCATTTGATTTATCGATGAATTTCAAATGCATTTGAATGCATGAAAGTTCATTTGAAAAGGTTGATCATGAAGTGATGTGGTATAGTTGAGATAATGTTTCTGATGTGGGGGTGAAACCATTCAAATTAAGTGTGTTGCAAAGTCAATTGCAAAATCACTCCAAATTTGAATTTGAAAAGGATCCATATGCATGTTTGCTACTGTTCACCCAATTTAAAATGGTCAAACATGAAAACAAATTGCATATTCATAATCCTTGTGTTTTTCTGATAATTTTAGACATATTATTTGTCCAATTTGGAGTTAGGATCAAAAAGTTATTGAATTTCAAAGTATAATCTATTTTCTGGAATTTTCTCTCTTTTCTTTAATTCTTTTAATCTCTGGAAAAGATTTATTGCATCAAGCTGACGCAGTGCTGATGTCACCAGGGGGCTGACAACAGGGGCCCACCTATAAGTCTCAGTGGGGGTTAATCCCTCTGTTTAGACTAAACAGAGAGGGATTAGGGGGCTGGGGCCCCACCTGTCATGGTCAGTGGGGGTGGGCCAGGGTTTAGTTAAGCTTGGTTTAAAGGCGCTAATGGAGGGGTCGTCGCCGGCGGCCACTGTAGACGCTGGAGACTCGCCGGCTTTGCGATTCAGAGCACGGGTAGCCAAGGGGAGGGCGCCGTTGCGTAGCTTGTGCTCCCGCGCGTCCAGTAGACCCATTGGGGGTTACTGGCGTGCTCCAGAGCTCGGAGGCGACGGCAATGGCGACGGCTGGGCTCGGCCAACGACAAAAACGCGAGGTAGAGCACGAGGGGAGCCAAGAGATAGGGCAATCGAGGCAGGAGGCTCACCCACATGCGACGGTGAGCTCGACGGGGTTGGGGAAGAGCTGGAGGAGGCTGAATTTGCTGCCGGAGTCGCGGCGGCCGGCGGTGAGGAAGTTGAAGGGGACGTTGCTTCCACCAGCTCCCGGCTCGAATTTGAGATTGCAGCTAGACGAAGGCGACCTCGAGGAGCTCCATGGACATGCTGGCTCAAGCTTGCTTGGCTAGTGGCCGCGCCGGGGCACGATAGCGCTCTGCTAGGGTTTCGGTGGTGGTGCGATTTCTCGCCGAGAGGAAGAACGAAGCACAGAGGAAGGGGGAAAGTGAGAGGGGCGTCTCCTGGCGTGCGTGGCGTCGAGAAGGAGCAAGGGAGAGCTGCGGGGAGGCCACGGCGACAAGGGCGGCATGCCGGGCACGCAGCTGTGTGCTCGTGCCCGGAGGAAGACGACAGGAAGCCCCAGGTGGGCTGGGCCGGCTGGGCCTTCGCCCCTGGGCGCAAGGTAAGCCTCCCTCTCTCTGTCTTTTCCTTTTTCTTTTTATTTCTTCTGTAAATAGTTTGACCTAGCTAATAAAATTGCTAGGTATTTTTATAAATGCCATAATTTTTTATATGGCCTCATAAAAGATAGAGCTAGCCAATTATAAAATTTGGCACTCTTTAAAATTCAAAACATTTGAATTTTAAATCAAATAGTGGTTTATTTAATTTCCAAAGCACATTTTGAATTTTTGAATATTCCATGGGCATGGTAAAGAACCCAAACCACTTTTAAAATGATCAGCCTCATTTATAGGAATTTTCCAAATACTCAAATGATTTTTGGAAAAAGATTTTTATCTGGCCATTTGAATTAATTTCTCAGGGCTTTCTTTTCCCCATTTTTGAATTTTCTTTTGAATTTTTGCATGATGCAAAGGCACAATAAAACCCTAGCACTTACCTAAGTTGGGGTTCTGACAACTCTCCCCCACTCAAAAGAATCTCGTCCTGAGATTCAGAAGTCTGCGGGAGGAAGGAGGGGTACTCGGCACTGAGACGGTCTTCTCTTTCCCACGTGGCTTCTTTCTCAGAGTGGTGTGACCACTGAACTTTCAGAAACTTGATCTTCTGTCGGCGAGTGACATGCTCTGCTGAATCAAGAACACGAACAAGGTATTCTCGATAAGAAAGGTCATCATGTAGATCAAGCGTTTCATGGTCGACTTCGCGGATGGGGTCCTTGAAGCAACGCCTGAGTTGTGACACATGGAATACATCATGTACTCGGAAAATGTGCGGGGGTACTTCAAGTTGGTAGGCAATTTCTCCACGTTTAGCAAGAATGCGGAAAGGTCCGATGTAACGTGGGGCCAATTTGCCTTTGATACCGAATCGTTGGGTTCCCTTCAGAGGAGTAACCCGAAGGTAAGCCTTCTCATCCAGATTGTAGCTCTCTTGCCTATGATGACGATCATAGTAGCTTTTCTGACGAGACTGGGCTGCTTTCAATTGATCACGAACAATGCGAACTTGCTCTTCTGCTTCCTTGATCATGTCCGGTCCAAAGAGTTGTCTTTCACCGGTTTCTGACCAGTTTAGGGGTGTTCGACATCGTCGTCCATATAGGAGTTCAAAAGGATCCATGTTCAGACTAGATTGAAAACTATTGTTATAAGCAAATTCGGTGAATGGCAGAGACTTCTCCCAATTCTTTCCGAATGAGATAACACAAGCTCTGAGCATGTCTTCAAGAATTTGGTTAACCCTTTCGACTTGACCGCTATACTGAGGATGGAAAGCTGTACTAAAGGAGAGATGAGTTCCCTAGCATTTTGAAAGCTTCCCCAAAATCTAGAGGTGAAAAGGCTACCATGATCAGAATTGATTTCCAAAGGAACACCGTGAAGAGACACAATTCTAGAGACGTACAAGTCCGCTAACTGGCTAGCAGTTATAGACTAGAGAACGGGAAGGAAGTGAGCAACTTTGGAAAGCCTATCTATGACAATGAAGATGGCATCGTTTCCTTTCTGGGTTTTTGGAAAGCCGGTGATGAAGTACATACCGACTTTGTCCCATTTCCACACAGGAATAGGCAAAGGTTGAAGTGTACCAGCAGGTCTTTGGTGTTCTGCCTTAATGCGACGACAAACATCACATTCAGCAACAAATCGAGCAATGTCTCTCTTCATCCTAGTCCACCAAAATCTCTGGCGTAGATCTCGGTACATTTTTGTGCTACCGGGATGAATTGAGAGGGGTGTGTCATGGGCTTCTTTGAGGATGAGTTGCCTTAGTTCCCTATTCTTAGGTACTACCAAACGATTTCCAAATAATACCGTTCCTTTACTATCTGTGGAGAAACATTTAGCAACTCCGCTAGCAATGTTCTCCTTGATCCGGCGAACACCTCGTGCACGCCGTTGGGAAACTATGATTTGATCCTCAAGGGTTGGTTTCGCCACCAAGTTGAAAAGAGATCCACGAGGAACAATCTCGAGATTAAGCTTTCGAAATTCCTCATGAAGAAGTGGTTGATACTGTTTGTAACATGAGGTTGTTACAATACGACTTACGACTTAGTGCATCAGCCATGACATTGGCTTTGCCTGGGGTGTAAGAAATTCCTACGTCGTAATCTTTTATCAACTCAATCCAGTGTCTTTGCCTGAGATTAAGATCTGGCTGGGTGAAAATGTATTTGAGGCTTTGGTGGTAGGAATAGATCTCACAACGATTACCAAGGAGGTAATGTCGCCAAGTTGTTAGGGCATGAACTATGGCAGCGAGTTCAAGGTCATGGGTAGGATAGTTTTCTTCATGTGGCCGCAACTGGCGTGAAGCATAAGCTACCACATGTCGATCTTGCAGAAGTATGCATCCTAACCCTTGCCGTGATGCGTCACAATAGATCTCGAAATCTCTTTTGGTGTCTGGAGGCGCAAGTATGGGTGCAGAAGTCAATCTTCTTTTAGCTCTTGAAAGTTTTCCTCGCATTTGGAAGTCCATTGGAATTTCTTATCTTTCTTGAGGAGTTCAGTCAGAGGCTTTGCAACTTTAGAAAAGTTCTCGACGAAGCGGCGGCAATAGCTGGCTAGGCCAAGAAAACTCCTAACTTGCTTAACCGATTCAGGTGGAGTCCAGTCAAGGACGGCCTGAACTCTCTCGGGATTGACTGCAACACCTTTTGCAGAAATCACGTGGCCTAAGTAGGTCACTTCTGGTAGCCAAAATTCACACTTGGAGAACTTGGCATAAAGGCGGTGCTCTCTAAGTTTCATCAATACCAACCTAAGATGTTCTGCGTGTTCTTCTTCGTTCTTCGAGTAGATGAGAATGTCATCAAGATAAACCACAACAAATTTATCTAGGTACTCCATGAAGATCGAATTCATCAAGCGCGAGAATGTGGCGGGGCATTGGTTAAACCGAAGGACATGACGGTGTACTCGTAAAGACCATATCGAGTAGTGAAAGCCGTCTTGGGAATGTCCTCATTTCGGATTTTGATTTGATGATATCCTAATCTCAAATCCATCTTGGAGAAGACAGAGGATCCTGCAAGTTGATCATAAAGATCATTGATCCTGGGCAGTGGGTACTTGTTCTTTATAGTTGCTAGATTTAGCGGACGATAGTCTACGCACATCCTTTATGTTCCATCTTTCTTCGTTACGAACAGAACGGGGCAACCCCATGGCGATGAGCTAGGGAGGATGAAGCCTTTTGCCAACGAAGCATCAAGTTGGGTTTTTAGCTCAGCTAACTCATGTGGGGCCATTCTATATGGGCGTCTGGAAATTGGGGTTGTGCCTGGTATAAGATCCACTATGAATTCTACACACCTGTCGGGTGGCATTCCCGGCAACTCTTCAGGAAAGACATCCGGGAAGTCATGAACCACCGGAATATCTTCAAGGTCAGGAAGGGGAAGGACATTCAAGGTATGCATTTGGGTTCTCGAGCTGGGTGATGTGTAGTCAATGATCTGTCCTGAAGGATGGGTGAGTTTAACTGATTTGGCTTTACAATCAAGAAAAGCATGTTGTCTTGATAACCAATCCATACCAACGATGACATCAATGTCGGAAGACTTGAGGGCTATGAGTGAAGCAAGGAATACTAAACCCTCAATTGCAATTTGATTACCATGGCTTACCCTATTAGTTTTCCATTTTGAACCAGGAGTTTGAATGATCATAGGGGTGAACATTTCTTCAAAGGATACATCATGCCGAAGTGCATAACTCTCCGACATGAAGGAGTGAGAAGCTCCTGGATCGAAAAGAACAGAAGTGGGGACAAAATTGACTGGGAGCGTACCAAGAATGACGTCAGAAGTACTATCAGTTTCCTCAACTGATATTTGGTTCACACGTCCAAGAATTTTTGAGGTGGATGGCTTGGCAGTGGAAACCTTCGGGGGTGGTCTGGCACGAACAGTGGGGTTTCCTTTGGCATGGGGTGGAGCATTTTGATTGACGGGGCACTCACGAGAGTAGTGACCAGGCTGGCCACATCTGAAGCAGGCTCCATAGATATTGCGGGGAGCTGGGTTGTTTGGTGGAGCTGGTGGACGAGGCGACACAAGGGATGGCCTCGGTGGGTTGTTTTGGTGGATCAAACTGTTAGGAATCCAGATCATGCGCTTCTGAGGGCGTGAACTGGAAGAAGGGGCAAGCTCAAGAGCATGCTTGCGAGACTTCTCGAAAACTTCATTGCCATGCTCATCTCTGAAGGATCTGTTGACTAAATCCTCAAAGGTGGCAAACTCAAGGAGGTTGAGATCATGACGAAGGATGGGGCTAAGTCCCTTATGGAACCTTGCCTGCTTTCTGGCATCGGTGGTGATCTCATCTTGGGCATAACGAGCAAGACGGTTGAATTCCCTCACATACTCATGAATGGACATCTCTCCTTGATTCAGATTGCAGAACTCTTCCTTCTTGCGCTCCATCAACTCATCCAGAATGTGGTACCCTCGAAAGGCAACACAGAACTCTTGCCAAGTCACTACGTGACCATCTGGCTGCATTGCAACATAGTTCTCCCACCACTGAAGAGCAGCACCTTCGAAGAAGTATACCGCGAAAACAACTCGGTCATCGGGAGCAACATGTGTTGTATCAAGCTTACGCTCGATGGAACGGAGCCAATCATCAGCTTCGAGGGGCTCAGAAGAACATCGGAATACCGGTGGCTTGAGGAAGATGAAGTCCTGAATGCTGACCACCACATTACGATGGTGGGCAGTATTCTGCTCGATGAGCTCCAGAAGGTGTGTTTTATCACGTCTATTCCGCTCGGCTTCCATCATGATTTCCGCTGCAGAAGGCGGGGCTGGAGGTTCATCATCATTTCGATTCTGATCACAGTCTCGATTCCGAAGAACAGCACTACGAGTCCCACCTGACATCCTGTGTGATAAAATCAACAATCAGAACAGGTTGTACGATGGAGGCAAGGATAAAAGGATATGATTTAGGCGGAAAGGATAATAATGCGAAGGCAATGACCCAAAGAAACACGGAACAATTCCGGCATCATAATGGCTACACTGGGATGGAAATTGAAACAACCTCGAAGAAATTGGACAGAACTTCTTCAAGGAACTCAAAACACGGAGACTCTGGACAACCACAACCATCCTATGGCTATAAGGAGGCAAACAACGAGATGTTCTAGTAAGACATAGAAGAGCCTAGTCCTATCATCCCGTAGAAAAGGTAAGGGTGACTCAGAACTCAGATCGATGAGGGTAAGGAGAAAAAAGAAGCCTTACGTTGTTCCCTTATATACCCAGAGTAACTATATAACTACAGAAGGCTAGACTCGACTTCGGCCAAGGCTGATAATCCTACAGTCAGTCCTGCTCTGATACCAAGTTTGTCGGGACCCGGGGTTAGCGTATGCAAGTCCCCCTACGACATAGTCATATGGAGAGTCGAGAACCGTACCCACTTGTCTATGTAGACAAGGCCAAGCACAGAACGTTCTCGGAAAGCATCGTACGTGAGGGGCATCCCTTCCAGGCCGGATGATCAACTGAGATGGGTCCTCATCGTCCGCACACAAGTCTAAATGATATGGGTGATGAACTCCCATATTCACAGACAAGTCGCCTCAACCATACTATCGACTATCTCATAACTCTTACAAAGACTTACTCCAGCCCGATCACTTAGTCGGGGTCTAGGGCGGGCTCGATCATACATCAAAGTGTGCACGAGACAAAGTCTCGAGCAATCGCATCGCGATGCCCCAAGCTGCGCACATCTAAGGGCCACTTGGTGTATAAAAGACCGCCAGCCAGATCACAACTAAGGTCTCGAAAACCCATACTAAGACATGCATGTTATAAACATACACGCAGCACACATGTCTAGTATGAACAGAAGGTATCATTGCAATTCTCTACAAAGTATATACCTTTATTAATAACTCTTACAGAGTGCACACAGAGATCACAAGTCTGTGATCCAACATTACATCAAACATACGGAAGCAAAGTAGGTCTGAGTACAGACAAGTTTAACAAATGGCTTAGAGAAGCCTTATCTAAAAACAAGCCCTTCACGAGGGAACCAGCCGTCTGACTGGGACTACACTAGCTTGGTCTTGGTCTGAGTCTTCATTCTTCAACCTTCGGTTAGAAGCCACCATAGGGGTCGATAGGTTCATCTAAAACATAGAATAAGAAAACGTGAGTACAAAGTCGTACTCGGCAAGACTTACATAGGAACTATACTACTCATGCACATGTATCAAGGTAAAGGGAGGTGGGGTTTCACTTGCAGAAGTGCCAGCTTTGACTTGGCTATTCCTGAACTACGAGTACCAGACTTGAGGTAAGAAGCGTACACGAGTCCACTACATCTCTTCAACCAATTACACCACTATGATTACTTCCTCGACTTCCCCACTATAAGCACACCATAGCACTCACGCTTATCTTGGTGTGTTTTATAAGTATCCAGTTCAAGTTGTCTAATAATCAAGCTAAGCTTTCCAAGCAGTCCTTAACCGCGGACGCGGCTATTCGAATAGTTTTGTTAACCCTGCAGGGGTGTACCGCTACACACACGTGTCATCATTTACCGCCTTTTGCATGTCACCGTTCAAGAGGTGACAGTGAGGATGCCACCACAACACATCGCCCACAGCTCCGTTCTAGTCCAGAGAGTCACCTATCTGAGGGGGATCCGTATTGAAGTCCGGCCGAGGTTCCAGTACAGCCTCAAACGATATGTCCAGGGTTCCAAGCCGGTCTTGAAAAGCCGTTCATCCACTTCGCAGACCGTGCCACAGCCCTACCAGAACTCCGAACTACTGCGACTCTTGGGGTTCGAACGGGGTGAGGTACTAGGATGAGAGGGGCAGTGAGCCCAATGTGTGGTTGTACTCTTCTTCTTGGATCACCACACAAGAACTCGGACTTAAGGCGGTGTTCAACGAGACAACCCACTGTGTACTCCTACACAGCCTCTCATTGTTCACCTTGTATTAGGGTAGATTCACCAACACATTTCACTTTCATCAACACCATGTTTATCATCATCCCGACTCACATCAAAAGCAACCTCGTTGTACCACTAAGCATGCAATAAGCAGTAACAGTTGCAGGGGCCACATGTTATCAACCAATTCCTACGTCTGCTAGGATCGTGGTTTGCTTACTACTGTGACAAGATGATAGGTCATGCAACGGATATGGGTTCAACTATGCGGTAGAAACGTTATCATGGTGATCATCCTAAACAATGCATAAGCGAGACATGAGAGGGAAGTGGGATTTTATCGACATGATCAATGGGGGTTTGCTTGCCTTGCTGACGAGGATCAGTCACGGGGTCTTCAACGAAGCGGGTGAACTTGGGTTCCGGCTCCACTTCTATCAGCAACATGACAATCATAGGATCAACATAATGTACAATGCACAATCACATGAATAAGATTGTAATGGTGAAGTTCAAGGTACTGATGTGTTGAGCATTCCATTTAAAAGGAGTATATTGCATTTGAAATGCAAATTCAAACTCCATTTGATTTATCGATGAATTTCAAATGCATTTGAATGCATGAAAGTTCATTTGAAAAGGTTGATCATGAAGTGATGTGGTATAGTTGAGATAATGTTTCTGATGTGGGGGCGAAACCATTCAAATTAAGTGTGTTGCAAAGTCAATTGCAAAATCACTCCAAATTTGAATTTGAAAAGGATCCATATGCATGTTTGCTACTGTTCTCCCATTTTAAAATGGTCAAACATGAAAAAAAAATTGCATGTTCATAATCCTTGTATTTTTCTGATAATTTTAGACATAGTATTTGTCCAATTTGGAGTTAGGAACAAAAAGTAATTGAATTTCAAAGTTTAATCTATTTTCTGGAATTTTCTCTCTTTTCTTTAATTCTTTTAATCTCTGGAAAAGATTTATTGCATCAAGCTGACGCAATGCTGATGTCACCAGGGGGCTGACAACAGGGGCCCACCTGTAAGTCTCAGTGGGGGTTAATCCCTCTGTTTAAACTAAACAGAGAGGGATGAGGGGGCCGGGGCCCCAAATGTCATGGTTAGTGGGGGTGGGCCAGGGTTTTGTTAAGCTCGGTTTAAAGGCGCTAATGGAGGGGTCATCGCCGGCGGCCACTGTAGACGCCGGAGACTCGCCGGCTTTGCGATTTAGAGCACGGGTAGCCAAGGGGAGGGCGCCATTGCGTAGCTTGTGCTCCCGCGCGTCCAGTAGACCCATTGGGGGGTCACTGGCGTGCTCCAGAGCTCGGAGGCGACGGCAATGGCGACGGATGGGCTCGGCCAACGATGAAAACGCGAGGGAGAGCACGAGGGGAGCCAAGAGAGAGGGCAATCGAGGCAGGAGGCTCACCCACACGCGACAGTGAGCTCGACGGGGTTGGGGAAGAGCTGGGGGAGGCTGAATTTGCTGCCGGAGTCGCGGCGGCCGGCGGTGAGGAAGTTGAAGGGGACGTCGCTTCCACCAGCTCCCGGCTCGAATTGAGACTGCAGCTAGACGAAGGCGACCTCGAGGAGCTCCATGGACATGCTGGCTCGAGCTTGCTTGGCCAGTGGCCGCGCCGGGGCACGATAGCGCTCTGCTAGGGTTTCGGTGGCGGTGCGATTTCTCGCCGGGAGGAAGAACGAAGCACAGAGGAAGGGGGAAAGTGAGCGGGGCGTCTCGTGGCATGCGTGGCGTCGAGAAGGAGCAAGGGAGGGCTGCGGGGAGGCCACGGCAACAAGGGCGGCATGCCGGGAACGCAGATGTGGTTTATTTTAAAATTCCAAAGCACATTTTGAATTTTAAATCAAATAGTGGTTTATTTTATTTCCAAAGAACATTTTGAATTTTTGAATATTCCATGGGCATGGTAAACCACTTTTAAAATGATCAGCATCATTTATAGGAATTTTCCAAATACTCAAATGATTTTTGGAAAAAGATTTTTATCTGGCCATTTGAATTCATTTCTCAAGGCTTTCTTTTCCCCATTTTTGAATTTTCTTTTGAATTTTTGCATGATGCAAAGGCACAATAAAACCCTAGCACTTACCTAAGTTGGGGTTCTGACACCGCGGGTGCAAGGATTGTTTACTTTACGCAAAGTTCTTTTAATGCAGTTGACTGTTGCTTTGAGTTTACACTTTGGGTGGAATTCGCAACTTAATACCAACGAGATGTTCTGCATTGATATCTCAAGGTCGATGATTCGTAGTAGATGCAGTTGGATTTCGGTCTACTTACCTTAGGCATACTGTCCATTGCTTTTGAGCCCTTCCTTTCTTTGCAGCATAGTTAGCATTGCGGTGCCTTCATAATTCTGTCAATTGCCCAGCTGTGATTTGTTTACCTCGCTAGCACTTTTATCGTCTTTTGGGAGAGAGACATCACTAGTGAAAATCACGGGACCCCGGTCCATCTTCACATTACTGTTTACTTTCAGTCTTTACTTTCAGTTGCCATTATTATTATCTCTTGCGTTGATCCTTTGTAAACAGCAAGGCTGGAGGAATTGACAACTCCTCTGTACTCGTTGGGAGAAAAGTTATTTGTATCTGTGTCCAGGTCCACGTCAAGCGGCGTGACACCTTCTTGTATCTCTTGGTGTCCTACTGGTTTGATAACCTTGGTATCTTTACCGAGGGAAATTTGCTGCTACGCTACATCTCACCTTCCACTTGGGATAACAAACGAGGAGTGAGAGATCCTCACCGTATCAGCTAACGAGTGGGCCCATCTCGTCAGTGAGGCGTTGCCCGAGTGGACAGTGGGCTGAGCCCAATGTTTGTTTTGGAGCTGGGCCGGATTTTCCTGAGACCAGCCCAAGTGGCTGAGCCCTCTTTCTTTTTCTTTTTCCGTTTTTCTTTTCTGTTTAATTTCCAAATTTGATTTGAATTAAAATTCAAATCTGAATTTGGGCTTTTGAGCATTTTACCCCAAACATATCTTGCCATATGTGATTTTAGGGTAGAATTTCCCACTGAATCCAATGTTGAGGTCCATTTTGCAAATCGAGCCCTAAAATTTTTGAGGTGTTGGCAATTTCATTAAGGCCCTTCAGTTCTTCTGAATTTGCAAACTGTGTTTTGCTTTTTCAACTTGAATCATGCCATATATCAAATTGGGGTAGAAAAATCTACTGATCAACATGGTCACCTATGTTTTTATGTTGGAGCTACATAAAAATTGTGAACAATGTGGAGGGGAGTTGCACCCACATGTGACCTTGCCTTCTTTTATTTTTCCCCTTGTCATCCTTTGATCTTGTTTGGGCCCCATAAGTTGGCACACCCATGCCTCCTTTCCATGCTTCATCTTACCACATGATCTACCACATCTTGCACCCCATGTGGCCTTCCTTTGATACTCCCTTGGTGTCAACTTCATCGACACTTCTCCATCTCCGAAATCGATACATTTATTCCACGATGCTTATTTTTGTTAAATTGTTGTTATTGTTTCATGCCATGCCATGTTGCCATGCTATTGACACCAAAGTTAAGGCTATGACCAAAGCCATGTAATATTAATAATTTCATATGGAGTTGTTGACGTGTCGTCAACACCTCCATTTAAATTTGACTAGATAGGATCACACCATGTCTATTAAACTTGATCATCTCATGCATGCTTGAGAAATGTTGATCTTGATGTTTACTTGTGTGCTTTCCTTGACAGTACCTTACGTTAGCACCTGAGACTGCCGAGGACACAAACGTGGAGATTTCTGACACCGAGCCCGAGGACCCTGCTACGTCTGCTCCGTCGACTGATTACCCAGGCAAGGGGAAGATCTATACCATTACCTTATAACTTTCTGCCTATCTGCCTAGTTGTAGTCTAGAACGTTGTTTTGGTCCTATCCACTTTTCTTATGCCAAGATCAAACCCAAACAGCCATGATCCCCACATCCCAGCAAAACATTGTATTGCTAAGTTACCGCTGCTCAGCCATTGCTTAGTATGAGTTGGAAAACTTGCTGCTTTACCCTATACTATGGTTGGGATATCATGTTAATAAAGAAGTTGGTTGATATTTATTATTAAATTGATGTTAATTATATTCGACAAAAGATGGAAGGCTGGGCTGTTCCCGCCTGGTGCTTTGTTCCATTTGAGTCACCTAGGATCCGAGTTCCGAGTATTGGTTCTTTTTTTGAGCGTGCCTAATCGTGTGTGGGGTTCTGTGGGGCCACCTTATCTTACCTACCTAGCTTCAAACAGTTCTAGTGATGGCCCGAGCTGATTTACTATTTGCAAACGTGTGTGTGCTTGGTTGGCACCCCAGCAGTTTTCGAAACAACCCGGACCAGCGGAGACATATGTTCCTCTTGTTGGTCCACACTGGTGAGCTAGGAAAGTCCCCTGCTATTCAGGTGAGACCAAACCCAACCTTAGCCATACGGTAGAGACCTATTCGAGAGCGCGGCCGGCTTTTGAGTTGGATGTCAACTCACCGGGGTCCACCCGGAATTGTGCGTCGTTAGTTAGAGGGACTGACGTTCCGGAGTTTCAGGCGCTTACCTAGACAAGTGGAAACCGGGCGTACATGTGAAGCCTATGATGGGCAGTTGGTACACCCCTGCAGGGTTAAATCTTTTCGAAAAAGCCGTGTCCACGGTTATGGACGACTCAGAGCCTACGTCTTGTTCATAGAATAACATCAAATTGGATCATAATTAAAACTTGCCTACCGTGTGTGTGCCTTGGCTGCCTTTCTTCGTCCAAGGGGACCGAGGGAGGAACAAGGTTGTGTTATGTTTGCCGTACGTAGGTGGATAGCAGACCTATGACACGAAGTCACGTGCATTCTTGGACCTTACCTCTACTCTAATAGAACAATAGCCACCATATATGCTAGTGCGGTTGCAACCTTTTCCACTATACTTGTCTTACCGTAGGAATTTAGTTATAACTGTAATGATATAATCTCACCCCTTGTTTCCGTATTGCTTTTACTGTTTGGCCTGATCGGTCGCTGCTGTTGATTACTACCTCAGCCCGACCACTGGATGTTACTTCGTGGAGGTGCCACCGGAGGAGGATGATGAGGAGGACTTCGCCTAGTAGATCCTATAGTTGGGTTCCGACGTTCCGTGAGTGGACTTGTTTATGTGCAGCCCTCTCTATGGCCATTTGGATTTTGACCATACTCGGTCGTGTTTGTCTTCCGCTTGTTGCATGATGTACTGTTGGGTCTATGACCTCTGAGATGATGTAATAAATACCAGCGGCGATGTATGCCCTGGACTCTATATTTATGTCTTAGTATAAAGTTCATTGTTCTTATATCTGTTGTCGAGAACCCGACAGCGACACGAGTGCGAGTGTCGTGTGTCGGTGGCCTTTTATGCGCTGTTAACTCGAGCCGGACACGAAAGCGAATAACTTGAGTTAGCACCGCATCGAGGGCCTTACACACAAGCATCAATATGTAAAATAGTGGGAGGAGACATCTTAGTAAGTGTTTTGATATGAGCAAGTTTGTGAGCCTCAAGATTCTTCTTAAGGGTGGTGAGTTCATCATCTTTAGTCTTGAGAGACAAGGTGAGTACCTCAACATCCTTAGAAAGAGATGTGTTTAGATCCACAAGATTGTTCATATCATTAGCAAGTTCCTTCCAAATTTCATTAGCCTTTTTCAAGGAGGCAACATGCTTGTCATTTAATTCATTTGATGTGTTGACAACTTTGCACAAGTTATCATTTCGAGCTTCCACAAAGTCAACCTTTCGCTCAAGGAGAGTATAGTTCTCCTTTTCCTCGGTGAGAAGGATTTCAAGATCCTTAATGGTTATTGAGTGCTTACCCACCACATCCATGAGTAATTGAAACATTTTGAGCTTGTTACCTTTGAGAGAGCTCATCATTTTGTTCACTTTAGAAAACAAGAAATCTTCACAAGTAGCATGTGCATCATCACTTTCCACATCATGAAATTCATCATGAGGTTCGAAAGAGAACATGAAGGACTCATCAATAGGAGTTACCTTGATCTTGGCCGAGGAGGAGGGAGTGTCATCATCCACCAACTTGGCCATGAGACACTTGTGTGCATTGCCGGTGTAGTCACTCATGTAGTTGTAGTTTACAACTTCACCTTCTTTGTTGAGGAGCTTCAAGGTCTTTTGTGTGTCTTAAACAACTCCGGCCACACCACCAACATCCTCGGGATCAGACCCTTCTAGAGCCAACAATGCTTTCTTTTTGAACTTGTTGTTAAGAGGGTTTGGGAGCTTCTTGGCAACTTCCTTCTGAGGAAATCGAGGCTTGTCCTCTCTTTTCTCATACGGGCAATCCTCCGCAATGTGTCTCTGTCTCTCACAGTTGTAGCAGTTTCTTGTCTTCTTCTTTTGGAATCTTCCCTTGAAATCCCCTTTGGTGAACCTCTTCACAAAGAGAGCCATATCATCATATGATGGAGAAGCATCGGAGTTATCATCATCTTCATACTCATCTTCTTCCTCATCATCATCAAACTCCTCGAGCCTAGCCTTGAGTGCAAGGTTTGAGGATGGACCACCATATGTTGCAAGAAGTCTCTTGGACTCCTTTAGGTGCTCTTCATATTGAAATAAGGTGGAAATCACATCATCCGGTGTCATCTTGAAGAAGTCGGGCATACGCCTCAATTCCCACACCATTTGATGAGAATATACCATGACAGCATTCAACATCATGTTCACAAGGTAACGGTTGGTGATTTGATATGCATCCAAGGATTTCTCACATGTGAATGATTGGACATGAGCGGAGAGAACTTTGAGACGCATATGGAGTTGTTGGGGCGTCTCATCTTTCTTCATGTGAAGGTTGTGCAATGGATTCTTTGCGGTCTCATATCTTGTCATTTGAAGAGAACCGGTGCCGGACTTGGCAATGAGAAGAGTATCCCATATCTCCTTGGCATTGGTGATGTGGAGAAATGGAGCACGTTTCAACTCATCCATTCCTCTTTTCAAGAACCCAATAGCAGCAAGGTTGAGATGTCTATCAAAAACTTCACTTGGTGTAAGATTGTTTGGATCAACGGGATAATAGCCTTTACCGGAGTCGATGAGGTTCCACATAGGTTCGCACACAAACCTAAGATAATCTGCCATAAGACTTTTCCAATCCAAAAAGTTAGTGTTCTCGGTTAGTATCGGCGGATTGCCATTGAAGTTATACTTAGGTTCCACAAGCTTAGGAGCATGATAGTCCCACTGGTAGGGACCACCTCTTTGTAAGGGAACTTAGGAACCGGGGTACACAAAGGTTGCTTGTGGGGACCTTGGGGCCGCACCACTTGACGTTTGTGACTCCGATGCCAGAGCCTTCATCCTTGCAAAGGAGGCTTCCATTTCCTTCCTTTGATTTTCTAAAGCCTTTTGCAAGGCTTTTTCCATATCACCGGAGGTAAACAACTTAGCATCCTCAATCTCATAGTTAGCATTCCCCGTGGTAGGAGGCACCGCAACTTGTTCGGAGGCTCTTCGTTCGGCAGCAATATCTTGGATTCCGAATGAGCAACACCCACATCAATTGCGACCTCCTCCACCTCAGCACCCGAACTTTCAGGAATGTCGTCCTTTGTCATCTCGCTCTAGGGAGGTATGCCACAAGATTAGAGAACGAGGCTCTGATACCAATTGAAAGGATCGAGATAGACCTAGAGAGGGGGGTGAATAGGTCTTATTACAAATTTTAACACTACTTAGCAATTTTAGGCAATAATGCGGAAGATAAAGATGTGCCTAACATTTTCAAGGTTGACCTAGCTATGACAAGATAAGCAATAAGCACAAAATACTAAAGTAAGTGAGAGATAAATAATACGGTAGCACAAGTAATAAGGGGACAGAGTAGGGATAACCGAATGACGCGAAGACAACGATGTATCCCGATGTTCACTTCCTTGGAGGGAAGCTACTCACCGTTCGGAGAGAGTGGGTGAAACCACGAAGGCACACCAACGCCACGAAGGCTCACTCTATTCCCCTTGAGATATCACCACGAAGGCGATTCCCAACCACTACGGGTTGACATTAAAGGTGGTCACCAAACCCTCACAAACTCAACGGGGGAAATCACAATGGTCGATTCCTATCCAAAGAACTCCTACCCTCCTAGGAGTCTCCAACCTCCAAGAGTAACAAGATCAATGGGGAAAGCTCAAGACTTTCTCAAAACGCGATTTGCTTTGGTTGAAAGATGGGGAAGGGGCGGATCTATCACGGGTGAATGATCCGTCAAGAACTCTCAAGGAACTCTCCGGGATCTGAGATTTGGTGAGGGAGTGAGTGAGAGGGAGCACTTGTGTTCTTGGGTGTTTGCAAATGAAGTGGTGAGCCCTCTCAAGTGGTGGAGAAGGCATATTTATAGTCCAAGGCCAGAAATGGCAATTGGAGCACTCTGCATGCATAAGTGCCGGACGTCCGACATGGACCGTACGTCCGGTAGGTGCATACCAGACGTCCGTTTTGCACCGGACTTCCACGAACACACATCATGCGCAGAAGAACACACTAAAATTAACCAGGGACCGGACGTTCCATGGATACCGGACATTCGATGACCGGATGTCCGATGGGCGCCGAAAATCCGATAAACCAGAGAGAAAAGCCACTGACCCCTCGGATCCTTTGTCCGGCGCCAACCGGACGTCCGTCAGGGACCAGAAATCCGATGAAATGAGGAAAAAGGCTACTGACCTCTCGGACCCTTAGTCCGACGGTGATCGGACGTCCGAGAGCACCAGTTACCAGACGTCCGATGGGTACCGGACGTCCGATGTGTATATATTAAGCAGGCTTGTTTAAATGAGTGAGACATGGAATTTGTTTATTTTGTGAGTTGTTTGAGCAAGACTTAAGCAGTACACCCACTAATCCCCTCTTAATAGTGTGGGGATCCCTATACTGAAGATAACCGAAAAAGCTTACACTTCAAATTCATTGGCTCCATCTCTTGAGAAATTGTTAATATAAATGGTCTATGATCCACCATCACATCGAACCGAGGACTAAAACCTGAGATAAACTTGACAAACATTATTAGTCCTCTATATGTATATTGTCATCAACATCAAGATATGATTAAGGGCATGATTGCACTTTCACCTACTCTCATGGCGAAAGCCTACTCTGGTGGACTTGGCCTCTATGGACCCCCTACCCCTCCTTATATAGGTGGAAGGGGGAGGCTTACATGTAGAGTCCTATTCTGATACAAACTAGTCTCATCTTGTATTACAAGTCGGATATCAATCCAAGTCCTACTCTAAGTCTTGTAATCTTCCAAGTTAAGTGGACTCCTGTAGAGGAGAGTCTCCTGTCTGGCTGACTTCTGTAGAGGAGAGTCTCCTGTCTAGCCGACTCTTGTAGAGGAGTCTCCGTCAGGCCGACTCATGTTACCAGCCAACTTATGTTACCAGCCGACTCATTTAACCAGCCAACTTATGTAACCAGCTGACTTATGTTACCGGGTTACATAATATGACATGTCTTCTGGCTGAGTCTTCCTTTTGGGTGCTATCTTCTGGCCGGGTCTGAGATGTGAGTAATCCCCCCGATAGTAGCCCCCAAGTTTAGCTTGGACGCAATCTTGGCGTGGGCTTTATTTTTTCCTCTGATGTTCCTTGGCAATGAGATTGTCGTAGAAGAGAACGCTAGGTGCGCGTCCATGGTAAACTTCGAAGTAGTGTACTTGTGAAATTTGCTTCGAAGTACTGTAGCCCCAAAATGCCGGGTTGTGTTGCCTGCATCAACCTGCGACTTACAATTTCTTGCTTGCTTTCTGAAGTCGGCAAGCATTATATGCCAAAGACGGCAATTTTTGTTGAAGCTGACAAATGTTTGCTTGCTGATAAAAACGACAAATGCTAATTTTCTGAATCCGGTAGATATGATATGACGGGTTGTGTTCCCAGCTTCCAAATAGATTGGCCCTTCGAGTGCTGGAATATGTTTCCTTCAGCAACTTGTAATAATGTGTACTAACTCCAAGTCGGTATGAGCATCTTAATGTGGCGAGAGCCGGTACGACGAAAGTCGACTTATATATTTTACATGGCGAGAGCCAGTGCGACGAGTGTCGACTTATATATATGGCCAGAGTCGGTGCGACGGAAGTCGACTTATATATATGGCGAGAGCCGATGCGACGTAAGTCGACTTAAGAGTGCAGAAGATGCAATGCATAAGGTATAGTCCCCATGAGTCGGTATGAGCATCTTTGTGTCATAACGAGTCACACATGTTAATGCTCATATTGTATGCATAGTTTTATGACATATGAAATGATAGAAAAGAAAGTATGCTATGATGCTTTTATGCAGAGGCTAGTAGAAGTTGACTCATGCCTCATCTTCTCGCGTTGAGAGAGATTATTGGATCAAATGTCGAAAAAAATTTGTAAAGCCGGCTTATATGACTAGCGTGCCCGGCTCTCAGGACTAAACTCGATAGGAGTTTCATGTAAGCCCCAAAAGTTTAGACCAACAGGGTTCGCGTTAGTCATATGAGCTTTGAGCTATGCAGGCCGGACGGCGTGGGTGGACAATTCATGTATATGCCGGGATTTCTTCGGTTAAGAGTTGATGGGTACCATCGAACTCTGTACTGCCCCTGATTAAGTCATACACATGTGGAATTTTACATATATATGCCTCCTTCTCCGTTAAGAGTCGATGAATATTTTCACTGAGATCCCCGATTTGCCTGATGAAGCAATATACATGCTCAGAGCCGATAGAGGGTTGATCAAGCCCCCAGGTCTCTGAGAAAAGGTGTAAAAATAAGTAATTGATGAAATATGATGTAATATGATGCAATATGTATGAAAGAATATGCAATATGAAAGTTGACTTTATGCATAAGTGTGGCGATAGCCGGTGCGACGAGAGTCGACTTTAGATGTGGCGAAAGCCTAGTGCGATGAAGATCGACTTTCTTTATGGCGAAAGCCTGTTGTGATGCAAATCGACTTTATGGCGAGAGCCTGTTTGCGATGAAAATCGACTTTATGGCGAGAGCCCGTTTGCGATGAAAATCGACTTTTATAAATTATGGAGATAGTCTAGCACGATGAAAATCGACTTTGTATTAGTTATGGCGATAGCTTGGTGCGACGAAAATCGACTTAGTGATGCAAAAGATGCAATGCATCATGATATGAAAAGGTGCAATGCATAATGATGCATAATGATAAAATGCATAAGGTGACAAATTTTGGGTTCCAGAAGTGCCGAGTCTTACCGAGATTTCTTGTGAAGCCGGTAATTTGTAATGATCTTGGATCCATAAAGGAGCCAGAATTCTCGATGAACCGGAACTCATCGAGGAGCCAAAAATTTTGATGAGCCGGGAATGGCTGAGGATCCGGAATTTTAAATGAGTCGGAACTCATCGAGGAACCAGATTTTTTAATGAACCGTAATCTCATTGTGGAGCCGAGATTTTCCAATAAACCAGAACTCAAGAAAGGAGCCGGTATTTCCCGATAAACCGGAACTCGAGAAGGGATCCGGAAATTTTTAACGAACCGGAATCTGAGCCAGGATTTTACCGATGACTCAATGAAATAGTCGGAATTTTTCCAAAGAACCAGAATCTGAGCCGGAATTTTTTTGTGGACTCTTCACTGTTGTAGAGTCAGAATTTTGTAGACTCTTCTCTTCGGAGAGTCAGAATTTTGTAGACTCTTCTCTTCAGAGATTCGGAATTTTGTCGACTCTTCTCTTCGGGAGTCGGAATTTTGTAGACTCTTCTCTTCGGGAGTCGGAATTTTGTAGACTCTTCAACACAGCGTTCTTCCTATCCTGCAGGTTGCGCGTGAGGGTCGAGTTTCGAGCCGCGCGCTCGAATTTTTTCTTGTTTTCTCTATGAGCTTGATGTAGATCTTGATGTAGATGTTGGAGAAACTGTGGTTGCAATGCACCCGGGTCGGATTGAGTCCTGCCAAAGTCAGCGGATCGTCGATTTAGATTCGTTCGTGCCGGTTCTTCTTCGACTGTCCGATCACGAGTTTCTCGATCCCTGTGAGGACTTCCTCCAAGATTTCAACACCCTTGTGCGTAGGCCCCACGGTGGGCTCCAACTGTCGTGGGAAAGTCACGGCAGATGTCCGTAGAGTCGGACTTGATTATGGGGCCTTTGCTACAAGTGTACGAGGAAGAAGAACATCACAGAGAGAGAAAATGCGATTTTATACAGCTTCAGGCCCCGAGAAACATCGTCCGGTAAAGACCCTACATGTTGTTTGTGGCTAGGTCTTATTCCTTTGCTCACGGGGAGTCGTCGGCGTGTCGTCGACTCTCTTACAGTTGTATTTAGGTGAAAGCCTACTTTGGCGAAAGCCTACTTTGGCGAAAGCCTACTTTGGTGGAAGCCTACTTTGGCGGAAACCTACTCTTATGGAGAAAGCCTACTCTCATGGCGAAAGCCTACTCTCATGGAGAAAGCCTACTCTCATGGCGAAAGCCTACACTTGTGGACTTGGACTCTATTGGCGCCCTACCCCTCCTTATATAGGTGGAAGGGGGAGGCATACATGTAGAGTCATGTTCTGATACAAACTAGTCTCATCTTGTATTACAAGACAGATATCAATCCGAGTCCTACTCTAAGTCTTGTAATCTTCCAAGTTAAGTGGACTCATGTAAAGGAGAGTCTCCTGTCTGGCCGACTTCTGTAGAGGGGAGTCTCCTGTCTGGCCGACTCCTGTAAAGGTGAGCCGAACTATCTTAGTGGCACAGAGGATATGGACATCATGTGCCGCCAACCAATCCATACCGAGGATGACATCAATATTTGAAGACTTGAGGACAATAAGAGGAGCAGGAAACAACAAACCCACAATTGCAATGGTGGTATCGGGGCTCATCATGGTGGCACGGCTCTGAGATACAACGGCATTTACCGCTAAAGGAGTGGCCAAGGGTTTCATATCTATTCCATGCAACTGAGCAAACGATTGGGACATAAATGAATGCGATGACCCGGAATCAAAAAGAACATAAGCTTGCACTGAATTGACGAGTAAGGTTCCCATCACCATTTTTGGGGACTCGCAAGCTTCTTCCATCTTGACATGGGTGACCTGAGCACAACTCATAGTAGACGGTTTGGTGTTGCGGTTTCTGGAATAACGGCTTCGACAACTTCTTTTACTGCCAATAGGAGGACAAGGTGCGAGTGACCTAGATGTCCACACTGGCAGCATAAGCCATCATTAGGGGGAGGAGCCATAATATTGGGTTGTCCAGTCGGAATTGTTAGTTGTCTGGGTGGTGGAGGCAGATGAGGTGCGACATGACTCAATAGTGGGTTAAGAAGCAGAACGCTGGGTGGAATCAACGAGAATGTGATCCTAATGTCAGAGTTAGTAAAACTTACCAGCAAGGATAAGAGAGCAGAGTCCCAGAGCATAGGTACGGAGAAAAAGGATCCTAATACCATAGATATCACACCGGGGTGATATCGATGTGGGCCCGTAAGCCAAAAATTAAGTTAGCAAAATAGTTTTTCAAAGACTAGACTAAATATCGACCAAGGAGTGGGTGGGTGGCTTCCTACAGGTAGTCGGCTCTGATACTAACTTGTGATGCTCTCGATTTACGATCATGTACAGTAATCATACACGTAGGGTACATGATCGAGATCAAGGTGCCACGGTGAGAATATCACAGCACAACACTAAACACAAAAGGATAAACCAACAAATTACAAAAGGGGGGGTCGCACGGACCCGAATACATAAGTTATACAAACATAATATCTGAGTACAGACATGTTAGTCAAATTTTTCCTTAAGAAGGCTAGCACAAATAACATCAGAGATACAGATCGAAAAGGCAAGGCCTCCTGCCTGAGAACCGTCAAACTACTCCTGGTCAATGGGGAACTCGACGTCGTGGTAGGATCCTCCTGGAATCTCCTGCTCCTGGGCTCCAACGTCTGATGGCAGCAACCGGTCGGTTATATAAAACAAAGGGGCCAGGGAAATAAAGCAAGGGTGAGTATCTAGCATACCCGCGAGTCTTACGTCCGCTACTAAGCATTTATGCATTTGTATCAAATGGAAAGGGGAGGCTATATATAGTGGACTGAATGGTAGAAGTCAGAATAAGGATGAGAAGCTAGGCCTATCTAATACTAGCATCTTCCAACGAGTCTTGCAACACAAGAAGAGAACATCCAACAGTTCATATAAAGCATAAAGTTACAATGCAGCAGAAGTTGCTGCAGCATTGTATAATAGTAAGTTGTAATTATTAACAATTATAGATGCCTCCGAGTTCCCTTCCTCGACTCCCTGCGAGGAAGAGAAACCGGAACCAACAGTTTAATAGTAATAGTTTATAGTAGTAGGCTCTGGCTTCAGCATAAAGCGTCATGTTACCCTGGACACGGCTATTCGAATAGATCATCTTCCCTGCAGGGGTGCAGTACTGTTCAGCCTACACACTTGGATCTCTAGTGTGGCGCACACCTTGTTAGGGAATGCCCCACCGAGGCTATCCGACACGCCGAGGCCCATCCTACGACTCATCAGAGAGGTCCCCGCCGGTCTAAAGTCCTAAGCGCAAGGGGGTCTTGGGCCATCGCCCCTCGCTCTCCGGGTCGGTGTGAGGAGGGTGAATTCTAACGCCGCAGCGCGATCCGTCCCTGCCACGATGTTGAACTGGACGTCTTTTAGAGCTTTCGAATGAGACCACAACGCGGAGGGCCCACACCGTAATCCCACGTGAAGTTAGTGCGTACAGGCCTTTGCGGCCTCTCAAGTCATCCACCTAAACCATTTATGAAGGGAATATGCCCGAGACGCAATAATAAAGTGTTTATTATATTATTCCTTGTTTATGATAAACGTTTATTTCTCATGCTAGAATTGTATTGACCGGAAACATTGATACATGTGTGTTTAATAAACAAACAATGGTTCCTAGTAAAGCCTCTCTTTTAACTAGCTCGTCGATTAACAGATGATCAAGGTTTCCTGATCATGAACATTGGATGTTGTTAATAACGGGATCATATCATTAGGAGAATGATGTGATGAATATATACCCAAACTAAGTATAAAAATACGAACAAGTCATTTATTTTATATTGTTATATCTTGCATTCGAAGTAATCTTGTTCCTTAGACCATGAGATCATGTCAATCACTAATACCGAAAGAATACTTTAATGACATCAAACGTCACACCGTAATAGGATGACTATAAAGGTGGTGTTAGGTATTCGGAAAGTATTAGTTGAGGCTCATGGATCAAGAATGGGATTTGTCCATCCAAAATGACGGAGAGATATACTCTGGGCCCTCTCGGTGATATCACATTGACACCGCTTGCAAGCACGTGACTAGGTCATAAGAATGTCATATCACAGAACGAGTAAAAGAGTACTTGTCGGAAACGAGATCGAACAAGGTATGGTTGATACCGATGATCGGATCTCGGACAAGTAAAATATCGCGAGACAAAGGGAATTAGTTACGACGTTGATGGTTCACACGATCACAAGATTCATCGTTGAATATATAGGAGTCATCACGGATCTCCAGATCCCGCTGTTGATTATTGATCGGAGAGGTGTCTCAATCATGTCTGTATTATTCGCGAACCGTAGGGTGACACACTTAAGGTTTGATGATGCATTTTGAGAGGATAAGGAATATTGAAGAATGTTTTGGACAGCACCGAAATTGTTTCGGGTAAAATTGAAATAGTTCAAGGGGTTTTTTGTCAGATGGTTGTTAATAGAATTAACAAATGATTCGAGGTGCAATGTGCAAATGTTTGTTAATAGGATTAAAAAATATTAAATAAATAAATAGAAATGTTTTATTTATTTATTAAAGAAAACCTTTGGATTTTCCAAGTGGACAATTAAGGGAGCATGGGTGGGTGTGAGTGTGGCTTCCACTCACATCAAGAGGGGAAGAGGTGGAGGCACCATGAGTTGTCCGCACCCCCCTCTTGGGCTGCCCACTCCTCCCCTATAAAAGGAGGGTGAGGGCTTCCCCTCCCATAGACTTGCGTCACCTCCCTTCCTCTCCACCCGCTGCTCCATACCATGGTCTTCCACTTGGCGAAGCCCTGACCGTGGGATTCTTCACCGCATCACGTTGTTGTGCTGCTGGATTTCCGGGGATCCTCTACTTCCGCTGCCCCGCTGGATCGAGGGAACGGAGGTCGTCATCAAGCTGTACGTGTGACCGAGCACGGAGACGCTCATCGTACATCATCGCGATCTTGAGATCGGCAAGTGAACCACTACATCATCCACAAGAGTTGATCTCGTAATGTTTTAAGTCTTCGAGGGTGAGTTCTTCTATGACATCCTACTCGTTGCTTACATCTCCTAGATTAGATCTTGGCTTGTTGGTTGTTTATGCATAGGAAAAAAAATGTTTTCCTTGCTACGAACCCACAGTGGTATCAGAGCCTCGTCTATGCGTAGATGGTTTGTACGAGTAGAACACATATGGATGTGGGCGTTGATGATCATGGTTTTGCCTCCTTTTGTATTTTGGATCCTAGTGGCATAGTGGGATGAAGCGGCCCGGACTAACCTTACATGTCCGCGTACATGAGACTTGTTCCACGACTGAAATGCAACTTGTATTGCATGTGGCTGGCGGGTGTCTGTCTCTCTCACTATAGTTAGGACCTAATCTACAACGGGTTGTTAAAAATATGTTTTATCAACGTTGTGGTTTATGTTCGTAGGTATGAACGGTTCTATCTTCGTAAGCCCAAGCCACGTAAAATATGCAAAAATAAATTAGAGACGTCTAACTTGTTTTTGCAGGGCATGTGATGTGATATGGTCAATGTTACAAATTTGATGTATGAGATGATCCATTTTGTAAGTTATTGACATACCGGCAGGAGCCATATGGTTGTCTTATTATTTATGGCCTGCGTGTTGTATATCATATCCATGTGATATGTTGTAATTTGATGGACAATCAAGATGGAGGTGCCATGTGGTGCCACGCCGGTGGGATGATGAAGATCATACCATGATGCACAAGATGGAGATCAAGTGCAAGAAGGACCATATCATATCACATTATCCATGCATGTGATGTTAATCCTTTTATGCATCTTATTTTGCTTAGACCGCGACGGTAGCATTATGAGATGATCCCTCTCAATTAATATCAAGATAATAATGTGTTCTTCCTTAGTATGCACCGTTAAGAAAGTTCGTCGTTTCGAGACACCACGTGATGATCGGGTGTGATAGACTCTACGTTCGCATACAACGGGTGTTTTCAAGCCTAGCATGTACAGACATGGCCTTGAAACACACGCAATACAATGGTTCTACTTGGCGAGCCTAGCATGTACAGACATGGCCTCGGAACACGAACCGAAAGGTAAAACATAAGTCATATGGATGATATGATGAACATGTCGATGTTCGCCTTTGCAGCTACATCATCTCACGTGATGATCGGTTTTGGTGTAGTGAACTTGGTTTGTGTAATCACCAAAACGACTAAGAGGGATGTTGTTTTTGAGTGGGAGTTCATGGGATAATTTTTTGAATTAACTTGAACTTAATTTATCATAAACTTAGTCTAAATAGTCTTTGCAAATATGTTGTAGATCATGGCTGCACCTACCTTCAATTTCAATATGTTCATGGAGAAAGAAAAGCTAGCGAACAATGGTAGAAACTTTACCAACGTGGCACTTAACCTGAGGATTCTCCTCACCGCTTGCAAGAAGCTCTATGTGCTTGATGCACCGCTAGGTGACCAGCCCGCTGATGATGCTTCTGATGAAGATAAAAATGTTTATCTGACTCAAAAAGAAGACCACAATATAGTTCATTGCGGCATCCTTTATGGATTAGAACCAGAGCTGCGAAAATGTTTCGAGAACAGCACTGCTTATGCTACAATGGGAGAATTGAAAATGATTTTCGATACCCATGCTGCAGTTGAGAGTTATGATGCTTCATAATGGTTGATACCGATGATCGGATCTCGGACAAGTAAAATATCGCGAGACAAAGGGAATTAGTTACGACGTTGATGGTTCACACGATCACAAGATTCATCGTTGAATATATAGGAGTCATCACGGATCTCCAGATCCCGCTGTTGATTATTGATCGGAGAGGTGTCTCAATCATGTATGTATTATTCGCGAACTGTAGGGTGACACACTTAAGGTTTGATGATGCATTTTGAGAGGATAAGGAATATTGAAGAATGTTTCGGACAGCACCGAAATTGTTTCGGGTAAAATTGAAATAGTTCAAGGGGTTTTTTTGTCGGATGGTTGTTAATAGAATTAACAAATGATTCGAGGTGCAATGTGCAAATGTTTGTTAATAGGATTAACAAATATTAAATAAAGAAATAGAAATGTTTTATTTATTTATTAAAGAAAACCTTTGGATTTACCAAGTGGACAATTAAGGGAGCATGGGTGGGTGTGAGTGTGGCTTCCACTCACATCAAGAGGGGAAGAGGTGGAAGCACCATGAGTTGGCCGCACCCCCCTCTTGGGCTGCCCACTCCTCCCCTATAAAAGGAGGGTGAGGGCTTCCCCTCTCATAGACTTGCCTCACCTCCCTTCCTCTCCACCCGCTGCTCCATACCATGGTCTTCCGCTTGGCGAAGCCCTGACCGTGGGATTCTTCACCGCATCACGTTGTTGTGCTGCTGGATTTCCGGGGATCCTCTACTTCCGCTGCCCCGCTGGATCAAGGGAACGGAGGTCGTCATCAAGTTGTACGTGTGACCGAGCACGGAGACGCTCAGCGTACATCATCGCGATCTTGAGATCGGCAAGTGAACCACTACATCATCCACGAGATTTGATCTCGTAACGTTTTAAGTCTTCGAGGGTGAGTTCTTCTATGACATCCTACTCGTTGCTTACATCTCCTAGATTAGATCTTGGCTTATTGGTTGTTTATGCGTAGGAAATTTTTTTTGTTTTCCTTGCTACGAACCCTACAATTTAAGCATTTTATTATTAACTCGCAGGCAACCGTTATCGTTGCCTGTCTAATGCACACAACGGACAACAAACAGCAGTCAGGACCACAAGTGCGTTGGTGCCTGCCCTATCGTCCCGTCAAAGCTCTGCGGTTACCAACAAGGTGAACCGACTCCTTCACTTGTCTCGCGTGTGCTCCTGGAGGAGCTCGACTTTCTTGTTTTGGTAACTCTTGCGGACGACGATCAGGGTTCAAGGCCGCCAGTACATCGGTCGTACCCTCCCTGTCGTCCCGTCGCAATACCTCTCGCGGGCACCGTTGGGTCGCCCGACTCTTACCTTTAAGGACAACCGTTGTTTAGGAACCTAGGGCGGCTATACAGAGTCATCAACGAGGGGAGTACAAGGATTACTCCTCAATAGCTCACACTTGACGTGGCTCGGCAGAGCCATGGTAGGGGCTTTTGGCGGTGTCTGCTTTGTACCATACTTGTTGCAGTTATAATTATTTGTATCCGCGTTCACTCCCCAGAGTGATGACGGCCCTCTATGTAATCCTAGTTGACTAACAATGCGCAGGGTTCACTGCTGAATATAATATATATTTAATAGGCAGCATAGGATAAAGGAAGGTACATCAAGGGGCGACAATGACATGCTATGCATTTGAATAGGATTGTAAGATAGCAGCAGCAGTAGAAATGCCTAGTCCAATAAATGTATGGAAAAGATAGGCGATATTTGGGTAAGGAAAATGGCTCTGCTTGCCTAGAAGCTCGACGGTAGGTGTACAGTCGTCGTCGACGAAGTAGTCGATCACAGGGTCATCGGCAGCGGTCGTTGGGACTAGCGAACAATAAGAGAGGGGGGGAAAACAATAAATACATGGCAATAATTGCAATACAAAAGCATGACATGGCAAACGCAATGTTAGGGGTGAACTAATGCGGTGCTACACGTTGCAGACGAAACGGGAATTTAACCGGCAATTTTACCGACTCCGGGCGATTACCAAACAGTGAAATCGGAGGGGGGAATGTCTTGTGTGAGGTATGTTTGAGGGGTGTGGTGGGGGTATGGGTATCGTATTTGTATTCGTTGTATTTTTCTGATCAATTTTCATGTATAAAGTTTTTCCATCCGACTTACGGATTACAAGATATTAATTTCTAAAGTTTAATTCATTTTAAAAGAATTTCTAGATTTTCTTTATTATTAAAATGCAACATTATTCAAAACCATATCCAAAACAGTGCTGACAGGGTGGACCCACATGTTATTCAAAGAAGTAATTTCAATCAATTTAATTTATTAAAGAGACAGTGGGGTCCACATGTCAGCCACTGGAATAATACTAAACCAATTTTATTTATTTACATACAGGTGGGACCCAGCTGTCATACTCAAAGTGACTTAATCAATTTTTTTAATTTAACCACAGGGTTAAGTTGTACTAGACCCACATGTAAGTGAGACATGGGGGTTTTATTAATCTAACAATTTATTTAGATTAATTAGATGGCCTTGGGCCCACTGGTCATTTGCACAAGGGGGAGGGGGTTATTATTAATAGGGGATTAGTGGGGTGTTGCCCACGGTTTACACAATGCTCGCCGGCATCCAGGTTTACGGCGGCGATGTCCCCGGCGAGGGGGGGGGCACAGCGGGGTGCGGGAGTGTGGGCGGGCCGAGGTGGAGTGGCCACGGGGTTGCACGGGCGGAGGGCGCGCGGGCTCGGGGCAAGGCGCGGCTAGCGCGAGCTCGCCCATGGCGTACCGCGGCGGTCGAGCATGGCGGGGGGAGGAGCTCCGGTAGATACCGCGTGTGTGGGAGGGCGGAATCGAGCGCGGGCTCACTGTGAGGGCAGGGGAGGCTCGGGAAGGCCGGCAGCGGGCTCGTGGAGGCGTCAATCGGGGCGGCGGGACAGACGACCATGGCGGTGAGGTTGGCGGCGGTCGCGGTCTCCGCGGCGAGGCGGCTTGAATTGGTGGGGGACTAATTGGGGGAAGCACGGCGGTCCTCCTAGACGTCGTCCCGGTCGACGAGGTGGCCGGTGTCCACGGCGGCTGCGACGGTGCGGCGGCGGCCATGGCGTCTTCCGCGCGAGGAGAAGACAGAGAGTGAGGGACTGGTGGCGCGAGGATGAGGGGGGCTGAGAGGGGCGGCTACGGTTTCCAGGACAAGGGGTTGCCCTTATGCTCGTCGGCGGCCGTCCGATGGCCGCCACGACGACATGGCCGTGGTGAGGCCGGTGGATGTCTTCCTAGACCTCCCCCCGTGAACAGGAGGTTGGGGAAGGGTGGGGTTAGGTTGGGGAGGAGGTGGGCTTGGCCCAGAGGGAGGGGTTTCCCTGGGCGTAGCTTAGGGTTTTTCCTTTTTTCTACTTTCTTTTCTGTTTCTGTTTGAATTTTATTTAGTTAGATTTTGGATTTTTGTAAAATGTGTAACCTGTACTTTATAACAAAGCCACAAAAAGTTTAGGCATTAATAAAAATCATTTAGTATTTCTTTTGAATATGCAACTATATAGCAAATGAGGCTGTTTTAGCACTGCTTTGAATTGTTTGAATTATTTTATAGCTCAATAAATTTCCACATCCATATGGACATGATCCACTAATTATTTGGCAATTTGCAAAATTGGTTGCATAATTTTTGGACTAGCAACAGTAATTATCATTAGAAAAAGTGATTACTATTACATGACACTGAGGGTGTTACAAATCTCCCCCACTACAAGAATTCTCGTCCCAAGAATTTAAGCGGGAGAGGGGAAAGATCGGGGTATTCTTCACGAAGGCGGTCTTCGCGTTCCCAAGTGGCCTCTTCTTCAGAATGATTCGACCACTGAAACTTGAGGAACTTGGTTGTCTTTTTCCGGGTTCGACGTTCAGACTGGTCAAGAATGCGGCTCGGATGTTCTTGATAAGACAAGTCCTGTTGCAATTCCAGCATTCCATGATCCACTGCTCGGATAGGATCCTTGAAGCAGCGACGGAGTTATGACACGTGAAAGACATCGTGGACTTGGGAGAGGTTTCACGGCAAATCCAACCGGTATGCCACCGGTCCACTTCTGGAGAGGATACGGAACAGACCAATGTAGCGAGGAGCAAACTTGCCTTTGATCCCGAAACGATGAGTGCCCCTCATGGGAGTGACACGAAGGTAAGCTTGTTCGCCGGGTTGATAGACCATTTCTTTGTGCTTGCGGTCATAGTTGCTCTTCTGGCGGGATTTAGCAGCCTTCAAATGTTCGCGGATAACGCGAACCTGATCTTCGGCATGTTGTATAATGTACGGACCAATGTGGGTTCGTTCCCCATTTTCTGACCAATTCTGAGGGGTTCGACACCAACGTACATACATAACTTAAAAGGGTGCCATCTTCAGACTAGCTTGATAGTTGTTTTTGTACGAGAATTCAGCAAATGGAAGGGATTCCTCCCATTTCTTATCGAATGAAATGACACAAGCACGAAGCATGTCTTCAAGAACTTGATTGACTCGTTCGACTTGTCCTTGCGACTGGGGGTGATAAGCGGTGCTGAAGTTTAGGTGAGTGCCCATAGCTTCTTGGAAGCTACCCCAAAATCTTGAGGTGAAAAGGTTGCCACGGTCTGAACTGATCTCCAACAGAATACTGTGGAGGGACACAATTCTGGAAACATACAAGTCTGTTAACTGACTAGAAGAGATTGTCTCCTTGACTGGCAGAAAGTGGGTAACCTTGGAGAACCGGTCAATGACGACAAATATAGCATCATGACCCTTCTGTGATCGGGGAAAACCAGTGACGATCGGTCTTGTCCCACTTCCATTCAGGAATAGAAAGTGGTTGCAGAGTTCCAGCAGGTCTTTGATGTTCGTCTTTTACGCGACGGCAAACGTCACACTCATCAACATAATGAGCAATGTCTTGTTTCATGTTAGACCACCAGTATCTCTTACGAATGTCTTGGTACATCTTGGTACTACCAGAGTGGGTCGACAAGGGTGTATCATGAGCTTCTTTCATGACATCAGGGGCGTAGTTCAGGTTGGCCTTGGCTACCGGAAAGACTAAACGACCCTTGAAGTACACTGCATCATCATCATTTGCATCAATAGTGAAGAATGAGGGCTTTGCGCTGGCGACATGGCGCTTAATATTCGCAATGTCAGATTCATAATGTTGTATTGTCTTGATGCGTTCAATGAGGTCTGGTTTGAGAACCAGGGAGTTCACATATCCCTGCGGAACAATTTCGATGTTCAGCTTGCGGAGATCTTCATACAAGAGTGGCTGCTATACTTGAACCTCAAGTTCACTACAATAGGCTTTGCGGCTCAAGACATCGGCCATCAAATTAGCTTTTCCAGGGGTGTAATGAATATCCATGTTGAAATCGGCTATTATCTCGAGCAATCTTTGTTGGCGGAGATTCAGGTCTGGCTGAGTAAACTGGTACTTCAGGCTTTGGTGGTCGGTGTAGATCTCGCAACAATTACCAACGAGATCATGCGTTGGATACTTATCTTCGTGAGAACGTAACTGAGGAGAGTCATAGGCAATCACGCGGCACTCTTCCATTAGGACACGGCCTAATCCTTGACGAGACGCGTCGCAGTATATCACGAAGTCCTTCTGGGTATCAGGGGGAGCAAGCACTGGGGGAGAAGTGAGCTTGTCCTTCAGAGCTTGAAAACTTTCTTGACATTTTTCAGTCCACTCAAACTTGACGCCTTTGTGAAGCATATTAGTCAGAGTCTTGGCAATCTTGGATATGTTCTCGAAGAAACAGCGGGAATAGCTAGAAAGTCCGTGGAAACTTCTGACTTGCTTGACAGTCCTGGGAGGAGCCCAGTCAAGAATATTCTGAATAGGTTTTGGGTTGACGGCAACGCCATCCTCTGAAATCACATGACCGAGGTAGGTTACTTCGGGAAGCCATAACTCACACTTAGAATACTTAGCATAGAGTTTGTGTTCTCGAAGCTTTTCCAGTATGAGACGAAGGTGTTCTATTTTCTTTTCTGTTTCTGTTTGTATTTTATTTATCTAGATTTTGGATTTTTGTAAAATGTGTAACCTGTTCCATAATTAGTATTGTACTTTATAACAAAGCCACAAAAAGTTTGGGCATTAATAAAAATCATTTAGTATTTCTTTTGAATATGCAACTAGCGAATGAGGTTGTTTTAGCACTGCTTTGAATTGTTTGAATTATTTTATAGCGCAATAAATTTCCACATCCATATGGACATAATCCACTGATTATTTGGCAATTTTCAAAATTGGTTGCATAATTTTTGGAGAAAGTTTTATTTATCACTTTGTTTTTAATATCAACCAAAAGGGGTTTTGAATATGATCAAATACAAAGATGATCAAAGTGAGATTAGCAACAGTAATTATCATTAGCAAGAGTGATTATTGTTACATGACACTGAGGGTGTTACACATGTCACCAAAATGTATAAAACATTTCTACATATATATGTTCAGATGTCTCTTGTGGAGCTTGGTGTTAATCATTCCTGGAGTGTATTATATTTGGTTATGATCTTGAGATACTAAACTAAAATATTGATGATATTCAAGGCAGTTAATATAGACGCAATTATAAACAACTAGGATGGGTTGGCGAACTCCCTTTTGCTTGATTTTAGGTGAATAGTGTTTATAAATAGTAAAAACTAATAAACTATATTTGATTACAATGTTGGATAGTGACTCGGAACTGTATAAAACACATTGGAACAACGTTTTTTTCAGTGCTAAAATGATATCCTTGTTACCTTGTAAATGAATTCTACTGATAATGTGTGCAATGTTGTCAAAATCCATGCATAAACTTGACGACCAGGTCCATATATGTCTTTGTTAACACTTAATCCTCATGTTCCCATTATATTCACTGATACACATAATTTTGCCACATCCAGCGCCATGTGCAAAACCTCCTATGCCAAAAGTTGCAACTTCATACATTCCTCTTCAGGGTGACATGTACCACCGGATGCACGGATCTGGTGGTAGAGACGACGCGTCAGGCACGCTGCAGCCACCCGCCACTTGAGCGCATAGCCATCCGCGTCGAAGGAGGGCCTATGCATCTCCACCCACGCCACAACCCGCGTGCCCAACCACCTGCGCCAAAACACACACTGGAGGAGGATCGATGTTGGCTGCACTTTGCGTTGTGGATAGGCACGCTGTTTAAAGAGGCAGGGAATGTGAGGCATGGAGAGGGAGCGACGACTTTTGTTTGCACTGTGAGTCACGAGCGTAGGTACAAAAGGAAATAGTCGCGAGCATGGGGAGAGGAGGAAAGTCATCACTTTTCTGCTCTGTGCAGCGGCTCAGAGGTGGATAAGTGGAGAGAGAGAGAGGGAGTTTCCTTTTATAGTTAGGGTTTGGAGTGGGTTGTTGATGCGCCTCGAGTCTTTTAATCAAGTTGGGCTTTCTAAGGGTTCGTCGTGGATCCATTTTCTGAGGCAAGCGTTTGATTGATTTTAAGAGGCGTTGCCAACCTCTATGAATCAATTTACGAGATGGATAATATTTGCGTCTCTAAATTGATGTTAAGAGACTTGCAATCTAGACAAACTCAGTAAATAAAACATTGACCTTAGTAAATACATGTTATGGGTGTTAATTATGTTTGCCTCCGTAAAGAAAATATCCACTCCAAAAATCCTCAGGCATCTTACAAAATGGTTAGATTTTGTGACCATCTTCGTAAATGTTACACAGTGTCACATAATTACTCCACTAATTAGATTTTAAAATAATATAAAAAGATATATCAAAGAAAATTCTGGATTATTTGAGTGACATGTCACCACAATGTATAAAACATTTCTACATACATATGTTTGGATGTGTCTTGTGGAGCTTGGTGTTAATCATTTCTGAAGCGTGTTATATTTGGTTATGATCTTGAGATGCTAAACTGAAATATTGATGATATTCAAGGCAGTGAGTACAGTCGCAATTATAAACAATTATAAAACTACTAGACCGGCAGCTCTGGGCAATGTGGATAGGCACGCCGTTTAGAGAGGAAGGGCATGATAGGGGTGGAGAGGGAGCGACGGTTGTTGCTTGTTCTGGGTGTCACGATCATAGGGTGATAAGGAAAGATTCGCGAGCACGGGGGAGAGGAGGAAAGACACCGCTTTTCTACTCTGTGCGGCGGCTGAGAGGTGGAGAAGTGGAGAGAGACGGAGTTTCCTTTTATAGTTAGTGTTTGGAGTGGGTTGTTGATGGGCCTCGAGCCTTTTAACGAAGTTGGACTTTCTAAGGGTCCGTCGTAGATCCATTTTCGAGGTAGGCCTCTGATCGATTTTAAGAGGCGTTGACAACCTCTGTGAATCAATTTATGAGATAGATAATATTTTCCTCTCTAAATTGATATTAAGAGACTTGCAATCTGGACCAAATAAATAAATAAAACATTAACCTCAGTAAATACATTTTATGAGAGTTAATTATGTTTGTCTCCGTAAAGAAAAAATTCACTCAAAAAATTCTTAGGCATATTACAAGATGGTTTGATTTTGTGACCATCTTCATTAATGTTACAAGGTGTCACATAATTACTCCACTAATTAGATTTTAAAATAATTGAAAAGCTATATCAAAGAACATGAGAAAATTATATGGAATTATTTGAGTGACATGTAACCAAAATGTATAAAACATTTCTACATATATATGTTCGGATGTGTCTTGTGGAGCTAAGTGTTAATCATTCCTAAAGTGTATTATATTTGTTTATGATCTTGAGATGATAAACTAAAATATTGATGATATTCAAGGAAGTTAACATAGATGTAATTATAAACAATTAGGATGGGTTGATGCACTCGGTTTTCTTGTTTTTAGGTGAATAATTTTTATTAATAGTAAAAACTAATAAACTATGTTTGAGTACAACGGTGGATAGTGAGTGGAAACTGTATAAAAAACATTGGAACTATGTTTTTGTCAGTGCTACAATGATGTCCCTATTACTTTTTAAATGAATTCTACTGATATTGTGTGCAATGTTGTCAAACGACATGCATAAACTTAACGACCAGTCCCATATATGTTTTTGTGCACACTTAATCCTGATATTCCCATTAACTTCACCAATACACATACTTTTTCCTCATCCAGCGCCACGTGCAAAACCACCTATGCCTATCATTGGTCACCGCCCTTTAATCCCACTTGCACCACCCATACAGGAAAAGGAAATCAAACACACGTTTGTACCTTGTGCGACATTGCATGCACATACAAGTACCTCAACATGCAAGCCAATACATAAGAATAACCTTAAAGCCCTCTAGCATGTATTTTCCTTATACTCACATTATCTTAAGCCCCCTTACTATATACATCTCAAGGATCACTTCAAGGCTAGTATGCGTATCCCTCGCAGACACCAGGTTGACATATCCCTTATCATATTTGTGAATATATTTTTATTCAAAAAGTTGCAACTTCATACCTTCTTCTTTAGGGTGACATGTACCACTGGATGCACAGATCTGGTGGTTGTGATGACTCGTGAGGCCCGATGCGGCCATCATCCACCTAGGCACCTAGCCACCCGCGTCGAAGGAGGGCATGTGCGTCTCCACCCCCGCCGCAACCCGCGTTCCCAACCACCTGCGCCAACAGAAACGCTGGAGGAGGGCATGTGCCGGATGCACTAGGCGATGTGGATAGGGACGCCGTTTAGAGAGGCAGGTCACGAGAGGCGTGGAGAGGGCGCAACTGCTCCTGCTTGTTCTGGGATTCACGAACGTAGGGAGACAAGGAAGGAGTCGCGAGCATGTGTAGAGGAGGAAAGACGTCGCTTTTCTGCTCCACCGGATGCATGTATCTGGTGATAGCGACGACACGTGAGGCTTGCTGCGGCCACCCTCCACATGGGGGCCTAGCCACTCGCGTCAAAGGAGGCCATATGTGTGTCCACCCACGTTGCTACCCGCCTTCTCAACCACCCGCGGCAACACACACGACGGAGGAGGGTCTGTGCTGGCTGCACTAGATGATGTGGATAGGCACAACGTTCAGAGAGGCAGGACATGAGAGGCTTGGAGAGGGAGCGACCGTTGCTTCTTGCTCTTGGAGTCACGAGCGTAGGGAGACAAGGAAAAAGTCGCGAGCATGCGAAGAGGAGGAAAGACGACGCTTTTCTGCTCTGTGCGGCGGCTGAGAGGCGGAGAATTAGAGAGAGAGATAGAGAGAGAGATAGAGAGTTGCCTTTTATAGTTAGGGTTTGGATTGGGTTGTTGATAGGCCTCGAGCCTTTTAACCAAGTTGGGCTTTCTAAGCGTCCAAGTTGGGCTTTCTAAGCGTCCGCCGTGGATCCATTTTCTGAGGCAGGCCTCCGATCGATTTTTGCAGGCGTAGAAAACCTCTGTGAATCTATTTATGAGATGGATAATATTTTCCTCTGTAAATTGATATTTAGAGATGTGCAATCTAGACCAACTCGGTAAATAAAACATTGACCTCAGTAAATACATTTTATGGGAGTTAATTATGTTTCTCTCGTAAAGAAAACATCCACTCCAAAAATCCTCAAGCATATTACAAGATGGCTAGATTTTGTGACCATCTTCATTAATGTTACAAAGTGTCACATAATTACTCCACTAATTATATTTTTTAAATAATATAAAAACATATATCAAAGTACATGAGAAAATTATATGGAATTATTTGAGTGGCAGGTCACCAAAATGTATAAAACATTTATAAATATATATATATATATATATGTTCGGATGTGTCTTATGGAGGTTGGCGTTAATCATTCCTGAAGCGTATTATATTTGGTTATGATCTTGAGATGCTAAACTAAAATATTGATGATATTCAAGGCAGTTAAAATAGAAACAATTATAAACAACTAGGATGGGTTGGTGCACTCCGTTTTTAGGTGAATAGTGTTTATGAATAGTAAAAACTGATAAACTATATTTGATTACAAGGAGGGATAGTGACTGGGAACTGTATAAAACACATTGGAACGACGTTTTTTTCTGTGCTACAATGATGTCCTTGTTACCTTGCAAATGAATTCTACGTTAATGTGTCCAATGTTGTCAAAAGCCATGCATAAACTCGACGACCAGGTCCATATATGTCTTTGTTAACACTTAATCCTGATGTTCCCGTTAAATTCACTGATACGCATAGTTTTACCTCATCCAACGCCATGTGCAAAACCTCCTATGCCTATCATTGAACACCACCCTGTAATCCCAGTTTCACCACCCATATAGAAAAGAAAATCAAACACATGTATTGCACCTTGTGTGGCATTGCATGCACGCACAAATACCTCAACATGCAATCTAATGCATTAGAATAATCATAAAGCCTTCTAGCATGTATTCAATTTTTCCTCACATTGTCTTAAGCCCCCTTACCATATACATCTCAAGGATCACTTCAAGGGTACTATGCATATCCCTCACAGACACCACAGTGACATATCCCTTACCATATTTGACAACAATTTTTTATTCCAAAAGTTGCAACTTCATACCTTCCTCTTCAAGGTGACATGTCCCACCGGATGCAGGATCTGGTGGTAGCGAAAGCTGCTTCTTTCTCTAGGAGTCACGATCGTAGGGAACAACGAAAGAGTCGCCAGCATTGGGGAGAGGAGGAAAGACACCGCTTTTCTACTCTGTGCGGCGGCTGAGAGGTGGATAATTTGAGAGAGAGAGAGGGAGTTTCCTTTTATAGTGTGGGTTTGGAGTGGGTTGTTGATGCGCCTCGAGCCTTTTAACCAAGTTGGGATTTCTAGGGGTTCGTCGTGGATCCATTTTCTGAGGCAAGCCTCTGATCGATTTTAGGAGGCGTAGAAAACCTCTCTAAATCTATTTACGAGATGGATAATATTTGCCTCTATAATTGATACTTAGAGACGTGCAATCTAGACCAACTCGGTAAATAAAACATTGACCTCGGTAAATACATGTTTTGACAGGTAATTATGTTTCCCTCCGTAATGAAAACATACACTCCGAAAATCCTCAGGCATCTTACAAGATGATTAGATTTTGTGACCATCTTCATTAATGTTGCACAATGTCACATAATTACTCCACTAATTAGATTTTACAATACTAATAAAAGATATATCAAAGTACATGTGAAAATTATATGAAATTAATTGAGTGACATGTCACGAAAATGTATAAAACATTTCTACATATATATGTTCGGATGTGTTCTTGTGGAGCTTGGTGTTAATCATTCCTGAAGCATATTATATTTGGTTATGATCTTGAGATGCTAAACTAAACAATTGATGATATTCAAGGCAGTTAATATAGTCGCAATTATAAACAATTATAAAAACTAATTGACCGGCAGCTCTGGGCAATGTGGGTAGGCACGCCGTTTAGAGAGGCAGGGAACGATAGTGGTGGAGAGGGTGCGACCGGCTGTTGATTGCTCTAGGTGTCAGAGCTTAGGAAGATAAGGAAAGAGTCACGAGCATGGGGGAGAGGAGGAAAGACACCGCTTTTCTGCTCTGTGTGGCGGCTGAGAAGTGGAGAAGTGCAGAGAGCGAGGGAGTTTCCTTGTATAGATAGGGTTTGGAGTGGGTTGTTGATGGGCCTCGATCCTTTTAACCAAGTTGGCTTTCTAAGGGTCCGCCGTGGATCCATTTTCCGAGGTAGGCCTCTGATCGATTTTAAGAGGCGTTGATAACCTTTTTGAATCAATTTACGAGATAGATAATATTTGCCTCTCTAAATTGATATTAAGAGACTTGCAATCTGGACCAACTCGATAATTAAAACATTAACCTTAGTAAATACATTTTGTGAGAGTTAATTATGTTTGCATCCGTAAAGAAAACATTCACTCAAAAATTTCTCAGGCATCTTACAAGATGGTTAGATTTTTTGACCATCTTCATTAATGTTACACGGTGACAAATAATTACTCCACTAATGAGATATTAAAAAAATTGAAAACTTGTATCAAAGTACATGAGAAAATTATGTGGAATTATTTGAGTGACATTTCACCAAAATGTATAAAACATTTCTACATATATATGTTCGGATGTGTCTTGTGGAGCTTGGTGTTAATCATCCCTGAAGTGTATTATATTTTCTTATGGTCTTGAGATGCTAAACTAAAATATTGATGATATTCAAGGCTGTTAATATAGATGGAATTATAAACAATTAGGATAGGTTGATGCACTTCCTTTTTCTTGTTTTTAGTTGAATCATGTTTATGAATAGTAAAAACTAATAAATTATATTTGAGTACAACAATGGATAGTGAGTGGGAACAGTATAAAACACATTGGAACTACGTTTTTGTCAGCGCTATAATGATGTCCATGTTACTTGTTAAATGAATTCTACTGATAATGTGTGCCATGTATTCAAAAGCCATGCATAAACTTGACGACCATGTGTCCATATATGTCTTTGTTAACACATAATCCTGATGTTCCCATTATATTCATTGATACACATAATTTTTCCACATCCAGCGCCATGTGCAAAAACTCCTATGCCTATCATTCATCACCACCATTTAATACCACTTGCACCACCCATATAGAGATAGAAAATCAAACACACGTATTGCATCTTGTGCGACATTGTATGCACACACAAGTACCTCCACTTGCAAGCCAATACATAAGAATAACCTTAAAGCCTTCTATCATGTCTTTTCTTTTTCCTCACATTGTCTTAAGCCCCCTTACTATATACATCTCAAGGATCACTTCAAGGCTAGTATGCATATCCCTCACAGACACCAGGGTGACATATCCCTTACCATATTTGTCAATATTTTTTTATTCCAAAAGTGCAACTTCATACCTACCTCTTCAGGGTGACATCTACCACCGGATGCACGGATCTGGTGATAGCGACGACGCGTGAGGCCTGCTGCGTCCACCCGCCACCTGGGTTCCTAGCCACTCACGTCAAAGGAGGGCCTATGCGTGGCCAACCACGCTGCTACCTGCATGACCAACCACCCGCGCCAACACATACGCCGGAGGAGGATCTGTGCCGGCAGCACTAGATGGTGTGGATAGGCTCAACATTTAGAGAGGCAGGACACGAGAGGCTTGGAGAGGGTTCGACGGTTTCTACTTGCTCTTGGAATCAGGAGCGTAGGGATACAAGGAAAGAGTCGCGAGCGTAGGGAGACAAGGAAAGGGTAAAGAGCATAGGGAGACAAGGAAACCGTCGTGAGCATGGGGGAGAGGAGAAAGACACCGCTTTTCTGCTCTGTGCGGCGGCTAAGTGGTGGAGAAGTGGAGAGAGAGAGAGAGAGAGGGAGTTTCCTTTTATAGTTAGGGTTTGGAGTGGGTTGTTGATGGGCCTCGATCCTTTTAACCAAGTTGGGCTTTCTAAGGGTCCGCCATGGATACATTTTCTGAGGCAGGCCTCAAATTGATTTTAGGAGGCATTGACAACCTCTCAAAATCAATTTATGAGATAATATTTGCCTCTGTAAATTGATATTAATAGACGTGTAATCTAGACCAACTCGGTAATTAAAACATTAACCTCAGTAAATACATTTTATGAGAGTTAAATATGTTTCCCTCCGTAAAGAAAACATCCACTCCAAAAATCGTCAAGTATATTACAAGATGGATAGAATTTGTGACCATCTTCATTAATGTTACACAGTGTCACATCCTTACTCGACTAATTATATTTTTAAAATAATATAAAAAGATTTCTCAAAGTACATGAGAAAATTATATGGAATTTTTTGAGTGACATGTCACCAAAATGTATAAAACATTTCTACATATTTATGTTCGGATGTGTCTTGTGGAGCTGGGTGTTAATCATTCCTCGAGCGTATTATATTTGGTTATGATCTTGAGATGCTAAACTAAAATGCTGATGATATTCAAGGCAGTTAATATAGACGCAATTATAAAATACTAGGATGGGTTGATGCATTCTGTTTTGCTTGTTTTGGGTGAATAGTGTTTATGAATAGCAAAAACTAAAGAAATATATTTGATTACAACGATAGATAGTGACTGGGAACTGTGTAAAATACATTGGAACAACATTTTTGTCAGTGCTACAATGATATCCTTGTTACCTTGTAAATTAATTCTACTGATAATGTGTGCAATGTATTCAAAAGCCATGCATAAACTTGACGACCATGTCCATATATGTCTTTGTTAACACATACTCCTGATGTTCCCATTATATTCGTTGATACACATAATTTTTCCACATCCAGCGCCATGTGCAAAAACTCCTATGCCTATCATTCATCACCACCCTTTAATACCACTTGCACCACCCATATAGAAATAGAAAATCAAAAACACGTATTGCACCTTGTGCGACATTGCATGCACACACAAGTACCTCCACATGCAAGCCAATACATAAGAATAACCTTAAAGCCTTCTATCGTGTCTTTTCTTTTTCCTCACATTGTCTTAAGCCCCCTTACTATATACATCTCAAGGATCACTTCAAGGCTAGTATGCATATCCCTCACAGACACCAGGGTGACATATCCCTTACCATATTTGTCAATAATTTTTTATTCCAAAAGTGCAACTTCATACCTTCCTCTTCAGGGTGACATCTACCACCGGATGCACGGATCTGGTGATAGCGACGACGAGTGAGGCCTGCTGCGTCCACCCGCCACTTGGGTGCCTAGCCACTCACGTCAAAGGAGGGCCTATGCGTGACCAACCACGCTGCTACCTGCATGACCAACCACCCGCGCCAACACATACGCCGGAGGAGGATCTGTGCAGGCAGCACTAGATGGTGTGGATAGACTCAAAATTTAGAGAGGCAGGACACGAGAGGCTTGGAGAGGGATCGACGGTTTCTACTTGCTCTTGGAATCAGGAGCGTAGGGATACAAGGAAATAGTCGCGAGCGTAGGGATACAAGGAAAGATTAACGAGCATAGGGAGACAAGAAAACAGTCGTGAGCATGGGGGAGAGGAGGAAAGACACCGCTTTTATGCTCTGTGCGGCGGCTAAGTGGTGGAGAAGTGGAGAGAGAGAGAGGGAGTTGCCTTTTATAGTTAGGGTTTGGAGTGGGTTGTTGATGGGCCTCGATCCTTTTAACCAAGTTGGGCTTTCTAAGGGTCCTCCATGGATACATTTTCTGAGGCAGGCCTCAAATCGATTTTAGGATGCATTGACAACCTCTCAAAATCAATTTATGAGATAATATTTGCCTCTGTAAATTCATATTAATAGACGTGTAATCTAGAACAACTCGGTAATTAAAACATTAACCTCAGTAAATACATTTTATGAGAGTTAAATATGTTTCCCTTCGTAAAGAAAACATCCACTCCGAAAATCTTCAAGTATATCACAAGATGGATAGAATTTGTGACCATCTTCATTAATGTTACACAGTGCCACATCCTTACTCAACTAATTATATTTTTAAAATAATGTAAAAAGATATCTCAAAGTACATGAGAAAATTATACGGAATTTTTTGAGTGACATGTCACCAAAATGTATAAAACATTTCTACATATTTATGTTCGGATGTGTCTTGTGGAGCTTGGTGTTAATCATTCCTCGAGCGTATTATATTTGGTTATGATCTTGAGATGCTAAACTAAAATGCTTATGATATTCAAGGCAGTTAATATATACGCAATTATAAACAACTAGGATGGGTTGATGCATTCCGTTTTGCTTGTTTTAGGTTAATAGTGTTTATGAATAGTAAAAACTAATGAAATATATTTGATTACACCGATGGATAGTGACTGGGATTTGTGTAAAGTACATTGGAACAACATTTTTGTCAGTGCTACAATGATATCCTTGTTACCTTGTAAATTAATTCTACTGATAATGTGTGCAATGTATTCAAAAGCCATGCATAAACTTGACGACCATGTCCATATATGTCTTTGTTAACACATAATCCTGATGTTCCCATTATATTCGTTGATACACATAATTTTTCCACATCCAGCGCCATGTGCAAAAACTCCTATGCCTATCATTCATCACCACCCTTTAATACCACTTGCACCACCCATATAGAAATAGAAAATCAAAAACACGTATTGCACCTTGTGCGACATTGCATGCACACACAAGTACCTCCACATGCAAGCCAATACATAAGAATAACCTTAAAGCCTTCTATCGTGTCTTTTCTTTTTCCTCACATTGTCTTAAGCCCCCTTACTATATACATCTCAAGGATCACTTCAAGGCTAGTATGCATATCCCTCACAGACACCAGGGTGACATATCCCTTACCATATTTGTCAATAATTTTTTATTCCAAAAGTGCAACTTCATACCTTCCTCTTCAGGGTGACATCTACCACCGGATGCACGGATCTGGTGATAGCGACGACGAGTGAGGCCTGCTGCGTCCACCCGCCACTTGGGTGCCTAGCCACTCACGTCAAAGGAGGGCCTATGCGTGACGAACCACGCTGCTACCTGCATGACCAACCACCCGCGCCAACACATACGCCGGAGGAGGATCTGTGCAGGCAGCACTAGATGGTGTGGATAGACTCAAAATTTAGAGAGGCAGGACACGAGAGGCTTGGAGAGGGATCGACGGTTTCTACTTGCTCTTGGAATCAGGAGCGTAGGGATACAAGGAAATAGTCGCGAGCGTAGGGATACAAGGAAAGATTAACGAGCATAGGGAGACAAGAAAACAGTCGTGAGCATGGGGGAGAGGAGGAAAGACACCGCTTTTATGCTCTGTGCGGCGGCTAAGTGGTGGAGAAGTGGAGAGAGAGAGAGGGAGTTGCCTTTTATAGTTAGGGTTTGGAGTGGGTTGTTGATGGGCCTCGATCCTTTTAACCAAGTTGGGCTTTCTAAGGGTCCTCCATGGATACATTTTCTGAGGCAGGCCTCAAATCGATTTTAGGATGCATTGACAACCTCTCAAAATCAATTTATGAGATAATATTTGCCTCTGTAAATTCATATTAATAGACGTGTAATCTAGAAAAACTCGGTAATTGAAACATTAACCTCAGTAAATACATTTTATGAGAGTTAAATATGTTTCCCTTCGTAAAGAAAACATCCACTCCGAAAATCGTCAAGTATATTACAAGATGGATAGAATTTGTGACCATCTTCATTAATGTTACACAGTGCCACATCCTTACTCGACTAATTATATTTTTAAAATAATGTAAAAAGATATCTCAAAGTACATGAGAAAATTATACGGAATTTTTTGAGTGACATGTCACCAAAATGTATAAAACATTTCTACATATTTATGTTCGGATGTGTCTTGTGGAGCTTGGTGTTAATCATTCCTCGAGCGTATTATATTTGGTTATGATCTTGAGATGCTAAACTAAAATGCTTATGATATTCAAGGCAGTTAATATATACGCAATTATAAACAACTAGGATGGGTTGATGCATTCCGTTTTGCTTGTTTTAGGTGAATAGTGTTTATGAATAGTAAAAACTAATGAAATATATTTGATTACAACGATGGATAGTGACTGGGATTTGTGTAAAGTACATTGGAACAACGTTTTTGTCAGTGCTACAATGATATCCTTGTTACCTTGTAAATTAATTCTACTGATAATGTGTGCAATGTATTCAAAATCCATGCATAAACTTGACGACCAGGTCCATATATGTCTTTGTTAACACATAATCCTGATGTTCCCATTATATTCATTGATACACATAATTTTTCCACATCCAGAGCCATGTGCAAAAACTCCTATGCCTATCATTCATCACCACCCTTTAATACCACTTGCACCACCCATATAGAAATAGAAAATCAAAGACACGTATTGCACCTTGTGCGACATTGCATGCACACACAAGTACCTCCACATGCAAGCCAATACATAAGACTAACCTTGAAGCCTTATAGCATGTTTTTTATTTTTCCTCTCATTATCTTAAGCCCCCTTACCATATACATCTCAAAGATCACTTCAAGGCTAGTATGCATATCCCTCACAAACACCAAGGTGACATATCCCTTAGCATATTTGTTAACATTTTTTATTCAAAAAGTTGCAACTTCATACCTTCCTCTTTAGGGTGACATGTACCACCGGATGCACCGATCTGGTGGTACCGACGGCGTGTGAGGCATGACGATGCCACCCGCCACCTGGGCGCCTAGCTACCCGCATCGAAGAAGGGCATGTGCGTCTCCACCCATGCCACAACCCGCGTGCCTTAACACCTGCGCAAACACACACGCTGGAGGAGGGCCTTTGTCGACTGCACTTGGCATTGTGGATCAGAGCAATGTTAAGAGAGGTAGGGAACGAGAGGTGTGGAGAGGGAGCGACGACTTCTGTTTGCTTTGTGAGTCACGATCGTAGGGACACAAGGAAATAGTCGCGAGGATGGGGGAGAGGAGGAAATTCACCGCTTTTCTGCTCTGTGTGGCGGCTGAGAGGTGGAGAAGTGGAGAGAGAGAGTGAGTTTCCTTTTATAGTTAGGGTTTGGAGTGGGTTTTTTATGGGCCTTGAGCCTTTTAACCAAGTTGGGCTTTCTAAGGGTCCGCCGTGAATACATTTTCTAAGGCAGGCCTCAGATCGATTTTAGGAGTCATTGACAACCTCTCTAAATCAATTTATGAGATAATATTTGCCTCTGTAAATTGATATTAATAGACGTGTAATGTAGACCAACTCGGTAATTAAAACATTAACCTCAGTAAATACATTTTATGAGAGTTAATTATGTTTTCCTCCGTAAAGAAAACATCCACTCCGAAAATCCTCAAGTATATTACAAGATGGCTAGAATTTGTGACCATCTTCATTAATGTTACACAGTGTCACATCCTTACTCGACTAATTATATTTTTTGTCGGGACCCGGGGTTAGCGTATGTAATTCTAGTCACGATACAATCAATGGAGAGCCGAGAACCGAACCCACTTGTCTAAGCAGACAAGGCCAAGCACAGAACGTTCTCGGTAAGAATCGAACGTGAGGGGCATACCATTCAGGCCGGATGATCAACTGAGATGGGTCCTCATCGTCCGCTCACAAGTCTAAATGCTTATGGGTGGTGAATCCCATACTCATAGACAAGTCGCCTCAACCATGTTATCGATTGGATCCTAACTCTTACATAGACTTACTCCAGCCCGATCACTTAGTCGGGGTCTAGGGCGGGCTCGATCATACAACAAAGTGTGCACGTGACAGAGTCACGAGCAATCGCATCGCGATGCCCCAAGCTGCGCACATCTAAGGGCCACTTGGTGTATAAAAGACCGCCAACCAGATCACAACTAAGGTCTCGAAAACCCATACTAAGACATGCATGTTATAATCATACACGCAGCACACATGCCTAGTATGAACAGCAGGTATCATCACATAACTCTACAAAGTACTCTTTATTGATATACACATAGAGCATACAAAGATCACATGTCTGTGATCAACATTACATCATACGACGGAAGCAAATTAGGTCTGAGTACAGACAAGTTTAACAAATGGCTTAGAGAAGCCTTGTAAAACAAACATGCCCTTCCACGAGGGACCAGACTGCTGTCTGGGACTATGCTAACTTAGTCAACGTCGAGCTTCACGAAGGTGACTCCATCGGGGTCCGGATTCTCATCTAAAACATAGAATAAGCAAACGTGAGTACAAAGTCGTACTCAGCAAGACTTACATCAGATCTATACTACTCATGCTCAAGTATCAAGGTAAAGGGAGGTGGGGTTTCATCATCCAGAAGTGCCAGCTTTGACTTGGCTAATCCTGAACTACGAATACCAGACTTGAGGTAAGAAGCGTACACGAGTCCACTACATCTCCAACCAATTACACCACTATGGTGCCTTCCTCGACTTCCCCACGAGAAAGCACGCCATAGCACTCACGCTTATCTTGCGAGTTTTATAAGTATCCATTCAAGTTGTCTATGATCAAGTAGAGGTTTCCAAGTAGTCCATAACCGCGGACACGGCTATTCGAATAGTTCATTAACCCTGCAGGGGTGTACATCTTCACACGCGTGTCATCACTTATCGCCTCGTTCTTGTCATCCTTCAAGCGGATGTCGAACGTGGATGAAACCAAGGCACTACCCTCACATCACCTTCTCTAATCCAGGAGTCGACTACCTGAGTTTGTCACCGCTTGAGAGTCCGGCCGGTTCCACGAAACGGACTCAGATAATGTGAGGGACCAAGACGCCACCTTTGACAGATGGTTTCACTGCCTCACAGGTCCACCCACATATCTATACATAAATCAAATGGAAAGCCCGAATCTAGTGTGACTCCTGGACCGGATCGGGTACGTAAAGAGGCCAAACGGGGCTCCCATAAAACCCTACATGTGGTCATACTCTTTGTCTTGGATCACAAAACAGGAACTCGGGGCCTAGGGCAGTGTTCAACGAGACAACCCACTGTGTACTCCTACACAGCCTCTCATCGTTCACCTTTGTTTAGGGTGGATTCACCAACACGTTTATCATCAGCATCACTGTGTTCATTCCATCCCGACTCACAAACATAACATCCTCATTTGTATCACTAAGCAGCAAAAGCAGTAACAGTTGCAGGGGCCACATGCTCATCATACAACTCCTAAATCTGCTAGGATTGTGGTTTGCTTAATACGGTGGCAAAATGATAGGTCATGCATCGGAATGGGTTCAACTATGCGAAAGAACGTGTCTCGGTGATCTCCTAAACATGCATAAGCGAGACTGAGAGGGAATTGGGATTTTATAGATATGATCAAAGGGGTTTGCTTGCCTTGCTGACGATACACAGGTCTTAACGGTGGTCTTCTTCTTCGGGGGGGATCACCGTCTCGGAGGCACTGTTACCGGCACAATCATCAACAAGAGGGGGACAACTTTCAAAATAAAAATGTACATACACATGATAAGGTTGTCCATGATGTGAATGGTACTGGTTTGTAGCATATTCAATTTAATTGAAGTATATTGCATTTGAATGCAAATTCAAACTCCAAATTCAATTTCAAATTAAGTCATATACACATTTGCTTCTGTTCCCCCATTTTAAAATGGTCAAACATAAAAAAAAATTGCATATTCTTAATCCTTCATATATTATATGTTTAATTTGGAGTTAATATGAATTAGTTATGAATTTCCAAAGTTTAACTCATTTTCTGGATTTTCTCTGTTTTAATTAATTCTGTTAAATTCTGGAATTTGGTTTATTGCGTCAGCCATGCATCAGCATGACATCAGCAGGGGACTGACCAGTGGGGCCAGAGTGTCAGCCTCAGTGGTTTAATCCCCGGTTTGAATTAATTTAGCAGAAGCTTAATTAGGGGCAGGGCCCACCTGTCATGGACTCGGGGGGGATTAGTTGGGTGATTAGGTGCTAACTAAACCGGCCCGCCGGCGGTTAGCCGCCGGTGGCCTGGAGCCGCGGCGGCGACCACGCAGCAGGCGAATCCGGCCACAGGGAGGCACGGGGAGACCACCGGAGTGATGCCCGTGCTCGTCCGCGTCGAGCTATGCCACCGGGGGGTCTCCAGGGGCACGGGGTTGACGGCGGCTTCAAAAGGCGCGGCGGCCGGAGCTCTGGAGAACGGCGACGGCGACTTGGTGCACGGGACGGAGAAGGGAGTAGGGCAAAACGACGAGCTGCTCACCCTGAGCGTGAAGAGGAACTCGGGGAAGCCGGAGGAGGGCTGACGGAGGAGAATTTCTCGTCGGCGTCCACTGTTCCCAGCGGTGGCTCGATGAAGAGGACGTCTCCGCTGGGGCTTCCGGGCTCGATTCACTCCGCGGGAAGACGAAGACGACGACGGCCGACTCGTTGGACACTGCGGTGGCGCTTCTCGACGTCGATGGCCACGCGGGCGCACGGGGCGTACTCCGGCGAGGGCTCGGGTTCGCGCAGAAACGAGAGAGAGAGAGAGCGCGGGGAGAGAGCCAGAGGAGGGGGAAGACTGCGGGGCAGCTCTGGCGTGTGCGTGGCGTGCGGAGGGAGGCAGGGAGGGCCTAGAAGGCCGGCTCGTCGAGGTGGCGTCGCCGTTGCCTCCCTGCCCTCCACCGAGCTGCTTTGGGGGGAGGGGAGGTAGACGACACGCCTCCGGCTGGGCTGGGCCAGGCCAGTGGAGAAGTGGGCTTCGCCCCTGGCGTGAGGTAAGCCTCTCCTTTCCTGTTTTTCTTTTCTTTTTATTTCTGTTATTTGTTTTGCTCTGGTAAAATAAATACCATAGCATTTTATAAAAATTCCCAAATAATTTATTAAAATCCTAGATGACCAGTAGCTAGTCACACATAGAATTTGATTATTTTTGAAATTCAATAAATTTGAATTCAATATCAAATAGGGGTTTATTTAATTTCCAAAGCCACTGTTTGAATATTAGAAAATTCCATGTGCATGGGATTGATCCCAAACCACTTTTAAAATGATCAGCAACATTTCTAGGAATTTTCCAAACATTCAAATGATTTTTGGAAAAAGATTTTTATCTGGCCATTTCAAATAATTTCTCAGGGCTTTCTGCTTCCCCATTTTTGAATTTCTTTTGAAATTTTGCATGCTGCAAAAGTACAAACAAACCTAGCACTTACCCTAGTTGGGGTTCTGACAACTCGCCCCCACTCAAAAGAATCTCGTCCCGAGATTCAGAAGTCGTCGGGAGGAAGGTGGGGTACTCGGCACGGAGGCGGTCCTCTCTTTCCCATGTTGCTTCTTTCTCGGAGTGATGTGACCATTGCACTTTGAGGAACTTGATCTTCTGACGATGAGTGACACGCTCTGCTAAATCAAGAATACGAACAGGGTACTCTCGATAAGAAAGGTCATCTTGGAGATCAAGCGCTTCATGGTCGACTTCGCGGATGGGGTCATTGAAGCAACGCCTGAGTTGTGACACATGGAATACATCATGTACTCGGGAAAGGTGCGGAGGTAGTTCAAGTTGGTAGGCAACTTCTCCACGTTTAGCGAGAATGCGGAAAGGTCCGATGTAACGTGGGGCCAACTTGCCTTTGATACCGAATCTTTGGGTTCCCTTCAGAGGAGTAACCCGAAGGTAAGCCTTCTCATCAAGATTGTAGCTCTCCTCTCTATGATGACGATCATAGTAGCTCTTCTGACGAGACTGGGCGGCTTTCAAACGATCACGAACAATGCGAACTTTCTCTTCTGATTCCTTGATCATATCTGGTCCAAAGAGTTGTCTTTCACCGGTTTCTGACCAGTTTAGGGGTGTTCGACATCGTCGGCCATAGAGGAATTCAAAGGGAGCCATGTTCAGACTAGATTGATAGCTATTGTTATAAGCAAATTCGGCGAATGGAAGAGATTTCTCCCAATTCTTTCCAAAAGAGATAACACAAGCTCTGAGCATGTCTTCCAAGATTTGATTAACCCTTTCAACTTGACCGCTAGATTGAGGGTGGAAAGCTGTACTAAAGGATAGATGAGTTCCCATAGCATTATGGAAACTTTCCCAAAATCTAGAGGTGAAAAGGCTACCACGATCAGAATTGATCACCAAAGGAACACCGTGAAGAGACACAATTCTAGAGACGTACAAGTCCGCCAACTGACTAGCAGTTATAGACTCGCGAACGGGAAGGAAGTGAGCAACTTTGGAAAGTCGATCAATGACAACGAAGATGGCATCATTTCCTTTCTGGGTTTTTGGAAAGCCGGTGATGAAGTCCATACCGACCTTGTCCCATTTCCACTCGGGAATAGACAATGGTTGAAGAGTACCAGCAGGTCTTTGGTGTTCTGCCTTAATGCGACGACAAACATCACATTCGGCAACAAATTGTGCAATGTCTCTCTTCATCCGGGTCCACCAAAATCTCTGGCGTAGATCTCGGTACATTTTTGTGCTACCGGGATGAATTGAGAGAGGAGTGTCATGCGCTTCCTTAAGGATCAGCTGCTTTAGGTTTTCATTCTCAGGAACTACTAAACGATTTTCAAAGAATATCGTTCCTTGATCTTTTGCAGAAAAACATTTAGCAACTCCGCTAACAATGTTCTGCTTGATCTCTTGAATACTACTATCTTGTTTCTGGGCGGCTATGATTTGATCCTCAAGGGTTGGTTTCGCCACCAAGTTGAAAAGAGATCCATGAGGAACTATCTCAAGATTGAGCTTGCAAAATTCCTCATGAAGAAGTGGTTGATACTGTTGTAACATGAGGTTGTTACAATACGACTTACGACTTAGTGCATCAGCCATGACATTGGCTTTGCCTGGGGTGTAAGAAATTCCTAAGTCATAATCTTTTATCAACTCTATGCAGCGTCTTTGCCTGAGATTAAGATCTGGCTAGGTGAATATGTATTTGAGGCTTTGGTGGTCGGAATATATTTCACAACGATTACCAAGGAGGTAATGTCGCCAAGTCTTCAGGGCATGAACTACGGCAGCGAGTTCAAGATCATGGGTAGGATAGTTCTCTTCATGTGGCCGCAACTGGCGTGAAGCATAAGCTACCACATGTCGATCTTGCATAAGTATGCATCCTAACCCTTGCCGTGAAGCATCACAATAGATCTCGAAATCCCTTTTGGTGTCTGGAGGTGCAAGTACGGGTGCAGAAGTCAATCTTCTTTTCACCTCTTGAAAGCTTTCCTCACACTTGGGAGTCCATTGGAATTTCTTATCTTTCTTGAGGAGTTCAGTAAGAGGCTTTGCAACTTTAGAAAAGTTCTCAACGAAGCGGCGGCAATAGCTTGCTAAGCCGAGAAAACTCCCAACTTTCTTAACCGATTCAGGTGGAGTCCAGTCAAGGACGGCCTGAACTCTCTCGGGATTGACTGCAACACCTTTCGCAGAAATCACGTGGCCTAAGTAGGTCACTTCTGGTAGCCAAAATTCACACTTGGAGAACTTGGCATAAAGGCGGTGCTCTCTAAGTTTCATCAATACCAGCCTAAGATGTTCTGCGTGCTCTTCTTCGTTCTTCGAGTAGATGAGAATGTCATCAAGATAAACCACAACAAATTTATCTAGGTACTCCATGAAGATCGAATTCATCAAGCGCGAGAATGTGGCGGGGGCATTGGTTAAACCGAAGGACATGACGGTATACTCGTAAAGACCATAACGAGTAGTGAAGGCCGTTTTGGGAATGTCCTCGTTTCGGATTTTGATTTGATGATAGCCTAATCTCAAATCCATCTTGGAGAAGACAGAGGATCCTGCAAGTTGATCATAAAGATCATTGATCCTGGGCAGTGGGTACTTGTTCTTTATCGTCGCTAGATTTAGCGGGCGATAGTCTACGCACATCCTTTCTGTTCCATCTTTCTTCGTTACGAACAGAACGGGGCAACCCCATGGCGATGAGCTAGGGCGGATGAAGCCTTTTGCCCACGAAGCATCAAGTTGGATTTTTAGCTCAGCTAACTCATGTGGGGCCATCCTATATGGGCGTCTGGAAATTGGGGTTGTGCCTGGTATAAGATCAACTATGAATTCTACACATCTGTCGGGTGGCATTCCCGGCAGCTCTTCAGGAAAGACATCCGGGAAATCACGAACCACCGGAACATCTTCAAGGTCAGGAAGTGGAAGCACATTCAAAGTATGCATCTGGATTCTAGAGCTGGGTGATGTGTAGTCAATGGTCTGGCCTGAAGGATGGGTGAGTTTAACTGACTTGGCTTTACAATCAAGGAAAGCATTTTGCCTTGATAACCAATCCATTCCTAGGATGACATCAATGTCTGAAGACTTGAGGGCTATAAGTGAAGCAAGGAATACTAAACCCTCAATTGCAATTTGATTGCCATGGCTTACTCTATTAGTTTGCCACTTTGAACCAGGAGTTTGAATGATCATTGGAGAAAACATTTCTTCAAAGGGGAACTCATGACGAAGTGCATAACTCTCCGACATGAATGAATGAGAAGCTCCTGGATCGAAAAGAACGGAGGCAGGGACATGATTGACTGGGAGTGTGCCAAGGATGACGTCAGAAGCAGCAGTGGTTTTCTCAACTGAGATTTGGTTCACACAACCACTACTTGTGACTGAAAGCTTTGCTGGGATGGTCTTGGTGGTTGATTTCTTTGGAGGCTTGTGACTAGGTCGACGTGGTGCCACCAACACTATAGGGCACTGTCGGAAGTAATGGCCTGTCAGACCACACGTGAAACATACCCTGCCTGAATTGCTGGGAGCAGGATTTCTTGATTGCACACCATCATTCCTGGGAGGAACAATGTGTTGAGGTGGATGGCATATATTCGGTGGTTGTCTCTGAAGAAGGTTTTGAGGTATGACACGGTTTGGAATCCAAATTCGGCGTTTCTGAGGGGCTGAACTTGAAGAAGAAGCAAGCTCAAGAGCATGCATGCGAGACTCTTCGAACACTTCATTGCCATGCTCAGCTCTGAAGGATCTGTTGACTAAATCCTCAAAGGTGGAAAATTCGATGAGGTTGAGATCATGGCGGAGGATAGGGCTAAGTCCCTTACGGAACCTTGCCTGTTTTGTGGCATCGGTGGTGATCTCATCTTGGGCATACCGAGCAAGACGGTTGAACTCTCTCACATACTCATGGATGGACATCTCTCCTTGAGTCAGGTTGCAGAACTCTTCTTTCTTGTGCTCCATCAACTGATCCAGAAGGTGGTACCCTCGAAAGGCAACATAGAACTCCTTCCAAGTCACTAGGTGACCATCTGGCTGCATAGCAACATAGTTCTCCCACCATTCAGCAGCAGCACCTTCCAGAAATTATGCCGCGAATATAACTCGATCATCGGGAGCAACATGTGTAGTATCAAGCTTACGCTCGATGGAACGGAGCCAATCATCGGCTTCAAGGGGTTCAGAAGAACATCGGAATACCGGTGGCTTGAGGAGGATGAAGTCCTGAATGCTCACAACCACATTGCAATGACGTGAGGTATTCTGCTCGATGAGCTCCAGAAGGCGTGTTTGATCACGTTGATTCTTCTCCGCTTCCATCATGATTTCCGCCGCAGAAGGCGGTGGTAGGGGTTCATCATCATTTCGATTCTGAACACGGTCTCGGTTCCGACGAACAGCACTACGAGTTCCACCTGACATCCTGTGTGATAAAAATCAACAATCAGAACAGGTTGTATGATGGAATCAAAGACAACAAGACATGATGAGGGCGGAAAAGATTGTAATGCGAAGGCAAAGATTCGTAGAATCACGGGATAAATCGGGCAGCATAACGGCTACACCGGGATGGAAAATGAAACAACCTCGAAGAAATTGGGCCGAACTTCTTCAAGGAACTCAACAGAACGATGAGTCTGGACGACCACAACTGTCCTTCGGCTACAAGAAAGCACTCAGCGAGATGTTCTAGTAAGACATAGATGAGCCTAGTCCTATCATCCCGTAGAAAAGGTAAGGGTGACTCAGAACTCAGATCGATGAGGGTAAGGAGAAAAAAGAAGCCTTACGTTGTTCCCTTTATACCCAAGTAACTATATAACTATAGAATGCTAGACTCGACTTCGACCAAGGGTTTGATAAGCCTACAGACAGTCCTGCTCTGATACCAAGTCTGTCGGGACCCGGGGTTAGCGTATGTAATTCCAGTCACGATACAATCACATGGAGAGCCGAGAACCGTACCCACTTGTCTAAGCAGACAAGGCCAAGCACAGAATGTTCTCGGTAAGCATCGAATGTGAGGGGCATCCCATTCAGGCCGGATGATCAACTGAGATGGGTCCTCATCGTCCGCTCACAAGTCTAAATTCTTATGGGTGGTGAATCCCATACTCATAGACAAGTCGCCTCAACCATGTTATCGATTGGATCCTAACTCTTACATAGACTTACTCCAGCCCGATCACTTAGTCGGGGTCTAGGGCGGGCTCGATCATACAACAAAGTGTGCACGTGACAGAGTCACGAGCAATCGCATCGCGATGCCCCAAGCTGCGCACATCTAAGGGCCACTTGGTGTATAAAAGACCGCCAGACAGATCACAACTAAGGTCTCGAAAACCCATACTAAGACATGCATGTTATAATCATACACGCAGCACACATGCCTAGTATGAACAGCAGGTATCATCACATAACTCTACAAAGTACTCTTTATTGATATACACATAGAGCATACAAAGATCACATGTCTGTGATCAACATTACATCATACGACGGAAGCAAATTAGGTCTGAGTACAGACAAGTTTAACAAATGGCTTAGAGAAGCCTTGTAAAACAAACATGCCCTTCCACGAGGGACCAGACTGCTGTCTGGGACTATGCTAACTTAGTCAACGTCGAGCTTCACGAAGGTGACTCCATCGGGGTCCGGGTTCTCATCTAAAACATAGAATAAGCAAACATGAGTACAAAGTCGTACTCAGCAAGACTTACATCAGATCTATACTACTCATGCTCAAGTATCAAGGTAAAGGGAGGTGTTTCATCATGCAGAAGTGTCAGCTTTGACTTGGCTAATCCTGAACTACGAATACCAGACTTGAGGTAAGAAGCGTACACGAGTCCACTACATCTCCAACCAATTACACCACTATGGTGCCTTCCTCGACTTCCCCACGAGAAAGCACGCCATAGCACTCACGCTTATCTTGCGAGTTTTATAAGTATCCATTCAAGTTGTCTATGATCAAGTAGAGGTTTCCAAGTAGTCCATAACCGCGGACACGGCTATTCGAATAGTTCATTAACCCTTCAGGGGTGTACATCTTCACACGCGTGTCATCACTTATCGCCTCGTTCTTGTCATCCTTCAAGCGGATGTCGGACGTGGATGAAACCAAGGCACTACCCTCACATCACCTTCTCTAATCCAGGAGTCGACTACCTGAGTTTGTCACTGCTCGAGAGTCCGGCCGGTTCCACGAAACGGACTCAGATAATGTGAGGGACCGAGACGCCACCTTTGACAGATGGTTTCACTGCCTCACAGGTCCCCCCACATATCTATACATAAATCAAATGGAAAGCCCGAATCTAGTGTGACTCCTGGACCGGATCGGGTACGTAAAGAGGCCAAACGGGGCTCCCATAAAACCCTACATGTGGTCATACTCTTTGTCTTGGATCACAAAACAGGAACTCGGGGCCTAGGGCAGTGTTCAACGATACAACCCACTGTGTACTCCTACACAGCCTCTCATCGTTCACCTTTGTTTAGGGTGGATTCACCAACACGTTTATCATCAGCATCACTGTGTTCATTCCATCCCGACTCACAAACATAACATCATCATTTGTATCACTAAGCAGCAAAAGCAGTAACAGTTGCAGGGGCCACATGCTCATCATACAACTCCTAAATCTGCTAGGATTGTGGTTTGCTTAATACGGTGGCAAAATGATAGGTCATGCATCGGAATGGGTTCAACTATGCGAAAGAACGTGTCCCGGTGATCTCCTAAACATGCATAAGCGAGACTGAGAGGGAATTGGGATTTTATAGATATGATCAAAGGGGTTTGCTTGCCTTGCTGACGATACACGGGTCTTAACGGTGGTCTTCTTCTTCGGGGGGGATCACCGTCTCGGAGGCACTGTTACCGGCACAATCATCAACAAGAGGGGGACAACTTTCAAAATAAAAATGTACATACACATGATAAGGTTGTCCATGATGTGAATGGTACTGGTTTGTAGCATATTCAATTTAATTGAAGTATATTGCATTTGAAATGCAAATTCAAACTCCAAATTCAATTTCAAATTAAGTCATATACACATTTGCTTCTGTTCCCCCATTTTAAAATGGTCAAACATAAAAACAAATTGCATATTCTTAATCCTTGTATTTTTTTGATAATTTTTCATATATTATATGTTTAATTTGGAGTTAATATGAATTAGTTATGAATTTCCAAAGTTTAACTCATTTTCTGGATTTTTCTCTGTTTTAATTAATTCTGTTAAATTCTGGAATTTGGTTTATTGCGTCAGCCATGCATCAGCATGACATCAGCAGGGGACTGACCAGTGGGGCCAGAGTGTCAGCCTCAGTGGTTTAATCCCCGGTTTGAATTAATTTAGCAGAAGCTTAATTAGGGGCAGGGCCCACCTGTCATGGACTCGGGGGGGATTAGTTGGGTGATTAGGTGCTAACTAAACCGGCCCGCCGGCGGTTAGCCGCCGGTGGCCTGCAGCCGCGGCGGCGACCACGCAGCAGGCGAATCCGGCCACAGGGAGGCACGGGGAGACCACCGGAGTGATGCCCGTGCTCGTCCGCGTCGAGCTATGCCACCAGGGGGTCTCCAGCGGCACGGGGTTGACGGCGGCTTCAAAAGGCGCGGCGGCCGGAGCTCTAGAGAACGGCAACGGCGACTTGGTGCACGGGACGGAGAAGGGGGTAGGGCAAAACGACGAGCTGCTCACCCTGAGCGTGAAGAGGAACTCGGGGAAGCCGGAGGAGGGCTGACGGAGGAGAATTGCTCGTCGGCGTCCACTGTTCCCGGCGGTGGCTCGAGGAAGAGGACGTCTCCGCTGGGGCTTCCGGGCTCGATTCACTCCGCGGGAAGACGAAGACGACGGCGGCCGACTCGTTGGACACTGCGGTGGCGCTTCTCGACGTCGATGGCCACGCGGGCGCACGGGGCGTACTCCGGCGAGGGCTCGGGTTCGCGCAGAAACGAGAGAGACAGCGCGGGGAGAGAGCCAGAGGAGGGGGAAGACTGCGGGGCAGCTCTGGCGTGTGCGTGGCGTGCGGAGGGAGGCAGGGGAGGGCCTAGAAGGCCGGCTCGTCGAGGTGGCGTCGCCGTTGCCTCCCTGCCCTCCACCGAGCTGCTTCGGGGGGAGGGGAGGTAGACGACACGCCTCGGGCTAGGCTGGGCCAGGCCAGTGGAGAAGTGGGCTTCGCCCCTGGCGTGAGGTAAGCCTCTCCTTTCCTGTTTTTCTTTTCTTTTTATTTCTGTTATTTGTTTTGCTCTGGTAAAATAAATACCATAGCATTTTATAAAAATGCCCAAATAATTTAAAAAAATCCTCGATGACCAGTAGCTAGTCACACATAGAATTTGAGCATTTTTGAAATTCAATAAATTTGAATTCCAAATCAAATAGGTGTTTATTTAATTTCCAAAGCCACTGTTTGAATATTAGAAAATTCCATGTGCATGGGATTCATCCCAAACCACTTTTAAAATGATCAACAACATTTCTAGGAATTTTCCAAACATTCAAATGATTTTTGGAAAAAGATTTTTATCTGGCCATTTCAAATAATTTCTCAGGGCTTTCTGCTTCCCCATTTTTGAATTTCTTTTGAAATTTTGCATGATGCAAAAGTACAAACAAACCTAGCACTTACCCTAGTTGGGGTTCTGACATTTCTAAAATAATATAAAAAGATATATCAAAGTACATGAGAAAATTATATGGAATTTTTTGAGTGACATGTCACCAAAATGTATAAAACATTTCTACATATTTATGTTCGGATGTGTCTTGTGGAGCTTGGTGTTTATCATTCCTCAAGCGTATTATATTTGGTTATGATCTTGTGATGCTAAACTAAAATATTGATGATATTCAAGGAAGTTAATATAGACGCAATTATAAACAACTAGGATGGGTTGATGCATTCCGTTTTCTTGCTTTAGGTGAATAGTGTTTATGAATGGTAAAAAATAGTAAAATATATTTGATTACAACGATGAATAGTGTCTGGAAACTGTATAAAATACATTGGAACAACATTTTTTTCAGTGCTACAATGATATCCTTGTTACCTTGTAAATTAATTCTACTGATAATGTGTGCAATGTATTCAAAAGCCATGCATAAACTTGACGACCAGGTCCATATATGTCTTTGTTAACACATAATCCTGATGTTCCAATTATATTCATTGATACACATAAATTTTAATCATCCAGCGCCATGTGCAAAACCTCCTTTTCCTATCATTCGTCACCACCCTTTAATACCACTTGCACCACCCATATAGAAATATAAAATCAAACACAGGTATTGCACCTTGTGCGACATTGCATGCACACATAAGTACCTGCACATGCAAGCCAATACATAGGACTAACCTTGAAGCCTTATGGCACGTCTTTTATTTTTCGTCACATTGTATTAAGCCCCCTTAACATATACATCTCAAGGATCACTTCAACGCTAGTATGCATATCCCTCACAGACACCAGGGTGACATATCCCTTAGCATAATTGTTAACATTTTTATTCCAAAAGTTGCAACTTCATACCTTCCTCTTTAGGGTGACATGTACCACCGGATGCATAGATCTGGTGGTAGAGACGGCGCGTGAGGCATGACGCGGCCACCCGCCACCTGGGCGCCTAGCCACCCGCATCGAAGAAGGGCATGTGTGTCTCCACCCATGCCACGACCCGCGTGCCCTACCATCTGCGCAAACACACACACTGGAGGAGGGCCTTTTTCGACTGCACTTGGCATTGTGGATCGGCACAATGTTAAGAGAGGCAGGGAACGATAGGTGTGGAGAGGGAGCGATGACTTCTGTTTTCGCTGTGAGTCACGATCGTAGGGACACAAGGAAATAGTCGCGAGGATGGTGAGAGGAGGAGAAGTGGAGAGAGAGAGAGAGCGAGTTTCCTTTTATAGTTAGGGTTTGGAGTGGGTTTTTTATGGGCCTTAAGCCTTTTAACCAAGTTGGGATTTCTAAGGGTCCGTCAATGATCCATTTTAATATTATCTTAAGAGGCATTGACAACCTCTATGAATCAATTTAGGATATGGATAATATTATCTTCTGTAAATGTATATTAAGAGACTTGCAATCTAGACCAACTCGGTACATAAAACATTGACCTTAGTAAATACATTTTATGAGTGTTAATTATGTTTGCCTCCGTAAAGAGAATATCCACTCCTAAAATCCTCAGGCATCTTACAAGATGGTTAGATTTTGTGATCATCTTCATTAATGTTAAACAGTTTCACATAATTACTCCAATAATTATATTTTAAAATAATATAAAAAGATATATCAAAGTACATAAGAAAATTATATGGAATTATTTGAGTGACATGTCACCACAATGCATAAAACATTTCTACATATATATGTTCAGATGTGTCTTGTGGAGCTTGGTGTTAACCATTTCTGAAGCAGGTTATATTTGGTTATGATCTTGAGGTGCTAAACTAAACTATTGATGATATTCAAGGAAGTTAATACATTCGCATTTATAAACAAATATAAAAACTAATAGACCGGCACCTCTAGGCAATGTGGATACGCACGCCGTTTAGAGAGGCCGGGCACGATAGCGGTCGAGAGGGTGCAACGGCTGTTGATTTCTCTATGTGTCACGAGCGTAGGGAAATAAGGAAATATTCACGAGCATGGGGGAGAGGAGGAAAGACACCTCCTTTCTGCTCTGTGCGGCGGCTGAGAGGTGGAGAAGTGGAGAGAGTGAGGGAGTTTCCTTGTATAGTTAGAGTTTGGAGTGGGTTGTTGATGGGTCTCGATCCTTTTAACCAAATTGGCTTTCTAAGGGTCCGCCGTGGATCCATTTTCCGAGGTAGGCCTCTGATCGGTTTTAAGAGGCGATGATAACATCAGTGAATCAATTTATGAGATAGATAACATTTGCCTCTCTAATTGATATTAAGAGACTTGCAATGTGGACCAGCTCGGTAATTAAAACATTAACCTTAGTAAATACATTTTATGAGAGTTAATTATGTTTGCCTCCGTAAAGAAAACATTCACTCAAAAAATCGTCAGGCATCTTACAAGATGGTTAGATTTTGTGACCATCTTCATTAATGTTACACGGTGACAAATAATTACTCCACTTATTAGATATGAAAATAATTGAAAACTTATATCAAAGTACATGAGAAAATTATATGGAATTATTTGAGTGACATGTCACCAAAATGTATAAAACATTTCTACATATATATATATATATATGTTCGGATTTGTCTTGTGGAGCTTGGTGTTAATCATTCCTGAAGTGTATTATATTTGGTTATGATCTTGAGATGCTAAACTAAAATATTGATGATATTCAAGGCAATTAATATAGATGTAATAATAAACAATTAGGATGGCTTGATGCACTTCGTTTTTATTGTTTTTAGGTGAATAATGTTTATGAATAGTAAAAACTAATAAAATATATTGGAGTACAACAATGGATAATGAGTGGGAACTGTATAAACCACATTGGAACTACGTTTTTGTCAGTGCTATAATGATGTCCATGTTACCTGTTAAAATAGTACTACTGATAATGTGTGCAATGTTGTCAAAATCCATGAATATATGTCTTTGTGCATACTTAATCCTGATATTACCGTTAACTTCACTGATACACATAGTTTTGCCTCATCCAGCACCATGTGCAAAACCTCCTATGCCTATCATTGAACACCACCCTTTAATCCCAATTGCACCACCCATATAGAAAAAGAAAATCAAACACACGCATTTTACCTTGTGCGACATTGCATGCACACACAAGTACCTCAACCTGCAAGCCAATACATAAGAATAACCTTAACGCCTTCTATTATGTCTTTTAGTTTTCCTCACATTGTCTTAAGCCCCCTTGATATATACATCTCAAGGATCACTTAAAGGCTAGTATGCAATTCCCTCACAGACAGCAGGGTTACATATCCCTTACCATATTTGTCAATAATTTTTTATTCCAAGTTGCAACTTCATACCTTCCTCTTTAGGGTGACATGTACCACTGGATGCACGGATCTGGTGATAGCGACGACGCATGAGGCCTACTACGGCCACCCGCCACCTGGGTGCCTAGCCACTCGCGTCAAAGGAGGGCATGTGTGTGTCCAACCACGCTGCTACCTGCATGACCAACCACCCGCGCCAACACATACGCTGGAGGATGGTCCGTATCGGCAGCACTAGATGGTGTGGATAGGCACCACATTTAGAGAGGCAGGACACGAGAGGCTTGGAGAGGGATCGACGGTTGCTACTTGCTCTTGGAGTCATGAGCGTAGGGATACAAGGAAAGAGTCGAGAGCGCAGGGAGACAAGGAAAGAGTAACGAGTGTAGGGAGGCAAGGAAACAGTCGCGAGCATGGGGGACAGGAGGAAAGACACCGCTTTTCTGCTCTGTGCAGCGGCTAAGTGGTGGAGAAGTGGAGAGAGAGAGAGAGAGGGAGTTTCCTTTTATAGTTAGGGTTTGGAGTGGGTTGTTGATGGGCCTCGAGCCTTTTAACCAAGTTGGGCTTTCTAAGGGTCCGACATGGATATATTTTCTGAGGCAGGCCTCAGATCGATTGTAGGAGGCATTGACAACCTCTCTAAATCAATTTATGAGATAATATCTGCCTCTGTAAATTGATATTAATAGACGTGCAATCTAGACCAACTCGGTAATTACAACATTGACCTTCGTAAATACATTTTATGAGAGTTAATTATGTTTCCCTCCGTAAATAAAACATCCACTCCGATAATCCTCAAGTATATTACAAGATGGCTAGAATTTGTGACCATTTTCATTAATGTTACACAGTGTGACATCCTTACTCGACTAATTATATTTTTAAAATAATATAGAAAGATATATCAAAGTACATGAGAAAATTATATGAAATTTTTGAGTGACATGTCACCAAAATGTATAAAAAATTTCTACATATTTTTGTTCGGATGTGTCTTGTGGAGCTTGGTGTTAATCATTCCTCAAGCGTATTATATTTGGTTATGATCTTGAGATGCTAAACAAAAATATTGATGATATTCAAGGCAGTTAATATAGACACAATTATAAACAACTAGGATGGGTTGATGCATTCCGTTTTGCTTGTTTTAGGTGAATAGTGTTTATGAATAGTAAAAACTAATATACTATATTTGATTACAACGATGGATAGTGACCGGGAACTGTATAAAATACAATGGAACAACATTTTTGTCAGTGCTACAATGATATCCTTGTTACCTTCTAAATTAATTCTACTGATAATGTGTGCAATGTATTCAAAAGCCATGCATAAACTTGACGACCAGGTCCATATATGTCTTTGTTAACACATAATCCTGATGTTCCCATTATATTCATTGATACACATCATTTTGCAACATCCAGCGCCATGTGCAAAACCTCCTATGCCTATCATTTGTCACCACCTTTTAATACCACTTGCACCACTCATATAGAAAAAGAAAATCAAACACACGTATTGCACCTTGTGCGACATTGCATGCACACACAAGTACCTCCACATGCAAGCCAATACATAAGACTAACCTTGAAGCCTTGTAGCATGTCTTTATTTTTCCTCACATTGTCTTAAGCCCCCTTACCATATACATCTCAAGGATCACTTGAAGGCTAGTATGCATATCCCTCACAAACACCAGTGTGACATATCCCTTAGCATATTTGTTAACATTTTTTATTCCAAAAGTTTAAACTTCATACCTTCCTCTTTAGGGTGACATGTACCACCGGATGCAAAGACCTGGTGGTAGATACGACGCGTGAGGCATGACGCGGCCACCCGCCACCTAGGCGCCTAGCCAACCGCGTCGAAGAAGGGCAAGTGCGTCTCGACCCATGCCACAAGCCGTGTGCCCTACCACCTGCGGAAACACACATGCTGGAGGAGGGCCTTTGTCGACTGCACTTGGCGTTGTGGATCGGCATAATGTGAAGAGGCAGGGAACGAGAGGTGTGGAGAGGGAGCGACGACTTTTGTTTGCTTTGTGAGTCACGAGCGTAGGTACACAAGGAAATAGTCGCGAGCATGGGGGAGAGGAGAAAAGTCACCGCTTTTATCCTCTGTGCGGCGGCTGAGAGGATGAGAAGTGGAGAGAGAGCGTGTTTCCTTTTATAGTTAGGGTTTGGAGTGGATTTTTGATGGGCCTCGATCCTTTTAACCAAGTTGGGATTTCTAAGGGTCCGACGTGGATCTATTTTCTCAGGCAAGCCTTTGAACGATTTTCAGAGGCGTTGAGAACCTCTATGGATCAATTTAGGAGATGGACAATATTATCTTCTGTAAATTGATATTAAGAGACTTGCAATTTAGAGCAACTCGGTAATAAAACATTGTCCTTAGTAAATACATTTTATGAGTGTTAATTATGATTGCCTCCGTAAAGAAAATATCTACTCCAAAAATCCTCAGACATCTTACAAGATGGTTAGATTTTGTGACCATCTTCATTAATGTTACACAGTTTCTCATAATTACTCCATTAATTAGATTTTAAAATAATATAAAGAGATATATCAAAGTACATAAGGAAATTATATGGAATTATTAGAGTGACATGTCACCACAATGCATAAAATATTTCTACATAAATATGTTCGGATGTGTCTTGTGGAGCTTGGTGTTAATCATATCTGAAGCGTGTTATATTTGTTTATGATCTTGAGATGCTAAACTAAACTATTGATGATATTCAAGACAGTTAATACAGTCGCAATTATAAAAACTAATAGACTGCAGCTCTGGGCAATGTGGATAGGCACGCCGTTTAGAGAGGAAGGGCACGATAGGGGTCGAGGGGGAGCGACGGTTGTTGCTTGATCTAGGTGAGACGAGCGTAGGGAGATAAGGAAAGAGTCAAGAGCATGGGGGAGAGGAGGAAAGACACCACTTTTCTACTCTTTGCGGCGGCTGAGAGGTGGAGAAGTGGAGAGAGAGAGGGAGTTTCCTTGTATAGTTAGGGTTTGGAGTGGGTTGTTGATGGGCCTCGATCCTTTTAACCAAGTTGGCTTTCTAAGGGTCCGCCGTGGATCTATTTTCTGAGGGAGGCCTCAGATCGATTTTAAGAGGCATTGATAACCTCTGTGAATCAATTTACGAGATAGATAATATTTGCCTCTCTAAATTCATATTAAGAGACTTGCAATCTGGAGCAACTCGGTAATTAAAACATTAACCTCAGTAAATATATTTTACGAGAGTTAATTATGTTTTCCTCCGTAAAGAAAACATTCACTCCAAAAATCCTCAGGCATCTTACAAGATGGTTAGATTTTGTGACCATCTTCATTAATGTTACACGGTGACATGTACCACCGGATGCACGGATCTGGTGATAGCGACGACGTGTGAGGCCTGCTGCGGACACCTGCCACCTGGGTGCCTAGGTACTCGCGTCAAAGGATGGCCTATGTGTGTCCAACCACGCTGCTACCTGCATGACCAACAACCCGCGCCAACACACACGCCGGAGGAGGGTCTTTGCCGGCAGCACTAGATGATGTGGATAGGCACAACATTTAGAGAGGCAGGACACGAGAGGCTTGGAGAGGGAGCAACGGTTGCTACTTGATCTTGGAGTCACGAGCGTAGGAAGACAAGGAAAGAGTCACGAGCGTAGGGAGACAAGGAAAGAGTCACGAGCATAGGGAGACAGGGAAACAGTCGCGAGCATGGGGTAGAGGAGGAAAGACACCGCTTTTCTGCTCTGTGCGGCGGCTAAGAGGTGGAGAAGTGGAGAGAGAGAGAGGGAGTTGCCTTTTATAGTTAGTTTTTGGAGTGTGTTGTTGATGGGCCTCGATCCTTTTAACAAAGTTGGGCTTCCTAAGGGTCCGCCGTGGATACATTTTTTGAGGTAGGCCTCAGATCGATTTTAGGAGGCATTTACAACCTCTCTAAATCAATTTATGAGATAATATTTGCCACTATAAATTGATATTAATAGACGTGCAATCTAGACCAACTCGGTAATTAGAACATTGATCTCAGTAAATACATTTTACGAGAGTTAATTATGTTTCCCTCCTTAAAGAAAACATCCATTCCGAAAATCCTAAGATATATTACAAGATGGCTAGATTTTGTGACCGTCTTCATTAATGTTACACAGTATCACATAATTACTCCACTAATTATATTTTTTAAATAATATAAAAAGATATATCAAAGTACATGAGAAAATTATATGGAATTATCTGAGTGACATGTCACCAAAATGTATAAAACATTTCTACATATCATTGCTCAAGCGTATTATATTTTGTTATGATCTTGAGATGCTAAACTAAAATATCGATGATATTCATGGCAATTAATATCAACACAATTTTAAACAGCTAGGATGGGTTGATGCACTCCGTTTTTCTTGTTTTAGGTGAATAGTGTTTATGAATAGTAAAAAACTAATAAACTATATTTGATTACTACGAGGGATATTGACTAGGAACTGTATAAAATACATTGGAACTATGTTTTTGTGAGTGCTACAATGATATCCTTGTTACCTTGTAAATTAATTCTACTGATAATGTGTGCAATGTTGTCAAAAGCCATGCATAAACTTGACGACCATGTCCATATATGTCTTTGTTAACACGTAATCCTGATGTTCCCATTATATTCACTGATACACATCATTTTTACACATCCAGCACCATGTGCAAAACCTCCTATGTTTATCATTCGTCACCACCCTTTTATACCACTTCCACCACCCATATAGAAAAAGAAAATCAAACACACGATTGCACCTTGTGCGACATTGCATGCACACACAAGTACCTCAACATGCAAGCAAATACATAAGACTAACCTGGAAGCCTTCTTGGATGTCTTTTATTTTTCCTCACATTGTCTTAATCCCCCTTACCATATACATGTCAAGGATCACTTCAAGGCTAGTATGCATATCCCTTACCATATTTGTCAAAAAGAATTATTCCAAAAGTTGAAACTTCATACCTTCCTCTTTAGGGTGACATGTACCACCGGATGCAGAGATCTGGTGGTAGAGACAACGCGTGAGGCATTATGCATCCACACGCTACCTGGGCGCCTAGCCACCCGCGTCGAAGAAGGGCATGTGCGTCTCCACCCATGCCACAAACCGCGTGCCCTACCACCTGCGCCAACACACACGCTAGAGGACGGCCTTTGTCGACTGCACTTGGCGTTGTGGATAGGCACAATGTTTAGAGAGGCAGAGAACGAGAGGTGTGGAGAGGGAGAGACAGCCTATGTTTTCTCTGTGGGTCACGAGCGTAGGGACACAAGGAAATAGTCGCGAGCATGGGGGAGAGGAGGAAAGTCACCGCTTTTCTGCTCTGTACGGCGGCTGAGAGGTGGAGAAGTGGAGAGAGAGAGAGAGAGGGTGTTTCCTTTTATAGTTATGGTTTGGAGTGGGTTTTTTATGGGCCTCGAGCCTTTTAACCAAGTTGGGCTTTCTAAGGGTCCGTCGTGGATCCATTTTCTGAGGCAGGACTTTGATCGATTTTAAGAGGCGTTGACAACCTCTATGAATCGATTTACGAGATGGATAATATTTGCTTCTGTAAATTGATATTAAGAGACTTGCAATCTAGACCAACTCGGTGAATAAAACATTGACCTTAGTAAATACATTTTATGAGTGTTAATTATGTTTTCCTCCGTAAAGAAAACATCCACTCCAAAAATCCTCAGGCATCTTACAAGATGGTTAGATTTTGTGGCCATCTTCATTAATGTTACACAGTGTCACATAATTACTCCACCAATTAGATTTAAAAACAATATAAAAAGATATATCAAAGTACATGTGAAAATTATATGGAATTATTTGAGTGACATGTCACCACAATGTATAAAACATTTCTACATATATATATGTGGAGCTTAGTGTTAATCATTTCTGAAGCTTGTTATATTCGGTTATGATCTTGAGATGATGAACTAAACTATTGATGATATTCAAGGCAGTTAATACAGTCGCAATTATAAACAATTATAAAACCTAATAGACCGGCAGCTCTGGGCAATGTGGATAGGCACGCCGTTTAGAGAGGCAGGGCACGATAGGGGTGGAGAGAGAGTGACGTCTGTTGCTTGCTCTGGGTGTCACGAGCGTAGGGAGATAAGAAAAGAGTCGCGAGCATGGGGGAGAGGAGGAAAGACACCACTTTTCTGCTCTGTGCGGCGGATGAGAGGTGGAGAAGTGGAGAGAGAAAGGGAGTTTCCTTTTATAGGTAGGGTTTGGAGTGGGTTGTTGATGAGCCTCGATCCTTTTAACCAAGTTGGGCTTTCTAAGGGTCCGACGTGGATCCATTTTCTGAGGTAGGCCTCTGATCGATTTTAAGAGGCGTTGATAACCTCTGTAAATCAATTTACGAGATAGATAATATTTTCCTATCTAAATTGATTTTAGAATTTTGCAATCTCGACCAACTCGATAAATAAAACATTGACCTCTGTAGATACATTTTATGAGATTTAATTGTGTTTGACTCTGTAGAGAAAACATTCACTCCAAAAATTCTAAGGCATCTTACAAGATGGTAAGATTTTGTTTCCATCTTCATTATTGTTACACGGTGTCACATAATTACTCCACTAATTAGATTTTAAAATAATTGAAAAACTATATCAAAGTACATGATAAAATGATATGGAATTATTTGAGTGACATGTCACCAAAATGTATAAAACATTTCTACATATATATGTTCGGATGTGTCTTGTGGAGCTTCGTGTTAATCATTCCTGAAGTGTATTATATTTGGTTACGATCTTGAGATGCTAAACTAAAATATTGATGATATTCAAGGAAGTTAATATAGATTTAATTATAAACAATTAGGATGGGTTGATGCACTTCATTTTTCTTGTTTTTAGGTGAATAATGTTTATGAATAGTAAAATCTAATAAACTATATTTGACTACAACGATGGATAGAGAGTGGGAACTGTATAAAACACATTGGAACTACGTTTTTGTTAGTGCTATAATAATGTCCCTGTTATATTTTAAATTCCTAGACACCCGCTTCGAAGGAGGGCATGTGCGTCTGCACCCATGCTGCTACCCGCATGCCCAACCACCCGCGCCAACGCACACGCCGGAGGAGGGTCTGTGCCGGCTGCACTAGATGATGTGGATAGGCACAACATTTAGAGAGGCAGGACACGAGAGGCTTGGGCGACAGTTGCTGCTTGCTCTTGGAGTCACGAGCGTTCGGAGACAAGGAAAGAATCGCGAGCATGGGGAGGGGATGATAGACACCGCTTTTCTGCTCTGTGCGGCGGCTGAGAGGTGGAGAATTAGAGAGAGAGAGTTGCCTTTTATAGTTTGGGTTTGGAGTGGGTTGTTGATGGGCCTCGAGCTTTTTAATCAAGTTGGAATTTCTAAGGGTCCGCCGTGGATCCATTTTCTGAGGCGGGCCTCTGATCGATTTTTGAGGCGTACAAAACCTTTGTAAATCGATATACGAGATGGATAATATTTGCCTCTGTAAATTCATATTTAGAGACGTGCAATCTAGACCAACTCGATAAACAAAACATTGACCTTAGTAAATACATTTTATGAGAGTTCATTATGTTTCCCTCCGTAAAGAAAACATCCACTCCGAAAATCCTTAGGCACCTTACAAGATGGTTAGATTTTGTGACCATCTTCATTAATGTTACTCAGTGTCACATAATTACTCCTCTAAATATATTTTAAAATAATATAAAAACATATATCAAAGTACAAGTGAAAATTATATGGAACTATTTGAGTGACATGTCACCTAAATGTATAAAACATTTCTACATATATATGTTCGGATATGTCTTGTGGAGCTTGGTGTTAATCATTCCTGAAGCGTTTTATATTTTGTTATGTTCTTGAGATGATAAAGTAAAATATTAATGATATTCAAGGCAGTTAATATAGTCACAATTATAAACAACTAGGATTGGTTGATGCACTTCGTTTTGCTTGTTTTTAGGTGAATAGTGTTTATGAATAGTAAAAACTAATAAACTATATTTGAGTACAACGACGGATAGTGACTGGGAACTATATAAAACACATTGGAAAAACAGTTTTGTTAGTTCTACAATGATGTCCTTGTTTCCTTGTAAATGAATTCTACTGATAATGTGTGCAATGTTGTCAAAATCCATGCATAAACTTGATGACCAGACCCATATATGTCTTTGTGCACTCTTAATCCTGATGTCCCCATTATCTTCACTGATACACATAGCTTTGCCTCATCCTGCGCCATGTGAGAAACCTCCTATGTCTATAATTTAACACCACCCTTTAATCCCACTTGCACCACCCATATAGAAAAATAAAATCGAACACACATATCGCACCTTGTGCGACATTGCATGCACACACAAGTACCTCAATATGCAAGCCAATACATAAGAATAACCTTAAAGCCTTCTAGCATGTCTTTTCTTTTTCCTCGCGTTGTCTTAAGCCCCCTTACCATATACATCTCTAGGATCACTACAAGGCTAGTATGCATATCCCTCACAGACACCAAGGTGACATATCCCTTACCATATTTGTCAATAACTTTTTATTCCAAAAGTTGCTACTTCATACCATCCTCTTCAGGGTCACATGTCCCACCGGATGCACAGATCTGGTGATAGCGACGACGCGTGAGGACTGCTGCAGCCACCCGCCACCTGGGTGCCTAGCCACTCGCGTCAAAGGAGGGCCTATGCGTGTCCACCCACACCGCTACCCGCTTGCCCAACCAGACGCGCCAACACACACGCCGGAGGAAGGTCTGTGCCGGCTGCACTAGATGATGTGGATGGGAACAACATTTAGAGAGGCAGGGAACGAGAGGCTTGGAGAGGGAGCAACGGTTGCTGCTTGCTCTTGGAGTCACGAGCGTAGGGAGACAAGTAAAGAGTCGAGAGCATGGGGAGAGGAGGAAAGACACCTCTTTTCTGCTCTGTGCGACGGATGAGAGGTGGGGAATTAGAGAGAGAGAGAGTGGCCTTTTATAGTTAGGGTTTGGAGTGGGTTGTTGATGAGCCTCGATCCTTTTAACCAAGTTGGGTTTTCTAAGGGTCCGACGTGGATCCATTTTCTGAGGTAGGCCTCTGATCGATTTTAGGATGCGTTGATAACCTCTGTAAATCAATTTACGAGATATATAATATTCCTAGACACCCGCTTCGAAGGAGGGCATGTGCGTCTGCACCCATGCTGCTACCCGCATGCCCAACCACCCGCGCCAACGCACACGCCGGAGGAGGGTCTGTGCCGGCTGCACTAGATGATGTGGATAGGCACAACGTTTAGAGAGGCAGGACACGAGAGGCTTGGGCGACAGTTGCTGCTTTCTCTTGGAGTCACGAGCGTACGGAGACAAGGAAAGAATCGCGAGCATGGGGAGAGGAGGAAAGACACCGCTTTTCTACTCTGTGCGGCGGCTGAGAGGTGGAGAATTAGAGAGAGAGAGAGAGAGAGTTGACTTTTTAGTTTGGATTTTGAGTGGGTTGTTGATGGGCCTCGAGCTTTTTAACCAAGTTGGGATTTCTAAGGGTCTGCCGTTGATCCATTTTCTGAGGCAGGCCTCTAATCTATTTTTGAGGCGTACAAAACCTCTGTAAAACTAGTTACGAGATGGATAGTATTTCTCTCTGTAAATTGATATTTAGAGACGTGCAATCTAGACCAACTCGGTAAATAAAACATTGATCTTAGTAAATACATTTTATGATAGTTAAATATGTTTCCCTTCGTAAAGAAAACATCCACTACAAAAATCCTCAGGCATCTTACGAGATGGTTAGATTTTGTGACCATCTTCATTAATGTTACACAGTGTCACATAATTACTCTTCTAATTAGACTTTAAAATAATATAAAAAGATATATCAAAGTACATGTGAAAATTATATGGAACTATTTTAGTGACATGTCACCTAAATGTATAAAACATTTCTACATATATATGTCCGGATGTGTCTTCTGGAGATTGGTGTTAATCATTCTTGAAGCGTTTTATATTTTAATATGTTCTTGAGATGCTAAAGTAAAATATTTATGATATTCAAGGCAGTTAATATAGTCACAATTATAAACAACTAGGATTGGCTGATGCACGTCGTTTTGCTTGTTTTAGGTTAATAGTGTTTATGAATAGTAAAAAACTAATAAACTATATTTGAGAAAAACGATGGATAGTGACTGGGAAAAATATAAAACACATTGGAATAACATTTTTGTCAGTGCTACAATGATGTCCTTGTTACCTTGTAAATAAATTTTACTGATAATGTGTGCAATGTTGTCAAAAGCCATGCATAGACTTGATGACCAGACCCATATATAACTTTGTGCACACTTAATCCTGATGTCCCCATTATCTTCACTGATACAATTAGCTTTGCCTCATCCCGCGCCATGTGAAAAACCTCCTATGTCTATCATTTAACAACACCCTTTAATCCCACTTTCACAACTCATATAGAAAAAGAAAATCAAACACATGTATTTCACCTTGTGCGACATTGCATGCACACACAAGTACCTCAACATGCAAGCCAATACATAAGATAACCTTAAAGCCTTCTAGCATGTCTTTTCTGTTTCCTCGTATTGTCTTAAGCCCCCTTACCATATACATCTCTAGGATCACTACAAGGATAGTATGCATATCCCTCACAGACAACAGGGTGACATATCCCTTATCATATTTGTCAATAACTTTTTATTCCAAAAGTTGCAACTTCATACCTTCCTCTTCAGGGTGACATGTCCCGCCGGATGCACGGATCTGGTGATAGCGACGACGCGTGAGGCCTACTGCGGCCACCCGCCACCTAGGAGCTTAGCCACTCGCGTCGAAGGAGGGCCTATGCGTGTCCACCCACGCCGCTACCCTCTTTCCCAACCAGACGCGCTAACACACACGCCGGAGGAAGGTCTGTGCCGGCTGCACTAGATGATGTGGATAGGCACAACATTTAGAGAGGCAGGGAACGAGAGGCTTGGAGAGGGAGCAATGATTGCTGCTTGCTCTTGGAGTCACGAGCGTAGGGAGACAAGGAAAGAGTCGAGAGCATGGGGAGAGGAGGAAAGACACCGCTTTTCTGCTCTGTTCGGCGGCAGAGCGGTGGAGAATGAGAGAGAGAGAGAGAGAGAGAGGGAGTTGCCTTTTATAGTTAGGGTTTTGAGTGGGTTGTTGATGGGCCTCGAGCCTTTTAACCAAGTCGGACTTTCTAAGAGTCCGTCGTGTATCCATTTTCTTAGGCAAGCCTCTGATTGATTTTTGGAGGCATTGACAACCTCTCTAAATCAATTTATGAGATAATATTTGCTTCTGTAAATTGATATTAAGAGACTTGCAATCTAGATCAACTCGGTAAACAAAACATTGACCTTAGTAAATACATTTTATGAGTGTTAATTATGTTTGCCTCTGTAAAGAAAACATCCACTCCAAAAATTCTCAGGCATTTTACAAGATGGTTAGATTTTATGGCCATCTTCATTAATGTTACAGAGTGTCACATAATTACTCCAGCAATTAGATTTTAAAATAATATAAAAAGATATATCAAAGTACATGAGAAAAGTATATGGAATTATTTGAGTGACATGTCACAACAATGTATAAAACGTTTCTACATATATATGTTTGGATGTCTTGTGGAGCTTGGTGTTAATCATTTCTGAAGCGTGTTATATTTGGTTATGATCTTGAGATGCTAAACTAAACTATTGATGATATTCAAGGCAGTTAATATAGTCCCAATTATAAACAATTATAAAAACTAATAGACCGGCAGCTCTGGGAAATGTGGATAGGCACGCCGTTTAGAGAGGCTGGGCAGGATAGAGGTGGAGAGAGAGCGACGGCTGTTGCTTTCTCTGGGTGTCACGAGCGTTGGGAGATAAGGAAAGAGTCGCGAGCATGGGTGAGAGGAGGAAAGACACCACTTTTCTGATCTGTGCGGCGGCTGAGAGGTGGAGAAGTGGAGAGAGAGAGAGGGAGTTTCCTTTTATAGTTAGGGTTTGGAGTGGGTTGTTGATGGGCCTCGATCCTTTTAACAAAGTTGGGCTTTCTAATGGTCCGCCATGGATCCATTTTCTGAGGTAGGCCTCTGCTCGATTTTAAGAGGCGTTGATAACCTCTGTGAATCAATTTACGAGATAGATAATATTTTCCTCTCTAAATTATATTAAGAGACTTGCAATCTGGACCAACTCGATAAATAAAACATTGACCTCAGTAAATACATTTTATGAGAGTTAATTATGTTTGACTTCGTAGAGAAAATATTCACTCCAAAAATCTTAAGGCATCTTACAAGATGGTAAGATTTTGTAACCATCTTCATTAATGATACACGGTGTCACGAAATTACTCCACTAATTAGATTTTAAAATAATTGAAAAGCTATATCAAAATACATGAGAAGATTATATGGAATTATTTGAGTGACATGTCACCAAAATGTATAAAACATTTCTACATATATATGTTCGGATGTGTCTTGTGGAGCTTGGTGTTAATCATTCATCAAGTGTATTATATTTGGATATGATTTTGAGATGCTAAACTAAAATATTGATGATATTCAAGGCAGTTAATATATATGTAATTGTAAACAATTAGGATGGGTTGATGAACTTTATTATTCTTGTTTTTAGATGACAAATGTTTATGAATAGTAAAAAATAATAAACTATATTTGAGTACAACGATAGATAGTGAGTGGGAACTCTATAAGCCATATTGGAACTACATTTTTGTCATTGCTATAATGATGTCCCTGTTACATTTCAAATTCCTAGCCACCCGCGTCGAAGGAGTGCATGTGCATCTCCACCCACGCCGCTACCCGCATGCCCAACACCCCACACCAACACACACGCCGGAGGAAGGTTTGTGCCGGCTGCACTAGATCATGTGGATAGGTACAATCTTTAGAGAGGCAGGACACGACAGGCTTGGAGAGGGAGCGACGGTTGCTGCTTGCTCTTTGAGTCACGAGCATATGGAGACAAGGAAAGAATCGCGAGCAAGGGGAGAGGAGGAAAGACACCGCGTTTCTGCTCTGTGCGGCGGCTGAGAGGTGGAGAATTACAGAGAGAGAGAGAGGGAGAGAGAGAGAGTTTCCTTTTATAGTTTGCGTTTGGAGTGGGTTGTTGATGGGCCTCGGGCTTTTTAACCAAGGTTGGATTTCTAAGGGCCTGTTGTGGATCCATTTTCCGAGGCAGGCCTCTGATCGATTTTTGAGGCGTACAAAACCTCTGTAAATCTATTTACGAGATGGATAATATTTGCCTCTGTAAATTGATATCTAGAGACGTGCAATCTAGGCCAACTCGTTAAATAAAACATTGACCTTATTAATACATTTTATGAGAGTTAATTATGTTTGCCTCAGTAAAGAAAACATCCACTCCAAAAATCCTCAAGCATCTTTCAAGATGGTTAGATTTTATGACCATCTTCATTAATATTACATAGTGTCACATAATTACTCCTCTAATTAGATTTTAAAATATAATAAAAAGATATATCAAAGTACAAGTGAAAATTATATGGAATTATTTGAGTGACATGTCACCTAAGTGTATAAAACATTTCTACATATATATGTTCGGATGTGTCTTGTGGATCTTGGTGTTAATCATTCCTGAAGCGTTTTATATTTTGTTATGTTCTTGAGATGCTAAATTAAAATATTGATGATATTCAAGGCAGTTAATATAGTCACAATTATAAACAACTAGGATTGGTTGATGCACTTCGTTTTTCTTGTTTTTAGGTGAATAGTGTTTATGAATAGTAAAAACTAATAAACTATGTTTGAGTACAACAATGCATAGTGACCGGGAACTATATAAAACATATTGGAACAACAGTTTTGTCAGTGATACAATGATGTCCTTGTTACGTTGTAATGAATTCTACTGATAATGTGTGTAATGTTGTCAAAAGCCATGCATAAACTTGACGACCAGACCCATATATGTCTTTGTGCACACTTAATCCTGATGTCCCCATTATCTTCACTGATACAAATAGCTTTGCCTCATCCTGCGCCATGTGAAAAACATCCTATGTCTATCATTTAACACCACCCTTTAATCCCACTTGCACCACCCATATAGAAAAAGAAAATCAAACACACGTATTGCACCTTGTACGACATTGGATGCACACACAAGTACCTCAACATGCAAGCCAATACATAAGAATCACCTTAAAGCCTTCTAGCATGTCTTTTCTTTTTCCTCGCATTGTCTTAAGCCCCCTTACCATATACATCTCTAGGATCACTACATGGCTAGTATGCATATCCCTCACAGACACCAAGGTGACATATCCGTTACCATATTTGTCAATAATTTTTTATTCCAAAAGTTGCAACTTCATACCTTCCTCTTCAGGGTGACATGTCCCATCGGATGCACGGATCTGGTTATAGCGACGACGCGTGAGGCCTGCTGCGGCCACCCGCCACCTGGGTGCCTAGCCACTCGCGTCAAAGGAGGGCCTATGCGTGTCCACCCATGCCGCTACCGGCTTGCCCAACCAGACGCGCCAACACACACGCCGGAGGAAGGTATGTTCCAGCTACACTAGGTGATGTGGATAGGCACAACATTTAGAGAGGCAGGGCACGAGAGGCATGGAGAGGGAGCGTAGGGAGACAAGGAAAGAGTCGACAACATGGGGAGAGGAGGAAAGACACCTCTTTTATGCTCTGTGCGGCGGCTAAGAGGTGGAGAATTAGAGAGAGAGAGAGAGTTTCCTTTTATAATTAGGGTTTGCAGTGGGTTGTTGATGGGCCTCGAGCCTTTTAACCAAGTTGGGTTTTATAAGGGTCCGTCGTGGATCCATTTTCTGAGGAAGGCCTCTCATTTATTTTAGGAGGCATTGACAACCTCTCTAAGTCAATTTATGAGATAATATTTGCCTCTCTAAATGATGTTAATAGACGTGCAATCTAGACCAACTCGGTAATTAAAACATTGACTTTAGTAAATACATTTTATGACAGTTAATTATATTTCCCTCCGTAAAGAAAACAACCACTCCAAAAATCCTGAGACATCTTACAAGGTTAGATTTTGTGACCATCTTCATTAATGTTACACAGTGCCACATAATTACTCCACCAATTTGATTTTAAAATAATATAGAAAGATATATGAAAGTACATGAGAAAATTATGTGGAATTATTTGAGTGACATGTCACCACAATGTAGAAAACATTTCTACATATATATGTTCAAATGTGTCTTGTGGAGCTTGGTGTTAATCATTTTCTAAGCGTGTTATATTTGGTTATGATCTTGAGATGCTAAAATAAACTAGAGTCGTTTATATTTTTCTTCCTAATCTTGCCCCATTCTCATTTTTACCCCTAAAAAAAATAGTGCTCAACTTTGCCAATCTTCCGTTAGTGGCGATCACAGAAATACCCTAATCACTGTTTCCGTCCAGTTAAAGGCCTTTGACCGTGTAGTAGACATTTCTTGGACGATTTTAGCCCCTATCTCCATTTGTCACTTACATGTAGGACCCACTAATGAAAAAAAAACCCTCTCATCCTCTCTCTCTCCATTCCTCCCTCTCATTTCTCTCTCACACCGGCGACCAACAGCCCGCGGAGCCGCCGGTGCTCGCCTCCCTCCTCCACCGGTGCTCCCCGGCGAGCAGACCTGCGAGCCCTTGGCCTCCCCGCTCTCCGTCGCCAGGTCTCCCCACGAGCAGCGGCGTCGTTGACGCCCCTCCTCCTGGACGTGCCCTGCCACGCCTCAAGCCGACGGGATCTGACCCATCAGCGCCGGATCTGCCTCGCCCGCATCCTTGCCGGCGAGTTCCCTCCTGGCGAGCTCCAGCATCGTTCCCCGCGCTCCCTTGGCCTCCCCGCTCTCTGCGCGCCCCTGTGTCGGTGAGCTCCGGCAAGATCCCTCGAGTGTGAACTGGGAGGCCTCATGGAGGATGAGCACGCGGCCGCTGTCGGTCCCGTGCCGGCGAGCTCCCTCCCGTCCCTCTCGGCGAGCTCCAGCGTCGTTCCTCACGCGCCCTTGGCCTCCCCGCTGTCTGCGCGCCCTGTGCCGGCGAACTCCAGCGAGATCCTGCTCCGGAGAGATCCTTCCCATGCCGGCGAGCTCCCTCCCGTGTCGACGCCAGGGCCTCCCCGGAGTTCCCTCCGGAGAGCTTTTACTTTTTTCCTTTTTTTTCCTTTTTAGTTAGCCTAATATGTATTTAGGTTAATTATTAGGAGGTGAGAGATCGTAAGCGCAAATTAGTCCAAAAAATGTTCCAAACATAGTCAAACCTCTTTGACCAGACGGAAAGTGTACGGAGGGGTATTTCCGAAACGGCACCGGACGGAAGAGGGGTAAAGTTGAGCACATGTTTTTTTGGGGTAAAACTGAAACTGGGCAAGATTATGGGAAAAAATGGAATTGGCCCAATAAACTATTGATGATATTCGAGGCAGTTAATACAGTCGCAATTATAAACAATTATAAAAACTAATAGACCGGCAGCTCTAGGCAATGTGGATAGGCACGCCGTTTAGAGATGCAGGGCACGATAGGGGTGGAGCGAGAGTGACGGTTGTTGCTTGCTTTGAGTGTCACGAGCGTAGGGAGATAAGGAAAGAGTCGCGAGCATTGAGGAGAGGAGGAAATACATCACTTTTCTGCTCTGTGCGGCGGCTGAGAGGTGGAGAAGTGGAGAGAGAGAGAGGGAGTTTCCTTTTATAGTTAGGGTTTGGAGTGGGTTGTTGATGGTCCTCGATCCTTTTAACCAAGTTGGGCTTTCTAAAGGTCCGTCGTGGATCAATTTTCTGAGGTAGGCCTCTGATCGATTTTAAGAGGTGTTGATAACCTCTGTGAATCAATTTATCAGATAGATAATATTTTCTTCTCTAAATTGATATTAAGAGACTTGCAATCTGAACCAACTTGATAAATAAAACATTGACCCCAATAAATACATTTTATGAGAGTTAATTATGTTTGACTCCATAGAGAAAACATTCACTCCAAAAATCAGGCATCTTACGAGATGGTAAGATTTTGTGACCATCTTCATTAATGTTACACAGTGCCACATAATTACTCCAATAATTACATTTTAAAATAATTGAAAAGCTATATCAAAGTACATGAGAAAATTATATGGAATTGTTTGAGTGACATGTCACCAAAATGTATAATACATTTCTACATATATATGTTCAGATGTTTCTTGTGCGCTCGGTGTTAATCATTCCTGAAGTGTATTATATTTGGTTATGATCTTGAGATGTTAAACTAAAATATTGATGATATTCAACGAAGTTAATATAGATGTAATTATAGACAATTAGGATGGGTTGATGCACTTCGTTTTTCTAGTTTTTAGGTGCATAATGTTTATGAATAGTAAAAATAATAAACTATATTTGAGTACAACGATGGATAGTGAGTGGGAACTATATAAAACACATTGGAACTATGTTTTTGTTAGTGCTATAATGATGTCCCTGTTACCTTTTAAATTCCTAGCCAGCCGCGTCGAAGGAGGGCATGTGCGTCTCCACCCACGCCGCTACCCGCATGCCCAACCACATGCGCCAACACACACGCCGGAGGAGGGTCTGTGCCGGCTGCACTAGATGATGTGGATAGGCACAACATTTAGAGAGGCAGGACACGAGAGGCTTGGAGTGGGAGGACGATTGCTGCTTGCTCTTGGAGTCACGAGCGTACGGAGACAAGGAAAGAGTCGCGAGCATGAGGAGAGGAGGAAAGACACCTCTTTTCTGCTCTGTGCGGCGGCTGGGAGGTGGAGAATTAGAGAGAGAGAGAGTTGCCTTTTATAGTTTGGGTTTGGAGTGGGTTATTGACGTGCCTCGAACTTTCTAACCAAGTTGGGCTTTCTAAGGGTCCGTCGTGGATCCATTTTCTAAGGCAGGCCTCTGATCGATTTTTGAGGCGTAGAAAACCTCTGTAAATCTATTGACGAGATGGATAATATTTTCCTCTGTAAATTGATATTTAGAGACGTGCAATCTAGAACAACTCGGTAAATAAAACATTGACCTTAGTAAATACATTTTTTGAGCGTTAATTATGTTTCCCTCCGTAAAGAAAACATCCACTCCGAAAATCCGCAGGCATCTTACAAGATGGTTAGATTTTGTGACCATCTTCATTTATGTTACAAAGTGTGACATAATTACTTCTCTAATTAGATTTTAAAATAATATAAAAAGATATATCAAAGTACATGTGAAAATTATATGGAATTGTTTGACTGGCATGTCACCTAAATGTATAAAACATTTCTACATATATATGTTCGGATGTGTCTTGTGGAGCTTTGTGTTAATCATTCCTGAAGAGTTTTATATTTTGTTGTGTTCTTGACATGCTAAAGTAAAAATATTGATGATATGCAAGGCAGTTAATATAGTCACAATTATAAACAATTAGGACTGGTTGATGCACTTCGTTTTGCTTGTTTTTAGGTGAATAATGTTTATGAGTAGTAAAAAGTAATAAACTACATTTGAGTACAACGATGGATACTGACTGGGAACTATATAAAACACATTGGAATAACATTTTTGTCAGTGCTACAATGATGTCCTTGTTACCTTGTAAATGAATTCTACTGATAATGTGTGCAATGTTGTCAAAATCCATTAAAAAACTTGATGACCAGACCCATATATGACTTTGTGCACACTTAATCCTGATGTCCCCGTTATCTTCACTGATACATATAGCTTTGCCGCATCCTGCGCCATGTGAAAAACCTCCTATGTCTATCATTTAACAACACCCTTTAATCCCAGTTGCACAACTCATATAGAAAAAGAAAATCAAACACATGTATTTAACCTTGCGCGACATTGCATGCACACACAAGTACCTCAACATGCAAGCCAATACATAAGAATAACCTTAAAGCCTTCTAGCATGTCTTTTATTTTTCCTCGGATTGTCCCCCTTACCATATACATCTCACATACACCAGGGTGACATATCCCTTACCATATTTGTCAGTAAATTTTTATTCCAAAAGTTTCAACTTCATACCTTCCTCTTCAGGGTGACATGTCCCACCGGATGCACGAATCTGGTGATAGCAACGACGCGTGAGGCCTGCTTCGGCCACCCGCTACCTGGGTGCCTAGCCACTCGCGTCAAAGGAGGGCCTATGCGTGTCCACCCACGCCTCTACCCGCTTGCCCAACCAGACGCGCCAACACACACGTCGGAGGAAGGTATGTGCCGGTTGCACTAGATGATGTGGATAGGCACAAAATTTAGAGATGTAGCGCACGAGAGGCTTGGATAGGGAGAAACAGTTGTTGCTTGCTCTTGGAGTCACGAGCGTAGGGAGACAAGGAAAGAGTCAAGAGCATGGGGAGAGGAGGAAATAATCCGCTTTTATGCTCTGTGCGGCGGCTGAGAGGTGGAGAATTAGAGAGAGAGAGAGAGAGAGAGGGACTTGCCTTTTATAGTTAGGGTTTGGAGTGGGTTGTTGATGGGCCTCGAGCCTTTTAACCATGTTGGGATTTCTAAGGGTCTGCCGTGGATCCATTTTCTGAGGAAGGCCTCTTATTGATTTTAGCAGGCATGGACAACCTCTCTAAATCAATTTATGAGATAATATTTGCCTCTCTAAATTGATATTAATAGACATGCAATCTAGACCAACTCGGTAACTAAAACATTGAACTCAGTAAATACATTTTGTGACAGTTAATTATGTTTACCTCCGTAAAGAAAACAGTCACTCCGAAAATCCTCAGGCATCTTACAAGATGGTTAGATTTTGTGACCATCTTCATTAATGTTACATAGTGTCACATAAATACGCCACTAATTATATTTTAAAATAATATAAAAAATAAATATCAAAGTACATGTGAAATTATATGGAATTATTTGAGTGACTTGTCACCAAAATGTATAAAACATTTCTACTTGTATATTTTCTTATGTGTCTTGTGGATCTTGGTGTTAATCATTCCTGAAAGGTATTATATTTGGTTATTTTCTTGAGATGCTAAACTAAAATATTGATGATATTCAAGGCAATTAATATATTTGCAATTATAAACAACTAGGATTGGTTGATGCACTCCGTTTTCTTGATTTTAGGTTAATGGTGTTTATGAATAGTAAAAACTAATAAACTATATGTGAGTACAACGATGGATAGTGACTGGGAACGATATAAAACACATTGGAACAACATTTTTGTCAGTGCTACAATGATGTCCTTGTTACCCTGTAAATGAATTCTATTGATAATGTGTGCAATGTTTTCAAAAGCCATGCATAAACTTGACGACCATGCCCATATATGTCTTTGTGCACACTTAATCCTGATGTTCCCATTATCTTCAGTGATACACATAGCTTTGCCTCATCCAGCGCCATGTGAAAAACCTTCTATGCCTATCATTGAACAACACCCTTTAATCCCACTTGCACCACCCATATAGAAAAAGAAAATCAAACACACGTATTGCACCTTGTGCGACATTGCATGCACACACAAGTACCTCAACATGCAAGCCAGTACATAAGAATAACCTTAAAGCCTTCTAGCATGTCTTTTCTTTTTCCTCACATTGTCTTTAGCCCCCTTTCTATATACATCTCAAAAAACATTTCAAGGCTACTATGCATATCCCTCACAGACACCAGGGTGACATATCCCTTACCATATTTGTCAATAATTTTTTGTTCCAAAAGTTGCAACTTAGTACCTTCCTCTGCAGGGTGACATGTCCCACCGGATGCACCGATCTGGTGATAGCGACGACGCGTGAGGCCTGCTGCGAACACCCTCCACAAGGGTGCCTAGCACTCGCGTCAAAGGAGGGCCTATGCGTGTCCACCCATGCTGTTACCGGCATGCCCAACCACCTGCGGCAACACACACGCCGGAGGAGGGTCTGTGACGGCTGCACTAGACGATCTGTATAGGCACAACGTTTAGAGAGGTAGGACACAAGAGGCTTAGAGAGGGAGCGATGGTTGCTTCTTGCTCTGTAGTCAGCTTAGGGATACAAGGAATGAGTCGCGAGCATGGGTAGATGAGGAAAGACTCCGCTTTTATTCTCTGTGCGGCGGCTGAGAGGTGGAGAACTAGAGAGAGAGAGAGAGAGAGAGAGAGAGAGGGACTTGCCTTTTATAGTTTGGGTTTCGATTGGGTTGTTGATGGGCCTCGAGACTTTTAACCAAGTTGGGCTATCTAAGGGTCCATCGTGGATCCATTTTCTAGGGCAAGCCTCTGATCGATTTTAGGAGGCGTAGAAAACCTCTCTACTTCTATTTACGAGATGGATAATATTTGCCTCTGTAAATTGATATTTAGAGACGTGCAATCTATACCAACTCGGTAATTAAAACACTGACCTCAGTAAATACATTTTATGAGAGTTAATTATGTTTCTCTCCCTAAAGAAAATATCCACTCCAAAAATCCTCCAGTATATTATAAGATGGCTAGATTTTGTGACCATCTTGATTAATGTTACACATTGTCACATAATTACACCACCAATTATACTTTTAAAATAATATAAAAAGATATATCAATGTACATGAGAAAATTATATGGAATTATTTGAGTGACATGTCACCAAAATGTATAAAACATTTCTACATATATATGTTCGGATGTGTCTTGTGGAGCTTGGTGTTTATCATTTCTGAAGCGTATTATATTTGTTATGATCTTGAGATGCTAAACTAAAACATTTATGATATTCAAGGAAGGTAAAATAGACGCAATTATAAAAATCTAGGATGGGTTGGTGTACTCCGTTTTACTTGTTTTTTGTTGAATAGTGTTTATGAATAGTAAAAACTAATAAACTACATTTGATTACAACGATGGATAGTGACTGGGAACTGTATAAAACACATTCGAACAACATTTTTGTCAGTGCTACAATGATGTCCTTGTTACCTTGTAAATGAATTCTACTGATAATGTGTGCAATGTTGTCAAAAGCCATGCATAAACTCGACAACTAGGTCCATATATTTCTTTGTTAACTCTTAATCCTGATGTTCCCCTTATATTCACTGATACACATAGTCCTGTCATTTTTCACTACACTTTAATACCACTTTCACCACCCATATAGAAAAAGAAAATCAAACACATGTATTGCACCTTGTGCGACATTGCATGCACACACAAGTACCTCAATATGCAAGCCAATACATAATACTAACCTTGAAGCCTTCTAGCATGTCTTTTATTTTTCCTCACATTGCCTTAAGCCACCTTACCATATACATCTCAAGGATCACTTCAACGCTAATATGCATATCCCTCACAGACACCAGGGTGACATATCCCTTACCATATTTTTCATCAATTTTTTATTCCAAAAGTTGCAACTTCATACCTTCCTCTTAGGGTGACATGTACCACCGGATGCAAAGATCTGGTGGTAGAGACGACGCATGAGGCACGCTGCCGCCACCTGCCACCTGGGCGCCTAGCCACACGCGTCGAAGGAGCGCATGTGCGTCTCCACCCACGCCACAACCCGCAAGCCCAACCACCTGTGCCAACACAGAAGCTGGAGGAGGGCCTGTGTCGACTGCACTTGGCGTTGTGGATATCCACGCTGTTTAGAGAGGAAGGGAATGAGAGGCGTGGAGAGGGAGCGACGACTGCTGTGTGCTCTGTGAGTCACGAGCGTAGAGATACAATGAAAGAGTCGCGAGCATGGGGGAGAAGAGGAAAGCCACCACTTTTCTGCTCTGTGCGTCGGCTGAGAGGTGGAGAAGTGGAGAGAGAGAGAGGGAGTTTCCTTTTATCGTTAGGGTTTGGAGTGGGTTTTTGATGGGCCTCGAGCCTTTTAACCAAGTTGGGCTTTCTAAGGGTCTGTCGTGGATCCATTTTCTGAGGCAGGCCTTTGATCGATTTTAAGAGGCGTTGACAACCTCTATGAATCGATTTACGATATGGATCATATTTGCTTCTGTAAATTGATATTAAGAGACTTGCAATCTAGACCAACTCGGTGAATAAAACATTGACCTTAGTAAATACATTTTAGGAGTGTTAATTATGTTTGCCTCCATAAAGAAAACATCCACTCCAAAAAATCCTCAGGCATCTTACAAGATGGTTAGATTTTTTACCATCTTCATTAATGTTACACAGTGTCACAAAATTACTCCACCAATTAGATTTTAAAATAATATAAAGAGATATATCAAAGTACATGAGAAAATTATATGGAATTATTTGAGTGATATGTCACCACAATGTATAAAACATTTCTACATATATATGTTCGGATGTGTCTTGTGAGCTTGGTGTTAATAATTTCTGAAGCGTGTTATATTTTGTTATGATCTTGAGATGCTAAACTAAACTATTGATGATATTCAAGGCAGTTAATACAGTCGCAATTATAAACAATTATAAAAACTAATAGACCGGCAGCTCTGGGCAATGTGGATAGGCACGTCGTTTAGAGAGGCAGGGCACGATAGGGGTGGAGAGGGAGCGACGAATGTTGCTTGCTCTGGGTGTCACGAGCGTTGAGAGATAAGGAAAGAGCCACGAGCATGGGGGATAGGAGTAAAGACACCGCTTTTCTGCTCTGTGCGGTGGCTGAGAGGTGGAGAAGTGGAGAGAGAGGGAGTTTCCTTTTATAGTTTGGGTTTGGAGTGCGTTGTTGATGGGCCTCGATCCTTTTAACCAAGTTGGCTTTCTAAGGGTCCGCCGTGGGTCCATTTGGTGAGGTAGGCCTCTGATCGTTTTTAAGAGGCGTTAATAACCTCTATGAATCAATTTACGAGATATATAATATTTGCCTCTCTAAATTGATATTAAGAGACTTGCAATCTGGACCAACTCGGTATTTAAAACATTGACCTTAGTAAATACATTTTATGAGAGTTAATTATGTTTGCCTCCGTAAAGAAAATATTCACTCCGAAAATCCTCAGGCATCTTACAAGATGGTTAGATTTTGCGACCATCTTCATTAATGTTACACGGTGACACATAATTACTCCACTAATTAGATTTTGAAATAATTGAAAAGCTATATGAAAGTACATGAGAAAATTGTATGGAATTATTTGAGTGACATGTCACCAAAATGTATAAAACATTTCTACATATATATGTTCGGATGTGTCTTGTGGAGCTTGGTGTTAATCATTCCTGAAGTGCATTATATTTGCTGATGATCTTGAGATGCTAAACTAAAATATTGATGATATTCAAGGCAGTTAATATAGATGTAATTTTAAACAATTAGGATGGGTTGATGCACTTCGTTTTTCTTGTTTTTAGGTGAATAATGTTTATGAATAGTAAAAAATAATAAACTATATTTGAGTACAACGATGGATAGTGAGTGGGAACCGTATAAAACACATTGGAACTACGTTTTTGTCAGTGCTATAATGATGTTCATGTTACCTGTTAAATGAATTCTACTGATAATGTTTGCAACGTTGTCAAATGCCATGCATAAACTTGACAACCGGGCCTATATATATCTTTGTGCACACTTAATCTTGATATTCCGATTAACTTCACTGATACACATAGTTTTGCCTCATCCAGCGCCGTGTGCAAAACCTCCTATGCCTATCATTGAGCACCACCCTTTAATACCACTTGCACCACCCATGTAGAAAAAGAAAATCAAACAAACGTATTTTACCTTGTGCGACATTGCATGCACACACAAGTACCTCAACATGAAAGCCAATACATAAGAATAACCTGAAAGCCTTCTATCATGTCTTTCCTTTTTCCCCACATTGTCTTAAGCCCCCTTACTATATACGTCTCAAGGATCACTTCAAGGCTAGTATGCATATCCCTCACACACACCAGGGTGACATATCCCTTACCATATTTGTCAATAATTTTTTATTCCAGAAGTTGCAACTTCATACCTTCCTCTTCAGGGTGACATGTACCATCGGATGCATGGTTCTGGTGATAGCGACGACGCGTGAGGCCTGCTGCGGCCACCCGCCACCTGGGTGCATAGCCAGTCACGTCAAAGGAGGGCCTATGCGTGTCCACCCACTCTGTTATCTGCATGCCCAACCACCCGCGCCAACACACACGCCGGAGGAGGGTCTGTGCCGGCAGCACTAGATGATGTGGATAGGCACAACGTTTAGAGAGGCAGGACACGAGAGGCTTGGAGAGGGAGCGACAATTGCTGCTTGCTCTTGGAGTCATGATCATAGGGATACAAGGAAAGAGTCGCGAGCGTAGGGATAGAAGGAAAGAGTCAGGAGCGTAGGGAGACAAGGAAATAGTCGCGTTCATGGGGGAGAGGAGGAAAGACATCGCTTTTCTGCTCTGTGAGGCGGCTTAGATGTGATGAAGTGGAGAGAGAGAGAGACAAGGACTTGCCTTTATATTTAGGGTTTGGAGTGGGTTGTTGATGGGCCTCGAGCCTTTTAACCAAGTTGGGTTTTCTAAGGGTCCGCCGTGGATCCATTTTCTGAGGCAGACCTCTAATCGATTTTAGGAGGCATTGGCAACCTCTCTAAATCAATTTATGAGATAATATTTTCCTCTGTAAATTGATATTAGTAGACGTGCAATCTAGACCAACTCAGTAATTAAAACATTGATCTATGTAAATACATTTTATGAGAGTTAATTATGTTTCCCTCCGTAAAGAAAACATCCACTCCGAAAATCCTCAGGTATATTACAAGATGGCTAGATTTTGTGACCATCTTCATTAATGTTACACAGTGTCACATAATTACTCCACTAATTATATTTTTAAAATAATATAAAAAGATATATCAAAGTACATGAGAAAATTATATGGAATTATTTGAGTGACATGTCACCAAAATGCACAAAACTGTTCAACATATATATGTTCGGATGTGTCTTGTGGAGCTTGGTGTTAATCATTCCTCAAGAGTATTATATTTGGTTAATGTCTTGAGATGCTACACTAAAATATTGATGATATTCAAGGCAGTTAATATAGACGCAATTATAAACAACTATGATGAATTGGTGCACTCCATTTTTCTTGTTTTTAGGTGAATAAACCTAATAAACTATATTTGATTACAACGATGGATAGTGATTGGGAACTATATAAAACACATTGGAACAACGTTTTTGTCAGTGCTACAATGATGTCCTTGTTATCTTGTTAATGAATTCTACTGATAATGTGTGTAATGTTGTCAAAAGCCATGCATAAACTTGACGACCAGGTCCATATATGTCTTTGTTAACACTTAATTCTGATTTCCCCATTTAATTCACTAATACACATAATTTTTCCACATACAGCGCCATGTGCAAAACCTCCTATGCCTATCATTGGTCACCACCCTTTAATACCACTTGCACCGCACCCATAAAAAAAGGAAAATCAAACACACGTATTGCACCTTGTGCGACATTGCATGCACACACAAGTACCTCAACATGCAAGCAATTACATAAGACTAACCTTGAAGCCTTCTAGCATGTCTTTTATTTTTCCTCACATTGTCTTAAGCCCCCTTACCATATACATCTCAAGGATCACTTCAAGGCTAGTATACCTATCCCTCACAGACACCAGGGTGACATATCCCTTACCATATTTGTCAACAATTTTTATTCCAAAAGTTGCAACTTCATACCTTCCTCTTTAGGGTGACATGTACCACCGGATGCACTGATCTCGTGGTAGAGACGACGCGTGAGGCATGCTGCGGCCACACGCCACCTGGGCGCCTAACCACCCGCGTCGAAGAAGGGCATCTGCGTCTCCACCCATGCCACAACCCGACCTGCGCCAACACACACGCTAGAGGAGTGCCTGTGTCGACTGCACTTGGCGTTGTGGATAGGCACGCTGTTTAGAGAGGCAGGTAACGAGAGGCGTGGAGAGGGAGTGACGACTTCTGTTTGCTCTGTGAGTCACGAGTGTAGGGAGACAAGGAAATAGTCGCGAGCATGGGGGAGAGGAGGAAAGTCACCACTTTTCTATTGTGTGCAGTGGCGGAGAGGTGGAGAAGTGGAGAGAGAGAGGGAGTTTCCTTTTATAGTTAGTGTTTGGAGTGGGTTTTTGATGGGCCTCGAGCCTTTTAACCAAGTTGGTTTTCTAAGGGTCCGTCGTCGATCCATTTTCTGAGGGCGGCCTTTGATCGATTTTAAGAGGGGTTGACAACCTCTATGAATCATTTTACGAGATGGATAATATTTGCGTCTATAAATTGATATTAAGAGAGTTGCAATCTATACCAACTCGATAAACGAAACATTGAACTTAGTAAATACATTTTATGAGTGTTAATTATGTTTTCCTCCGTAAAGAAAACATCCACTCCAAAAATCATCAGGCATCTTACAAGATGGTTAGATTTTGTGACTATCTTCATTAATGTTACACAGTGTCACATAATTACTCCACTAATTAGATTTTAAAAAATACAAAAAGATATATCAAAGTACATGAGAAAATTATATGGAATTATTTGAGTGACATGTCACCACAATGTATAAAACATTTCTACATATATATGTTCGGATGTGTCTTGTGGAGCTTGGTGTTAATCATTTCCGGAGCGTGTTATATTTGGTTATGATCTTGAGATGCTAAACTAAACTAGTGATGATATTCAAGGCAGTTAATACAGTCGCAATTATGAACAATTATAAAAAGTAATAGACAGGCAGCTCTGGGAAATGTGGTTAGGCACGCCGTTTAGAGAGGCGGGCACGAAAGGGGTGGAGAGGGAGCGACGGTTGTATCTTGCTGTGGGTGTCACGAGCGTAGGGAGATAAGGAAAGAGTCGCGAACATGGGGGAGATGAAAAAAGACACCGCTTTTCTGCTCTGTGCGGTGGCTGAGAGGTGGAGAAATGGAGAGAGAGAGAGAGGTAGTTTCCTTTCATAGTTAGGGTTTGGAGTGGGTTGTTGATGAACGTCGATCCTTTTAACCAAGTTGGGCTGTCTAAGGGTCCGTCGTCGATCCATTTTTTGAGGTAGGCCTCTGATCCATTTTAAGAGGCGTTGATAACCTCTGTGAATCAATTTACGAGACATGTAATATTTTCCTCTCTAAATTGATATTAAGAGACTTGCAATCTGGACCAACTCGATAAATAAAACATTGACCTCAGTAAATACATTTTATGATAGTTAATTATGTTGGCCTCCGTAGAGAAAACATTCACTCAAGAAATCCTCAGGCATCTTACAAGATGGTAAGAATTTGTGACCATCTTCATTAATGTTACACGGTGTCACATAATTACTCCACTAATTCAATTTTAAAATAATTGAAAAGCTATATAAAAGTACATGAGAAAATTATATGGAATTATTTGAGTGACATGTCACCAAAATGTATAAAACATTTCTACATATATATGTTCGGATGTGTCTTGTGGAGCTTGGTTTTAATCATTCCTGAAGTTTATTATATTTGGTTATGATCTTGAGATGCTAAACTAAAATATTGATGCACTTCGTTTTTCTTGTTTTTAGGTGAATAATGTTTATGAATAATAAAAACTAATAAACTATATTTGAGTACAACGATGGATAGTGAGTGGGAACTGTATAAAACACATTGGAACTACTTCCTCCGTCACGGTTAAACTTGCGTGTGTTATCATAATAGACAAGGTTTAAGGCGCGCAGGAAATTACTCTTATTAATTAGTACTACTATTTCACTCATATATGCACGCATCCTCTCAATTCTTTGATGCATGCGTGGTGTGAATGTATTTATTAATGCTACATTGCTACATCTCACAACCAATCGGTGACTATCTTGGTCCCAGAGATTTTCCAAGCGTGCCTTATAAACCATGACGGAGGGAGTACATTTTTGTCAGTGCTATAATGATGTCCTTGTTACCTTTTAAATGAATTCTACTGATAATGTGTGCAATGTTGTGAAAAGCCATGCATAAACTTGACGACCAGGCCCATATATGTCTTTGTGCACACTTAATCATGATATTCCCATTAACTTCAGTGATACACATAGTTTTGCCTTATCCAGCGCCATGTGCAAAACCTCCTATGCCTATCATTGAACACCACCCTTTAATCCCACTTGCACCACCCATATAGAAAAAGAAAATCAAACACACATATTGCACCTTGTGCGAAATTGCATGCACACACAAGTACCTAAACATGCAAGCCAATACATAAGAATAACCTTAAAGCCTTCTATCATGTCTTTTCTTTTTCCTCACATTGTCTTAAGCCCCCTTACTATATACATCTCAAGGATAACTTCAAGGCTAGTATGCATATCCCTCACAGACACAAGGGTGACATATCCCTTACCATATTTTTCAATAATTTTTTATTCCAAAAGTTGCAACTTCATTCCTTCCTCTTCAGGGTGACATCTACCACCGGATGCACGTATCTGGTGATAGCGACGACGTGTGAGGCCTGCTGCGGCCACCCGCCACCTGGGTGCCTAGCCACTCTCGTCAAAGGAGGGACTATGCTTGTCCACCCACTCGGCTACCCGCATGCCCAACCACCCGCGCCAACACACACGCCGGAGGAGGGTCTGTGCCGGCTGCACTAGATGATGTGGATAGGCACAACGTTTAGAGAGGCAGGACACGAGAGGCTTGGAGAGGGAGCAACGGTTGCTACTTGATCTTGGAGTCACGAGCGTAGGGACACAAGGAAAGAGTCGCGAGCATGGGTAGAGGAGGAAATACACCGATTTTCTGCTCAGTGTGGCGACTGAAAGGTGGATAATTAGAGAGTGAGAGAGAAACGGAGTTGCCTTTTATAGTTAGGGTTTGGAGTGGGTTGTTGATGGGCCTAGAGCCTTTTAACAAAGTTAGGCTTTCTAAGGGTCCGCCGTGGATCCATTTTTTGAGGCAGGCCTCTGATCGAATTTAGGAGGCGTAGAAAACCTCTGTCAATCTATTTACGAGATGGATAATATTTGCCTCTGTAAATTGATATTTAGAGATGAGCAATCTAGACCAACTCCGTAAATAAAACATTGACCTCAGTAAATGCATTTTATGATAGTTAATTATGTTTCCCTCCGTAAAGAAAACATCCCCTCCGAAAATCCTCAGGCATCTTACAAGATGGTTAGATTTTGTGACCATTTTCCTTAATGTTACACAGTGTCACATAATTACTCCACTAATTTGATTTTAAAATAATAAAAAGATATATCAAAGTACATATGAAAATTACATGGAATTATTTGAGTGACATGTCACCAAAATGTATGAAACATTTATACATATATATGTTCAGATGTGTCTTGTGGAGCTTGGTGTTAATCATTCCTGAAGCGTATTATATTTTGTTATGATCTTGAGATGCTAGACTAAAATATTGATGATATTCAAGGCAGTTAATATAGTCGCAATTATAAACAACTAGGATTTGTTGATGCACTCCGTTTTGCTTGGTTTTAGGTGAATAGTGTTTGTGAATAGTAAAAACTAATAAGCTATATTTGAGTTCAACGATGGATAGTGACTGGGAACTATATAACACACATTGGAACAACGTTTTTTCAGTGCTACAATGATGTCCTTGTTACCTTGTAAATGAATTCTACTGATAATTTGTGCAATGTTGTCAAAATCCATGCATAAACCTGATGACCAGGCCCACATATGTCTTTGTGCACACTTAATCATGATGTTCCCATTATCTTCACAGATACACATAGTTTTGCGTCATCCAACGCCATGTGCAAAACCTCCTATGCCTATCATTGAACATCACCCTTTAATCCCACTTTCACCACCCATATAGAAAATAAAATCAAACACACGTATGACACCTTGTGCGACATTGCATGCATACACAAATTCCTGAACATGCAAGCCAATACATAAGATTAACCTTAAAGCCTTCTATCATGTCTTTTATTTTTCCTCGCACTTTCTTAAGCCCCCTTACTCTATACATCTCAAGGATCACTTCAAGGGTAGTATGCTTATTCCTCACAGACACCACGGTGACATATCCCTTACCATATTTGAGAACAATTTTTTATTCCAAAAGTTGCAACTTCATACCTTCCTCTTCAGGGTGACATGTCCCACAGGATGCAGGATCTGGTGGTAGCGACGACACACAAAATCCGATGCGGCCACCCGCCTCCTGGGCGCCTTACCACCCGTGTCAAAGGAGGGCCTATGCGTGTCCACCCATGCCGCTACCCGCATGCCCAACCACTCGCGCCAACACACACGCCGGAGGAGGCCGGGTCTTTGCCGGCTGCACTAGATGATATGGATAGGCACGCCGTTTACAGGGGCAGGGCACGAGGGGCTTGGAGGGGGAGCGACGGTTGTTGCATTCTCTGAGAGTCACGAGCGTAGGGAGACAAGGAAAGAGGCACGACCATGGGGAGAGGAGGAAAGACACCGGTTTTCTGATCTATGAGGCGGCTGATAGGTGGAGAATTAAAGAGAGCGAGGGGGAGTTGCCTTTTATACTTAGGGTTTGGAGTGGGTTGTTGATGGGCCTTGAGCCTTTTAACCAAGTTGGGTATTCTAAGGGTCCGTCGTGGATCCATTTTCTGAGGCAGGCCTCTGGTCGATTTTAGGAGGCGTTGACAACCTATGTAAATGTATTTACGAGATGGATAATATTTGCCTCTGTAAATTGATATTAAGAGACGTGCAATCTAGCGGAACTCGGTAAATAAAACATTAACCTCGGTAAATACATTCTATGAGAGTTAATTATGTTTACCTCTATAAAGAAAACATCAACACCGAAAATCGCCAGGCATCTTACAAGATGGTTAGATTTTCTAACCATCTTCATTTATGTTACAAAGTGTCACATAATTACTAAACTAATTAGATTTTCAAATAATATAAAAAGATATATCAAAGTACATGAGAAAATTATATGAAATTATTTGAGTGACATGTCACCAAAATGTATAAAAGATTTCTACATATATATGTTCGGATGTGTCGTGTGGAGCTTGGTGTTAATCATTCCTGATGCGTATTATATTTGGTTATGATCTTCACATGCTAATTTAAAATACTGATAATATTCAAGGCAGTTAATATAGACGCAATTAGCAACAACTAGGACGGGTTGCTGCACTCAGTTTTTCTTGTTTTTAGGTGAATAGTGTTTAGGAATAGTAAATACTAATAAACTACATATGAGTACAATGATGGATAGTTATTGGGACTGTATAAAACACATTGGAACAAATATTTTGTGAGTGTTACAATGATGTACTTGTTACCTTGTAAATGAATTCTACCGATAATGTGCGCAATGTTGTCAAAAGCCATGCATAAACTTGACGACCTGGTCCATATTTTTTTTGTGCACACTTAATCCTAATGTTCCCATTATCTTCACTGATACACATAGTTTTGCCTCATCCAACGCCATGTGCAAAACCTCATATGCCTATCATTGGTCACCACCATTTAATCCCACTTGCGGCACCCATATAGAAAAATAAAATCACAAACACGTATTGCAACTTGTGCGACATTGCATGTACACACAAGTACCTCTTGAAAGCCAATACATAAGAATAACCTTAAAGCCTTCTAGAACGTCTTTTATTTTTCCTCACATTGTCTTAAGCCTCCTTAACATATACATCTCAAGGATCACTTCAAGGCTAGTATGCATATCCCTCATAGATACAAGGTTGTCATATCCCTTACAATATTTGTCAACAATTTTTTATTCCAAAAGTTGCAACTTCATACCTTCCTCTTCAGGGTGACATGCCCACCGGGTGCACGGATCTTGTGTTACGACGACATGTGAGCCCTGCTGCGGCCACCTGCCACCTGGTCGCCTAGCCACCCGCGTCGAAGGAGGCCATGTGCATCTCCACCCACCCCGCAATCCGTGTGCCCATGCAATGTCACCTGAATAGTGTTTATGAATAGTAAAAACCTAAAAAACTATATTTGAGTACAACGATGGATAGTGACTGGGAACTGAATAAAACACACCGGAACAACGTTTTTTCCAGTGCTACAATGATGTCCTTGTTACCTTGTAAATGAATTATACTGATAATATGTGTAATGTTTTCAAAAATCATGCATAAACTTGCGACCAGGTCCATATATGTCTTTGTGCACACTTGATCCTTATGTTCCCATTATCTTCACTCATACACATAGTTATTCCTCATCCAGTGCCATGTGAAAAACCACCTATGCCTATCATTGGTCACTAGTGTTTAATCCCACTTGCACCACCCATATGTAAAAAGAAAATCGAACACACGTATTGCACCTTGTGCGACATTGCATGCACACACAAGTACCTCAACATGCAAGCCAATACATAAGAATAAGCTTATAGCCTTCTAGCATGTCTTTTACTTTTCCTCACATTGTCTTAAGCCCCCTTACCATATACATCTTAAGGATCACTTCAAGGCTAGTATGCATATCCCTCACAGACACCAGGGTGACATATCCCTTACCATATTTGTCAACAATTTTTTATTCCAAAAGTTGCAAATTCATACCTTCCTCTTCAGGGTGACATGTCCCACCGGATGCATGCATTTGGTGGTAGCGAGGACGTGTGATGCTCGCTGTGGCCACCCGCCACCTGGGCGCCTAGCCACCCGCGTTGAAAGAGGGCATGTGCCGGTTGCATTGGGAAATGTGGATAGGCATGCCATTCAGAGAGGCAGGGCCCGAGAGGCGTGGAGAGGGAGCGACGATAGTTGCTTGCTACGGGAGTCACGAGCGTAAGAAGACAAGGAAAGAGTCGGGATCATGGGGGAGAGGAAGGAAGACACTGCTTTTCTGCTCTGTGCGGCGGCTGAGAGGTGGAGAAGTGGAGAGAGAGGTATTTTCCTTTTATAGTTAGGGTTTGGAGTGGGTTGTTTATGGGCCTCGAGCCTTTTAACCAAGTTGGGCTTTCTAAGGGTCCGTTGTCGATCCATTTTCTGAGGCAGGCCTCTAATCGACTTTAGGAGGCATTGACAACCTCTGTGAATCAACTTACGAGATGAATAATATTTACCTCTGTAAATTGATATTAAGACACTTGAAATCTAACTCGGTAAATAAAACATTGACCTCGATAAATACATTTTATGAAAGTTAATTATGCTTGCCTCCGTAAAGAAAACATACACTCCAAAAATCCTCAAGCATCTTACAAGTTGGTTAGATTTTGTGACCATCTTCATTAATGTTACACAGAGTCACATAATCACTCCACTAATTAGATTTTAAAATAATATAAAAATATATATCAAAGTACATGAGAAAATTATATGGAATTATTTGAGTGACATGTCACCAAAATGAATAAAACATTTCTACATATATCTGTTCGAATGTGTCTTCTGGAACATGGAATTAATCATTCCTGAAGCGTATTATATTTGGTTATGTTCTTGAGACGCTAAACTAAAATATTGATGATATTCGAGGCAGTAAATATAGTTGTTGTTATAAACAACTAGGATGGGTTGATGCACACCGTTTTTCTTGTTGCAGGTGAATAGTGTTTATGAATAATAAAAATAATAAACTATATTGTAGTAAAACGATGGATTGTGACTGGGAACTATATAAAACACATTGGAACAACTTTTTTTTCAGTGTTATAATGATGTCCTTGTTACCTTGTTAATGAATTCTACTGATAATGTGTGCAATGTTGTCAAAAGCCATGCATAAACTTGACGACCAGGTCCATATTTGTCTTTGTCCACACTTAATCCTGATATTCCTATTATTTTCATTGATACATATAGTGTTGCCTCATCCAGCGCCATGTGAAAAACCTCTTATGCCTATCATTGGTCACCACCCCTTAATCCCACTTGCACCACCCATAGAGAAAAAGAAAATCAAACACGCGTATTGCACCTTGTGGAATATTCCATGCACACACAAGTACCTCAACTTGCAAGCCATTACATAAGAATAACCTTAAAGCCTTCTAGCATGTGTTTTCTTTTTCCTCACATTGACCTAAGCCCTCTTACCATATACATCTCAAGGATCACTTCAAGGCTAGTATGCATATCCCTCCCAGACACCAGGGTGACATATCCCTTACCATATTTGTCAACAATTTTTTATTCCAAAAGTTGCAACTTCATACCTTCCTATTAAGGGTGACACGTCCCACCAGATGCACGGATCTATGGTAGTGATGACATGTGAAGCGCGCTGTGTACATACGCCACCTAGGCTCCTAGCCATCCACCTCGAAGGAGGGCATGTGCCTCTCTACCCACGCCGCTACCCGCGTGCCCAAACACTCGCGCCAATTCACACGCTGGAGGAGGGCCTGTGCCGGCTGCTCTGGGCGATGTGGATAGGCACGCCCTTGAGAGAAGCAAGGCATTATAGGGTGGAGAGGGAGCGACGACTGATGCTGGCTCTGGGACTCACGAGCGTAGGGAGACAAGGAAAGAGTCGCGAGCATGGAGGAGAGGAGCAAAGACACCGCTTTTTTGCTCTGTGCGGCGGCTGAGAGGTGGAGAAGTGGAGATAGAGAGGGAGTTGCCTTTTATAGTTAGGATTTGGAGTGGGTTGTAGATGGGCCTCAAGCCTTTTAACCAAGTTGGGCTTTCTAAGGGTCCGTTGTGGATCCATTTTTTGAGGCAGGCCTGTGATTGATTTTAGGATGCGTTGACAACCTCTTTGAATCAATTTACGAGATTGATAATATTTGCCTGCGTAAATTGATATTAAGAGATGTGCAATCTAGACCAACTCGGTAAATAAAACAATGAACTCAGTAAATACATTTTATTAGAGTTAATTATGTTTCCCTCCGAAAAGAAAACATCCACTCCAAAAATCCTTAAGCATCTTACAAAATGGTTAGATTTTGTGACCATAATCATTAATGTTACATAGTGTCACATAATTACTCCACTAATTATATTTTAAAATAATATAAAAAGATATATCAAAGTACATGAGAAAATTACATGGAATTATTTGAGTGACATGTCACAAAAATGTATAAAACATTTCTGCATATATATGTTCGGATGTGTCTTGTGGAGCTTGGTGTTAATCATTCTTGAAGCATATTATAGTTGGTTATGATCTTGAGATGCTAAACAAAAAGATTGACGATATTCAAGGCAGTTAATATAGACACAATTATAAACAACTAGAATGGGTTGTTGCACTCAGTTTTTCTTGTTTTTAGGTGAGTAGTAATTATGAATAGTAAAAACCAATAAACTATATTTGAGTACAACAATGGATATATAATCACTGGGAACTGTATAAAAAACATTGGAACAATATTTTTGTCAGTGCTACAATGATGTCCTGTTTACCTTGTAAATGAATTCTACTGATAATGTGTGCAATGTTGTCAAAAGCAACACATAAACTTGACGACCACGTCCATATATGTCTTTGTGCACACTTAATCCTGATGGTCCCATTATCTTCAATGATACACATAGTTTTTCCTCATCCAGCGCCATGTGCAAAACCTCCTATGCCTATCATTGGTCACCACACTTTAATCCCACGTGCACCGCCCATATTGAAAAAGGAAATCAAACACACGTATTGCACCTTGTGCGGCATTTCATACACACACAAGTAACTCAACATGCAAGCACATACGTAAGAATAACCTTAAGGCCTTCTCACATTTCTTTTCTTTTTCCTCATGTTGTCTTAATCCCCCTTACCATGTACTCCCTCTGTAAACTAATATAAGATGTTTTAGATAACTAATCTAGTGATCTAAAACATCTTATATCAGTTTACAGAGGGAGTACATCTCAAGGATCACTTCAAGGCTAGTATGCATATCCCTCACAGACACCAGGGTAACATATCCCTTACCATATTGGTCAACAATTTTTTATTTCAAAAGTTGAAACTTCATACCTTCCTCTTCAGGGTGACATATCCCAACGGATGCACGGATCTGGTGGTAGAGATGACACATGAGGCCCACTGTGGCCAGCCTCCACCTGGGCGCCTAGCCACCCGCGTCGAAGGGGGGCATGTGCGTCTCCACCCACGGCACAACCCGCGTGCTCAACCACCCGCGCTAACACACACTCTGGAGGAGGGTATGTGTCGGATGCACTAGGCGATGTGGATAGGCACAAAATTTAGAGAGACACGGCACGAGAGGCGTGGAGAGGGAGCGACGGCTGCTGCTTGCTCTGGGAGTCACGAGCGTAGGGAGACAAGTAAAGACTCGCGAGCATGGGGGAGAGCAGGAAAGACACCTCTTTTCTGCTCTGTGCGGCGGCTGAGAGGTGGAGATGTGGAGAGAGAGAGGGGGGTTGCCTTTTATAGTTAGGGTTTGGAGTGGGTTGTTGCTGGGCCTCGAGCCTTTTAACCAAGTTGGGCTTTCTAAGGGTCCATCGTGGATCCATTTTCTGAGACAAAGCTCTGATCGATTTTAGGAGGCGCTGATAACCTCTGTAAATCAATTTAGGAAATGGATAATATTTTCCTCTATATATTGATAATAAGCGACGTGCAATCTAGACCATATCGGTAAATAAAACATTGAACTTAGTAAATACATTTTATGAGAGTTAATTATATTTCCCTCCGTAAAGGAAACATCCACTCAAAAAATTCTCAAGCATCTTACAAGATGGTTAGATTTTGTGACCATCTTCATTAATGTTACACAGTGTCACATAATTACTTCACTAATTAGATTTGAAAATAATATGAAAAGATATATCAAAGTACATGAGAAAATTATGTGGAATTATATGAGTGTCATGTCACGAAAATGTATAAGACATTTCTACATATATATGTTCGGATGTGTTGTGTGGAGCTTGGTGTTAATCATTCTAAAGGATATTATATTTGGTTATAATTTTCAGATGCTATACTAAAATATTTATGATATTAAAGGCAGTTAAGATAGACACAATTATAACCAACTATGATGGGTTGGTGCACTCCGTTTTTCTTGTTCTTAGGTGAATAGTCTTTATAAATAGTAAAAATTAATAAACTATATTTGAGTAAAACGATGGATAGTGACTGGGAACTGTAGAAAACACATTGGAACAACGTTTTTGGAAGTGCTACAATGATGTTCTTGTTACCATTATATGAATTCTCTTGATAATGTGGGCAATGTTGTCAAAAGACATGCATAAACTTGACGACCAGGTCCATATATGTCTTTGTGCACACTTAATCTTGATGTTCCTATATATTATCTTCACTGATACATATAGTTTTCTTCATCCATCTCCATGTGCCATACTTCCTATGCATGTCATTGGACACTGCCCTTTAATCCCACTTGCACCACCCATATAGAAAAAGAAAATCAAACACACGATAGGGGTGGAGAGGGAGTGAAGACTGTTGCTTGCTCAGGGAGTCACGAGCGTTGGGAGACAAGGAAAGAGTCGCGAGCCTAGCGAGAGCAGAAAATACACCGCTTTTCTGCTCTATGCGGTTGTTGGGAGGTGGAGAAGTGCATAGAGAGAGGGAGTTGCGTTTTATAGTTAGGGTTTGGAGTGGGTTTTTGATGGGCCTCGAGCCTTTTAACCAATTTGGGATTTATACGGTACCGACGTGGATCCATTTTCTAAGGCAGGCCTTTGATCGAATTTAAGAGGCGTTGACAAGCTCTGTGAATCAATTTACGAGATGGATAATATTTGACCCTATAAATTGATATTAAGAGACGTGCAATCTAGACCATATCGGTAAATAAAAAATTGACCTTAGTAAATACATTTTATGGTTCAAACTCAGCTTGAACAAATTTCTAATGTGCAAAAAGATTTGCTTTCTAATAATGAGAAACATGATATACAAGATTACGGTACAAAAACCAGGGGTGGAACACACACGTAGGACACACTGTATCCCAAGGGGCATCCGAAGAGGATCGAGCAAGATTCTCAAGTACAGGTAGAAGATGAGATTGTTAGCTCTCGAAAGAAGAAAAAGAAGAAGAAGAAACACAAGGAAGCTGACAACTCTAATGATCCTATTACAAGTGAAGAACCCGCTGTTGATCCTAACAGAATATCTACCTCCGATGCTAAAAATGAAGACGGTGCTGAGCCCGAAGAAATTGATAAGGAGAAGAATGATCCTCCCGAGGTGCGAGAAGAAGAAGCATCCGATAAATGCAAGAAGTATACTAGAGAAGACATCATCGCAAGAAGACACGGGAAGGAAAGAGAACCATGGGTACAGAATCCCATGCCCTTCCCAGATAAGTCTCTCAAATCTAAAGAAAAAGAGCACTATAATAAATTTTGTGAATGGATGAAACCTCTTTTTCTTCAAATTCACTTGACTGATTCTATTATGTTACCTCCTTATTCCAAATATATGAAAGATATTGTTACGAACAAAAGAAAAGTTCCTAATGAGGCAATATCTATACTATGTTTGCTAACTACTCTTTCATTGGCAAGATTTCTGAGAAGCTTGGTGATCCAGGTATACCCACCAATCCTTGCTCCATAAAAAATAATTATGTCAAAACTGCCTTATGTGATTTTGGAGTACGAGTGAGTGTTATGCCTTTTTCTCTTTATAAAAGGCTATGTTTAGAAAAACTAATCCCTGCAGATTTCTCTCTTTAGATGGCTGACAAGTTAACATCCGTCCTGATTGGTATTTGTGAGGATATTCCTGTTGAAGTTTCTAATTGCTTAATCCTTACAGATTTTGTTGTGCTTGACATGCCCGAAGATGGGAGCATGTCCATTATTCTTGGTAGACCTTTTCTTAACACCGCAGGTGCTATTATTGATTGCAAAAAGGAAAGGTTACCTTCAATGTTGATAATAAAGACCACACGATGTATTTTCCAAAGAAGATCGACAAAAGGCATGGCCTTAATTCTATAGAGAATATCGAGACCGTGAAGATTGGAGAATGGGATTGTCCTTTACATGTGCACCAAAAATACAAAATCATTATGGTGGGGACAATGCCATTAAAGTAAAGGTGCAATGATCACTTCATAAGAGGTGAGACTTTTTGCTCTATTTATCGCCGGTTTGTTGGTAAGACTTTATCAACCTTGCTAGCTAGCATGTTTATATAGGTAAAAAGTGGAGCTTGCTATGTTTTCATTTGCCTTAGCTTTTATTCTCTTTGATGTACCAAGTTTATATTTTTTTGAAGCTTCGCAATTCTAATCACTGCTCAAAGTTTTCAGAAAGTTTCGTAGCTTTTTGAACTCTGAAAAAAATTTAACAGTGAAGTTTTCAGAAAAAATCAAGAAAAATAATTTAAAATTTCCATGGCGAGGGTGACCCAGAAGCACCTGGGGCTGACCAGGGGGCCCAGCTGGCGCATCCAGCCCCTTGGCCGTGCCCACAGGTCGCCTGGGGCCCACAGGTGTAACAACCCACATGCAACAAGCTAACAAACACCATGTAATTTACTTCCTCTGTTGGACTTGTAACTTGGCATGGTGGATGTCTATGTCATTTCATGTGATGATTTAAATTGGCATTGGGATTGGAGTCATGTTGAGTTGTTTTCCTTTGCATCCAAAGTGGTTCATGAAGGGCAATCATGGAATTTTCCTTGCCACATGCTCACTCTTCTTGATCCCAATCTTGGCCAAGCCTTTTCTTTTGCCTTTGCAAGGGTTTTAAAACCCTCAAAGTATTTTTGACTTCACCAAAAGCAGAAGCTCTAGTTCAAATGGTTTTTGAAATTCAAATGAGCTCACACTTTTGTTGTTGCCAAAAATGCCCAAACCATTTTTAGAAATTCAGGAATAATGCAAGGATAATTCCACATATTTTTATGCGAATTTTGCACTTGTATTTAATCCAGAATTAACCCCTTTCCTTTTTTCTGTTTTTGTAAATGGAAAAGATTGTCCAGCAGGCCATTTCTCTCCTCTGCCCCAAGTCATGCGGGAGGCCCAGCCCATCTTCCGCAGCCCCGCCAGCCCGGCTGGAGGCCTTTCCAGCGAAGCGGTACGAGGGAGGCTTCCCGGTCGCCCGATCGAGATCCAAGGGAGGGGACTCGTCGCCTTTCCACCGTGGAGAGGTCCCCTCCCCCTCTTCTCTCACACCGGCGGGCGGGCATCGACGTCGACACCTGCCGACGTAGCTGGAGGCCGCCCCTCCTTATAAGCCGCCTCCTGGAGCCGCACGAACCCCCTAGGGTTCCGTTCCCCCAGCGTTTTCCCCCTCGCCGCCGCCGGGAGAGGTTTTCCTCTCCGTCCTGTTTCCGCTCTGCTCCGGTGAGGTCCCGAGCAATTCTCCGCCGTTCTGCCTCAATGTTTAGCCCCCGTCTGAGAGCGCGACCTCTAAGCCCTCCTGTATCCGTTCTTGCAGGTTTTGGACCGTGGGGTACTGGAATCGGGTCGTGCATCGGGGAGCTCCGCAGCGGATCTTCTTCCTCGATGACGGCATCGCGTCGTCTTCCTTCTGTGCACACGAGCTCACCCCCAAGCCTCCCTAGGTGAGCCTCGAGTGCCCCTTCTCCTCGTCGTGTTCGCGTAGCTGTAGGTAGCCGTAGAGGTGCGCTGCCAGCCGCCGTGTCACGGACCCCGGCCAGTCCGGTGATCACCGTGGCCCGGGTGGTGCCGAGGAGAGTGCGTGCGCGCCCCGTGCTCGTCCAGAGCACGGTTATTACCGCAAAGGAGTGATCTTTCACGTTTTGTTCGCGAAGTCGCACCCGTGTCTGAAGAAGCGTAGTTGTAGTGGCGCCGCCGTCAACTTCAGTCGACCGTGGCGTCGCCGCAGTTGGTCTCGCGGCTAGTTGCATGGTGCCGAGGTGTAGAGGGAGGTCGCAGCAGCATGTAGAGCAGCAAGGTCCGACCCGAGCTGCCCGGGACGCGTCGTCGCCTTCATCTGAATCTCGCCGGAGTGGTGTAGTTTCAGAAGTTGCAGAGCAGGCGTGTCGCCGCTCTGTTGCCGTGAACTTTCCGGTGAGACGAGAGGGAGAGGACGTCAGTGGCCTGCGCCATTCTGCAGAGGGCAGTGCCCCCTCCGTTTCCCATGTGAAGGCGGAGCTAACGGTGGCCGGGGGCAGATGCGAGCCTCGCCGGAATTCGTGCTCACGCCGGGATTCAGAAGAGCAGTTTTCTTCAGTTGAACGACAGGGGGGAACAACTCACCTTCTGAGTGTTAGTGTTATGTTCAGATAACGATTCGTGGCGCAGTGGTAGCGAGCATGGAGTCGAGCAGCGCGTCGCGAGTTCGAGTCCAGCCGGAGCCACCCCATTTTTGATTTTTCATCTGAGGCTGACGTCTGGGGCCCGCTGGTCAGCGAGCCAGGCCGCGTGGGCTGAGCCCATTGCGGGCCAGAGAGGTGGTATGGGCCGGTTTCGCCCGAAACCAGCCCATAGAGGCTGTTCCCTGTTTTTTTTTCTTTTTGTTTCTTTTTCTTTTTCTTATTTCTTTTCTGTTTAAATTCAAATTTGAATTTGCCTCCAAATTCAAATCTGTTTTTGAACATCTTTTACAATAGGGGCATGCCTTATATGTTTTTGGGGTAGCTTGAGCTGCTGAACCCCTTGGTGAGGTCCATTTTTGCATCTGACCCCTTCTAAATTGAAGTATGGTCATTTTGCAAATAAACCCCTTTTGCCTTTTCTTGTTTTTGCAAATGGGTTCAAAAGTCTAAATTGCCCATGTCATATATGATTCTTGGGTAGTTTTGCACAAGGAGTTGCATAGTGATGCTGATTTCATCATCTGAACCTTCTCCAAAATTCATGTGGTGCGATTTTGCACTCAGCCCCCTGAACTTCAGTTGAATTTGCAACTGCCTTTGCAAATTCAAATGGAGACATATCATATATGTTTTTGGGGTGCCTTTCTGCAAGGATTTCAGCAGTGATGTTATCATGATGTGTTGTGCAACTTTTGAGACAAGGTGTGAGCACCTGGTTCAGAAGTTTTCGGTCTGTTTGTCTGCAGCATTTCAACTTCAGTGCATTTGAAATGTTGTTCATCTGATCTTTCAAATCTATTCCAAGTCATCTTCTTTCTTCAAGTTAGCCCCTATCATATTGTCATATGCATAGTGGCTGGCCTCAAACCTTTGTTGCTCCTTCCTGTGTGTCAATTTCACCGACACTACTCCGTCTCCGGAATCATGGTTTTACTTTCATGTTATTTAAAATTCTTGTAATGCTTGTTGTTCATGTCATGCTATCATGCTACTTGCACCTAAATTAAGGCTTAGACCAAAGCCATTACAATGTAAGTAAATGCAAATGAAGTTGATGACTTGTCGTCACCACCTTCATTTAAAGTTGACTAGACAGGGTCACATCATGTAAATAAAACTTGAACATGCCATCCTTGTTTGATTTTGCATCCGTTGCTTACTTGTGTGTTTTCCTTGCCGGTATCTTACGTTAGCACCCGAGACTGACGAGGAGACTTACGTGGAGCTGTCCGACACCGAGCCCGAGGGTACCGTGAGTGCTGCTTCGACTACCTTACCAGGCAAGGGGGAGATCTGTGTCATTACTTTATAACTTTCTGCTCGTGCCTAGCTGTAGATCTAGAACGTTATTGCTTGGTCCTATTTATCTTATATGCCATGTGTAAAAACCATACAGCCATGATCCCCACATCCCAGCAAACCATTGTTCGGCTAAGTTACCGCTGCTCAGCCATTGCTTAGTATGGATAGAAAACTTGCTGCTTACCCTATATACTTATGGTTGGGATACCATGTTATAAAAGAAGTTGGTTGATATTTATTATTGTTAAATGGTGTTATTTATATTTGACGAAAGGTGGAAGGCTGGACTATTCCCGTCTGGTGCTTTGTTCCATTTGAGTCACCTAGGACCCGAGTTCCGGGTATTGTGTTTCTTGACGAGCGTGCCTAATCGTGTGTGGGGTTTTATGGGGCCCCCTTGTCTTACCTACCTAGCCTCGTACATTCTAGTGGTGGCCCGAGCTGATTTACATTTGCAATGTGTGTGTGCTGGTTGGATCCCCAGTTGTTTCCAAACCAACCAGGGCCAAGAGGACATAGTTTCTTGGCTGGCCCACATTGTCCGGCTGAGGACCCGGTCTCATAAGAGAACTAACCGGTTATCCAAACCTGCGACAGACGGTAGAGACCGATTCGAGAGCGTGGCCAGCTTTTGAGTTGGGTGTCGACTCACCGGGGGCCACCCGGATTTGTGCGTTGTTAGTTAGAGGGACTCTGACGTTCCGGAGTTTCAGGCGCTTACCTAGCCATGTGGAAACCGGGCGTACATGCGACGTCTATAATGGACAGTTGGTACACCCCTGCAGGGTAAATCTTTTCGAAAAGCCGTGTCCGCGGTTATGGACTACTTGAGACCTACTCCTTGTTCATAGAATAACGTCAATTATAATCATGCTATAAAACTTGACAAACCGTGTGCGTGCCTTGGTTGTCTTTCTTCGTCCAGGGGGGACCGAGAGAGAAACGAGGTTGTGTTATGTTTGCGTAAGTAGGTGGATAGCCGACTTATGACACGTTGTCAACGTAACTTCTTGGATCTCATCTTTATTCTGATAGAACGAGTAGCCACCATATATGCTAGTACGTCTGCAACCTGTCTACATCTTTACCTTACCTGTAGCGTTAGTTATTCCGTAATGACATGTTCTCACCCCCGTTTACATTTCTGTCTTTACCGCTTTGCCTGATCGGCCGCTGCAGTGGACTACTACCTCGACCCCAGTACCGTACGTTACTTCGTGGAGGTGCCCCCGGAGGATGACGAGGAGTACGAGTACCTCGACCAGTAGGATCTTATAGTTGGGTTCAGACGTTCCCGTGGGTGGATATTCATGTGCAGCCCTCTCTAGGGCAATTTGGATCTTGACCGTACTCGGTCCCTACTATGTTTCCGCTTGTTGTATTGATGTACTGATGAGATGTACTCATGGTGATGTTATGTTGTTAGACAGTGGCGTTGTATGCCCTGCTCTAATTATTTTCTATATGTATTTTCTTCTTATAGAGTTATGCTTATATACTTGTTGTCGATAATCCGGCAGCAACACGAGTGCGAGTGTCGTGCGCCGGTGGCGTTTGATGCGCTTCTAACTCCGACCGGACGCGAAAGCGACTAGTTAGAGTTAGTACCGCGTCAGGGGCCTTACAACAGGCCCCACCTGCAGGTACTTCTTCTTCCTCTATCTCTCTCTTTCTCTCCAAAAACATGAGTTCTGCTCCTCTATTCACGTTCTTGATGTTCTTGGAGAGGATTTTCTATCTCTCTCTACAACCCTTCGTTTGAGCTAAGATTTTGATCAAATACTCCCTGGTATGTAACTCCTCCACCCCTCCAATTAGATTTGTGATTGGTGGCTTCATTTGTGAGTATTTAGTAGTTCTTGGTGTTGTTTATATGAGCTTGCATGCATGTGTAAAAATTTATTTTCCAAGTTTTGATGCAAGTTCATGCCTTAGGTAAGTGAGTAGAGTAGTTCGCCTCAACTCACTTTGTTTAATTTCTTGTTTTTTTGAATTGTCAAAAATTTCAGAAATGAGTTTGCTAGGAAAAGCAAAGGGGTGGCTTGGGAAGAAGAAGCCCGAGCGCTCCGATCGAGTTACTAGAGTTGCAGCTTCACCCTCGGCTGCTAGGGTGAGCTACAATGAAGATCATGTGCCCCTAGAGTTGTTGGAGAACACGAGTCCTGCACGTGCAATGATGTATCTATGCGATGATTTTCTTGAAGTTGCAGGAATCAAGGAGGAATTTTATGGCCTTTGTGCCAATGCAGGTTTGACACGGCTAGCACTATGCCGTGTGATACAGTATAAAAAACTCACCTCATGTTTTATTAATAGTTTCGGATATAACAATGATGCTAGGGTTATTAAGTTTAAAATTTACGATGTGCTTATGACCATGTCTTTGGCAAGATTTTGTGATATAATAGGTGTGCCGAACGCCGGTCAGACGGCAAGGATGAACTCTCAGACCTCCGAGTTGAGGACACTCTTCGACTCTCTTTGTAGCCAGGAGACGATGGATATCCGACGTACAAAGATTTCCAGCATTTTATTCCCCCTTCTCAGGTATTTTTCATATTTTATTGCCAGAGGGGTGTTGGCTCGTGACAACTCAAGCAACGGTTCTGTACCAAATTTTTCTATCTATGCGAACGCCCTCTCTGGTAGGAGTGATTATAATGTGGGTGCCTTAATTGCTTGACACCTTGCTATGAATGGTAACAAGGGTGATTTATTTGGTGGCGTTTACGCCACACTTATTCTCGAGTCTCTTGATGGCACCCCACATCCTGATGATGTTCCCTTTTCTTACTCAATTCTTGATCTTGTTGCTATGAAGAGGCATAAGTTTGTTACCATGAATTCCGAGTTTGGTAACCTTAATTATATTTTGAGGTTTGATAAAACTATTATTAGGGAGATCCGTCTACCTGCACCACTTTTGTTTGATTATGCCCGCAGGAGAGGATGGTCCTTCAATGATATCCAGTTTGATGAGTTCATGGCCCAGTATCAGTCTCATAACCCCATAGAGGGGGTTGTGCCTGACGAGGGGGGGCACAGTGAGTTCTCACCTTACCAGGGGGAGACCGTCACCCAGTTTGGTGAGGGGTCTTCCTCTGCTTGGAGCGCGGAGCCTTCCTGATGGGAGGACCCGAGGACTTCGCTGTACGCACCGGAGGGCTCGTACGATTCATGGACTTACCCGTACCAACCCGGAGCAGGAGGCTCCTGGGGGCAGTAGGTGCTACCAACTTAGGCCAAAAGCCTAAGCTTGGGGGAGTACGTGGCCTTCTCCCTTTTCCATTGTATTATCCGTTTTTATTTTTTTTGCTTTGGTCTTTTCGAAGTTTTTGCCCGTTCTTCTTTGTTCTTTTAATTTGCAAAAACAACAAAAAGATTTCTCTTTTCTTTTGCTTCCGTTTAACCTTTGAAAAAACCCAAAAAGATTTTCCTTTTCTCTCTTTAGTTTGCTTTTCTTTTAGAAGTTCAGCTCGAGTCCGCGATGGAATTTGATTATATTTCCCACGTTCGATCATGCAAGTGACAAGGCAGTAATGACGAAGATCGACAGAAGGGAAGCAACAAGGAAAACCGGTATGAACTCTTCTTGTTTCTACTTTTGTACATATGCCTGTACTTATGACCTAGAGACCAGCTTGTAGTGACATAGTTCTATGTTTACAATGTTTTCCCACTGTTCATGCTTTCTTTGTGGATGATCTCATATATCTAGAGTGCATAATGTGTTGTTGAAATGATTTACATGCATTGCATTGTTCATGGTTTGGCATATTAAAGTGGTATTTCCCTTCGGAGAATTTTTGGATTGACTTGGCACATGTTCGCACATGCTTATGACTGAAAAGTCTAGCATGAGTTGATGATCTTTTTTATTTCAGAATAGTTATATCACTTCCATGCCCGATTCAATGTTGCTTTGTCGCTCTGCATGATTATGACAATTATTGCTCTCTAGTTGGTCGCTTCCCAGTGTTTTGCTAGACTTCAGTCGCACTAAGCGGAATTCTGCTTGTGTATCCAAACTCCTTTTCAAACCAGTTATTCCACTTGAGTCGGCCATACCTTCATATATGTGGTATTTACCGGCCACCCCTAACTTAGAGTTTCTTGTGCCATCTCGAAATTTATTCAAAATCTTCCCTTTTGTAACCGTACAAGCTCATGGTGTGGTGAGAGAAAATCAGTATCTACCATGCCAAAAATATTTTGGCGGGAGTTTTAACTAGTCAAATTTATAAATAAAAAGTTACACCTCCCCCATACTTGATGATGGAATGAAATGGGCCAAATGCTTCTAATGATAGATGGAACGAGAAAACTTCCTTCCATACTTGAGGCAAAATAAAAGGTACCATAGACCGTCAAATGATAGATGGATAAGGGAACAAAAGTGTAAGCAAAAAGCATTAATATAGTTGGCATGGGAGATATTGAGAGACCTTTACCGTTAACCGTTGACTGGAAAGTTGCACTTCTCAAAAGAATTTTATCTCTGTTTTCAAAACCAAGAGCTCTGGCACATGTTTAGTTTTTGCTTCCAACCACGGGTTTTCAACCTTGCCATCAAAAAGCCACGGTTCGAGAGTCTCCCCTTCTTTCTTCAAAGCACCAACTATTGAGAGCATAATTGTCATTCTTAGTGTAACGTGCATTGTCCCAAAGTACCACATTGTCTTCTGCATGATTGTGATATTGCTTGTTCTGAAATTCTTAGTTCTAGTCTCCTTTAAAACTTCGGAGGAGTTTCTGCATTTATGTTTTGCTTCATTCATGGAGGCTAGCAAGATACCACTCTAGTATGTTAAGCTATGTGCATTGTGATCTTGTCTTGATTTTCAGCAGCATATTATTTACTTTTGGTTGTTTGTGATTGATCACTTGAAATAAGGATTGCTTCGTGCATTGTCCTCATAGCATTGTTTGAATACTTGCTAAACTATTTTCGTATTACATGCTTATATACATCTTATGAAGAAAAAGAGTTTGTTAAAGTTTTCTTTGTCGCGTCCAGTTCGTTAAACTGAATTTCTTAAGGACAAGCAATATGCTAAGCTTGGGGGAGTTGATACGTCTCAAACGTATCTACTTTTCCAAACACTTTTCCTATTGTTTTGACCTTATTCTTCCATGATTTGAACTAAACTAACCCGGACTGATGGTGTTTTCAGTAGAGCTGCCTGTATGGTTTTATTATGTGCAGGTTTATGGATTTTTAGGTGCTTCAGAAAATTGTGGGAAAATACACAGAAAATCCACACACCAGGAGTTACTTTTCCAGTTTCCGTCGCGGAGCGGCCGCCACCCTTGTTCTTCCTCGGGAGGGCTAATCTAGAGGCTGATTTGGCCTCTGGAGAGGGGAGATCGTCGCCATCGTCATCACCATCACCACTCCATCCTCCCTCCATGAATTCTCTTCACATGTGTGAGTAATTCCCTCCTATAGGCAAAGGGGATGGTAGGGATTGGATGAGTTTGATCATGTAATAGTTCGTCAGATTGTTTGGGGCATGTTGCCTATCATCTACTTTGGTGTTTATCAGCTTTGCTACAACTTGTTGCTCTTAATGCTTATCACTTTGGGCCCGAGTGCCATGTTTTCAGATCTGAACCACTTATGTTTTCATGAGTATATTTATGCTCTTGATCCTATCTATGATTTGTATGAACCTATTATGGTCCGTAACCGGCGATCCCAAAGGAGACAGCTTAGGACACCAAAGGATTTCATGCATTCATTGATTTTATTGCTTTGTTCTGGTGCTCTTTTACAGGAGCACCTTAATCTCCATAAGTTCCCTTTGGCCCCGTTCGTAGTGGGATGGTAGGACAAAAGATGTTGTGCAAGTTCTTATTGCAAGCACGCACAACTACCTATGGGATACATGCCTAATGTTTGATATTTTCCTAGATGATCATTGTTTTTCTGTGTGCCTTGCCCCGTGTAGAATCTATTACATGTTCACTCTTATCCAAGCAGCGCCCGACCATCCATCTCCCTAGCCTAAAGTGCTTTAATCCTGCTGGTTACTAGTTGTTACTTTTGCTGTTTTACTTTTGCTGTCTCCACTACCACTATCATACCACCATTGCTATTAATATTTTTTTGCAAGCACGTATATTTCAGGTGCGGTTGAATTGAGAACTCAACTGTCAAAGCTTATAAATATTCTTTGGCTCCCCTTGTGTCGAATCAATAAATTGGGTTAACTTACCCACGAAGACTATCTCGATCCCCTACTGTTGAGGGTCATCAGCCACCCAGGGTCCCCCCGGCTTCGGCGACGACAACAGAGCCACCGTCGAGCGCTTCAAACCTTCATTGCTCAGGAGGAAGAAAGGGATATGGCTATGGTAGTGGAAGCTTCCCTCCATGAGGAGGAAGATCGTCAGTGTGATCTGGCGAGGTACGAGGAAAACGCCCGCTTCGCGGAAGGTTCTCGGGAGCGGCTGGAAGAGAATGCCCGTAGACGGAGGGGTTTCTCCTCTAGTGGCTCCAAATGATGGATCTTTTAGCTAGTAGTAAATATTTTAGGTTCATCAGTATATCGTCGATGGACCGCTAGTTGAAATGAGCTAGATGCGAGGGTAAATCTATTTCAGTACGTACTTGACGCTAGTTCAGGGTTTATTTTGGTTAGTTCTTATAGTTGAACTAATTGGAGAAAAGGAACCATGCTCCTTTATGCAATGGAGATCTATGTTATGCAATGAAAATCTATTGTCAGTGAATCCTATGCTTGTATTGCTCTTGTTTGATTGATTGCCAGATGCAAAGTCTTTTTCAGATACAGATGAAGAAAAGCATACATGTCATTAAAACAGACTTTTGGAAATGGAAGAGTTGGCCTACCCGAGAAGCTTGGTACCAGCTGTGAGATTGAACTAGGCCCGGTGAGGAGCGGTGCGGGTGCGTGCTCCTGGCATGCGGCCGTATGATGGCCCTGAAGTAGTGCTCCTTGTTGGTTACCCTAAGTGGAAGGTTATGATGTAGTAGCAAAAAATTTCCCTTACATGAGGACTGTAAGGTTTATCGAATCCATGAGGACTCCGAAGATAAACAAGAAGGTGTCTTCTTCTCTGGCGCTAACAGAAGATGTGGACCTGCACACAAAAGAAAATAACTTTGCTCCCAACGAGTACAGAGAGGTTGGTAATCTCTCCGGCCTTGTCGTTTGCAAAGGATCAAACGCACGGTGGAAATAGTGATGGTGATTGCAAATGAAAGGAAATAAAGTAGTAAAGATTTGAAGTGTAAACAATGGTGGAAATATGGACCGGGGTTCCATGATGTTCACTAGTAATTTCTCTCGCCCAAAATACGATAAAACAACTAAGCTAGGTGAAAAAATTAAAGCTGGGAAATTGACAGTATTTTAAATGCAGGACAATGCTAATTATGCCACAAGAAAGTTAGAGGCTCAAAAGTATGGGAAGTACGCCAAAACAAGTACACCGTTTATCCATCAGCATCTACTTACTAATCATCCACCTTGAGATATTTATCCATAACATCTCACTAGTATTAAGTTGCGAGCCCCACCTGATACGTCTCAAACGTATCTATAATTTTTGCTTGCTCCATGCATGTTTTGTGTGATTTTGCTATGGTCTAGATACACTTGCATACACTTTTGATCATATTTGGACAAACTTATTAACTCAGTGCACCACAGTGCCAGTTCCGGTTTTATGCTGTTTTCTATTTCAGGTTTCCCCCCATATTAAAAGTGCTCCGAAAATTCAGAAAAATCGGATAAAAAATCAGAGTACCGGAAGCTTCCGGAAACACATGGGAGGGGACAGAGGGGACCCGCCAGGGCCCCAGGCGCCCTCCCGACGCGCCCTGGGGTGAGGTTGCGCCAGGGGGCCACCTGGACCCCTGGTGGGGCCCCTGGATGCCCCCCTTTGCCTATATATTCTCCGTGACGCGAAACCTCCGAAGACAAAACCCTTTTTCGCGATCTCGCCTCTCTTCCGCCGCCGCCGCGCTTCCAAGATCGGGAGCGCCAGCAGACCTCTTTCCGGCACCCTGCCGGAGGGAGGATTGACCTCTGGGAGCTTCTCCTCCACCATGGACGCTTCCCGGATAATCCATGAGTAGGCTACCTTGGACCATGTGTAACAGCCCGACATTTTCACCCAAATTCAAAGGATTGTGTGTTGCTTTATTTTTGCTGATTTCTATAATTGTTTTTAGTATTTGCTTCGCTGATTTATTAATTGGTGTATATTTTCCCCCTCTTCCTCGTACCAGAATGCGTGACTAAACCTTTGTCGGGACCCGGGGTTAGCGTATGCAAGTCCCGCTACGACATAGTCATATGGAGAGCCGAGTACCGTACCCACTTGTCTAAGCAGACAAGGCCAAGCACAAAACTTTCTCGGAAAGCATCGTACGTGAGGGGCATCCCATCCAAGCCGGATGATCAACTGAGATGGGTCCTCATCGTCCGCACACAAGTCTAAATGATATGGGTGATGAAATACCATATTCATAGGTATCATTGCAATTCTCTAAAAAGTATACATTTTATTGATAACCCTCACAGAGTGCACACAGAGATCACAAGTCTGTGATCCAACATTACAACAAACAAGCGGAAGCAAAGTAGGTCTGAGTACAGACAAGTTTAACAAATGGCTTAAGAAGCCTTATTTAAATACAAGCCCTCCACGAGGGAACCAGTCGTCTGACTGGGACTACACTAGCTTGTTCTTCAGTCGTCGAGCTCGATGAAGAATCCACCTTCGGGGTCAGTGGGTTCATCTAAAACATAGAATAAGCAAACGTGAGTACAAAGTCGTACTCAGCAAGACTTACGTAGGAACTATACTACTGATGCACATGTATCAAGGTAAAGGGAGGTGGGGTTCAATTGCAGAAGTGCCAGCTTTGACTTGGCTAGTCCTGAACTACGAATACCAGAATTGAGGTAAGAAGCGTACACGAGTCCACTACATTCTCCAACCAATTACACCACTATGGTGCCTTCCTCGACTTCCCCACGAGAAAGCATGCCATAGCACTCACACTTATCTTGGCAAGTTTTATAAGTATCCGGTTCAAGTTGTCTAATAATCAGGCACAGTTTTCCAAGTAGTCCCTTACCGCAGACGCGGCTATTCGAATAGTTTATTAACCCTGCAGGGGTGTACTGCTACACACCTGAAACCATAAGTTACCGCCGGGATCTCGTCACCCTTCAAGCGGGTGTCGGCGAGGATAATCTCCACAACTTTTACCTCACATCCAACTCAGGTTCAATGAACACGCCTATCTGGGATGGTTTCCACAATCATAACCCGGCCGGTTAACCGAAGTGGTCCCAGAAGATGTGTGCGTGGTGCATAAGCCGTTCTCGGTTGAGCCGTTCTCTCACCTTGCATCCAGGCCACAAACCTACCAGAACTCCGAACTACTGCGACTCATTGAACTGAGAAGGGGTGAGTTAGTAGGTTGAGCGGGGATCCGTTTGCCCAACATGTGGTAGTACTCTTCAGCTTGGATCACCACACAAGAACTCGGGCTTAAGGCGGTGTTCAAGGAGACAACCCACTGTGTACTCCTAAACAACCTCTCATCGTTCACCTTGTATTAGGGTAGATTCACCAACACATTTCCACCATCATCAACATGATCACTACCATCCCGACTCACATAACAGTATCAACATTGTATCACTCTAAGAATGCAATAAGCAGTAACAGTTGCAGGGTTCACATGATATCAACCAACTCCTACATTTGCTAGGATTGTGGTTTGCTTACTACTGTGACAAATGATAGGTCATGCAAAGGAATGGGTTCATCTATGCGGTAGAAACGTAGCATGGTAATCATCCTACACAATGCATAAGCGAGACATGAGAGGGAAGTGGGATTTTATCGACATGATCAATGGGGGTTTGCTTGCCTTGCTAACGAGGTTCAGTCTCGGGATCTTCAACGAAGGGGGCTGCCTCCTGTTCCGGTTCCACCTCTACTCGACAAACAACAAGCAAGGGAGCACAATAAGTACAATGCACAATCACATGGTTAAAGGTTGAAACTTGATGTATATGTTTCTGATGTGTGAGGCAATTCCATTTAAATGGAGTATAATGCAATTGAAATTGCAAATTCAAACTCCAATTTGAATTCAATTTAGCCAAGTTACAAAATCTATTGTTTGACCAATGTAATTCATCTTGAAATGTGTATGATATGCCTCTGATGTTCAAGTGAAATGTGGCATGTTGCTAAGGTTCAAATTGCAAAAGCATTTGAATTTAATTTGATTAAATTCCAATTAAACCAAATAGAAAATGCTACTGGGCCCATTTGAAATTCAACTCAAACATAGTTGAAAGTTGTATATTTGGATAGATTATTTTCTCCTGATCATTTTTCATATATTATATGTTAAATTTGGAGTTAATATGAATTTTCTATGAATTTTCAAAGTTTCAGCCTTTTTTTGGATTTTCTGGATTTAATTAAATCAATTATTCAATTTACTGCGTAGGCATGGCGTCAGGCTGACGTAAGGGGGGGGGCTGACTGATGGGACCCACTGGTCAGTGGCTAGGTTAACTAAACCGTGTGGTTAATCTAATCCTAATTAGATTAGGGGTCCTGGGCCCATTGTCAGTGACCCATGGGGGTAGTTAAGTGGGGGGTTAGGTCCTAATGGAGGGGCTCGTTGGCGGGGAGCACTGTTGACGCCGGAATCTCGCCAGCGTTGCAAATCGGGCACGGGAGGAGAAATGGAGCGCACCATCTTGCTCAGCATCGTCGTCCACATCGAATGGACCTGGCCAGAGCTTCACGGGGTCACCGGAGCGTCGCCGGCGTCAACGACGGCGGAAGCAGAAGTTAGGGCTGCATCGGGGAGGGGGCAAACGGGCACCATTTGGGGTGGCGAGTGGCGCGTTGTGAAGCTAGCGCACGCATGAGCCATACGCACGCTCTGGGGCAACGACAGGGGCACGGGAGCAAGGGGGCATCGTCCATGGCGGCGACAGAGCTCTGCTCTCATGGCGGAATCGGCTAGGGGGGATTGAGGAGCTGCAAGGTTGGGGGTGCTGCTCACCAGGAGGTGGTGAACGCGATGGCACAGGCGGTGGAGGCGGGGAGGCTTCAACGGCGATGAATTCGATGGAGTTGGCTTGCGGGTTCGGCGGCGACGTGGAGAAGATTCTGGCGGCTACAGAGCGTCCGAGCTTGATTCCTTCTGCACGGAGACGAATTCGAGGACGGAGAGGAGGATGGACAACACGGCGCAGCTCGGGGACGACGTTGGCCACGCGGTCCTCAATCCATGGCGACAGCGGCGCTCGGGTCGTCGTCGAACTCGGCGAGAGAGAGAGTGGGAGAGGCTCTGGAGGGGGGGAATGGACGCACGGCTCGTCCAGGCGTGGCGTGGCGCGTCTAGGAGACTCCAGAGGGGAAGGTGGCGACTGGGAGAGCGGTGACGTGATCGGCTAGCTCGATGGCATTCCACTGAGTAGCTTGGAGGCGCGGGGTGGGGAAGAAGACCCCTGTGCCCCTGGTGGGCTGGCTGGGCTGGCTTCGCCTAGGCGACAGGTAAGGGTTTTTCTATTTTTCTTTTCTGTTTAATCTTTCCTTTCTGTTTTTCTTTTCTGTAATTTGTTTTGATGTGCTAAATAAATAGCTAGGCATTTTATTAAATGCTAAAACTTTTTACATGGCCTCATAATATAATAGGCTAGCCACTTGTAAAGTTTGGCACTTTTTAAAATTCAAAACATTTGAATTTTAAATCAAATAGGGGTTTTTGATTAATTCCAAGGTCCTATTTGAATATTTGAAAAATCCATGAGCATGGGGTGGGTCCCACATCAATGGAAATGTGACCACACTCATTTATAAGACTTTTCAAAAATCAAACATGAATTTTTGGAGAAGATTTATTTCTGTCCTTTTGAATTAATTCATCTAGGGGGGTGTTCCTTCTCCCATTTGAGTTTGAATTTGATTTCAATTGATTTCTGTTGAAATTTTTAACATGATGCAAGGTGACTTGCTAATCCTAGCACATACCTAACTTGGAGAAGTCTGCGGGAGGAAGGAGGGGTACTCGGTACGGAGACGGTCTTCTCATTCCCACGTGGCTTCTCTCTTAGAGTGGTGTGACCATTGCACTTTCAGAAACTTAATCTTCTGACGACGAGTGACACGCTCTGCGGAATCAAGAATACGAACGTGGTACTCTCGATAAGAAAGGTCATCTTGGAGATCAAGCGTTTCATGGTCGACTTCGCGGATGGGGTCCTTGAAGCAACGCCTGAGTTGTGACACGTAGAATACATCATGTACTCGGGAAAGGTGCGGGGGTAGTTCAAGTTGGTAGGCAACTTCTCCACGTTTAGCAAGAATGCGGAAAGGTCCGATGTAACGTGGGGCCAACTTGCCTTTGATACCGAAACGTTGGGTTCCCTTCAGAGGATTAACCCGAAGGTAAGCCTTCTCATCCAGATTGTACCTCTCTCGCCTATGATGACGATCATAGTAGCTTTTCTGACGAGACTGGGCTGCTTTTAATTGATCAGAAACAATGCGAACTTGCTCTTCTGCTTCCTTGATCATATCCGGTCCAAATAATTGTCTTTCACCGGTTTCTGACCAGTTTAGGGGTGTTCGACATCGTCGTCCATATAAGAGTTCAAAAGGAGCCATGTTCAGACTAGATTGGAAACTATTGTTATAAGAAAATTCGGCGAATGGAAGATACTTCTCCCAATTCTTTCCGAATGATACAACACAAGCTCTGAGCATGTCTTCAAGAATTTGGTTAACCCTTTCGACTTGACCGCTAGACTGAGGATGGAAAGCTGTACTAAAGGAGAGATGAGTTCCCATAGCATTCTGAAAGCTTCCCCAGAATCTAGAGGTGAAAAGGCTACCACGATCAGAATTGATTTCCAAAGGAACACCATGAAGGGACACAATTCTAGAGATGTACAAGTCCGCTAACTGGCTGGCAGTTATAGAGTTGCGAACTGGAAGGAATTGTGCAACTTTGGAAAGCCTATCTACCACAACGAAGATGGCATCCTTTCCTTTCTGGGTTTTTGGAAAGCCAGTGATGAAATCTATAGTGACTTTGTCCCATTTCCACTCTGGAATAGGAAAAGGTTGAAGTGTACCAGCAGGTCTTTGATATTCGGCCTTAATGCGACGACAAACATCACATTCGGCAATGAACTGCGAAATTTGTCGCTTCATCCTAGTCCACCAAAATCTCTGGCGTAGGTCTCGGTACATCTTTGTGCTACCAGGATGAATCGAAAGGGGTGTGTCATGGGCCTCCTTAAGAATTAGCCTCCTAAGATTGTGTTTTCGTGGTACAACCAATCGAGTGCCAAAGAAAACGACACCTTGATCATTCATGGAGAAACATTTAGCAACTCCGCTAGCAATGTTCTTCTTGATCTCTCGAATACCACTATCACGTCTCTGGGCGGCTATGATTTTATCCTCAAGGGTTGGTTTCGCCACCAAGGTAGAAAGATAGCCATGAGGAACAATCTCAAGATTGAGCTTGCGAAATTCCTCATGAAGAAGTGGTAGATACTGTTGTAACATGAGGTTGTTACAATATGACTTACGACTTAGTGCATCAGCCATGACATTGGCTTTGCCTGGGGTGTAAGAAATTCCTACGTCGTAATCTTTTATCAACTCAATCCAGCGTCTTTGCCTGATATTAAGATCTGGCTGGGTGAATATGTATTTGAGGCTTTGGTGGTCGGAATAGATTTCACAACGATTACCAAGGAGGTAATGTCGCCAAGTTGTCAGGGCATGAACTACGGCAGCGAGTTCAAGATCCTGGGTAGGATAGTTCTCTTCATGTGGCCGCAACTGGCGTGAAGCATAAGCTACCACATGTCTATCTTGCATAAGTATGCATCCTAACCCTTTCCGTGAGGCGTCACAAAAGATCTCGAAATCCTTTTTGGTGTCTGGAGGCGCAAGTACGGGTGCAGAATTCAATCTCCTTTTTAGCTCTTGAAAGCTTTCCTCGCACTTGGGAGTCCATAGGAATTTCTTATCTTTCTTGAGGAGTTCAGTTAGTGGCTTTGAAACTTTGGAAAAGTTCTTGACGAAGCGACGACAATAGCTGGCTAGGACAAGAAAAATCCTAACTTGCTTAACCGATTCAGGTGGAGTCCAGTCAAGGACGGCCTGAACTCTCTCGGGATTCACAGCAATGCCTTTTTCAGAAATCACGTGGCCTAAGTAGGTCACTTCTGGTAGCCAAAATTCACACTTGGAGAATTTAGCATACAGGCGATGCTCTCTAAGTTTCATCAATACCAGCCTTAGATGTTCGGCATGTTCTTCTTCGTTCTTCCAGTAGATGAGAATGTCATCGAGATAAACTACAACAAATTTATCTAAGTACTCCATGAAGATCGAATTCATCATGCGCGAGAAAGTGGCGGGGGCATTGGTTAAACCGAAGGACATGACGGTGTACTCGTAAAGACCATAACGAGTAGTGAAAGCCGTTTTTGGAATGTCCTCGTTTCGGATTTTGATTTGATGATAACCCAATCTCAAATCCATCTTGGAGAAGATAGAGGATCCAACAAGTTGATCATAAAGATCATCGATCCTGGGCAGTGGGTACTTGTTCTTTATCGTCGCTAGATTTAGCGGGCGATAGTCTACGCACATCCTTTCTGTTCCATCTTTCTTCGTTACGAACAGAACGGGGCAACCCCATGGCGATGAGCTAGGGCGGATGAAGCCTTTTTCCAACAACGCTTCAAGTTGGATTTTAAGCTCAGCTAACTCACGTGGGGCCATTTTGTATGGGCGTTCTGAAATTGGTGCGGTTCCTAGCATAAGATCCACTATGAACTCTACACATCTGTCGGGTGTCATGCCCGGCAGCTCTTCACGAAAGACATCCGGGAAGTCACGAACCACCGGAATATCTTCAAGTTCGGGAAGGGGAAATACATTCAAAGAATGCACCTGGGTTCTCGTTCTGGTTGAGGTGTAGTTGACTGTCTTGCCTGAAGGATGGGTTAGTTTCACTGATTTGCCTCTACAATCAAGGTAGGCATTCTGCCTTGACAGCCAATCCATGCCAAGGATTACATCGATGTACGAAGATTTGAGGGCTATGAGTGAAGCAAGGAATACTAAACCCACAATTGCAATTTGATTACCATGGCTTACTCTATTAGCTTGCCATCTCGACCCTGGAGTTTGAATAATCATTGGGGTGGACAATTCAACAAAAGATAATTCATGACGAAGTGCATAACTTTCCGACATGAATGAATGAGATGCTCCTGGATCGAAAAGAACAGAAGTAGGAACATAATTGACTGGGAGCGTACCAAGAATGACGTCAGAAGTGTCGTCAGTCTCTTCAGCTGAGATCTGGTTCACACGTCCACGAGTGGCGGGAGGAGCGGGTTTGGTGGTGTAGACCTTCGGGGGTGGCTTGCCACGACAATTGTTGTTCCCTCCGGCATGGGGTGGAGCATTCTGATTCTGGAGCTGGTTCTAGGGACACTCGCGGGAGTAGTGGTCTGCCTGACCACACTTGTAACAGGCTCCAAAGATAGTGCGTGGAGCTGGGTTGTTCAGTGGATCTGGGTGGAACGAAGTTGGTGGACGAGGCGCCACATAGGATGGCCCCGGTGGGTTGTTCTGGCGAAACATGCTGTTGGGGATCCAGATCTTGCGCTTCTGAGAGCCTGAACTGGATGAACCATCGTCTCTAGGATGTTTGCGGAAGTCATTGGGGGTGTTCATGTCCTCCGCCTTGATGGCCTTGTTGACAAGGACATGGAAGGTGGCGAAGTCATGCAGGTTGAGCTCACGACGGAGTCCAGAATTGAGTCCACGGCGGAAACTCTCTTGCTTCTTAGCGTCGATGGAGACCTCTTCAGCAGCATAACGAGCAAGTCGGTTGAACTCACGACTAAACTCGTCAACAGTCCTCCTGCCTTGGGTGAGGTTGCAGAACTCCTCACTCTTGCGGTCTATAAGACCCTTTGGAATGTGGTGCTCACGGAATGAAGTGCAGAACTCATCCCAAGTGGTGGGCGGTCCAACGGGATGCTTGTTCAGGAAATTCTCCCACCAAGAGCTAGCTGCGCCCTCGAGGTGGTAAGTGGCATAGCTGACCCTGTCACCATCTGCAACATGGCCTGCCTGGAGCTTCCTCTCGATGCTGCGAAGCCAGTCATCGGCGTCAAGGGGCTCGGTGGAGTAGCTGAAAACCGGGGGATGAAGCCGGATGATGTCATTCAAGGACACCAACTTGTTGCGCTGCTGAGTGGTATTGCGGGCAATGACCTCCAGCAAATGGTGAGAGTCTCGGCGGTTCCTCTCAACCTCCATCAGTACCTGAGCCATCGTGGGTGGGGGTGGAAGATTGCCTTCCTCCGGTTCATTTCCTTGACCATGGGCACGACCCAGCTGGCCACGGGTTCCTTGAGACATCCTGAAGGTGAAAACCAAAGTCAAACAGAGTTGATTGGAAGAGTCTAAACAAGGTATTGAAGGTACTGGAAGAATCACAGAGCAAAGGAAGTAATCATCTTGACAACATGTTGATAAAGCATACAAGCCATATATTCACAAGCTGTCATACAATACATACACCGTTTTAGTATAAGCTCCAAGCTAATACAAACGTGATGAAGACGATACAACCTTCAGAGGCACTCGGACTTCCTATACATTATTTAGCTAAGCCTCTGGAACTTAGAACACCTTGCGTACAATATACTAAGATACTACTACATCCTCACTAAAGTAAGACCACAGGCGGTCTCACTCATCTCCATCTCCATAGTAATCCTCGTAAAAGTTACCCGCGTAACCCGGTAGCTGAAGGTGACCATCGGAAAACACGGAGGCCTATGGACCCTGATATCCATTTGGGCAAGGATGGGGCCTAGGTCCAGCGTAGGGTGGAAGCAGAGGACCACGGGGTGGAAAAATGCCTCCAATCTCGGGCCAAGCCACTCGAGAAGGCATCTGTGTCCTGACTGGGTAGATAGCATCATACTCCACTGATCCAACACTCACAAAAGGAGCCAGGAGTGTAAGTGGTCGATACAGACGGACACGGGTGGCGTGAAGCTCAAAACGAAGGGAACGTGCATCACGATCTCTATCTCAAGCGTGCTGAGCAGTGATCTGAACCAAAGGATCCTCCAAAGAGTGATATGTGTACAGTCCGGTGTAATACCCCTCTTCTCTTGGAAGTGCAGCAGGGATATAGCCGAAAGATGTGTCTCCAAGCAAAGTGTGCTCCTCTCTCAGCAGGGTAATACATGAGTATGCAGCATCCTGCACAGCCATGTTCTCAGTCATGCCAATGCCATGTCCAAAATGGATAGGCTGAGTGATCCCATTGTGGTGCGGGTAGATCCTGACAATGCAGTGGAACTGGGTCTGGTTGAAGTCAAGGAACTGCTCCTCAACTGTGTACTCAGGGTACCATCGGTATCCAAAGTAGGAAATCATCTCGATCAGCATGGCGGGATGCCCACGCACACCGAGGCACCTAGTCAAACGAACAATCTGCCGAGGGGGAAGATGTGCCATCTGAAACAGAAAGAAGGAGTTTGCAAATGCATCAGATTATGAAGAAACTTGGAATGACTCGGGCAGCATAACGGTTGTAATTGCAAGAAAAGACAATTTCTTACAACATGGAAACATCACTTACATACGATGTAAGAAATCAGGAAGCACAACAACTCTAACAAACCGATCACAACTTTCCTACGGCTACAAGGAAGCAAACAACGAGATGTTCTAGTAAGACATAGATGAGCCTAGTCCTATCTTCCCGTAGAACAAGCTGAGGGTGACTCAGAACTCAGAACGATGAGAGTAAGGAGAAAAAGAAGCCTTACGTTGTTCCCTTATATACCCAGAGTAACTATATAAATATAGCAAGCTAGACTCGACTTCGGCCAAGGCTGATAATCCTACAGTCAGTCCCGCTCTGATACCAAGTCTGTCGGGACCCGGGGTTAGCGTATGCAAGTCCCGCTACGACATAGTCATATGGAGAGCCGAGAACCGTACCCACTTGTCTAAGCAGACAAGGCCAAGCACAGAATGTTCTCGGAAAGCATCGTATGTGAGGGGCATCCCATCCAGGCCGGATGATCAAATGAGATGGGTCCTCATCGTCCGCACACAAGTCTAAATGATATGGGTGATGAACTCCCATATTCACAGACAAGTCGCCTCAACCATAGTATCGACTATCTCATAACTCTTACATAGACTTACTCCAGCCCGATCACTTAGTCTGGGTCTAGGGCGGGCTCGATCATACAACAAAGTGTGCACGAGACAAAGTCTCGAACAATCGCATCGCGATGCCCCAAGCTGCGCACATCTAAGGGCCACTTGGTGTATAAAATACCGCCAGCCAGATCACAACTAAGGTCTCGAAAACCCATACAAAGACATGCATGTTATAAACATACACGCAACACACATGCCTTGTATGAACAGCAGGTATCATTGCAATTCTCTACAAAGTATAAATTTTATTGATAACTCTCACAGAGTGCACACAGATATCACAAGTTTGTGATCCAACATTACAACAAACAAGCAGAAGCAAAGTAGGTATGAGTAAAGACAAGTTTAACAAATGGCTTAAGAAGCCTTATTTAAACACAAGCCCTCCACGAGGGAACCAGTCGTCTGACTAGGACTACACTAGCTTGGTCTTCAGTCGTCGAGCTCGATGAAGAATCCACCTTCTGGGTCAGTGGGTTCATCTAAAACATAGAATAAGCAAACGTGAGTACAAAGTCGTACTCAGCAAGACTTACGTAGGAACTATGCTACTCATGCACATGTATCAAGGTAAAGGGAGGTGGGGTTCAATTGCAGAAGTGCCAGCATTGACTTGGCTAGTCCTGAACTACGAGTACCAGACTTGAGGTAAGAAGCGTGCACGAGTCCACTACATTCTCCAACCAATTACACCACTATGGTGCCTTCCTCGACTTCCCCACGAGAAAGCACGCCATAGCACTCACACTTATCTTGGCAAGTTTTATAAGTATCCGGTTCAAGTTGTCTAATAATCAGGCACAGTTTTCCAAGTAGTCCCTTACCGCGGACGCGGCTATTCGAATAGTTTATTAACCCTGCAGGGGTGTACTGCTACACACATGAAACCATCAGTTACCGCCGGGATCTCGTCACCCTTCAAGAGGGTGTCAGCGAGGATAATCTCCACAACTTTTACCTCACAGCCAACTCAGGTTCAATGAAGACGCCTATCTGGGATGGTTTCCTCAATCGTAACCCGGCCGGTTTACCGAAGTGGTCCCAGAAGATGTGTGCGTGGTGCATAAGCCGGTCTCATTGTACTGCGAACTCCCAGAAGTGCATCCAGGCCACAAACCTACTAGAACTCCGAACTACTTCGACTCATTGAACTGAAAAGGGGTGAGTTAGTAGGTTGAGCGGGGATTCGTTTTCCCAACATGTGGTAGTACTCTTCATCTTGGATCACCACACAAGAACTCGGGCTTAAGGCGATGTTCAACGAGACAACCCACTGTGTACTCCTACACAACCTCTCATCGTTCACCTTGTATTAGGGTAGATTCACCAACACATTTCCACCATCATCAACATGATCACTACCATCCCGACTCACATAACAGTATCAACATTGTATCACTCTAAGAATGCAATAAGTAGTAACAGTTGCAGGGGTCACATGATATCAACCAACTCCTACATTTGCTAGGATTGTGGTTTGCTTACTACTGTGACAAATGATAGGTCATGCAAAGGAATGGGTTCATCTATGCGGTAGAAACGTAGCATGGTAATCATCCTATACAATGCATAAGCGAGACATGAGAGGGAAGTGGGATTTTATCGACATGATCAATGGGGGTTTGCTTGCCTTGCTGACGAGGTTCAGTCTCAGGATCTTCAACGAAGGGGGCTGCCTCTTGTTCCGGTTCCACCTCTACTCGACAAACAACAAGAAAGGGAGCACAATAAGTACAATGCACAATCACATGGTTAAAGGTTGAAACTTGATGTATATGTTTCTGATGTGTGAGGCCATTCCATTTAAATGGAGTATATTGCAATTGAAATTGCAAATTCAAACTCCAATTTGAATTCAATTTAGCCAAGTTACAAAAGCTATTGTTTGACCAATGTAATTCATCTTGAAATGTGTATGATATGCCTCTGATGTTCAAGTGAAATGTGGCATGTTGCTAAGGTTGAAATTGCAAAAGCATTTGAATTTAATTTGATTAAATTCCAATTAAACCAAATAGCAAATGCTACTGGTCCCATTTTAAATTCAACTCAACCGTAGTTGAAAGTTGTATATTTGGATAGATTATTTTCTCCTGATCATTTTTCATATATTATATGTTAAATCTGGAGTTAATATGAATTTTCTATGAATTTTCAAAGTTTCAGCCTTTTTCTGGATTTTCTGGATTTAATTAAATCAATTATTCGATTTACTGCGTAGGCATGGCGTCAGGCTAACGTAAGGGGGGGGCTGACTGCTGGGACCCACTGGTCAGTGGCTGGGTTAACTAAACCGTGCGGTTAATCTAATCCTAATTAGATTAGGGGTCCTGGGCCCACTGTGAGTGACCCATGGGGTTAGTTAAGTGTGTGGTTAGGTCCTAATGGAGGGGCTCATCGGCGGGGAGCACTGTTGACGCCGGAATCTCGCCGGAGTTCCAAATCGGGCACGGGAGGGGAAATGGAGCGCACCATCTTGCTCAGCATCGTCGTCCGCATCGAATGGACCTGGCCAGAGCTTCACGGGGTCACCGGAGCGTCGCCGGCGTCGACGACGGCGGAAGCAGAAGCTAGGGCTGCGTCCGGGAGGGGGCAAACGGGCACCATTTGGGGTGGCGAGTGGCGCATTGTGAAGATAGCACACGCATGAGCCATACACACGCTTTGGGGCAACGACAGGGGCACGGGAGAAAGGGGGGCATCGTCCATGGCGGCGACAGAGCTCTGCTCTCATGGCGGAATCGGCTAGGGGGGGGATTGAGGAGCTGCAAGGTTGGGGGTTCTGCTCACCAGGAGGTGGTGAACGCGATGGCACAATCGGTGGCTGCGGGGAGGCTTCAACGGCGATGAATTCGACGGAGTTGGCTTGCGGGTTCGGCGGCGACGTGGGGAAGATTCTGGCGGCTACAGAGCGTCCGAGCTTGATTCCTTCTGCACGGAGACGAATTCGAGGACGGCGAGGAGGATGGACAACACGGCGCAGCTCGGGGATGACGTTGGCCACGCGGGCCTCAATCCATGGCGACAACGGCGCTCGGGTCGTCGTCGAACTCGGCGAGAGAGAGAGAGGGAGAGGCTCTGGAGGGGGGGAATGGACGCACGGCTCGTCCAGGCGTGGCGTGGCGCGTCTAGGAGACTCCAAAGGGGCAGGTGGCGACTGGGAGAGCGGCGACGTGCTCGGCTAGCTCGGTGGCATTCCACCGAGCAGCTTGGAGGCGCGGGGTGGGGAAGAGGACCCCTGTGCCCCTGGTGGGCTGGCTTCGCCTAGGCGACAGGTAAGGGTTTTTCTATTTTTCTTTTCTGTTTAATCTTTCCTTTCAATTTTTCTTTTCTGTAATTTGTTTTGCTGTGCTAAATAAATAGCTAGGCATTTTATTAAATGCTAAAACTTTTTACATGGCCTCATAATATAATAGGCTAGCCACTTGTAAAGTTTGGCACTTTTTAAAATTCAAAACATTTGAATTTTAAATCAAATAGGGGTTTTTGATTAATTCCAAGGTCCTGTTTGAATATTTGAAGAATCCATGAGCATGGGGTGGGTCCCACATCACTGGAAATGTGATCACACTCATTTATAAGACTTTTCAAAAACCAAACAAGAATTTTTCGAGAAGATTTATTTCTGGCCTTTTGAATTAATTCATCTGGGGGGTGTTCCTTCTCCCATTTGAGTTTGAATTTGATTTCATTTGATTTCTTTTGAAATTTTTAACATGATGCAAGGTGACTTGCTAATCCTAGCACATACCTAACTTGGGTTTGTGACAACCTTTTTCCCAAATGGCACACGACCTTTGCGACACCGGGTTCACCCAAGCACCGTCGCAACTTCCGGCACAAGACTAGCCATCGCCATCGGAACGAAAAAAAACCATTTAATAATTAAATAGATTATTTTATTGGGCGTCGGAAAATATTCTCAGAACGGTATCGAAGTGAGGTACAATCCTTCGGCTCGCCGTGCTGAGCACGGGGCTCAAGATTTTGTCTGAATCGGAGGTCGTATGGACTCCCGTCGGTTAGAAACGTGGAGTACCGAACGCGAGAGAGAAGACCCGAGGGCGTTTGCGTAAACCTTCCATCCATGCCAGCCTATATAAAGACCACCACTCTTCCCCTAGCCTTCTAGGGTTTGCCTAACACAAAAATTTCAGCCACCCCCTCAAATTGTTCAGATCTGCTCACCAAGGCCCCAGATTTTCGAAACCCTAGCCCTTAGTCCCTCTCAACAGTCAGATCTAGGAATCATTGGATCAGATCTGGCCACGTCGCCCCCCTGGAGGGATCCAACCGCACCTCCAGCCGATCCGGGCCCCATAGGGCCCTTGATCCGCCGCCGGACCCGCCTCGGCCCATCCTAGCGCCGCCGCTCCTCCTCCCGCCGGCCAGCCGAAGCCACCGACGTCCAGCCCGGGTGAGCTCCCTCCTCACCTCTGTTACGCCCCTCTCCTTCTCCTTCTCCTTCTCCTCCCTCCTCACCTCCTCCTCCGTCTTCCCTTTCCGCAGCTTGCCGGCAGCAGAGCCGCCATGGACGCCGGAGCCGCGTGCCACCGCTGCCTTGGATGGCCAGTCCGAGCTACGCTGACCCCGGAACCACGTCACTACGCCGCCCAGCGCACGGATCCGGGCGGATCTGCAACTGCCGCCCCTTGCTCCGGCCTCTCCGCGCCTCCTCGCCTCGCCGGAGGCCACCGCTCGCCGACGGAGTCGCCGGCCGCCGCCAGCTTACCCGATCCAGCCAATTGTCGACCTGGGCCGGCCTGCAGCCGCGGCCCAGCCGCCCCTCTACCCAGCACGGCCCACGGCCTCACAAGCACCCATGGGCGTACCCCACTATCCCGCGACTCTCTACTGTTGGGCCGAGGCCCATGGTCAGGGCCTTTCATTTTTTTCCTTCTGTTGTTTTTTTTTCTTTTTCTAATTTCTGCTAAGTCCCTAGACCAGTAGTATATTATTTCTTTTTGCATGGGTTACAATTACTTGTTACTGATGCTCATATACATGAAACTTTGTTGCCATGCCTTCCTTGTCATGTCTACTGTTGATCCATGTCATTTTGATGCATGTTTTCATTCATTAGCTAATTATTTCATTGCTCCGAAGTATGCTCCCTGATGTTAACAGCATGTACCCATAAATTCTTATGCTTGTAACTTTTTAACTGTAACTCCGTTTGGAGTTTTCTTTACATGTTACTTGACTAGAATTTTATGTACTTTGTGTTTATGCCATTGTTTTATGTTGTTAACCAACCTAAAATATGATTTAGGGCAGAACAATACCAAATGTTTAAATTTGTCGTGGGGTACTTAGTGAATGACATGTTTAGGATTTTGCCTCACTTAAATTGACTAGCATAGATAGTTTACTTTGTGCTTCACCTCTTTCCATGTTTGTGAGATATGCCATGCTTGAGTGATATGCCATGTTAAAAACCTTTTCTCATGTTTTTTTGACTGTTTACTGTAGGACAACGACCCCACAGTCTTTTATTTCCAAATTTTTTTACACAGGCCTGTTTAAATTCGCTCCCACCAGGAGTCGAACCCACGACCTGGCGTGCTACTAAGTTTGCTGCAACCATTAGGCTACATGACCGTTCGCAAGCTTTTCTCATGTTGTGTAGCTAAACAACTTGAACCATTGTAAATGTGTGGCACCGTCGTGTGTGACGAGTACTCCACTTAACATGTTAGTAACCGCTCTCGACGATAGATACGACACCATAGTGCATTGTCTCGTGTTGCCTTCTTGTTGATGCTTGCTCGTGATTGCTTCGTAGTAATAGATGCTTGCTCGTCGATTTCCTTTTCCAGTTTTTCTTCTTGTGTGCTCCCGTGGTTACTCTCAGAGACGATGCGAGCTTACGATCGACTACACCTTTGGCTTCGTCTTCTCATCAGGTAAGGGGGAGCATATATCATGCTTATAACTTTCAGCTCACTTGCGACTAGGTATAGGATAGAATGACTGCTTCATCCTACCACTTCATATTCATGCATCTCAAATAAACCCAAACGGCCATGTCCTCCACATCCCAGCAAACTTTGTTCGGCTATGTTACTTTTTCTCGCTGCTCATCCACTGCTTAGTATGCATACTAGGATGCTACCAATTGTTACCTCATGTACTCCTTGGATTGGGCTATCACATTATTATATTATTGTGGATGATATGATTATTATAATGTTGACTATACTCGACGAAGGATGGAAGGTCTAGGCTATCCCGCCCCGACGCTTTGTTCCATTCGAGTCACCTAGGATCCGAGTTCCGGGTATTGGTTTTAAGACTGAGCGTGCCTAACCACGTGTGGGATGCTATGGGGTCCCCTTTTGTTACCTACCTAGCTTCAAACATTTCTAGTGGTGGCCCAAGATGATTTACCATTTGAAAACCGTGTGTGTTACTGGTGAGCTCCCAGCATATTTCAAAAAACTCGGGCCAGCGGAGATAGAGTTCCTTTGTTGGTCCACACCTGGAAGCTAGGGGGCTTCCCAAAGTGATGGGTTAGTTACCCCGACCTCGTCCAGACGGAAGAGTCTGATCTGAGAGCGCGGCTGGCTTTTGGATTGGGTGTCGACTCCCCGGGGGCCACCCGGATTTGTTCGTTGTTAGTTAGAGGGATTATGACGTCCGGTTCTCTCGGAATAACTCTTCAATGAGTGTCTTTAATGGGCCCGACTGAGAGAGTCGGTACATGCGGAGCCTTGTAATGGGCTGTTGGTACACCCCTGCAGGGTTAAATCTTTTCGAGAAGCCGTGTCCACGGTTATGGACGACTTGAGACCTACTCCTTGTTCATAGACAACAACAACAAATATTATCTTAATAACTTGATCAACGTGTGAGTGCCTTGACTACTTCTTCTTCGTCGGGATGCGAAGGTGAGGACAAGGATAGGATATGTGTTATGCTTGCGTAAGTAGCTGATAGCAAGACTTGTTGGAGGCGACTCCTCACGAATGCTTGGTTCTCATCTTACTCTAAATAGATCGTTAGCCACTCATATATTGCTAGTGCGGCTGCAACCTCATCACTACCCCCATCTTACCTTGAGAAGTTAGTTACAAGACTTGTTGATATAGCTCACCCCTTCTTTTCTCTTTTACGCACGTTATGCAAATGATCTTGGACTTCAGAGGAGCTCGACGACCCTTCTTCTGGACACTTTCACGGAGACTCGACGACGACTAGTTAGGAGGATCCCGGCAGAGAGCCTGGACCCGTGTGGTTACGGGAATGGTGTGTTTTACTTTTGCCACTAGGCATTTGATTGTAGTCTTTACTCAGACATGTATCTTCTGCTGATGTATTGTATTAAGGCAATTGTATGCCGATTGTATGAGATGTTGTATTCTTGTAGCTGTAATGTCGTGATATCATGTTGGAAATCCGGGGCATATGACGTTGTCATATGTCGCGATGGGACCGATATGTGCTTCGTCCCCGGATCTGGATGGAAACATCTAGATCTGGAACAGTACCGCATATCGGGCCTTACACCATGGGTCCGTGATCAGTAGCTATGTGATGTTTTCCTCCCCTCTTTGTTCTTCATGGATTACTCCTCGTGAGCTGCCCTACATGATCGAGGCACATATGTAATTTTTGCTGTTGCTATGCTTAGTTTGCTGGGATCTGATGGATTATGAGACTATGTTCAGTTTGTGATTGAGTAATATATTTGGTTCTTATCTTTTATTATTTTGTTCTTGTGTAATCCTTGCATGTTCTCCGTTGCTATTTATTGCTTTGGCCAAGTAGTAGGTAGTGACTCTAAGAGGGAATGTTATGCTCGATTGTGGGTTCATGCCCCCTGATGACACGCTTGAGTGACAGAAACATGAGTTTAGGGGATGTGTTGTTGCCACAAGGGGAAACCAACGGTGCTTGTAACCGCGGTTGCAAAGATTGTTTATTTTATGCAAAGTGCTTTTTAATGCAGTTGTCTGTTGCTTTGGGTTTATGCTTTGGGTGGGGCTCGCAACTTAATACCGGCGAGATGTTCTGGATAGATATCTCAAGGTGGATGATTAGTAGTAGATGCAATTGGATTTCGGTCTACTTATTTTGGCATACCGCCCATGCTTTTGAGCCTCGTCCTTTCTTTGTAGCATAGTTAGCATTGCGGTGCGTTTTTAATCCTGTCAATTGCCCAGCTGTGATTTGTTTACCTCGCATAGAAGTTTTATCGTCTTTTGGGAGAGAGACATCACTAGTGAATATCACGGGACCCCGGTCCATATTCTCATCACTGTTTACACGCTCTTTTATTTTCTGCTTTTACTTTCTAGTTGCTATCACCATTATCATTATCCCTTGTGTTTGATACTTTGTAAACAACAAGGCCGAAGAGATTGACAACCTCTCTGAACTTCGTTGGGAGAAAAGTTATTTGTGCCGTGTGCAGGTCCAGGTTAAGAGAGCAATATCTCAAACGGCGCGTTTCTCTCTTCACCACCTACTTATCACTATCGGAGTCCTACTGGTTCGATACTCAACCTCGGTATCTTCACTGAGAGAATTTTGTTTCTATCCTACACCTCACCTTCCACTTGGGGTAACCAACGATGGGCGGGAAGCCATTATCCTCTCTCGCATATCACCACCCAAGGTGTAAACCCAAAGTAACATACAACTGCATTAACAAACTTTGTGTAAGGTAAACAATCCTTGCAACCGCGGTTACAAGCACCTTTGTTTTCTCCTTGGTGGCAACAACACATCCCCTAGTCTCATGTTTTTGTCACTCAAGCTAGACATCGGGGGGCATGAACCAATAATCAAGCATAAACGCTCCCTCTTGGAGTTACTATCTACTACTTGGACAAAGCAATAAAAAGCAACGGAGATGGAGGTGAAGTTAATAGGTTTAGTGGGATTGCCTCCCCTGTTAACCGCGCCAATAAATGATTCTTGATAACCCACAAGTCTAGGGGATCAATTGTAGCTTTTCGATAAATAAGAGTGTCGAACCCAACGAGGAGCAGAAGGTGTTGATAAGTGACACTGGATAAGGAAAGGCTGCACACACTCAAAGGTAAATATTTAGGGGTTTTTGGTTTAAGCAACAGAAAATTAAAAGACAAGCAAAGTAAACAGGGTAACCGAGGAGAAGCAAGTGACCCAATCCTTTCACAAGGATAAGCCTAGGAACTATACTTATAAAAGCTAAAGCGTTCTCAAGAACACCTGGGAGAGATAGCCAAGTTACTTTCACCATACTCCGCCAAGTAATATGTATTGTGTTGATAAGTGTTGGTGGGTGGATCAATGCTAGTACACCTTCTAGACTAAGATAAGTGTACTCTTATGATTACACACCTTGCAAGCATCCGCAAATAAAAGGTAGTAATTAAGGCATAAGCCTAACCAAAGCATTACGATCAAGGATCCATAACTCCCTTGTGCAAAAGTGTGCGAACTGGGGTCAGGTTTCTGTCACTCCGGAAACCCACCATAAGCATCCTTTGTCCACAATTTATTCCTCTAGGCCCATGAAAGGTGAAGTGTTAAGTGTTCGACTCACATAACACCACTAGAGTAATAACAACACAACTTAAGTATCAAACAACACATAACACTTCAACATCATATGACTACTAACAACTAGACTTCTCCCATGTTCTCAAGAACTAAAGAAACTACTCACAAGACATAAAAGAGATCATGATCAGAGGTGATAGATGGGTGGAAAACAATCTGGACACAATGATATTTCTCCAACAAAACTCAATAGCATTCACCATAAAGTAGTAATCAACACCAACATAGTAGAGAGGATAGATAGTACGGATTACAACACAAGTTGCAATTGTGAGATGAGATGGGATGGAGATGGAGATGGTGCTGATGTTGGGGATGATGTTGATGATGATCTCGATGATGCCCGTGACGATGATGATGATGATAGCGACGATCTCCCCTTCTGCGAGGTGATCTCCCCGGCGGAATCTGACCGCCGGAGATGGCTTTTATCCTCTGTAGGTTTCCGCCCCGTGGCGGCGGCGAAACACGGAAACTCTTCTGTCTTTAGGGTTTCTACCCCAGGGGGGTCTTATAGGTGAGAGGGGGCACCGAGGGGGGCCACCAGCCATCTAGGAGGGTGCCTGGCGCGGCCAGGAGGGGGGCCGCTCCAGGCACCCTTCTGGCTGCCTGGTGGGTCCCCTCACCTCCATCCTCGGTGATCCCCAGTCAATCTTCATAAAAACACTCCCCGTAAATTTTCATCGCATTTGGACTTGATCTGATTCAACAACTTGTTGTCCACTTTTCACCGCTGAATTCTGGTTCTGCTGCTTCGGCACCGGAAAGTTGTAAACTGTGTAAAACAAGCCAAAACAACATATGAACAATACTTTAAAGTGGAATATATCAATGAATAGGATGAAATTAAAATATAAAATAGTGATGCATTTTGGACGTATCAACTCCCCCAAGCTTAGACCTCGCTTGTCCCCAAGCGATTGCTGAGCTCGGTAAACCTGTCGACAAGTTTAGAGAGTGAAGCGTCGATAAAAGAATACAGACAAGAAGCATCAAGATTTCTCACCAAACTGAAGCATCCTCAACAGCAACCTCAACTCATAAGGTCCTTATGAGAAAGTAGTAACAATTATAACAAAGTAGGACCTGGAAAACTCATCATGTCATGGTAAACATAGCCTTGGTCAAGGAACAACTAATAACTTTTACTTTTTATCTTTCACTTATAATAGAACCAGTTGAAGCTTTGGAAAGAACATGTTATCAGTCAATAAGTGCACATGTTAACACAAAGGAAGATGTTTACTAAGCATAATATTTTGCAAACAACTCACTTATCAAAAGATAATGTCAACAAAGATGTAACATGCTAACTTTCAATGCAACTTTGTATGCAAGAATCTTTATTAACATCAAGTGTCTGTTTTCTCTCAAGAAGGAAGGAAGTAGGAAGGACTGACTCAGCACAAAATAAAGGATAAACCCCGTGCAAAAGGGTAAGCAGGGAAAACTCATGTGCCATCTCTAGATCAAACAGAATAAAAACAGGCCTTTGGGAGGTGCATGATCCGTCAACGACTGCTGATAGATAACTCACTCACTTCATGATTTGGAAAAGTTTCGAGGAACGGCTCCCATGTCGGGACGATCACATCCCATTAAATTCCTTTGTTTATCACTCATAAATGAGCGAAGGAACTTGTGTGTTAGTATTTATCTTTTACGAGCTGGGCACTCATGCCAGTCCCTTCTCGTATTAGGGGTTTGCAGATTAGGCATGCAATCCCAAGATAAAACTTGTCCAAATTAAGAAGATCATGGGTTAACCACCACTTCGTCATGAGCTGAATCAGTGGCACAAAACAGAAGATTTTGAACATCTAGAGATAGCACATAAATTATATACTTTAGGAGTGGTAATGGAATATCACAAATAGGAAGGTATGGTGGACTCAAGTGGAAGATGTTGGTTTCAGGGTATGGAAGTACAAGCAGAATTCCGCTTAGTACAGAGTTTCGGCTAGTAAGGCTTTGAGAGACCAGACAATTGATGACAACTTAGATGCAAGCAATACAAAGCATAAACATTAAAACTAGCATGAAACATCAAGTTGTCTTCCTTGTCAACATAACACTTCAAGCATAATAACACAAAGGTTTTGGCTATGTCGCTACTTTGAGAAAAACATGCTTGTTGTTATGACCAATGCTATACTTGCCAAGATTTAAATAAAGTTTTCGAAGCCATACCTGATATAAGGTCAATACTCCCCATAAGAATCAGCTCATAATGTCGATTGCGTGAAGAGAATACCGAGTGAAGCGAAGAAACCAATAGACTTCTCATTAATATTCCTTCATAGACGACCCCACACTCACGGATACAAAGCTCTCCACAAAAGGAGTGATAGACCTCAAAGCAACACCTATTTCATAAATTAACTTCCCTAGACATGATACGACTCTTCTTGACTCATAAAGACAAAGATAAAGATAAAGATAAAGATACCCGGCACTCCCCCATGCTTGGAACAAGCTAAGGGGATGCCATTACCCGAGGAGTTTTACTCCCACTGTGCTTGCTCTTTATGAACGTTGATCCAGTAGTTCTTGATGAAGTCCTTCCAAGGCAGAGGTCCACCAGTCTTCACAGATGCTTCAGTAGCCAGGGCCCTGCTTCCAGCAGATGCACTCAAGCGTTCAAACCTAAGTTCATACTCACAGTTCTGATTAGACAGATCATAGATCTGTCCTTGGAGTTCGATTGCTTTCTCTTCAGGTTCGGTCACGCTTGACCACGTTTCCTTAGCTCTTCCAAGTAGAGAGTCTTCAGTTCGTTGATGATGTCGAAGTTGTCTCCAACGCCACGCTACACCATCTTTTTGAACTTGAAGACTTCTTGTTCCATTTTCTCCAGCCTCTCTTCGGTGCTCCCTTCTTTGACTGGTCCCTCCAGATCTTCCTTGTGGAGAACACCGTCCTCCACATGAAGCACCTGGGGGTGCTTCCTCACCTCTGCGAGGTAAGGGTTGATGACGTTGACGACGAACTTGTCCTTGGGGGAACTTGGGGAAGCCATGGCACCTAGATCTGTTGAAAGTTTTCCTGGCAGAAACATACCGAGAAAGAAAACACACGAAATCGCGAGATACGGTGCCGGGACTATCCGGGAAAATATATAGCAAAAATTTCTGCAACAGAAGGAAGGTTTCAAGCCTAGGTGGAGTCGGAGTCGGAGTCCAGGGCACCCAGGAGGGTGCCTGGCGCGGCGAGGAGGGGGGTCGCGCCAGGAGGCCTCCTGGGCCCCCTGGAGCTCCTCTCCGGCCCCACTCGGGCTAGGAATTTTCCTAGTTTTGCAAAAACTTTGAAAAGTAAACTTTTATTGATGTTCGCGGTGTTTTCTTACCATAATTCATACCTTTTCTTATTCTGCTCCTATCGGAGTCTGAAACTGGCTGCAACATGTTCTTCGTGAGTCTTTGTTTATATCATTTTTTCATCCACATTGATTGGATCACCTGCCATATAATGTTTGTGTCTTTGTTCATTCACAACTTGAGGTTTGGTGCCTTCGAAATTATTGATCTTGATTGCACCAGACCGATATGCTTCTTCGATATGAAAAGGTCCTTCCCATCTGTAAAGTAGTTTACCTGGAGAAAACCTGAAACGAGATCTAAACAACAAAACTTTATCACCAACATTAAATTCACGTTTCAGAATTCTCTTATCGTGCCACTTCTTTACCTTTTCCTTGAACATTTTAGCGCTCTCGTAAGCTTCACTCCTCCACTCATCTAGAGAAGTCAAGTTCATGAGACGCTTTTCACCAGCTAACCTTGGGTCAGCATTTAGCTCTCTGTTAGCCCAGAAAGCCTTGTGCTCTAACTCTAATGGTAAATGGCAAGCCTTGCCATAGACCATTTTATACGGAGACATGCCCATGGGGTTTTTGTAAGAAGTTCTATACGCCCACAAAGCATCTCCTAACTTCTTTGACCGGTCCTTTCTAGAACTGTTTACTGTCTTCTGTAAGATCAACTAGATCTCCCTATTGGTGAGCTCAACTTGCCCACTAGTTTGAGGGTGGTTCGTAGATGCAATCCTATGATTGACATCGTACTTGGCTAGAGCTTTCCTAAAAGCTCCATGCGTGAAGTGTGACCCTCCATCTGTCATGAGGTACCTTGGTACTCCAAACCTAGGAAAAATTACATCCTTGAGCATTTTCAAAGATGTCTTGTGATCAGCACTCTCAGTGGGGATTACTTCAACCCACTTAGTTACATAATCAACAGCAACTAAGATGTGTGTGTACTTGTGTGAAGGAGCAAAAGGACCCATAAAATCAAAACCCTAGCAATTGAAATGTTCGATCACTAGTGAGTAATTCATAGGCATCTCATTTCTCCTGCTAATGTTACCAACTCTCTGACACTTATCACAAGATAGAACGTACCTTCGGGCGTCCTTAAAAAGAGTAGGCCAATAAAAACCTGATTGTAAAACTTTATGTGCGGTCCTTTCACCGGCATGATGTCCTCCATAGGGACTATCGTGACATTGTCGAAGAATGTCCTGCTGCTCGTGCTCCGGTATACACCTTCTTACGATCCCGTCCGCACCTTCTTTGTAAAGAGGTGGATCATCCCAAAACTAGTGCCTCAAATCCGTGAAGAATTTCTTCCTCTGCTGAAATGTAAAACCTGGAGGCAAAAACTTTGCAACGATAAAATTAGCATAATCTGCAAACCAAGGGTCGGAATGAGATTGTACTTTTACAACAGCAAGCTGTTCATCTGGGAAACTGTCGTTGACTAGAATAGGATCGTCCGGGATATCTTCCATCCTTGAAAGATTATCCGCCACCGGATTGACTTCTCCTTTTCTATCGACAATCTGCAAATCAAATTCTTGAAGAAGGAGTACCCATCTAATGAGTCTTGGTTTTGCGTCCTTTTTCTGCATAAGATACTTAATGGCAACATGGTCAGTATGAATAATTGATGACGGCTTCTCGCCCTTCGTTGGTAGGCCCCAAGTGGAAGGCGTGATGCAGTACAACATCAAGTTTCCCTCAGTAAAGATACCAAGGTTTGTCTCCAGTAGGAATCCAGAGATGATAAGTAGGTGTCAGCGGCGCAACTGACACGGACCTGCACACAGACACAGATAACTTTGCTCCCAACGAAGTTCACAGAGGTTGTCCATCTCTCCGGTCTTGTTGTTCACAAATGATAAAACGCAAGGGGATAATGATAGCAACTTGAAAGTAAATGCAGAAAAGTAAATATAGCTTGGAAAAAAAATGATGATATGGACCAGGATACGTGATGTTCGCTAGTGATGTCTCTCTCCCAAAAGACGATAAAAATGCTATGCGAGGTAACCAAATTACAGAAAGGCAATTGACAGGATTAAGAACGCACCGCAATGCTAACTATGCTACAAAAGAAAGAAAGAGGTTCAAAAGCACGGGCAGTACGCCAAAGTAAGTAGACCGAAATCCATCTGCATCTACTACTAATCATCCACCTTGAGATATCTATCCAGAACATCTCGCTGGTATTAATTGCGAGCCCCACCCGAAGTGTAAACCCAAAGCAACAGACAACTGCATTAAAAAGAACTTTGCGTAAAATAAACAATCCTTGTAACCGCGGTTACAAGCACCGTTGTTTTTCCCCTTGTGGCAACAGCACATCCCCTAGACTCATGTTTCTGTCACTCAAGCATGTCATCGGGGAGGCATGAACCCACAATCTAGCACAACGCTCCCTCTTGGAGTCACTACCTACTACTTGGCCAAAGCAATAAACAGCAACGGAGAGCATGCAAGAATTACTTAGGAACACAAATATAAGAGATAAAAACCAAATATATTACTCTATCACAATCTGAACATAATCTCATAATCCATCAGATCTGATCAAACTCAACATAGCAATAGCAGAAATATTACAAAGGTTCCTCGATCATGTAGGGCAGCTCACGAGGTCTAAACAATGAAGATCAAAGAGGGGAGGAGAACATCACATAGCTACTGATCACGGACCCATGGTCCAAGGAAAACTACTCACGAGACATCCGGGGAGCATCCATGGTGGACAGGAGACTCCCGGAGGTCAATCCTCCCTCCGGCAGGGTGCCGGGAAGAAGTCTTCTGGTGCTCCCAATCTTGGAAGCGCGGCGGCGGCGGAACAGAGGCGAGTTCGCGGAACAGGGTTCTTCTTCTGGAGTTTTCACGTGACGGGGGATAAATAGGCGAAGGGGGCAGCCAGAGGTGGACCAGGGGCCCCAGGCGCCCCCTGGCGCGGCCAGGGGTGGGGCCGCGCCGGGTGGCCACCTGGGCCCCCCTGGCCCCCCTCTGGCCCCTCCCGGGCTTTTCTTGAAGCTTCCGTCGGGCTGATTTTTTATCTGAATTTTCCCGAATTTTTCTGGCACTTTTTATATGGGGGAAAACTGAAATAGAAAAATAGAAGAAAACAGGAACTGGCACTGGGGTACACTGAGTTAATAGGTTAGTCCAAATATGATCAAAAAGTATGAAAGTGTATCTAGATCATAGCAATATCACACAAAACATGCATGGAGCAAGCAAAAATTATTGATACGTTTTGGACGTATCAACATCCCCAAGCTTAATTCCTGCTCGTCCTCGAGTAGGTAAATGATAACAAGCATAATTTCTGTGGTGACATGCTAGCAACCATAAAAGAACTTTGAAAAGTAAAGCAATCAAGTCAGAGATTCAATTCAAGTCATAACAGGCAAGAGTCTATATTAGCATTGAAATAAGTAACAAAAGAACAAAAGGTGCAAGAGCTCTCGCTGTCCGGGACTCAAATGTCTCCAAATGGTGTTTGCGTGCAAGAAAGGAGGATAGGGAATACGAGAAAAAAGTATTTTTGTTGAGAAATCAATTTACTAAAGTTTCACACTTGGTCCTCTTTGGAATATTATCTTGACTCGTCCCCAGACCACTAGCCAGGTACAAGTCAATTTGATCCACTCCTTTTCGATATTTTGAGCACTCATGCAATGGATGACCGTAAGCACGAGAGTTGACACTTAGGATGGCAAAGAGAGAAATATGGTGGAGGAGGAAGACAAAAAGGATGAGAAAGGCTCACATCAATGAGGAAAATCATAGGCAAGAGATGCCAAATGATAGATATGATGTGAGGAGTAGGAATTGCCATGCAATGGATGCACATACGAGCTAAGAGGCTCTCCAGACTATATGCATAAAGATCATCTCTATGGAGTAAAAAGATATAGAGGGAGTACTAGTGTGGATCTCTCAAAAGGATAGTAGTGTTGCCCCTTTCTCTCTTTTTATTTATTTTCCTCTTTTTTCTATTTTCTTGTATTTTTTGTGGCCTCAATGGCTCTTTCTATTTAACTCTCATTTGTCCTCTTTGGGATCTTTTAATGTGTCCACTTTTGGATCTTTTCCTCACTTAAGGGCAACACTCTATTTTACAAGAAGGTAAAGGAGATCTTTCACACTTTACAAGGTACTCAAAATCATAAAGAAGATGTAACTATCATGATGTATGCAATGTACGTCGCTGCCAGTGTAGCAGGAACATGTATGACATGAAGATCAAGTCATGAAGAGGTGTATGTTGCATGGCAATGTAACTCGGAAAGGCAATGGAAATGCCTTGATAGGTTGGTATGGTGGCTGTTTTGAGGAAGGATAAAGGGAAGCTTATGATGACAGAGCGTATCATGCCAAGGGTTTGGATGTACCGGCGAAGGTGGACACCAACTCTCAGAGTGAGAAGAAGGAAATGCACGGCACGGGAAAGGCTAGCAAAATATGGTAAGGTGGAAGTGTCAACTCTCAATACTTACATTAGTCTGAAGAACTCATGCACTTATTATCGGTAACTCTCAATCTAATGAGGAGGTTCACAAAGAGACAAGTACCCCGAGGAGGAGTGTATGGGGGTTTGGTTATCCTTGCGCATCCTCGACACATGGTACGTGAGTGTACTCTAATATTCGACTCCTCAGAAAAGTAGTGATCTATCTAGTAGCTAGAGTTCTCAACTAGTTTTGTAGGTTTTGAAAATAAACACGGATTGCCCAAAATACGACACCTATCACTAATAGGCAAGAGCTCTTGACACCAAAAGTCCAAACATTACTCACAACAATGCCTCAAAACTATTGCAAGCTACTACTAAAATTAAATAGCAACCTCAATTACCTACTTTCAAGACAAACTAAGACTAAAACTAAACATGGCAGTAGCTATGAAAAGATAAAGAACACACAACAGCAAAAAGATAGGCAGGAAAAATCCTATGATGTGTTCTAGATTTTGAAAGTGGAGCGTGTTTCTCTCCCACACAAAGTAAGACGGGATCTAACTTGTTATGAACAGCAAGCAAAGCTAAAGAAAACTAAAAACAAAACCTAAGAGCGGGACGCTCCAAGCATAGCACATAACACATGAAGTGATAAAAATATAGTGAGACGAAGGACGAACTGATGATGGTTGATGGAGAAGGGGATGCACGGGGGGCATCCCCAAGCTTAGACGCTTGAGTCTCCTTAAATATTTATTGGGGATGCATGGGGGCATCCCCAAGCTTGAGCGCTTGACACTCCTGGATCTTCTTTCATCATCTTCCAATGCACACTTGAAAACTCCCTTCATACATAACTCATCATAAGCCGATTAGAGAGGTTAGTACCCTTAATAAATAATTTTTTCTCCACTGCATATAAATATAATCTTGAAGAGCTACTGTTTCTCAAGAGTTCCAAAAAAAATTTGCAAAGAAAAAGCAAGCTTAAGGTTTGAAAAAGTAAGGAGAGACAAAACGTGGCAGAATCTGTGAAAAACAGAACAGCAGATAGTAAAGAATTTTTTAGGAGCACTTCTGCAACTCAAATCAAAAAACTCAGAACATACGGAAGTTTCTTAATTGTATAGAGAACGCTGTGTAAAAATTTCAGATCAAAAAGATGAACTGGGATATTTCTGGAATTTTTCTGGTCACGAGGACAGAATCTGTTTTCTGGACAGCATGTCACAACTTTTACTTCACTTGTCGTAAGAGGCTATAACTTGGCACAAAGCTGAAAATTAAAGATACAATGATGTTGATACAGTAGTAAAAATCATCAAGACACAAAAAAATCAAAAAGGTTGCGGGCTGCCTCCCGAAAGCGCTTCTTTAAAGCCATTAGCTAGGCATGATGCAAAAAGATCAAGTTGTATCAATTGAATCATTATCAAGATCATCAAAAAGCTCTTCAATTGAACAACTGGTCTTAAGAGGTATTTCAAATAAAGGCCTAATGAAGATACTTCTAGGGAGAAAACCAAAAGGCGAAAAATCAATGAAAGATTCATTTATAAAATTATCAAAGAGAGGTATTTCTTCCAATGTTTTCACGGTCTCAACTTCTTTGGCAATAGGTGGTTCCTTTTTAGGTTGGGGAACCTTAGGGACATAATTGAACTTAGGTTCCCTTCTTGCCGAAGTCTCTACCTTTTTTGGTTTGATTGAGGAGACAGTAGTTCCAAGAGTATTAATGATTTCCTCAATCTTATCTATCCTAGAAAGATCCGTATCACGGGATTTGATGACCTCCAAAGTTTTGATAATTTTAAGCATGGAGCTATCAAGCCTATTCAAATTCCCTTGAATCTTGCGATCCAACTCATTTATCCTAACTATACTTGGTATTTCTAACTCTATCTTTTCAAGTTTCTTCATAATGTGAGATAGAGTCATATCTTCTTGTATGCTAGCAATAGGGAGATTTCCAACAAGATTTTCAATAACATTAAGAGACTCCCAAGTCGGAGCTTCTAGAAAATTCCCATTGATAGCAGTATCTAATATAAACCTATTCCAAGGAGCAATCCCAACATAAAATTTTCTAAGAAGGATAGTAGTGGATTGCTTCTTGGTGGCTTTTATTTGAGGATCATTAATTCTATACCAAGCATCTTTTAAACTTTCTCCACCTTTTTGTTTAAAGGTGAGAACCTCCGTCTCAACAAAGGCAGAAGGACCAGACATAATGAAAGCTAGCAAGATAAATATATTTTTTGTAATTTTTGATAAAAGACACAAAGATAAAAACTGAAAGATAAACTAACAAGACTGAAAAAAACAAAGGTAAAGGGTAGTGTGCAACTCCCCTATCTTAGCACTTGGAGTCCCCGGCAACGGCGCCAGAAATTTCTCTTGATGACGGCTTCTCGCCCTTCGTTGGTAGGCCCCAAGTGGAAGGCATGATGCGGTAGAGCGGCAAGTTTCCCTCAGTAAAGATACCAAGGTTTGTCTCCAGTAGGACTCCAGAGATGATAAGTAGGTGTCATCGGCGCAACTGACGCGGACCTGCAGACAGACATAGATAACTTTGCTCCCAACGAAGTTCAGAGAGGTTATCAATCTCTCCGGTCTTGTTGTTCACAAATGATAAAACGCAAGGGGATAATGATAGCAACTTGAAAGTAAATGCAGAAAAGTAAATATAGGTTGGAAACAATAATGACGATATGGACCGGGATACGTGATGTTCGCTAGTGATGTCTCTCTCCCAAAAGACGATAAAAATGCTATGCGAGGTAAACAAATTACAGAAAGTCAATTGCCATGATTAAGAACGCACCGCAATGCTAACTATGCTACAAAGGAAAGGAAGAGGTTCAAAAGCACGGGCCGTACACCAAAGTAAGTAGACCGAAATCCATCTGCATCTACTACTAATCATCCACCTTGAGATATCTATCCAGAACATCTCGCTGGTATTAAGTTGCGAGCCCCACCCAAAGTGTATTCTCAAAGCAACAGACAACTGCATTAAAAAGAACTTTGCGTAAAGTAAACAATCCTTGTAACCGCGGTTACAAGCACCGTTGTTTCCCCCTTGTGGCAACAACACATCCCCTAGACTCATGTTTCTGTCAGTCAAGCATGTCATCGGGGAGGCATGAACCCACAATCTAGCACAACTCTCCCTCTTGGAGTCACTACCTACTACTTGGCCAAAGCAATAAACAGCAACGGAGAGCATGCAAGAAGTACTTAGGAACAAAAATATAAGAGATAAAAACCAAATATATTACTCTATGACAATCTGAACATAATCTCATAATCCATCAGATCCGATGAAACTCAACATAGCAATATCAGAAATATTACAAAGGTGCCTCGATCATGTAGGGCAGCTCACGAGGTCTAAACAATGAAGATCAAAGAGGGGAGGAGAACATCACATATCTACTGATCACGGACCCATGGTCCAAGGAAAACTACTCACGAGACATCCGGGGAGCATCCATGGTGGAGAGGAGACTCCCGGAGGTCAATCCTCCCTCCGGCAGGGTGCCGGGAAGAGGTCTTCTGGTGCTCCCGATCTTGGAAGCGCAGCGGCGGCGGAATAGAGGCGAGTTCGCGGAATAGGGTTCTTCTTCTGGAGTTTTCCCGTGACGGGGGATAAATAGGCGAAGCGGGGCAGCCAGAGGTGGACCAGGGGCCCCAGGCGCCCCCCTGGCGCGGCCAGGGGTGGGGCCGCGCCGGGTGGCCGCCTGGGCCCCCCTCTGGCCCCTCCCGGGCTTTTCTCGAAGCTTCCGTCACGCTGATTTTTTATTTGAATTTTCCCGAATTTTTTTGGCACTTTTTATATGGGGGAAAACTGAAATAGAAAAACAGCAGAAAACAGGAACTGGCACTGGGGTGCACTGAGTTAATAGGTTAGTCCAAATGTGATAAAAAATGTATGAAAGTGTATCTAGATCATAGCAATATCACACAAAACATGCATGGAGCAAGCAGAAATTATCGATACGTTTTGGACATATCAATAATAACTTTAGAATCAACAATATACTTCTTAAACTTATCACAAGCAAACACCACTGCCAAGAATTCCTTCTCGGTAGTAGCATAATTCTTTTGAGCACTATCAAGTGTCTTGCTGGCATAGTGGATGACATTCAACTTATTGTCAACCCTTTGTCCTGAAACAGCTCCAACAGAAAAATCACTAGCATCACACATAATTTCAAAGGGCAAATTCCAGTCAGGTGGTTGTACTATAGCAGCGGTTATCAAGGCTTTCTTAAGAACTTCAAAAGCTTCCTTACAATCTTCATCAAATACAAAAGGAGAATCCTTCTGGAGAAGATTGGTAAGGGGTCTCGAGGTCTTAGAAAAGTCCTTGATAAATCTTCTATAGAAACCAGCATGACCTAGAAAACTACGAATACCTTTAATGTCCGTTGGATATGGCATCCTTTCAATAGCTTCAATTTTGGCCTTGTCCACTTCAATTCCCCTTTCGGAAATCTTGTGTCCAAGAACTATCCCTTCGTTAACCATGAAATGGCACTTCTCCCAATTGAGCACCAAATTCGTTTCTTCACATATCTGCAAAACTTTATTAAGATTGTGGAGACAGTGGTCAAAGGAGTTTCTATAGACGGAAAAGTCGTCATCAAAACTTCTACAATCTCCTCACAGAAACCATGAAATATTGCAGACATACACCTCTGAAAAGTAGCAGGTGCATTACACAAACCAAAAGGCATACGCCTATAAGAATAACTACCGTAAGGACACGTAAAGGTGGTCTTCTCTTGATCCGCGGTGTTAACGTGAATCTGGGAGAAGCCAGAATACCCATCAATAAAGGGAAGAGGATAGTGGTCCTTCCTGGTGGCCTTGTTGAACTTCCTGAAATCAATACACATTCTATATCCAATAATAGTCCTCTGAGGTATTAGTTCATTTTTATCATTAGGAACAACAGTCATACCTCCTTTCTTAGGAACACAATGAACGGGACTTACCCACTTACTATCAGCTATAGGATAGATGATACCTGCGGCTAGAAGTTTGAGAACCTCCGTCCTAACCACGTCCTTCATCCTTGGGTTCAACGGTCGTTGATGATCAACAAATGGTTTAGCATCGGGCTCGAGATTGATAGTATGTTGGCAAATGGATGGACTAATACCCTTGAGATCATCAAGAGTATAGACAATAGCACCTCGGTGTCAGAGGAGTGTCTCCAATAATCGCTCTTCTTCATACCCTGAAAAGTTAGAATTGATAATAATAGGATATACTTTCTTTTCATCTAAATAAGTATACTTGAGCGTCTCGGGTAGTGGTTTTAGATCAAAAACCAGGTCTTCTTTTGGTTGCGAGAGGATTCCTAAAGGTTCAACCGGGAGGTTGTGCTTCAGGATAGGAGTTTTTCTTAAAAATATGTCTTCTAGTTCATCCCTCTCCTGCATATGTATGTCATTCTCGTGGTCTTCCATAAATTGCTGCAAAGTATCATCAGGAGGAATAGCAATAGAAGCAATTTCTTCAATAATTTTGTCATTACTTGACAAGTCAGTACCACGAGGCTTCTTAGAAAACTTAGAAAAATTAAATTCATACGGCTCACCATTGGATTCAACAGAAACTTTACCTTTCTTGCAATCTATTATAGCTCCACAAGTGCTGAGGAAGGACCTACCAAAGATAATAGGGCAAAAACTATCTTGCACTGAACCAAGTACAAGAAAGTCAGTAGGATATTTTATCTTCCCGCAGATTACTTCAACATCTCTCACAATCCCAACTGGAGAGATTGTTTGTTTATTTGCAAGATGAATCGTGACATCAATGTACTCGATCTCACACGGTTGAATCTCGTGCATGATCTCTTGATAAAGTGTGAAGGGAATAGATGTGACATCCTGGCTTAGTAGGAATGAAAGACTACTCATATCAACAAGGTGCACCTTCTTTTCCGGGAGCCCAGATCCAAAGAACTCCAATGTTAAGCGTGCTTGGCATGGAGCAATTTGAGGATGGGTGACCGACCGGGAAGTTGTTCCCGGGTGCGCACGAGTGAGGACAAAGTGCGCAGGAAAGACTAGTGTTGGTCTGTGGGGACAGTCTAGATCCCGCCAGGCGTACGCTGGGAACCGGTGGGTGTGGCCGGGGCGTTACAAATGGTATCAGAGCCGACCCTTGCGGTTATACGGGCGTGTGTGGGTCAGTGCGCGAACATGGGTGAGCCATGTGTCGGCACTGGACGCACAGACGTGTGCCAAGAGGGAACGTTCCTGTGGGCCGACGAGGACGTCGGTTCCTTTGAGTGGGTGTGTGTGACATCCTGGCTTAGTAGGAATGAAAGACTACTCATATCAACAAGGTGCACCTTCTTTTCCGGGAGCCCAGATCCAAAGAACTCCAAAGTTAAGCGTGCTTGGCTTGGAGCAATTTGAGGATGGGTGACCGACCGGGAAGTTGTTCCCGGGTGCGCACGAGTGAGGACAAAGTGCGCAGGAAAGACTAGTGTTGGTCTGTGGGGACAGTCTAGATCCCGCCAGGCGTAAGCCGGGAACCGGTGGGTGTGGCCGGGGCGTTACAATAGAGCTGATGCTAGATCCCAAATAACATAGCCCATAGTAATTATGATCTCCTATTTTGACAGATACAACGGGTGTACCTGAAATTGGGCCTTTGTTCTTGGCTGTGACAATGTTAGTGGAAACAGCACAAAAACTAATAGTGGATTCTTCAATATCACTGGTTAGCAGATCCTTGACCATTACAACTTGAGGCTTGACCTTGATCATGTCCTCAGGTTCGTCAGTGGTCCTTCCGTTTTTGTTTAGAATACCTTTAACAAAAGAGTGCTCCTTTATCCTTGAGGGATAAGGAGGCTGTTCATACACAACTGCAGGTAAAACAGGATCAGTAATATTAATCTCAATAGGTGACTCCTTGAAAGTTTATGATGTTGACTCTCCTTCTTCTTAGAAGAATCAATATGAGAAGCAAAGTCCTTACAAAAGTCAACCATTAGCTGGGAATCAAGACCAATTTAGAGCAAAAGGTATTAAAGTAATCGGTCTTCACATAACTCTCAATGTAGTCATGCTCATAGTTTATAGCGGGTTCAATACCTTTATCACTTTCCCAGTCTTCAGTGTTCTTCTAGATCCTTTCTATAAGATCCCATTTTTCTTCCATACTTCTGGTCTGGAATACCCCGCGAGAGGAGGCATCCAACATCTCCCTGTCCTGAAGAGAAAGCCTGGCATAAAAATTTGTAAGTATAATTTCCTTGGGGAGCTCATTATTTGGGCATTTGAGCATCATGGACTTCATCTCCCCCAAGCTTGAGCGATGCTCTCTCCGTCGCGAGACCAAAAGTTGTAGATGTAGTTCCTGTCTTGGTGAATTTCACGAAGAAGATAAAACTTTGCATAAAAGAGAGACATAAGCTCTGGCCATTCAAGCAGATCAGAGTTATCGAGTAGCTGATACGTCCAAAACGTATCTATAATTTCTTCTTGCTCCATGCATGTTTTGTGTGATATTGCTATGATCTAGATACACTTTCATACACTTTTGATCATATTTGGACTAACCTATTAACTCAGTGCACCACAGTGCCAGTTCCTGTTTTCTGTTGTTTTTTCTATTTCAGTTTTCCCCCATATAAAAAGTGCCAGAAAAATTCCGGGAAAAATATAGGAAAAACCAGCGTACGGGAAGCTTCGCGAAGAGCCCGAGTGGGGCCATAGGGGAGCCAGGGGTGGCCCAGGCGGCCATCCGGCGCGGCCACCCCCTGGGCCGCGCCAGGGGGGCGCCTGGGGGCCCTGGTCCACCTCTGGCTGCCCCCCTTCGCCTATATATTCCCCGTGACGTGAAACCCTCGAGGACAGAACCCTTTTTCGCGATCTCGCCTCTGTTCCGTCGCCGCCGCGCTTCCGAGATCGGGAGCACCAGAAGACCTCTTCCCGGCACCCTGCCAGAGGGAGTTTGACCTTCGGGACTCTCCTCTCCACCACGGATGCTTCCCGGATGTCTTGTGAGTAGTTTTCCTTGGACCATGGGTCCGTGATCAGTAGCTATGTGATGTTATCCTCCCCTCTTTGTTCTTCATGGTTTAGACCTCGTGAGCTTCCCTATATGATCGAGGCACTTTTGTAATCTTTCTGCTGTTGCTATGCTGAGTTTGATGGGATCTGATGGATTATGAGATTATGTTTAGATTGTGATTGAGTAATATATTTGGTTCTTATCTCTTATATTTTTGTTCCTGAGTAATTCTTGCATGTTATCTGTTGCTGTTTATTGCTTTGGCCAAGTAGTAGGTAGTAACCCCAAGAGGGAACGTTTTTCTCGATTGTGGGTTCATGCGCCCCGATGACACGCTTGAGTGACAGAAACATGAGTCTAGGGGATGTGCTGTTGCCACAAGGGGGAAAACAATGGTGCTTGTAACCGCGGTTACAAGGATTGTTTACTTTACGCAAAGTGCTTTTTAATGCAGTTGTCTGTTGCTTTGGGTTTACACTTTGGGTGGGAGTCGCAACTTAATACCAGCGAGATGTTCTGGATAGATATCTCAAGGTGGATGATTAGTAGTAGATGCAGTTGGATTTCGGTCTACTTATTTTGGCGTACTGCCCATGCTTTTGAGCCTCTTCCTTTCTATTGTAGCATAGTTAGCATTGCGGTGCGTTCATAATCCTGTCAATTGCCCTTCTGTAATTTGTTCACCTCGCATAGAAGTTTGATCGTCTTTTGGGAGAGAGACATCACTAGTGAACATCACGTATCCCGGTACATATCCTCATCACTGTTTACACGCTCATTTACTTTTCTGCTTTTACTTTCAGTTGCTATCATTATCCCTTGCGTTTGATCCTTTGTGAACAACAAGACCGGAGAGATTGACAACCTCTCTGAACTTCGTTGGGAACAAAGTTATTTGTGTCTGTGTGCAGGTCCGCGTCAGTTGCGCCGCTGACACCTACTTATCATCTCTAGAGTCCTACTGGAGACAAACCTTGGTATCTTTACTGAGGGAAATTTGCTGATGTGCTACATCACGCCTTCCACTTGGGGTTTACCAACGAAGGGCGAGAAATCACTATCATTACCTTGCACATCAGTAGCTTATACCAATCTGAAGCTTTATCTTTGAGTGATACGGAGAATATTTTCTTCATGACGAACTCCATGGTTACACCTGCAATCTTAAATAAAGAACATAATTGTGAAAAATATAGCAGGTGTTCTCCCGGATGTCCTTCTCCTGTATAACGATTAGCCAAGACATAATCAATAATACCAGATGGTATTTTATAGGGAAAAATATCAGTAGGGGTAGGAGTGACCACCACAGTCGTGGGGCGGCTCCTTACCAGCAACGAACCAACAGTAGAAGAGTCCATAAGGACTGAAGGTAACAACAGAAAATAAAGGTTTCCTTACCGGCTTCACTTACCAATAGCGCTACACTCCCCGGCAACGGCGCCAGAAAAGCTCGTTGATGGCGGTGAAGTTAATAGGTTTAGTGGGATTGCCTCCCCTGTTAACCGCGCCAGTAAACGATTCTTGATAACCCACAAGTCTAGGGGATCAATTCTAGCTTTTCGATAAATAAGAGTGTCGAACCCAACGAGGAGCAGAAGGTGCTGATAAGTGACACTGGATAAGGAAAGGCTGCAGACACTCAAAGGTAAATATTTAGGGGTTCTTGGTTTAAGCAACAGAAAATTAAAATACAAGAAAAGTAAACAGGGTAACTGAGGAGTAGCAAGTGGCCCAATCCTTTCACAAGGATAAGCCTAGGAACTAAACTTATAAAAGCTAAAGCGTTCTCGAGAACACATGGGAGAGATAGCCAAGTTACTTTCACCATACTCCGCCAAGTAATATGTATTGTGTTGATAAGTGTTGGTGGGTGGATCAATGCTAGTACACCTTCTAGACTAAGATAAGTGTACTCTTATGATTACACACCTTGCAAGCATCCACAAATACAAGGTAGTAATGAAGGCATAAGCCTAACCACAGCATTACGATCAAGGATCCATAACTCCCTTGTGCAAAAGTGTGCGAACTGAGGTTCAGGTTTCTGTCACTCCGGCAACCCACCATAAGCATCCTTTGTGCACAATGTATTCCTCTAGGCCCATGAAATGTGACGTGTTAAGTGTTCGACTCACATAACATCACTAGAGAAATAACAACACAACTTCAGTATCAAACAACACATAACACTTCAACATCATATGGCTACTAACAACTAGACTTCTCCCATGTTCTCAAGAACTAAAGTAACTACTCACAAGACATAAAAGAGATCATGATCAGAGGTGATAGATGGGTGGAAAACAATCTGGACACAATGATATTTCTCCAACAAAACTCAATAGCATTCACCACAAAGTAGTAATCAACACCAACAGAGTAGAGAGGATAGATAGTACGGATTACAACACAAGTTGCAATTGTGAGATGAGATGGGATGGAGATGGAGATGGTGCTGATGTTGGGGATGATGTTGATGATGATCTCGATGATGCCCGTGACGATGATGATGATGATGGCGACGATCTCCCCTTCCGGGAGGTGATCTCCCCGGCGGAATCTGCCCGCCGGAGATGGCTTTTCTCCTCTGTAGGTTTCCTCCCCGTGGCGGCGGCGAAACACGGAAACTCTTCTGTCTTTAGGGTTTCTACCCCAGGGGGGTCTTATAGGAGAGAGGGGGCACTGAGGGAGGCCACTAGGCATCCAGGAGGGTGCCTGGCGCGGCAAGGAGGGGGGCCGCGCCAGGCACCCTTCTGGCTGCCTGTTGGGTCCCCTCACCTCCATCCTCGGTGATCCCCAGTCAACCTTCATAACAACACTCCCCGTAAATTTTCATCGCATTTGGACTTGATCTGATTAAGCAACTTGGTGTCCACTTTTCACCGCTGAATTTTGGTTCTGCTGCTTCGGCACCGGAAAGTTGTAAACTGTGTAAAACAAGCCAAAAAACATAAGAACAATACTTTAAAGTGGAATATATATTTGAATAGGATGAAATTACAATATAAAATAGTGATGCATTTTGGACGTATCAGCCAGGAATAGGTCTTCTGTTGCTCCCAATCTTGGAAGCGCGGCGGCGGTGGAACAGAGGTGAAAATTGTGATGCGGTCTCTCTCAAGTGTTTCCGTGACGGGGTGTAAATATAGGCCAAAGGGGGGCACCAGGGGATGGCCCTGTTGGGAATGTGCCCTAGAGGAAAATAAAATATGTTTATTAGCATATCCCCTAAGTTCATAATACGTTTTATACTGTGCTATAACTGTATTAAGCGAAAACATTGATATATGTGTGGTATAAAACAACCAGGTCCCTAGTTAACTCTAGTATACTAGTCCACTTGGCAATTGATGATCAAGGTTTCCTGATCATGAGCAATTAAGTTGTTGACAGTGAAGTCATATCGTTGGGAGAATGATATGATGGACACACACACCAGAAGTGTTGCAATGTGATCGAGTCACATAAGTTCAACATTGCGATAACTACAACGTAGTGACCAGATCCTTTGACCGAAATAATCATACGTAATTACTATCTATGAGGATGCTTTGAGTTGTAACCCACCGCCTGACTGAAATATGCTGGCCGTAAAGGTGAACTTTGGGTATTCCAAATAGATACGTTAATGAGTATGCAAATAGATCAAAGCGGGATTTGTCCATCCGAGTGACGGATAGGTACTATGGGCCCACTCGGTGATATTACATCATAAAGATTGCAATCATGTGACTAGGTCACGGGGGTTGTAATATCACGGGAACGAGTAAAAATTTTTGTCGGTAATGAGGATGAACTAGGTATATTGGATACCGACGATCAAAACCTCGGACAAGCAAAGTACTGTAGGACAAAGGGATAATGCTCAACATTAAACGGATCCAACAACGATGAAGTTTCATTCGATGGAAGTGCAGAGGGCATCTAGGATTGTAACCAGGTCTGATCGATGGTCATTGATCAAGAGAGTGCCTTGATCATGTCTGTTATTTTCCGAACCATAGGATGTCACACTTAAGGGTATTCGACGCATTAAGGATTGATTCGGGATCGCCGGAGAAATAAGAGAGAACTCCGAAATCGTTTTGGAGGAGAGACGGAAAATGTTCTGAAGTTCCGAATTGTTTGGAAAGTTATTTAGATATGTTTTATTATTTAATTATATGAATTTAATATTAAAATATAATTAAAATAATTAAAAGGAATAAAGGTTCTTTTATTTTTCTTTAAAAGAAAGGAAAAAAAGAAAAAAAAGGAAAAAAAGGGAGCAAAGGCTTGGGCGCAATGGGCCTTGGCCCACTTGGGCCACTTGGCCATGTGCCAAGCCACGGCCACCACGCCATGCCCTTGCATGGTCGGTCACTTGCGGCCACATGCATGGCGCATGTGTGTGCCACGGCTATGCAATGTGGTACTACTATTAGTACCACATCACAAGCATTTGCACCCCGGTTTCCCCTATATATAGATGTGGAGGGTGCCTCTTTTTTAAAACATAAAATTTCAGAAAAATACAGATAAATTCTGTTGATCTCTCTCTTTCTCTTTTCTCCCTCCTATGAGCGGAGTCCCCTTGGTTGGAATCTTCACTGGGTTGGAGATTTCTCCACCATACACACGCCGTCGTGAAGACCGGAGGGACGTCGGGTACACCGTATGTGTGTAATCCCGCGAAACACTACACTTGTGGTGCTACTTCATCGTCGTGGACGTATTGTGGTGTCTTCACCGACAACATTCCGACGGAGACGCAATTCCGTTATCGGTCTCAAGGACCGGGTGGCTATCGGAGTCATCGTGGAGCTGCGCGGCATCGGGGATTGTCGGTACGACTACACCAACCACGTTCACGTGGGAACATTTCCCGCTTAACGGACTACATACTAGGATGTGACTTATTCCATCTGTTACTTGCATCGCCATAGCATAGGTCTTGGGATTAGGTATCGTAAGTTATGAAAATTTTGTGTTTTCTTCCCCGAACCCCAACAGTGGTATCATGAGCAAGGCTATGTGTAGATGTATTGTACGGATAGAACACATCTAGTATGTGGCATCAATTCTTCAATTTTTACCCTCCCACGTGTACTCGTTTAGCTTTGCGGCAATGTCCTGATGAAGCGCCCCCTACCGACCTTACGCGTTTACGCTAGACTAGTTCCACGCTTGACATATGGCTTGTACCATATAAGTGGCTTTGGGGTGTCTGTATCTCTAACATTAGCTTTGTGAAGACGTTTGCAACGGAGGGCCCCGACAGGGGTGTAATAGAGACATTTTTTGAGTTGTTGTGGTTGTATGTTCGTAGGCATAGAAAAGGTTCTATCTCGAAAGCCCTAGCAGCCACGTAAAACTTGCAAAAGAGAAAGTAGAGGCGTCTAAACTTTAATTTGCAGGGGGGTCATAGTTAGTATGATTTATATTGTTGCATCTTGTTTTGCTAATATGTTAGATATACAAAGGTAGCATTATAGGATGATCCGTCACCAAAACCAACATAGTGTCCTCACCCTAGTGAGCACCATCTGGAAAGTTCTTCCTTATGGAGGCATCACGTGTCACACAGATGTCAAACATTTTTACGTTCACAAGAGATGGGTGTAGCAAGCCTGGAATATGTATATGATATGGCCTTGCATGACACAGCAACAAATCACATAGGTTATGGTAGCGAGCCTGGCATATGTATATGATATGGCCTCGGGACACAAGAGACCGAAAGGTCGAGCATGAGTCACATGGATGATGTGATTGGCATGATGGCCTACCTTGAGAGTATATGGATGGTTGTGTCACACGGGGGAGGTATAGTTCTCAAGGATCGTGTAATCACTTAGAATAAACTATGAGGGATGTTTGTCTGAGTGGGAGTTCCAGAATTGTTTTAAAACATGAACTCCTATTATGAACTTAATCTTCATGTATTAGCAAATATCATTGTAGATAATGTCATACCCAAATGTTTATAACTATGGCTCTTTTAGTATGATGTAGAACTTAAGGTAAATGGGTCTTACTTCATTGATGTGTACCAACACCGTTAGAGACATACTCATTAGTAATGACTTACTAAACGTAATACGAGAACTACTAGGAGATACAACAGATAACTCCGTAATTAAGGAAGATGATGATGAGTATCGTACTCACTGTCACTTATGAATGACTATCCAATACACCATACTTCATTCTATGGAATCTGAATTGTGAATGCGTATTGACGACACCAACACGTATGACGTGCTAGGTGAACTTGAAAGCACTAAGTCACAAATCAGAGTAATGGAATATGAGTGTATGGATGGGGTTTCTTTCAACTAAGGTGGAAGGAACAACCTGTTGAGAATGTCACTTGGAAATTGTATGAGATACATGGACACCTTGTGTATAACTTGGACTACTGAATGACTGGTTACTTTGCGATAACTGGGGAGTTGCATCCGCTTCCTCCCAGCTACAAAGACCACGTCTAGACTATGTCATGAAGGAGAATCGTTCACCTTTCATGAGGTCATGGTTAAAGTTGTGAACTTTAAAGGTAGAACCAATGCAGGAATATTCATTGACGGAGAAGGTATATTTGATATACGAGTTATAAATGTCTTTCCCCACAAAATACTAATTGCAGTCGATTAAGTATTTGATACTTGAACTTACTTCTTATAGAGTGTCTTGGAAGGGATGAGGTGACAATGTGTGCTGACAATAATCAAGATAGTTGATGCTCGACAACACTCTTCCTCTACATCTATCATTTGATTAATATATGAATAAATTTATAATCGTTTGAATGTGAACTTTATTAGTGCGTCTTGCATCTCGCGAAGACAATTATTCATATTAGTGAGTAACAAGTCAGTTGTTCTCCTTTTATGAATGATATCTTTTATGTTCACATTACGATTATGAATGAGTTATTCTTACATTGATGATAGTAGTTTGATCATTTATAAGAAATATTGTAATGCCAATAATTATCCAAACTGTATAATGACACTACCGTTTAAGTCATGAATGGTATGATGGAGTTTTGAGATACTTGATCTCTTGACACATCCAAACCATGCCCTTTTAGGTGAGATGACTAAAACCTCGCGTTCTGGTAAAACAGAGTGTGTACTGATTGTTGAATATCATACATAGTGATGTATCGTATTTCAACATGTAGTGAATTTTATTATTTCGTGAACTTCGTATGTGGACTTAGATGAATATGTGTATTCACTAATGAAACATGAATCTGAAATAATTTGATCTGATCAAAGGGATTTCAGAATGAACACGGGTAATAAAATAACAAGAAAAACAAGTCTCTACGATATGATCAAAGTGCAAAATGTTTTGAGTTAGCCTTGGGCATACAGACTTGTGTGAAAGTTGTTCCACAAATTACAATGCTTGGAGCACTTCAATATTGTTGATGTGCCTGAACATTGTAATCATACTCTATTGAATAGTGTATGATCTAAGTTATCTCTTACCAAGTTATGTTATTATTGTTTAGAGTTATTAATTTAATATGCAAACACTCACTTCAGTATAGGGAACCATCTGAGTTTGTGGAAACCAACACTATATATATGATATGGTGTGTTGTGGTTTCTAAGAAGCTTGATTTATATGAAAAATTATCTTTGTAGTGTATCCTTAGACAACTATGGCTGGATCTTCCACAACTAGAACCAAAAGAGCAAAACTTGTGTTGCTAAGTGTTTTGGTGCTTATAAATAAATGTTCTTGATGATTGTGTTAATGGAAGAAAAGTGAAAGTTCAACCGAGGTAATTGACCTTGCCTCCAGATGTCAGAGTAACGCAACGGAATACGTTCCGGAAGCAAAGCTCTACAATTAGAGGAGAAACTAATGATAAATGATCATGATGTTTTGATGGAAGCTTTTACTAAACAAAGTAGGATTCAAGAATACATATTTTCCCTTGTGCAAAACAATATTCATGATTCACTTGTCGTGTTAATGAAACAAGACATACCTATGAACTACAAAGAAGCGATGGTGGACCTAAGTACGAGATATGACTATGAGTCATGAAATCCCATATTGAATCACATTTAAGATTACTTGAATCTTATCGAGTAATGAGTTTACTTGATATTCTCAATAACTTCAAAGTTATAAGTAATAACTGTGAACATCAAAGAAGACATCAAGGTCGATTTGTCATAAAGTATGTTTCTGACAAATTCAAAAGGTTGACTACAATAAGTAGCGATGCTTGAGTCAATGGGATATTCACTACGATTGATCCAAATTGTTATCAATACCGTGGTTTCCTCAAATCCTACGTTTGAAGAAGTGTTGTAATTGGTACAACAAGAAGGTTTTGAAAACATATTGATACTAGTGTCTGGTAATCTGAATTCTCAATTTGATGGATGATCAAAGTGATTTTGGACTTAGCCAAAATATTGAGAAACATGCATTGGCATGAAACTGAGTGGGAGCTGAATAGTTTCCTAAACTTAATATGTGGACGACATATTTTGAGTGGGAGCTATGGGGGTATTATCCTAGTCTTATATGTGTCTGACATATTTGAGTAGGAGCTATGTGGATGTTATCCTTACCTTATATGTAACTGACATATTTGAGTGGGAGTTATGTGAGTGTTATCCTGAACTTAATATGTGCATGACTATTTGAGTGGGAGCATGACAACATTCTCATATATGGATAACATATTAAGAATGGTGTAGTTGGTATTAATGATTATTGAATCTTTCATAAATGAAGATGAACAAGTATTACACATTGAAAATCTATTAAGATAGATTAATGTGTTTGATAAACATTGAGTCGGAGTACTTTCCTGGATAAGATTCTGAAGGAGTTAAAAATGGGACAAGTCAAGAAGTAGTTCTTACTTGTATATGTCCAAGAAAAGTATTGAGTTAATCTCAGTACAATAACAATGTTAAATGAAAGAAATGGATGTGCTACATCCTCTATGCCTTTGTCATAGGTTCTTTCATATAAAACCAGAGTTATGTATTCGACGTAATGTGACCCAAGTTCTTAGCAAGAAGAACATGTTGTGATATGATTTATGAGTAAATCGTTGAACAAAGAGTTAAGTTTATCCTTCAGTGTCTGGAGAGAACTGAGGATACATCTCTAATTTGTAAAGGATAGTGGACTTGACCATAAATGTTATGCTAGTTCAAGTTCTGACGCAAACCTAGAAAAATTGAGATATCATACTAATGAATGCCTAAGTTGAAAGAAACATGGTTAGACATCAAAGTTGCATACAATGCACTAAGAACTAAATCTACATTGATGTGGCTGCTTTAGAAGTGGCCGGAGTTATATCTTGGCTTAAGAAGTTCAACTTCTGACTGAGTGAGTTTCAGTGTGCATGACTATGGGAAAGTCCTCGTGACCCACCGAATGTCATTGCTGAAACACAACAAACGAAGTCTCACTCTACCGCCAGATATATATACCTCATCATTATAATGAATAATGAAGGAATGTCAAACTAGGTGACCTTAATGATTTGCAAAAGACATACGGATTTGAATGGTACCCAGACCGTTGATACAACCTTTTCCACAGGCAAGCATGATCAATAACCATATACATGATATGGAGTTATGATCCACAGAAAATTGCAATTAGATTATTTGAAGTCTAGTCCAAGTGGGAGACTGTTGGGAATGTGCCCTAGAGGCAAATAAAATATGTTTATTAGCATATTCCATAAGTTCATAATACGTTTTATACTGTGCTATAAATGTATTAAGCGGAAACATTAATACACGTGTGGTATAAAACAACCAGGTCCCTAGTTAACTCTAGTATACTAGTCCATTGGACAATTGATGATCAAGGTTTCCTGATCATGAGAAATTAAGCTTTTGACAATGGAGTCGTATCGTTGGGAGAATGATATGATGGACACACACCCACCAGAAGTGTTGCAATGTGATTGAGTCACATAAGTTGAACATTGTGATAACTAGAACGTAGTGACCAGATCCTTTGACCGTAATGATCATACGTAATTACTATCTATGAGGATGCTTTGGTTTGTAACCCACCGCCAGACTGAAATATGCTGGCCATAAAGGTGCACTTTGGGTATTCCAAATAGATACGTTAATGAGTATGCAATAGATCAAAGCGGGTTTTGTCCATCCGAGTGACGGATAGGTACTATGGGCCCACTCGGTGATATTACATCATAAAGATTGCAATCATGTGACTAGGTCACGGGGGTTGTAATATCACGGGAACGAGTAAACATGTTTGTCAGTAACGAGGATGAACTAGGTATATTGGATACCGATGATCAAAACCTCGGACAAGCAAAGTACCGTAGGACAAAGGGATAATTCTCAACGTTAAACGGATCCAAGAGCAATGAAGTTTCATTCGATGGAAGCGCAGAGACCATCTAGGATTGTAACCAGGTCTGATCGATGGTCATTGATCAAGAGAGTGTCTTATGTTGTTTCCCAGACCATAGGGTGTCACACTTAAGGGTATTCGACGCATTAAGGATAGATTCGGGATCGCCGAAGAAATAAGAGAGAACTCCAAAATCGTTTCGGAGAAGAGACGAAAAAAGTTCCGAGGTTCTGAATTGTTCGGAAAGTTATTTAGATATGTTTTATTATTTAATTATATAAATTTAATATTAAAATATAATTTAAATAATTAAAAAAATAAAGGTTCTTTTATTTTTCTTGAAAAGAAAGGAAAAAATAAAATAAAAAGGAAAAAAAGGGAGCAAAGGCTTGGGCGCCTGATACGTCCCAAACGTATCTATAATTTCTGCTTGCTCCATGCATGTTTTGTGTGACTTTGCCATGTTTTTCTTGAACTTTCATTCACTTTTGAACCTATTTGGACTAACCTATTAACTCAGTGCACCCAGTTGCCAGTTTCTGTTTTCTGCTGTTTTTGTATTTCAGGTTTTCCGGCCATTAAAAGTGCTCCAAAAATTTTGCGAAAAATATATAAAAAATCAGCGCAACAGAAGCTTCCGGAATCACCAAGAGAGGGAAGGGGGGCCACCACCAGGCAGCCAGGAGGGCAGGTGGCGCGGCCCCACCCTGGTTCGCGCCAGGGACCCTCTTGACTTCCTCGTGGGTCCCCTCGACGGCCCCCTTCTCCTATATTTACCCCTCGGGGTGGAAACCCCTAATACGGACTCCTCTTTTGCAATCTCGCCTCTGTTCTTCCGGCGACGCCGTTTCTAGTTTGGGGCTGCCTGGAGAAGCTGCTCCGGCACCCTGCCGGGAGAAGCTACCCCCTCCGGGAGACCCTCCATAGCCATGGACGCCTCCCGTATGTACCGTGAGTAGTTTCCCTTGGACCATGGGTCCATGACTAGTAGCTATGTGATATATTTCTCCCCCTTTTTTGCTTCCACCTTCGAGTCCTCGTGTGCTGCCTCACATGATCGAGGCATCTATGTAATTTCTGCTGTTGCTATGCTGAGCTTGTTGGGATCTGATGGATTATGAGACTATGTTCAGATTGTGATGAGTAATATATTTAGTTCTTATCTTTTATATTTTGTTCTTGAGTAAATTCTTGCATGTTCTCCGTTGCGGTATTTGCTTTCGCCAAGTATTTTATTTGCAAATCCAAGAGAGAGCGTTATGCTCGATTGTGGGTTCAGCCCCTTGATGTCTAGCTTGAGTGACAGAAACATGAGACTAGGGGATGTGTTGCTACCAGGGATAAAACAATGGTGCTTGTACCTACAGGTGCAAGGATTGTTTACTTTACGCAAAGTTCTTTTAATGCAGTTGTCTGTTGCTTTGAGTTTACACTTTGGGTGGGATTCGCAACTTAATACCTGCGAGATGTTGTGGATAGATATCTCAAGGTGGATGATTCGTAGTAGATGCAGATGGATTTCGGTCTACTTACCTTGGTGTACTTCCCATTGCTTTTGAGACCTTCCTTTCTTTGCAGCATAGTTACCATTGCGGTGCCTTCATAATCCTGTCAATTGCCCAACTATGATTTGTTTACCTCGCTAGCACTTTTATCGTCTTTTTGGAGAGAGACATCACTAGTGAAAATCACGGGACCCTGGTCCATCTTCACATTATTGTTCACACCCTCAATTTACTTTCAGCTTTTACTTTCCTTTGCACCTTTTATCTCTTGCGTTGATCCTTTGTAAAACGACAAGGCCGAAGGAATTGACAACTCCTCTATACTCGTTCGGAGCAAAGTTATTTGTTGTTGTGTGCAGGTCCACGACAACACCCTAGTCAGGAAGCAACTTCTGGCGACGTTGCCACCTACTTGTATCTCCTGAGTCCTACTGGTTCGATAACCTTGGTATCTTCACCGAGGGAAACTTGCTGCCGCACTGCATCTCAAACCTTCCATTTGGGGTAACCAACGAGGGGCGAGAAGCCATCAAGCAAATTTCTGGCGCCGTTGCCGGGGACTCAAGTCTACAAGATAGGGGAGTTGCACACTATCTTTTACCTTTGCTTTTTAGTCTTGTTAGTTTACCTTTCAGTTTTTATCTTTGTGTCCTTTATCAAAAAAAAAAATAGTATGTCTAGTTCCTTACTTGCCAATCAATGTCTGACTTCTTTGAAACCAGATCTTATTGGCATGGAGGATTCACCGAGGATCAACAAAAGTGGTACAAGGAACACCGCTTGTCTCAAAAGGGGATACACTTATGGAAACAAATACACCAGTTGTATGAGTATGCTAGAAACTTGTGCTCAATATATAATATATCTTTCTGCAGGGATGAATCTTGTTGCTTTATGAGGCACAAACACCTTGCTTTCCAATGTGAGTACAATGATGATGAAACCTTAGCTTCTTATGCTAAGAGAAACTATGATTTTTATGATGCAGAGGAAATAGAGGGATTTGTTGCTTATAAGGGTGACTATGAAATTACTTCTCTTCTTAAAAATATTGATGATGCCCCTTACAAATCTGAGATTCTTTCTATACTTAACTATTGTTTGGAAAATTACGATGCAAATTATTATATTATTGATCATCTTGAGAGAATCTCTCCCCCAAAGGAAGAGACTAATGTTTTGCAGGACTCTATGGAAGAAGAAATTGTTGAACCTGAAAGCTCCTTGGATGAAAAAGAGGAGGAGAGTGACGAACAAAAGGAGGAAGAATGGAGCCATCCATGTCTACCTTCTAATGAGAGTAACTCTTTGAATCTTACCTTATATGAGTGTTATGATCCTATGGATTCTTTTGAAATATCCCTTTTTGAAGTTGATGCCTTCTATGCTTATGGCCGTGATTCCACTATGGATGATGCTTACGGAAATGAACTTTCTATAGTTCCTCGTGTTAAGCATGAAATTTTTTATATTGCACCCACAATTGATTGTCCTATTATCCTTTTGAAATCTCCAAATCATATTCCGGAGAATTATGCTCTTATTAAGGCTCAATGTGATGGGTTGCATTTCTCTTATAATCCTAAAGACCGTGTTGAAAACTATACACGTGTGTTTGTAGGTCATGAACAACATGATTTATGTGATAGTTATATTCTTGATGTTGTTCATGATACTACTGAAAATTATTTCGAGAGAGGGAAGTTTGGTTGTAGAAACTTCCATATTACTAAAACACCTCTCTTCATGTTGAAAGTTTTGAAGTTGTTCTTTTACGACCTTCCTATGCATGTCACTTTGTGCTTCTTTGATTTATTTTCTTACAAGATGTCTATGCATAGGAAGAGGGTTAGGCTTAAATGTGTTTCATATTTGCTTCTTGATGCTTTCTTTTGCTTCAAAATTCTTATTCTTGTGAGAGCATCTTCTATAATCTTTAAGCCTAGCTAATGGCTCTAAAGAAGCGCTTTCGGGAGGCAGCCCGCAATGAATTTAGGTTTTTCTTTTTGCTTTTGTTCTGTTCTTAGTGGTCTTGATGATTGTTACTACTGTAGCAACATCATTGTATCTTTAATTTTCAAGCTTTGTGCCAAGTTTAGCCTCATACGACAAGGGAAGTAAAAGTTGTGACATGCTGTCCAGAAAACAGATTCTGTCCTCGTGACTAGAAAAATCAGAGAAAAATCCCAGTTCATCTTTTTGAGCTGAAATTTTTACACAGCGTGCTCTATACAGTTACGAAACTTCCGTATGTTCTGAGTTTTTTTATTTGAGTTGCAGAAGTACCCCTAAGAAATTCGTTTGTATCTGCTGTTCTGTTTTTCACAGATTCTGCCACGTTTTGTCTCTCATCACTTTTGCAAACCTTAGGCTTGCTTTTTCTTTGCAAAAAACCTTTTGGAAATCTTGTGAAACAGTAGCTCTTCCTGGAAATCTTTATTTGCAGTAGAGGAAAATTATTTTATTAGGGTACTAACCTCTCTAATCATCCTACAATGAGTTATGTATGAAGGGAGTTTTCAAGTGCGCGATGGAGGATGATGAAATAAGATTCAGGAGGGTCAAACGCTCAAGCTTGGGGATGCCCATGTGCACCCCCAATAAATATTCAAGGAGACTCAAGCGTCTAAGCTTGGGGATGCCCCCGTGCATCCCCTTCTTCATCAACAATTATCAGTTCGTCTCTCGTTGCACTATATTTTTATCACTTCATGCATTATGTGCTATTCTTGGAGCGTCTCGCTCTTAGGTTTTGTTTTTAGTTTTCTTTTGATTTGTTTGATGTAGTAACAAGTTATACCCCAACTTACTCTTTTGTGTGGGAGAGATTCACGCTCCGCTTGAACTAGAACTCCTCATAGGATTTGCATGCTTATTCTTTTAGCTGTGAGCTGTCCTTTTTCTTTTCTTAGCTGCTGTTCTGTTTAGTTGTAGTGCTTTAGTTTTTATAGAGCTTTTCTTTTTTTCTTAGGTTGAACTTTCTATAGGTTGCATGTTTTATCTTGTTATAGAGTTTGCCTGTTGCACTGAGTTCTGTGTCTTGACTGAAAGTAGGTAGTTAAAGTTGATGTTCTCTTTGTAGTGGTAACTTTCAATAGTTTTGAGGTATTGACTAGAGTAATGTTTGAACTTATGGTGTCAAGAGCTCTTTCCTATTAGTGATAGATGTCGTATTTTGGGCAATCCGTGTGTTTTTCGAAAACCAAAAACCCCTATTGAGAACTCTAGCTACTAGATGGATCACTAACCTCTGGAGGGTTCGAATATTAGAGTACACTCACGTACCATGAGTCGAGGATGCGCAAGGATAACCAAACCCCCATACACTCCTCCTCGGGGTACCTGTCTCTTTGTGAACCTCCTGATTAGATTGAGAGTTACCGATAATAAGTGCATGAGTTCTTCGGACTAATGTGAGTATTCGAGAGTTGACACTTCCACCCACCTATACTTTTTCTAGCCTCTTCGGTACCGTGCATTGCCCTTTCTCACCTCGAGAGTTGGCGCATACTTCGCCGGTGCATCCAAACCCTTGGCATGATACGCTCTGTCATCATAAGCCTCCTTATATCTTTCCTCAAAACAGCCACCATACCTACCTACAAGGCATTTCCATAGCCTTTCCGAGATACATTGCCATGCAACATCCACATTCTCATGACTTGATCTTCATGTCATACATGCTACTTTCTTGATCGATGAGCCGCATGCTAGTTGGGCCTTGCCCTAATCATTGCTACATGACGCGCTAGTATCATTGCGTATCCTGCTACCCTGGCAGAAGCATACATTTGCATCATGATAGTTACATTTTCTTTATGTGAGTACTTTTTTAAAGTGTGAAAGATCTCCTATATTCTTGTAAAATATAGAGTATTGCCCCTAAGTGAGGAAAATATCCCAAAGATGACAAAATCAAAAGATCCCAAAGAGGACAAAGCAGAGTTAAATAGAAAGAGCCATTGAGGCCACCAAAAAAATAAAAAAAGAGAAAAAGAGAAAAAAATAAAAAGAGAGAAGGGGGCATACTACTATTCCTTTTGAGAGATCCACACTAGTAATTCATCTCCTATCCCTTGTACTCCATAGAGATCATCATTCATGCATATAGCTATGTGGGGACCCTTCAAGTTGGATATATGCTCTAGAGGAAAATAATATATGATTATTCCAATATATCTAAGCAAGTTCATAACCAGTTTCATACCGTGCTAGAACTGTGTCAGTGAAACAATGATGCATGTGTGGTATAGAAACCCCCAGAGTTCCTAGTTAGCCTCTACATCGATAACTAGTTCATGGTCAACATGATGGTCATGGTTTCGCGATCATGGACAATTAAGTCTCTTGACTATGAGATCACCTCACTGGTTAAGTGACGTGATGAACATTACCCAAAGTAAGAATTACAGCATGATCAAATCTTGTGAAGGTTCAGTGTTGTAATTACAGAACGCGGTAGACCGTTCCTTTGACCGTGAGTACGTGCATAATTGCTATCTTCCCGGATGCTTTGACCTACATCCCACCACCTGACTGAAATATGCGGGTCATAACGGTTGTATCTTGGGTATTCCGTGGATATATGTTGAGGAGTATTGTTACAAGAGCGGGATTTGTCAATCCATATAATGGATAGATACTCGGGGCCCACTCGGTGGGATTCCATCCATAAAGCTGCAGCGTGTGACTAGGTCACGGGGATGAATATCACGGGAACGAGTGAATGAGGATTAGTTCAGAACGAGGTTGAACCAGACATAGGATGTCATTGATCGAATCTCGGAACAATCCAGTATCGCTGACAAAGGGAATGCCATACGGCGTAAGGTCCAATCGGTGTTTGATATCCGGAATGCACAGGGGTCATTATGGGCATCCAGGTCCCGCTGATGATCATTGACCGTAGCCTCATCTCGGTCATGACTGGAGTGTTCTCGGACCGTAGGGTAACACACTTAAGGGCTCGATGAAATCGGAGACCTTTTCAGAACCATCGGAGTAACCAGAGAATAAAGGAAACAACATCGGAGAAGTACCGTGTTGAACCTAACAAGTTCGGAGTGAACCGGAAGGTGTTCCGGAGCACCGGGAGATGGAATATTATGTTTTAGTTATTAATTAATTGAATTAATAATTAAAATCATTTTATTTCTAATTAATATGTGCAATGGGCCTTAGTGGAGAAAAAGGCCCATTAGGGGAAGAAAAAAAAGGGAAAAAGAAAAAGAAAAAAAAGGGTGTGGGGGGGGGGAGGAGCGTGATACGTCCAAAACATATCTATAATTTCTGCTTGCTCCATGCATGTTTTGTGTGATATTTCTATGATCTAGATACACTTTCATACATTTTTTTATCATATTTGGACTAACCTATTAACTCAGTGCACCCCAGTGCCAGTTCCAGTTTTCTGCTGTTTTTCTATTTGAGTTTTCCCCCATATAAAAAGTGCCAGAAAAATTCGGGAAAATTCAGATAAAAAATCAGCGTGACGGAAGCTTCGAGAAGAGCCCGGGAGGGGCCAGAGGGGAGCCAGGGGGGCAGAGGGGGGCATGGGGCCCTAGCGGCCACCCGGCGCGGCCCCACCCCTGGCCGCGCCAGGGGGGCGCCTGGGGCCCCTGGTCCACCTCTGGCTGCCCCCTTCGCCTATTTATCCCCCGTCACGGGAAAACTCTAGAAGAAGAACCCTATTCCGCGAACTCGCCTCTGTTCCTCCGCCGCTGCGCTTCCAAGATCGGGAGCACCAGAAGACCTCTTCCCGGCACCCTACCGGAGGGAGGATTGACCTCCGGGAGTCTCCTCTCCACCATGGATGCTCCCCGAATGTCTCGTGAGTAGTTTTCCTTGGACCATGGGTCCGTGATCAGTAGCTATGTGATGTTCTCGTCTCCTCTTTGATCTTCATTGTTTAGACCTCGTGAGCTGCCCAACATGATCGAGGCACCTTTGTAATATTTCTGCTATTGCTATGTTGAGTTTGATAGGATCTGATGGATTATGAGATTATGTTCAGATTGTGATTGAGTAATATATTTGGTTTTTATCTCTTATATTTTTGTTCCTAAGTAATTTTTGCATGTTCCCCGTTGTTGTTTATTGCTTTGGCCAAGTAGTAGGTAGTGACTCCAAGAAGGAGCGTTGTGCTAGATTGTGGGTTCATGCCCCCCGATGACACGCTTGAGTGCCAGAAACATGAGTCTAGGGGATGTGATGTTGCCACAAGGGGGAAAACAACGGTGCTTGTAACCGCGGTTACAAGGATTGTTTACTTTACGCAGAGTTCTTTTTAATGCAGTTGTCTGTTGCTTTGGGTTTACACTTTGGGTGGGTCTCGCAACTTAATACCAGCGAGATGTTCTGGATAGATATCTCAAGGTGGATGATTAGTAGTAGATGCAGATGGATTTCGGTCTACTTACCTTGGCGTACTGCCTGTGCTTTTGAACCTCTTCCTTTCTTTTGTAGCATAGTTAGCATTGCGGTGCGTTCATAATCCTGTCGATTTCCTTTCTGTAATTTGTTTACCTCGCATAGCAATTTTATCATCTTTTGGGAGAGAGACATCACTAGCAAACATCACGTATCCCGGTCCATATCCTTATCACTCTTTCCACGCTTTATTTTTTTTTCTGCATTTACTTTCAAGTTTCTATTATTATCCCTTGCATTTTATCCTTTGTAAACAACAAGACCGGAGAGATTGACAACCTCTCTGAACTTCGTTGGGAACAAAGTTATCTGTATCTGTGTGCAAGTCCGCGTCAGTTGCGCCGCTGACACCTACTTATCATCTCTGGAGTCCTGCTGGAGGCAAACCTTGGTATCTTCACCGAGGGAAACCTGCTGTTGCACTACATCTCAACCCTCCACTTGGGGTAACCAACAAAGGGGGCGAGAAGCCATCAAGCAAAGTTTTCTGGCGTCGTTGCCGGGGACTCCAAGTGCTAAGATAGGGGAGTTGCAAACTACCCTTTACCTTTGTTTTTTAGTCTTTTTAGTTTATCTTTTAGTTTTTATCTTTGTGTCTTTTATCAAAATTTACAAAAAAAATTATTTATCTTGTTGTTAGTACTCCTCCTTGTTTAGATGAACATGTTAGGGCTAGGTTCTTTGCGGGAATCGGAAGTTCTCGATTTTCGTCAAAGGGATGGAGAAAATATGAAGAAGGCATGGGACAGAATTTCTGAAGCACATAAAAGAATCATGCCTTGGATATCTATAAAGATTGTGGGAATGTTTCCCGCGCAACGGACTACACCCCGAGGTATGTTATTTCCGCACTCCTTTCCGTTACGGTAATACGGCTAGCTAGATCTTGGGGTATGGGAACGCTAGTTAGAAAAATTTGTGTTTTCTGCTGCGAACCCCAACAGTGGTATCAGCGCTAGGTCTATGCTTCGTATTACTGTACGGATAGAAAACATCGGGGATGTGGGCGTTGATTGTTGTAACAGCCCAGATTTCACAAAAATAAAAATTTTGTTTTCGGTGTAAATTTGTTTGATTGTCTAATTTGTTTGTGGTGTTTGCATCCCCGATTTATCGATCGGTGATTATTCCCCCCCCCCCTCTTATCTCGTACCGGACGGAGACCGACCCTTGCCACCCTGACACTCGACCTTTGCGACACCGGGTTTCACCCGATCACCGTCGTGAAAACCGCCCGAGACCAGCCGCAACCAACGGAACGAAAACCCCGTTTAATAATTAAACGGGTTATTTTTATAGCGCGCCGGAAAATGTTGTCGGAACGGTTCCAACGCGAGGTGAACGCCGCCGTCTTGACGCGCTGATCACGTAGTTCGAAGTTTTACCCGAATCGGAGGTACAGCGGACCCCCGGCGGTCAGAAACGTGAGCACCGCGCGAGAGAGAGAAAAACCGGGGATGTTTTTGCAAACTGCCAGCCACCTAGGCTATATAAAAACCACCACACTCCCACCCCTTTTCTAGGGTTTCCCTAGTCCAGAATTGCAGCCACCCCCTCACATTGCCCCAAAAATACCCCATTTTCGTCCTGTTGCTAGCCCATCAGATCTGGACCGTCAGATCGTCCGATCTGACGGCCAGGAGGCCGCCACGTCACCAGTTTGGGTTCCCCAGCCAACCCGCAGCCGAGCTCCTCCCATGACCGGACCTCTCCACGCCGGGCCGTCCCCGCCGCCTCGCCTCCGCTCTGGCCGGCAAGCCGAGCCACCGCAGCACCCCCCCCCCAGATCGTCCCCGTCTGCGCCACACCTTCCCCCGCGCCTCCCCTTCCCCTCTTCCCTCTCCTCTCTTCCCTAACCTCTCCTCTTCCTCTCTCTGTTCGCAAGAAGACGCCATGGACGTGCCCAGGAGCTCGCGCCGCCGGACCCTACCTCGTCGCGCCGCCCTAGAACGCCGCCCGTGGCCAGATCCCGGCCGCCGCGCCCTGGATCCGTCGAGTCCGCCGGCCAGGGCCCCGCGCCTCCTCGCCGTAACCTCCTCTCGCGCCGCCGCCTGTAGCCTCGTCGGGACGAGGACGAAGCCGCGTCCGCTCGCCCGCTCGTCGCCGCTGTGGGCCGATGAGCCCTCGGCCCACCTACACCAGCGCCCCAGCCCAGGCGCGCCCTCGGCCCACGGTCTTTCCTCCGTTCGTGGGCGAGAGAAGGCTAAGCCCCGCCGCCCCTGCTTCCTGGGCCGGCCCAGCTCGCTAAGCTCCTCTTTTTTTTCTATGCTGTAGTGGGCTCGGCCCAACTAGGTCTAGCGCCCCTGTTTCGGCCCAGCAGAACAGATTAGGCCCGAGGACGTTTTTTTGTTTAATAAAATGGCAGATTGTGTTATTATTTTCCGAGGCCCGTATCTTTTCACCCGTAGCTCGGATCGCGACGTGTAATACATGAAATTTGCTTAGAATTTTGTGTAGATTATTCAAATGTGTTCTTTTGCCATGTTTGACTTTGTTTACATGTTGTTTACCTGCTATTTACAACTGCTTGCCACTGTAAACTGCAATTGCTATAACTTTTTAACCGTTGCTCCGATAAAAATGTTTCTTATACGTAACTTGACTAGAATTACATGTAGATTGTGTTTATGTTTCTCTTGCTTGCTAATAAAAATAAGAAAATATTGTTTAGGGAAAAACAGTACCAAATTCTATTTTTATCGTGGGGTCCGTAATAGTTTACCATGTCTAGGATTTCACCCCGCTTAAATTGACTATCTTAGGTAGTTTATTTTTGCTTAACCTCTTGACATGTTTGTGTGCTATGCCATGCTTGCTTGAGTTGCCATGTTAACAAACTTTATTTATCACCTGTAGCTAAACAACTTGAACCTTTTCAAATGTGCGGTATCGTCGTGTGTGACGAGTGCTCCACTTAACCCGTTAGTAACCGCTCTCGACGGTAGGTGCGATGTCTTGTGTTGCCTTCTTGTTTATGCTTGCTCGTTTTTGCCTCGTAGTAATAGATACTTGCTCGTTGATTGCTTTCCAGTGCTTATCGTCTTGTGTGCTTCCGCGGGTACCTTCGGAGACGATGCGAGCTTGCGATCAACTACACCTTCGCAACCCGACTTAACAACAAGCAAGGACTATACATTACTTATGATCCATTCTATTTCAACCAGCGGTTTTCATTCTAGTCTAGGTTAGGTTCGATGTTTGATTCTACCACATGTTTACAGCCTCTTTCAAACCGATACATCAATGTCCCTTCCCAACAAACCTTGTACTGCTATGTTACTATTGCTCGTTGCTCAGCCCCTGCTTAGTATGCATGCTTAGGATGCTACGATGTTACCCTGTTACTCCTTGGGTTGGGATATCACATTATTATATTATTGTTGATGATATGATTATTATAATGTTGACTATATTTGACAAAGGATGGAAGGTCTAGGCTATCCCGCCCCGACGCTTTGTTCAATTCGAGTCACCTAGGACCCGAGTTCCGGGTATTAGTTTTGAGACTGAGCATGCCCAACCGCTTGTGGGATACTATGGGTCCCCTCTTCTTACCTACCTAGCTTCAAACATTTCTAGTGGTGGCCCAAGATGATTTATCATTTGAAACGTGTGTGTGACTGGTCCGCGGCCGGCAGTTTTCAAACAACTTGGGTCAGTGGAGACATGGTTTCTCTATTGGTCCACCCGATCAGCTAGGACCCAGTTTCCCATGTGTGATTAACCGTCTATCCGACCTGCGTCATACGGAAGAGTCCGATCCGAGAGCGTGGCCGGCTTTTGGATTGGGTGTCGACTCCCCGGGGGCCACCCGGATTTGTGCGTTGTTAGTTAAAGGGACCTGTCGTTTCGGATCTCTCGGAACTAAATCATAAAATGGTTGCCTATGATGGGTAGCAACTGAGTGAGATGGGCGTGCGTGCGGAGCCTTGTAATGGGCAGTTGGTACACCCCTACAGGGTTAAATCTTTTCAAGAAGCCATGTCCATGGTTATGGACGACTTGAGACCTACTCCTTGTTCATAGACAACAACAACTGAGATAATCTTAATATAACTTGATCAACGCGTGTGTGTGCCTTGACTGCTTCTTCTTCGTCGGGATGCGAAGAGGAGGACAAGGATAGGATAGGTGTTATGATTGCGTAAGTAGTTGATAGCAAGACTTGTTGGAGGAGATTCCTCTTCGAATGCTTGGCTTCTTACCTTACTCTCTAGATCGTTAGACACTTCATAAATGCTAGTGCGGTAGTAACCTCACCATCTACCCCTTCCTTACCGTAAACTACTAGTTGTCCTAGAATGACGAGTGATGAAGTCCTTGCTGGGTCAGATGACCACTAGAGTTGGATGTTGAGTACCTCTGTACTCATGATACTACCCCCAAACTCTTTTCAGGGTTCTTGATCGACAACAGGTATGGTGATCGACGTTTCACGTGGAGACTCGACGACGACTAGTTAGGCGGATCCCGGCGGAGGGCCTGGACCCGTGTGGTTATGGGAATCGATGTTTTTCTCTTTGCCACTAGGCATTTGTTTGTAGTCTGTACTCAGACATATATATTCCGATGTTGTATTGTATTAAGGCAGTTGTATGCCGATTGTATGAGATGTTGTATCCTGTATCTGTAACGTTGTGATATCATGTTGGAAATCCGGGGCATATGACTTCGTCATATGTCGCGGTGGGACCGATATGTGCTTCGTCCCCGGATCTGGATGGAAGCATCTAGATCTGGAACAGTACCGCATATCGGGCCTTACAACTTGGTATCAGAGCCTTACCGACCGTAGGATCCGTTTTTTGGCCGAAGTCGAGTCTAGACAAAAACTATTTTGTAGTTACTAAGATTGTTATCGGAGAGTAGGAATCTTTTTACTTCTTACCCTTGCTCTGGTCAGGACAAGTGTCGTAAGTGTTTTATTCTCGCCTTATACCCTTCAAAACTTTAGGATCTCGAGTGTGTGGAGTTTGGGAATAGTTACAATGCCTTGCTTGCAGCGTATTGTCTCAATTCCGATCTCGTGGTTTGGAATTCCTGTAGTACCTTTGGCTTCTCCGATTTCGGTATCATCTTGGTCATCTGTTGACTTCAGTTCTCTTGCCCAGTATACTCACGATTTCCGCGAGTGTACTTCCTTGATCGTCGCTTTAAATTGCCGTTCTTCCTCTTGATGACCTGATGGTTTCGTTTTCCGACGTTGCCGTCTCTCTGCGGAAATTTATCTCGACAGAAGTTCGTCGTTTAACATGGAGCAGAGTCCCTTGTTGTTGGTGTTGAAGATCGTCGACTCTCTTTTCTCTTCCCCCTCTCCCCGGATCGTTCTGGATCTCGGGACGAGATCCCTTGTTGGTGGTGTTGTATTGTAACAGCCCAGATTTCACAAAAATAAATATTTTGTTTTCGTGTAAATTGTTTGATTGTCTAATTTGTTTGCGGTGTTTGCATCCCCGATTTATCGATCGGCGATTATTTTCCCCACCTCTTATCTCGTACCGGACGGAGACCGACCCCTGCCACCCTGACCCTCGACTTTTGCGACACCGGGTTTCACCCGATCACCGTCGCGAAAACCGCACGAGACCAGCCTCAACCAACGGAACGAAAACCCCGTTTAATAATTAAACGGGTTATATTTATAGCGCGCCGGAAAGTGTTCTCGGAACGGTGCCAACACGAGGTAAACGCCGCCGGCTCGACGCGCTGATCGTGCAGTTCGAAGTTTTACCCGAATCGGAGGTACTGCGGACCCCCGGCGGTCAGAAACGTGAGCACCGCGCGCGAGAGAGAAAAACTGGGGATGTTTTTGCAAACTTCCAGCCACCGTGGCTATATAAAGACCACCACACTCTCACCCCTTTTCTAGGGTTTCCCTAGTCCAAAATTGCAGCCACCCCCTCACATTGCCCCAAAAATACCCCATTTTCGTCCTGTTGCTAGCCCATCAGATCTGGACCGTCAGATCGTCCGATCTGACGGCCAGGAGGCCGCCCCGTCAACAGTTTGGGTTCCCCAGCCAACCCGCAGCCGAGCTCCTCCCATGGCCGGACCTCTCCACGTCAGGCCGTCCCCGCCGCCTCGCCTCCGCTCTGGCCGGCGAGCCGAGCCACCGCAGCACCCCCCTAGGTCGTCCCCGTCTATGCCACACCTTCCCCCGCGCCTCCCCTTCCCCTCTTCCCTCTCCTCTCTTCCCTAACCTCTCCTCTTCCTCTCTCTGTTCGCAAGAAGACGCCATGGACGCGCCCAGGAGCTCGCCTCGCCAGACCCTACCTCGTCGCGCCGCCCTAGAACGCCGCCCACGGCCAGATCCCGGCCGCCTCGCCCTGGATCCGTCGACTCCGCCGGCCAGGACCCCGCGCCTCCTCGCCGGAACCTCCTCCCGTCCCGCCGCCTGTAGCCTCGTCGGGACGAGGACAAAGCCGCGTACGCTCGCCCGCTCGTCGCCGCTGTGGGCCGGTGCGCCCACGGCCCACCTGCACCAGCGCCCCAGCCCAGGCGCTCCCTCGGCCCACGGCCTTTCCTCCGCTCGTGGGCGAGAGAAGGCTAAGCCCCGCCGCCCCTGCTTCCTGGGCCAGCCCAGCTCGGTGAGCTCCTCTTTTTTTTCTACGCTGCAGTGGGCTCGGCCCAACTAGGTCTAGCGCCCCTGTTTCGGCCCAGCAGAACAGATTAGGCCCGAGGACGTTTTTTTTTGTTTAATAACATGGCAGATTGTGTTATTATTTTCCGAGGCCCGTATCTTTCCACCCGTAGCTTAGATCGCGACGTGTAATACATGAAATTTTCTTAGAATTTTGTGTACATTATTAAAATGTGTTCTTTTGCCATGTTTGACTTTGTTTACATGCTGTTTACCTTCTATTTACAACTGCTTGCCACTGTAAAATGCAATTGCTATAACTTTTTAACCGTTGCTCCGATAAAAATGTTTCTTATATGTAACTTGACTAGAATTGCATGTAGATTTTGTTTATGTTGCTCTTGCTTGCTAATAAAAATAATAAAATATTGTTTAGGGAAAAACAGTACCAAATTCTATTTTTATCGTGGGGTCCGTAATAGTTTACCATGTCTAGGATTTCACCCCACTTAAATTGACTAGCTTAGGTAGTTTATTTTTGCTTAACCTCTTGACATGTTTGTGTGCTATGCCATGCTTGCTTGAGTTGCCATGTTAACAAACTTTGTTGATCACCTATAGCTAAACAACTTGAACCTTTCCAAATGTGCGGTATCGTCGTGTGTGACGAGTACTCCACTTAACCTGTTAGTAACCGCTCTCGACGGTAGGTGCGATGTCTCGTGTTGCCTTCTTGTTTATGCTTTCTCGTGTTTGCCTCGTAGTAATAGATGCTTGCTCGTTGATTGCTTTCCAGTGTTTATCGTCTTGTGTGCTTCCGCGGGTACCTTCGGAGACGATGCGAGCTTGCGATCAACTACACCTTCGGAACCCGACTTAACAACAGGCAAGGACTATACATTACTTATGATCCATTCTATTTCAACCAGCGGTTTGCATTCTAGTCTAGGTTAGGTTCGATGTTTGATCCTACCACATGTTTACAGGCTCTTTCAAACCGATACAGCCATGTCCCTTCCCAAAAAACCTTGTACTACTATGTTACTATTGCTCGTTGCTCAGCCCCTGCTTAGTATGCATGCTTAGGATGCTACGATGTTACCATGTTACTCCTTGGGTTGGGATATCACATTATTATATTGTTGTTGATGATATGATTATTATAATGTTGACTATATTTGACGAAGGATGGAAGTTCTAGGCTATCCCGCCCCGACGCTTTGTTCCATTCGAGTCACCTAGGACCCGAGTTCCGGTTATTGGTTTTGAGACTGAGCATGCCTAACCGCGTGTGGTATACTATGGGGTCCCCTCTTCTTACCTACCTAGCTTCAAACATTACTAGTGGTGGCCCAAGCTGATTTATCATTTGAAACGTGTGTGTGACTGGTCCGCGGCCGGCAGTTTTCAAACAACTTGGGTCAGTGGAGACATGGTTTCTCTATTGGTCCACACGATCAGCTAGGACCCAGTTTCCCATGTGTGATTAACCGTCTATCCGACCTGCGTCATACGGAAGAGTCCGATCCGAGAGCGTGGCCGGCTTTTGGATTGGGTGTCGACTCCCCGGGGGCCACCCGGATTTGTGCGTTGTTAGTTAAAGGGACCTGTCGTTTCGGATCTCTCGGAACTAAATCATAAAATGGTTGCCTATGATGGGTAGCAACTGAGTGAGATGGGCGTGCGTGCGGAGCCTTGTAATGGGCAGTTGGTACACCCCTGTAGGGTTAAATCTTTTCGAGAAGTCGTGTCCACGGTTATGGACGACTTGAGACCTACTCCTTGTTCATAGACAAAAACAACTGAGATAATCTTAATATAACTTGATCAACGCGTGTGTGTACCTTGACTACTTCTTCTTCGTTGGGATGCGAAGAGGAGGACAAGGATAGGATAGGTGTTATGATTGCGTAAGTAGTTGATAGCAAGACTTGTTGGAGGCGATTCCTCTTCGAATGCTTGGCTTCTTACCTTACTCTCTACATCGTTAGACACTTCAGAAATGCTAGTGCGGCAGCAACCTCACCATCTACCCCTTTCTTACCGTAGACTACTAGTTGTCCTAGAATGACGAGTGATGAAGTCCTTGCTGGGTCAGATGACCACTACAGTTGGATGCTGAGTACCTCTCTACTCATGATACTACCCCCAAACTCTTTTTAGGGTTCTTGATCGACAACAGGTATGGTGATCGACGTTTCACGTGGAGACTCGACGACGACTAGTTAGGCGGATCCCGGCGGAGGGCCTGGACCCGTGTGATTATGGGAATCGATGTTTTTCTCTTTGACACTAGGCATTTGTTTGTAGTCTGTACTCAGACATATATCTTCCGTTGTTGTATTGTATTAAGGCAGTTGTATGCCGATTGTATGAGATGTTGTATCATGTATCTGTAACGTTGTGATATCATGTTGGAAATCCGGGGCATATGACTTCGTCATATGTCGCGGTGGGACCGATATGTGCTTCGTCCCCGGATCTGGATGGAAACATCTAGATCTGGAACAGTACCGCATATCGGGCCTTACAATTGTATGATTGTTACCCTCCCACGTGTACTTGTTCACATCTGTGGCATTGTTTGATGAAGCGGCCCCCGACCGACCTTATGCGTACGCTTACGCGAGACTGGTTCCACGCTTGACATACGGCTTGTACCGTATAAAGTGGCTGGGGGTGTCTGTCTCTCTACTTTAGCGGATCTGGCATTTGCAACGGAGGGCCCCGTGCGGGGTGTAATAGAGACAATCGTATGGTTGACGTTGTGGTTGACTCGTAGGTTAAAACATGTTTAACTATGAAAGCCCTAGCAGCCACGTAAAACTTGCAATATACAACTAGACCGTCTAAACCTTGTATTGCTAAGTGGGGGCTATCATTCGTTTGTTTGTGATGTAGCGATAGGTTTGCTATGTGTTACTATTAAGTATTAATCGCCATCATAAAACAAACTAAAATGGAGACATTGTAGACTTAGTGTTGCCATAGCTCAGACATCTTAAAACTTGCTAGTATAGGATACACGACGGTAGCATGTGATAAGATGATCCCTTAACAAAGCCAAACACAAGTATTCTACCGAAGTGTGCACCGCCTGAAAGGTTCTCCCATATGGCTTGATGCTCCATACATACCGGAGTTGTCCTACATATTCAATGGAGTTCGCATGAGGTTGGGTTCGGCAAGCCTGGCATATGAAGATATGGCCTTGCTGAGCAGCATATAACATGGAGGTTAATTTGGCGAGCCTAGCATATGCAAATATGGCCTCGGAATACTAGAGATCGAAAGATCGAGCATGAGTCACAGTAGATATAAGATAATGTGATCGCACAAGTTGTTGTCTACCTTTGAAACTGACCCGTCGGCCGTGTGATATTCGAGGTCGGGCAGTGAATCTGGATCATGTAATCACTAAAACTTCCTAGGGATGAATTGTTTTAGTGTGAGCTCATTTATAAGATGATTATATGAACTTATTGTTGTGAACTAGTCTTAATTGTGTTCTTTGCAATTAGGTTTGTAGAAAATGAATGCACTAGAGCAACGTGAACTATCTTTCTTCATGGAAGGTGAAAGACTTAGAGAAAATGGGTCAGACTTTGCTGACTGGTACTTACGCCTTAGGACGTTGCTCAAGAGAGCAAACATCTTGTTTATAATAGAAGTGCATGTGGAAGAACATCCGGACGATCATGTTGGCGATCAAGGGATACTTGATCATTATGCTCGCCGACAGAAATGCTTCGTAGTCAGGAATGTCATGATCTTCAGCATGTTAGAGGTTTTGGGCATACAGTTTCAGGACACTGGCTCATATGACATGATGGACACGCTAAAGACAATGTTCGTACGTGAATTCAGAGTTGCCAGTTTTGAGTTAGAAAGCAAGTTTCTATCTACAAAGATGGAAGAACACACAAGCCTTGGTGATCACTTGGACATGATGCATGAGATGTACCTAACCCTGGTGGAGGACTATGAATATTGGACAATGAACGAAAGCACCACAGAAGAGTTTTCAATAAACACGTTATTGCAATCACTCCCTCCGAGTTATGGTGATTATGTTCATAGCTATGTCGGAAGAGGAGCTAATATCAGTCTCCAGAACTTCATGACTGATCTCTTGGCCGCGGACATTGCTCCTATCGAGGATGCAGAAGTCGTGGATGGAGAAGGTATATACTTGATATACTTTATAAATGTTTACTCCCTTATACAACATTGCAGTAAATGAGTATCTGATACTTATTCTGTTTTATGAAAACAGGACCTGCCGTTGCATGGACGGGAAGAGGTGAAATCGAGGATTGATGGATATCAAGTCAGTTGATGGCCAGCATGGATTCCGCCGAGACATCTATCATAGGAGATACTTAGAGTATTAGATAAATCTTATGTAATCATTATAGTATGAACACTTAGTTGTGTGTCTTGCATCTCGCGAGACAAAGTTATTCATGTAATGAGACAAGTCAGTTGTTCCATCTTTATGAATAAAAGTGTGCTTATACTTTGATTACGTCTTGATTTATGATATGATAGAAAGCATTTATAATACTGCTATTATTGTCAAGAAATATTCAATGTTTAATGATAAATTTATCTTGATTATAACAAGTCAAAGATTTGATTGCATGAGGTGACTTCATAACTGATGAATTCATTAAATGTATGATCTATTAACTTGTGAGTTCATTATCGAATGAAAGTCATAACTTGATTGCATGAGATGGATTAGATACACGATCTATGAACCTCTGCAATAAATATAACCATGACAAGGTTCTAGCAAGTAGAACTTGTGCCAATCATTATACATAAATGATGTACTAAATGGGCACGTGAGTTATCATTAAAGAATTCATATGATTAATTGAAAGTTGTATTCAATTGAGATCATAAAACTGAGATTCAGGAATCACAGTGAGAAGTGAGAATACAAGGATACATATCACTACCCTACGATCCGAAGTGATAAGTATTGATATTGACATAATGGGAGACTTGTGGAAGTTGTACCACAAACTACGATGGAAGTTGAAAGTGCTAGACTACTTAAACCATTCGTAGTCATACTAAACCGTAGTATGGTCTAAACGTTTTTTCCCCTAGCACTATAGTTATTGTCGAATAAGGTTGTTTAATTCATTAAGTTAAAACACCCACTTCATGAATAGGAAACCATCATGAATCTAACGAGACATGATAGCTCCATAACTGATGGTGTTATAAGGTTTCTTAAAAGAAAGAATTTCTTTGTAATAAAACTACAAGAAATTGAAATTACATATTCTCCCCGAATAGAAAAATGTGTGTTGCTTGATTGGTAATGCGAGAAGAAGTCTCTCGACACGGATCCAATGGGAGATAATGGAAACTTTGACCGGGGTATTGGACCTTGCCTTCAGAATATCAGAGTATTGAAACGGAAGCATGTTCCGCTGTAATGACACTGTATAAGGAAGGATATGCCATAGATGATTAATCTTGGTATATGAATTGAAGCCATTGTGGAATTTAGAAGGTTGTCATGAATACGTTCTGTACAGAACAATAATCATGAGTCTTCTTAATAAAACAATAAAGAATAACATTGCTTGAGACACAAAGGAATGATGGTAGCCTAGAACACGAGGAGAAATGAAATAATATTGAGTTACATATAGGATGGCTCACGTCCCGTGAAATAAATCGGTTATTTCATATTCTCGACAAACTGGAGAGTTATTGAGAATAATGTAATGGGCATAAGGCATTATTTGGTTATGACCAAAGTTCAATGGTGATTGACTACGGAAACGTAGGAATGCTTTAATCAATAAAATATTTCATTTACACTACGATGGACCATAGCCTGAAATTGCATCTCAGTCAAATATTGGATTTGAAAGAGAATTGCAATGGGCATGACGAAGGTTGTTTCGTTAAAAGGATGGACTATAGTACCTCAAGACAGGAACCCTCAACCTTGATTTGATCAAGTGATTTTGTGATGACCAAAATATTGAGTGGGCCTGCAGTTTCATGAAAATGAGTGGGAGCTTTGAAGACTTCCCGGAAACTTGGAATGCGGAGGGCATTTTCTGAGTGGGATCTTTGGAAGCTTTGTCATTATGTGAAGACATAGTGAAACAATAAAATGACTTGATGAAAGCTGAACCACAAATATATGAGTATATGATGGATATATTTGAGTGGGAGCATGATCATTGTCTCAAACATATATGCATTGATATGTGTGAAGAATGATCTCATATCTCATATGTATATATATGGACATCACCAAAGACATGAAAGAAATGTGAGCAAAATTCACGGCACTACAAACATAATACTACTTAAAAAAATAGACGTATGGATAAAAGTTTAGCGTTAGAAGTATTGGACTTCTGGTTGAGTGTATTTCCCAGTATATATGACTATGGATGAGTCTTCTAAAGACTGAACCAAGAGATCATTGGAGGATACTGTGAAATAATAGTCTCACTCTCCCGCGAAACTTATATCCAACCATTATATGATAATGAGTGGTATGTCAAAAGAGATTTTGACCTGTACCAGTTGCAAAGGAAAGATACGAATCTGAATTGGTGCAGTTCGTTGACGAAACCTCTTCCATGAGAATGCATGATCAATGAACACTTATGTGATAAGATGATTATGATCGGAAAAATGCGGCTAGATTATTAGCACTCTAGTGCAAGTGGGAGACTGTTGGATATATTCTCTAGAGGCAAATAATATATGATTATTCCAATATATCTAAGCAAGTTCATAACAAGTTTCATACCGTGCTAGAACTGTGTCAGTGAAACAATGATGCAGGTGTGGTATAGAAACCCCCAGAGTTCCTAGTTAGCCTCTACATCGATAACTAGTTCATGGTCAACATGATGGTCGTGGTTTCGCGATCATGGACAATTAAGTCTCTTGACTATGAGATCACCTCACTGGTTAAGTGACGTGATGAACATTACCCAAAGTAAGCATTACAGCATGATCAAATCTTGTGAAGGTTCAGTGTTGTAATTACAGAACGTGGTAGACCGTTCCTTTGACCGTGAGTACGTGCATAATTGCTATCTTCCCGGATGCTTTGACCTACATCCCACCACCTGACTGAAATATGCGGGTCATAACGGTTGTATCTTGGGTATTCCGTGGAGATATGTTGAGGACTATTGTTACAAGAGCGGGATTTTTCAATCCATATAATGGATAGATACTCGGGGCCCACTCGGTGAGATTCCATCCATAAAGCTGCAGCGTGTGACTAGGTCACGGGGATGAATATCACGGGAACGAGTGAATGAGGATTAGTTCAGAACGAGGTTGAACCAGACATGGGATATCATTGATCAAATCTCTGAACAATCCAGTATCTCTGACAAAGGGAATGCTATACGGCGTAAGGTCCATTCGGTGTTTGATATCCGGAATGCACAAGGGTCATTATGCGCATCCAGGTCCCGCTGATGATCATTGACCGTAGCCTCATCTCGGTCATGACTGGAGTGTTCTCGGACTGTAGGGTAACACACTTAAGGGCTCGATGAAATCGGAGACCTTTTCGGAACCATCGGAGTAACCAGAGAATAAAGGAAACAACATCGGAGAAGTACCGTGTTGAACCGAACAAGTTCGGAGTGAACCGGAAGGTGTTCCGGAGCACCGGGAGATGGAATATTATGTTTTAGTTATTAATTAATTGAATTAATAATTAAAATCATTTTATTTCTAATTAATATGTGCAATGGGCCTTAGTGGAGAAAAAGGCCCATTAGGGGAAGAAAAAAAAGGGAAAAAGAAAAAGAAAAAAAAGGGAGTGGGGGGCGCCATGGGCCCTAGGGCCCATGAGGGTGGCGCCCCCTCTCCCCCCTTGGCCGGCGCCACCCCCTAGCATGTGGGATAGTCCCACATTGCTAAGGGAGGGGGTTGACTCCCTCCCCTACCCCTATATAAAGAGGGCCATGGTGCACATATTTAATTAAGCCAAATACACAATAAATCGGATTAAATTAGTATTTACTCCGAATTGAGATCGGTCTTCTCCCCTCCCTTGTCTCTTTCACGGTGGGCTCCCTAGTGTGAGCCTACAGTGGAATTGAGGCTTCTCTGCTAGAATCGGAGGCCGTCGTGCTGCCGAAGCTCCGTCCGGAGGTCTGCTTCCGCCACCTTCGCTGGATCGGAGAACGGAGATCGTCATCGAGTCTCGTACGTGTGCGAGTACTACGAGGTGCTACACATGTGGCACTACACCCATCCGGGTGCTCAACACAGCCAGGGGGCTGTGAAACTTGATCGGCTACATCAACCACGTTTGCGGGAACGTTTCCCGCGCAACGGACTACACCCCGAGGTATGTAATTTCCGCACTCCTTTCCGTTACGGTAATACGGCTAGCTAGATCTTGGGTTATGGGAACGCTAGTTAGAAAATTTTGTGTTTTCTGCTGCGAACCCCAACACTTCACACTATAGAACTTGGCTTGTTTATTCCAATGATGAGCCTCCTCAAACGAGCTCTAGGTCTTCTTGAGCAAGCAAGTTAGATGCACCCCCACTAGTTCCCTTGGAGAGCTTTTAGCTCACATGTGCATCCGTTGTATGGCAATCCCTACTCCTCACATCATATCTATCATATGGCCTTCTCTCGCCTATGATTGTCCTCATTGATGTGAGCCTTTCACACCTTTTTGTCTTCCTCCTCCACCTTCTTTCTGTTTCGCCTTTTAGGTGTCAACTTTCTTGATCACGCTCATCCATTGCATGAGTGCTCAAAATATCGAAAGGGAGTGGATCAGTTTGACTTGTACCTGGCTAGTTGTCTGGGGACGAGTCCAGATAAGAATCCAAAGGAGACCAAGTGTGAAACTTTAGTAGATAGTTGTTCTCAACAACCATATTTTTTCTCTCGTATTTCCCTATCCCTTGCTTGCACGCAAACACCATCTGGAGACATTCGAGTCACGGACAACGAGAGCACTTGCACCTTTTGTTCTTTTGTTGCTTGTGTCAATGCTAATATAGACTCTTGTTTGTTAAGACTTGAATTGAATTGCATGCTTTGATTGCTTTACTTAAAAGTCCTTTTATGGTTGTGTGGCATGTCACCACAGAAATTATGCTTGTTATCATTTACCTACTCGAGGACGAGCAGGAATTAAGCTTGGGGATGTTGATACGTCCCAAACGTATCTATAATTTCTGCTTGCTCCATGCATGTTTTGTGTGACTTTGCCATGTTTTTCTTGAACTTTCATACACTTTTGAACCTATTTGGACTAACCTATTAACTCAGTGCACCCAGTTGCCAGTTTCTATTTTCTACTGTTTTGTATTTCAGGTTTTCCGGCCATTAAAAGTGCTCCAAAAATTCCGGGAAAATATATAAAAAATCAGCGCAACAGAAGCTTCCGGAATCACCAAGAGAGGGAAGGGGGGCCACCACCAGGCACCCAAGAGGGCAGGTGGCGCGGCCCCACCCTGGGCCGCGCCAGGGACCCTCCTGACTGCCTCGTGGGTCCCCTCGACGCCCCCCTTCGCCTATATTTACCCCTCGGGGTGGAAACCCCTAATACGGACTCATCTTTCGCGATCTCGCCTCTGTTCCGCCGCCGCCGCCGTTTCTAGGTCGGGGCTGCCTGGAGAAGCTGCTCTGGCACCCTGCCGGGAGTAGCTACTCCCTCCGGGAGACCCTCCATAGCCATGGACGCCTCCCGTATGTACCGTGAGTAGTTTCCCTTGGACCATGGGTCCGTGACCAGTAGCTATGTGATATATCTGTCCCCCTTTTGTGCTTCCACTTCGAGTCCTCGTGAGCTGCCTCACGTGATCGAGGCATCTATGTAATATCTGCTGTTGCTATGCTGAGTTTGTTGGGATCTGATGGATTATGAGACTATGTTCAGATTGTGATGAGTAATATATTTGGTTCTTCTCTTTTATATTTTGTTCTTGAGTAAATTCTTGCATGTTCTCCGTTGCGGTATTTGCTTTGGCCAAGTATTTTATTTGCAACTCCAAGAGAGAGCGTTATGCTCGATTATGGGTTCAGCCCCTTGATGTCTAGCTTGAGTGACAAAAACATGAGACTAGGGGATGTGTTGTTGCCACCAGGGATAAAACAACGGTGCTTGTACCTGCGGGTGCAAGGATTGTTTACTTTACGCAAAGTTCTTTTAATGCAGTTGTCTGTTGCTTTGAGTTTACACTTTGGGTGGGATTCGCAACTTAATACAGCGAGATGTTGTGGATAGATATCTCAAGGTGGATGATTCATAGTAGATGTAGATGGATTTCGGTCTACTTACCTTGGCGTACTGCCCATTGCTTTTGAGCCCTTCCTTTCTTTGCAGCATAGTTAGCATTGCGGTGCCTTCATAATCCTGTCAATTTCCCAACTATGATTTGTTTACCTCGCTAGAACTTTTATCGTCTTTTGGGAGAGAGACATCACTAGTGAAAATCATGGGACCCTGGTCCATCTTCACATTATTGTTCACAACCTCAATTTACTTTCAGCTTTTACTTTCCTTTGCACCTTTTATCTCCTGCGTTGATCCTTTGCAAAACGACAAGGCCGGAGGAATTGACAACTCCTCTGTACTCATTGGGAGCAAAGTTATTTGTTGCTGTCTGCAGGTCCACGAAAACACCCTAGTAAGGAAGCAATTTCTGGTGACGTTGCCACCTACTTGTATCTCCTGAGTCCTACTGGTTCGATAACCTTGGTATCTTCACCGAGGGAAACTTGCTGCTGCCCTGCATCTCAAACCTTCCACTTGGGGTAACCAACGAGGGGCGATAAGCCATCAGCGCCATGGGCCTTGGCCCACTTGGGCCACTTGGCCATGTGCCAAGCCACGGCCACCACGCCATGGCCTTGCATGGCCGGCCACTTGCGGCCACATGCATGGCGCATGTGTGTGCCACAGCTATGCAATGTGGTACTACTATTAGTACTACATCGCTAGTTGACAGGAATTTGCACTCGGTTTCCCCTATATATAGATGTGGAGGATGCCCCTTTTTGAAAATAGGAAATTCCAGAAAAATACAGATAAATTCTGTTGATCTCTCTCTTCCTATTTTCTCCCTTCTATGAGCGGACTCCTCTTGTTTGGAGTCTGCACTGGGTTGGAGATTTCTCCACCATACGCACGCCATCGTGCTACTGGAATCAGGATCTGAATCCATCTTCTTTCCACTATTGTTCTTGTTTCGAGCCCGGAGGGACATCGGGTACACCGTATGTGTGTAATCCCGCGAGACACTACACTTGTGGTGCTACTTCATCGTCGTGGCCGTATCACGGCGTCTTCACCGACAACATTCCGACGGGGACACAATCCCGTCATCGGTCTCAAGGACCGGGTGGCTATCAGAGTCATCGTGGAGCTGTGTGGCCCTCCTTCGGTCTTCCGGAAGCTTCTGTTGTGCTGATTTTTTATATATTTTTCTTGGAATTGTTTGGGCTCTGTAAATATGGGTAAAAACCTGCAATTCACAGACATCGGCAGACAGAAACTGGCACTGGATGCACTGAGTTATTAGGTTAGTCCAAATATGTGTAAAAAGGTATGGAAGTGTAGCAAAACACATAGCAAAGTCACCCAAATGAGCATGGAACAAGCAGAAGTTATAGATACGTTTGGGACGTATCACCGTCTAGTCAAACCTGAGCACACGCCACACCTCTCTCATGTCTAATCATCATAGAGCTAGCGAGTGTAGCTTAGAAATATATATAATTGCACTTTTTCATCATCTTGACTCGCATGGAAGGCTCGAGATATTCATCGTTGGACACCATTTCCTTGAAAAATTGGTAGGCATCAGCTCTCTGATTGCTGGCTTCGAGCCTGGAAATGGCAGAGACAGTGGTCAAATCGATGTGCTAGTCGACGCTTCGGGCAACCCCCGCCTCCTTAAGTTTGAGAGATTTAGTGGGATTTGCCGCGGAATCATACATTTCCTAGCCATGGTTGCAATGTGAAAAGAAGGAAGAACAGGTAGTAGTATTTAATTTGGGAGCGGTGAGGGCCGGAGGGGTTTAACATCAAATGATGTGTCTCACACTACTAGGGAAATAGCTATACATGGAAATCTTATTAGTGGCGCATATAGAAAGCCATGCGCCACCATCTGTTATGGGTGGCGCACTGGAAAATAATGCGCCACCCACAAGACCTTATGGGTGGCGCATTATTTTCCAGTGCGCCACCCCTAAGAGTGGGCCAGCCTGGATGACCTTATACGTGGCGCATCTAGCAATATGCGCCACCCCTAAGAACCTTATAGGTGGCGCATTTACAGAATGCGCCACTCCTAAGAGCTTAGGGGTGGCGCATTCTGTAGATGCTCCACCCATAAGGTCCTTAGGGGTGGCGCATTGCACAGATGCGCCACCACTGACTTCCTATATGCGCCACTAAATGCCTAGAGCTTCCCTTATCTACTCCACCCCACCTACCACCTCTCATTCACTCCACACAATTCTCAAACTAGATCCACTCTTCTCACCCTAGATCTATTCGGTTTTCTCCTCCTCCCCACCTCATTTCTTCCATTTATCCATCGATACTTGGCATTACATCTATTTTGTTTCATATTGAAGTAAGTGGACCTCCTCCCAAACTCTTTTGTTCCATTTATGACCCATATACTTGCCTTTATTAGCTTGGGGTTTGTTGTATATGTGAATCTTGGGTTTGATGTATATGTGAAGCTTGTGGTGGTTTGATGTATGTGTGAAGCTTATGGTGGTTTGATGTATATGTGTATCTTGAGTGGCAAATGTTTTGCCGAAATGTCGATTCATTTCCGTTTCGGCAAATTTCTAGCGCACTCTCCGCATGCTCCCATGCATTATTAGGGAAGGTCATGCCGAATTTTTCCGGCGACGACTGTGATATATAATTGTGTTGCTCTCTCCGTGCACGCAGGTGATCGACCATGGTTCGCGAGATGCTGAGCGATATCAACGTGTCTAGGTGGATGCAATGTGCGACAAACGACATGCTAAGGAATAATAGGTCGGATATAAGATGTCCGTGTCGGAGATGCAAACTGCAGTGCGTTACCGAGCCTGATTCCGGAATATTGCAAAGACACCTGAAGCGTAATGGTTTGATGGATGGCTACACACGATGGATAAGTGATGAAGCTGGTGAGGAGGAGGACGTCAATGGTGGGGCGCCAGTAAATGAGGAAGGGCAACCAGAAAACAGCGGCGGGCGAGATGACGAAGAGCATCCCGTACATGATCATGAAGAAGATCCCGAAGCGGATCATGTAGATCAAGATGCCGGACATGAAGATCAAGATGTCGGACATGATGATTCAAGCTGGGTGCGGGACCCTCGTGTTCAAGAGCTGCTTGTAAAAGAGGCGTTGAACGCAAGAGGTGCAGCTAGAGAGAAAGCCAAGATGGCGCAACTCGAGAAAGACGCGATTACGAAGTTGTACGAAGGATGCAACGACGAGGATACCCGCTTGAATGTAACACTTGGGGCTATGGAGATGAAGGCAAAACACAAATGGACCGACGAAAGCTTCGATGATAACATGGCATTCTCGCACGATCGTCTTCCGAAGGGCAACACGTGCCCAACTAGTATCGCTGAGGCCAAGAAAGTCCTTTGCCCTCTCGATCTTCCGCACGTTAAATACCACGTCTGCATAAATGATTGCATGATCTATCGGGGTGAGGACGAAGATAAAACCACATGTTCGGTGTGCGGTGTTAGTCGATACAAGAGAGGGAAGAAAGTTCCTAGAAAAGTGGTATGGTACTTTCCAATCACTCCTCGTCTGCAGAGGTATTTCGTAGATCCCGAGGAAGCAAAGCTCATGACCTGGCACGCGGATAGAAAGAAGCTAAAATAGGATGACCCGAACCCGGATCTGGAAAAGGAGGACATGCTGAGGCACCCTTCAGATGGTAGCCAATGGACTGCGTTGGACCTCGAATACCCAGATTTTGGGAAAGAACCAAGGAACCTCAGGATTGGTGTGAGCGCCGATGGAGTCAATCCGTTTGGCGGCCAGAGAAGCACACACAGTACCTGGCCCGTGTTTGTATGCATATACAACCTTCCCCCCTGGAAGTGCATGAAGAAAAAGTACATAACAATGTGTATGCTAGTTCAAGGGCCGAAACAACCAGGTACGGACCTCAATCTATATCTGCAACTGTTGAAAGAGGAGCTAGAAACGTTATGGAAAGACGGAGTCAATACGTGGGACGCCGCGGCAAAAGAATATTTCCCAATGAAAGCCGCGGTGATCACGACGGTTCACGACTATCTCGGATACGGATATTTCTCAGGGCAGGTGGTCCAAGGATTCTGTGCATGCGTTAGGTGCATGGATAATACAACGTACCGCCAGCTACCAAAAGATCCTGGATCTTCAAAAACCGTGTTCCAGGGGTCTCGGAGGTGGCTTCCCAAGAAACACGCGTGGAGAAAACAGGGACATCTGTTCGATGGAAGCGAGGAGCTCCGAGCACCCCCAGCTCGAAGGAGCGACAAACAAATCGACAACTTGCTGAAAACTTGGAAAGAGTGCCCCGCGCCGGGAAAGAAAAAAAATAAGACTCAGCCGTTGATGAGGGTATGGAAAGCGAGGTCTGTTTTCTGGGATTTGCAATACTGGAGTCTACTCCGCAGTCCTCATAGCCTTGATCTAATGCATATCACAAAGAACGTGTGTGAGAGCTTGTTTGGCACGCTGCTCAACATGCCGGAGAAGACCAAGGACGGGACAAAAGCAAGGAATGACTTGAAATTTATGGGCATCAGGAGGGAACTTCACCCCCCTAGTGACGACGATGACGAGCCGGAGGAGGAAGAGGATACGGAAACGCAAAACTCTCGCAAACGAAAAAGGACGACCAAGAAGAAGACCGGTATTGATCACTGCCCCCCGGCATGCTTCACTCTGTGGGAGGAGGAGATCAAGCGGTTTATCCACTGCCTCATAGGAGTAAAATTTCCGAACGGCTACGCGGGGAAGATAAGCAGATACCTAGACGAGGCGAAGCAGCGTTTCAGCGGGATGAAATCTCACGACTGTTTCGTGCTGATGACGCAGATTCTCCCGGTTGCGATGCGAGGGATAATGGACGAGCACGTCCGTAAAACGTTGTTTGGCCTTTGCAACTTTTTTGACGTCATCTCCCGGAAGTCGATTTGCGCTACGCAACTCAAAAGGCTACAGGAGGAGATCGTGCTCATACTATGCGAGCTTGAGATCTATTTCCCGCCCGCGTTCTTCGACATTATGGTGCATCTGCTGATCCACGTCGTGGAGGATATCGTCCAACTCGGGCCTGCGTTTCTGCGCAGCATGATGCCGTTCGAAAGGATGAATGGGCACATCAAAAAATACGTTCGTAACAGGTCCCGTCCAGATGCAAGCATAGCGAAGGGCTTTCTAACCGAAGAGTGCATCTCTTTTTGCACGAATTATCTCAACACCGAGAACCCTGTTGGTCTGGCTGTCAACAAGCACTTTGGCAGGACCGATGGGTGTGGTCACCACGAGGGAAGCCGCGCAATGCATGTCAACTTTGACGGTCGAGACATCGACTTTGAAAGAGCAAGCCTAGTCGCGCTACAACACATCCATCTGGTCGATCCTTGGATAGTAAAGCACAAGGATTTAATCAGGAAGAAGTACAGTGACCAGGGCCTGCAGATAACGGACCGAGATCCACGGCTAATCAAAGAGCACAACTCCGGTTTCATGACTTGGTTCAGGGACGAGCTTCGTGCTAATCCCCCGCGAAGGAACGCTTCCGAGGACGAAAAGATGATATTCACCTTGTCACAGGGTGCCGCACGCAACCTGATGACCTATCAAGCGTATGATATCAACGGCTACACATTTTACACGGAGGAAAAGGACAATAACTGCGATTACCAGAACTCAGGGGTAACGGGGATATTCTACACCGATGACGTCAAGGAAAGATTCTATGGAAGGATCGAGGACATATGGGAGCTCGACTACTGTGGAGAGAAAGTGCCGATGTTCCGTGTGAGATGGGCCAAGAGCGTCGTAAAAGAAGACCGGTACTTCACCACCATGGTTATACCCGAAGCCAAATCCAAGTCTACGGGCGCAAACGTCACCGCGAAAAATGAGCCATGGGTACTGGCTAGCCAAGTGGACCAATGCTTCTTCATTACCGACCCATCAAAGCCGAGCCGCGTTGTAGTGAGGAGAGGCAAAAGAAACATCATCGGAATGGATGGAGTCGCCAACGAGCAAGACTTTGACAAGTACGGCGACCCGAAGATGGAGGATGACTACGCCGCTCAGGATACATACACCACAACCCTACCGAAGAAAGGTCTCCTCCCGTTCAAGAGGAAAAGTGAAGGCGTCCCGGGCCTAAATTATTCAACCACAACAAAGAAGGGCAAGAAGAAGATCGTGAGGAAACGATAGATAGATAGCTAGCTCCAAATTTAAGAAATATATTTTGTAATTCATGATCACTTTGTGTATGCATGGATTTAATATGCACTTTGTAATTGATGATCACAATCTTATGTTTCCAAATGCCGCTACACCTTGTGTTTGTGGAATTGGTTCGGCGACGACACGGTTAAGGCATGGTACGTGGATCGATATGATCACAATCAAAGTACTCCCTCCGTTTCTTTTTACTCCGCATATAAGATTTGGTCAAAGTCAATCTTAATAAAGTTTGACCACTTTTATACACAATTGAAGCATCATGCCTAACTCCTTAAAAATATTTAGTAGCGATAAAAAAACTAGCAGCGATAAAAAACCAGATAGATAGCTAGTCCAATTAATAAAAAAAATTAAAAAACTCTTATGGGTGGCGCATCTTTCATAAATGCGCCACTAAATGTGCTTAGGGGTGGCGCATTTAGCCAGAATGCGCCACCAAGAGGTTCCTTATGCGTGGCGCATTTCGGCGGAATGCGCCACGCATAAGGAACCTCTTGGTGGCGCATTCTGGCTAAATGCGCCACCCCTAAGCCTTAACCTCCACGGACCCCTCCCCCTTGCTGGTCACAGTACCCATTCGTCCTCGCCGCCGACGCCGAGCCCTAGCCGCCACCGTCCTCGCCGCCGACGCCGGAGCCGCCATCGTCCTCGCCGCCGACGCCGGAGCCGCCACCGTCCTCGCCGCCTACGCCGGAGCCGCCACCGTCCTCGTCGCCGCCCGCGCCCGCAGCCCGAGCCCGCAGTCGCCGTCGTGCCTCTGCCTCGCCTCCGGCCGCCGCCTCCTTCCCTCCCCTCCGTCCTGCAACTGCACGGCCAGGTACTCCCCCTCCCTCTCCCCTGCTCCTGCAACTGCACGGCTAGCATAGCAAACAAGGAAATTTTGTTTGTGAATGGAAATTTTGTGAATGGAAATTTGGAAATTTGGAAATTTTGTGAATGGAAATTCATGATCACGTCCTGCAATATATCATTTTGTGAATGGAAATTTGGAAATAAGAAAATTTCATATTTCCTAGTTCCTGGTGATTTGAGGTGTTCATATCCAGCAGTACTAGTATTTTCAACAGCGAAAACAGGGCAAGTGAGATGAGAATCACGATTTCTAGATGCAGAGGCATATATAGGGTCACCACATGAATTATGGATCACTGCTGATGCATAATGAACACCCATAACAGCACAAGCTGCCATGATGTTTGTCCACTGAACTTTGGAAATTTTGGAAAGATCTACTGAACTTTTTTACCATATGAAAAAAGCCAAGCAAGTGTTGAATTTGTTGTTAACAGAATTAAAAGAGAGAGGAGAATTTTGTGAATGGAAATTTGGAAATTCATAAATCACAAGAAATGCATGGCCTAAATATAGGAAAAGAGAACTGAATTTTTTTTTGAACATGAAACATGTAATGGTGTGCGTTTAATGTTGATAAAGTTTTAAAGTCAACGAATGAATCAGCGGTCACTTCAAATGCAAACCTGATTCATTCCTTCTCGAAACCTAGTTTGTTGCTGAATGATGGCCTAGTTTGTAAGAAAACTATGTGAAAACTTTTGAAAAACACTCTCAAAATTAATCACACCTCTAGATGTCATATCATGCCACCTTGTCAGGTTTTGTGCTTCTCTGGCTTATTTAAATAAAATTAGAATTGAATAACCACTAAGCTTCAAGTTAGTGCCCGAGTCCCGCCCACGTGGTGCTTGATAAAGGTGATGCTTCACCGAGTGTAATAGTTTTGCCGAGCAATTTTCTCTATGCACTCGGCAAAGATCTTGTTTTCCGTGTGCTCAATAAGATGCACACATGATATTCGTTGCGCGTTGCATCATTTCATACTACTGTTATTATTGTGTCATCGTTGGTGTTTGTGGTTCATTTGGGATTATTTTTGTTTTGACTCATGATGAGAATAAGCCATGTGGTTTTCTGTAGTGCCAGGGTATGAGTATGTATTTATATCTTGGCAACATGAGTAGGGTGATTTACCATCCATCCATCCATCCATCATGCTGGAACTTAATGACTTAGTTATAAGATATTTCAACTGAATATGAAAAAACCCAAGCAAGTGCCAATTTGCAATGCATTGTTTATCATATGAAATTTACCTATATATATGATGTTTGAATATCTATTTTAGTGCATTGTTCTACACTATATATGTGATGGTTGTGCCTACATGTAGGCATTTTTTATGTGCAGGGGCTCTCATTATCCCCTTTCTCCCGAAATGTTGATTAACTTCCGTTTCGGTTGAGAATGGGGCACTCTCATGTTAAGAAAAAGAGCAAAGGTCATGCCGAATTTTTCCGTGAATTCGTGCATGACCTTTGCTATTTTTCTTAACATGAGAGTATTTGCATTTATTTATTGTGCTAATTAATTAAGTAGTTGCATTTTTTAATATTGTACTAGTGCAAACATGTCGACCGGAGCCGACGTCGGTCCTTTTTCTCAGCCGGGTACAAAAAGGAAGCAATTTTGGGAATACTCCCAAGAGGAGGTCGAGGAGCAGAGAGAAGAGGAAGTACCTCCGGGCGAGGAGGAGTATGAGGAGGAGATAGAGTCGGAGTCCGACTCATCGGATGATGACTTGGAGGAGGAGGCTGGTACAACAGACGGCGAGAGGAACATCGGCGAGGATGATGGGACCGGTGGCTCCAACACAGATGGTACCCAGTCGAAGAAGAGGAATCGGAAACCGACCAAGGTCGGCGTCATCAGGCAAGAGTTTACTGTTGTGACCTCCGTCGGGATTCCTAAAGAGCCCGAACGTTTTTCGGAAGGGTACGGCCGTCAAGTCGCGGCGATCCTCCGCAACACCGTGCCGATCACCACGATTAACCTCAGGAGTCGTGAGAATATTCATTATTGTCAGCTTCTTATCAACAAGTTGCACGGACGATACAAGTTTCCGGAGCCGTACGATAACACCAAACTCAGAGGGAACAAAGTAAACACATGGGCCCTCAGGAAGATGAGCAAGGCCTTGTCCAGTTGGAAAACCCGGGTGAAGAGGGCAATTTTTGAAAAGAACAAAACCTGGGAGGAGCTCAAGGAGAAAGAGTCGTTGATCGACGAAGCTACCTACAACCTTTTCAAGGCTAAGTGTGAGTCCGAGCAAGCCAAGGCCGCGAGTGCAAAGGGCAAGGCCATGCGGTCGCAGGTCATAGGTAACCATCGTCTCGGAGCCGGTGGTTACAAAAGTTCCAAGCCTAAATGGGACAAGGAGGATGCCGAGTATGCCGCTGCGGGCATACCTAACCCCTTCCAGCAATACAAAGATGATCCGCAGACCGAATTCTTTGTGAGGGCCCGGAGCTATAAGGACAAAGCAACCTCGAAAATAATTATCGATCCTAAGATTCAGGAGTTTACGACTGCCGTGGTAAGTAGTTTACCACGCGTCCTTGTCGATTGAATTCTCGAGTGAAGTTCACAATTTCTTAACGTTTCACATTCTTTTTGCAGCAAGCGGAAATGAAAATCGCCTCATCGCAGGAGTCGTCGGTTAGGGCGGCCGGCCCGTGGGACAACGCCTTCAACAGGGCGTTGAACAAGGTCAAGAAGGTTGACGACGTGACGGCGAAGCCATCGTCAGCCGGCCGTGTGGTCGGCTTTGGTGCGGACCTAAATTGGTCCGAATATTATGGAAAATCGGCGGAGCAGTCCGGTTCGAGTGGGCGCAAGGCGAGAAGGACCGAAGAAGATGCCTCTTATGTTCGTGGACTGGAGGAGAAGGTGAACATTCTTCCGCAGCTTGTCCAGGATGAAGTGGCGAAGACGATGAACGCTCTCCTTCCAGATATGATGCAGTCGCTCGCGAATTGGCAAGCGCGTGGTGGACAAGGGCCCATACCAGTCCCCAGCATGGTCGGCAGCAACTCGGGCCCTGCGGCGCCTGCAGTCCCGACTCCGGCCATAGTGGTGGCTCCCGCACCGACTCCCGGCGTATTGGTGACTCCGGCCGCCAACACCGCGGCGGCGACGCCGGACGTGATGGTAACTCCTCCGGCCACGATCGAGCAACCGGGGCATAACAATAATGCACCCGGCGGCAGCACAAATAGGGCGACCGACGCCACGGGAGGCAGCGCGCCCTCCGTCTCTTGCATGCCCGCCATCATCGGCGGGGTCTCTTCACTAGCCGACCTCGACGCCCTCAAGGTAACTATAAGCGTCTGCAACTCAAACGAGGACTTCATCTCCTTGCAACTCAAACGAGGACTTCACCTCGACACCCTTTTTTAGTGGAATCTCTCTGATGCATATATATATATATATCTCTTTCGCAGGAGGACACTCCATGCATTCTATTACAAGTCGTGGACGGCGAGTTGAAGGATGTTGCCAAAGGTAAAATCATTCAACCACAAAATCGAATCATGCACAATATGCCGATGGCACCGGAGATGCATAGGGTTCAAATCTCTCTCGTGATTTCGGGCTACGAGAGAGTTGAACCTCCCATTCAACCCCCCGGATACGATGAGGATGAGCCGGCAGTCCTCAGTGACTGTTTCAACCAAATATGCCTATGGCCGAAGAGCCAAATGCGTTTAATGACGGGGGAAAGGGGCACCACACCTAGGACAACACCGCTAGTCATCGTGTCGGCGCCACATGATCCCATCGGAGCACAACAAGAAGACGATGATCTTGATGATGATATCAGCGCCGACCAGTTCATCAATACTTTGTATGATGCTGATGACTTATTCATGCCTCCTGCTGAAGGAGCCTGTCAGCATGACGAGGAAGCTCGCGGTCCAGCTGATCCTGCGGCGAAGCCTGCTTGCTCCATGCGTCTCTTCGCTGCTTCTCAGGACATGTCTCCAACAGCTTGCGCCTTCACCGAGCCTCAAGCAGATGCCACAAGATCTATTCTCAGCCCGTCCACACTCCATAAGGCGGCCACTAAGCAGATAAAGGCCGGTGACTGCTCAAAATCAGAAAAGAAGAAGGGACGGAAAAGAAAGAAGAGCATCACTTCTAGTAGCCAACCTTCGATGTCGATCCGGGCTCAGGACGGGCCACCAAGACCCAAGGATCTCTCGTTTGAAATCCATGTGGCTGGTAGGGCGATGCTACCTAAGGACATGCTGGACCTTGCAACTTCGGATATGCAGAGTGTGCATCATAGTATTATGGCATTAGAGAAGATTCTTCTTCGAGAAGAGAATCCCTCGTACCCGGTTTTCATGGCCAAGGTGCCACTCAACATGGGCTTCATCAACACTATCCCCGCGGATATGATAATCCTACGGTTTTCGGAGATCTTCAATTTGTACCATCTCAAGCGGCTGGACCATAGCCTTATCCGTCTGTTCTCGCTCAGCCTTTCTATGAGTATCAGGAGAGATAAGACCCCGAGCGTCGCGATATTGGACCCCTTCTACATGCGTGAAAGCATCTTGATGGACGACGGGGACGCGGCTCTCGCGGAGGGGTACATCACAGACTTCATGCTACGGAACGCCGACAAAGATTCATTTCTTATGACCTACTCTCCCAAGTAAGTCATTCGCTCGCCTCCGTAGCATATATGCTTTCTTAGCTTTCCATTGTCCTCTTCCAACATTCCTTTTGGATTGTTTTAATTATGCAGTGAGGATCAAGACTGCATGCTCATCTGCTTTTCACCGCAACACTCGCATGCCGTGTATTTAGACTCGGGGAGTGTGAACAAAAAAGATTACAAGTATATCATGAGAGTTTTGGATGATGCTCTCGTCGGCTACATAAAAGCCGGAGGCAAGATCATGAAGCACAAGTTCAGGAAAAATCAGCCTGGCGTGAACGTGTTCAACCACGTAACGCAGTTCCCGTGCGTCAAGCAGCCGGCTGGCAGTGTGAGGGATGCGTACTACGCCCTTCATCACATGAGGGCGATTGTACAGGAACAACGCAACCTTACGCTGCCAAGTCATCTCAGAGCGTGGGCTGAAAGGAAGGCGGAAATCGCCGATGCAAATCTGAAGGAGGAGTTCTTTCACATCCAAGCGCAGATGGCGACTATCATCCGTCATGAAGTACAAATGAGGGGGTCGATCTTCCACTCCAACATTGCACCATCCAATGGGGAGATAGAAGTCCGCCTAAAGGCCCTGCGTGACACAAGGCCTTTCATGACGAAAGAAGGATGCCGCCCATTCCCCGAGCCGAGTCAAAACAATTAATTGAATGTACTCTTTGTGTAATTTGGATGTACTCTTTGTGTACTAGATGGTATGATGGATGTGACCTCTAAAGCTTTGTTTTGTGCAGGTTGAAGAGCAAACAAGTAGTGATGACGAAAGTAGCTTTCGGTTTTCAATAATTGTTGGACTCATTGTAATTTTGTGATGGAATGTAATCTTGTGAATCTTGTTGGCCTCTAAACCTTTGTAATAAAAATTATATTGCAATTCTTTTGTATCAATAATTGTTGGCCTCATTGTTATATTGTATTTTGCATTTCTGTAATATAATAAAAATATCTGTAATGCTTTTATTCTTTTATGTAATTCTTTTTTTTTGTTTTCTGTAATTATTTAGTGGCGCATCTTGTTAGGATTTAGTGGCGCACTGTGAATGCGCCACCCCTAAGGCCCTTAGGCGTGGCGCATACCAGAATGCGCCACCCCTAAGAGCTTAGAGGTGGCGCATTCTGAGATGCGCCACGCCTAAGGGCCTTAGGGGTGGCGCATCCAGAATGCGCCACCTCTAAGCCCTTATTAGTGGCTTGTAGTTAGTGGCGCACTGTGAATGCGCCACTAAACTCAAAAGCAGTGCGCCACCATAAGGGTATTCCCTAGTAGTGTCACGGTGAGCTAACACTAGTCCAGGTGAGGAGCGCTGGTGTGCGCGTGCTCCTGGCACACTGCCGTCTACTCAAACTGAAGGGTTCGTAGCAAGGAAAACAAAAACAAATTCCTACGCATAAACAACCAACAAGCCAAGATCTAATCTAGGAGATGTAAGCAACGAGTAGGATGTCATAGAAGAACTCACCCTCGAAGACTTAAAACGTTACGAGATCAAATCTCATGGATGATGTAGTGGTTCACTTGCCGATCTCAAGATCGCGATGATGTACGCTGAGCGTCTCCATGCTCGGTCACACGTACAGCTTGATGACGACCTCCGTTCCCTCGATCCAGCGGGGTAGCGGAATAGAGGCTCCCCGGAAATCCAGCAGCACAACAACGTGATGCGGTGAAGAATCCCACGGTCAGGGCTTCTCCAAGCGGAAGACCATGGTATGGAGCAGCGGGTGGAGAGGAAGGGAGGTGAGGCAAGTCTATGGGAGGGGAAGCCCTCACCCTCCTTTTATAGGGGAGGAGTGGGCAGCCCAAGAGGGGGGTGCGGCCAACTCATGGTGCCTCCACCTCTTCCCCTCTTGATGTGAGTGGAAGCCACACTCACACCCACCCATGCTCCCTTAATTGTCCACTTGGAAAATCCAAAGGTTTTCTTTAATAAATAAATAAAACATTTCTATTTCTTTATTTAATATTTGTTAATCCTATTAACAAACATTTGCACATTGCACCTCGAATCATTTGTTAATTCTATTAACAACCATCCGACAAAAACCCCTTGAACTATTTCAATTTTACCCGAAACAATTTCGGTGCTGTCCAAAACATTCTTCAATATTCCTTATCCTCTCAAAATGCATCATCAAACCTTAAGTGTGTCACCCTACGGTTCGCGAATAATACAGACATGATTGAGACACCTCTCCGATCAATAATCAACAGCGGGATCTGGAGATCCGTGATGACTCCTATATATTCAACGATGAATCTTGTGATCGTGTGAACCATCAACGTCGTAACTAATTCCCTTTGTCTCGCGATATTTTACTTGTCCGAGATCCGTTCATCGGTATCAACCATACCTTGTTCGATATCCTTTCCGACAAGTACTCTTTTACTCGTTCTGTGATATGACATTCTTGTGACCTAGTCACGTGCTTGCAAGCGGTGTCAATGTGATATCACCGAGAGGGCCCAGAGTATATCTCTCCGTCATTTTGGATGGACAAATCCCATTCTTGATCCATGAGCCTCCACTAATACTTTCCAAATACCTAACACCACCTTTATGGTCACCCTGTTACGGTGTGACGTTTGATGTCATTAAAGTATTCTTTCGGTATTAGTGATTGACATGATCTCATGGTCTAAGGAACAAGATTACTTTGAATGCAAGATATAACAATATAAACTAAATGACTTGATCGTATTGTTATACTTAGTTTGGGTATATATTCATCACATCATCCTCCTAATGATATGATCCCGTTATTAACAACATCCAATGTTCATGATCAGGAAACCTTGATCATCTGTTAATCGACGAGCTAGTTAAAAGAGAGGCTTCACTAGGAACCATTGTTTGTTTATTAAACACACATGTATCAACGTTTCCGGTTAATACAATTCTAGCATGAGAAATAAACGTTTATCATAAACAAGGAATAATATAATAAACACTTTATTATTGCCTCTCGGGCATATTCCCTTCAGTCTCCCACTTGCACTAGGGGCAATAATCTATATTACATAGTAATGAATCTAACACCCATGGAGTTCTTGTGTTTATCATGTTTTGCCTTTGGGAGAGTTTTAGTCAACGGATCTGCCACATTTAGATCTGTGTGTACTTTGCAAATCTTCATATCCCCATCCTTGACATACTCACGGATGGAGTGAAAACGGCGCTTGATATCTTGGAATTCTTGTGAGACCTTGGTTCCTTAGCATTGGCAATGGCACCATTGTTGTCACAATAGATAACCATTGGATCCAAAGCACTCGGAACCACACCTAGTTCGGATATGAACTCCTTCATCCAAACTGCTTCATGTGTTGCCTCTGAGGCAGCAACATATTCCGCTTCTGTTGATGATCCCGCTACCACAGATTGCTTGGAACTCCTCCAGCTTACTGCTCCTCCATTCATAATAAATACGTATCCGGATTGTGACTTAGAGTCATCCGGATCAGTGACGAAGCTAGCATCGACGTAACCTCTTGCGACGAGCTCTTCTTCACCGCCATACACGAGAAACATATCCTTAGTTCTTCTCAAGTACTTAAGGATATTCTTGACCGCCGCCCAGTGTTCCAAACCTGGATCGGATTGGTACCTGCTAGTCAAACTAACAGCATGTGCCACATCTGGTCTTGTACATAGCATAGCATACATGACAGGACCTATGGCTGAAGCATAGGGAATCTTATTCATTTCCTCTCTATCTTCTGTTGTAACTGGACATTGAGTCTTACTCAACGTCTTGCCTTGCAACATTGGTAAGAACCCCTTCTTACTTTTATCCATTCTAAACTTCTTCAAAATCTTGTCAATGTATGTACTTTGCGAAAGTCCAATTAAGCGTCTTGATCTATCCCTGTAGATTTTGATGCCTAATATATAAGCTGCTTCACCGAGGTCTTTCATCAAAAAATTACTGTTCAAATAACCTTTTACACCTTTTAACAATTCTATATCATTTCCAATCAACAATATGTCATCCACATACAGTACTAGAAATGCTACAGAGCTCCCACTCACTTTCTTGTAGATACAAGCTTCTCCGTACGTTTGATCAAATCCAAACTCTTTGATCACCTTATCAAAACGGAGGTTCCAACTCCGGGATGCTTGCTTCAGTCCATAAATGGAACGTTGAAGCTTGCATACCTTGTCAGCATCCTTAGGATCAACAAAACCTTTGGGTTGCATCACATACAACTCTTCCTCAATGTCACCATTCAGGAATGCCGTTTTGACATCCATCTGCCAGATTTCATAATCGAAAAATGCAGCAATTGCTAACATAATCCTAACTGACTTTAGCATCTCTACTAGTGAGAAGGTCTCATCGTAGTCAACTCCTTGTATTTGTCGAAAACCTTTTGCGACAAGTCGAGCTTTATAGACGGTCACATTACCATCAGCATCAGTTTTCTTTTTAAAAATCCATTTGTTCTCAACGGCCTTACGGTCATCGGGTAAGTCCACCAAAGTCCAAACTTGGTTTTCGTACATGGATCCCATTTCGGATTTCATGGCTTCAAGCCATTTGTTGGAATTTGGGCTCATCATTGCTTCATCATACGTCGCAGGGTCATCACTTCCATCTACAATGAAGTTTAAGACGGGATTCCCATACAGTTCAGGAGTTGTACGTTCCCTAGTTGACCTGCGAAGCACGGTAGTTTCCTCTTCTGGAGTTTCATGATCTTGATCATTAGTTCGCTCTTCAACTGACGGAGTCGGCACTGGAACAACTTCCGGTGATGCGCTACTCGCCATTCCAAGAAGAGAAGGTTCAATAACCTCATCGAGTTCTACCTTCCTACTATTCACACCTTTCGAGAGAAACTCCTTCTCTAAAAAGGATCCATTCTTGGCAACGAAAATCTTGCCTTCGGATCTGTGATAGAAGGTGTACCCTATTGTTTCCTTAGGGTATCCTATGAAGATGCATTTTTCCGCTTTGGGTTCGAGTTTATCAGGTTGAAGCTTCTTCACATAAACATCGCAGCCCCAAACTTTTAGAAATGACAGCTTAGGTTTGTTTCCAAACCATAATTCATACGGTGTCGTTTCAACGGATTTAGATGGTGCCCTATTTAAAGTGAATGCAGCGGTCTCTAGTGCATAACCCCAAAATGACAGTGGCAAATCTGTAAGAGACATCATAGATCGAACCATATCCAATAAAGTACGATTACGACGTTCGGAAACACCATTACACTGTGGTGTTCCGGCAGGTGTGAGTTGTGAAACTATTCCACATTGTTTCATATGCATGCCAAACTCGTAACTTAAATATTCACCTCCACATCAGATCGTAGAAATTTAATCTTTCTGTTACGACGATTTTCAACTTCACACTGAAATTCTTTGAACTTTTCAAACGTCTCAGATTTTTGTTTCATTAAGTAAATATATCCATATCTACTCAAATCATCTGTGAAAGTGACAAAATAACGATATCCACCGCGCGCCGATACACTCATTGGTCCACACACATCAGTATGTATGATTTCCAGTAAGTCTGTCCCCCGTTACATAGAACCTGAAAACGGGGTTCTAGTCATCTTGCCCATAAGGCATGGTTCACACGTTTCAAATGATTCATAATCAAGTGATTCTAAGAGTCCATCAGAATGGAGCTTCTTCATGCGTTTAACACCAATATGACCTAAGCGGCAATGCCACATGTAAGTAGCAATATCATCATTTAACTTGATTCTTTTGGAATTCACACTATGAATATGTGTATCAATACTATCAAGATTCAAAAGAAATAAACCATTCTTCTCAGGTGCGTGACCATAAAAGATATTATTCATATAAATCGAACAACCATTGTTCTTGGACTTAAAGGAATAACCACTCTGCATTAAGCAAGATCCAGAAATGATGTTCATGCTCAACGCAGGCACCAGATAACATTTATTCAGGTTTATAACTAATCCAGACGGTAAACGAAGAGGTAGCATGCCGACGGCGATCACATCAACTCTTGATCCATTGCCGACGCGCATCGTCACCTCATCCTTTGCTAGTGGTCGCTTATTCTGCAGTTCCTGTTTCGAGTTACATATGTGAGCAACCGAACCATATCAAATACCCAGGCACTACTGCGAGTACTTGTAAGGTACACATCAATAACATGTATATCACATATACCTTTGTTCACTTTGCCGGCCTTCTTATCTGCCAGATATTTGGGGCAGTTTCACTTCCAGTGGCCAGTGCCCTTGCAATAGAAGCACTCAGTCTCAGGCTTAGGACCATTCTTGGTTTTCTTCTCAGGTGTAGAAACAGACTTGCCAACCTTCTTGAAGTTGCCCTTTGGCTTGCCTTTCTTGCCTTTCTTGAAACTAGTGGTCTTATTGATCATCAACACTTGATGCTCTTTCTTGATCTCCACTTCAGCTGTTTTAAGCATCGAGAGAAGCTCAGGAAGAGACTTCTTCATGTCTTGCATATTATAGTTCATCACAAAGTTCTTGTAACTAGGTGGCAGAGATTGAAGAACACGATGTATCCCTAGCTCATTGGGAATCGTTATTCCCAAGGCTATGAGCTTATCAGCGTACGCAGACATTTTGAGTACGTGCTCACTGACGGAGCTGTTCTCTTCCATCATGCAGCTAAAGAACTTTTCTGAAGCATCATAACTCTCAACTGCAGCATGGGTATCGAAAATCATTTTCAATTGTCCCATTGTAGCATAAGCAGTGTTGTTCTCGAAAGTTTTTCGCAGCTCTGGTTCTAATCCATAAAGGATGCTGCAATGAACTATATTGTGGTCTTATTTTTTAGTCAGATAAACATTTTTATCTTCATCAGAAGCATCATCAGCGGGCTGGTCACCTAGCGGTGCATAAAGCACATAGAGCTTCTTTCAAGCGGTGAGGAGAATCCTCAGGTTAAGTTCCCAGTTGGTAAAGTTGCTACCATTGTTCGCTAGTTTTTCTTTCTCCATGAACATATTGAAATTGAAGGTAGGTGCATCCATGATCTACAACATATTTGCAAAGACTATTTAGACTAAGTTTATGATAAATTAAGTTCAAGTTAATTCAAAAAATTATCCCATGAACTCCCACTCAAAAACAACATCCCTCTTAGTCGTTTTCGTGATTACACAAACCAAATTCACTACACCAAAACCGATCATCACGTGAGATGATGTAGCTGCAAAGGCGAACATCGACATGTTCATCATATCATCCATATGACTTATGCTTTACCTTTCGGTTCGTGTTCCGAGGCCATGTCTATACATGCTAGGCTCGCCAAGTAGAACCATTGTATTGCGTGTGTTTCAAGGCCATGTCTGTACATGCTAGGCTTGAAAACACCCGTTGTATGCGAACGTAGAGTCTATCACACCCGATCATCACGTGGTGTCTCGAAACGACGAACTTTCTTAACGGTGCATACTAAGGAAGAACACATTATTATCTTGATATTAATTGAGAGGGGTCATCTTATAATGCTACCGTCGCGGTCTAACCAAAATAAGATGCATAAAAGGATTAACATCACATGCATGGATAATGTGATATGATATGGTCCTTCTTGCACTTGATCTCCATCTTGTGCATCATGGTATGATCTTCATCATCCCACCGGCGTGGCACCAAGGTCCATGGCACCTCCATCTTGATTGTCCATTAAATTACAACATATCACATGGATATGATATACAGCATGCAGGCCATAAATAATAAGACAACCATATGGCTCCTGCCGGTATGTCAATAACTTACAAAATGGATCATCTCATACATCAAATTTGTAACATTGACCATATCACATCACATGCCCTGCAAAAACAAGTTAGACGTCTCTAATTTATTTTTGCATATTTTACGTGGCTTGGGCTTACGAAGATAGAACCGTTCATACCTACGAACATAAACCACAACGTTGATAAAACATATTTTTAACAACCCGTTGTAGATTAGGTCCTAACTATAGTGAGAGAGACAGACACCCGCCAGCCACTTATGCAATACAAGTTGCATGTCAGTCGTGGAACAAGTCTCATGTACGCGGACATGTAAGGTTAGTTCGGGCCGCTTCATCCCACTATGCCACTAGGATCCAAAATACAAAAGGAGGCAAAACCATGATCATCAACGCCCACATCCATATGTGTTCTACTCGTACAAACCATCTACGCATAGACGAGGCTCTGATACCACTGAAGGGTTCGTAGCAAGGAAAACAAAAAAAAATTCCTACGCATAAACAACCAACAAGCCAAGATCTAATCTAGGAGATGTAAGCAACGAGTAGGATGTCATAGAAGAACTCACCCTCGAAGACTTAAAACGTTACGAGATCAAATCTCGTGGATGATGTAGTGGTTCACTTGCCGATCTCAAGATCGCGATGATGTACGCTGAGCGTCTCCGTGCTCGGTCACACGTACAGCTTGATGACGACCTCCGTTCCCTCGATCCAGCGGGGCAGCGGAAGTAGAGGATCCCCGGAAATCCAGCAGCACAACAACGTGATGCGGTGAAGAATCCCACGGTCAGGGCTTCGCCAAGCGGAATACCATGGTATGGAGCAGCGGGTGGAGAGGAAGGGAGGTGAGGCAAGTCTATGGGAGGGGAATCCCTCACCCTCCTTTTATAGGGGAGGAGTGGGCAGCCCAAGAGGGGGGTGCGGCCAACTCATTGTGCCTCCACCTCTTCCCCTCTTGATGTGAGTGGAAGCCACACTCACACCCACCCATGCTCCCTTAATTGTCCACTTGGAAAATCCAAAGGTTTTCTTTAATAAATAAATAAATAAAATATTTCTATTTCTTTATTTAATATTTGTTAATCCTATTAACAAACATTTTCACATTGCACCTCGAATCATTTGTTAATTCTATTAACAACTATCCGACAAAAACCCCTTGACCTATTTCAATTTTACCCGAAACAATTTCGGAGTTGTCCAAAACATTCTTCAATATTCCTTATCCTCTCAAAATGCATCATCAAACCTTAAGTGTGTCACCCTACGGTTCGCGAATAATACAGACATGGTTGAGACACCTCTCCGATCAATAATCAACAGCGGGATCTGGAGATCCGTGATGACTCCTATATATTCAACGATGAATCTTGTGATCGTGTGAACCATCAACGTCGTAACTAATTCCCTTTGTCTCGCGATATTTTACTTGTCCGAGATCCGTTCATCGGTATCAACCATACCTTGTTCGATCTCGTTTCCGACAAGTACTCTTTTACTCGTTCTGTGATATGACATTCTTGTGACCTAGTCACGTGCTTGCAAGCGGTGTCAATGTGATATCACCGAGAGGGCCCAGAGTATATCTCTCCGTCATTTTGGATGGACAAATCCCATTCTTGATCCATGAGCCTCAACTAATACTTTCCGAATACCTAACACCACCTTTATAGTCACCCTGTTACGGTGTGACGTTTGATGTCATTAAAGTATTCTTTTGGTATTAGTGATTGACATGATCTCATGGTCTAAGGAACAAGATTACTTCGAATGCAAGGTATAACAATATAAACTAAATGACTTGATCGTATTGTTATACTTAGTTTGGGTATATATTCATCACATCATTCTCCTAATGAAATGATCCCGTTATTAACAACATCCAATGTTCATGATCAGGAAACCTTGATCATCTGTTAATTGACGAGCTAGTTAAAAGAGAGGCTTTACTAGGAACCATTGTTTGTTTATTAAACACACATGTATCAACGTTTCCGGTTAATACAATTCTAGCATGAGAAATAAACGTTTATCATAAACAAGGAATAATATAATAAACACTTTATTATTGCCTCTCGGGCATATTCCCTTCACAAACATGTTCACACGCCACGCCTCTCCCGTCTAATCACTGCACAGTGCGTGTGGACAGTCCCGAGGCTAGCTGCTAGTAGCTAGACGCGGGTTAGCAATATTTTGCGGTGAAATCTGCAACGGCTTGGAACAAATCACGCGAACAACACAAAAGATTTATTACAAGTTCCCCCCTAAATAGTTCATCGCCTGCAATACACTGGAGTTCTTTGTCGACTAAAACCATAAAAACTTAAACTTAAAACTTAAACTAGATAGGTCTGGCGCCTAGAGGCGATGATTGACGGTGGCTCACAAAGACGGTCGGCGGTTAAAGAAGACTCACGGCTTGCATGCTGCAGGGAAGGACAGGCATGTTGCCTTGTAGAGGGTGTAGGCGAGCATGTGTGTGTTTAGCGCCTTCTCGAAGCGATCGGCAATAGCGCCCTCCGAAACGGCCAAAAGCTCTTCCTTCGCGGCGTCCATCTTGATCTCAGTGTTGTAGAGCATCTTAGATGATAGATAGATAGATGTGTTCTTCGAGGTAGCGGTTTGTTGGATATGTGCCCTAGAGGCAAATTAATAAAGATATTTGTCACATATCTGTTTGTTCATAATACGTTATATATTGTGCTAGAACTGTATTAAGCGGAAATATTGATACACGTGTGATATATAACAACATGGTCCCTAGTTAAACTCAGGCATACTAGCTCATTGCAATTGATGATCAAGGTTTCCTGATCATGAGAACATAATAGTCTATTGACAATGAGGTCATATCATTAAGAGAATGATGTGATGGACACACACCCACCTTAAGCATTGCAGTGTGATCAAGTCACATAAGTTCAGCATTGCAATGACTTAATAACATAGTGACTGAATCCTTAGACCGTGATGATCATACATAATTTCTATCTATTAGGATGCTTTGAGTGCATTAACCGTTACACTGAAAAATGGTAACTGAAAAGGTGTATCTTGGGTATTCCAAAGTGGATGTGTTGAGGAGTATGAAATGGATCAGAGCGGGATTTGTCAATCCGAGTGACGGATAGGTACTCTGGGCCCACTCGGTGGTGTTGCATCAATAGCTTGCAAGCAAGTGACTAGGTCACAAGAGATGTAATTTTCACAGACGAGTAAACATGTTATGTAGGAGACGAGGAAGAACTAGGTATTGGATGCCGACGATCATACCTCGGACAAACATAGTACCGAAGCAACAAAGGGATCAAGGCATATTGTTAACGGTTCAACAACGATGAAGTTTATTCGATGGAAGCGTAGGGGCACATCAAGGATTGTAACCAGATCCCACATCAAGGGCAATCGATGCATTAAGGATTGATTCGGGATCATCGGTGAAAAGAGAGAAAACACCGGAAATGTACCGGGAGATGTCGGAAGCTATTCCGGATATTTGAAAGGTTCAAAATAATATATATTAATGTTAAATATGTTTTATTATTTAATTGACAGAATTAAATATTAAAAATGATTTAAATAATTAATTAAAAAGGTGAAAAGGTATTTGGGCCTTAAAAGGCCCATGAGGGGAAAGGGGAGCCTCCCCCCTTGGGCTTGGCGCCAAGGGAGGGGGCCATCCCCCCTCCTAGCCGCACCACTCCCCCCCCCTTGGGGATTTAGTCCCACATGGGGGAAGGGGAGGGGGTGGAGCCCCTCCTTGGCCTATATAAGGAGGGGTGCGGGTGCCTTTTTAAACACAAAATTGAGTTTCTCTCTCTCTCTTTCTCCGACCTAGAGCGGACTCCCCTGGTTTGGAGTTTGCACCTGGTTGGGGGTTTCACCATCATCCGGACGCCGTCGCGCTGCCGGAATTGGGATCCGGATCAATCTTCTTTCTGCTGCTCTTCTGGTTCGGAGCCCGGAGGGACGTCGGTTGCACCGTACGTGTGTAATCCCGCGAGGCACTACACGTGTGGTGCTACTTCATCGTCGGAGGTTCTTCAACACGACAGGGAGGTCGTAGGATCAGAGTCTACGCCAACCACGTTCGAGGAACGTTTCCCTATTTCGGTCTTCAAAGTTATGAACACCGATTCCTTCCGTTATATACATCAGCATAGCATAGATCTTGGGTTCGGGACTCGTAGGTAGGAAAAATTTTGTTTTCTGCGCCGATCACCAACACGGTTCACCCAGACCTCGTCGTCAGCTTCAGTACGGCGCAACACACGGCGCGACGGCTCCATGGCAGGCGGAGGGATCGAGATGTCGTCGCCTCCGCCGCATCCTCCACCTCCCAGAAGGCTCGACGGCTCATCGACAAGCGGAGGGATTTGGCTGCCGTCGTCCGCTATGTCTCCGCCCTGTCCTCCACCTCCCACAAGGCTCGACGGCTCGTGGACGGGCGGACCGACGATTTGGCTGCCGTCGTCCGCTATGCCTCCGCGGCATCCTCCACCTCCCACGAGGCTCGACGGGCAGAGGAATCGAGCTACCTTTGTCTGCTTTCCCCCCGCTGCATCATCCACCGAACGCAAGGAGCGACGGCTCGACGACGGGCGGAGGGGTCAAAATGACGTCGTCGGTTTTGCCTCCACCTCCCCCTTCTCCCGACATGGATGTAGGCTTTAGAGGACTAGAAAATACGGCAGGAATCTATGGCTGGAGGACGAACGGGAGGTGTGGTGAAGGTGCAGGGGTCGGTAGTGGGGCGTACGGGGTGGAGGATATTTTCCTAGACAGGAACCCTACAAGGCCACACCCAATGTTCATATAGGGCGGGCGGGCTGCGGGATCGTGTTCACTGAGCACACGTATCCAATTTTTTCACCGTTTTCTTTGCAGTACAGATTGAAAAGCATACACATACAGGAATATAATCATTTGTGGTGTAAGAGCCGGTGGGTATATAAACCCTAAATGACTTTGAAATTGAAAACCAATTCAAATGACGACTAACCAGTATGAGACTTTGCATGTTGTCATCGTTTCACCAGACCGGATTGTTGAGTCAATTTGAGATTATCGTGCTAGAAAATAGGAGCACTTCATGTACAAAATGGGTTATTCCTATTGAAATATTAGGGTTTCTATGTGAGACAACCACATTACAAAGACAACATGTTAGTCTAAAATCCTTTAAACCACCAAATTTTTTATGTGGTAAGCAATAGACACTCACACTGGTATCCCAGAATTTCAAATATTTTTACTTCATTTGACAAATATAATGTACCACGTGAATCATTTTTGAGCAAAGCAACCCTGTAAATGAAAATCAATTCAAATGAACTCTAAATTGGACGAAACTTGGCATGTTTTCATCATTTCACCAACAATGTATGTGGTTAAATTTAAAGATGGTTATGATAAAAACCAGTGGTACTTCGTGTACGAAGTTGTACCATTCACTTCGAAGTATCGGTGTTTCAACCGGAAACATCGACATTACAAATACAACATATTATTTTTAAGTGATTTGAACCCCAAACTTTTTATGTATTCACCATTAAGAATTCACACTAACATCCTAAAACTTCAAACAGTTGCGACTTCATTTGCTAAATATTATGCATTTAGTGATATATTTTTGAACAAAACGCCCATGAAATTGAAAGTCGACTAAAATGACCTCCGAATAGGATGAGATTCGAGATGTTGTCATCATTTCACGAACATGGTATGTGGTAAAAAATTGAGAGGATTATGACAAAAACTGATGGAACTAAGTGTATAGAATTGGGTCATTCCTATCAAAATGTCAGGGTTTCTACGTGAAACAACCACATTAAAAAGACAACATGTCTTTCCAAGATCCTTTAGCCTCCATTTTTTGTGTGTGTTCAGCATTAAGCACTGATCACACTGGTATCCTAAAATTTCAAACAATTTTGAGTTAATTTGATAAATATAATGGAACAGGTGAATCATTTTCAAGCAACCTGGCCCTGAAATTGTTAATCCATTCAAATGATCTCTAAATTGGATGAAACTTGGCATGTTGTTATCATTTCACCAACAATGCATGTGGTGAAATTTAAAGATGGTTATGATAAAAACTAGTGATACTTCGTGTACAAAACTCGACCATTCCCTTTGAATCATCAGGATTTCTAACGGAAACCACATCACAAATACAACATATTATTTTTTAAATGATTTGAACCCCAAACTTTTGATGTGTTTACAACTAAGAATTCACACTAACATCATAAAATTTCAAACAGTCTGGACCTCGTTTGATAAATATTATGCATTTACTGATATTTTTTCGCAAAAGGACCATGAAATTAAAAGTCAATTAAAATGACCTCTAAATGGGATGAGATTTGGCATGCCGTCATCATTTCACGAACATGATACGTGATAAAAATTTGAGGGCATTTTGACAAAAACTCGTGGCACGCAGTGTACAAACTGCATTGGTTGCATGTTGGTCAAACATTGGAAAACCCATTGACCGTCTCAAAAACCAGCCGGAAAAAATCTCGTAACCATATCGCACAACCATGGCCGTTGGATGTAACCTTAGCGCCAAATGGTAGTTGTTGGATCTTAGCGCGATCCACGAGGAGCTGGTTCTGCAACCTGATTGGATGACTTTTATCAAAGTACAGGCACACAATTTATAATGAAGAAGCATTTGGTATGCGAAAACATAAGTGGCACGCTGATGCGCGAGAGATGATAATGGCTTCTCGCCCTTCATCGGTTACCCCAAGTGGAAGGTGAGATGTAGGATAGAAGCAAATTTCCCTTGGAAAAGATATCAAGGTTGAGATCAAACCAGTAGGACTCCGATAACTACAAGTAGGTGGTGAAGCGAGCAACGCGCCGTTTGAGATATTGCTCCCTTAACCTAGACCTGCACACACACAAGTAACTTTGCTCCCAACGAAGTTCAGAGAGGTTGTCAATCTCTCCGGCCTTGTTGTTTACAAAGGATCAAACGCAAGGGATAAAGAATAATAGTGACTGCAACTAGAAAATAAAAACAGGAAGTAAATTGAGCGTGTAAACAGTGATGGGAATATGGAACGGAGTCCCACGATATTCACTATTGATGTCCCTCTCCCAAAATACGATAAAACTGCTATGCGAGGTAAACATATTACAGCTGGGCAATTCACAGGATTAAAAACGTACCGCAATGCTAACTATGCTACAAAGAAAGGAAGAGGCTCAAAAGCATAGGCGGTACGCCAAAATAAGTAGACCTAAATCCAACTGCATCTACTACTAATCATCCACCTTGAGATATCTATCTAGAACATCTCGCTGGTATTAAGTTGCGAGCCCCACCCAAAGTTTAAACCCAAAGCAACAAACAACTTCATTAAAAGAACTTTGCGTAAAGTAAACAATCCATGCAACCGCGGTTACAAGCACCATTGTTTTCCCCCTTGTGGAAACAGCAGATCCCCTAGACTAATGTTTCTGTCACTCAAGCTAGTCATCATGGGGCATGAACCCACAACCGACCATAACGTTCCCTCTTGGAGTCAATACCTACTACTTGGCCAAAGCAATAAACAGAAATGGAGAACATGCAAGAATTACTCAAGAACAAAAATATAAAAGATAAGAACGAAATATATTACTCAATCACAAATTGAAAATAGTCTCATAATCCATCAGATCCCAGCAAACTCAGCATAGCAACAGCAGAAAGAATTACATATGTGCCTTGATCATGTAGGGTAGCTCACAAGGTCTAATCCATGAAGAACAAAGAGTGGAGGAGAACATCACATAGCTACTGATCATGGACCCATGGTCCAATGTAGACTACTCACGGATCATCCGGGAAGCGTCCATGGTGGAGGAGAAGCTCCCGGAGGTCAATCCTCCCTCCGGTAGGGTGCCGGGAAGAGGCCTGCTCGCGCTCCCGATCTTGGAAGCGCGACGGTGGTGGAACAGAGGCGAGATCGCGAAAAAGGGTTATGTCTTCAGAGGTTTCCCGTCACGGAGAATATATAGGCGAAGGGGGCATCCAGGGGGGCCACCAGGGGTTCAAGCGGCCCCTTGGCGCAGCCCCACCCTAGGGCGCGCCGGGAGGGCGCCTGGGGCCCTGGTGGTGGCCCTCTGGCCCAACTTTGGCTCTTCCGAAAGCTTCTGATACGCTGATTTTTATATTTTTCCAGAATTTTTGGCCCCACTTTGACCCCACGTTGGCCCCACTTTGTATTTTTCCAGAATTTTTGGAGCATTTTTAATACGGGGGGAACCTGAAATAGAAAAACATCAGAAAACAGGAACTGGAATTAGGGTGCACTGAGTTAATAGGTTAGTCCAAATATGATCAAAAGTGTATGAGAGTGTATATAAAACATAGAAATATCACACAAAACATGCATGGAGCAAGCAGAAATTATAGATACGTTTGGGACGTATCAACATCCCCAAGCTTAATTCCTGCTCGTCCTCGAGTAGGTAAATGATAACAAGCATAATTTCTGTGGTGACATGCTAACAACCATATAAGAACTTTGAAAGTAAAGCAATCAAGGTATGTAATTCAATTCAAGTCATAACAAGTTAGAGTCTATATTAGCATTGAAACAAGCAACATAAGAACATAAAGGTGCAAGAGCTCTCGCTTTCGGTGACTCGAATGTCTCCAGATGGTGTTTGCATGCAAGAAGTGGGGGATGGGAGTACAAGAAAAAAAATGTTGAGAACTCAATCTACTAAAGTTTCACACTTAGTCTTCTTCAGAATCTTATCTTGACTCGTCCCCAGACCACTAGCCAGGTACAAGTCAAGATGAGCGTAAGCACGAGAGTTGACACTTACGATGGCAAAGAGAGAAATATGGTGGAGGAGGAAGACAAAAAGGGTGAGAAAGGCTCACATCAATGAGGACATTCATAGGCGAGAAGGCCAAATGATATATATGATGTGAGGAGTAGGGATTGCCATGCAACGGATGCACATATGAGCTAAAAAAACCTCTCCAATGGAACTAGAGGGGGTGCATCCAACTTGCTCGCTCAAGAAGACCTAGATCTCGTTTGAGGAGGATCATCACTTGAATATACAAGCTAATTCTATAGTGTGAAGGTCCCCACATAGCTATATGCATATATGATCATCTCTATGGAGCACAAGATATAAAAGGAAATACGAGTGCGGATCTTTCAAAAGGAATAGTAGTGTTGCCTCGTTCTCTCTTTTTATTTATTTTTCTCTTTTTTCTATTTTTTGTATTTTTTGGTGGCCTCAATGGCTCTTTCTATTTAACTATCATTAGTCCTGTTTGTGAATTAGTCCTCTTTGGGATCTTTTCCTCACTTAAGGGCAACACTCTATTTTACAACAAGTATAGAAGATCTTCACACTTTACAAAGAACTCAACATAAAGAAGATGTAGCTATCATGATGTACGAAAATCTATGCCTCTACCGGTGTAGAAGGAACATGTATGACATGAAGATCAATTCATGAGAAGGTGGATGTTGCATGGCAATATATCTCGGAAAGGCTATGGAAATGCCTTGATAGGTAGGTATGGTGGCTGTTTTGAGGAAAGATATAAGGAGGTTTATGATGATAGAGCGTATCATGCCAAGGGTTTGGATGCACCAGCGAGGTGGACGCCAACTCTCGGAGTGAGAAGAGGGAAATGCACGGTACCGAAGAGGCTAGCAAATATGAGGAGGTGGAAGTGTGAACTTTCAATACTTACATTAGTCCGAAGAACTCATGCACTTATTATCGGTAACTCTCAATCTAATAAGGAGGTTCACAAAGAGACAAGTACCCCGAGGAGGAGTGTATGGGGGTTTGGTTATCCTTGCGCATCCTCGACTCATGGTACGTGAGTGTACTCTAATATCAGATCCCTCCAAAGATTAGTGATCCATCTAGTAGCTAGAGTTCTCAACTAATTTTGTATTTTTTTTAAATAAACACAGATTGCCCAAAATACGAAACTTATCACTAATAGGCTAGAGCTCTTGACACCAAAAGTTCAAACATTACTCACAACAATACCTCAAAACTATTGCAAGTTACTACTACAATTTAATAGCAACCTCAATTACCTAATTAAAGACAAGACACAAATCAGTGCAACAACCAACTCTCTTACCAAGATAAACATGAAAACTAAAGAAAGTTCCGGCAACAAACTAAAAAAAAGGTAAGGATCTTGAGAAAGATAAACATGAAAACTAAGAGCTAAACATGGCAGCAGCTACGAAAAGATAAAGAACACACAACAGAAGCAAGATAAGCATGAAAATCCTATGATGTGTTCTAGTTTGAAGTGGAGCGTGTTTTTCTCCCACACAAAGTAAGATGGGTTCTAACTTGTTATGAACAGCAAGCAAAGCTAAAGAAAACTAAAAAAGGAAATCTAAGAGCGAGACGCTCCAAGTATATCACATAACGCATGAAGTGATAAAAATATAGTGAGACGGTGGACGAACTGATGATTGTCGATGGAGAAGGGGATGCACGGGGGCATACCCAAGCTTAGACGCTTGTGTTTCCTTGAATATTTATTGGGTAGTCATGGGGGCATCCCCAATCTTGAGCGTTTGATACTCCCGGATCTTCTTTCATCATCTTCCCTCGCATACTTGAAAACTCCCTTCATACATAACTCATCATAAGCTGATTAGAGAGGTTAGTACCCTTAATAAAATAATTTTACTCTACTGGAAATAAAGATATTCTTGAAGAGATACTATTTCTCAAGATTACTAAAATGTTTTTGCAAAGAAAAAGCAAGATTAAGGTTTGCAAAAGTGAGGAAAGTCAAAACGTGGTAGAATCTGTGAAAAACAGAACAACAGGTAGTAAATAATTGTTTCGGGGTACTTCTGCAAATCAAATCAAAAAACTCAGAACAGACGCTCGAAATTCAATTGTATGGACCACGCTGTCAAAACAATTCAGATCGAAAAGATGATCTTGTGATTTTAGGCTAATTTTTTTGTCCAAGGACAGAATCTATTTTTCTGGACAACATGTCACAACTTTTGAAATTTCTTGCAATCGGAGGCTAAACTTGGCACAAAGCTTGAAAATAAAGATACAATGATGTTGCTACAGTAGTAACCATCATCAAGACCACTAAAAACAGAAATAAAAACATCTTGGGTTGCCTCCCAACAAGCCCTTTCTTTTACGCCTTTAAGCTAGGCATAAAGCAAAAAGATCAAGTTTTATCAAGAGAGAGAGAATAGCTAGCCCGTATAACGGACTCAAAAGGTAACTTAATATTCTTCCTAGGGAAGTGTTTCATGCCCTTTTAAGAGGGAATTGAAATTTTATATTCCCCTCTTTCATGTCAATAACAGCACCAACGGTGCAAAGAAAAAGACGTCCCAAAATAATTGGAATAAAGGTTCACACTCTATATACATAATAGTAAAATCAACGGGAACGTAATTGTCATTGACAATGATAAGAACATCGTCGATCTTTCCCAAAGTTTTCTTTACGGAAGAATCAACGAGACGAACACCAAAATAACAAGGTTCAAAAGGTTTCAATTCAAACATATCATACATTCTTTTGGGCATAACAGAGGTACTAGCTCCAACATCACATAAAGCATAGCAAGAGAAGTTATTCAATTTAATTTTTATCATAGTATCCCAACAATCTTCTAGCTTCCAAGGTATGGAGGATTCTATTCTAGGATTCTCCTCCCTATCTTTGATGAGAGCATTAGTGATATGCTCCGTGAAGGCAATATTTAGTGTGCTAGTGTGGGGGTCTCTAGACATTTTGTGTAGTAAGCTAATAACTTCTGAGAGGGTACAACTATCAAAATCAATGTCACTACTATCAAAGGTGGTAGTGGTGTCATCTAGGCTCACTTATTTGAAAGCCTATATGTTCATAGGAGTTTCCTCTTCTATGGTTGAGGTAATAGCATCACCAGTAATAGGTCCAATGGGACTAGGAGTGTGTTGGGTGCTAAAAGTTTGGGTATCCTCAACAACTTGGATAGTAGCAACACTGTGGTATGTAGGAAGGCTCTTAATTCTATCATCTTCCTCTTTTTCTCTAGCCCATCTTTCTTTAAGTTTAGCCATCATCCTAATATTTTCATTAATTTGTAATTGGATAGCATTAATAGGAGTGTCCTTCCTCTCCTCGAGGGGAGAAGTTCTAATTTTAAGCATCTCAATATCAAGGGCTAAGTTGTCTACCTTCAATGAGAGATTATCTAATTTGTCAAATCTTTCCTCTACACTCTTGTTGAAGGCTTTTTGAGTAGTGATAAATTCTTTAAGCATGCTTTCTAATTCAGAGATGGGGTTCTTGTTGCTAGGATAAGTGTTGTTGTTCCTCTAGTTGTTGGATGGGAAAGGTCTAGGATTGCTAGCAAAATTACCCCTATAAGCATTATTATTGAAGTTGTTTCTAGAGATAAAGTTCACATCTACTTGTTCTTGAGAAACCAAAGATTTAAAGGGACATCATGAGGATCAATAGGAGATTGCTTGGTAAGTAGAGACATAATCAAGTCAACTTTTTCATTTAGGGAGGAAATCTCCTCGACAGAGTTTACCTTCCTACCTGTTGGAGCGTTCTCGGTGTGCCATTGGGAGTAATTGGTCATCATCTCATCTATAAGTTTTGTGGCAGCACCAAGTGTTATTGACATAAAGGTTCCTCCCGCGGCCTAATCTAACAGGTTCCGCGAGGTAAAGTTCAAGCCTGCATAAAAAGTCTGGATAACCATCCAAGTAGTCAAACCATGTGTAGGGTATCTCTTAACAAGAGATTTCATGCGTTCCCAAGCTTGGGAAACGTGTTCATTATCCAATTGCTTAAAATTCATAATGTTACTCCTCAATTGGATACTTTTAGTGGGTGGGTAGTGATACGTCCAAAACGTATCTATAATTTCTGCTTGCTCCATGCATGTTTTGTGTGATATTGCTATGATCTAGATACACTTTCATACACTTTCGATCATATTTGGACTAACCTATTAACTCAGTGCACCACAGTGCCAGTTCCTGTTTTCTGTTGTTTTTCTATTTCAGTTTTCCCCCATATAAAAAGTGCCAGAAAATTTCCGGGAAAAATATAGGAAAAATCAGCGTACAGGAAGCTTCGCGAAGAGCCCGAGTGGGGCCAGAGGGGAGCCAGGGGTGGCCTAGGCGGCCACCCGGCGCGGCCACCCCCTGGGCCACGCCAGGGGGCGCCTGGGCCCCTAGTCCACCTCTGGCTGCCCCCCTTCACCTATATATTCCCCGTGATGTGAAACCCTCGAGGACAGAACCCTTTTTCGCGATCTTGCCTCTGTTCCAACGTCGCCGCGCTTCCGAGATCGAGAGCACCAGAAGACCTCTTCCCGGCACCCTGCCGGAGGGAGGGTTGACCTCCGGGAGTTTCCTCTCCACCATCGATGCTTCCCGGATGTCTTGTGAGTAGTTTTCCTTGGACCATGGGTCCGTGATCAGTAGCTATGTGATGTTCTCCTCCCCTCTTTGGTCTTCATGGTTTAGACCTCGTGAGCTGCACTACATGATCGAGGCACTTTTGTAATCTTTCTGCTGTTGCTATGCTGAGTTTGATGGGATCTGATGGATTATGAGATTACGTTTAGATTGTGATTGAGTAATATATTTGGTTCTTATCTCTTATATTTTTGTTCCTAAGTAATTCTTGCATGTTCTCCGTTGTTGTTTATTGCTTTGGCCAAGTAGTAGGTAGTAACCCCAAGAGGGAACGTTTTGCTCGATTGTGGGTTCATGCCCCCCGATGACGTGCTTGAGTGACAGAAACATGAGTCTAGGGGATGTGCTGTTTCCACAAGGGGGAAAACAACGGTGCTTGTAACCGCGGTTGCAAGGATTGTTTACTTTACGCAAAGTGATTTTTTAATGCAGTTGTCTGTTGCTTTGGGTTTACACTTTGGGTGGGGCTCGCAACTTAATACCAGCGAGATGTTCTGGATAGATATCTCAAGATGGATGATTAGTAGTAGATGCAGTTGGATTTCGGTCTACTTATTTTGGCGTACTACCCATGCTTTTGAGCCTCTTCCTTTCTTTTGTAGCATAGTTAGCATTGAGGTGCGTTCATAATCCTGTCAATTGCCCTTCTGTAATTAGTTCACCTCGCATAGCAGTTTTATCGTCTTTTGGGAGAGAGACATCACTAGTGAACATCATGTATCCCGGTCCATATCCTCATCACTGTTTACACGCTCATTTACTTTTCTGCTTTCACTTTCAGTTGCTATCATTATCCCTTGCGTTTGATCCTTTGTGAACAACAAGACCGGAGAGATTGACAACCTCTCTGAACTTCGTTGGGAACAAAGTTATTTGTGTCTGTGTGCAGGTCCGCGTCAGTTGTGCCGCTGACACCTACTTATCATCTCTCGAGTCCTACTGGAGACAAACCTTGGTATCTTTACTGAGGGAAATTTGCTGATGTGCTACATCACGCCTTCCACTTGGGGTTACCAACGAAGGGCGAGAAATCACTATCATTACCTCGCACATCAAGCCAAATTTCTGGCGCCGTTGCCGGGGACTCCGAGTGCTAAGATAGGGGAGTTGCCCACTACCCTTTACCTTTGTTTTCTAGTCTTGTTAGTTTACCCTTCAGTTTTTATCTCAGTGTCCTTTATGAAAAACCACAAAAATAGTTGCTACCTTTTGCCATTGTCTTTCTTTGCCTATTTATGCTATCCTCATCATGGGTGATGAACCACCCAAATATGGTAGGATGGACATGTTTCACTTGGATCGTCTTCGATCAATTTGTTCTCGCGCTAAAAACCCAACCGACTTGGTTGAAGGAAAATCATTGGATGAGCATGCTCATTATACGAGGCACCGCCTATCTTAGAAAGGGAAACACTTATGGGATCAAATACATGTTTCTTATTGCCATGCTAAACTTTTGTGCCACATTTATGATTTTACTTGTTGTTCTAATATAGATCATAAACACCTCCCTTTCCAATGTGAGTTTAATGAAAATGAGATCTTATCTTCTTATGCTAAAGGTGTTTATGATTACTTTGATGTTGAAAAGATTGAAGAGTTTGTTGCTTTTAAAGGTGCCTATGAGATTGCTTCTTTGATTGAAAAATATCATGATACTATTTTCGAGTCTGAAAACTTTGCAGTTCTTGCTTATTGCTTCGAGAATTATACTTCCAATTCTTATATTGAGGATTTTAAAAATAAAATGTTTGCTTCCCAAGAAGAGGCCAATTATTGCATTGAGGAGGAATCCCATGATTCCGAGGACTCACTTGAAATATCCCTTTCTGAAAATTTTGATACTTGCTTTGTGTATGGCCAAGATGCCACTATGGATGATGCTGACAAAAATGAACTCTCTATAGTTCCTTATGTTAAGCATGAAATTGTTGCTATTGCACCCACACTTGATTGTCCTATTATCCTTTTGAAATATGCAACTCCGGAGAACTTTGCTCTTATCAAGGCTCAACGTGATGGGTTGCATTTATCTTATAATCCTAAAGACCGCGTTGAAAACTATACACGTGTGCTTGCAGTTCATGAACAACATGATTTATGTGATAGTTATATTCTTGATGTTGTTCATGATACTACTGAAAATTATTTTGAGAGAGGGAAGTTTGGTTGTAGAAAATTCCATATTGCTAAAACTCCTCTCTTTATGTTGAAAGTTTTGAAGATGTTCCTGTTCCACCTTTCTATGCATGTCACTTTGTGCTTATTTGACTTATTTTCTTACAAGATGCCTATGCATAGGAAGTGGGTTAGGCTTAAATGTGTTTCATATTTGTTTCTTGATGCTCTCTTTTGCTTCAAATTCTTATTCTTATGAGAGCACCTTTTACAATCTTTAAGCCTAGCTAATGGCTTTAAAGAAGCGCTTTTGGGAGGCATCCCACAACGAATTAGGTTTATTTTTTCTTTTGTTGTGTCTTGATGTTTGTTACTACTGTAACAACATCATTGTATCTTTATTTTTCAGCTTTGTGCCAAGTTATAGCCTCTTATGATAAGGGAAGCAAAAGTTGTGACATGCTATCGAGAAAAAAGATTCTGTCCCTGGACAGAAAAAATCGAATAAAATCACCAGATCATATATTTGATCTGAATTTTTTTGACAGCATGCTCTATACAATTGTGAAACTTTCGTATGTTCTGAGTTTTTTGATTTGAGTTGCAGAACTGCCCCGAAAAAATTCTCTACTACCTGCTGTTCTGTTTTTCACAGATTCTGCCACGTTTTGCCTCTCTTCACTTTTGCAAACCTTAAGCTTGCTTTTTCTTTGAAAAAACTTTTTGGCACTCTTGAGAAACAGTAGCTCTTCAAGAATATCTTTATATCCAGTGGGGAAAAATTATTTTATTAAGGGTACTAACCTCTCTAATCAGCTTATGATGAGTTATGTATGAAGGGAGTTTTCAAGTGTGCGATGGAAGATGATGAAAGAAGATCCAGGAGTGTCAAGAGCTCAATCTTGGGGATGCCCCCATGAATCCCCAATAAATATTCAAGGAGACTCAAGCGTCTAAGCTTGGGGATGCCCCCGTGCATCCCCTTCTCCATCAACAATCATCAGTTCGTCCTTCGTCTCACTATATTTTTATCACTTCATGCGTTATGTGCTATGCTTGGAGCGTCTCGCTCTTAGGTTTTATTTTTAGTTTTCTTTAGTTTTGCTTGCTGGTCATAACAAGTTATACCCCATCTTACTTTGTGTGGGATAGAAACACGCTCCACTCCAATCTAGAACACATCATAGGATTTTTCCTGCTTATCTTTTTGTTGTTGTGTGTTCTTTATCTTTTCGTAGCTGCTGCCATGTTTAGTTTTAGTCTTAGTTTGTCTTTAGCAAAAGCCTTGGCTTTTGTTTAGTTTGTTGCTGGAACTCTCTTTAGTTTTCATGTTTAGCTTGTTAAGAGAGTTGGTTGTTGCACTGAGTTTTCTTTTGTCTTGGAAGTAGGTAATTGAGGTTGCTATTTAATTCTAGTAGTAACTTGCAATAGTCTTGAGGTATTGATGTGAGTAATGTCTGAACTTTTGGTGTCAAGAGATTTAGCCTATTAGTAATAGGTGTCGTATTTTGGTCAATCCATGTGTATTTTCAAAATCTACAAAAACTAGTTGAGAACTCTAACTACTAGATGGAACACTAATCTTTGGAGGGATCGAATATTAGAGTACACTCACGTACCATGAGTCGAGGATGCGCAAGGATAACCAAACCCCCATACACTCCTCCTCAGGGTACTTGTCTCTTTGTGAACCTCCTTATTAGATTGAGAGTTACCGATAATAAGTGCATGAGTTCTTCGGACTAATGTAAGTATTGAAAGTTGACACTTCCACCTTCCCATATTTTTCTAGCCTCTCCCGTGCCGTGCATTGCCTTCTTCTCACTCTGAGAGTTGGTGTCCACCTTCGCCGGTACATCCAAACCCTTGGCATGATACGCTCTGTCATCATAAGCCTCCTTATATCTTTCCTCAAAACAGCCACCATACCTAACTATCAAGGCATTTCCATAGCCTTTCCGAGATATATTGCCATGCAACTTCCACCTCTTCATGACTTGATCTTCATGTCATACATGCTTTTGCTTGATCGATGAGCCGCATGCTAGTGGGGCCTTGCCCTAATCATTGCTACATGACGCGCTTGTATCATTGCATATTCTGCTACACTGGCAGATGCATACATTGCATACATCATGATAGTTACATCTTCTTTATGATTTTGAGTACCTTGTAAAGTGTGAAAGATTTCCTATACCTTCTTGTAAAATAGAGTGTTGCCCTTAAGTGAGGAAAAGATCCCAAAGTGGACACAATAGAAGATCCCAAAGAGGACAAATGAGAATTAAATAGAAAGAGCCATTGAGGCCACAAAAAATACAAAAAAATAGAAAAAAGAAAAAAAAATAAAAAGAGAAAAAGGGGCAACACTACTATCCTTTTGAGAGATCCACACTAGTACTACCTCTATATCCTTGTACTCCATAGAGATGATCATTATGCATATAGCTATGTGGGGACCTTCACACTATAGAACTTGGCTTGCATATTCCAAGGATGAGCCTCCTCAAACGAGCTCTAGGTCTTCATGAGCGAACAAGTTAGATGCACCCCCACTAGTTCCATTGGAGAGCTTCCTAGCTCGTATCTGCATCCGTTGCATTGAAATCCCTACTCCTCACATCATATCTATCATTTGGCATCTCTTGCCTATGATTGTCCTCATTGATGTGAGCCTTTCTCACCATTTTTTTCTTCCTCCTCCACACTATTTCTCTCTTTGCCATCCAAAGTTTCAACTCTCGTTCTTACGCTCATCCATTGCATGAGTTCTCAAAATATTGAAAAAGGAGTGGATCAAATTGACTTGTACCTGGCTAGTGGTCTGGGGACGAGTCAAGATAAGATTCCAGAAAAAGACCAAGTGTGAAACTTTAGTAGATTGAGTTCTCAACAAATAAATGTTTTTCTCGTATTCCCTATCCCCCTTCTTGCACGCAAACACCATTTGGAGACATTCGAGTCACGGACAGCGAGAACTCTTGCACCTAATGTTCTTTTGTTACTTGTTTCAATACTAATATAGACTCTTGCATGTTATGACTTGAATTGAATCTCTAACCTTGATTTCTTTACTTTTCAAAGTTCTTATATGGTTGCTAGCATGTCACCACAGAAATTATGCCGTTATCATTTACCTACTCGAGGACCAGCAGGAATTAAGCTTGGGGATGTTGATACGTCCAAAACGTATCTATAATTTCTGCTTGCTCCATGCATGTTTTGTGTGATATTGCTATGATCTAGATACACTTTCATACACTTTTGATCATATTTGGACTAACCTATTAACTCAGTGCACCACAGTGACAGTTCATGTTTTCTGCTGTTTTTCTATTTCAGTTTTCCCCCATATAAAAAGTGCCAGAAAAATTCCGGGAAAAATATAGGAAAAATCAGCGTAAAGGAAGCTTCGAGAAGAGCCCGAGTGGGGCCAAAGGGGAGCCAGGGGTGGCCCATGCGGCCACCCGGCGCAGCCACCCCCTGGGCCGTGCCAGGGGGGCGCCCGGAGCCCCTGGTCCACCTCTGGCTGCCCCCCTTCGCCTATATATTCCCCGTGATGTGAAACCCTCGAGGACAGAACCCTTTTTCGCGATCTCGCCTCTGTTCCGCCGCCGCCGCGCTTCCGAGATCGGGAGCACCAGAAGACCTGTTCCCGGCACCCTGCCGGAGGGAGGGTTGACCTCCGAGAGTCTCCTCTCCACCATGGATGCTTCCCGGATGTCTTGTGAGTAGTTTTCCTTGGACCATGGGTCCGTGATAAGTAGCTATGTGATGTTCTCCTCCCCTCTTTGTTCTTCATGGTTTAGACCTCGTGAGCTGCCCTACATGATCGAGGAACTTTTGTAATCTTTCTGCTGTTGCTATGCTGAGTTTGATGGGATCTGATGGATTATGAGATTATGTTCAGATTGTGATTGAGTAATATATTTGGTTCTTATCTCTTATATTTTTGTTCCTAAGTAATTCTTGCATGTTCTTTGTTGCTGTTTATTGCTTTGCTCGATTGTGCGTTCATGCCCCCCGATGACACGCTTGAGTGACAGAAACATGAGTCTAGGGGATGTGCTGTTTCCACAAGGGGGAAAACAACAGTGCTTGTAACCGCAGTTGCAAGGATTTTTTTACTTTACGCAAAGTGCTTTTTAATGCAGTTGTCTATTGCTTTGGGTTTACACTTTGGGTGGGGCTCGCAACTTAATACCAGCGAGATGTTCTGGATAGATATCTCAAGGTGGATGATTAGTAGTAGATGCAGTTGGATTTCGGTCTACTTAATTTGGCGTACTACCCATGCTTTTGAGCCTCTTCCTTTCTTTTGTAGCATAGTTAGCATTGCGGTGCGTTCATAATCCTGTCAATTGCCCTTCTGTAATTTGTTCACCTCGCATAGCAGTTTTATCGTCTTTTGGGAGAGAGACATCACTAGTGAACATCACATATCCCGGTCCATATCCTCATCACTGTTTACACACTCATTTACTTTTCTGCTTTCACTTTCAGTTGCTATCATTATCCCTTTCGTTTGATCCTTTGTGAACAACAAGACCGGAGAGATTGACAACCTCTCTGAACTTCGTTGGGAACAAAGTTATTTGTGTCTGTGTGCAGGTCCGCGTCAGTTGCGCCGCTGACACCTACTTATCATCTCTGGAGTCCTACTGGAGACAAACCTTGGTATCTTTACTGAGGGAAATTTGCTGCTGTGCTACATCACGCCTTCCACTTGGGGTTACCAACGAAGGGCGAGAAATCACTATCATTACCTCGTACATCAGGTAGTACTTCCCAATAAAATCATCCTTGCACTTATCCCAAGAATCTATGCTATTCCTAGGCAAGGATTGAAACCAGATTTTAGATCCTTCCCTCCAAGAGAAAGGAAAAAGCTTAAGCTTAACAACATCACCTCCTACTTCTTTATACTTTTTCATATCACATAGCTCAACAAAAGTATTTAAGTGTAAACCAACATCATCTTCAACACCAGAGAATTGATCTTTCATAACAAGGTTTAACAAAGCAGGTTTAGTTTCATAAGAGGTAGCTGAAGTGGTAGGTGTGGCAATAGGAGTGCAGATAAAATTATTGTTGTTGTGACTATTGAAGTCACTCAACTTGGTGTTTTCAGTGGAACCCATAGTAGCAGCAAGTGGGACAGGTAATTTTTTTGTGATTTTCGATAAAGGACACTAAGATAAAAACTGAAAGGTAAACTAACAAGAATAAAAAGCAAAGGAAAAAGATAGTGTGCAACTCCCCTATCTTGTAGATTGGAGTCCCCGGCAACGGCGCCAGAAATTTGCTTGATGCGCGAGAGATGATAATGGCTTCTCGCCCTTCGTTGGTTACCCCAAGTGGAAGGTGAGATGTAGGATAGCAGCAAATTTCCCTTGGCAAAGATACCAATGTTGAGATCGAACCAGTAGGACTCCGATAACTACAAGTAGGTGGTGAAGCGAGCAATGCGCCGTTTGAGATATTGCTCCCTTAACCTGGACCTACACACACACAAGTAACTTTGCTCCCAACGAAGTTCGGAGAGGTTGTCAATCTCTCCGGCCTTGTTGTTTACAAAGGATCAAACACAAGGGATAAAGGATAATAGTGACTGCAACTAGAAAGTAAAAGCAGGAAGTAAATTGAGCGTGTAAACAGTGATGAGAATATGGATCGGAGTCCCATGATGTTCACTAGTGATGTATCTCTCCCAAAAGACGATAAAACTGCTATGTGAGGTAAAAGAATCACAGATGGGCAATTGACATGATTAAAAACGCACTGCAATGCTAACTATGCTACAAAGAAAGGAAGAGGCTCAAAATAATGGGCGGTACGCCAAAATAAGTAGACCGAAATACAATTGCATCTACTACTAATCATCCACCTTGGGATATCTATCTAGAACATCTCGCTGGTATTAAGTTGCGAGCCCCACCCAAAGTGTAAACCCAAAGCAACTGACAACTGCATTAAAAGAACTTTGCATAAAGTAAACAATCCTTGCAACCTCGGTTACAAGCACCGTTATTTTCCCCCTTTCGGCAACAACACATCCCCTAGACTCATGTTTCTGTCACTCAAGCTAGTTATCAGGGGACATGAACCCACAATCGAGCATAGTGTTCCATCTTGGAGTCACTACCTACTACTTGGCCAAAGCAATAAACAGCAACGAAGAACACACAAGAATTACTCAAGAAAAAAAATATAGAAGATAAGAACCAAATATATTACTCAATCACAAACTGAACATAGTCTCATAATCCATCAGATCCCAGCAAACTCAGCATAGCAACAGCAGAAATAATTACAAATGTGCCTTGATCATGTAGGGCAGCTCACAAGGTCTAATCCATGAAGAACAAAGAGGGGAGGAGAACATCACATAGCTACTGATCATGGACCCATGGTCCAAGGTAGACTACTCACGGATCATCCGGAAAGCATCCATGGTGGAGGAGAAGCTCCCGAAGGTCAATCCTCCCTCCGGCAGGGTGCCGGGAAGAGGTCTCCTGGCGCTCCCGATCTTGGAAGCGCGGCGGCGGCGGAGCAGAGGCGAGATCACGAAAAGGGGTTCTGTCTTCCGAGGTTTCCCGTCACGGAGAATATATAGGCGAAGGGGGGCTGCCAGGGGCCACCAGGGGTCCAGGCGGCCCCCTGGAGCGGCCCCGCCCTAGGGCGCGCCGGGAGGGCGCCTGGGGCCCTGGTGGTGGCCCTTTGGCCCCACTTTGGTACTTCCGGAAGTTTCCGGTACGCTGATTTTTTATTGTATTTTTTCGGAATTTTTGGAGCATATTTAATACGGGGGAAACCTAAAATAGAAATACAGTAGAAAACAGAAACTGGCACTGGGGTGCACTGAGTTAATAGGGTAGTCCAAATATGATCAAAAGTGTATGAAAGTGTATATAAAACATAGCAATATCACACAAAACATGCATGGAGCAAGCAGAAATTACAGATACATTTGGGACGTATCACACGCCCCCTAACGAAAGGATTCCGTCCGAAGCTATACTCAATCCAGATCTAGATTTCCCCACCTTCGGTGATTCAAGCACACAATTCATTCCCCAACCCATCAATCTGCCTGGCTCTGAGTCACTATGAGAAGGCTCGTAGGGCCACCTATGCCACCGCCCGGATGCCTGCCGAAGTTGATGGTTCCGACGATGCTGCCCAGAGCGCGGCCTTGCGCGCGTTCAGTATGAGGCATCGTTCGGTGACCAATTTCTCCATTAGCCCAGCCGGCGCGAGCATCACCGATTTCCCGGATATTTCCATCTTGTTGGCCGGGCATGCCCGGTTGGCGGCTCCCTTTCACTCCAGGACCCCGGTCGTATCCCCCTTCTCCATCCCGATCGCACACGGCCATCATGCAGCTACAGAAGCGGCCAGGGCGTCTGCATTAGCCCGTACGGCGATGGAAGCCGTTTAAAGGGCGACGCAAGCCGCCAACAGGGTGGCGGCATATGCCGATGCCGCGGCGGCCTCTCTGGACCAACTCATCGACGTTCAGGAGGCCAACATGGCGGCGGCATATGACGATGTCGCGGTGGCCTCTCTGGACCAGCAGCTCATCGACGTTTAAGAAGCCAACAGGGCGGCGGCATACGCTGATGCCGCGGCGGACTCTCTGGACCAGCAGCTCATCGACGTTCAGGAGGCCAACAGGGCGGCAGCATACGCCGATGCCTCGGAGGACACTCTGGACTAGCTGGACTAGTAGTATGTGTTTAATTAGGTGCCGGTCTTTTGTTATTCCAGTAGATCTTGAGTAAGATCTATGAGCTGGATCGATTTAGAAAGTGTGAGCTTTGCTGGTGACTAAGTTGTTTTCTCAAATTAATAGCCGCTCTTAATATATTCAATGGCATGGATGTTCGCTATAATCTGGATAATTCGCACCAAATTTCGAAGGTTTCCATATGGATTTATTTTTAGTTTCGTCTGTGATACCACTTCTCCTGCCAGCCCCCCTCCCCACCTACCCAAAAAATTTGCCAGACACGTGAATATCTAAGCTGCCCCCTCCTTCCTTCCACCACCAAAGGCCGCATCCCCCCCCCCTTCTTGTTCGAACCCTCCCTTGCTCCTCCTAGTGCTGCGGCCTATACGGCGTAGACAACTCCAGCGAAGTGCTACACGGCGCAGTCCCCTTCCGCATACCGGACGCGGCGGCCTACATAGCACAAACCCCCGTTCCGTATACCGCACATGGTGGACTGGACTGTGTAGGCCGACCGCCCCCCTCCCTGCTAGTCGAGCCTCTTCGATTCACCGATTGCCCTATTCCGGTAAGATCCTAGTCGCCCTCCTCATGCGCATGCTCTTACTCCTCCATCGATCATGTATGGACGGACCACCAAATCATGGAGGAGACACTTGCTATGGATGCCACCCTCACCGCACTCGCGCGCCATCGCGTGCTTTCCTTGAATCCAGGTCCGGCAGTCGTATGCTACGACAGTGTGGAGAGCAGCCACGACGAGGAAACCTCGCCTCCTTCCAATGGGAAGGATCCCGTTGACATCTCCATCGGTGACGAGTAGCTAGTTCTTAGCTTCGTAGATACATATGTTTAGTTAGATATGTCGTAGAGTTAAATTATGTAACGACCCGATTCGCTAGGAATCCAAGTCTCTGTGCATTCTGTGCTAGTCCCTGGATCAATAGCTAGCACACACAATACATGATGTAATATCAAGAATAAACCACATGTCATATATATTACATCGAAGATCCAGTATTACAATAAAGCATACCTGCATAGCTCAAGGCTAGCTTATAAATAGAATACAGTGGAAAACAATAAAGAGCTTCGTGGCGTCCATCAACTCCACCGGCATAGTTGAGTATAGACATCGTAACCCTACATCGCATCACTTACTCATCGTATAAAATCCTGCAACACCGAAGGTTACAGCCCGACAACGGGTCAGTACATCTGATTTTTACGGCAAGTCACACGAAAAAGTATATAACAGACCTACATCTACATGAAGGATAAGTCAAAGGAAAGGCTTATGGTTTAGTTTTGCAGAAAGCCAGTTTTTCCCTCACATACTACAACTAAACGAATTTTAATTTATCTTGCTAGTCCTAAGTATGGTTGAATCGGGCTAAACCAATTCCAACCATCCCTTTATTAAAAGTTCCCACTCAAATTCTTATTAAGGTGAATTATCTGTCAAGACCATCCAACAACAATAATGCCCAGTTGCTTAAAGTTGTCTGTAACCGTGGACACGGCTAATCATGATCAGTTTTTACACTCTGCAGAGGTTTGTACACTTTCCCCACTGGGAATGAGACATAGTCTTTCAGAAGAGGTTGCCTCCACCCTTTGGTATCCGGTACACCTATCATATCTACATCACCTAGCTACCAGGTCCAGGTTCCCCACAACTTACTCATCTAAGCCAGAGCCCATATAGCCAGTGCTTGTACATGGAAGCTACTAGTCACACTGTCTGTCCGATCTTTTTGAGCCTGGACGGCGCCCACTGCGTTCAGAGGGTAGACACCATGTCGCACCCGGTTCACCACCAAAACAACCATTCTGGAAGCATTTAGCCCTGGTCCCTCCTTAGACAAGGCACGAGCCCCAGGATGCATTCCCTGCCCGCCCAGAGGTGATTTCTATTTAAGTTTGCTAGTCAAGTCATTAATCCTCACATAGCTCAATGATAACTCAACCAATCCCCGTCTACAAAGCAATAGCAGTATATAACAACCACGATCCTAGGGCGACAATGAAATACAAGTTCAGAACATATGGCTATCCTACTAGGTTTAAATCATACCTAATATATAATCCTACACATGCATAGAGTGATAATTTTCTACATGCATAATAGAAAATATAGGTTGAGGTATGGTCAAAGTGTAACTTTCCTTTTCCATTCGGTGAAGTTCTTCGCTCTCGATCCAGTCGACTCTACTCGTCACACTCCGAGAAATCTATCGCCAGCGAAGAAACTCGAATAAGAAATCACATCACAACGAGACAAACAAAAGTTCAACAAACAAACACAAAGGTTTTGGCAACAAAACAAAAAGCTTTGAAGTGCAAAGGTGTAGATGTGCTCGAAGGTGATAGGTGAAATGTGAACTCGAGAGAGTCAACGGATAAAGAATTGTAGATACAAGATTATGACCAAGGCATTATGAAATCAATAATATAGATCATGGCAATATGAAAGGTGTGTGGATATAGCCGATAGGAGGTTTAATATGATCCAATATGCAAAAATGAAACACGTGAAGCGGAATACTACAACACGAGTTATAGAAGGTTGAAGTTTGAATTAACCATAAATCCAAACGGATCAAAAGTATTTGAATGTGATGCATACATGATGTGGATATCAAGTATATGATAGGAATGTTCTTACACAAATGAAGTCAATCGGACCTGATCGAAGGTATAGAAGATACAACCTTCATGAGGTCTAATTTGAATTTGAATTGATACAAATTCAAAATGATCTCAACAGTTGAGTTGATATGTTCACTAGATAGTGAAGCTCAAAAGATAAACTTAGGCTTTGAATCACCTACATCATAATAATGGTTAGAAGGTATGGCTAGAAATAAAACTGAAAACTAATCTGGGAGGAACATAACTGATCTTCAAATAATGGAATTACGAATGGATCCCTACCAAAAACATGGTGAAACTCACCGTATACACAGGAAGGTGCCAGTACAGAACTAGAACATGCTCAGCTTCGGACATCGATGGTGTCGGCTCCGGTGACTTTCTGTTGAACACACGATGTCTATCGCGTGACCCGTACGGAGGGCAACGCGATGGTACTGAAGAAAGACACGGCCTGATCTTAGCTCGACCGCGGCAGCGGTGTAAACACGGTGCTCTCGGTGAACTTCTGGCGCTTTCCGGTGACGTCGGCTCCTTCCGAGGAGCACGCAAACTTGAAGCAGCGAAGGAATCGACCAACGAAGGCGATGGCCAAAAGAGCATCGAAACCGGAGGTGGTGTACGGTGGTGGGACCGAAGTGTCGCGTGGGGAATGATGGCGGCATGATGGCAAGAGAGTGTTAATACTCTTCAAGCCTCGTTGGTTACCCCAAGTGCAGAGTGAGATATAGTGCAGCGGCAAGTTTTCCCTTGGCAAAGATACCAAGGTTTGTCTCCCATAGGACTCCGAAGGATACAAGAAGGTGGTAAAGTGAACAATGGCGCCGAGGTTTCTAGCTTCACCTGGACCTGCACACAGATACAAATAACTTTGCTCCCAACGAGTACAGAGGAGTTGTCAATTCCTCCGGCCTTGCTGTTTACAAAGGATCAACGCAAGAGATAATAATAGTGGCAACTGAAAGTAAAGACTGAAAGTAATAAGGGTGTAAACAGTGATATGAAGATGGACCGGGGTCCCGTGATTTTCACTAGTGATGTCTCTCTCCCAAAAGACGATAAAAGTGCTAGCGAGGTAAACAAATCACAGTTGGGCAATTGACAGGATTATGAAGGCACCGCAATGCTAACTATGTTGCAAAGAAAGGAAGGGCTCAAAAGCAATGGGCAGTACGCCAAAGTAAGTAGACCGAAATCCATCTGCATCTACTACTAATCATCCACCTTGAGATATCTATCCAGAACATCTCGCTAGTATTAAGTTGCGAATCCCACCCAAAGTGTAAACTCAAAGCAACAGACAACTGCATTAAAAGAACTATGCGTAAAGTAAACAATCCTTGCACCCGCAGGTACAAGCACCGTTGTTTTATCCCTGGTGGCAACAGCACATCCCCTAGTCTCATGTTTCTGTCACTCAAGCTAGACATCAAGGAGCTGAACCCACAATCGAGCATAACGCTCTCTCTTGGAGTTGCAAATAAAATACTTGGCCAAAGAAAATACCGCAACGGAGAACATGCAAGAATTTACTCAAGAACAAAATATAAAAGAGAAGAACCAAATATATTACTCATCACAATCTGAACATAGTCTCATAATCCATCAGATCCCAACAAACTCAGCGTAGCAACAGCAGAAATTACATAGATGCCTCGATCATGTGAGGCAACTCACGAGGACTCAAAAGTGGAAGCACAAAAGGGGGAGAGATAGATCACATAGCTACTGGTCACGGACCCATGGTCCAAGGTAAACTACTCACGGTACATACGGGAGGCGTCCATGGCTATGGAGGGTCTCCCGGAGGGGGTAGCTTCTCCCGGCAGGGTGCCGGAGCAGCTTCTCCAGGCAGCCCCGATCTTGAAACGGCGGCGGCGGCGGAACAGAGGCGAGATCGAGAAAAAGGAGTCTGTATTAGGGGTTTCCACCCCGAGGGGTAAATATAGGCGAAGGGGGGCGTCGAGGGGACCCACGAGGCAGTCAGGAGGGTCCCTGGCGCGGCCCAGGGTGGGGCCGCGCCACCTGCCCTCCTGGCTTCCTGGTGGTGGCCCCCCTTCCCTCTCTTGGTGATTCCGGAAGCTTCTGTTGCGCTGATTTTTTATATATTTTCCCCGGAATTTTTGGAGCACTTTTAATGGCCGGAAAACCTGAAATACAAAAACAGCAGAAAACAGAAACTGGCAACTGGGTGCACTGAGTTAATAGGTTAGTCCAAATAGGTTCAGAAGTGTATGAATGTTCAAGCAAAACATGGCAAAGTCACACAAAACATGCATGGAACAAGCAGAAATTATAGATACGTTTGGGACATATCAACATCCCCAAGCTTAATTCCTGCTCGTCCTCGAGTAGGTAAATGATAACAAACATAATTTCTGTGGTGACATGCCACACAACCATAAAAGGACTTTTAAGTAAAGCAATCAAAGCATGCAATTCAATTCAAGTCTTAACAAGCAAGAGTCTATATTAGCATTGACACAAGCAACAAAAGAACAAAAGGTGCAAGAGCTCTCGCTGTCCGTGACTCGAATATCTCCAGATGGTGTTTGCGTGCAAGCAAGGGATAGGGAAATACGAGAGAAAAAATAATAAGGTTGTTGAGAACAACTATCTACTAAAGTTTCACACTTGGTCTCCTTTGGATTCTTATCTGGACTCGTCCCCAGACCACTAGCCAGGTACAAGTCAAACTGATCCACTCCCTTTCGACATTTTGAGCACTTATGCAATGGATGAGTGTGAGCAAGAAAGTTGACACCTAAAAGGAGAAACAGAAAGAAGGTGGAGAAGGAAGACAAAAAGTTGTGAAAGGCTCACATCAATGAGGACAATCATAGGCGAGAGAAGGCCATATGATAGATATGATGTGAGGAGTAGGGATTGCCATACAACGGATGCACATGTGAGCTAAAAGCTCTCCAAGGGAACTAGTGGGGGTGCATCTAACTTGCTTGCTCAAGAAGACCTAGAGCTCGTTTGAGGAGGCTCATCATTGGAATATACAAGCCAAGTTCTATAGTTTGAAGGGTCCCCACATAGCTATATGCATGATGATGATCTCTATGGAGTACAAGGGATAGGAGATGAAGTACTAGTGTGGATCTCTCAAAAGGATTAGTAGTATGCCCCCTTCTCTCTTTTTATTTTTCTATTTTTTGTATTTTTTTGGTGGCCTCAATGGCTCTTTCTATTTAACTCTCATTTGTCATCTTTGGGATCTTTTGATTTTGTCCTCTTTGGGATCTTTTCCTCACTTAGGGGCAATACTCTATATTTTACAAGAATATAGGAGATCCTTCACACTTTACAAAGGTACTCACATAAAGAAAATGTAACTATCATGATGCAAATGTATGCTTCTGCCAGGATAGCAGGATATGCAATGATACTAGCGCGTCATGTAGCAATGATTAGGGCAAGGCCCAACTAGCATGCGGCTCATCGATCAAGCAAGTAGCATGTATGACATGAAGATCAAGTCATGAGAAGGTGGATGCAGGCAATGTATCTCGGAAAGGCTATGGAAATGCCTTGTAGGTAGGTATGGTGGCTGTTTTGAGGAAAGATATAAGGAGGCTTATGATGACAGAGCGTATCGTGCCAAGGGTTTGGATGCACCGGCAAAGTATGCGCCAACTCTCGAGGTGAGAAAGGGCAATGCACGGTACCGAAGAGGCTAGAAAATGTATAGGTGGGTGGAAGTGTCAACTTTAGAATACTCACATTAGTCCGAAGAACTCATGCACTTATTATCGGTAACTCTCAATCTAATCAGGAGGTTCACAAAGAGACAGGTACCCCGAGGAGGAGTGTATGGGGGTTTGGTTATCCTTGCGCATCCTCGACTCATGGTACGTGAGTGTACTCTAATATTCGAACCCTCTAGAGGTTAGTGATCCATCTAGTAGCTAGAGTTCTCAACGGGGGTTTTTGGTTTTCGAAAAACACACGGATTGCCCAAAATACGACATCGATCACTAATAGGCAAGAGCTCTTGACACCATAAGTTCAAACATTACTCTAGTCAATACCTCAAAACTATTGCAAGTTACTACTACAAAGAGAACAGCAACTTTAACTACCTACTTTCAGTCAAGACACAGAACTTAGTGCAACAGGCAAACTCTCTAACAATATAAAACATGCAACCTATAGAAAGTTCAACCTAAGACAAAAGAAAAGCTCTAGAAAAACTAAAGCACTACAACTAAACACAACAGCAGCTAAGAAAAGAAAAAGAATAGCTCACAGCTAAAAGAATAAACATGCAAATCCTATGAGGAGTTCTAGTTCAAGCGGAGCGTGAATCTCTCCCACACAAAAGAGTAAGTTGCGGTCTAACTTGTTACTACAGCAAACAAAGCAAAAGAAAACTAAAAACAAAACCTAAGAGCGAGACGCTCCAAGAATAGCACATAACACATGAAGTGATAAAAATATAGTGCAACGAGAGACGAACTGATAATTGTTGATGAAGAAGGGGATGCACGGGGGCATCCCCAAGCTTAGACGCTTGAGTCTCCTTGAATATTTATTGGGGGTGCACATGGGCATCCCCAAGCTTGAGCGTTTGACCCTCCTGAATCTTCTTTCATCATCCTCCATCGCGCACTTGAAAACTCCCTTCATACATAACTCATTGTAGGCTGATTAGAGAGCTTAGTACCCTAATAAAATAATTTTCCTCTACTGCAAATAAAGATTTCCAGGAAGAGCTATTGTTTCCCAAGATTGCCAAAAGGTTTTTGCAAAGAAAAAGCAAGCTTAAGGTTTGCAAAAGTGAAGAGAGACAGAACGTGGCAGAATCTGTGAAAAACAGAACAGTAGAGAAAGGAGAATTTTTTCGAGGTACTTCTGCAACTCAAATCAAAAAACTTTGAACAGACGCCTGACAGGTAATTGTATGGAGCATGCTGTCAAAAAAAATTAGATCAAAAAGATGATCTGGTGATTTATTGAGAAGTTTTCCATCAAGCAGACAAAATCTGTTTCTGGACAGCAAGCACCAACTTTTGACCTTTCTTGTAATCTGAGGCTAAACTTGGCACAAAGCTTGAAAAGTAAAGATACAATGATGTTGCTACAGTATTAACAATCATCAAGACCACTAAGAACAGAAAAAAAGCAAAAAGGAAAACCTAAATTCGTTGCGGGCTGCCTCCCGAAAGCGCTTCTTTAGAGCCATTAGCTAGGCTTAAAGATTATAGAAGATGCTCTCACAAGAATAAGAATTTTGAAGCAAAAGAGCGCATCAAGAAGCAAATATGAAACACATTTAAGCCTAACCCACTTCCTATGCATAGGCATCTTGTAAGAAAATAAATCAAAGAAGCACAAAGTGACATGCATAGGAAGGTGGAAAAAGAACAACTTCAAAAATTTCAACATGAAGAGAGGTGTTTTAGTAATATAGAAGTTTCTACAACCAAACTTCCCTCTCTCGAAATAATTTTCAGTAGTATCATGAACAACATCAAGAATATAACTATCACATAAATCATGTTGTTCATGACCTACAAGCACACGTGTATAGTTTTCAACACGGTCTTTAGGATTATAAGATAAATGCAAACCATCACATTGAGCCTTGATAAGAGCAAAATTCTCCGTAATATGAGTTGGAAATTTCAAAAAGATAATAGGACAATCAAGTGTCGGTGCAATAGCAAAAATTTCATGCTTAACATGAGGAACTATAGAAAATTCAGCTCCATAAGCATCATCCATAGTGGCATCACGGCCATAAGCATAGAAGGCATCAACTTCATCAAAAAGGGATATTTCAAAAGAATCCATAGGATCATAATACTCATATAAGGTAAGAGTCAAAGAGTTACTCTCATTAGAAGGTAGACGTGGATGGCTCCATTCTTCCTCCTTTTGTTCGTCACTCTCCTCTTTTTCATCCAAGGAGCTTTCAAGTTCAGCAATTTCCTCTTCCATAGAGTCCTGCAAATCATTAGTCTCTTCCTTTGGGGGAGATTCTCTCAAGATGATTAGTAATATAATAATTTGCATCGTAATTTTCCAAACAATAATTAAGTATAGCAAGACTCTCAGATTTGTAAGGGGCTTCATCAAAAAATTTAAGAAGAGAAGTAATTTCATACGCACCCTTATAAGCAACAAATTCTTCTATTTCCTCTGCGTCATAAAAATCATAGTTTCTCTTAGCATAAGAAGCTAAGGTTTCATCATCATTGTACTCACATTGGAAAGCAAGGTGTTTATGCCTCATAAATCAACAAGATTCATCCCTGCAGAAAGATATATTATATATTGAGCACAAGTTTCTGGCATACTCATACAACTGATGTATTTGTTTCCATAAGTGTATCCCCTTTTGAGACAAGCGGTGTTCCTTGTACCACTTTTGTTGATCCTCGGTGAATCCTCCATGCCAATAAGATCTGGTTTCAAAGAAGTCAGACATTGATTGGCAAGTAAGGAACAAGACATACTATATATATTTTTTGGATTTTTGATAAACGACACGAATATAAAAACTGAAAGGTAAACTAACAATACTAAAAAGAAAAGGTAAAATATAGTGTGCAACTCCCCTATCTTGTAGACTGGAGTCCCCGGCAACGGCGCCAGAAAACTTGCTGAGGGCAAGAGAGTGTTAATACTCTTCAAGCCTCATTGGTTACCCCAAGTGCAGAGTGAGATATAGTGCTGCGGCAAGTTTTCCCTTGGCAAAGATACCAAGGTTTGTCTCCCGTAGGACTCCGAAGGATACAAGAAGGTGGTAAAGTGAACAATGGCGCCGAGGTTGCTAGATTCACCTGGACCTGCACACAGATACAAATAACTTTGCTCCCAACGAGTACAGAGGAGTTGTAAATTCCTCCGGCCTTGCTGTTTACAAAGGATCGACGCAAGAGATAATAATAGTGGAAACTGAAAGTAAAGACTGAAAGTAATAAGGGTTTAAACAATCATATGAAGATGGACCGGGGTCCCGTGATTTTCACTAGTGATGTCTCTCTCCCAAAAGACGATAAAAGTGCTAGCAAGGTAAACAAATCACAGTTGGGCAATTGACATGATTATGAAGGCACCGCAATGCTAACTATGCTGCAAAGAAAGGAAGGGCTCAAAAGCAATGGGCAGTACGCCAAAGTAAGTAGACCGAAATCCATCTGCATCTACTACGAATCATCCACCTTGAGATATCTATCCAGAACATCTCGCTGGTATTAAGTTGCGAATCCCACCCAAAGTGTAAACTCAAAGAAACAGACAACTGAATTAAAAGAACTATGCGCAAAGTAAACAATCCTTGCCCCCGCAGGTACAAGCACCGTTGTTTTATCCCTGGTGGCAACAGCACATCCCCTAGTCTCATGTTTCTGTCACTCAAGCTAGACATCAAGGGGCTGAACCCACAATCGAGCATAACTGTAACAGCCCAGTTTTCACAAAAATTAAAAATTTTGTTTTCGGTGTGAATTGTTTGATTGTCTGATTTGTTTGCGGTGTTTGCATCCCCGATTTATCGATCGGCGATTATTTTTCCCCCTCTTATCTCGTACCGGACGGAGACTGGCCCTTGCCACCTTGACACTCGACCTTTGCGACACCGGGTTTCACCCGATCACCGTCGCGAAAACCCGCACCAGACTAGCCGTAGCCAACGGAACTTATTTTTATAGCGCGCCGGAAAGTGTTCTCGGAACGGTTCCAGCGCGAGATTAACGCCGCCGGCTCGACGCGTCGATCGCGCAGTTCGAAGCTTTACCCGAATCGGAGGTACTGCGGACCTCCGGCGGTCAGAAACGTAAACACCGCGCGCGCGAGAGAAAAACCGGGGATGTTTTTGCAAACTGCCAGCCACCTGGGCTACATAAAGACCACCACACTCCCACCCCTTTCTAGGGTTTCCCTAGCCACAAAATTGCAGCCGTCCCCTCCGCTTTGCCCCAAAAATAGCACCATTTTCGCACCAAAACCTAGCCTCCCAGATCTGGATCCAGCCCAATGGATCTGGACCATCAGATCGACCGATCTGACGGCCAGAAACGTGCCACGTCACCAGGTGGAGCTTACATGGTCGGGCTGCTCCTTCCCCACGCCCGAGCCAAGCGACGTCGCGCCGCCTCCTCCGGCCAGCGAGCCGCCGCCCGCCGGCAGCCAGGCCGCTGCCTCGCCCCCCTCACTCTCTGCCTCGCGCCCTCCTCCTTCCTCTCTTCCTCTCACCCGCTCCCTCACCTCTCCTCTCGTCTCGCAGCACCAGGAGGAAGCCGCCGTGCCATGGCTGGAAGAGCCGCGGCCCGATACTCGCGCCAGCGGACGCCATGAGCACTGTCGGCTCGCACCAGGGAGCTCCAGCCCGCGACGCTCTTCACCGCGATGGGATCCAGCCTCATCGCCGCGCGCCTCCCCGGCATCCTCCCGGCACCGCCCTCGCCTCGCCGGAGGCCTCCTGCAGCCGCCGCCAGCGTGTGGCTCCGCTCGGGAGAGCGCAAGCCCCGCTCGCCTGGACCGCAGCCAGTTGGGTCGGCGCGCCCAGCGGCCCAGGCGCCCCCGCCCCCTCCAAGCCCACCTTCAGCCGGCCTCCTTGGCCTCACAGTGGGGTCATATGTCGCGGTGGGACCGATATGTGCTTTGTCCCCGGATCTGGATGGAAACATCTAGATCTGGAACAGTGTAACATCCCAATTTTTGCAAATTTGGATGTTAATAGATCTTTTTTATACATGTCATGCTGGAGTTTTGCATTATTTGGATTTTATGAATATTTTAAACATTTTTCAACTTAAGGCAATTTTATCGGAGAGGATATAATATGACTTATCCCCATTTTAAATAAAGTTGAAAAGTGTTGATAATATTTTTTTAGTGTTTATAAACTGTGTCATAGGAATTATAAATGACTCAAATTTATTTTTGAGATTTTTATAATTTTTATACGGAGTTTATTGCATAAAAAGTATTTATGAAAATTTGATATTAGCAAAAATAGTAATTTCGGCAAAAATATTTATTTTTATATTTTTATTTTATTGTTGTGACATTTTTAAAATTCATAGTTTATTATTTAAAAATGTTCTCCGTAGTCGGTTGACCAAATAAAAAATTTAAAAATACGGGTTTTCGTTTTGGGCCTTCCAGCGGCCTAGTCTGCTATTTTTGTGCCCCGTGCGATTCGGGCCCGACTCGGACTCAAAAAAATCCTGGGGTTATAAATAATTTTCTTCTTTTTATGATTTAATTTTTTTTCAAAACCCTAATTTTTCTTTCGTGGGACCCGCCCGGAAGTCGTCGCCGCCGCCATCGTTTTGCGCCGCGCCGCCGGAACCCCGCCGCCGGCCAACCTCCCCGCCGCCCCACGCCAGGCCCGCGCTGCCGCTGAGCCGCCTGCGCCGCCGCCGCCCCCGCACCTCACCGCCCCGCCGCCCCGTCGGCAGGCCACCGCCACGCCGCCGCGTGCTGGCCGCGCCGCCGCGCGCTGGCCGAGCCGCCGCCGCCGGTGTCCAGCCGGGCACCGCCAGCCGTCGGATCTGGCCAACGGCCTAGATCTGGCCGGGCTAGGGTTTCGGCCCAAAGGCTTATTTTGCAGGCGTTCGCTGGTTAGAAAAAAAACTCTGTTCGTTGTTTCGCTCCAGGGTCCTATTCGCGAGGTAGAATTTATTTTATTTGCGCGTGGGCCCTTTTAGGCAGTTTGCCCCCTAGAACTTGCGATCGCCGCGGTTTCTAAACCGTGCGTCGGAATTGGGCGATTCTTTTTCCTACGCGCTCGTAGAGTTTTGTAGTTTAGCATAGAACCAAAGTTTCACACTTTTGCACCAATTTTGAATTTTGAATTTTTATCGAATTTAAATTCAAATTTCCGGTGACCGTATCTTTTATACGGTGTATCCGTTTTCGCCGATTCCAGTTGCGTTGGGATCGTGGTGACTTGTAGTTATCGTTTAGCTACTGTTTAGTTGGTTTTATTGCTGTTCATTTGATTCTTTTACTGTTGCATTGTTTATGTGTTGCATGTGTATTGAATGCATTATTGTTTATCGTGTAGATTGTCTGGAGTGCAGAGAGGATCAGAAATAAGTGTTAGAGTACTTCAACTCCGTTCAAGGCAAGTTTCACTTTTGGTTATGATTCACTGTTGTTTATGCAAATACTATGTTTCTATGCATGTGAAATACTACTACCGTATGATGAAACCTGGTAGGATAGCCACATGTTTTGATTGATCATTGTATCCAACGTTGTTATGTTTTAGTATTTCTTGTGCTATGTGATTTATGCTTACTGTTGCAATGATAACCATGGGAGGAATTGTTGTGTTATTCAAGTGTTGTGAAAACATTATTATTAGTAAAATAGTAACGTGTGATTGAGGTACTATAGAGTGGTATTACATCCTGAGGGCTCTGTGATATTCACTTACGATTGTTTGTGTGGCATTGCACCCTGAGGGCTCTGCAATGTTCACTTTGTGTCTAGGTAGTGGCACTGTATCCTGAGGGCTCTACAGTGTTCACGATAGGGTGATGTTGCATCCTGAGGGCTCTGTAACAGTCACGAACGTGTTTGTAGTGGCATCGTATCCTGAGGGCTCTATGATGTCCACGAATAGGAGGTACGTGTGCGATTGTATCCTGAGGGCTCTACAATACTCACGAAAGCATGATCCTGAGGGCTCTCATGGCTGCCATTAGAAATCCTATGATCCCGAGGGCTCTCATAGGCGGTTAGTTAGCTGTTGTGCTTTGTGGGTTGATAATAACTTGAGTTGATAAAAATGTTGAGTAGTAAGTAGAAGTAGATGAAAACCAACTTTATGTACAACAAACCAAGCTTGATTCATGCTGTTGATTTTGAAATTAGTTGTAGGATTGCTTTATCACTTGTGTTACTTGCCGTACAAATCAGATGTACTGACCCGTGTTCGGGCTGTAACCTTCGTGTTGCAGGTTTCTCAGAAGATTAGTGTGGTATGATAGGGTTGCGAGTCTACACTCAGCACGTCGCTTGTGGATTGTTGATGGGACTTCTCGCTACTAGTTTTGCTTCCGCTATAGTTATATTGAATAAGCTAGCCTTGAGCTATTCAAGTTGTTATTTGTTTTGAATTCTGGATCATACGATGTAATAATGATGCACTTGTACTTTGATATACATCTATTATACTGTGTGTGCTAGCGAGTTCGATCCAGGGACTAGCACTTGATCACAGATACTCCGGTTCTAAATAAATCAGGTCGTTATAAACAGTACCGCATATCGGGCCTTACACCTTGGTATCAGAGCCTTACCGACCGTAGGATCCCTTCTCTGGCCGAAGTCGAGTCTAGACAAAAACTATTTTGTAGTTACTAAGTTTGCTGTCGGAGAGTAGGAATCTTTTTACTCCTTACCCTTGCTCTGGTCATGAAAAGTGTCGTAAGTTTTATTCTCGCCTTATCCCCCTTCAAAACATTAGGATCTCGAGAGTGTGGAGTTCGGAATAGTTACAATGCTTCGCTCGCGGTGTATTGTCTCGATTCCGAGCTCGGGTTGGGAAATCCTGTAGTACCTTCAGCTTTTCTGCATTCCTGTAATTATCTTGGTCGTCCATTGCCCTCCCTCCTTTTGCCCGGTGTTTTCACGACTTGCGTCGAAAATCACTATCCCTTGATCTGGTTATTGCGATCGTTCTTCCCCTTGTCACTGACGGTTTCATTTTTCCGACGACGTCGTCTAACTGCGGAAATTTATCTCAACCGAAGTTCGACGTCGACATGGAGCAGAGTCCCTTGTTGGTGGTGTTGAAGATCGTCGACGCTCTTTTTCCCCCTTACCTCTCCCCCGGATCGTCCTGGATCTCTGGACGAGATCCCTTGTGGGTGGTGTTGTATTGTAACAGCCCAATTTTCACAAAAATTAAAAAATTTTGTTTTCGGTGTGAATTGTTTGATTGTCTGATTTGTTTGCGGTGTTTGCATCCCTGATTTATCGATCGGCGATTATTTTCCCCCCTCTTATCTCATACCAGACGGAGACTGACCCTTGCCACCTTGACACTAGACCTTTGCGACATCGGGTTTCACCCGATCACCGTCGCGAAAACCCGCACCAGACTAGCCGTAGCCAACGGAACGAAAAAACCCCGTTTAATAACTAAACGGGTTATTTTTATAGCGCGCCGGAAAGTGTTCTCAGAACGGTTCCAGCGCGAGGTTAACGCCGCCGGATCGACGCGCTGATCGCGCAGTTCGAAGCTTTACCCGAATCAGAGGTACTGCGGACCTCCGGCGGTCAGCAACGTAAACACCGCGCGCGCGAGAGAAAAACCGGGGATGTTTTTGCAAACTGCCAGCCACCTGGGCTATATAAAGACCACCACACTCCCACCCCTTTCTAGGGTTTCCCTAGCCACAAAATTGCAGCCACCCCCTCCGCTTTGCCCCAAAAATAGCACCATTTTCGCACCAAAACCTAGCCTCCCAGATCTGGATCCAGCCCAATGGATCTGGACCGTCAGATCGGCCGATCTGACGGCCAGAAACGTGCCACGTCACCAGTTGGAGCTTCCATGGCCGGGCGGCTCCTTCCCCACGCCTGAGCCAACTGAGGCCGCGCCGCCTCCTCCGGCCAGTGTAACACCCTCACTGTCAGGTGAACAGTAATCACCATTACTGTTCCCTAGTACTGTTCAAAATTTTTGCTTTAATCAAATGGTTCGGTTCAAATTCAATTGTCCTTTGATATTGTTGCAAGCAAAGTGAACCTTGGGCATTGATCATCATGGATGAAAACAAAGCCCAATCCATAAACATTTGAAATCAAATCAAATGCTCAAAATGCCTTTGATGAAATATTAAAAATAAAGTGGAATATAAACTTTCTCCAAAAACTGTGAAACTACTTTTATAAATTCACAAATATTCAGTGGATCACTTCCATGTGTGGATTGGTATTTATTGTGCTATGGAAAATTCCAAACAATTCAAACAGTAGCCAAAAACCCCATAATAATCATTTAATATTATAATAAAATAGTAAATGACTTTTATAAGTGCCCAAACCTTTTGTGGCACTAGCCCAGGGTATAACAATAATTATGGGTCACATGCAACATTTTATAGAAATGCCAAGGTGTATAAAATAATACAAAAAGGAAATTACAGAAAAGAAAAAGGAAATAAAAACAAACAAAACTAAACCTAATCTAGCGCCGGGGGCAGAACCACCTCCCCTCTCTCCATCGGGCCGGCCCACTCGCCCCCCAGCCCACAGCGGCTCCTTCTTCCCCCTCGCACTGTTCCCCCCCCCCCCGAGTCAAACCCTAGCCGCTCCCTCCCATGCTCCCTCGCGCCGCTTTCCCCATCCCCCTCGGCTGCTCCTCCCCGAGCTCACTGGTCGCGTCCGTCGCCGCCGTGCGCCATTAACGCGGCGACTCCGCACCCTGGGCCTCGCAAGGACGTCAGGCGGCTCCGCCTTCTTCCCTTACTTCGACTGCAACCTAGAGATCGAGTCGGGGCGCGCTGCCTCAGCGAATCGAGCCACCCCTCTTCACTGCTGCCGCGAGTCTCGCACCGCCGTGCCACCTCTGACTCCTCCCGTGCCTCCTCGAGCGCGCCCTCGGCGTCGCGGTGAGCTCCCCGTCTCGTTCCCTTGCTCGCCGTACTCTAACCCCCTTAGCCGTCGTTCCCCCGTTACCGTGCTCCGCCGTGGCCTCCATGGGCGGGCCGAGCTCTGCTCGCCCGTGGCCGCTCCCATACCGCGCTCTGGCCGCGCCCCTGCCCTGCGCAGCGCGCGCGTGCCCTCGCCGCGCCTTCCCACCGCATCCTCCCTTGCCCCGTGGACGGACGACCACCGCCGACATATGACAATGGGTCAATTAGGACTAACCCCCCTGCTAATAGCCTATGACAATGGACCCCCCCCCCTCTAATTAAAACAATAGAAAATAACCCCCTGATGCTAATAAAACTATTAGTTTAAATAGCCCTTAAGACTTGCAGGTGGGCCTAGTCATTAAGTTAATGTACTGGCTAATTAAAATGGTAAATTATACTTGTCTCTATGACTGTTGGGCCCCACTAGCAGATTAGAGTAAATCAAATGTTTTATTAAAAGGTGTCTATGACATGTGGGACCCACTGGTCAGTAGGCCCCACATGTCAGTTGACCAGTCAACCTGACAGGTGGGTCCCATCTGTCAGTTTGACCATTCAAACTGTTGTGGATAATGTTTCTGTTAATAAATAAAAATAATTTAAAAATGATTTAGAAAATGAATTAAATTGCTTAAAACTTTAGAAAATCATAGAAAATAAACCGTAGCTCAGATTCAAAAACTTTATACATGAAAGTTGATCAGAAAAATATAAAAAATACGGATACGCTGTCCGTATACCAACCCCACCCCCCTAGCACACCGATCATCGACATTCCCCCCCTCCGGGCTGTCTGTCGATAATTCCCGGTACCGATAAAAAGTACCCGGATGAATTTATTTCGAACACGAAAGTGGTCCGGAATGGTTCAACTAACACGGATACACCCCCCTTATGTTTGTCGGATGTCCACGACACCTCCGGCTTGATCCTTCCCCCTCCGGACACCCTGTTCGGTAATCACCCCGGAGCTGCCAGTTCATCCCCGGATGAATTCCCGCTCCGAGCAACGTATATTGCACTGCGTTAGAACACCGCTAGCATTACATACGTCATGCTATTCATTTGTTTGCTATGATTGCTTTGTGTTTACTGTGTTTATTCCTCTTTGTTCTCCGGTAGACCCCGCTGCTACCGCCGACTACATCGTTGCCGGGTATGACTACTTCGTCGACGACCCGACCCCTACCGTCGAGCTTCCAGGCAAGCAGAGCCATTCTCTTCCCCAGATACCGCCTACCTTTCCGTACTTTCTTGCACTAGGCATTGTTACTGCTGCTGCTACGATTACAATCCTATTCAATTGCATAGCCTGATTTTGTCGCCCCTTGATGTACCTTTCCTTTATCCTATGCTGCCTATTATTACTTATGCATTATTCAGCAGTGAGCCCTGCACATTGTTAGCTAGGATCAGATAGCGGGTCGTGATCACTCAGGGGAGTGAACACGGATACCATATATACAACTGCACAGGTACGGTACAAAGCAGACACCGCCAAAGGCCCCAATCTGGGTTATGCCTAGTCACCTCAAGTGTGAGCTATCCAGGAGTAATCCTTGTACTCCACTCGAGGCTGACTTTGTCTTGCCGCCATAGGGTCCTGAACAGCGGTTGTCCTTAAGGTAAGGAGTCGGGCGACCCAACGGTGCCCACGAGAGGTATATCGTCGGGAACGACAGGGAGGGTACGACCGACGTTACTGGCGTGCTTGGCCCCTGCTCGTATCTCGCGAGAGTTACCAAACCACGAAAGTCGAGCTCTACCAAGAGCACACGCGAGACAAGGTAAGGAGACGGTTCACCTTGTTGGTAACCGCAGTGACTTGGTGGGACGACAGGGCAGGCACCGATGTACTGGTGGTCCTGACTGCTGTCGTTGACCGCGGGTCGGTTAAGTCGAGGCAACGATAACGGTGGTCACGCAGGTTAATTAAAATGCTAAATGGTTCGGCGGATGACTTGAGAGACCCGTTGGTCTGTACGCACTACCTTCACGTGGGATAAGGAGTTATGGGCTCCCCTGCGTCGTAGTTTGTCCGAAAGCTCTTCAGACGTCAGCAGTACCACGGGCTGATAGCCGGGAAGCGGTCTTCTCTTATTTTCTGCAGCAGGTGTGTTTTGGGTTTGCTTTTGCTTCACCGGCCAGTCTCGTACCGTGCAGGAGCGTGCAAGGGTGAGGGACCTAGACCTCTTGGCGCATAGGATATAGTCCGGCGGATGGCCTCTCTGTTGAGCCTAGGATGGGCTGCGTCGTGTCGGATAGCCTCGGTGGGGCGTTCCCTAACAAGGTTCACGCCACCCTGGAGATCCGAGCGTCCAGGCTGAACAGTAGTGCACCCCTGCAGGGAGTTTAATATATTCGAATAGCCGTGTCCACGGTAACAGGACGCTTTATGCTGAAGCTGGATATTACCACTAGAAACTATTATTATTAAACTGTATGGTTCCGGTTTTTCTTCCTCGCGGGGATGTCGAGGAGGTGAACTCGGAGGCATTATCATTATTGTTAATCATTACAACTTATATTATACAATGTTGCAGCAACTTCTGCTTCGTTGATACTTTATGCTTTATATGAACTGTTGGCTGTTTCTCTTCTCATGCTGCAAGACAACGTCGAAAGATGCTAGTCTTCGATAGGCCTAGCTTCTTATCCTTATTCTGATTTCTATCTTGCAGTCCACTATATACAGCCTCTTCTTTCCGTTGATACAATGCATAATGCTTAGTAGCGGACGTAAGACTCGCGGGTATACTAGATACTCACCTGCTTTATTTCCTTTACTGTTTTGCCTGATCGGCCGCTGCAGTCGACGTTGGAGCCCAGGAACTTGACTAACTATGTCTGTACTCAGATATTATGGCTTGTATAACTTGTGTATTCGGGTCCGCGTGACCCCCTCTATTGTAACATATTGGTTTATCCTTTTGTGTTTAGTGTTGTGCTGTGATATTCTCACCGTGGCACCCTAATCTCAGCCGTGTACCCTGCATGTATGATTACTGTACACGGATTGATTTTGGGGGCGTCACAAGTTGGTATCAGAGCCGACTGCCTGTAGGAAGCCACCCCACCACTACCTGGTCGAAGTTGAGTCTAGACTTTGAAAAACTATTTTGCTAACTTAATGTTTGGCCTACGGGCCCACATCGATGTCACTACGTGTGATATCTATGGTATTAGGATCCTTTTCTCCTTACCTATGCTCTGGGAATCTGCTCTCTTATCCTTGCTGGTAAGTTTTACAAAATCTGACATTAGGATCACGTTCTCTTGATTCCATCCAGCGTTTTTGGTGCATCCCCCATTGATTGAGTCGTGTCGCAGGAGTCATACCCCAGGTCCCGGACCGCGGATCCCATTCTCATTCTGGGCAGGCCGCGCGTCCTCTGGCTTTAACTCCTGTGGCCAACAGTTTTCCTGCGGCGTGATTGACATAGTGGAATCTATGTCGCGTCGTGTAATCCTTACCGCGGTCTGCGCGCCGCCTAGTGTGTCCTTTTTCCTTAATTTCTACGACGTTACGCTGCCCGATTTTCGATTGATTCTATGTGTGGATGTGTATTGTCTTATATGACTACTCCTATATATCCGCGCCTCCTCTTTGTTGTCGCTTTACCTCTTACTCGTTTCCGGTATCTCGTTAAAATGTTCATCGCTTAAATACCCCTGTTAAATTCTAGCAGGATGGCTAGTCGTGGTGGTCGTGGTCGTGGTCGTGGTGCCAACGATCCACCTCCGCCGCCGGACTACATGGCCGCGATGATGCAGCAGTTTCAGATGAACCAGGTGTTTATGGAAGGAGTCATAGATCAGCTCCAGAACCAGAATCAGAACCAGAATCAGCACCAGAACCAACCGCCTGTGGTTACTCTGCGGGATTTCATGCGTCTCAATCCCCCTCTCTTCCACCAACCGGAACAGCCGCTGGATGCTGATGATTGGCTTCGTGACATCAACCGTCAGTTGGAGTTCGCTAATGTGAGAGTTGCTGATTACGTCAACTTTGCGTCCTATTTCCTGTGTGGCCCTGCTGCTCAGTGGTGGGACACTTACAAGGGCTCGCTAGCTGAAGGGACTGTCGTCACCTGGAATGACTTCAAGACTGCCTTTCGTGCTCGTTATGTCCCCCAGGCGATTATGAACCGTATGAAGGCCGAGTTCCGCAACCTCGTTCAGGGCAACAAAACTGTCGAGGCATACCAGAGGGAATTCCTTCGCCTCTCCCTCTATGCTGCAAGTGACCTTCCGAATGATGCAAGTAGGCAAGAGAAGTTCCGTGATGGACTCAACGCAGATCTCCAGCTTGCACTGGCTTTGCACGTCTTCCCCGACTTCGCCACCCTGGTGAACCAGACTATCACTCTTGAGACCGCTCAGCTTAAGTTCGGTGGTTCGCCGAAGCGCCCCCGTGATGCTGGCTCATCTTCGGGCACAGCACAGAAGCAACGCGTTTGGCTTCCACACAGTCTTATGCATCCAACTGCCCCTGCACCAAGGCCATCGTATGTTGCACCCCGTCTGCCTCCGCCCCCGCCGAGACAGCCGAAGACTGAGATTGCACCTCTCCGTCCTCAAGATGGCATGTGTTTCAAGTGCCGTCAGCCAGGCCATATTTCCAGAGACTTTCCTCAGCGACAGAATCAACTGGTAGTTCACCCTTCTGGCCGCGGAAATGGTCGTGGCAACAATGGGACCCTCAACTATAATACTGGGTCAAATACTCATGCTCGTGGTCATGCCTACAACATTGATGTTGAAGCAGCTCAGGCACAGCCCGCTACAGTGATGGGTACTCTCCTCGTTAACTCAATACCTGCTACTATTTTATTTGATACAGGAGCATCACATTCATTTATGTCTGGAGCATTTGCATCTAAGCATGGCATATACCACGAAAAGATGCGCACCCCCTTGGCCGTTAAAACACCCGGCGGCATGTGTCACGTTGACATGCTGGCACCTAACATCACCGTCGAGATCGAAAGGATTGAGTTCCTTGTCTCCCCACATATTCTGAAAACCTCCACCATCGACCTTATCCTTGGCATGGATTGGCTGAAAACCCACAATGCCGCACTTTACTGTGGCACCAAGGTCATCCAACTCTTTCATCCTTCTGGCGTGATTGTGAGTCACACTGCCATTGTGTCGATGAATGCCGCAGCTCGTATATATGCTCTGAATGCATTGAATGTCGCACCTCTCGAAGGGATTGAGAAAGTCCCAATCGTTTGCGATTTTATCGATGTATTCCCAGAAGAACATTCCGGGGATACCCCCGATTAGAGAAGTTGAATTCGTCATCGACTTGAAGCCTGGCACCGTCCCTATTGCCAAGCGCCCATATAAGATGCCACCTCACCACCTCCTTGAATTGAAGAAGGAGATCAACACGGCCCTCGAGAAAGGCTTCATCCGTCCTAGTTCCTCTGCTTGGGGAGCACCTTCGCTCTTTGTCAAGAAGAGTGATGGCACAAACAGTTTGGTCCAAGATTACCGACCTATCAACCAGGCCACGATACAGAACAAGTACCCCCTCCCTCGGATCAATGATCTTTATGATCAACTTGCTGGATCCACGGTGTTTTCAAAACTCGACTTAAGGTTGGGTTATCATCAGATCCGGGTCCGTGATGAGGACATCCCGAAGACCGCATTCATTACTCGATATGGTTCATACGAGTACACTGTCATGTCCTTTGGCTTGACGAATGCCCCAGCCACTTTCTCCAGATTGATGAACTTTATATTCATGGAATACCTCGACAAGTTTGTCGTGGTTTATCTGGATGATATATTGATTTACTCCAAGACCGATGCAGACCATGCTGAACATCTTCGTCTTATACTGGAAAAGCTTCGAGAACACAAACTCTATGCTAAGTATTCTAAGTGTGAGTTCTGGCTTCCTGAAGTAACTTACCTTGGTCATGTGATTTCCAAGGATGGCGTTGCCGTCAACCCCGAACGTATTCAGGCTATTCTTGACTGGACTCCGCCCAGGACTGTCAAGCAAGTCCGAAGTTTCCTCGGCCTTGCCAGCTATTGCTGCCGTTTTGTTGAGAATTTCTCCAAGATTGCCAAGCCTCTGACTAATCTGCTTCACAAAGGCGTTAAGTTTGAGTGGACAGATAAATGTCAGGAAAGTTTCCATGCTCTCAAGGACAAGCTCACTTCTCCCCCAGTGCTTGCTCCCCCTGATACTCAGAAGGACTTCGTGATTTATTGCGACGCGTCTCGTCAAGGATTAGGCTGTGTCCTAATGCAAGAGCGCAAAGTGATTGCTTATGGCTCTCGTCAGTTGCATGCTCACGAGGAAAAATATCCAACTCATGATCTCGAATTGGCAGCGGTAATTTATGCATTGAAGTTGTGGCGACATTACCTCGTCGGAAATCGTTGCGAGATCTTCACCGACCACCAAAGCCTGAAGTACCTGTTTACGCAACCAGACCTGAATCTCCGCCAGCAGAGATGGCTCGAGACAATAGCCGACTACAACATGGGAATTTCTTACACCCCTGGCAAAGCTAATGTGGTGGCCGATGCGTTAAGCCGCAAAGCCTACTGTTCTAAACTTGAAGTCCAGATAGAGCAGCCACTTCTGTATGAAGAGCTCCGCAAGTTGAACCTTGAAATTGTTCCGCAGGGACATGTGGATAACCTTGTTGTTGAGCCGGACCTCGATAGCACCATCAAGTGGATACAAACATGTGACTCTGATGTCGAGAAGATCAAGAAGTATATCGCTAGTGGGAAGCCATCATGCTTCACTGTTGCTGATGATGGTACGTTGTATTTCAAGAATCGTTTGGTGGTCCCTAGGAGTAAGCCCAATCTAAACTTGACCCCGTGCGTCATGAAAGAAGCTCATGATACTCCTATGTCGATTCACCCTGGTAGTACCAAGATGTACCAAGACCTTCGTCAGCAGTACTGGTGGTCTAACATGAAACAAGACATTGCTCGTTATGTCGATGAGTGTAACGTTTGCCGTCGCGTGAAAGCCGAACATCAAAGACCTGCTGGTACTCTGCAACCACTCTCTATTCCTGAATGGAAATGGGACAAGATTGAAATGGACTTCGTCACCGGATTTCCCCGATCTCAGAAGGGACATGATGCCATCTTTGTCGTCATCGACCGATTCTCCAAGGTTGCTCATTTTTTGCCTGTCAAGGAGACGATCTCTGCTAGTCAGTTAGCAGACTTATATGTTTCCAGAATCGTGTCGCTCCGCGGTATCCCGTTGGAGATCAGTTCCGACCGAGGCAGCATTTTCACCTCGAAGTTCTGGGATAGTTTCCAAGAAGCTATGGGCACTCATCTGAATTTCAGCACCACTTATCACCCCCAGTCGCAAGGACAAGTCGAACGAGTCAACCAAGTGCTTGAAGATATGCTTCGAGCTTGTGTCATTTCATTCGGTAAGAAATGGGAGGAATCTCTTCCATTTGCTGAATTCTCGTACAACAATAGCTATCAAGCTAGTCTGAAGATGGCACCCTTTGAAGTTCTCTATGGACGTAAGTGTCGAACCCCTCTGAATTGGTCAGAAACTGGAGAACGAACTCTCATTGGTCCGGACATCATACAACATGCTGAAGATCAGGTTCGCGTTATTCGTGAACACTTGAAAGCTGCTCAGTCCCGCCAGAAAAGAAACTATGATCGCAAGCACAAAGAAATGGTCTATCAACCTGGCGAATATGCTTACCTCCGTGTCACCCCGATGCGAGGCACTCATCGTTTCGGAATCAAAGGCAAGTTAGCTCCTCGCTACATTGGCCCGTTCCGTATTCTTTTCAGGAGTGGACCAGTGGCATACCGATTGGAATTGCCGGCAAACCTCTCTCAAGTCCACGATGTATTCCACGTGTCGCAACTCCGACGCTGCTTCAAGGACCCCATCCGCGAAGTGGAACATGATATGATTGAATTGCAACAGGACTTGACTTATCAAGAACATCCGAGCCGCATTCTCGATCAGTCTGAACGTCGAACCCGCAACAAGACCGTCAAGTTCCTCAAAGTTCAGTGGTCGAATCATTCTGAAGATGAAGCCACATGGGAACGCGAAGATCGTCTTCTTGAGGAATACCCCGATCTTTCCCCTCTACCGCCTAGATTCTCGGGACGAGAATTCTTGTAGTGGGGGAGATGTGTAACACCCTCACTGTCAGGTGAACAGTAATCACCATTACTGTTCCCCAGTACTGTTCAAAAAATTTGCTTTAATCAAATGGTTCAGTTCAAATTCAATTTTCCTTTGATATTGTTGCAAGCAAAGTGAACCTTGGGCATTCATCATCATGGATGAAAAAAAAGCCCAATCCATAAACATTTGAAATCAAATCAAATGCTCAAAATTCCTTTGATGAAATATTAAAAATAAAGTGGAATATAAACTTTCTCCAAAAACTGTGAAACTACTTTTATAAATTCACAAATATTCAGTGGATCACTTCCATGTGTGGATTGGTATTTATTGTGCTATGGAAAATTCCAAACAATTCAAACAGTAGCCAAAAACCCCATATTAATCATTTAATATTATAATAAAAAAGTAAATGACTTTTATAAGTGCCCAAACCTTTTGTGGCACTAGCCCAGGGTATAACAATAATTATGGGTCACATGCAACATTTTATAGAAATGCCAAGGTGTATAAAATAATTCAAAAAGGAAATTACAGAAAAGAAAAAGGAAATAAAAACAAACAAAACTAAACCTAATCTAGCGCCGGGGGCAGAACCACCTCCCCTCTCTCCATCGGGCCGGCCCACTCGCCCCCCAGCCCACAGCGGCTCCTTCTTCCCCCTCGCACTGTCCCCCCCCCCGAGTCAAACCCTAGCCGCTCCCTCCCATGCTCCCTCGCGCCGCTTTCCCCATCCCCCTCCGCTGCTCCTCCCCGAGCTCACTGGTCGCGTCCGTCGCCGCCATGCGCCATTAACGCGGCGACTCCGCACCCTGGGCCTCGCAAGGACGTCAAGCGGCTCCGCCTTCTTCCCTTACTTCGACTGCAACCTGGAGATCGAGTCGGGGCGTGCTGCCTCGGCGAATCGAGCCACCCCTCTTCACTGCTGCCGCGAGTCTCGCACCGCCGTGCCACCTCTGACTCCTCCCGTGCCTCCTCGAGCGCGCCCTCGGCGTCGCGGTGAGCTCCCCGTCTCGTTCCCTTGCTCGCCGTCCTCTAACCCCCATAGCCGTCGTTCCCCCGTTACCGTGCTCCGCCGTGGCCTCCATGGGCGGGCCAAGCTCTGCTCGCCCGTGGCCGCTCCCATACCGCGCTCTGGCCGCGCCCCTGCCCTACGCAGCACGCGCGTGCCCTCGCCGCGCCTTCCCACCGCATCCGCCCTTGCCCCGTGGCCGGACGACCACCGCCGGGGCTCGGCCTCGCCGCCGGTAACCGCGCCGACGTGGTGGGTCAATTAGGACTAACCCCCCTGCTAATAGCCTATGACAATGGACCCCCCCCTCTAATTAAAACAATAGCAAATAACCCCCTGATGCTAATAAAACTATTAGTTTAAATAGCCCTTAAGACTTGCAGGTGGGCCTAGTCATTAAGTTAATCTACTGGCTAATTAAAATGGTTAATTATACTTGTCTCTATGACTGTTGGAAATATGCCCTAGAGGCAATAATAAAATGTTATTATATATATTTCCACGTTCGTAATTAATGTTTATATTTATGTGCTATAATTGCAATGACTCTGACTATGAGATTCAGAAGAAAACTCACTTGCATGTGTGGAAATGTAAACACCAAGAGTTCCTGGTTTAGCCTCTAAGACCAGATCATGTGCTAACTGATGATTACGTTTTCTTAATCATGGACATTGTTCTTGTAACAAGGATGTCAGTAGTAATGGGAACATATTGTTAGCAGAACAATGATGTTGAACCGACCCCAGTATTGAATGATATACTTAGAGATCACATCGTAACTACGTTATAAGTCATATCATGAAATGTTATCATATACGTAATTCCTTAGACCATGAGAGTATCGAGTTGCTTCACACAGGAAGACATGCTTTGGTTCTTAGATGAATCCTCCCGTAAATGGGAAGTAGTAAAATAAGTTCTGGGTATGTCAGATGGTGTGGCTAGTGACTGTGATAGTTCAAGAATGGGATTTGCTCCTTCACAATGAAGAGATATTGACTTTTGGCCCACTCGGTATGACGGTATCCATTCTAGTCTGGCCAGACGCATTGTGATTTAATCACGGGGATACCGGAATACAATAACGAGAAATAGAGACAAACGAGCAAAGAGGATAACGAGTGGCTTGTGTTCAAGAAGTTGTTACACATGGGTGCCAAACTTCTCTCCTCTGACTTTGTCATATATCGGGAAGCAAAGGGAATGGTACATGACTAAACATAAAGGTTCACTCCAAGTTTATTCGTGTATGTGCGGGAGTCAACATGGGTGTCCATGGCTCCGCTGTTGATTATTGGCTATTGACAAAAGGCTGTTGACCTATGTCCGGAAGATGTTCTGAGTCATGTCCGCATTATACCGAACCTATTGGGTCACACACTTAACGAGTAGTAATCTGTTAGAGAACTAGGAGATGATAAGAGAAAGGGTACCGGAATTGTTTCGGGTGGAACCGGAAGTGTTCTGGGTAGCACTAGAAGTGTTCTAAGTGGTGCCGAATGGTTTCAGAATATTCGAGAACAGTCTCGGATGATTCCGGAACATTCAAGAAGAGTCTTGAAGTGGTCACAAGACATCCGTGATAGTCTCGGAAGGTTTTGCAACATTCGGTAATAGTTGTCGAAAGGTTACGAAACATCGGGAAATTGTTCCGGGAGCTCCAAAAATGTTCTGGGAGGTTCCGGGAGGTTCCCTGGAGCTTATGGAAGTATCCGGAGGGTTATGGAACTCTCCAAGACGCGGAAACCAAAGCTAGGCCAAGTAGGAAGGTCCACAAGGCCGTAGGTCGGTGGGAAATAGACTTTCCTTGGGGGCCAGGGCAAAACGCCAGGGTCTCTGGCGTTTCCCCCCTAGACGCCGTAGTCCGCGGCGTTTCGTACTGGAATCCGTGTTGGACTCCTCCTGGTGGCCAAAACCGACTTTGGGGAGAACCCTCGCCCAAGTTGCGACCCCAGGCTTCCACCTATATATTCGGGTGCAGGGGTAGCCCCAAAGACACACCAGAAAATCCCCAAGGCTGCCCCAGCTAAATCCCACGCGCCTCTAATTCTCTTCGGGCTAGATCGTTCTAGTCCGGACGCCGCTAGGCTCTTCTCCCTCTAGTTTCTCTCGGTGGCGTTCTTCTCTGGACGGCGGAGCGCTGCTGGATTGCTACATCGGGATGTGTGGATACCGGTAGAGGGGTCATACCTTTGATCCTTCTTCGAGGTCCTTCTTCTTCCTCGGAGATCATGTTCGAGGGACTTGTTCGTGGGACTTGATCGGGACGGATCGCGGGACGGTTGGGATAGATCGCGCAACGGATCGTGGAATGGTACGCGAGATCGATATCCTCGCGGTTGGGAGGTCATTGAAATTCCTAGCTGCGGGGATCTGCACCAATGGTCTTCACCAACTCTACTTCCGCTACATCGGTTGGTGAGCCATGACCTAAAACCTTGTATGCAATCTTCTTGGATGATCTTGGGTTCTTGCTTCGTAGGCCGAAATTTTTTGTTTTCTACTACGTTTCCCAACAGTGGTATCAGAGCGATCCTTGATTAGATGCATGTTTAGGTCTAGATCATATGTGTGATATGAAGCATTGATTTTCTTGTTGCTTCCCTGTCATGTGATTTTTTCTATGCTTGATGGCAAGTTGAGGTTTTGCTACAACGATTGAGTTTTCCATCGATCCCTCTATGCTGCTTTCAGTATGCTGGTTTCCTTGATCATGGTCTACATCAAACTCCTTGGATCTCATCTTAATCTCGCAATAGAAGATTTAACATGGAGGGGCTTGTGCATTTTATGAACCCAAATCCACACGGGGGTCACGCGTTGAACGAAGTTTGGCTTGTGCCATTAGTTGCTACACGCGCCCCGAACGTTAAACTAGCAACATTGAAGTATCGTGTTTGGTTTGTTTAGGGAACAACGTTTGCATGTAACCTGCTAATCAACCACGATAAAATTTGCAAAAACCCGTGTAGATAGCGATCTAACTTGTTTTTGCAGAGTATGCATGTGATGTGGTATAGCCTTCAAGATTTGCAATGTGTTTGTATGAGATGCTATATGTTATGTAATATTTATTCGCGACCTGCGTGTCGTGGTACGGCATGATGACTGGAGTCTTATGATTGTCACTTAATTATGGCCTGCGTGCCAGAACTGTTTATTAGCTCGAGGCAAAGCAATAGATAGATGCAAGGTGATGATCTACGATGCGGAGGTGGACCCCGACGCACATGCCGGAAGCCGTGGTGTTGGTCCCGGCACCAAGGACAAAGTTGGTGGACACGGTGATTTCTACCACGACGACGTGAAGACAACGAAGACTTCACGAAGCAAAGGGCTATACTATATCACATAATTTTATGAACTGCCTGTGATGTTTATCCCTTTGATGCACCCTTGTTTGATGCGCGGTAGTCGTATTTTATTAGGGTGATCTCTCGCAAAACAATATCAAGTTGATAGTGTTCTTCCAACTGTAGCACCGTCTATACTATGTTTCACATCGGAGCAGGTCATGTCACATGGGTGCACACGGTGTGACTCATAAAAGGCGGGTGTGTTAAAAGAACACACAGCACATTACACTTGGTTGTCTTGACAGTTTGGATAAAAGTTTGCTACCGGAACACGCCCATCGAAAGATGAACAAGAATCACATGTGTTGTGATTGGCAAGTTGGCCTACCGGTCCAGTCTAAGTCATCAGTGATGTCACATCAATGGCGGACGATTGGGTTGGATCTTGAATCACTCCAGCATCAATTACGAGAGATATTGATCTGAGTGGGAGCGCACTTAGTAATTAAATTGATTAATCACAAGTGCAACTTAATTATGAACAAAGTCTTAGTATTTGCATTATCGTTGTAGAATAATGGCTCACGTTACCACCTTCCCAATTGTTTTTGATTAACTGTATTATCTGGTAAAAACTTTACGATTGGTACCGTATTGTGAGGACTATCCTCAATAGTGCCGAGAAGGACCATGTCCTATCGCAAATTTTTGATGCTCTCCCGCTGATGCTATGGATGACGTGACACACGTCCATAATCCAAAATGCTAGAATTCCACCACAGCTAAGTGCATTGTCCTCACCACCATGAAACCCGAACTTTGAAACGTTTAGGATAGTTATGTTATATTCATGGAACTAAAAAATTGTTTTCAGTAGTAAGACAATTAATGTTGGATATAAGATATCTAGTACAATGTATGATTGTAAGCATTAGTGAAAATGTTCACTGTGCTCTAAACAAAACTGATAAGTGTGGGATCCAGAAGAACACCGATCATATGATGATGAGAATTAAGGGAAAGGAAGTCCAAAGGATGTTAGTAAGACTCATACGCCGGAAAGTCCATGGCCTGCGCCACCCTTGATCATGTGTGATTTTCTGTGAGTAGGAGTGACATTGGAAATAGAACTATGATACGTATAAAGGCAAAACGAAAGAAGACTGGAATATCCAGCTCAGAAATGAAAGTCATACGGAGTTATAGATGAATTCATTGCTGGTCAAGAGATGTAATTCTTGGGAATCATGATTAAGCAGTTAATTGTGGATTCTGTATATTGTGATTAAACTGTTGATCATCGGAATATCACTTCAATTGCATATCGTTGCAAGTTGATGCAAGAAATACTATGGCTTTTATGACTAGCTAATGATGAGTTTTGACACGCTCAGGAACACGGTAAAAGGTTTACTATACCGTGTGTTGACTCTATGATTATCTTCATAATTCATTTTAGAGTTGAGTAAATTGTTACTACACTTTAGCCTTGTTGCAAAACATCATTTTGAATCATGTTTGTTGCAAGAGAGTTCTTCAAAGCTATGAATAACGTAAAGGCCATACTTCCATTATGAATAGGTTGTATGTTATGAATCTTGATAATAATATTAAACATCCATAACACTGACGCTAAACGTCGCAAGACTGACAAGAAATACCACATAGATGTGGCACTGCCGTTTATCACGAGTGACATAACATGCATGAAGAATTTCCATAAGTGATGGACTTTCGAGTCATATGATTATGAATCACTTGACGCTTGCGATCTTTGTCTCGAAGTAATGTGACTAAAACACCGTTGATAGGCCATACATGAACGGGCAACTAAACCATTGGTAATCATACATGATGATGTGTGTAGTCCAATAAGTGTAGTTGTGTGCAGTAGATTCCCTATCTTCACTCATGAGTTGAAGTACATATGTGGATATCTGTTCAATAGATACATACGTCTGAAATCTTTGAAATGTTCAAGGAATTTTAGAGTGAAATAGAAATTCATTGTAACGAGAAAATAAAGCTTCTGCAAATTAGATTGTAGAAAGCAATATTTGAGTTACAAGTTTAGCGAACGTCTGATGAGTTGTGAAGAAGTGTCATACCTTGCGTCTCCCGGAACACCACTATGAGTAAAGTGTTCGAGAGATGTAATCAAGCCATGTATGACACGGTAAGATCAAATATGACGTTTATCAATTTGCCATTATACTTATTAAAGTTATGCGTTAGAGACTACGGCTTTTACACTGAAAAGAGCACCATCAAATCTGTTGAAATGACACCATATTAGATGTGGAATGGAAGTGTTAAAACCATATTGTCTTTTCTTAAAATTTGGGTATATGAGACATGTGTTTGACATGCTCAAAACACCAAATCAGATAAGTGCTACTTTGTTAAGGTTATTCCAAAAGGGTTTGGTATTCCTCTATCACTACACAAAAGCAAAACTGTTTGCAGTTAAGAACAATGTGTTTGGAAGAAAATAGTTTCTTGCAAAAGAGTGAGTGGGAGGACGGTGCAACTTGTTAAAGATTGTTGAATCTTCAAATAAGTGCGCAGCTGAACCACACAGGTTAGACAAAACTCGTACAAACATTCATGATATGTAAGACGAGATATTATTGTTCGACAATGATAAACCTGTGATATACAAAGAAGCGTTCATGGGCCCTGACTCCGGGATTTGGCTAAATGCCAAATAATCCGAGATAGTATCCATGGAAGTAAGTCAAGTTTTGAACTTGTTAGACCCTCTGAAAGACTAAAAGTCTGAAGAATAAATATATGGATCTATAATTGATTCGATGAAATTGTTTTTATCCATAAAGCTCAACTCGTTGGAAAATTGTTTTCTAGCTAGTTCAAACGTTGACTACGGCGAAATAGTGTCGACCGTAGAGATTCTTTAGTCAATTCGGGTTATATTAGCAATTACTACATATCTCATTTATAGGATATGGTAGAATGAACGTCAAAACAAAGTTCCTACCCGGAAATATAACAAAGGACGTATACGTGATACGACCGGAATGTTTTGTCGATTCAAAGGATGCTAAAATAGATGCAAGCCTTGGATGTCCAGTGGTGGACTGAAGCTGGCATAATGGAGTTGGAATTTTCGTTTTGATGAAATTGCCAAAAGAGTTTGTTTTCATCAGGAATGACGAAGATGCTTGAATGTTCAAGAAAGTAAGTGGGAGCTGAATGATATTTCTAAAACCCTATGTAGATGACATATTGTTGATTGGAAATGATATAAATTTCTTGACACGAATAAGGACTTCATTGGAAATAGTTTTCAGTTGAAGAACTTGGGCTAATATAGCATTAGTATTGAGCACAGTGATCTATGTAGATAGTAAGTGCCTGATTATGCTAAAGCCAACATTACATGTTGACATGATACTAAAGTAGTTTAGTATGAATACGCCAAGAAGGATGTTCTTGCCGAGGTCACGGTGAAAAGTTGTTTGCGGAAATCGGTGTTCATGAACACAGATAAGCAAAAACACGTGAATTGAATTCCACTCACCTGTGTGTTTGGATTAATCATGTACACCATAATATATAAAACAACCAGATATGTCCAGTGCTCCAAAAGGTTGTAAGCAAGATACCAAAGTGATCAAAATGTTGATCATTGGACAAACAGTGAAAAGTTAAACTTATGAAAGATAAGATATGTTTCTCGGAAAAATGGAGAGAATGAAGAGCTCGTTGTAATGAGTTACACCAGCTGAATTTTTGATGTAAACAGTTACACCAATTCAGTCTTCATACTTACTCCGACCGATTTTCGATTTTAATTGGGATTATGTGTTTCACACATAAGGTTGGCACAGTATGGAGGAACTGTGTTAAGTTAGATACTGTGGCGAATTCTATAACAGAGGCTAAGTATATTGTTGCTTAAAGAAGTAACAAGGGAGGGTATTTTGAATCATCAGTTCATGAACATGGTATGGTTTCCAAGATGCTTGAAGCTCATGGAACATTGATGAATGATTTCATGACTTATTCTAAAGGAACCAAGGTCCTTCCAAATGATTCGAACATATACAAAGCTAAAGTGATAAAATTAGTGAATTTTATGATAGCGTGAAAACGCGAAGATATGCAAGATACAAACGGGCCTGAAATGTCAGATCCGATGATGAAGTCTATACCACAAATGAAGCATGCATTACACCAGTATGCCATAGGTGTAAAGTGCTCAAGCACTGATAATATTATTGACTCTAGTGCAAGTGGGAGACTGTTGGAAATATGCCCTAGAGGCAATAATAAAATGTTATTATATATATTTCCACGTTCATAATTAATGTTTATATTTCTGTGCTATAATTGCAATGACCCTGACTATGAGATTCAGAAGAAAACTCACTTGCATGTGTGGAAATGTAAACACCAAGAGTTCCTGGTTTAGCCTCTAAGACCAGCTCATGTGCTAACTGATGATTACGTTTTCTTAATCATGGACATTGTTCTTGTAACAAGGATGTCAGTAGCAATGGGAACATATTGTTAGCAGAACAATGATGTTGAACCGACCCCAGTATTGAATGATATACTTAGAGATCACATCGTAACTACATTATAAGTCATATCATGAAATGTTATCATATACGTAATTCCTTAGACCATGAGAGTATCGAGTTGCTTCACACAGGAAGACATGCTTTGGTTCTTAGATGAATCCTCCCGTAAATGGGAAGTAGTAAAATAAGTTCTGGGTATGTCAGATGGTGTGGCTAGTGACTGTGATAGTTCAAGAATGGGATTTGCTCCTTCACAATGAAGAGATATTGACTTTTGGCCCACTCGGTATGACGGTATCCATTCTAGTCTGGCCAGACGCATTGTGATTTAATCACGGGGATACCGGAATACAATAACGAGAAATAGAGACAAACGAGCAAAGAGGATAACGAGTGGCTTGTGTTCAAGAAGTTGTTACACATGGGTGCCAAACTTCTCTCCTCTGACTTTGTCATATATCGGGAAGCAAAGGGAATGGTACATGACTAAACATAAAGGTTCACTCCAAGTTTATTCGTGTATGTGCGGGAGTCAACATGGGTGTCCATGGCTCCGCTGTTGATTATTGGCTATTGACAAAAGGCTGTTGACCTATGTCCGGAAGATGTTCTGAGTCATGTCCGCATTATACCGAACCTATTGGGTCACACACTTAACGAGTAGTAATCTGTTAGAGAACTAGGAGATGATAAGAGAAAGGGTACCGGAATTGTTTCGGGTGGAACCGGAAGTGTTCTGGGTAGCACTAGAAGTTTTCTAAGTGGTGCCGAATGGTTTCAGAATATTCGAGAACAGTCTCGGATGGTTCCAGAACATTCAAGAAGAGTCTTGAAGTGGTCACAAGACATCCGTGATAGTCTCGAAAGGTTTTGCAACATTCGGTAATAGTTGTGGAAAGGTTACGAAACATCGGGAAATTGTTCCGGGAGCTCCAAAAATGTTCTGGGAGGTTCCGGGAGGTTCCCTGGAGCTTATGGAAGTATCCGGAGGGTTATGGAACTCTCCAAGACGCGGAAACCAAAGCTAGGCCAAGTAGGAAGGTCCACAAGGCCGTAGGTCGGTGGGAAATAGACTTTCCTTGGGGGCCAGGGCAAAACGCCAGGGTCCCTGGCGTTTCCCCCCTAGACGCCGTAGTCCGCGGCGTTTCGTACTGGAATCCGTGTTGGACTCCTCCTGGTGGCCAAAACCGACTTTGGGGAGAACCCTCGCCCAAGTTGCGACCCCAGGCTTCCACCTATATATTCGGGTGCAGGGGTAGCCCCAAAGACACACCAGAAAATCCCCAAGGCTGCCCCAGCTAAATCCCACGCGCCTCTAATTCTCTTCGGGCTAGATCGTTCTAGTCCGGACGCCGCTAGGCTCTTCTCCCTCTAGTTTCTCTCGGTGGCGTTCTTCTCTGGACGGCGGAGCGCTGCTGGATTGCTACATCGGGATGTGTGGATACCGGTAGAGGGGTCATACCTTTGATCCTTCTTCGAGGTCCTTCTTCTTCCTCGGAGATCATGTTCGAGGGACTTGTTCGTGGGACTTGATCGGGACGGATCGCGGGACGGTTGGGATAGATCGCGCAACGGATCGTGGAACGGTACGCGGGATCGATATCCTCGCGGTTGGGAGGTCATTGAAATTCCTAGCTGCGGGGATCTGCACCAACGGTCTTCACCAACTCTACTTCCGCTACATCAGTTGGTGAGCCATGACCTAAAACCTTGTATGCAATCTTCTTGGATGATCTTGGGTTCTTGCTTTGTAGGACAAAATTTGTTATTTTCTACTACGTTTCCCAACACGCACTACCTTCACGTGGGATAAGGAGTTATGGGCTCCCCTGCGTCGTAGTTTGTCCGAAAGCTCTTCAGACGTCAGCAGTACCACGGGTTGATAGCCGGGAAGCGGTCTTGTCTTATTTTCTGCAGCAGGTGTGTTTTGGATTTGCTTTTGCTTCACCGGCCAGTCTCGTACCGTGCAGGAGCGTGCAAGGGTGAGGGACCTAGACCCCTTGGCGCATAGGATATAGTCCGGCGGATGGCCTCTCTGTTGAGCCTAGGATGGGATGCGTCGTGTCGGATAGCCTCGGTGGGGCGTTCCCTAACAAGGTTCACGCCACCCTGGAGATCCGAGCGTGCAGGCTGAACAGTAGTGCACCCCTGCAGGGAGTTTAATCTATTCGAATAGCCGTGTCCACGGTAACAGGACGCTTTATGCTGAAGCTGGATATTACCACTAGAAACTATTATTATTAAACTGTATGGTTCCGGGTTTTCTTCCTCGCAGGGATGTCGAGGAGGTGAACTCGGAGGCATTATCATTATTGTTAATCATTACAACTTATATTATACAATGTTGCAGCAACTTCTGCTTCGTTGATACTTTATGCTTTATATGAACTGTTGGCTGTTTCTCTTCTCATGTTGCAAGACAACGTCGGAAGATGCTAGTCTTCGATAGGCCTAGCTTCTTATCCTTATTCTGATTTCTATCTTGCAGTCCACTATATACAGCCTCTTCTTTCCGTTGATACAATGCATAATGCTTAGTAGCGGACGTAAGACTCGCGGGTATACTAGATACTCGCCTGCTTTATTTCCTTTACTGTTTTGCCTGATCGGCCGCTGGAGTCGACGTTGGAGCCCAGAAGCAGGAGTACCCCGGAGGCGGATACTACTACGTCGAGACCCCCGCTGACCAGGACCAGGAGTAGTTTCGGAGGCTCCCAGGAAGGAGGCCTTGCCTTTTCGATCTGTATCTCTGATGTTATTTGTGCTAGCCTTCTTAAGGCAAAACTTGACTAACTATGTATGTACTCAGATATTATGGCTTGTATAACTTGTGTATTCGGGTCCGCGTGACCCCCTCTATTGTAACATATTGGTTTATCCTTTTGTGTTTAGTGTTGTGTTGTGATATTCTCACCGTGGCACCCTAATCTCAGCCGTGTACCCTGCATGTATGATTACTGTACACGGATTGATTTTGGGGGCGCCACAGGCCAGCGAGCCGCCGCCCGCCGGCAGCCAGGCCGTTGCCGCGCCCCCCTCACTCTCTGCCTCGCGCCCTCCTCCTTCCTCTCTTCCTCTGACCCGCTCCCTCACCTCTCCTCTCGTCTCGCAGCACCAGGAGGAAGCCGCCGCACCATGGCTGGAAGAGCCGCGGCCCGATGCTCGCGCCAGCGGACGCCATGAGCACTGTCGGCTCGCACCAGGGAGCTCCCGGCACCGCCCTCGCCTCGCCGGAGGCCTCCTGCAGCGCCGCCGAAGGCGTGTGGATCCGCTCGGGAGAGCACAAGCCCCGCTCGCCTGGACCGCAGCCAACTGGGCCGGCGCGCCCAGGGCCCAGGCGCCACCCTCCAAGCCCACCTCCAGCCGGCCTCACAGGCCCCCTGATGGGCCAGGCCCATGAGGTGAGGCACCCAGCCATTTTTTTTCTTTCTTTTTTTTGTTTGTTTTTTTATTAGTTGCTGCGTAGTTGGGCTCGGCCGAGTACTGTTGGCCCGATAGATGTTTTTTTTTCTTCTTTCCTTTTCTAGTTTAATTATTTAGCAGATTGTATTAATTTTTGCGGTGCCTGTATCTTTATAACGGTAGCTCGGATCGCAACGCTTTAAACATGAAAGTTGCTTAGAATTGTGTCTAGTTTTATAAAATGTGCTTTATTGCCATGTTTGACTTTGTTTACATGTTGTTTTACTGCTAATTACAACCATTGCCACTGTAAATTGTTTCTTTAATAACTTTTTAACTGTTGCTCGGATTAAAATGTTTCTTATATGTAACTTGACTAGAATTGCATGTAGATTGTGTTTATGCTGCTCTTGCTTGCTAATAAAAATAATAAAATATTGTTTAGGGAAAAACAGTACCAAATGCAATAATTGTCGTGGGGTCCGTAATAGTTGGCATGTATAGGTTTTACCCCCACTTAAAATGACTAGATTAGGTAGTTTACTTTGTGCTTCACCTCTTGCCATGTTTATGTGCTATGCCATGCTTGGGTGCCTTGCCATGTTCACAACCGTTGGTTGATAACTTGTAGCTAAACAACTCGAAACACTTTAAATGTGCGGTATCGTCATGTGTGACGAGTACTCCACTTAACCTGTTAGTAACCGCTCTCGACGGTAGGTGCGATGTCTCGTGTTGCTTCTTGTTGATGCTTGCTCGTGTTTGCCTCGTAGTAATAGATGTTTGCTCGTTTATTGCTTTCCAGTGTTTATCGTCTTGTGTGCTTCCGCGAGTACCTCTCGGAGACGATGCGAGCTTGCGATCAACTACACCTTCGGAACCCGACTTATCAACAGGCAAGGACTATACATTACTTATGATCCATTCTATTTCAACCAGCGGTTTGCATGCTAGTCTAGGTTAGGTTCGATGTTTGATCCTACCACATGTTTACAACCTCTTTCAAACCGATACAGCCATGTCCCCTCCCAGCAAACCTTGTACTGCTATGTTACTATTGCTCGTTGCTCAGCCCCTGCTTAGTATGCATGCTTAGGATGCTACGATGTTACCCTGTTACTCCTTGGTTGGGCTATCACATTATTATATTGTTGTTGATGATATGATTATTGTAAATGTTGACTATATTCGACGAAGGATGGAAGGTCTAGGCTATCCCGCCCCGACGTTTTGTTCCATTCGAGTCACCTAGGATCCGAGTTCTGAGTATTGGTTTTAATACGAGCGTGCCTAACCGCGTGTGGGATGCTATGGGGTCCCCTTGTTTTACCTAGCTAGCTTCAAACATTTCTAGTGGTGGCCCAAGCTGATTTTACCATTTGAAACCCGCATGCATAACTGGTCTGCAGCCAGTGGATTTAAAACAAACCGGGCCAGTGGGATGGTATATCCTGTTGGTCCAAATCTGGAAGCTAGGGAGCCTGCACGGGCGAGGGTAGGTTATCCCGACCTCGTCCAGACGGTAGAGTCCGATTCGAGAGCGCGGTCGGCTTTTGAGTTGGATGTCGACTCACCGGGGGCCACCCGGATTTGTGCGTTGTTATTTAGAGGGACCTGTCGTTCGGATCTCTTGGGACTAAATCATAAAATGGTTGCCTATCATGGGTAGCAACTGAGAGAGATGGGCGTGCGTGCGGAGCCTTGTAATGGGCAGTTGGTACACCCCTGCAGGGTTAAATCTTTTCAAGAAGCCGTGTCCACGGTTATGGACGACTTGAGACCTACTCCTTGTTCATAGACAACAACAACAACAACTGAGATAATCTTAATATAACTTGATCAACCTGTGTGTTCCTTGACTGCTTCTTCTTCGTCGGTATGCGAAGAGGAGGACAAGGATAGGATAGGTGTTATGTTTGCGTAAGTACTTGGATAGCAGACTTGTTGGAAGCGATTCCTCATCGAATGCTTGGCTTCTTATCTTACTCTCTAGATCGTTAGCGCTTCATAAATGCTAGTGCGGCAGCAACCTCACCACTTACCCCATCCTTACCGTAAACTACTAGTTGTCCTAGAAAGACGAGTGATGAAGTCCTTGCTGGGTCAGATGACCACTACAGTTGGATGCTGAGTACTTCTGTACTCATGATACTACCCCCAAACTCTTTTCAGGGTTCTTGATCGACAACAGGTACGGTGATCGACGTTTCACGTGGAGACTCGACGACGACTAGTTAGGCGGATCCCGGCGGAGGGCCTGGACCCGTGTGGTTATGGGGATCGATGTTTTTCTCTTTGCCAGTAGGCATTTGATTGTAGTCTGTACTCAGACATGTATCTTCCGCTGATGTATTGTATTAAGGCAGTTGTACGCCGATTGTATGAGATGTTGTATCCTTGTATCTGTAATGTTGTGATATCATGTTGGAAATCCGGGGCATATGACTTCGTCATATGTCGCGGTGGGACCGATATGTGCTTCGTCCCCGGATCTGGATGGAAACATCTAGATCTGGAATAGTACCGCATATCGGGCCTTACAATAACGCTCTCTCTTGGAGTTGCAAATAAAATACTTGGCCAAAGAAAATACCGCAACGGAGAACATGCAAGAATTTACTCAAGAACAAAATATAAAAGAGAAGAACCAAATATATTACTCAGCACAATCTGAACATAGTCTCATAATCCATCAGATCCTAACAAACTCAGCATAGCAACAGCAGAAATTACATAGATGCCTCGATCATGTGAGGCAGCACACGAGGACTCGAAAGTGGAAGCACAAAAGGGGGAGAGATAGATAACATAGCTACTGGTCACGGACCCATGGTCCAAGGGAAACTACTCACGGTACATACGGGAGGCGTCCATGGCTATGGAGGGTCTCCCGGAGGGGGTAGCTTCTCCCGGCAGGGTGCGGGAGCAGCTTCTCCAGGCAACCCCGATTTTGAAACGGCGGCGGCGGCGGAACAGAGGTGAGATCGCGAAAAAGGAGGTTGTATTAGGGGTTTCCACCCCGAGGGGTAAATATAGGCGAAGGGGGCGTCGAGGGGACCCACGAGGCAGTCAGGAGGGTCCCTGGAGCGGCCCAGGGTGGGGCCACGCCACCTGCCCTCCTGGCTGCCTGGTGGTGGCCCCCCTTCCCTCTCTTAGTGATTCCGGAAGCTTTTGTTGCGCTGATTTTTTATATATTTTTCCCGAAATTTTTGGAGCGCTTTTAATGGCCGGAAAACCTGAAATACAAAAACAGCAGAAAACAGAAACTGGCAACTGGGTGCACTGAGTTAATAGGTTGGTCCAAATAGGTTCAAAAGTGTATGAGAGTTCAAGCAAAACATGGCAAAGTCACACAAAACATGCATGGAACAAGCAGAAATTATAGATACGTTTGGGACGTATCACGGCACCGCTGGTAGACGGGCGTGGTGGCGGCAACCACGGGCACAGGTTCTGGTGGCGCTGTGCTCCGGCGAGCTCGGCGTGGAGGCGAGGTCCGGCAGGAGCGTGACGGCGAGGCGTTCGCGACGGCTCCGGAGAGCTTCTGTGCGTGGCGGCCCGGAGGGTGGAGCCGGGGCGCGGTGCTCCGGCCAGATGGAGGCTTCGGGCGCCACCTCCAAGGGTCGCCGGCGCGGGAGCACTTCGGCTCGGCCGTTCGGCGGCGCGAGGGTGGCGGCACGGCGGCGCAGGGCGGCCGGGTGGCGCGGTCGCCGGCCGTGAAGCACGGGCGCGGAGGACGGACGGATGGGGCGCGGGGCGTGGCTCTCAGCGCTCCTCCGGTGGCGGTCCGGGCGGGGAGGACGGACGGATGGCTTGCGGGCAGGGCGGCGCGGGAGGCGCTCGCCGGCGCGGGCTGCGGCCGACGGAGGCGCGGAGGCGGTGGCGAGGTCTGCCCTGCGGGACTCGGCGGCGGCTACGGGTCGGCTAGGTTTGGTGAGATAAAAAAGAAAGAAAAAGGGTTTCCCTAGAAAAAAAATATAAATAGGCCGAAAGGAAAAAAAAACAAGGTGGGCCGGGCTACGCATGGGTTTTCCTTTTTATTTAAAACCAAAATTTCAAACAATAAAATAAAATCAACCGTAAATCAGAAAAATATGAAATAAAATTCTAAATTCTTCAAATAATCTAAAGAAAATTATTTAATGAATACATTTTCCAAAAAAGAAAGTAAAAATAAAAAAACATTTTCTAAATAATTTATTTAAATTTAAAATACTTTCCATAAATCAAATAAAATCTAATAAATTAGTAACAATAATTTTATTTGGTCAAAAGCATTGGCAAACCATTTCTAAATGATAAAATATAAATTTTAAAATTGTCACACCAATAAATAATTTGGTAAAATAAAAATATCCCATTGGAATACTTTTTCAACTCTTTTAAAATATTTAATAAATCATTTTACTGAAATAAAAACTTTCTTAGCATTATAAAATCCCTAAAATAATTTTAGAGTTATTTATAATACTCATAATAAAAAATTTAAACATTAAAGTAATATTCTAAATATTTTTCAACTTTATTAAAAAGGGGATAAGTCATTTTATATCCTCTCAAATGAATTTCCTTGAGTTGAAAAATGTTTTGAATAGTCAGAAGAATTCCACTAATGATTTAAAACATTTTTCAACCTTTTAATATGTTGAAGGGGTCATATTACCTTCTCTCATTTTGTTTTGTTGGTTTTGTTTTAAATAATAAATTCCAAAAACATCAATTATGAATATTAGGGAAAGTTCTTCTATCCCTCTCTTTTTAATATTCAATAAACTCCAAAAAGTTTTTAAATCCCAGAGAAAATCAAACACATCAAGCAAACAATCATTATCTATTTAATTTTATTAACATTCCAAAATTCGGAGAATTTTGGGATGTTACAAATTATCTTCAGATCACCCTTTCCACATGCGTTGCTCATGCCTTGCATCTAATTTCTTCTTCTTTCGATTGCATCAGAAAACTATTATTTTCTTTGGATTTTATCTACAACTTCAAGTAATTTAACTCATAGTTTGTATAATGTTATCATGCAATGTGATACCAAAGTTAATTATCGATCAATAACACATGAAAACCTATTCATTTCCTGTATTAGTTAGGCATGTTGTAGTTACTTAGCTGGACTTGCCATGTCTTGCATCTATCAGATTGTATGGTGTATTATGTATGCACGAGCCTGTTATCATTGTCTGCATGCCAATTCTTACATTATGTGACGCCCCCAAAATCAGACCGTGTACAGTAATCATACACGCAAGGTACACGATCGAGATCAGGGACTCACGGTGAGATATCACAACACAACTCTACAAATAAAATAATACAAGTTGTTCAATACAAGCCAAGGGCCACGAGGGCTCGAATACAACAGCTCGAGAGCACAAGTCAGCGGAAGCAAATAGTATCTGAGTACAGACACAAGGATACAAGGTTGCCTTAAGAAGGCTAGCACAAATATCAACAACGATCGAAAAGGCAAGGCCTCCTGCCTGGGAACCTCCAAACTATTCCTGGTCAAAGGGGAACTCGACGTCGTAGAAGGCATCGGGGATCTCCTGCTCCTGGACTCCAAGGCTCCAACGTCGACTGCAGCGGCCGATCAGGCAAAACAGTAAAGGAAATAAAGCAGGTGAGTATCTAGTATACCCGCGAGTCTTACGTCCGCTACTAAGCATTATGCATTTGTATCAACGGAAAAGGGAGGCTGTATATAGTGGACTGCAAGATAGAAAATCAGAATAAGGGTAAGAAGCTAGGCCTATCGAAGACTAGCATCTTTCGACGATGTCTTGCAGCATGAGGTAAGAATCAGCCAACAGTTCATATAAAGCATAAAGTAACAACGAAGCAGAAGTTGCTACAACATTGTATAATATAAGTTGTAATGATTAACAATAATAATAATGCCTCTGAGTTCCCTTCCTCGACTCCCTGCGAGGAAGAAGACCCGGAACCATACAGTTTAATAGTAATAGTTTCTAGTGGTAAGATCCAGCTTCAGCATAAAGCGCCCTGTTACCGTGGACACGGCTATTCGAATAGATTAAACTCCCTGCAGGGGTGCACTATTGTTCAGCCTGCACGCTCGGATCTCCAGGGTGGCGTGAACCTTGTTAGGGAACGCCCCACCGAGGCTATCCGACACGACGCAGCCCATCCTAGGATCAACAGAGAGGCCATCCGCCGGACTATATCCTATGCGCCAAGGGGTCTAGGTCCCTCACCCTTGCCCGCTCCTGCACGGTGCGAGTCTGGCCGGTGAAGCATAAGCAAAATGCAAATAAGACAACACCTGCTGCAGCAAAGAAGACACTACTTCCCGGCAATCAGGCCGCAGTACTGCTGACGTCTGAAGAGCTTTCGGACGAACTACGACGCGGAGGGCCCACACCGTAATCCCACGTGTAGGTAGTGCATACAGACCAACGGGCCTCTCAAGTGATCCGCCGAACCATTTAGCATTTTAATTAACCTGCGTGACAACCGTTATCGTTGCCTCGACTTAACCGACCCGCGGTCAACGACAGCAGTCAGGACCACCAGTACATCGGTGCCTGCCCTGTCGTCCCACCAAGTCACTGCGGTTACCAACAAGGTGAACCGTCTCCTTACCTTGTCTCGCGTGTGCTCTTGGTAGAGCTCGACTTTTGCGTGGTTTGGTAACTCTCACGAGATACGAGTAGGGGCCAAGCACGCCAGTAACGTCGGTCGTACCCTCCCTGTCGTTCCCGACGATATACCTCTTGCGGGCACCGTTGGGTCGCCCGACTGTTACCTTTAAGAACACCAGTTGGTTCGAGTGCCTACCATTCAGTGAAACCAAGAGGTATCACCCTCGATGGCACACTTAACGAGGTTCGACAGAGACATCAGCGGAATGAACTAAAGAGGTAAACCTCGTATCATTCCGGTGATGCTACGCTACTGAGCCGACGAGAGTGAAATACGAGTCCATTCCACTCGTAAGTCAAACTCGAAGCGACTCGGCAGAGTCTCGCCGTTGTAGGTTCCCTAGGGTGTCTGCATTGATCCGTACCTGTTGCAGTTGTATATATTCTTGTATTCGCGTCACTCCCCTGAGTGGTCACAGCCCGCTATCTAATCCTAGCTAACAATGTGCAGGGCTCACTGCTGAATATAATGCATAATTATAATAGGCAGCATAGGATAAAGGAGGTACATCAAGGGCGACAAAATCAGGCTATGCAATTGAATAGGATTGTAACGTAGCAGCAGCAGTAACAATGCCTAGTGCAAGAAAGTACGGAAAGGTAGGCGATATCTGGGGAAGAGAATGGCTCTGCTTGCCTGTAAGCTCGGTAGTAGCGGTACGATCGTCGACGAAGTAGTCGTACTCGGCAACGATGTAGTCGTCGGCAGCAGCGGGGTCTACTGGAGATTAAGGGGGGAAGAAACAGTAAATACACAGCAAGCATAGGAATCAAAAGCATGGCATGACAGATGAATTGTAAACGGGGTTCTAACGCAGTGCAATGCACGTTGCTCGGAGCGGGAATTCATCCGGGGATGAACTACCGGCCCCGGGTGATTACCGGACAGGGTGTCCGGAGGGGGGAGATATCATGCCAGAGGTGTCGTGGACATCTGACACATGTGTGGGTGGTGTATCTGGGTTAGTTGATCTATTCCGAACAACTTTCGTGTTCGAAATAAATTCATCCGGGTACTTTTTATCGGTACCGGGAATTATCGACAGACAGCCCGGAGGGGGAAATGTCGATGATCGGTGTGTTAGGGGGTGGGTTAGACATACGGATAGCGTATTTGTATTCGTTATATTTTTCTGGTCAATTTTGATGTATAAAGTTTTTCGATCCGATATACGGATTAAAAGATATTGAATTTCAAAGTTTTAATCAATTTAAACAATTTCTGGATTTTCTTTTATTAAATAAATAAACATTATCCACAACAGTGGAGTTGACTGGTCAAACCTGACCGAGGGGACCCACCTGTAAGGTTGACTGGTCAACTGACCAGTGGGTCCCACATGTCAGCCTCAAACCATGTAATTAAATCCTTATTTTTATTCAATAGCAAGTGGGGCCAACTTGTCATTGTCTCATTTGGGTTCCACTGAAATTTTACTAAGTCTGGGATTTTGCAGTGTTGAGCATCCAGTAGCACATTCGGAAGGCTACGGTTTAGGGTTCCACTCATCCGCCAAGTTAGTGTCTTATATCAAATTTTAACCATTTTCTGTTATCTTTACTCTGGTACGGAAGCCAAATTTATTAGAGTTCCATTACTTGATCAAATCTTCGCGAGAAAAGGGGCACTTAATGTGATTATAAGAATATGTTAAAGTGTGCACCTTGTGATTTTTATAGCATTTAATCAATGCACTTTATGAAGTTGGTCCAATGGAATTAATCAAAGCTTGATAAGTGTACTACATGCCCATATTAATTTTATCTATGTTAACTTTTGATTTCACGTTGTTTGTTGCTGTTCAAAGGGATATCCAGTGTAGCGAATACATCAGCTAGCAACTTCAGTAGCAGCCTGTTGTTCGAGCAGGGAGGGGCAGGGCTCGAGTAGCAGAGGCACGCGGGGAGCACGACCATGGCTAGCTGGGCGGGCGGCCACGGTGGATGGACACGCACCAGCGCGACCCTGGGCGCGGACAAGGGGCGGTCGGCCACGACCATGGGACGGTGAGCGCAGCGCGCAGCCAGAGGACTCTGGGGCGCGCAGCGACGACCATGTGAGATGGGGGGAGAGGGGAGGGAGCGGCGTGCTCACTGGGTAGGGGGGCGTCGCGGCGGGGCATGGGGGTGGCGCGGCCACCAGGGGGTGAGCACGGGGCGCCGGAGGTGGCCGTGGTCACGACGGCGCCGTGACCGACGACCATGGCGGCTAGGGTTCGGTGGGCGGCGCCAGGAGGAGGCGGTTGAGGACTCCGGCGGGGAGGAGGGAAGGCAGCGTCGGGCGGCGTCGGAGCGGCAGGCCGGCGGGGTCACCGTGCCGGCAGAAAACGGCGCCGAGGTCTCCAGGAGGGAGAAGGGGATCTCGAGGGGGTTAGGTCGAGGGAGGGGTGGGGATCAGGGGTGGGGTGCTCGGCCTGGCTTCTCTAGGCGCCAGGGGGGTCCAGGTGGGCTGGGTCATGGCCCAGTATGGGAGGGGGGTTGGGCTGGGGTAGGCTAGATTTTATTCATTTTTTTTCTATTTAATTTTTATTATTATTTGTTTAAGCTACTTTAGTATTTTGTAAATATGAGACTAGCCCCAAAAATTAGTGTGATATTATTCAGAATTATTACTAAAGGTTTCTAGGATTTACCAGAATCATTTGATATTAGTCTGGAATTTTTAAATGGCCAATAGTGCTGTTATGGCACTGATAATATTTGTTTGGAATTTTCAGTAGCTCAATAAATAGTCACAACCATACTATCATGGTCCAGTGAATATTTGGGATTTTACAAAAGTGGTTGCAAAAATTTTGGACAAAGTTTTATTTGTCACATAATTTTAATATTATCAAAAGGCATCTTGAGCTTAGTTTTGATTTCAATTCAAAGGGGCTTGGATTTGTTTTGATCCATGATGAGCAAGACCCATGCTCACATTGCAATCAACAATATCAAAAGGAGAAATTGAATTTGAACTGAACCAAGTTGATCAAAACAAAATTTTGATCCAGGCCATTTTGAGCCAGAGAGATTATTACAGTGATTAGCAACAGTAATCCTGATTACTGTAGGTGATTACTGTAGCGTGACACCCGGGGTGTTACAAATCTCCACCACTACAAAGAATTCTCGTCCTGAGAATTAAAAGCAGGGCAAGGGGTAAGGTTTCGGTTTCGTATTCTAACGATTCTTGTAGTTGTTGTTTCCCTTCTCGATGAAGTTAATCCTCCTCATTGGTGTCTTCATTTCTTTGCATCATTGCATCTTGACGAGTTGTCATCCTTCTTCGGGGTCTTCATCGTACTTACGAATAGGTTGGGGGGGTAAACTCAAGGGGGGTCGGATCGGTACCAGGTTAATCAACCGAGGTTCTCCGAGGGAACAATGTAAAAAGTAATCTTCCGAGTTTAAACTCAGAGGAATACATCAAGAGAACAAAAGAAGGTATGAGCATCTCAAGCGTATAAGCATGCATTCGATGTCGATAACGGATGATGAAAAGGGGTCCAAAGCATCAGGCATAAGTACTGAGTCTATTATCGAGCGGAAGATCACGAGGCAGCTAACAAGAGTCAGGTTTCGTTCCTGTGGAACCGTGGGTTATGGGTTCACCAAGAAATAGGGAGGGTGGCGACATGTTATGCGATCACGACGCAAGGTTGTCAGAAAATAGTTTGTCAGCTATGTCAGCAACAACATCGGTACCAGGAGCAGTGGACATTGAGAACCATTTTCCTGCTCGTTAATACGAGGCGGACCAATTGGCAAAGTTCTCGTCCCGGTGGTTACCGAAATGTCATCAAAAATGGCAACAAGGGTTACTGACGAGGTAGTACACCGAGGTGTTTACATAAGCAGGGAATCATCGTTGCTCAGATAATTTATATCACACGAAAGATTAAACAGGCCAATGGAAGGTAAAACATGGTTGTCTGATCAAACAGACCAACGGAAAGGTAAATATCATTGTCTGATCAACAGACCAATGGACGGGGAAAAGTGATGATACACAAGTATCACGTGTATAACCTTCCCAAGGGAAAGCAGAGCACGATATATATGATCAAGTTGTATTGGCAGAGAGTCAAGGGAGGTTCTCGATGATAACACAAATTATCGAGGGCCAGGATGGTAGTTCAAACGATGAATCCAATCGACACATGGAAGAAACCACGTAAGCTTAGTCGGATAATAATCCACCAAAGGTCGGGTGGTTCGCAAGGAATCTGATGTGAGTATCGGTACTCAACCAGAAGGAGAAAGAATGCCAAGGCATCGGGTGATAGAAGCAGCAGAATAATCCGATGCTTAAGTACAAAGGAATTATGACTTCCAGATCGGGAGGTGGATGTAACTATCCACACGGACTTATCGGTGGAAGGGGATTGCAAAGGCGATGAACACGCAGGTTCTCGGGAATTGATCAGAGAGTAATCGTCGGGATCTTCAGGTGAATCAGGCGATCATCGGGAAGGCAGTGCTCTCCGGAAGGAAGGAGGTACGAGAACCTAAAGTCAGCGTTAATAAAACTTTACCAGCAAGGATAAGAGATCGGAGTCCCAGAGCATAGGTACGGAGAAAAAGATCCTAATACCATAGATATCACACTAGTGACATCGATGTGGGCCCGTAAGCCAAACATTAAGTTAGCAAAGTAGTTTTGCAAAGTCTATACTCAACTTCGACCGAGGAGTGGTTAGGGGCTTCCTACAGGCAGTCGGCTCTGATACCAACTTGTGACGCCCCCAAAATCAGACCGTGTACAGTAATCATACACGCAAGGTACACGATCGAGATCAGGGACTCACGGTGAGATATCACAACACAACTCTACAAATAAAATAATACAAGCTGTTTAATACAAGCCAAGGGCCACGAGGGCTCGAATACAACAGCTCGAGAGCACAAGTCAGCGGAAGCAAATAGTATCTGAGTACAGACACAAGGATACAAGGTTGCCTTAAGAAGGCTAGCACAAATATCAACAACGATCGAAAAGGCAAGGCCTCCTGCCTGGGAACCTCCAAACTATTCCTGGTCAAAGGGGAACTCGACGTCGTAGAAGGCATCGGGGATCTCCTACTCCTGGACTCCAAGGCTCCAACGTCGACTGCAGCGGCCGATCAGGCAAAACAGTAAAGGAAATAAAGCAGGTGAGTATCTAGTATACCCGCGAGTCTTACGTCCGCTACTAAGCATTATGCATTTGTATCAACGGAAAAGGGAGGCTGTATATAGTGGACTGCAAGATAGAAAATCAGAATAAGGGTAAGAAGCTAGGCCTATCGAAGACTAGCATCTTCCGACGATGTCTTGCAGCATGAGGTAAGAATCAGCCAACAGTTCATATAAAGCATAAAGTAACAACGAAGAAGAAGTTGCTGCAACATTGTATAATATAAGTTGTAATGATTAACAATAATAATAATGCCTCCGAGTTCCCTTCCTCGACTCCCTGCGAGGAAGAAGACCCGGAACCATAAAGTTTAATAGTAATAGTTTCTAGTGGTAAGATCCAGCTTCAGCATAAAGCGTCCTGTTACCGTGGACACGGCTATTCGAATAGATTAAACTCCCTGCAGGGGTGCACTACTGTTCAGCCTGCACGCTCGGATCTCACGGGTGGCGTGAACCTTGTTAGGGAACGCCCCACCGAGGCTATCCGACACGACGCAACCCATCCTAGGCTCAACAGAGAGGCCATCCGCCGGACTATATCCTATGCGCCAAGGGGTCTAGGTCCCTCACCCTTGCACGCTCCTGCACGGTGCGAGTCTGGCCGGTGAAGCATAAGCAAAATGCAAATAAGACAACAACTGCTGCAGCAAAGAAGACACTACTTCCCGGCAATCAGGCCGCAGTACTGCTGACGTCTGAAGAGCTTTCGGACGAACTACGACGTGGAGGGCCCACACCGTAATCCCACGTGTAGGTAGTGCGTACAGACCAACGGGCCTCTCAAGTGATCCGCCGAACCATTTAGCATTTTAATTAACCTGCGTGACAACCGTTATCGTTGCCTCGACTTAACCGACCCGCGGTCAACGACAGCAGTCAGGACCACCAGTACATCGGTGCCTGCCCTGTCGTCCCACCAAGTCACTGCGGTTACCAACAAGGTGAACCGTCTCCTTACCTTGTCTCGCGTGTGCTCTTGGTAGAGCTCGACTTTTGCGTGGTTTGGTAACTCTCACGAGATACGAGCAGGGGCCAAGCACGCCAGTAACGTCGGTCGTACCCTCCCTGTCGTTCCCGACGATATACCTCTCGCGGGCACCGTTGGGTCGCCCGACTCTTACCTTTAAGAACACCAGTTGGTTCGAGTGCCTACCATTCAGTGAAACCAGGAGGTATCACCCTCGATGGCACACTTAACGAGGTTCGACAGAGACATCAGCGGAATGAACTAAAGAGGTAAACCTCGTATCATTCCGGTGATGCTACGCTACTGAGCCGACGAGAGTGAAATACGAGTCCATTCCACTCGTAAGTCAAACTCGAAGCGACTCGGCAGAGTCTCGCCGTTGTAGGTTCCCTAGGGTGTCTGCATTGATCCGTACCTGTTGCAGTTGTATATATTCTTGTATTCGCGTCACTCCCCTGAGTGGTCACGGCCCGCTATCTAATCCTAGCTAACAATGCGCAGGGCTCACTGCTGAATATAATGCATAATTATAATAGGCAGCATAGGATAAAGGAGGTACATCAAGGGCGACAAAATCAGGCTATGCAATTGAATAGGATTGTAACGTAGCAGCAGCAGTAACAATGCCTAGTGCAAGAAAGTACGGAAAGGTAGGCGATATCTGGGGAAGAGAATGGCTCTGCTTGCCTGTAAGCTCGGTAGTAGCGGTACGATCGTCGACGAAGTAGTCGTACTCGGCAACGATGTAGTCGTCGGCAGCAGCGGGGTCTACTGGAGATTAAGGGGGGAAGAAACAGTAAATACACAGCAAGCATAGGAATCAAAAGCATGACATGACAGATGAATTGTAAACGGGGTTCTAACGCAGTGCAATGCACGTTGCTCGGAGCGGGAATTCATCCGGGGATGAACTACCGGCCCCGGGTGATTATCGGACAGGGTGTCCGGAGGGGGGAGATATCATGCCAGAGGTGTCTTGGACATCCGACACATGTGTGGGTGGTGTATCTGGGTTAGTTGATCTATTCCGAACAACTTTCGTGTTCGAAATAAATTCATCCGGGTACTTTTTATCGGTACCGGGAATTATCGACAGACAGCCCGGAGGGGGAAATGTCGATGATCGGTGTGTTATGGGGGTGGGTTAGACATACGGATAGCGTATCCGTATTCGTTATATTTTTCTGGTCAATTTGATGTATAAAGTTTTTCGATCCGATATACGGATTAAAAGATATTGAATTTCAAAGTTTTTATCAATTTAAACAATTTCTGGATTTTCTTTTATTAAATAAATAAACATTATCCACAACAGTGGAGTTGACTGGTCAAACCTGACCGAGGGGACCCACCTGTAAGGTTGACTGGTCAACTGACCAGTGGGTCCCACATGTCAGCCTCAAACCATGTAATTAAATCCTTATTTTTATTCAATAGCAAGTGGGGCCAACTTGTCATTGTCTCATTTGGGTTCCACTGAAATTTTACTAAGTCTGGGATTTTGCAGTGTTGAGCATCTAGTAGCACATTCGGAAGGCTACGGTTTAGGGTTCCACTCATCCGCCAAGTTAGTGTCTTATATCAAATTTTAACCATTTTCTGTTATCTTTACTCTGGTACGGAAGCCAAATTTATTAGAGTTCCATTACTTGATCAAATCTTCACGGGAAAAGGGGCACTTAATGTGATTATAAGAATATGTTAAAGTGTGCACCTTGTGATTTTTATAGCATTTAATCAATGCACTTTCTGAAGTTGGTCCAATGGAATTAATCAAAGCTTGATAAGTGTACTACATGCCCATATTAATTTTATCTATGTTAACTTTTGATTTCACGTTGTTTGTTTCTTTTCAAAGGGATATCCAGTGTAGCAAATACATCAGCTAGCAACTTCAGTAGCAGCCTGTTGTTCGAGCAGGGAGGGGCAGGGCTCGGGTAGCAGAGGCACGCGGGGAGCACGACCATGGCTAGCTGGGCGGGCGGCCACGGTGGATGGACACGCACCAGCGCGACCCTGGGCGCGGACAAGGGGCGGCCGGCCACGACCATGGGACGGTGAGCGCAGCGCGCAGCCAGAGGACTCTGGGGCGCGCAACGACGACCATGTGAGACGGGGGGAGAGGGGAGGGAGCGGCGTGCTCACTGGGTAGGGGGGGCGTCACGGCGGGGCATGGGGGTGGCGCGGCCACCAGGGGGTGAGCACGGGGCGCCGGAGGTGGCCGTGGTCACGGCGGCGCCGTGACCGACGACCATGGCGGCTAGGGTTCGGTGGGCGGCACCAGGAGGAGGCGGTTGAGGACTCCGGCGGGGAGGAGGGAAGGCAGCGTCGGGCGGCGTCGGAGCGGCAGACTGGCTTGGTCACCGTGCCGGCAGAAAATGGCGCCGAGGTCTCCAGGAGGGAGAAGGGGATCGGGAGGGGGTTAGGTCGAGGGAGGGGTGGGGATCAGGGGTGGGGTGCTCGGCCTGGCTTCTCTAGGCGCCAGGGGGGTCCAGGTGGGCTGGGTCATGGCCCAGTATGGGAGGGGGGTTGGGCTGGGGTAGGCTAGATTTTATTCATTTTTTTCTGTTTTCTTTTTATTATTATTTGTTTAAGCTACTTTAGTATTTTGTAAATATGAGACTAGCCCCAAAAATTAGTGTGATATTATTCAGAATTATTACTAAAGGTTTCTAGGATTTACCAAAATCATTTGATATTAGTCTGGAATTTTTAAATGGCCAATAGTGCTGTTATGGCACTGATAATATTTGTTTGGAATTTTCAGTAGCTCAATAAATAGTCACAACCATACTATCATGGTCCAGTGAATATTTGGGATTTTACAAAAGTGGTTGCAAAAAATTTGGACAAAGTTTTATTTGTCACATAATTTTAATATTATCAAAAGGCATCTTGAGCTTAGTTTTGATTTCAATTCAAAGGGGCTTGGATTTGTTTTGATCCATGATGAGCAAGACCCATGCTCACATTGCAATCAACAATATCAAAAGGAGAAATTGAATTTGAACTGAACCAAGTTGATCAAAACAAAATTTTGATCCAGGCCATTTTGAGCCAGAGAGATTATTACAGTGATTAGCAACAGTAATCCTGATTACTTTAGGTGATTACTGTAGCGTGACACCCGGGGTGTTACACATTACCTAATCATTATGTACTTTGTGCAATTTCAGAGTAGTAATGGTTGACTCTGAGATTTACAATCTAGGTATGCACATGGTCTAAATGGCTTATATCCCATTAGTGTACAATTGATGGAGAAATGACACCGATCGTTTTCTAATATTTACATTTTGCTTGTGGCTCCCTTTGTCAGAGGATTAGATCCCCCGTTCGATCCATTTTGCATCTGGGAAACGAGGTGACCATGACTATCAATCAAGTCAAGAAACTAAGAAAAATTATACGGACAAAGAAACTGGCCACGAAAGACAACAAACTCTTTGTATGCACAATGAAGACTTCAACCACCTATAGTATGGTACTAATTTACATCCCTACCTTATTTTCCCCTATGCACACAATTTCCATACTGAAAACTATATTTATGCATATCTTTGTATTCAGTCTTTTTCGAAGCAGTTCACCGATGATTATCTATCAAACCACCTGTATGGTCAAGAGGCAAGAAAGGTTTTTTGTACAACACCCGCGCTATAATATTGAAGCCTTCCTAAAGAGGGCAAACGATGGGCGGGCAATCATCCACAAGTGATGGGCTAAAGTTGCAAAGGCCTTTATAACATTGTCGAAGGCTCAATTTTCGCATTTCGCTTCGACGGTTTCCCAAATGAGATTCATCTGTCTATCTACCGACTATGATATTGTACTTTGCAATGGTTGTTTCTGTATTGCGGCTTGGTGTACTATTTACTGGTTGTTATCATATATTTCGTGTTTCTGCAATGTGGCATGCTGTACTAGCTGCTGCATGTACTGTGATTTCAATAATTATAAAAATCCTGGTGACCATTACAAGCATATGAAAGATACTGTGTTATATATATATATGAATGTGGTTATATCAAGAATTAAAAAATATCATAAAATATTTCAGATAAATACAATGTTAATTAAATTGCGAGTGATTATATTATTGCACATGGTTCTGCATATAAGTTCGTGACTGATAGATATGTACATCGCACACATTCGATAAGAAATGAGCGTTGGAAATTTATTTATAATTCCACACTATATTTTGTTCACAACCGTTTGTAATGTTCAGCATACAACACACATAGTTCAGCCGAAAATAAAGTTTGGGATTTAATTCTGAAACCACACAAGCATTTTTGCACAAACATTTGTGTAGGTGTGAACAACACAAACGTGTACTATATACAAACTGTATGGAATAGCTTCGGGTATCCCGTGCAGTTCCTGACACACCAGCGTTTGGGATAGTATAACTCAACACAAACGTAGTTCTGTATTAAACGTATGTTATGGGGTAATAATCTCAGACGAACATTCGTGGATAAGTGTTTGCGATAAAAAGGTCATCTCAAACGTCCGAGTTATCTTGTGCGTCTGCGCGGACTATCCATCGGCAACGGTTTCTGGCTATCGTGTGGAATAGGCCCCCCTATCGCAATTGAAGGCAACGGTTCCGATTCCCGTAGGCGACAGGGGTCAAAAACCGTTTGGATAGCTATCGCGCGCACTAGTGATACCTAATACGTCAGATTGTACTTGTAGATTGTTATATCGTAAGAGTCTAGTTTTAGCCGCAATTCATAGGATATATGCGCAAAGAATAAATTAAACCGAAGTGGTGTGAAGCAGCACCAAACCATTGGTTCTAGATCCTTTATTGCACAGTTTTACGAAAAGGTAAGCACTCGAACCAGCATTCAAAATTGATTTGTTTATAAGTATATGGCATGTGGCACTAATTTTTATCATGTTCTTTTTATCATGTAGCAAAAGCCATGTCTCATTGATTTTTATAAGTCAACCCACACGAGGAAAAAGGATGAGGTGATGAGTCCGGAAGCAGCAATAATAAGCATTATGTAATGTTTGGAATTCACATGTTGCAGCAGTAAAAAATACTAATAACGGTTCAATCATATTGCAGAAATAAATGCAGGACAAGAAAAAGGCAACTCAAGAATAAGGTGCGGAAGGAATAACAGATATGGAGATTGTTGATGAGGTTTTCAAAGAGAAGAGCAAGTCAAGTACATTCCTTGCAAGCATAGGAGTGTCATCTAGCTCAAGGCAGAAATCAACATCTCATGAACACATCAAAGAGCTTGAACAGAGGCTTCAGACTCAAGAGCTAGCAGCGAGATCGACAGCTGATAGGTATCAAGAAGAAATGAATGCAATATTGGAATCACATCAACAGGAACTACATGACCTCAAAATGAAGTAGGAAGAAGAAATTACAGCTATCAAGAGGGAACAAGCGCAGCAAAATGCAAATGTGGTGGCCAGGAAAAACTAACTGGATTCAATGATGAAGTTCATGCTATGCCAGTACAATTCCAATGAGCCCATGTTGCAGCTCATGTTGCAGCCCATGTCGCAGCCCATGTTGCAGCTCATGTCGCAACCCTGATTGTGTTCTTCGTCGTGGAACTTAGGTTTTCTTATTATGGTTTTTTTAGGGTTGCGTTCTTATTATGGTTGTCATAGCTGGTACTGTGTTTTCTCATTTGGATGATCATTATCTGTGATACAATTATGTAATGCATGTCTGTTTGAGCGTTAATGATAGTTATATTGGTCTCATTTTCATATTTTATTCAATTTTCAAACTGTAATATACGATAAAGTGATGTGACAATTATAGGATCGTCACCAAGTCCGCGACCCACATGTAAGTTGCTACGTCAGTACCGCCTGGACCCGCTTGTAAGGCTCCACGTCAGCATTTTCTGGGTCCATATGTTAGAACAGTTGACCAGTCAAGAAAAACGACCATCTTATTATTGAGGGACACGTAAGGCAGTTAAATTACATCCAAGCCCACATTAAAAGCAGCCACGTCAGCAAAAAATGGTGGGCCCATTTGTCAAAAAATTGATCACACGAACAAACGGGAATGATAACAGGTGATGAATTACCGTCAACAGAAACGAACTTGCTTGGCGTTAAGCCAGTATTAGATGACCGTTGTGCCCCGTCATCGAAGGTAGGAAACTTTGACGATCCTAGTGTTGTGACCTAAAAAACGATCTTAGGCGACGAAAAAAGTGGTACCGTCGTTATTTTTATTTTTTTGACGGCGCGTCAGTGACGGGTCGATTGACGGAGGCAATCCGTTGTTAGCGTATCATTATTGACGAAAAATGCTTTACCATGACACAAATAACCCGTCAGCTGATATCGTCGATTTTATAGTGGTTAGAGCATCTCCAACAAAAGCGCCATATATGCCGCATGCGCTAAAAACTACCGATTTAGTGCGCGGAGGCTAAAAACAACGCTCCAGCAAGCACTTCATAATTTAGCGCGATGTAAAAGTTGTCCAGCGCGTGGGTAAATGTTGGACTGCGAGCTGCATATTTTGTGCATCAGATTGTGCGCGCTGGGAAAATTTAAGCTGCCATGGGTGGGACCGCCGGATTGGGCGACGTATTGTTGTGCATCTGAAAAACCTCTTCATCACTCCCGCGCGTAAAAACACCATTTCGGTGTCGCATAAAGTTTTTAGCACGCCGTGCTACTGTGCGCCTGTTGGAGATGCTCTTAGTATTTATTTATTCAGAGTAATTGCAAGATTAATATCCATCCATGATACTAAATGGCAAATAAACTTATTATTGAATAGGATCATAAAAACATGTCTATATGAGATATTATGTTTTCGGGCCGTGCAGAGTCAAACTTTTAAACTTATATATTGGTATCTATATAATATTGAGATTAACTATATGTAAATGATATTAGTACATAGACTAAAAAATGATTTTATATTTTGTCATTAGAATTAGTGGTCAAGTTTTTTTTCCTGATAAGAGAGAGTACTTTCTTAGTTGCTGATCACTGAACGCTTCTCATAATATGCCCGTGCTATTATTTTTTTGATATTGAAGCAAGAATGCCAATGACATGACGGAAGGTTTGTACGTTCGTGTGCCTAGTGAGCTTCGTGTCTTTGGCATGGAAGATTTATTATACTTTCTCTAAGTTTTGGTTTGTAGAGATGAATTTCCTTAAAACAAAAAAAACGATCATATTGCAAAACATACAGGCTTTGAAAAAGGGAAAAGCTACAGGCTAGAGTTTGTGTGTTTGTGCGATGTAACTTACTGTAATAAGTTTTGGTTTCAACAATATGTATCAATGCCTGGTGTTATGTTTTCAGAGAATGACGAAAGCGGTGCAAGGAGCCGACGACATTTCCAATGTAAGGTGGTGATGGAGCAACGACCGTGCACTTAACGGCTAGGCGCAGGGCCATGAGGGCGCCATCCAGGAAGGCAGTAGTGAAGCCGGGGGATGCACGGCGATAAGGGCGCCGTCCAGTAAGACAGTGGTGTTGGCTAATGGGCGAAGGTCGCTTTATACGAAGGAAACGATGCCGCCGGCGATTATGATTCTTTCAGCAGAGATTTGTTTCTTCATTCATGGCCCGCGTTGATTTGTTTCTTCATGGTCTGCGCAATTGTAGAGGTTTCGCATGCGTACGCGTGAGTTTGTATTTTTTTTCTGCAGTGGAGTATGGTCGGTCCGTATAAATTAGTAAATGCACATAAAAAATCGATCAGGTAAGACTTGATAATTAGATTGGAATGAGCGGGCCCAATCGTGCGATTATAATTGTTCCGTGTATGTTTTTCGGGTACATTTAACGAAGATAAAGTTTGTTGTTTTATAAGTAGTGAAGAAATAATCGAGTAAGAATACATTTGTTTTTGTACGCAAATGTGAAAAAAAATCCTACTTGAGGAGGTTTCTCAAAAAAAAACAATCAGACAGTAACAAAATCTTTCTTTTTCTCGGCTAATATCTTTGTTTTGTATTAATGGCTATTTTCTATAGCTTGTTTGTTGCTGCCTGGACTTTTTTTTACGTGACAAACAAAATACAAAAAATAAACAAAACAAACAATCGAGAACAGTTTCTTTGGATTGATTTATGATGCGTCATAGTACACGTGACATAGAGTACATGTGACATATGAGGTCTAGACAAACCCAGTTTTAAAACTTGCGGATGTATCAAATAGAGACAGATCAGGGGTCATTCAGAAGAGCAGCATCAGCAAGACAGCAAAAACAGCGTCCACAGCAACCCACATGGGCACCACCACGGCGAGCCCCCTCCCTGTCGTCCCGCCGGACAGCGGCTCGTAGTGCGACGGCGGTACTTGTGGGAGTCCGCGGCCGTGCCCTACGGTGACGCCGAACCGCATCCCCCGCCGGCAGTGCTCTCCTTCGCCGCAGTCCGAGAAGAAGTAGTTTGGGCCCTCTGCAGCTAGCATCACCGTCAAGAACGCGTCCTCTGCCTTCCACCCGCCGCCGATGGCGCCACCGTCGTAGCTGCAGAGCTTGTATACCGTGGCGTTGGTCGTGTGCACGACTGTGTTATCCATGCGGGTCCTGAAGCCTGTAAATGAACGATGAAATGAGGGCAATTCTCTTTAGACAACGGAGCTTAAAGAGATTTGGAGTTGCCCTCTGCACGACAAAGATGAAGGAAATGCAGTGAAAAAAGACCAGGTACTCCCTCCGATCCATAATAAGTGTCGCTCATCTAATACAAAATTTGTACTAGCTTAATAGAAAATGTGCGACACTTAGTACAAAATGTGCGACACTTATTATGGATCGGAGGAGGGAGTAGTACATACTGGGGTAGTCGCCGAGGTAGAAGGTGCGGTTGGCTGCCCAGGCCGAGTAGTTGGCCGCCGAGGCATTCGCCTTGCCGTCAAACAGCCACCCGGCACTGTCGCCGACGGTGTGGTTCGCGCCGAACGGTGGCAGCGCCGGCGCCGTCGTGTTCGGGCTTGCCGTCGTATTACCTGAAGCTGCCTTAACAGTTGGGGAGACTGCAGCGAGGAGTAATCCTACTGCCATGGACGTTGCCACAAGATAGCTCATGGCATGCATCATCATGGAGGAAATTGCTGATGCTTAAACTGCTACCACCAGTGTTGCGTACTCGACTGATAAGTTGTTGATGAGTCTTGTAATCTGGTTGTAAACTGGCGTGGTTATTAATATTGTAACGCGTGATGGGGTTGTCAAGGGTGGCATGAGATGGGGTCGGCGCCGTCCTGGGTATGGGATTACTGCTGCAGGAACCTGGATACTGGGTATCTATCATTCTATACCGTGAATGGCCGGTGATGAGATCTAGTATAACATCTTTGTACTCCCTCCGTTTTTATTTACTCTGCATATTAGAGTTGACTGAAGTCAAACTTTTTAAAGTTTAACCAAGTTTATAGGAAAAAATATAAACATTTACTATAATAAATTCATATGGTGTGAAAATACATTGAATAATAAATCTAATGGTATTGATTTGTTATTGTATATGTTAATATTTTTGTTTATAATTTTAATCAAAGTTTAGAAAGCTTGACTTTGACTAAAGCTAATACGCGGAGTAAATAAAAACGGAGGGAGTACTAAATGAGCGACATTTATTATGAATCGAAGGGAATACTTAAATAACTAATTATGGTGTTTGATTGAATTGCCTTAGACCTCGCCTACTGACCTATAGGCTGCCGAGAGATAACCTAAACTGGTAAGTAGTAACAAACACAGGCAGACTTTCTCTCCTCCTCTCCCCTTCCTCGTTTTCTCTTCCTCCTCCGTTGAGAGTCCACCAGCCAGATCCGTGTTGATCCAGAGCCTATCCCGGCCGCGCTGCTGTTTGGCGTTGGCGAAGGAAAGACATTGACATCACAGTGCATAGTAGTAGTTCGTTTTGCATCATGCCATGGGAGCAGGGCGGCGCCAAGGGTATTCTTGGGTATTCGGTTGAATACCCAAGATTTTGAAAAATCACTATATTCTTTATGAAACATGCGATTTTTTTATAAAACAGATATTTTTTAGTAAAACAATGACGATTTTGGTAAAATGAATACCCCTCCAAAATGAATACACACCCTTTAAAACCTGGCGCCGCCATTGCGTGGGGGCGTCGCTTTCGGATTCGGCGAGCAATTTTCTGCGGGCACCTTGGTTGCCTTCAGATGCTCCTCCGTGGTGGAGGAAGGCTGAGGTTGGCAGATCTACCGATCTCCCTTCAATAAGCTGTGCAGATTTGTAGTGGCTCTGAATTTTTTCCTTGCTGGCTATGGTGGCGAGGGGGAGGAAGCTGGTGTTGCTGCGGGCTCGTGTGTGCTGAGTGCCTGGGAGACTATGGTTCATGCGATGTTTGCAGCGATTGCGACGAGCTTGTGCCTCAGCTATCAGCGACCAAAGGGGTGGCCCCGCTGCGCTCGAGTCTTTCTTCTCGGGCTTTTTCTTCCTCCTTCCTTGGAAGATCTTCCTCAACTTCAACGCGGTGGTGATCGCCAGTGCTTTCCCAAGTGGTGTCGTCCCTGGTGGAGGCGCAGGAGCCGCAGAACATGCAGAAGACGAACAAGGATGCGATGATGAGGTTCACGTGTGAGAACCCTAAGTACGTGCATTACAAGCAGGAGCTCTTATGGAAGTGGGAGATGATGAAGAAGAAGTCCGACGAGGCTGGGCCGTTGACGCCCTCGATGGCGAGGGTTAAGAAGGCTGAGGCCGAATCTTTAAGTTTAAGTTAACAAATGCAATGTTTAAATATATTTTTACATCATCTGTTGGGTAGCTCGTGCCTTGTATATATTTAGAGTTGCACACTTTGGATGATGTAAAAAATAAAAATCATGTTTTCGATGATGTATAATTTACGTCAAGTATTTTTTTTACGTTTGTCAATGCTCTAAGCCTACTACACGTACTTCATTCGTTTTTTTTACTCTGCATATAAGGTTTATCTGAAGTCAAACTTAATAAAGTTTGATCAATTTTATAGGAAAAACTAACAATATTCATAGTATGTGGGTATCCCCAACCACCTGGCTAGGGATAGCCAGATTTGTGTTTGGTTGTGTAGGATAATAAATGGTTGAAGATAGCCACAAATATGTTTGGTTGCTGGACACAATAAAATCCCGTCGAACTCGTTGCCGCATCTTCACCAAACGCCCCGCCGCCGCGCCATGGCCAGCCCCATCCTCCTCTGCCTTGGCCGCCCCCACCCCCCCACCCCCCCCGTCCTCTTCCGCCCCGCCGCCGCGCCATGGTCGGCCCTGTCCTCCTCCGCCGCGCTGCCTTGGCCGCCCCCCGTCCTCCTCAGCCCCGCCGCCGCGCCATGGCCGGCCCAATTCTCCTCCGCCGCGCTGCCTTGGCCGGCCCCGTCCTCCTCCGCCCCGCCGCCGCACCATGGACGGCCCCGTCCTCCTCCACCGAGCTGCTTTGCCTCCCCCCCCCCGTCCTCCTCCGCCCCGCCGCCGCGCCATGACCGGGCCAGTCCTCCTCTGCTGCGCTGCCGTCCTCCTTCGCCCCGCCGCCGCACCAGGGACCGCCCCATTCTCCTCCGCCGCGCTGCCTTGGCCGGCCCCCGTGGTGAAGATGTGCCAGTGGTGAGGGCCGTGAGGCGCGGACGACGGAGAGAGAGAGAGAAGTGCGCGCGGGGGAAGGGAGGAAGGGTGCCGGAGAAAACGGTTCGCGAACAAGATGGCTATCCATATCCGCGACATTCTCGCGGATCCGCGGAGCCGGAATTTCAAGGCATATTCCAGGAATCTGGCTACCCATATCCCTTCTTGCCCATAAACCAAACATGTGGTATCCCATAAAAACTTGGCTATCCCTATCCTAGGAGTGTTATCCAGTGAACCAAACGCACCCTAATATCATTTGATATATCATGAAGTTAATTTTCATATCAGATAAACTTGATATTGTAGATGTTGATATTTTTTAATATAAATGTGCTTAAGTTTTATAAAGTTTAACCATGAAAATCTTATATGGGAGGAAATACATCGAACTCACACACAGCATAGAACAGGCCCACTGTCATGCACACCTTCATGTCACTTGACTGCCCGGTGGACCCGGGTCCACCTGTCTGTTGTCCGGTGCAACAGAGTCGGAACCGTGACAACTGACAAGGACGAGCCCCGCCGCCCCGCCGCCACAGAGAGGACGAGCCCCGCAGCCGGATCTTCAACGCGCCGCCGCTGCCTCCTCCGCTGGTTCGTCCCCAGGTGAGTCCTCCCCTTTCCTCTACTTCTTCACCCCCTTCCCTGCAAACCCTAGTGCTATGGCCGGCGGACTTCTTGCTCAGTTCTGCAGCAGTTGATGTCTCCTCTTGTCCCAACCCAGAGATTCGCCGATGTTCTGTGCTGCTAGGGTCAGCGACGTTATCAGGCATCCTGGGACGACGCGGAGTGGCGCCCCCCTGCCTGCCGTGCCGGAGACGGCTGTCTGGCCGACCAGCCAGGGCATCGCCGGCCGGCCCGCTACTTCTGGCCGATGACCGGCAGGCTACCGTCCACCGTCACGCCGCCCCACCGGGGCCAGGGGCCGGTAGCCGACGACAGCCATCCGCTGAGCAGGTCAACCTGCAAAATTGCCAGCCAACCGCCCCATTCTGCCTCGCGCACCAACCCAAGCCAAGCTACTATGCAAAATGCTGTGCTACTCCATCTTCTTTCCCTCCCTGAAACAAAAGCTAACACAAGGCATGGAAAACTTGTTTCCAAAAAAGTAGATTTAACAGATTGGCATAGTTGCGTGTGGTATGGCTGTACACGCCTTTAATTGTCGCCGGTGGCAATGGTACTTCTGAACCATGTAATTTGAGGATATCTACCAATGCATATATGGTCAGTTATAGGTAGATTTTATATTGTCGCATCACGCCTTCCCAAGCAGACATTATCTAGTCTGATTATATCATGTTAACTCCAGATCATTTGCGTTGTATCTTGCTTTTTCAGGTTTTTTTGTTTTTTTTGTCGTCGCTGTCGGTAGAACTGGCTGATTAGGTTTCTGTTTAACCTCATGGTGCTTTTAATTCTGTTTTGTCAAACTGATATCGACAACACTATTTAATTAGCTTATGCAGTACGATGGTTACCTAGAAAGTTGGTTTCTCTCTTTTCAAATATTAGCACTAGTATGACTGTATGAGCAGCCAGGTAACAATGGAGTAGTTTTGTGGTGGGTTTTGAGTCTTGATTGTTGCTACTTGCAGTTGATCTGCGTGTACATATGGCTGCATGCTGCAAGAAGAGATTAGTGATGGGAGCATGCTTGCTAAATCTAATTCTGCTATAGAGTTCCAGCTTATGTTTTTACTACAGTCTGTCTGCTAAACTATGCTTTGAGGCATCTGCAAATTTCTTGATATTGATGATATTTAATCATGCAAATGCCCAGGAGCAGTTTTTGACATTGATGTTGGAAGCATGTTGCTAATCTGAAATTGGAAAAACCTTTTGCTCTGGTTATGTAGACCATGCTTTGCTCCAGTTCTTAGAATCATGGGTCAAGCTAAATGAAATTTTGTATCGGCTGTATTTGATTTCTGAATGCAAAAAAAGTTATATTAAGGGGATCAAAATTCTTGTTTTGGAGGCGAGGGGCGATGTAGCGAAAAAATAAAATGTTAAGGGGTTATATACTCATTTTCCCCAGCTGATTCGATTATTCTAGTCTTCCCCAGTTAACGGCGGAAGGGCTGACGAGTCAACAAACTTGGAGATGGTGTCAGTAACGGCGACATTGCCGGCGGCGGGGAAGCGGAAGCGAGATCTCTCCGAGGACGACGTGTACCTCATCCTCCACAAGTCCGTCCTCCTCCTCCTCACCCTTCGCGCCACAATCTCCCCGGTCTGCCCTAGCTAGGGATTTAGCGCGCCGCTCAATCTTTCTGCAGGTACCCGCCGGTGATAATCTTGACGGTGCTTCAGGAGGTGGCGCAGCATTATGATAAAAGGAGCATCGATTGGAGGGCGCTGGTGGCCAAGACGGCCACGGGGATCACCTCCGCCCGTGAGTACCAGATGCTCTGGCGCTACATCGCCTACCGACATGACTTCATCGAGAGCGTCGACGCCGGCTCCCAGCCCCTGGTTTGTACTCCTGGACTATTTCGCCAGTTTAATTTCAACTAGCTTCAGTTGTGTCTTCTGGCTAGTATTGTCGTGTGAGGAACTGTTAGATCTTAAGAGGTTGGAATACAGAAATTCAGTTTGTTCCACTGTTGCTTTATCTTTTGCTAACTGTATTGTGGTGCTTCTGTTGCCCTGATTGATGATTGCAGGGCGATGAGAGCGACTTGGAATGTGAGATTGAACCCTCTCCTAACCCGAGCAACGAAGCTTTAGCTGAAGCCTCAGGGTTCGCCAAGGTACCACATTTTATTTTCATCCAAAGCATTTCTGTCTGTATTGTAGCTGATATGTTTCATTTTCCTATCAGATGCTCCTTTTGGATTTAGGATGCCACCCATTTGCCTTAGTTATCTCTGTTAATTAGGAACCCAGAATCCCGGATATATGAACTTAAACACCATCGGTGTATTTAGTAATTTATTGTTCTTGTATTTGATTCTTTGACCAAGCATATCCGGGATCGAGTGCGAGTTGTGCATGTCTTCTGCTTAAGGTCATTAGGACCTTATTTTTCTTCCTAAAAAACGCTAAACTTTCAATATTAGTTCGATCCAAACATATTGATTGAACTGCACTAATCTTGTGAAGGGCTTTGTGTCCATCCCATGTAGGACCTCACTCATATCCATGACTAGTATACTAGTTAAAACTGATCTGACTAATGGTGGTGATACAACTAAAATCCATCATGTCTTGCTATTTTACAATGCAACCTTGACATGATCTGCAACCAATTCCTTCTCATATTTGCATTGTTAAATCAAACATAAAATACTTGTTTTGTTGAAATTGTACTTTCTTGTTGAACACTAGCCCCAGTTTTTGTTGAAGATTGATAATAGCCCTAGTGCCCTAATTTGAGCTTTATTCTTTATAAGTTGGTTAGATACTGATTCTTTCACATTTTTCCTTTATTTACGCTAAAAGAAGTGTAAGAACAGCTTCCTAGCCGAATAAAAGGTTTTTAAAGTCAAACCTAGCGGCCTTGCAATGGTAAGTGGTCCAATCTGAGAAGTGTTTTGTTAATAAAAAGTACTAGCCGAAAAGTGGTTCCATTTAAGTAGTCTGCTCTGAGAAAGAGTTAGATCTTATTAATCGATAATCTGAAAGTCTTTGTCATAAAGGGACATAAAGAAAGAAAACAACAGTCTTGGCAATACATCAGTACAATCTACATATTATAATCTTGTTAACAGGCCAGATATTTTTCTTAGTAATTATGACATTGCACCAAATTACCCAAACAACTCAATCTTGTATTCATTGGAAAACTTTAATGGTAATGCCATGTTTCCAATTATCTCATTACCACGGCAATATTTCTAGTAATTCTCACATTCCTTTCAATCTGGTTTTCTTAGAACCAAATGCTCCCTTAAGGTACTATAGGGACCGGAATGTGCACTTTAATAGAATTAGAACTAACACCCCCTCGATACTTTTAGCACTGAAGATGCAGTTTACTTTTTAGTATGAGCCTATTGAAGGCTGATTGATGCAGAATGTTGGCTCCGCTCAAAAGCTTGATTGATGCCTCGTTATCAAATGGAGATGAGGTGTTTGACTAGAAATCATAGGACAGTGAACAGTTTTGGCTGTATGATACGTATTGATCAATGAAGATCCTGTTCGCATGAGTCATCCAAGTTTCTTATTCTGTTACAAAGAGTGTAAAGGTTCATTTTATTTTATTACAAGATGGACTTCCTATAATGCCTCGCAGAGGCACAGGTCAGTCTGAAGTTTCACGAACTTAAAGTTGTGCCTACAGAAAACTGACTGATCTACCAATTCTGCAACTGCAACTATGGGTAAATCTCAACCTTTATACGCAGAAAGAAAATAAATTAAAGGGCCATAATGTTTGCCCCCTCCAGTTACAGAAGGGTGGCTATTATGTTTGCCCCCTCCTGTGACGGAGGAGTGGCAGTACATGATATGTGCAGTCAAACCTTCTAATCTGTGGCAGTAAAGATCTTTGGGATATTAAATTAGACAGATGAAAATAATAATCATAGATTTTTCTCCATAAACTAAGAAATTTGTCTTATCCATAAAGCATCTTTTAGTTGAATGTATTTGATTCCTATTGCAAAAATCAAGTATACTCACACTTGTATTTGAGGACCATGTCTACGCACAAAATGTCGTCCTTCTATCAGTGGGAAAATTAGTCTATAAAAAAGGCACAAGGATTTGTCAGCATAGCAGTTCTTATGCCAGCTTCCATTTCACTTAATAACAACATAAAGAGTCGTCATTTTATGGATAAGACAAATTTCTAGTTTCGTTAGCAATTTCGTATTAATTTGTAACTATGTCGAGTGTCATGCAGTCATGCCATGTATTATTTTCTCTGTTGCATATTTGCACTACAATTTTCTTGATATCTTAGATATGCTCAATGGCACTTGATCCTATCATCATATAAATTGCAGATCTTAATGTATGGATCTTCACGTGAGCAAGGTTCTAGTCATCGTGCTAACTCAGAAGTTCCTCTGCTAAGCACTCCAAATGAGAAGATAACGCGTGTTCCATCCGACAAACAGCTTGCTCAGAGCCATCGTCTAACAAATGGCACAGGTCCAGTTTCCAACTCAAAACAGGCATCCCATACAGGGTTATCTCCTGATCCTTTTGATGGAAATGGACTTCATAAAAAGACAAAGAAGCCCAAAGCATGGACTAAGGAAGAGGATGCGGACTTAACGGCAGGTGTACGTAAGTGTGGTGAAGGAAATTGGCTGGACATTCTGCATAAATATAACTTCGATAACACAAGAACTCCTGTTCAATTGTCTCAGGTAACTCTATGGTCACCTTGTAAATTGCATACTAGCATCTATTACTGTGCTCCAGTTCATCCTTGTTTACATCCATTTAGTTTTCCTTCGTCTTCACGACTTATAATAAATTGGTAACATGTTTCTTAAAATGCAAGGTAAGTAGGCAAATACATGCGCTTCTTGTTGCAATAGTTATGTTGCTTTACTTGTAACCTATGCCTGGATTATATAAAGTTCCATCTCAATCATACTTGGTCTGTTTGTTTAGTTCTCATTTGCATATAACTGATCTATACTATAATGGTTACATGATGGGACATCCGTTTCTCCCTGTGCACATATTTGTATGTAGAGTAATAATTAGGTAATGTGTATTATTGTTTCCAGAGATGGGCTTTCATTTGCAAGCGTCAAGGATCAACCAAGCCCAGTAAAGCTAAACTAGTCTCCGGGGGATTTGATATAAAAGCTACCCAAAAGGCATTCTCTATGGCTCTTGATATGCCTATGGGGAAACCTACATTGTTTACATTAAGATCAGGTATTTATAAAATTCTTATACATTGTCAATACAGCTCTCTCATTTAGAATAATAATGCTTCTTTGCTAAAGTATCAACAGTTCAAACAATATTCTATAGCTTCATTGGTATATCTGAGATGTAAATCCAATCTGGCATTTTTGGAGTGTGCCTTGTGCCAGGCTTTGGTGCTCATTTAAGCTTTTTCATGTAGGCGCTTCACAACAAAGCACTCAACATCCTGCTCCAGTATTTGGTGCTGCGGCACCTGAGTTAAAATCTGCAACATCCTCTTCATCACCCCCGTTGCCAGTACCAGTGCCAATTGCAGCCCCTCTGCCTGTGCCGATACAAGTGCAGGTTCCACTTCCTCGGGTGCAACAAGCTCCTGCTCAAGTTGCACCCTCAAGAGTGTCAAATACTTCAAACAAGTCACGGAATAGCTCTAAGAAGCAAACTGCACAAGCAAATCCTGCAAATGCTCCTTCCTCGATACAAGCTGCAGCTATTGCTGCTGGTGGACGAATCGCCACAGCAAGCATTGCCACCAATTTATTGATAGCTGCACAATCCGCGCAAGCTGTGCGCATAAGATCTCGAGGAAAGGGATCTTCAAAAACTTCTACAAGGTCTAAAGCATCCACTATGGCCAGTGAGCCTGGAACACAGCCTGTCAGCGCTCAACACACAGAACTTCCAAAATGCAGTGCCCCTACAGCATCTCCTCTGGTTTTGATACCACAGTCAACTGAGCAAGTTAATGTTGTGCCAGAAGTCACAGGAGTTAATCCCCCAGAACAATCTGCTAGTGCACATTTGTTGGAGCCTGATAGAGCAATGAGTACCACACCAGTGTCTGGCCCATGCGACAATATGGAGATGGACGGCGACTCTACATTTTGTGTAGTCACGATGGAGGACCTGTTTCCTGAAGACGTCAAGCAGCCAGAGACGATGAATCAACCAGAGACGGTGAAGCAGCCAGAGATGGTAGATTCCAAAGCTGAGGAGATCATAGATCCCAAGGATGCTGACATGCTGGAGTTCGATCGCTTTGTTGCCCAAGGATGCTTGACTACAGATTATTTGGATAAGAGCAAAGGTGTCAAAATTGCTCCTGGAACTCAAGGTGCTACTGCCAGCCAGAAGAAACAACCGGAACAGCCACCTACAGTTGGGAAAAGCATCCCCGTGTTTGCTAGAGCATCAGAAACCGTGAAGAAGACCAAAACTCTAGCTTCGCAAGGGGCGACTTTTCCATCAATAGTCACCTCTGGTGGCCTTGTTGGCACAGGCAATGCTGGTGTGCTGAGTAAAGCAATATATCGGAAGCCACCTGGTCCAGGCACCACAGGAAAACAAAATAGGTGCCAAGAAATCATGGCCCAGAAGCAGCATGCCATGAACTCAAATAGTAGTGCAATGACCAAGAATGCGGCACGCAGCACCGGAACACCAGCCAAGAATGCGGCTCCTGGCACCGGAACACCAGCCAAGAATGTGTCTCCAGCCACCGGAGCACCAGCTAAGAATGCGGCTCCCGGTGCCAGAGCACCAGCCAAGAATGCGGCTCCAGCCAGTGGAACAGCAGCTAAAAATGCGGCTCCCATCACCGGAACACCAGCCAGTAATGCGGCTCCTGGCACTGGAACAGCACCAGCTAGGAACTTGCTTACCGGCAACATGATGGTCATTCACAGCATATACTATCTATACAAACCAGCTAAGCTCTCGCCTATGCCGTGCGTTCGCATTGCTAGCGGAGACTCCCTTCCTGGCTGACACATGTGTGAACTTTTTACCACATAACCAATACTTCGTACGGTATAACCAATGCAAAGTTAACACGTTACAATTCTACAATGGAAAAGACTTGCCACTATCGATCTTCTTTTTGGGTTTAATGATATTAAAATGATATTGTCTCCACAACTATAAACTAAAATGCTACTCCCTCCATTCCAATTTATAGTGCGCCCATGTTTTTCGAGGTGCAACTTTAACCGTAAATTTGACCAACAAGATCGATTGTGGCGGGAACAAAAATTATAACAATGAAAAGATGATTTTTCACTGGTATAATTTTTGCTCCCGCCGTAATTGGTCTCATTAGTCAAATTTATGGTCAAAGTTGTAGCACGGAAATCGAGGACGCACTATAAATTGGAACGGAGGGAGTATTACCTTTGATCCATTTACTTATCGCTTAAATAGATATATGTAAATGTATTTCAATACTTAATACATAAATTTAAAAGCGTGGATAAAAAAAGCTACTATCTCTGATTCATACTAAAATAAAAAAAGCGTGGATAAAAAAAGCTACTATCTCTGATTCATCGACCACAAAGCTAAATGAATGTATTTAGCACTAAATATTCCGCAGCCGACAGTGTCACATTATTTTCTTCAATGACGACCACAAAGCTACCATCGATCATTACTTTCATTGCTCAAACAGATATATCAAGATGTATTTCAGTACTAACATACATTTATGTAAGAGAGTGCCACGTTTTTTTTGCAACCGGCAACGGAAAAGCTACCATTGACCCTCATTTTTGCTATAACTAAAAAAATGAAGTGTGACCGGCAACGATGAACGTGAATTTGCTGCAACCACCGACTAAATTTGTTGTCACCATGTGACGACAAGCGTAGCTGGCAACGATGGTTCTATGATTTTTGTTGCAATTGTGCCAAGAATTGAAAGAAAAACAATACATAGACGCAGAAGGTAAATTTTTGCTACGACCGATGATTCATTTTATTGTAATGGTTGTCGTGTTAGGCCGCATAGTCCGAACGGCTAAAATTTGGTCAGCCGACGGGCGCCTAGCATTCGCCTTCTAGAATCGAGGAAAAGTTAATCCTACTTAACGCATATTTCTAACTATAAATTTTCTATTCCAATGCTTTGACTAACTGTAACACCCTCAGTGTCATGTAACAGTAATCACTTTTGATTAATGATAATTACTGTTGCTAATCTCACTTTGATCGTCTTTGCATATGATCACTCCAAAAATCCTTTTGGTTGATATTAGGAATAATGTGATAAATAAAACTTTGTCCAAAAATGGTGCAACCAATTTTGTTAAATGCTTAAAAATCAGTGGACCATGTTAAACTAACATTGGATATTTATTGCTATATTGAAATATTGCAAACAATTCAAACTAGTGCTAAAACAACCCCTTTCACTAGTTGCATAATATAAACAGATATTAAATGATTTTATAAAAGCTCCAAACTTTTTGTAGCAGTTGTCCTAAATGTAACAATAATATTGGAGCAGGTTACAAGTTTTACAAAAAAATGTTAAATCAACTAAAACAAATAAAAAACAGAAAAGAAAGAAAAATAAAAATAAAAATAAAATTTTAAAGGCTATCTACCGCCCTGGGGCGCAACCCCCCACTAGGCCAGCACGTCCCACCTCACCCTGGCCGGCGCTGGACAAAAGGCCCAAGCACTCCCCAGGGTCAACCCCCACCCCATCGATCCCTCTCTCTCTCAACCCCCACGACACGAGAGCACGTCAGAGCCCCGATCCAGATCCCTGGGCGCCCCCTCCAAGATCCGGCGACCCCCTCCCCACGTCGCCGGCTCGGCGGACTCCAGCGAGCTCCTCGGCCGCCCCCTGACCTCCTCGCGCGCAGCCCCTCCGCCCCGGGCTCCTCCTCCCCTGCTACCTCCTCCGTCGGCGCCCCCGAAACTGGGCCTCCCCGGCAGCAGTGCCCAGCCGCGACGCCCCAGCCCCCCCTGTGAGCTCTGCTGCATCTTCCCCCCCACGCTCGATTCAGGCCTAGGGCGCCGCCGTAGCCCACCCCCCCTCGCCGACGCCGACCACCGGGCCGCCATGGCCGAGCACCCCCTCGTGCCTGCTCTGCTGCGGCCGCGTGCCCACACAACCCTGCACCGCGCGCGCGAGCCCCCCCAGCCTCCCTGCACCTCCGGTCGCCGCACAACCCTCCCCTTGCCGTGCGCACCACCCCCACCTCGCCGGGGCTGGCCGGATGCCATCGTCGGCCGGCTATGCGTGCGCCATGGGAGAGCCCTCCCTGTTAGCAGTGGGTAAACCTACTGACAGAGGGCCCCCACCCCGATTTAGCCCCTAATCTCTAACTAAGCAAATGTTAAAAAGTGTTAGATAAAAAAAATGTGCTAATGACATGTGGGGCTTACCCCCTTAATTAACTACTGATTAATTAAAACATTAATTAAACCTCCTGTGCAAATGACATGTGGGCCCTGCCTATTTTAGTGTTAATAAATTGCTTAATTAAAACAGTGTGTGGCTTACATGTGGGCCACCCCCACTGGTAAATAATTTAATTAAATTGATTTATTAATTGAGTCACTAAGCAGTGGGACCCACTGGTCAGGTTTGACCAGTCAACACTGTTTTGGATAATGTTACTAAAATAATAAAAGAAATTATTAAAAGGGATTTTTAAATGTTTTAAATTGATTAAAATTTATAAAATCAATATCTTTTAATCCGTAACTCGGATCAAAAAAGTTTATACATGAAAATTGATCAGAAAAATATAACGAATACGGATACGCTACCCGTATATCAACCACACCCCTCTAACATACTGAACATCGAACCGTCCCCCTCCGGATCGTCTGTCCGATGAATTGTCCGGTACTCATAAGGTATCCGAATGAATTTATTCCGAACACGAAAGTTGTCCGGAATGGTTCAACTAGTCCGGATACATCACCCATACGTTTGTCGGATGTCCACGACACCTCCGGCATGATCTTTCCCCCTCCGGACACCCTAACCGGTAATTACCCGGAACTGGCAGTTCATCCCCGGATGAATTTCCGTTCCGAGCAATGTGTATCGTACAACGTTAGAGCATCGTTAACATTTCATATGTCATGTCTTGTATTTGTATTGCTATCATTGCCGTGTATTTATTGTTTCTCCCCCTCTTTTATTGTCCGGTAGTCTCGACGTCCGCTGCTGATGCCCCTGTGATCGACTACTTCGTCGACGACCGTACCTCTACCGTCGAGCTTACAGGCAAGCAGAGCCATTTCCTTCCCCAGATATCGCCTATCTTTCCGTATTTTCTTGCACTAGGCATATGCTGCTGCTACGTTATAATCCTACTCAATTGCATAGCCTCTTTTTGTCGCCCCTTGATGTACTTTCTGTTATCCCATGCCGCCTATTATATATATTATATTCAGCAGTGAACCCTGCGCCTTGTTAGTCAATAGGATTAGATAGCGGGCCGTGATCACTCTGGGATGATCGCGGATACGATCCATTACAACTGCTACAGGTACGGTTCAGAGCAGACACCGACTCGGCCCCCTACGTCGGATCTGCCGAGCCACTTCAAGTGTGAGCGATCGGGGAGAAATCCCCGTACTCCACTCGTGGTCGACTCTGTATATCCGTCTTAGGGTTCTGAACCACGGTTGTCCTTACAGGTAAGGAGTCGGGTGACCCAACGGTGCCCGCGCAGGTTATCTTAGCGGAACGACAGGTCAGGTGTATTCCACCGGTGTGCGGTGGGCCTGGTACTGTTCGTGGCCGAAGGATTTCCTGTTGTACGAAAGTCGAGCTTTTCGGAGCAAACGCGAGACAAGGTAAGGAGACGGTTCACCTTGTTGGTAACCGCACGAGTTGGTGGGACGACAGGGCAGGCACCAACGTTACTGGTGGTCCTGGCTGTTGTCGTTGTCCGCGACTCATTCAATAAGGGGCAACGATAATGGTTGTCTCGACAGAAAATTAATAAAATTCTTAACGGGTTCGGCGGATGACTTGAGTAGCCTTTTGGCTTGTACGCACTACCTATATGTGGGATTACGCGTTTGGGCGCCTCCGCAATGTAGCCTCGTTCGAAAGCTCTGAAAGACGTCCAGTTCAGCATTGCGGCAGGGACGGATCGCGCTGCGGCGTTGGAATTCACCCTCCTCGCAACGACCCGGAGAGCGAGGGCTGATAGGCCCATGACCCCCTTGCACTTAGGGCTGTAGACCGGCGGGGACCTCTCTGATGAGTCGTAGGATGGACTGCGTTGTGTCGGATAGCCTCGGTGGGGTGCTCCCTAACCAGGTGTACGCCACCCTGGAGATCCGAGCGTGTAGTGTCACACTAGTGCACCCCTGCAGGGAAGATTAATCTATCGATAGCCGTGTCCACGGTAACAGGACGCTTTATGCTGAAGCCAGATCCTATCACTACAAACTACTACTATTAAACTGTTGGTTCCGGGTTTTCTTCCTCGCGGGGATGTCGAGGAGGGGAACTCGGAGGCATTGTTAATTATGATTACAACTTATTATTATACAATGCTGCAGCAACTTCTGCTGCATTGTTACTTTATGCTTTATATAAACTGTTGGCTGATTCTTACCTCATGCTGCAAGACTCATCGGAAGATGCTAGTCTTCGATAGGCCTAGCTTCTTATCCTTATTCTGATTTCTACCTTGCAGCCCACTATATATAGCCTCCCCTTTCCATTTGATACATGCATAAATGCTTAGTAGCGGACGTAAGACTCGCGGGTATGCTAGATACTCACCTTTGCTTTATTTCCCCTTTTCGCTTTGCCTGATCGGCCGCTACAGTCGACGTTGGAGTCCAGGAGCAGAAGATCCCTGGAGCCCCCTACGACGTCGAGTTCCCGTTGACCAGGAGTAGTTCGGTGCATCCCAGGCAGGAGGCCTCGCCTTTTCGATCTGTACCTCTGATGTTAATTGTGCTAGCCTTCTTAAGGCAAAACTTGACTAACTATGTCTGTACTCAGATATTATGATTGTATGACTTATGTATTCAGGTCCGTGTGACCCCCTTCATTGTAATATATTTTGTTTATCCTTTTGTGTTTAGTGTTGTGCTGTGATATTCTCACCGTGGCACCTTGATCTCGATCATGTACCCTGCGTGTATGATTACTGTACATGATCGTAAATCGAGGGCGTCACAAGTTGGTATCAGAGCCGACTGCCTGTAGGAAGCCACCCCACCACTATGTAACACCCTCACTATCAGTGAACAGTAATCGCTGTTACTGTTCATCTGTACTATTCAAAAACTTTTGTTGATCAACTAGTTCAGTTCAAATTCAATTTTCCTTTGATATTGTTGCAAGCAAAGTGAACCATGGGCATTGATCATCATGGATGAAAACAAAGTCCAATCCATAAACATTTGAAATCAAATCAAATGCTCAAAATGCTTTTGATGAAATATTAAAAACAAAGTGGAATATAAACTTTTTCCAAAAATCTTGGAACCACTTTTATAAAATCCCAAATAATCACTGGACCAAATCCATATGGGTTTGGGTATTTATTGTGCTATGGAAAATTCTAAACCAATCAAAACAGTGGCCAAAAACCCTATTTAAATCATTTAATACTTGAATCAAATACTAAATGACTTTTAATATTGCCCAACCTTTTTGTGGCAGTAATATATGGTGTAACAATAAATATGGGACACATCCCATATTTTACAAAATGCCTAGATGAATAAAATGAATGCAAAAGGTAAAATAACAGAAAAGAAAAGTATAAACAAATGAAAAACATCTAAGTCCCGCCCAGGGCGTAGGCCCATACGGCCCACCCCCCTCCTCTCTTAATCCCCCACCTCCCTACTCCACCTGTCCATGGCGTCCGAACCAGGGACATGGCGTCGCCGGACCTGCCTCGCTCGAGCCGCTACAGGGCGAGGCGAAGATAAGAGCCCCCCTTGGAAACCTAGATCGAGATCCCCAGACCCCCCTCGCCCTCATCACCTTTCCCCCCCCTGCTCGACCCCGTGCGCTGCCGTGGGCATGCCCTCTGCCTGGGCGCGTCCAGCCTCCGCCCCGGAGACCTCCAACCTGCCGGAACGCCTCCTCGTAGTCGTCCACCTCAACTCCGCCTCGAGCTCGCGCCGGAGCGCCCTCCCCCTCGTCGAATTGCGCCCCCCTCTCCAGGTCGAGCTCGCCATAGCCTCCACCTCGCCGCGCCTCTACGGAGGAACCGCGCCGCCCCGGCCACTTCGACTCCACCGAGCCCCCCTCGAGCTTCGCCGTGAGATCCCTCACGCATTCCCCCCCTCTCCTGTACTCCGTTTTGGGCGCCGTAGGCCGCCGTCGTACCGCGCCCGGCCACCACTGTGCGCCATGGCCGCGGTCCCGTCCTCCACGCGCGCTCGCCGCCCGCTGGCAGGTGGCCAAGCCCTCCCGTGTACGCCCCCGGCCCGCCCGTTCCTGCGGGGCTGTACCCCGCCGCTCGCCGGGGCTCCTCTCGCCGGCGCGCTCCGGTACTCGCCGCCGGCGTGCTCTGTTCAGAGCCGTGGGCAACCCCACCCCCCTGTTTAGTTAAATCGGGGATTAGACCCCCCCCTAATTACCCCCAGCCCAATGACAGTGGGCCCGGCTGGGTTAACCCCCAGTTAACAACTAACCCCCTATTATTTTAAAAAGAAAGACTGTTAGTTTAATTTATTAGACTGACACCCGGGCCCCCCTTGTCATTATTTTTAATAAAATGTATTTAATTTAATACTAGAGTATGACATGTGGGTCCCCCCACTGAATAATTAGATTTAATTAGTTTATTTCTTAACTGTGTCACTGACCAGTGGGACCCACTGGTCAGTTAATTAAAATGAATTATTAATTGATTTAATAATTAATAAAAGAATTATTAAATAGAAAAGGATTTTTAATGTTTTTAAATTGATTAAAACTTTAAAATTCAATAACTTTTAAACCGTAAGTCAGATTCAAAAAATTTATACATCAAAATTGATCAGAAAAATACAACGAATACGGATACGCTATCCATACCCTCACCACACCCCCCTAACACACCGATCATCGACATTCCCCCCCTCCGGGCTGTTTGTCGATAATTCCCGGTACCGATAAAAAGTACCCGGATGAGTTTATTCCGAACACGAAAGTTGTCCGGAATGGTTCAACTAACACGGATACACCCCCCTTATGTTTGTCCGATACCCACGACACCTCCGGCATGAACCCTTCCCCCTCCGAACACCCTGTCCGGTAATCACCCGGAGCCGGTAGTTCATCCCCGGATGAATTCCCGCTCTGAGCCTGATACATCGTACTGCGTTAGAACCCCGTTAACATTCCATCTATCATGTCATGCATATGTTTGTATATTATTGCTGTGTATTTACTGTTTCCTCCCCCCCTTAATCTCCGGTAGACCCCGCTGCTACCGCCGACTACACCGCCACCGGGTACGACTACTTCGTCGACGACCCTGCCCCTACCGTCGAGCTTCCAGGCAAGCATAGCCATTCTCTTCTCCAGATATCGCCTATCTTTCCGTACATTTCTTGCACTAGGCATTGTTACTGCTGCTGCTACGATTGCAATCCTATTCAATTGCATAGCCTGATTTTGTCACCCCTTGATGTACCTTTCTTATCCTATGCTGCCTATTATAATTATGCTTATATTCAGCAGTGAACCCTGCGCATTGTTAGCTAGGACTAGATAGCGGGCCGTGATCACTCAGGGGGGTGAACACGGGTACAATATATACAACTGCACAGGTACGGTACAAAGCAGACACCGCCAAAGGCCCCTATCTGGGTTATGCCTAGTCACCTCAAGTGTGAGCTATCAAGGAGTAATCCTTGTACTCCACTCGAGGCTGACTTTGTCTTACCGCCATAGGGTCCTGGACAGCGGTTGTCCTTAAAGGTAAGAAAGTCGGGCGACCCAACGGTGCCCGCGAGAGGTATATCATCGGGAACGACAGGGAGGGTACGACCGACGTTACTGGCGTGCTTGGCCCCTGCTCGTATCTCGCGAGACATACCAAACCACGAAAGTCGAGCTCTACCAAGAGCAAACGCGAGACAAGGTAAGGAGACGGTTCACCTTGTTGGTAACCGCAGTGACTTGGTGGGACGACAGGGCAGGCACCGATGTACTGGTGGTCCTGACTGCTGTCGTTGACCGCGGGTCGGTTAAGTCGAGGCAACGATAACGGTCGTCACGCAGGTTAATTAAAATGCTAAATGGTTCGGCGGATGTCTTGAGTAGCCTTTTGGCTTGTACGCACTACCTACACGTGGGATAAGGAGTGTGGGCTCCCCTGCATCGTAGTCTCGTTCGAGGGTCTTTAGACGTCAGCAGTACCGCGGGCTGATTGCCGGGAAGTGGTGTTGTCTTCTCTTGCTCGAGTGGTGTATTTGTATTTGCTTTGATTTTGCTTCACCGGCCAGTCACGCACCGTGCAGGAGTACGTTCGGGTTAGGGTCCAAAGCCCGGCGTACATAGGATATAGTCCGGCGGATGACCTCTCTGTTGATTGCCGAAGGATGGGCTACTTTGTGTCGGATAGCTTTGGTGGAGCGTTCCCTAACAAGGTTCCCGCCACCCTGGAGATCCGAGCGTCGTAGAGTCACGCCAGTGCACCCCTGCAGGGAAGATTAATCTATCGATAGCCGTGTCCACGGTAACAGGACGCTTTATGCTGAAGCTGGATCTTACCACTAGAAACTACTACTATTAAACTGTATGGTTCTGGGTCTTCTTCCTCGCAGGGAGTCGAGGAGGGGAACTCGTAGGCATTATTATTATTAATCATTACAACTTATATTATTCAATGTTGCAGCAACTTCTGCTCCATTGTTATTACATTCATGTTATTGAACTGTTGGCTGTTTCTCTTCTCATGTTGCAAGACATCGTCGGAAGATGCTAGTCTTCGATAGGCCTAGCTTCTTACCCTTGCTCTGGATTTCTATCTTGCAGTCCACTATATATACAGCCTCCCCTTTCCATTGATACAATGCATAATGCTTAGTAGCGGACGTAAGACTCGCGGGTATACTAGATACTCACCTGCTTTATTTTCTTTAATGTTTTGCCTGATCGGCCGCTGCAGTCGACGTTGGAGCCCAGGAGCAGGAGTACCCCGGAGGCGGATACTACTACGTCGAGACCCCCGCTGACCAGGACCAAGAGTAGTTTCGGAGGCTCCCAGGCAGGAGGCCTTGCCTTTTCGATCTGTATCTCTGATGTTATTTGTGCTAGCCTTCTTAAGGCAAAACTTGACTAACTATGTCTGTACTCAGATATTATGGCTTGTATAACTTATGTATTCGGGTCCGCGTGGCCCCCTTTATTGTAACATATTGGTTTATCCTTTTGTGTTTAGTGTTGTGCTGTGATATTCTCACCGTGGCACCCTAATCTCAGTCGTGTACCCTGCGTGTATGATTATTGTACACGGATTGATTTTGGGGGCGTCACACACTACCTGGTAGAAGTTGAGCCTAGACTTTGAGAAAACTATTTTGCTAACTTAATATTTGGCTTACGGGCCCACATCGATGTCACTACGTGTGATATCTATGGTATTAGGATCCTTTTCTTCGTACCTATGCTCTGGGAATCTGCTCTCTTATCCTTGCTGGTAAGTTTTACAAACTCTGACATTAGGATCACGTTCTCTTGATTCCACCCGGCGTTCTGGTGCTTCCCCCATTGATTGAGTCGTGTCGCAGGAGTCATACCCCAGGTCCCGGACCGCGGATCCCATTCTCATTCTGGGCAGGTCGCGCGTCCTCTGGCATTAACTCCTGTGGCCAACAGTTTTCTTGCGGCGTAATGACATAGTGGAATCTATGTCGCGTCGTGTAATCCTTACCGTGGTCTGCGCGCCGCCTACTGAGTCCTTTTTCATTAATTTCTACGACGTTACGCTGTCCGATTTTGACCGACTGTGTGCAAAGATCTGTATGTCTATATGACTACTATTGTGTATCTACTGCACTTCTCGTTCATTGCTCATACTACATCATGTATGACTTCTTATCCTTGCAAATGCTTTGTCTGAACTAACCCCTGCTGTTCAGGAAGGATGGCTGACGATCCCCCACCTCCACCTTATATGGCCGCAGTACTGCAACAGTTTGATCTGAACCGTCAGTTTATGGCCGGAGTAATGACCCAGCTTTCAACTCAGAATTCCCCAATAACACTGCAGGAGTTCGTGCGCCTCAGTCCGTCCACCTTCCGCAGCTCCGCCAATCCTATTGATGCCGATGATTGGCTCCGTGATATTGCTTTTCAGATGGAGTCAGCTGATGTTGCCCCTGCCAGTTACCTCACCTTTGCGACGTATCATCTGAGGGGTCCAGCTGCTCAGTGGTGGGAAAGCCACCGGCTTGCATTGCCCGATGGAACTGTAACCATTTGGCAAGAATTCCAGTTAGCCTTCCGTGCATGGCACCTTCCTCAAGGTCTGATGGACCAGAAGAAGGAGGAGTTCCGCAAACTCCGTCAGGACCAGACGACTGTTGATGAATATCATAGGAAATTCCTTGAGTTGTCCCGCTATGCTGCGAGAGACGTCGCCACCGACGCTCGCAAACAAGAGAAATTCCGAGAAGGACCGCGTCCTGATATAGAGCTCGCACTTGTCCTTCATGATTGTGCGGACTTGGCCCTTGTCAACAAGGCTTTCCAAGTCGAAACTTCTCTGACTAAGCACCATGAGTCGCTCAAGCGTGCTCGAGATGCTGGCCCATCTTCGGGTCGGCCCGTTCAGAAACTTCGAGTCTGTCTCCCGCACAATGTTTTTCACCGGTCTGCTCCAACGCCAAGGCCGTCTTATGCCGCACCTCTTCTGCCTCCGCCTCCGAGACAGCTAACGATTCCGACTGAACAGCCCAATATTATGGCTCCGCCCCAGAACGATGGCTTATGTCGCCAGTGTGGAAAGCCAGGTCATCACGCACCTTGTCCTCCTGTTAGCAGAAAGAGAAGCTGTAGAAGCCATCATTCCAGTAACCGCAACACCAAACAGTGCACTATGAGTTGTGCTCAGGTCACTCATGTCAAGATGGAAGAAGCTCGCGAGTCCCCAAAAATAGTGATGGGCACTTTACTCGTCAATTCAACGCCAGCTTCTGTTCTTTTTGATTCCGGGGCATCGCATTCCTTTATGCCCCAATCGTTTGCTCAGTTGCATGGTATAGCTACGAAACCCTTGGCCACTCCTTTAGCGGTAAATGATGTTGGATCTCAGAGCCGTGCCACCATGATGAGCCCCGATACCACCATTGCAATCGTGGGTCTGTTGTTCCATGCTCCTCTTATTGTCCTGAAGTCGTCCAACATTGATGTCATACTCGGTATGGATTGGTTGGCGGCACATGATGCCCGTATCCACTGTGCCACTAAGACAGTTCAACTCACGCACCCTTCTGGCCAAAAGATTCTGTACTCAGCCCGAACAACTCAGCATGCCGAAGGCCAGATATATGCCCTGAATGCTTTGAATACCTCACCTCTTGAAGGGATCGAGAATGTTCCAGTTGTTCGCGATTTTCTCGACGTCTTCCCAGAAGAACTGCCGGGAATACCCCCGATCAGAGATGTCGAATTCGTCATCGACTTGAAGCCTGGCACCGTCCCTATTGCTAAGCGCCCTTATAAGATGCCGCCTCACCACCTCCTTGAACTGAAGAAGGAGATCGACACAACACTTCAAAAGGGATTCATCCGTCCAAGTTCCTCTGCTTGGGGAGCACCTTCGCTCTTTGTCAAGAAGAGCGATGGAACGAACCGTTTGGTCCAAGATTACCGACCTATCAACCAGGCAACAATACAGAACAAGTATCCGCTCCCTCAGATCAACGATCTATATGATCAACTTGCTGGATCTACGGTGTTCTCGAAACTCGACTTGAGGTTGGGTTACCATCAGATCCGGGTCCGCGAAGAGGACATCCCGAAGACTGCCTTCATTACTCGTTATGGTTCTTGCGAGTAAACCGTCATGTCTTTTGGCCTGACCAATGCCCCAGCCACCTTCTCTCGGTTGATGAACTATATATTCATGGAATACCTTGACAAGTTCGTCGTGGTTTATCTGGATGATATCTTGGTATACTCCAAGAATGAAGAAGAACATGCTGAACACCTTCGCCTTATACTGGAAAAGCTTCAAGAACACAAACTCTATGCTAAGTATGCCAAGTGTGAATTCTGGCTTCCCGAAGTAACTTACCTTGGTCATGTGATCTTCAAGGATGGCGTTGCCGTCACCCCAGAACGTATCCAGGCTATTCTTGACTGGACTCCTCCCAAGACCGTCAAGCAAGTCAGAAGTTTCCTCGGCCTCGCTAGTTATTGCCGCCGTTTCGTCGAGAACTTCTCCAAGATTGCCAAGCCTCTGACTAGTCTGCTTCACAAAGGCGTCAAGTTTGAGTGGACTGATAAATGTCAGGAAAGTTTTCAAGCTCTCAAGGACAAGCTTACTTCTCCCCCAGTGCTTGCTCCCCCTGATACCAAGAAGGACTTCGTGATATACTGCGATGCGTCTCGTCAAGGATTAGGCTGTGTCCTAATGCAAGAGCGCAAAGTGATTGCTTATGGCTCTCGTCAGTTGCGTTCTCACAAAGATAATTATCCAACGCATGATCTCGAATTGGCAGCAGTAATTTATGCATTGAAGCTGTGGCGACATTACCTCGTTGGTAATCGTTGCGAGATCTACACTGACCACCAAAGCCTGAAGTACTTGTTTACTCAGCCCGACCTGAATCTCCGCCAACAAAGATGGCTCGAGACAATAGCCGATTTTAACATGGATATTCATTACACCCCTGGCAAAGCTAATGTGATGGCTGATTCCCTGAGCCGTAAAGCTTACTGTAGTGAACTTGAGGTGCAACTAGAACAACCACCTCTATATGAAGAGTTTCAAAAGTTGAACCTCGAGATTGTTCCTCAAGGTTATGTAAATAACCTGGTTATCGAACCAGATCTCGTCAAATCCGTCAAGGGTATACAGTTTTATGATGATTTCGTACACAAGATTAAGCGCGATATCGCAAATGGGAGACCCTCACCCTTCACTATTAATAGCGAAGGTGCGGTGTTCTACCAGAACCGTTTAGTGGTTACTCACAGCAAGGGAAGGCATGAGAACCTGGATATGACCCCAAAGGTCATGAAAGCGGCTCACGATACCCCGTTGTCCATTCATCCTGGAAGCACCAAGATGTACCAAGTCATTCGTCCGCAGTTCTGGTGGCCTAACATGAAGCAAGACATTGCCCGGTATGTCTCTGAATGTGACGTTTGCCGTCGCGTCAAGGCAGAACATCAAAGACCCGCCGGAACTCTGCAACCACTCTCTATTCCTGAATGGAAATGGGAAAATATCGAAATGGACTTCGTCACTGGTTTTCCCCGATCACAGAAGGGTCATGATGCTATCTTTGTCGTCATCGACCGATTCTCCAAGGTTGCCCACTTTCTGCCAGTCAAGGAGACGATCTCTGCTAGTCAGTTAGCAGACTTGTATGTTTTCAGAATTGTGTCCCTCCATGGTATTCCGTAGGAGATCAGTTCTGACCGTGGCAACATTTTCACCTCAAGATTCTGGGATAGTTTCCAAGAAGCTATGGGCACTCACCTAAACTTCAGCACCGCTTATCACCCCCAGTCGCAAGGCCAAGTTGAACGAGTCAATCAAGTGCTCGAAGATATGCTTCGGGCTTGTGTCATCTCATTCGGTAATAAATGGGAGGAATCCCTTCCATTTGCTGAATTCTCGTACAACAATAGCTACCAAGCTAGTATGAAGATGGCACCCTTTGAAGTTCTGTATGGACGTAAGTGTCGAACCCCTCTGAATTGGTCAGAAACTGGGGAACGTACACTCATTGGTCCGGAAATTATTCAGCATGCTGAAGATCAGGTCCACGTTATCCGTGAACATCTTAAGGCCGCTCAGTCTCGTCAGAAGAGCAACTATGATCGCAAGCACAAGGAAATGGTCTATCAACCTGGCGAATATGCTTACCTTCGTGTCACTCCCATGAGGGGCACTCATCGTTTCAGGATCAAAGGCAAGTTAGCTCCTCGCTACATTGGCCCGTTCTGTATCCTTTCCAGGAGTGGACTAGTGGCATACCGATTGGAATTGCCGTCGAACCTCTCCCAAGTCCACGATGTCTTTCACGTGTCGCAACTCCGTCGCTGCTTCAAAGACCCTATTCGTGAAGTGGAACATGATATGATTGAGCTGCAATAGGACTTGACTTATCAAGAACATCCGAGCCGCATTCTTGATCAGTCTGAACGTCGAACCCGCAACAAGACGGTCAAGTTCCTCAAGGTCCAGTGGTCGAATCATTCTGAAGATGAAGCCACTTGGGAACGCGAAGATCTCCTTCGTGAAGAATACCCCGATCTTTTCCCCTCTACCGCTTAAATTCTCGGGACGAGAATTCTTGTAGTGGGGGAGATTTGTAACACCCTCAGTGTCATGTAACAGTAATCACTTTTGATTAATGATAATTACTGTTGCTAATCTCACTTTGATCGTCTTTGCATATGATCACTCCAAAAATCCTTTTGGTTGATATTAGGAATAATGTGATAAATAAAACTTTGTCCAAAAATGGTGCAACCAATTTTGTTAAATGCCTAAAAATCAGTGGACCATGTTAAACTAACATTGGATATTTATTGCTATATTGAAATATTGCAAACAATTCAAACTAGTGCTAAAACAACCCCTTTCACTAGTTGCATAATATAAACAGATATTAAATGATTTTATAAAAGCTCCAAACTTTTTGTAGCAGTTGTCCTAAATGTAACAATAATATTGGAGCAGGTTACAAGTTTTACAAAAAAAATGTTAAATCAACTAAAACAAATAAAAAACAGAAAAGAAAGAAAAATAAAAATAAAAATAAAATTTTAAAGGCTATCTACCGCCCTGGGGAGCAACCCTCCACTGGGCCAGCCCGTCCCACCTCACCCTGGCCGGCGCTGGACAAAAGGCCCGAGCACTCCCCAGGGTCAACCCCCACCCCATCGATCCCTTTCTCTCTCAACCCCCACGACACGAGAGCACGTCAGAGCCCCGATCCAGATCCCTGGGCGCCCCCTCCAAGATCCGGCGACCCCCTCCCCACGTCGCCGGCTCGGCGGACTCCAGCGAGCTCCTCGGCCGCCCCCTGACCTCCTCGCGCGCAGCCCCTCCGCCCCGGGCTCCTCCTCCCCTTCTACCTCCTCCGTCGGCGCCCCCGAAACTGGGCCTCCCCGGCAGCAGTGCCCAGCCGCGACGCCCCAGCCCCCCCTGTGAGCTCTACTGCATCTTCCCCCCCTGCGCTCGATTCAGGACTAGGGCGCCGCCGTAGCCCACCCCCCCCCTCGCCGACGCCGACCACCGGGCCGCCATGGCCGAGCACCCCCTCGTTCCTGCTCCGCTGCGGCCGCGTGCCCACACAACCCTGCACCGCGCGCGCGAGCCCCCCCAGCCTCCCTGCACCTCCGGTCACCGCGCAACCCTCCCCTTGCCGTGCGCACCACCCCCACCTCGCCGGGGCTGGCCGGATGCCATCGTCGGCCGGCTATGCGTGCGCCATGGGAGAGCCCTCCCTATTAGCAGTGGGTAAACCCACTGACAGAGGGCCCCCACCCCCATTTAGCCCCTAATCTCTAACTAAGCAAATGTTAAAAAGTGTTAGATAAAAAATGTGCTAATGACATGTGGGGCTTACCCCCTTAATTAACTACTGATTAATTAAAACATTAATTAAACCCCCTGTGCAAATGACATGTGGGCCCTGCCTATTTTAGTGTTAATAAATTGCTTAATTAAAATAGTGTGTGGCTTACATGTGGGCCACCCCCACTGGTAAATAATTTAATTAAATTGATTTATTAATTGAGTCACTAAGCAGTGGGACCCATTGGTCAGGTTTGACCAGTCAACACTGTTTTGGATAATGTTACTAAAATAATAAAAGAAATTATTAAAAGGGATTTTTAAATGTTTTAAATTGATTAAAACTTATAAAATCAATATCTTTTAATCCGTAACTCGGATCAAAAAAGTTTATACATGAAAATTGATCAGAAAAATATAACGAATACGGATACGCTACCCGTATATCAACCACACCCCTCTAACATACCGAACATCGAACCGTCCCCCTCCGGATCGTCTGTCCGATGAATTGTCCGGTACTCATAAGGTATCCGAATGAATTTATTCCGAACACGAAAGTTGTCCGGAATGGTTCAACTAGTCCGGATACATCACCCTTACGTTTGTCGGATGTCCATGACACCTCCGGCATGATCTTTCCCCCTCCGGACACCCTAACCGGTAATTACCTGGAACTGGCAGTTCATCCCCGGATGAATTTCCGTTCCGAGCAATGTGTATCGTACAACGTTAGAGCATCGTTAACATTTCATATGTCATGTCTTGTATTTGTATTGCTATCATTGCCGTGTATTTATTGTTTCTCCCCCTCTTTTATTGTCCGGTAGTCTCGACGTCCGCTGCTGATGCCCCTGTGATCGACTACTTCGTCGACGACCGTACCTCTACCGTCGAGCTTACAGGCAAGCAGAGCCATTTCCTTCCCCAGATATCGCCTATCTTTCCGTATTTTCTTGCACTAGGCATATGCTGCTGCTACGTTATAATCCTACTCAATTGCATAGCCTCTTTTTGTCGCCCCTTGATGTACTTTCTGTTATCCCATGCTGCCTATTATATATATTATATTCAGCAGTGAACCCTGCGCCTTGTTAGTCAATAGGATTAGATAGCGGGCCGTGATCACTCTGGGATGATCGCGGATACGATCCATTACAACTGCTACAGGTACGGTTCAGAGCAGACACAGACTCGGCCCCCTACGTCGGATATGCCGAGCCACTTCAAGTGTGAGCGATCAGGGAGAAATCCCCGTACTCCACTCGTGGTCGACTCTGTATATCCGTCTTAGGGTTCTGAACCACGGTTGTCCTTACAGGTAAGGAGTCGGGTGACCCAACGGTGCCCGCGCAGGTTATCTTAGCGGAATGACAGGTCAGGTGTATTCCACCGGTGTTCGGTGGGCCTGGTAATGTTCGTGGCCGAAGGATTTCCTGTTGTACGAAAGTCGAGCTTTTCGGAGCAAACGCGAGACAAGGTAAGGAGACAGTTCACCTTGTTGGTAACCGCATGAGTTGGTGGGACGACAGGGCAAGCACCGACATTACTGGTGGTCCTGGCTGCTGTCGTTGTCCGCGACTCATTCAATAAGGGGCAACGATAACGGTTGTCTCGACAGAAAATTAATAAAAGGCTTAACGGGTTCGGCGGATGACTTGAGTAGCCTTTTGGCTTGTACGCACTACCTATACGTGGGATTACGCGTTTGGGCGCCTCCGCAATGTAGCCTCGTTAGAAAGCTCTGAAAGACGTCCAGTTCAGCATTGCGGCAGGGACGGATCGCGCTGCGGCGTTGGAATTCACCCTCCTCGCAACGACCCGGAGAGCGAGGGGTGATAGACCCATGACCCCCTTGCACTTAGGGCTGTAGACCGGCGGGGACCTCTCTGATGAGTCGTAGGATGGACTGCGTTGTGTCGGATAGCCTCGGTGGGGTGCTCCCTAACCAGGTGTACGCCACCCTGGAGATCCGAGCGGGTAGTGTCACACTAGTGCACCCCTGCAGGGAAGATTAATCTATCGATAGCCGTGTCCACGGTAACAGGACGCTTTATGCTGAAGCCAGATCCTATCACTACAAACTACTACTATTAAACTGTTGGTTCCGGGTTTTCTTCCTCGCGGGGATGTCGAGGAGGGGAACTCGGAGGCATTGTTAATTATGATTACAACTTATTATTATACAATGCTGCAGCAACTTCTGCTGCATTGTTACCTTATGCTTTATATAAACTGTTGGCTGATTCTTACCTCATGCTGCAAGACTCGTCGGAAGATGCTAGTCTTCGATAGGCCTAGCTTCTTATCCTTATTCTGATTTCTACCTTGCAGCCCACTATATATAGCCTCCCCTTTCCATTTGTTACATGCATAAATGCTTAGTAGCGGACGTAAGACTCGCGGGTATGCTAGATACTCACCTTTGCTTTATTTCCCCTTTTTCGCTTTGCCTGATCGGCCACTGCAGTCGACGTTGGAGTCCAGGAGCAGAAGATCCCCGGAGCCCCCTACGACGTCGAGTTCCCGTTGACCAGGAGTAGTTCGGTGCATCCCAGGCAGGAGGCCTCGCCTTTTCGATCTGTACCTCTGATGTTAATTGTGCTAGCCTTCTTAAGGCAAAACTTGACTAACTATGTCTGTATTCAGATATTATGATTGTATGACTTATGTATTCGGGTCCGTATGACCCCCTTCATTGTAATATATTTGGTTTATCCTTTTGTGTTTAGTGTTGTGCTGTGATATTCTCACCGTGGCACCTTGATCTCGATCATGTACCCTGCGTGTATGATTACTGTACATGATCGTAAATCGAGGGCGTCACACTAACTCCGTGCGGATGGCTCCTCTAGAAAAATCTTTTGCCTCTACCCGTGTTCTCTCAATCTCCACCGCCCTGACCTCCTTCCTCTTCTCTCACATACTCCTGATCTAGAACTAGCAGGTCGTTGATGAGTTCGTAACAGCGGCGACGATGCATCCGTACCAGCAGTAATTTCCTCAATTCCTGGTGGTGCTTCTCAAAATCAATTTTATTCTGGCGCCCCTTTCTGATTCGTCCCATCAACACGTCCCTGATAAGCACAAAGCTTTGGTGACAACGACAGCGACGTAGGTGAGTTGTCTCAGAGCCTCAAGCTCTCTTCCTCCTCTCATCTTCCCTACATGCAACTGCAGACTTCCTTGACCAGAAGCCTCTCTATTTGCCTCTTAAGTATTATTTTCTTTACGCTAGCTTGCCCTCATGAAAATCTAGAAATCGAGCAATCTCTTAAGCTACAGTTTTCCTTTCCCATCGTCCTTTTCTATATTACAAGTCATCTTGGATCTTATTGTCGATGTTCTACAAGGCACTCTGCGAGAGCAATATTTATGGACTATCTCATATTTATTTTGGTGGCTATTTTGTATTTGTACTATCAATATATCATATGTATTTTTTCTGTGCAAAATTAGTTTGGTTCTTATAAGTTTTATCTTTTGAAGTTTATCGTCTTCAAATATGTCTCCATATGTAGAAATATCGGACTTACAACAACTGCAAAGAAATGACATAACAAAATTTGTCTTTTGGTTTTGATCATGGTTCATATTCTTGAATTATTGTACTTCTCTACTTCCCCACACATGTACTCCAAAAGAAGAAAAGTCACACAAGCAGCTCCCAAGTTTGTAATCCAACCCAACTTACTCTGCTCCCACTACTAGAAACCATGTCTATCTGCTCAGTGACATTGACATGTAAATCTTTTAATGTCATTTTTTATCGTATGGAGAGGCACTTCATGTTCTAAATGGTTACTGTGCCAGACTTACTCATGGCAGAATGCGAGAATTTGGTGTGGGATGTGTCATGTGTGTAAATAATTTTTTAGCCATGGCTTGACATTGTTTATGATTGGCATTCATGTAGTTTCAGTGTAAGCCAATTATTTGTAAGTTCAATATCTCGCTCAACAGCTAGATCATATATTATATCTCATGTCTCCTTTAGATTCACTTAAAATATAGTATGCGTCTATGCAACCTACTATTTTTGTTATGTAAATTAGAATCAAGCCAACGATGGATACTTGCATAAACATTTTTACGGGCGTGGCGTGCCGCCACGCCTTTCCCTGCTAGTCAACCATCATAGCGCCAGCAGCCCAGCATAGTCAAGAACGTCATCGACTTTACTCTTTAATATCATCATCGGTTTAAGAAACCGACCCATAAAGATGGTACCAACTATTGGAGGTTATACCCGCAAAAAAAAACTATTAGAGGTTATACCCGCAAAAAAAAACTATTGGAGGTTATACCTCTCTTCCCCGTGTATACATGTTCTATTGTTCTTATTGCAAACTGTGTAAAATTTCCTAGAAACTATAGTGCAATGAAATTATTATTAGGAGCAAAATTCCTATAGACTATGATAAAACCACAAAATCGTAGAAAAAACTTTATAAAGATTGTAATTTTCCAAAATTTCTATGACCATAGAAAGCCTGTACATTTTTTGCTGGTACAGCTTGGTACTGCGTTGGCTTATGCTTTTCCTGGGACATCTCGTTCGGCCGGCGCGCCCGCCTGTCAATGTCCTGAAGCCTGAAGGGTGCGTGTTGTGGACTCCCACCGCCGGCGTGCCAGGCTACTATACAAGCCAGGCCAGTAGAACAGTTTAGTACGATCCAGTTTTCAAGAATCACAACCCAGACGGCCAGAAGCGGCAAGAAAACCAACACCAACTTATCCTATATCTGTCGCTCCAAAAACCACAATCCTTTTCAGCAAGAACAAAAATCAAAGGCATAAAAGACAGGTGATGGAAATTATGCAGATACCATCTGAAGGTCTCAAATGAAGATATTTGGGGATGCCAGCTCATATAGGGAAATAAAAAACAAAAACTTTTCAGTATATCAAGGAGAAGATTTGAAATAAAATTCAGGGCTGAAAGAAAAAATGTTTATCGAAGTCTGGAAAGGAAGTACTTATTAAGGCGGCAGCCTAGGTCATACCTTTGTACACAATGCCGTGTTTTGACTTAATTAAATCACCATGTGTGGACCTTAGTTCCATGATATGCAGATATTGGTGGAGCCAAATGGATAAAGATAACAAGATGCATTGGACAAGCTGGGAGAAGCTATCTAAACCGAAGAGAGTTGGAGGACTTGGCTTAAAAAATCTACAATATTTTAACATGGCCATGCTGGCAAGTCAAGCATGGCGCCTCCTCCGACACGAGAACGTATCTGGTGCACCCGGTCAATTGGTGCTACCGGTGCACTCGTCCTCCGTTGCACATTAAAAAATGTTCGAAAAAAATCCGAAAAAAATTAGTATGTTGTTCCAAAATTTCAGCTCCAAAGTCCTAACAAATTTTAAGAAACTAAAAAGACAAATCTGACTAGAATAGTGTCATGGGTGTCACAAAAAGATAAAAACAAAAAATGGCACTATTTGTAGTTAGATTTGTCTTTTTAGTTTCTCAAAATTTGTTAGGACTTTGGAGCTGAAATTTTAGGACAACATACATTAATGTCGTGTCAATACACTAAAAAAATTGAATTTTTTTGAACATTTTTGAATGTGCAACGGAGGACGGGTGCACCGGTAGCACCAATTGACCGGGTGCACCAGATACGTTCTCCCTCCGACACCCTTCCTCCCTGTGTGCAAGAGTACTAGCAGCAAAATACCACCCGGGAAGTAGTATAATCGAAGAAAATTACGGTAGCTTCTGAAAAAAAGGATTGATTTGGTGAGTGGGGGACTCAAGAAGCATAAATAAATGATCAGATCCATGGATACCGAGAGGCAGCACCAGAAGAGTTACTTCTATGAGAGGAAGACACATGGTTACACGGGTTGAAGAACTAATTGATCCAACCACAAACACCCGGGATAAGCAGCTGGCATCAGACTTTCAACATTGAAGATGCCGAGATAATTTTACAAATCCCCGTCCAGGATAACACTAGTGATTTCATCGTTTGACATTTTGACAAGAAAGGAATATTCTTGGTAAAATCAGTTTATAAGGTGGCTATGGATTGTGCAGAGCGAGATTCATCTTAAGGGCAAGCATCTAGTAGTTCGTGTAATAGTGAGTGTATAAATTTTAACTAGAAAAAACTTTGAGCCCTTCCCTTACAAGGTAAGATCTTGCGCTTCTTGTGGCGCTTAGCAGCATATAGTCTGCCAGTAAGAATGAAACTAAAGCAGAGGGGTTTGTATGTGGATACTAGATGCCCAATATGCCTCAGATTTGATGAGGATGGAGGGCACTGCTTCCTGAAATGTAAAGTTGTCAGAAAGGTGTGAGCCCTAGCTCAAATGGAACATAATCAAACTGAAAATGTTGTGATGCACTAATCCCTTATTCCTCCTAGAAGAAGTGTTTCAACTAAATGAAGAGGAATATCTAAAGGCGTGTACATTTCTTTGGTTAATTTGGCAAAAAAGGAACAAAGCCAATGCAAGAGATAAAATCAAATCCCCATATGATAGTTTATCTTCTAGTAATCGTCATACCTATGAGTACATGAACTGCGAAGAGAATAAGATGCAGCTCCCCCTCCATCTGTCTTTTTCTTCTTTGCTAATCTTCCCTTCTAACGCGGGTCAGGCCGAGCTTAGGCGGACGCGGGAGGAAGAAAGAAAGTTGAAGAGTGTCTTCTTCTTTGTCATTTTTTCATACGTATGAGTACAGGAACCTCAAGCAGCGGAGGACGGCCCAAAAGAAGGCAAACACTTAAATTGGACACCTCCTCCAAGTGAGTTTATAAAAATAAACACCGCCGGTGCATTTCATGAAGTGACACATTCTGGAGGGTGGGGGTTTACTATAAGAGATGATTGTGGAAGGCTCTTAGGTGCAGGTGCAGGAAATCTAGAACATATCTCCGATGCTCTTCATTCCGAAAAGCTAGCACTATTAAACACGCTTAACGCAACAACCGACATGGGGTGTAACCAAGTCATCTTTGAGACGTACTCCATGATGCTGAAACAAGCAATCTCAAGTCAGGAATACGACCTAGCACCACTGGGTGTTTTTTTTCCAGAAAATAAAATTTCTAATGAGAGTTGCTTTTGATAATGTAAATGCTCATGTATGTCTTAAGGACTTGTAATAATGCAGCGCATGCCTTAGCTGCATATGGAACTAGCTCAGGGAATGACATTTATGAAATCTGGTAATGAATTTTGTAGCTGGTGATTTAACCAGCAGGTTACTGTAAACAATACCATCAACCCCTAGTCTCATATCTCTCACACACACACTTTCAATCTCTTCTTGCTAATAGAAAATGAGAATGAAAAAAGGCAACAACAAGGCCTTAAACACACTCACAACCAACAACAAGGACTTAAACACACTCACACCAAGGCCTTACTGAACCAATGAAAGGAATTGAAATCAACATATGCATGAAGACCAGGTAGAGGTGTAGAGCAAACTTAAACACTAGTGGATCACTTCACGATGAGTTAAGGGGGAATCCTTGACCTTGACGAACCAATCCAGAGGTTGTTTCTGGAGTGTTATCGGAGGGGGAATCCATTGCCGGACTCCATGGTGATGTGTGAGTAGTTCTATTAGGACCTTAGGGTCCATAACTGAAACTAGATGGGTCTCTCTCTCTATTTTGGATCTTCAATACCATGTTCCCTCCTTGTAAGACCGGGATCAATCCGATGTAATTTGTGGTGTGTTTGTTGGGACATGATGAATTATGGCTTTATGGATCAGATTATCCATGATATTCATTTGAACATCCCGAGGTTTCTACTTGTGTAATTTCATAGCTTTGCATGCTCTTCGATCTATCTTTGTACCTTGGCCACATATGTGGGATAATTCTTCAGAGGGGCTGTTTCTCTTTAGTCGGTTCAACCTTGCGGTGTTCTATACTAGTGACCAAGTTTGGAACAAGACACGTATTTTTATTGCTTCCATTAAGGATAATACAATGGGGTTTTGTTATATTGCATAACTTCTTCATCTTCATGTCTACATTATGTCATCTTGCTTTATGTGTTACTCTGTTTACTTGTAAACTTAATACTTCGAGATACATGATGGATAGCGGTCTTGGGATTAGATTAATAGTAGTAGGAGTAGTTAGAGTAACAACTCCTACTTATCACAGATGTAATGTCTATAAAAAATTATGCCATGAATACTACAATCTATCAATTACTAGTTGTAATTTATTTACCATACCTTGCTGCTTTGAGAGAGATGTAACTAGTGGACGCTATGGGCCCTGGCTCTATTCTCCTCATGTACTTGACTCAATTTTGTTACGTTGCTACTGTTCTTTCGACACTACAATTACAAAATCATCTACGGTTAATCTTGCAACTAGCAAGACAGGAGGATTGATTACCCTCTTGCCACTTGTGGGGGGGGGGGAGTTAGTTTGTGTCCAAGTATTTTCTGGATTGTTAAGTTTTTGAGCTCCTACCGGTTTATATGTTGGTTCTTATTGCTTTCTACTTAACCCTTCCACTTGGTGGAATCCTAGCTGCTTGTGCGGGAGTGTCAAAGCCCCACACGATAGCATGAACAACCCTCCATCTCACTCGGTCCTGACCGTCACCGTTACCGAACGAGGCGGAACTCACCCAAGAAATCGTGGAAAAATTTCCGCCCTCACTTCTATGATGATTTTTCGTGTCATGGAAGTGAAAAAGATTGTGACGCGGGTGCGGCGCCTATCCGCACATGAAAAAAACATTTTTCTGTCATAAATATTTGTCATAGAAGTGGGTGCCTTGACAATAAGTGCTTTCGTCACTAATATCGGTATGGAAGTGTCACTTCTACGATAGATATTTTACTTGGGCCGTAATGTCACGGATGTGTCTTTTTCTTGCAGCGAGTCTATAGTTGACATTAAAAAAATGGAAGAACACATAACAATTGAGCTATTTTCCTGTGAATCGAATGTCTCTAGTCAGAGTTGTCGTTCCATGATATAGGAAGTTTTATAAGGAAATATATTATGTTCAGAACTCATTAGTCAACCTTTGCCTTTCTCTTAGCCTAATGACAACCTTATTGCAACACTACCCCTGAGTGTTGGACTACATAGCTACTTGGTCATCCCCTTTCAACTTCGAGCAACTAATGCAATGAACGAGCGTGGCCAAGATTAGTGGCACTTAAATGGCAAAGAGAATAATGATGGGGTATAGGAATTCAAAAGTGAGGAAGTCTGTAAGAGCAAAGTTATACCCCCATGAGTTTTGGATATTGTTGGGCAAAACAGTAGAGGAACTAACAAGTTTTCTAGTGTAAACCAGATGGTTAGGTTCCTGAAGTTATAGGTTGGTGATAAAGCTTCAACGAAGATTTACACTTTTACTGAAGCATATCCTCTGGAATGAAGCTCATCACGGATGACGACCCCTAAAAAGATAAGGAATCCTGAAGCACGTCTCATCGAAGAAGATGGCCAAGATGGCGCAAGACTTAGTTGTTTTTTCGTAATTCTTTTTCACTTCCTTGAGTCGTAGGAAAAACCGTACTATCAAGAGGGGTTTAGTAAATGTACTCCGAAGGTTTTGATGAAAAGACTCAGATCGAATCCAAACCAGTGAGAAACCAGAGTTGAGAAATCTCATGTGCGCTAGGTAATGCTTCACCAGCGAAGACTTAGTTCTTTCGGCTCCTGAAGCAGAACCAAGTCCGTGAGTCAGCTTTACTTGGACCGCAAGTAAAGTTGCGCTTTGATTGGAAATATGACCGTTGGGGACAGGTGTCAAGCTGTCACATCGGGTCACTTCAGTCATTTCGCACCTAGGGATTGCCACCTATAAATACGCCACCCCCGCCCTCATTGGCCGGCGGCTGCTCTGAGATTATTTCCTTACAGAGGAGAGAGAGAGAGCAACCCCACCGAAGCAAACCAAAAACCCATCCACCGAAGCATAAGTCCTATTGATCTGAGTTGATTCATTATGACTTAGGAAGAAGTTTGCTAGCCTTTTTATCTTGGAGAACTGCAATTCTCCTAGACGGTTAGAGAGTTGTTCTTCAGAGAGCGAAGAGTTATTGTCGCCTCGAAGTCCAGTTTGTCAAAGGTTTCGGTGATTTCCTCAATAATCAACCACGAGTGAAGAACTGACCAAGCTCAAGGAGATTGGTGCAGTGGATATACGGACGGAGAGAGGTTAGCTCCTGTGTTCAATCACAAGTCCCTCCAACCAGACGTAGCACTTTGCAGAGTGTGAGCTGGTCGAACAAACATCGCCGATTCAAGAGTTCGTTTTACTTTCCGCACTTACATTCAGTTTATCAATTGCTTCATTGATCTGCTTCAATGCAATTGATTCGATGCTTTTGATTCGCTATGTTATGCTTCAATCATGTTCTGCTTCGATGTTTACCTTTCTGTTGAAACTCTTCTGCTGTTAAGTTATGCTTCACTTCATAGTTTCATGCAAATTTTGAAGTGATCATTCACCCCCTCCCCCTCTGATCACATACTTGGACTAACAATTGGTATCAGAGCGAGGCACTCTTTATTTGGATTAACCTCCTGGAGTGTTTTCAAGTATGTCTTCTAGTATGTCTTTCGCAGCTATTCGCTCTGGCGAACCTATTCCTATTTTCAATGGGAAGGACTACCCGTACTGGAAGGACAAGATGAAAAGGAATATCATGGCTATCAACTCAACTGCCTGGCAAGTTGTCTTGTATGGAGTCACTGTTGCCGATGAGAAGGAGATCACCCCTAAAGAAGCAACGCTGATTGATCTTGATTCTGTAGTTTGGGTTTTCATCACCAATCACTTGACACCTGAAAAGTATCATGAAGTGAAGAATATTCCAACTGCCAAAGGTGTCTGGGACTATCTTGAGAAGATTGGCGAAGGTGTTTCTACCCAGAAGGATGCCAGAATTGACACTCTCCGAAGCAAATTCTATCGCTTCAAGAGAAACGAGGGTGAAAAAGTCAGCTCCATTTACAGCAGACTCACTACTCTTGCTAATGAATTGATTTCCCTCGGTGCTGATGACATTACTCCTCACTCTGTTGTGAGAACTTTGCTTCGCTCATTGGATGATTCGTTTGATCACATAGTGCTAATGATCAAGGAAAGGACTGATTTCAGACGTCTTGTTGCTGCTGATGTTCTTGAGAGACTCACTACCTTTGAAATGGAAGAAGAAGAGAAACGTGACATAAATGGTTCTCGAAGGAGATCCCATGCCCTGAAAGAAAAGCTTCGCGTCATTCTTCACCCGAAGTCAGTTCTGCTTCAGGTGTCGAATCAGATGATCCCTCAAGCATTGGAAAAGATTTAGCACTGATCATGAGACGCTTCAATCGCTTTCAAAGAAAATGTTTTTCTTCACCCAAGAAGAGTTATCCTTCAAAAATCTCAAGTCATTCTTCCTACCGTTCATCCTCTAGAAGCTCTCCATCAAAGGACAATTGTTGCTACAAGTGCAAGAAACCAGGTCACTACATTGCTGATTGCCCTCTGTGGGAAGCTGAGAACAAATCGAAGCATTCACTCAGAGACTCTTCATCGAAGTCTCACAGATCCTCCAGAAGTCATGAGTCAAAGAGACATGATTCCAGTTCAAGAAGAGAAAAGAATAAAGATTCTGATGATGATAAGAGGAAGAAGTATCATAAGAAGCGTGAGGGTTCTTCATCAAAGACTCACTCGTCTCGTCGAAGCAGCTCTCACCGTGCCAAGGCCTATCTGGGAAAGGAGATGAACTCTGAGGACGAAGCCTCTGGTTCCGAAGCTGAACAAGATTCAAGGTCTGCGTCTGGGTCCGAATCAGATGGTGTTGCTGGTTTGGCCTTCGCTTCGGCAGATGCTTCAATCAATGCTTCGAGCTCATTCTTCACCAACAACAGTAGTGAAGATGAAACTCCTGCATATTGCTTCATGGCCAAGGCAAAGGTATCCTCATCCAAATCAAACTATGACACTTCTGATTGTTCCTCGTATGAAAGTGACTCAAAGATAAGCTATGCTAAACTTGCTAAAATTGCTTCAATCCAACAAGATGAACTTGATTCACTGAGCAAAACCATTAAGAAATCAGAAACATTGTTGATCGATGAGATTGAGAAAGGTCAAACTTTAACTAATGAGCATGCTGCTCTGAAGGAGAAGTTTGAAGAATTATCCTCTCGGCATGATCTTCTTTCAGTTGATTATGAGAAGCTCACCTTTGAAGTTCTTCAGAGGAAAATGGCTCTCGAAAAACTGAAAGAGGCTCATGAAGAATTGGAAAATGTCAATCTCTCTCTCATGGCTCAACAAGGTTCTGAAGCAAATCATAAAACTGAATCACCTTGTTTGGACTGCTTGGAACGAAGCAAAACTGATTCCAAAGGGAAAGCTCCTATTGTTATTGATGATACTAATGCCTCCGATGAGGAAAATCCTGCTGTTACCGAGGAACTCCTCAGGTTGAAAAACTTATTTGAAACAGGCATGTTCAAAAGTGTGCAAGGACACCAATATCTCTGTGATATCCTGAGGAAGGCTCTCCTTCACAGGAATCCCAGGAATGAAGGTGATGGTTTCGAGAGAAAGATAAATCCTGATGGCACATATTGGGAGCCTGAACAGTATCCTAAGACTGTTTGGGTTCTAGCGAAGGAGAAACCCATTGATATTTCTAACCTTTCAGGTTTCGACTGCAAAATGAACAAAGTCATTGTGGATGAATCACTTGATTCAGACTACAAACTCATGAAAGATGAACAGGGAAAAGTTTCAGCTGAGTATGTAGGTACTCCACCAAAGATTGGATTCTATAAGAGGCAGATATGGGTGCAGAAAGCACTTGTGGAAAAACTGCCTGCTAAACATTCTATGCAGGGAAAGTCTTCGGTACCACCGAATCATTTCTACTCTCTTGAGACGAGAAATGATCCATTGGTGACCGAATCAAATGTTTCGCAGAAGCAATACTATCGTACTGGTCGCCACACGTATCGTCCTCATAATAATCGTACTAAGATTGCATATGCTCATACTTATGCTAACCGTTCGCAGAGGACTTACATTTATGGTGTGCTTGATGGTACACCGAAGCAATACACTCCTGTTCGATTTAATATTGCTTCGGCCAGTGCTTCAACGTCTTATCAGCCACCTGCTCGTCTGTGGGTGGTTAAGAAGAACTAATTCTTCTGCAGGGCTATGTCTCCGGTGGATCCGAATGGGTCATGGATAGTGGTTGTACAAATCATATGACCGGAGACAAGGACTTATTCACCGAAGAAAAACTATCTCAATCTTCTCTGAAGTATATTACCTTCGGTGATAACAACAAAGGTAAAGTGTTAGGTTTGGGTAAGATTGCCATATCGAAGGATAAGCACATTGACAAGGTTATGCTAGTCCAATCTCTTGGATATAATCTTATGTCTATCTCAAAGTTATGCGATATGGGTATGCTTGTTCTGTTTTCTGCTTCGCGTTGTGTTGTCTTTTCACAGGATGACTATACGTTTGTCTTCGAGGGTTACCGAAAGGGAGATCTATACATTGTTGATTTTTCTTCGGGCCCTGCTGTATCCACTTGCTTAATGGCAAAAGCTTCATCTGGATGGTTATGGCATCGAAGACTTGGTCATGCAGGGATGAGAAATCTTCATAACTTAGTGAAGAAGAATCATGTTATTGGCCTTAGAGAAGTAAAATTCGATAAGGATCGTCTCTGCAGTGCTTGCGAAGCTGGTAAAATTACGAAGAAACATCATTCAGCGAAGACCATCATGACTACCATTCGTCCTCTTGAATTGCTTCACATGGATCTTTTTGGTCCTCAAAATTATGCAAGCCTGGGAGGAAACAAATATGGTCTAGTTATTGTTGATGACTTTTCTCGTTACACTTGGGTTTTCTTTTTGGATGACAAGAGCAAAGTGGTTGAAATCTTCAAGTCATTCGCAAAGAGAGCTCAAACAGAATATGAATTATCTCTGAAGCATATCCGAAGTGATAATGGAACTGAGTTCAAAAGTACTCATATTGAAGATTTTCTTGATGATCATGGTTTTACTCATGAGTTCTCTGCTGCCTATACACCTCAACAGAATGGTGTAGTTGAAAGGAAAAATATAACTCTTATTGAGATGGACAGAACTATGCTTGCTGAATACAAGACTCCTATTAGGTTCTGGGCCGAAGCAATCAACACTGCATGTCACATCATCAACAAGGTTTACCTTCACAAATTCTTGAAGAAAACTTCACATGAGCTTATCACTGGTAACAAACCAAATGTCTCATATCTTAGGGTATTTGGTGCCCCATGCTTTATTAGAGATATGAATCATAGCTCCAAATTTTCCCCTAAGGCACATGAAGGTTTTCTTTTAGGTTATGGCTCAAACTCTCACACTTACAGAGTCTATAACTCTCACTTTGGGAAAGTTATGGAAACTGTGAATGTAAGGTTTGATGAAACTAATGGCTCTCAAAAGGAGCATTTTCCTCATGATCTAGATGAACCTCCACTTGATGAAGTAATAAGTTCCATGGCTATTGGTGAGATTCGCCCTGTTGAAGCCAATCAACGTCAAGCTGTTAGGGATGATGATGGTCCAATGTTCCCACACATAGCCCGGGGCGCTGGAGATCAACATCCTGAAGCTAATGATGAACAGGACGAAGAAGGTCAAGGGAACGAAGGAAATGCTAATCCTGAAGGAAATGCTGAAGCTGAAGGTGAAGCTGATCCCGAAGCTGATGCAGATCCTGAAGCAGAAGCTGAGCCTGAAGCAAATGATACTACGTTATCACGAGTTCGAAGAAGAGTTGATGTGGATTCGATCCTTGAAGATATCAATCAACCAGGTCGTCCCACTACTCGTTCTCGTACTCGTTTGGCTAACTTCTGTGGAAACTTTTCTTTAGTCTCCATGCTAGAGCCTTCAAAATATGATGAAGCCATGAAGGACTCTGATTGGTTATTGGCTATGATGGAAGAACTTCACCAATTTGAAAGGAACAAGGTCTGGTCACTTGTTGAAAGGCCAGATCCCACGAAGCACAATGTTATTGGCACAAAGTGGATATTTCGCAACAAGCAAGATGAAGATGGTATTGTGGTAAGAAATAAGGCTAGATTGGTAGCACAAGGTTACACCCAAATCGAAGGCATTGACTTTGGTGAAACCTATGCTCCAGTAGCCCGTCTCGAATCCATTCGTGTCATGCTTGCTTTTGCTAACCACAAAAATATATTGCTATATCAAATGGATGTCAAGAGTGCTTTTCTTAATGGTGAAATCGAAGAAGAAGTGTATGTTATGCAGCCTCCAGATTTTGAAGACTCGAAGAATCCTGATATGGTGTACAGGCTTCACAAAGCTTTGTATGGACTGAAGCAAGCACCTCGTGCTTGGTATGAAACATTGAAGGATTTCCTCCTGAAGAAAGGCTTCAAACCAGGAACAACTGACCCCACTCTTTTCACTCGATCTTATAACAATGATCTATTTGTGTGTCAGATATATGTAGATGATATTATATTTGGCTGTACTAACACTGAAATCAGCGAAGAATTTGCAAGAATGATGTCGAAGAAATATGAGATGTCTATGATGGGTGAATTGAAGTTTTTCCTTGGACTTCAGATTCGACAACAGAAGAATGGCACATTTATTTCACAAGAGAAATACTTGAAGGATTGCCTGAAGAAGTTTGATCTTGCTGAATGCAAGACCATTAGAACTCCCATGCCTACAAATGGTTTTCTTGATGCAGATGAGAAAGGGAAACCCTTCGATCAGAAGAAGTTTCGGTCTATGATAGGTTCACTCTTATACTTATGTGCATCTAGACCTGACATCATGCTATCAGTTTGTATTTGTGCTCGTTTTCAGGCAAATCCGAAGGAATCGCATCATATTGTTGTGAAGCGAATTCTTCGATATCTAGCACATACACCTTCTTTGGGACTTTGGTATCCCAAGTGTACTCAGTTTGATTTGATTGGATATTCTGATTCAGACTGGGCTGGTGATAGGGTTGACAGGAAATCTACCTCAGGCACTTGTCATTTTCTTGGTAGATCTCTTGTGTGTTGGGCTTCAAAGAAACAGAACTGTGTCTCAATATCTACTGCTGAAGCTGAATACATTGTTGCTGGCTCATGCTGCACTCAAATACTTTGGCTTAAGCAGACGCTGAAAGATTATGGTATATTTGTGAAGAAAATCCCTCTGCTTTGTGACAATGAGAGTGCCATCAAGATTGCTCACAATCCTGTGCAACACTCTCGAACGAAGCATATTGATATCCGTCATCATTTTCTTCGAGATCATGTTCAGCGCGAAGACATTGAGATTAGCCATGTACGAACTGAAGATCAATTGACAGATATATTCACGAAGCCATTGGACGAGAAAAGATTTTGTACATTGAGATGTGAGCTAAATATCTTAGACTCACACAATGTTCAGTAAGATCGAAACTTTTCATTGTATATATTCACCTTCGTTGTGTATTTATTTGTTTAGTTTCGCTTGAGTTTTCCTTCGTCTAAGATTAGTTTCGTTTGCCATTTGCCTTCTGTTCTGTGTTTTGTTTTATTTTCTTTGTTCGTTTCTTTTTGTCCCCTATACTTATCACTTTTAGCTTCGTTGTTGTTCTTCGAAGTGATAAGTTTCAGACCCTACCTCTCCATTCTGATTCGCTTCCAATCTTCTCTATCTTGAATGATAAGCACAATTGAAACGAAAAGCATATTGCTTCGAACATCATTGAGTTCCGAATCAAATGCTTCCAACTTTATCGAAGTTTTTGCTCTCGGTCAAGACTTATTCTTCGGCCGTTGAGTCCCCGTCTTTTTCGGGTCGTTGAGATTCGCTCGCGATACGCCACTTCATCTGAGCCGTTGAATCGGAAGAGACACTCGCTGAGAACCGTTCGATTCGATCTAGCAACCGTTTCAGATCGGGCCTATTTAAGGCGTTCCTCATCGGAACGGTTTCTCCATGATTCATTCTCTCCCGTTTTCCCCGCCTTCCACCTCGAGCAATCCGTAGAGCTCCCGTCCCCGACGTCGCCGTAGCCGCTTCACTGCCGGACCGCCGCCGCCGTGGACATTCCCCGTCGACGAAGAGCTTGTCTCCGCACTCCGTCGCCGTAGCGCTTCGCGTCACCAAGTTAGGGTACGCAAAGCTACTTGGATCCAATCTTTTTTCTGTGTTCTTCATCTAGGGTTTGGATCTAAGAGTTGTTAGGGTTTTTGTTTTATGTTTATAGGACTGTTTGATCTGTGCTGGTCTTTACTCCGTGGGAAAACTGTTCTTAGAATCAAAGTGATCCCATCTTCTCAGGTCAGTGTTTGAGATTCAATCTATTCTGTGGTATGGATTAGGTTAGGTCTTGTTCTCGAACTATTCCTAGCCAAATCCATTAACAGAGCTGCATCTGATCTTAGATTGATCTGGGTTCCTGTCAAAATTCTTTTGGTTTTGGTCGAAACTTTTGCTGGTGCTTATTCATTCCCTCTCTTGGGTTCCCTCTTGTCTATATTTCTGGTCACAGGATGTCTGACGAAGAGGCTGCTATGGGGAATGAGTCTCCCATTGTTGAAGGGCTCGAAAATTATCCAGAGCCACCGAAGCAGAAAGGCAAAGGAGGCAAAACGAAGGAAGTCAATAATGCCCGAGGCATACCCGAAGCCATTCGCCTCAAGATGGGCTATGACACTCCTCCTGAAGAATCAGATCATGACCGAAAGATGCGATTGCAAAGGATTCGACGCTATTGGGCTATCAGGTGGTACAAGTTCAAGAGCATCCCAACTTGGAAGTGGGCAATGCAATTTGCTTTCAGCCCACCTTATCGGTACACCACCACTATGTGTGGTCAATACACAGCTGCTAACAGGAAGAAATTCTACCCGAAGCCTCTGGCTGTACCGCACCCAAATACCCTCAAGACTCCGGATGACTATCCAGAAGAGCAAGAAAGACTTGCCATTCTGGCTGAGAAGAAAAGGATAAGAGAAGAGAAGAAGGCAAAAGCACTTGCAGCTGCAGGGCTTGATGAAGCTGAAGCATCAAAGCCTAAGAAGAGGCGAAAGCTTCGCAAACTGAGTGCTTCACCCCCTCCTGCTTCAGAAGAAGAGGGTGACAATGAAGCTGATGATGAAGCTGATGCTGCTGCACAGCTTGAAGATTCGATTGATGAAGATCCTGCTGACGAAGCAGATGATGAATCTGAACACTCTCCCATTCCCCCAAGTCCTAAGAGGAAACAGTTTCGGAAGCCACTGAAGAAGAAGGCTGGAGAGAAACCGTATGCTCCAAAGGAGTTAAGTTTCAAGATCCTTCAGATCCTCCTGCTCCCAAGAAAAACATCGATTTGACGAACCTGGTGGTTGAGGCTCCCCTGGCTACAAAGTCACCTCGCCGCCTTGTTCCTGTTGAGCAAAGAACCAAGGAAAGGCATGACCCGAAGGCTAAACTTGTGGCTAAACCTGCTGCTAGGCCCGAAGCTAAAGCTCCTGATCAAGCCAAAGCTTCGAAGCCAAAGTCAACCGTTGCCAAGCCTGGCCAGACTTACGCCCAGGTTGGCACAAAGAAGCTGTCTGAGGCTGAACTGCGCAAGAGAGACCGTGCAGTAGCTGAACGTCTGCATGCTGAAGCACAAGCCCAAGCTAAGGCTAATAAAGAAGCTAAAGAGAAAGAGAAAGCTGACAGAGAAGCTGCAGAGTTAGAGAAGCAAAGGAAAGAGCTGGCTGATTCAAACCAAAAAGCTGAAGCGAAGCGCAAGCTAGCTGAAGCAAAAGCTCAAGAGGCTAAGGCTGCCGCCGAAGCCAAGCAGCTGAGTGAAGCTGAAGCCAAGCGCCAAGCTCAATTGGATGTGCTTCGCATGAAGAAAGCTGAGAAACTTGCTAGAGCCGCTCAGAAGGAAGCTGCAGTTGACATGGCTCCAAAGGACATTCCTCCGAAGCCAGTCGCTGCTCCTGTTCCCGAAGCTCATATTGAAGCTGAGCACAGTGAACACGACTTCCCAGATGTAAGAGAAAGTGAACTCTGGGACTGTTTGAGCATAAATCAAGCATACTGGCAGCTTGCTGAAGCTGTTAATCCCAAGGCTGTGGATATTGGGAACATTTATATTTCACCAAATCTTTCTGCTATGATTGAAACTTTATACTATCAGCTGAGGGATTTGCATGCTAGGGACAGATCTGAAACTGCTAAGATTGTGAAATTCCATAAGAAAGCAGATGATGAGTCAGATGAGGATTTCAAGACCGAAGCCATAGCTGCTTCGAAGAAAATTACTGTTGTCAATGAGGAAACGAAGCAGGAGACCCAAGGACTGTGGACTGCTGAACAACAAATCCTATACACGAAGCTATACTGCCAGAAAGGTGTTCTGTTCAGGCACAAGTACTTAGACTTGCACAGTCTATCTTCTGCAACGTGCTTCCAAAATATCATGGAAACCATCGAAGCACAGAATTTGACTGGCCTGTTTGCCATGGAGACTCCATTCAATTCCGAGCTAGTGAAGCAATTCTATGCCACTCTCTATGTCTTTGGAAACCCTGATGATACAAGTTCATGGATTCTTGAATGGATGATTCAAGGGAAAGTGTTTCGGATGCATTCTGATGAATTTATGGATATAGTAAACATCCCAAGGCACACTGGAGAACTAGCTAAGGTTCATATGTTGCCTAATCCCACTGAAGCCGAATTTGCTTCACTCTTGGATCCCGAAGTCACTGGATATCACATGCCTGAGAAAATTCGCCCGAAGCATCTGGTATTCATATCGAAGACTTGGTTTTACATCCTTTCAAATTCACTGATGCCTCTCAGCACTGCGAATGAAGAATCCAACATTCACTATCATACACGTCATGCTCTATTGAAGCTCACTCATGGACATGTGTTTTACTTCGAGGACTGTTTTCTTTGATATATGGTACAAGCTGCTGAGTTAGTAAATCAACTGAAGCCATATGCTCCTTGGCTGCAAGCCATTTGCAACCATGGACGCAGAGAAGATTTTGTTGCGAAGCATCACCCGAAGCTGTTCTGCCCTCCTGTCCGCGACTCTATGAATATCTTCATAAGGCCAAATGATCCATTTGCCACATATGTTGGAGTCAGACAGCACATAAATGAACGCAACATGTCGAAGAAGTTCCAGAAAGAAGTATACCACTTTGAAGTTGCCATTCGTAACCAGCAATTGCTAGAAAACTTCATTGAAGGAAATCAGCGCCAGATGCAACATCTTTCAGATGAGATAAATAGAGTTGGCAACATTGCATTAATCAACAACCAGTATTTGAAGGTTTTGAAGCGCCACTCTTGGAAAGGTTTAAGGAAGTTCAACTCTGTGAAGAAACTTGAAGCTGACCGGATTTTCAAGGAGTATCCACATCTTCAACGTCACTTCTCCAGAAATGATACGATCGACCGCCCCAACCCAAAGATCCCTTCGTTGGACAAGATTGATGAAGTTTTGTTTGTCAACCCAGCTGAACAGATTCGCCGCGATACCTTCTCGGATGAAGACTCCCACACCTCGAAGCAAGAAGATGATCCTCTCGACGACAGCGACCTTGATTTGCTTCAAGCGCCGATGGACTTCGACGAGGAAGAATCACCTGCTTCGACCGAAGGAGATACTTCAGGAGATGCATCTTCTTCAGGCGAAGACAATCTGCAGGGTCCCAGGGTTGCAGCTGACGCGTAAATGACTCTTGATCTACCTCTCAACCTTTTGTCCAATTATTGACAAAAAGATGGAGAATGTAGCATCGATTGAGTTTAGATTCGCTGCGGGGTTTAGGGATTTGATTCGATCATTTGCATGTTAAGTTACGACAAACATTCCACTCTCTTCGATTGGGTTGTAACTTAAGTATTACTTCGGTTGTGAACTGCTTCACCTTATATGTTAATAACCCCCGTGCTCGCAAGTTGCTCTCCTATCTTTTATCTTGCAGGTGGTTATTATCCTTAAGTTCACAGGTCATTGGATGATTGCATATTTTTCAAGTCATATTCTCTATGTGCAATTGATTCACTAAGATATGTGTTAGGCTTCCCATTGATGATATTCTTCAACAAGCATTCTCTTCGATTATATAAATCTTCAATGCTTGCATTCAGGGGGAGTCATAAGCTTCAATATCTTAGAGTTTGCTCTCAACTCAACTCAAAATTCCATATCTTTTATCGATGCCTGTTTTGTCAACAATAGTCCAAAAAGGGGGAGATTGTAAGAGCAAAGTTATACCCCCATGAGTTTTGGATATTGTTGGGCAAAACAGTAGAGGAACTAACAAGTTTTCTAGGGTAAACCAGATGGTTAGGTTCCTGAAGTTATAGGTTGGTGATAAAGCTTCAACGAAGATTTACACTTTTACTGAAGCATATCCTCTGGAATGAAGCTCATCACGGATGACGACCCCTAAAAAGATAAGGAATCCTGAAGAACGTCTCATCGAAGAAGATGGCCAAGATGGCGCAAGACTTAGTTGTTTTTTCGTAATTCTTTTTCACTTCCTTGAGTCGTAGGAAAAACCGTACTATCAAGAGGGGTTTAGTAAATGTACTCCGAAGGTTTTGATGAAAAGACTCAGATCGAATCCAAACCAGTGAGAAACCAGAGTTGAGAAATCTCATGTGCGCTAGGTAATGCTTCACCAGCGAAGACTTAGTTCTTTCGGCTCCTGAAGCAGAACCAAGTCCGTGAGTCAGCTTTACTTGGACCGCAAGTAAAGTTGCGCTTTGATTGGAAATATGACCGTTGGGGACAGGTGTCAAGCTGTCACATCGGGTCACTTCAGTCATTTCGCACCTAGGGATTGCCACCTATAAATACGCCACCCCCGCCCTCATTGGCCGGCGGCTGCTCTGAGATTATTTCCTTACAGAGGAGAGAGAGAGAGAGCAACCCCACCGAAGCAAACCAAAAACCCATCCACCGAAGCATAAGTCCTATTGATCTGAGTTGATTCATTATGACTTAGGAAGAAGTTTGCTAGCCTTTTTATCTTGGAGAACTGCAATTCTCCTAGACGGTTAGAGAGTTGTTCTTCAGAGAGCGAAGAGTTATTGTCGCCTCGAAGTCCAGTTTGTCAAAGGTTTCGGTGATTTCCTCAATAATCAACCACGAGTGAAGAACTGACCAAGCTCAAGGAGATTGGTGCAGTGGAGATACGGACGGAGAGAGGTTAGCTACTGTGTTCAATCACAAGTCCCTCCAACCAGACGTAGCACTTTGCAGAGTGTGAACTGGTCGAACAAACATCGCCGAGTCAAGAGTTCGTTTTACTTTCCGCACTTACATTCAGTTTATCAATTGCTTCAGTGATCTGCTTCAATGCAATTGATTCGATGCTTTTGATTCGCTATGTTATGCTTCAATCATGTTCTGCTTCGATGTTTACCTTTCTGTTGAAACTCTTCTGCTGTTAAGTTATGCTTCACTTCATAGTTTCATGCAAAATTTTGAAGTGATCATTCACCCCCTCCCCCTCTGATCACATACTTGGACTAACAAAGTCTCGCACCAATGAGGAAAATCATTAGGCGAGAGAGAGAGAGAGAGCCTTATGGTAGATATTGGTGCAAGGAGTAGGAATTTCCATGCAACTGATGCACTAGAGATATAAGTGTATGAAAGCTCTCCGAAGGACTAAGTGGGGGGTGCATCCAACTTGCAGGCTCATGAAGACCCGGAGAATTTGACGAAGCTCATCATTGGAATATGCAAGCCAAGTTCTATAACATAAAGACCCCCCCACTAGTATATAACAGGAATCATATGAACTCTATGTATGAAGCATAAGGTGCTACTCTAAAGCACAAGTGCGTATAAAAGATAGTAGTGTGTCCCCTCTCTCTTTATCTCTTTTTTTATTTTATTTTGTATATGGGCACTTCCCTATTTTGGCCTCTTTTTTGTGGGCACTTTTTCTTGTTTTTTATACCTCACTCGTAGGGACACACTCTAATGGACATCACACTTTTATTTGCTTACAACTCTTAAGTCAAGAATAATGACTCTATATGAATGCCTCTAGTAGTGTAGCGGGATGTGAAATGATCTAGTGCAACATGTAGACAATGATGAAGAATTGGCCTTGACACAACTATCGTGTTAGCTCTATATGATCATGCAAAGCAATATGACAATGTAGGATAAGTCATATGAATTCAATGGAAGTTGCATGGCAATATATCTCGGAATGACTATGGAAATGTCATGATAGATAGGTATGGTGGATGTTTTGAGAAATATATAGTGAGACTTATGTGTTAGAGAGCGAGTCATCTCATGGTGTTGGATGTATCAGCGAATGATGCACCGCACTTCAAGGTGAGATCGGCAATGCATGACACCGAAGAGACTAGCAAATATGGATAGGTGTAACTGTGGCAAAATCGAATACTACCATTAGTCATAAAGAACTCGTACACTTATTCTTGGCATTTATAAGTGTACTTAAGGAACTATCATGTAAACATGTATCCCTAGGAGAGTGTTTGGGGGAGTGGTTACCCTTGCGCATATCGACCCATCCCGCGTGACAGGTCACTTACAGCTACTGCTTTGACGTGGATCAACTCAGGCAACACAAAGTTCCCTACTATTTTTATTTTATATAGAAAATATGGCACATTGAGCCAGGATATAACACCTATCACTAATCGGCGCAAGTTCAATTGCACATAAGTTCATCATTATTCATTCAATACCTCAAAAATATTGTAAGGTATCCTACGCCAAGTCTAGTAATCCAGGATTACTTATGCAATTCATATCATTCCATCATAAGGTATATTAATCATTGTCAACTATCATATTGCGATAACAAGTACTCCCTTCGTTCCAAAATAAGTGTGTTAGCCTTAGTATAACTTTGTACTAGAGCTAGTACAAAGTTGACACAGTTATTTTGGAACGGCATGAGTATAAGTGAAACAAAAAAGCATTCCACAAATAACAGTAACTATAACTTATATCTTTTGAGTATGTCATGATAGATAGAATGCCTTTCGGGGCATCCCTAAGCTTATTAGCCGCTTGAGTCTTCCTTTAGATAATAACTTGAGGTGTCGGGGAATCCCCAAGCTTAGCGCTTTTCATCCATTTGTTCCTCGCATATCGATGTCTCCCCTGGAACTTAAAAACTTCATCCACATAAAACTTCAAAGAAAATTGTGAGAAATGTTAGTGCATAAATAATCAAATCTCATGAAACCTTACTGCCATTGAAAGAATCAAATTTAATTCCACATGTTAGCTACCGCTATTTATTGTTTCCATAATTTATCCCCCAATATAAGCATTGGAAACTCCACAACAAGAAAATTAATAAAATAGGATATCAATATGCCAGAATAGGACAATCTGTAAATATTAAATCATCTATAATACTTCTGTAAATCTAAAACATCTTAAGAATTAGTAAATTACATGTAACATGCATATCAAGTACTGGTACAAATTTCAGGATTTTATCACGTACTTCTAATTTAAGGCAATTTTTTTACTAATAGGAAAGTTGTTGTTTTCTACAGCACACGTAAACTTGCAAACTGAGAATCCTAAGGAAAATATTAGCACATTATTTTTACAATACAATGAATTTATACAAACGGAAAGTTTTTTTAGCTGAGAAGCTTCCATGACATACACGTAAACTCCCACTTCTCCAATGCACACCTTTTCAATCACTTTCCTTTTTGAAACAAAGTTTTAAGTTTCCCAGTTGTATTTTTTTGTTTTGCAAAGTTTAACAACACATAAAAGAATAAAAATACTCTCTAAATTTTTTGGGTTGCATCCCAATAAATGCTTTCTTTAAAGCCATATAGGTAGGCATAAGAGTGCTCAAAAGCCATTCCACCAGGATCCCAAGGAATAATATTGAATCCTATTATAAGTAGTAAATATTTGGATCCTAGTAGTGAGCACAAAGTAATATGTACCATATAACATCAAAGTCTAACCCTTTTCCTATGCATTGCCATGTCATATAAGAACAATTCATAAGCATCAAGTAAAGGCCAATGCATAGTATAGATAAATTCATCTTCATAAGCACCATTCCTAGTGGCATCATGGACATAATCATAACAAGCATCAAGTTCATCAAAAACGGAAATCTCAAATGAATCCAAAGGATCATAACATCCGTCATCATAGCATTCATCCTTCGGTATGCATGGAGGGAAAATAAACAATATTTCTCTCTTCCAAATCAACAATAAATTCAATTATATGAGCATTGTATTCATAGTTTTCGAAGCAATATTTAAGTATGCCAAGATTATGAGATTCGTAAAGATCACCATCATATTTTTCAAGAAAAGAAGAAAATTTACAAGAAGCCTTAAAAGCAACAAATTCCCCTATTACTTCCATATTACAGTAATCATATACACCGTTAGCATAAGAGGTCAAGGTTTCATTATCATTAAATTCACATTGGAAGAAAAGGTGTAGAGCCTTCATCCAAGAGCAACAAGCATAATCATAGAGCACATATTCCAAGCATATCAATGTAACATTTTATAGTTGATCCCATAAGTGATACTCTTTTGAGTCAAGTGATAATCCCTAAAGTATTCACGTTGATCCAAAGTGTAGCCCATTACCATGTTGAATGGGGGTGACGAGGGGGTGACCCCACGACTCCTACGTGTGAAGCTACCTGGTGCGTATGAAGACAGAAGGCCCACTGGGAAGCTACAACAAGCCCACGATTGGCCCAACAAAGCACCGACGTAGGAGTCCTCTACTAACATGGAAGGTGCAACTTGGCGTACAAGGCAGGACTAGAATTAGGAAACTACCTATGTAACCTAGCACGGACTCCCCGAGACCTAGCCTAGTATATAAAGGCTGGGAGGGGAGACGTCTAGTTCATCTCAATACGCATCTACTCATCCTAGCCTTGCGAGAACTCGCCTTGGCCTCCACCGTAATCGCCCCCTCACGTAACAATATCGAGCATGAAGTGCTTCTCCTGTTAGCCGACGAGTATCGTCCAACCTGTGCCATCTCTATGACTAACCCAGGGTCCCTGACCATGGGATTTGCCGGGGGTGATCCCCGTCAATTGGTGATACGTCCAAAAAGCATCACTATTTTATATTGATATTTCACCCTATTCATTGATATATTCCACTTTAAAGTATTGTTCTTATGTTGCTTTGGCTTATTTTACGCAGTTTACAACTTTCCGGTGCCGAAGCAGCAGAACCAGAATTCAGCGGTAAAAAGTGGATACCAAGTTGCTTAATCAGATCAAGTCCAAATGCGATGAAATTTTACGGGGATCAGTTTTATGAAGATTGACTGGGGATCACCGAAGGAGGAGGTGAGGGGACCCACCAGGCAGCCAGAAGGGTGCCTGGCGCGGCCCCCCTCCTGGACGCGCCAGGCACCCTCCTGGATGCCTGGTGGCCCCCCTCGGTGCCCCCTCTCGCCTATAAGACCCCCCTGGGGTGAAAACCCTAAAAGAGGAGTCGTTTCCGTGTTTCGCCGCCGCCAGGGGGCAGAAACCTACAGAAGAGAAAATCCATCTCCGGCGGGCAGATTCCGCCGGGGAGATCACCTCCCGGAAGGGGAGATCGTCGCCATCATCATCATCATCGTCACGGGCATCATCGAGATCATCATCAACATCATCCCCAACATCAGCACCATCTCCATCTCCATCCCATCTCATCTCACAATTGCAACTTGTGTTGTAATCCGTACTATCTATCCTCTCTACTCTGTTGGTGTTGATCACTACTTTGTGGTGAATGCTATTGAGTTTTGTTGGAGAAATATCATTGTGTCCAGATTGTTTATCACCCATCTATCACCTCTGATCATGATCTCTTTTATGTCTTGTAAGTAGTTACTTTAGTTCTTGAGAACATGGGAGAAGTCTAGTTGTTAGTAGTCATACTATGTTGAAGTATTATGTGTTGTTTGATACTTAAGTTGTGTTGTTATTTCTCTAGTGGTGTTATGCGAGTCGAACACATAACACTTCACCTTTCATGGGCCTAGAGGAATACATTGTGCACAAAGGATGCTTATGGTGGGTTGCCGGAGTGACAGAAACCTGAACCCCAGTTCGCAGACTTTCTCACAAGGGAGTTATGGATCCTTGATCGTAATGTTGTCGTTAGGCTTATGCCTTAATTACTACCTTGTATTTGCGGATGCTTGCAAGGTGTGTAATCATAAGAGTACACTTATCTTAGTCTAGAAGGTGTACTAGCATTGATCCACCCACCGACACTTATCAACACGATACATATTACTTGGCGGAGTATGGTGGAAGTGACTTGACTATCTCTCCCGTGTTTTCTCAAGAACGCTTTAGCTTTTATAAGTTCAGTTCCTAGGCTTATCCTTGTGAAAGGATTGGGCCACTTGCTACTCCTCAGTTACCCTGTTTACTTTGCCTGTCTTTTACTTTTCTGTTGCTTAAACCAAAAAACCCTAAATATTTATCTTTCAGTGTGTGCAACCTTTTCCTTATCCAGTGTCACTTGTCAATACCTTCTGCTCCTCGTTGGGATCGACATCCTTATTTATCGAAAAGCTAAAATTGATCCCCTAGACTTGTGGGTTATCAAGAATCGTTTATTGGCGCGGTTAATAGGGGAGGCCATCCCACTAAACCTATTAACTTCACCGCCATCAACGAGCTTTTCTGGCGCCGTTGCCGGGGAGTGTAGCGCTATTGGTAAGTGAAGCCGGTAAGGGAACTTTTATTTTCTGTTGTTACTTTCAGTCCTTATTGACTCTACTGTTGTTGGTTCGTTGCTAGTAAGGAGCCGCCCCACGACTGTGGTGGTCACTCCTACCCCTACTAAAATTGTGCCCTATAAAATACCATCTTGTATTGTTGATTATGTCTTGGCTAATCGATATACAGGAGAAGGACATCCGGGAGAACACCTGCTATATTTATCACAATTATATTCTTTATTTAAGCTTGCAGGTGTGACGATGGAGTTCTTCATGAAGAAACTATTCTCCATATCACTCAAAGATAAAGCTTCAGATTGGTATAAGCTACTCGATAACTCTGATCTGCTTGAATGGCCAGAGCTTATGTCTCTCTTTTATGCAAAGTTTTATCCTCTTCGTGAAATTCACCAAGACAGGAACTACATCTACAACTTTTGGTCTCGCGACGGAGAGAGCATCGCTCAAGCTTGGGGGAGACTGAAGTCCCTGATGCTCAAATGCCCAAACCATGAGCTCCCCAAGGAAATTATACTTACAAATTTTTATGCCAGGCTTTATCGTCAGGACAAGGAGATGTTGGATGCCTCCTCTAGTGGGGTATTCCAGACCAGAAGTATGGAAGAAAAATGGGATCTTATAGAAAGGATCCAGAAGAACACTGAAGATTGGGAAATTGATAAAGGTATTGAACCCTCTATAAACAATGAGCATGACTACATTGATAGTTATGTGAAGACTGATTACTTTAATACCTTTTTCCCTAAAATTGGTCTCGATTCCCAGCTAATGGTTGACTTTTGCAAGGACTTTGCTTCTCATATTGATTCTTCCAGGAAGAAGGAGAATCAACATCATAAACCTTTCAAGGAGTCACCACTTGAGATTAATGTTACTGATCCTGTTTTACCTGCAGTTGTGTATAAACAGCCTCCTTACCCCTCCAGGATAAAGGAGCACTCTTTTGTTATAGCTATTCTAAACAAGAATGGAAGGACCACTGATGAACATGAGGACATGATCAAGGTCTAGCCTCAAGTTGCAATGGTCAAGGATCTAGTAACCAGTGATATCAAAGAATCCACTATTAGTTTTTGTGCTGTTGCCACTAACATTGTCACAGCCAGGAACAAAGGCCCAATTTCAGGTACTCCAGTTATATCTTTCAAAATAGGAGATCATAATTACTATGGGCTATGTGATTTTGGATCTAGCGTCAGCGCTATTCCCTTCACACTTTATCAAGAGATCATGCACGAGATTCAGCCGTGTGAGATCGAGGACATAGATGTCACTATCCATCTTGCAAACAAACAAACTATCTCTCTAGTTGGGATTGTAAGAGATGTTGAAGTACTCTGCGGGAAGGTAAAATATCCTACAGACTTTCTTGTACTTGGTTCAGTGCAAGATAGTTTTTGCCCTATTATCTTTGGCAGGCCCTTCCTCAGCACTTGCGGAGCTATAATAGATTGCAAGAAAGGTAAAGTTTCTGTTGAATTCAACGGTGAGCTGATGACAGCTTCTCGCCCTTCGTTGGTAGGCCCCAAGTGGAAGGCGTGATGCGGTACAGCAGCAAGTTTTCCCTCAGTAAAGATACCAAGTTTTGTCTCCAGTAGGACTCCAGAGATGATAAGTAGGTGTCAGCGGCGCAACTGACGCGGACCTGCACACAGACACAGATAAATTTTCTCCCAACGAAGTTCAGAGATGTTGTCAATCTCTCCGGTCTTGTTGTTCACAAATGATAAAACACAAGGGGATAATGATAGCAACTTGAAAGTAAATGCAGAAAAGGAAATATATCTTGGAAACAATAATGAGGATATGGACCGGGATACGTGATGTTCGCTAGTGATGTCTCTCTCCCAAAAGACGATAAAAATGCTATGCGAGGTAAACAAATTACAGAAAGGCAATTGACAGGATTAAGAATGCACCGCAATGCTAACTATGCTACAAAAGAAAGGAAGAGCTTCAAAAGCACGGGCAGTACGCCAAAGTAAGTAGACCGAAATCCATCTGCATCTACTACTAATCATCCACCTTGAGATATCTATCTAGAACATCTCGCTGGTATTAAGTTGCGAGCCCCACCCAAAGTGTAAACCCAAAGCAACAGACAACTGCATTAAAAAGAACTTTGCGTAAAGTAAACAATCCTTGTAACCGCGGTTACAAGCACCGTTGTTTTCCCCCTTGTGGCAATAACACATCCCCTAGACTCATGTTTCTGTCACTCAAGCATGTCATCGGGGAGGCATGAACCCACAATCTAGCACAACGCTCCCTCTTGGAGTCACTACCTACTACATGGCCAAAGCAATAAACAGCAACGGAGATCATGCAAGAATTACTTAGGAACAAAAATATAAGAGATAAAAAACAAATATATTACTCTATCACAATCTGAACATAATCTCATAATCCATCAGATCCGATCAAACTCAACATAGCAATAGCAGAAATATTACAAAGGTGCCTCGATCATGCTGGGCAGCTCACGAGGTCTAAACAATGAAGATCAAAGAGGGGAGGAGAACATCACATAGCTACTGATCACGGACCCATGGTCCAAGGAAAACTACTCACGAGACATCCGGGGAGCATCCATGGTGGAGAGGAGACTCCCGGAGGTCAATCCTCCCTCCGGCAGTGTGCCGGGAAGAGGTCTTCTAGTGCTCCCGATCTTGGAAGAGAAGTGGCGGCGGAACAATGGCGAGTTCGCGGAATAGGGTTCTTGTTCTAGAGTTTTCCCGTGACGGGGGATAAATAGGCGAAGGGGGCAGCCAGAGGTGGACCAGGGGCCCCAGGCGCCCCCTGGCGCGGCCAGGGGTGGGGCCGCGTCGGGTGGCCGCCTGGGCCCCCCTGGACCCCCTCTGGACCCTCCCGGGCTTTTCTCGAAGCTTCCGTCACGCTGATTTTTTATCTGAATTTTCCCGAATTTTTCTAGCACTTTTTATATGGGGGAAAACTGAAATAGAAAAACAGCAGAAAACAGGAACTGGCACTGGGGTGCACTGAGTTAATAGGTTAGTCCAAATATGATAAAAAATGTATGAAAGTGTATCTAGATCATAGCAATATCACACAAAACATGCATGGAGCAAGCAGAAATTATCGATACGTTTTGGACGTATCAACATCCCCAAGCTTAATTCTTGCTCGTCCTCGAGTAGGTAAATGATAACAAGCATAATTTCTGTGGTGACATGCTAGCAACCATAAAAGAACTTTGGAAAGTAAAGCAATCAAGGTCAGAGATTCAATTCAAGTCATAACAGGCAAGAGTCTATATTAGCATTGAAATAAGTAACAAAAGAACAAAAGGTGCAAGAGCTCTCGCTGTCTGTGACTCGAATGTCTCCAAATGGTGTTTGCGTGCAAGAAAGGAGGATAGGGAATACGAGAAAAAAGTATTTTTGTTGAGAACTCAATCTACTAAAGTTTCACACTTGGTCCTCTTTGGAATCTTATCTTGACTCGTCCCCAGACCACTAGCTAGGTACAAGTCAATTTGATCCACTCCTTTTCGATATTTTGAGCACTCATGGAATGGATGAGCGTAAGCACGAGAGTTGACACTTAGGATGGCAAAGAGAGAAATATGGTGGAGGAGGAAGACAAAAAGGATGAGAAAGGCTCACATCAATGAGGACAATCATAGGCAAGAGATGCCAAATGATAGATATGATGTGAGGAGTAGGGATTGACATGCAATGGATGCAGATACGAGCTAAGAAGCTCTCCAAACTATATGCATAAAGATCATCTCTATGGAGTACAAAGATATAGAGGGAGTACTAGTGTGGATCTCTCAAAAGGATAGTAGTGTTGCCCCTTTCTCTCTTTTTATTTATTTTTCTATTTTTTCTATTTTTTTGTATTTTTTTGGGTGGCCTCAATGGCTCTTTCTATTTAACTCTCATTTGTCCTCTTTGGGATCTTTTAATGTGTCCACTTTGGGATCTTTTCCTCACTTAAGGGCAACACTCTATTTTACAAGAAGGTAAAGGAGATCTTTCACACTTTACAAGGTACTCAAAATCATAAAGAAGATGTAACTATCATGATGTATGCAATGTACGTCGCTGCCAGTGTAGCAGGAACATGTATGACATGAAGATCAAGTCATGAAGAGGTGGAAGTTGCATGGCAATGTAACTCGGAAAGGCTATGGAAATGCCTTGATAGGTAGGTATGGTGGCTGTTTTGAGGAAGGATAAAGGGAGGCTTATGATGACAGAGCGTATCATGCCAAGGGTTTGGATGTACCGGCGAAGGTGGACACCAACTCTCGGAGTGAGAAGAAGGCAATGCACGGCACGGGAAAGGCTAGCAAAATATGGGAAGGTGGAAGTGTCAACTCTCAATACTTACATTAGTCCGAAGAACTCATGCACTTATTATCGGTAACTCTCAATCTAATGAGGAGGTTCACAAAGAGACAAGTACCCCGAGGAGGAGTGTATGGGGGTTTGGTTATCCTTGCGCATCCTCGACTCATGGTACGTGAGTGTACTCTAATATTTGACTCCTCAGAAGAGTAGTGATCTATCTAGTAGCTAGAGTTCTCAACTAGTTTTGTAGGTTTTGAAAATAAACACGGATTGCCCAAAATACGACACCTATCACTAATAGGCAAGAGCTCTTGACACCAAAAGTCCAAACATTACTCACAACAATGCCTCAAAACTATTGCAAGCTACTACTAAAATTAAATAGCAACCTCAATTACCTACTTTCAAGACAAAACACAACTCAGTGCAACAACCAACTCTCTTAACAAGATAAACATGAAAACTAAAAAGAGTTTCAGCAACAAACTAAACAAAAGCCAAAGCTCTTGCTAATGACAAACTAAGACTAAAACTAAACATGGCAGTAGCTATGAAAAGACAAAGAACACACAACAGCAAAAAGATAGGCAGGAAAAATCCTATGATGTGTTCTAGATTTTGAAAGTGGAGCGTGTTTATCTCCCACACAAAGTAAGACGGGATCTAACTTGTTATGAACAGCAAGCAAAGCTAAAGAAAACTAAAAACAAAACCTAAGAGCGAGACGCTCCAAGCATAGCACATAACACATGAAGTGATAAAAATATAGTGAGACGAAGGACGAACTGATGATGGTTGATGGAGAAGGGGATGCACGGGGGGCATCCCCAAGCTTAGACGCTTGAGTCTCCTTGAATATTTATTGGGGATGCATGGGGCCATCCCCAAGCTTGAGCGCTTGACACTCCTGGATCTTCTTTCATCATCTTCCAACGCACACTTGAAAACTCCCTTCATACATAACTCATCATAAGAAGATTAGAGAGTTTAGTACCCTTAATAAATATATTTTTCTCCACTGCATATAAAGATAATCTTGAAGAGCTACTGTTTCTCAAGAGTGCCAAAAAGTTTTTGCAAAGAAAAAGAAAGCTTAAGGTTTGCAAAAGTAAGGAGAGACAAAACGTGGCAGAATCTGTGAAAAACAGAACAGCAGATAGTAAAGAATTTTTTAGGGGCACTTCTACAACTCAAATCAAAAAACTCAGAACATACTGAAGTTTCGTAATTGTATAGAGCATACTGTGTAAAAAAATTCAGCTCAAAAAGATGAACTGGGATTTTTCTGGAATTTTTCTGGTCACGAGGACAGAATCTGTTTTCTGGACAGCATGTCACAACTTTTACTTCACTTGCCATAAGAGGCTATAACTTGGCACAAAGCTGAAAATAAAGATACAATGATGTTGCTATAGTAGTAACAATCATCAAGACACAACAAAAGCAAAAAGAAAAACCTAAATTCGTTGCGGGCTGCCTCCCGAAAGCGCTTCTTTAAAGCCATTAGCTAGGCATGATGCAAAAAGAAGAATCAAGTTTTATCAAGAGAAAGAGAATAACTAGCCCGAGTAACGGACTCAAAAGGTAACTTGATTTTCTTTCTAGGGAATTGTTCCATCCCCTTTTTGAATGGGAATTGGAATTTTATATTCCCCTCTTTCATGTCAATAACCGCACCAACGGTGCGAAGAAAAGGACGTCCCAAAATGATTGGACACAAAGGTTCACACTCTATATCCATAACAATAAAATCAACGGGAACATAGTTGTCATTGACAATGATAAGAACATCGTTGATCTTCCCCAAAGGTTTCTTTATGGAAGAATCAACAAGGTGAACACCAAAAGAACAAGGCTCAAAAGGCTTCAATTCAAACATATCAAATATTCTTTTGGGCATAACAGAGGTACTAGCTCCAACATCACATAACGCATAGCAAGAGAAGTTATTCAATTTAATTTTGATCATAGGGTCCCAACCATCCTCTAGCTTCCTAGGTATGGAGGCTTCTACTCTAAGCTTCTCCTCCCTAGCTTTGATAAGATCATTTGTGATATGCTCCGTGAAGGAAAGATTAAGTGTGCTAGTGTGGGGGTCTCTAGACATTTTGTGTAACAAGCTAATAACTTCTGAGAGGGTGCAACTATCAAAATCAATATCACTACTATCAAAGGTGGTAGTAGTGTCATCTAGGCTCACTTGTTTGAAACCCTCTATGTTCATAGGAGTTTCTTTTTCTACGGTTGAGGTATTAGCATCACCATTAATAGGTCCAACGGGACTAGGAGTGCAGTGGGTGCTAATAGTTTGAGTGTCCTCAACAATTTGGATAGTGGAAACTGTGTGGTGTGTAGGAAGGCTCTTAATTCTATCCTCTTCCATAGGGATAACTTCCGGTTTGGCTTCCATTTGATTTATCAAAGTAGATTGGGTGTGGGACATATTCGAAACATGGGTTTCGGTGGCGGTAAGTCTAGCCTGGAGATTAGAAATCTCACTGTTTAGGCTATCAAGCTGTCCCCTAATGTTTTGCAGGATGGCAGTATGCTCACCTATTTTCTTAGAGAAAGCTTTGTTTTGTTCAAACTGCGTGTGCATATAGTTCTAAGTAGCTTTCTCTATTTCTACCAATTTATCATAGCTAGGTAGGTCTCTTTTCGTATAAGAAGGATTATAGGATTTGTTGCTAGGGTAAGTGTTGTTGTTCCCATAGTTAGATGGGAACGGTCTAGGATTGCTAGCAAAACTTCCCCTATAAGCACTATTGTTGAAGTTGTTTCTAGCAATAAAGTTCACATCTACTTGTTCTTGAGCAACCAAAGAATTTAAAGGAACATCATGAGGATCAATAGAAGGTTGCTTGGTAAGTAGGGACATAATTAGATCAACTTTTTCATTGAGGGAGGTAATTTCCTCGACAGAGTTTACCTTCCTACCTGTTGGAGCGCGTTCGGTGTGCCATTGGGAATAATTGGTCATCATCTCATCGAGAAGCTTTGTGGCAACACCAAGTGTAGTTGACATAAAGGTTCCTCCCGCGGCCGAATCTAACAGGTTCCGCGTGGTAAAGTTCAAGCCTGCATACAAAGTCTGGATAACCATCCAAGTAGTCAAACCATGTGTAGGGCATCTCTTAACAAGAGATTTCATTCATTCCCAACCTTGGGCAACGTGTTCATTATCCAATTGCTTGAAATTCATAATATTGCTCCTCAATTGGATAATCTTAGCAGGAGGGTAGTACTTCCCTATAAAAGCATCTTTGCACTTATCCCAAGAATCTATGCTATTTCTAGGCAAAGATTGAAACCAGATTTTAGCATCTCCCCTTAAAGAGAAAGGAAAGAGCATAAGCTTAACAACATCACCTTCCACTTCTTTATACTTTTTCATATCACATAATTCAACAAAATTATTCAAGTGTAAAGCAGCATCATCTCCAGCACCATAGAATTGATCTCTCATAACAAGGTTTAGCAAAGCAGGTTTAATTTCATAAGAGGTAGCTGAAGTGGCAGGTGTGGCAATGGGAGTGCAGATAAAGTCTTGGTTGTTGTGACTAGTGAAGTCACACAACTTGGTGTTTTCAGTGGAACCCATAGTAGCAGCAAGTGTGGCATATTTTTTTGTAGTTTTTGATAAAAGACACAAAGATAAAAACTGAAAGATAAACTAACAAGACTGAAAAACAAAGGGAAAGGGTAGTGTGAAACTCCCCTATCTTAGCACTTGGAGTCCCCGGCAACGGCGCCAGAAATTGCTCTTGATGACGGCTTCTCGCCCTTCGTTGGTAGGCCCCAAGTGGAAGGCGTGATGCGGTACAGCAGCAAGTTTTCCCTCAGTAAAGATACCAAGGTTTGTCTCCAGTAGGACTCCAGAGATGATAAGTAGGTGTCAGCGGCGCTGTCGGGGGACTGGTACCCGGGTAGGCTAACCCAAGCGGAAGTAACCTTTCAAGACAAGGATGGGCCGATTGGCCCGCAGCTGGGCCGAGCTGGGCAGATGTACGACCGATTGCTCCAAGGCAATCGGCCGTATCAAATGCCAGCAGTCGGCCCAGGCGCAATCGGCCCACCCTCTCCTTCAACAAGACAATCATCCGATTGGTCAGCAGCTGGTCCGGGGTTGATACCTGGCAAGCCGATGGCCCAGAGCAATCGACCTCGCCAGGAACCACCAGTCGGACCAGGCGCAATCGGAACCACCTACCACCCAGTCGGGGGTATGATTACGAGGTCATAAATACCATATCCCGGGATATCTGGGTGGCAGGAAGGCCAAGTCACGTCGAGGATTTGCTGGAGATACGGTGTCGACCTCCCCGCCGATTTCGCGGACAGGCCGACAAGACCGTACTCTCTAGCTCCACTGTTCATCCCTACATCCTACAAGCCTACAGCATGGGCCGCCGCTCGTAGGCTCCGGATCACCCGGAGAGGAGCAGTCGGTGGGCCCAGGCCGATTAGAGGATGACATCTGGGCCCATTCGGCAGTGAAGTTACCGAAGTACCCTGGGCTCACACTATAAGAGCCAGGGTACCCCTCCTGCGTGAGGGACTATCCGCACTAGAGCACCATAACTCATTTCCCCCCAGTTCATTCACTGCTCGTAGTTACTCCTCAGGGAAGCAGGTGAGAACCTTGCCCACGGCGGCGGAGCTCACCTTCCCCTGAGAAGATAGAGAAGCAGTTATTGTAGCCAGATCACTGATATATAAGAGACAAGCAGGAGTAGGGGTGTTATCTCTCCGGAGAGCCCCGAACCTGGGTACATCGTGGTGTCTTCACCGTGCTTGTGCCCAACCCGATTCTGGCACCATCGACTTCCTCTCCCTCGAGTCTTCCCCCTCACTTTAGCCATCCCATGGCATCTGGCGTTACATATCTACGACAGTTGGCGCCCACCGTGGGGCAGACCGAGGCGTCGACTGGAGTAAAGATCCGGACGGGATTTTCCTCTGCATCGGGCGGGAGCCACGCCTCTGGCCTGATTCTAAGGCGTGGGGCAATTGACTATGTGGTGGACTACTCGGCGCGGTACGGGGCTGGAGCACCCCTGCCGCCCGGTGTGTCGCTGCAAGTCGGCAGTCATCGCCTCTTCATCGGCAGCTTCCCCGAAGCATATCCTAGAGATATTCGCATCTTCTCGTGTGCCACGGATCTGCTCCCGGCCAGGGGCTGCAGCGCAGCACCTGGTAGAGAGAAAGGCCGAGTGCACGCTGCCGTCATGATGGCGGGAGCATATTCATCCACTAACCGAGACCCAGCGAGCACGGCTAGAAAGGCCAAAGAGGTAGCTGATGCCGCAGAGCGAATCGGCACCAGTGCGTTGCGGGATGTGTTATACACACCCGTGAACAGGAATGGTGATCCGGAGCAGGTACACACGGAGCTGGAAACAGCACGGCTCGCCCTGGCTCGCAGAGCTGAGCAAGTGTTGGCAGAGGAGCGCAGGTTGGGAGCCATCACAAGGGAGTACAATGCAGCGCATGCAGGACCGCGTCGGCCGATTGAGCCCACGGTCCTGGAAGATCTGAGAAGCCGAGGCAGGGCAGTCAACCAGCAGCTGTCGGGAGCCGAGCAACCGGAGCGTCCGAGAAGGCCAGTGCAACCGGAGCAACCGGCGCAATCGGCATTCATCCAAAGGCCAACTTACAGCACACCAGACAAGAACTTGAGAGCAGCCGAGCAGATAGCGCTTGAGCTAGAAGACCTGGAAGGAGATGAGCGGCGTGAGCAGTCGCGCCGAATGCGTGAGCTGATAGCAGCCGCAAAGGAGCAGAGGCTCGTAGCAATGGGCAATCAAAATGCAGAACTAGAGGCATCAAGAGGAACTGTGAGGCCGAATGCGGGAGCTAGTCAGCGACCGAATGCATCGCGCCAGAACAGGCACCAACCCGCGCCATCTCGGCACGAGAGTAAGGTTAGAAGCAATCGGCCACCCCCAGCAGCAAGAAGAAGAGTGGAAGAGCCAGCTGTCAACAGCAGGCGCAATGAAATGCCACAGCAATCGGCGCCAAGACCGGCAATTAGCGCTCGACTTGGCCCTCGCCAAATCGGCCAAAATGATGCAAGGCATCGCATTGAGCTCCTGGAGAAGGAGGCTCAGGAGGATGAAGAAGGAGAAGCTGGCCCACCATGTTTCGGTCATCGCATTCGGACGGAGAAATTCCCCAAAGGCTTCACGCTGCCGAGAGACACTCCAAAGTACAATGGTTCTGTGAAGCCTGAAGACTGGTTATCTGATTACCTGACAGCAGTTCGCATTGCAGGAGGCAATCAGCGTGTAGCAGTCCGCTATGCACCTTTGATGCTGCAGGGGTCGGCTCGGACATGGTTGAACAGTTTGCCCAAGTACAGTGTGAACTGCTGGGAGGATTTCACGACCGCATTCATCCACAACTTCACGAGCACATACGAGAGGCCCAACCTCCCGCGGCAGTTAGCTCTGTGTGTGCAAGGTAAAGACGAACCCCTCCGAGATTACTTATCTCGGTGGATCAAGCTGAAGAATTCATGCGAAGGAGTCCACGAAATTCAGGCCATTCAGTATTTTACTGATGGATGCCTAGCTGATTCAATGCTGAAGCACAAGCTGCTCCGTAAAGACTTCACATCGCTCGCCGAGCTCATGAAGGTGGCAAATGCGTTCGCTATGTCCGATTCTGCGATGCGCCCTATCCAACTCGGAGTTGGAGGTGTGATCCAATCACCAGGGGCTCCGCAGTCGGACACAGGAAACCAAGGCCTCAGTCGGAAGGAAAGGAGGGAGAACAACCGCAACAACAACAACAACCACAACCAGCAGAACAGTGGCAAGCGCAAGGACGAGCAGCCCGATACTCAGTATGGCAGTCGGCAGGTGGCCTCTGTCCAGAATGGGGAAGACCCGGCAGCTGCAGGAGGCAGTCGGAAGATGAGACCAAACGTGAGACCCCCGGGACAGATGAAACCCAAGTACACGTTCGAGGACATGCTGGACGCGCCATGTAAGTTGCACAGCACGCCGGGCAGGCCGTCTGCGCACACTACTCGGCAGTGTGACTTTGTGAGAAGAATTGTGAAGGGAGAAGCTTTACCACCTCCACCCCTACCACCACCCCAGAACAGAGGACCACCTCAGCAGCAGAACCAGTTCCCGCAGCAGGATGCCGCCTACATGATTTTCACCAGCGAGTCCGCGGACAAGGGCAGTCGGAGAGCCCGAGCAGCGGAAGTTAATGCCACCATGCCACCAATTCCCCAATTTGTGCATTGGTCCGAGTGTCCAATATCCTGGGACAGAGCAGATCATCCCACCATTTTGCCGAATCCGGGCAACTATCCGCTGGTGGTGGACGCTCTGTTCGCAGGACCAAGGTTTTCATGCAAATTTTCCCGAGTGCTTGTTGATGGAGGAAGCACAATCAACATTCTGTATAGAGATACAATGGTCAAGCTAGGACTCACAGAGAGAGATCTAGAGCACAGTCGGACGACTTTCCACGGGATTGTCTTGCACCCCCATGGGTCGCATTCGGCTGGACGTCATATTCGGCACAGAGGAGAATTTCAGAAGGGAGCCGATTTGGTTTGAGGTCGCCGACCTCAGCAGTCCTTACCATGCTCTGTTGGGGTTGCCGGCCTTCGCCAAGTTCATGATCAATGCACAACAGACATACCTGAAGATGAAGATCCCAGGGCCAAACGGTGTCATCACGGTCACCGGGGACTTCAGGAAGTCCCTCGAGTGCACATCCGCTGGCAGCAGTTTGGCTGACTCGTTAGTGGTCGAGACGGAGAAGCGTCAGCTCAGCAAAGTGATCGCAATGGCGCAAGCACAGAACAAGAATCCACTCCCAGTCGGCCCGGCAAAGAGAGTAGATGAGGAATCGGCGTTTCAGTCGGCCAAGGACATCAAGAAGATCGCTCTAGATCCCTCCGACTCAACCAAGTTTGTCGTAGTCGGAGCAGGACTCAGCGATAAATAGGAAAGCGCGCTCGTCGAGTTTCTCCGTGAGAATCGGGACATCTTTGCATGGTCTCCACAGGACATGCCTGGTGTGCCGAGAGAACTCGCCGAGCACAAGTTGCACATTCAGCCAGGCTCGAAGCCGGTCAAGAAACCTTTGAGACGTTTTTCTGAGGATAAGAGAAGGGCAATCGACGAAGAAGTGGCAAAGCTGCAGGCTGCAGGTTTCATCATGGAGGTATTTTACCCCGAGTGGCTGGCGAACCCAGTCCTTGTCATGAAGAAGAACAAGACTTGGCGCATGTGTATAGATTACACTTGCCTGAACAAGGCATGCCCAAAAGATCCGTTTGCTCTGCCCCGTATTGATCAAGTAATTGATTCTACGGCCGGCTGCGAGCTGTTATCCTTTCTGGATGCTACTGCTGGGTTTCACCAGATCAAACTGGTTGTGGAAGATCAGATAAAAACGGCATTCATAACCCCCTTCGGAGCCTATTGCTATATCACCATGCCGTTTGGTCTGAAGAATGGAGGTGCCACTTATCAGCGCACGATTCAGAGATGCACACACTCTCAGCTCGGCAGAAATATCCATGTTTACGTGGACGATTTAGTGGTGAAGTAGGCAAAGGGCATCACACTGTTGGATGATCTGAGGGAAACATTTTCAAACCTGAGAACTTATCAAATCAAGCTCAACCCGGAGAAGTGCGTATTTGGAGTTCAAGCCGGCAAACTCTTGGGGTTTCTCGTTTCCGAGAGAGGAATCGAATGCAACCCTGAGAAGATAGCCGCAATAGAGCCCATGGAGCAGCCCAAAACCCTGAAGCAAGTGCAGAAGTTTACCGGTTGCCTCGCATCCCTCAGCCAATTCCTCAGTCGGCTGGGTGAAAAAGCAATCCCGTTGTACCAATTGATGAAGAAGACGGAGAAGTTCACTTGGACCCCTCAAGCAAATGAAGCATTCCGAGAGCTTAAGCGCATGCTTTCCACGGCACCGATTCTGGCTGCCCCGATTGAAAAGGAACCAATGATGTTATACATCGCGGCAACCAATCGGGTGATCAGTGCAGTTATGGTGGTGGAGCGGCCTGAGAAGGACAAGGCACAGCAAATTCAACGTCCAGTATACTACATCAGCGAAGTGCTCTCGGCATCCAAGCAGAACTACCCTCACTATCAGAAGATGTGCTATGGAGTATACATGGCAGCCAAGAGATTGAAGCCATACTTTCAAGCTCACTTGATCACCGTCGTCAGTTCGTCTCCTTTGGCCGACATCATGGTAAGCAGAGATGCAACCGGAAGGGTTGCAAAGTGGGCAATCGAAGTCGCTAGTCATGGCATCCAATATGAGCCGAGAACGGCAATCAAGTCACAAGCATTGGCCGATTTCCTAGTGGATTGGGCTGAAACTCAGTACATGCCACATCTCCCAATGTCGGATTCCTGGCGAATGCATTTCGACGGCTCCAAGATGAAGAATGGCCTAGGGGCTGGTGTGGTGCTCACTTCACCAAGAGGAGATCAACTGCAATATGTGCTCCAGATTCACTTCGCAGCATCAAACAACGTCGCCGAATACGAAGCCCTTGTGCATGGCATCAAGCTTGCCAAGGAAATCGGCATTCGGAATATCGAATGCTTTGGTGATTCCGACCTGGTGGTACAGCAGTGCTCGGGCACTTGGGATGCAAAGGATGCTAACATGGCAAGCTATCGCTTCCTGGTGCAGCAGATCAGCGGGTGTTTTGAAGGTTGTGAGTTCCATCATGTGCCAAGAGCAAACAATGAAGCAGCGGATGCATTGTCCAAGCTCGGCTCAACAAGACAAGCAATCCCACCAGGCGTATCGTTGGAACACATCAAGAAGCCGTCCATCATACCATCTCCAGAGTCGGAGTCCATCTTTATTTCGGAGACCGATCTTGAAGCATTAAGAAAGGCAAAAGAGGTTCAACCGGCCAAGCCAGCAACCATGAAGAAGCAGTCAGGCGCTCAGAGTGTCTCGGCAACAGCACCAGGGGTTGCCGACCGCGGGCCAGGGGCTGCAGAGGAATAAGAGAAGAGCAAAGCCAGAGGGAAGCGAGTAGAGGCTGCGCCCGAAGGCACAACCTCCGAAGAACCAATGACATCAGAAATTGCCGATTGCAATGCTGAAGCTCCGACTCCAGGGGCTGCCGAATGCGCGCCAGGCGCCGCAGTCGGCAGTTCAGAAGCAGAGATAGAGATGGAAGAAGTGCAAGAGGCCGAGATCTCGGAGACCAGTGGTCAAGAAACTGAGGTCCAAGAAGAAGTCCCACCCCAGCATGCAGTAGTAATGGCAGTGGTCAGTGCGCCATCATGGGCACAGCCGATTAGAGATTTCCTAGCAGACGGAGTCCTCACAGAAGATTTGGCACTGTCAAGGCAAATCAGCCGCCGATCTTGGGCATACACAATAATCAACAATGAGTTGATGCGCAAGAGTGCGACTGGTATCCTCCAGAGATGTGTGGAAGAGGACAGAGGCTTGGAGCTGCTCAGAGACATTCATCAAGGTGAATGCGGTCATCATGCGTCCGCAAAGGCCATTGCCAACAAAGCATTCCGACATGGTTTCTACTGGCCGACTGCCCTTGCAGCGGCTGAAAATCTGGTGAAGTACTGCAAGGGTTGTCAGCGTTTCAAGGCAAGAAGTCATCAGCCAGCATCAGCACTGAAGACAATCCCAATAGCATGGCCGTTTGCAGTGTGGCGTTTGGACATGGTCGGGCCGTTCAAGAGAGCTCGAAGTGGCATGACACATCTTCTGGTTGCAGTGGACAAATTTACCAAGTGGATTGAAGCTAGGCCGATCAAGAAGCTGGATGGGCCGACTGCAGTTAGGTTTGTGGCCGACATCGTATGCAGATATGGTGTGCCCAACAGAATCATCACCGACAACGGCACAAACTTTGCGAAGGGTGCACTGGCCCGATATGCATCTCAGCAGGGCATTCGGCTTGATCTCGCGTCTGTGGCGCACCCGCAATCAAACGGTCAAGTCGAAAGAGCAAATGGACTAATCCTGTCGGGTATCAGGCCCAGATTGGTAGAGCCACTCGAGAGGGCACCCGGAGCATGGATTGAAGAGCTTCCTGCAGTACTGTTCAGCTTAAGGACCACACCAAACAGGTCGACTGGATTCACGCCTTTCTTCCTAGTGTATGGTTCAGAGGCAGTCATCCCATCCGACATCGAGTTCGACTCACCTCGGCATGCCATGTACACCGAAGAAGAAGACAGATTGGCACGAGAAGACGGCATCGACCTCAAAGAATAAGCTTGCCTATTGGCCTTGTCCAGGTCAGCAGTCTATCAGCAGAAGTTGCGGCACTACCACAGCAAGAAGATCCGTCCTCTTGCTTTCCGAGAAGGAGACATGGTGCTTCGCCGAATCCAGAAGTCAGATGGGCAGCACAAGCTATCCTCACCTTGGGAAGGGCCATTCGTTATCAGCAGAGCGCTCAAGAACAATTCCTACTATCTGATCGACTGCACTAAGGGAACTCGGCACAAGGACACGTCAGGAGCAGAGACGGAGCGGCCGTGGAACGCCGAGTTGTTATGTCCGTTCTATAGTTGAGCGGCAGAAGTTTATGTAAGCCATTCGGCAAACAATTAGTAAAAGTTATCATGCCTCTGAAAATGAGCATTCGAATGTCTTTGTGTAATTTCATTCGAAAAAGCTAGCCACGATTGGCGACGCTCAGTCATACCCGAGATGTGTATAACACACCCGGGGACTGGCCGACCACGAGGTCAAGAAAATAAGCCACCGCGGCACAGGGACTGCAGGCTGGTACTCAATCGGACACCTAGCTTGAGCACAAATCACTAAAAGGTTTGTGGCATTAAGAAGGGTCGCGATTGGGGCAGTCGGCAGTGCGAATCCTCGGGAAACAATCCGAAACAGGCCACCAAGGGCATATTCGATGAGACAAAGCTACCGATTGCGCTGCGAACCAGGACATCGAGTCCGGTAGCGCGCAATCGGAGCCTACTATTGCAGAATCCTTTGCGTTAAAATCCTGTTGTGTAAAAAAATAAAAACTTATCGAACCTTGGCTGGTAGTCTACCGTTGATCCGATTGCAGACCGCATGACGGCAGCAGGGTCGACACGGTAGACATCCCCAAGTGTAGCCGATAAAGGAAACCAACAAAGATGCAAAGTTGATCGCACAAGTAAAAGCAAAAGCCAAGCAATCGGATCGAATAAGAAATAGCAGGCCCAGGGCGGAATAAGTGCATTACATCGAAGTAACACCCAGTGGGTGTCGACAGAATTAAAATTGTGTCTTACAAAATAAGATAAAACCGATCTAGTATCGGCAAGCTACAGCAAGTAACACAGTTGATAGCATGACTCAGGCAGTTGGAGGCACTGAGCTAGAAGACGGAGCAGCCGGATCCGATTGCGCTTCAGAAGTTGTGGCACCAGTCGGCTTGGATCGTGGAGATGTTTGAGATGAGCCGCTATCGGAGAGATCTTCGCCAGGCCAGAGATGGTAGGAGCGGGGAGCGGGTTCCCTCCCTCGTCGAGATACGGAGTGTACTCGTATGGAGAGAACCAGTTTACCATAGTACTGGCTAGCCGATTGACTTCGGCATAGGTCTTCTCAAGCAGCTCGGAGGCGCTCTCTCGGAGGCTGTAAAGTTGGGAAGTTTTCACCTGAGGATACCAGCTCAGCACGGTCTGAAGGGCGGTTTCCGCGCCAGTCCGACCGGCAGAATTCAGCAATACATCGATGCGACGTGGGATGGCCTTCAGGAGAGTCCGAGTCTGCTCAGTGGTAGCATTCGGAGCTTCCCCCTTGTCAGAATCTTCTTCATCTTGTGTTTCCCCCCTCTGGATCTCGGCAGAGGAGTCGGCAGCGTTCTTCATCTTCTGAAGGCCGACCTTAAGCTTAGTCGGCGACCACAATGATTCAGCAACCTTCAGGATACCAAGCTTGAAGTACAAGGTGATGCCCTTGATAACAGGAATGCGGGCTTCGGTGCCAATCAGATATTCATGCCGGGTCCAGACGTTGTCTTCACGGTCGCAGGTCCCTCCGGCGGCAATGGCGTCTTCTCGGGACATGGCGACGGCTGCATAGGCAGCTGCTTCGGATTCAGGCCAAGCTTCTGTGTCACAAAAAAGAAGTATGAGCAATAAGATGAGAGCAGAGCAATCGGAAAGCGCATAATTTCAAGAAACACTCATCGCTAAGGAGAACGTCCATTTCAGTCATTGTGTCGCAGAACCCTTTGGCTCGGCGGCGCTGTCGGGTGGTCTCTTCATAGTTGCGCTTCTCCAAATCTTCATACTTGGCAATATGTTCATCGCGATCTCGCCGAATGGAGTCACGGGCAGCGACTGCTTCATCCCTTTCAGCCTGCAAGACCTCTCGGGCGGCAACAGCAGCATCTCGCTCGGCGATGAGGCCATCACCGGCAGCCGTCACGGCAGCGATGTCGGCCAAATGTTTTCTCTCAAGTGCGGCCATTTCCGAGCGAAGACCCTGGATAGTCCGATTGAGATCGTTTTCTACCCCCCGCAGTCGGGTCGTTTCTTCCTTGGCTTTGGCAAGTGCTGGACCATATTGGTCAAGTTCTGCAGTCAATTCAGCAATTCGGCCCTGAAGATCATCTACCATGGGAGAAGAAGCTAGTAGAGAGCATGAAAGCATGAGAACAAAATAAAGCGTTCAATCGGAGAGAAGGCGGAGAGGGTAGAAAAGTTACCTTTCAGTTTAGCAATCTCAGCCGACTGGTTGTTGACCTACAGCTGAGCCTGGGCAAGAGTTCGGAGGCTGGCAGTGTATGCATCAAGGAGCTTCTCGAAGACCTCACGTTTTTCCTCCATAACAGCCTGAGAGGTACAGCAAGATGGGATTAGAGACATGGCAGTCAGCAAAATCGGTTAAAGATCCGAACCGATTGCAACCAATCGGCCCGAATCTCGGGGACTACACCCAGTGGGTGCGCTTGCGCGCACCCACCGGAAGAAAAGTTCCTGATCGAGGAAGGCAAGCGATAAAGCAAAATCAGTTAAAGATCCGAACCGATTGCAACCAATCGGCCCGAATCTCGGGGACTACACCCACCGGAAGAAAAGTTCCCGATCGAGAAAGTCAAGCGATAAGGCAAAATCAGTTAAAGATCCGAACCGATTGCAACCAATCGGCCCGAATCTCGGGGACTACACCTAGTGGGTGCGCTTGCGCGCACCCACCGGAAGAAGAGCCTCACGAGCGAAAGAAAGACATAAAGAGAAAGCCAAGGGTTACCGTGTGATGAGAGGTGAGCTGTTGGAGAACCCGGGCAAGGGCGGCGGCAAAATTATTCACCCGGCTCAGAGCCGTCGTCACAGGGTCCTGAGGACGATGCGAGGCGTCAGGTTCGGTGCCGACATGACGGGCTTGAGAGTACTCGGCCCGGAATTGATCCACCGAGCGCATGAGAATTTCCGAGGCGGAAGAGGTCGGCGTTGGCACTGCAGTCTGAATAGCGGTGGAAGCAGCGGCAGTAAGGGCCGGGGGCGTCGGCGTCACCTGAGGGCCAGAGGCACCCGATTGTGGCGGCGGCGCAACCGGGCGGGTTGGAGCAGGAGTAACAACGAAAACCGGTGGCACAGTCGTGGCAACCGGCGCCACGGTCGTGGTAATCGGTGGAGCTGATACCACGATCGGCGACGGTGTCGTCACCATCGGTGGCTCGGACGTGGTAGTTGGGGCAGATGTAGTTGCGGCAGGAGAGACCGGGTTGGAGCGGCGTGGCGGAGACGGGGCAATCGGATCGACCGATTGCGTTCCTCTGTCACCAGGAGCCACCCGGTCAGCAGCATCCTTGGAGGTCTTGGAAGCAAGGGTGGAAGAGGAGGTTTTAGGAGTAGTCGCGTGGCCGGCCTTCTTGGCGGCGCGCTCGGCGTCCTTCGAGGAGCGATGAGAAGCAGTCGGCCGTTTATGAACGGCGGCGGCAGAAGCGGCAGGCGAGATGACAGCGCTGGCACGAACCGGAATGCCAGTGTCAACATCATCAAGCCCAATCGGCTCCCTAAAGGAAGAAAGAGGAGGAGATTCAGTATAAGCAAAGACAGTGAAGTGCTGGGCTAGAAGACAAGGGCATACCCGATTGTTCTTGGCGCGCCAGTGGGCATTCGGCATCTTAGCGGAGCGACGTTCAGCGGCGCCTGAGCAATCGGCCTCCGAGTGGTCACCTCCTGGGCTTGTTTGCCTTTGCCAGCTATCGGCGCAACCTTGGCAACCTTGCTAGGAGCCATACCAGCGGAGGAGCTAGTGGTCGAGGCGCGCTTTACCGGCACCTTTGGGGGTTTGGCACGAGGAGCTGCATCAGAATCATCAGCCTTTGAGACACTTTCATCATCACTCCATTCGGCCAAAAATTGCTCAAGGGAAGGGTCAGGCGTACCCCCTTGAGCCGGCAGCCGGGTGTCGGTCCTTGGAGGATTGGCGGTCTCGGCATCATCGCCCTCGGCGTCCATGGAGTCGGAGGATCCTCCGGAAGACTCGCCATCATCTTCGTCATCGTCACCAGACTCGGCGGAGGGTATCTTGCCGTTATATTCAAAGTCGGCGGGATCTTCCTCCGCGCGGTCGGGGGCGTATACGCCAGCTTCCTGGCCGTCCTCCATTAGGTCGGACTGGATGAAATGCTGGAAAGAAAATGGAAGTGATCAGAGCAATCGGAAGAAAGAGCAATCGGAGGAAAAAAAGCATTCGGAGCATACCACAGGCGATTTCTGCTGGCGGGTGAGGTAATCAAGCCCGAAGCAGAAGGGGTCTGGCAATGGGCTAGAGGTAATAGCCTTCACCCGGGCGCAGAGATCTTCAGTCTTCCCTCGCCACGTGCAGAGCCGAGTGGGATCTCGGAAGACCTGACATATCGCAGAGGCGGTGCACTCGGCGCTGCAGGGGGAGAATCCGAGCTTGAAGCCAAGCGGCTACCAGGTCGGTCGGGAGGAGCCCTTCTTGCTCCAGCTGGGTGACCCTAGCAACCTGATCATCGACGTCGAGGTCTCCGACGCCGTACTTCAGTGACCACTGATGCTTCTCAATCGGCCGGGCAAGGGAGAACTCGGGCAGGTTGAGAAGATCGGGGCCTTGGTCGGGCGACTTGACATAGAAGAACGAGGTTTGCCAGTTCTTGCAGGACTGGACAATCTCTGGACTTTTATACCTCTGCTTGCCGGCTGCGACGAGAAAACTACCGCAATCGGTCATGTCAGTCGGGTACGATGGCTCGCCGCCTTCGATGGTGGAGGGCACCACAGTTCCTGTCCGGGCGTTGTGAGCTCGGAGGTTGAAGAAGCGTTTCCAGAGGGCGATGCTTGGACGGCAGCCGAGATACCCCTCGCAGAGTGTCACGAACCCCGAGAGGATCATGATGAAGTTGGCCGCGAGATGATGGGGTTGCAGTCGGTGGAAATCAAGAAATCAGCGGAGAAACGAGCTGGCGGGGAGGCCGAATCCACGCTCGAAGTGAGCAAGGAACACGACCCTCTCGCCAGCGCGTGCGCTGGGCACGACCTCGGCCTTGCCAGGGATGCGCCACTCGACCTCCGCGGGCATCTGACGGGCGCGGATCAGGGCCTGGACGGCGTCGGCGGTGGCCTGAGAACCCCTCCAGCACCCGCGGCTCGCCTGTGACACATCTCGCCGGGGCGCCATGGTTTTCACAGACAAGAAGAGAAGGAGAGAAACAGAGGGAGGTGGAGCGCGAAAGCGGCGGTGGATAATCACTGCGGAGGCGGCGGAGGCGCTAAAGAGCACGAGTTCGTGGCCGGAGCAGGTCCAGGGCACAGAGGTTCGCGGCAGAGCGTTTTGCGTGGAGAAGCAATGGAGCAGAGGAGAGGGAGCTCGAGGTTGAAGACGACGTATGAGGAGAAGGAAGAGGCGAAGGCCCCCCCTGTGGATTATATGGGCGGCGGGGAAGGGAGTGGGATGCGTCTGCGGCTGTGTGGCTCGGTGTAGCCTAGGGCACAGGAAGGGCAACCGGCAAACCAGCGCAGAGGATCCGGGCGCAAGAGGCGAGGCGTGCGACGTGGGGTTCAGGCCCTGCAGTTATGTCAAGTCGCGCGTGCGTTGTGGGTCCCAGCTCATTGATCACATCTCGGAAGAATCGGAGGTAACCGTTGGAATGAACTCGGCGAAGGATGTTCCGCCAGAAAAGAGAAGGCACAAGCTGGGAACAAAACAAATCGGACGAGAAGCTTCGTCAGCCGAGGGTGATCTCCGAGTCGGCCGACGAGTTCGGAACGACACACCCGATGAGGCCGTCGCAGTCGGAGGATGTCAAGAGAGAGATTAAAAACTGCAAAGGCCCCGCGGTCAAGCGACCGTGGGACCTTTACAGCTTTAGGGGCTACTGTCGGGGGACTGGTACCCGGGTAGGCTAACCCAAGCGGAAGTAACCTTTCAAGACAAGGATGGGCCGATTGGCCCGCAGCTGGGCCGAGCTGGGCAGATGTACGACCGATTGCTCCAAGGCAATCGGCCGTATCAAATGCCAACAGTCGGCCCAGGCGCAATCGGCCCACCCTCTCCTTCACCAAGACAATCATCCGATTGGTCAGCAGCTGGTCCGGGGTTGATACCTGGCAAGCCGATGGCCCAGAGCAATCGACCTCGCCAGGAACCACCAGTCGGACCAGGCGCAATCGGAACCACCTACCACCCAGTCGGGGGTATGATTACGAGGTCATAAATACCATATCCCGGGATATCTGGGTGGCAGGAAGGCCAAGTCACGTCGAGGATTTGCTGGAGATACGGTGTCGACCTCCCCGCCGATTCCGCGGACAGGCCGACAAGACCGTACTCTCTAGCTCCACTGTTCATCCCTACATCCTACAAGCCTACAGCATGGGCCGCCGCTCGTAGGCTCCGGATCACCCGGAGAGGAGCAGTCGGTGGGCCCAGGCCGATTAGAGGATGACATCTGGGCCCATTCGGCAGTGAAGTTACCGAAGTACCCTGGGCTCACACTATAAGAGCCAGGGTACCCCTCCTACGTGAGGGACTATCCGCACTAGAGCACCATAACTCATTTCCCCCCAGTTCATTCACTGCTCGTAGTTACTCCTCAGGGAAGCAGGTGAGAACCTTGCCCACGGCGGCGGAGCTCACCTTCCCCTGAGAAGATAGAGAAGCAGTTATTGTAGCCAGATCACTGATATATAAGAGACAAGCAGGAGTAGGGGTGTTATCTCTCCAGAGAGCCCCGAACCTGGGTACATCGTGGTGTCTTCACCGTGCTTGTGCCCAACCCGATTCCGGCACCATCGACTTCCTCTCCCTCGAGTCTTCCCCCTCACTTTAGCCATCCCATGGCATCTGGCGTTACATATCGACGACAGGCGCAACTGACGCGGACCTGCACACAGACACAGATAACTTTGCTCCCAACGAAGTTCAGAGAGGTTGTCAATCTCTCTGGTCTTGTTGTTCACAAATGATAAAACGCAAGGGGATAATGATAGCAACTTGAAAGTAAATGCAGAAAAGTAAATATAGCTTGGAAACAATAATGAGGATATGGACCGGGATACGTGATGTTCGCTAGTGATGCCTCTCTCCCAAAAGACGATAAAAATGCTATGCGAGGTAAACAAATTACAGAAAGGCAATTGACAGGATTAAGAACGCACCACAATGCTAACTATGTTACAAAAGAAAGGAAGAGGTTGAAAAGCACGGGCAGTACGCCAAAGTAAGTAGACCGAAATCCATCTGCATCTACTACTAATCATCCACCTTGAGATATCTATCCAGAACATCTCGCTGGTATTAAGTTGCGAGCCCCACCCAAAGTGTAAACCCAGAGCAACAGACAACTGCATTAAAAAGAACTTTGCGTAAAGTAAACAATCCTTGTAACCGCGGTTACAAGCACCGTTGTTTTCCCCCTTGTGGCAACAGCACATCCCCTAGACTCATGTTTCTGTCACTTAAGCATGTCATCAGGGAGGCATGAACCCACAATCTAGCACAACGCTCCCTCTTGGAGTCACTACCTACTACTTGGCCAAAGCAATAAACAGCAACGGAGAGCATGCAAGAATTACTTAGGAACAAAAATATAAGAGGTAAAAACCAAATATATTACTCTATCACAATCTGAACATAATCTCATAATCCATCAGATCCGATCAAACTCAACATAGCAATAGCGGAAATATTACAAAGGTGCCTCGATCATGTAGGTAAGCTCACGAGGTCTAAACAATGAAGATCAAAGAGGGGAGGAGAACATCACATAGCTACTGATCACGGACCCATGGTCCAAGGAAAACTACTCACGAGACATCCGGGGAGCATCCATGGTGGAGAGGAGACTCCCGGAGGTCAATCCTCCCTCCGGCAGTGCGCCGGGAAGAGGTCTTCTGGTTCTCCCAATCTTGGAAGCGCGGCGGCGGCGGAACAGAGGCGAGTTAGCGGAATAGGGTTCTTGTTCTGGAGTTTTCCCGTGATGGGGGATAAATAGGCGAAGGGGGGCAGCCAGAGGTGGACCAGGGGCACCAGGCGCCCCCCTGGCGTGGCCAGGGGTGGGGCCGCGCCGGGTGGCCGCCTGGGCCCCCCTGGCCCCCCTCTGGCCCCTCCCGGGCTTTTCTTGAAGCTTCCGTCACGCTGATTTTTTATCTGAATTTTCTCGAATTTTTCTGGCACTTTTTATATGGGGGAAAACTAAAATAGAAAAACAGCAGAAAACAGGAACTGGCACTGGGGTGCACTGAGTTAATAGGTTAGTCCAAATATGATCAAAAATGTATGAGAGTGTATCTAGATCATAGCAATATCACACAAAACATGCATGGAGCAAGCAGAAATTATCGATACGTTTTGGACGTATCATGAGCCGTATGAATTTAATTTTTCTAAGTTTTCTAAGCAACCTCGTGGTCCTGACCTGTCAAGTAATGACAAAATTATTGAAGAAATTGCTTCCATTGCTATTCCTCCTAATGACACTTTGCAGCAATTTATGGAAGACCACGAGAATGATATACATATGCAGGAGAGGGATGAACTAGGAGACATATTTTTAAGACAAACTACCATCCTGAAGCCCAACCTCCCGGTTGAACCTTTAGGAATCCTCTCGCAATCGAAAGAAGACCCGGTGTTCGACCTAAAACCACTACCCGATACGCTCAACTATGCTTATTTAGATGAAAAGAAAGTATATCCTGTTATTATCAATTCTAACCTTTCAAGGTATGAAGAAGAGCGATTATTGGAGACACTCCGCAGACACCGAGGTGCTATTGGCTATACTCTTGATGATCTCAAGGGTATTAGTCCGTCCAGTTGCCAACATACTATCAATCTCGAGCCCGATGCTAAACCGGTTGTTGATCATCAACGACGGTTGAACCCAAAGATGAAGGACGTGGTTAGGACGGAGGTTCTCAAACTTCTAGCCGCAGGTATCATCTATCCTATAGCTTATAGTAAGTGGGTAAGTCCCGTTCATTGTGTTCCTAAGAAAGGAGGTATGACTGTTGTTCCAAATGATAAAATGAACTAATACCTCAGAGGACTATTATTGGATATAGAATGTGTATTGATTTCAGGAAGTTAAACAAGGCCACCCGGAAGGACCACTATCCTTTGCCCTTTATTGATCAGATGCTCGAGCGGTTGTCTAAAAACACCCACTTATGCTATCTTGATGGGTACTCTGGCTTCTCCCAGATTCACGTCAACATCGTGGATCAATAGAATACCACTTTCACGTGTCCTTACGGTACTTATGCTTATAGGTGTATGCCTTTCGGTTTGTGTAATGCACCTGCTACTTTTTAGAGGTGTATGTCTGCAATATTTCAGGGTTTCTCTGAGGAGATTGTAGAAGTTTTCATGGACGACTTTTCCGTCTATGGAAACTCCTTTGACCACTGTCTCCACAATCTTAATAAAGTTTTGCAGAGATGTGAAGAAAAAAATTTGGTGCTCAATTGGGAGAAGTGCCATTTCATGGTCAACGAAGGGATAGTTCTTGGACACAAGATTTTCGAAAGGGGAATTGAAGTGGACAAGGCAAAAATTGAAGCTATTGAAAGGATGCCCTATCCAAGGGACATCAAAGGTATTCTTCTAGGTCATGCTGGTTTCTATAGAAGATTTATCAAGGACTTTTCTAAGATCTCGAGACCCCTCACCAATCTTCTCCAGAAGTATGCCCCTTTTGTATTTGATGAAGATTGTAAGGAAGCTTTTGAAGTTCTTAAGAAAGCCTTGATAACCGCTCCTATAGTACAACCACCTAACTGGAATTTGCCCTTTGAAATTATGTGTGATGCTAGTGATTTTGCTGTTGGAGCTGTTTTAGGACAAAGGGTTGACAAGAAGTTGAATGTCATCCACTATGCCAGCAAAACACTTGATAGTGCTCAAAAGAATTATGCTACTACCGAGAAGGAATTCTTGGCAGTGGTGTTTGCTTGTGATAAGTTTAGGCCGTATATTGTTGATTCTAAAGTTATTATTCATACTGACCATGCTGCCATTAAGTATCTTATGCAGAAAAAGGATGCCAAACCAAGACTCATTAGGTGGGTACTCCTTCAAGAATTTGACTTGCAGATTGTCGATAGAAAAGGAGAAGACAATCCGGTGGCGGATAATCTTCCAAGGATGGAAGATATCCCGCACGATCGTATTCCAGTCAAAGACAGTTTCCCAGATGAACAGCTTGCTGTTGTAAAAGTACAATCTCATTCCGACCCTTGGTTTGCAGATTATGCTAATTTTATCGTTGCAAAGTTTTTGCCTCCGGGTTTCACATTTCAGCAGAGGAAGAAATTCTTCATGGATTTGAGGCACTACTTTTGGGATGATCCACATCTTTATAAAGAAGGTGTGGACGAGATCGTAAGAAGGTGTATACCGGAGCACGAGTAGCAGGACATTCTTTGACAATGTCACGATAGTCCCTATGGAGGACATCATGCCGGTGAAAGGACCGCACATAAAGTTTTACAATCAGGTTTTTATTGGCCTACTCTCTTTAAGGACGCCCGAAGGTACGTTCTATCTTGTGATAAGTGTCAGAGAGTTGGTAACATTAGCAGGAGAAATGAGATGCCTATGAATTACTCACTAGTGATCGAACCTTTCGATTGCTGGGGTTTTGATTTTATGGGTCCTTTTCCTCCTTCACACAAGTACACACACATCTTAGTTGCTGTTGATTATGTAACCAAGTGGGTTGAAGCAATCCCCACTGAGAGTGCTGATCACAAGACATCTTTGAAAATGCTCAAAGATGTAATTTTTCCTAGGTTTGGAATACCAAGGTACCTCATGACAGATGGAGGGTCACACTTCACGCATGCAGCTTTTAGGAAAGCTCTAGCCAAGTACGATGTCAATCATAGGATTGCATCACCGTACCACCCTCAAACTAGTGGGAAAGTTGAGCTCACCAATAGGGAGATCAAGTTGATCTTGCAGAAAACAGTAAACAGTTCTAGAAAGGACTGGTCAAAGAAGTTAGGAGATGCTTTGTGGGCGTATAGAACTGCTTACAAAAACCCCATGGGCATGTCTCCGTATAAGATGGTCTATGGCAAGGCTTGCCATTTACCATTAGAGTTATAGCATAAAGCTTTCTGGGCTATCAGAGAGCTGAATGCTGACCCAAAGTTAGCTGGTGAAAAGCATCTCATGAACTTGACTTCTCTAGATGAGTGGAGAAGTGAAGCTTACAAGAGCGCTAAAATGTTCAAGGAAAAGGTAAAGAAGTGGCACGATAAAAGAATTCTGAAACGTGAATTTAATGTTGGTGATAAAGTTTTGTTGTTTAGATCTCGTTTCAGGTTTTCTCCAGGTAAACTACTTTCCAGATGGGAAGGACCTTTTCATATTGAAGAAGTATATCGGTCGGGTGGAATCAAGATTAATAATTTCGAAGGCACCAAACCTCAAGTTGTGAATGGAAAAAGACTCAAACATTATATGGAAGGTGATCCAATCAATGTGGATGCAAACATGATATATACAAGTACTCATGAAGAACATGTCGCAGCCCAGTTTCAGACTCCGACAGGAGAAGAATTAGAAAAGATATGAATTATGGTAAGAAAAAACCGCGAACGTCAATAAAAGTTAACTTTTCAGAGTTTTTGCGAAATTAGGAAAATTCCAAGTCCGAGTGGAGCCGGAGAGGTGCTCCAGGGAGGCCAGGAGGCCCCCTGGCGCGGCCCCACTCCTGGCCGCGCCAGGCACTCTCCTGGCTGCCCTGGACTCTGCCTCCGACTCCACCTAGGCTTGAAACCTTCCTTCTGTCGCAGAAATTTTTGCTATATATTTGCCCGGATAGTCCCGGCACCGTATCTCTCGATTTCGCATGTTTTCTTTCTCGGTCTGTTTCTGCCAGGGGGAAAAGCTGTTGCTGAAGATGTCTTCTTGTGGCTCGAGCGGAGAGGAATTCTTGGGATGGCGTCTACGTCAAGTTCAGAAGGATCTTAATCAAGGGAAGCACGTTGATTGGGCTACCGAAGAAGAAATTGCCGCAAGACAAGCGGAGATGGAGTGTGCCGTGAGAGAGGAAGTCAAGACTATCACTGCCCAACAACAAGGAGGTCCAAGCAATCCCATCATGGTGGGATCTTTCCAACCTCAGTATGATCTTTCTCTTAACCTTTCAGGGGCCTCCACTTCACTTGAAGATCAACGCATGCTTTCCACCATCTCCGAGGCCTACCGCATCACCAACCAACTCTGCGAAGATTTCCGTGTACTAAAAATACAAGTGGAAGTCTTGGAGTCAGAGAACCAAACCCTTCGCCGTGTCATCAGGGATCTGAAGAAACAACCACAACAAGATGAGGAGTAAAACTCCTCGGGTAATGGAATCCCCTTAGCTTGTTCCAAGCTTTGGGGAGTGCCCGGTATCTTTATCTTTATCTTTTTCTTTAGGAGTCAAGTAGAGTCGTATCATGTCTAGGGAGGTCACTTTATGAAATAGGTGTTGCTTTGAGGTCTATCACTCTTGTTGTGGAGAGCTTTGTATCCGTGAGTGTGGAGTCGTCTATGAAGGAATATTAATGAGAAGTCTATTAGTTTCTTCGCTGCACTTGGTATTCTCTTCACACAATCGACATTATGAGCTGATTATTATGGGGAGTATTGACCTTATATCAGGTATGGCTTCGAAAACTTTATTTAATCTTGGCAAGTATAGCTTTGGTCATAACAACAAGCATGTTTTTCTCAAAGTAGCGACATAGCCAAAACCTTTGTGTTATTATGCTTGAAGTGTTATGTTGACAAGGAAGACAACTTGATGTTTCATGCTAGTTTTAATGTTTATGCTTTGTACTTCTTGCATCTAAGTTGTCATCAATTGTCTGCTCTCTCAAAGCCTTGCTAGCCAAAACTCTGTACTAAGAGGAATTCTTCTTGTACTTCCATACCTTGAAACCAACTTCTTCCACTTGAGTCCACCATACCTTCCTACTTGTGGTATTCCACTACCACTCCTAAAGTACATAATTTATGTGCTATCTTTAGTTGTTAAAAATCTTCTGTTTTGTGCCGCTGATTCAGCTCATGAGGAAGTGGTGGGTGACCCATGATCTTCTTAATTTGGACAAGTTTTATCTTGGGATTGCATGTCTAATCTGCAAACCCCTAATACGAGAAGGGACTGGCATGAGTGCCTAGCTCGTAAAAGATAAATACTAACACACAAGTTCCTTCGCCCTTTTACGAGTTATAAACAAAGGAATCCAAGGGGATGTGATCGTCCCCACATGGGAGTCGTTCCTCGAAACTTGTCCAAACCATGAAGTGAGTGAGTTATCTATCAGCAGTCGTTGACGGATCATGCACCTCCCAAAATTTTGTTTTTATTCTATTTGATCTAGAAATGGCACATAAGTTTTCCCTGCTTACCCTTTTGCACGGGGTTTACCTTTATTTTGTGCTGAGTCAGTCCTTCCTACTTCCTTCCTTCTTGAGAGAGAACAGACATTTGATGTTGATAAAGATTCTTGCATATAAAGTTGCATTGAAATCTAGCATGTTACATCTTTGTTGACATTATCTTTTGATAAGTGAGTTGTTTAAAAAAGCTCATGCTTAGTAAACATCTTCCTTTTGTGTTGACATGTGCACTTCTTGACTAATAGCATGTTCTTTCAAAAGCTTCAAATGTTCCATTATAAGTGAAAGAAGAAAAGTAAAAGTTATTAGTTGTTCCTTGACCAAGGCTATGTTTGTCATGATTTGATGAGTTTTCTAGGTCCTACTTTGTTATAATTGTTACTACTTTCTCATAAGGACCTTATGAGTTGAGGTTGTTGTTGAGGATGCTTAAGTTTGGTGAGGAATCTTGATGCTTCTTGTTCGTATTATTTTATCGACACTTCATTCTCTAAACTTGTGGACACGTTTACCGAGCTCAGCAATAGCTTGAGGACAAGCGAGGTCTAAGCTTGGGGGAGTTGATACGTCCAAAAAGCATCACTATTTTATATTGAGATTTCACCCTATTCATTGATATATTACACTTTAAAGTATTGTTCTTATGTTGTTTTGGCTTATTTTACGCAGTTTACAACTTTCCGGTGCCGAAGCAGCAGAACCAGAATTCAGCAGTAAAAAGTGGATACCAAGTTGCTGAATCAGATCAAGTCCAAATGCGATGAAATTTTACGGGGATCAGTTTTATGAAGATTGACTGTGGATCACCGAAGGAGGAGGTGAGGGGACCCACCAGGCAGCCAGAAGGGTGCCTGGCGCGGCCCCCCTCCTGGCCGCGCCAGGCACCCTCCTGGATGCCTGGTGGCCCCCCTCGGTGCCCCCTCTCGCCTATAAGACCCCCCTGGGGTGAAAACCCTAAAAGAGGAGTCATTTCCTTGTTTCGCCGCCGCCACGGGGCGGAAACCTACAGAAGAGAAAAGCCATCTCCGGCGGGCAGATTCCGCCGGGGAGATCACCTCCCGGAAGGGGAGATCGTCGCCATCATCATCATCGTCACGGGCGTCATCGAGATCATCATCAACATCATCCCCAACATCAGCACCATCTCCATTCCATCCCATCTCATCTCACAATTGCAACTTGTGTTGTAATCCGTACTATCTATCCTCTCTACTCTGTTGGTGTTGATTACTACTTTGTGGTGAATGCTATTGAGTTTTGTTGGAGAAATATCATTGTGTCCAGATTTTTTATCACCCATCTATCACCTCTGATCATGATCTTTTTTATGTCTTGTGAGTACTTACTTTAGTTCTTGAGAACATGGGAGAAGTCTAGTTGTTAGTAGTCATACTATGTCGAAGTATTATGTGTTGTTTTATACTTAAGTTGTCTTGTTATTTCTCTAGTGGTGTTATGTGAGTCGAACACATAACACTTCACCTTTCATGGGCCTAGAGGAATACATTGTGCACAAAGGATGCTTATGATGGGTTGCTAGAGTGACAGAAACCTGAACCCCAGTTCGCAGACTTTCGCACAAGAGAGTTATGGATCCTTGATCGTAATGTTGTGGTTAGGCTTATGCCTTAATTACTACCTTGTATTTGCGGATGCTTGCAAGGTGTGTAATCATAAGAGTACACTTATCTTAGTCTAGAAGTTGTACTAGCATTAATCCACCCACCGACACTTATCAACACGATACATATTACTTGGCGGAGTATGGTGAAAGTGACTTGACTATCTCTCCCGTGTTTTCTCGAGAACGCTTTAGCTTTTATAAGTTCAGTTCCTAGGCTTATCCTTGTGAAAGGATTGGGCCACTTGCTACTCCTCAGTTACCCTGTTTACTTTGCCTGTCTTTTACTTTTCTGTTGCTTAAACCAAAAAACCCTAAATATTTATCTTTCAGTGTGTGCAGCCTTTTCCTTATCCAGTGTCACTTGTCAATACCTTCTGCTCCTCGTTGGGATCGACATCCTTATTTATCGAAAAGCTACAATTGATCCCCTAGACTTGTGGGTTATCAAGAATCGTTTATTGGCGCGGTTAACAGGGGAGGCCATCCCACTAAACCTATTAACTTCACCGCCATCAATTGGAATCGTTGGAATTTCGTAGGTTGGAATCGCGATCTCGGCGGCCTCATCATCGAAACTCGTCAAGGCGACGACTTCATCAGCACTCATCGACTCTACGATCCGGGAAGACTCCGATCTGTTCGGATCCCTCGGTTTCATAGCTCACCTCCCGGCCTTTCGACCAGCTTTCGCCGACCTGCGCACTGGAGTCAACCTGATTTTCGGAGCATATCAAATCTACATCAACCACTGGGGAGCCCTCCGTCTCACGGATCGCGCTCGAGCACCCGCGACGGCAGATCCTACATCAACAATCGAAGCAGCTCCCGCCCGCGTGGCGACTCCGCGAGTCAGCCACGACTCCCAGCCCGACTACTCGAGTGGTCCCTGGAAGAAGCGCATCGCGCGCGCAAGAAAGACGACATTCAAGATGTTGTCCCAAGTATTCATGGCAGACATCCATGAGCCAACCACAGATGACAAAATTCAAGATGACGACCCGAGCAGTCGCCAAGATAACCGCTCGAACAGCAAAAACAGTGATCCTGACAACACCGGCCAGGTCACCGTCACACTTGGAGAACCAGGAACCATACCAAAGAAAATATACAAAGGAGTGGAGCATAGCAATCGCAGGAGCGACGAGCCAGAAAGCAGCAAGCATCAGACCACAGGCATGGCGAAAGAGGATCATCACGTAGAAAAGATCTACCTATCCAAGGAATCGATATCCAAGATAAGGGACGCAGTGAAGCACGACAAACTACTCCCAGAGAACGCAACACGAGACGAGCTCAGAGCATACTACAAGCTAGCAAGTGATGCCACTAAGAAAGCAAGACAGCAACACTTAGAACTAGAGAAGAAAGGAAAGACCGCCATCGACTCAAGGAGCAACCGCAGATCACCTCCCAGAAGCGACTCCTCCGATTACGACTCCCCCATCCGAGCCAGGTCCAGATTCAGCAATCTGAAATGCACGGACAAGAAGAAGGTGGCCCGCAAGCTAGATGACGACTTCAAGCTAGAAGAGGATGATGACGAGGAAGAACAACTCACGCCAGCCGAAGCCCTTTACACTGCCCAAGAGTACCTATCTCGTTCTCAGAAAATCAAGAAAGGCAGCTTAGATCACAACACGACGATGGCACCCAAATAATGAAAGACGCCATCTCAGCCCCCAAAAGAGCAGGCGCAAGACGGGCTCCCCGCGAGCAGACCCCGGATAGGGACCCCAGTTCACCCGACGACGACAGCAGCAATGACTGGCGAAAGCGCCCAAACAAAAACAAGAACCACGACAGCGACGACAACAGCAGCAGACGCAACAGCAATCGGCGACACACGCGCGACGACATAACACAAAGCAAGGTCAACCGTAGAAGACGACGGCGGACAGTCCGCGAAGAGTACTCGGATGAGCAAGATTCCGACGAGAACGTAGAACCCTGCGGAGCACTGTGCTTCACACGGTCCATACGGAAAACAAGGATGCTGAAAGGTTTCAAGCTAAACTCCACGACGCACAAGTACGACAGGCTGAAAGAACCAGAAGCATGGCTCGACAACTACCTGACGGACGTAAAATTCCAGCGCCGAACCAATATCACAGCAATGCAGTACATACAACTCATGCTCGAGAGCTCAGCACGACACTGGCTGAAGAACCTACCACGAGGATCAATCGACTCCTGGAGGCAATTTCGCAGTGCCTTCATCGAGAACTTCAAGTCCACCTACAAACGACCGGCATCACTCGAGGAGTTGAGGGCCTGCAGATAGGGCTCAAGAGAATCCCTATGAGCATACATCCAACGATGGACCATACTCAAAAACTCAGCCGAGGACATCTCAGATGAAAGAGCAATCGATGCATTCAGGAGGGGCTTACAACGCATCGACTTCAAGGAGCAGCTCGGGCAGATGAAAGTCCGAACACTCGCAAGACTGCTCGAGCAAGCCAACAACTGGGCAGATGGAGAAGACTGCATACGGAACGAATCGGAGATCCAGACAGCGCGCTCAGAACGCGACTACGACTACCACACCAACGATAGAGGATTCGACAGAAGAAGAAAACGCCCGAGGCGCAACTTCTACGACGACAGAGGACCCGACATGGTCGCGGACGGCTTCCCAGATGACAGAGAAGGCAGCAACCGCGACGACAGGAGAATACAGCACAGGGACAACCAAGAAGAAACACCCCAAATTCAAAAACGGGACTGGAGAACAAAACAACCACGAGACGACGCCCGAGCATATCGCTCGGCCAAAGAGCAGCTCGACGGACCGTGCACAATACACGGGTTCAGAAACGAACACGGAGAGCTCAGATCAGGGCACACCCTCAGGAACTGCAGGCGATTCAACGAGCTCTCCGAAGAAAAAAGTTGATCCGCAACAGCAGCAGCACGGCCTCTCGCAAGCGTGGCAGTCGGAACCATCGCCCACGACGCTCCGCCAGCACCTGCCATACCAGCAAGGCAGGTAGCAGTAATCCAAGAACGGGGCACGACACCCGAGGAAGAAAAATACCCGGAAGCACACGGTCGGATCTACATGATACAAGAAGGAAGACCATCAAACAGGCAGCAGAAGCAGGTCACCAGACAAGTTTTTCTCGCAATCTCTTCGCACCCGGCTGTCCCAGAATACTTGCGCGGATCCGAGACTGAAATCACCTTCTCCCGAGAAGACCACCCACCAGCCATCCCGCGCCCAGGACACACTGCACTAGTACTCGAAGCACGAATCGGAAATTACAATATGTCACGAGTCTTCATGGACGGCGGCAGCGGAATCAACATCATATTCACCAGAACCTTGGAAGAAATGCTCATCCAAAGCTCAGCACTGAAAACCTCAGGCACAACGTTCCACGGAATCGTGCCAGGAAAAGAAGTCTATCCCCTCGGAAAAATAAGTCTTGAGGTGATTTTTGGCAGCACGAGCAACTTCCGCAAAGAAACACTGGACTTCGAAGTGGTCAACTGGAAATCACAATACCATGCCATCCTAGGACGCCCAGCCTTTGCGCGTTTCATGGCAGTGCCACACTATGCCTACCTCAAGATGAAAATTCCAGGCCCGCGAGGCGTAATCACAGTTAGCGGCAGCTTCGTTAGGTCTGACCGTTGCGACAAGGAGTTCCACAAAATATCAGAAACCTTTGGAGCACACCAAGCCAGTGGAGCCACAGCACCAGAAGAAGAGGTTAGACCATAGAAGCAAAAGGGAGCCACAACAGTTTTTCCGTTCCTAGGGCTACTAAGCCATCGATCCAAATAAAGGGGTTGCCTCCAAGCAGCAGCCCCCCCTCGTGTAAGAAACAAAAAGGGAATATATTGAAAATATTCTCCCAAAAATTATTTCTGCACATTGGCACTTGGGGGCTCGCAGAAGCAGCCACCCCCCGAGGCGTTCTTCGCAAACGCGACTCTAAAAAATTGGCACTCGGGGGCTCGCCAAAGCAGCCACCCCCCGAGGCGTTCTTCGCAAACGCGACTCTAGAAAATTGGTACTCGGGGGCTCACCGAAGCAGCCACCCCCCGAGGCGTTCTTCGCAAACGCGACTCTAAAAAATTGGCACTCGGGGGCTCGCCGAAGCAGCCACCCCCCGAGGCGTTATTCGCAAACGCGACTCTAAAAAATTGGCACTCGGGGGCTCGCCGAAGAAGCCACCCCCCGAGGCGTTCTTCGCAAACGCGACTCTAAAAAATTGGCACTCGGGGGCTCGCCAAAGCAGCCACCCCCCGGGGCGTTCTTCGCAAACGCGACTCTAAAAAATTGGCACTCGGGGGCTCGCCGAAGCAGCCACCCCCCGGGGCGTTCTTCGCAAACGCGACTCTAAAAAATTGGCACTCGGGGGCTCGCCGAAGCAGCCACCCCCCGAGGCGTTCTTTGCAAACGCGACTCTAAAAAATTGGCACTCGGGGGCTCGCCGAAGCAGCAACCCCCCGAGGCGTTCTTCGCAAACGCGACTCTAAAAAATTGGCACTCGGGGGCTCGCCGAAGCAGCCACCCCCCCGAGGCTTTCTTCGCAAACGCAACTCTAAAAAATTGGCACTCGGGGGCTCGCCGAAGCAGCCACCCCCCGAGGTGTTTCTTCGCAAACGCGACTCTAAAAAATTGGCACTCGGGGGCTCGCGGAAGTAGCCACCCCTCGAGGCGTCTTCGCATACGCGACTCTAAAATTTGGCAAGAAAGGACCCCTCGCCCAAAAACTCAGCAGCCAACAAGACAAACCGTACCACGCAAAGTCTGATCTACAGCAGACGAACAAAGTAATCAAAATAGAATAGCAACAAAAAACGTTGCTCAGCAAAGGAATGAGCGCCAAACAAGGGCTAATCCCCAGGCTCCGACTTTACTTTACAAAGAGCACCCAATCGACGGTCATTGTCCTCGACCACCCATTTCACAACTTCGCTTGCAGGTTCATCCGCCACGGCGTAATGAGCGTCCATCGACTGAGCTCGACCACCAGGAGGACCTCGAGCTGCCAACATAATATCAACCCCCGGCCAATGACTATGGACGAAGGCAAAATCACAGCGAGCACCTGCATAAATCTGGTGATTAACGACGCGCCGAAGATCCGCAGGCTGGGAGAACATCCGGCAAAGCTTCTCAAGAGATGAAGGGACAGGATCCAAAGGGTAAAATTCAGAAAAAATCCTGCCAAACACTCCGCGGCAGTACTCAAGAGCCCGCGGTACCCTCTCAACCCGCATCCGCAAAACGGCGAACACCCGAGCACGCGCCCTGTCCATCCAGAAAGGATTGTTCGCCTGCACAACTGGGTCCTCCAGCCGCAGCAACTCAGACTGTACTACCTCCTCCTCCTCGCGAGAACGCCCAACAAGCACTTCGCAACGAAGAACAAAGGTCAGCTACAGAGCACAAAGAAAGAACCCGCGCAGCCGAGCGGTCGAAGAAAAAAGCAAACTCACCCTTCAGAAAGTCAGACAGCTTCAACATGCAAGCTGCCAAGCTATCCAAGACAGCCTCAGCACGCTCGTGTTTTGAGCGATGGACCGCAACAGCACCTTTCAGTCGAACGATCTCACGTTCGGCCTCTTTCAGCCTCAAGCAAACGAACTCGTAAGCACCTTCACGAGCATCCTCCTTCAGCAAACTCCAAGCCCGAGAAACGCCTGGGATGGCCTATCGCAAAGAGAAAAAAGTAAAAAGAAGCAAGGCAACAACCAGCACAAGAAAGCAAAGCAGGTCCATGAATTAGATCCACCGTCCCGCAGGAGGCACATTACAACTAAAAAGTTTTCAAAACACAAAAAGTACCACACTACTCCTCGGCTGCAGAATTATTTGCCTCTACGACCAGCTGCAGCTGGCGGGCCAGTCAAGTAGCGCGAGCACTCTGCTCGTCCGTGTAAGCAGGAAAAGTATCCACGATGGAATCCTCAATAGGGAGACCATGGCCCAGAAGAACAACAATAGATGTGGCAAGCCCACCCACCACATTCTCACGAAGCAAGCCCTCCAGCCGATCCCCATCCGGACCGAAGGCAACAACTAGAGAATCAAGACCCTCAGGACGTCTCTCCGCATCGGGGAACAGGTGCTCATGGAGAAGCTTCAGGAGAATGGTAGCCCGATCACAGACATCCCCAACAGCTACAACAGCGCCTGAGACGGCATCTACAGAGCCACGGAGAACACCCGAACCAGCAGCAGCAACATCCACCGCTCCAATACCCACGGAACCTGGAAGAAGGCCACAGATTAAAATCCCAGCAGTCGGAGAGGCAAACAAACCAGACGGAGGACAGGAGAAGTCCACTAACCAATTAACGAGCTCGCCAATTCCTGCAGGCGCTCGCACTCAACCCTCTCGACCTGGAGAAACTGCTCCTCCAAAAGCCGCGACCGCTCGAGCTCACCGTGCTGCGTCTGCAGTTCCTTCTCCTTGGACCCCAGAGCAGACCGAAGTTCAGCAAGTTCCTTCTTTGCAGCCTCCACCCGCCTGTCAGCACCCTTCTTGCGACCTACGGAACAAAAAACAATCAGAACCAATCAGCAAAATAAACAAAGAACAAGAACCAGAATCTCACGTGTCATAGTGGTTAAGCTCCCCTGGACCGAGTCATGAGCACGTCGCCACCGATCAGTCTCAGTCAGCACACGTTCGCACATCCGGAATAAAGGCTGCACCCAAGAAGATACACCAAGTCAAAAGCATAGAAAAGAAGAAAATCAAAGGCTACAACCAATCACAAATGATTGCTTGCAGCCTCGGGGGATACTCCCATTAGGAGCACTGCCATGCTCCCAATATGTACCAGACCGACAGAAGGAAGACCTAAATCATAGACTACAACCACCCACAAGTGACCGTTTGCAGCCTCGGGGGCTACTACAGCAAAGAACAGAAGGACAAAGAAATTACGTACCTGCTCCGCCATGCGATCAAAGAACTTCGCTTTATCCTTAGCAGAGAGATCCCTCCTCTCCAGAAAATGCTCCTCAGGGATCACTGGTTTGACATCCGGAGGTAAATCACCCTCGGGAGCAGCAGCAGCCGAAGCAGACCCCCCAGACGGAGCAGTCACAGAGGTCCCCTCCACACCTACAGTCGCAGGGGTCGTCCCCGCACCTGAAGCCACGGGAGTAGAGGAATCGGCCAGTCGACCAGACGCCGCACCAGAATCAGTCGAAGGAGCAGCGACAGCACCAGCACTCACGGAAGAAGCAGTCGGAGTAGGAGCAATCCTACAAAGCGGTCACCTTCAAAACACCGACCAATGCAATAAAAGCCAGAAACGGCAAAGTGGAAATGTACACTAACCCAACAGGAGCGGCGCCTGGACGCAGCAATATCCCGAACCTGCGTTTCTTCGAGGCAGCAGGACGAGGGCACGGCACAACAGGCTGTACAACCGCGGGCAAATCTTCGCCATCACCCGCCTCATCACGACCACTCGCAGGGCGAGTGCGTTTGACACGAAGAGGACTTGAATCACCAGAGTCATCCGCAGCTAACGGTGGAGCACCCGTGGACTCGACAGCAGCAGCACCCGAAGCGCCAGAAACACACCCATCACTCGCAAGGACAGGATCGGCATCAGCTTCACCAGGTTCATCGAGTATATCCGCATCCTCAGGCTGCGGTGGACTCAACAAAGGAGTGTGATCCTACAGATCAAAACAACATCAGCAATCAATAGGAACGAGCCAGCAGTTCAAATAAAATTTAAAGATAAGTACCTAAGGAAGAGGCAAGTCAGCAGAATAAGGACGAACAAGACTCTGCTCCCCAATGCTCGTGCACTTTGTGACTTGCTGAACACGGGCCAAAAGGCCGTCATCAGAAAACTCTTCGGGTGAACACCTGGTCGAGTCATCAGGCCCAGTATACTGCCACATGGGACGGACCCGATGCTGAAGCAGTTGCACGCGTCTCTTGACAAACATGGAGATAAGCTGGCCGCCGGTCAACTCATCCTTCAAAGAAGTAATCTTCTGCACAAACGGTTCCACGAGAGACGACTCGCGAGCAGACAAAGGATGCACCCATGAAGAACTCTTAACCGCCCGCGCAGCAGGATCGAAAGGAGGCAGACTAAACCGCTGACCCGCAACGCACTGGTCCTTCAGATAAAACCAGCTCCTCCGCCACGAAAAAACGGAGTCCAACTTCTCCAGATCAAAATAAGCAGATTTCTCCTTAATGGAGATCCCCACGCCCCCAATGGCGTATTCAGAATTTTTCCTCTTCACATTGAAGAGACGTTTCCAGAGGCCCCAATGGGGATAGATCCCCAAAAAACCCTCACAGAGCGTAATGAAGCAGGCAATGTGCAGAATCCCATTGGGGGTCAAATCATGCAGTTGCAACTGATAGGCGCAAAGCAACCCCCGGAGGAAAGGATGAATGGGAAGCGCAAAACCACGAGGGAAGAAATTCTGAAAGCATACCCGCTCATCTGGACGGGGCGCAGGAACCTCCTCATCCCCAGGAATCCGGGCGGCATCACGCGCCACCACGCCTTCGGCCACCAGTTCATCCAGATCTGCAGCTCAAAAAACAGAGCGCTCCCATCTACCAGTCATCCTCGCCGACTCCTGCGCTGCACTAAGGGGACGCTTGGACATGGATCTCAACTAAGCAAACTGAACGAACAGACAGGCGGACGGCAAAGAACAACGAAGGAAGAAGAAAGGAAGACAGGAGAAGGCAATGGCTAGGTGAAAACCTAAAACACACCAGACCCCGGTATTTAACCATCAGTCCGAGCTGACAAATCGTCACCGCTCATCTTGGAATCCAAGAGACGTGGCACGATCCCACGATAGCCGAGGAACATGGAAAACTCAACCGGCGCACTAACCATACCGCCCACCGCGCGCGAAAAACGAGGGCCATCATCAAGAAGTGCGAAATTTTCGGGCAACAGATGTCAAGTCACTCAATTTTCACTTGACATGGCGACCTAACCTGTCAGGCGAACCAACAAACGTCACGCCTCAGCAACGCGTGTCAAACACGCATCTCCGGTCAGCATCCAGCTCTTTACAAGATTTTTTCATACTATTTTCAAAGGAAAATCCTTACTCCCATTGGGAGTATCTTTATTCGAGTTTGGGTGCTCCCTCACCTAGAAGACAAAAAGGTGCTCGAGTGATTACTCGCCCTAGCAAAAAACAACACACTCTCAGAGTTCGGGTGCTCCCTCACCCAGAAGGCGAAGATGTGCTCGAGTGATCACTCGCACCAGCAGACACAAAATACTCTCAGAGTTCGGGTGCTCCCTCACCCAAAGAGCAGAAAAGCATTCGAGTGACCACTCGCGGAAAAAGACTCAGGCATTCATCAAACATGACTTACTCGCGCACTCGACGACATTCCGAGTGGGTGCCTTCTTATTTTTCTCGCCCGAGTTCGCTACAAACTCCGCAAGTGACGACTAAAACAGCTCACTTGATTGTTTATTCCAAATGGGTGCATCGCTAATCAGGATCCGTGCCTCAACAAAAACAAATTATGCCTGGGCTGCGACACACTATACCCAGATGCCATGCAAGCTTAGCGTGTAGGTAAGACCCCGCTGCGCAGAACGGCCGGGCCGGGACTTGCCGTAGAGCGATTTCACTCCCGACCTTTTCCATGCGCTCGCATGATAGAAAGAGCCGAGCGGATGCGCTCAGGCTATGTGCTTAGACTGGCAGCAATTGATCCTATAAGACCTGCAGCGGCATGACTTTGCTTGACACCAGTGTTCCGAGTTCACGTCGAGGGACGTGGGCTTGATTGGGCTACTGTGGTATTTGTCACTAGCACAATTCACCAAGGCTCGACCAGTCGACTCCTTGTGCCCTTTCATCTTAGCAATCCCTCGAAACAGATATTGTCATGGCTCAAATTTTCCAGCGACCCGTGGCGATACCACGCTTACAAACAATAAGGCACAGATGAATTCGAGTCCCTGCGCGACTCTTCGAGTCCCCCAGACACTCGGGGGCTACTGACGAGGGGGTGACCCCACGACTCCTACGTGTGAAGTTACCTGGTGCGTATGAAGACAGAAGGCCCACTGGAAAGCTACGACAAGCCCACGATTGGCCCAACCAAGCACCGACGTAGGATTCCGCGACTAACATGGAAGGTGCAACTTGGCGTACAATGCAGGACTAGAATTAGGAAACTACCTATGTAACCTAGCACAGACTCCCCGAGACCTAGCCTAGTATATAAAGGCTGGGAGGGGAGACGTCTAGGTCATCTCAATACGCATCTACTCATCCTAGCCTTGCGAGAACTCGCCTTGGCCTCCACTGTAATCGCCCCCTCACGTAATAATATCGAGCAGGAAGTGCTTCTCCTGTTAGTCGACGAGTATCGTCCAACCTGTGCCATCTCTATGACTAACCCGGGGTCCCTGGCCATGGGATTTGCCGTGTTTGATCCCCGTCAGGGGGATTTATCAGGGTTATTAGAATAATATTAAATGTTCCACAAATAACCAGCATCAAGGTTGATAGGAGGTTCCTCATCTCCATGGGTAGCAAGTACAATTGTTTTTTTTGGTGTTTTTCATGCTTCATATCCAAAACTAAAGATATAGAACAACTTAGAAAAATAAAATCTACTTAGTAATAAAGCCAACACATGCACACGAGAAAGTTCACCCTACACTATTGCTCCCCAGCAACGGCGTCATAAAAGGTCTTGATAACTCACAAGTATAGGGGATTAGTTATAGCCTTCTCGATAAATAAGAGTGTCGAAGACAACGAGGAGCTAAAGGAAAGATTAATATTCTCTCAAGTTCAATCAAGCACTGGTACAACTCTACGCACACTAAATGTTTGCTTTACCTACAAACAAGAAGTAATACTACTTTGTGGATACAGTTGGATAGCTTGGCAAGATAATAAAGTACAAGTAACTGATTTCAAGAAGAAGAATAAAGTACAAGTTTGCGAGTGTGGAGTAGTGTAGGATTGGTGTTGCGGAATTGCCGCTAGTCAATTGGTAACTAGATAATAATCATCATTGCAATTTCATGTGTGGGAGAGGCCAATCCTAACATACTATGCTTACATTAAAAATCATATGTACTTATGATTGAAACACTTAGCAATCGTACACAACTACTGAGAATTCATTAAGGTATACACCCAATCATAAAATTAAGATATATTGGTCCTCGATCATTATCCCATATGCAACTATTACGAACTAGGATGTAGGTATTCTTTCACTCCATCACCCATCATCCGCAAATCATAACATACTGCAGCACTACAAAAGTGTGATCCACATGCGTGCGTGCTCATACGTGGGACACCAAAGGACAACAAAAAATAAGCATGCAACTCAAATTATCAAGATCCAAGCAACCCATAGGACAAAAGTAGTCAACTCAAACACAACAGAAATGCAACACAACATTGGATAATATACGACACCAAACAAAATGTTCAAGAGAGGGATTACAGGGGTTGAAGAAGATTGAGCCAATGATGAAGTCAGTAGAGTTGAAGGTGGCGATGACGATGCCCTCGGTGACATTCCAAAGCTCCTGAAAGAGAGGGGAGAGAGATCTCCCCTCCTTGTTCTTCCTCCTTGGCCTCCCCTTAGGTATGGGCAGGGGGGCCCACTGGACCTTGTCCTCCATGGCTTCCGGAGGGCCGGATCCCCTCTGAGATTGGATCCCTCCTCCTCTCTGATATCTGTTTTTGTTTCCCAGTCGCTAGAATCTGAGACCGAACACCGTTTCTTAAATATCTGGAGATCCGACCCGGCTAAAAAATCTACACGTTTATTTCCTGAAAATTAGCTTCCTTACGCCCGAAGGAGAATCCCAACCGACCTCCAGGGCCCCACACGGGCAAGCCTCCTAGCCGCGCCACCTGGTCGTGTAGGGCCCTTGAGCACTCCCTTATGTTGATTCTTGTGCCAATCTTTCACATATATCTTGAACAAAATCATATAAAATCCTCGCAGTGTTTTGACCTTCCTAAATAATGTTTTTCTATAAAATAAAATAAAATAAAAAACATGAATTGACAGTCGAGCAAACTTGACTTGGGAGGAGTCTGTGAAGAGAGACCTGAAGGACTGGGCTATCAACAAAGATCTAGCTCTGGACAGGGATGCGTGGAAGTTAGCTATCCATGTGCCAGAACCGTGATTTGGTTACGATATCTTTTGGATTTCAGCTCTAGCCTACCCCAACTTGTTTGGGACTGACAGGCTTGGTTGTTGTTGTTGATGATGATGAATTGACAGTCGACACTGTATCAATAGGTTAATCCACTAAAATGATATAAAATGCTATGAAAAAGTATATGAAAGTGACAATATTATAACATGAAATAATCAAAAATTATAGATACGCTAGAGTCGTATGATCTGCCCGCACCGTCCATCACCACACAGAGGGGAGAAGAGACCTCACTACCGCCGCCACCAATAGGGTTTTGCCCATCAACGAGATCTGGCAGTGATGGGGAGCAGAGTGGTAGGAGAAGAGGCAAAGCGACACCACACATATTGTTCGATCTTCTCTTATATACCCATGGTACGTAACAGTTGAAAATTGACCATTTTACTCCAGTCGTGCAAATTACCATGGCTAGGATTTAGCACAATGTTAAAAGCTTAAAGCCACAAACTGAAGGACGTTTGGTTGGGCTTAACTTTGGGTTTTGCACTTTGACATATAAGCCAATTTCTTTTTGTCGGCTTTTAGCTTTAGCTTTCAGCTTATAACTAATACCATTACATTATGGCATAAGCCAAAAAACCAAAGCCAAAAGTCTACCAATAGTCAAGCTTATCAGCGAGCAAAAGAGCTTAATTAACCGCTAAAAACGAACACAAAACCACTCAAACAATCGAACAATTGAAAAACAAAGGGATACAAATGGTTGACGAGTTTGCACTCGTCTGGATCTTAAGCACATGTAGGGTAAACCGCCAATATCTCCACCATGGGTGCGTTGTTTTTCTCGCTCTCTTTAGCTTCTTCTTCCTCCAGGTGGAGGCCATGAGCGTAGTCGTCGAAGCAGTCGTCAATTGTCCTGAAGGGAATGTCAGGGTAAAGGCTTGATATCTCAACGTCTCTCGCCCCATCGATGCCGAAGTTGGTCTGGCAGCCGTTTATGAAGATGTCGTGCGTCAGCGACGCGACGATGCTCGCCGGGATGATCTCCTCTGCAGTGGATCAGATTTTCAAGAAAAAATTACCTTGAATCTCAGCTATGGGATATACAAACTGTGTATTTCAAGCTGCATGACAGCATGAGTACGTGCCTTCAGCCATGACGAGTAGGTCCTCCTTGCTAAGCGTGACGCGCGGCAGTGTGCGGCCGATCTTGCTCTCCCAGAGGCAGGCCATCTCGTTGGTGCTCAGGAGGTTACAGGAGGGGCGGAAGTGGACGGCCTTGTTGATGCTCCGGGCGTCGTACGCCGCCTTGACCGTGAACTTGCCAATGTCAGTTCCAGCCACGAAGAAGGCTGTGTAGAAAGAATCACTCGTTAGAACTGCATTAAACAAAGAGAAGAAAAATGTACAGAGTGGGTGGGTGTACCTCGGACGTTGCCGTCGCCGTAGATCTGGAAGCGGTCGAGCGGCGGGCGCACCTCGGACGGGTGCATGTTGTCGAAGTAGGGCCAGCCGGCGATGGAGTTGCAGCAGATGTAGGTGTAGGGCACGCCGGCGGCCTCTGCGGCGCGCCGGACACGCCGCTTGTCCTCGTAGAACCCCAGCCCTGCCCCCACCGGGCGCGCCCTGTCCACGTCGTGCCCGAACTCCGACGGCAGAAACCTCTGTGCACGTTCAAGTCCATTATGCATGCACGTATGTCAGTCACAATGGACACACAAACATTACGTGTCAAAGCCAAAAGGGCACATGACGAGTAACGATCTGAAAGTGTTGGCGCGTGCGTGCGTGCGTGCCTTGACGGTGCCGGCGGCTTGGATGGCCTTGATGAGGCCGAGCTGGTCGAGGATGTTGGCGCCGCCCATCACCGAGATCACCACCTCGATGCCGTGCGCGCGGAGCGCCGCCTCCACCGATCTCCTCCCGTCTTTCCCATCGACGCAGCCCTGGCATTTCAGAGGGTGCATAGGACGTAAATGTATGTGATGGGCACGATTTGGGGGTCCGCATCGTCCGTGTCTGCATTGAATTTGAAATACCTCGACGACCAAGGCTCCTTTGCGAAGGAGCGCGTCGACGGAGGCCGCGCGTGCAGGGCAGGCGTTGCCGGGGCGGACGAGGATGAAGGTGGTGCGGCCGCTGTCGAGGCAGGCCTCAGCGACGAAACGGCCAATGTAGCCGGTGGCGCCCACAATGAGGGCCGGGCCGCCGGAGCGAGCCACTTCCGCACCAGGCGCCATTGCTTCCGTACTTGTGTAGAGGGTTCTTATGTAGAGGCACAAGGCACAATGAAGCTTAGCTAGAAGACGATCAGCAGGTGGTAGCTATGCAGTTCTAAGCAACCGGCCGGCAGACGAGTTGGATCTTATGTAGAGGGGTTTTGTACTGTATCGTGTCAGTCAGGTTTGGTAACAGAAGAAGAAGAGTAGGTAAACACAGTAGGTGGTGCTGTTAGCCCAAAGCAAACGTTAGGTGCTGCTGAATCCTAGTTTTGCCGGATCCACATCTGAGCACTAAATGGTAGGACTCTCTGTAGGATCCAAATGCCTTGCAACATCAAATTGGCATGTACAGTGCAAAGTTTGTACACAACTGTCACTCCGTTACCCTTTCTATTTTGTCTTACAACTGTACATCATCTCTAGCCGATTCTTTACAGGTCATTCGATGAGTAGAAATTCCGTTTTGAATGATTAAACTGCACCTACCTGATCCCTTATCGGCGCTTCGAGTAAAAATAACTATACTCGTCGGTCACCTAGACCCTTATATTTACTCGGGCGTCCGCTTGGTGAGTATAACTTTCACCGTCCACCCCGCATCGAAGCCCTACCCAACACACACCGCACCATCGATGGTCTTGCCGCCAGTGAACACCCTTTGTTTTCATCGACTACTCGTTACTTCCGCCGCCTGCCTGCCCCATTCAGAGATGCTCGTCGGTTGTTATCGTCGCCGAAATCAAGCTCTATCGTCGCTCCAATCATCACCTCCATCTCTTCACCGAAAAATCAAACGATCGAGCCCAATTTGTTCATCCTTTGTCGGCTGTTGGCCATCTTGAAGCCCCGCCAACTACTGGCAGCTTGGGCATAGGCTCAACACCGTCGGTCGACCGTGATATTTCCTTTGTCCTTCAAGTGTTCAACAGATTGCCTAGATGATTATTTATGTTTTTCCATCTCATTTTTACTTTTGGCAATTGAATTGAACCTAGTCAATTCTATTATATATGAACAAATCAAGGGAGATGATCTTCGATGACTCTTCTTCAAAGGAGGAAGATGACAATTGTGATTTAGAAATGGCATTACCTTGATTTACAATGAGGGGTTTCGGCGGTCGAGCCTAGGATCACAATTTGTTCGTTTGCACATCAATCGAGATAGATCAGAGGGTCATGCCAAGCTTATGAGAGATTACTTCAGTCCAATGCAACTTATCGAGAGAAGTATTTCCACTAATGATTTTGGATGCACACAAATCTTTTCCTCGCCATTAAGAAAGTTGTGGAGAATCATGAAGATTGTTTTAAGTTGAGGAGGAGAGTGCATCATGGGAGATAAGCGCAAGCCCACTTATGAAATGTGTAGTCGTTGTTTGAGTGCTTGCTTATGGAGTTATGGGTGGTCGGCTGACGTTGTTGACTACTATGTCCGCATTGGGGAAGATACAATCTTGGAGGACGTTCGAAGGTAGACACTTGTCGTGATTGAGATCTTTGGGATGGAGTACTTGAGGGAACCTAACAATGAAGAAATCGAGAGACTCTTAGGTTTGAGTGAATAAGGTGGGCCGCATGGGATGTTTGATAAATTGATTGCATGCACTGAACATGGAATAATTTTCATGCGGGATGGAAATGTTAGTACAAAGGCCACTACAAAGATCCAATAATCATTCTTGAGGATGTTTCATCGAAGGATCTATCAATTTGACATTCATTTTTTGAATTGTCTGGCTCTCGTAATGACTCGAATGTGCTGTTGAGATTACCATTGTTCGCAAGGCTTATTGTTGTATATGCTCCTCCTTGCAACTATGTTATCAATGGGCGTCAGTGCATGATGGTTTACTACCTTAGAGATGTCATATATCCTTCATGGGCCATATTTGCCAAGACAATCCAATGTCCTCAAGGGAAAAATAGATCTCACTTTGCAATGGTCAAGAGTCCACAAGGAAGAATTTGGAGAAAGCTTTCGGTGTGCTTCTGAAGCGCTTTGGCACTATTCGGGGCCCTGTCGAGTATTGAAACCCCAATGACATATGGAAAATAATGACATGTTACATCATCTTGCATAACATGGTCATTGAAGATAAGAGAGGCATGCTTGAGAACTTTCGGTATATATCCAATGGGGATCGTGTTGAGCTGGAGCATGATGCAAACATGATACAAATATTCCTCGTAGCACATCAAAGCATCGAGATCCGAGAAGTTCATACCTAGCTTGTAAGTCCCCATATGTGATATTGTTCCAGATATAGACTTTCCAGTCCATTCCAGAACAAAAGCGCATATCAAACCCACCGGATATATGACTCGATACACGCACTGTCACATGTCCCGGATTTCAACATTGGTATCACAACATTACCACTTACAAAGGTACACCATATATATACAAGAATGCATACAAGTTCCAATATCCAAATTACAAGCAAGGACTAAGTACAACAACAGAGGAAGATAAATAGTTTGGGTACAAAAAAAGTTCAAAGTTCCTAAGAGGTTGAAACATAAAGCGATGATATCATAACCCGTTGGTTCTAGGCTGTCAGACGAGACCTGCTAAACTATTCATTGTCGAAGTCTCCATGTAGTAACGTTGTTTGTCATCCTACTTGTCAAAGTTGTAACTACACCTAATGTTGTAGTATCTATGAATACAGGGGTATTCAACAAGGTAGTATGACTAACAAGATTGTAGGTAAAGAAGGATAAAGTGTTGAGTTGGAGAAAGCACTAAGCATAACCAACTCTCACTATGTCTATCAAATTGATATGAGAAAAGCATGCGAAAAGGGATCGCAACTAGGTCTTTTGTTCACCTACCTACGCAACTATAACAACCTACCTTTGCCTTCCCCTTTATATAACCCTGCGAATAAGATAAAGTCAAGGCACACACTCATTGGAGATTTTTAAGTAAATTCAAGTTGATGTTATTCTATGAACAATGAGTAGGTTCCAAGCTGCTTATAACCGCGAACACGACTTTCCGAAAAGATTTAACGCAACAGGGGTGTACCAAGTACCCATCAAAAGATCCATACACATGCTTCTTTCCAACCGAAGTCTATCCGTTACAGGCACACATTTAATGAGCTAGCACTGGAAGTTCCGAACTAACAACACCCTCTAGCTATTCATAAACAAATCCGGGCAGCCACCTGGTGTGTCGACACCCGAAATGAGAGTCACCATACCTCTGAATGAGACTCTATCGTATGGCCCGGTTCGAAGGTGGCTGCATTTGTATCTCAAGGATCATATATCCCCTCACCCTTCTCTGACTGCTCACTCTCGCCTCTCTCAACTCTCTCACCTGCGACGAAAAAACACAAGATTTGAATGGAGAGCACCATCAGTGAACATCGTAGGCAAGATCTGGACGAAAGAATCCACGTATTAATTTCCCATCTCCTTCACGCGTCCAGCAATAGCGGTAAGCCCTCTACCAACTTTACATGTTTCTTGTTGTAGGATTCAATTTGCATCGATTGTAGTTGTAATCATCGATTTAATCATCGGTTGAACTTGTAGGGTTCGATTTGGGACCGAAAATTACGTATATGGTTAGGGGTTTTGCTTTGATCCCATTGTATCATATTCGATTCGAGTCCAATCGACATGCTTTGTTCATAAACATATGAGTTGATCTTGATATGGTTCTAGTTGTATGTCATGTTCATGGGATGCATGCATCGATCAGTGGCATTGATCTTGCAATGATCAATAGAGTTGATCTTGCATAACGATAAGCTCATCCTAGTCAATGTAGTTGCTTCGGATAAGAAGAGCAATGCGGTGGTGGCCTGAATTTTGAACAACATGCTCAAGAATGTGAACCGCGTCACCTTCAAGCCGATGAGTCCAGACACCTTGCATGTGATTGTCTTCAGTAACGATGATGTTGTACGATGATGTTGTGGTGGTGGCCAGATGCAAGAAGCACGATGAAGCCTTTACATTAGACAAGTAGATCTCTTCCCCTATTAGCATACATGTTAGTTTAAGACTGTTTGTGATGTTGAACAATTTGTGTATGTACTGCTAAGACTTGCTATGTTCATGTGTTAATCTTGCAATGTCGATGTGTTACATCTTGCTATGTTTTTGTGTGCTGGTAACCTCACCACATATCTTGCATGCAATCAAAAAACATCATTTACATTTGAATAAAACAGGCTTGCAACGAAACACATGTGTTTGTGTTTATGCTCAATCATGCTAGAGATGCTCCAGGAGACCAGACCATGCCCACAACAGAATTTTTGACCTTTATCCACTGAGTATGTCTCAGTTGAGTCACAGAAACAAACGTCAAAATCTATGCAGATAACCAAACAGGTCAAGGCAACTCCAACTTCAACCGAAACAGAGATTTGTTTCTGTCAGAATTTTCTTACATGTAGCTAGCTCACCAACACTCAATCAAGTCACATCGAAACAGTACTGTAGAAAGAACAAAAAAATCACACAATCAAGTCACATCAGGTAAATGGCCTCGTAAGCAACATTAGCGACAAGAACAAAATACGCAGGCAGACAGGGCGCATGGCACCCACCATCAACATATGCGCATAGCACGTTTCTAGTAAAACACAAGCATTCTTTAGTCTTGACCAAACTTGAGCACTTTACAGGCATGGCTACGTTAGAAATGGTGAATTTTCACCTGGAACCACAACATCTTCTCAATGTCAAACAGCTACGAATCAGTTCATATCCTAGTTGATTTAGTATACAGATGTTGTATATAAGGGCCACCATTTTACACGCTTTGTCCTCATAAAGCCATTAGCATTTCGCGCTTGCAGAAAATCTCGACTCCAGTATGAGCATTCATTTCATCAACTTTTCAGATTTCAACAAAACTTTGATGCTAGAACTGAGAATAAACAGCCGTATGTACCTCAACCAATCACCTCTGTATAGGCCCCCTCATCTTGCCATTAGTTGGGTGCACCGTCAGGCTGTTGGGGGTTGTCTGCCACCACTTGACGCCTCTGACGCTCTCGCAAGTAGAGGACGGTTACAAGGCAAGCAAATAGAGTCAATATTGTCGCGTTCCCTTCATCCATCAGGACATCCTCCACCCATTCCTCAACTACAGGATATATCTCCGGCAGTGAATCGATAAAATGAACCTGAAATTAAGGAAGAAAATTTAGCTACGCACTGCAAGTAGTAAAACAATCCTGTCAACAGCAAAGCATGATTGCAATACTCAATATGACAAGAGACCATGATAATGATACAAATAGGGCATACAGAGTAAGAACAAAGGCAAACATCAATCATCAGGTGGGTAGGGATAAACAGTGAAGTTGGCATATGAAGTGGAACTAAGCACTGGGTGATGCAAAGAGAAAAAATAATGTCTTACCACAAAACTGCCAGCATAGTTTTTCCTTATCCATAGACTAGTTAGTGCGAGCATGACAGGAAGCTTAGCTGTTGAATCCACCTCGACAGCCTGATCATAATATCTTTTTGCCAAGTGCAGATCAAGGGGAAGTCCATGACCGTGCTCATGCATGTACCCAAGGTTAAACATAGCCTGGGCATTAGACTGTGATTGAGCATGCATATATGCCTCTGCTGCACGCTCATAGTCCCTCCCTACACCCTGTAACACAGGACAGATTCAGTATGTGATTTCAGCAATGATACTATGAAAGTCTCCAGAGAGAGCACAGTCGTATCTCTGAAAACAAAAGCAAAGTTAGAAGCAGAAACAAGCCTCCACAATCATGTTGCGGGCGCATCCCATTGTCAAAATACATTTTGCGAGTTTCATGTTAGTGAATTTAGAAGCCATATATTACTAAGCTATCTCAATAGTGAGTTTGGAAAAGTTGCATCATCAAGCAGGACAGTTAGTTCATCTCGAAAGACATTCGTACAAGAGGTATAACTTCAGAGAGAAAACAGATGGCTTATACTGGATCCGAACATATGGTTTGCATAGGTGCCATATAAATTCCATTATTTTCAAAATTCATAAGAGAATCTTAAGGTACCTTAAATTATTGCTTTGACATGTTTTTAACAATCTGTAATAGTAATTACTACGAGAAAAACAGAAAATGATGACCATGCCTCAACATAGAATACTAGAATTCCTAAAACATATGGTGCTTGATGTGAGTTTCTTAAGTAATTTTAGCAGAAGCCTGCAATCATTTAAGTAAGTTCAAGAGAGGACTTCAGAAATGTGCTATACCAACTCTGACTCAGAGGACCATTTCACATACCCGGCCATAGTAGTAGGCATCGCCAATCAACAGAGCAGCATGCTCATTGCCCTGCTCAGATGCTTGCCACCACAAAGCATGTGCACGGAGATGTCTTTCCATATCTGTACAGAAGCCCGATTGTCCCATGCAAATATGTTCCTCGCCATACCTATCAAGAATCCAGGCGGCATTGCTTTGGGCAACCTCGTACCCAAGATCTGCCATTCGAGAATACAAGAGCAATGCCTTCCCTATGTCGCCTTTTAAATAAGATTCCAGAGCCCATCTAGACAGCGAGCTCCAGGGGCCCCTCTCAGCAACAGACTTGTATAGAACTGTTGCCTGAAACAAGAAAGACTAAACAGTTCAGCCCCTTGATTATATTATTTTGAATGATTCGTGTTTCGCTATTTGTGCCATAACAAACTATAAGAAAAAAATCAACAAGGTATATTATAACATTAGTGTTTCTGCAAAGCAGTCTTATCTATCTTTCTCTGCCAGAACAAGAGCTTGATCTGCCGAAACAGGATTTTCTTTCAATCTTGTAACTGGAACTATATACTGTAGCATTACATGTCACTTCTTTAATTAATAGAATAGAGTCCATTCAAGTACATGCATAAAGATGACAAAGCACATGCACCCTAATTCTAAAGATGGTGCACACGCAACACAATTATTTTTTAGATATGGAATGACAGCTGCTCCACAACAAATGCTATAACAAGATATAATTACAGGCTTGCAGTATTCTAGCAGACAACTATATCACGCAGCATTCAGCAAAACTTCCCTACATTGTTCTTATGAGCTATTGGTTGCATACTATTTGCATTTATGATTATTTTTTCCTCCAAGACCAGACAAACGCGCCAATAGTCTAACCCGAAACACACTGTGCTGGTAAAGGGGAAGTGCAAACAAGTTGCAAATCAGATTCTTTGCTTGGATAAAAGAAACGAGTGAAAACAAGTTCTACATGCCATTTGCATAGGAGGATGAATACTGTTGTGTTCAGTGGCAGTGCCAGGACGATAAATCTGCGGGGCCAAGGAGATGATTATCATAGATTTTACATCATTTTTCTGGAGTTCTATATATGAATACACATGCATATGAAGGATTAGCAAAGAAGCTGTGGGGTCAGCTGACCCCACAGATATAACATGGATTTGCCACTGGTTGTGTTTGTCTATGTTTTGACATCATTTTATATCTATAATGCAATCATACTGGTTTCAAATTTAGAAGTTTCACTTCAAGATTTGTATCAGTAGCTACATGATCTTCCATAAGAAAAGGCTTAGTTAAACTTAATATTTATATTACACACCATTTGAACATTGCGTGAGACATTAACTGGCAGGAAATAATTTCAATGGTCCCATTGAACTTGTAGCTTCAGGAACTGAATCAATCAAGGAAGTTTGGCAAGATATATCAAATATGGGATGTGATAGATTCATAACCGGTCTGATACTTAACATTCCGGAATAGACTTACACTACCATAACAGAACTGAAACTTAACATACCGGAATAGACTTACACTACCCGTTTTCTAAGAAAAACATTGAGGGACGCACAGTATTACTCATGGGGCATCTTACGTGCTATGGTGGTCTAATTACGCATGGCACATGGGAGCATCCCTTTCTCATACACTGATGATGGTTTGATCAATGAATGCTAATTGAAGCATCATATATATTTTGTGACAATAAAGATTTAATTAGGCAACTGATACAACAAAAATAATTATCATTACCATATGGAGGTTCCTCTTAAGCCCTATTCCCTTTTGGAAAAGCTTTGCCACTTGATAAATAGCTTTTGGCTGTCCGGCATTTACTGCACGAAGAAAATAATTGCATGCTTGCATCACATCCCTCTTTACACCAATACCCTTTAGATACAATACACCAAGGTTATAATAACCCCCATGCTCCTTATTCTCAGCTGCAATTTCAAAATATTCCTTCGCCTACAAAATAAGTTAAAAAACATGTAAGTTCCTCGAGCTTATGAGTACATCGATTATCGCAATACAGAACTATGTATTGTTGAAAACCAGCAAGTGAAATATCTAATTAACTTGTGTTTGTTAATAGCCAAATGGATGATATTAGTAAACTGAGATTTTTGTAGGTCTTAGCATTAAAAACTCATGGTGGAGAATTGCAGAACATCTGTCACTCAAATTCTTCTCCATCAGCAACTTGAAACATCTAATCTTCATGGTTAGTAATATCCTAGTGAACATGGGTATAGTGGTTACCATCACTGGTAAAAAGTATGGTCGTCCTAATGTCCATCCATTTGAAAAATGAGAAAATGTGATACTAAATCATTGTCCTAACTCACTCAAAGATGCTCCTTATTAGGCTTTGTTAACACATTAGCAATACCAGGATAGGGATTATTGTTAATGGTTACTGTCTATGACAGTTGGAAGTCGTGCGTTGATCAAAATGATATGCCTTGATCAAATTGGTTCATTTTGTTCCTGACTATTAAGATGCATAGCAGTATAATTTACCAAAATAGCCTATAAAAAATTTAGCTGGCAGACAATATCTTTAACCAACAAAAAAGATAGCAGCAAACAAGGTAAAAATGTTATCACAGAATATTTTGTGCAGGCAAATCTAGCAGCGGACAAAGTCCAGGGCAACAAACTTTATACTGTTTATTTAGTTGTGATGACCTGCTCAACTGCATTTCAAATTCTAATACATAATACTTACTTTTGTCAAGTTTTTCTGCTCCACCCCGTAGCCTTTCACATAGAGATAACCTAGTCCATTGTAAGCAGAATACTGTTGCTGCCTTGCTGCATGTACCAACCACTTGTATGCTTCAGTGTAGTTTCTTTCCACTCCAGCACCTCTAGCATAGATCTCCCCCAGAAGCTCCATAGCACGTGGTTCGCCTTTCTCCACAGCCTTAGAGAACCAATGGTATGATTTTCCATAATCACGTCTGAGTCCTCGTAGTCCATAGTAATACATAATCCCTAATTTGTACATTGCGGCAGCATTGCCTCGTTGTGCCTGGTACTCTGTGATTTGAAAATCTTCATCATCCTCACCACGGGACTTCCTCAAGGCCTCCTTATTTTCTTCAGTTCCACTGTGTAGCCGGACTGGTTCAATCACTGGTGGCTCTTTTGAGATTAAGGAGCTTGTGAGCGCAGCCTCTGCAAGTTCAGCATATAGTGTGACTGCCTCTTCATACATCTGCAAAAGCAAATCATTCAAGTCAACAAATAATCCAATATGGCAATAACATTGAGCAAAACTTAAACATGCCCAGCAGATCCAAATCAGTTGCAGACCATAGATAACAATAAAAAGTGGAGTGAAAAAACAGGGTAGAGATAATAAAAAAAATGTAGTGCCACATAATACCTGGATCAGATATTAAAGCACAAACTTTCACACTACAAACTAAAATAACAATCGAATGGCATTCATGTGTTTCAATAACGTTCCGAAATGGCGGACAACCAAAGATTGCACAACAAAAGCAAGCAAGCCAAAGTAAAGACATAACTTGGCAGGAAGCTACATGAACAGAGATTGATGACATATACAAGTCTGAATAAGCACAAAACACTACACCGATTTCCTTTATTTCATACAAGCAAAAAAACAAAAGATTGTCAAGAGACGTGCAACAGATATCCACTGTCAAGATATATATGCAGGGACAAAGAGGGAGCGGAAATGGAGGGAACTGAGTGCTAGCACATTTGTTTTTTTTTTTCAGCGGGGACAGAACCCTGGAAATGAATGCGGAAACAGATGCTGCAGGAAACAATGCACTGTGGGCAGAGAGACGAAAGTGAATGGTTGCTGAAACTAAGAGACCCTCCAAATCGTGCAGATAAACACAAGTAAACCAACAAACTTGTTCAATTTCTAAGATGACTACAAATATTATGATATATCATGGGTGCATTACCAATTCATCATGACAAAAGTTCTCAATATAAGCAAGCAACACATTGAAAATAAAAATATAATACGTAGTACACACATCAGGTTGGTCATGTGCATAAATCATAAGTGAAGATCAAGAGAAAGGTCAAACAAGGAGAACGGTCTGGTCGCCCGGCTACAGGTACATAAGAGCAGGCCGCGGCACATGAATCAGTGAGGCAGCGATTAGGGTGAAATGATTGGGAGATTAGATTTAGGTGTGCTAAGATTTGGGTGGGGTTGAGCCAGGCCAACGATAAATGGGATATTGCCTGTTCGAATGGGCAAAACGTAAATGGAAATATCTGCCTTCTCCGGATATGGACATTCTGTTTCTGTACGTACTCCATCGGAAAACACCGCTCTGTTTTTTCTTTTGTTTCTGCAAGAAAATTTCTGTGTCTGCTTCTCCCCGTTTCCGGTTTTCCATGAAACTGACAAAAGATTCAGCTACATTTTTCATCCCTACAACATATGCATATGGAAAACAGTAGCTTTTCGTGGTAGGAAGTTTGGTACGATATACCTGTAAAATATTGGCAGGCATATGGGTCTAGTATGTACCAGGGCATTGGTCCGAGCCTTAATATATACCAGAGGACTTTCGGAGCAGTAAAAAGAACTATACGGTTGGAAGAGAAAAAAATACAACTGAATTTCATCACCTTGATGATTCATGTTGTTTTGATCGGAGTGCTAGTTATTCACAGGACTAGATTGGGCCTAAATAAATATGAGCCAGTTGAACATGGCATCATGTCCGTAAACAATTTTGCTGCAATTGGAGGGGAAATAGAAATTATGATAAGAGTTACATGTACTGACCAACAGTACTATAGGCTACGACCTGCATTTAACAAAACGAAGTCCATATAACATAGACTAAAAACGTTCTAAAACACAGAGTAAAGAACCTATGGAGACAAAAAAGTCACATCTTTTTGCTATTAAGCATGTAAGGTTGATCAATTCGATGCAACCTAGCTAGCTAACCCCACAAAAAATGACTCAATCATGGAATCCCCATTAGAATGAGTTAATTGCACAAAGTAAGCAAACGATTGAACCGAAGCACCTCACCTCCTGGCGGAAATAGGCATACGCGAGCGCCATCTTAGACTGGAGGTCTCCTGCGTCGGCGGCGAATTTGTGCAGCAGGAAAGCGCGAGAGCGGGACACCGAGCGCGTCATTCCGGCCCCAGAGAGGAACGCCAGCGCTGACTGCGCGCCGGGGTGTCCCCCTGCGGCTGCAGCCTCGATCTGCGCGGACGCTGTGGAGAAAGCGGCTTCGTCCCCGGAGGAGGCCGCGGAGATCATCGCGCGGGCACCCGCGACGAAGAGCGCATCGGACGGTGAGTCCGGCTCATCGCCCGACGGGGAGGGAGTGGTGGGGTCGAGGAGGGGGATCCAGGAGGACGGGGAGAGGAGGGGGTCGGTGGCGGGGGAGTCGTCGGCGAAGTCATCCCACTCTTCGCTGTCGCCGTCGCCGGTGGGCAGCGACAGGTGCGCGCCAGAGGGGTCCTTGAGGAAGTCCTCACCGGAGAGGACCAGTACGAAGGGGCGTACGGCCTCGGCGCGCGGGAGGAGAACGGAGACGGTGAGGACGGCGAGGAGGAGGAGGCGGCGGTGGAGGGCGCCGGCGGCCATCGGAGAACGCACCAGACGAGATCCCCTGTGCTACAGTAAAGTTTGGGATTTAGGGGATGCTAACCAATAAGACTGACAGGTGGGCGTCCAAGTTGAGGTGGCCAACTACGGCGTGTCACGTTTGGGCGGTGACGTGGATATCGAGGCCACGGCTTGGACATGTACCGCGTAACGTGATTGGCTGGTGGCCTGGTCGGTTCATTTACAACACTGTCGGGAGATTTCGTATTTAACTTTGATTTCAAAAAAGAATATTATTTCTATTTATAAAGTAATTCTTTTAAACGTTATGGCATCCCTAAAATGAACGCTGCATCCGTCTGCGAACGGAGGATCAGTCCACGAACACTGATGCAAGAGTCGATCGTCCAACCTTGGTCGCATCTATCCACCAGCAGTTCAACCAAAATACGGTAAATTCGCATAAATTCAAACGGTATTCATTTAGATTTATTGCAATTCAACAATTAAAATAGTTCAAACATAAATTTAAATTAAACTTATTATCTTTCTTACCAACTCACAGATGCTCAATCAAGTTTTTTTGAGTTGCACGATATTTAATTTGTTGATGCATTTAGACAAACTCGTCAAATGCGGCCGGATTATAAGGTGAAAGTTGAATATGGTCACCTATGTTCTTAAAGTCCATATTTTTGCAGCATCTTTATCCTCATTCTTCACGATTATGTTGTGCATGATCACATAATATGTCATCACGCCCCCACAAAGTCACCGGATCCCATTGTTTTACAGGTCCTCGGACAATTGCAAATTGAGATTGGAGAACTCCAAATACCCTATCCACATCATTATTAGTTCCTTCTTGTCTTTGGGCAAAGTGACATTTTTTCTAACCTATTAGTTGGGAGATTGTTAAGATCGTCCACGATGGATAGATGTCGTCAACGAGATAGTAACACATGTTATACTCATGCCCGTTAATAGTATAGTTGCACGAAGGAGCTTGTACTTCAATCAACCGAGTAAACTATGGAGAGCGGTGAACACAATGATATCATTGTGAGACCCGTGCATGCCAAATCCAAAGGTCTTGTGAGGTAACTGCTTCAAGAAGGATGGTGGGCTTCTTCATATGGCCCTAATATTGTTCTTGTAGAGCATATGGCTAGTTCTTCCACCTCCAATGCATGCAGTCGAGAGAACCAGGCATACTTGACCATCCTCTTACTTCCAACATTGCCATGAGCCTTTGAGTGTTTGCGGTAGTTGGTTCTCTCAAGTATTAAGGGCCAAACACCTTCGTCATCACAATATCAAATTGCACAATGGCTTCCCTGCATTTTCTCTCGGACATCCGAAGGTACTAGTCCTAAGAATCCTCGGCAATGCCATATGCAAGCATCTGAATGCAGTCGTGCACTTCTGATAGTCGGAGAATCAAATTGTCCCCACAGTATCATTCTTCATGATGAAATAATCATCGTATGTGAAAGGGCATGTGCCCTTATGTTTGGTTTTGGTAATTGATGACAATCTTTATGGACTAATGGTTTCCTTGAGTTATACTTTAAGGTTTGTCCATAGGCAACGCTTGAAGATCATATGGTGGCTTCAAGGTTGTAGGATGAAGATTTCGTGTTGACCAAGGTGTTCTTCATGGAGCTATCCAAAGATTGGTTAAGGTGATGTGTGCAAGGTCAAGAGGAGCATCACGAAGATATCATATGCTTGGAGCTTGCCGACCATTTGGTGATAATGGTCGTGTGAAGATGTGCCTAAAAGAGGCTCACCCATAATGGAGTATGGGGGAGCTATCTACAAGTCTTCATCGAGCCGGCGGAATCAAGGAAGATGTTCCAACTTGAGGCGGGCATGATCGTCATCATCAAGCTCAAGTGGATTATGCGCAAGACAAAGGTTTGACTAGATAGGTGTCTAGTTTACCGGTCTCTTGGTAGTAGTTAGGAGACCGTGTTATAGGCTAGGCCGAGTCGTTCGTGGAGAGCTCAAACCTTTTGCATCCTTGGCATCATCTTTATTGGTTCTTGTGAGTTTTGGAGCTTGTGGTCTTCTTCATGACAAGCTCTTGTTCATCGAAAACGGATTTCATATGCATCTTCTCTTATGATTTTTGATGCGGGAGATTTGCCGGTTATTCTTGGTTAGAGGTTTCACACCTCTATGTGTTTGGCATTTCTCCCTTGCCACTTTGAAATTTTTCCAGTCGTGATTAGGCATCTCTGTTCGTTAGCTTTCCATCAAACTTGAGTTTGCCTTAATCGGAGTTCATTTGCAGAAGTTGTGGCAGTTCAGGGTTTGCCTGTTTCATTTGGAGTTCATCTGTTGTGTGGCATGGGCTCCCTGGTTCTGCCAGGGCGGTAGTACCGCTCTTGGAGCGGTAGTACCGTGGGCGAGTACCGCACTTACTACCGTAAGTCCACTAGACTTTGCGGTAGTGGGCACGGTACTGGCCCTCGGTAGTACCGTGGGGCGGTAGTACCGCTCCCAGTGCGGTAGTACCGTGCCACGGTAGTACCATGGGCAAGTACCGCACTCACTACCGTAAGTCCACTGGACTCTGCGGTAGTGGGCACGACACTAGGCTTAGGTAGTACCGTGGGGTGGTAGTACCGCTCCCAGTGCGGTAGTACCGCACCACGGTAGTACCGTGGTTGGTGGGCTGCCAACGGTTCCCAACGGCTGGATTCGTGGGGGACTATAAAAGGGGGTCTTCTTCTTCCTTTGTCCCCACCCGTTTTGTGCAAGTTCTTCCCCCCATTGTTGACCTCTTTGAGCTTGCTTACTCCCTTTCCCTCCCATGATTCTTGCTCCTTTTTGAGGGAAAATAGAGAGAAGGTCTAGATCCACATTCTCCACCAAGCCATCTCTCCTCTAAGTGAGCGTAACCTTGTGGATCTAGATCTTGGAGTTCTTGGTGTTCTCCTTGTTCTTCCTCTCATATTCCTCCATAGCTTTTGTTGCTTTGGTGGGATTTGAGAGTTGGGGACTTGAGCACTTCGTGTGCTCTTGCCATTGTATTTGGTGCATCGGTTTGAGTTATCTCCGAGGATTCGTTGTAGTAAGTGAAGTTGAGAAGATAGTTTCTCTTGAGTGCATTGGCACTCTAGAGCTTGTTCCTCTTGGGTGCGTTGGCCCCTAGAGGCTTGTTTGTGCGGAGCTCAATCATTGTGGTGGAAAGCTTCGGGACGCTACGGGAGCCTCCAATTTGGTTGTGGAGATTGCCCCGAGCATTTGTACGGGTTCGGTGACCGCCCCCAAGGGTTGCCATTTGTACGGGTTCGGTGACCGCCCTCAAGTGTCCTAATAGTGGAATCACGGCATCTTGCATTGGTAAGAGCGTGAGGAGAAATAGGGTGGCCCTCGTTGGCTTCGTGTGAGCATTGTGCTCCTCACCCTCTCCAAACGGAGACGTACTTCTCGCAAGAGAAGGAACTTCGGTAACAAATCCTTGTCTCCATCGGCTCCACTTGCGGTTATCTCTACCTTTACTTTGAGCAAGCTTATTACATTGTTTATCTTGTGCTTGCTCATATTATTGTACTTTGCGTGTACCATAGGTTGTTCTTCTAGTCAACCTATTTACTTGTGCACCTACTTTGTGATAGCCATAGTGCTCTTGTCATATATCTTGCTATCACATAGTTGTTTATCTTTCTTAGTATAAGTTGTTGGTGCACATAGTTGAGCCTAGCTTATTTAGATTTCTTGCTTGGCAAATTAAACATTAAGTTTTATTCCGCATTTGTTCAAGCCGAAATCGTAATTATTTTAAACGCCTATTCACCCCCCCCCCCTCTAGGAGACATCCACGTCCTTTCAATTGGTATCAGAGCCTCGTCTCTCTTAATAGGGCTTCACCGCCTTGAGAGTAAAGATGTCGACTAGGGGACTAGGATTCTTTGACACTCTTAGTTTCGATGGCAACAATTTTGATGCTTGGAAAATTCGCATGCTTAATTATTTCCGGGGCATTGACCCGTGTATGGAGCGAATTGTAGATATGGGTTTTTCTCCTCCAAAGGATACTCAAAACCTACCCTTAGAGGATGAGAAAAACTCTTATCTCAATGCTCAAGCTTCTAATGTGCTTGTTGACGCTTTGAGTAATGTAGACTTATTTCAACTCATGCCATTTCGGAATGCTCATGAGTTGTGGACAAAGCTTCAAGATAAATATGGCCTGTCCAAGATTTGTGGGGATGATTGTTCTCCCTCCACCTCCGGTCGCGATGCTTTCTCAACTTCTTCTACTTCACCAACATGTGGTTTTCCACAAGGTAATGAAATGGTGAGTAGTGTGAGTCATTGCAATGATGATAGTGAACTTATTATTGATAACCCTTTATCACTATCTTATCGCAATGCCTCCTTGTTGGACCTCAACACTTCGAGCACCACAAATGTCTTACATGCTTGTGTTGATAGTCCTTGCATATCATGTAGAAATCACTTGAATAAATATCATGATGATATGCTTGCTATATCTTGTTGCCATGATAAGAATGCCTCTATTTCCTCTAGTTATTGTACTAACAATGTAGAGGAAAACCAACGGTCCATGGAACAAGATGTGGTCTTGAATGGTGCCTCAAGATATCCTACATCATCATCTCGTGTTACTCATTTTTGCCTTATGGCGAAGGAGTTAAAGGTATCTCCTAGTTTGACCCCCATATCTAGTGATGGTGATGATGTAGATAATGTTGAAGAGGATGATAATATTGCTCTCTTAAAAATTAAGGGAGAAATGATTTTTAAAGCTCTTCATAAGAATAAAATTGCTTGCTCCAACTTCATGGAAATCATGTCTATTGCCATCGAGGGCAAGAAATACATTGAGGAGTTGGGAGCTCATATTGAGGAGAATGAGGCCACCATTGAGAAAATGGAAAGCCATGAGCGTGATTACGCTAATGAAATTGCGGATCTATCTCAAGCTCTTGAGTGTGAAGAAACCACCAAGGAATCTCTTGAGGAGACTTTTACTTTAGAGTTATCTAAAGTAAAGGAATCTCTTGATAGAACCCTTGTGGTGGCTAATTCTATCAAAACTAAACATGATAAGCTTGAAGTTGCGCATGCTAAACTCCTTGAGGATTTTGAGCACCTCGAAAATGGCTCACGGGTCATTAAGGGTGAGCTCATCAAACTCACCGAGTCGCATGCTCAACTAAAAGCTTCATATTTGAAAGAGCTTGCTATGTTGTCTTCTCCTTCCGTTATTCTTGATGATACTTGTGCTACTAACTCTATTTCTTGTGAAGCATCCATTGATGGCTTCTCACCCCTCGTTGGTTACCCCAAGTGGAAGGTTTGAGATGTAGCGCAGCAGCAAGTTTCCCTCGGTGAAGATACCAAGGTTTGTCTCCCGTAGGACTCCGGATATGATAAGTAGGTGTCAGCGGCGCAACTGACGTGGACCTGCACACAGACACAGATAACTTTGTTCAACGAAGTTCAGAGAGGTTGTCAATCTCTCCGGTCTTGTTGTTCACAAAGGGTAAAACACAAGGGATAATGATAGCAATTGAAAGTAAAAGCAGAAAAGTAAAGATAGCGTGAAACAGTAATAAGGATATGGACCGGGATACGTGATGTTCACTAGTGATGTCTCTCTCCCAAAAGATGATAAAACTGCTATGCGAGGTAAACAAATTACAGAAGGGAAATTGACAGGATTATGAACGCACCGCAATGCTAACTATGCTACAAAAGAAAGGAAGAGGCTCAAAAGCACGGGCAGTACGCCAAAATAAGTAGACCGAAATCCAACTGCATCTACTACTAATCGTCCACCTTGAGATATCTATCCAGAACATCTCGCTGGTATTAAGTTGCGAGCCCCACCCAAAGTGTAAACCCAAAGCAATAGACAACTGCATTAAAAAACACTTTGCGTAAAGTAAACAATCCTTGCAACCGCGGTTACAAGCACCGTTGTTTTCCCCCTTGTGGCAACATCACATCCCCTAGACTCATGTTTCTGTCACTCAAGCGTGTCATCGGGGGGCATGAACCCACAATCGAGCATAACGTTCCCTCTTGGAGTCACTACCTACTACTTGGCCAAAGCAATAAACAGCAACGGAGAACATGCAAGAATTACTTAGGAATAAAAATATAAGAGATAAAAACCGAATATATTACTCTATCACAATCTGAACATAATCTCATAATCCATCAGATCCCATCAAACTCAGCATAGCAATAGTAGAAAGATTACAAAAGTGCCTCAATCATGTAGGGCAGCTCACGAGGTCTAAACCATGAAGAACAAAGAGGGGAGGAGAACATTACATAGCTACTGATCACGAACTCATGGTCCAAGGAAAACTACTCACGAGACATCCGGGGAGCATCCATGGTGGAGAGGAGACTCCCGGAGGTTGGCCCTCCCTCCGTCAGGGTGCTGGGAAGAGGTCTTCTGGTGCTCCCGATCTCGGAAGCGCGGCGGCGGCGGAATAGAGGAGAGATCGCAAAAAAGGGTTCTGTCTTCGGAGTTTCCCCGTGACGGAGAATAAATAGGCGAAGGGGGCAGCCAGAGGTGGACCAGGAGCCCCAGGCGCCCCCCTGGCGCGGCCAGGGGTGGGGCCGCGCCGGGTGGCCGCCTGGGCCCCCTTGGCTCCCCTCTGGCCCCTCTCGGGCTCTTCGCGAAGATTCCTGTACGCTGATTTTTCCTATATTTTTCCCGGAATTTTTCTGGCACTTTTTATATGGGGGAAAACTGAAATAGAAAAACAGCAGAAAACAGGAACTGGCACTGGGGTGCACTGAGTTAATAGGTTAGTCCAAATATGATCAAAAGTGTATGAAAGTGTATCTAGATCATAGCAATATCACACAAAACATGCATGGAGCAAGCAGAAATTATAGATACATTTTGGACGTATCATCCATCCTAAAGGAGAATGTTGAGCTAAAGGCTCAACTTGAGTTGCTAACTAGCAAGTATGGGAAATTGGAAGAAAATCATGAAAAGCTCTCAAGCTCTCATGAGGATCTTGGATCTTCTAGTCTCCCATAATGTGCTAAAGTTAGCTCATGAGGCTAAGGTTTCTAAATTAGTTCCTCATGTGGACATTAGCACTACTTCTACTCAATATGCTATATTGCCTTGTGCTAGTCCTTGTACTTCATCCACTCATAATGTTGCTGCATCATGTGATGAATTACTTTCCTTGCCTTGTTGCTCTAACGATGATTCTACTTCCTCTAGTACTTGTATTGTTACTAACCATGTAGAGGAAATCAAAGAGCTCAAGGCCCAAGTCACTTCTTTGAAGAAAGACTTGGGAAAGGGTCATGAAGGGAAGTCTACACTTGACAAGGCTTTGTGTGGACAAAAATCCCCCAATGACAAGGGTGGACTTGGATTCAACTCCAACAATAAGAAGTCCATGTTTAACAAGAAGAAGGGCCAATCTCAAGTCAATAATTCGGCCAAGATTATTTGTTTCAAGTGCAAGGTTGAAGGGCACCATGTTAGATCTTGCCATTTGAAGAAGAAGCCCATTTGTGACAAGCAACTAGGGAAGAGGCCTCAAGTTCAACCGCAAGGTGAAGTGAAGCCACTTCCCAAGAAGACTCAAGTAAATGATCTTCATGTTGAGAAATCAACCATGAAGAAAGGAAAGAGTAGAAGTTGCTACTTGTGTCGTGAGAAGGGTCATCTTGCTTCTTCATGCAGAAACGGTACCTTATCCAACCCCATTATAGTGGATGATGTTTATTCTCTTCGGAAGGATACGGTTGGCAATGTGGTTGCCAAATTTGTTGGCACTCAAAGTGGTGACAAGAAAAGCACCATTTGGGTTGCCAAGCCTATTGTGACTAACCTCTTAGGACCCAACTTGGTTGGGGACCAACAAGCTCCAACTTGATCAATAGGTGGTGGTGGAGGGCATTGGAAGACTTGGCTACATTATGAAGAATTAAGGGACCTTCATTACTCACATTATCTCAAGCCAAGTCATATGGATTATCTTGTGTCTATCTTATATCCAATGTGCCTCCTTACGGTAACTTGTACTTAAATTGTTTACATTGAAAGATACTTTCCCCTTTGCATGTTTTGGTTTTGTACCTTGCATGCGTTTGTATATGTTGTGTTTCCAATCTACATATCTTGAGTAATCAATTTTGTGTATATTGGTTTGCACACCATGTATGTGTGAGTGTTGTATTGAGCCTATTTTTCGTCTTGTTTGCATATTGGTTGGCTCTTGTGAGAGATTAATGGATCATCCCATTTTGGGGGAGTGATGTGCCTTGTGCACTTTACGATCCTAAAATGTGTATACATGAGGAATACCACCTAGTATTGATATTATAAGATTATCTAGTCACTATGTGGTATGTCGTACTCATGAGAAATTCCAATTCTAAAGTATCCATTAATTATCTCTTGTTCGTATTTGTTTGCCTCTAGTTGTAAAATTTGGGATATCACATTATGGGGGAGTAATATGCTTTGTGCATATTACACACCTATAAAATGTGTACATTTGGGGTTGTGCCACTTAGAGTTGATATTTTAAGTTATCTAGTTCCTAGGTGGCATGGTTGCTCCTCAAGTTCCAATTTGCTTATATTGAATTTATTTCTCATCTTATGGTTCTTGAGTGTGTGAGATTTTCTTTTTACGGTTTCCCTCCATCATGTACTTGTATTTCCTATGTGGGAACCGTTTGCTCCAAGTTTTCTAGTCATTGCTTGCATGATTGGATGCATACTTGAAGGTAACAAGAATCTCGTTGTAAGCATTGTGGTCAATTCTTATCTTTTGCTACATGCTTATGGTTGTTGTTGTAAAGATGATAATTTATATTAATGCTATCTACCACCCGGAAGTAATTCCATATACCTCTTGTTCTTAACAATTGGTACTCTTATATGTGGTAGAAATTATTGATCACCTTTACATTGGCTTGTTTATAATTGCCTTATTACTTGCCAAGGTTTTATTGTGGTTTTAACTCTCATTGTCTTCCTAGCCACTTGTGGATCATGTGTTTTCGTGATCTTGTCTAGTGTTTCTCTAGATATAGTGAAAGTGATGATCCCATCTTGTGCATTCTGTATTCAAATCGAAATTCTATATAATGCACATCTCTTGGGGGAGCTAGCATCTTATGATCCATATCAAGTGTGTGTTATTGGAAGGCATATTCTCTTTGGTGCTTTGTGTCATCATAAATTTGTTGAGGGCATAGTTAGTTTGGAATTGTGCTCTCCTTTTGAGAGTTTGATACCTCTTTTCTTTGATATCTTTTATTTTTGGTATCATGCTCTCTATCAATTGATGTTTCAATTGATACCCCATTCCTTGATGAATCTTTTATTTGGTATAATCCAAGTGACAAGTTTATGTTGAAATCTTATTTTCAATTGGAATCTTATTTTGGAATCTAATGGTCACTTGGTATCCTTTTCAATTGTTTTCCTATTCAATCATGTGTTGATTGGGTTGGGATTCAATTGGTATTTCTTCACATTTGTTGGTGAATGTAGCAATTGACCATGTGTTAATTTCTACTTGTCTCCTATCATGTGTTGATTTGGACCTTTGATATAATTTGGACAACCTTATGTTGTGTCACCCTTTGGTGTGCCTTCTTGGTTTACTTGATGTTTTGTCCAAATTGTATTCACTTTTGGTTCTTGAAAGTCTTGTGCATGCATATTTTCTATGTGTTGTTCCGATGCATGATTTCTTTCTTTGATCTATATATAGGTTAAACTCCATCCTCTTCTTTATTGGCTAATATGTGCATGGAATTCATCTTCATGTCCATATGCACTTATTCCCATGGAGTTTGTCCTATGTATGTTTGTTCCTCTAACTCTTGGGTCCCAATGAGTTTGGGTACCATTTTGTGTATTAATGTTGATGTAGGAACTTTGGAGATGCATTGGAGGATCGTCTCATTTAAGGAAGGTGGTGTCACCATGTTCCTTTTGGAGTCATGCTAGGACGATCATTGAAGACTTTATCTACTACTTCATTCCCATGCGATCTCGGTAACAAGTATCTACCTCATGCATCCTTTTCTTGCTTCCAACCCTGTGTAGGTTGCATCATGGCATGATATTCTTCATTTGCAATTGTTGCGGTTCTTGATTTATTCTAGAATTGCAAGATATATTATTGGTTGCGATACTTGTTTCGTTGTTCAAAGCATCTCAACTATCTCTTGATACCTTGTTGCTAGTTATGATGACTTTGATGGTTGTTTGTGTGGATTTCATCCTTATACAATAAGATAATATTAAGCCATTGGCTATGCTTTCAAGCAAAGATCTTATTCGTATATTTATGACTTCCATTTGGATACCGTGTTCTCTCCTTTTGTAACTATCTCGGGTGTACATGCTTCTTTGTGGATATAATCTACCTAGAATCTTATACACTTGAGAGAAGTTACACTTTTAGTGGATATCCTTGTTCTTTCATGTCCACCTTTTTATTTTCAATGTTAAATTATTCAGTGGTTACATGAAATTGTGTGTGTTGGAGTGCATGTCTTAATTCTATTCTTATTGGTGCACTCTTTTGGTGGTGAAGATTGTTGTCCTCATGCTTGTCTTGATGAGCCTATTATTTTCTATCTTCACCATGGGGTTGTCACAAGCCTTGATTTTACTTTGCATTTTACTTAAGCTTGTGAACCCATTTGTTGTTTGTGTGTGTGACCTTCTTAACTTATGTTGGAAGGACATGTCTAGCATCTTGAGTCTCATTTCTTCAAGACTATGTTGATGCTTAAATAGTCATCCTTATACTAGTCATATCAAGTGCTTCGCCATGACTCACACACATCTTGTTGGTTGAGCTTATTCCTATGATTATCTCTTTTGCTATTTGCTCAACCATTGGTTTGTTGCAAGTGCTAGAATTTGTCTCATATCTTTTCACACTTGCACATGTGTTGTGTTTCTATCAATTTTGGGGGGGTGATGATCCAATTTTTGTGAACTTTGTATTATACTACAAAGATTCTAAATAGTGCACAAATCTTGGGAAACTTCTCTATTTTCTTTAGAACACTCCTATGCTCAAATCATAATATCTTATAATCTTTTGGCATGTTGGATCGTTTGATTGCTTGCTTTTTCTTATGCCTTTGTGCCATCTCATATTTTTGCAATCTTTGGATCCTCTATATAGTTTGTTTTTCCTCCCATCGTATATCTTTGGATATGTGTATTTTATTCCACTAATTTCTTGAGAAATACACCCTTTTGGGAGGAACACATTCTATATCGGCCTTCTAAGTTTTTTCGCCCATTTTGGAAATCGATGCCAAAGGGGGAGAAGAGTTAAGAGGGTTTTGTTTGAGGAGGTTCATGCTTTGGTTTTGTTCTTAAGCATTTGCCCTCTTACTCATGCATACTTGCTTTGCATGATTAGCATAATTCATCATATAAACCCTCTTAATGTGTTTGTCATCAATTACCAAAATGGGGGAGATTGAAAGGGCATGTGCCCTTATGTTTGGTTTTGGTAATTGATGACAATCTTTATGGACTAATGGTTTCCTTGAGTTATACTTTAAGGTTTGTCCATAGGCAACGCTTGAAGATCATATGGTGGCTTCAAGGTTGTAGGATGAAGATTTCGTGTTGACCAAGGTGTTCTTCATGGAGCTATCCAAAGATTGGTTAAGGTGATGTGTGCAAGGTCAAGAGGAGCATCACAAAGATATCATATGCTTGGAGCTTGCCGACCATTTGGTGATAATGGTCGTGTGAAGATGTGCCTAAAAGAGGCTCACCCATAATGGAGTATGGGGAGCTATCTACAAGTCTTCATCGAGCCGGCGTAATCAAGGAAGATGTTCCAACTTGAGGCGGGCATGATCGTCATCATCAAGCTCAAGTGGATTATGCGCAAGACAAAGGTTTGACTAGATAGGTGTTGATGGCTTCTCGCCCCTTTCGTTGGTTACCCCAAGTGGAGGGTTGAGATGTAGTGCAACAGCAGTTTTCCCTCGATGAAGATACCAAGGTTTGTCTCCAGCAGGACTCCAGAGATGATAAGTAGGTGTCAGCAGCACAACTGACGCGGACCTGCACACAGACACAGATAACTTTGTTCCCAACAAAGTTCAGAGAGGTTGTCAATCTCTCCGGTCTTCTTGTTTACAAAGGATAAAACGCAAGGGATAATAATAGCAACTTGAAAGTAAATGTAGAAAAGTAAATAAAGCGTGAAAACAGTGATAAGGATATGGACCGGGATACGTGATGTTCGCTAGTGATGTCTCTCTCCCAAAAGACGATAAAATTGCTATGCGAGGTAAACAAATTACAGAAAGGCAATTGACAGGATTATGAACGCAACGCAATGCTAACTATGCTACAAAATAAAGGAATAGGTTCAAAAGCACAGGCAATACGCCAAGGTAAGTAGACTGAAATCCATCTGCATCTACTACTAATCATCCACCTTGAGATATCTATCCAGAACATCTCGCTGGTATTAAGTTGCGAGCCCCACCCAAAGTGTAAACCCAAAGCAACAGACAACTGCATTAAAAAGAACTCTGCGTAAAGTATAAAATCCTTGTAACCGCGGCTACAAGAACCGTTGTTTTCCCCCTTGTGGCAACAACACATCCCCTAGACTCATGTTTCTGTCACTAAAGCGTGTCATCGGGGGGCATGAACCCACAATCTAGCACAACGCTCCCTCTTGGAGTCACTACCTACTACTTGGCCAAAGCAATAAACAGCAACGGTGAACATGCAAGAATTACTTAGGAACAAATATATAAGAGATAAAAACCAAATATATTACTCAATCACAATTTGAACATAATCTCATAATCCATCAGATCCTATCAAACTCAACATAGCAATAGCAGAAATATTACAAAGGTGCCTCGATCATGTTGGGCAGCTCACGAGGTCTAAACAATGAAGATCAAAGAGGGGAGGAGAACATCACATAGCTACTGATCACGAACCCATGGTCCAAGGAAAACTACTCACGAGACATCCGGGGAGCATCCATGGTGGAGAGGAGACTCCCGAAGGTCAATCCTCCCTCCGGCAGGGTGCCGGGAAGAGGTCTTCTGGTGCTCCCGATCTTCGGAAGCGCGGCGGCGGCGGAACAGAGGTGAGTTCGCGGAATAGGGTTCTGCTTCTGGAGTTTTCCCGTGACGGGGGATAAATAGGCAAACGGGGGCAGCCAGAGGTGGGCCAGGGGCCCCAGGCGCCCCCCCGGCGCGGCCAGGGGTGGGGCCGCGCCGGGTGGCCGCCTGGGCCCCCTGGCTCCCCTCTGGCCCCTCCCGGGCTCTTCTCGAAGCTTCCGTCACGCAGCTTTTTTATCTGAATTTTCTCGAATTTTTCTAGCACTTTTTATATGGGGGAAAACTGAAATAGAAAAACAGCAGAAAACAGGAACTGGCACTGGGGTGCACTGAGTTAATAGGTTAGTCCAAATATGATAAAAAATGTATGAAAGTGTATCTAGATCATAGCAATATCACACAAAACATGCATGGAGCAAGCAGAAATTATAGATACGTTTTGGACGTATCAACATCCCCAAGCTTAATTCCTGCTCGTCCTCGAGTAGGTAAATGATAACAACATAATTTCTGTGGTGACATGCTAGCAACCATAAAAGAACTTTGAAAAGTAAAGCAATCAAGGTTAGAGATTCAATTCAAGTCATAACAGGCAAGAGTCTATATTAGCATTGAAACAAGTAACAAAAGAACATTAGGTGCAAGAGCTCTTGCTGTCCGTGACTCGAATGTCTCCAAATGGTGTTTGCGTGCAAGAAGGGGGATAGGGAATACGAGAAAAAAGTATTTTTGTGTTGAGAACTCAATCTACTAAAGTTTCACACTTGGTCTTCTTTGGAATCTTATCTTGACTCGTCCCCAGACCACTAGCCAGGTACAAGTCAATTTGATCCACTCCTTTTCGATATTTTGAGCACTCATGCAATGGATGAGCATAAGCACGAGAGTTGACACTTAGGATGGCAAAGAGAGAAATATGGTGGAGGAGGAAGACAAAAAGGATGAGAAAGGCTCACATCAATGAGGACAATCATAGGCAAGAGATGCCAAATGATAGATATGATGTGAGGAGTAGGGATTGCCATGCAACGGATGCAGATACGAGCTAGGAAGCTCTCCAATGGAACTAGTGGGGGTGCATCTAACTTGCTCGCTCATGAAGACCTAGAGCTCTTTTGAGGAGGCTCATCCTTGGAATATGCAAGCCAAGTTCTATAGTGTGAAGGTCTCCACATAGCTATATGCATAAAGATCATCTCTATGGAGTACAAGGATATAAAGGGAGTACTAGTGCGGATCTCTCAAAAGGATAGTAGTGTTGCCCCTTTCTCTCTTTTTATTTCTTTTTCTCTTTTTTCTATTTTTTTCTATTTTTTGTTGGCCTCAGTGGCTCTTTCAATTTAACTCTCATTTGTCCTCTTTGGGATCTTTTAATGTGTCCACTTTGGGATCTTTTCCTCACTTAAGGGCAACACTCTATTTTAGAAGAAGGTAAAGAAGATCTTTCACACTTTACAAGGTACTCAAAACATAAAGAAGATGTAAGTATCATGATGTATGCAATGTATGTCGCTGCCAGTGTAGCAGGAACATGTATGGCATGAAGATCAAGTCATGAAGAGGTGGAAGTTGCATGGCAATGTAACTCGGAAAGGCTATGGAAATGCCTTGATAGGTAGGTATGGTGGCTGTTTTTAGGAAAGATATAAGGAGGCTTATGATGACAGAGCGTATCATGCCAAGGGTTTGGATGTACCGGCGAAGGTGGACACCAACTCTCGGAGTGAGAAGAAGGCAATGCACGGCACGGGAAAGGCTAGCAAAATATGGGAAGGTGGAAGTGTCAACTCTCAATACTTACATTAGTCCGAAGAACTCATGCACTTATTATCGGTAACTCTCAATCTAATAAGGAGGTTCACAAAGAGACAAGTACCCCGAGGAGGAGTGTGTGGGGGTTTGGTTATCCTTGCGCATCCTCGACTCATGGTACGTGAGTGTTCTCTGATATTCGACCCCTCAGAAGAGTAGTGATCCATCTAGTAGCTAGAGTTCTCAACTAGTTTTGTAGGTTTTGAAAATAAACACGGATTTCCCAAAATACGACACCTATCACTAATAGGCAAGAGCTCTTGACAACAAAATTTCAAACATTACTCACATCAATACTTCAAAACTATTGCAAGCTACTACTAAAATTAAATAGCAACCTCAATTACCTACTTTCAAGACAAGACACAACTCAGTGCAACAACCAACTCTCTTAACAAGATAAACATGAAAACTAAAGAGAGTTCCAGCAACAAACTAAAACAAAAGCCAAGGCTCTTGCTAAAGACAAACTAAGACTAAACATGGCAGTAGCTATGAAAAGATAAAGAACACACAACAGCAAAAAGAATAGGCATGAAAAATCGTATGATGTGTTCTAGATTTTGAAAGTGGAGCGTGTTTCTCTCCCACACAAAGTAAGACAGGACCTAACTTGTTATGAACAGCAAGCAAAGCTAAAGAAACTAAAAATAAAACCTAAGAGCGAGACGCTCCAAGCATAGCACATAACGCATGAAGTGATAAAAATATAGTGAGACGAAGGACGAACTGATGATTGTTGATGGAGAAGGGGATGCACGGGGGCATCCCCAAGCTTAGACGCTTGAGTCTCCTTGAATATTTATTGGGGATGCATGGGGGCATCCCCAAGCTTGAGCGCTTGACACTCCTGGATCTTCTTTCATCATCTTCCATCGCACACTTGAAAACTCCCTTCATACATAACTCATCATAAGCTGATTAGAGAAGTTAGTACCCTTAATAAATAATTTTACCCCACTGGATATAAAGATATTCTTGAAGAGATACTGTTTCTCAAGAGTGTCAAAAAGTTTTTGCAAAGAAAAAGCAAGCTTAAGGTTTGCAAAAGTTAGGAGAGACAAAACGTGGCAGAATTTGTGAAAAACAGAACAGCAGATAGTAAAGAATTTTTAGGTGCACTTCTGCCACTCAAATCAAAAAACTCAGAACATACGGAAGTTTCGTAATTGTATAGAGCATACTGTGTAAAAATTTCAGCTCAAAAAGATGAACTGAGATTTTTCTGGTCACGAGGACAGAATCTGTTTTCTGGACAGCATGTCACAACTTTTACTTCCCTTGCCGTAAGAGGCTATAACTTGGCACAAAGCTGAAAAATAAAGATACAATTATGTTGCTACAGAAGTAACAATCATCAAGACACAACAAAAGCAAAAAGAAAAACCTAAATTCGTTGCGGGCTGCCTCCCGAAAGCGCTTCTTTAAAGCCATTAGCTAGGCTTAATGCAAAAGAAGAATCAAGGGTATCCAAGATCAGAATCATAAAAACCCTCAAATTGATTTTCAATAAGCTCCTTCTTCTTCTTACTAGGAAAGATATACTTACCTTTCGCCATACCGCGTAAGCGTATGTGCCTATTACCAATATCAATGAAGCCTTTCATAGCACGGAGGAAGTCTCTTCCGAGCACAATGTTACTTTGGTTTTGCTCCATGATGAAGAAATCCATTGGTGCAGTCCTATGAAGGAATGCAACTTGGACTTCTTTTACCTTTCCTTTAATCTTTGAAATATCTCCATTATAATGTTCATGATAAGATGATAATATATCCATATCCAGTTTCAAAGAATCATAAACTATTTTTGGCATAGTAGAAACTGTGGATCCAATATCACAAAGAGCAAGGAAGCTTTGGTTAGAGATGCTAATCCTAACAAAGGGCTCCCAATCATCATCTATCTCCAACATTTCTTTCTTGTTGGACTTAAGTTCTTCTACTTTCCCCAAATCTAGAGCATCCAGTCTTTTTTCAATAGTGGCGAGTCTATCTATGACAGTATCAATACTACGATCATAAACAAAATAACTAGATAGACTATGCAAAATCTCAAGAGCCCTATCTTCATCACACTCTAGAAAATCTCCTTCAACTATAATGTCAAGAGAGTGTTTACACCACTTAAAAAGACCATGCTAAAAATTTCTAAGCACAATCTTTATAGATATCCAAGGCATGATTCTTTTATGTGCTTCAGAAATTCTGTCCCATGCCTTCTTCATATTTTCTCCATCCCTTTGACGGAAATCGAGAACTTCCGATTCCCGCAAAGAACCTAGCCCTAACATGTTCATCTAAACAAGGAGGACTACTAAAAACAAGATAAATAATTTTTTTGTAAATTTTGATAAAAGACACAAAGATAAAAACTGAAAGGTAAACTAACAAGACTAAAAAAACAAAGGTAAAGGGTAGTGTGCAACTCCCCTATCTTAGCACTCGGAGTCCCCGGCAACGGCGCCAGAAAACTTTGCTTGATGGCTTCTCGCCCCCTTCGTTGGTTACCCCAAGTGGAGGGTTGAGATGTAGTGCAGCAGCAGTTTTCCCTCGGTGAAGATACCAAGGTTTGTCTCCAGCAGGACTCCAGAGATGATAAGTAGGTGTCAGCGGCGCAACTGACGCGGACCTGCACACAGACACAGATAACTTTGTTCCCAACGAAGTTCAGAGAGGTTGTCAATCTCTCCGGTCTTCTTGTTTACAAAGGATAAAACGCAAGGGATAATAATAGCAACTTGAAAGTAAATGTAGAAAAGTAAATAAAGTGTGGAAACAGTGATAAGGATATGGACCGGGATACGTGATGTTCGCTAGTGATGTCTCTCTCCCAAAAGACGATAAAATTGCTATGCGGGGTAATCAAATTACAGAAAGGCAATTGACAGGATTATGAACGCACCGCAATGCTAACTATGCTACAAAAGAAAGGAAGAGGTTCAAAAGCACAGGCAGTACGCCAAGTTAAGTAGACTGAAATCCATCTGCATCTACTACTAATCATCCACCTTGAGATATCTATCCAGAACAACTCGCTGGTATTAAGTTGCGAGCCCCACCCAAAGTGTAAACCCAAATCAACAGACAACTGCATTAAAAAGAACTCTGTGTAAAGTAAACAATCCTTGTAACCGCGGTTACAAGCACTGTTGATTTCCCCCTTGTGGCAACAGCACATCCCCTAGAATCATGTTTCTGTCACTCAAGCGTGTCATCGGGGGGCATGAACCCACAATCTAGCACAACGCTCCCTCTTGGAGTCACTACCTACTACTTGGCCAAAGCAATAAACAGCAACGGGGAACATGCAAGAATTACTTAGGAACAAAAATATAAGAGATAAAAACCAAATATATTACTCAATCACAATCTGAACATAATCTCATAATCCATCAGATCCTATCAAACTCAACATAGAAATAGCAGAAATATTACAAAGGTGCCTCGATCATGTTGGGCAGCTCACGAGGTCTAAACAATGAAGATCAAAGAGGGGAGGAGAACATCACATAGCTACTGATCACGGACCCATGGTCCAAGGAAAACTACTCACGAGACATCCGGGGAGCATCCATGGTGGAGAGGAGACTCCCGAAGGTCAATCCTCCCTCCGGCAGGGTGCCGGGAAGAGGTCTTCTGGTGCTCCCGATCTTCGGAAGCGCGGCGGCGGCGGAACAGAGGCGAGTTCGCAGAATAGGGTTCTGCTTCTGGATTTTTCCCGTGACGGGGGATAAATAGGCGAAAGGGGGCAGCCAGAGGTGGGCCAGGGGCCCCAGGCGCGGCCAGGGGTGGGGCCCCGCCGGGTGGCCGCCTGGGCCCCCTGGCTCCCCTCTGGCCCCTCCCGGGCTCTTCTCGAAGCTTCCGTCACGCTGCTTTTTTATCTGAATTTTCCCAAATTTTTCTGGCACTATTTATATGGGGGAAAATGAAATAGAAAAACAGCAGAAAACATCAACTGGCACTGGGGTGCACTGAGTTAATAGGTTAGTCCAAATATGATAAAAAATGTATGAAAGTGTATCTAGATCATAGCAATATCACACAAAACATGCATGGAGCAAGCAGAAATTATAGATACGTTTTGGACGTATCAGGTGTCTAGTTTACCGGTCTCTTGGTAGTAGTTAGGAGACCGTGTTATAGGCTAGGCCGAGTCGTTCGTGGAGAGCTCAAACCTGTTGCATCCTTGGCATCATCTTTATTGGTTCTTGTGAGTTTTGGAGCTTGTGGTCTTCTTCATGACAAGCTCTTGTTCATCGAAAACGGATTTCATATGCATCTTCTCTTATGATTTTCGATGCGGGAGATTTGCCGGTTATTCTTGGTTAGAGGTTTCACACATCTATGTGTTTGGCATTTCTCCCTTACCACTTTGAAATTTTTCCAGTCGTGGTTAGGCAGCTCTGTTCGTTAGCTTTCCATCAAGCTTGAGTTTGCCTTAATCGGAGTTCATTTGCAGAAGTTGTGGCAGTTCAGGGTTTGCCTGTTTCATTTGGAGTTCATCTGTTGTGTGGCATGGGCTCCCTGGTTCTGCCAGGGCGGTAGTACCACTGTTGGAGCGGTAGTACCGCGCCACGGTAGTACCGTGGGCGAGTACCGCACTTACTACCGTAATTCCACTGGACTTTGCGGTAGTGGGCACGGTACTGGCCCTCGGTAGTACCGTGGGGCGGTAGTACCGCTCCCAGTGCGGTAGTACCGTGCCAGGGTAGTACCGTGGGCAAGTACCGCACTCACTACCGTAAGTCCACTGGACTCTGCGGTAGTGGGCACGACACTAGGCTTCGGTAGTACCGTGGGGCGGTAGTACCGCTCCCAGTGCGGTAGTACCGCTCCCAGTGCGGTAGTACCGCACCACGGTAGTACCGCTCTCCGAGCGGTAGTACCGTGGTTGGTGGGCTGCCAACGGTTGCCAACAGTTGGATTCGTGGGGGACTATAAAAGGGGGGTCTTCTTCTTCCTTTGTCCCCACCCGTTTTGTGCAAGTTCTTCCCCCCATTGTTGACCTCTTTGAGCTTGCTTACTCCCTTTCCCTCCCATGATTCTTGCTCCTTTTTGAGGGAAAAGAGGGATGACGTCTAGATCCACATTCTCCACCAAGCCATCTCTCCTCTAAGTGAGGGGAACCTTGTGGATCTAGATCTTGGAGTTCTTGGTGTTCTCCTTGTTCTTCCTCTCATATTCCTCCATAGCTTTTGTTGCTTTGGTGGGATTTGAGAGTTGGGGACTTGAGCACTTCGTGTGCTCTTTCCATTGTATTTGGTGCATCGGTTTGAGTTCTCTTCGAGGATTCGTTGTAGTAAGTGAAGTTGAGTAGATTGTTTCTCTTGAGTGCATTGGCACTCTAGAGCTTGTTCCTCTTGGGTGCGTTGGCCCCTAGAGGCTTGTTTGTGCGGAGCTCAATCATTGTGGTGGAAAGCTTCGGGACGCTACGGGAGCCTCCAATTCGGTTGTGGAGATTTCCCCGAGCATTTTTACGGGTTCGGCGACCGCCCCCAAGGGTTGCCATTTGTACGGGTTCGGTGACCGCCCTCAAGTGTCCTAATAGTGGAATCACGACATCTTGCATTGGTAAGAGCGTGAGGAGAAATAGGGTGGACCTCGTTGGCTTCGTGTGAGCATTGTGCTCCTCACCCTCTCCAAACGGAGACGTACTTCTCGCAAGAGAAGGAACTTCGGTAACAAATCCTTGTATCCATCGGCTCCACTTGCGGTTATCTCTACCTTTACTTTGAGCAAGCTTATTACATTGTTTATCTTGTGCTTGCTCATATTATTGTACTTTGCTTGTCCCATAGGTTTTCTTCTAGTCAACCTATTTACTTGTGCACCTACTTTGTGATTGCCATAGTGCTCTTGTCATATATCTTGCTATCACATAGTTGTTTATCTTTCTTAGTATAAGTTGTTGGTGCACATAGTTGAGCCTAGCTTATTTAGGTTTCTTGCTTGGCAAATTAAACATTAAGTTTTATTCCGCATTTGTTCAAGCTGAAACCGTAATTATTTTAAACGCCTATTCACCCCCTCTAGGCGACATCCACGTCCTTTCAGTATGACCGAACACCATTCTAGAGGCGATCGAATACATTTATTCGCGTATGTAAGCACTGATGAAAATTATCTGTGAATAGGGCATCCGAGACAAAGTAATCATCAACCAATGCTCAAGTGCCCTTGTGCCCTATTCTGTTTCAACATTCTATGGTTTTTTATCGATCCCTTGAAATTGATAACATGCTTTGCTTCTTTCTTTGTGTCTGCAAGGGCCGCTTGCATCATCACCGTTTCATCTGCGTATTCATCCTCGTCGAACGAGTCCATGAAGTTCTGATACATATACTCTGAATCCATTTCTTGAAAGAGGAGAAAAAATGGTTAGTAAAATTGGCGCCACATGTGAGCTCTGGGAAGGTCTTGGATAACTCTTGATTGGTGTGGCGACGACGCCCATCAGGGAGCAAGCAGGTACAATGGAAGGAGGAAGTGGTGAAATCGCGGGCTTGTAAGGGGTTTGGTGGTGGTCGGGGTGTCAGATGAGAATGTTTCTGTGGTCCGAACTCCTGCAAATCCCTTCAGGTTTGGGTTAGGTTTATGGGAAAACAGACAAGCAGATCAGTCCGCAGACAGATACAAGGTCGCATTGGATGAGAAAAAAAGGTTAGAATAGTCCAATCCGAACAGATGCAGGAGGTTCGACGATCTCACTTGGAGAGGCCTTTATAGGTTGATATCAAATTTATAATATTTTGGGGCGAAAACCAATCAGATCGTCCAATCGCTCGCTTGGGTCTTGATGCTCATTTTCTTATTTTTATGGAAAACTTGTAAAGTTTCAAGGACACCCAAACTTTCCATACCGACGACAGACCCCTTCTTTATACGTCGTCGTTTGACACCCCTTATAGCTCCTCAAGCCACCCCTTTCTAGCAATTTCGTTTTCATAATCATTTTGTACAAAGGCCGAACCAAAAGAAACATTTAAGACCTCCCACAATAGATAATATCCTAAGTTAGTATCATGCATGTGATACTAGTTTAAGATATTACCTTCGTAATGCATAATATCATAGCTTAGAGCAAGTATAATAGGTCCTAGTCAGTAGGTTATAAGTGTTGGGAATGTGCCCTAGAGGCAAATAAAATATGTTTATTGGCATATTCCATTAGTTCATAATAAGTTTTATACTGTGCTATAACTGCATTAAGCGGAAACCTTAATGCACGTGTGGTATAAAACAATCAGGTCCCTAGTTAACTCTAGTATACTAGTCCATTGGCAATCGGGTGATCAAGGTTTCCTGATCCTGAGGACATAATCGCCTATTATCAATGGGGTCGTATCATTGGGAGAATGATATGATGGACACACATCCATCAGAAGTGTTGCAATGTGATCGAGTCACATAAGTTCAACATTGTGATAACTATAATGTAGTGACCAGATCCTTTGACAATAATGATCATACGTAATTACTATCTATTAGGATGTCTTGATTTGCACCCACCGCGTGACTGAATGCTGGCCATAAAGGTGTACTTCGGGTATTCCGAAGTAGATAAATTAATGAGTATGCAAATAGATCAAAGCGGGATTTGTCCATCGGAGCGACGGATAGGTACTCTGGGCCCACTCGGTGATATTACATCATAAAGATTGCAATCATGTGACTAGGTCACGGGGTTATAATATCACGGGAACGAGTAAACATGTTTGTGGGTAACGAGGGTGAACTAGGCATATTGGATATCGACGATCAAACCTCGGACAAGCAAAGTAACATAGGACAAAGGAACATGACTCAACGTTAACGGATCCAACAGCGATGAAGTTCATTCGATGGAAGCGCACGGGCCATCTAGGATTGTAACCAGGTCTGATCGATGGTCATTGATCAAGAGAGTGTCTTGCTCATGTCTGTTGTTTCCCGGACCGTAGGGTGTCACACTTAAGGATATTCGACGCATTAAGAATAGATTCGGGATCATTGGTGAAATAAGAGAGAACACCGAAATTCTTTCGGTGGAGGCCAAACATAATTCTGGAGATTTTGAATTGTTCAAAATATTATTTAAATATGTTTAGTATTTAATTAATAAATTAAATATTAAAAATCTGATTTAAATAATTAAATAATGAATTAAAAGGCACATGGGCCTCATAGGGCCCATTAGGGTAAGAGGGAGTCTCCCCCCATGGGCCATGACGCCATGAAGGGGCCACCCTCTTTCACCACACCACAACACTTGATTGGGGGCAATTAACTGCTGGGAGAAATACGAAAACAAGGGCAAACAATCTGTCGGGATCCTTTTAATTGCCGCTAGAAATGAATAAGGATGGAGAAACTGCCGGGAGAAGTTACTCAACAAGGGCATACGCACTGCCGGTAATATTTCAGGTCATCAAATCTGTTGGTAGAAGTAAAGTACGGCTTCGTATCTGTCGGGCATGTCATTGGCGCAACCCCAAAATATTTGGGCCCAAACGCGCATTGGCGCGGGAGAGCGCGCGAAAGACTGAGTTTTTTCGCACAAAAGAATTACAGTCGCCGCCCAGATCTGTTCTGCCCCCAAATCGAACCCTCCCCTGCCCTCGACCGCCCGCCATCGCCCCACCTGCTCTGACCCCAAATCGAACCCTCCCCAGCCCTCGACCGCCGCCGCCACCCCCTCTACTGGTGACCGCGCCCTCTGACACCACCCCCTCAGTCGATCTGCACGCATCGGGATCTACTCTGCTAATTTGGGTGGTTGTTCTGGCAGGTTAGGCATTGTATGCTCATTTTGGTTGTATGACACAATGACAGGTCTAGAAATATATGTACTGAACCTTTTGTGGAACGTCCTTATTTATTTTTGTTTCATGCATGTATCTAGAAACATATATGTATTTGGTCTGTCATGTTTAATTGAAAGAAATTTGAGGTTTTGGATGAGGCACAAATGTAACATTGATTCAAGTATATGTATGTCTGTGATCTATCCTGATTACTCGGAATGATTTTCTGAATACAATGATTAATATTAAATTAGGTATATGTAGGTAAGATCAGTTTACTAGTGAAATACAACTTTATGGCATATCAACTTCCGGGTGAACAAGTTTTCACTGACAACGTTCCGACGAGGACGCAATCCCGTCATCGATCTACAAGGACCGGGTGACTTCTGGAGTCATCGTGGATATGCGCGGTATCGGGGATTGTCGGTATGACTACATCAACCACGTTCATGCGGGAATGTTTCCTGCTTAACGGACTACATACTGGTATGTGACCTATTTCCATCCGTTACTTGCACCGCCATAGCATAGGTCTTAGGTTTGGGTCTCGTAGGTTATGAAAAATTATTGTTTTCTGCCCCGAACCCCAACAATAAGTTATTCCAGATTAGCAAAATCTTAGCTGGAGAAAAGAGAAACGAGGAAAGAGAAGATAGCGAGCGCTTCATCTGTAGCCCGGCTATATCACAACACACGAGAGAAAAGAGATGCATGCGGCCTAGTAAAGTCGGTCCTGCGTGGACATGGAGTTTTTGTTCCCGAGCTCATATACTCCCGTGTGAAAAGTAAAATCGAGAAAATAGTAAAACTATTCAAAAAATTATGTTTTTTGGTAAACTTTGACAAATGTTTTGTATGCTTGCAAAATTTCAACTCAAAATAAAATTTGTGGAAGTCGTGGCAAAAAAAACGCTTCTCCAAAAATGCTAGTTTTGGATACATTTTAGATTGTTGATTTTGCTTTTTCTCGCTGCGACTTCCACAAATGTTATTTCGTGCTGAATTTTGATACGCATGTAAAACATTTGTCAAAGTTTATCATAAAATATTTCAGTTTTTTATTATATTATAAAAACAATTCAATTTTACTATTCAAGAGGGAGCATTTGAGCTCGGGAGTCGAATATGACTTTCCGTCCTGCGTCCTCCCGTCCAATCAATTGCATGCAAACAATAATTGCTATAGGCCGTTTACAACCAGCATTATTATATGGATTTTTTTTTGTAAAGGCTACATGTGACATGGCATAGATATACAGCTTCTTATTAACCATGCTCTTAGTATCATAGATAGTCTTATTTTGCCATGCAAGACACATACTAGCATAATATTTATTATGATACGATATCATAATGTGATACTCAACTTTCTCTTTCTTTCGTTTAATTCTATGCCACATCATCAAATTTGCTTAGTTGGCATGCATGATACTTTCATCACAGAAGGTCTAATATCTTCATGTCATGCCCGGAAGATCAGTACTTTGCTCGTACATATGGTTATCTTTAATATTGCTTCGACATAGAACGGGATAAAAATCTAGCTAGCGCATCGAGCTATGCACACTACCATCCAACAATTGAACAACATCGTCTAAAAAAAGACGAAAACAAAAGCTGAGGCTGCATGTCTCACGAAAATAACTCCAGCAGATAGCCATTAACCCTATAATATACGATAAAATTAAAGTAAAAAATACACACCTTATAGGCTCCGCATTTAAGAAGGAATTACCATACGTGCTTCGATGATGATGAGTCCAACCTAAGGTTGAACTCCGGATTTTCATCCTGAAAACCAAGCTTCAATCCACCACTTTCAGTAAAGACAAGACACAAACATGCATCAACATAACCTAATCAGAGATCTTGTGTTTACACAAGAGTGCATAAGCTCGTCACTGAAGCCGTATGTGCCATCCGGCTACCGACTGCTCGATAACTGGATACCTGTGGAGAAGACACTGCGAGATAAAGATGTCACATACCGCCTACCTCTAGCCACTGTCGTACCATCTTCGATACATCAGAACATGCTAAACATGGCATCTCCGCAGAGCTTCCATGCAGCGCATGCCGTAGCAGGCATGACTTGACCCCCTCGTATGAGACGTCATCCGCAGCATCAACCGATGGCTTCACCTGCCGCGCGATAGGCATTGATGATTTCTTCGAAAGAGATGCATGTGTCACCTACCGAGCCACATCGAACCCGGTCTATTGATGAATAGGACGTCCCATACCACCGCCAGCCTAAAAAAGACTGTCACCACCTCAAGAACCAGTCTTTGAGTAGCGCTACAATAAGCACCCACCGGCGCAACAACACTGTCGTCGCCCATACAACGGCAACCACCGCCGCGATCGTCAAATCCGGGCACTAGGTCCTTAATCCCTCATGCATCACTTCATGGTCGACCGCAACTTTGCGCATACGCTGGCGTGCAAGGCTCCGCGCCGCCAAGAACAGATGATGAGGAGAAAGGCTTCCCTGCCGCTCAAGCTGACCAAGCTTGACGTGATGGCTCGTACGGGCGGCGACGAGGAGAGAGAAGGAGAACGTGTTGAATAATTAGGCAATTTTTCATACTTATTAATCCAGAAAAACACTAGATAAAATATGCTAACCATGATAGCAGAAATATTCGTAGCATGCATCACATTATTGAATCTAGACATGCAATCGAATTCGTATGAAATAGATATAATATCCATATCGATTGCTATACATAATAAGCCAAATACTAATCCTAACATAAAGGATATTATAACATACGGAGAAATAGTAGCGGATGCCGATGCGCCGTTCGTCATGTCCTCTTTGAAGAGATTCTCCATGTTCGGGAAGAAGTCGTCGTCTGGGAAGAAATCGCCGTCGCTCGTAGCCACGATGAGGATCCAGCAGTCGCGCAGACGTGCTCCCCAAAAACCTTATCGCCCCTCTCCCGTACCGGATCACAAGAGGCGGGGTTCCGGAGGCCTGCTGTCTCTCTTCTCAGTGCACGCCGAGAAGCGAGATGGGAAAGTGGTAGGTGGCGCAAAGCTTAGAATAAGAAGGCAATCACTCACTTTGAGAGATACTAAGTTGTGTTCTTTCTACGGAAGAGGAGTTGTCTTTTATAGACTTCAGGAAGTGAAAGTGAAACCGTCTCAATAATGCCATCAATTGAAAGATGAATGCATTCGGTTTCATATTTTCACTAATGTGAGAATTCCCTGGCTCCTCTTTGTCATGAAAGAAACAAGACAACGCATGAATTTAAGGAATTGAAACCACATTAGTAATTTAGGACAGTATAACCGGACCTAAAGCGAGACCTCTCAGCGCTTTGCGTTTTTGGTCCTTCATTTTCATGATCTAAACGTTTTTGACCATCGGATGTGCTGTCCTAAGGGGCAGCTACTCCGGAAGAAAAAACTGAGTATTCTGATTAACTGGGCCGAACACATACAGGCAGCCCACTACTCACTGCTCTCCCGTCTCTCTCTCTTCTTCTTACCCCTGCGGCACTCGAGAGAGGAACAGATCGGGTTGCGACGCGCCGTCTTCCCGTCTTCCACGAGGGGGAATCCAGCGGGCGCGGGATGCGGGTGTGGCCGCCGCGAGCTACAACCATTCGGTTTCATTTTCCACTACGCAAAATATTTCAGCTCCTTTCTTGCCATTCATGAGCCTATGGGATTTTTGTATGAATTATTGAATATAAAAGTTGGACTAAAGCCCAATAATTCCAACAGAACGAAGGCGAGAGGGGATGGAGAGGAGGCGGCGCAGCCCAGCGAGAGCGACAATAGGGAAGCGGATGGAGATGTTTTAAATCCTTGCGTAGCTTCCTACATTTCTATATGAAAACAAATATGAACTAAAATTATGATAAGAATTATGGAACCTAAGTGTATGTTTGCAAATCTGCGCAACAGGCTCACTTGAATTTGGCCTAGAGACCGGCGCCACGTCTCCAGTTCTTGATCTCCTACACGCCGGCACATTGCTCGCTGTTTACTAGTGGGAACGAACTAAAAACTGACCAATCCGAGATTCTTTACTGCGATGCCGGCGATCGCTCATACACACATCATGCGTCACCTACCACCCTCCCTCCGTACACAACACATGCCTGCTCACTGCCGTATCGGTGTATCATGTTAATAACAACAACTTAACATAGGCATACAATTACAATACAACACGGTGAGCATACGCTATCACATACTCCATTCCACACAACACTTTATTGATGTTTCCACACATGCACCATTTCGATTATTGGCTGCAGCGAGGAGCGAGCTTCTTCAGTTTGCAGTGACGGCCATCTTCATCCCGAGCGGGCAGTGCCCGCTGAGGCCGCAGATGAAGTAGTTGGTCCCGGGGCCGAGCGTGACGTGGTCGCTCCCCGAGGTGTACGTCGCGGCCGCGCCGGAGCCCCGGCAGCTGTTGTAGCCGCCGGCGTCCACCGCCACCACGTTGTGCACGGCCGGGTTGTAGCTGAACACTGCGCCGCCGTAAATCAGTGAAACGCACGACTTAAGGCAATAATACTCTCGGAGTTCTTGTTCACTCACATAGTACGTCCCCTGCGCGGAAGTTCTTGCCGCTGGACCAGTTGTCGGCGGCGAACGACCAGTCGACGTTGTAGGTGGCCGCGCCGGCGGTGTCGGCGCCGAAAAGGAGGCACAGCAAGGCAAGGCCGAGGGCGAAGCCCTGCGCCGCCGCACTGCCTCTTCCCTGAGCCATAGCCATCACTCTCCTGCTGCTTCTTCCTGTGAGTGTGTGTGTGTGGGGGGGGGGGGGGGGGGGGGGGGGTGGAGTAACTGCTTGAGTTCCGTTGGGTTTTGCTGTGGGCACAACAGAGAGCGTGGATTTATAGAGGCGGAAAGGGCAAGGCCGGCAACCTGGATCCACTCACAAGTCCATAGACGGCAGTACATTACTGTAGTTATACGAAAATGGAGTAGGAGTAGTAGTTGTACCGAATGCCGTTGGTGTTACCTGAACTTTGTTAGTCCATGCCGTCCATGGATCCACCAAAGCTGCGAAATGTTAACTGAACTTGGTAGTGCATAGCAATAGCAGTAGCAGCTTTCATGGCATACATCTTGTTCTATGAAACTCTGAAACTTCAGCATCTTTCTCACGTGTCACACTTTTCCGGGCAAAATATGGGGTGCTGGGTGTAACTATAAGCTTTTAACCATTCATTTCTAGCGAAATTGGAGACGTGTGAACGCCAAGAACCTGCAACGGGAAGCAGAGAGAAAAATAACTTACGTGTCGACAAGAGCTGGGACTCGGAGCCGTACGTTGGAGCCGTTGGACTTGGGGGAGACACTAACACAAGTGAATATACCAGGAGCCCAATCAGTCCATAGCGCTCTCGTGGAAGTGTCCAATGATAAGAATGTCCGATAGATTAATGAGCGAGCAAGCCTAAAACTTTTCCCCTAGCGAAAAACCTAGGGTTTTGACATCCTCCGGCGGCGCCGCAGCCGTCGAGAGTTTACTCTCGCTGATCGATCGTGCTACAAGATTAGATTTGCGGGGAGGCTGTTCTCATGTGCTTGGTTACCTCTCGGTCCTTGAAGGGTTTAACTTCGACCTAGGGTTTTCTGGCGGCGAGCGGCGATGGATAAAGGAAAACACAGTGGATTGGCGGGAGGATCAGAACCGGTTGATGATCTGCTCAATAGGCTGACGTTGCATGAAGAAGGAGAGGAGGATTTTGTGTGGGAAGATGAAGTTGCTACCGAGGCGGAAAAGGTTAGATGGCTAGCGATGGCTAGGGTTCATACCTTTAAGGGTTTTAGCCCTAGCGCTCTGTATGCAGATATGCGAGCGGCATGGAATCCAGCAAAGGATGTGAAGTGGCGAAGGGTGGAAGACAATCTCTTTACAGTTCAGTTTCACTGCTTGGCGGATTGGAATAAAGCCATGAACCTAGGGCCATGGCTATTCAGAAGTCAGGCTGTACTGTTGGTGGAATATGACGGATACACAAACCCAAGAACCATGAAACTGGACAAGCTGGTAGTCTGGGCTAGAATTATGAAGCTGCCAGATAACTTTCTGAAAGAACCAATAATTCGGGGCATGTGCAGAGCGATGGGAAAAATCAGTGAGGTTCAAACCACTTTGCCAGCAGGATTTGCGGGTGAATTCGCCAGGATAAGGGTGGAGCTGGATGTGAATAAAAGACTGATGAGGTTTGTATCTATCACAAAGAATGGGAAAAGAGAGTGGTATCAAGTCAAATATGAGAAATTGCCTGTCTTTTGTGGAAACTGTGGCCTCCTGGGTCACTGGCACGAGGAGTGCGGAGATGGTGTCTATGAAACGGGCAAGTTGGAATGGGGAACATTCATACTTGTAGATGGTGGCCGAGGTAGAGGACGGGGCAGAGGTGGATGAAGAGGCTATGGGTACGAAAACAATGATGCAAATCACAGATAATGATGACGCTAGTGGTCGTGGCCGAGGAAGGGGAGGCTTTGGAAGGAACTTTGTTGTGGGAAGAGGAAGTGGCCGTGGAGACCTAGATGATCGCAGATATGTTGACTGGAGGTGGAACAACACCTACAATTTACAACAGAACGTCCAAACTGAAGATGGAGATGAAAACAGGAAACAAGTGGAGAACACATAGAAGGTACAAGCAGCGGCAAACCAGGATGTTCTGATGGAAGATTCGAGCTCGCTGGGGAAGAGATTGGCAATTGACTCTGTGGTGTCAGAACAGGGGACTGCTGATCCCATGATACCAATATCTAATGCACTAGTTCCGGCTGGAAACACATCAAGTATGATAGGGAAGTTTGATGGTGTGGCCGATGATGGTACCAAACCACTACCGGATACACCACAGAAGAATTTTAACAAGAAGAAATCAAGAGGTAATGATGGGGAAGCAGTGAACCTTAGCGAAAATGAGAGATCGGCGGCCTCCCGTGAGGAGGACCGCCGAGAGCAATGAAACTCATAAGTTGGAACTGTCGGGGTATATTAGGAGCCCCGACAGTTCAATCGTTGCTGGATTTCCAGCGGCGACATGAACCCGATGCGTTGTTTCTGTCTGAGACGCATTTGGATGTTGATAAGGCAGAAACCCTAAGAAAAAAATCTGAAGATGGATCACATGATTGTGTCTGCTAGCTCGGATGGCAGAAGAGGTGGATTGTTGCTGCTCTGGAAGAAGGAGGTTAGGATCTACTCCCGGACAGCTATGTTGGATTACATTGATGTGATAGTAGAAGAGTATAATGATGTTCAATGGCGGCTAACAGGAATATACGGAGAGCCGAGTTGGGATAATAAAGATAGAACATATCAAATACTTCGTGACCTTGATATGCAGTCAAGCTTGCCTTGGACAGTCATTGGGGATTTTAATGAGATCCTTTTTACCCATGAAAAGGACGGTGGAGTTCCTAGATCACAGCCCAGGATGCAAGCTTTTAGGGATGCTCTCTCTGATTGTGGACTGGAGGATCTTGGGTATGTGGGAGATATCTTTACATGGTTTCGAGGGGGGCTAAGAGAGAGGCTTTATCGCGCAGTGGCTAATGGTGATTGGTCAATCATGCATCCCTTTGCGGGACTCTGTAACCTGGAGATGGGCAAGTCAGATCATCGACCGCTGTTGCTGGATACAAATTATCTGGATGGAGTAGCGACGGCGAGACAACCCTATCCGCGAAAATTTGAGGCCCGATGGCTGGCTGAGGAAACAGTGGAAGAAGTAGTTAAAACAGCATGGAGGAAAGCTGCTGACAGTGCGCGAGGCACGACGATGGAGGTCAAGCTATCAATGGTACATAAGGATCTGCACAAGTGGGATAGAACGGTTCTGAAGGAGCCGAGGACTCGGCTGCGGAATGCTCAGAAAGAACTGGAGGAGACCATGCAAGCTATTCCCACGATGGATACGTGTATCAAGCAGAAAGAGCTAGCACTCCTGGTCGAAAACCTGTTGGATCAGGATGAAATTTACTGGGCTCAAAGGGGGAAAGTAAGCTGGCTCCGGAAGGGAGACAGGAATACAACTTATTTCCACCAACAAGCTTCAGCCCGCAGAAGAAGAAACCTTATAAAAAAACTAAAGAATGATGCGGGAGTCTGGGTGGAGGGCAATGAAAATCTGAAGCCTCTGATAAGCGAATACTTTAAAGGTCTGTTCAAATCTGATGCTAGACCAGTGTCGGAGGAAGTTCTCCAGACTGTAAAACCAGTGGTGTCTCAGAGTATGAATGAACTCTTAATGGCTAGCTATTCCAGGGATGAGGTTCGGAAGGCGCTATTTCAAATGGGTGATTTGAAAGCTCCGGGCCCTGATGGTTTGCATGCAGTGTTTTTCAAGCAGTTTTGGCATATCTTGGGTGAGGACCTAACTGATGAAGTCCTTGAAGCGATAAATTTGCGAAAACTACCGCAGGGATGGAACAACACCAACATTGTTCTTATTCCAAAGGTGGAAAATCCGGAGTTGATCACCCAGTTCAGACCCATAAGCTTGTGTAATGTGGTATACAAGATAATTTAAAAAATGATCGCGAATAGATTGAAAAAAATTCTGCCAGATATCATATCTCCAACGCAAAGTTCTTTTGTTCCGGGGAGGTTGATAACGGATAATGTATTAGTTGCATATGAATGTTTTCACTTGATAAAGAAAAAGACTCATGGGAAGGAGGGTCTATGTGCGGTGAAGCTAGATATGAACAAGGCTTATGATCGAGTGGAATGGTCTTTCCTGGAGAAAATGATGCGTAAATTGGGGTTTGATGAGAGGTGGATCCAGATGATCATGGAGTGTGTTTCTTCGGTTTCATATACTGTGAGATTTAACAATACTGAATCTGAGGAATTTAATCCCACAAGGGGTCTCCGTCAGGGGGACCCCCTATCCCCATATCTGTTCTTGTTTTGTTCGGAAGGTCTGTCAAGCTTATTAGCGCATGAACATGAGATCAGAGGGCTGGATGGTGTGAAAGTCTGTAGAAACGCCCCTCCTATTTCACACCTTCTATTTGCTGACGATTCATTGATCCTTATGAAAGCGGATAGCCATAATGCTAGCACCCTGAAAAGGATCTTGGATCTCTATTGTGACAGTTTGGGCCAGATGGTTAGTACTGCAAAGTCCAGTGTTTTTTAGTCCTAATACTAATGTTCTTGTCAGGGAGAATGTGTGCAGAGAATTGAATATTCTTACGGAGGCGCTGACAGATAAATACCTGGGGCTGCCAACTATGGTGGGTGTGGATGAGAGTGATTGTTTTCAACACCTAGTTGAGAGGCTATGCCAAAGGATAAAGGGGTGGAAGGAGAAAACTTTATCAATGCAAGGGAAGGAGATCATGGTAAAAGCTGTGGCCCAAGCCATCCCTTCTTATGCTATGTCAGTGTTCAAGCTTCCAAAAAGTATTTGCAAGTCAATTACTGATGAGATCTCTGGATTTTGGTGGGGAGATAATGAGAATAAGAAGAGAATGCATTGGTTTGCTTGGTGGAAATTGTGTGTTCCGAAGAGAAGAGGGGGTTTGGGATTTAGAGACTTACACAGCTTTAATCTCGCTATGCGAAGCAGTGTTCACGCCTAATCCAAAACCCAGATTCCTTATGTGCACAGGTTTTACGAGCAAAATATTACCCAGACGGGGATATACTGAAGGCGGGGCCGCAGAATGGATCGAGTTTTACATGGCAAAGCATTGTATCTGGGATAAAAACTTTCAAACGAGGTTGCATTTGGAGGGTAGGGTCAGGTGCCAGCATCAATATTTGGACAGATCCGTGGATCCCTGCAAGCCCCTCGAGGAAAATTATCACTCCCAGGAATAATACTCTGTTAAGCAAAGTGTCGGAGTTAATCGACCCGGTTACAGATTCTTGGGATGAGGAGCTCCTGAGAGATAATTTCTCTGTTGGTGATGCCAATAGAATTCTATAGATCCCACTAAATCCTTTTTCGGAGGACTTTATTGCTTGGCATTATAGCAAATCGGGTTGCTTCACAGTGAGATCGGCTTATCATGCGGAATTTGAACACCAACATGGAGGTGTGGTATAGCTGGTCAAGGTGGTTCCAGAATTAATCCAGTATGGAAGGATATATGGTAACTCTCTATTCCTGTAAAGATCACACATTTTGCTCGGAAAGTGTTGAATGGTGTACTCCCCTGTTTCATCACACTGGATAACAGACACATAAAATGTCAAACGAACTACCCTGTTTGTCAGGTTGGAGGAGAGGATATCCAGCACTGCTTGTTTCGGTGTTCGAGGGCAGCGAGTATATGGAAGGAAATTGGTCTACAACAAGAAGTAAACGAGTCAATGGGGCACAACAGATTAGGGGAAGTCAGCCTTGAAGTCTTGGCGAATGCAAAAGGGAGAAAGCATGAAATACCAACTGCAGAACTGGCTATGGTCACAACATGGTACATATGGTGGCAGCGGCGGCAAATACAAAGAGGACAATCAGTCCCTTCGGTGGAGAGGACTGTCATCTCTATCAAGATTCTGGCCACCAATTTTGTTAGATCCTGCTCGGCAAAAACTATCCCCCGGAAGTATGATCATATGTGTAAGAAGCCCATCTCGGGAGTGACCAAGATAAATGTGGATGCTGGGGTCATCCAGGAAAATATGATGGGATCAAGTGGGGCAATAGCGCGTGATAACCATGGAGAGTTTCTGGGAGCTGCAAACTGGTCCCTACCCCATGTCAGCTCTGCGCTATCTGCCGAAATGCAAGCTATAAGGAACGGGTTATATCTTGCGGCTCACCTCGGCTGCAACAAGGTAATCATCGAATCAGATTGCTCAAATGCTATGGATGCTGTCACTTAAGATGATATGTACATGGGCCAAGACTCAGCTGTCATTATGGAGTGCAAAGCTTTGTGCTTGGATTTTGGAGAAGTTTCTTTCACATACTGCCCGAGAGAAGCAAACCAAGTGGCGCATGAACTGGCGAAGGAGGCTGGCACATCGAAAACTTCGAGCACTTGGGTTGATCTTCTACCTGAATTTATTTCTCTTTCGGTTGTAAATGATCTATCAGTTGTGTGAGGAATAAATTTTTATTTACTGTAAAAAAAACACAAGTGAATATACCACTGATCCTAAAACTATTCGAGGTGTGCCATTTTAGTCCTAAAACTATAAAGCCAGATATTTGAGTGATACTTCTTTCTAAAATGTGCCACCATCGGTCCTAAACTCGTTAAAGCAGATCTGAATTGCACCCGTGTCACTTCGAATTTTGCCACGTTGGAAAACAATTTCTTTGGATATATTGCAATACCACGTTGGATTTCTACCCTTATATTATGCCCGCCTCGTCCTTGTTTCTCTTCTTTTCTGTACATGCACGATTCCGAGACTATTTGGGGGTAACTGCAGTGGCGACGGTCTTTGGAGGTCGCCAGAAGCAGGGTGGAGGTTGCTAGAAGCAAGCGGTTGGAGGTGGTCACCTCAAGCAGGCAACCGGGCTGCGGGCAAAAATGCTAAACATACGAACTCATTATAGGCTTTTACAGAACTGTCCCTTCCACTAATATCTCCAACCCCTGAATTCAACCGGGGTGGAGCCCTAGTTTTACCTTTAACCAATCAAATCCATTAGACCAAAAGCAGTATGTAAAAGTTAAGTAAAAACCTGTATGTGTAGCATTGTTGGGCTGCAGGTGCTTGGCATGGATGGCTCCATAGAGACGAACCCTCCGTGACATGCACTCAAGCTGTTGTGCTTGTAACAAAACATCATCTGAAACATTGGCACAAATGAATGCATTGATTGTTGTGGAGACATCCACGCTAGGCATCCACACTACGGTTGCTTGCTTCCGGCGCCCTTTGACGGCCACTGCTGCCGCAATTGTCCCCAGTCACATCTGAATCGTACGTGTGCAAGAGAAACAAGGGTGGGGAGATCAATAGGAGGGTAAGAAAATCTAAGGGGTATTGCAATGTATCCAACGAGGTTGTTTTGCGACGTGTCAAAAGTCATAGTGCCACGGGTGTAGGTCAGACCTCCTCCGATGAGTTTAGGATCGGCGGTGGCACACTTTAACAAAAGTATGACTCAAATATACGTTTACACACCAAAAATAGTTTTAGGACCAGCGGTGGATTTTACTCTAAATATTACTAGCAAGCATGTTCACACGTTGAACGAACAAAAAAGTAATAGAGCTGGACCAAATAGTCATCACTCAAGACCTCCACCTAACGTCTCAACACCGCGTCTCATCTAAGTTACCTCTTATCATTTTTCTATCCCCGCCGAGTTGTGTTCACATGATCTTTGCATGTATGAATGTGATCAATCCCTAGCAATGAGCCTAAAATTGTACAATACATGTGTCATTGAACCGCGCGAGGAGAATGATTAAACTAACATCATCGAGTTGGATGCGAGGGTCGCACCCTCTGCGAGACCCCCCCCCCCACACACCTGGTGAGTATACAGGTTCATACTTTCAATCACTTGGGACTTGCAATGATGTGGACTTGTTTCATGAAGGAAGGGCCTCATGAGCCGACACCAAAGCCTCAATCCCAAGTCCAATGAGGAGCAACAAACACCATGACCAAGAAATCAGTGGGGTGAGACACCAGCCTGCAGAGGAACATCACTAACAAGGAGGACATCAGACAACATAACCCATGCAATGAAACCGGTGTGCCGACGGAGAGACCAGAGAAGAGAACGTAACCGAGACCCCTCAACACTGAAGTGCCAGCACCAATCAAAGGGTTAAGCATGACCGATGACTCCCCTATAATATCCAGACATAGACAACGCACCAGCAAGCAAAGGATCGTCACCAGCATGGTTGAAAGGCATCATATAGCGGAGACTACGTGATGACATTGACGTGTCGTGGCGAGACCGAAGGGAGGTGCGCAGGTGAGACCCGGACACCAGTGTGTCGCCAGGAGGTCAAAGGGCATCGCTCAACCCGTGCCTCCCCAATACTTTCCAAACACAATCTTTGAATATAGCAAGAACAAACCATTGACGCCGAGCCACGGGCTGATTAGAAGGCATGGTACGAAGACAAGTCAGTGCGTAATAGACGCCATGGCGACACCACATATAAGAAACCAACAAGTAGGATGCCACCATTTCCCATACCGTGTGGATTCGGATCATGGATTTCCCCTTGGGTACTGAGTGTGGGGGAGAGGGAGTAGTGCCATAAAGAGTGTCTCCCAAAAGGAGCACGATATTCATGGGAGCCATCCTCCAAAGGATTTTGATGGTGTCATGGCCGAGGAGTTACCTTGGCCTGCTAGCTATTAGTCCAGCAGGTCAGCCCAGGGACCCCTAGATCGGTCAAATCCTTGGACCCTTATTCCATCTCATGGAGTACTAATATAGAAGACTCCAAAAGACTTACCGATCAAGACAAGGAGGACGTATTCGTGGAGGATTCCTTTACTGCCATAGTTGACTAGGTTTCTTATCCCTTTGGGGTGTCCCAACAACTTATATAAGCCGAGGTCGAGCTATTCAATATGCACCTTATTCTCAATCCATCGATTCTAACCCATGCCTTGCACACCCCATCGTAGTAATAAAAATAAGCAGGAGTTGGGTATTACCTCATCTCGAGAGCTTGAATCTGGGTAAAACCAATATCTTGTTACCATTCGATCTACTCACCTCATCGAGATAACCCCTCAAGGGATTTGCCAAAATTAGCTCCGATAAATTTCATTGATAATGCACCGCAAACCAAACCAAACCAAACCAAAGCATGGCGATACAAACACCTCTACAATGATGACCCAGAGAAGACAGACTAGAGATGTCGACACTTTGACAAGACAAGTTGTCGAGGGCTAGGTAGCAGGTTTGCTAGAAAGGCCCGGACCAAAGACCGCAGGGATCCATTGGCAAAACCCAGCGAGCCCCGGCGCATGAGGTGAAAGTGGTGGAGACCCACGACAAGATCCACGCGAGGATCCTGACTCACCATGCCCCAGGAGAACATTGACGAGACAAGGAAAAGGGTGCAGGGTTGTAGGAAGGCACAACCAAGGAGGGATGGATTTCGAGCATGGTCACCCCCCGAACATGGGTTGCAACCACGAGCGTATCTAGCGGAGTGGCCATGGAACATGAAGGTGGCAATGAGCCTAGGCGAAGTGTGCAGGGTATCTGCAGCTGGGGCAAAAGAAGGCACCGTCCCAGCTGCCCCGAGCGAGTGACGCAAAAATGCTAAACCAACGGGGTATTACGAGGTTGTTACAGGGTCTTTCCTTAATTATCACTCACCCCCCCTGAATTCCCCGCGGTGGGCCCGCTCAGACCTCCATTGCTTAATGAAACTAACCCCGTAAAACCCTGTAATTGCGTGTGAATGCAGCATTGCTCCGAGTGACGAGGGGCCTAACTTGGTTCACATGATCATGTCGTTTGGTGTCATAGCATGATACTTTATTATAATAAATGGTATACTGCTATGTGCAATGGTAAACAATAAATAAGACCATTTAAATGAGTGATATCTTATACTAGATGTCAAATAATTAGTTGTTGTAGACCCCATTTCTATTTAGGCCATGTCAGTATAAATGGATAATGAGTACAACCTTAGTGATTTAGTGTTGAATTGCGTGAGAAAAAACATGCCTAGTATATCCATCGTTGTTTCTAAGGACAACTATATTTGTGCCCCAAGTTGTGTCACATTCGTTTTATTTGCATTTAGTTTCAAAAACTCAAAGATCTTGTCGGAGCAACTTTGCTCCTCTTATACTTTTGACCTTTAACCTTTTGACCGTAATGTTGAAAACTTCAAAATAGATTCATACTAACTCAAAAAAAATGCAAATATCAGATAAACATCACCTATATGTGCATGTTATTTGCATTCATGAAAAAAGTGTTGGAAAGTAACAATTTCAATTCAAACTCATATGATCTTAGCACGAATAGAAAAAATTTAGAAGAAAAATACAAAATTGAAAAAATCTTAATTATGATTTCTGTATACATTGACAAATGTTTTGAGTTCATACAAAATTTCATCATGAGATAACATTCATGCAAGTCATGGTAAAAAAGAAAAAATATTTTTTTATTTTTTGAGAGGCACAGGTCGTGCATCTCGCCGAATCAAACGAATGCCTCCAAGAGAGATACGATCGTTTTTGTCGGGACCCGGGGTTTGCATATGTAATTCCAGTCACAATTCAATCATATGGAGAGCCGAGAGCCATACCCACTTGTCTAAGCAGACAAGGCCAAGTACAAGAGTCTCTCGAAAAGCTCGAACGTGAGGGGCATCCCATCCAGGCCGGATGATCAACTGAGATGGGTCATCATCGCCCGCTCACAAGTCTAAATGATTATGGGTGGTGAAATCCCATACTCATAGACAAGTCGCCTCAACCATATTATCGATTGAATCATAACACTTACATAAATAGACTCCAGCCCGATCTCTTAGTCGGGGTCTCGGGCGGGCTCAATCATACAACAAAGTGTGCCACGTGACAGAGTCACGAGCAATCGCATCGCGATGTCCCAAGCTGCGCACATCTAAGGGCCACTTGGTGTATAAAAGACCGCCGGCAAGAACTCAACTAAGCTATCGAATCCCACACTAAGACATGCAAGTTATAATCATACACGCAGCATACATGTCTAGTGTAAACAGCAGGTACCACAACATGAACTCTACAAACTCATAGCTTTATTGCATCTGCTAAACAGAGCAGATATAGTAGTGTTACAAGAAGAGATCACATAACTGTGACCAAACATTACATCATACAACAACGGAAGAAAATTATTTCTTAGTAAAGACAAGGTTAACAAATGGCTTAGAAGCCTTTAAGAAAACACAACGACCCTCCAGAGGGACCAGGCTGCTGTCTGGGACTACATTACTTCGTCGGCGTCGAGCTTGAAGGGGGAGGCCACCATCAGGTTCAGTGGTCTCGTCTCTAAAACATAGAATAAGCAAACGTGAGTACCAAGTCGTACTCAGCAAGACTTACGTCAGAACTATACTACTCATGCTCAAGTATCAAGGTAAAGGCAAGTGGGGTTGTAATGCAGAAAGCTTTGACTTGGCTATCCTGTACTACGACTACATAGAGTTGAGATGAGAGGCGCACACGAGTCCATCTAATCTTGATCACCACATCAATACACAACCATGGATCCTTCCTCGACTTCCCCACGAGGAAGCAATCCAAAGCACTCACACTTATCTTGCGATTTTTAGAGTATCCATTTGAGTTGTCTAATAATCAAGTAAAGATCTCCAAGTAGTCCATAACCGCGGACACGGCTATTCGAATAGTTCATTAACCCTGCAGGGGTGTACTTCTTCACATACATAGCTACCACTTACCACCTAGAACTCGTCACCTTCAAGCGGTGTCGGCGAGGATAGTACCACGACACTTACCTCACGGCTCCAAATCTAGTCCAGGGGATCGCCTATCTGAGTTGTACCCCAATCGGGAATCCGACCGGGGTTTCCGTTCAGGACCCAGACGATGTATGGACGGTTCGACAAGCCCACCTCGACGGATGGTGCTGCGCTTGCCTAAAACCGTGCTATGTTATGAAATCAAATAGAAGAAAATTAACCCATGCGAATCCTGGACCATAGCCGGGGTGAGTTAATAGGTCGAGAGGGGTCAATGAGCCCAACATGTGGTAGTAATCTGTATCTTGGATCACAACACAAGAACTCGGGGCCTAGGGCAGTGTAAATGAGACAACCCACTGTGTACTCCTACACAACCTCTCATTGTTCACTTATATTAGGGTGACTTCATCAACACGTTACCACATTGTTGCATGTGTTCACTACCATCCCGATACATCACCCGGATGGATCAACTTCATTGCAAACAACTCTAGCATGGCATAGCATAACATGGATGAAGGGCCACATGATGAACACAAACAAACTTGTATCTGCTAGGTTGAGGTTTGCTTAATACTGTGGCAGCAATGATAGGTCATGCAAAGGATGGGTTCAACTAGCGGTAGAACGGTAACATGTGAATCACCTAATCATGCATAAGAGAACAAGAGGGAAACTAGGTTTTTATAGATATGATCAAAGGCGGTTTGCTTGCCTTATTGTCGAGACTCGGGGGTGCCACTCTTCGGAGAAAACAGGAACTACGTCCGGCGATGGATCTATCGAGAAGAAGCAAACACCGAGACACAAGTATGAACATTACATTGCAATGCACAAACAAGAAATGAATCATGGCATGGTACTGATGTGATCTAGGTTCAATTTGTCACATGTTAACTGAAGTTGATTTGAAAAAGGAATTCAAATTCAAACTCCAAATGTTGTTCAAATTATCCCAAGTTGCATTTGCTAATGTTTGGATATGGTAAACCATGTTGTCATGTGTATGATATGCCTCTGATGTTCATGTGATAAGGTTGGCATTGCAAAGATTTAATTTGAAATGATTTAAACATTTATTATGAATTATTCCAAATAACACAAATAGCTAAATGCTACTGATCATCATCATAGATGTGTTTTTCATCCATGAAAATATGATATTTGGAATCCTTGCATTTTTCTGATGATTTTTCATATATTACACTTTCGATTTGGAGTTATGGTTTAAAAGTTATTGAATTTCAAAGATTTAATCAATTTCTGGAAATTCTGGATTATAAGAAAAATGATTTATTGCGCCAGGCTGACGTCATCATGACGCAGGGGGGGGGGCTGACGAGTGGACCATCACTGTCATTGACTCAGAGTTAAAACTCTGTTTTAATTAAACTTTTAATTTAAAAAGCGGGGGGGGGGGGGGATGGCCCCACTTGTCAGTGGCTTAGGCCAAACTAAACAGGGGGTTAGCCCCCTAATTAATCCAGCCACGTAGGCATGGCCGGCGGTTAGCCGCCGGTGGCCTGCAGCCGCGGCGGTGCTCACTCGGAACAGCGGCTCCGGGCTCCTCTTGTCAAACGGAGGGCACGGTTGGGGTCCTGGGGCTCGCCCGCGTCGCCCAGAGCACAAGGCGACCACGGGGAGGCTCTGGATGCTCGTCGGCGTCGAGAAGCGCGTAATCCGGAGCTCGGCTAAGCGTGGAAACGGAGACGGGGCGCGAGGAGGCGAACGGGGAGGGGGAAACGAGAGAGGAGCTCACCGTGAGCTCACCGTGAGCTCGCTGGTGAGGTCGGGGATGCTGGAGGGGGTTGGACGACGGCGAATTTGGCGATGGAGATCCGGCGGCCGTGGCGGAGATGGAGGTCGCGGTCGTCGCCCTTGGAGGTCCTTGGCTTAAATTGAATGTGCACGGCGACGTAGACGAGTGCGGTGGACGTCCTGGACAGCACGACGGGGCGGCTCGAGGTCTTTGGCCACGTGTGCGGGAGACGGCGGCGACGGTGGCGCTCGGGTCCTCGCGGGATTCGCACGGGAGAGAGAGGAGGAGGTCCAGAGGAAGGGGAAAATGGAAGGGGAGAGCACGGGGGCGTCCACGGCGCCGGATAAGGGAGAGGGGGCAAGCAGGTAGCTCGCTGGCGGCCATGTCGGGCTCGCCGGCGTCCTGCCTACCTGCCTGGCTCGGGGAGGAAGACGCCCTTGCCCCTGGGCTGGGCCACCTCCCTGAGTTGGGCTACAGGTAAGTGGGCTTTGCCCCTTTTCTTTCTGTTTTTCTTTTTATTGCTTTCTGTTTTATTTGTTTTGCTCTGAAAAAAATACCAAAGAATTTTTAAAAATCCCCAAATATTTATCTTGGACATATGTGACATAGCACTAGCCACTCCCAAGTTTTGAAGATTTTTTAAATTCAAAACATTTGAATTTCAATTCAAATAGCATTTAAATTTAATTTCCAAGCCTCTGTTTGAATATTTGAAAAATCCATGAGCATGGGTTTGACTCCAAATCATTTTTAAAATGATCACACTCATTTATAGGACTTTTCAAAATTGTTTGGAGGATTTTTGGAAAAACTTTTTATCTGGCCTTTTATTTAAATTCTTTTTGAGGCTTTTCCAAATCCCCAATTCTTAAACCATAGAATTTAAACATGATGCAATTATTTCTAGTAATAAAAGAACATACCAAAACTAGGGTTGTGACAACTCGCCCCCACTCAAAAGAATCTCGTCCCAAGATTCAGAAGTAGTCGGGAAGAGGGTCGGGTATTCAACTCGAAGATGATCTTCTCGTTCCCAAGTGGCTTCCTTCTCAAAATGGTTGGACCACTGCACTTTGAGTAACTTGATCTTCTGACGTCGGGTGGTGCGCTCAGCTTCATCGAGGATACGGACAAGATACTCTCGATACGACAGGTTTTCTTGGAGATCAAGCGTTTCGTGGTCTACTTCGCGGATGGGGTCCTTGAAGCAACGCCTGAGTTGAGATACGTGGAAGACATCGTGAACCTAAGAAAGATGCGGGGGTAGTTCAAGTTGGTAGGAAACTTCTCCACGTTTAGCTAGAATGCGAAAGGGGCCTATGTAACGTGGGGCCAATTTGCCTTTGATACCAAAGCGATGGGTTCCCTTCAGAGGAGTAACCCGGAGGTAAGCCTTCTCGTCCAGCTCGTAACTCTCTGGCCTATGATGACGATCATAGTAGCTTTTCTGACGAGACTGGGCTGTTTTCAATTGCTCACGAACAATGCGAACCTTCTCTTCTGCTTCCTGGATCATATCCGGTCCAAAGAATTGTCTTTCACCGGTTTCTGACCAGTTCAATGGTGTTCGAAATTTTCGTCCATAGAGAAATTCAAAGGGTGCCATGCCCAAGCTAGATTGGAAGCTGTTGTTATAAGAAAACTCGGCGAATGGAAGAGATTTCTCCCAACTCTTTCCGAATGAGATAACACAGGCTCTGAGCATGTCTTCGAGAATTTGATTGACTCTTTCTACTTGACCACTTGACTGGGGATGAAAGGCGGTGCTGAAGGAGAGATGGGTTCCCATAGCATTTTGAAAACTTTCCCAAAATCGAGAGGTGAAAAGATTTCCACGGTCTGAATTGATTTCCAAAGGAACACCATGGAGAGAAACGATCTGGGAGACATATAAATCCGCTAACTGGCTAGCAGTTATACTCTCGCGAGCAGGAAGGAAATGAGCAACTTTTGAGAGACGGTCAATGACCACGAAGATGGCATTGTTTCCCTTCTGAGACTTTGGAAAGCCAGTGATGAAATCCATACTGACTTTATCCCATTTACACTCAGGAATGGCTAAAGGTTGAAGAGTACCAGCAGGTCTTTGATGCTCTGCTTTCACACGACGACAAACATCGCACTCAGCAACAAATTGAGCGATTTCTCGCTTCATCCTAGTCCACCAAAATCTCTGGCGTAGATCTTGATACATCTTAGTACTACCAGGATGAATCGAGAGAGGGCTGTCATGGGCTTCCTTAAGGATCTGCTGCCTTAGATTCCTATTTTTCGGAACTACCATCCTATTCTCGAAGTACACAGTACCCTCATTGTCTAGGGTAAAACATTTTGCCTTACCGCTAGCAATGTTCTGCTTGATATATCGGATACCTCGAGCACGTTGTTGAACCGCTTTGATTTGATCCTCAAGGGTTGGTTTCACTATCAAGGTGGAAAGGAATCCATGAGGAACAATCTCGAGATTCATCTTTCGAAATTCCTCATAGAGAAGTGGTTGATACTGTTGTAACATGAGGTTGTTACAATACGACTTACGACTTAGTGCATCAGCCATAACATTGGCTTTGCCTGGGGTGTAAGAGATACTTAAGTCATAATATTTTATCAACTCTATCCAGCGTCTTTGCCTGAGGTTAAGATCTGGCTGGGTGAATATGTATTTTAGGCTTTGTTGATCGGTATAGATTTCACAACGATTACCAAGGACGTAATGTCGCCAAGTCTTCATGGCATGAACTACGACAGCGAGTTCAAGATCATGGGTAGGATAGTTCTCTTCATGTGGCCGCAACTGGCGTGAAGCATAAGCTACCACATGTCGATCTTGCATAAGTATGCATCCTAACCCTTGCCGTGAAGCATCACAATAGATCTCGAAATCCCTTTTGGTGTCTGGAGGTGCAAGTACGGGTGCATAAGTCAATCTTCTTTTTAGCTCTTGAAAGCTTTCCTCGCACTTGGGGGTCCATAGGAATTTCTTATCTTTCTTGAGGAGTTCAGTTAGAGGCTTTGCAACTTTGGAGAAGTTCTCAACGAAGCGGCGACAATAGCTTGCTAGGCCAAGAAAACTCCTAACTTGCTTAACCGATTCAGGTGGAGTCCAGTCAAGGACGGCCTGAACTCTCTCGGGATTCACAGCAATGCCTTTTTCAGAAATCACGTGGCCTAAGTAGGTCACTTCTAGTAGCCAAAATTCACACTTGGAGAACTTTGCATAAAGGCGATGCTCTCTAAGTTTCATCAATACCTGCCTAAGATGTTCTGCGTGCTCTTCTTCGTTCTTCGAGTAGATGAGAATGTCATCAAGATAAACTACAACAAATTTATATAAGTACTCCATGAAGATCGAATTCATCAAGCGCGAGAAAGTGGCTGGGGCATTGGTTAAACCGAAGGACATGACGGTGTACTCATAAAGACCATAACGAGTAGTGAAAGCCGTCTTGGGAATGTCCTCGTTTCTGATTTTGATTTGATGATAACCTAATCTCAAATCCATCTTGGAGAAGACAGAGGATCCAGCAAGTTGATCATAAAGATCATTGATCCTGGGCAGTGGGTACTTGTTCTTTATCGTCGCTATATTTAGCGGACGATAGTCTACGCACATCCTTTCTGTTCCATCTTTCTTCGTTACGAACATAACGGGGAAACCCCATGGCGATGAGCTAGGGCGGATGAAGCCTTTTGCCAACGAAGCTTCAAGTTGGATTTTAAGCTCAGCTAACTCATGTGGGGCCATTCTATATGGACGTCTCGAAATTGGGGTATTGCCTGGTATAAGATCGACTATGAATTCTACACATCTATCGGGTGGCATGCCCGGCAATTCTTCAGGAAAGACATCCGGGAAGTCACAAACTATCGGAATATCTTCAAGGTTAGGAAGGGGATGTTCATTCAACGAATATAGCTGGGTTTCTGAACCTTGAGATGCGAAATGGACTATCTTGCCGGAAGGATGAGTGAGTTGGACAGATTTAGTGGCACAATCAATCTTGGCACGGTGTTTTGACAACCAATCCATACCTAAGATGATATCGATATCTGAAGATTTGAGGGCTATGAGAGAAGCAAGGAATACAACATCCTCAACAGCAATTTCATTGTCATGACTTACCCTACTGGTACGCCATGTGGATCCTGGAGTTTTAATCATGAAATGGGTAGGAAACTCCTCAAATTAAATGTCATGCAGGAGTGCGAACTTTTCAGACAAAAAGGAATGAGAAGCTCCAGAATCAAATAGAACAGAAGCTGGTTTGGAGTTAATAGGAAGTGTACCGAGTACAACCTTCGTATCCTCTTGGGCTTCTTTGATGGTGGCATGGTCCACATGCCCGTATTCAACAATAGCGGACTTGGCTTTGGAAGGCTTTGGTGGCTTAGCTTTGGCTTTATGTTTTGGACGAGGAGGAACATTCTCTTGCAATGAACACTGTCGTGCAATGTGGCCAGGGTTACCACACTTGTAGCACACTCGGGTGTTAGGTTGTGGAGTTTGGATGGCATGCTCTCTACTACCTTTCTGGGTTTTCTTGCTTTGTGGAGATGGTCTTGGAATCAAGTGCGAAGGAAGGGCACTAGTTGGGATCCAAATTCGACGTTTCTGAGAACCCAAACTAGAAGAGGAAGCAAGATCACGATCACGCTTGCGAGACTCTTCAAAGACCTCATTTCCATGCTCAGCTCTGAATGATCTATTGACAAAATCCTCGAAGTTGACAAATTCAAGGATATTGAGATCATGACGAAGGACAGGGTTAAGTCCCTTGCGGAACCTTGCCTGCTTCTTGGCATCGGTTGATATCTTCTCAGGGGCATAACGAGAAAGGCGATTGAACTCAGTCCTGTACTGATGAACAGTCATATTTCCCTGAGATAGGTTGCAGAACTCTTCCCTCTTTCTTTCCATCAAATCATCCAGAATGTGGTACCCTTGGAAGGCATCACGAAACTCCTGCCAAGTCACTACGTGACCATCAGGCTGCATTGCAACAAAACTTTCCCACCATTCACCAGCAGCACCTTCCAGGAAGTATGCCGCGAACATCACACGATCATCTGGGGAAACATGCGCCGTCTCAAGCATACGCTTGATGGAACGGAGCCAATCATCGGCATCAAGGGGCTCAGATGAACATCGGAAAACTGGTGAGTTCAAAAGGATAAAATCCTGGATGGATATTACCGCATCTCGCTGGAGAGAAGTATTCTTCTCAATGAGATCCAAAAGGCGTGTTTGATCACGTCGATTTCTCTCAGCCTCCATCATGATTTCCGGTGCAGAAGGCGGTGAAGGAGGATCATCATCACCACTTTGATTACCGTGACCAGATTCAACACATCTAGTTCGACCTGACATTTTGTGTGTTAAAAATCAACAATCAGAGTAGGATTTATGATGGAATCAAAGCAAAGATGATATAATTTAAGAGCGGACAAGATTGTAATGCAAAAGCATTGGAAACACCGGAAAAATCGGACAGCATAACGGCTGTACCGGGGTGAAAAAAAATGAATCAATCTGCAAGAATGATCAGAACCTTCTCAAAAGGCTCGATGGAATGGTGACTCTAGACGACCAAAACATTCCTACAGCTAATGAAAAGCAAACAACGAGATGTTCTAGTATAGACATAGAAGATCCTAGTCCTATCTTCCCGTAGAAAAGATGAGGTGACTCAGAACTCAGATCGATGAGGGTAAGGAGAAAAATGAAGCCTTACGTTGTTCCCTTATACCCAAAGTAACTATATAACTATAGAATGCTAGACTCGACTTCGGCCAACGTTTAGTAATCCTACATGCAGTCTTGCTCTGATACCAAGTCTGTCGGGACCCGGGGTTTGCATATGTAATTCCAGTCACAATTCAATCATATGGAGAGCCGAGAGCCATACCCACTTGTCTAAGCAGACAAGGCCAAGTACAAGACACTCTCGTAAAGCTCGAACGTGAGGGGCATCCCATCCAGGCCGGATTATCAACTGAGATGGGTCATCATCGCCCGCTCACAAGTCTAAATGATTATGGGTGGTGAAATCCCATACTCATAGACAAGTCGCCTCAACCATATTATCGATTGAATCATAACACTTACATAAATAGACTCCAGCCCGATCTCTTAGTCGGGGTCTCGGGCGGGCTCAATCATACAACAAAGTGTGCCACGTGACAGAGTCACGAGCAATCGCATCGCGATGCCCCAAGCTGCGCACATCTAAGGGCCACTTGGTGTATAAAAGACCGCCGACAAGAACTCAACTAAGCTATCGAATCCCACACTAAGACATGCACGTTATAATCATACACGCAGCATACATGTCTAGTGTAAACAGCAGGTAACACAACATGAACTCTACAAACTCATAGCTTTATTGCATCTGCTAAACAGAGCAGATATAGTAGTGTTACAAGCAGAGATCACATAACTGTGACCCAACATTACATCATACAACAACGGAAGAAAATTATGTCTTAGTAAAGACAAGGTTAACAAATGGCTTAAGAAGCCTTTAAGAAAACACAACGACCCTCTAGAGGGACCAGGCTGCTGTCTAGGACTACATTACTTCGTCGGCGTCGAGCTTGAAGGGGGAGGCCACCATCAGGTTCAGTGGTCTCGTCTCTAAAACATAGAATAAGCAAACGTGAGTACCAAGTCGTACTCAGCAAGACTTACGTCAGAACTATACTACTCATGCTCAAGTATCAAGGTAAAGGCAAGTGGGGTTGTAATGCAGAAAGCTTTGACTTGGCTATCCTGTACTACGACTACATAGAGTTGAGATGAGAGGCGCACACGAGTCCATCTAATCTTGATCACCACATCAATACACAACCATGGATCCTTCCTCAACTTTCCCACGAGGAAGCAATCCAAAGCACTCACACTTATCTTGCGATTTTTAGAGTATCCATTTGAGTTGTCTAATAATCAAGTAAAGATCTCCAAGTAGTCCATAACCGCGGACACGGCTATTCGAATAGTTCATTAACCCTGCAGGGGTGTACTTCTTCACATACGTAGCTACCACTTACCGCCTAGAACTCGTCACCTTCAAGCGGTGTCGGCGAGGATAGTACCACGACACTTACCTCACGGCTCCAAATCTAGTCCAGGGGATCGCCTATCTGAGTTGTACCCCAATCGGGAATCCGGACGGGGTTTCCGTTCAGGACACAGACGATGTATGGACGGTCCGACAAGCCCACCTCGACGGATGGTGCTGCGCTTGCCTAAAACCGTGCTACGTTATGAAATCAAATAGAATAAAATTAACCCATGCGAATCCTGGACCATATTCGGGGTGAGTTAATAGGTCGAGAGGGGTCAATGAGCCCAACATGTGGTAGTAATCTGTATCTTGGATCACAACACAAGAACTCGGGGCCTAGGGCAGTGTAAATGAGACAACCCACTGTGTACTTCTACACAACCTCTCATTGTTCACTTATATTAGGGTGACTTCATCAACACGTTACCACATTGTTGCATGTGTTCACTACCATCCCGATACATCACCCAGATGGATCAACTTCATTGCAAACAACTCTAGCATGGCATATCAAAACATGGATGAAGGGCCACATGATGAACACAAACAAACTTGTATCTTCTAGGTTGAGGTTTGCTTAATACTGTGGCAACAATGATAGGTCATGCAAAGGATGGGTTCAACTAGCGGTAGAACGGTAACATGTGAATCACCTAATCATGCATAAGAGAACAAGAGGGAAACTGGGTTTTTATAGATATGATCAAAGGGGGTTTGCTTGCCTTATTGTCGAGACTCGGGGGTGCCACTCTTCGGAGAAAATAGGAACTACGTCCGGCGATGGATCTATCGAGAAGAAGCAAACACCGAGGCACAAGTATGAACATTACATTGCAATGCACAAACAAGAAATGAATCATGGCATGGTACTGATGTGATCTAGGTTCAATTTGTCACATGTTAACTAAAGTTGATTTGAAAAAGGAATTCAAATTCAAACTCCGAATGTTGTTCAAATTATCCCGAGTTGCATTTGCTAATGTTTGGATATGGTAAACCATGTTGTCATGTGTATGATATGCCTCTGATGTTCATGTGATAAGGTTGGCATTGCAAAGATTTAATTTGAAATGATTTAAACATTTATTTTGAATTATTCCAAATAACCCAAATAGCTAAATGCTACTGGTTCATCATCATAGATGTGTTTTTCATCCATGAAAATATGATATTTGGAATCCTTGCATTTTTCTGATGATTTTTCATATATTACACTTTTGATTTGGAGTTATGGTTTAAAAGTTATTGAATTTCAAAGATTTAATCAATTTCTGGAAATTCTGGATTATAAGAAAAATGATTTATTGCGCCAGGCTGACGTCATCATGACGTAGGGGGGGGGCTGACGAGTGGGCCATCACTGTCATTGACTCAGAGTTAAAACTCTATTTTAATTAAACTTTTAATTTAAATTGGGGGGGCTGGCCCCACCTGTCAGTGGCTTAGGCCAAACTAAGCAGGGGGTTAGCCCCCTAATTAAGCCAGCCACGTAGGCATGGCCGGCGGTTTTAATTAAGCCAGCCACGTAGGCATCGTCGCCCTTGGAGGTCCTCGGCTCAAATTGAATGTGCACGGCGACGTAGACGAGTGCGGCGGACGTCCTGGACAGCACGGCGGGGCGGCTCGAGGTCTTTGGCCACGTGTGCGGGAGACGGCGGCGACGGTGGCGCTTGGGTCCTCGCGGGATTCGCACGGGAGAGAGAGAGGAGGAGGTCCAGAGGAAGGGGAAAATGGAAGGGGAGAGCACGGGGGCGTCCACGGCGCCGGATAAGGGAGACGGGGCAAGCAGGTAGCTCGCTGGCGGCCATGCCGGGCTCGCCGGCGTCCTGCCTGTCTGCCTGGCTCGGGGAGGAAGACGCCCTTGCCCCTGGGCTGGGCCACCTCCCTGAGTTGGGCTGCAGGTAAGTGGGTTTTGCCCCTTTTCTTTCTGTTTTTCTTTTTATTGCTTTCTGTTTTATTTGTTTTGCTCTGAAAAAAGTACCAAAGCATTTTTAAAAATCCTCAAATATTTATCTTGGACATATGTGACATAGCACTAGCCACTCCCATGTTTTGAAGATTTTTTAAATTCAAAACATTTGAATTTCAATTCAAATAGCATTTAAATTTAATTTCCAAGCCTCTATTTGAATATTTGAAAAATCCATGAGCATGGGTTTGACTCCAGATCATTTTTAAAATGATCACACTCATTTATAGGACTTTTCAAAGTTGTTTGGAGGATTTTTGGAAAAACTTTTTATCTGGCCTTTTATTTAAATTCTTTTTGAGGCTTTTCCAAATCCCCAATTCTTAAACCATAGAATTTAAACATGATGCAATTATTTCTAGTAATAAAAGCACATACCAAAACTAGGGTTGTGACAGTTTTACCTCTAAAATAACACAATTTTCCTTTTCGAGAGGCACGAATGTACCTTTTGAGAAAGCAAACCTATGCCTCCACGATAGGCACGAACTAAACACATTTTCTTTTCTTTTTGGGAAGCACGAGCGTGCCTCTCAGAGAAACAAGCGTTTTTTTTTTGAGAGGTATGACCGTGCTTCTCGTGGAAGCAAACCTACGCATCCATGAGATGCACCATTGTAGCTCTCACAAAAAATATATTTTTACGTGCATTTTTTTCAAAAAATTTCTACAAAAATTTAAGAAATCCGTGCAAAACTGAAAAAAAAACAAAAATACCTATCTATCCCTGAAAATGCGTCCATAAAAATAAAAAAACGAAATTCTTAAAATACACTCAGCACGGATATATAGTGCGCTTTCAGTGCATAAAAAATAACTTCAATTATTTGCTCTCGGCACAAAATTATTTCCTTTTCTTTGTGCGGGTGAACGGCCACGAGATTCCACCAACTAGACCCACGAGCACCCATCATCTAGACGAGCATGCATGCAAACCAAAGTCCTCTGCCCTAAACAAGGCTTTAGGTGTACTTATCCAGGTCTGTGCCCGTGCTAAAGACGAATAGAAGTGCAATTACAATCCATCATTGCCTTCCAACTGAGCCATGAACCAAGAACCCGTGATCGCTTCATGAAGCGACTGCCTGACTGGAACCCGTCGAGGAACGTGCCGAAGTTTCAGAGAAGAGCCGTGCAGGGCGATGCAGTGGACGCCTAGTGGGAGTGTTCACTGCTTGGCATATACTGTACGTACACTAGTAAACAAAATTAGGCATTGGGACTGCTAGGTACAAGTATTAATTTAGGCGTGACGGCGTCGGGTGGCTGTTTTTTTTTTAAACTAGGTGGCTATGCTTTTAGGCTGTTCGTTTCTGTTCTATTTGCACGGTGCACATGTGACTTCTCTGCTAGATTCTTTAGCCAGTTTTGGTGCTTCATTTCTTCCTGCGTGCAGAAATAATTAGTGTACTTGATAGCAATGAAACAGCATGCTATAGATTGTAAATATGCAGAAAGATAATATACATTTATAGTAGACATGACAAGCAAGACATGACACAAAGGTTTCATGTACAAAAGCATCATGGTTAAATAGATATAAGCCATGCAAAAAGCTAATTTACAGTACTAGTTTAGGATTTAGTGTTAGTCGGGAAAATAGGGCACAAAGGTTAATAAGATGTTCACTAAACGACAGGTAAAAGCAATATCAAACCAACACCAAATTGACAATGCAATATAGCTACAGCTAGCTTACATGATGCACATGAGTACATACATTATGCTTACGCTCAAAAGAATCATGGATCAACATTAACAATGATGCAAAAGAGCTATTTCAGGTTACAGACTTAGTGGAAAACAGGAATCATAACAAACTGTTATTATCATGCTCCGTAATCAATAGCAAAAGTGATATTTAAACTACAGAAACATGACAATGCAATACATGAACATGGAGTCTACATGATGGTCAGCAATCCATATATAATACTTGTGGTCAAAAGACCCATATATAATTATATAACAAGCATGTAAGACAGGTAAAATATACTCTAGACTTCGCAGATTTTCATTGATGTTGGCAGAAACAACAAATAGTCACTTTGGGACCTCAATATATTCATGTACATGAAAGATAACATGGCATAGAAGTGCATAGCATGATAGTAGACATGTCAAGGAGCAATGCATTCCATTGGGATGAAAACATAGGAGGCATGAATCAAAAGATACAAAGCTAACAAGATGCAACTATATGCAACTCGGGAGAACAGATTAATAGGTACACTACTTTGGAAAAACACATGAGCAAGCTACACCTATATATCATGAAAAACAAGTACATGATATTAAAGTACACATGTTTTTGAGCAATCCATGTGAAGAAAACATATGTAAAAGATGCATGGATGTGATGGCATTATCAAGCAAACATTGCACAAAATAACAGTTTCAGTAGTAAACATAAAGTAGCAGTGTTCAACAAGCATTTCCACCATCCAAACGAGATTAAACAAATAAACTTCCTAAATAAACATTGTAAAGCACATCATAGAAAGAAATTTTCATTTTGGGGTCGACCTCATCCGAGCAACGCATCTAACGCAATCGCCATCACAAAACGGGTAAAAGTTACAACAGCACAGGGACTTAGAATTTATAAAGATGTATATCTCCTTTGGTAAATGCGCTAAGCCTATATGTGTAGCTCCTTTGCTAAAGGTGCTAGACGACCAGGGTGGGGCCCGGTGGGGATCCATCGTGGCAGGACCTTAGTGCCTTTGTGTCTGATGCTACAAAAAAGGGCTAGTTTTGTGAAATACTTTGCAACTAAGTTCAAATTATGAAATAGTTTTGCAAAAGGGTCAAAAATATGGATTTTGCCTCATTTCTTCGTGCAGAATACAGACTGTTGGACTGCAAGAGGCATGCAAGTGTTGCGTGCTTCTGGTAAGGTTGTTTTTTCATGAGAAATTCCATAATTTTCCCCTTTTCCCGAGGAACAGATAATTTTTTTTCTTTGAAACGGTTGCCTCGTCTATTAATCTCTACTAGTAAAATGTCTGTGCGTTGCCACGGGCAATAATTCATTATAAACCATGGATCTGTTATTCATTAAACCATTTTATTTGGAAGATGGAATCTTTTCCCCATTTTATTTGGGTAGTTGATAATTTGCCCAACTTATTATTTGGCTGGAATTTGTCCCCGACGTGGTGGCGGCAAAAGCGTCGGCTCTTGTAGAAGGACTTAAGCTTGCTCATATGTCCGTTCACCAAAAACTTCTGGTGCAAATGGACAACCTCGTCATTGTTGAAACTCTGAAGAATAACACTGGGGATAAGATGGTCACGGCTCCAATCATCGACGAATGTCGTGTTCTCTTGCAAGAATTTGAGACGGTGTTGGTAGAACACTGTTTTAGGGAAGCAAATTCGGTTGCCCATGAGTTAGCCAGCAAAGGTTGCGTTGATCCTCCAAATTTGTGGACGGACAATCCACCTGATTTTATCCTTACTCTTTTAGCTGACGATGTAAATTTGTTTGAGGTGGAGTAGAGAAATAGAAGTATTTTCCGTTTAAAAAAACTTATGATTTTTGTTGCTTTCCTTTTTTCCTTTTGATAATATGTTGTGTTTAGTTATTGTAATCATTTTTTATTAATTATCCATATTTTCACCATGTGAAATGACTCATGAACCCACAAACTACCGTTCTTATTCCCATCATCCTTAACCCATGAACCAAAAAATGAATCTACCCCCTCGGCTTCAGCTCTTCAATCATTACGTCACCGCTCTGCTAACTGCTCCAAATTTCCATGTGTTTTCTCCTGGTCTTCCAAATTACTACCTCCGTCACAATTTACAGGGCGCGTGCGTATTCCTAGGTCGCCGATTTAACCAACATAACACAAGGTATATGTTATAAAAATTATATCATTTGAAAGTAGAACATCTGAAGTTTATGATGATATAATTTTTATCACATATATTTTATTTTATGTTGGTTAAATTGGCGATCTAGATATACGCGTAGGCCATGTAAACTGTGACGGAGGTAGTACCAAGAGTCATTTCCTTTCCCCTTAACGATTGAGAAAATCCTTGCCAATGGCATAAGCGGTAGTCTTGTATTACGTCTGCCAGTGTCCTCTCACCCAACGACTCTCCTCAATCCCTTACCGTGTTTGCCTCATCTCCTGTTCCTTAACGGAATAACCTTCTTTGCTGGAGTTGAAGTGGTCACCCTCTCTGGAGTAGTTATGGTTTGTGAATTGTGAGGTATCATCTATCAGCAAGAAAGCAGTAGGGAATATGCGGCAAGCACGATATACTTGGTGGCAGCACGCTTTCATCGCTTCAATTGGTTGTCGGATGCCCAAGTACGTTTAGATAGCATCAAGGTCAGCTTGGTCTTTTCTTATGCTTTTTTTTTAGAAAAGGAGGCTTTATCCCGGGCCTCTGCATCAAAATAATGCATGCATCCATCTTATTAAAACAAGTAAATATGTTCGATACAACTTAAGTTACAAGAAAATCATGGCTACAACCGACAAAAATAGGACTAGAACCCTATGCTCCTATCCTATTATTGGATCGTCATTCAAACCGGTTGTAAATAGTTCGTGCTACCGTCTCCCAGCGTCTGCACTCAATATCCAAAAGCTCCTTGGCTCCCGCAGTGCTGAGTAATGACCACATACGGATCAACCCCGATGCCCTGAAGATAACCTGTAAGAATTTTTTAATATTCAACCTGTTAAATATAACATCATTACGACATAACCATAGAGCACAAATTAATACACACACTTCAACTCGAATATGTGCCGCTATATTGGACTCTGCCCCACTGAACCAATCTCCAAAAAGATGATCTACAATGTGAGGAAGACTAATGTTGAAGATCACATGCAAAGAACGCCAAAGTAACCGAGCTAACGGGTACTTGAGAAAGAGGTGTTGTATTGTCTTCTCTTGATCTCAAAAGCAACACCTTTTGCTACCAGCCCATCGACGTTTTGTCAAGTTATTTTTGGTCAAAATAACCCCTTTGTGGACAAACCATATAAACACTTCGATTTTTAAGGGTACTTTTACTTTTCAAATATTTAGAGACATGGCTATCGTTTCGGTATTGATCAAATTCATATACATAGATTTAACAGAAAAAACAACTATTAGTGGGGAAAGTAAAAGGAAAATCTATAGAAGAAGATAAATGACATGGTAATCAAAGTGAACATGGGTTGGATGGCGTTTCTGCGAAGTCAGTCTTGAAAGTGGCAACTTTGAGAAGCCATTTATTGAAAGTGGCAAATAGCCGATTTTATCATTTTTTCAGTCTATCATAGTACCATTGTTAAGCCCATAAACCAACAAATGAATCTACCATGACCCCACCAAAGAGACTCCTAAAGGAAAAGTTTCTACTCATAATGTTTTCCTCCAATTTCTATGAATCGAAGAGGGCCCTGCGGAGCTCAAACAGCTTGCTACGTTCAGTTACTGGACCTGTCGTCGGTACAGCTACTCTTTTTTGTTCTGAAGCTTAGTGCAGCTACTTGACAATACACAAAAAAAGAGTGCGGAGCCATCTAGGCACAAGTTGCCCACTGAGTGCTACCGGGCAAAGAATGGTACGTAGTAGATCACTGCAAAGAATGGAGTATTAACACTTGATAGCAGCTGTCCAACCACCTAGAAGTATCAATATTTTCTGTACAGGTGTCTTTTATTAGCAACGCAATAATATGGGTAAATGAGCTAGCTGGCTCTTTGGCAGGATCAGATCTAATTTAATTGTTGCTTGCAGATGAACTGTAGGCCTTGAGCCAGTTTGTTCTGGCCATGTTTCTAGCATTGGTATGAGGAGTTTAGGACCAGAAATCACCTTGAAAGAGCATCGTGTGCATATTTAGAAGCAGGCAGTAATTGTATTCAGGAAAGAAAATCATGGCAATTGACCCTCATTTATGGCTGATTCTAAATGAAAATCAGCCAACGGTTACAGGATGACACTCTGGCATGGCATACTATCACGCAGGGCAAAATGAACTGAATGAAGACGAAAAGGAGACTTGATTCTTGTTGGAAATGTGGAATGAATGCAGTTCGTGGAAATTACTGGCAAGTGTGATTCTAGATGGGTAATACACATTGCAAACAAGTTTAACTGGAACCTTCTTATGATCCTCTACTCTATGTTGATATCAGTTTATTTTGTCTTGAATGAAGCCATCCTCAAGATGACTTTAGACGAGGAAGTGCTTATAATGCACCCCTTTTGACCCTGAAATTTTGTTCTAAGATTCTAATGTGTTCACATAAAGTTTCATGAAAAAACAACATTTCTTGTGGGTTGGGTTAAAAAACAAAAAATGTGTTGTGAATGACCTTAGATTAACATCGTATTTTGTTTTTTCTATGACGGGCACATAAAAGTTGATTTTCCATGAAATGACTTTGTGCACATCTAGAATGTGAAGATATACGCGGTGGTAATTCTTTAATTTATTTTTAATATTTCAAAATGTGTATACAATATATTTTAAATAAAGGGAGCATAATAACCTCACAACATATACACCGTGTCCAACTATTTCTTTCTATTTTGACACAAACTGATGTGGGCTGTAATGATTAATCTCCTTTTGCTAGAACCCAAGGGACCAGTGATTGATACTCATCAAACACATTATATTTTTCGGGCTCATGTATATGACTCGTCCAAGAACTTCAATTTAATCTTGGATCGCATGAAAATTGCTTGGTTTAACTATTTTCTTCGGTTCAATCACATGATGATGTTTATAGTGCTTAAACAGCAAGATCTTTGATTCTGGATTTTTTGGTTATATCGGTAGTCCAATACGGTTTTTGAAATTATTCCATTTGTTACATATTAATTTTTGCTAAAATCAATATATTTAAGCAGTTTATTGTGTTAAATACATCTATTTTAACGGCGGTTAATATGAAATTAAACAAGTAGTATTAATCAATTGATATTGTTTATTTTTTGTTCAGCAGTCCTCCAACCAACAAAACAACGGCTCCCGTTGCAAGACCAGGGTTGAGGGAGCCCCTCATGACCGATTCGACACGATGAGGATAAGGAAGAGGAGGAGGAGGAGGACCCGCCAGCGATCAGTAGCATGCGTCCTTGCAGCCGGAGGGGTCTAAAAAGAAGTAGATGCCAAGTAGACATGTCGAACACGTTCATTTTGGTTGTATTTATGCCAAGTAATTTGAAGTATTGTAAAGACGCAATCGCACCAAAGTTGCCCACGGTTTTGGTTCGAGAGAAAAATAGGCCTTGACGGTGTCCATCAACAAAAATAATTTTAGGTGATGCCCACCACGGGAGTTATGTTTTTCTATCACTAATAAACACAAATTTTGTAGTGTTTATATTTTCATCGATCAAACCGCCGGTTCATCGGTTTTATTGTCGGTTTGATGGATGCATAATATAATTTTATTTCTTACGGATAAAATATGAAAGGAAGTACTCCCTCCGATCCAAATTAATTGACACACAGTTAGTACCAATTTGTAATAAAGTTATACTAAGGATGCGTCAACTAATATGGATCGGAGGGAGTATTTATTTCTATTTTGACGCAGACTAATGTGGACGGTAAGGGTTAGTCTCCTTTTGGTCAAACCCAAGGGACCAGTGATTGATACCCATCGAACACATTATATTTTGCAGGCTCATGTATATGACTCATCCAACAACTTCAATTTTTATCTAGGTTCGCATAAAAATCGATCAGTTTAAGTATCTTATTCGGTTCAATTGCATGACGATGTTTATGCGTCTAAACGGCAAGATCTCCGGTTTCGGATTTTTTTGGGTTGTGCCGGTGGTCCAATTTGGTGTTTCCCTTTACATTATTATTTTCGTTCCATATTAATCGTTGCTAAAATTAGCGTATTTAGAAGTTTTATTGTGTTAAATATATTTATTTTAAAGATAATTAATCTGAAACGAAAATAATATTAGTAATTACTACCCCGTAGCATCTACTCCTTCCTATTGTTTATTTTTGGTTCGGCATTCCTCCGACCAACAACGGCTCCCGTTGCGCGAACCACGCGGCCCGGCCAGGCGGTCATAGTTTTACCTGCCCGGTGAAGACGTCTCGTCACGTACGCCCTCCCTCTATCGTTCATCATTGTTCGTCGCCGCCACCAAGCTGGGTTTCCCACTTGATCGCGATCGATCATTCCCCGTGACGTCTCTGTCCACCGGCTACAACCATCCCCGCCGTCACCCGCGAGCGCACACCAACGGCGTTCACAGCTTTAACTCGCCGGTTTCTCCCATACAAGGAATGCATCCAACAGCCGGCCGGATCGCGTCCCCGGCGATACCACTTCCATAAACCAGCAGCATCAATTCTGTACAGTCCACCAAATGCACGTAGGCCAGGAGCAGACGCGTTCAAGGAACGTCACGTGTGCACGTAGGCCACCAAGTTCATTCACGTGAACCTAGTAATCTACGTATCTCAGATGAACCTGACTGATATCGCCAAGCCAAGCACGGTAGAATAACCAAGTCAGGGTTCCACTACTATCACTATCGCCTCGAACCTCAAGTGTGGTGACAAGAAACGGAATAGAACAAATCAATCGGGTTGTGTCGTGCTATACATGCATGATGCCACCTTCATCACATCACTCTATGTGGACCCACACCCCCGCGCTGGGAATGTGCCCGTTCACCACGAACAACATGTAGTACCCCGGCGGCGCCAGCACCGCCGTCGCCGGCATCGCCACCGACACCTCGTACCCGCCCGCCCGGTGCGTCGTCCCCGCCACCTCCAGGAACAGCAGCCTCTGGTTCATCCCGAACGAGTGCGTCGTGAACGACGGCGCCACCATCGTCACCGACACCAGCCCGAGGCTACCGCTAGCGCCGTGCGTTCTCCTTCTCGGCGCGGCTGCCGGCACCTCGAAACGCAGGGTCATCCACTCCCCGTACTTCACGCTCGCCGGCGGGCCGGCGGGCGAGGGGTCGGTGATCTTCGGACGGAGGGCGTCGTTGGAGCTGTCCAGGTACTCCGGCGAGAAGGCCTCCAGGCTGAGCTCCGTCGGGTACTGCACGTTGCTGAAGTTGTAGTAGATGTGCGGGTTGCTCCCGCCCACCAGCACGCGGCCGTCGCGGAGGAGCACCGCCGACGAGTGGTACAGCCGCGCGATGTCGCTCGGGCTCTGCTCCTCGAACCGGTCCCCGGGCGGATGGTCCGGCCGGTAGACGACGGGCGCGTAGGCCGGCGTGTTGGCCGCTTCCCACCCGGCGCTGCCGTCCATGGCGCCGTTGATGATCGCCACCTCGGCGCCGTTCGGAAGCAGGATCATGTCCCCCATTACCCGCGGCGAAGGCATTCTCTCGATCACCCACGCCGGTTCAGCGTCCGTGATCTTGATCCGCCCGCACGTCACCAGCGCCGGGAAGAAGGTCTTGTTCTTGGTCGAGTTGTAGGAGCCGACGGGCGCGCCGCCGCAAACCAGCACCTCGGCCTCGGTGGGCCACGGCTTCAGTGGCAGCAGCACCGACGAGCCAGAGCTGGGGTAGTTCCTGGGGTCGCCGCCGGCCAGCTCGGGGTACGTCCGGACGATCTTGTTGTTCTTGTAGTCGAGAAGCACGGCGCGGTTCTTGGCAAAGATGAAAAGGTTGCCGTCGATGTTGAGGTGGACGAAGGGATACAGATTGTTCTCCTCGGGGTCCTTGGTTTGAACCAGGAACGGCAATACGACGGCCGAGGCGTCGGAACCATCCGCCGCCTTGGGGAAGAACTCGTAGTTGAACTGCCTGCGGCCGCCGACGATGAAGGCGCGGCCGTCGGGGAGGATCTGGTTGGTGGCGTACCACCGGTTGACGGCGAGCGCGTCCTGCGTCTCGTTCCAGTCGCAGCCGCTGCCATCATCGCCGTCGTCGCAGGCGCGCATGGTGCGCACGTTGCGGAAGCCGTCGTTCCAGCCGCCGGTCTGGACGAGGGTGCCGTCGGGGGCGACGGTGCCGGAGGAGCACCAGGTGTCGGTGAAGACGGAGAGCGGGCGGAAGGTGTTGGAGGGGACGTGGTACTCGGCGGAGTGGGCGGTGCAGTCGACGGGGAGGACGCGCTCCCTGGGGTTGCGGCGGCAGCGGCCGTCGGGAAGGGAGAGGTTGGAGTGCCCGAAGTCGGTGCGGTCGAAGATGATGACGCGGTCGTTGTGCAGGAGCTGCATGTGCATCGCCGACACGCCGATGCTGCGCTGCAGCACGTCCCACCGCCCGCCGCCGCCGATGGCTGCCGTCGCAGGCGCAATGCCGGTACATGCCAGGACCACGACAAGAATGATGCAGCTCCGTTTCAGCAGCAATGCAGGAGGAGGCTTCATGGTTACCCGTCCGTGACGATCGATCGATGTTGTTTGTTTGATTGGTGGTTGACGGACTGTATCCGAATGTTTGGCTCGTGGGCAGCAGCAAAGCTTGTATGGATCTGACCGAGCTCGTGACTGACAATGGCGGCCCTTATATGCACGGATCAAGACGACGATCTTTTGAGGTGAAGGCCACTTAAGGCTCCCGATTTCATTTTGGGGACGATCCTGTATTTACTTGCTGTTAATGGCGTTGATTTTTCGGTTTAAAGGATACAGTCAATCGGTGACCACCATCTTTCCATGGTTTGACCGGCTATGGCACCTGCTGATTAGGTTGCTTAGTCCCTCCCCCGTGCCCGAACCAAAATCCTCTGCAGATACGATCGTGTGACCCTTCTTTATTATACTACTTAGCAAATGTACAATTTGTTCAAGTGTTAATTACAAATGGAAAATATATAAGGAAAATGATATAGAGGGATTGGTTGTTTAGGATCATGGCAAGCGCGACCCATTTGCTGGCAAGTCTCATCGCGCGCATTAGTGTGTACTAAAATCGTCACCCGCGTCAAAATATGTTGCTATCAAAATGGTTCACATTTACCATCAGTTCCAGAGCACAGATTTAGACCACTTTTAGGCTGACAACAAAGGAAAGATATTAGAAAAAAATTTAGAATACTAGCTGGACCAATAGGGGGTCATATAAACAAGTCAACGCATCTCAACTGAACACCCAAAGACTCTCCAAATGCACAGATTGCCTGTTTGATCAGTGTTTGGGTGTTTTTCTTTTGCCATGTAATTGGAGGTCTCAAAACCCAACCCAAACGCACAGGATGGTCCGCACACACATATCCAGCCCATATGTTGGGAAGATCTGGGGAGGCCCAAATGTGCCCGGACGCGCGCCAACCCCATAAATACCTCACGCACCGGACGTCAACCCTAGCTTTATCCGCATTTCTCGCCCACTTCGCTTTCGTTTCCCCGGTCCAGTCCGCCCTCCGCTTCCATGCCCATCTTTTGCAGCGAGGCATATTCGGTGGGTTGGGAAGACCCCATGAAGGAGGGTGAGGGAAGCGACAAAGACAAGGTGACGTCCGACAAGGACCTCGCCCTCCGCATCACCATCGAGCAAAGCAAGGTTGACACTAGCAGCTAGAGCTCCTTCGCGCCCTTCGAATCCCCAATTCGCCATCACAAAGTGACGGCGGCGCCATCCCATCTCGCTCGGCACTGTGGATCGAGGGTCAGCCGAGATCCACTTTTCCTCCCCCACCCCCTCTGATCGCTGCTCTGTCGGGTTAGTGATGGTTGATCGTGCCCGCCGAGCTAGAGAGGATGCTGGAGTCAGCGGCAGAAGCAGGCCGCTTTAGAGGAAGCGGGTAGTGCTAGCGGTGCATGCAGCTAGATTTCCCCCACTTCACCTACCTGCTATCCGGAAGAGCAGCTCTTCCACGTCATGCTCCGCCGGTCACTGACCACCGCGAAGACGGACGCAAGGCGGCTCCACCAGAAGAACGCGAAGGTGCTCCGGCTCAGCCTCGAGAAGTTTAATTCGAGCGCCTTCACCGCGAGAAGGCAAAAGAGTTCGCCAAGGCAATGCAGCGCGACTCCTCGATTGCCTCTTCGGGCACTGGTGCTCCTCCTCGCGCCATTCTGTAAGTGTCGTGAACGGACGACGATGACATGCCACCCGTCGTAGACGGCTACAGGGAGGATCTCTATTACCGTTGCTCCAGTGACCGCAAGGGCAAGAGGGCGGAGAAACTGTGACTTCCGCTGTTTCTCTTTGTCATCTTTAGTTTGGTTTAGTTTTAGGATGAACTGTCTTACGTCAATGGCGGTTCTAGAGTTGCAGTCTTGTCTAGCCAATTTAAATTGTGTAATCAATTATATGAATTTGTATAAAACATTTAAATATTTGCACACCTATATGCTCGTTTTATCAAAAAAGCTGTGTAGTCAACTTTTTTTGCATATGCTTTATATGATCGACGTCGTGCATGTTTAGTATGGATTTAAGCGCATATTTGTGGACAACGATTGTGGGCTAGGAAAAAACGAGTTGCACCGTCACCGCACCCAGACACGACGGGATGCGTCCATGGATGTATAGGAAACCAAATTTGTTCATTAATATTTTCCCCAAATCATATTTAATACTAGAGATGGTGATATTCTTTTCTGAAAGAAATTGTTTGGAAGAGCTTTACGGTTTCACTGAAAATACGATGTTCAAATCTATTATTCTGAGGTTACAGTTAGCAATACTGAAAAAGAAGATAAGAGTGGTACTTATTTATTTTTTAAAATAGTACAAATGAAGACGATCACAAACACGTACAGACACTCATCTTCATGAACATATACACGCACGTCCTACCTCTACGAGCACCTTCGAGAGATTGGTTATGATTCGACGAATCTTGAGATTTAACGAAATCATAACAATCACCTTGCTATCGATGAAAACATCTCTTTTTACTAAAAAATATTCATTTTTAAAGAAATATCAAAGCATTAAATCTGATGTTTGATCCTTGATGGATTTCTTAATTCAATTCTGGCTTGAATCTAATGGACAGTGGTAACACAGGGTTCTCCAGATTCCTCCCAAGTACTCTAAACTACACAGGTCGACGGCTGTAGCCAATCATTTTCCTCTCTCTCAAGGCACGAGAGCCTAGGCGGCTAGGGTTTTCTTGCCTCCCGTCGGCTACCGCCGCCAATCTGCCTCATCTCTTATGGCCTGAGGGCCATGGAGGCGCGGTGGATCCCGGTGCTTGCCGGTGGGAGGGCTCCTGCTTTACCTTTAGGTGTTTTATTGAGTGTGTTTAGGGTTAGTGTTTTCTTCAAGAACACGAGGCGGCGGCGGTTCTTGAAGATAGAATAATGGTTTTCCCGCCCAGCCTTCGTTTCCGTGATGTGTATAGCATCACCGAAAGACGTGTGAAGGTGTGTCTCCGGTGGATCTCACGAGAATTCCTCGATGTATGTCTTTGCTGGATTTGCTTGGATCCGATCTTCGTTCGTATGTGTTCATGTGTCTACAGGTTGGATTCTTCTAATCTACGCTTCTCTTCATCGACGACGGTTGTTGTTCTGGTTTGTTAGTCTTTCGGGGCCTTATCACGACGACTTCCCGACTGTCTACTTGTGACGCCCCCAAAATCAACCCGTGTACAGTAATCATACACACAGGGTACACGGCTGAGATTAGAGTGCCACGGTGATAATATCACAGCACAACACTAAACACAAAAGGATAAACAAATATATTACAATAGAGGGGGTCACGCGGACCCGAATATATAAGTCATACAAGCCATAATATCTGAGTACAGACATAGTTAGTCAAGTTTTGCCTTAAGAAGGCTAGCACAAATCACATCAGAGATACAGAACGAAAAGGCGAGGCCTCCTGCCTGGGATCCACAGTACTACTCCTGGTCAACGGGGAACTCGACGTCGTAGTAGGCGCCTCCGGGGTACTCCTGCTCCTGGGTTCCAACGTCGGCTGCAGCGGCCGATCAGGCAAAACAGTAAAGGAAATAAAGCAGGTGAGTATCTAGTATACCCGCGAGTCTTACGTCCGCTACTAAGCATTATGCACGATATGAACGGAATGAAGAGGCTGTATATAGTGGACTGAAATCAGAAGTTCAGAGCAAGGGTAAGAAGCTAGGCCTAACGAAGACTAGCATCTTCCGACGGTGTCTTGCAGCATGAGGTAAGAATCAGCCAACAGTTTATATAAAACAGTAAGGTAGCAATGAAGCAGAAGTTGCTGCAACATTGAATAATAATAAACTGTAATAATTAACAATGCCTCCGAGTTCACCTTCTCGACATCCCCGCGAGGAAAAGAACCCGGAACCATACAGTTTAATAATAGTTTCTAGTGGTAAGATCCAGCTTCAGCATAAAGCGTCCTGTTACCGTGGACACGGCTATCGATAGATCGATTCTTCCCTGCAGGGGTGCACTTGTGTTACGCTACACGCACGGATCTCCAGGGTGACGGGAACCTTGTTAGGGAACGCTCCACCGAGGCTATCCGACACTTCATAGCCCATCTTTCAAACTCAACAGAGAGGTCATCCGCCGGACTATATCCTATGTACGCGGGGCTTTGGACCCTAACCCCGACGTACTCCTGCACGGTGCATGACTGGCCGGTGAAGTTAAATCAAAGCAAATACAAATCACACGCCGCGGCAAATAAGACAACACCACTTCCCGGCAATCAGCCCGCGGTACTGCTGACGTCTGAAGAGTCCTCGGACGACACTAAGAAGCGGAGGAGCCCATAACTCGTAGTTCCCACGGGTAGGTAGTGCGTACATGGCATATAGCCAACTCAAGACATTCATTGAACCATTTAGCATTTTAATTAACCTGCGTGACAACCGTTATCGTTGCCGCGACTTAACTGACCCGCGGACAACGACAGCAGCCAGGACCACCAGTACATCGGTGCCTGCCCCGTCGTCCCACCAAGTCACTGCGGTTACCAACAAGGTGAACCGTCTCCTTACCTTGTCTCGCGTGTGCTCCTGGAGGAGCTCGACTTTCGTGGGTTGGTAACTCTCGCGGCCAACGAACAGGGGCCAAGCACACCGGTACACTGGTCGTACCCTCCCTGTCGTCCCGTCGCAATACCTCTCGCGGGCACCGTTGGGTCGCCCGACTTCTTACCTTTAGGACAACCGTTACTCAAAACCCTATGGCGGTAAGACAAAGTCAGCCTCGAGTGGAGTACAAAGATTACTCCTTGATAGCTCACACTTGAGGTGACTAGGCATAACCCAGATAGGGGCCTGAGGCGGTGTCTGCATTGTACCGTACCTGTGCAGCTATAATATTAATATCCGCGTTCACTCCCCTGAGTGATCACGGCCCTCTATCTAATCCTAGCTAACAATGCGCAGGGTTCACTGCTGAATAATGCATAAGTAATAATAGGCAGCATAGGATTAAAGGAAGGTACATCAAGGGGCAACAAAAACAGGCTATGCAATTGAATGGGATTGCAATCGTAGCAGCAGCAGTAACAATGCCTAGTGCAAGAAATGTACGGAAAGATAGGCGATATCTGGGGAAGAGAATGGCTCTGCTTGCCTGCAAGCTCGACGGTAGTAGTAGGGTCGTCGACGACGTAGTCGTACTCAGCAGCGGTGTAGTCGACGGCAGCAGCGGGGTCTACCGGAGATTAAAGGGGGAAGAAAAAATAAACACACAACAATAATATACAAACTTATGCATGACATGACAGATGAAAAGTTAACGGTGTTCTAGCGCAGTGTAATGCAATATGCTCGGAGCGGGAATTCATCTGGGGATGAACTGCCGGCTCCGGGTGATTACCGGACAGGGTGTCCGGAGGGGGAAGGATCAAGCCGGAGGTGTCGTGGTTACCGAAACAACATAAGGGGGGTGTATCCATGCTATTTGAACCATTCCGGACAACTTTCGTGTTCGGAATAAATTCATCCGGGCACTCTAACAGTACCGGACAATTTATCGGACAGGCGGTCCGGAGGGGGAATGTTCGATGTTCGTAGTGTTAGAGGGGTGTGGTAGACATACGGATAGCGTATTCGTATTCATTGTATTTTTCTGATCAACTTTCATGTATAAGGTTTTTGAATCCGAGTTACGGTTTAAAAGTTATTAAATTTCAAAGTTTTAAATCAATTTAAATGATTTTCTGGATTTCTTTTATTATTTATTTAAACATTATCCAAAACATTATCCGCAACATTATCCAGAACAGTGCTGACATGTGGGACCCACATGTCAGCCTCTGTTATTTATAAAACATTTTATAAAATTCAGAAATTGCCTCTGGACCCACATGTCAGTGACTAAATTTTAATTAATTGGATTAACCTAAATCATTAAGTTAATTAATTAGAGGGGACCCACCTGTCAGTGACTAAACTCGTGCTAACAGTTTTGTTAATTCTTAACAGGCGCTTAAGTGGGATGGGACCCACTGGTCAGTGGGCTATCAGCCCCTAATTAACTAACTGACACCGGGGCCCCACCTGGCAGCCTCACCGGAACCTCACCGGAGGCTCGCCGGCGACGAGGTTGACGGCGACGACGCCACAGGGCACGGGGGGTCTCGTGGTTAGTCCCAATCGAACGGGGAGACGACGGGACGGCGTTTGGTTGCGGTGGCGAGGGCTGGAAGGGGCCGGAGCGAGCACGGGCTCAACAATGGCGGAGGGGGGTCTCGGGCTCCAATGGCGAACGCGTCCACGAGCCGAAAACGGGCGGTCCAGTGGGTGGAACTAACCCTACGGATCACGGGGAGTATAACGGTGCCAAACGCGTGGCCTGGGGCGACCTGTGTGCTCGACTACGACGACAAACGGCGGCGGGGAGCCTCTGCCCTAATGGCAGATCGACCCACGGGGCACGGGAGGGGGAACGGGGCGTTGCTGGTGGTAGAGGTGCTCACCAGGGACGTGTCGAGGCTGGCAGCTAGCTCGAGGGAGGTGCGAGGTGGCCGGAATTTGTCGCGGATCCCGCCGGAGCCGAAGACGAAGACGACGAAGTAGAGCTCGCCGTGGTGGACTAGGGCTCGATTCCTTGCGGGCCTTGACGAAGACGACGATGGCGCGACTCCTGGACAACTCGGTGAGGCGGCTGGAGCGCGTTGGCCGCGCTTGGCCACGGTAATGGCGACGGCGGCCCTCGGCTGCTTTTCCCCGAGGCGCGAGAGAGGAGGAGGAGGGGAAGGAGAGGGGGAGTGTGTCCAGGGGGTCGGAAGCTTCGTTCTTATCGCGTCCATGGCGTCAGGGGGCAGTTGGAGGGCGGGGCCGGGCTGGCGGCGACGTGGCCACGGCGGCCGCCGTACGGGCAGGTGGGGGTGGTTGGAGGAGGAAGAAGACAAGGGGGAGTGGGCCTGGGCTGAGGTGGGCTTCGCCCCAGGCGAGTTATAGCGTTTTCCCATTTTCTGGTTTTCTGTTTATTCAAATCCTTTTCTGTAATTGATTTGCTAACCCTAGCATTTTTGAAAAATATAATTGGTGTTTGTAAATTAGTTTTATATATTACTGAGGTGCCTCAAAAAGTTGTGCAGCAAAATAAATTCATTAGGTATTCCTTTTAAATATTAAATGCCCAAAGTAGGGATTTTAACCTACTGTTTGAATTGTTTGGAATTTTTGTAACTCCCAAAAATTACCAAAGTTGTTCCAACATGGTTATAATGATTTTAGGCAATTTAATAAAATGGTTCCATGATTTTTGGAATAACTTTATTCCAGCCCTTTTGTTTTAATTTCCATTTGAGGTAGTTTGAACTATGGTGGGTTTCATGATGAGCAAAATGCATTGGGCTTTGTGTTTTGATTACCAACCAGCATGGTTTGAAAAGAGCAGAAGCATATTTGATTAGGGACAGGGGATAACAGTGATTAGCAAACAGTGATAGTCAACAGTGATGATGATTACTGTTACAAGCATCTGAGGGTGTTACACTACTACAACAAGGTTTGCCCAGCTTCGATGATGAAGGGGTGATGACGGCAGCGCTCCTTCGGCTTGCTTCAGTGCTTGTAGTCGTTGCTAGATGGTTACACATATGGATGTAATTTGTACGTATTACTTTATATATGTTCATTATAGTGCCATAATATTTGATGAATAGATTGAAAGTTTTTCACGTTATAAAAACAGTGGTAGCACGTGGTAGCAGTGGACTGTACAGTAAGCATGCCAACTTGGGTTATGTTCTTTATGATACAGGTCAGCGTAATGGCAACCGCCTTATCCACGTTGGCCCGCGCTCGCAGCAACTGTTCGCAGTCCGGCGTCGCGTCGATCACCAGATTTTTGTTTCCGGAATGGCGACTCTTGTTCGATAGCATGCATGATCACGGGCTATGGCGTTGGTGTTGGGAAGAAACCGCGTCCGCGCATGCCGCCATGTGCCAATCTTAGGCGTCACAAAACTCGGGAAGCTACGTCGTACGTGCAGTGAAGAACGATACAGAGCATGCTGCGTACAGCCCCGATATGATGCCAGGTAGGTAAAGAACTAAAGACAAGGCGAGACCCCCAGATGTCGTGAACGTGCCGTGAACTGGGACGATCTGTGCGGCGGCTCATGTCGTTTCTTGCTTGGAATGGCAAGGCTGGACCCAACGCCATGTGTCTGCATTCACGGGAAGAGTACCCGCAACTAGGGAAAAAGTTTGGAATAAATCCTGAATTTATAAATGAAAGCTAAATCAAATCCTAAACTTTAAATCCCTTAAACTCGGCACTCTAAACTTATGAATCCTGTTCTATTTTAAACCTTAGACCTGTTTCGCACACTGGAAATAGTACAATACCGACCGGATAACTAGCCACTCTTATAGGCGACAATTGGACCGGCCCACTATGCTACAATAAGAATTCAGAAAGTAAAAAAGTTCCTGTTATATTTTTATTTGCACAATTTTATTTTGTTTTGTTAATAAAAATGTTTGAAATTTAAATTCTAGCAGTTTTTTATAAAAACGTCCATGATTTAAAAAAAGAAACTTCTCAAAAATTGTTTAAAATTCCAAAACATTTCACATGCTTCAAAAAATGTTTTGGATTTTCACACATTATGTCACATTTTTAAATAATATCCTTAGAATTTACTAAATTATTTATGTTTTGACAAATACATTTTTTAAGAAAGTTTGAGGGGAAGTTTTTTAGTGATCGCGTAGTTTAGAGTGCTGATTTCGAGGATTCAAAGTTCAGGGTTTGATTTAGCTTTCGCCTATAAGTTTAGGGTTCATTTCAGACTTTTTCCCAGCCAAGCTGAGGGCCAACGCGGTTCAATGAACTTTCCCTTGGATTGGACGGCTGGAATTTAGTCTCTTCTATTTATAAGACTAGTAATAGTAAAAATAACGAATTTATTAAAGCACATCTAGATAGGAAATAACCATGTCACATCTAACCTAGCTACGGTACGATTTGAACAACCCAACAATCTTGCTCCGGCAGTATGCGTTTGCGGAGGCACACAAGGAACCTTTTAGATGTTAATACGGATTAAATACGAAGTAAAATGAGTGAGTCTATACTTTAATATATATTTATATTGAAAATTCTAAAAAACATTATACTTAGAAACAGAGGGAGTAGTTCTCTATCGAGCGGGCCATACAGTTTTTTGTTTGAGCGGGCCGTGGCTTGTGTTGTGTCATGTTGGGCATTTTTGTTTGACCGCTTGTTGTGTTGCATGGGCCATATTTGTGCCGGCGAGATTGGATGACCATGAGTGCTTTTGTTCTCTGCCTTGTGTCTTTTTCTTTTATGCGATTCCTGATACTTTAATAAATTGAAGGAGGCAATAATCTAGCGAATATGTTTTCCTTGCCTCATTATTTTTGTTTTTCGTTTTAATAATCTGTGTCCATATTTATGCATAATAGTCTAGTGCGACTGAAGATTTTTGTTCATTTAGTCTATACAATCAAATATATTTTTGTTTTGTTTTCATATGTGTATGTACATACAGAGTAAAATATTCAAAAATATGTATTAACTGGTTTTTATTTTTCCTAAGTTTTTTATCAATTTTCTTTCGATTTTCCTTATATTGCATTTTAATTTGTGTTTGTCCAGATTGATGAATACTTTTTAAATGAGATAGTTGCATGTCCATCATTAAATATGTATCTTCAAGCACATTATAATCTCACTATAACTGTACGGGCACTTGCATGTCTACTACTAAACATATAACTACACAAGTTGTAATCCAACTATAACTTCATATGCAGAAAATGTAATTGGACCTGGGACATTGCAATTCCACCCTGACATTTTAATTGGGGTTCTCGCTTTTTTTCCTTATTCAATTGCAAGTGCATTACCAACATGCAACTAAGCCAACCCATTTTAAAATTTATGATTGTTCTGTCGGTGCATTTGAATGTCTACCATCAAATTTGAGGTCCGCCTTTTTCCTTATCCCAATTGAAAGTCCATCTTCAACATGTAAATAGGGCCCAATCTATTTTTGTCCTAGTTATAAGTCCAACTACACCTCTAACATGCAGTTGGGAGGCAAAAAAATGATTAATTTTTTTTGTCTCAGTTGCAACTTCATCCTTTATACGCAACTGGGGTCTGACTCATTTTTGTCCCAATTTGAAGATCAACGGTAAACACACAACTAAAGGTCAAACCAATTCATCCCAGTTGCAACTCCACTCTCGATACGCAACTAGGACCCGACCCACTTTTATCCCAGTTGCAAGTCCGCTATCAGTACGCAACTGGGGAGCCAACCAATTGTGTCCAAGTTGCAACTCCACCTTGATACACAACTTGGGGGGGGGGGGCGCAACCAATTTTTGTCCTAGTTGCAAGTCTACCCACAAGACGCAAATGACGACTAATCATTTTTGTCTCAGTTGCAATGCAATTAGGCCGAACCCATTTTTTTCAAGTTACAATTACAACTACACCCCTTACATGCAATCACCACTAGGAAAAAGCTTATATGTACTGCTAATTAGCAGTAGCGCTCTAGCGCCTGTATAAAAGGGGTGCTACTGCTAAGCTGATAGTAGTAGCGCGCGATATAAACCCACGCTGCTACTAAGTGGTCTTCACGGTGCCCTCTGTGACATATGCCATACTAGTAGCGCCTGTACAAGAGGGGCGCTACTGCTAAGTTGATAGCAATAGCACATGTACAAGGGGGGCGCTACTAGTAAGTGGTCTTCACTGGCCACACACACACAAATACACCCCCTGGTGGACCGCCTTTTCAGTTTTAGAAAAAATAAAATAAAATGATGAAAATGCCAAAAAAATAAAAGAAAATGAGATTCCCATGTGATATGTGGTCTAGTTGTTAGGGAAATTGAAAAATATGAATTTCGTCTTTTTTTGCAAAATCTCTCTAGGATTTGTAAAATGGGCATAACTTTTGCATACGAGCTCGGATGAAAAAGTTCTTTACATGGAAAATCATCTACTCGAAAAGTTATATCCAAAATCTAACAGGAAAAAAGTTACGATACTTTTAAGATTTGGAGGCCAAAATATTCGAAAAAATTAAGTGAAGGCTTAACAGTGGCACCTATACAAGAGGGACGATACTGCTACTTAACAGTAGCGCATGTACAATAGGGCGCTACTGCTAGGTCTGACGTGGCAGTTTCCTATTGGTCTAGCCCTCCTCTCCGGATCAGTGACATGGTAGGGGCAACAAAACCCCAACACACATTTTTCTCCTCCTCTCCTCACACTTCATCTCCTCCACTCCGTCTCCTCCTCTCCGGCGACCTCCTCCTCCTCCTCATGGTGCCCATCCTTCGGCGACCTCCTCCACTCTGTGACGCCCCCAAAATCAAGCCGTGTACAGTAATCATACACGCAAGGTACACGATCAAAATCACGGACTCACGATAAGATATCACAACACAACTCTATAAATAAAATAATACAAGTTATTTAATACAAGCCAGGGGCCACGAGGGCTCGAATACAATAGCTCGAGAGCAAAAAGTTAGCGGAAGCAATAGTATCTGAGTACAGACACAAGGTACACATGATCCGCCTTAAGAAGGCTAGCACAAATAACAACAACGATCGAAAAGGTGAGGCCTCCTGCTTGGGAACCTCCAAACTACCCCTGGTCGCCGGGGATCTGCATGTCATAGAAGGCATCGGGGATCTTCACGTTGCGGTGGTCGGCATCGGGGATCTCCTGCTCCTAGACTCCAAGGCTCCAACGTCGACTGCAGCGACCGATCAGGCAAAACAAAAAAGGGGAAAATAAAGCAAGGTGGGTATCTAGCATACCCGCGAGTCTTACGTGCGCTACTAAGCATTTATGCATTTGTATCAAATGGAAAGGGGAGGCTATATATAGTGGACTGAATGGTAGAAATTCAGAATAAGGATGAGAAACTAGGCCTATTGAAGACTAGCATGTTCCGACGAGTCTTGCAGCATGAGAAGAGAATAGCCAACAGTTCAATATAAAGCATAAAATAACAATGCAGCAGAAGTTGCTGCAGCATTGTATAATAGTAAGTTGTAATAATTAGCAATGCCTCCGAGATAACTTCCTCGACTTCCTTGCGAGGAAGCAAACCCGGAACCAACAATTTAATAGTAGTAGTTTTTAATAGTAGGATTTGGCTTCAGCATAAAGCGTCATGTCGTGGACACGGCTATTCGAATAAATCATCTTCCCTGCAGAGGTGCACTACTGTTCAGCCTGCACGCTCGGATCTCCAGGGTGGCGTACACCTTGTTAGGGAATGCCCCACCGAGGCTATCCGACACGCCGAGGCCCAACCTACGGCTCATCGGAGAGGTCCCCGCCAGTGTACATCCTAAGCGCAATGGGGTCTTGGGACGTCGGCCCTCGCCCTCCGGGTCGTTGTGTACATGGTGAATTCCACGCAACTCCTCTGGGATGCGGATCCGACCGTGCCACAATAAGGAAATGGACGTCTTTCAGAGCTTTCGAACGAGACCACAACGCGGAGGGCCCACACCGTAATCCCACGTGAAGGTAGTGCGCACAAGCCTTTGCGGCCTCTCAAGTCATCCACCTGAACCATTAGGCATTTTATTATTTTCTGTCGGGACAACCGTTATTGTTGCCCTTATCTGGATGAGTCGCGGACACCGACAGCAGCCAGGTCCACCCCCATAACCAGAGCCGGTGGCCGCCTACCCTGTCATCCCACCAACTCGTGCGGTTACCAACAAGGTGAACCGTCTCCTTACCTTATATCGCGTGTGCTCTTTGAAGAGCCCGGCTTTCGTACAATAGGGTATCTCACGGCCAACGAGCAAGCACCAAGCCCATGATGGTATCCGCCTGTCCTGCCGTCCCGATACAATCCCTGCGTGGGCACCGTTGGGTCACTCGACTCCTTACCTTTAAGGACACTAGTTGATTCAGGTGTCTACCATCAAGTGAAGCCAGGAGGAATCACCCTCAATGGTACACTTGAAGAGGTTCGACCGAGACATCAGCGGAATGAACCAAAGAGGAATATCCTCGTATCATCCCGGTGGTGCTGCGCTACCGAGCCGACGACGAGAGTGCAATACGAGTCCATCCACTCGTAAGTCAAACTTAAAGCGACTCGGAGAGTCTCGACGTTGTAGGTTCCTTAGGGCGTCTGCATTGATCCATACCTGTTGCAGTTATAATATTTTGTAATCCGCGTTCACTCACCAGAGTGATCATGGCCCGCTATTCTAAACCTAGCGAACAATGCGCAGGGTTTACTACTGAATATTATATATATTTATAAGGCAACATAGGAAAAGGAAAGGTACATCAAGGGGCGACAATGACAGGCTATGCAATTGAATAGGTAAGCAACGTAGCAGCAGCAGTAACAATGCCTAGTGCAAGAAAAGTACGGAAAGATAGGCGATATCTAGGGAAGGAGAATGGCTTTGCTTGCCTGGAAGCTCGACGGTAGGGGTACGGTCGTCGACGTAGTAGTCGTACTCGGCAACGGTGTCGTCGGCGGCAGTGTCGAGGTCTACCGGAGAATAAAGGGGGGATAAACAATAAATACACAACAATAATAGCAATACAAATTCAAGACATGGCAAACGCGGTGTTGGCGGTGAACTAATGCGGTGCTAGACGATGCAGACGAAACAGGAATTTAACCGGAAATTTTACCGGCTCCGGGCGATTACTGGACAATGCAACCGGAGGGGGAATGTCTCGTGTTCGTTATGTTAGAGGGCTGTGGTGGATACACGGGTGGCGTATCCGCATTCGTTATATTTTTTAGACCAAGTTTCATGTATAAAGTATTTTGATCGGAGTTACGGTTTAAAAGATATTGAATTTCAAAATTTAAATCAATTTAAAACAATTTCTAAAATTTCTTTAAATATTTAAATCAAACATTATCCATATCTTTATCCACAACAGTATTCTGATTAGAGGGACCCACATGTCATAGAGAAAGGCTATTAAAGCATTTTATTTATTTAAACAGTACAGAAGGGCCCACTTGTCATTCATAGCTAGATATAAAAACAATCTTAATTAATCAATTAACAGTGGGGTCCATGTGTCAGTCTAATATTTTTCCATTTATTCTAATACAATGAGTTATCTGGAGGGGTCCACATGTCATACACTCTGGAGGCAATTAACTTAACAACTTTTTAGCTAATTATCTGGCCTTGGGCCCACACGTCATTTGCCTAAATTAATAATAAGTGGGGAGGTTAACTCTATGTGTTAGTAGCTAATTAGGAGGGGGGGGGTTCCACGGGTCAGTGGCACAAGTCCATAGCCCGTGCACGCCGGCGACTAGTCGAACACGGAGGCGAGGATGTTGCGGCCAACTTCGGCAAGGGGGGGGGGGCACGGCGAGGGGCGCGGGGGCAACACAGGGGTGCGCGGCGGGTGGCGGGCGGCGGCGGGGGGGGGGGGGGGTGTGGCCAGGGGCGGCCGTGTGCAGGCAGAGGCAACGCGGGCTTAGGCCTTGGTCATGGCGGCCGAGCTCGAAGGCGGCGGCTACAGAGGCCAAATCGGCAGGGGGAGGGGGATTGGAAGGTGAAGCTCACAGGGGGCGTAGAAAGGCAATCCAAGGGCTCAGGGAGGCCCAGGGAGGCTTCGCCGGCGGCGAATCGGGCGTGACATCGCCGGATGCAGGGGCGAGCTCAAGGGCGGCGTGCGGTGGCCGTGGCGGGGATGAAGCTCGAAGCGGTTGTCGTGTTGTCCTCCCGTGACGTAGTAGAGCGCCAAGACGACGAAGAGGAGCATGGGGGAGCTGCCAGACACGATGCACGGGCCAGAAGTGGCCGCCGGCCACGACAATGGTGGCGGCGCGGCGACGCAGAACCCACGGGCGAGCTTGGCCCGATGCAAGAGGAGGATGGCGGTGCAAGGAAGAATTGGAAGGGGGCTAGGGTTTCAAAGTGGAGGGGGTCGGGGGCTCGGGGGGGGGGGGGGGGGCTTATCCGCTCCGGCAGCCGGCGGATGGCCGCCACGGGGTGGCCGCGCCATGGATGGCCGCCACTGTATGGTGAAAAGGGGAGAAGGAAGAAGACAAAGGGGGTGGGGTGGGCTGGGCCCGGTGGGGGTCTTATCCCACGGCGTAGGATAGGCTTTTTCTTTTTATTCCTTTTCTTTCCTTTTTATTTTTGTGTTTGTATTTTATTTGTCTAGCTATTGAATTTTGTAAAATGTGAAACTTGCAACATTAATTGTGTTACACTTTAATAGGACGCTGGAAATTTTTTGGGCATTTTATAAAATCATTTGATATTTTATCAAAATTATAAATGATTAAAATGGACCGTTTGGCTACTGTTTGAATTGTTTAAAATATTTAAATGTTATATTGAATATCCTTTATGATAGTATCTTGTTCTACTGAAGTTTAGGCATTTAACAAAATAGGTTTCACAATTTTTGGTTAGTGTTTATTTTCCACTTTTGTTTTTGATTCCAACCAAGGGACTTTTAATAGTATTCAATTTAAAGATGATCAAAGCAAGGTTAATCACTGTGATTGGCCATTAGCAATGGTAATCACTGTTGCTTGACACCGAGAGTGTTACAACTCCATCTCCTCTCCGATGACCTCCTCCTCCTCACGGTGCTCCTCCTTGACCTCCTCCTTGACCTCCTCCTCCTCACGGTGCTCCTACTCCGACGACCTCCTTCGACGACCTCCGCCTCACGATGCTCCTCTTTCGGTGACCTCCTCCTCACCGCCCCATCACGCGCAACCTGGCCGCCCTGTAGAGCCTTCCTCGTCCCCACCCTGCCCCGCGGCCACCGGCGCGACTGCCGGAGAGCGGACACCGACGAGATTTTTTTTGTTTTTTGAAATTAATAGTAGTAGCGCGGGAATAAAGAGGGCGCTGTTGCTATTTACCAGTAGCACATGGACAAGAGGGGCACTACTGCTATCAGAACTACTACTAAAAGTTAGTTGTAGCGTGCTAGTAGTAGCGCGGTGATACGTCCAAATTGCATCACTATTTTATATAGTAATTCTTTCTTATTCATTGATATATTTCATGATATGATGCTATTTTTATGTTGTTTTGGCTTATTTTACACACTTTGCAACTTTCCGGTGCCGAAGCAGCAGACACAGGATTCAGCGGTAAAAAGCGGACGCTGAGTTGCTGAAGAAAAACACCTCCAAATTACCTGAAAATCGATGGAGGCTATTTTCCAGAAGGATCATGAAGACACGCAAAAGAGCAACCAGAGGGGGGCCATAGGGTGCCCAGGCGGCCACCTGGCGCGGCCCCACCCCTGGCCTCGCTGGGAGGGCGCCTGGACCCCCGGGGCCACTCCCGCCTCCCCCCTCTGGTCTATATACCCCTCGTCGTCCAAAAACCCTAAAAAGGGGAGAGTTTCCGGAGTTCCGCCGCCGCTCCGTGGCGGAAACCTACAGAGAAGAAAAGCCATCTCTGGCGGGCAGATTCCGCCGGGGAGATCACCTCCCGGAAGGGGAGATCGTCGCCATCGTCACGGGCATCATCGAGATCATCATCAACATCATCCCCATCATCAGCACCATCTCCATCTTCATCCAATCTTGTCACAATTGCAACTCGTGTTGTAATCCGTACTATCTATCCTCTCTACTCTATCGGTGTTGATTACTACTTTGTGGTGAATGCTATTGAGTTTTGTTGGAGAAATATTATTGTGTTCAGATTGTTTATCATCTATTTATCCCCACTGATCATGATCTCTTTTATGTCTTGTGAGTAGTTACTTTAGTTCTTGAGGACATGGGAGCAGTCTAGTTGCTAGTAGTCATATGATGTTGAAGTAATATGTGTTGGTTGATATTTAAGTTGTGTTGTTATTTTCCTAGTGGTGTTGTGTGAGTCGAACACTCAACACTTCGCCTTATCAAGGACCTAGGAGAATGCATTGTGTATAAAGAATGCTTATGGTGGGTTGCCGGAGTGACAGAAACCTAAACCTCACTTTGCACGCTTTTGCACAAGGGAATAATGGATCACCGATCGTATTGCTATGGTTAGGCTTTTGCCTTAATTACTATCTTGTATTTGCGTATTCTTGCAAGGTGTTTAATCATAAGAGTGCATTCATCTTAGTCTAGAGGATGCACTAGCATAGCTCCACCCACCAAACACTTATCAACACAGTACATAGTACCGATACGGAATATGGCGAAAGCACATGACTACCTCTCCCGTGTGTCCTCAAGAACACTTTAGATTTTATAAGTTCAGTTGCTAGGCCTCTCCTTTGCTCAAAAAGGATTGCGCCACTTTTTACTATCCAGTATCTTTTACTTTGCTCGTCTTTACTTTCCTGTCGCTTATACCGAGAAAACCCCTAAAAGGTTATCTTTCAGTGCTTGCAGTTATCTCCTTATCAAAGTCACTTGCTACTTCTGCTCCTCGTTGGGTTCGACACTCTTACTTATCGAAAACACTGCAATAGATCCCTCTACGTTTAGGGTCATCATGCGGCACCGCACGCTTCTAGTAGCCATTTATGGGGCGCTACTAGTAGCGTTTTTCCTAGTAGTGAATGGTTATCACTTTTTTCCAGTTGCAATTCCACCCTTAGAAGCTAGAACACAATTGTGGACCCAACCGATTTTGTCCAAGTTGCAACTCCATCCATGATACACAACTTGAGACCCAACCTTATTTGTCCGAGATGCAAGTCTATTCTCTAGACGCAAATGAGGGCGGACCATTTTTGTCTGAGTTGCAAGCCCACTATCGTGGTCATACCAAAGGTATACCCTTAGGCAGGGGAAACCAAGGGGTACCCTAAAGCCCTTTGGTTTCCCACACACCCACCAAAAAAATAAGATCGTTAAAGAGTATAAAGCTTTATCAATCTCAGAAGCTCAATTCACAGTTTCTCCGAGTAACACGTTACTCGGAAGATAGAAACCACCTCCGAGTAGTTAGTCACTCGGAGAGCAAACAGGATCCGAGTAGTTCATTACTCGGAAAAGATGACCGGCGAGCTATTCATTACTCGGAAGATAGGAACGCAATGGACGGGAAGCATTCAAGACCGCGGGCGTTCCTCCTCCTTTATTAGCAGTAATGAGTAGACTGTTTCTTGTATTTATTACGACTTTAACCCTGTAATTAAAGACCCATTAAGCTGAGGCATTGAAGGGGCAGAGGCACACTCTATATAAGCCTCCCCCTCATCCAGTACGGGCACGCGCAACACCATTTTCCTCAACTCTTGAGCAAGAACACCCCAGTCAGTCTGGGACAGGATTAAGGTTTTTTATCTCTAAGGAGAGGCCTAACCTGTATAATTTCCCCTACGTCAACCACTCTACGTACAGATGCATTTAGCTCCTTTCATACCCCTCTCTCTATTGTCAGGATTATATCCACGACAGTTGGCGCCCACTGTGGGGCTGAGTTGATCAGCAATCGTAGAGATGGCGTTTTCTTCATCTTCCTCGTCGATTCGCGGCTCCGAGCTCATCGTTGGCGAGGTGTTTTGTTTCGGATCATTGGACTTCGTGGCTGATGACTCTGTCTGGTTGGCGGATTCACCGCTCCAGGCGCAGCTGCTACCTTCGAGAGGCAGCGTCCACTTCCGAGATGACGAATCGGGGGCTCTGCGCCTCCAACTTTCGGCTCATCATCAAGCACCAACTTCCTTATCAGTCCACCATAAGAAGAAGCGCTTGGGTCGTCCACGCGCTCATCATCACGGCAAACAAGTCAAGGTGCAGCAGGTGGCAGTCATCGACTCGGTAGAGTCAGCCCAGAGGGCCCTGGATGAGTTGATCGCAAGAGAAGGATCGTCGGCATCTCTTTTGCATCTGTTCAACTCGGCTGAAGAAGAAGGCATGGCGATCTTAGACCCTGAGCCAGATGAAGAACAGGAGGGCAGCAGCGGCGCTCCAGTCGCAGTCGCAGAGGTGTGCATGGCGGAAACTCCACCTCCTCAACCGTCACCAGCTCGGGATGGTCATGCCTGAGATGAAGCTAACAGCCCGTCCGGGGCTGGCGGTCGAGAGCCAACTCGGCGCGTGTCTGCCTTCAGAAGGATAGAACTCGGAGAATCAAGTCGGCAACCCCGGCCTCTTACTCAGGAAGAACGGGAAGAGGCAGAGGCGGCAGAGCGTCTGCTGAACACTCCCATTGATACAAGTACTCCGTAAGGACGAGGCCTGGAGGCGGCTAGGTTAACCAACCTGGCCGAGCGGGAGCGTTTGGCCGAATTGGAGAGCACCTTAAAGCGTCAGTCTCGCGAGGTCGCCCGGCTCAAGCAAAGCAAAACAAGTCGGCAGCTGCGAGGGCAAGGACGAGAACCCTTCCGAGCTATGGGAACTCCAGTAGAAAATTTCATAGCCGCAACTCGGATTGCAAACTCTCTGCAGCCCAGTGGATCGGCAGCGGAGGGAATTCCGCATTTGACGTTCTTGTTGCAAGCCGCAGTAGATCAAAACGCTGCAGTCAGTCAATCACAGTAGCGGATCCATTCCCAAGTTCCTCCCACAAGAACGTCGCAGTCGGTGCATACGCCTTATGGTGAAGCGCGGAGAAATAGGAACAATTACCCTCGGCGCAGAAATGACCCCCGAGGAGATCACCGGCAAGATCAGTACCGACACGAAGAATACCGAAGACCAGATAACTTTGAGGCTCACAGGTCTGGTCGAGCCGCTCCTCGGAGAGAAGAGTTCCATCAGCACCGAGCCGACCGTTATGCAGATGTTGAAGATGATGCTCGAAGCCATCTGGTGCAGAGCTGAGTTGATCGTGCTAGGTCCCATCGGCAGGATCAGGTTCGTCCCTCAATGGCCACAAGGCCGGTTTGCTTCAGCGAGAGAATTCGGTCTACCCCTATTCCTCCTCAATTCAGGATAGCTAAAGGAGTAGATAAGTACTGAGGCGATGCCAAACCCCAGACATGGTTAGATGATTACAGAATAGCCGTGCAAATCAGAGGGGGAGGGGATGATATAGCTATGATGCATCTGCCCCTGATACTAGAAGGCTCAGCTCAGACATGGTTAAATCAGCTCTCCCCCAGTATCATTTGGATTTGGGAAGACCTCGAGAGGGTTTTTGTCAACAACTTCGAAGGGACTTACAAGAGGCCTGGAGGGCTGACCAAGTTACAACTGTGTGTGCAAGGAAATACTAAATCCACACGGGATTATATTCAGAGATGGATCACACTTCACAACTCGGTGGAGGGAGTCTCCGAGTTCCAAGCCATACATGCTTTCAGCAAGGAGTCAAATACAGAGAGATGAGTCTCAAATTGGCAAGATCACCCCATGTTACCTCACTCGGAAGGTTGATGGAGATAGCAAATAAGTACGCCAATGGTGAAGAGTGTTGGGATTCGGAGTAGAAAACAAAAAAATTCGGCACTACGAAACCAAGTCCCAAGATTGGATCTAGATAGATGCAAACAATGGTAGCGATCTTGTTACCTTAACAACCGTTCAACGGTAGTTCTCTCGCAGCGGAAGAAGTTGATGGAGAGTTGGGGAAGCTTGACGTAGCGCAACCCCTCGAATAGATCTGATTGTTTGACTTCCCATGAACAGATCTAGAAGTCCCTCGAACGAAGATCGAACGTACAATCTCTCTACGGTTGATCCACACGTACGGTGTAGTAGATCCGGCAGGGCTCCGCCGTCCAGAGCTCGGCGCCGCCGGAGTAGAGACGAGGAAGGATCAGCCCTTCGGCGTAAGGTGGAGTTTAGATCTAATGGAGAAGAGAGAGGAGGGCAGCCCTGAGGCAAAAGAACAAACTTGTGTATCCTTGGGGGTGCTCCCCTCCTCATCTATTTATAGTGGGAGGGGAGGGGAGGCCACCTTGGAGGAGGGGGCAGCCCTAGGGGTGGCTCCCTAGGGTTTCCCTCCCCCTTGGTGGGGCGCCAAGGAAGGGGGGAGGAAGCTTCCTCCCCTAGGAGGAAGCTTCCTCCTAGGCGCCTCCCCCTCTTGGGCTCCTTTGGCCCATGTGCTCCCTCCCCACTTGGGCCTTCCAAGTGAGAGGGGGTCCATTGATATTTAATCCCTTTTATTAATGCTAAAAAAATTCTAGAATTCCCAATAAATAAATATTAAACATATTTATACCATCCCGGAACTTTTCCGGGCCTCCGGTTTTAACCGGTTTTTCTCAAAACTCTTCCCGGTACTTTACCGGTGCCCCAAAATGATTCCGGTTTTCTCTCCGATTAAATCTCAATCACTCCGAAACTTTTCCGGTGTGTTATACTCATGCTCCTATCACTCTAGTACTCAACAAATCTTCCACCCTTAAGTGTGTGACCCCATAGGTTCGGTAGAATACGGAAATGAACCAGAAACTGACTTTCTTCGGATCAATAACCAATAGCGGAGCCATGTACACCCATAATGGTTCCCGCACCTACACGAATATGAATTCGAGTGAACCTCTGGTTGACATGCCAATCCCTTTGCTTCGCGATACTTTACAAAACATGAGGTGACATTATATAGGTATCCGCATGATCAACTCATTAATCATTATACCAATTATCCTCATATCGGTTTCGTTCTTTTCTCGTTCACGTATTTCGTATCCCATGTGATCTATTCACAAAGTATCCGGCCGGATGTTGGTGGATACGTAATACCGAGAGGGCCCAAATAATATCTCTCCTGAGAAGGAGGAGAAAATCCCAACTTGAATCATCAAGTCCCTAAACATACTTTCGAGGGTGAGTGAGCAAAGCCGTTATAGCCACGCCTGTTACGGGTGGTGTTAGGACAGAGTCAAAACCCACCCTCCGGTATGTAGGTACTTAACATTCTCATGGTCTATAAGGATACATGCAAATGTCAACTCATCTCATGATTTAACTCATAATACAATGATGATGAAATCTCAAAACAAATCATACAATTGGGTCGGTTTAGCACCCTTGTTCTGGTAACAATGTGCTCCCATGTATTATCGGCATATTCAATGCCCTATGTCAGGAAAACATGACATGCATAATACATAGGTTAGTCCTAGAGGCAGACTAAGAACACTTTGTGTTTATACTCCACACCTGCATATGGGTTTTCCTTCGAAGGCAGTTAACATGCACTAGGCAAACCTCTGCATAGGCCCTTGCAGTTATAGCACAGACATATAAACATTAATAATGAACCTGGAATTATAATAATACATTTTATTATTGCCTCTAGGGCATAATTCTAAGAGTCTCCCACTTGCTCTAGAGACAATAATCTAGTTGCATGGTTTGCTCAGACCAATGGCACTTTGGTCTTCATGCTCGCTTGTGGTATAGACTTCGTCACTGCTTAACGCTTTTAGGCTCGTCTCAATCCTGCGTATCTTAATGTATCCCTTCATGCGTTATGAAGTATTTAAAGATAGGGCACTATCGTTCAACATGTTTGGACTATAGTGAGCTCTTAGCTTACTTTGCTTTGATCTTGATGCTCATATCAAAATATGGTTTGTGTATATCAAGCGTTCGAAACTATGCCAATCACTATGATGGTGTTCCTGATCCAAATACCCTCCTATGCAACTTCTAGAGTTGCCATGTTTCACGTCTACGTTGTAGGAATCCCGCTATGTGCCTTAGCTTGAAAAACAATTTTCAACATCCTATTTTGCTACTTAGCTATAGACCGATTAAAAATATTACAAATCATTATGAAACTATCTTTCATCTATTTGTAATGAACTCTTTAGTCTTCCTCATAGAACCTTTCTTCATCTGAGGTACTTCAAGAGAACTAATCAACTATTTAGATTACTTTGGTGCTTATTGCACTTTCAGGACATCCAATACCTTAGTGATTTATTTTGCTAAAATATTTATTCTCAATCACTCATATGTTATTCACATATATGATTAGAATCGTGCTCCCACTTAATTCCATATCTTATATGATTATTGATGAAATAATAACTCTTATAACTTCATCAAAAACTATTACTCTAGCTCTGTGATATTTGCTTCAACTATGGACTAATCTTTGAAGCATTCTCACTTTTACTAATATCGTATAAATCATTAAATCCTTTCAGGTTGTATCATGCATACACCCTTTGTTTAATTTTCTCAGAAGAAAAATCCATATGTCATACTTCGGAAGTATGCCGCGATTATCAGTAATTTTCCAAATGAACATTTGCATCACTACACATATTGTAGTCAACCTTTTGAGCTCTATCGGAAAACTTATTTTGCGATAAGTCGAGCGTTATCAACGATGAAGCTATCGTCTATGTTCATATCTATGAAAAACCATTCCACTCTAATGATCAGGTATCCTTAGGAGGGTTTTACCAAGTTCTCAACTTGATTTTGGTGGATGGCTTTCATTTAGTTTTTATGGTGTTTAAGCCATATAGTGGAGTTAGTGCCCGTCATGGGGTCTTGTAGTTCACAGGATTATCACACTTCAGAACTACATTGGTTCAATGTGAATTTATAAAGTTGTGTGATACAACATCAGACTTGATCATTTCATCTCTGGAACGCATTTCAGAGTTTCATCATTCCTTTTCATCAGATGTAGGAATTTCTGGTTTGGTCACAGAATTTATCTCTAGATCAAATTTCGAGTTCCATTCTGTAGAACCAAATGATTCATTGTAATCATTATCAAGCTATTAATCCTCCCACTTAATTGTTTCAAGAGAGCTATTTTCTCAAGGAAAAAGCCCATGTCCCTCGATAAACAATTTTCTCGGGTATGGTAGTGGAGGTGTTTTTCGTAACATGATGTTTCTACAATACTTATATTTGAGATCGAGTATATTCTAAATATATATCTCCGAAATTATGAAACAACAATTGGATTTCTTATCCATGCCATATTCTTATAGGGCATTGTTTCAATAGTCATATGACGGCGCTCTATTTAGTTCATAAGTGGTTTCTCTAAAGCGTTAAGAAGTATAGTGAATGGGAGTGTGGTTTAAGTACATCACCGACCTCACCATGTCATGCTGGAATTCAGGGTAGAAAACAATTTTAATTCCAATATTTCATATAGGGCTTGGTTATGCGTCAAGATACTCCGTAGCAATACGGGGTTTCGGGTGACACAAGTTTATGAACTGACTTCATACACTCAATGATGTTTGCTAAATTCTTTAACTCATTTATTTTACGATCATATCGTCAAATATTTGATCTATGTGTGATGATGATTCTCTTTGTGTTGAAACAGTTTTGAACTTATTCAAAATTTCAGATATTATGTCCTGTCTAAATATCGGTATATCTATACAAGTCATTATCACAAAGTTTTATGTAAAGTACTGTTTATTGGTTCTTCACACATCGATATGTGTTATTACCAATAGTTTACTAAAAACTTGAACAATTTATTTAATCAATGATTTTATCTATTAGAAAAACATTGCATGTGTCAAATGACTCAAAGTCAAGATATTAATGTTTTACACAACCTCTGAATCAAATTACTTTTATTTAAGATAAATCTTGATAGACGAACGCCGACGACCTTGGGTGACTTGGGCACCACTTCCAACGCGGACTTGCACTTCATTCGTTCTTCTCCTTTGAATTCTGAGAATTCTCTGTACTGATTTGCGAACCATTAGCAATCGATATGGTATCAATTATACCTATGAAGGTGAAATAATGAAATTGTCTATTAACTTAGTATAACTTATTTATATCTTTGGTGATCAGACCACTTTTCAGATCTCCCAAATACTTCTTGCAATTCCTCTTCCAGTGCCCCTTGTTCTTGCAGTAGTGACACTCATAATCTTTAGTAGGGCCATTCTTGGTCTTTACCTGAGCTTTGGTCTTACCACCGCTCTTGGCATTTCTGCCTTTGCCCTTCTTCTTGAAACTGGTAGTGTTCATCACAGCCAACACGTGGCTTGGATCCTTCTGCATAGATGCTTCCGTAGTCTTAAGCATAGCGAACAATTCATCTGTGGTCTTGTCAAGCCCATTCATGTCGTAATTCATGATAAAGCTGTTGTAAGACGGGGGGAGTGACGCAAGGAGAATGTCAGTGCCGAGTGTCATAGGGATCGCAAATCCCAGAGCACTCAGCCTCTGCGCGTACCAACATGTTTGATCACGTGCTCGCTTATGGAGCTACCTTCTTTCATCTTGCATTCCCACAACTGCTTTGTTATTTTGTAACGTTCAGTTCTAGCCTGATTCAGATACAGAGCGTTCAGTTGTGTCACCATGTCAAAAACGATGAAGTTCTCAAAACGTTTCTGGAGCTCTCTCCATGCACGTAAGCATTAAGCATTGTAATGCGGTGTGGTCATCCACTTTAGTCGCATAGACGTTATTATCGTCCTGCGATGCATCCTCAGCGGGAGCGACTGGGAGAGCTTCTTTGAGAACATAGTCCTTCTTAGCAACTTTTAGGAAAAACCCAAGATTACGGAACCAGTCCGCATAGTTGCCCCCATTTGCAGCAAGCTTCTCTTTTTCAAGCATCGGTCCTAAGCTAAAAGCATTGTTGTTGCGGGCCAGCTCTCTACAATGATATAAACAGATTGATTTAGACATGGTTCAAAATTAATTGAATTAATCTTAACAAGTTTAATCTAATGCTCCCACTAAAACCAATATCTCTCAAAATTGATCTTAGGGCAATCAAGATCCGGATCAATACACCTGCCACCGGTGTAACACTCAGCCATGGAGGAGATCAACCCGGTAGGTCTAACAAAACCAATCATAACCATTTTATGACTCTTGTATTAGTCTTTCGACACTTGTGCTCTGAGCTCAGATCTGATAAGCTAGAACGTCAAGACAACCAAGCGTTATTGTTGTGGAGACAACTCAATCCACCCGTCTCTTTGTTACCTTTCTGTTGGTACTCGTGTGACACGACGCACCTCGGGTGGCGTTTATTACAGACGGTTGCACGGTTGGGAGAGCACGAACTTCTTGATATTTTAAGAGAGATCTACCTATTAAAACAGGACTACTTGCGCATTTAAACAGACAATGAAAAGGATTAACATCATAGGCAATTTAATGTATGTGATATGGTATAGCCCTTTTCTTCAAGAAGCTCCAAGCACCATGATTTTCTTTCTTCATCTTCTTTTGGCGGAGAGCATCACCTCCACGCACCACATGTCGTCAAGCACCATGACGTATGACCATCATCTTCATGTAGATACTACAACTATTGCTAGCATCTATTCTACTAAAAGAAAATTACATGAAGTTTGGCACGTAGGCCGAATAAGTGACAATCATATGGCTCCAGCCATCATGTCGTACCATGACATTAAAGTCATGCAAATTTAACATGTACAAAGTATAATCATCTCATACAACTTTTATCATGACGAAGACTATACCACATCACATGTTCCTGCAAAAACAAGTTAGACATTCTTCTACTCATTCTTTGCATCTTTTACGTGGCTACTAGGGTTTGCATGGCAAAACGTTTTTCTAGCTACGTAACCACATAAAGCACAATCTTCAAGTTGCTAGATTAACACTCGGGGCGTATCAACCATGAGACTACAATTTAATCTCATGACCCATACTGAACAATCGTCAATACGTGTGATCCCCGTGCTAGATCAACAATATAACACGCCCCTTTTGTTACACAATTTCTCCACACCAAAAGCAAGACCCAAATCATCTTCGTGCGACCAGCATACTCATGAGCAACATAGAAGGACCCCTAGGGGCAAGATGTTTGTAACAAAATCAAGCAACACAGGAGGGATCAACTTGTGCAATTAGAGGGGAAGCAACTAGAAGATTCAATATAGATCTATTATCAAAAACCGCGGACAAAGAAAATTTTGTGCAATGCCAGTTCATCACTATGAACTCTAGATCGAACCTGCATCTATTACTAGAACTAGCTCATGATACCGCAGTTGGGATTCGGAGTAGAAAACAAAAATTTCAGCACTACGAAACCAAGTCCCAAGATTGGATCTAGATAGATGCAAACAATGGTAGCGATCTTGTTACCTTAACAACCGTTCAACGGTAGTTCTCTCGCAGCGGAAGAAGTTCATGGAGAGTTGGGGAAGCTTGACGTAGCGCAACCCCTCGAACATATCTGATCCGTTTGACTTCCCACGAACAGATCTAGAAGTCCCTCGAACGAAGATCGAACGTACGATATCTCTACGATTGATCCACATGTACGGTGTAGTAGATCCGGCAGGGCTCCGCCGTCCAGAGCTCGGCGCCGCCGGAGTAGAGAGTAGGAAGGATCATCCCTTCGGCGTAAGGTGGAGTTTAGATCTAATGGAGAAGAGAGAGGAGGGGCATCCCTGAGGCAAACGAACAAACTTGTGTATCCTTGGGGGTGCCCCCTCGTTATCTATTTATAGTGGGAGGGGAGGGGAGGCCACCTTGGAGGAGGGGGAAGCCCTAGGGGTGGCGCCCTAGGGTTTCCCTCCCCCTTGGTGGGACGCCAAGGAAGGGTTACTGGCCCAAGAAATAAATATTAAACATATTTAGACCATCCCGGAACTTTTCAAGCCCTCCAGTTTTACCCGTTTTTTCTCAAAACTCTTCCCGGTACTTTACCGGTGCCCCGAAACGATTCCGGTTTTCTCTCCGATTAAATCCCAATCACTCCGAAACTTTTCCGGTGTGTTATACTCGTGCTCCTATCACTCTAGTATTCAACAAATCTACCACCCTTAAGTGTATGACCCCATAGGTTCGGTAGAATACGAACATGAACCGGAAACTGACTTTCTTCGGATCAATAACAAATAGCGGAGCCATGGACACCCATAATGGTTCCCGCACCTACACGAATATGAATTCTAGTGAACCTCTGGTTGACATGCCAATCCCTTTTCTTCGCGATACTTTACAAAACATGAGGTGAGATTATATAGGTATCCGCATGATCAACTCATTAATCATTATACCAATTATCGTCATATCGGTTTTGTTTTTTTCTCGTTCACGTATTCCGTATCCCATGTGATCTATTCACAAAGTATCCGGCCGGATGTTGGTGGATACTGTGACGCCCCCAAAATCAACCCGGGTACAGTAAACATACACGCAGGGTACACGGCTGTGATTAGGGTGCCACGGTGAGAATATCACAGCACAACACTAAAAAAAAGGATAAACAAATATGTTACAATACCAGGGATCACGAGGATTCGAATACATAAGTCATACAAGCCATAATATCTGAGTGCAGACATAGTTAGTCAAGTTTTGCCGTAAGAAGGCTAGCACAAATCACATAAAAGATACAGATCTAAAAGGCGAGGCCTCCTGCCTGGGATCTACCGAACTACTCCTGGTCGACGGGGAACTCGACGTTGTAGTAGTCGCCTCCGGGGTACTCCTGCTCCTGGGCTCCAACGTCGACTGCAGCGGCCGATCAGGCAAAGCGAAATTGGGGAAATAAAGCAAAGGTGAGTATCTAGCATACCCGCGAGTCTTACGTCCGCTACTAAGCATTATGCAATTGTATCAACGGAAAGAAGAGGCTGTATATAGTGGACTGCAAGATAGGAATTAGAATAAGGGTAAGAAGCTAGGCCTATCGAAGACTAGCATCTTCCGACGATGTCTTGCAGCATGAGGTAAGAATCAGCCAACAGTTTATATAAAGCATAAAGTAACAATGCAGCAGAAGTTTCTGCAACATTGTATAGTAATAAGTTGTAATAATTAGCAATGCCTCCGAGTTCCCCTCCTCGACATCCCCGCGAGGAAGAAAACCCGGAAGGTGCAGGCAGAGCTCTTGGCATCTGCGGTAGCGGAGGCAGACGGGGTGCATCATAAGACGACCTTGGAGCAGGGGAAGCTGAATGGGTCACACTGGTAGGGAGCCTGATACGACGCTTCTGCGTTGCGCCCGAAGATGAGCCAACATCACGATAACGCTTCAGAGAGTTCTTGTGCTCCATCTGGGCAGTCTCGACGGTGATAGCCTTGTTCACCATGGTGGCAAAGTTGGCGAAATCATGAACGGCAAGAGCGAGCCTGAGGTCTGGATTGAGTCCACGACGGAACTTCTGCTGCCTGCGTGCATCAGTGGTGATCTCTTCTTCCGCATAGCGAGAGAGGTTGAGGAACTCGCGCTGATAGGCTTCAACAGTCATGTCGCCTTGAGTGAGGTTGCGGAATTCTTCCGCCTTACAATCCATGATCCCCTGAGGAATGTAGCGGGCGCGAAAGGAAGACTGAAATTCATCCCAAGTGATGACTTCTCCGACTGGCAGTGAACGCTTGTGGGTGCTCCACCACTGAGCAGCGGCGCCTTTCAGGTGATAGGACGCAAAGTTCACATAGTCGGCTGGATCGACATTAGCAGACTCCAGCTCGTGAGTGATGTTGCGAAGCCAGTCATCAGCATCCAACGGCTGAACAGTGTTGCGGAACATAGTGGGGTTGAGGCGGGTGAAGTCGTGCAGAGTCACGGTGGCATGCTGATGGTGGTGCCCATTCTGATTTGGCTGGGGGAACTAAGCCATGACATTCTCCATGAACTGACGGTTCAGCTCGAACTACTGCATCATCGCGGCCATGTAATCCGGCGGCGGAGGTGGGTCGTTGGCATCACGACCACGACCACGACGACCAGCCATCCTACTAGAATTTAACAAGGGTATTTCAGAGATGAATAACTTAATGAGATACCGGAATCAAGCCTGAAGTAAAGCGTCAACGAAGAGGAGGCGCGGATATATAGGAGTAGTCATATAAGACATACACATTTACACACGGAGTCAATCGAAAATCGGGCAGCGTAACGTCGTAGAAATTAAGAAAAAAGGACTCCCTAGGCGGCGCGCAGACCGCGGGAAGGATTACACGACGTGACATAGATTCCACTATGTCAATCACGCCGCAAGAAAACTGTTGGCCACATGAGTTAATGCCAGAGGACGCATGGCCTGCCCAGAATGAGAATGGGATCCGCGGTCCGAGACCTGGGGTAGAACTCCTGCGACACGACTCAATCAATGGGGAAGCACCAAAACGCCGGGTGGAATCAAGAGAACATGATCCTAATGTCAGAGTTTGTAAAACTTACCAGCAAGGATAAGAGAGCAGATTCCCAAAGCATAGGTAAGGAGAAAAGGATCCTAATACCATAGATATCACACATAGTGACATCGATGTGGGCCCGTAAGCCAAATATTAAGTTAGCAAAATAGTTTTTCAAAGTCTAGACTCAACTTCGACCAAGTAGTGGTGGGGTGGCTTCCTACAGGCAGTCGGCTCTGATACCAACTTGTGACGCCCCCAAAATCAACCCGGGTATAGTAAACATACACGCAGGGTACACGGCTGAGATTAGGGTGCCACGGTGAGAATATCACAGCACAACTCTAAACACAAAAGGACAAACAAATATGTTACAATACCAGGGATCACGAGGATCCGAATACATAAGTCATACAAGCCATAATATCTGAGTACAGACATAGTTAGTCAAGTTTTTCCTTAAGAAGGCTAGCACAAATCACATCAGAGATACAGATCGAAAAGGCGAGGCCTCCTGCCTGGGATCCATCGAACTACTCCTGGTCGACGGGGAACTCGACGTCGTAGTAGTCGCCTCCGGGGTACTCCTGCTCCTGGGATCCAACGTCGGCTGCAGCGGCCGATCAGGCAAAGCGAAAAAGGGGAAATAAAGCAAAGGTGAGTATCTAGCATACCCGCGAGTCTTACGTCCGCTACTAAGCATTATGCAATTGTATCAACGGAAAGAAGAGGCTGTATATAGTGGACTGCAAGATAGAAATCAGAATAAGGGTAAGAAGCTAGGCCTATCGAAGACTAGCATCTTCCGACGATGTCTTGCAGCATGAGGTAAGAATCAGCCAACAGTTTATATAAAGCATAAAGTAACAATGCAGCAGAAGTTGCTGCAACATTGTATAATAATAAGTTGTAATAATTAGCAATGCCTCTGAGTTCCCCTCCTCGACATATCCGCGAGGAAGAAAACCCGGAACCATACAGTTTAATAATAATAGTTTGTAGTGGTAAGATCCAGCTTCAGCATAAAGCGTCCTGTTACCGTGGACACGGCTATTCGAATAGATCAATCTTCCCTGCAGGGGTGCACTTGTGTTACACTACACGCACGGATCTCCAGGGTGGCGGGCACCTGGTTAGGGAACGCTCCACCGAGGCTATCCGACACTTCGTAGCCCATCCTTCAAACTCAACAGAGAGGTCATCCGCCGGACTATATCCTATGTATGCGGGGCTTTGGACCCTAACCCCGACGTACTCCCGCATGGTGTGAGGCTGGCCGATGAAGTTAAATCAAAGCAAATACAAATCACACTGCCGCGGCAAATAAGACAACACCACTTCCCGGCGCAGGCCGCGGTACTGCTGACGTCTGAAGAGTCGTCGGACGACACTACGAAGCAGAGGAGCCCATAACTCGTAATTCCCACGGGTAGGTAGTGCGTACATGGCATATAGCCAACTCAAGACATTCACTGAATCATTAGTCATTTTATTAACTTGCGTGACAACCGTTATCGTTGCCTCGACTTAACTGACCCGCGGACAACGACAGCAGCCAGGACCACCAGTACATCGGTGCCTGCCCTGTCGTCCCACCAAGTCTCTGCGGTCACCAACAAGGTGAACCGTCTCCTTACATTGTCTCGCGTGTGCTCCTGGAGGAGCTCGACTTTCGTTGTTTGGTAACTCTCGCGGCCAACGATCAGGGGCCAAGCACACCGGTACACTGGTCGTACCCTCCCTGTCGTCCCGTCGCAATACCTCTCAAGGGCACCGTTGGGTCGCCCGACTTCTTACTTGAAGGACAACCGTTACTCAGGTACCTAGAGCGGCTATACAGAGCCAGCAACGAGTGGAGTACAAGGATTTCTCCTTGATAGCTCACACTTGGTGGTGGCTCGGCAGAGCCGAGGTAGGGGCCTGAGGCGGTGTCTGCATTGTACCGTACCTGTGCAGTTATAATAATTGTATCCGCGTTCACTCCCCTGAGTGATCACGGCCCGCTATCTAATCCTAGATAACAATGAGCAGGGCTCACTGCTGAATATCATATATATATATATATATATTTATAGGCAGCATAGGATAAGGAAGGCACATCAAGGGGCGGCAATGACAGGTTATGCAATTGAATAGGTAAGAAACGTAGCAGCAGCAGTAACTATGCCTAGTGCAAGAAATGTACGGAAAGATAGGCGATATCTGGGGAAGAGAATGGCTCTGCTTGCCTGGAAGCTCGACGGTAGGGGTAGGGTCGTCGACGAAGTAGTCGTACTCAGCAGCGGTGTAGTCGATGACAGCAGCGGGGTAAACCGGAGATTAAGGGGGGGGGGAAGAAACAGTAAATACACAACAAGCATATACAACAGATGCATGACATGACAGATGAAATGTTAACGGTGTTCTAACGCAGTGCAATGCACGTTGCTCGGAGCGGAAATTCATCTGGGTATGAACGGCCAGCTCCGGGTGATTATCGGACAAGGTGTCCGGAGGGGGGAGATATCATGCCGAAGGTGTCGTGGACATCCGACACATGTGTGGGTGGTGTATCCGGGTTAGTTGATCTACTCCGAACAACTTTCGTGTTTGAAATAAATTCATCCGGGTACTTTAGCAGTACCGGCCAATTTATCGGACTGTCGGTCCGGAGGGGGACGGTTCGATGTTCGTTGTGTTAGAGGGGTGTGATAGACATACGGATAGCGTATTCGTATTTGATATATTTTTTTGATCAATTTTCATGTATAAAGTTTTTGAATCTGAGTTACGGTTTAAAAGTTATTCAAATTCAAAGTTTAAATCATTTAAAAAGAATTTCTGAATTTGTTTTTATTATTATTACAACATTATCCAAAACAGTGCCTGACATATGGGACCCACATGTCAGCCTCTGTATTTTCTTTAAATCTTTTTAATCAATAAAAACTGACAGTGGGGCCCAGTGGTCAGTGACACATAAGCTAATTAAATCTATTTAATTAAGTTAAGTGGCCACGGGGCCCACAGGTCAGTGTCTAAGGGGGGGGGGGGTTAACTTTTCTGTTAAGTTAACAAAGAGATTAGCCGGGGGGGGGCTGGTCAGTGCCTGTTTAGCCACTAACAGTGGACCTGACCAGGGTGGCCCACCTGGCAGCCACACCGGAGCCTTACTGGCGACTCGCCGGCGGCGAGGTTGACGGTGGCGACGCTACAGGGCACGGGAGGGGGCGCGGTTAGTCCCAATCGAACGGGGAGACGACGGGGAGCCGTCTGGTAGCGGTGGCTTGGCGGGGGGGGGGGGGGTCACCGGAGTGACGCCGGCGATGATGAAGGCGGCGGCTGCGCTCGGGCCTCGTCGAAAACGCGTCTACGGAGGGGGCTCTCGAGCATGCGCTACGGGGTGGTGTTCCTGTGAGCAAGGCGAACACGAGGACGTGCACGACACGCCAAAAGCGTGCGCCTGGCCACGGGGGCGCGTCCATCGGCGGCGAGGAGCTACGGCTCCAATGGCGCTGGAGGCTACGGCGAATGGGTGGCCACGGGAAGACTAGGAGGGGGTAGAGGAGCTCATGGCGGAGGCGTAGGGGAGGGCGGCAAGCCTGGGCGAGGCGAGGGAGGGCTCCCGGCTCGATTCCTTGCTGGACTCGATGAAGACGACGACGGTGCAGAGGTTGGACACGGTGGCGTAGGTGGTAGTGGCAGTTGGCCGCGTGCGGCCACGGCAACGGCGACGGCGGCGCTCGGGCAAATTTGCTCGGGCGAGAGAGAGGTGAGGAGGAGGGGAAAATGGAGGGGAGGGGGTGTCTACAGGGCAGGGGAGTCGCCCTTATCCACTACAGCGCTCCAGGGGAGGTGGGGACGGCCGGCAGAGCTTCCGGCCACGGTGAGCTCGCCACGGCGCCGAGGCAGGTGGGGGAGGTGATGGGGGCAGGTGGGGGAAGGGGGCTTGGGCCGACTGGGCCTCCCCTGGGGCGAGGTTTAGTTAGGTTTTTTTTTGTTTTCTTTATGTTCTTTACTTTGTGCAATTGTTTTAATTGCTTCTGTATTTTTATAAAATGTGTTAGGTGTTTGTAAATTAAAGTTATACCCCATATGAGTGATACAAAATGTTTGAGTCATTTCTAAATTCACTTGATATATTAATTAATTAATAAATGGTTAGAATGGGGTTTCTATGCTACTGTTTGATTTGTTTGGATTTTTCAGTGGCTTAATAAAATACCATAACCACATGGGCATGACCCAATGATTATTTGTGATTTAATAAAGGTGGTTGTAAATTTTTTGGACAAGTTTTATTTGCAACATTATTTTTAATATCAACAAAAGGCATTTTGGATTTGATTTGATTCAAATTTGATCATGGCAAGATTTAGCAATAGTAATTGTCATTAGCAAAAGGGTTACTGTTACAGACAACTAAGGGTGTTACAGATCCGTAATACCGAGAGGGCCCAAAGAATATCTCTCATGTGAAGGAGGAGCAAATCCCAACTTGAATCATCAAGTCCCTAAACATACTTTCGAGTGTGAGTGAGCAAAGCCGTTATAGCTACGCCTGTTATGGGTGGTGTTAGGACAGAGTCAAAACCCACCCTCCGGTATGTAGGTACTTAACATTCTCATGGTCTATAAGGATACATGCAAATGTCAACTCATCTGATGATTTAACTCATAATACAATGATGATGAAATCTCAAAGCAAATCATACAATTGGGTCGGTTTAGCACCCTTGTTCTGGTAACATTGTGATCCCATATATTATCGGCATATTCAATGCCCTATGTCAGGAAATCATGACATCCATAATACATAGGTTAGTCCTAGAGGCAGACTAAGAACACTTTGTGTTTATACTCCACGCCTGCATATGGGTTTTCCTCCGAAGGCAGTTAACATGCACTTGGCAAACCTCCGCATAGGACATTGCAGTTATAGCACAGACATATAAACATTAATAATGAACCTAGAATTATAATAATACATTCTATTATCGCCTCTAGGGCATAATTCCAACAAAGAGGAGATTCGCCAGAAGACCCAGCAGCACAGAGGAGGCCACAACTCGGCACCTAACCAGAAGCAGAAGACCAGAGGCAACAACAAGCGTAAAGCGGAAGATTCCCCAACGGATGCAGAGTTCGTCGCAGCAGAAAATGCCTCAGGGATTCATGGCAAAGGTCAGGCGCGAAAGGAGTGACAGCTGTTGGGGCACGCGGTATGCTAAGCTAGCGCGAAATGAAAAATTCTACCGCGCACAACCAAGATCACTTCTACTGGGGATGAACTACGTGATTAGGGTTTACCACTAGACGCGCAGTCACGGGAGCGGAAGGAAGTTGGCGATGCGCGTCGGCGGCTGCTCCTCGAAGCCCTCTAAACGATCCCTCGTACCGATCCCACGAACAGAGTCCCGCGATCCGATCCCGCGAACAGTTTGTCCAAGCGACGCAGGTGCGGCGCCTCCAAGGGATGCACACGTACAATGAGGAGCGCCGGGCGGCAGACTGCTAGGTCCGGCGGCTCGGCCTGGAGGTGGAGTGGCGGCTAGGGTTGTGGTCTTTCCTATCCCGTTCGTGGTTCTCCCTAACCTTTATATAGGCGCCCGTGGAATGGCCTCAACCCTTGAGGCAATCCGGACCCTCCATCCATAATCCATTCAGATCACCTCCGAATGGGCTCCTTTCCCCTTAAGCGCGCGACCCTATAGGTTCACGTACACATGGACACGTCCCGAATCACATCCGGTTCGATAGTCGATAGCGGTTCCTAGTAGAACGTGCCGACTCCCATTTATGCGTAAAATCATAAGACGAACCATTACAAAGTGTCATATGCAACATTACTTTTGCCTCACGATATATGCTGTCAAGCTCAAGGCGAGTACTTGTCACCCTTGTGATAGCTTGACCTCTGTTCTCGAAACCGTGATACAGATTCCTGAACCGGGTTAACACTTAACCCATGTCGCATGGCCGTGCTTTCTGAATCTTATCACTCGAGAGGCCCCAGAGAATATCTCTCCAAAGTGGAGGGGCAAATCCCATCTTGATCGACCATGTCTCGCGGCATGTATCATGACTCACCCGTAAGCTACCTTTATAACTACCCAATTACGGTGTAGCGTTTGATAGTCCCTAAGTGAGTCATTCCTCATTCCGAGAACATGCGAGGACCTTAGGTCCAGGTCATGGCATATACATTGTATTGAGACTAACAGATGACAATATCTCGCTGCGTCTCAAAGTGGGTCTCTGTCCAACTCAGTGATCCCATCACTAAGTCCATACTATCGGTAGCATCTCCATTCTCATGACTTGTGAAACATACTCATCAATCGAATCATATACTAGTCAAGGATATGTGTCCGCATAACCTTATCAACTAGGGACTATTAGAACAATCATCATAGAATATATAGTCTCACAAACAAGTCACATACTTATTGATACATATCAGTGATGATGTTCAAGGACAATACAAATAACTCATGAAGACATAAGGAGATAACATCATAACATGATCGCCTCTAGGGCATATATCCAACAGTCTCCCACTTGCACTAGAGTCAACCAGTTAGGCATCTAAGGCCCATGGCTCTTACGTGCGCCTCATGCTTCGGCATCGGGAGAGGCTTCGTCAAAGGATCAACAACGTTTGCATCCGTGTGTACTTTGCATACATTTATATTACCATCATCTACGAATTGTCGTATGAGATGATAACGCCTTTCTATGTGCTTGGATTTTTGGTGATGCCTTGGCTCCCTGGCCTGTGCGATGGCACCACTATTATCACAATAGAGGTCCAACGGGTTTGCCAAGTCTGGAACCACATCAAGTAGGGTAATGAAATCCCTTATCCAAACACCTTCCTTTGAAGCTTCAGAAGCTGCAAGGTACTCGGCCTCTGTTGTAGAATCACCTACCGTCTCTTGCTTGGAAATCTTCCAGCTCACTGCACCTCCGTTCAGAATGAACGCATAACCAGATTGCGAATGAAAGTCATCCTTGTTGGTTTGGAAACTAGCATCCGTGTAACCCTTTACAACGAGCTCATCCTCACCTCCATAAACTAGGAACATATCCTTAGTCCTTTTCAGGTACTTTAGGATGCTCTTAGCTGTTGTCCAGTGGCTCTCGCATGGATTAGCCTGGTATCTTCTCGTAGCGCTTAGAGCATAGGAAACATCTGGACGAGTACATACCATAGCATACATGGTAGACCCGATGGCCGAAGCATACAGAATCTTATCCATGCGTCTTTGCTCATCAGGAGTCGATGGACCCTGAGTCTTGCTTAGATGTATGCCATGTGACGCAGGCAGGAACCCTTTCTTAGCCTCATGCATGTTGAACCTTTTCAACGCCTTGTCAATATACGTACACTAGCTTAATCCAATAAGCCTCCTTGATCTATATCTATAGATATTGATTCCCAAAATGTAAGCTGCTTCTCCCAAGTCCTTCAATGCAAAACTATTTTTCAATGAGTCCTTGACAGCTTCAAGCATTGTAATGTCATTCCCAATCAGTAATATGTCATCCACATATAAGATTAGAAATACGATTGAGCTCCCACTAAACTTATTGAACACACAAGGTTCCTTTTCGTTCTCGATGAAGCCAAACGATTTGAAAACCTCTTTAAAACGAATATTCCAACTCTGAGATGCTTGCTTCAATCCATAAATGGATTTTTGAAGTTTGCATACCTTACTAGCATTCTCTGGATCGACAAAACCCTCAGGCTGTATCATATACACGTCCTCTTCTAGATTTCCATTAAGGAAAGTTATTTTGACATCCATCTGCCATATCTCATAATCTAAATAGGAAGCTATAGCTAGAATAATCCGAACTGATTTAAGCATCGCTACAGGCGAGAAGGTCTCGTTCTAGTCAATTCCTTGAACTTGTCGAAACCCCTTCGCGACAAGTCGAGCTTTATGGATTTGAACATTTCCATCCATATCAGTTTTCTTCTTAAAGATCCATTTGCACTCAATGGTTCTTGCACCATTTGGCAGATCAACCAAGTTCCAAACTTGATTGTCATCCATGGAATTTAACTCGGATCTCATGGCCTCAAGCCATAACTCGGAATCTGGATCCACCATCGCTTTCGCATATGTCAAAGGCTCATCGTTGTCCAACAACAATACATTGCTTGCATTACGCAGCCTTTCTGACCTTCATGGTGCGGGTGCTACTTCAACCACGGTTTCACTGACTGGCTTTGCCATAATGGCATCAATTGCCGTGTCCTCCCCGAGTGGTTTATCTCGAACCTCTTCGAGTTGCACCGTCCTCCCACTAGCCTTCCTAGTGAGAAACTCTTTCTCAAGGAAGGTACCATGTCGAGCGGCAAACACTTTGCCCTCTTGTCGGTTGTAGAAGTAATACCCTAAGGTTTCCCTTGGACATCCCACGAATATGCACTTATCCGATTTGGGTGCGAGCTTGTCCGACTGAAGTCGTTTGACAAACGCTTCACAACCCCAAATCTTTAGAAAAGACAAACTGTGACGCTTCCCAGTCCATATATCATATGGTGTCTTATCTACGGATTTAGATGGTACTCTGTTTAGTGTGAAAGCTGCAGTTTCTAGAGCATAACCCCAAAATGACAACGGTAGATCAGACTGACTCATCATCGATCGAACCATGTCCAACAAGGTGCGATTCCTCCGTTCCGATACACCATTTATTTGCGGCGTTCCAGGATGAGTGAGTTGTGGAACTATTCCACAACTCTTGAGATGATCATCAAACTCTTGACTCAGATATTCACCTCCACGATCTGATCGTAGAAGTTTGTTCGTCTTGCCGAGGTGATTCTCCACTTCATTCTGAAACTCCTTGAACTTTTCAAAGGTTTCCGACTTGTGCCTCATCAAGTAGATATATCCATATCTGCTCAAGTCGTCGGTGAAAGTCATGAAGTACTGGTAACCACCTCTAGCAGTCGTGCTCATTGGTCCACACACATTAGTATGTATGAGTTCCAACAAGTCGGATGCCCTCTTGCAACTCTTTGCAAAATGTGTATTGGTCATCTTACCGAGTAGGCACGATTCACATGTCTCGAATGATTCAAAATCAAACGAATTTAATAGTACATCATCATGGAGCTTCTTCATGCGCTTTTCACTAATATGACCAAGCCGACAGTGCCAAAAGTAAGTTGTATTCAGATCGTTAGGTTTAAGCCTCTTGGCATTTATATTATAGACAGATTCACCTTCAAGAGTCAAAATGAATAACCCATTCACAATGGGCGCCAAGCCATACAACATCTTATTCAAATATATAGAACAACCATTGTCCTTAATAATGAATTCATAACCTTGTCTCATCAAACATGAGGCAGAAATATTGTTTCGACTTAACGATGGAATATAATAACAAATATCAAGCTCCATTACAAATCCAGAAGGTAAATTGAGTTGCATGGTGCCGACGGCTAATGCAGCAACTCTTGCTTTATTCCCGACGCGAATGTCTACTTCTCCTCTTGCGACATCTCTACTTCTTTTTAGTCCATGCATCGAGTTGCAAATGTGAACAACCGATCCGGTATCATGTACCCAATAACTATTAGAAATATCCGCAAGATAAGTGTCTATAACATATACAACAAGTGTACTTGTAAAAGACGTACTCCCACTTCTCTTGCCCTTGCTGGCGAGCCACTTGTTGCAGTTCCTCTTCCAGTGACAATTCTCCTTGCAATAGAAGCAAATGGTCTCCACGTCAGGTCCAGGCTTAGGCGCCGGGGCTGGAGTCGGGATCACATCCTTGTCCTTTCCCTTTGCGTTAGCCTTCTTCTTGGTCCATGACTTATTGAACTTGGCCGTGTTCTGCACCATCAACATTTGATGTGTGCCCTTCTTAATGTCCTGCTCTGCTATCTTAAGCATCCCATGCAATTCAGTGGGCTTGTTTTCCATGCCATGCATATGAAAGTTCGTAATGAACGAGCTATAGCTTCGCGGAAGAGAACCCAAAATTGTACCTGTAGCTGACTCAGGAGTCAATGAATGCCCAAGACGATCAAAAGCTTGCATGTATCCCATCATTTTGATGACATGCGGTGACGAGGGGGTGACCCCACGACTCCTGCGTATGAGACTACCCGGTGCGTATGAAGACATGAGGCCCGCTAGGAAGCCACGACAGGCCCATGACTGGCCCAGCCGAGCACCGATGTAGGAGTCCGTGACTAGTATGGAAGGCATGACTTGGCGTACAAGGCAAGATTAGAACTAGGAAACTATGTTTGTAACCTAGTACGGACTCCCCGAGACCTAGCCTAGTATATATAAAGCTTGGGAGGGGAGACATCCGGATCAATCCAAAACACATCTGTTCATCTGGTCTTGCGAGAACTCGCCTTGACCTCCCCTGTAATCGCCCCCTCACGCAATAATATCGAGCAGGAAGAGCTTCTCCTGTTAGCCGACGAGTATCGTCCAACCTGTGCTTTCTCTATGACTAACCCAGGGTCCCTGACCATGGGATTTTCCGGGGCTGATCCCCGTCAATTGGCGCCGTCTGTGGGAACTACACAGGTTGGAATCACGATCTCGGCGGTCCCGCCCTGAGCAGATCAAGACTCGAAGACTAGAACCAGATCTAGCCCGCTCGAGGAATTCAAGCTCATCACAAGCATATCCATCGTCTCGTCAAGATCATCTATCCTGCAGCCGAATCAAGTCCAACACCTCGACGACCATCAGATCCATCGCCGACGGAAAAGAACTCAATGACTCAGAAGGCAAGCGCGAGGACTCCACTCGGGGAAACCACTCGAAGAGTCGTGGCGCGTGACAGACGACTCGCCCACCAGTCGACGACCCGCCACCGCCCGCGCTCCCGCCATGCGACAAGACAGCGACTCCGAAACCCAGACCGGAAAATACTACGACCCAGATCAAAGACCAGATGAATTCGCCAACTTCATCCAGAACCAATCACTCAGCGATGGGATAGAGCTCGATCCAAGATTCCACAGCCGACCAGAAGACCACTCGCAGATCTTCCAAATCTCAAGGAGAAGAAGGCACGCTGGCTCCAGTAAACTCACAGCCAAAGAGCAACTGGAAGGACCTTGCGCGATCCACTGTTTCGAAGACAGTCGGGGACACCTCAGAGCAGGCCACACCCTAGGAGATTGTCGCCTATTCACCGTACTCTCCAACAGCCTCAAGGAGGAAAAACAGCGTGAAGCCAAGCGCACTCGAAGAAGCGCGCAGTCACCAGCACCAAGCATAGAAAGGCAATACCCCACGTCCCATGGACGAATCTGCATGATCCAAGAAGGAAGACCCTCAAAAGCAAAACAGAACGCCTACACCTTGCATTCCCAAGCAGCCGAAGGCCTAAAGATAACAGAAATCTACCAACTGTGCGGCGCTGAAACCAGCATCACCTTCTTCCAGAGCGACCACCCGCCCACAGTCCCAAGGCCGGGACACGCACCCCTGGTCCTCGAAGCCCAGATCGAAGGATACGACATGGACAGAGTCTTCATGGACGGAGGCAGCAGTCTAAACATAATATTCGCCAGCACCCTACGCAAGATGTTAATCCCACAATCAGTTTGGAAGAAGTCAGGCACAACAATATACGACGTAGTTTCGGGCAAAGCAGCCACCTCCATCGGAACAATACAGCTTGATGTGATCTTCGGAAGCAAGCGCAACTTCGCAAAGCAAGCGCTCGAGTTCGAAGTGCTCGACTGGTAGTCGCAGTATCACGCCATACTCGGGCGACCAACGTTCGCACAGTTCATGGCGGTCCCACACTACGCATATCTCAAGCTCAAGATGCCAGGACCCGCAGGAATCATCACATTCAAGGGAAGCTTCACCAAATCAGACCATTGCGACCGCGATTTCCACAAAGTCTCTGACACGTTTGGAGCCCAACAACAGCTCAAAGAAATAGCTATGGTGTCGGACAAAAGCGTATTACCGCTGGCAAGCCGAAGCGAGTCAAAAGAATTCGGCCGCGATTTCAGCGTCGACAGCAACACAATCACACACCAAGTCCACCCAACAAATCCAGAAAAGACGGTCCGGGTATATGCCCACCTTCCAAAAGAGCAAGCAACTGCCCTTATAAGCTTCCTTCATGAAGAGTGGAAAATTATTGCCTGGTGCCCAGCCGACATGCCCGGAATACCGCGAGAATTTGCAGAACATGCGCTCCACATCAAGCCAAACACCAAACCAGTAAAGCAGGCATTGCGGAGATTCTCAGAGCCCAAGCGCAGAGCAATCGGGGAAGAAGTCAACCGACTACTCGACGCACGGTTCATCCGAGAGACGAAGAAAGCAAATTGGATAGCAACCCAATCCTAGTCCCTAAAAAGGACACTGATGTACTGAGGATGTGCGTCGACTATGGGCCCATCAACAAGCACTGCCCAAAAGACCACTTCCCCCTGCCAAGAATCGATCAAATAATCGACTCCACAGCAGGATGCGACCTCCTATCCTTCCTCGACGCGTACTCAGGATACAACCAGACAAGGATGAAGGAAGAAGAAGAAGATCACACCTCGTTCACCACCCCCTACGACGTATCCTGCTATCAAACAATGCCCTTTGGTCTAAACAATGCAGGAGCAACATACCAGCGAATGATGCAAGCATGCTTGAGAGACCAGATTGGCGGAAACGTCCAGGTCTATGTAGACGAGATCGTCATCACAATCAAAGAACTCGCGCCAGAAGCAGCTACAGATGATGACAATACAAATGAACCAGCGCAAGTGGAAGCAACGAGCGCAGCAGACGGAACAAGCAGCCAGGCAACCGAAGCCGAAGAACCAGCAGCACTCGAAGGCCCAGCCTGGGAAAACCTTTCCTCCGATTCTTAGTCGAAGGCACCCTACCACAAGACGTCGCAGAAGCCCGACTCATCAGTCGACGATCTAAAGCATTCACAGTAATCAACAGACAGCTCTATAAACGCAGCATCTCTCAGGTCCTCCAAAAGTGTATAGATGAAGAAGACGACAAAGCCCTACTGCTCGAGATTCACGACGACACCTGTGGACATCACGCGAGCAGTCGCACACTCGTGGCCAAGGCCTTTCGAGCAAGTTTCTACTAGCCGACCGCCATGAGAAATGCAGAGGATATCGTACGGCGTTGCATCGCTTGCCAAAATTTCGCCAGCAGGCCGCACGCCCCAGCATCAACACTCAAAACCATACCGTTGTCATGGCCATTTGCAACATGGGGACTCGACATGGTAGGCCCACTCAAGAAATCCTCAAAATTAGGATGAACACACCTATTAGTCGCAGTCGACAAGTTTACCAAATGGATCGAAGCAGTACCAATCACCAGTTCAACAGCCCTCACGGCAGTCAACTTCATCAAGTCAATCATCTTCAGATTTGGGGTACCACACAACATCATCACAGACAATGGTACAAACTTCACATCAACAGAGTTCCAAAACTTCTGTCAAGAGCTGGGCATCAAAATCAACTACGCATCAGTCGCACACCCGCAGTCCAACGACCAAGTGGAGAAAGCAAACGGCCTAGTATGCAGAGGAATAAAGAAACGACTCCTAGCACCACTAGAACAAGCCACATGCAACTGGGTAGAGGAGCTCCCCGCAGTACTATGGAGCCTGCGCACCACCCCAAACAGCTCGACCCAGTACACACCTTTCTTCCTGGTATACGGGGCAGAAGCAGTACTGCCGCGCGACCTAAAATTCGGAGCCCCCAGAATCTCAGGGTACGAAGAGGAAGAGGCAGAAGAAGCACTGCAGAACGACAAAGACATAGCAGATGAAGCTCGGGACAAATCTGCCACAAGATCTGAAGGATACCAGGACAAACTGCGCACATATCAAAGCAGTCTCCTGCGGACCAGAACATTCACTAAAGGAGACCTCGTGTGACGGCTAATACATGAGAAAGGGCACAAGCTTGCCCCACAATGGGAAGGACCGTTCATAATCTCGGAAGCCATCGGAGGAGGCGCATAGAGATTGACGAACCCCAAAACCAATGAGGACGTGGGAAACCCATGGAACGTAGCGAACCTACGCCTGTTCTACCCATAGTCCCCCAAGCATTGTCAGAGACATCGGCAGCAGCACCGATCGGCAACCCATGTAAAACTCGAAGAAATAAAATAATGCTGCCCAAGCACCTTACTCCAAAGCACTCGGGGGCTCGAGCATACAACTCCCCCCGAGAGACGCTATCCTCGCTCATGCGACTTTTACTTAAAAGCACTCGGGGCTCGAGCATACAACTCCCTCTGAGAGACGCTATCCTCGCTCATGCGACTTTTACTTAAAAGCACTCGGGGGCTCGAGCATACAACTCCCCCCGAGAGACGCTATCCTCGCTCATGCGACTTTTACTTAAAAGCACTCAGGGGCTCGAGCATACAACTCCCCCCGAGAGACGCTATCCTCGCTCATGCGACTTTTACTTAAAAGCACTCGGGGGCTCGAGCATACAACTCCCCCTGAGAGACGCTATCCTCGCTCATGCGACTTTTACTTAAAAAGCACTCGGGGGCTCGAGCATAAAACTCCCCCCGAGAGACGCTATCCTCGCTCACGCGACTTTTACTTAAAATCACTTGTACCGGGAAACTGATTCCCGCCGACGCACCAAGAGTTTTCTACAAAGAAGTAACATCAAAATATGCAAAAGATTTTTAGTCTTCACCTGATCGCAAGCGATCACCTAAAGACTCGGGGTCTACTCCCATCGGTAGCGCTGGCTCGCACCCGATCAAAACTTGGAATAATTCAAAAACAGCCACGAAAAGAGATTACCCAGCCAGACAAAAACTCATAGCCTACGCTTGATTCTACAAATCAAACATAGCCGTTGCGGTATTTGCTTTGGCCAAGTATTTTATTTGCAACTCCAAGAGAGAGCGTTATGCTCGATTGTGGGTTCAGCCCCTTGATGTCTAGCTTGAGTGACAGAAACATGAGACTAGGGGATGTGCTGTTTCCACCAGGGATAAAACAACGGTGCTTGTACCTGCGAGTGCAAGGATTGTTTACTTTACGCAAAGTTCTTTTAATGCAGTTGTCTGTTGCTTTGAGTTTACACTTTGGGTGGGATTCGCAACTTAATACCAACGAGATGTTCTGGATAGATATCTCAAGGTGGATGATTCATAGTAGATGCAGATGGATTTCGGTCTACTTACCTTGGCGTACTGCCCATTGCTTTTGAGCCCTTCCTTTCTTTGCAGCATAGTTAGCATTGCGGTGCCTTCATAATCCTGTCAATTGCCCAACTATGATTTGTTTACCTCGCTAGCACTTTTATCGTCTTTTGGGAGAGAGACATCACTAGTGAAAATCACGGGACCCCGGTCCATCTTCACATTATTGTTCACACCCTCAATTTACTTTCAGCTTTTACTTTCCTTTGCACCTTTTATCTCTTGCGTTGATCCTTTGTAAACGACAAGGCCGGAGGAATTGACAACTCCTAAGTACTCGTTGGGAGCAAAGTTATTTGTTGCTGTGTGCAGGTCCACGACAACACCCTAGTCAGGAAGAAATTTCTGGCGACGTTGACACCTACTTGTATCTCCTGAGTCCTACTGGTTCGATAACCTTGGTATCTTCACCGAGGGAAACTTGCTGCTGCACTGCATCTCAAACCTTCCACTTGGGGTAACCAACGAGGGGTGAGAATACATTAAGCAAATTTCTGGCGCCGTTGCCGGGGACTCAAGTCTACAAGATAGGTGAGTTGCACACTATCTTTTACCTTTGCTTTTTAGTCTTGTTAGTTTACCTTTCAGTTTTTTACTTTTGTGTCCTTAATAAAAAATACCAAAAATACCTGCTACTACTATGGGTTCCAATGAAAACACTAAGTTGTGTGAATTCACTAGTCACAACAACAGTGACTTTATCTGCACTCCTATTGCTCCATCTGCCACTTCAGCACCTTCTTATGAGATTAAACCTGCTCTGCTTAACCTTGTTATGAAAGATCAATTCTCAGGAGCAGGAGAAGATGCTGCCTTGCACCTAATCAACTTTATCGAGCTCTGCGACATGCAGAAGTACAAGGAAGTGGATGGAGACATCGTCAAGCTGAAGCTTTTTCCTTTCTCTTTGAGAGGAAGAGCCAAGGAGTGGCTACAATCTTTGCCCAAGAACAGTATCGATTCTTGGAGCAAATGCAAAGATGCTTTTTATAGGGAAGTACTATGCCCCTGCTAAAATTATTCAATTGCGGCGTAACATTATGAATTTCAGGCAATTGGATAATGAACACGTTGCCCAGGCTTGGGAACGTATGAAGACGCTTGTGAAGAACTGCCCCACACATGGACTGACTACCTGGATGGTTATCCAGACTTTTTATGCAGGCTTGAACTTCACCTCGCGGAACCTGTTAGATTCGGCCGCGGGAGGAACTTTTATGTCAACCACGCTTGGTGCTGCCACAAAGCTACCAGATGAGATGATGCTGAACTACTCGCAATGGCACACCAAGAGATCTCCAACCTGTAAGAAGGTAAACTCTGTCGAGGAGATCTCCTCTTTAAATGAAAAGGTTGAACTTATCATGTCTCTACTTACCAAGCAAACTTCTATTGATCCTCAAGATGTTCCTTTAAATTCTTTGGTTGCTCAGGAGCAAGTAGATGTTAATTTTGTCTCTAGAAACAACTTCAACAATAATGCTTATAGGAGTAACTTTGGTAGCAACAATCCTAGGCCTTTCCCATCCAACAACTATGGGAACAACACTTATCCTACCACCAGAAACTCCACTTCAGAACTAGAGACCTTGCTCAAAGACTTTATCACTACCCAGAAAGCCTTCAACAAGAGTGTGGAAGAGAAATTAGATATCCTCTCTTCAAAGGTAGACAACATAGCCCATGTTGTAGAGATGCTGAAGATTAGAACCTCTCCCCTCGAGGAGAGGAAGACCACTCCTATGATTGCTATCCAAGTCCAAATTAATGAACATTAGGATGTTGGGAAAACTAAAAGAGAGATGGGCTAGAGAAAAGGAGGAAGAAGAGAGAATTAAGAGCCTTCCTACCTAACACATAGTAGCCACTATCCAAGTAGTTGAGGATGTCCAAACTTCTAGCACCCATCACACCCCTAGTCCCACTGGACCTATCAATGGTGATGCTACCACCTCAACCTTAGAAGAGGAAACCTCTATGAACATAGAGGCTTTCAAACAAGTGAGCTTAAATGATATCACTACTTCCTTGGTAGATAGTAGTGACTTAGACTTTGACAACTGCACTTTACCAGAAGTTATTGGTTTCCTACACAAGATGTCTAGAGACCCCCACACTAGCACACTCAATCTCGCCTTCACAGAGAATATCACCAATGCTCTAATAAAAGTTAGGGAGGAGAAGCTTAGACTAGAAGCCTCCGTACCTAGGAAGCTATAAGATGGTTGGGATCCTATGATAAAAATTAAATTGAATAACTTCTCTTGTTATGCTCTTTGTGATGTTGGAGCAAGTACCTCTGTTATGCCCAAAAGAATGTATGATATGCTTGAATTGAAACCTTTTGATCCTTGTTATTTTGGTGTTTGTCTTGTTGATTCTTCCGTAAAGAAACCTTTGGGGAAGATCGACGATGGTCTTATCATTGTCAATGACAATTATGTTCCCGTTGATTTCACTATTATGGACATTGAGTGTGAGCCCTCTTGTCCAATTATTTTGGGACGTCCTTTTCTTCGCACAGTTGGTGCTATCATTGACATGAAAGAGGGAACTATCAAATTCCAATGCCCTCTCAAGAAAGGGATGGAACATTTCCCTAGGAAAAAGATTAAGTTACCTATTGAGTCCGTCACACGGGCTAGTTATTCTCTTGTAAAGACTTGATCTTCTGCTTTAAGCCTAGCTAATGGCTCTAAAGAAGTGCTTTCGGGAGGCATCCCGCAATGAATTTAGGTTTTTCTTTTTGCTTTTGTTCTGTTCTTAGTGTTCTTGATGATTGTTACTACTGTAGCAACATCATTGTATCTTTACTTTTCATGCTTTGTGCCAAGCTTAGCCTCAGATTGCAAGAAAGGTCAAAAGTTGGTGCTTGCCGTCCAGAAACAGATTCTGTCTGCTTGACAGAAAAATTCTCAATAAATCACACGATCATCTTTTTGATCTGAATTTTTTTCACAGCATGCTCCATAAAATTACCTTTTAGGCGTCTGTTCAAAGTTTTTTGATTTGAGTTGCATAAGTACCTCGAAAAAATTATCCTTTCTCTGTTGTTCTGTTTTTCTCAGCTTCTGCCCCGGTTTTTCTTTTCGCAGTTTTGCAATCCTTAAGCTTGCTTTTTATTTGCAAACTTTTTTGGGAAGGCAAGAGAAATAGTATCTCTTCCTGGAAATCTTTATTTGAAGTAGAGGAAAATTATTTTATTAGGGTACTAACCTCTCTAATCAGCCTACAATGAGTTATGTATGAAGGGAGTTTTCAAGTGCGCGGTGGAAGGTGATGAAAGAAGATTCAGGAGTGTCAAAAGCTCAAGCTTGGGGATGCCCATGTGCACCCCCAATAAATATTCAAGTAGACTCAAGCATCTAAGCTTGGGGATGCCCCGATGCATCCTCTTCTTCATCAACAATCATCAGTTTGTCCCTCGTTGCACTATATTTTTATCAGTTCATGCGTTATGTGCTTTGCTTGGAGCGTCTCGCTCTTTACTTTTCTAGGTTTGATTTGCTTTCTTTGCTGTAGTAACAAGTTAGACCCCAACTTAGTCTTTTGTGTGGGAGAGAAACACGCTCCTCTTGAACTAGAACTCCTCATAGGATTTGCATGCTTATTCTGTTAGCTGTGAGCTGTTATTTTTCTTTTCTTAGTTGCTGTTCTGTTTAGTTGTAGTGCTTTAGTTTTTCTAGAGCTTTTCTTTTGTCTTAGGTTGAACTTTATATAGGTTGCATGTTTTATCTTGTTAGAGAGTTTGCCTGTTGCACTGAGTTCTGTGTCTTGACTGAAACTAGGTAGCTAAAGTTGCTATTCTCTTTGTAGTACTCCCTCCGATCCATAATAAGTTTCGCACATTTTGTACTAAGCTAGTACAAACTTTGTACTAGATGAGCGACACTTATTATGGATCGGAGGGAGTAGTAACTTGCAATAGTTTTGAGGTATTGACTAGAGTAATGTTTGAACTTTTGGTGTCAAGAGCTCGAGCCTATTAGTGATAGATGTCGTATTTTGGGCAATCCGAGTGTTTTTCAAAAACCAAAAAACCCCTGTTGAGAACTCTAGCTACTAGATGGATCACTAACCTCTGGATGGTTCGAATATTAGAGTACACTCACGTACCATGAGTCGAGGATGCGCAAGGATAACCAAACCCCCATACCCCCCTCCTAGGGGTACCTGTCTCTTTGTGAACCTCCTGATTAGATTGAGAGTTACCGATAATAAGTGCATGAGTTCTTCGAACTAATGTGAGTATTCGACAGTTGACACTTCCACCCACCTATAATTTTCTAGCCTCTTCGGTACCCTGCATTGCCCTTTCTCACCTCTAGAGTTGGCGCATACTTCGCCGGTGCATCCAAACCCTTGGCATCATAAGCCTCCTTATATCTTTCCCCAAAATAGCCACCATACCTACCTACAAGGCATTTCCATAGCCTTTCTGAGATACATTGCCATGCAACATCCACCTTCTCATGACTTGATCTTCATGGCATACATGCTAATTGCTTGATCAATGAGCCGCATGCTAGTTGGGCCTTTCCCTAATCATTGCTACATGACGCGTTAGTATCATTGCATATCCTACTACCCTGGCAGAGGCATACATTTGCATCATGATAGTTAAATTTTCTTTATGTGAGTACCTTTGTAAAGTGTGAAAGATCTTCTATATTATTGTAAAATATAGAGTATTGCCCCTAATGTGAGGAAAAGATCCCAAAGAGGACAAAATCAAAAGATCCCAAAGAGGACAAATGAGAGTTAAATAGAAAGAGCCATTGAGGCCACCAAAAAAATAAAAAATAAAGAGAAAAAGAGAAAAAGAAAAAAAATAAAAAGAGAGAAGGGGGCATACTACTATTCCTTTTGAGAGATCCACACTAGTCCTTCATCTTCTATCCCTTGTACTCCATAGAGATCATCATCATGCATATAGCTATGTGGGGACCCTTCACATTATAGAACTTGGCTTGTATATTCCAATGATGAGTCTCCTCAAACGAGATCTAGGTCTTCTTGAGCAAGAAATTTAGATGCACCCCCCCTAGTTCCCTTGGAGAGCTTTTAGCTCACATGTGCATCCGTTGTATGGCAATCCCTACTCCTCACATCATATCTATCATATGGGCTTCTCTCGCCTATGATTGTCCTCATTGATGTGAGCCTTTCACACCTTTTTTTCTTCCTCCTCCACCTTCTTTCTGTTTCGCCTTTTAGGTGTCAACTTTCTTGCTCACGCTCATCCATTGCATGAGTGCTCAAAATATCGAAAGGGAGTGGATCAGTTTGACTTGTACCTGGCTAGTGGTCTGGGGACGAGTCCAGATAAGAATCCAAAGGAGACCAAGTGTGAAACTTTAGTAGATAGTTGTTCTCAACAACCTTTTTTCTCTTTCTTCCCAGTCCCTTGCTTGCACGCAAACACCATTTGGAGACATTCGAGTCACGGACAGCGAGAGCTCTTGCACCCTTTATTCTTGTGTTGCTTGTGTCAATGCTAATATAGACTCTTGCTTGTTAAGACTTGAATTGAATTGCATGATTTGATTGCTTTACTTAAAAGTCCTTATTTGGTTGTGTGGCATGTCACCACAGAAATTATGCTTGTTATCATTTACCTACTCGAGGACGAGCAGGAATTAAGCTTGGGGATGTTGATACATCCCAAACGTATCTATAATTTCTGCTTGCTCCATGCATGTTTTGTGTGACTTTGCCATGTTTTTCTTGAACTTTCATACACTTTTGAACCTATTTGGACTAACCTATTAACTCAGTGCACCCAATTGCCAGTTTCTGTTTTCTGCTGTTTTTGTATTTCAGGTTTTCCGGCCATTAAAAGTGCTCCAAAAATTCCGGGAAAAATATATAAAAAATCAGCGCAACAGAAGCTTCCGGAATCACCAAGAGAGGGAAGGGGGCCACCACCAGGCAGCCAGGAGGGCAGGTGGCGCGGCCCCACCCTGGGCCGCGCGCGGCCCCACCCTGGGCCGCGCCAGGGACCCTCCTGACTGCCGTGTGGCTCCCCTCGATGCCCCCCTTCGCCTATATTTACCCCTCGGGGTGGAAACCCCTAATATCGATCTCTTTCTCGCGAACTCCCCTCTGTACTGCCACCGCCGACGTTTCAAGATCGGGGCTTCCTGGAGAAGCTGCCCCGGCACCCTGCCGGGAGGAGGAACCCCCTCCGGGAGACCATCCATAGCCATAAACGCCTCTCGGATGTGCCGTGAGTAGTCCCCCTTGGACCATGGGTCCGTGACCAGTAGCTATGTGATGAATCTCTCCCCCCTTTGTGCTTCCACTTTCGAGTCCTCGTGAGCTGCCACACATGATCGATGCATCTATGTAATTTCTGCTGTTGCTATGCTGAGTTTGTTGGGATCTGATGGATTATGAGACTTTGTTCAGATTGTGATGAGTAATATATTTGGTTCTTCTCTTTTATATTTTGTTCTTGAGTAAATTCTTGCATGTTCTCCGTTGCGGTATTTGCTTAGGCCAAGTATTTTATTTGCAACTCCAAGAGAGAGAGTTATGCTCGATTGTGGGTTCAGCCCCTTGATGTCTAGCTTGAGTGCCAGAAACATGAGACTAGGGGATGTGTTGTTGCCACCAGGGATAAAACAACGGCGCTTGTACCTGCGGGTGCAAGGATTGTTTACTTTACGCAAAGTTCTTTTAATGCAGTTTTCTGTTGCTTTGAGTTTACACTTTGGGTGGGATTCGCAACTTAATACCAGCGAGATGTTCTGGATAGATATCTCAAGGTGGATGATTCGTAGTAGATGCAGATGGATTTCGGTCTACTTACCTTGGCGTACTGCCCATTGCTTTTGAGCCCTTCCTTTCTTTGCAGCATAGTTATCATTGCGGTGCCTTCATAATCCTGTCAATTGCCCAACTGTGATTTGTTTACCTCGCTAGCACTTTTATCGTCTTTTGGGAGAGAGACATCACTAGTGAAAATCACGGGACCCCGTTTCATCTTCACATTATTGTTCACACCCTCAATTTACTGTCAGCTTTTACTTTCCTTTGCACCTTTTATCTCTTGCGTTGATCCTTTGTAAACGACAAGGCCGGAGGAATTGACAACTCCTCTGTACTCATTGGGAGGAAATTTATTTGTTGTTGTGTGCAGGTCCACGAAAACACCCTAGTCAGGAAGCAATTTCTGGCGACGTTGCCACCTACTTGTATCTCCTGAGTCCTACTGGTTCGATAACCTTGGTATCTTCACCGAGGGAAACTTGCTGCTTCACTGCATCTCAAACCTTCCACTTGGGGTAACCAACAAGGGGCGAGAAGCCATCACATCACGACGTCAAAACCATCATTATGACGGTCCAGAAGACGCGATGGATCAAAAAATGAAGCATCATCATAGGTCATCAAAAAGCATGACAATACATATCAGGATGGCATCTCAAGAGGGACGGATCAAGATAAAAGCAGTTGGAAAAAAACCAAAAGATTCCAAAAGCCAGCTATATGTCAAAATATTCCGACTCTAAAAGTTTCTTACTCCCATCGGGAGTACCTTTATTCGAGTTCGGGTGCTCCCTCACCCAGAAGGCAAAAACGTGCTCGAGTGATCACTCGCACCAACAGAAACAACGTACTCTCAGAGTTCGGGTGCTCCCTCACCCTAAAATCAGTAAAGCATTCGAGCGACTACTCGCAAAAAATACTTAGCAATTCAACAATATGACTTACTCGCGCACTCGATGGCATTCCGAGTGGGCGCTTTCTTATTTTCTTCGCCTGAGTTCATTACAAGCTCCACAAGTGACTGCTAAATATCTCGCTTGATTGTTTATTCCAAGTGGGTGCATCGCTAATCAGGCTCCATGCCTCTACAAAAAACAATTATGCCTGGGCTGCGACACACTGTACCCAGATGCCACGCAAGCTTAGCGTGTAGGTAAGACCCCGCTGCGCAGAACGGCCGGGTCGGGACTTGCCGCAGAGCGATTTCACTCCCGACCTTTTCCATGTGCTCGCATGATAGAAAGAGCCGAGCGGACGCGCTTAGGATATGTGCTTAGACTGGCAGCAATTGATCCTATAAGACCTGCAACGGCATGACTTTGCTTGACACCGGTCGTTCCAAGTTCATGTCGATGGACGTGAGCTTGATTGGGCTACTACGGTATTTGCCACTAGCGCAATTCACCAAGGCTCGACCAGTTGACTCCTTGGGCCCTTTCAGCTTAGCAATCCCTCGAAACAGATATTGTCATGGCTCAAAACTGCCAGCGACCTGCGGCGACGTCGTGCCTACACACAATAAAGCGTTGACGAATTCGAGTCCATGCGCGAATCTTTGAGTCCCCCAGGCAGTCGGGGGCTACTGACGAGGGGGTGACCCCACGACTCCTGCGTATGAGACTACCCGGTGCGTACGAAGACAGGAGGCTCGCTAGGAAGCCACGACAGGTCCATGGCTGGCCCAGCCGAGCACCGACATAGGAGTCCGCGACTAGTATGGAAGGCATGACTTGGCGTACAAGGCAAGACTAGAACTAGCAAACTATCTTTGTAACCTAGTACGGACTCCCCGAGGCCTAACCTAGTATATAAAGGCTGGGAGGGGAGACGTACGGATCAATCCAATACACATCTGTTCATCTGGTCTTGCGAGAACTCGCCTTGACCTCCCCTGTAATCGCCCCCTCACGCAATAATATCGAGCAGGAAGAGCTTCTCCTGTTAGCCGGCGAGTATCGTCCAACCTGTGCCTTTTCTATGACTAACCCAGGGTCCCTGACCATGGGATTTGCCGGGGCTAATCCCCGTCATGCGGGCTCAGTGGATCACCCTCTTTCAGCTTGCAATCCATCAGGGATCGCCAGACGTTGAACCTTTCGGTCCTAGCCTGAACCTGAAACATGCCCTTAAGACTCTCGATCATATCGAAAGCCCTAATGTCTTCGAACTGCTGTTGCAGCTCGGGCTCCATAGAAGCCAGCATGAGGCAGCTGATCTCAGTAGACTCATCCTTGAGTTTCTGATAGGCATTCTTAGCAGCAGCGGTGGCATTATCAGCTGGTTCCTCTAGAAGCGGTTCCTCTACAACATTTTCCTTTTTATCATGCTTGAGAACAATTCTCAGATTTCTATACCAAGTGGTAAAGTTTGTTCCATTCAGTTTATCTTTCTCAAGGATGGATTTCAACGCAAAATTGGTAACTGGAGCAGGTGGTGCCATTGATCTACAACATAAAATGCAAAATACTAAGACATGTATTCATGAAGATCAATTCATATTAAACGCTTTAATAAAATTACTCCCACTAAGTTCAACATCCCTCTAGTTGACACTATGTGATTCAGGATCCGATGGGGCGAATTGGCTAGTGAGCTTTTGCTTCACTGCTAGCCGACTCGATCTACCGGTAAGCAACTCCTTGCTAATCGCATCAACCATATGACTCATGTTTGTTGATGCGCATCACATACACACCAACACCTATGCCCCGAAGCCCAAAACTGTTTTGATAGTCTCGACAAGTTAACCAAGTGCGATGCGTGTAAGTGTCCGACACAAACCCATCACGCCAAGGAGATCTAGCAGCACCCTAATTTTATAGGCCTACTACTAAACATACATGTCATGTGATGTGCAGCAATTGGGGAGGCAAATTTTACTTGACATTCTTTGAGGGATCATCCTACTTAAAATATCTACCATGTCAAAGAAGGATGCATAAAGGGATAAACTTTCACAGGCAGTTTATACAAGTGATATGGTATAGCCCCTTTATCATAGTGCATGGTGATCTCCATCTCCATGTGCGCGAACCTCCCATGGTGATCTCCATCTCCATGTACGGTTGTCCTCGTGGTGATCTCCATCGCCACACCATGGTGTCAACCGCCAAGTGTTACATAAGTTACTATGCTATTACAAACTAATAGCTATGAAAGTAAATTACATTACATGGCTCCACAAGTTGACACGCAGGTCATTAATAATATAATGAGACAACCATATGGCTCCAGCCGGTTGTCAAAACCATGACACGCAGGCCATGAATAATAACATACACAATGGGCTATACCAAATCACAATCATACCATGCAAAGCCAAGTTAGACGTTCTAACGCCGTCTAAACCTCTTTTAGCACTAGTCAAATTAGGTCTTCAAATTTTTTTTGTTTTGCATATCTTTTCATTCTGCATCATTTGGTAGGTCACGGAGCTCAATCGGAGTTCATATGACCAAGATATGGCCTCTAAAGCAAACCTGCTCACAGATTTCTGGACAGTGCAGATCATATCTACGCCGTGTCCTGATCCGTGTCCCGGATCAATCACCTAGTGATATCCGCATGCCATAGTAGGATTTACGGATCACTGTCTATCCCAATGGCGGATAACCGACCTCTAGGGATAAGTTGTGGTACAACCTAAGTAGCTCGCGCCTCGGGACAGATCATGAAATCAAGAACCTCAAACATGCAAAACCAATCTGATCTACCAACACAAGATCCGATCTACATATCTCCATATGAAATTCTATCACGAATTCAACACCATGCAGCAGAGGCTCTAATACCACTGTTGGGGCACGCGGTATGCTACGCTAGCGCGAAATTAAAACCAAGATCATTGCTACTGGGGATGAACTACGTGAGTAGGGTTTACCGACGCGCAGTCACGGCAGCGGAAGGAGAGTTGGCAATGCGCGTCGGCGGCTGCTCCTCGAATCCCTCGAACCGATCCCTCGTACCGATCCCGCGAACTGAGTCCCGCGATCCGATCCCGCGAACAGCTCGTCCAAGCGCCGCAGGTGCAGCGCCTCCAAGGGATGCGCACGTACAAGGAGGAGCGCCGGGCGGCGGACTGCTAGGTCCGGCGGCTCGGCCTGGAGGTGGAGTGGCGGCTAGGGTTGTGGACTGTCCTATCACCTTCGGGGTTCTCCCTAGACTTTATATAGGCGCCCGTGGAATGGCCTCAACCCTTGAGGCAATCCGGACCCTCCATCCATAATCCATTCGGATCACATCCGAATGGGCTCCTTTCCCCTTAAACGTGCGACCCTATAGGTTCACGTACACATGGACACGTCCCGAATCACATACGGTTCGATAGTCGGTAGTGGTTCCTAGCAGAACGTGCCAACTCCCATATATGCGTAAAGTCATAAGACGAACCATTACAAAGTGTCATATGCAACATTCCTTTTGCCTCACGATATATGCTGTCAAGCTCAAGGCGAGTACTTGTCACCCTTGAGATAGCTCGACCTCTCTTCTCGAAACCGTGATACAGATTCCTGAACCGGGTTAACACTTAACCCATGTCGCATGGCCATGCTTTCTGAATCTTATCACTCGAGAGGGCCCAGAGAATATCTCTCCAAAGTGGAGGGGAAAATCCCATCTTGATCGACCATGTCTCGCGGCATGTATCATGACTCACCCGCAAGCTACCTTTATAACTACCCAGTTACGGTGTAGCATTTGATAGTCCCTAAGTGAGTCATTCCTCATCCCGAGAACATGCGAGGACCTCAGGTCTAGGTCATGGCATATACATTGTATTGAGACTAACAGATGACAATATCTCGTTGCATCTCAAAGTGGGTATTTATCCAACTCAGTGATCCCATCACTAAGTCCATACTATCGGTAGCATCTCCATGCTCATGACTTGTGAAACATATTCATGAATCGAATCATATACTAGTCAAGGATATGTGTCCGCATAACCTTATCAACTAGGGACTATTAGAACAATCATCATAGAATATATAGTCTCACAAACAAGTCACATACTTATTGATACATATCAGTGATGATGTTCAAGGACAATACAAATAACTCATGAATACATAAGGAGTAACATCATAACATGATTGCTTCTAGGGCATATCTCCAACAGCAGCCACGCCAGAAAAAATCGTCAAACGACGATGAGGTTCTGGATCAGCCCTGTCCTCTTCACACTACCCGAGATGCTGAGAGAAAGTTGGTTCTTCCAAAGCATACAGCTCGGCAGTGTGGTCTGATCAGAAGAGCAGCCGAGAATGCGAAGACGGGACCTCAGCAAGATAAGGATACTGGCAAAAAGAAGGCAGCAAGCCCAGATCTGGACAACGAAGGATTCCCACGAGAAGATGGAGTGTTGGTCATCTTTGCAGGTCGGGAGTCGAAGAGAGTCGAAAAGATAAGGTTCAGAGAAGTCAACTCGGCAGCTCCAGCAACTCCGAGTTACATGAAGTGGGCTAACACTCCGATCACCTTTGACCAGTCGGATCACCCTCCCCACATCTCTCAACCAGGAAGGCATGCTCGGATTGTTGATTCTCTGGTAGAAACAAGGAATGGAAACTTCAGGCTCAGAGATGTTCTGATGGATGGAGGCAGCGGGATAAACATTCTATATGCCAGCACTCTGAAGAGTATGAACATTCCAATGTCCAAGCTCCACAAAAGCTATCTGGAATTTCATGGAATCATCCCGGGAAAAAAAAGGCACACTCACTCCTAATTATCTCCCTCAATGTGGTTTTTGGTACTCCGAGTAACTTCCAGAAAGAAAAGATCACCTTTGAGGTAGTGGATTTTCCGAGTGCTTATCATGCCCTACTCGGAAGACCAGCCTATCCAAAGTGTATGGCCATTCCATGTTACATCTATCTGAAACTAAAGATGCCTGTCCCACACGGCGTGATCACCATCTCGGGAGATTACAAGCAAGCTGAAGAACTGTTGCAGAAAGGATCCTTGATAGCCGAACAGCAAATGGCTGAGGTTGAGCTGGCCGAGTACAAGAAAGTTGCTGATTCGTCCGAGCTGCTGCAACCAAAGAAAACATCTTCGTTTGAGTCAGCTGGAGAAACCAAAAGGGTGCAGATACATCCCACCGATAAATAAAAGTACACCAATATTGCGACCGACTTGGATCCCAAATAGGAACTCGAGCTCATCAACTTCCTCCGTGAGAATTGGGATATCTTTGCATGGAAGCCTGCTGATATGCCTGGAGTCCCAAGGGGGTTGGCTAAGCACAAATTACATGTTGAGCCAAAAGCAAGACCAGTGAAGGATTCCCTTAGGTGCTTTTCTTCCGAGAAAAGGAAGGCCATTGGACAAGAAATAGCCAGATTATTAGCGGCCGGATTCATTAGGGAAATCTTCCACTCCGAGTGGTTAGCAAATCCTATAATGGTTCCGAAGAAAGATAAAACTTGGAGAACTTGTGTTGATTTCCGTCACATCAATAAAGTTTGTCCAAAAGACCATTTCCCCCTTCCTAGCATTGACCAGATCGTGGATTCCACATTGGGTTGCGAGGATTATGTTTCCTCGATGCGTACTCGGGTTATCATCAAATCTGATTATATGAACGAGATGAGCTTAAAACAACATTCATAACCCCATTTGGATGTTTCTGTTACATTACGATTTCATTCGGGCTTAAAAATTCAGGAGCCACATACCAACGTATGATGCAGAACTGCTTGATTTGGAAAATCAGCAGAAATTTTGAGGTCTATGTGGATGATATTGTGATCAAGTCAGCTAATGGAAGCAGTTTGCTAGCCGACCTAGCTGAAACTTTTCAGAGCCTCCGAGCCTACAATATCAAGCTTAACCCTGAGAAGTGTGTCTTCGGTGTACCAGCCGGGAAGCTACTCGGATTCATGATCTCCGAGCGTGGGATAGAAGCTAAACCGGAAACAATCGCAGCAATCCAGAACATGAAGCCACCCAAGCAGCTCCGAGATGTCCAGAAGCTGACAGGATATCTCGCAGCACTCAGCCGATTCATTTCCAGACTGGGAGAGAAAGCCCTACCTCTCTACCAGCTGATGAAAAAAATCGTAAAATTTCGTTTGGACTGAAGAAGCTCAAATGGCATTTGAAGAGCTGAAGAAGCAACTGTCAACTCGGCCAATCCTTGCAGCACCTCAAGAAAAAGAACCACTCATACTGTACATTGCAGCCACAAGCCGAGTTGTCAGCGTAGGTATAGTGGTGGAAAGAGAAGAGGAAGGAAAGGCACAAAAGGTACAAAGACATGTGTACTTCATCTCCGAGGTCCTCACACCATCCAAGTAGAGGTATACCCACTATCAGAAGCTGGCAGTGGGAATCTACTTGGCATCACAGAAGCTTGCACACTATTTCCAAGACCATTCCATCACAGTGGTATTCGAAGCTCCTCTGGCAGAGATCATGAACAACAGATATTCAACGGGCAGAATTAAAAAATGGAGTATGGATCTACTGCCCTATGACCTCCATTACCAACCCAAAAAAGCAATCAAGTCGCAAGAATTGGTGGATTTCTTGGTGATGGCAAGAGAGTGTTAATATTCTTCAAGCCCTCGTTGATTACCCCAAGTGCAGGGTGAGATATAGTGCAGCGGCAAGTTTTCCCTTGGCAAAGATACCAAGGTTTGTCTCCCGTAGGACTCCGAAGGATACAAGAAGGTGGTAAAGTGAACAATGGCGCCGAGGTTGCTAACTTCACCTGGACCTGCACACAGATATAAATAACTTTGCTCCCAACGAGTACAGAGGAGTTGCCAATTCCTCCGGCCTTGCCGTTTACAAAGGATCAACGCAAGAGATAATGATAGTGGCAAGTGAAAGTAAAGACGGAAAGTAAATTGAGGGTGTAAAAAATGATATGAAGATGGACCAAGGTCACGTGATTTTCACTAGTGATGTCTCTCTCCCAAAAGACGATAAAAGTGCTAGCGAGGTAAACAAATCACAGTTGAGCAATTGACAGGATTATGAAGGCACCGCAATGCTAACTATGCTGCAAAGAAAGGAAGGGCTCAAAAGCAATGGGCAGTATGCCAAGGTAAGTAGACCGAAATCCATCTGCATCTACTACGAATCATCCAGCTTGAGATATCTATCCAGAACATCTCGCTGGTATTAAGTTGCGAATCCCACCCAAAGTGTAAATCCCAAGCAATAGACAACTGCATTAAAAGAACTTTGTGTAAAGTAAACAATCCTTGCATCTGCGGATACAAGCACCATTGTTTTGTCCCTGGTGGCAACAACACATCCCCTAGTCTCATGTTTCTGTCACTCAAGCTAGACATCAAGGGGAAAAACCCACAATCAAGCATAACGCTCCCTCTTGGAGTTGCAACAAATCACTTGGCCAAAGTAAAATACGGCAACGGAGAACATGCAAGAATTTACTCAAGAACAAATTATAAAAGAGAAGAACCAAATATATTACTCATCACAATCTGAACATAGTCTCATAATCCATCAGATCCCAACAAACTCAGCATAGCAATAACAAAAAATTACAAAGGTTCCTCGATCATGTGAGGTAGCTCACGAGGTCTCGAAAGTGGAGGCACAAAGAGGGGAGAGATAGATCACATAGCTACTGGTCACGGACCCATGGTCCAAAGGAAACTACTCACGGTACATACGGGAGGCGTCCATGGCTATGGATGGTCTCCCGGAGGGGGTAGCTTCTCCCGGCAGGGTGTCGGAGCAGCTTCTCCAGGAAGCCCCGATCTAGAAACGGCGGCGGCGGCGGTACAGAGGCGAGATCGCGAAAGAGGAGTTCTTTTTAGGAGTTTCCGTCACAGGGGGTAAATATAGGCAAAGGGGGGCACCGAGAGGGGCCACAGGGCAGCCAAGAGGCTCCCTGCCGCGGCCTAGTGTGGGGCCGCGTCAGGGACCCTTCTGGAGTCCCTGTGGTGGCCCCCTTACCTCCTTTGGTGTTTCCGGAAGCTTCCGTGTCACTGATTTTTTTATCTGATTTTTCCGGATTTTTTGGAGCACTTTTAATGGCCGGAAAACCTGAAATACAAAAACAATAGAAAACAACAACTGGCAGCTGGGTGCACTGGGTTAATAGATTAGTCCAAATATGCTCAAAAGTGTATGAAAGTTCAATAAAAACATGGCAAAGTCACACAAAACATGCATGGAGCAAGCAGAAATTATAGATACGTTTGGGACGTATCAACGTCCCCAAGCTTAATTCCTGCTCGTCCTCGAGTAGGTAAATGATAACAAGCATAATTTCTGTGGTGACATGCCACACAAACATAAAAGGACTTTTAAGTCAAGCAATCAAAGCATGAAATTCAATTCAAGTCTTAACAAGCAAGAGTCTATATTAGCATTGACACAAGCAACAAAAGAACAAAAGGTGCAAGAGCTCTCGCTGTCCGTGAGTCGAATGTCTCCAGATGGTGTTTGCGTGCAAGCAGGGGATAGGTAAATACGAGAGAAAAAGTTAATTGTTGAGAACAACTATCTACTAAAGTTTCACACTTAGTCTCCTTTGGATTCTTATCTTGACTCGTCCCCAGACCACTAGTCAGTTACAACTCAAACTGATCCACTCCCTTTCGATATTTTGAGCACTCATGCAATGGATGAGCGTGAGCAAGAAATTTGACACCTAAAAGGAGAAACAGAAAGAAGGTGGAGGAGGAAGACAAAAAGGTGTGAAAGGATCACATCAATGAGGACAATCATAGGCGAGAGAAGGCCATATGATAGATATGATGTGAGGAGTAGGGATTGGCATGCAACGGATGCACATGTGAGCTAAAAGCTCTCCAATGAAATTAGTGGGGTTGCATCAAACTTGCTTGCTCAATAAGACCTAGAGCTCGTTTGAGGAGGCTCATCATTTGAATATACAAGCCAAGTTCTATAGTGTGAAGGTCCCCACATAGCTATATGCATGATGATGATCTCTATGGAGTACAAGGGATAGAGGATGAAGTACTAGTGTGGATATCTCAAAAGGAATAGTAGTGTGCCCCCTTCTCTCTTTTTATTTCGTTTTTTTCTATATATATTTTTTATTTTTTTGGTGGCCTCAATTGCTCTTTCTATTTAACTCTCATTTGTCCTCTTTGGGGTCTTTTGATTTTGTCCTCTTTGGGATCTTTTCCTCACTTCAGGGGCAACACTCTATATTTTACAAGAATATAGGAGATCTTTCACACTTTACAATGGTACTCACATAAAGAAGATATAACTATCATGATGCAAATGTATGACATGAAGATCAAGTCATGAGAAGATGGATGCATGAGAATATGGATGTTGCATGGCAATGTATCTCGGAAAGGCTATGGAAATGCCTTGTAGGTAGGTATGGTGGCTGTTTTGAGGAAAGATATAAGGAGGCTTATGATGACAGTGCGTATCATGCCAAGGGTTTGGATGCACCGGCGAAGTATGCACCAACTCTCAAGATGAGAAAGGGCAATGCACGGTACCGAAGAGGCTAGAAAAAGGATAGGTGGGTGGAAGTGTCAACTTTCGAATACTCACATTAGTCCGAAGAACTCATGCACTTATTATCGGTAACTCTCAATCTATTCAGGAGGTTCACAAAGAGACAAGTACCCCGAGGAGGAGTGTATGGGGGTTTGGTTATCCTTGCGCATCCTCGACTCATGGTACGTGAGTGTACTCTAATATTCGAACCCTCCAGTGGTTAGTGATCCATCTAGTAGCTAGAGTTCTCAACAGGGGTTTTGGTTTTTGAAAAACACACGGATTGCCCAAAATATGACATCTATCACTAATATGCTCGAGCTCTTGACACCAAAAGTTCAAACATTACTCTAGTCAATACCTCAAAACTTTTGCAAGTTACTACTACAAGGAGAACAACAACTTCAACTACCTACTTCTAGTCAAGACACAAAACTCAGTGCAACAGGCAAACTCTCTAACAAGATAAAACATGCAACCTATATAAAGTTCAACCTAAAACAAAAGAAAAGCTCTAGAAAAACTAAAGCACTACAACTAAACAGAGCAGCAGCTAAGAAAAGAAAAAGAACAACTCACAGCTAAAAGAATAAGCAAGAAAATCCTATGAGGAGTTCTAATTCAAGCGGAGCGTGTAACTCTCCCACACAAAAGAGTAAGTAAGCTGGGATCTAACTTGTTACTACAGCAAACAAAGCAAAAATAAACCTAGAAAAGTAAAGAGCGAGACGCTCCAAGAATAGCACATAGCGCATGAAGTGATAAAAATATAGTGCAACGAGAGACGAACTGATAATTGTTGATGAAGAGGGGGATGCACGGGGGCATCCCCAAGCTTAGACGCTTGAGTCTCCTTGAATATTTATTGGGGGTGCACATGGGCATCCCCAAGCTTGAGCGTTTGACACTCCAAGATCTTCTTTCATCATCTTCCATCGCGCACTTGAAAACTCCCTTCATACATAACTCATTGTAGACTGATTAGAGAGGTTAGTACCATATTAAAATAAAAATTTTCTCCAATGGAAATAAAGATAACCTTGAAGAGCTACTGTTTTCCAAGATTGCCAAAAAGTTTTTGCAAAGAAAAATCAAGCTTAAGGTTTGCAAAAGTGAAGAGAGACAAAACGTGGCAGAATCTATGAAAAACAGAACATCAGGTAGAAACGAATTTTTTAGGGATACTTCTGAAACTAAAAAAAAACTCAGAACATACGAAAGTTTCGTAATTGTATAGAGCACGCTGTGTAAAAAATTCAGCTCAAAAAGATGAACTGGGATTTTTCCATGTTTTTCTAGTCACGAGGACAGAATCTGTTTTCTGGACAGCATGTCACAACTTTCACTTCCCTTGTCGTATGAGGCTCTAAAAGGCACAAAGCTTGAAAAGTAAAGATACAATGATGCTACAGTAGTAACAATCATCAAGACCACTAAAAACATAAGAAAAGCAAAAAGAAAAACCTAAATTCGTTGCGGGCTGCCTCCCGAAAGAGCTTCTTTAAAGTCATTAGCTAGGCTTAATGCAAAAGATCAAGTTGTATCCATTGAACCATCATCAAGATCATCAAAAATCTCTTCAATAGCAGAACTAATTTTAATAGGTTTCTCAAATAAAGGACGAATGAAAATGCTTCTTGAAATAAAATCAAAAGGAGGGAAATCAATTGTAGTTTCATTAAAGTTAAAGATAGGTGTTTCCTCCAAAGTTTTCACCGTTTCAACTCTCTTGGCTACGGGTGTGTGTGCTTTAGCTCGAGGAACCTTGGGGACGTAAACGAACTTAGGTTCCTTCTTTGCAGGAGTTTCATCCTTTTTGGTTTTGATTGAGGAAAAGGTAGTTCCTAGAGTTTCAATAACTTCCTCAATCTTTTCTATCCTAGAAGACTTCTCATCAAGGGATTTGATAGTCTCCATAGTTTTGATAATTTTCTGCATGGAGTTATCTAACCTATTGAAATTCCCTTGAATCTTACAATCCAACTCATTCACCCTATCGATACTTGGCATCTCTAGCTCTATTTTTTCAAGTTTTCTCATAATGTGAGCTAAAGTAATGTCCTCCTTAATACTATCAACTGGGAGACTTCCAACAAGATTTTCAATAACATTAAGGGCTTCCCAAACTGGGGCCTCTACGAAGTTCCACTGATAGAAGTGTCTAAAAGAAACCTATTCCAAGAAGTGATCCCAACATAAAAAATTTCTAAGCAAGATAGTAGTGGATTGCTTCTTGCTGGCTCTTTTTTGAGAATCATTAATTCTATACCAAGCATCTTTCAAACTTTCTCCACCTCTTTGAGTAAAGGTAAGTACTTCTGCCTCCACAAAGGCAAAAGGACCAGCCATAGTGGTAACTACTGACAAGGTAACAGGTATTTTTGGTATTTTTGATCAGGGATACAAAGGTAAAAACTGAAAGGTAAACTAACAAGACTAAAAAGCAAAGATAAAACATAGTGTGCAACTCCCCTATCTTGTAGGTTGGAGTCCCCGGCAACGGCGCCAGAAAACTTGCTGATGGAAAGAGAGTGTTAATACTCTTCAAGCCCTCGTTGATTACCCCAAGTGCAGGGTGAGATATAGTGCAGCGGCAAGTTTTCCCTTGGCAAAGATACCAAGGTTTGTCTCCCGTAGGACTCCGAAGGATACAAGAAGGTGGTAAAGTGAACAATGGCGCCGAGGTTGCTAACTTCACCTGGACCTGCACACAGATAAAAATAACTTTGCTCCCAACGAGTACAGAGGAGTTGTCAATTCCTCCGGCCTTGCCGTTTACAAAGGATCAACGCAAGAGATAATGATAGTGGAAACTGAAAGTAAAGACGGAAAGTAAATTGAGGGTGTAAACAATGATATGAAGATGGACCAAGGTCACGTGATTTTCACTAGTGATGTCTCTCTCCCAAAAGACGATAAAAGTGCTAGCGAGGTAAACAAATCACACTTGGGCAATTGACATGATTATGAAGTCACCGCAATGCTAACTATGCTGCAAAGAAAGGAAGGGCTCAAAAGAAATGGGCAGTACGCTAAGGTAAGTAGACCGAAATCCATCTGCATCTACTACGAATCATCCACCTTGAGATATCTATCCGGAACATCTCGCTGGTATTAAGTTGTGAATCCCACCCAAAGTGTAAATCCAAAGCAACAGACAACTGCATTAAAAGAACTTTGCGTAAAGTAAACAATCCTTGCATCCGCGGATACAAGCACCATTGTTTTATCCCTGGTGGCAATAACACATCCCCTAGTCTCATGTTTCTGTCACTCAAGCTAGACATCAAGGGGCTGAACCCACAATCAAGCATAACACTCCCTCTTGGAGTTGCAACAAATCACTTGGCCAAAGTAAAATACGGCAACGGAGAACATTCAAGAATTTACTCAAGAACAAAATATAAAAGAGAAGAACCAAATATATTACTCATCACAATCTGAACATAGTCTCATAATCCATCAGATCCCAACAAACTCAGCATAGCAACAGCAGAAAATTACAAAGGTTCCTCGATCATGTGAGGCAGCTCACGAGGTCTCGAAAGTGGAGGCACAAAGAGGGGAGAGATAGATCACATAGCTACTGGTCACGGACCCATGGTCCAAAGGAAACTACTCACGGTACATACGGGAGGCGTCCATGGCTGTGGATGGTCTCTCGGAGGGGGTAGCTTCTCCCGGCAGGGTGCCGGAGCAGCTTCTCCAGGCAGCCCCGATCTAAAAACGGCGACGGCTGTGGTACAGAGGCGAGATCGCGAAAGAGGGGTTCTTTTTAGGGGTTTCCGTCACGGGGGGTAAATATAGGCGAAGGGGGCACCGAGAGGGGCCACAGGGCAGCCAGGAGGCTCCCTGGCGCGGCCCCACCCTTCTGGAGTCCCTGTGGTGGCCCCCCTTCCCTCCTTTGGTGTTTCCGGAAGCTTCCGTGTCGCTGATTTTTTATCTGATTTTTACGGATTTTTTGGAGCACTTTTAATGGTCGGAAAACCTGAAATACAAAAACAGCAGAAAACAGCAACTGGCAGCTGGGTGCACTGGGTTAATAGATTAGTCCAAATATGCTTAAAAGTGTATGAAAGTTCAAGCAAAACATGGCAAAGTCACACAAAACATGCATGGAGCAAGCAGAAATTATATATACGTTTGGGACGTATCACTTGGCCGAGTGGATTGAGGTCCAAAACCCTCCACAGCCAACACCAGAGCATTGGACAATGTTTTTTGATGGATCCAAGATGCTGAATGGAGCAGGAGCATGGGTGGTACTAGTTTCACCAAGGAAAGATGAGATGAGATATGTCCTCCAAATACATTTCCCAGCAACAAATAACGAGGCCGAGTATGAAGCCCTTTTGTATGGCTTGAGAATGGCTATTTCACTCGGAATCAGGACGCTGATGGTATTCGGAGATTCAGACTTGGTGATAAACCAAGTAATGAAGGAATGGGACATTTAGAGTCTAGCTATGACAACTTACTCCGTAGTATTGAGAAAATTGGAGAAATTTTTTGATGGGCTAGAGCTCCATCATATTCCAAGGATTCAGAATCAGGCAGCAGATGACCTAGCCAAGCTGGGCTCTACTCGGAGTCAGATCCCATCTGGAATTTATTTGGAGCACATGCATTCTCCAACAGTCAAGGAAGATCCTTTCCTGGAGGCAGATCTATATATGATGCCTGACAAAAACATATCCAACAAGGAGGATATACCTGCAGTAATTGACATGGTTTTTGATGTGGAGGTCATTTCCCCCGAATGGACACTCCCAATCTTAGCTTATTTGCAAAAGCAAGAATTGCCAGATGATGAGATAGAGGCTAAAGAGATTGTCCGCAAATCGAAATCCTACTCGGTGATCAATGGAGAGTTGTACAGAAACAGCATTACTCAGCTTCCCCAGCGATGCATCTCCGAGGACGAAGGCCGATGTATCCTGCAAGACATCCGTGCGGACGACTGTGGCCACCACGCCTCAAGTCGGACACTGGTGGCAAAAAAAATTCGAGAAGGTTTCTTATGGCCTCAGGCCCTCAGCGATGCTCGATATATTGTGGACCACTGCGAAGGATGTCAATTCTATGCCAATCAACCACACAAACCAGCTTCCGAGATGAAGACAATCCCCCTAGCCTGGCCATTCGCAGTATGGGGGATGGATATGATTGGACCACTGAGAACAAGCAAATATGGTTTCACCCACATCCTAGTCGCAGTGGATAAGTTCACCAAATGGATAAAGGCAAAACCCATCAAATCCCTCGACTCAGCCACAGCAGTCAGCTTTATACAAGGCATTATACACCGTTTCGGCGTGCCACATGGCATCATCACAGACAATGGGTCAAATTTCAAGTCGGCTGAATTCAAGAAATTCTGTTGGAGCAAGGGAATCCAGGTCAATTTTTCCTCAGTAGCACACCCACAATCCAATGGCCAAGTTGAGAGAGAAAATGGGTTAATACTCAAAGGAATAAAACCCCGGCTCCTTACGAAACTGAAGGAAGCGGCAGGTGCCTGGGTTGACAAGATTCCTTCGGTCCTATGGGGATTTTGGACAACTCCCAATCGCTCCACTCGGTCAACCCCTTTCTTCCTCGTTTATGGGTCAGAGGCGGTTCTCCTGAGTGATCGCAAGCACAATGCCCCCGTGTAAGCCAGTACACTGAAGCTGAAGCCGAAGCTGCACGACAAGATGGTGTTGATCTCTTGGAAGAGGAGCGGAACTTAGCTCTCACCCACTCAGCATATCAGCAAGACCTACGCCGATATCACGACCGACATGTCCGAGCTCGCTCATTCCAAGAAGGTGTCATGGTACTGCGAATCAAGCAAACCTCGGATCACAAATTAGCTCCCCCATGGGAAGGGCCCTATGTCATCTCCAGGGTACTGCGCAGTGGGGCTTATCGGTTATACGATGTAACTAATAATATAGAGGAGCCTCATGCATAGAACGTCGAGTTGTTGCGACGTTTCTATGCATGAGCTCGGTTGTAAGACTTGAATAAAATATATTTCGGCACAAACAACGTGTCTTGTCCAATCTCTGTATTTAGCAATTTTTTCCAATCAGGTTTTCATCCGAGCTGTGCGCAGCTCGGACGAGAACTTAGAAATTTTTCCTAAGTATTCACCAAGTCTTAGGAGACTTGGGGGCTACTTAATGTTCTAAAAATTAGGTTTTCATCCGAGCTGTGCGCAGCTCGGACGAGAACTTAGAATTTTTTTCTAAGTATTCTCCAAGTCTCAGGAGACTTGGGGGCTGCTTAATGTTCTAAAATCAGGTTTTCATCCGAGCTGTGCGCAGCTCGGATGAGAACTTAGACCTAAGTATTCACCAAGTCTCAGGAGACTTGGGGGCTGCTTAATGTTCTAAAATTAGGTTTTCATCCGAGCTGTGCGCATCTCGGACGAGAACTTAGAAAATTTTCCTAAGTATTCACCAAGTCTCAGAAGACTTGGGGGCTGCTTAATGTTCTAAAATCAAGTTTTCATCCGAGTTGTGCGCAGCTCGGACGAGAACTTAGAAAAATTTCCTGAGTAGTCACCAAGTCTCAGGAGACATGGGGGCTTCTTAATGTTCTAAAATTAGGTTTTCATCCGAGCTGTGTGCAGCTCGGACGAAAACTTAGAAAATTTTCCTAAGTATTCACCAAGTCTCAGGAGACATGGGGGCTGCTTAATGTTCTAAAATCAGGTTTTCATCCGAGCTATGCGCAGCTCGGACGACAACTTAGAAAATTTTCCTAAGTATTCACCAAGGCTCAGGAGGTTTTGGGAGCACAACATCATCTGCATTGAGGACCTTGTTCACGAGATCTTGAATGGTGGCCCACACTTCAAAGAGGCAAACAACTTCCTTTGGCCATTCAGGCTGAAGGCACTGCTTGGCGGCCTGAAGAAGAAGAGGAACCACTACGTTGAGGATGATGATGCCGGTAACCATGAGAACTACATCAATCGGCTCGTTAAAAGAATGAACTAGGTTGATGACCTCCTTCATAATACCCAGTGTTGGACGGATAAACCTGCTTTACATCAGGAAGAGGATGATGAGTTCCTAATACAACCATTTCAGAAGTACACATAGATAAGCTTAAGAAAAAGTATGTCTAGTGCCCAGGGCAAAACATCGATGGCGAAATTCATTACAGATCCACTTGGCATCCCGAGGCAAATATAAATAAGTTTTTGCGACGCTCCACACTAATTGAGCTCGCTCATTCCTCACCAGCTTCGTCTGACTCGCTCGCTACGCCAGTTGACTCCACGAAGAAGTCTAGGTCAGGCATCAGCGCAATCCGACTGGCGGTCTCGGCATATCGAGAAAGGAAGGAGGTGCAGCTTTGACCCTCTTTAGGATCACCACCACCAACCCTCTGAAGATTATGGACTCGCTCCGTAAAATTGGCTTTCGTCAGGGCCAGTGCATAGTTCGCACCACTCCGCGCCGCAGACCATTTCCAGCGCGCCAACTGCTGAGGAGCTTCTTGTAGGATGGGCACGACGGTATCCATCTTCACTCTGCTTCCCTCGCCAGGAGATAGCCTGCTCTTCAGAGCAAGGGTAGCACCCATGACCTCTTCTGCAAATCACTTCCCTTAGCGTACCTCATGGTCAGCAGCCCCCGAGCCAAGGCAAACTCCGTGGTCACTGGCATGTAATTATCCTTCTTCATCATCCCAGCAAACTCGGCCATTCGGGCTTTCTCGGCTTTTGGGTCGGTCCCATATGCTGCACCAACAAAAGATTAGCATATGATAGAGGGGCATGATACCAATCATTCTTAACAGACCTGTCACACAACTCACCAGACAAAGTATTGTTGAAGACAGCAAACCGCCCAGCGCAATATTCCTCAGCTGCTCTCACCGCTTTCCGAGTTGTCTCCAGCTCGGCCTTATGCTTTTCTTCTTCCTTGGTGCTGATACGTTCCAAACGTATCTATAATTTCTGTTTGCTCCATGCATAATTTGTGTGACTTTGCCATGTTTTGATTGAACTTTCACACACTTTTTATCATCTTTGGACTAACATATTAACTCAGTGCACCCAGTTGCCAGTTCCTGTTTTCTGCTGTTTTTGTATTTCAGGTTTTCCGACCATTAAAAGTAACAAATAAATCCCAGAAAAATTATATAAAAAAATCAGCAACCCGAAAGCTTCCCGAATCACCAAGGAAGGGGGTGGACCCACCAGGGCCCTAGGAGGGTCACTGGCGCGGCCCCACCCTAAGCCGCGCCAGGATGCCTCATGGATGACCTGTGGCTCCTCGCAGTGCCCCATTTGGCCTATATTTACCCCCCGTGACGGAAACCCCTAATATCGATCCGCTATTCCTGTTCTCCTCTCTGTTCCACCGCCGCCGCCGTTTCAAGATCGGGGCTGCCAGGAGAAGCTGCCTCGGCACCCTGCCGGAAGGAGGAATCCCCTCCGGCAGACCATCCATCACCATGGATGCCTCCCGGATGTCTTGTGAGTAGTCCCCCTTGGACCATGGGTACATGACCGGTAGCTATGTGATGTTCTCCTCCCCTATTTGTGCTTCCACTTTCGAGACCTCGTGAGCTGCCTCACATGATCGAGGCATCTTTGTAATTTCTGTGCTGCTATGCTGAGTTTGCTGGGATCTGATGGATTATGAGATTATGTTCAGATTGTGATGAGTAATCTATTTGGTTCTCTTTTATATTTATGTTCTTTAGTAAATTCTTGCATGTTCTCCATTGCCGTATTTTACTTTGGCCAAGTGATTTGTTGCAACTCCAAGAGGGAGCGTTATGCTTGATTTTGGGTTAAGCCCCCTGATGTCTAGCTTGAGTGACAGAAACATGAGACTAGGGGATGTGCTATTGCCACCAGGGATAAAACAACGGTGCTTGGACTTGCGGGTGCAAGGATTGTTTAATTTACGCATAGTTCTTTTCATGCAGTTGTCTGTTGCTTTGAGTTTACACTTTGGGTGGGATTCTGGATAGATATCTCAAGGTGGATGATTCATAGTAGATGCAGATGGATTTCGGTCTATTTACCTTGGCGCACTGCCCATTACTTTTGAGCCTCTTCCTTTCTTTTGTAGCATAGTTAGCATTGCCGTGCATTTATAATCCTGTCAATTTCCCGGCTGTGATTTGTTTACCTCGCCGGCACTTTTATCGTCTTTTGGGAGAGAGACATCACTAGTGAACGTCATGGGACCCCAGTCCATATTTACACCATTGTTTACATCTTCAATTTACTTCAGTCTTTACTGTCAGTTGCCACTATTATTATCTCTTGCGTTGATCCTTTGTAAACAGCAAGGCCGGAGGAATTGACAACTCCTCTGTACTCGTTGGGAGCAAACTTATTGGTTGTGTGTGCAAGTCCAGGCGAAGTTAGCAACCTCGGCGCCACTGTTCACTTTACCACCTTCTTGTATCTCTGCGAGTCCTATGGGAGACAAACCCTATCCTCTACATAGGGGAAATCTTCTGCTACGCTACATCTTACCTTCCACTTGGGGTCACCAACGAGAAGGGAGAGAGCTATCCTCCTCACCGTATCAGGTGCGCAGCTCGGTCAACTTCTCCAAATCGGAATCAAGCTTCGCGATGCTGGCCTCGTTCTCTTTCACTACACGGAAATATAACAAAGGACGTATATGTGATACGACCGGAATGTTTTGTCGATTCAAAGGATGCTAAAATAGATGCAAGCCTTGGATATCCAGTGATGGACTGAAGCTAGCACAATGGAGTTGGAATTTTCGTTATTATTAAATTGCCAAAAGAGTTTGTTTTCATCGGGAATAAACGAAGATGCTTGAATGTTCAAGAAAGTAAGTGGGAGCTGAATGATATTTCTAAAACCTTATGTAGATGACATATTGATGATTAGAAATGATATAAAATTCTTGACATGAATAAGGACTTCATTGGAAATAGTTTTCAGTTGAAGAACTTGGGCTAATATAGCATTAGTATTGAGCACAGTGATCTATGAAAATAGTAAGTGCCTGATCATGCTAAAGCCAACACTACATATTGACATGATACTAAAGTAGTTTAGTATGAAACGCCAAGAAACATGTTCTTGCCGAGGTCATGGTGAAAAGTTGTTTGCAAAAATCGTTGTTTATAAACACAGATAATCAAAACACATGAATTTAATTCCACTCACATGTGTGTTTGGATTAATCTTGTACACCATAATATGTAAAACAACCACATTTGTCCAGTGCTCCAAAAGGTTGTGAGCAAGATACCAAAGTGATCAAGATGTTGATCATTGGACAAATAGTGAAAAGTTAAACTTATGAAAGATAAGATATGTTTCTCGAAAAAATGGAGAGAATGAAGAGCTCGTTGTAATGAGTTAAACCAGCTGAATTTTTGATGTAAACAGTTACACCAATTCAGTCTTCATACTTACTGCGACCGATTTTCGATTTTAATTGGGATTATGTGTTTCACACGTAAGGGTGGCACAGTATGGAGGAACTGTGTTAAGTTAGATACTATGGCGAATTCTATAACAGAGGCTAAGTATACTGTTTCTTAAAGAAGTAACAAGGGAGGGTATTTTGAATCATCGGTTCATTTATGAACGTGTTATGGTTTCCTAGATGTTTGAAGCTCATGGAACATTGATGAATGATTTCATAACTTATTCTAAGGAACCAAGGTCCTGCCAAATGATTCAAACATATACAAAGCTAAACTGATAAAATTAGTGAATTTTATGATAGCGTGAAAACGCGAAGATATGCAAGATACAAACGGGCCTGAAACGTCAGATCCGATGATGAAGTCTATACCACAAATGAAGCATGTATTACACCGGTATGCCATAGGTGTAAAGTGCTCAAGCACTGATAATATTATCGACTCTAGTGCAAGTGGGAGACTGTTGGAAATATGCCCTAGAGGCAATAATAAAATGTTATTATATATATTTCCACGTTTGTAATTAATGTTTATATTTCTGTGCTATAATTGCAATGACCCTGACTATGAGATTCAGAAGAAAACTCACTTGCATGTGTGGAAATGTAAACACCAAGAGTTCCTGGTTTAGCCTCTAAGACCAGCTCATGTGCTAACTGATGATTACGTTTTCTTAATCATGGACATTGTTCTTGTAACAAGGATGTCAGTAGCAATGGGAACATATTGTTAGCAGAACAATGATGTTGAACCGACCCCAGTATTGAATGATATACTTAGAGATCACATCGTAACAACGTTATAAGTCATATCATGAAATTTTATCATATACGTAATTCCTTAGACCATGAGAGTATCAAGTTGCTTCACACAGGAAGATGTGCTTTGGTTCTTAGATGAATCTTCCCGTTACTGGGAAGTAGTAAAATAAGTTCTGGGTACATTGGATAGTGTGTCTAGTAACCGTGATAGTTCAAGTTGGGATTTTCTCCTTCATGATGAAGAAGATATTCACTTTGGGCCCACTCGGTATGACGGTATCCATTATAGTCTGGCCAGACACATTGTGATTCAGTCACGGGGATATCGGAATACGATAACGAGGAAAAGGGACAAACGAGCAAAGAGGATAACGAGTGGCTTGTGTTCAAGAAGTTGTTACACATGGGTGCCAAACTTCTCTCCTCTGACTTTGTCATATATCACGAAGCAAAGGGAATGGTACATGAATAAACATAATGGTTCACTCGAAGTTTCTTCGTGTATGTGCGGGAGTCAACATGGCTGTCCATGGCTCCGCTGTTGATTATTGGCTATTGACAAAAGGCTGTTGACCTATGTCCATAAGATGTTCTGAGTCATGTCCGTATTATACCGAACCTATTGGGTCACACACTTAACGAGCAGTAGTCTATTAGAATGCTGGAATGGTAGAAGGTTTAGTGGAAGCAAAGCAGAATAGTTCATACGGGTACCGGAAGTAGTTCCGGGGATTTATGGAATAGTTCATAAGGGCACCAGAAGTAGTTCTAGGTATTTAAGGATATGTCCGGATCACTCTGGAGTAGTCCCAGGTGGTACCGGAACATATGAGAATGGTACTGGGGAAGTCCTGGATCAACCGGAATAGTTTCCGGATAATCGCTGGGCGTCCCGACAACCTTCGCGGTCATCGGGTGGCTTAAACTGTAACTCGGATGGTCTTGGAAACTATCCGGATGGCTCCGGAATGTCCGAGAACGGCCCCAAAAGGTCCTGGAAGTGCTCCAGAAGGTTCCGGGATGTCCCGAAACGATTCCCGAAGGTCCCGGAAGGTCCTGGAAGGTCCTGGAAGGTTCCAGAAGTTTCCGGGCAGTACCACCCACTACCCCACGCCCCTAGCCTTGGGGGTCAATCCACCTAGGCTGCCCTGGCCGGCCAAGGAGGTGGGGGCGCACCAAGGGGAGGGAATCCTCCTCTAGGTGGGAATACCAAAATGCAAATATGGCAGGTTTCCGGTGGGAAAGTGTGGGAAGGTTTGGGAGTCCAAGTTGGACTCCCCACCCCCCTTATTTCGGCCAAGGGCCCTTCTGGCCACCTATATAATGAGGGGAAGGGGTGGGGGCGCAGCACACTTGATCCCCAAGGCCTATGCGCCACCCTCCCTCCCTCTAAACCCCGTTTGATGGGGATCAACCCCGGCAAATCCCATGGTCAGGGACCCTGGGTTAGTCATGAGATGCACAGATTGGACGATAGCTCGTCAGCAAATAGGAAGGCTCGCTCCTGCTCGATATTATTGATGGGGGAGATGCGATTATAGTGGAGGCCAAGGCTGGAGCGCTCAAGGCTAGGGTTACAGGTGATATTAGATGTGTTTGGCGTCGCCCCTCCTAGCCCTTATATACCGGGCTTGGTCTCGGGGAGTTCATCTACGTTTACAGGTAAGATTTCCTAACCCTAGCTTGCTCTGTACAGCAGGTCTTCGCACCTTCCTTGTGAGTCGCGGACTCCTACGTCGGTGCCAACTAGTGGGCCGAGGCTGTATCTTCATGGGCCTTCTGCCTTCATGGACACCAGGTAGGCTCATTCGTAGGAGTCGTGGGGTCACCCCCTCGTCAGTAGCCCCCGAGTGCCTGGGGGACTCGGAGAGTCGCGCAGGGACTCGAGTACATTCATTTGTCGGTTATTGGTATGTGCGGTTCATCCGCGGGTCGCTCGCAGTCTGGTGGCCATGACAAAACCTGTTTCGAGGGATGCTAAGCTGAAAGGGCCCAAGGAGTCGACGGGTCGAGCCTTGGTGAATTGCACTAGGGAAAATACCACAGTTGCCCAATCAAACCCACGTCCCTCGACGTGAGCTTGGAACACTGGTGTCGAGCAAAATTCCGGCCGCTTCAGGTCTTACGGTGTTCATTTGCCGCCAGTAATGTGTACAGCCTAAGGCGCGTCAGCCCGGCTTTTCTATCATGCGCAGCGCATGGGAAAGGTTGGGAGTGAAATCGCTCTTCTGCAGGTCCCAGCCCGGTCGTACTTCGCAGCGGGGTCTTACCTACACACTAATCTTGCGTGGCATCTGGGCACAGTGTATCGTGTTCCAGGAATGTGTGTTTTTGAGGCGCGGAGCCTTATAGCATTGCACCCGCTTGGAACAAAACATCAAGCGAGCTGTTCACTCATTCACCCGAGGAGCTTTGTTTCGAGTGCTTAGTCGGGGGGTTTTTCGCGAGTAATCACTCGGATGCCGTTTCGGCTCTTGAGGTGAGGGAGCACCTGAGACTCTTAGCGCCGCATGGTCTTGGCGAATGCATGTTTGTCTTACGTCGGGTTGAGGGAGCACTCGAGACTCTCATAAGTGCCAGTGGTCACTCGAGCACATGGCTGACCTTTAGGGTGAGGGAGCACCCGGGACTCTTATGATGTACTCTCCCGATGGGAGTAAGATATTTTTCTTTCCTTATGGAAAAGATCTGAGAGATTGAATCTCGGGGCCTTGATGTCTGTTTGGTTTTCTTTGCCGATTGTCAGGGATAGCGATGCCTCTGTTTGATCGCTGTCAGGGATGCTCTGCCAGTGAACCGTCAAGTCTTCAGGACCGGTCATAATAATGGCCGCTGTGGTGTGTGGCACGCGCCGGTTGAGTTTCCCATACGCGCGTTGGAAACGCGCGTGAATTGACGCGTCTTGCGTACAGTGCATCCCGTGGGAAAGCATCTTCGTCTTGGAGTCCGAGACGGCTGGGACGTTTGGTCTTTGAATTAATTGTTGCTGTCGTCTTGGCTTCTCTGTGCTTTGAGGATTATTGTTCTATAAATAAGCCTTTCTTTTCCACGCCTCTATCCAACTCGCTGCTTTGCCTCTTCCTTCATCTCTTGTTCCGCTCATGGTTCCCAGGCGAGGTGTTGGTCGTGGCCGTGTTCGTCATGGCCGTGGTGGCCGCACACCACGCTCATGCCGTGGTGGTCGCCATGGTACGGCGCCAGTGCCTTCCTCCTCTCCCTTGGAGGAGGGATTCTGGCGCTATGATTTTCTTTTACGTGTTCGTGGACAAAGTGCCAATCGCATCCTTCTTCCCTCAGTTTTTTCCGCCATTGTCTCTGAGCGTGGCTTGGATGGCTTGCTTCTGCATCTTCAAGGGAGCTGTCGATCTCCTTCTTATGTTGACTTGGAGGTTGATAGCTCTCGCTTGATTTTTCTTGGCTTTGGTTGGAGTTTGTTTGCTCGGCGGTTGAATTTGCGAGATGGCGATATGCTCAGCTGTCATTTTGACGGCGAAAGCACTGCCGCGCATTCGATCCGAGTGGCAATAGCATGGATCCGCATGGGCAGGAGTCGAGCAGCAACAGCTCCACAAAGTCGAGGAGTCCTTCGCCGGCGTCTTCGACTGCTTCTTCCTCCAGGGACTCGTCTGGTGCTAGTGGTGATCCGTCTTTCAACTGCTTCCACCTCTGGCTCTGACGAAGACCTCGATGTCAAGCCACCGATTAAACGAGCGCGGCAGGCGACCTTGTAGAACTGGAGGCAGCGGCGTCATCTTCTCCGGCAGCTTGGGCGGAGCTGGAGAAGAAGCTAGAGGAGCAGGAGAAGAAGCTGGTGGAGCATCGTCTCCAATGTCTCCGCAAATAAGTCGAGCTTCACCTTTTGTTATGTCATTGACATCATGAGCCTGCTGCTTCATCTCCTCCTTTGTCTGTGATGATGCTCTTGTACTAGAGTCGATTACCCCTCCTGGGCACACATGTAGAAGTCATAATTCCTTGGGTGATTCCCTCTTGTAACAGGAGCTGCCTTCTATCCAAATGTAGTTAAGTCCTTTTTGTACTGAAGACGATCCTTATGATGTAAACTGTGCTTGATCCTTTTCCATGGAACTTTATATTTTCTATGGCACTGAGAGTTGTGTTCGAGTCCTTTGCGGCCGAGAGCTGTCTTCGAGTCCGTCTTTACACTGTGGGTTCTATCGGGTGCGCGACAGCGCTCCCGATGGGAGTATCCCCTGAGGCTATGCTTGAGTCGAAGGGTCGAGCGTAGGCTGAAATTTGTTTCCTTTGTCGTTAGTTTCTGTCTTTTATCGGGTGCGCGGCAGCGCTCCCGATGGGAGTAGCCCCCGAGTCTTTAGGTGATCGTTGGCGATCGGGTGAAGACTAAATGAGCCTGTGTTCTGTGCTTCCTCCAAAGTTTCTTCAGAGTACTTGGGTGCTCCATCTTATTGTGGCCATGTTTTTCGAGCCTTGTTTTCAGCAGGTGGGGCTAGCCGGGTATTGTTTGCTTGAGCGTTTTTTAAGCTTCAGACTGCACGAACGGTCTTCGGGAGGCGATGGTCCTCGAGCTCCCGAGTGCTTGAATGCAGTGGTCGCGTGGGTGGCGATAGCGTCCTTCGGGTGGGAGTTGTACTCGAGACCCCGAGTGCTTTTGATAAAGATCGCGTTGCTCGGGGGGATTTTTCTCTTAAACCCCCGAGCGCTTTGGTTAAGATCGCGTAGGCGATAGCGTTCCTCGGGGGGATTTTGCTCTTAAGCCCCCGGGTGCTTTGGTTAAGATCGCGTAGGCGATAGCGTCTCTCGGGGGGATTTTATTCTTAAGCCCCCGAGTGCTTTGGTTAAGATCGCGTAGGCGATAGCGTCTCTCGGGGGGATTTTATTCTTAATCCCCCGAGTGCTTTGATTAAGATCGCGTAGGCGATAGCGTTGCTCGGGGGGATTTACTCTTAAGCCCCCGAGTGCTTTGATTAAGATCGCATAGGCGATAGCGTTGCTCGGGGGGATTTTACTCTTAAGCCCCCGAGTGCTTTGAGATGGCAGTATTTGGGCAACATTTATTTTATTGCGGTCAAGCGGTTTCATGAGTTGCCAGTCATGTCCGACCGATAGGGGCTATGGATAGAACAGTCGCAGGTTTTCTACGTTCCATGGGTTGCCCACGTCCTCGTCTGTCTTCGGGTTCCTCAGCCTGTAGGCGCCACCTCCGATGACTTCTGAAATTATGAATGGTCCTTCCCATTGAGAGGCAAGTTTATGGACCTTCTCTTGTATTAGTCGTAGGACTAGGTCACCTTTCTTGAAGGTTCTAGTGCGCAATCGACTGCTTTGGTAGGTACGTAGTTTGTCCTGGTACCCCTCTGATTTTGCCAGGGATGCGTCTCTTGCTTCGTCGGCCGTATCATTTTCATCTTGTAGTGCTTCTTCTGCTTCTTCTTCTTCGTATCCAGTGACCGAGGTGCTCCGAACTTGAGATCATGTGGTAGGACTGCCTCTGCCCCGTACACCATGAAGAAGGGTGTGTACTGGGTCGCGGTGGTTGGTGTAGTACGTAGGCTCCATAGGACCGCGGGGAGTTCTTCTACCCAGTTGCCGGCGGCTTTCTCGAGTGGTGAGAGGATCCGTTTCTTGATTCCCCCGCATACAAGGCCATTTGCTTTTTCCACCTGGCCGTTGGACTGCGGGTGCGCGACTGATGCATAATTAATTTTGATGCCCAATTCTTCGCAGAAGTTCTGGAACTCTGTGGCTGTGAATTTCGGGCCGTTGTCCGTGATGATGTTGTGTGGTACTCCGAATCTGAAGATGATCAACTTGATGAAGTTGACAGTCGTGAGGGCTGTGGAGCTGGTGATGGACACTGCTTCGATCCATTTAGTGAACTTGTCGACTGCGACGAGCAGGTGTGTCCTTCCGCCCTTTGATGATTTCTTGAGTGGGCCCAACATGTCAAGTCCCCAGGTGGCGAACGACCAGGATAGTGGTATGGTCTTGAGCTCTGATGTGGGAGTGTGTGGCCTGTTGGCAAATTTCTGGCAAGCGACACAACGTCTCACGATTTCCTTTGCGTTTTTCATGGTTGTGGGCCAGTAGAACCCAGCTCGGAATGCTTTGGACACGAGCACTCGACTGCTTGCGTGGTGCCCGCAGGTGCCTTCGTGGATTTCGAGCAGTAGGGATTTGCCGTCTTCTTCGTCGATGCACCTTTGGAGTATCTGGGTGATGTTGCGCTTGTATAGTTGTCTGTTGATCACCGTGAATGCCTTGGATCGTCGGATGATGCGTCATGCTTCGGCCACGTCTTGTGGTAGAGTGCTTTCGATTAGGAATCGGAGGAACGGTTTTGTCCAGACGGGTCCTTCGAGCTCTGTCGGAGCTGTGCTGTCAGATGTACTGGTGCTTGTGCCTTCTGATGGGGTTGCTGCTGCCACCTGCGTCATTTCTGTTGCGTCTTCGCCTTCCATGACTGCTTCAGGTGTTGCTGCCTATACCTTGATGGATCTCCGACTGATGCTTTCAAGAAAAACGCCGGGTGGTACAGGCCCCCGGGTCGAACCGATGTTTGCGAGCTCGTCAGCTTATGTGTTGTTGTCCCTGGTGATGTAGTTGAGCTCGCAACCGTCGAAACTTCCTTCGAGTTCGTTGTAGAGCTTTTGGTAGGCCGCCATGTTGTCGGATATTGCATTGCAGTTTCTCATCGTCTGCTGGACGACGAGATTGGAGTCCCCGTAAATTATGAGGCGAGTGGCTCCGCATGTTTTGGCCATGTGCATGCCATGGAGGAGTGCCTCGTATTCTGCTTCGTTGTTGGAGGCGTGACTGAAGTTGATCTGGAGGACATATTTCAGTTTTGTTCCTTTAGGGGAGATGAGCACGACTCCTGCCCCAGCTCCTTGTTGTCTCTTGGACCCATCGAAGAACATTGACCATGAGCTTGATAGGTCTGGAGGGCCTGGCGTCTGAACCTCTGTCCACTCGACCAGGAAATCTGGGAGTACTTGGGCTTTGATGGCTGTTGGATGCTTGAACTGCAGGTCCCGTGGGCTGAGCTCAATGTTCCACTCAGCGACTCGCCCGGTTGCTCCAGGGTTGTTGAGTATGTCGGCGAGTGGTGCGCTGCTCACGGTTGTGATGGGGTGCTCGTCGAAGTAGTGGGACACCTTTCTTGAGGTCATGACGATGGCCAGTAGTAGCTTCTGATAGTGCGGGTACCGCTGCTGGGATTTGGTCAGGAGCATGCTGAGGTAGTAGATTGGTCTCTGGATGCTCTAGACCTTGCCTTCTTCTGCGTGTTCGACGACGAGCGATGTACTTACTACACTGCTACGTGCTGTCACGTAGAGGTATAGCTTCTCTCGTTCCTTGGGTACCGCCAGGATTGGTGGGGTCGAGAGTGTCTTTTTCAGGTCCGCGAATGCTTGGCGGGCTTCCTCCGTCCACTTGAATTTCTCACCTTTCCTGACCAACTGATAGACAGGCAGCGTGTGTTCTCCCAGCCTGCTGATGAAGCGGCTTAGGGCTGCGAGTTTTTCGGTGAGCTGCTGTACTCCTTTGACGTCGGTTGGTTCTTGCATGCGGGTGATGGCTTGGACTTTCTCAGGGTTTGCCTCGATTCCTCGGGCAGAGACCATATAGCCAAGCAGCTTTCCCGCCGATACGCCGAATGCGCACTTCTTTGGGTAGAGTATGATTCTGTATTTGTTGAGTGTTGCGAAGGTTTCGCGCAGGTCGTCGAGTAGTGTGGCTGCTTTGTAGGTCTTGATGACGATGTCGTCCACGTAGACTTGCACGTTTCTTCCTATTTTCTCCTTCAGGCAGGCCTGCATCATTCGTTGGTAAGTGGCGCCTGCGTTTTTGAGTCCGAAGGGCATGGTTTTGTAGCAGAATACGCCATAGGGGGTGATGAACGATGTGTGCTCTTCATCTTCTTCCTTCATCCTGATCTGGTTGTATCCTGAGTAGGCGTCGAGAAAGGAAAGTAGATCGCACCCTGCTGTTGAGTCGATTATCTGATCGATTCTAGGGAGGGGGAAGTGATCCTTCGGGCAATGCTTGTTGACTGGTCCGTAGTCGACACACATGCGCAGCACGGTCGTGTCTTTCTTGGGAACCATCACTGGGTTGGCTATCCAGGTGGCTTTCTTCGTTTCTCGGATGAACTGAGCGTCGAGTAACCGGTTGACTTCCTCTCTGATTGCTCTGCGCTTGGGCTCCGAGAATCGTCTCAGCGCTTGCTTCACCGGCTTCGTGTTTTGCTTGATGCGTAGGGCGTGTTCCGCGAATTCGCGTGGTATCCCAGGCATGTCGGCTGGGCACCAGGCGAATATTTCCCACTCGTCTCAAAGGAAAGCGACGAGAGCCGTCGCCTGCTCCTCTGGTAGGTGGGCGTACACGCGGACTGTTTTGTCCGGGTCCATCGGGTGCACTTGGTGAGTGACTGTGTCGCTGTCGATGCTGAATTCGCGTCCGTACTCCCTGGATTCGCTTCGGCTCACCAATGGGAAGGTACTCTTGTCCGTCACCATGGCTATTTCTTTGAGTTCTTGTTTGGCTCCGAATGTGTCGGAGATTCTGTGGAAGTCATGATCACATTGATCTGATTTGACGAAGCTTCCGTTGATCGTGAGGACTCCTGATGATCCTGGCATCTTGAGCTTGAGGTAGGCGTAGTGTGGGACCGCTATGAATTGCGCGAATGCTGGCCGTCCCAGTATGGCATGATACTGCGATTGCCAGTCGAGTACCTCGAACTCGAGGACGTGCTTTGCGAAGTTACGCCGGTTGCCAAAGACGACTTCGAGTTCGATGACTCCGAGGGATGTGGCTGCTTCTCCTGGGACTACCCCGTGCAACTCGGTGCTTGATTTTCTCCACATTGATCGTGGGAACAACATATTTTGCAGGGTGCTGGCGAAGATGATGTTCATGTTGCTGCCTCCGTCCATGAAGACCCTATCCATGTCGTATCCTCCCATTTGTGCATCGAGCACTAGGGGTGCATGCCCCGGTCTTGGGACTGCGGGTGGATGGTCGTCCTGTGAGAACGTGATGCTGGTCCCCGTGTCATGCAATTGGTAGACTTCGACTATGTTTATGCTGTCGGCTGCTCTGGCCTGCAGGGTTTGGGCGTCGCGTTGTGCTTGCGGTACTCTTCCTTCTTGGATCATGAGCACTTGTGCTTGCGACGGGCTGTGACGTCCTTCCGGGTTTGAGGTCGGCGATTGCTCGGGTCGTTGGTTGCGTCTGTCTTCTTTCCGCTTCTCCTTCTTGAGGTCGTCGGCTAGCTCGTTGAACAGGCGGCAGTCTCTCAAAGTGTGACCTGACCTGACGCGTCCCCAATCCTCCTCGAAGCTGTGGATCGTGCAGGGTCCTGCTAGTTGTTCTCTGGACGTGAGTTTGCTAGATCCGGCATGCCTCTTCCTTCTTGAGATTCTGAAGATCTGCTCGTGATCCTTCGGGTGCACGTGGAAGCGAGGATCGATTTCGATTCCTCGACTCATGTCTTGGTTCTTGATGAGGTTTGCGAATTCATCCGGCCTTCGATCTAGGTCGTAGTACTCGCCAACAGGTGTCTCGGAGTGTCGTCGAGTGGTCGTCGGTTGCGCGACTGCGTGATGTGGCTCGTTCATTGGGGCCCTGCCGTAGTTATCCCATGCGCGCCTTTTGGGCCATCGATTCCTTCTGCCTTGGCGGTGATTCTGCTGATCGCTAGATTCGATCTCGTAGTCACTGTCTTGATGTGCGGCGGGTGCCCGGGCGGTGGTGGGTTGTCGGAAGATTTGCGAGTCCTCCGCTGCGCGTCGCAGTTCGTTGAGTGGGATCCCTTCGTAGAGGCCCCTCGCCGTTCTTCTGGGTCGTCGACTCCTACGGCGCTGGCGCTGTGCTTGGCTGTCACCGTAGTATCGGTCCTGGCGTGACTGTAGCTCGAGTAGTCTTGATGGGGTGGCGGAGATGTCCGCCGTGATCTTGAATCCTTTGAGTGGGCTAGGTCTGGATCTTGCCCTTGAGTTGTAGCTTGCTGAAGATGGGACCGCCGAGATCGTGATCCCAACCTGCGTAGTTCCCACAGACGGCGCCAATTGACGGGAATCAACCCCGGAAAATCCCATGGTCAGGGACCCTGGGTTAGTCATGAGAGGCACAGGTTGGACGATAGCTCGTCGGCAAACAGGGAGGCTCGCTCCTGCTCGATATTATTGATTGGGGAGATGCGATTACAATGGAGGCCAAGGTCGGAGCGCTCAAGACTAGGGTTACAGATGAGATTGGATGTCTTTGGTGTCGCCCCTCCTAGCCCTTATATACCGGGTTAGTTCTCGGGGAGTTCATCTACGTGTACAGGTAAACTTTCCTAACCCTAGCTTGCTCCGTACGGCAGATCTTCGCACCTTCCTTGTGAGTCGAGGACTCCTACGTCGGTGCCAACTAGCGGGACGAGGCCGTATCTTCATGGGCTTTCTGCCTTCATGGACACCAGGTAGGCTCATCCGTAGGAGTCGTGGGGTCACCCCCTCGTCACTCGCCATCGTGGACATGATCTCAGCTCATCGTCATTGTCGTAGCACGTCGCCGTCTTCGTCGTCGTCGCATCTCACTGTCACCGTCATCGCCGCAGCTAACCACCATAGACATGGTCTCAGTTCGTCGCTGTCACCGCAGCTCGCCGGCGCCGTCATTGCGCGACCCATCCCCGGTGTCGCAACTCTTCGCCATCGTCGTCACAACACATAGATGTCGTCGCAGCTCGCCATCGCCGTCATCGCCGCAGCCCATCGCCGGTGTCGCAACTCTCCGTCGTCGTCGTCGCAACACATAGACATCGTCGCAGCTCACCGTCATCGACACATGTCGCCGCCGTCAACGTTGCAACACATCATCATTGTCGCACCTCACCGTCATCGACACAGTTCGCCATCGTCGCCGGCTTTAAGCGTTCTCCTACATCATCATATGGCATATAGCTTCGTGTTGCAATGTTGCACGTTCAACCACAACATCATTGATCATATAACTTTATCGGATGCTACGAGGAAGCACCAGTTGTTGCAAGGCGTGATTGCTCTGTGCGGCACCATGCAGGTACGTAGTACTATGATCATGCGCTCAAAGTACTAGTATCGGCCGTAGGCACACAAACGAGTCTAAGGGAGTTAAATACAACGCCCGCCCGTTCGTGCGCAGTAAACCCATATGGACACGTGATTGGCTATTTTTGATGAAGGCGGCGGATGGATGAGTGTAATCATCCGGTTTACGATAACGCTATGTTTGGATGTCTGTATTGAAGGGCTCCGTATTGAACTGGATGGAATACCAATTCAATAAGGAAATTGAAACGGAAAGGAATACGAAATCGCTTGTTTGGCTGTTCATTGATTTGTCTCATGGAATCACAGTGAGGTTTCAATACTAAATCGTGTTTGGATGGCAACTCTGGAATTGCTTAGTTATATGATGAATTAACAAAAAAACATTCATATTAGCTGACCAAGTCTGCGCCCGTAACCTCTACTTCAGTTGTCTGCCCGTCAAGTTTAATGCAGGGTAGCGAACAGGACACACATCATAGGAGATAGCATGGGCGCTTACAGCCTAGCGCATCGTCAGCCGCGGTGCTCGTCTGCTCGCTGCTTTGCTGGCTCCTGTTCGTGGAGGTGCTGGGTAGCGGCAGCGGGGGTGTTTCTTGAAGGCCGTCCAGCCCAAGAAACGAGGGCAACAATGGAGGTCCCTGTTCCTCTCCTCCATGGACATCGAGGGATTCATTGGAGGCCGGCAAGCGTGAAGGTACTCTTGTCCGTCACCATGGTTATTTCTCTGAGTTCTTGTTCGGCTCCGAATGTGTCGGAGATTCTGTGGAAGTCACGATCGCATTGATCTGATTTTATGAAACTTCCGTTGATCGTGAGGACTCCTGATGATCCTGGCATCTTGAGCTTGAGGTAGGCGTAGTGTGGGACCGCCATGAATTGCGCGAATGCTGGCCGCCTGTCACAACCCTAGTTTTGGTATGTGCTTTTATTACTAGAAATAATTGCATCATGTTTAAATTCTATGGTTTAAGAATTGGGGATTTGGAAAAGCCTCAAAAAGAATTTAAATAAAAGGCCAGTTAAAAAGTTTTTCCAAAATTCCTCCAAACAATTTTGAAAAGTCCTATAAATGAGTATGATCATTTTAAAAATGATTTGGAGTCAAACCCATGCTCATGGATTTTTCAAATATTCAAACAGAGGCTTGGAAATTAAATTTAAATGCTATTTGAATTGGATTCAAATAATTTGAATTCCAAAAATCTTCAAAACTTGGGAGTGACTAGTACTATGTCACATATGTCCAAGATAAATATTTGAGGATTTTATAAAATGAATTGATATTTAATTCAATTCAAAACAAATAATACAGAAAACAAAACAAAAGAGAAAAAGAATAAAAAGGCCGAAGCCACCCACTTCTCTTATCTCCGGCCCATGCTGGCCCAAGAGCAGCAGAAGGCGGCCCAGCCTGCTAGGGGCAGGGGCGTCTTCAACCTCTGCCTTCTGGCAGAGGCGTGGAGCGCATGCCCGCCGCGGCTGCCACGTCCTGCTCGCTCGAGGGGCTCCCCGTCCTCATCTCTTCGCCGTTGAAGGCCCCGTGCTCATCCCATTCTTTTCCCCCTTCCTCTGGACCCCCTCCTCTCTCTCTCCCGTGCGTTCTCTCGAGGACCCGTGCGTCGCCGCAGATCACCGTCGCACCCCAGCGTGGCCAACGCCGGCGAGGAGACAAGCCGAGGTGTCCCCTGCGACCACCGCCTTCGTCTTCGTCACCAACAGCGAGGAATCGAGCACAGGAGCCCGGAGCATGAAAGCCCCTTCCTCGAATCGCCGCCGGCCACCGTGAAAACCGACGAGGATTGCGCCGCCGCCCGGCCTTCCCGTACCTCTCCGTCCTCTCCATTGGCTTCGGGGTGAGCTCCCCCTTCTTCCCCGTCTCTCTGTGCCCCTCCCCGTGTGCCCCATCTCCTCCCCGCCGTAGACCAAGCTCCGGCCGTCGCGTGTGAGGTCGCCGCCGTCGACCTTGGCCTCCCCGTGCTCGTCCAGGTTGTCTAGGTGACGCGCGAGTCCGTGGGGCTTCTCCTGGTGTTTGCGGCGCCGAGTTTCGTGGCCGGAGCCGTCATCCCGAGCGGGCACCGCCGCGCGGTTTGGCCACCGGCGGCTAAACGTCGGCCGGCCTGCTAATCCCCCTCCTAATCCCTCTCTCTCTCTCTCTCACTGACTGGTGGGACCCAACGCCCTTAATCCCCTGTTAAACTTAAGCTAAAAGGGTTTTAACCCAGAGGGGATGACAGATGGACCCCGCATGTCGGGTTGACTGGTCAGCGCCCCATGACGTCATGGTGATGTCATGCTTGCGCAATAAACTTTTTTTTTCTATTTAACAGAATTCCAGAAATTGGTTAAATCTTGTAAATTCAATAACTTTTAAACCATAACTCCAAATCAAATAAATTATATATGAAAAATCATCAGAAAAATGCAAGGATTCCAAATATCATACTTTCATAGATTAAAAACACATCTATGATGGGGAACCAGTAGCATTTAGCTATATGGCTTATTTGGAATAATTCAAAATAAATGTTTAAATCATTTCAAATTAAATCTTTGCAATGCCAACCTTATCACATGAACATCAGAGGCATATCATACACATGATAACATGGTTTACCATATACAAACAGTAGCAAATGCAACTTTGGCTAATTGAACCACATTTGGAGTTTGAATTTGAATTTCTTATTCAAATCAACTTCAATTAAACTTGTTGCAAATTGAACATAGATCACATCAGTACCATGCCATGTTTCATTCTTGAATGTGCATTGCAATGTGATGTTTATACTTTGTTGTCTCGGTGTTTGCTTCTTCTCGATAGATCCATCGCCGGACGTAGTTTCTGTTTCTTCGAAGAGTGGCACCCCCCGAGTCTCGACAATAAGGCAAGCAAACCCCCTTTGATCATATCTATAAAAACCCAGTTTCCCTCTTGTTCTCCTATGCATGATTAGGTGATTCACATGTTACCGTTCTTCCGCTAGTTGAAGCCATCCTTTGCATGACCTATCTTTGCTACCACAGTATTAAGCAAACCTCAACCTAGAAGATACAAGATTGTTTGTGTTCATCATGTGGCCCTTCATCCATGATATGTTATGCCATGTTAGAATTGTTAGCAATAAAGTAGATCCATCTGGGTGATGTATCGGGATGGTAGTGAACACATGCAAGAAGGTGGTAACGTGTTGATGAAGTCACCCTAATATAAGTGAACAATGAGAGGCTGTGTAGGAGTACACAGTGGGTTGTATCATTTACACTGCCCTAGGCCCCGAGTTCTTGTGTTGTGATCCAAGACACAGATTACTACCACATGTTGGGCTCACTGACCCCTCTCGACCTATTAACTCACCCCGACTAGGGTCCAGGATTCGCATGGGTTAACTTTATTCTATTTGCTTTCATAACGTAGCACGGTTTTAGGCAAGCACAACACCATCCGTCGAGGTGGGCTTGTCAGACCGTCCATACATCGTCTGGGTCCTGAACGGAAACCCCGGCTGGATTCCCGATTGGGGTACAACTCAGATAGGCGATCCCCTGGACTAGAGTTGGAGCCGTGAGGTAAGTGTCATGGTACTATCCTCGCCGACACCGCTTGAAGGTGACGAGTTCTAGGCGATAAGTGGTAGCTACGTATGTGAAGAAGTACACCCCTGCAGGGTTAATGAATTATTCGAATAGCCGTGTCCGCGGTTATGGACTACTTTGAGATCTTTACTTGATTATTAGACAACTCAAATGGATACTCTAAAAATTGCAAGATAAGTGTGAGTGCTTTGGGTTTCTTCCTCGTGGGGAAGTCGAGGAAGGATCCATGGTTGTGTATTGATGTGGTGATCAAGATTAGATGGACTCATGTGCGCGTCTCATCTCAACTCTATGTAGTCGTAGTACAGGATAGCCAAGTCAAAGCTTTCTGCATTACAACCCCACTTGCCTTTACCTTGGTACCTGAGCATGAGTAGTATAGTTCTGACGTAAGTCTTGCTGAGTACGACTTTGTACTCACGTTTGCTTATTCTATGTTTTAGAGACGAGACCACTGACCCTGAAGGTGGCCTCCCCCTCAAGCTCGACGTCGACGAAGTAATGTAGTCCCAGACAGCAGCCTGGTCCCTCTGGAGGGTCGTTGTGTTTTCTTAAAGGCTTCTTAAGCCATTTGTTAACCTTGTCTTTACTAAGACATAATTTGCTTCCGTTGTTGTATGATGTAATGTTGGATCACAGTGATGTGATCTCTGCTTGTAACACTACTATATCTGCTCTGTTTAGCAGATGCAATAAAGCTATGAGTTTGTAGAGTTCATGTTGTGTTACTTGCTGTTATACACTTGGCATGCATGCTGCGTGTATGTTTATATCGTGCATGTCATGTGTGGGGTTCGATACCTTAGTTGTGCTCTCGCCGGCGGTCTTTTATACACCAAGTGGCCCTTAGATGTGCACAGCTTGGGGCATCGCGATGCGATTGCTCGTGACTCTGTCACGTGGCACACTTTGTTGTATGATTGAGCCCGCCCGAGACCCCGACAAACAGATCGGGCTGGAGTCGGTTTATGTAAGTGTTATGATTCAATCGATAATATGGTTGAGGCGACTTGTCTATGAGTATGGGATTTCACCGCCCATAATCATTTAGACTTGTGAGCGGATGATGAGGACCCATCTCAGTTGATCATCCGGGCCTGGATGGGATGCCCTCACGTTCGGGCTTTCCGAGAGTGTCTTGTACTTGGCCTTGTCTGCTTAGACAAGTGGGTATGGCCCTCGGCTCTCCATATGATTGAATTGTGACTGGAATTACATATGCAAACCCCGGGTCCCGACAGACTTGGTATCAGAGCAGGACTGCCTGTAGGATTAGTAAACCTTGTCCAAAGTCGAGTCTAGCATTCTATAGTTATATAGTTACTTTGGGTATAAGGGAACAACGTAAGGCTTCATTTTTCTCCTTACCTCATCGATCTGAGTTCTGAGTCACCCTCATCTTGTTCTACGGGAAGATAGGACTAGGCTCTTCTATGTCTATACTAGAACATCTCGTTGTTTGACTCTCCATAGCTGTAGGAATGTTTTGGTTATCTAGAGTCACCATTCCATCAAGCCTTTTGAGAAGGTTCTGATCATTCTTGCAGATTGATTCATTTTTCCACCCCGGTACAGCCGTTATGCTGTCCGATTTTTCCCGTGTTTCCAGTGATTCCAATGCTTTTGCATTACAATCTTGTCCGCTCTTAAATTATGTCATCTTTGCTTTGATTCAATCGTAAATCCTACTCTGATTGTTGATTTTTATCACACAGAATGTCAGGTGGAACTAGATGTGTTGAATCTGGTCACAGTAATCAAAGTTGTGATGATAATCCTCCTTCACCGCCTTCTACAGCGGAAATCATGATGGAGGCTGAGCGAAATCGACGCGATCAAACACGCCTTTTGGAACTCATTGCGAAGAATACTTCTCTCCAGCGAGATGCGGTAATATCCATCCAGGATTTTATCCTTTTGAACCCGCCAGTTTCCCCATGTTCATCTGAGCCCCTTGATGGCGATGATTGGCTCCGTTCCATCGAGCGTAAGCTTGAGACGGCGCATGTTTCTCCAGATGATCGTGTGATTTTTGCGGCATACTTTCTGGAAGGTGCTTCTGGTGAATGGTGGGAAAGTTTTGTTGCAATACAGCCTGATGGTCACGTAGTGACTTGGCAGGAGATCCGTGATTCCTTCCAAGGGTACCACATTCTGGATGAGCTGATGGAAAGAAAGAGGGAAGAGTTCTGCAACCTATCTCAGGGAAATATGACTGTTCATCAGTACAGGACTGAGTTCAATCGTCTTTCTCGTTATGCCCCTGAGAAGATATCAACCGATGCCAAGAAGCAAGCAAGGTTCCGTAAGGGACTTAGCCCTGTCGTCAACTTCTAGGATTTGGTCAATAGATCATTCGGAGCTGAGCATGGAAATGAGGTCTTTGAAGAGTCTCGCAAGCGTGATCGTGATCTTGCTTCCTCTTCTAGTTTAGGTTCTCAGAAACGTCGAGTTTGGATCCCAACTAGTGCCATTCCTTCGCACTTGATTCCAAGACCATCTCCACAAAGAAAGAAATCCCAGAAAGGTAGTAGAGAGATTTCCATACAAACTCCACAACCTAACACCCGTTTGTGCTACAAGTGTGGTAATCCTGGCCACATTGCACGACAGTGTTCATTGCATGAGAATGTTCCCCCTCGTCCAAAACATAAAGCCAAAGCTAAGCCACCAAAGCCTTCCAAAGCCAAGTCCGCTATTGTTGAATACGGACGTGTGAACCATGCCACCATCAAAGAAGCCCAAGAGGATACTAAGGTTGTACTCGGTACACTTCCTGTCAACTCCAAACCTGCTTCTGTTCTATTTGATTCTGGAGCTTCTCATTCCTTTTTGTCTGAAAAGTTCGCACTCCTGCATGACATTTCATTCGAGGAGTTGCCTACCCCTTTCATGATTAAAACTCCAGGATCCACATGGCGTACCAGTAGGGTGAGTCATGAAAATGAGATTGCTGTTGAGGATGTTGTATTCCTTGCTTCTCTCATAGCCCTCAAATCTTCAGATATCGATATCATCTTAGGTATGGATTGGTTGTCCAAACACCGTGCCAAGATTGATTGTGCCACTAAATCTGTCCAACTCACTCATCCTTCCGGCAAGATAGTCCATTTCACATCTCAAGGTTCCGAAACCCAGCTGTATTCGTTGAATGAACATCCCCTTCCTAACCTTGAAGATATTCCGATAGTTTGTAATTTTTCGGATGTCTTTCCAGAAGAGCTGTCGGGAATGCCACCCGACAGGTCTGTAGAATTCATAGTGGATCTTATACCAGGCACAGCCCCAATTTCCAGACGCCCATATAGAATGGCCCCACATGAGTTAGCTGAGCTAAAAACCCAACTTGATGCTTCGTTGGCAAAAGGCTTCATCCTCCCTAGCTCATCTCCATGGGGTTGCCCCGTTTTGTTCGTAAAAGAAAGATGGAACAGAAAGGATGTGCGTAGACTATCGCCCGCTAAATTTAGCGACGATAAAGAACAAGTACCCACTGCCCAGGATCAATGATCTTTATGATCAACTTGCTGGATCCTCTGTCTTATCCAAGATGGATTTGAGATTAGGTTATCATCAAATCAAAATCAGAAACGAGGACATTCCCAAAACGGCTTTCACTACTCGTTATGGTCTTTATGAGTACACCGTCATGTCCTTCGGTTTAACCAATGCCCCAGCCACTTTTTCGCGCTTGATGAATTAGATCTTCATGGAGTACTTAGAAAAATTTGTTGTGGTTTATCTTGATGATATTCTCATCTACTCGAAGAACGAAGAAGAGCACGCAAAACATCTTAAGCTGGTATTGATGAAACTTAGAGAGCACCGCCTTTATGCCAAGTTCTCCAAGTGTGAATTCTGGCTACCAGAAGTGACCTACTTAGGCCACATGATTTCCGCGAAAGCTGTTGCAGTCAATCCCGAGAGAGTTCAGGCCGTCCTTGACTGGACTCCACCTGAATCGGTTAAGAAAGTTAGGATTTTTCTTGGCCTAGCAAGCTATTGTCGCCGCTTCGTCGAGAACTTTTCTAAAGTTGCAAAGCCTCTTACTGAACTCCTCAAGAAAGATAAGAAATTCCTATGGACTCCCAAGTGCGAGGAAAGCTTTCAAGAGCTAAAAAGAAGGTTGACTTCTGCACCCGTACTTGCACCTCCAGACAGCAAAAGGGATTTCGAGATCTATTGTGATGCTTCACGGCAAGGATTAGGATGCATACTTATGCAAGATCGACATGTGGTAGCTTATGCTTCACGCCAGTTGCGTCCACATGAAGAAAACTATCCTACCCATGATCTTGAACTCGCTGTCGTAGTTCATGCCCTGAAGACTTGGCGACATTACCTCCTTGGTAATCGTTGTGAAATCTATACCGATCACCAAAGCCTCAAATACATATTCACCCAGCCAGATCTTAACCTTAGGCAAAGACGCTGGATAGAGTTGATAAAAGATTACGACTTGAGTATCTCTTACACCCCAGGCAAAGCCAATGTCATGGCTGATGCGCTAAGTCATAAGTCGTATTGTAACAACCTCATGTTACAATAGTATCAACCATTTCTCTATGAGGAATTTCGAAAGATGAATCTCGAGATTGTTCCTCATGGATTCCTTTCCACCTTGATTGTGAAACCAACCCTTGAGGATCAAATCAAAGCTGTTCAACAATGTGCTCGAGGTATCCGATATATCAAGAAGGACATTGCTAACGGTAAGGCACTATGTTTTACCCTAGACAATGAAGGTACTGTGTACTTCGAGAATAGGATGGTAGTTCCGAAGAATAGGAATCTAAGGCAGGAGATCCTTAAGGAAGCTCATGACACCCCTCTCTCGATTCATCCTGGTAGTACTAAGATGTATCAAGATCTACGCCAGAGATTTTGGTGGACTAGGATGAAGCGAGAAATCTCTCAATTTGTTGCTGAGTGCGATGTTTGTCGTCGTGTGAAAGCAGAGCATCAAAGACCTGCTGGTACTCTTCAACCTTTAGCCATTCCTGAGTGGAAATGGGATAAAGTCAGTATGGATTTCATCACTGGCTTTCCAAAGTCTCAGAAAGGAAACAATGCAATCTTCGTGGTCATTGACCGTCTTTCCAAAGTTGCTCATTTCCTTCCTGTTCGCGAGAGTATAACTGCTAGCCATTTAGCGGATTTATATGTCTCCCGGATCGTTTCTCTCCATGGTGTTCCTTTGGAAATCAATTCAGACCGTGGAAGTCTTTTCACCTCTCGATTTTGGGAAAGTTTTCAAAAGGCTATGGGAACCCATCTCTCCTTTAGCACCGCCTTTCATCCCCAGTCAAGTGGTCAAGTAGAAAGAGACAATCAAATTCTCGAAGACATGATCAGAGCCTGTGTTATCTCATTCGGAAAGAGTTGGGAGAAATCTCTTCCATTCGCCGAGTTTTCTTATAACAACAGCTTCCAATCTAGCTTGGGCATGGCACCCTTTGAATTTCTCTATGGACGAAAATGTCGAACACCATTGAACTGGCCAGAAACCGGTGAAAGACAATTCTTTGGACCGGATATGATCCAGGAAGCAGAAGAGAAGGTTCGCATTGTTCGTGAGAAATTGAAAACAGCCCAGTCTCGTCAGAAAAGCTATTATGATCGTCATCATAGGCCAGAGAGCTACGAACTGGACGAGAAGGCTTACCTCCGGGTTACTCCTCTGAAGGGAACCCATCGCTTCGGTATCAAAGGAAAATTAGCCCCACGTTATATAGGACCCTTTCGCATTCTAGCTAAACGTGGAGAAGTTGCCTACCAACTTGAACTACCGCCGCATCTTTCTCAGGTTCACAATGTCTTCCACGTATCTCAACTCAGGCGTTGCTTCAAGGACCCCATCCGCGAAGTAGACCACGAAACGCTTGATCTCCAAGAAAACCTGTCTTATCGAGAGTATCCTGTCTGTATCCTCGATGAAGCTGACGTACTACCCGGCGTCAGAAGATCAAGTTTCTTAAAGTGCAGTGGTCCAATCATTCTGAGAAAGAAGCCACCTGGGAACGAGAAGACCGTCTCCGTGTCGAGTACCCCACCCTCTTCCCGACTACTTCTGAATCTCGGGACGAGATTCTTTTGAGTGGGGGCGAGTTGTCACAACCCTAGTTTTGGTATGTGATTTTATTACTAGAAATAATTGCATCATGTTTAAATTCTATGGTTTAAGAATTGGGGATTTGGAAAAGCCTCAAAAAGAATTTAAATAAAAGGCCAGATAAAAAGTTTTTCCAAAATTACTCCAAACAATTTTGAAAAGTCCTATAAATGAGTATGATCATTTTAAAAATGATTTGGAGTCAAACCCATGCTCATGGATTTTTCAAATATTCAAACAGAGGCTTGGAAATTAAATTTAAATGCTATTTGAATTGGATTCAAATAATTTGAATGTCACATATGTCCAAGATAAATATTTGAGGATTTTATAAAATGAATTGATATTTAATTCAATTCAAAACAAATAATACAGAAAACAAAACAAAAGAGAAAAAGAATAAAAAGGCCGAAGCCACCCACTTCTCTTATCTCCGGCCCATGCTGGCCCAAGAGCTGCAGAAGGCGGCCCAGCCTGCCAGGGGCAGGGGCATCTTCAACCTCTGCCTTCTGGCAGAGGCGTGGAGCGCATGCCCGCCGCGGCTGCCACGTCCTGCTCGCTCGAGGGGCTCCCCATCCTCATCTCTTCGCCGCGGAAGGCCCCGTGCTCATCCCCTTCTTTTCCCCCTTCCTCTGGACCCCCTCCTCTCTCTCTCCCGTGCGTTCTCTCGAGGACCCGTGCGTCACCGCAGATCACCGTCGCACCCCGGCGTGTCCAACGCCGACGAGGAGACAAGCCGAGGTGTCCCCTGCGACCACCGCCTTCGTCTTCGTCACCAACAGCGAGGAATAGAGCACAGGAGCCCGAAGCATGAAAGCCCCTTCCTCGACTCGCCGCCGGCCATCGTGAAAACCGACGAGGATTACGCCGCCGCCCGGCCTTCCCGTACCTCTCCGTCCTCTCCATTGGCTTCGGGGTGAGCTCCCCCTTCTTCCCCGTCTCTCTGTGCCCCTCCCCGTGTGCCCCATCTCCTCCCCGCCGTAGACCAAGCTCCGGTCGTCGCGTGTGAGGTCGCCGTCGTCGACCTTGGCCTCCCCGTGCTCGTCCAGGTTGTCTAGGTGACGCGCGAGTCCGTGGGGCTTCTCCTGGTGTTCGCGGCGCCGAGTTTCGTGGTCGGAGCCGTCGTACCGACCGAGCACCGCCGCGCGGTTTGGCCACCGGCGGCTAAACGCCGGCCGGTCTGCTAATCCCCCTCCTAATCCCTCTCTCTCTCTCTCACTGACTGGTGGGACCCAGCGCCCTTAATCCCCTGTTAAACTTAAGCTAAAAGGGTTTTAACCCAGAGGGGATGACAGATGGGCCCCGCATGTTGGGTTGACTGGTCAGCGCCCCATGACGTCATGCTGATGTCATGCTTGCGCAATAAACTTTTTTTTTCTATTTAACATAATTCCAGAAATTGGTTAAATCTTGTAAATTCAATAACTTTTAAACCATAACTCCAAATCAAATAAATTATATATGAAAAATCATCAGAAAAATGCAAGGATTCCAAATATCATACTTTCATAGATGAAAAACACATCTATGATGGGGAACCAGTAGCATTTAGCTATATGGCTTATTTGGAATAATTCAAAATAAATGTTTAAATCATTTCAAATTAAATCTTTGCAATGCCAACCTTATCACATGAACATCAGAGGCTTATCATACACATGACAACATGGTTTACCATATCCAAACAGTAGCAAATGCAACTTTAGTTAATTGAACCACATTTGGAGTTTGAATTTGAATTTCTTATTCAAATCAACTTCAATTAAACTTGTTGCAAATTGAACATAGACCACATCAGTACCATGCCATGTTTCATTCTTGAATGTGCATTGCAATGTGATGTTTATACTTTGTTGTCTCGGTGTTTGCTTCTTCTCGATAGATCCATCGCCGGACGTAGTTCCTGTTTCTTTGAAGAGTGGCACCCCCCGAGTCTCGACAATAAGGCAAGAAAACCCCCTTTGATCATATCTATAAAAACCCAGTTTCCCTCTTGTTCTCTTATGCATGATTAGGTGATTCACATGTTACCGTTCTTCCGCTAGTTGAACCCATCCTTTGCATGACCTATCTTTGCTACCACAGTATTAAGCAAACCTCAACCTAGCAGATACAAGATTGTTTGTGTTCATCATGTGGCCCTTCATCCATGATATGTTATGCCATGCTAGAGTTGTTTGCAATCAAGTAGATCCATCTGGGTGATGTATCGGGATGGTAGTGAACACATGCAACAAGGTGGTAACGTGTTGATGAAGTCACCCAAATATAAGTGAACAATGAGAGGTTGTGTAGGAGTACACAGTGGGTTGTCTCATTTACACTGCCCTAGGCCCCGAGTTCTTGTGTTGTGATCCAAGACACAGATTACTACCACATGTTGGGCTCATTGACCCCTCTCGACCTATTAACTCACCCCGCCTAGGGTCCAGGATTCGCATGGGTTAACTTTATTCTATTTTCTTTCATAACGTAGCACGGTTTTAGGCAAGCGCAGCACCATCCGTCGAGGTGGGCTTGTCGGGCCGTCCATACATCGTCTGGGTCCTGAACGGAAACCCCGGCCGGATTCCCGATTGGGGTACAACTCAGATAGGTGATCCCCTGGACTAGAGTTGGAGCCGTGAGGTAAGTGTCGTGGTACTATCCTCGCCGACACCGCTTGAAGGTGACGAGTTCTAGGCAATAAGTGGTAGCTACGTATGTGAAGAAGTACACCCCTGCAGGGTTAATGAACTATTCGAATAGCCGTGTCCGCGGTTATGGACTACTTGGAGATCTTTACTTGATTATTAGACAACTCATATGGATACTCTAAAAATCGCAAGATAAGTGTGAGTGCTTTGGGTTTCTTCCTCGTGGGGAAGTCGGGGAAGGATCCATGGTTGTGTATTGATGTGGTGATCAAGATTAGATGGACTCGTGTGCGCCTCTCATCTCAACTCTATGTAGTCGTAGTACAGGATAGCCAAGTCAAAGCTTTCTGCATTACAACCCCACTTGCCTTTACCTTGGTACCTGAGCATGAGTAGTATAGTTCTGACGTAAGTCTTGCTGAGTACGACTTTGTACTCACGTTTGCTTATTCTATGTTTTAGAGACGAGACCACTGACCCTGAAGGTGGCCTCCCCCTCTAGCTCGACGTCGACGAAGTAATGTAGTCCCAGACAGCAGCCTGGTCCCTCTGGAGGGTCGTTGTGTTTTCTTAAAGGCTTCTTAAGCCATTTGTTAACCTTGTCTTTACTAAGACATAATTTGCTTCCGTTGTTGTATGATGTAATGTTGGATCACAGTGATGTGATCTCTGCTTGTAACACTACTATATCTGCTCTGTTTAGCAGATGCAATAAAGCTATGAGTTTGTAGAGTTCATGTTGTGTTACTTGCTGTTATACACTTGGCATGCATGCTGCGTGTATGTTTATATCGTGCATGTCATGTGTGGGGTTCGATACCTTAGTTGTGCTCTCGCAGGCGGTCTTTTATACACCAAGTGTCCCTTAGACGTGCGCAGCTTGGGGCATCGCGATGCGATTGCTCGTGACTCTGTCATGTGGCACACTTTGTTGTATGATTGAGCCCGCCCGAGACCCCGACTAAGAGATCGGGATGGAGTATGTTTATGTAAGTGTTATGATTCAATCGATAATATGGTTGAGGCGACTTGTCTATGAGTATGGGATTTCACCACCCATAATCATTTAGACTTGTGAGCGGACGATGAGGACCCATCTCAGTTGATCATCCGGGCCTGGATGGGATGCCCCTCACGTTCGAGCTTTCCGAGAGTGTCTTGTACTTGGCCTTGTCTGCTTAGAAAAGTGGGTATGGCCCTCGGCTCTCCATATGATTGAATTGTGACTGGAATTACATATGCAAACCCCGGGTCCTGACACCGCCCCAATATGGCGTGATACTGCGATTGCCAGTCGAGTACCTCGAACTCGAGGACGTGCTTGGCGAAGTTGCGTCGGTTGCCGAACACAACTTCGAGTTCGATGACTCCGAGGGATGTGGCTGCTTCTCCTGGGACTACCCCGTGTAACTCGGTGCTTGATTTTCTCCATACTGATCGTGGGATCAGCATCTTTTGCAGGGTGCTGGCGAAGATGATGTTCATGTTGCTGCCTCCGTCCATGAAGACCCTATCCATGTCGTACCCTCCGCTTTGTGCATCGAGTATTAGGGGCGCATGCCCCGGTCTTGGGACTGCTGGTGGATGGTCGTCTTGTGAGAACGTGATGCTGGTCTCCGTGTCATGTAGCTGGTAAACTTCGACTATATTTATGCTCTCAGCTGCTCTAGCCTGCAGGGTGTGGGCGTCGCGTTGTGCTTGCGGTACCCTTCCTTCCTGGATCATGAGCGCTTGTTCTTGTGGCGGGTTGTGACGTCCTTCCGGGCTTGAGGTCGGCGATTGCTCGGGTCGCCGATTGCGTCTGTCTTCTTTCTGCTTCTCTTTCTTGAGGTCGTCGGCTAGCTCGTTGAACAGGCGGCAGTCTCTCAAGGTGTGACCTGGCCTGACGCGTCCCTAGTCATCCTCGAAGTTGTGGATCGTGCAGGGTCCTGCTAGCTCTTCTCTAGCCGTGAGTTTGCTAGATCCGGCGTGCCTCTTCCTTCTTGAGATTCTGAAGATCTGCTCGTGGTCTCCGGGTGCTCGTTGAAACGAGGGTCGGTTTCGATTCCTCGACTCATGTCTTGGTTCTTGATGAGGTTAGCGAATTCATCCGGTCTTTGATCTGGGTCGTAGTACTCGCCTACAGGTGTCTCGGAGTCGCTGTCTTGGTTGGCCGCAGGTGCTCGCGCGACGGCGTGTCGTCGGGTGGTCGTCGGCTGTGCGGCTGCATGATGTGGCTCGTTCATTGGGGCCTCGCCGTAGATCTCCCATGCGCGCCTTTTAGGTCGTTAATTCCTTCTTTATTGGCGGTTGTTCTGCTGATCGCTGGTTTCGATCTCGTAGTCATCATCTTGATGTGCGGCGGGTGCCCGGGCGGTGGTGGGTTGTCGAAATATTTGCGAGTCCTCCGCTGCGCGTCGCAGTTCGTCGAGTGGAATTCCTTCGTAGAGGCCCCTCGCCGTTCTTCTGGGTCGTCGACTCCTTCGGCGCTGGCGCTGCACTTGGCCGTTACCGTAGTATCGGTCCTGGCACAACTGTAGCTCGAGTGGTCTTGATGGGGTGGCGGAGATGTCCGTCGTGATCTCGAATCCTTCGAGTGGGCTAGATCTGGTTCTTGCCCTTGAGTTGTAGCTTGCTGAAGACGGGACCGCCGAGATCGTGATCCCAACCTATGTAGTTCCCACAGACGGCGCCAATTGACGGGGATCAACCCCGGCAAATCCCATGGTCAGGGACCCTGAGTTAGTCATGAGATGCATAGGTTGGACGATAGCTCGTCGGCACACAGGAAGGCTCGCTCCTGCTCGATATTATTGATGGGGGAGATGCGATTACAGTGGAGGCCAAGGCTGGAGCGCTCAAGGCTAGGGTTACAGGTGATATTATATGTCTTTGGCGTCGCCCCTCCTAGCCCTTATATACCGGGCTAGGTCTCGGGGAGTTCATCTACGTTTACAGGTAAGCTTTCCTAACCCTAGCTTGCTCCGTACGGCAGGTCTTCGCACCTTCCTTGTGAGTCGCGGACTCCTACGTCTTTGCCAACTAGTGGGCCGAGGTTGTATCTTCATGGGCCTTATGCCTTCATGGACACCAAGTAAGCTCATCCGTAGGAGTCGTGGGGTCACCCCCTCGTCACCGTTGCTCCACAATTATATCCTGGTTTAGACGTTGTTCTAGATCGGAATCCTTTAGGGTTTTCTCCCTCTAGTTTTCTCGGTAGCGTTCTTCTGTGGACAGCGGAGCGCTGCTGGATTGCTGCTACGGGATGTGTGGATACCGGTAGAGGGATCATAACTTTGATCCTTATTCGAGGAACTTCTTCTTCTTCTTCCTCGGAGATCTGTTCGAGGGAATTGCTCGAGGGATTCGTTTGTGGGCTAGATCGTGGGACGGATCGTGAGACGCATCACGAGATCTACTTCCACCCGCTTCATCAACTCTTCTTCCGCTGCAACCGTTGGTGAGCAATGGCCTAAACCTTGTATGCCATCTTTCTTGGATGATCTTGGGATCTTGATTCGTAGGCACGAAATTTTTTGTTTTCTACTACGTTTCCCAACAGTGGTATCATGAGCGATCCTTGATTAGATGCATGTTTAGGTCTAGATCATATGTGTGATATGAGGCATTGATTTTCTTGTTGCTTCCCTGTCATGTGATTTTTTCTATGCTTGATGGCAAGTTGAGGTTTTGCTACAAGGATTGAGTTTTCCATCGATCCCTCTATGCTGCTTTCAGTATGTTGGTTGCCTTGATCATGGTCTACATCAAACTCCTTGGATCTCATCTTAATCTTGCAATAGAAGATTTAACATGGAGGGGCTTGTGGATTTTATGAACTCAAATCCACACGGGGGTCACGCGTTGAACGAAGTTTGGCTTGTGGCATTAGTTGCTGCACGCACCCCGAACGTTAAACTAGCAACAATGAAGTATCGTGTTTGGTTTGTATAGGGAACAACATTTGCATGTAACCTGCTAATCAACCACGATAAAAGTTGAAACAACCCGTGTAGATGGCGATCTAACTCGTTTTTGTAGGATGTGCATGGGATGTGGTATAGCCTTCAAGATTTGCAATGTGTTTGTATGAGATGCTATATGTTATGTAATATTTATTCACGACCTGCGTGTCGTGGTACGGCATGATGACTGGAGTCATATGATTGTCACTTAATTATGGCCTGCGTGCCAGAACTGTTTATTAGCTCGAGGCAAAGCAATAGATAGATGCAAGGTGATGATCACGATGCGGAGGTGGACAACGACGCACATGCCGGAAGCCGTAGTGATGTTCCCGGCGCCAAGGACAAAGTTGGTGGACACGGTGACTTCAACCATGACGACGTGAAGACAATGAAGACTTCAAGAAGCAAAGGGCTATATCATATCACATAATTTTATGAACTGCCTGTGATGTTTATCCCTTTGATGCACCCTTGTTTGATGTGCGGTAGTCGTATTTTATTAGGGTGATCTCTCGCAAAACAATATCAAGTTGATAGTGTTCTTCCAACTGTAGCACCGTCTATACTATGTTTCACATCGGAGGAGGTCATGCCAGATGGGTGCACACGGTGTGACGCATAAAAGGCGGGTGTGTTAAGAACACACTGCAATTACACTTGGTTGTCTTGACGGTTTGGATAAAAGTTTGCTACCGGAACACGCCCATCGAAAGATGAACAAGAATCACCTTTGGCGTGATTGGCAAGTTGGCCTACCGGTCCAGTCTAAGTCATCAGTGATGTCACATCAATGGCGGACGATTGGGTCGGATCTTGAATCACTCCAGCATCAATTACGAGAAATATTGATCTGAGTGGGAGCGCACTTAATAATTAAATTGATTAATCACAAGTGCAACTTAATTATGAACAAAGTCTAAGTATTTTCATTATCGTTGTAGAATAATGGCTCGCGTTACCACCTTCCCAATTGATTTTGATTAACTATATTATCTGGTAAAAACTTTACGATTGGTACCGTATTGTGAGGACTATCCTCAATAGTGCCGAGAAGGACCATGTCCTATCGCAAAAAATTTATGCTCTCCCACTGATGCTATGGTTGATGTGTCTTACATCCATCAATCCAAAATGCTAGGAATTCCACCACAGCTAAGTGTATTGTCGTAATCACCATGAAACCCGAACTTCGAAACGTTTGGGATAGTTAATTGACATTCATGGAACTGAAAAACTGTTTTCAGTAGTAAGACAATTGATATAGGATATAAGATATCTGGTACAACGTATGATTGTAAGCATTAGTGAAAATGTTCACTGTGCTCTAAAAAAAACTGATAAGTGTGGGATCCAGAAGAACACCGATCATATGATGATGAGAATTAAGGGAAAGTAAGTCCAAAGGATGTTAGTAAGACTCACACGCCGGAAAGTCCATGGCATGCGCCACCCTTGATCATATGTGATGTTCTGTGAGTAGGAGTGACATTGGAAATAGAACTATGATACGTATAAAGGCAAAGCGAAAGAAGACTGGAATACCCAGCTCAGAAATGAAAGTCATACGAAGTTATAGATGAATTCATTGCTGGTCAAAAGATGTAATTCTTGGGAATCATGATTAAATGGTTAATCTTAATTCTTGGGTATTGTGATTAAACTGTTGATCACTAGAATATCACTTCAACTTCATATCGTTGCAGATCGATGCAAGAAATACTATGGCCTTTATGACTAGCTAATGATGAGTTTTGACACACACGAGAACACGGTAACAGGTTTACTATATTGTGTGTTGACTCTATGATTATCTTCATAATTCATTTTAGAGTTGAGTAAATTGTTACTACACTTTAGCCTTGTTGCAAAACATCATTTTTTTAATCTTGTTTATTGCAAGAGAGTTATTCAAAGCTCTGAACAACACAAAGGCCATACTTCTATTGTGAATAGGTTGTATGTTATGAATCTTGATAATAATGCTAAACATCCATAACACTGACGCTAAACGTTGCAAGACTAACAGAAATACCACAAGTGTGTGGCACTACAGTTTGTCACAAGTGACATAACATGCATGAAGAATTTCCATAAGTGATGGACTTTTGAGTCATATGATTATGAATCACTTGACGCTTGCATACATTGTCTAAAAGTAATGTGACTAAAAACACCATTGATAGGCCATGCATTAACGGGCAACTAAATTATTGAAAATCATACATGATGATGTGTGTAGTCCAATAAGTGTAGTTGTGTACAGTGGATTTTCTATCTTCACTCATGAATTGAAGTAAATGTATGGATATCTGTTCAGTGAAGACATACGTCTGAAATCTTTGAAACGTTCAAGGAAATTAGAGTGAAATAGAAATGTATTGTAACAAGAAATAATGCTTCTGCAAATTAGATTGTATAAATTAATATTTGAGTTACAAGTTTAGCGAACGTCTGATGAGTTTTGAAAAGCTGTCATAACTTGTGCCTCGCGGAACTCAACTAAGAGTAAAGTGTTCGAGAGACATAATCAAGCCATGTATGACACGGTAAGATCAAATATGACGTTTATCAAATTGCCATTATACTTATTAAAGTTATGCGTTAGTGACTACAGCTTTTACACTGAAAAGAGCACCATCAAATCTGTTGAAATGACATCATATTAGATATGGTATGGAAGTGTTAAAACCATATTATCTTTTCTTAAAATTTGGGTACATGAGACATGTGTTTGACATGCTCAAAACACCAAATCAGATAAGTGCTACTTTGTTAAGGTTATTCCAAAAGGTTTGGTATTCCTCTATCACTACACCAAAGAAAAAATGTTTGTTGTTTAGAACGGTGTGTTTTGACGAAAATAGTTTCTTGCAAAAGAGTGAGTGGGAGGACAATGCATTTGTTAATGATTGTTGAATCTTCAAATAAGTGTGCAGCTGAACCACACAGGTTAGACAAAACTCGTACAAACGTTCATGATATGTAAAATGAGATATTGTTGTTCGACAATGATAAACATGTGATATACAAAGAAGGGTTGATGGGCTATAACTCCGGGATTTGGCTAAATGCCGAATAATCCGAGATAGTATCCATGGAAGTAAGTCAAGTTTTGAACTTGGTAGACCCTCCGAAAGACTAAAATTCCGAAGAATATATATATGGATCTATAATTGATTCGGATGAAATTGTTTTATCCATAAAGCTCAACTCGTTGGAAAAATTGTTTTCTAGCAAGTTCAAAGGTTGACTACGGCAAAATAGTTTCGACCGTAGAGATGCTTTAGTCAGTTTGGGTTATATTAGCAATTACTACATATCTCATTTATGGGATATGGTAGAATGAACGTCAAAACAAAGTTCCTACACGGAAATATAACAAAGGACGTATATGTGATATGACCGGAATGTTTTGTCGATTCAAAGGATGCTAAAATAGATGCAAGCCTTGGATATCCAGTGATGGACTGAAGCTAGCACAATGGAGTTGGAATTTTCGTTATGATTAAATTGCCAAAAGAGTTTGTTTTCATCGGGAATAAACGAAGATGCTTGAATGTTCAAGAAAGTAAGTGGGAGCTGAATGATATTTCTAAAACCTTATGTAGATGACATATTGATGATTAGAAATGATATAAATTTCTTGACACGAATAAGGACTTCATTGGAAATAGTTTTCAGTTGAAGAACTTTGGCTAATATAGCATTAGTATTGAGCACAGTGATCTATGAAGATAGTAAGTGCCTGATCATGCTAAAGCCAACACTACATATTGACATGATACTAAAGTAGTTTAGTATGAAACGCCAAGAAACATGTTCTTGCCGAGGTCATGGTGAAAAGTTGTTTGCAAAAATCGGTGTTTATAAACACAGATAATCAAAACACATGAATTGAATTCCACTCACATGTGTGTTTGGATTAATCTTGTACACCATAATATGTAAAACACCCACATAAGTCCAGTGCTCCAAAAGGTTGTGAGCAAGATACCAAAGTGATCAAGATGTTGATCATTGGACAAACAGTGAAAAGTTAAACTTATGAAAGATAAGATATGTTTCTCGGAAAAATGGAGAGAATGAAGAGCTCGTTGTAATGAGTTACACCAGCTGAATTTTTGATGTAAACAGTTACACCAATTCAGTCTTCATACTTACTCCGACCGATTTTCGATTTTAATTGGGATTATGTGTTTCACACGTAAGGGTGGCACAGTATGGAGGAACTGTGTTAAGTTAGATACTATGGTGAATTCTATAACAGAGGCTAAGTATATTGTTGCTTAAAGAAGTAACAAGGGAGGGTATTTTGAATCATCGGTTCATTTATGAACGTGTTATGGTTTCCTAGATGTTTGAAGCTCATGGAACATTGATGAATGATTTCATAACTTATTCTAAGGAACCAAGGTCCTGCCAAATGATTCAAACATATACAAAGCTAAACTGATAAAATTAGTGAATTTTATGATAGCGTGAAAACGCGAAGATATGCAAGATACAAACGGGCCTGAAACGTCAGATCCGATGATGAAGTCTATACCACAAATGAAGCATGTATTACACCGGTATGCCATAGGTGTAAAGTGCTCAAGCACTGATAATATTATCGACTCTAGTGCAAGTGGGAAACTGTTGGAAATATGCCCTAGAGGACATAATAAAATGTTATTATATATATTTCCACGTTCGTAATTAATGTTTATATTTCTGTGCTATAATTGCAATGACCCTGACTATGAGATTCAGAAGAAAACTCACTTGCATGTGTGGAAATGTAAACACCAAGAGTTCCTGGTTTAGCCTCTAAGACCAGCTCATGTGCTAACTGATGATTACGTTTTCTTAATCATGGACATTGTTCTTGTAACAAGGATGTCAGTAGCAATGGGAACATATTGTTAGCAGAACAATGATGTTGAACCGACCCCAGTATTGAATGATATACTTAGAGATCACATCGTAACAACGTTATAAGTCATATCATGAAATGTTATCATATACGTAATTCCTTAGACCATGAGAGTATCAAGTTGCTTCACACAGGAAGATGTGCTTTGGTTCTTAGATGAATCTTCCCGTTACTGGGAAGTAGTAAAATAAGTTCTGGGTACATTGGATAGTGTGTCTAGTAACCGTGATAGTTCAAGTTGGGATTTTCTCCTTCATGATGAAGAAGATATTCACTTTGGGCCCACTCGGTATGACGGTATCCATTATAGTCTGGCCAGACACATTGTGATTCAGTCACGGGGATATCGGAATACGATAACGAGGAAAAGGGACAAACGAGCAAAGAGGATAACGAGTGGCTTGTGTTCAAGAAGTTGTTACACATGGGTGCCAAACTTCTCTCCTCTGACTTTGTCATATATCGCGAAGCAAAGGGAATGGTACATGAATAAACATAATGGTTCACTCGAAGTTTCTTCGTGTATGTGCGGGAGTCAACATGGCTGTCCATGGCTCCGCTGTTGATTATTGGCTATTGACAAAAGGCTGTTGACCTATGTACATAAGATGTTCTGAGTCATGTCCGTATTATACCGAACCTATTGGGTCACACACTTAACGAGCAGTAGTCTATTAGAATGATGGAATGGTAGAAGGTTTAGTGGAAGCAAAGCAGAATAGTTCATACGGGTACCGGAAGTAGTTCCGGGGATTTATGGAATAATTCATAAGGGCACCAGAAGTAGTTCTACGTATTTAAGGATATGTCCGGATCACTCTGGAGTAGTCCCAGGTGGTACCGGAACATATGAGAATGGTACTGGGGAAGTCCTGGATCAACCGGAATAGTTTCCGGATAATCGTTGGGCGTCCCGACAACCTTCGCGGTCATCGGGTGGCTTAAACTGTAACTCGGATGGTCTTGGAAACTATCCGGATGGCTCCGGAACGTCCGAGAACGGCCCCGAAAGGTCCTGGAAGTGCTCCAGAAGGTTCCGGGATGTCCAGAAACGATCCCCGAAGGTCCTGGAAGGTCCTGGAAGCTTCTGGAAGGTTCTAGAAGTTTCCGGGCAGTACCACCCACTACCCCACGCCCCTAGCCTTGGGGGGAAAGCCACCTAGGCTGCCCTGGCCGGCCAAGGAGGTGGGGGCGCACCAAGGGGAGGGAATCCTCCTCCAGGTGGGAATACCAAAACCCAAATATGGCAGGTTTCCGGTGGGAAGGTGTGGGAAGGTTTGGGAGGTTTGGGAGTCCAAGTTGGACTCCCCACCCCCCATTATTTCGGCCAAGGGCCCTCCTGGCCACCTGTATAATGAGTGGAAGGGGTGGGGGCGCAGCACACTTGATCCCCAAGGCCTATGCGCCACCCTCCCTCCCTCTAAACCCCGTTGCTCCACAATTAGACCCCGGTTTAGACGTTGTTCTAGATCGGAATCCGTTAGGGTTTTCTCCCTCTAGTTTTCTCAGTGGCGTTCTTCTCTGGACGGCGGAGCGCTGCTGGCTTGCTGCTACGGGATGTGTGGATACCGGTAGAGGGATCATAACTTTGATCCTTCTTCGAGGAACTTCTTCTTCTTCTTCCTCGGAGATCTGTTCGAGGGAATTGCTCAAGGGATTCGTTCGTGGGATAGATCGTGGGACGGATCGTGAGATGCATCATGATATCTACTTCCACCCGCTTCATCAACTCTTCTTCTGCTGCAACCGTTGGTGAGAAATGGCCTAAACCTTGTATGCCATCTTTCTTGGATGATCTTGGGATCTTGATTCGTAGGCACGAAATTTTTTGTTTTCTACTACGTTTCCCAACAGACCAGACCCAGGTGATACCTCTCCCCCAAGAATAATCACCTCGGGAGGAGAAACCCTAGTGGCAGTCGGTTCAGTCGCGATCTGAGTCAGACCTGCGGAAGAATCAACGTCCATATCTCTGGAAGACACAATAGATACTCAAAAACAGAAAGTTACAGCAGCAAAAGCACCAATAGATGTGATCAAGAATTCTCACCAACAGCCGCGGCATCCTCTGGAACGGTATCCATAACAGAAAAATCGGTCACCCCGCAGGTGCTGACATCCTTGTAAGCTTCGGCACCCGGATCCTCAACCCCGGGCAGTGACTCAGAACCACTCGGACGAACACTACAAGACGGAATAGTTAAAAAAGACTTAGAAATCAAGGAAGCACCGAGTCGAGGAGAACTAGCAGCATTACTTGTGAACGGTCTTCAAGGCACGCCTCGAGGGAGAAACTTTGGACGGACCAGCTCCAGCCCCCTTGGCCCTTTCAACAGCAACATCCCCCGAGGGGTTGGCCTCCCTACCACCAAGCGTGATAAGCTTCTTCTTCTTCATCGCCGCAACTTTCCCAGAACTGGAGCCCAGGGACGGAAGTTTGCTGCTACCTTCTTCACCACTAGGAGGGTGACCCTCTTGCGAGTCCGAGTAAGTCCCTCCCGCGCCGACTCGCGGTCCTGGTTGTTCTTCGAGCGTTGCTCGGATTCCACCTGAACACGGGCTGCCTCGGACTCCAGCTCCTCTCCAGCATCAACACCGATCCCCGCACCAGCAGTGTTGTCTTCATCTTCCTCAGCGCCATGCTGTAGGGCTAGAGGAATGGGAGAATGGAATTGGGAAGAATTCTAACAGAGAAACAAAGGGTCCGAGTTAGAAAAAAATAGGCAAAGTACATCCCAAGGCACATATGATACAAGATTACATACCAAAGTCGGAGGGTTCTCGCTGCTGAGGGGCTTCACTCAGCCCACTGGATGGAGACCATAGTCACGCTAGTGATCATCTTCATTTGGGCCTCAAATTCATCCAGGGGCATCTCGGATCAGTTATACCGAGTATCACCCTGAAGCCCAGAATACGTCCACATCCCTCGAGCCCTAGCTTGGAGAGGCTGGATCTTCCGAATAACGAACGTGGCGATCAGGTCCATGACGTCCAAGCCGTTCTTCTTCAACCTAATGATCTCGCGCATCAAGGGGAGCACTTGCTCCTTCTCGGCGTTGGTGGGACAAGGGTTCCAACCCTGGGAAGAGGTCAACCTCACGTCCGAGTAAGGGGGCAGTGTGCGTACCCCCGGCTCCTCCTCCACCTTACAGTAAAACCAACTATTCTGCCAATTCTTCACAGAATCTGGCAGGCTGGAGGCAAAATATTGAACCCCTTGCTTCCGAGCCAAAAACAAACCACCGCACAGACGATTGAACTCCATACCACCGCCCTCTCCGTATTACTTGGCCTTCTGAGGCTTAATGGCGTATATAGTACGAAAAAAGAGCCAATGGGGCTCTATGCCCAAATAGCCCTCGCAGAGGGTGAAGAAGCTAGAGAGGAGAGTGATGGTATTGGGTACAATGTGATGAAGTTCGGAGCCCGTAAAAGCCAAGAACTCCAAGAAGAAGGGATGCGGAGGAAGAGAAAACCCATGATCTACGTGCGAGAGGAGTATGACTCGCTCACCGTCCCGCGGAAGAGGCTCGTCTTCTCCAGGAGCGGGAAGACGACAACCCTCGCGAGGAACCAGGCCGGCGTCTTGGTACCCCAGTAGCATGTCCTCCATCACAATCGACGGGAGCCATTCCACCGCAGACATGGTCCCGGCGGCGGCGAAGGGGCAGCGTGAATGATGACCTCCCAAGATGAAGCGCGAACGACCGTCGAGAACTCCCCGGCCGGCGGCGGAAGCAAGAACACGGGAGAGAGAGAAAGAGAGAAAGGACGAGAGCAGAGGCGTGAGAGGAAGACGACTCAGATCTGTTTCAAGCCGTGGGGGGAGCTTTTATAGCTTAGGATGGCAACCGCCACGCATCAGATCCGCGCCCCATTACGGGCGTGCCAGTTGCCTTCCCCATAAACCACTCCACTTCCCCATAATCTATCCCACTTCCCCATAGGGCAGTTAATGATTATCCTAAAAGACCGCTGCGTGAATCGAGCAGACAGGCCTGACAGCGCGTCCACTTTCCTTGACGAGAAGATTATCTGACAAGACAAGATCATTTTCATTTAAAACCGAATCAGATTTTGATTCGAAGCCCGAGACCGTTCTGACTACTCGGAAGGCACAGAACACCGCATCAATTGGCAAGACTCTCCGATTAAATCATCACTCGGAAGAAATTACTGAGCTCCCAAGACGACCGAGTAAGCTGTCACTCGGAACAACGATAATGGAAACACTCGAAGCTAAGTAAGCTAATCATGAAGTAACTACATCCCTGAATCTCACCTCAAACGGAAAATCTTGCACTCACCAACTGCTCAAGTAAAAATCTGAGTAGTTAATTCGCTAGTGGCCCGTATCTGACGAAGAATGCCAGGCCACTAGTATGACCCGGCGCAGGGGGTAAAGAATCGATATCCCATGTGGTATGACCTAAGGCTCGTTACGATGCCTTAGGATATTGAACTTTTCAAATCTGGTTTATATGGAGTTTAAGGCCTTTTACTCCAAGACACGCCTTCCAAGGCCTCAGTCCACCTATTCCGAGAGAAGTTTGAATGTCGCCAGATTTTTCCTTTAACCTGCCCAACCCACGCTCGAGGAAAAAGTTCAAATATCCATAAAGCCCTTCCGGGCCTCTTATTGAGTTTAATCTTCACAAACCTCATTAAATCTGACAAATGTCAGCTACCTCAATCGCGAGCATCCGAAAGCGCTTGGGGGCTACTGTCGTGGTCATACCAAAGTTATACCCTTAGGCAGGGGAAACCAAGGGATACCCTCAAGCCCTTTGGTTTCCCACACACCCAACAAAATAAATAAGATCGTTAAAGAGTATAAAGCTTTATCAATCTCATAAGCTCAATTCACAGTTTCTCCGAGTAACACTTTACTCGGAAGATACAAACCACCTCCGAGTAGTTAGTCACCGGAGAGCAAACAGGATCCGAGTAGTTCATTACTCGGAGAAGATGACCGGTGAGCTATTCGTTACTCGGAAGATAGGAACTCAACGGACGGTAAGCATTCAAGACCGCGGGCGTTCCTCCTCCTTTATTAGCAGTAATGAGTAGACCGTTTCTTGTATTTAGTACGCATTTAACCCTGTAGTTAAAGACCCATTAAGCTGAGGCATTGAAGGGGAAGAGGCACACTCTATATAAGCCTCCCCCCTCATCCAGTACGGGCACGCGCAACACCATTTTCCTCAACTCTTGAGCAAGAACACCCCAATCAGTCTGGAACGGGATTAAGGTTTTTATCTCTAAGGAGAGGCCTAACCTGTATAATTTCCCCCGCGTCAACCACTCTACGTACAGATTCATTTAGCTCCTTTCATACCCCTCTGAAGAGGGGGTGACCCCACGACTCCTATGGATGAGCCTACCCGTTGTACCAGAAGACAGAAGGCCCACAAAGATGTCGCCTGGGCCCAGCCTTGGCCCACTAGTGGCACCAATGTAGGAGTCCGCGAGTCAGAAGGAAGGTGCAAGCTTGCCGTACGGAACAAGATCATGGTTAGGAAACCTCATCTGTAATCAGGACGGACTCCCCGAGACCTAGCCTAGTATATAAGGGCTAGGAGGGGAGACGTCGAGATCAAGCAATACACAATCTGTAACCTAGCTTTGTGCGCACTAGCCTCGGCTCCCTTGTAATCGCCATCTCCAATCAATAATATCGAGCAGGAACGTATCCTCCTGTTAGCCAACGAGCTTATCGTCCAACCTGTGCCTCTCATGACTAACCCAGGGTCCCTGACCATGGGATTTGCCGGGGTACATCCCCATCAATTGGCGTCGTCTGTGGGAACCGCACAGGTTGGGAACGCGATCTCGGCGGCCTCATCAGCATCTTCAACACCCACCGGCGCGACGACTTCACCAGCACTCTTCGATCCGACGACCCAAACGGAATCCGATCTGTTCGGGTCCCTTGGCTTCACGGCCCACCTTTCGACTCTCCGACCAATCTTCGCCGACCTACGCTCCGGCATCAACCTGATCTTCGGAGCATATCAGATCTACATCAACCACTGGGGGACCCTCCGCCTCACGGACGACGCCTGAACACCCGCGACAACATCTACAGCAGCAATCGACGCAGTCGCCACCCTCCAGGCCAGCCGCGACTGCCCACCCAAACAAAGGCTCCGCGTCACCCACGATCACTCGACTGGACCCTCGGCCTGGAAAAGCAGCACCACACGCACGAGAAACAAGGCATCCGGGGCACCATCCCAGGTGTTCATGGCAGAAGTCGATGCGCCACCAGCAAACGGCGAGGGCTAGGACGACGACTCGAGCACTCGCCAAGCCAACGGCAACACAAAAGCGCCCGGAACCACCAATAAGATCGTCGTGAAGCTGGGAGACGTGGGAAGCATACCAACGAAAGTACCACAAGGAAAAGAACAAAGCAATCACAAGAGCGACAAACCATCAAGCAGTAAGAAACAAACCCCGAGTGTGGCGGAGGATGACCCAACCAAAGAGCGAATCTACCTGACCAAAGAATCAATGGCCAAGGTAAAAGACGCAGTCGAGCACGGGAAGTTACTATCAGCCAGCGCAACAAGGAATGAGCTCAGGGCATACAACAAATTGTCAAGCGAGCTAACCCGGCAAGCGAGATAACAGCGCCTATAGCTGGAGAAGCAAGAAAGGGCGGCCGCCGAGCAGAAAAGCAATCGCAAGCCACCTCCAAGAGACGACTCCCCGGACCACGGCTCCCCTCCCCGCAATAAATCGAAATTCAGCAACCTGCGACGAATAGACAAGAAGAAGGTGGTCCGGAATATCGACGACGACTTCAAGCTAGAAGAGGAGGACGACGAAGAGGAACCCCTCACACCAGCAGAAGCCCTTATAAGCGCCCGAGACTACCTATCCCGCGCCCAGATGAACAGGCAGAATAGACCAGACCGCAACACTTCAATAGCCTTACAGATAATGAAGGACGCCATCGCCGCCTCAGCACCCAAAAAATCAAGTGCAAGGAGACCGACCCATGCAAGGACACCAGACAGGGACCCCAGCTCACCCGATGACGACGACAGCAGCGACGACTTGCGCAGACACTCCAGCAAAAACAGGAAACGCGACAGCGACGACAACGACAACAGGCGCCGCAGCGGTCGACGAGACGCGCGCGACGACATCACATAGAACAAAGTCAACCGCAACAGATGAAGACGTGCAACACGCGAAGAGTACTCGGACGAAGAAGCCTCCGATGAAGAAATCGAGCCATGCGGAGCACTATGCTTCACGCGTTCCATACGCGAGACGCGAATGCCGAGTGGGTTCAAATTGAACTCCACAACGCTCAAGTACAACGGACTCGAAGAGCCAGAGGCGTGGCTCGACGACTACTTAACAGCAGTCAAGTTCCAGCGAGGGACCAACATCACGGCAATGCAGTATGCGCAGCTCATGCTCGAGAGCTCGGCACGACACTGGTTGAAGAATCTCCCGCGAGGATCCATCATCTCATGGAGGCCGTTCCGTGAAGCCTTCATAGAAAACTTCAAATCCACATACAAGAGACCGGCATCGCTCGAGGAACTGCGGGCATGCAAGCAAGGAACCAGGGAAACCCTGCCAGCCTACATCCAGCGGTGGACCATACTCAAGAATTCAACAGAAGACATATCAGACGAAAGCGCAATCGACGCGTTCCGGCGAGGCCTGCAGCGCATCGAATTCAAGGAACAGCTCGGGCAGATGAAAGTCCGAACACTTGCACGGCTGCTGGAGCAAGCCAACAGCTGGGCGGACGGCGAGGATTCCGTTCGCAACGAAACAGAAATCCACATCGCACGCTCAGAACACGACTACGACTACCACAACGGAGAAAGAGGAGTCGGTCGTCGAAGGAAGCGACCCAGGCGCAGCTTCTATGACGACAGAGGACCCAAAATGGTCGCCGCAGGCTTCCCAGACGACAAAGACGGCAGGAATCGTGACGTCGGCAGGATACAGCGCAGAGACAACCTCGAAGATGCGCCCCAAGCTCAGAAACGAGACTGGAGGACGAGGCAGCCGCGCGACAGCACCAGAACATACCGCTCGGCCAAAGAACAACTCGACGGACCGTGCTCGATACACGGATTCAGAAACGAACGAGGGGAGCTCAGATCAGGACACACCCTCAGGAACTGCAGAAGTTTCAACGAGTTGGCGGAGGAAAAAAGCCGATCCGCGACAACAGCGGCCCAGCCACTCGCGAGCATAGCAGTGGGACCCATCGCCCATGACGCACCACCAGCCCCTCCCCTACCAGCAAGGCAAGTGGCCACAATCCAGCAACGGCGCAGGACACCAGACGTAGAGGAGCAGTACCCAGAAGCCCACGGCAGGATTTACATGATACAAGAAGGCAGGCCCTCAAATAGGCAGCAGAAGCAGGTCACAAGACAAGTTTTCCTCGCAGCCTCCTCACACCCCGCTATCCCGGAGTACTTGCGCGGGTCCGAGACAGATATTACCTTCTCTCGGGAGGACCACCCGCCCGCCATCCCTCGACCAAGACATGCCGCGCTAGTGCTCGAGGCCAGAATTGGGAACTACGACATGTCACGAGTATTCATGGACGGCGGCAGCGGGATCAACATCATCTTTACAAGGACACTCGACGAAATGCTAATCCAGAGCTCCGTGCTGAAATCCTCAAGCACAACCTTCCACGCGATTCTGCCAGGAAAAGCAGTCTACCCTCTGGGAAAAATAAGCCTGGAAGTGGTCTTTGGTGAAGCGACCAACTTCCGCAAGGAGATCCTAGACTTCGAAGTGGTCGACTGGAAATCGCAGTACCACGCAATCCTCGGACGACCGGCCTTCGCCCGCTTCATGGCAGTGCCTCACTACGCCTACCTTAAGCTAAAAATGCCAGGCCCTCATGGTGTCATCACAATCAGCGGAAATTTCGTCCGGTCCGACCGCTGCGACAAGGAATTCCACAAGAATAGAGGCCTTTGGAGCCCACCAAGCCAGCGAGACCACGGGACCCGCAGAAGAAGCACTCCCATAGAAGCCGCCACCCGAAGGACCCGAGCACTCGAAGAAGAAGCCATCCAGCACTTAAGGCTACCACGCCGCCGTTTTAATAAAAGGGGACCGTCCTCATCAGACCGTCCCCCCCATTCTTACTAAATGTAAGAGACACCAGGAAGAATATTGAAATGTTTTTCCAAAAATTGATCCATTGGCACTCGGGGGCTCGCCGCAGCAACCACCCCCCGAGGCGTTCTTCGCAATCGCGACTTAAACAAAATTGGCACTCAGGGGCTCGCACCAACAGCCACCCCCCGAGGCGTTCCTCGCAATCGCGACTTAAACAAAATTGGCACTCGGGGGCTCGCCACAGCAGCCACCCCCCGAGGCGTTCTTCGCAATCGCGACTTAAACAAAATTGGCACTCGGGGGCTCGCCGCAACAGCCACCCCCCGAGGCGTTCTTCGCAATCGCGACTTAAACAAAATTGGCACCCGGGGGCTCGCCGCAGCAGCCACCCCCCGAGGCGTTCTTCGCAATCGCGACTTAAACAAAATTGGCACTCGGGGGCTCGCCGCAGCAGCCACCCCCCCGAGGCGTTCTTCGCAATCGCGACTTAAACAAAATTGGCAATCGGGGGATCGCCGCAGCAGCCACCCCCCGAGGCGTTCTTCGCAATCGCGACTTAAACAAAATTGGCACTCGGGGGCTCGCTGTCACAACCCTAGTTTGGTATGTGCTTTTTATTTATAGAGTTAAGGCATCATGTTTAAATTCTTTGGTTTAAGAATTGGGGATTTGGAAAAGCCTCAAAAATAATTTAAATAAAAGGCCAGAGAAAAATATTTTTCCAAAAATCTTCTGATGATTTTGAAAGTCTCTATAAATGGGCATGATCACATTTCATGTGTTGTCGGTCCCACTGCATGCTCCAAGATTTTTCAAATAATCAAACAGAGGATTGGAAATTAAATTTTAATGCTATTTGAATTGAAATTCAAATGTTTTGAATTTCAAAAATCTTCAAAACTTGGGAGTGGCTAGTACTATGTCACCTATGTCCAAGATAAATATTTGAGGATTTTATAAAATGCCTAGATATTATTATTTTAAGGCAAAACAAATAAAACATAAGCAATAAAAGAAACAGAAAAAGGACAGAGCAACCTCACCTTCTGGCCCACCTGGCCCAGCCACAGCAGAAGGAAGGCCCAGCCCACCAGGGGCATGCCCATCTTCTTCCTGGCGCCAGGTGGATGTCGCCGTGGAGGGCATGCCGTGGCCGGCTGCCACCTCCTGCTTCTGTCCATGCAGCTTCTCCCCCTCGTACATATCCGCGCCTCAAGCTGATAATGGGGATTACCCAGGCGGGTATTGCCCTCCCATCCCCGTGCCCATGACACCATTTTGGTTTCATCCCCATCTTTCCCATCCCCGTCCCCATCAGGTTTATCTTCCCCACGGGCAATTCCATGGGGAAAGTAATGTACATCATTTCAACAAAAAAAACCTCATTTTACCCCCCAAAAAATAGCAGCATTTCATCACAACAAACAACAATATTTCAGCAATACAAACAATAACATTTCAGCATGACAAACAGCAACATTTCAGCGAAACAACAGCACTTCGGTAGATCAGCACAACAAACAGCAGCATTTCATCTAAACAACAGCACTTTAGCTAAATAGCAGCACTTAAGTAAATCCTTTCAACACATAAAACGGCAGCACTTCAGCTGTTCAGCACAACAAACAGCAGCATTTCATCTAAACAGCAGCACTTTAGCTAAACAGCAGCACTTCGTCTGCACAACAGCATTTCATCTAAACAGCAACACTTTAGCTAAACAGCAGCACTTCAGCACAGCAGCACTTCAGCAGTCCAGAAGCTTGTTGAGTTGCCATTGTTGCCATCTACAAGAGCACAATGTAGTATAAGTGAACATGTAAAGAAACATGGCAACAATATGAACATGAATAAACAAAAGCACACACACCTTTATATTTGTTCATTATCCAATCTTGTGAGCACATAAGAGCCGCTAAGATTTCCGGAGTAAGACTACAACGATGATCACTTGACCTGCATTGCTATCCCCTCCATATTCAGATTGAGTTTCAGTTCTATCCATTGTGCTGAAGCTCGAGCTCCCAACTGAAGCTTGAGTACTAGCTGATCTAAACGTGGAAGAAATATGAAAACAAATCAACCAAAGGGTTGGGGGAGGGGTGGAGATTGGAGAACAGGGAAGAGAAGAATTGCCAATTTAGGAAGCGTGGGATCCTCCTTTAACGACACCGGTGAGCACATTGCAAATCGAGATGGAGCTCCAGATTTTCAACTTACCTGCAGCATTCGAAACGCACTAAAGCATTCAAAACAAGTTGGTCCAATATAGTAACTAGAATGATATTAGTAACTAAAAATGCATCTTTCATTCATATGTGCAATAGCTCCACACAACACAAAGGAGACACAAACTAAAGAAAGGAGATGAGGTCAGAGCTAAACTTACAAGTTGCATTATTCTCCACTCAAAGCTTTAGGCAATGCCGACTTGCCGAATAGGTTCATACCAGATCCCCCAATACCTTACATGAAGCACAGAAGAAGACTATTTGAGAAGTTTCTGCATTTAATTTGAAACACATCATCAAACGGGCGAACCAAGAGAATGAAAAGAAAGCAACAACATGAGAAATCAGTCAAGTTGTGTTACAGAAGGGGTGATGGTGGTGCCAAGAACCTACAGGATGGTGAGGTTTGTGAGCTCACGGGCATTGGAGGGATGCCTCTTCGAGGTAGTTGGCTCTCAGGTAACTGAACAAATAGACAGACTGTCAAAACACTCCATATTTGTTTTTAGCATCAAATAAACAAACAAACATGTGGTTTACTAGTATGAAGCAGTTCATATATTGGAGGCAAACAACAGGGAATTGAAGAGTGGGATTTGTGTTTTGTAGGGAGGTCGGAAAAGAAATCTTACAGGGTCTGTAGCTTGTTGAGACTCTTGATGCTGGGTGAGATGAAGCATCCGAGATCTGCGGACAGTGATGCAGGGTAACTTGGCAAGTGCAATACTTGCATAGATCTGCGGATAGTACACAAATATCTTGTTTCAGATATGTCATCCAGAATAGCTAAAATATCTGAACATGCTAAAATACCTGAAGTCTGAAGACAAGAAGCTGCATCACAATTTTAGTCAGGCAGATTATTTCGCAAAAACAATAATGATGCCTTGTGAACAAGAAAAGAACACCAAGGGAATCTAATCACTAATAATCGTAGTGATAACAACATGGAAATTATCCAAAGAACCCATGATATATCAGAAAGAGATATATGAAATTAGAGCAGAAAAGATCATTACTCTGCATCGATCATAGTGATAACATAGAAATTATACACAAAATCATGATATATCTGCAAGAGATGGTGAGACTAGCTAACTCAAGAAGCCAGAGACTAGAGAAAATATCTCCCAGTGCTCCCACGGCCAGCTCGTCCTCAAGCCCTCACTGCTCCCGTGGTGGGAGGAGTCAGACGAGCGGAAGATCGTGTGGGCGGCATAGATCGGGACAGGGCCTCAGGGGGAGCTTGGCGTCGTGGGGATGACCGAGCATAGGAAGTAGGACGCCGCAGTCGAGGACAGGAGGCAGGGCGGCCGGGGACGGCGAGCCGGCGGCGGATCTGGACAGCCGGCGGCGGATCCGGGCGGCGGGCGAGAGAAGGGTGTGGTGGTTGTCTCGTGGAGTCGTGGGGATGGGGTGGAGGAAGTGATGGAGTGGAGAGGGGGTCACGAGTGTGGTTCGATTAGGTTAGATATTTTGGGCTTTTTGGGCCTGTATTTTTCAAGGAGGTTTTTTGGGCCAGTCTTTTTAAAGAGTATACTGATTTGTAGGTCCAGGTGTAAATCTCTACGGGTAAGGCGGGTATCGGGCACGGGTAATGACATGTCGTCCCCATCCCCATTTACCCACTGGGTAAGTTATTTGACCCAATACCTTCCCCATGGGTATTACAACCGGCATATCCCCGTCCCCTAATAGATTAATTACCCGTGGGGACAAGGGTAACGGTTAACCATTGCCATCTTGATCCGCGCCGTGCAGCCCCCCTGTTCTTTCCCCTATCTCCCCTGGCTCCCTCTAGCTCGCTTCCCTCTCCGTTTTCTCCGCCGCCGTAGCTCTCCATCGCCGCCGCACGCGCACGCTCGCGGCCAACGACGACGAGACGCCGCCCTACCATGTACAGGAGCTCCGCCTCCGCCGTCTTCATCACGCCGCACAACCAATTGGACCAAGGAGCCCCGAGATTCGTCGTCCCCTTCGTCGTTCTCGTCGCCGGCTGCCGGACCTCGCCGTAAAATACGCCGCCTGCAGCGCCTACCCGAGCTCTCCGGCCTCTCCTTCATGCTCAAGGTGAGCATGCGCTCTTTTCCCCTCAATCCCCAGCCCCTCCCGTGGCCCGGTTCGCCGTGGCCACTGAGCTCAGCTCCGGCCGCCGCCGAGCATGGCTGCCACCGCAGCCCTGGACCCTCCAGTGGTCGCCCGTGTGCGGTGCGAGACGCGCGTGAGTGCGAGGGCCCGTTTGGTGCCCTCCCCGTGCCCTCCCGTGGCCTGCAGCCGACTCCGGCGAGGCGCCGCCGCCTCCCATGGCCACCGGCGGCTAGCCGCCGACCCGGACGGCTTAATTAGGGGTTACCCCTCTGGTTAATTAGCATAAGCCACTGACAGGTGGGCCCTGCCCCCTTAATTAAGCACTGCTTAATTAATTAAATCGGGGTTAACCCCCTGTGTCAATGACAGGTGGGTCCCAGGCGTCCGTTTGACCAGTCAGCACCCTGACGTCAGCATGATGCCATGCTGATGCAGTAAACCTTTTCCAGATTAAAAATAATTCTAGAAAATTCCAAAAATTGTTTAAATCTTTGAAATTCAATAACTTTTAAACCATAACTCCAAATCAAAAGTGTTATATATGAAAAATCATCAGAAAAATGCAAGGATTCCAAATATCATATTTTCATAGATGAAACACACATCTATGATGATAGACCAGTAGCATTTAGCTATTCGGGTTATTTGAAAAAATTCAACATAAATGTTTAAATCATTTCAATTTAAACCTTTGTAATGCCAACCTTATTACTTGCACATCAGAGGCATATCATACACATGACAACATGGTTTACCATATCCAAACATTAGCAAATGCAACTTGGGATAATTTGAACAACATTTGGAGTTTGAATTTGAATTCCTTTTTCAAATCAACTTCAATTAACTTGTTGCAAATTGAACATAGAACACATCAGTACCATTCCATGCTATATTAGGCATCTTGTTGAGCATTGCAATGTGATGTTTATACTTTGTTATCTCAGTGTTTGCTTCTTCTCCATAGATCCATCGCCGGACGTAGTTCCTGTTTCTTCGAAGAGTGGCACCCCCCGAGTCTCGACAATAAGGCAAGCAAACCCCCTTTGATCATATCTTTAAAAACCTAGTTTCCCTCTTGTTCTCTTATGCATGATTAGGTGATTCACATGTTACCGTGCTACCGCTAGTTGAACCCATCCTTTGCATGACCTATCATTGTTGCCACAGTATTAAGCAAACCTCAACCTAGCATATACAAGATTGTTTGTGTTCATCATGTGGCCCTTCATCCATGTTATGCTATGCCATGCTAGAGTTGTATGCAATGAAGATGATTGATACGTCCAAAACGTATCTATAATTTCTGCTTGCTCCATGCATGTTTTGTGTGAGATTGCTATGTTCTAGATACACTTTCATACACTTTTGATCATATTTGGACTAACCTATTAACTCAGTGCACCACAGTGCCAGTTCCTGTTTTCTGCTGTTTTTCTATTTCAGTTTTCCCCCATATAAAAAGTGCTCCAAAAATTCGGGAAAATTCAGATAAAAAATCAGCGTGAAGGAACCTTCCGGAAGAACCTGGGTGGGGCCAGAGGGCCACCACCAGGGGCCCAAGCGCCCTGCTGGCGCGCCCTAGGGCTTGGACGCGCCAGGGGGGCGCCTGGAACCCTGGTGGCCCCCCTGGCTGCCCCCCTTCGCCTATATATTCTCTGTCACAGGAAACTTCCGAGAAGAGAACCCTTTTCCGCAATCTCTCCTCTGTTCCGCCGCCTCCGCGCTTCAGAGATCGGGAGCACCAGAAGACCTCTTCCCGGCACCCTGTCGGAGGGAGGGCCGACCTCCGGGACTCTCCTCTCCGCCATGGATGCTTCCCGGATGTCTCGTGAGTAGTTTTCCTTGGACCATGGGTCCTTGATCAGTAGCTATGTGATTTTCTCCTCCCCTCTTTGTTCTTCATGGTTTAGACCTCGTGAGCTTCCCTAGATGATCGAGGCACTTTTGTAATCTTTCTGCTATTGCTATGCTGAGTTTGATGGGATCTGATGGATTATGAGATTATGTTCAGATTGTGATTGAGTAATATATTTGGTTCTTATCTCTTATATTTTTGTTCCTAAGTAATTCTTGCATGTTATCCGTTGTTGTTTATTGCTTTGGCCAAGTAGTAGGTAGTAACCCCAAGAGGGAACATTATGCTCGATTGTGGGTTCATGCCTCCCGATGACACGCTTGTCTTTACTAAGACATAATTTGCTTCCGTTGTTGTATGATGTAATGTTGGGTCACAGTTATGTGATCTCTGCTTGTAACACTACTATATCTGCTCTGTATAGCAGATGCAATAAAACTATGAGTTTGTAGAGTTCATGTTGTGTTACCTGCTGTTTACACTAGACATGTATGTTGCGTGTATGATTATAATGTGCATGTCTTAGTGTGGGATTCGATAACTTAGTTGAGTTCTTGCCGGCGGTCTTTCATACACCAATTGGCCCTTAGATGTGCGCATCTTGGGGCATCGCGATGCAATTTCTCGTGACTCTGTCACGTGGCACACTTTGTTGTATGATTGAGCCCGCCTGAGACCCCGACTAGGTGATCGGGCTGGAGTCTGTTTATGTAAGTGTTATTATTCAATCGATAATGTGGTTGAGGCGACTTGTCTATGAGTGTGGGATTTCACCACCCATAATCATTTAGACTTGTGAGCGGACGATGAGGACCCATCTCAGTTTATCATCCGGCCTGGATGGGATGCCCCTCACGTACGATGCTTTCCGAGAGTGTTCTGTGCTTGGCCTTGTCTGCTTAGACAAGTGGGTACGGCTCTCGGCTCTCCAAATGATTGTGTTGTAACAGGAATTACATACGCAAACCCCGGGTCCCGACACTCGCCGCAGCAGCCACCCCCCGAGGCGTTCTTCGCAATCGCGACTTAAACAAAATTGACACTCAGGGGCTCGCAGCAGCAGCCACCCCCCGAGGCGTTCTTCGCAATCGCAACTTAAACAAAATTGGCACTCCGGGGCTCGCCGCAGCAGCCACCCCCCGAGGCGTTCTTCGCAATCGCGACTTAAACAAAATTGGCACTCGAGGGCTCACCGCCGCAGCCACCCCCCGAGGCGTTCTTCGCAATCACGATTTAAAAAAATTGGCACTCGGGGGCTCACCTCAGCAGCCACCCCCCGAGGCGTTCTTCGCAAATCGCAACACACAAGGGCTCACCACAGCAGCAAAACCATTTACCTACAGTACACCAAAAAGAAGCGTCTAAAAAGGAAGGAAGCATCTAACCCCCAGGCTCCATCTTCGCCTTAATCAGGGCACCTAGATAACGATCGTTCTCTTCACAAACTCGGTCCACAACTCGGCGCGCAGGCTCATCGACCGCCGAGTAATGCTCATTCATCGGGTAATCCCTGCCACCAGGAGGACCCCCCACCACTTGAGCAATATCAGCTCCCGGCCAGTGACTATGGACCAAGCCCAAGGCAGCACGGGCTCCAGCATGAATCTGGTGATTCATCACGCGACGCAGCTCTGCAGGTTGAGAAAATAAGCGGCACAGCATCTCAAAGGATGATGGCACCACCTGCAGCGGATAAAACTCAGCATGAATCCTACCCAGCACCTGCTGACAGTACCGCAGAGAAGCCGGCACCCGCTCAGCCCGACGAAGAAGAACAGCAAATGATTGAGCACGAGCCCCATCTGCCCAGAAAGGATTGCTCGCATGCACTCCAGGATCGTCCAATCGAGACAGCTCCGACTAGACGGCCTTATCTTCATCCCAGGACCGCCCCGACAGCACTTCGAAAAAACAGAATCAAAATCAAGATGACGACAGGAAAACTACTAAAGGCAGTCGAGCAATCGAGCGGCAGCAAGACTCGCCTCGTAGGAGGTCAGACAACTTCACCACCCACGAAGTAAGACTATCCAACACGGCCTTAGCACGCTCACGCTTGGAACGATGAACTGCTACAGCCCCCTTCAAGCGAACAACCTCTCACTCAGCGTCCCTCAGCCTCAAGCACACGGACTCATGGGCTCCCTCGCGAGCGTCCTCCTTCAAAGAACTCCAAGACCGAAGCACGCCCGGGGCGGCCTATCGCAAAATGAACAAAAAGAAAAAGGCAATCAAACACAAACAGCAGGACGTCCAAACAGTTACTTCAATCCAGGTAGCACAGATCCATCACAACAAAGGAGGCACATTACAACCAGAAAGTTCCAAACGGCAAGACATGGCTACGACCCCCCTTGCCCACAGAGGAGGGATACTGACCATCCACAACCTCCTGCAGGCGACGAGCCAGAACAGTGGCTCGCGCACTCTGCTTGTCAGTATAAGCAGGGACAGTCTCAACCAACGAATCATCAATGGAAACTCCATGCCCCAGAAGAACAACAAAGGACGTGGAAAGACCACTCACCACGGTCTTCCCAACTAGCTCTTCCAAGAGATCCCCGCCATTACCAAACGCAGCAACACGGGCGTCCAGACCAGCAGGCACCTCCACGCCCTCCGGCATGAGATGCTGATGAACAAGACCCACAAGAGTTGAAGACCGGGCACAGACACCTTTGGCAATGTCAACAGCGGCCAATACGACATCCACGCCCCCCCCCCCCCCCCCCGGAGAACTCCAGATTCCGACGCAGCCACTTCCGTCACACTCGCATCCGTGGAGGCTGCACCAGGCGACAGAAATCGCTACAAAAGGAGGAAGGAGGCAAAGCACCCAGCAACGAAACAATGACTTACACACAAGCGAATCCGCCAAGACCCGAAGACGCTCGCACTCGACCGCCTCCGCCTGCACGAGCGTATCTTCAGCCCGACGCAGGCGCACCAGTTCCTCGTGCTGATCGTGCAGCTCTTTTTCCTTGGAAGCCAAAGCAGCCTTAAGGGTGGAAACCGTTCTTTCCGCCTTCTCGGCCTGCTTCTCGGCAGTCTGACGACAGCCTTAAAACACAAGACAGCACTCAGAATCAAAGACCCAACAGTTCAAACACGGCAGCACAGGAAGAAATACTCACTACTCATGGCAGACAAAGCATCCTGGGCAGAAGCATGGGCCTGCCGCCAACGCTCAGCATTGACCACCAGACGCTCACAGTGTTGAAACACCGGCTACTCGAAGAAATCGGATATTCAAGTCAGAGCCAAAGCAAGACTACAACCAATCGCAAGCGCTTGCTTGCAGCCTCGGGGGCTACTCCCATCGGGAGCACTGGTCGTGCTCCCAATGACGACACAAAGGAAATACAGAGCCAAGGCAAGACTGCAAGCAACCGCAAGCACTTGCTTGCATCCTTGGGGGCTACTCCCATCAGGAGCATTGTCGTGCCCCCGATAAAAAAAACTACACAAGCAAACATGGAACAAACTTACCAGCCCAGCTATACGGTCGAAGAAGCGGATTTTATCTTCCACACCAAGATCACGACGGCCCAAGTAAGGACGATCTGGAGCAGTAGGCCCGGCATCAGGAACAACAATACCAGACACCACTTGAGGAGCAAAAGTAGGAATCACACCCGCAACCGGGACAGCAGGGATCACCGACGATACGGGCCGACAAACAGCAGCCGACGAATCCCCAGTATGCTTGGCGGCCGCTCCGGGGTCAGTCGACTGCAGGTCGACAACAGCCACACTAGAGGAGGAAGCAGCTGGAGCAGTCGCAGCGCTACAAGATAAAGCCCATCAGACAAATGAATAGAGGAAAAACATCTCAAGCAAAGACAAGCATATGTTTACCCGCCGCGCACAGAGCCAACACGCAACAACCTCCCAAACCTGGGCCTTTTGAATTCAGCAGCAGAAGGAGACGGCTCAGCAGACGGTTCAGACATCGGAACAACACCACTAGTCACGTCAAGACCCTCGGTGCCGGAAGGCCGCGACCGCTTGACGCGAAAGGGCGCCGATTCCTCACTATCTCCGGTCCCGGGCAGCTCGATCCCCATGGACTCGTCCGCACCCGCAAGCACGCCGACACCAGCACTCGGCGCAGCAACGGAAGCATCCGGCTCCTCGCAAATATCAGCATCCTCTGGCAGTGGAGGGTTGCACAACACGGGAACATGATCCTACAAAAGCAAGAAACGTCATCAGCAAGCAGTCAAACAAACATCTCCAGTCACATGGGAAATTCAAAAACGCGAACCTACGGCAGCGCGTGATCAGAAGAATACGGAGTGACGAAACCCATCTCGGAAACGTTCGAGCATTTGGTGACGTACTGGATCCGGGCCAGGAGGCCATCGGCGTCAAGCTCTTGGCCGGAGCATCTCGTCTAGTCCCCGAGTCCCTCATATTGCCACATGGGATGGGCTCGCGACTGCAAGGGTTGCACGCGCCTCCCAATGAAAACAGAGATGAGCTGCCCACCGGTCAAGTTTTCCTTCACCAGGGCAATCCTCTCCAAGAAGGGAGCCACTTCAGATGACTCTTTCGCAGACAAAGAATGGGACCATGAGGCCTGCTTGACTACCCGCGCTTCAGGATTAAATGGAGCAAGACCAAATCGCTGCCCATCAATATGCTGGTCCTTCAGATAAAACCAACTTTTTCGCCAAGCACTGACGGAGTCAAGCATCTCCAAATCAAAGTACGATTTGGAGTTCTTAATGGATATACCCACCTGCCCTACAGCGTACTCAGAGTTCGTCCTCTTTATACAAAAGAGGTGCTTCCAGAGCCCCCAATGGGGATAGATCCCCAAGAAAGCTTCACAAAGGGTAATAAAACAAGAAATGTGCAAAATCCCATTGGGAGTCAAATTGTGCAACTGAAGCCGATAGGTACAACAAACCATGAACAAAATGGTGAATTGGAAGGGCAAAACCGCGAGGAAAGAACGCCTGAAAGCACACTCGCTCATCGGCCAGGGGAGCAGGAACAGGTTCCTCCCCTGGAATCTGCACGGCATCTCCAGCCACCAAACCATCAGCAATCAGAGGGCCAAGATCTGCGACCCCAAAAGTCGAGCGCTCCCACTTGCCAGACATCTTGGCCGATTTCGGAGCAGCACGGGAGCGTGTTGTCATCAATCCCGCAGCAAGTAGCAAAAGGAGGAAGGAAAAGGCCCAAGAACAGGGGAATCTAGCAGCGAGGGGAGAAGGCAATGGCTGGGTAAAACCTAAAATTTACCCAGCCGCTCGGTATTTAACCACCAGCTTGGCGAGCAGGGGCACCGTTCGATCCCAGCGGCCAGTAAACGTGGCACGATCCCACGACAGGCAAAAAATATGGAAAACCCAAACGGCGCAGCAACAGCACCGCCCACTACGCGCACAAAAAGAGGACCATAATCACATGAAGCGAAAATCTCGGCGAGACAGCGCCAAGTCATTTCCTTCGGCAGATTACAATGGTCAATGACACCATAAAAATCAAGCCAGCATCGCAAGACGTACCGAGTACGTTTCCCACCTCCAGAATTTTAACCTTTTAAATATATTTTCGATGAGCAAAAAGTTTTACTCCCATCGGGAGTGTATCCATCCATGAGAGTTTTCGGGTGCTCCCTCACCCAGAAGTAAAAACCGTGCTCGAGTGATTGCTCGCACCCATGAGAGTTTTGGGTGCTCCCTCACCATGACGCAAAAATGAACAGACCTGCACTCGCCAGATCGAGCGGTCCTGGAGTATCGGGTGCTCCCTTACCCCAAAAGCAAAAGCAATATTCGAGTGATTACTCGCAAACCTTTATATACTCACGCACTCGACGACCTCCCGAGCAAATATCCTTCTACACCCGAGCACTCGGAGAAGCTCCAAGAATGACTGCTAAAACTGCCCACTTGATTGTTTATTCCAAGTGGGTGCATTATCTACTAGGCTCCGCGCCTCAATAAAAATACATATTCCTGGAACACGATGCACTGTGCCCAGATGCCACGCAAGCTTAGCGTGTAGGTAAGACCCCGCTGCGAAGATCGACCGGGCTGGGACTTGCCGAAGAGCGATTTCACTCCCAACCTTTTCCATGCGCATGCATGATAGGAAAAGTCAGGCGGACGCGCCTAGGCTACGAACTTTACTGGCGGCAATTGATCACTGTAAGACCTGCAGTGGCATGACTTTTTCTAGACACCAGTGTTCCAAGCTCATGTCGAGGGACATGGGTTTGATTGGGCTACTGCGGTTTTTTCCACTAGTGCAATTCACCAAGGCTCGATTAGTCGACACCTTGGGCCCTTTCAGCTTAGAATCCCTCGAAACAGGTTTTGTCATGGCCCCAGACTGCCAGCGACCCGCGGTTGAACCATGCATACATCAGAACGACGCTAGAGTGGATTCGAGTCCCTGCGCGCCTCTTCGATTCCCCCAGGCACTCGAGGGCTACTGACGAGGGGGTGACCCCACGACTCCTATGGATGAGCCTACCCGGTGTACCAGAAGACAGAAGGCCCACAAAGATGCCGTCTGGGCCCAGCCTTGGCCCACTAGTGGCACCGACGTAGGAGTCCGCGAGTCATAAGGAAGATGCAAGCTTGCCGTACGGAACAAGATCATGGTTAGGAAACCTCATCTGTAATCAGGACGGACTCCCCGAGACCTAGCCTAGTATATAAGGGCTAGGAGGGGAGACGTCGAGATCAAGCAATAAACAATCTGTAACCTAGCCTTGTGCGCACTAGCCTCGGCTCCCTTGTAATCGCCATCTCCAATCAATAATATCGAGCAGGAACGTATCCTCCTGTTAGCCGACGAGCTTATCGTTCAACCTGTGCCTCTCATGACTAACCCAGGGTCCCTGACCATGGGATTTGCCGGGGTACATCCCCGTCACCCTCTCTCTATTGTCAGGATTATATCCATGACACCCGCCCCTGATGTTCAACTAGGGCCCCAACCAAATTGTGTTCTAGTTGTAAGTCCAACTACACCTGAAACTCAACCGACCCAGTTGCATGTCCACACTCAACACAAAACTTGTCCCGACGAAGTTGCATGTACATCCTCGACTGGAAACTCAATCGATCCAGTTGCATGTCCACCCTTGAATCAAGACTCAACTGATCTGGTTACATCTCCACCCTTGAAACGCAACTTACCCGACCCAGCTGTATCTCCACCCTCGAAACGCAACTTGTCCCGACCCATTTGCATGTCCATCCTCGACACGTAATTTGCAACGACCTAGTTGCATGTCCATTCTTGACACACATGCAACTTGCCTCAAACTAGTTGCATCTCCGACCCGAAGCTCAATCGACCCAGTTGCGTATACGCAACTTTCCCCTGACCCAGGTGCTTGTCCAGCCTTAAACTGAAACTCAACAGACCCAGTTGCATGTCCACTCTTAACACACAACTTGCTCCGACCCAGTTGCATGCATGTCTACTCTTGACCCGAAACTCAACCGGCCCAGTTACATGTCCACGCTTGACACACAACTCGCACCGATCCAGTTTCATATCCATATTTTTTTCATATTCATGTTCTTTTTTTACATTTAAATTTTTTAAAGTATGAATTTGTTCTTAAAATATATATTTTTTTAATGTGTTTTTTTTAATTTGGTATTTTTTAGATCAAAAATATTTTTCGTACTCGAGAATATTTCATAAATGTGCAAACATTTTCTTAAATCCATACAAAATTGTGTAACAATTTTTTCAAAATAAAAAACAAAACAAACAAGCGACACCTTGCAAGAAAGCACAAGTTTGTGTATACGTAACATGAAGTCTAGATTGGAACTGAGAAAAAAACCATATTTATTAATATATTTTTCACCATATGTGTGCAGCCTTGAAGAAAATTTTCATGAACAATCCAACAACTACAAGAATAAAAACATCAATATTAACTTGTGGGACAAAAATATTTTGCAAACAATTAAAGGCCTGACCATCAAGCACCACACATTTTTTTCCTTTTTCTTTGAGTTGCACATACGTTGTTTATAAAAGCACGAAACCAAGTGCCAGATCCTCATGATCATGAGAACGCCATACGAAAATAGCGAGGAAGACAATAAGAAAAATAAACAAAACAAAACAACAAACATGAAATACAAAAAAAAGAACGTAAATGATGTGTATTGTTTTAGTCTTAGATAATGTTGATATCGTACTTAGATGTGATATAACAATGTCACATCTAGATGAGCCCTAAATATACCTTTATATCTATCTCAAAAGAAAAAAGAAAAAGAAATCTTCCATGTGTATGCTACGCATATTTGATATGAAGGATCACACCTAGCATGCCCTATCGTCGTCTGCTCCAAGAGCTCTCCCGATACCATCTGGTCCAGCATATCTATCCTTTTCTTCAGTGAATTCGCCCATGCTACGACTGGCTTCATGCCCGAGGTAAGTCTTCTGGTACAAAGGAGAATCCGTGCATATCTATCATTTTCCTCTATTAGGAGGGTTTCCACATTCGCTAATGCCTTCATGCCCGCTACTTGCACGGATGAAATTTTCTTCAGTGAATTCGCCCATGCTACGACTGGCTTCTATCGCTTCATGCGAGACCTAATCTAGTCCTGCCTAAATTGACATGATCGTCGGCTGATCCAATGGCTTGTTCCTTCGTTAGTTAATTTACTTTTAAATTTTAAATTTATCTTATAAAATATTACTTTACTTAAATATTAAAGAAAATTCACCGCTCATTAATTTTTTAAGGCAATTCGAAGTATTCATGAGATATATAAAATGCTCTTCAATTCAAAAAAATATTTGTAACATTTAATAAATATTTTAACTTCTTATAATTTTTTTCATGACATTTTTTTCAAATGTTCGATGTTTGTACAATCTATATCTCTTATAAGACAAAACCCCACTAAGATGCATTTAAGGTGTCTATCTCAACATGCAAGCTATCCACATCATCCATTACTATAGCCAATCATTTGTCCATGTCATACTAAGATGAATTTATGTTATCTATATGAACATGCAATCTATCCACATCATCACTATTTTAGCCAATCATTTGTCCATGTCATCCAATTTTATTTACATGCATCTTATAGCTTTTCAATTTACATTGCAAAGTTCTTATAGAGATATAGATTATTGTGATCAACTGAATCTTGCATGTGTCTATAACAACAACTTCATATTTCATACATCTTTAACTCATTTTGTTTAACAATAAAATCCTTAAAAATATTTATGCCGCAACACGCGGGGTGTATGAACATCACTTTATCTATCAACCAAGCAATTGTTCATATCATCTCTACCAACATTTATTAATATAATAGCCGATGTCTACAACTCTACATACAAGATATACGCATAATCTATTTTTAGCTATTCAAAAATTATCCACATCATCCATTGTAGAGTTCTTATGAAAATATCCGCTGCAACGCGCGGGGTAATCTTCTAGTATTCATGATGTCTATCTCAACATGCAAGCTATCCACATCACCCCCTATTTGTAGCCAATCATTTGTCCAAGTCATCCATTAATAAAACCTCACTTAGATGCATTTATGGTATCTATCTCAACATGCAAGCTATCCACATCATCCACTATTGTACCAAACATTTGTCCATGTAATTCACTTTTATTTACATACAACTTATACTCTTTTAATTTACATTGTAGAGTTATTATGAAAATTTCCGCTGCAACGCGCGGGTATTCTTCTAGTTTTAAAAACAAATGAGGAAACTAAAATTATGTCGGCACGTTTAAAATAAGCTCATAAAATTTAAAAATATATTTTTACAATTAAAATTTATTATTATAATTTACAAAAAATTTATAGCAATCAATAAAATTACGAGACATTTAATAAAATCTTTGTAACACTTAAAATGTTCATGGCATTGCGAAAAATATTCAATGTTTGTTGAAAAACATGTTCAACATGTATTTTATAAAATTTTAATGTGAATATTTAATAAATGTTCAACATGTATTTGGAAAATAGGTCAATGTATCTCTCAAAAATGTTTGGTGCTTTTACGAAAAAAAGTTCTACTTGTATTGAAAATAGTCAACATGTATTTGAAAGAGTATAAAAGAAAATTAAATATGCATTTGGCAAATATTCAACATGTATTCAAATAAAGATCTACCATATATTTAAAAAAATGTTCAAGTTGTATCTCTATAATGTTCACGAAAAATATTTAACTTGTATTCAAGACAATCGACATGTATTTTAAAAAGTGGATTTTTTTGTAAAAATATTAAGAAACAAATAAAAGAGAGAAAATATAAAAATAAACACAAAATAAAAGAACAAAAATATGAATAGTTCTATAATGGGTATGTACCATTTTGTAGAACTTTTCTAAAACCATTCCATTTGTCCGGTCCACTAAAGGGAACGTAGCTTAATAAAGACTCAAAATCACTAGTTGAGGGTTGCAAAGAACACGCGCACGTTTCATGCATGAAAAATATCATTTTGTGGCGCGTTTCAGATTTTTTTAGGTTTCTTTCGCGTCTGATGCATGCCGAGTGAAGGGGTTTTCCTGTGTCTGACACAACCACAGATGCAACCATATGTGGAGCCACATCCACAACGTGCAACCACATGCACGGAAGCAACAACAAGCTCAGCCACAGGTGCATCGACGACCATATCCATAGGTGCAGACATAGTTCACACGCAATCATAGGTTCAACTACCGTTTTCCTAGATCACACGGGTGCGTCCAAAACGCGATACATGGCGGCTTCTAAAGCACAAAAAATGACCTCTGCGGAACGTTCCGAGAGGGTACCCTCTAACTATTTGCTCTCGCATAGACTAGCTAGAGGCAATACGATGTTGCAGCTCACGATAAGTGAAATAAAGCATTAGTTGCACCTAAATTTTTTTGTTGCGGTAAATGGCAGGGTTACCAAGAGTTTGCGGTAAATGTTGTCCCACACCCTGGTTTTGGTCTTTCGGGTAGTTTAGCATTTACCAAGGAGGCTAGAGTCTTGATGAGGGCATCTCCAAACAACTCCACAACAAAGCCGGTCATCCAATTTTTATCGTAAACATTCATTCGTGATATAATTACAATCAGAAATTTTTGAATTAAATTTATTCATATTTGGATATATTTCACACTAACCAGGTACATTGTATGCACACCAATTTTTTTATAAAAATTGAAAGGAAATACATGCTTTTTAACCTAGTATTTAACTACATCGATGTTCGTGCACGATGGTATGAAGAAGGTCAAGTGCATTTTAGGGGTTCACCACAAAGGAGTTGAGAAAAGCCGATTTTCGCCATCAAACTGATTCATCTTCGAGGTACCCCGTAGATAAGCATGCTAGCTCCCAGGCTCCCAGTATTTAAGTTGTGGGAGGCCGGACCACATGGGAGGAAGGTGATGCGGACATCTATATGCAGGCCAGTCGCCGTCCTCGGCAGCTACGCTATTGTCATCCTGCTACCGTTGGGAGAGACTGAAGCACGAAGAGACTTTCCACGTAGATCTTCTATGAAACCCTTCCGCGTTTTCTAGTCGGAGTACGCCGTTTTCACATTACTGGTGGAGGTGAGATCCACAACTGACATGGGTGAGGCAGTCTCGTGGTTGTCCGACGCGGGCTGCACAAAAAATGCGGAGCTGCCTATGTTCCCATCCACAACCGCCTGCATCGGCTTCGTCGTGGATGTTATGTAGATTGTGTGAGCGTGGCACGCAGCCTTTTAGAGTGCCCGCTCCTGCTCGACAATGTTCATATTCTACGCGGCCAGAGATGCCACGTTCGCCTCGCTCATGAACTTGTTGATGTTGCTTGAGAAGAGATACGTTATAGTGTTAGTGGTCCTGTATCAGGAGGAACATCGACACCAGCGGTGGCGCCGACTGGTCCATTTCCTCCATAAATGCGTTAAAGTGTGCATGTATATGCTCCTTGGTGATGTCGGCTTGGATGATCTCAGGCGTACGTGCCAGCTCGGTGTCTTATGCTCTGCCCATTGTCGGGACATCATCACTGACCTTCGGCAACATCGGCGCCAAGCCTAACTCTAACCGCCACACACTACTGCCCTGCCGATTGCATGTTGCATCGACCAACTCGCGCTTCTGCTCCTTGGATAGGCTATCCCACAAGGATCTAGACCTCGTCGTCATGGCGGAGGTAGAGGATTGAGACGAAATGGGATCAGTATAATGTGGTGCTATAAAGTGCCCTACACGGGCACGTATAAGTAGCGGGGCCGGTTAAAGGAGCGAAGGAGCAAAGTAGATGGTTTGAATGCTGGTTTCTTGGTAGTCTCTCTTGTTTAATATCGATAGGCGAACGAACGAGCGATCGATATAAATGTGTCAGATGGCTTTCTGGTTGTGTTTCTTCGAAATTGAACAGTCATGAAAAACAGAGCTTTCGACCGGCGCACCGTTTTGGCTTAGTGACCGATCGCGTCTGCTCTGAGTTAGCATCAATGCTTGCTTTAGTGATTGGCGGTGTCTGCACTGGCCGGGCATGAGTGTGGCTATCACTTCACGGCCAAGGGTTTTGGATGGGACCGGGGTGTCTAAACGCGGACGCCTGCAAAGTCCCACTTTTTGGTCCGCGTCTGATATCAAAGAAATGAACACACAGAGCGGTAAGCGAATAAATATGAGGATCCACATTTAAATTACCCGAAGAGTTCACATACTGGAATTAAAATGCATCCAGCTAAAAGGAAATGAGGATGCATCTAGCAAATTCTAAGTGTTGAACCATGCTGAATAGTCCTTCCCTTTCATGGTTTTATTTACTTGACAACAGAAATGGCACTACCCACTATACTTTTCCTTTAAGCATGTAACTAGTCTCTTGAGTACCTCATATCAAAGCCATCAAGCATGCAATTAGTCTCCTGAGTACATTCGCTTACATAGATATTCCGATGGCTTTTGTTCATTTGGGTTTCAGAGTATCACGTCTCCTTCAATCCCCGTCGAATATAGTCAGGATGTTGCACCCTCGCACAGACTTCCCTGGACTTTTCCCCATTCTGACGACGGAAAGTTCCTTTTTACCACTTGAATTGTGCGTTTCCTTTCCGCAGATTCCACCAAGACCCGTCAAAAATGATGCTGTATTTTTCATCGACGCGTACGGGTAGTAGGTTTTCTTTGTCAACTGTCAAGGAGAACAGACAACAATTTAAACTTCGGACTGCGCGCAGCAGCGAGACTGCTTGTTTGCAAGTGATGTAATTCTTCAAACCATTAAACCTCACTCAGATCACTTTCAATGCTTAAATCCACGTTTTGAGTTGAAGCATGGGTTGTCCAGATTGCAGATCATTCACTTAAACCACGCCCATTAAAAACATTATGTCGCGATCCATTCGTTAGATTAGCCCCAGTGTCGTGCCGATTCAGAACCCAGTTCGATCCCTTGCTCGAGTTTGACATGCTGCTACAGACATTGCTTTTGAAAAAAATGGGGAAACTCCGAACGAAGCACGCGGGCATATGCACCCATTAATTCGAAAAACCAAAACATAATGTAAAGCAATATATTAAAAAAAAACCGAAATTTTGTGGAACGCAACATACTCATGCAAGTGACATCCGTGCAAAATTTCAGGGTATTTCGACATTCGATTTGTGAAAACCAAGGCAACGCGAAATTCTTGATGAATAGTGCCATTTTTAAAAAACCATCACAGTCTCAAAATTTGCCATTTTTGAATTGGATTACTCAAATGTTCAAACTTCACGAAACTTGCCATGGACTTCGCACACATGAACATCTTGCATCATACAAAAAATTCAAATTTTTTGGTTTTGCTTACTTTTCAAAAAACGCTTTCTAAAACTAATAGGTGCATATGCCCGCGCTGTCAAAAAAGTCGCGTCCAAAAAATGGGACTTTGTAAAAGTCTCTTGCCGCTTTTGAAGTGTGATCACCGTGTCCACATATCGCTCGCCTGTAAGTGGTCACTCCCATTCACAGATTTGCTGCGATTTTCACGCAGCCTCCACAAGTCCACCCAAAATGCCTTTCTTTCGTGGTAGGCGGCTAGTGAAAACCTAACTGGGGGTGAGTCACACGCCTCCTCGTCTCAACTCAATGCTGCTGCATGTACATGAAATTAGAGCAAGTTGAGAATGTTGACGTCGGGGGCAGTAGTCAAGAAGTGGATCGAGGCATGCAACGCGGATATCCAAAGGCAGGCAACCGGATTCTGTGGATCAGGATTCTCCTCTCAATCAGTGACCCCCAAAAGGCTAGTGCCATAGATACTTGCTTGACATAGTGCTGCATGGAACCAACCGAAGCCATCACCTATCCATCCATCCATGATCCATCCGGCCGTAACTAAGGAGAGATCGTACATTCTTCTTTGCTTAATTGTTTTTTAGTTGTAGTACGCTCCGGCGTCCTGCATATATGCCACGGTCAAAGAGGCATCATCTATCAGGTTTCGGCAGGGCCCCGGCCCAAGCTAAAGGGAGGAGAGCATGTTGTTGTCTATCAAGTTGGCACCCGGCAAACGCGAGAGATTCTTCTTCTTCTAGGGCTGGGGTTTGTATAGCACGATCCATCACATTCTCGGCCGCTTTTGCCTGTGTGTGCCCTCGCTTTACCATTCGTTTCTATCGGAACGAACCATTTCTTCTTGCATGCGGATGCTCGCCGTGTCGTCCTCGATCGTCGTCTTTCATAGAATCATAGTAGTACGTAGCAGCGTACATGTGGTCTGTGGATACAATTAGCAACTTGTTATATTCTCAATCCATTCATCTTTCCTCCACGTAATCATATTTTTCTAATTAGCAGTCCGATCGATGCTCTCTTTAGACCAGCCATTTTCTAAATAAAGATTCTATGCTGCATGGCGTGTTATCGAAGGTATTCGTGCTCGCTCATAATCCTACCGCGTGAACAGGTGCGCGTATATCCCCCAATTTCATCGAGAAGTTTTTTCTGGAAGTTTTCGGAGTCCGGTTAACACATGTTTTAGTACGAAATCGAGATTTTGTGTTTTAATTTTTCAAAAAAGCGTGGCGCTTGTGGTTGTTTTTGTCCAAACCAGCAAAGCACAAATTGTATGATATTACTCCTTCCGTAAACTAATTTTACATTTTTAAGAAGTTGGTCTCAATTTTCTCAATATGCAAAGTATTCACCTCAACATCACCATTAAGCCCTGCATTTAAGTCTTCTTTTTTATTAGGCCATGCAAAATATGCCACATAAGCAAACTTACAAATTAAATTTTTTTTGCATTAGTCTATGCATGTAACGTTGCCACATCATTCATGCATGTTAGTCATTCTTCACATTTTAGTTCAAAATAATATTTTGAACGGTAATTCAAAAAGTTTTAATTCTATTTTAGACATTCTTTTATTGATTTTCAAGCTTATATTCTTTCATTAGATTCAGGTATTTTAGAAAATATTTATTTTTTAATAAACTTACCGCAGCAACGCGCGAAAAAACATCTAGGGAAGATGTTTTAGATCACTAGTTTAGTTATCTAAAACATATTATATTTATTTACAGAGAGAGTATTTTTTTTAATGAACATCGGTGGGAAAAAGCTTTCCCACCTGTATATATAATATATTATCGTTCAAACGAAACACTGGTAGTCTTACATGAGAGAGTTTTGAAAGGAGGAAAACAATGCAAGCCAAGATCTATCCGCATCCCTTTGAAACGGAAGGCAAAAGGATTGCCTTATATATTAATTAAGAAGATAATAGAGTTTGTTTTGTTAAGAATACAACACCCTTGGATACGTAAGGTCATCACTCTCCCGGCATGATGGTACCCAATTCTTTTGCTCCCGCTGCAACCCAAATAGCTGCATCAGCCATGATGTTGGATAAGAGTATTGTCGGTGAGCACACTTGCGGCGGAAGACTCTTGCATTCCGCTCGTTCCATACGGTCCAAGAAGTGAGCATGACGAGGGAGGCCATGGCCTTCCGGTTCGGAACGTTGATGTCGGAGAGACCCACCAACCAATCCTTGACAGAGTGCAAGAGGTGCCAAGAGGATGTGTTGATGTGTGTCAGTTGAAACTTCTCTATGATCATGCCCCTTTGAGTTATATCGTGGAATCTATTATCCATTGATCCAGAGAGGAAAATCGTCTACAATGTTTTTTTATCAAGACTCTAACCGAAAGTGGCAAACGCGGCAAAAGCAATCTAAAACAGATAAAAAAGAAGAAGAGCTTCGATAATACTCTATATGCATAGTACTACAGAAAAGGGATCCGGATAAGTCTCGCATGTTACATTTCAGATTTTTAGCATCACTTGCATGCTTATGTGCTGCCATGTGCTTCTAAAACTTGGTTTCGTCGAACCTTCCTTTGCCCATTCGGATTCTTCCAGACGATCTGTTCAAAGATCTGATGCATGTATCCCGAGAAAGGATGTGCAATTTCAAGTGCCAAACCAGATCTTGCATTGCTTTCAGCTAAGTCTCGCACCAAGATCAGATCCCACAGCCAGCCTCTCTGGGAAGAACGAACATGGAGACGTTCCATTACAGCAGCATCTCGCGGTTTTGACATTGCGGCCTGGTCGGTTTGACAAAAGAATGAGCACACAGCACGTACGTAGCGTGCAAATTGCATATGGTCAATGCATGAAGATTGGCCGTGCGGTTTACATCAGCTAAAGATATGAGGGAATATTTTGGTTGAGGAATAAAGCTGTGCGTGTTGATCTGATGGCGATGTTTGGCGGGGAAACAAGTGGCGATGAGACGCTTCTCTGACCGGCGGCCGTACTCTGAATGTGTTGGGACATGGCGAAAAGAGGATGAAGTCAGGATTCTCGACAAATCTTGGGGGATAGATCGAGATTCTCCGCTGGGATACATGTCGATCTCTTCTTAACGTCTAGCATATCGGATCGTCATCACATCACATGGGTAGTGCCATGCATACGGGCTTTGGCTCCGCTGAAACTTGCAATGCCCAAGGGCCGGACGGAAATAACAAGTTTCAGTAGTGATCTTGTCCTGTGAAATAACAAGATTTCTGAAGTTTTTATCTTTACACATCTTAATGGAATCGGCAAAGCTTCTACCTGTTACATAAAAGAAAAAGAAACACCTCACTTGGCTTAGGGGTAGACGAACTCATACAAGAATAGATTGGTCAGGTGAAGACGTCACTTGGCCACCTACTAAGCTACAAATATGCTAATGATATACTTCCTCCATTTTAAAATAAGTGTTGCAGATTTATTTAGATATGAATGTATCTAAATTTAGTTTTACATATAGATACATACATATCTAAAAAAAATTGTGATATTTATTTTAGAATGGAGGGAGTATAAGCTTATAATTGCACGAGCCTTTCTGAACTCGGCCATGCACCTCAAGTCTATCCTCTCTGATTTTGCCATCTCCACCGGCCTGAACCTCGACTTCTCAAAAACGATATTCTTTCCAATGCATGTCCCTCCTAAAGTCGCATCCTCGGTCACCAACATCTTTTTTTAGAACACAATACAATTACATACGCTTCTATGCACGGGCATACACTCATCTCTATGAACACACGTACGCAGACGCTACATCTATGAACATCTTCAAGATACTAAACCGGCACATTATCTTGAGATTGGTGAAATCATCATTGGTGCTTCAAATTCTATTGAAAGCACATCACAAGATAGCTTGTAATAAATTCAGAGAAATGCGCACATCAATTTCAAGTCTAATACATGAACTCTTGTGGGTTGGTTCCACCACAAGGAGCCTAACAATCGGATCTAGGCTAAGTTCACATTCGCCAGAACCTTACACTTTCACATTTCAACCTTTCCACAAATTGCATTGGCTTGTCCCTATAGGCTATCCCCAAATGCCTTCCTTCATATCATTGAACGACGTCGTAAATTTCTTTTTGATTGGTGCGCTAAGATCTTATTAAAGGTGATAGTTTAATTTTTCTTCCACAATTGTAGATTCCCTTGTTGTCAATTTTATGTCAGTTTTTTTAATTCCAAAACACATGCTCAAAACTATTGATGGCTTTCGTCGTGTTTTCTTTTGGGTGGCTGAGGAGACTTGTACAAGAGATCAATCTCTAATTGCTTGGAAAAACTTTTGTAAACGTAAATGGTTTGGTAGTTCGGGCTTAAAAAACCTTCAGCGACAAAATAATTGTATTTTGATGAAATATGATGTCAAATCCCTCTCTCATGACACACCACCTTGGCTAGACTGGATCCACCTCCAACACCGTAACTTTCATCACCCCCAAAGCAACCGGGACTAAAGGAACTCCACATGGCCGCTGTGGGGCCCCCAGGAAGGAGGACCTTTAGTCCCAGTTGGTGTTACGAACCGGGACTAAAGGTCACTTTTTCAAAAAATTAAATTTTGATTTTTTTTCAAAAACTTTTTTTGATATTTCAAATCTTTGAATTATTTGTCATTTTAATCTCTAATCACACATCCTCACACCAGTGGTCTCTAATTTCTAAGTCAAAGTGCTTATCCATGGTCAAACTTCCCGATTGATCATCCATCCTCACACTACTCCATCCCCAGCACGCTTAACTTTTAAGTTCCTTCCTAATTAGCTTCCAAGATTGCACTGTGAACATCTTGATAATATTATGCTATCAATTTTGTTAACCTCTACACTTTGATGTCACATGATATTATTTTTTGAATTCCAAACATATATTAACTTAAACAACAATGATTAAGTAATAATAATATTTATATAGAATACAATTATTAATTTTAAAAAAATCAAAAGATGAAAAAAAAAATTCAAGCAAAAACTTAAATCTTCCTGCTTTCATATTTCCTTTTAGAATTTTGAAAATCCAAAAAAAAATCCCATTTGGCCGTTAAGAGCAGATTCGGATTTTTGTGCTGAACAGTTTGATATATTACACATTTTTTCCGAGTTCGTATGCAAAAGTTATTGCCATTTCAAAAAAATAAAAATAAAAAAACTTTAGTCCCGGTTGGTGTCTCCAACCGGGACTAAAGGTCTATCTTCTCGGTCAAAATTCTGAATTTTTTTCCAATTTCTTTATCCCGGTTGGAGACACCAACCGGGACCAAAGGTTGAGGCACCCTTTAGTCTCGGTTGGTGGCTGGAACCGGGACTAAAGGTTCCAGCCAAACCGGGACTCCTGCCGAGGCCCAACCGACGTCATAGCCTCTCAAACCGGGACTAATGGAGGGGGGGTGCTGATGCTCCTATTAGTCCCGGTTCGTAACACGACCGGGACTAATACTCTGATCTGAGCAGGACCAAAGCCATGTTTTCTACTAGTGTTCTTAAGCCAGATGATGAGTTGAAGGGTGGTGGAGCTGTGGAGATCTTCTCGAAAGGCCATGGCATTTCCAAAGGCCCAAATCTTTCACGGATGGTTAGCGGCGCCATTGGCCATAGATTTTCTGAGAGGCCATAATTCCATAAGTTTTATCGACGGGGGCGGGAGGAAGGATACCATGTGTTGCCATATCCACGAGGGGGCACATGATGAATGTCGGAAGTACTACGTGCCCATAGCCATAGGCAAAACCGCACCGGGGGCATGAGGCATAACCGACAATTCTCTTGTGATGAAGATTGGCCTTTGTGTTGAGGCGTTTGGTATAGAACTATAAATTTGTAAACAAGACTTGAAAACATGCATGGTGTCATTCTATCATTTCACAGCTGACCAAGCAATGCCTTATTATGATATGCAATTTGGCTAAACCTTCCCAGCGTTGCCCGAGTCTGTTTTCAGATGATGACACATGATGTTGGCCTGCTTGCACGCAACTAGTTGCTGCCGCCATGATGTGGTTGGTTGGACAAGCAAGGAAGTAATGATACAAGAACGCTGCTGCGTGCCGTCCAATTTACAAGCCGCAGAAAACATATGCGGGAAGAATGATGCGTCCGGCCGTCCAGCGATCGATCGGCCGGCTTGTCTGATGCATTGCAGCAGCGGCACTCGTTGTTGCGCTGGGGTCGGGGATCATGCGATGGCCTGGGGGCACTCACTCCATCTCCCTCCCATCGGGAAACGTACCAAAGAGATTCTGCTATGTTCTTACCAGGTGCCGCTCTAAAAATCTAGCCCCATTGATCAAGTGCCGGGCTCCATCATCAAGCCTGAACCTTCCCAAAGCAGCGACGGGAAATGCTAGAAAATGCAAAGCGCAAAGCACCAGACAGCAAGACAATGATTTGCTCCCGGAGCCTTTTCGGGTTTCCTTCTTTGATGATCATCATGCAACACCATCAAACCAGTTATTTAAACAGTTACAGTAGTATACACATAATATATTGATCCATCTTCTTTGCAGGCAAGCACAATGAACAACACGATATACATACATACGTGGAGGATTATTATTATTATTCCCCCCTACACTTTAGCTTTAACTTGGGCGAGCACCGCAAGTTACTACTGCTGCTTACACGGCATCTACTCTGAAATTAACTGGTAGTGGATTAGACTGGAGGATTGTGACTGATCAATAGATTAACGAGTGTGTGCCTGTCAGCTGGACCTGGCGCTGACGAAGGCCCTGATGTGGCCCAGCATCTCCTGCGTCCGCGGCTGCGACAGGTGGCAGTTGTGGAGCACCTGGAAGGCGTGCCCCACGCCGCCGTACGTCGCCTGCTCCACGCTCTTCCCGGCCTTGCGCAGCGCCTTGCACAGCTCCAGGTTCCGGTCGCGCAGGATGTCCGCCTCCGAGATGCACACCAGCACCGCCGGCAGCGGTAGCGCCTCCAGCCGGGGCGCGCCGCGGGATAGCGGGTTGCACCACGGGTGGTCGCGGGTCGCGCCGGCGGGGAGCGCCATGCGCCAGTAGCTGTCCGAGGTCGACAGGCTCAGCGCCGACCCCGCCGGCTGCGGCATGCTCTTCTCCGACGCCGTCCGGGCCTCCCCGCCGAAGAAGGGCTGGATCAGCACGGCCCCCTTGACGGAGAGCGGCGCCAGAGCGCCCAGCTGGCCCTGGCCCAGCCGCGCCGCGACGTGGAAGGCGATGGCGGCGCCCGCGCTGTCGCCCATCAAGAACACGCGGTCGAACCTGCACCGGCTGCGCCACCACGACACCTCGTCGGAGGCGCCGTTCCTGCCCGCCTGCTGCCGCAGCCACCGCATCGCCGTCAGCCCGTCGTCGAACGCGGCCGGGAGCCGGTTCTCCGGCGCGAGGCGGTAGTCCACGGACATCACGGCGCAGCCCGCCCGCGCGGGGAGCTGCGCGAGGAACTCGTGGTAGCAGCTCCACGCGGCGGAGCCGACGGAGAACCCGCCGCCGTGGAAGTAGACGACGACGGGGACCTTGCCTGCAGCCGGGGCGGCCGGCGCGTACAGCCGCGCCCACACCCCCGTGGCGCGGTCCACCGCCACGTCGCGCGCGAGGACGCCGGTCGACGCGGCCGTCGAACCCCACGTGCAGGGGACGTCGGGGATGGCCGGGAGGCGCTCGACGTGCCCATCCTTGTACACGCGGATGAGGCCGTGTATCTCCTCGACGACGGCGCCATGCCCGGCCCCGTGCTGGCCGTTCTTGGCGACCTGCGGCTGGAAGCTGACCCGCGGCTCGCCGACGTGCAGTGCCCCCATCCTCCGCCGTATCATGCAACGTCGATCGACTTGGTTGTTTGGATCGAGTCGAGAGACAAGGAAATGAAGCAGTGGGCCTTGTGTTGTCTGTGCGGTCAGTGGTGTCCCGGGAGCCGGCGGCGAACACAATTATGCAGCGTTGTCCGGGGAGGTTGGCCGGTGGCCGGGATTTATAGGGGGGCGGCGGGACAGGTGTCGGGATGGCTTTGGGTGGCGGCCGATCGAGTGGACTGGCCAAGTGGAAGGAAGGTGGGTGATTCGCGCACACGGCCAAGTGCCCGTTCGTGGGCTACCCCGTCTAAAGTCCACCGTGTAGGAACGCTTCGGTCGTCTCTACTGTCGCTCAGTTCGTCGTGTTCCTTCAACTATAGCAGGCTGCCGTCAATCAAACAAAAAAACTCAACAGGTCGCCGGAGCTTCACAATATTTCAAACATAGAAAAACTCGAACTTTGCTAGACACACGGATTAGTTACAAGGTTTTACGGACTGGTTAGTTTTAAGCGTGATTTGATTGGACTAATGGACGTGAATGCCCCCCACCAGGGTTAAAATCAGGCGGGGATTAATGATAATGAAAGCTCAGCCCCGTAATGGTCCGTGTGCCTAGCATTTTTGAAAATCTCTCACTCTCTACAAAACCCCACAAAATAGGATCTTAATCTAAAGCGAACACATGTCTTTTTGATTTTTGACGCGGCCGTTGTGAACCGTTCGATATATTACATTGATCGCGGAGCAAAAAAGATTGCTAAGTCATCTTTCTCCCTGGGGTAAGGGCATGACCAACGTGTAGCCTCATACAGCTGCTCTGCACGTCCACGTAGGTTCGGTGATAGATTCGGATTAAAAGCTATAGTCTCGCTGTCGTGGTCATACCTAAGGCATACCCTTAAGTATCGGATATCATGGGGTACCCTTAACAAGATAATAAGAATAAGATTGACATATAACCGAGTCAGGTGTTACTCGATGATCAAAGTATGATTACGCTTCCAAGTAACAAATAACTTGGGGTGGCATGCTACTCGGATATGAAGCTACCGAGTAACGAGCAACTCGGACAAGACGACGGTCAACAGTCACCGAAGCTATATAGTCAAGCATCCTGCCGCACCCATTATAATACGACTTAATGGAGGAGTTTTTATGTTTTAATTAGAAGCTTTATTCTAGCACTAATAGGCATTAATTCCCTCATTTATGTAATTTGAGTGAGGTGGAGGTGGCGCACTCTATATAAGCCACCCCCACCACCACTACAACGAACTCTCTCTTCTTAATCTACCTCACTCTTTCTCTCCCACGGGAAGAACTCATGTACATCATCTTGTTCATACAAAGATAAGGAAAAAGCTCCTCCGGGAGCACGAGACGTAGGGATTTTATCTCCTCCGCGAGAGTCCCGAACTCGATAAAATCACCTGCGTCCACCCGTTTGCATTTCGATAGTTCATGCTCCGTTCTAACCCCTATATCTATTGTCAGGATTATATCACTGACAGTTGGCGCCCACCTTGGGGCATGGCGTCTATCGAACCATGATGTGAACGGTTTTTATTCTCTGTTACACCTATTTCCGTTGCTTTTGATGCATGTTATTTTTGCCAAGAACAGCTCTGCGCGTTGGCCCGAGCTGCCTCCGCCGCCCGAGCTCGCCGGTTGGTCGCGGTCGCCTCTGCCTCACTCCAACCGGGCATGCTCCATGCCCCTGCAACAAGCACATCAAGCTAGCTCATACAAGCACACAAGTAAATGTCCTGATGGATGAACAGTACCCCTGATGGATTGAAAAGTACCTCAGCTCGTTGCACAACTCGGAGGTCCTCTCCAGTTCAAACGCGAGCATTGCGGACCCTCTCCAACTCGAGCAAGCAAGCGTCTGCTCCAACGCCCGTGCGCGTGACTTTCATCTCCTCATCGCACCGCCTCCGCAACGTTTTCGCCGACGAGCCCGGCGTTGCCTCCTCTCTTCGGCGGCGGCTCCTTCCCCTGCATCGACCACTTAGCGGAGGCGCAGGCCCGTCTCGACAGGTGAAACGCCTCCTCTCATTAATTTTTCCCCAAGCCTCGATTGTTAAACTCTCGCGGAAGTAAATATGGGAAAATCGCATTGGTTAGAGAGGAATGAACATTAATTGCATGCAAAAACTGAAGCGTGCAGTCCGCTCAGCCATAATTGCATGCTAATATACCCGCTAGAGTCATAACTGCATGTTAATGGCCGCTGGACTCACAATCGCATGCTATTACTACAATTTGCTGTTACTACACTAGTACTAAAATGCAATCAATGTGTTGCCTTTGCACCCAAGTTTTTTGCACTGAGTATCTCGCAGGTATGCTCACCACTACTCGGGCGAGCAGCGGCCCCGTCGCCGTCGCACTCCGCTGGGTCACAGCGCCAGGCCCACCTCCGCCTCCTTGCTGCTGCCCGGCTCGGTATGCCTCGGCTGCGCGCGTCTGCGTCCTGCCCACGACTCCTACGGCAACTTGGTGTCCTTCCATTGCATGTTGATGGATCAAATTTCTACGTACAAAGCTAGCTCTTTGAGCTGATGGATGGATAGTATCTAACCAAACCAATAGCTCTACTTGGAAGCTACACCTCATCCGCTCCAACTCGGAAGCTGCGCCTCTCACTACTCCAACTCGGGGACCGCGGCCTTCTCCAGCTCGGACTCCTTGAATAACTCGGCAGCGGCCGGCTTCACCTCCTGCTGCAACTCGGACGCCAGGCTGCGGCAAATCAGACACGGATGCCGGGGCTGCACGAACACGGACACCGGGGTTGCGCCTACTCGGAGCCACTGCTCCAACTCGGTGGCCTTTCCCGAGCTGCTCCAACTCAATGGTCCCCAGCGAAGTCCTGCTCCAACTCGACGGCATCTCCCGAGCTGCTCCAACCCGACGGCATCTCCCGAGCTGCTCTAACTCAGCGGCCTCCACCGATACTCGGTCTTCACTCAGCTCGGCCTCGCCTTTGCTCCAACTCGGAAGCACCCAGGTCCTGTTATGGCTCTTGGCCTCGATGCGAAGACGTCTCCAGCCAGCAACGATTCAACAACCTTGGATGAACCATGCGGTTCTGGTTTGGTTTTCTCTGTGCAAATCCCATTCCACTTACATATTTATATGTATGCATGCGTACGATTGGTGTAGGTGCTCTGGCCTCTGGTTGCAAGGACGCTAGGATCCATCTACACACACACAACTCAAACGGAATTGCATACAACTCAGCCGTGGTGGTCAGCCAAGCTCTAGCATGGTGACTCGGACGCGGCCGCCCGCTCCAACTCGGAGTTGTTCTCTTCGAACGTGACCGCCTGCTACATCCTCACCGACAATCTCCGCGATGACACCGTCAGCATCGACTCGGCACAGTGCCCTATATCAGCAACAATTACTCGGGCCATCTGCTGCGCCGACTCAGGTGCCCCGCACGCCTCCGACCTGCAGCGCCCTACCTACTCCAACTCGGAGATGACTCATGCAGACGACGGCTCCTGCTCCAACTCGGAGTCGTGAGCGATTCAGCAACTTGATCTCTACTTAGCGACAACACGGCCTTGACTCAAATCGGACCTCCTCCGCTGCTCGGCCTCAACTTGACGATGACCTAGGCAAACTACGCGCTTCGTTCGTGACTCTGCGCTGCAACGATTCAACTGCGACTCAACCGCAACTACGCGTTGCATCGACTCGACATCGACTCAAATGGCCGCTCACATCCACAACGACTTGAAAGAACAACACGCTCCTTCCGCGACTGTACACTTCTCCGACCCGGTCGCGACTCGGATGAGCTACACACTCCTTCGACGACAACATCCGTCTAAAGCGAACATATGTCTTTTTTATTTTTGACGCGACCGTTGTGAACCGTTCGATCAATTACATTGATCGCGGAGGGAAAATGATTGCTAAGTCATCTTTCTCCCTGGGGTAAGGGCATGGCCAACGTGTAGCCTCATACAGCTGCTCTGCACGTCCATGTAGGTTCGGTGATAGATTCGGATTAAAAGCTATAGCCTCGCTGTTGTGGTCATACCTAAGGCATACCCTTAAGTATCGGATATCATGGGGTACCCTTAACAAGATAATAAGAATAAGATTGACATATAACCGAGTCAGGTGTTACTCGATGATCAAAGTATGATTATGCTTCCGAGTAACAAATAACTCGGGGTGGCATGCTACTCGGATATGAAGCTACCGAGTAACGAGCAACTCGGACAAGACGATGGTCAACAGTCACCGAAGCTATATAGTCAAGCATCCTGCTGCACCCATTATAATACGACTTAATGGAGGAGTTTTTATGTTTTAATTAGAAGCTTTATTCTAGCACTAATAGGCATTAATTCCCTCATTTATGTAATTTGAGTGAGGTGGAGGTGGCGCACTCTATATAATCCACCCCCACCACCACTACAACGAACTCTCTCTTCTTCATCTACCTCACTCTTTCTCTCCCACGGGAAGAACTCATGTACATCATCTTGTTCATACAAAGATAAGGGAAAAGCTCCTCCGGGAGCACGAGACGTAGGGATTTTATCTCCTCCGCGAGAGTCCCGAACTCGATAAAATCACCTGCGTCCACCCGTTTGCATTTCGATAGTTCATGCTCCGTTCTAACCCCTATATCTATTATCAGGATTATATCACTGACACTCGCAGGTGGTAGTGTAGCGTGCAGAAGAACTGACTCTTCAGTTGTGAAAGAAGAAAAAGTGCAGGCAACACTAATGCATACGAGGAAAGAGATAGAAAAAGAAAGGAGAAAATATCATGATTTTTTTACAAACGATGGTCTCATTATTTTTTTGCTTAGATTGAACTAAGACATCATCTTAGCACTGCCTCCATTGTACATGCCCAAAATAGCGAGAACACCTTTCTAAGTGCTAGTCTAGTGGTAATATCCTCATGCCCTCATTCCCAGAAGACCTAGGTTTAAATCCTAGGCTTCACATTTGTCGGTGAGAGGGTGCGGAGGACCGATGTGTTTTTACAGACTGGTTGTGTTGATAATAAATTTTAAAAATTCATTGACCTGATCAAAAACTTGAATACAAGAGCTTCTTCGAAAAGTCATTGACCTGATCAAAAACTTGAATCAATTCTAACATGAACACCTCAATCCCAAATGGTAGATCTTCAAAATTAAGAACCATAACGAATTAAGAAAAATGACTGAGAGAACTCTTTCAAAATTAAGAATAATATTATTTTTATGTTATATACTTTTATATTACATTGGTAAAATTAACGACCTAGGTATACATGCATGACTTGTAAACTGAAAAAATAGTATTACACTAATAAAATTGACAACCTAGATATATACACGGGAATTGTAAACTAAAAGCGAAGGAATTACTAGTATTTATCTTCATTATTAATTTTTCCACACCCGAAAATACCATAACTTAACTCCACAGCTTAATGATAATCCTCCTACCACTTGATAAAGTGAGCTAACACGACCATCAATATCAGCCCACGTAGTTTTAGTACGTACTAGAAGGGTTGGATATGTTTTGCAGCATTTGTCAATTTATTTTGGTGAATTTATAATCTATTATTATTTGGTTTGATGCCTCGAGGAGATGAAGAAGCGTGTTTTACTTTTTATAAAATGGTCATTTAATGGAATTTTGTATTCTATGTTATCTGCTACTCAATTCATACTTATGTGAAGAAATTTGTTGTGCTGATGACCGCGCGTACTACATTGGTGCTTAAATGTCTCTTGTTGGTGCTTCTTTTCCTAGTTGCTGAGAGAGCGCAGAGGTCCGATGTGTTTTTACAGACTGGTTGTTGATAATAAATTTTAAAATAGTTAACTTAATCTAGTGACCCAAATCCAGAATATAACACCTCAATTAAATAAAATAGCTCCTTGATAAATCACAAAACAGGTTAAATCGTGAATCAAATCCAAATTTGAACACCTCAATTGAATAAGAAAATTTCAAAATTAAAAAGCATTAAAAGAACTGAATGAAAGATCTTCTTGAGAAATCGTTGACCCAATCAAAATCATGAAATAAAATTTCTAGGTGTTAGTAAGAGGGTGTGCATGACTGATATATTTTTATAAGCTAGTTGTTGCTGATTGATTTTGAAATTATCAACTTAGTTAACATCACCCGGACAACCCAAAAAAATTAACACTTGAATTGAAACAAGAGCTCCTTTGAAAAGTCGTTGACCTGATCAAAAACTTGAATCAATTCTAACATGAACACCTCAATCCCAAATGGTAGAGCTTCAAAATTAAGAAGCATAATGAATTAAGAAAAATGACTGAGAGAACTCGCTGAAAAGAACTTAATTAGAACTTGAACGAATAATATGGTATCTTCACTAATAATTGTCCCACACCCAAAAAAGAAATACTCGAACCTTCAAAAAAAAATACTCCATAACTAAACTCCACAGCTTACACTGTGATAAAGTGAACTAAACACAACCATCGATATCAGCCCACGTATTTTATTTCCCATGGCCGTAGGTGACCTATTCTTAAGGCAGTGGTAGGAACCGGCCTACCGTTGATTTGACGCACCTCCAAAGTCCAAATCAAAGCTCCCCCTCCTCCTTCTTCAACCCTTCAACTCTTTTTTTTTTGTGCGAAAAAAACTTCCGATCTAATTCATCTTCAACCATGATAGTACAACGAATACCAAAAATAATAAAAATTACATTTAGATTCGTAGACCACCTAGCGACGACTACAAGCACTGAAGCGAGCCGATGGCGCGCCGCCGTCATCGCCCCTCCCTCGCCGGAGTTGGGCAAAACTTGTTGTAGTAGACAGTCGGGAAGTCGTCGTGCTAAGGCCCCGTAGGACCAACACACCAGAACAGCAACCGTCGCCGTTGAAGAGTAGAGTAGATCGGAAGGATCAAACCTGAAGACACACAAACGCAGACGAACTACGACGAGCTCCGAGCAAATCCACCATTGATAAATCTGCCGAAGACACACCTCCACACGCCCACCGATGATGCTAGACACACCATCGGGGTGGGGGATAGGCGGGGAGAACTTTATTTCATCTTCAGAAATCCGCCACCATCTCATCTTTCTGAGCAAGAAACAAACCCTAACAAAATTTAGAAGAAACATCTAAAACGATGCCCTCCCACCGACAACAACCGAGATCTACCGCGTCACCATGGCCCTAAGGCCACGGAGACGAGGCGGATCAGCAGTAGCGCCGACGGGAGGCGGGAGGAGGCGGCGGCGCGCGAGGGGAACTGACGGCGGCGGCTGCGGCTGCACGTGCGCGTGCGTCTTTTCCTGGTACGACCCGGCCCTTTCAACCCTTCAACTCAACACGTCATAAAATATTAGCACAACCGTACGTGCATTTGGCCATTTGGCCACGAAGAGACACGGGATGCATGCACATCCTACCCTATCCATATGGTCACCGCCGTCGGCACGTCGACGGCGACGCCTCGGAGTTCCGGCGCGTGCACGAGCGCCACACCATACACGAGCTCCGCCGCTTTCTTTCCGCCCCTCACTTACCAGACGACTCGGCAAGAAAGAAGAAAGGAAAGGCACACCGAAAAAGACTAGGCGCGTACCGAAAAGGCTATGTATGCGGATACACGTGCACCATTACCGGCTCCTCCTCCTACCTCGGCCCGGTTCACCAACCAAGAACGGCAGAAGCACCACCATTGACGACAGTGGCGCAAGAGCAAGGAAGGAGACCCGTCGCATCTCGTTAAAGATGTTGCGATGCGCGGTGGCCCAAGTCGTGGTTATCTGCGTTGCGTGGCCACGTCACAACTTTCTGAATTTTTTGCTTCTGGATGGAATTAAACCGCAACTCTCTCTGAACTTGCTTGTAAGTGGGCACGGCACCGTGTAAAAGTGTCTCCAACTGGGCGAGTGAAATCGCAACTGGCAAAAGTTTTGGCTTGAAAGTTGAAACAGCACCCGTGAAGTGCTACCGATCAGCTCGTCGTCGTTACCACTCGCCTAAGCAAGGTGCTAAAAATAAGTTACTCTCGAGAATCAACTAGCTAAAAAATCCAATCCTGAGTAATGGATCTGCAAAACGAGTGGTAATCCCTACATGGCTACTAGTATTACTGTAGTAGCCAGCCAAGCTAGGGCGATCTGATCTGATCTGATCTGGTCACACTCAAGACTCATCAGAAAGTCCAATCCTGAATCGAACTTCCACTTGCGGCAATAAGGTGGCCATTAATGGCGAAAATCATTGGCGCCATTAATGTTATCCACGGGATGCTTGCTCGGTGTGCCTACGCGCTACGGCCCGGGCTCACACGCACAGCTGCTCGCTGCCCGGCTTGTCGCCCAACCAGGCCTATCCCCACACTCGATTAAACTCCCGGCCAGCCCGCGCCAGCGTCTCCACAAGTCCTGGAGGAGCTCTCGATCGCCACGCATGTGCTATGGATAAAGAGATGGCACTGTTCCTTCCAGCCTTGCCTGCCATTTCACAGTTAGAATGCGTAATCTGTATTTAGAGCATCTACAACTTTTAAATTCAGTGCTTTAAACGTCTACGGATGCGTTCGGGTACGTTCATGGATAGTGACCGATCAGATTTTAAAATTTCATGTCATGCGCACTTGAATCAGTTGTGTCTTCGCCATGACGTGCGAACGCCAGACGACCACCCTTCTCCTCGCGAGAGGCAACGATGGGGACGACCATCTCCTCCTCAGGGACCGATTGGAATGAGGTCTCCAACTCTCCGTCCATATATCGGGTAAGAAAGGACTAGGATTCATTGCACATCATGTTAAAGAAGGTCAGAGATTTTCTACAAGGGAGCTCGGGACGGAGTAGAGTGGAGTGGAAAATAGCTAGGATTTGGTATGAGGAGTGGATGGAAACGGATATATGTGGAGTTCGAGTGGACCAGCTGGGCCGGATACGATGTGGCAGACGAGTCTGAGGCTTCTCATATCCGTTCTAGATTTGGACTGAATATGAGAAGTATTGGTCAGTGCAGGCATATAGAGCCGGTATGAGGCGTTCTTCTAGCTCACACTTTTGCACCGATCAATGATCGAGCCATTCGCCCGATCATGTAAGAAAGATATGAGAAACCCAACTATAGATGCTCTTAAACACAACTATCCACACGATGCAACCCAATGAATTGATAGTCCTGACCAACCGCTAATTCTCATTGTTCCTCGATGCCCAAGTGGCTCCATTCTACATCGTAGCGGTCGACATCATCTCTGTCGTTGGGGAGGCACTCAACATTCTCGACAAGGCGTGGTACATCAAGAAGAACGATAAACGATCCCTGATTTTGACACTAGCCCGACCATCCTCGCTATTTCAACGTACAAGGTGGTGATGGCGGCAATGAGCAAGCAACTCGTTGGAGTGCCACAAATGATGATCATGGACTCGTTTCAGTACTGCTACAAATGGACGGCAATGAGTGCACCACCGATCATAACCTTTGTAACTTATTATGTTCACGTGTAGCCATTAAATCTTCATCGGGTCAATTAAGACCAAATATATGCAACCAAACAACGTGCATCAACCCACCCCTCTCTCGTACCTGCATGCCTCTAGCACTGACCGCTGCAATGGTCAAATCAGACACCTTCAAGTGGTTCTTATGCACGCGCCTCCAGATCCCAAGGGAGATCTGGATCATGGCACCGTCGCCCATGGTCTCCAGCCACCTCGGTGTCTCGATCTTCTCCGACAATAAGGAACTAAAGCCCACTTTCTCGCCTAGGTCATCGCAAAGGACGATGAGTACATCCGGCAAAGCGACCACAATGTCCAGATTGGAGGTTGCTTGAAGGAGTCAGACATCTCCATCGTGTAGCCACAACGTCCATATCCCAGGCCGAATATTTGGTACTCGCGGTTGAATAGCTGTGAACATTTGATAAGATCCGTTTATCCGCACTTGAGTTGCCTCAACTCGAGATGCGTATCTTCTATTTTCTTCGTCATAGTTTTCTAAATAATTTTGTACAATGAGATGAAGGGAGTAAAAAACAAAGCGGAGACTCTTCGTGATTTACAGAATCATGGAGCGTTGGTCCGCTACGGCCTAGCAATGTTGCATGATATTCATGCATGCACGATGAAGTACTAGTAGATTTTTCTTCTCTGCTCTGGCGATGATATGGTGGCAGCGTCAAATGTGGCCACTACAGGAACACGAGCGTGTGTTTTTCTTAAAGATATCCAAGTGGCAGAAGCATGGAAGCATTCATTAGCAATGTTGAATGGAATCAGCAAGCTATCCTTCCACTTGAGTACAAAAGACAGACAACCAGCTCCAAATGGACCACCTTAGATCAGATGCAGTGCATACATCAAGGAAATGATCCGAGAAATGCTCCAACTTTGGATGGGAAACTGAGATAGAGCGAAATTTGATGTCGACTCGAACCGTTAGCTTCTTGATTGTATTTGAACAATGGAGTATATCATGAAACAACAGTCTGTTACCCCTGAAAACCTAATAATAACAACAGTAAAACTCTAGTGACTTGACCCGACTCTTGCGAAAAAAACATTTCACTGTCGACATTGAACCCCTTTTTGTTTTGGAGCACACATCAATCACGAATGATGTTCCACGTCGCATCTGAAAACAATTTTGCGTCCAACTAAGCAAGAGCGTCAAATCAAGAATCACTCAGGGCTGGGAGGGATCAGTGCCGCTTGCACTAGACAACAGCGGGCTCTAGTCAAAGAGCATCACCATCCTCCGTTCCATTGCTGCTGAAAGGAGAGGAGATCACCAACCTTTGACGACCGACCGACCGACCGACCGACGATGAGTTGGTGGTCAGCAGCCAAGTAGTATGTGTGTTCAGCGAATTTCTTCAGGAAAAAAATGTTCACATCATTTTTTTCAGCATATAAAAAAAAAGTGTGTATCAGCAAAGAACAGAATGGGGGATTAGCAGCAAGATATCTTTACGGGCCTGCATTTGTTTTTTTAGAATCTTTACGGGCCTGCAGAAAACTTCAGCCCGGACAACAAGTGATACCACCATGAGGCCCAAAAGCCTTTCGCAGACATATCCATCCCCACGGCCCGAGTAGACACCTTATCCGTTTCAACTCCCGCGCGCGCCGCGCGCCTGCGCCTGCCGACGACGCCGACTGCCCGCCTCCGTCTCCATGTCCAAGGTTCTCTCCCTTTCATCCTCCTCCTCTTCTACGACGCGCCGCCGCCACCATCGAAACGCGGTGCCAGCAGCCTTCACTCGGAACCCGGGCTGTCGAGTCACGCCGCCGCGGAGGTACGTACACCCTGCTTCTGCTTGCTCCTCTCATGTCCAAGGTTCGTCCAGTCCTGCTGATTGTGACGCGCTCCGCAGTTTGAGGTCAAATGGCCGCTTCTCCGGAAGCTGCCACACCGGCGCGAGCTCCGGTGTAAGCGTGGCAGAGTACAGCGTCGAGGGTGCTTCCGCCGTAGGATGCAATGATGGTGGCCCTCCCTTGGTGAACCTGTCCTTGAATATCCAACGGACCGAGCTGGCCTTAGCCAAGGATGAGGCCACGCCATCCCCTCTCCTCACCACTGTACCGGTGATCACCGCCGCTCTTCCATAAAAATCCGTCCCACTTTTTCATGGTGTGCCATAATCTTTATATCAAATTCCAGACTATGCTGCTGAAGGGAAACATCGCGGAGGCTGACCTGGAATCAACCCCTGTTTACCCAGACGCCATGAAAGGTACTCGTAGCATGCTAGTAGTGCTCAAAATGTCGATTACCACAAGCACGCAGCAATTCTCGAGCACCTTATCCATGTGATTTACATTACCGGCGACAGCTCTCTACGCGGCCTGCCTTGCCGGGAACGCAACAGAACACCTCTGGAACTTCACCTGGCCTGCCGCAGTCGCCACGCTGCATCAGAGCCTGCTCCCAGTCGCGGTTCTCGGATTCTTCACCAAGGTGCCTGATCTGATCAAACTCCCCAACTCACATTAGTTCCCAACTCAAGTGCTGGAATTCGATGCGCAGCTAGTGGTGTTCGTCGCAGGTCCATTGGTCGGGAACCTCGTCAGCTCGCTCCCTCTGATTCCCACATATCGCTCTCTGACTGTAATTCAGGTTAATCACACGACCATGTTATCAGAAATCATGCTTATTTATTTCCCAGAAATTTGTTTTTGGAGTCTTTGCTTTCTTGTTACCCGAGTGTCTTCAATGTATCAGACTGCAGCACATTTGGTGTCCGCGGCGATGATCACTTATGCCTTCACCATCCCAAGGGCATCCACCGCGCCCGAGCTTTTCCTGCGGCCATGGTTCGCCGTGCTGGTCGCGTCCACGGCCATTGACAGGCTCTCCTGCGTGTCACTCGGCATCATCGCGGAGCGTGACTTCGTCGTGCAGGTGAGCCTCTATGGATGGGGGATGCTAAGCTCACGCAACCAAAACTTTGTGAAATTTTTGGTAAATTGTTTCTTATCTGAGAGCCCGTTTCAATGTGGCACTGAAGCTCGCAGGGGAAGGCAGGCGGATTGCGCTCGCGCAGGCCAATGCTACCCTCAGCAGAGTCGATCTGATCTGCGAGGTCTGGCATCTGCAACCGCTTCATCTCTGCATTATACATTGCGTAATCAGCAGTGTTTGGTGTTGTTTTGAAAGAAGGATCAGTGTCTGATTTTCATGCGCAGACGGCGGGCGCTTCAATCTTTGCATTCCTGCTCTCTAAGAACGACCCGCTGACCTGCATCAAGCTCTCCTGCCTCATATCGATCTCTGCTCTACCTCTTCATGTATGATACGTACTTTCTCTTTTTGTTAAGAGTGTTCATGTACTCCTCGCCTCAAGCAATGTACGGTGAAATATTCACTGTTACGTTTCTTAATTCTTTTCTGAAGATTTTCCTGGGAGGTGCGATGAACCGGCTCGCCGACGGCATCTTCGACCACTCTGAACATAGAAGAAACCTCCGTGCTGCTTCTAATTTTGACGTCCGGAGGATAGGCGAGGCAGGTACATACAGTTAGCAGCCTGGATAGGTAGAATTCTTCTACTACATGGAGTTCATCGTAATTCTATCACTGTTTCATGTCTGACAGTGGAAGATGCTTTGGCCACCATGAGACACGGGTGGAGCGAGTACATCAGCCAGCCGGTCCTCCCGGCGAGCCTCGCCTACGTGCTCGTCTGCTTCAACGTCGCCCTCGCCCCCGGCGCTCTGATGACCACCTTCCTCATCCATCACGGTGCGTGCGCCTGCAACACAGCAGCTCGGCCATGGTCGCGCTCCAGCTCACTCTACTGCTTGTTGTGCGTCGTTGGCAGGCGTGAGCCCGATCGTCCTCGGCGCATTCGGCGGCTCGTCGGCGCTGATGGGGATCCTCGCGACGTTCATGACGCCGAGCCTTGTCAAGGAGCTCGGCATCCTCAGGGCCGGGGCAGCCGGGTTGCTCGCCCAGAGCGCACTCCTCGGCGCGGCCGTCCTGGTCTACCTGACCGGATCCATCTCACGGCGAGGCGCCCTCTTCGCCTTCCTCGGTCTGATCGTAAGTCCGACGAGAATTGCGACGTGATGTTTGGTTGATCGCATTTTCGGTGGAGTAAATTGGGGTTTGGTGATGCAGGTGGCGTCGAGGCTGGGGCACATGGCGTACAGCGTGATCGGGCTGCAGGTGGTGCAGACCGGGAGCCCCATGGGGAAGGCGAAGCTGATCGGAGCGACGGAGATCGCCGTCGCCAGCCTCGCGGAGCTCGGGATGATGGCGGTGGCGGTGGCCGCCAAGGACGTCTCCCGTTTTGGCGCTGTTGCCGTGCTCTCGGCGGCCGCTGTCGCCGCGGCCGCCTGGCTCTACTGTGGCTGGTTGGCAAACCCCACCCACCGGCTCAAAACGCTTTTTCCGTTGTGATAATGTGGGAGTTACTTACTTTTGTCTCATAATATAAGATCATTTTACGAGCTATACAATTGGTCAAAACAAGAGAAATATATAATTCACATATCATGATTTCATGAATCTTTTCAGAAAACTACAAACACAAGACTTTGCATAAAGGGGTTGCTAAATCTTAGTCGACTAAGACTTAACAAAGTCTTAGTCAATGTTATATTTGTGACATCGTGCGTGAAGAATCATGCAAAAAAAAATACTCCCTCCGATCCATATTAATTGACGCACACTTAGTACAACTCTAGTACAAAGTTGTACTAAGTGAGTGTCAATTAATTTGAATCGGAGGAAGTATTTTTTTTTTACATGTTCTACCATTTGATTGAGACTAAGTCTTAGTCGACTGAGATCTAGATACACCCTTGCACAAATGACTTTTTGAAGGCTCTACAAAAGTTATGTACCAAGAGATATGGTTAACCAAAACAGAACAAAATTTCCATGAGATCTTACACTTTGTTGAGAATTCTATATAATTAGATTGTTACTCCCTCCGTTCCATTTAACCATTGTATGGAACGGAGGAAGTAGTTTTTATGTTAATGAAAATACCGTAGAACGATTGTTCTATGGTTACTTAGCTTCAAAAGAAAAGGAAGTAGTTTTTTTGTCTTTTAACTTAAACGAGTAGACTAGACAAACGAGAACCAATGGTTCGTTGGTTAGTAGAACGGTTGTATTCACAGCCCATCATGGATTAAACATCAGGTTTAACATAGGTGGTGACTGGTGAGTGGGTGCATCAACTTTCTACTTGCTGTGTTTCTAAAAGGCCAAACAACTATACATTGTACGATCCTGGGAAACATGATGACATTCTCTGCATTTCTATAGAATCTATTTGGGTGAGAATTACATCCAACTGCATCTACGAGGTACAATAATTATATTGCATAAGGCTTAATATTGCATACTCAAAGAAACACACAAGGCAACCTTTTCACATGAGGTGTTTCCCGTGATTATTGAACAAGACGTTGTGACCACTCTTTTTTTTTCAAAGGTAACTGCGTCAGCGATACAGTGCGTGATGAACTTGTGGAGTTCAAACTGAACTTTGTGGCCACAGCAAAACCAGTTCTGCAACATAATGCTATCAGGGCCAACTTATAAGTCAAAAACCATAAACATCTACTACATGGACGCCTTACATTATACCAGGTCACGCATCTGTAGAAATCCAAATGTTTACAAAATGTATCCAGGAATTCGGCATCAATCAACAAAGATAGCTAATAAGCAACTGCTAAATTCCAAAAGAAGCAACAGACAAACAGACATGGAGAACCTTGTCCTGCAAATTGTCCATTGCATAAAGCTTATTGGTTCTTCTCCTTGCTCTCTTGCTCGTCCATGTAAGCCTTCTTCATATCTTCCAGTATTGCATCATTCGTGCTGCCAACAAACAAAAGCCGATGGTGAATATCAGTATCTATATATATGTGGTTTCTATCAAGCCAATGTTATCCACTCAAACAGTGCAAAAAGCAATTTCCAAACTAGAGAAAAAATGTAATACCAAAACCACTAAGGCCCAGCCGGTAACTGGTTCAAATCATTATTATCAATTGGAGAAAGAAACTGTGGTCAGCATTAATAGCATCGATACTCTTCTTCAATATTCTCCAAACATGTTTCGGAGCTAGGTTCCTCAAATTGGAAGTTGCCATTTACAGTGTCACATAGACCATATTTTTCAATCACGTTCAATGGTTTTACAAGCTGTTCAGGCATCATTCTCACGAACGTTGCTATTACAATATCCTGGCAGCTTACTAGTTTGGATTATAAAGCAAAACCTTAAGCGGACTTGCCTCCATAAAATTCCAACAAATGTACACACCAGAAAAAGATTGACCGTTTCAAAATCTACATGGATCAGGTGCCTACTGTCAAGAGGAAACAGCAACAGTTGTCAATAGGACAGCTTCTAAACCCAAATAAATCGCCAGAACTGCGCCATATGAATGACTAAGAACAGAAGTAAGCATGATCTTGATAACAATGGAAATTTCCAGCATCTAAATAGTATAGGAGCTATTGATGTAGTAAATCACGAGGAACTACACAGGCATCATGAACTAAGAGTTTGACAAAAATATTTGGTACTCACATCATGTTGATATTTGTGCATTTTCAATTCATAACTGATCCTTTGTTTACACAGCAGATAGCTATCTTTAACAACATCTGCCTATGGAATGAACAATTCAAGCTAGATTGTTAGTTTCTGTAATTAGGCTCCATGCATGATTTTCTTATCCATTTTTACAGAGCATTATTGAGGCTTGAGAGCTCAAAGGTTCTAAAACAGAGCTTTAAACATTAAGTGTAGGTGAAACTCTGCTTTACAAAAGAAAATTAAAACAAAAACCTAGATATGACTTGCATGATTTGTCCAAATACAAAAAAAAATATAGAGGACATGCATATAGTGATCACTCACAATTGATGAAGACAGGTATTCAATTCTTTCGCTTGTTTGCGGCATTTCCAAACCACGGAGAAAGTTCTTCCTCGAGCACACTCTGCATATTTTGAACAGAGTACATCACATTCCTTAAGTGCCTTCTGTTTCATTTTGCTGCGCAAAGCTGAAAAGGTGAAGAGGATAATGAGACAAATTAACTCTTTGCCATAAATAAAACACTAAGTATACTTTAAAACACAGCTCAGAAAATCCCAATAAGTTGAACCACAGTTTCCAGACAATTCTCTTAACACTGGATAAGAAACATTGATATACAAACATTCTAATGCAAAAGAACACCTTGAAAGTAGCAGGTAACATATGTTCTAATGCCATTGAGAGTTTGGTAGAATGCCTCTCTCACCCATATATGATGCCTTACATTTTCTTTTATCATTGTCTAGGAATACATAATATTCATCCTCTTATTCAAGGTGATAATCACCAGATATGTCAAAGAAAAGATATGGTGGACAAACAATGGTTCCTGGTTATTTTCCATTTCTAAGGCTTTCCTTTTTTTTGTCCTTTGATTTGCAGTTAGGTAATGGTTTTTCAAACTTGCAGTTTGGTGATGGTTGATGAAGGTCATTGCTGCTGCGTTGGTAGATTTGGAGTACTGGCGTTCAGGTGTAAACTTACAAATGCACAGATAAATAGGAGTTAATTTAACCATAGTACGTTGATGGATGGATTAGATAAGAGCTGCATGCAGTGCATTTATTTTTTATGTTAAGTCCATGTTTTTCTTTTATAGAAAATGATTTCAGATTGCGGTTTGCGGTTTTCTCTATTATGTTACATTAGCACACTGAGTTTAGCTTGAACACAAGGCATGTGAATGACTTCTTTTACAGTATCTTCTCTTGAATGGCTACCGACTTGTTTCCATTGCATTCAAAAAATGGAAGCTTTTTTAATATTAAAAAACTGTTCTGACATATTACATGCTCTAACAGATAGTCTTCAGTATGCTAGGGCTACATCTAAACTTACATTAAACTGCCAAATTCAGGTTCATGTCCTTCACTCCTCTTTATCACTGTAAGTTAGTACTCGTACAAGATAAGTTAATCTTTTATTTGGATTTACCTTAAACCCACACTGCTAACAAGCAATATTGATGTTACTGTTTGTACACACTAGTTAGATTATAGAGCACACAAAATAAGAATTATTCTTTGCTATTTTCATGTAAGCCTCGTCAATTGTTAAGCCTACTATAATTCCATTCTGTAAAATGGTGCATGAAATATTTTAACAAGAATACATTCACATCTAAAGATTTTGTCTTCATTTCAAGGAGCAAAACACAGATGCAGAGGATGAATCCAACAGCCACATTTGCTCCTTTCAGAATTCTCTATTATCCATACTGATATCGATGCACTCTTTTCATGTTTACACTTTACAGGCAGCATAATGTTCATCTTTGGCATGTTTAGGTTTAAAATTTAAGCACAAGATATCCAGCAGCAACATGCAGGCAATCATCTAGAGTAGATAATAAGGTTAAAAAACCAAAGGCCTGATATTCAGATAAAAGGTCCTCCGGAACAGTGTTCTCAATGATCATAAAATCCTAAATAACAAGAGCTAATAACATTGAACTGAATTCCACTGACTGGAAAGCACTTAACTAGTGCGGGTACCAATCACCAAACATGGTACCAGTCCGGTGCTAACTGCAAGGTACTAACAAATATCCTTACTCATCAGATTTTAAATCAGATAACTAAACAACCAAAAACTGGGCGCAGCTAGACAGCAGGTAGCTGGCGTCATTTCTACTGCATTGGGGTCATCTTCTCCGAATTAACGGCGACTAAAACTAAGTTGTTATTAATTTGCATTTATTCGCTGGGTTCACTTGAACCCAGTGCCTCTTAGGCAGCTCCGCCTTGTTTCGGTGAAACTGTGACTAGCCACGTACCACTCTCCTTAACATGGCTCGACGGATAATTCCGCACAGATTATGTTCCAGATTCAAGAGCCAACACTAGCGGGTCATCTACTGCCAAATTTCGTATCTGCCACAGTAGAAAACTCTCAATATTCCAAATCGCGAAAAGTAGAAGCATTGGTGCCCGCCTTACCTTCCTCGACCTTCTTCTTGACGTGATTCTCCCTGGCCTCCTGCAGGTACCCCATGTCCTACCACGAATTACGGTGTAGGATCGAGTATAGGGCTGCGAGACAGATCGAGAAGGAGTTGGGGTTAAACCCTAGCGCCCTTGGAAGAGGAGGCGGCCATTGACGGTGTGGGGAAGGTTTCTCTCTGTTTTCCCCTTTCTTTGGACGCCGAGGGACAACGTGGAGGAGAGTGGTGTGTGGGCTTTTGGGCTGCGGAGTGACCTCACAAAGCCCAAATAGATCGACCCACGTCCAGTAACTATGTGATGAGAACTGGGATTGTAACCCTAAAAATAAAACAAAAACTAGATGATGCCCTGCACTTTGTTGCGGAACTTTTTACAAAATATTTCAGTGAAAATGTTTGGTTAAATGAAGCATGTATATTTGAAATAATAACTTTTGTACTAATATATGGATTTAATATAAATATTATAATAAAATAAAAATTCTCATGCATGCATGTTGCATGTGGGTTTTTATTATGCATGGTGGCATATTGAGGTGGGTCTTTCTCATGCATGTTGAATGATAAGGTGGCATGCTTGCATGTTGAGAGAAATATGCTAGTGGAAGGTGATGTGGCATGCATGATGAGGTGGAGTGTGTGCATGTTGAGAGAATTGGAAGTAGTGGGGAGCAACTTCTTAAGAATGTAAGATATGAGTTGCCTAAAAGAAAATTAAAAAAAAGGATTGTACTGTATTACCTAACATAAATGAGAATTGGGTTGTAAAAGGAAACATATATAATGGGGAAAAATTAGGCCAATATTAGTCTATATTTTACAGGTTTGTGTTATGTGTTTTCTTAACCAAATACTCCCTCCGTTTCAAATTAGATGACTTTCATTTATATGTACACAAATGGAAGTCATCAAATTTGAAATGGAGGGAGTAAAAAATTATCACTAGCACACAAGATATGCTTACACGTCGCCTACTAAACGCTCAAGTCTTGGAATTTCAAGATTGATGATGCCACCAAATAAGCTTTTCTACCGATGAAAACATCGGTCTGTATTAAAAATATATAGTGCTTTAATAAGATTTTTCTATATGAGAGTAGATTTTTTTGGAAAGGAGGATACCACCCGGTCTTGCTTAAGAGTAGCTAAATGAGAAAAAAGTATAACAAGTACCTTGGATGAGTGTGTCAAAGAGATTACAAGCTTGTGTATACAAATTGGAAATAATCTAAATCAATTATGTTTTTGCACTTGTTGTCAATTTTCACAACTTATGCTACCTAATGTGGTAAGTCAATTTTAGATGTTGTTATGACTGTGGGTTCCCGTTTATCACGATTCACGAACATATGGAATTTACAATACTCATGCAAAAAATATGTTGAAAGCATGGAACTCAATTGAATCAAGGTCATCCTTGAGGCGGGAGACTGGATGCAATGGTCTAGGGCCTAACCTAATTAGGGGGCCCGTAACTTCTGCATTTTGCATAGTAGCACTATAGAATGAGAGTTCAACGTAGAGTTTATAGGTCCTACTTTTAAAATATAAGGACTGTCCCTAATTGAAATCTTCTTACTAGGAATCATTGGTACGAATATGTGCTCTTGTGATGGAGCATTTCTTGAACCATAAAATATATGATACCTTTAAAAACACATGTGTAGATTGATAAAATCTTGAATGCGTGAAACTTTGGGTAAGCAAATGCAATTATGAGCTATATAAAAAGGTGGAGCTATTGTACTACTAGTGAGGGTTCCTTTGGTTTGTAGGATTCAAAAAACGCATAAATAAAAAACACATAATACGATAGGAACGCATGTGCAAAAGAGGATTGGCAAACATAGATATTTTGTTAACTCGGCTGTTTTTTTCACGGGGAATTGTTAATTTGGGTGTTTGATTCACATGAATTGGTAAACACAATAATATATATAAACATGGTCAAATCAAAGTCAGATCACGTGAAAATGTATAGTTAAAATATTATTATGCTACTAAATACCTTAGTCTCATTCTTCGTGAATAGGAATTTGAAAAAGGAAGTCCAAGTGGATGCTATTTTTTGCATTTTTCCTCTGAACTAAGATCATAGAAAAATCTCCTCCATTTTCCTTTTGGACATTTCCTTTGAACCAAAGGCGTAAATAGTACTGTTATTTTCTTTGACCAACCTTCGTCTAGTTTCCTTAAGCATCATTCTTTAAAAATCACCTCAATTATCTCAGCTTCGGTGGACTTAGAAAGAAAAATGTTAAAAAATAAATCCTAAAACCGATTAGATACGTGAACAATGGATGGGATTTGATAAACATTTATTTATAAAATAATATTAATATGGATATATAAATCAAAGGTTAATACATTATAATATTTATATCTTTTTGCAATGCACAAACAATTATCTAATTACAAAAAGATATTCAAAAAATTTCACCTTTCCCCTCAATTGTACTTTTGTTCTGTTGTATAGCTTCAAGCTTTCATAGTTTTCTACTGAACGTTGTACAACTTTTAATAGGGAAACAACAATACTCTGTTGTGCTTTTTCTTATTAATTTTGGGCATAATATTTACAAGTTCGAGAAAAGACTATACAACAAAGCATAAAAAATCCAAGCCTAAAATAAACCACAAAATAAAAGAGAAAATTATTCAAGATCTAAGCTACTAGTTAGATGAAGCTATTGACCCAAATCTTCGGATTGTGATAAGATTTTTTATAGCACTGTGTACCAGCCACTGGAGCTAACTCTTAAACCTTCTACTATAAGCATAGAGATCTGGCGTGCAATCCTTAAAGATCCAATCATTATGAGTGTTCCAAATTGCCCAAGTTATGAGAAACATTGTACAACTTCATTCATTTTGTTTTGAACTCGCGTGAGCATGTTTCTTTTTTTAGATAAAAGGTTGAAGCCGAGCCCAAGATAGGGCTCTAGCCGAGTCCGACTTTGAATTAACAGAGCCATCAACCGACCAGGATTACATCGAAACCACACCAGACAACCAAAGAAAGAAAGGAAACCGGGGATGCAACCTCAGGCCGGCGGATACAAGGAGTTGACGCTAGGCTAAATCGCTACGAAAACAAATGAAGAAAGACTACAGCTTGCAATACAAGCTTTCGTCAAAACATTGAAGCACGCTCTAGCTATAGTAAAGGAGCCTCATAAGAAGACATGACTATGGAAGAGCAATAACCACCAGGAGGACCAGAACTCGCCAATGCCACCATCTCCCACCTGCACGTCCAAGTCGCCGAAGAGGGGACCAATATCTCGTCTTGTCTAGGCTCGTGGGCGTTGACCCGCCAGACAAACAGGACTACAAGAAGAGCACGACGACCATAGGAGGGAACCAGTCATCCATGGTGAAGTCGACACGTTGAAGAAGATATCACCGCCACCAGGAGCTGTTGGGGTTCGCAGCAGAAAACACAAAATTTTTTAACTAGCGTTCTCATAACCCAAGATCTAGCTAGTCGTATTACCGTAACGGAAAGGAGTGCGGAAATAACATACCTCGGGGTGTAGTCCGTTGCGCGGGAAAAGTTCCCGCAAACGTGGTTGATGTAACCGATCAAGTTTCACAGCCCCCTGGCTGTGTTGAGCACCCGGATGGGTGTAGTGCCACACGTGTAGCACCTCGTAGTACTCGCACACGTACGAGACTCGATGACGACCTCCGTTCTCCGATCCAGCGAAGGTGGCGGAAGCAGACCTCCGGACGGAGCTTCGGCAGCACGACGGCCTCCGATTCTAGCAGAGAAGCCTCAGTTCCACTATAGGCTCACACTAGGGAGCCCATCGTGAAAGAGACAAGGGAGGGGAGAAGACCGGAGAAAACCGATCTCAATTCGGAGTAAATACTAATTTAATCTGATTTATTGTGTATTTGGCTTAATTAAATATGTGCACCATGGCCCTCTTTATATAGGGGTAGGGGAGGGAGTCAACCCCCCTCCCTTAGCAATGTGGGACTATCCCACATGCTAGGGGGGGGGGGCGGCCAAGGGGGGAGAGGGGGCGCCACCCTCATGGGCCCTAGGGCCCATGGCGCCTCCCCCCCACTCCCTTTTTTTCTTTTTCTTTTCCCTTTTATTTCTTCCCCTAATGGGCCTTTTTCTCTACTAAGGGCCATTGCACATATTAATTAGAAATAAAAAATGATTTTAATTATTAATTCAATTAATTAATAACTAAAACATAATATTCCATCTCCCGGTGCTCCGGAACACCTTCCGGTTCACTCTGAACTTGTTCGGTTCAACACGGTACTTCTCCGATGTTGTTTCCTTTATTCTCTGGTTACTCCGATGGTTTCGAAAAGGTCCCCGATTTCATCGAGCCCTTAAGTGTGTTACCCTACGGTCCGAGAACACTCCAGTCATGACCGAGATGAGGCTACGGTCAATGATCATCAGCGGGACCTGGATGCCCATAATGACCCCTGTGCATTCCGGATATCAAACACCGATTGGACCTTACGCCGTATAGCATTCCCTTTGTCAGCGATACTGGATTGTTCCGAGATTCGATCAATGACATCCTATGTCTGGTTCAACCTCGTTCTGAACTAATCCTCATTCACTCGTTCCCGTGATATTCATCCCCGTGACCTAGTCACACGCTGCAGCTTTATGGATGGAATCTCACCGAGTGGGCCCCGAGTATCTATCCATTATATGGATTGACAAATCCCGCTCTTGTAACAATACTCCTCAACATATCTCCACGGAATACCCAAGATACAACCTTTATGACCCGCATATTTCAGTCAGGTGGTGGGATGTAGGTCAAAGCATCCGGGAAGATAGCAATTATGCACGTACTCACAGTCAAAGGAACAGTCTACCACGTTCTGTAATTACAACACTGAACCTTCACAAGATTTGATCATGCTGTAATGCTTACTTTGGGTAATGTTCATCACGCCACTTAACCAGTGAGGTGATCTCATAGTCAAGAGACTTAATTGTCCATGATCACGAAACCACGACCATCATGTTGACCATGAACTAGTTATCGATGTAGAGGCTAACTAGGAACTCTGGGGGTTTCTATACCACACCTGCATCATTGTTTCACTGACACAGTTCTAGCACAGTATGAAACTGGTTATGAACTTGCTTAGATATATTGGAATAATCATATATTATTTGCCTCTAGAGCATATATCCAACAGTCTCCCACTTGCACTAGAGTGCTAATAATCTAGCCGCATTTTTCCGATCATAATCATCGTATCACATAAGTGTTCATTGATCATGCATGCTCATGGAAGAGGTTTCGTCAACGAACTGCACCAATTCAGATTCGTATGTTTTCTTTGCAACTGGTATAGGTCAAAAGCTCTTTTGACATACCACTCATTATCATATAATGGTTGGATATAAGTTTCGTGGGAGAGTGAGACTATTATTTCACAGTATCCTCCAATGATCTCTTGGTTCAGTCTTTAGAAGACTCATCCATAGTCATATATACTGGGAAATACACTCAACCAGAAGTCCAATACTTCTAACGCTAAACTTTTATCCATACGTCTACCTTTTTAAGTAGTATTTTGTTTGTAGTGCCGTGAATTTTGCTCACATTTATTTCATGTCTTTGATGATGTATCTAATTCCATATAGACCCATAATATGGCTTGCAATTGTAATCTTGCATTACATTCAAGTCTATTATCCTTTCTATATTTTAGAGAATAGTCCTCAGTATTCCTCATATACTGAATGCATGGACTTTATTCAGATTCTGTGTTTTACTCCTAAAGCACATCGAAATCTGTTCTTCTTCCAAGAACTTTTGAGTCATTCTGTTGTTGGATTCACAATGCATGTTATATGGTAGAATCATATGTCAAGAACATATAAGATCACATGTCCAGTACATGGTGCATCTCTATTCTTCCATCAAGACATTGCTTGTGATATTTGGATTTCATCCATTATATAATTTCTATCCACAAGAACCTGTTTCTTGTCTTAGAAGATTATTCCAACCTTCACTTCGTTTCATTATCCGTATCTTAATCTACTCATATAGATTTCAACGTGTAATGTGTTGGTATTTCACATAAAAGAAGATTCTTGCAATCTTGTATTTTATTTGCCTTATGCTCTATATATATCATAATGCACATATGTATATAAGACGATTCTCTATATACACAATCAATGCATATCCATATATATACATATGAGATCATTCTTCACACATATCAATGCATATATGTTTGAGACAATGATCATGCTCCCACTCAAATATATCCATCATATACTCATATATTTGTGGTTCAGCTTTCATCAAGTCATTTTATTGTTCACTATGTCTCACATAATGACAAAGCTTCCAAAGCTCCCACTCAGAAAATGCCCTCTGCATTCCAAGTTTCCGGGAAGTTTTCAAAGCTCCCACTCAGTTTCATGAAACTGCAAGCCCACTCAATATTTTGGTCATCACAAAATCACTTGATCAAATCAAGGTTGAGGGTTCCTGTCTTGAGGTACTATAGTCCATCCTTTTAACGAAATAACCTTCGTCATGCCCATTGCAATTCTCTTTCAAATCCCAAATTTGACTGAGATGCAATTTCAGGCTATGGTCCATCGTAGTGTAAATGAAATATTTTATTGATTAAAGCATTCATACGTTTCCGTAGTCAATCACCATTGAACTTTGGTCATAACCAAATAATGCATTATGCCCATTACATTATTCTCAATAACTCTCCAGTTTGTCGAGAATATGAAATAACCGATTTATTTCACGGGACGTGAGCCATCCTATATGTAACTCAATATTATTTCATTTCTCCTCGTGTTCTAGGCTACCATCATTCCTTTGTGTCTTCAAGCAATGTTATTCTTTATTGTTTTATTAAGAAGACTCATGATTATTGTTCTGTACAGAACGTATTCATGACAACCTTCTAAATTCAACAATGGCTTCAATTCATATACCAAGATTAATCATCTATGGCATATCCTTCCTTATACAATGTCATTACAGCGGAACATGCTTCCGTTGCAATACTCTGATATTCTGAAGGAAAGGTCCAATACCCCGGTCAAAGTTTCCATTATCTCCCATTGGATCCGTGCCGAGAGACTTCTTCTCGCATTACCAATCAAGCAACACACATTTTGCTATTCGGGGAGAATATGTAATTTCAATTGCTTGTAGTTTTATTACAAAGAAATTCTTTCTTTTAAGAAACCTTATAACACCATCAGTTATGGAGCTATCATGTCTCGTTAGATTCAGGATGGTTTCCTATTCATGAAGTGGGTGTTTAAACTTAATGAATTAAACAACCTTATTCGACAATAACTATAGTGCTAGGGGAAAGAACGTTTAGACCATACTACGGTTTAGTATGACTACGAATGGTTTAAGTAGTCTAGCACTTTCAACTTTCATCGTAGTTTGTGATACAACTTCCACAAGTCTCCCATTATGTCAATATCAATACTTATCACTTCGGATCGTAGCGTAGTGATATGTATCCTTGTATTCTCACTTCTCACTGTGATTCCTGAATCTCAGTTTTATGATCTCAATTGAATAAAACTTTCAATTAATCATATGAAGTCTTTAATGATAACCAGTGAGGTGATCTCATAGTCAAAAGACTTAATTGTCCATGATCGCGAAACCACGACCATCATGTTGACCATGAACTAGTTATCGATGTAGAGGCTAACTAGGAACTCTAGGGGTTTCTATACCACACCTGCATCATTGTTTCACTGACACAGTTCTAGCACGGTATGAAACTGGTTATGAACTTGCTTAGATATATTGGAATAATCATATATTATTTGCCTCTAAAGCATATATCCAACAGGAGCGCCCCAAGCCAGCAGCCACCTACACACTCGTCACCCAAAACGACGCCTTCAAGAAGGTAGCGGAGCCGCCATGGCGCCGCCGCTGCCCAACCCGTAGTTATGGGTTTTCATCCCGGGTGCAGGGAGAGGAGGGGGGCAAGATGGACCTCAAAGTCGCCTTCAGGAAGTGGAACATCGCTCAGAACACCAACTACGACCAAGGGGTTACGCCGATCTACAACTCCCCACCCCATAGCCACGCAACCAGCAGCCGAAACCAACCGGTAAGTCGAGGAGGAGGGGCATGCACGCATCGGGGAGACACCTTTAGATCTGGCACGGGAGGGTCGCGGGGAACCCGCCGCGCGACGCCCCGAGTCCCCCGTTGCCTCACACCCACGCAGTCAAGGGAGAGCAGACACCAACTCCGGCAAACGCCGCCCGCCGCTAGAACGACACTACCCACTCCACAAGAGCCGTCGCTCGAAACCCTAGGCCCAAACTCAAGGAGAACGTGACCGAGGTCCTCGCCGGCACCCTCATCGGCGGCAAGGGAAAGGTATGGATGAGGGGTGTCTCGGTGGACGAATCTGGTCGCCCCTGGGAGGGTGACACGAGGAACGCGCGCCGGGGGGGGGGGGGGGGGCAAATGAGCTCCGTTCCCGTGATCATGTTTCTATGATTCTATCCGTTATTTGTATTTCCAAATCATCGGAAAAATATTTGGATAATGTTTACCGCATTTCGCAAAAGGCAAGTGCAGTAGCGTCACATCATTTTGATGGTGCTTCTTACGTACGTACGGGACCATTGATGATTGGGGGCCCGGCACTCCTGGATATGGATAAATGCGTAACCCCTGCACTAGGATAACTCTAGAATTCCAATAACCCAATCCGCTCACGATTCACCAGCAGCGACGAAAACGAAATCAGGTGGGTGGGTTGGGACTAATTGACGAGAGCACGCTGCCAAGCTCCGCACTTTGGCACCAGCCTCTCATATGAAATTGCCTGGTGGTGGCCGGCATCACCAACGGCGCAGCGCGTGCGTCTCTGCTGCACTCCCACGTAAGTGTATACGCTTAGGAAAAAGTGTTTCTTGATGCATGCATGGTCATTTGACTCTTCGATAGCTTTTGATTCGGGGCACGTTAAAAGCAACTAGAAGTAAGAGTTTCTAAAATGACTGCTGGTGGATATTTCCTTGCGATACAAGTTGCGGAGCCAAGCAACAACCCCATAGGCAGACATTTGCGTGCACTAGACAACTCCAAAATGGACTGTTTGCTGGGAAAGTCGGAATGCATGGAACTATTAGCAAACAGTGAAGGCTTTGGCTATAGTAATACTGCACTGTATGAGTTTTGCAATAGCTAAAGAGACTGTTTATTTATCTTAAAAAAAAGACTGTTTCTCGGGGGGAAAGATTAGCAAAAGGGTTTGCTAAATCATTGTGCAGGCCACGGACGCAACTAGTAGCAGCGCATGTAGGCGTTTTCTGGTTGCTGTCCAGGTTCAAACATACGAGGGGAAACCGAACCCGTAAACTAAACTAAACCAAGACAGACAGATGATTACCTACACCTACCGGTAAGGAGGCTGGTTGTGTGCACGTCGTGCCATAGTTTTCGTTTCCGTTCTTGTTTGATTGATCAGGCCGAATCCGAACAAGTAAAAGTACAGCAAGAAGGACAGACAAATTTTGATCCTAGTACTCGGAAGGAAGAAAAGCTAGGGCTCATGTCTAGTCGTGAATGTATTGGTCACCCAAAAAACCCATCGGCGACGGGATTCGTGACGATCCCTGCAACAAAGGCCCTGTTTGGATACTCTAACTCGGTTAGAGGTTAGAGTTAGATTCTAACTCTAAACTAACCTTGAACTAACTCTAATCAAGGAGGTGTTTGGATGGTGGGGTTAGATTGACAATAAATGTACCTTTTTCAATTATTTGACTACTTTATTCAGGATTTGATTGGTGGAGGTAGAGGGAAACTTAACTTGTTTTGGGCCCCACCTAACTCTAACCCAAATAAGCATTTCTTGGGTGGGTTAGATTTTTTGGGTGAGTTAGATGCATCTAACCAACTCTAACCCTCCTGTTTGGATGTTTTGGGGTTAGTTTGGTACAATCTAACCAATTCTAACTCTAACCCATGGAACCAAACAGGGCCAAAGGGGGGTTCCAACTAACTTCAAAAAAAAGAGAAGGGTTCCAACTTATCCTCAGTTTCAGCCAGATCAGATGGAGGTGAGAATGACAGGGGTCACTTAACAACAACAACAAAGGGGGGCAGGGATAAAGGAGCGCGTGCATGCATGGCCGGGGCAGCAACGGGCGAATCGCTTTCTCCACGCAACAATCTTCAGAATTCAGAACAAATTTCTTCCAAAGAACCACACGAATCCATACGACCACTGTCACTCAAGCCGGCACCAAAATTAATTTTTTTTAGGAAACCTTATTTTTGTTTGGAGAACACCACTAGTCAGGCACTGCTTTGCTTTCGAGAACAACACTAGTCCAGCTTTTCTTCTCGCCGTCGAAAGCCACCCCGTTCCCTTTTCGATTGTGATAATTGTATGATGTTAATCACGCTTTTATTCTGCGCTCAATTAGGCTTTGCATTGCATGGATCGGCCGATGATAACGTGCAGCACTCATCTGTTGTTGTTGCTAAATGTCGGTATCGTGTGTGTTTCTTTATGAGACTTAGGGGTGCCTAGGCCCACCTGGGTCGCTACGTGTGTCGCGTCTTGCTGGACTGGTCTCATCTATGGCCGGCTTATTTGACGTTTGTGTACGTGTTCCATTGTCTGATTTGCAAGCGTTTGTAAGTAAGTAAACAAACATCCAGAAGATCACTGACTGGTACTTACCAGTAATGTTTTCTACACGCCACTACTAATTGATTACCTGACCTCTTCTTCTAGTTTTCATTTTTTGTGGGTCATGCAGTTGATGTGATGCAGCCAAGATCGAGAAGTTTCCATTGGTTACGTGCGGTGCGGGTACCCTATGCATACGCGTTTCCATACGAAACGTTCATCAGCTAGCCACCATTCTCACGCAGGCATAATAAAAGTAAAACTTCAGAGAAGGATATGCCGCTTTCACTTCACTGTCACCTTGTTTTTCCTTATTCGAGACGATCCTACGATGCTGCTAACGGCGGACTCAAGTCATCAGGGAATCCAAGTGGAGGATTCCGCAAGAAACAGCACGCAACACAACACAACACTCCACCACCTCAGCGCGACGTATATACGTGCCGATAACAACCGGATCTTACACGACGTCCTACACGATCGAGCTAGGCTCTTCCAATGATTTGAAAGAAAGAACAGAGACATCGGTTTTCAGTGACTAAACTAGGTGGGTTAGCGATTGTTGTTAGCAATATACTCATGGGTCATGATACTTTGCTTGCCACCCATCAAAATTCCTTAAAATAAACAAACCTCTCATTTCCGTATACTCCTGCTCCACCATCCATATACCAACCTTGTCACTGGTTCTAGCTGCAAAGTGGGCCAAGATGCTCAACCATCTTCTTTTCATTGAGAGGCATATACAAGTAGTGAGTATAAAAGTACTTCTAATACGTAGTATAAAACTTAAGGCTTAAACTGAGCAGAGAGCATCGGAGCTGCGTCGTCGGATGAACGTCACAGTTTGCATCGGCGGTCCCACAGCTACAAGTACTAGTAGTGAGAGTAACAAAACATTCCACTCTTGAATCTCGGAGCATATATTTGGATAGACAAGACCTATGTGTGAACTTGGGTCCAGTACTAGTTTAAGATAAGATTGATTGTAAGGGAGGAGAGCAAAAGGCCATTGTTACTACAAAGAGCGGGTTGCTTTTGGTTTTGGATCTCACTGACAGTGACGTTTAGCCAGGAGGAAAGAGCTACGCATTTCTCGACAAGACAGATGCGGCACCAACAAACTGTGAATTTTGCTTTAGCGCCGCCGACGCCCGGCCAGGAAAGACCTAGGCTTTCGCCCGGGATTTGGGGGAGGAGGTGGTGGGGAAAGAGGGAGATCGAGCGTCCCCTCAAGAGGGAGGAGCGACGCACGAGCGTCGCCGTCGACAACGAGGTTTACGCGAGGTTGACCAGGGGATTTCCCATTTCCTTCCACCACCACACCCGCAGCCGTCCAGCAACGGTGACAAAGAGGACGCCGAGAAGAGCCGGCGTGAGCAGGGCAAGCCGATGGAGATCGCCGAGATCCAGATCTGGCGCAGCCGCCGAAGCAGACCTCGCCGCGAGAAGCCTTCGCCGCCCTGACGCCGCCCGCGCGGCCACCAAGCATTACATACATACATAGAGTAATGAAAAGTAAAAATTTATTGCTTGCTTATGTGGCATGATTGCATGACTAAAATATATACTTTCTTCGTTTTAAATTAGACGACTTTCATTTATACATATGTATCAGTGGTCACGTATGTAAATGAAGGTCATCTAATTTTAAACGGAAAAAGTATATGTAATGGGTAACTACTTAGGAAGAGAAGATTAACTCTAGAATTTGTATAACCCAATCCCCTCACGATTGACCAGAAGCGACGAGAATAGCCGGCAAAAGAAAATCAAGTGGGCGGGGCTAATTGACGAGAGCTTCCTGCCAAGCTCGGCACTTTGGCACCAACCTCTCCTATCAAATTGCCCGGTGGACAGCGCAGCGCGTGCGTCTCTGCTGCACTCCCACGTAAGTGTATACGCTTCAGAAAAAGTGTATCTTGATGCACGGTCGTTAACTGCAAATCTCTGCCATAGTTTTCGTTTGCGGTCTTTTGATTGATCAGTTTAAGTCGGAACAAGAAAAAGTTGAGCAAGAACGACAAGCAAATTTTGATCCTAGTCTACGTACGTACTCGGAAGAAAAGCTAGTCGTGAATGTATCGATCACCAAAAACCCATCCATCGGCGACGGAATTCGTGATGATCCCGGCCGGCAACAAATGAGGGCACGGAAAAGGTTTCGAACTTATCCGCCGTTCCAGCCAGGTCAATATCACAAGGCCGGGCAGCAACGGGCGAATCGTTTTCTCCACGCGACAACCTTCAGAATTCAGAACAATTTTCTTCCAAAGAAGCACACGAATCCATCCATACGGCTCAGAAGACAACGGGCATTCAAGCCGGCACCAACATTTTCTTTGACGAAACACCACTAGTTTTGATTTTGAGAACAACACTAGTCCAGCTTTTCATCTCGCCGTCGAGAGCTACCCGTTCTGTTTTTAAGAAACACAGTACAACTTAGACATTTACATACACGAGTATATAATCATTTTTATGACGCACAAACGTACATTTTATCTTTATGAGCATCTTCGCAATACCGAGGCGATACATTATTTTGAGATTAACGAAGTCACTACTTCGTCTTCGACGGAACGTCTCCTCCCACTGAAAACATATCACCGGAGTCCTGAAATAAATTCAAAAAAAATGCAAACACCATTGTTAAATCTGAGATTTAAACTTTAATCCACCTAATCAACTCAATTATTCGCACCCGGTTTTTTTCTCGATCGTGATAATTGGATGGTGTTAATCACGCTTTTGCTCTGTGCTCGATTAGACTTTTGCATGGATCATCGCTTTTGTTATGTTCTCGATTAGGGTTTGCATGTGTCGATGATAACGTGCGGCACTCGTGTCTTGTTGCTACTACTACATGTCGTGTGTGTTTTTTTTTACAAGACTTGTGGCTTCCTAGGGCCCACTTGGGTCGCTACGTGTGTCGCGTCCTGCTGGAATGGAGTCGTCTCATCAACGGCCGGCTTATTTGACGTTTGTGTGTTTCATTGTCTGATTTGTAATAAACGCTTAAGTAAGCAAACATCCAGAAGATCACTGAGTAGTACCAGTAATGTTTCCTACACGCCACTAGTTGAGTACCTGACCTCTTCTTCCAGTTTTCATTTTTCTCGGTCATGCATTTGATGTGATGTGATATAGCTAAGAGAAGTTTCCGTTGGTTACGTGCGGGTACCCTATGCGCATACGCGTTTCCACAGGAAACGCCATTCCATGAGCTAACAGACATTCTCATGTAGGCGCAATAACAAAAGCAAATCTATAGAAATGGATATTCCACTTTCACTTCACTGTCACCTTGTTTTTCCTTATTCGAGACGATCCTACGATGCTGCTAACGACGATCACGGTGGACTCAAGTCATCTAGGAATCCAAGTGGAGGATTCCGCAAGAAACAGCACGCAACACAACACAACACTCCACCACCTCAGCGCGACGTATATACGTGCCGATAACAACCGGATCTTACACGACGTCGTACAAGATCGATCCAGGCACTTCCAAAGTTCCAATGATTTGAGAAAAACGAAACCGGACAAATCGGCGTTCAGTGACTAAACCAGGTGGACTAGCGACTGTGGTTAGTAAGAGCCATACGCATGGGTGATGATGCTTTGCTTTGCTTGCTTGCCATCCATCAAAATTCCTTAAAATAAACAAACCTCTCATTTTTGTGCACCCTTGCTCATGCCAACCTTGTCAATTGTCACTGGTTCCAGCTGCAAAGTGGGGGCGAAAGGCTCCACCATCTTCTTTTAAGGATATCTTCTTTTCAATGAGAGGCATATACAAAGCTCTGGAATCGTGCTGGGACAAAAGTACACAACTTAAGGCTTAAACTGAGCAGAGAGAAGAGAGCATCGGAGCTGCGTCGGATGAACGCCACAGTTTGGGTCGGTCCCGCAACTACCAAGCAGCGGTGAGAGTAACCAAACATTCCACTCTTGAGTCCTTGGAGCATATATTTGGATAGCCAAGACCTATATGTGAATTTTGGTACAGTACTAGTTTAAGATAAGATTGATTGTAAGGCCAATGTTACTTCAAACAGCGGGTTGCTTTTAAATTTGGATCTCAAAGACAGCGACGTACGTTTAGCGGGGCGAAAAGAGCAACGCATTTCTCGACATGAATGATGCAGCCGGCACCAGCAAATGGGGTAGCAATATTGTACACTCCATTGAATAGCACGTCTTTTGATTTATGTCAAGGTAGTTCAGGGCAACTCCAGCACATCAACAAACCTCCGTCACCCATGATATTATTATTTTTGAACTGGTGCAAATTTGATACTCCCTTCGTCCTATAATGTAAAAACGTTTTTGTGTGCTAGTATGTTCATGGACATGCATAACAATAAGCTCTGGCTAGATGAGAACAAAGTCACAATGAAGATAACTTTGAAGGAGTCCAAGATGTTGTTCATAAAGGTGGTGGACTTGCATCCCGTGCACCCGAGTGTGAAAGACCAAAAATGCTACACTTATATAATTGGATGTGTCTAGATCTCAATCGACTAATACTTAACTAAGTCTCAGTGAAGTGATAATACATGTAAAAACAAATAAATAAGAAATTTAAATTTATTTTTTGTACGGATCTCCACGCACAATCTCATGGATATAGCATCGACTAAGATTTAGTTAAATCTCAGTGGACTGAGATTTAGCAATCCCCTTATGTAATTTACTTACGAAAAGCTACGTAACAGTTCTCCTCCCTAAATAAATCGCCCCCTTTGACCCAACGGTGGGGCCAACGCTCACCTAATCCCCAATCAAACACTGCCAGGTTGCTATTTACGTTACTTTTCGTAGCTATCTTACGTAGATGTAGCAAAGCTCGTGAAAGATCGTCGTGCTACCACGTCCATGCACTTTGCATAAGTAAAGGATGGAAAAAAGTCTAGAAATTAAGGCTTTTGGCAATGATAACCGGACTAGGAGTTTTTGGGATGAATGAATGCAAAAATGTATTGACCATTTGATGTTTTGATTATGATTACACACATATATAACTATTTAATCTTTTATTATATATACATGTCAATTGAGTAGGTTATTCTAGAGGTATATATTTGATGACTTCGATTTAATGGCCGACTCGCCATCTTACTCATAGATACGTTTAAATGTAATCACAAAATTTTAATATCATCCATTTACCGATCGATGTCGAAGTCATCGCTAGGCCTAAAAACCCAACATATTGTATGTATTTGATGTTTTTCGTTCGGTGATTCACGCATTGAATTTGCTTTTAGATCTCAGGGTTTCTTTAACGTTGGGCTACCGGCTAACCAAACATCCTCAAATCTTCAACGCCCATTTGGATTGGGCTACAGGCTAACCAAACACCATTTCCCTTTTGTTTGTTTGGGGCCCTGGGTTGGTTTGTTTCCTCCCCCTATCTACGCAATTCTCTGTCTTCGTTCATGATCATCTTAGGCCAAAGGATAGGTATAAATTTTGTGGAGTTCCATCCAACACACCTTATATCCATTCTGGGTTGGTTCGCATGTCTGTTTCACATAAATTTTACCTAAATCGGGGGGCTTTGCGAGAGTTCGGATTGGAAAACCCGACATCTAGGTCCCACCCAAAATCCCTCTGCACGAAAAATTCTTCCCGTAGACAAAGCGGTTGGCGCAACCATTCAATGCTGGAGAGACGCCGCTGCGGGACGCTACTGGCAGCTCTGTCGGGAGATATAACGTCGGAGCACAAGGTGTAAACAAACCACCGCCGTCTCCTCCGCGAGCAACATGCGAGGACCAACGCCATGTTAAGTGGCCTAGAGAACGACGAGGAGCTGCCCAGAGAAGGTGAAAGTGGAGGACAACGACGTGACGACGAACATGGAGTCCGGATAGTTTTTTGAGGTATTAAATTAGTTGAATGAACGGAAATAACGTTCGGGCATGTAAATTATGCTTGAATTTTTTATGTATTGATATCCAATGATTGGATTTCTCTTAAGTTTTTGACAAACTGTTGCAGCTAGGGTAAAAAAAAAAGAATGACCGACTCTTATACCAGCATTCGTGAATTAATCTTCTTTCGTAGATAAATGCGGGCGTCCGTTTAAAGGAACGCAAAATCCATTGAAGAAAGCGAAAGAACGGTAGCCCCTTCGGGCCTGGTGAGATGACCCGAAGGCGTTATCAGCGTCCTTTGTTTTTGACATGATAAGCAGGAAAAGCGATAGGGGACACGTTAGATTAGATGGAAGGAAATTGCAGCGCCGCTGGGTCCGTGTGTTGCTTGTGAAGAATAGAAGTGATTGATCTAAACTTGTCTTTATTGCTTGTGGGCAAAACCCTATTTATACAAGGATTTGGGATGCCAATGGCACCTGTTACAAGAGATGCAACTGTTGGGAAAGAGAGATTGAAGAGATGCCTATACATAAGAGACATGACTCTACGGAAGGGATGCTTTGGGCATAAACTATTCCTAACACTCCCCCTTGCACAAGGCTTCTTCTTGGTATATCTTGTATTCCTTGTATAACCTTGAAATTATTGGTCTTGATCACAAGCGTATATGATCTCGTATAACTCCTCCAAAAACCCTGTGGGAAAAATATGAGGAGAACAGTGTAGATATGTTGCTAAAATCCCTTTAAACCCAGTGGGAAAAATAAGGAGAAAATGATGCAACATATAATGATTATTGTCTCCTTGATAACTCATATGAGAAAAACCTTCGAAGAAGGGCAAAACTCGTTGATGAGTTTGGAGAACAATATATATGCTTGGTATACTTTCATTTAAAATCCCTATTGGGGAATGTTGAAAGTATTGCATATATCACCTCATTAAAACCTTTTATGAGAGACTTCGAGATAAATCTCATAAGGAAAAAGAGTGTGATCTGATATGTCATTGAAAACTCCTTTAAAACCCAGTGGGAAAAATATAAGGAGAAAATGATATGACATATGATTGTAATTGTCTCTTTGATAACTTATATGAGAAAACCTTGAAAGGACAAAACTCAATTAGTAAGTTTAGAGGACAATTAATATGCCTTGTATACATCCGTTAAAAACCCCGGTGGGGAAAAATAGGAGGTATGACATATATTCTTGTGTTGATATTACCTCATTAAAAACCTTGATGAGAACCTTGAGAGTAAACTCATAAAGGGAAAAAGAGTATAATACAATGTTTGGAAAGGTTATATTTCAGGAAGGGACTCCCCCTGTTCCATGCAATTTGGGGCAATACGCTTAATGATATTGCTTATTATATAACCCGTTTGCATCTAAGCAACACAAGTATTATTATCGTTGTAGATAATAGTTGGTGATTCAGTAGAACCAATTCCACATGAATATTGTATGTGGTTTATCATTCTGTAAAGCAACATATATTAATATGAGGTCATGTATTTCAGAATGATTGGTTGATGTAGCCACTAAGGTCTATTTTAAAGACTTCCATATGATGGCTATCAAATCAAGTGAGTACACGACGTGTGTCTACGATCTGACATAGTGGGGATCTGATCGATGTATCCGATGATATTGGTGTCCATATTTAATTGAAAAACTATGACAATGTGTTTTGTGCCTTGGAGATATCAAAGATATTCACGAGTCCAAACCAATTGTGTTTGGTGGATCTACTAGCACTAGAGTATGGAACCTTGGGTTCCAATATCTTATTTCCATCTTCTCATGGTTTAAAATGGATCATTCTCTACGTCTAGAGATTGAACAACCATGAAAGTTATAGATGGATAAGACTTGTTCATGTCCAATATATTCTGGATATAGACAACATGGTGTATCATAATATATGAGTGAAGGGGCTCGAATTGTAGCTGAAGCAAAGTTTGTTTTTTTATTTACATCCTTCATCTCAAATTCCGTCTATGGATGATTACGTTCTTCATCAATATTGTGTTGTCAATGATGTTATAATCATTACCATGCACTGATAGTGGAATCCTAATGAGGATTTGTTGATGAACACACATGGGTAATCATCACTATTAGAGTATCCTTTTGTATAAGGACTCACTAAGTCGATTGTACCAAATTTATTTCGACTATTATAAGTCATGTAGTGACTTATTGAGTTTACACAAAACATGTTGCATTTTCATTTTGGATTCAGAATTGGAATTCCCATGAGAAACTTATATGTCTGAATCAATTGACACAGTAATATATGTGGTCACTACATCTATCAACTGCATAAATAGATGATTTGTACTGCCATTGAGATAATTATCGAAAATTGATTTCACTTGTGTATGGAGAATCGATTTGGGTATCTGCGTGAACCCTTATGCTACAAGCCTTGCTATTCACCACATTTATGTTCTCATTCCACTTTAGGATGAAAACTAGTGTAGGTATTACTTTTGTGAACACCTTCCTTTTGTTGAGCGAGGCTATTTCTTCTTGGATGGCATCCTTTGTTTGTGTCCAGTCCGAGCGAGTATTATTTAAACTCTTCCATGGCCATGGTCTTTGGATCCGGATCTTTATAAAGGTTGTTTGCAATCATGAGAAATGTATGTCGACAATTGTAGGCTTTCATTTGTATGATTCTCATGAATGTATAACATTTTGGTGAAATCTTGTTACCCTTGATGCTTCTTCGTGTTTCCCAATACGGTTGAGTCTAGGTTTCCGATGTCCCAGTCATTGTGTGCACTATTGAGCTGGGTTATGGAGGTTTCCCTCTCATTGGGTGTATACTACCCATTAGGTGTCTATCAACGTAAAGTTGACTTGCATTTACCGAATCAGAGGCCTCGATATCCTTTGTTTCTTGCGAAAAGCTGAATCCTTATATGTTGTGGCCGTACTTCTACCCTTCTTGTTTTGAATGGGTAGTTGAGTGGTTTTTGTTGGTACCTCCACTCTTTTGGGCGCATTTTCGTAGGATTATAGGATTGTGTGACACCATTATAGTTGGTAAATGAGATTGGCAGGTTATTTGCAATGTGTTGCAAATATTCTAAACAATGGGTTTAGATCTTCGAGTACATGGATTTGAGGTGGAAATGTGTTGAACATTCCAAGTGATTTCCTGGCATTCTTTTTGGTACTTAAAATCTCCCCCTAATGCCTGGAAATGTACCTCACTAAGCATACTAGCCATGAATAACTCCCCCTGATAAGGGCTTAAGGTATTTATAGATGACGAAAATAAAGTTATTCCTCACATAGATCCCAATTTTCTGTGAAGGGCCATTGATGTATGCTATGGTGGTGATTTCGGTATGGAACCGAATTATCGCCGATGGGAAATACTTATGATTTTCACGTACTAATTTTAGAGGGGGCGTACTACGATATGTAGTATGTTACAGTTGAATTAAGTCAGCGATGTGTAAAACTGCATGACTCCAACGTGAAGTTGGTAAGCTACAATTCCGAAGTAAAGATCATGCAATGAGCTTAATTATTTGGATACAGGATGCTATCAAACCATTTTGAAACTGGACATATGGAACAAAGTGCTTAATTTACATCACAGGGCCATGTTCATGGCACGCAAAGAGATTTGCAACATTGTCCATTCGAATTTCGTTGAAATTGATCTCCAGGATAATGAGTCAATGGTTCATGTGGGTAGATGCACACAGAAGACCATCGTGTAGATGTGCCTTTTAGAACAATGGAACAACCTGAATAGTCCAATTAATGCTTAAGAAGTACCACTTTCCTCGGCTTAATGAGTTCAAGGAATCTGAGTGGTTAAACACTTTAAGGTGCCTGGACCTTAAAATTAGCTTTCCTTGTCACATGTAGTGCACATAAAATCCAAATATTGCTACAACTTAGTATCATTTTGGGCATGATTAATGGAATTGTTGATAATTTTCATTTCAAGTCATTGTCAGAATGACCAAGGCGAGTGTGCCAAGTTTGTCATGTAAATAACATTCTGGAAAACTATCTTGTATGCAACATGTGCTACGGGTTTTGAAGTATGTGTAGTGCAATTCTAATGATACACAGAGAATGTGCTTTTATATCTGTTGCATATGGTAAAGAGAATATATTCCTCTTTGTTGTCATCATGAGTTTCTATATAGAAACTATTTTGACAGATATCTCTATAGTTTAGTGGGATACGAGTTGAACCTGGATTTAATTAAAAAAAATCCTTGATGGTTCTTGAGTATCCATAGGGACAGTAATATGATTCGAATGGAACCAATAATTGCATCATCGCGTCTAGCGATTGTTAAAATATCTCCTTTTATCTAATTAAGAGTGGAAATGTATTTTTTTACTGCCCTAAGTATAGAGTTCGTGGTGCATATGTCCACAAGGCATTTATACTCTTTCATCAGATTGACCCCCGTAGAAATCTATATATAGTTTTGAAGATTCTCAATATGGGAAATCTTTATTAAATATATAAAACAAATACAAATGTAATTGTATCAAAGTGATGATACAATATATTGTGATAAACAATATATGATGACAACGACAACAATGTATTTATTACAACAATAAAATGTTGATAACGAGTTGGGAGACTAGTGAAGTCTCAAAAACATGTCATGTAAAGCATATTTAATGACCATGCTCTTCTTGTTCATAGAATTTCATGACTGTCGGAGAGCTTTGTTGTTACATGATTTGAATAATAGCTTCCTGGATACAGTCAGATTGAAGATTCAAGTGTGCTTCATATCTTTACCCTTCAGCGGGTCGATTGTGTCATGGATTATTTGATCATATGTCGTAGGGTATTGCATTTTGGGGGATGCTGGTAGCATACACACTTTTGACAAAGATTAGTTTTTATGAAACTTCATCTTTGTATTGCCTTTCCCACGATCTGATGCATATGACTTGTGCTTCTTGTTGCATTTGCATTTCCTTTTGCAGTTTGTTGATTGACTTCTAGGAGAGCCATCAAACTTGGTATCCCAAAAATGTGCATATACAACATGTAGAGGAGAAAAACTGACATGGTTGTAATGATGATTTTTAAAGATTTCATCAAGTTTCTCCTCCTAGAGAAGTAAATGTAGGAAATCGGAGATAAAATAAGGATCTTTTGCACGATTTTGTTGCTATAATTAAGATCCTATCAATGATAAAAAATAGTAGACAATGTCTTCTATTTTCACCATAATGTGGGTTGTTTTTGCAAATTGCAAGCTGAAGCAAATTTTATGAACCTCATGATGGTATTCTCCCACGGATATAAACCTTGGAGAGTCGGAGATGTGTTCAATCATGATTTGCTTTAGGCAAGATGATTGCCTCATGATGTTCATACCTTATTGATAACTTGCCACATGTTCACCCGTAATTTTGATTTGCTAGCGGGGCCTGCACCATGAGGTGGTTGACATGCCGCTATAATTTCATGAGACACATTGTTGACCTTACCATCCATATGCCATGTAGATTAGTTGTGACCGTCGAGAGTTCGCTCATCGAATTATGGTCATCTTGGATTACACGGGCTTTAAACCATAGACTTTTTTTCATCATGGTAATGTTGTAATAAAATTTTGCAAAGTTGTGAGTTCAAGTGAAGACTTGAATATATATCTCAAATCATCTATGATAACACTTTGGAGATAATTACATCTATTATGAGGTATATCTCACAGTACTAAGAAACATAATCTGACTATAGTCAGTAGATGTCTTGGTCTTAGTACCTTATGTTATTATATGATTAAAATATATGGAAGAGCACTATGAAGGTAGTCATAATGTCAATTTTGATAAAATGTAGACCTTATAATAATTGTGGATAATCTGCATATTGCACAGTAAATGCCACATTATCTTGTGATCCCAAATATAAATTTGAGATAATAATTTTTTACATATCAATTCAATTCGAATTAAGTTAATTTTGTGCTTTGCAAGCATTTTTGGACTTAATTGATGGTGAATTGATGTTTTCATTGCAAAATAATATGTTGTGCCATGTGTATATGTTATAGGGATTGCAAAATGCAAACACATTGAACATATTATCTCCGGTGAAAAACCAGTAATTTATTTACATTACAGATTGCGTAATATAAATTCGTCATAATGTTGCAAAATTAATAGATTTCAAGAAGGTGACTTGAAATCGTTAGTGTGTATCTCAAACTGCTAAGTATGATACTTTGAAGATAATCTTCGAAATGGAGTAGATCTCGCGGCACTAGGAAGTATAATTTGATGAAATCAGTAAATACTCGCTCCTAATGTCTTATCTCATAACTTAGTAAAATGTGTGGGAGAGCACTTTGTAAAGCGATCATAATGTCGATACAACAAAATGTAGGCTTTATCAGTAGTCAACGATAATCTGCGTAGGCAGTAGATCCATATGACTACCTTATGATCCCAAGCATCAATTTGAAAAAATCACCTTGAATTTTGCATATGTATTTGCAAGAAATTAAAAATCTCAATTGCAAATAGACGTATTATTCTCGACATGTGTTTAACATGAAAAAAATACATCAATGTAGTATCTAGAATACATTGGTATTCAAGAAAAAATGGTACTAAAATATATGTATCAAATTTAACGGTCTATAACAGGAATAAAATCACTGCTTGAATTAACTGCTAAATCTTGATTGACACAAGTTTTGACCTATTCAAAAAATAGATAAAGCCGCGAGGGCTGGAGTGCAAAACTTGCAAAGAGATAAGATTCTATCTCTTTCTCGGGAGCGGTTCCTGTGATGGGATTTCTCCCGTACCGCTTGCACCGCCGTGCACTGGCTTGGCTCGCCGGCCTGGATTGCGCAAGGGACGCCGGTCCGATGTGCGTGCGGGCGTCCACGGGCAGCGGCCGGGCAGTTGGGCGCGACGAGCGAAGTGCGGGCGGCCACGGGCGCAGGACGCGGCGGGGGTCGGGCGCAGCCGGGCGGCCGAACGCGACGGTAAGAGCGCGCCGGCGAGCGCGCGTGGCAGGGCACGACGCAGAGGCCATGGCGCCGCCGCGGGCGGGCGGCAGTTGGGCGGACGGATGCGGCCCGGAGGCCGTGGCTTGGGGCGCGGGGCGCGCGGCCACGAGGGCGGGGCGCTGCGGCGAGCGGGGCGGCCGACGGCGCGGAGGCCGTGATGCGGCCGCGGCCGGCGCGCAGAGCGCAGCAAGTTGTTTGGCCTTCTCGCTCTTCGGAGAGCAAAGTGCATGATAACGTGTGAAGAATAGAAGTGATTGATCTAAACTTGTCTTTATTGCTTGTGGGCAAAACCCTATTTATACAAGGATTTGAGATGCCAATAGCACCTGTTACAAGAGATGCAACTGTTGAGAAAAAGAGATTGAAGAGATGCCTATACATAAGAGACATGACTCTACGAAAGGGATGCTTTGGGCATAAGCTATTCCTAACATTGCTCACGGCGCGCGACATGCTCGCCCGGAGTGTCCCCCCCCCCCCCCCCCCCCAGCTTTACACCCTGTGTCATGGACCCACCGCCGAACTGCGCTGAATAAATAAACCGAGACTGCTGATTAGGAGTAAGCAAGGCATCATCTGAAAAAAAAAAAGGCATCACCCGACTGCCGTAGACGACGTCTGTCACGGTGGCGCTCTATGGGAGGGAACAAGGCAAGTGGTCGGTCGGTTGGTTGGACCTTTGCCACCTCACCTGGAAAAACAATCTACAGTACTCCAAGAAGCTTCGTTTGCTTTCCTCAAAAAAAAAAAAAAAGAAGGTTCGTTTGCTCCCATCCCACGGTCAAAGTCCCCAATAACACTTGCCAAAGTAAACTCTGATTAATCATAGCACAGCAGGTGAGATGTGAACATGACATGCGTAGTGACGGTTTTACCAGGCCAAGTCAACTTAGCTGCGTGCTTGGAACAATAGTAAGATTCAAACGAATAGGCTGAGGTAACTCCTCGTGACCTGACCACGATCTCCTCCCTCCCTCGATTTTGAGCTTCCCGGGCAACTATTTCGATTTGATATTTCTCCTCCGCGGTGCTTTATTTTCCCTGCGTGACCTTTTCAGTCCAGTCCTCCTCCTCTGGTTTGACCGGGCCCGCCCCGTGGCACGTTCACGCAGTGCAGGTGCAGTTACTATTCCGAGCTCGTGCCGGGGTGGGAGACTCCTCCTCTCGGACTTCGTTCGGATCCCAACCCAACCTATTCCCAAAAACGGAATCACAATGGCTCCCCGTCTCCTCTTCCACTTCAGACTCCGTACTCCACAAGCAACCATCCTCTCCCATCCTCGCCCTTCCTCGGCCAATCGGAATTGCCTTGCCTGCCTCGCCGAGAACAATATAAGAAAGGGAGGGGACAGGCAGAGAGAGACGACCCATCGTCGTCGTCGTCGTCGTCGCCCATCGGTCACGCCACGCGGGCCAACTACCAGCAGCCAGCCAGCCAGCCGGCCATGGGGTTCTTCACCAGGAGCACCTCCAAGTCCAAGCAGACCGCCAGGCTCAGGTCCCTCCTCAAGCTCGCCGTCGCGCGCCTCGCCGTCGTCCGCCGCCCCCGCCTCGGCCGCCGCTCCATTGCCCGCGGCGACGTTGCGCAGCTGCTCTCCATCGGCCACCTCCACCGCGCCCTCGCCCGGGCGGAGCAGGCCATCCAGGAGGACGCCGTGCTCGAGGCGCTCGCCATCGTCGAGCACTACTGCCAGCTCCTCATCGACAACTATGCCCAGCTGGACAAGCCCAAGTACGTACTCCCCTGACTCTTTGTTCTGTGCGTACCGTGTGCGAGATTTTAATTTGATTTCTGAACTGTATTCAATCAGAGAGTGCGGCGAGGAGATCAAGGCGGCGGCGGCGGGCCTGATCTTCGCGTCGGCGCGCTGCGGCGAGCTGCCGGAGCTGCTGGACGCGCGCGCCATCCTGGCCAACAAGTTCGGCCGGGACTTCGAGAGGGCGGCCAAGGACGGCTCCCAGGTCGTCCTCAGTCCCACGGTAGGTCGCCTTGCTCCAGCTGCTTCACCTTCATTCACGTGCCGCCTCGCCAACCGTCACCGGAGCTGGAATTTTAAGAGGGTTGTTGCTGTTGTTGCAGTTAGTGCAGAGGCTATCTGGCGAGAAGGCCAGCGAGGAGCGGCAGTGGAGGTTGGCCAGGGAGATCGCCGCCGATAACGACATCTTGCTCGACCTCCCCGAAACCCCAAGACAAGTTCATCAGGTTGGTTGCTTGGTTGCAGCTTGCATAAATCATCTATCTTGTTCATGCGAGTTTTGTGATCTTCTCTCGTTGTTCAGTTGACATAATGTTAAGGCTGGAATGTTATTTGGAATGCAGAGCAACCAGAGTAAACAAGGCAAGAACATGCCAGTGCCGGTGCCGGTGCCGGTGCCGGCTGAGAAATCTGTCGAACAGTTTGAGGTCAAGACTGAAACTGCCGAGGACAGGAGGAGACAGATGATTGCCGATGACAACGTGAGCCGGTCGAACCCTGCTCAGGCGAGAGCAGAGGAGAAGGTGTCGAGGGAATCCAAGAAGTACGACGATGTCAGGATGGCGGCGGAGGCAGCGTTCCAGTCGGCGTCGTTCGCCGCGATGGCTGCCCGGGCGGCCGTGGAGCTGTCCCGGACGGAGTACCAGGGGAAGGGATGGAGAGCCGGCGGCGGTGGCGGCGATAAGGTTCATCCTTTGCAGAATTGTGGGGTGACCGAGCGGGAGACCCGGCCGCCGGGGAAGCCACAGAAGCCTCCGTCGCCGTCGCCGTCGCCGTCGCCGTCCCCTTCGTGGAGCGACAGGAGCACGGTGTCCTCGGTATGGTCGGACGCAGCAGTACCAGACGCGCCGGCACCACCGAAGGGAAAGAGCATTGTGTTCGACCAGAGCGACGGAGAAGACGATGATGTAGTGGAGGACCTCGTCTGGACTCCGCAGCTGCGCCGGCCTACTTACGGGAGAACGGCCAGCGCAATGGGCGTCGATGGCGCCGGCGCCGGCGGCAACACGCACGGTGTGCGGCGCGCTGCACAGCAGTTCCAGGGCGTCGTGCCGGTCGGCTCGGAACACGCGCGGCCGTCGCACAGGAGGTACGCATCGGGGAGCACCGGCGGCCAGGATGCGCACCGCGAGGCCCCGGTGCAGCTCGGTCAGTACAAAGCCCCTCCGTACAGGAGGAACCCCGCGGCAGACGCAGCCAGCAACGGCGACGGCATGCGGGAGGACAAGGGCGGCGCGTACGAGAACTCGGCCTACGTGGCCCGCGCGCCGTACGCGAGGATCGCGTCCGCGCTGGAGGGCGGCAACGAGCACATCGCGCGGCACGAGGAGGTGCGCCGGATCGGCACCGACGCGCGGGTGCTCCAGGAGAAGGTGTACGGCGCCGCCGGCGGGGCGGGGCGCGTCCCGCTGACGCCGGAGAGGAGGGCCATCTCGGTGCGCACGAGGAGATGATGAGATGGTTTCAGTTTGGCAGGGTGCACTCCGTCAGTTTTGACTTCGGGGTTCGAGCTCGACTGGATTGGAAAATGGGACGAAGGATGCCGGGGCCGTTGCCTCGCCGGCAGCCCCGCACGGTGGCGGTTTCGTTTGGAATCCGGCGGGTTTCTCTTGCTTTGAAAAATCAGGCGTGGGCTACGATGCTGGAACTTTTGTACAAAGGGAACTGAGGGTCGGGTCATTGGCATGTGAGTAATTTGTCGATTTTGTCTAAAAAAAAGAGTAATTTGTCGATTGTTTTCTCTTGCAATGTGAAGGAGTTTAGCGGAGATAATTACATCTAGAGAAAAATGGAAGATGATACATAGTACTGTCGCATGCTATGGTGTGGCGGGTTGTGTATGCCATGCAAAGATCTCTACCTCATGCTAACATCATTTTATTAAATGTTTTTGATTTTTTAAATAATTTATTTTACAAATTATTAATCTGATTTGCGTTTTGTTTTTATCGTTGGGTTTCTTTTCACGATGCCTTCAAAACAAGAACCCATATTGGTAATCTCTTCTCCTTGCATATGTTCTTCCATCTATTTTGTATATTTTTGTTCTTCTCATTTGTTCTTGAAGGTAAGATGTCAATTTTGGCATTGGGAGAAGAATTATGAGGCATATCTTATTGCACATGATCATATGGATGCTGTTGAAGCTCCTGGACAAGTGGATGCACAACATGACATGAATTTTCTTCATGAACAAGAAGTTGTCATGTTGAAGAAAAACAAGAAGAAAGAAGATGCAACGAAGGATGAGAAGGGTGAAATGATGCTTGTGATGGTGGCAGTGCTAAAGTTAGGGGTTGATGTAGTCAATTTTATAGAATTTGTAATTGTGCTGCTATTTGTGTCGTGGTATCATAACATGTTGGCTTTAGATCGCTACCTTGCACCTTCCGGGAGCTAAAGCACACGTACGTGTACAACTATCTATTGACCTGATGGATGAACAATATCGAAACTAGCACAAGAAGATTTGCATGGAAGTAGTGTACGTGCGTCTAACTTGCCAGAAACTTGTGTATGCTGGGTAGCTCTCTTTCGTCGGATCGATTCGATTTCGATGGAGCATCTTGGCGGAACGAGGAAACAGATTTATAGCCACAGGCTCGTCTCGAGCCTGGTAGTTTTTTGTCTATTGCTTTGCATCGGTTCTGATGTGTTACAAAGCTGGGGTACACATGTATATATACTAGCAAAAGCTAGCACATAAAAAAAGGATTCGATGTCTAAACCTATTCAGACTGGACAAACTAGTCCGTGTTTAACTCTAATATTCACCCCCTTAAACACAACATCCTCGTTACGACCTGGATCCCAAATATGATTGTTGCTTCTCATCGTTGGCATTTCATTCGCTGTTCTTTGCAACATTTCAGGGATCGACTTTACTATCATCAGCCCATCCATAGGTTGATGGCAACTCCTTGGTCGCGTGTTCAACCTGATAGGACATTTCCCATCATTTGGTTTTGGTGTTGATTACAATACAGAATTGCTGGTCTATCTGTGTCATGAGCATTTTAGGTTTATTAACAGGACACAAAGAATGTGGAGGGCAACATGTCACTTAGGGATCACCAACATGTATTCCTTCATGTTGGATTCGTGTGCCTAAAAGTGCTCTCGGGCGAAGACCGTAAGATACCTTGTTCCCTTGATCAAGGTCGGTCCTCACAAAGTGGCTATGGAAGAGCTTCTGGTGGTGTGAAATCAGGCGGTTGTACCGGTCTACCAGGGAGATTGTACCGCCCTTGTCAGGGGACGGTACTACCGGCCCGGTACCGGTGCCTCCACCGGGATGGGGGGCTTTTCCCTCTGGTCCTGGCCGGTGGCTGGGCGGTGGTGGTACGGTTGTACCGATAAATCTGGTACAACCGGTACCTAGGGCAGTTGTACCGCTCGCCCCTCTCTGCCACCAGCTAGGGTTAATGTGGGAGGTTCTACCGGCCCCCCTACCGGCCTCTCCACCGGGCTCGGCCCTTTCCCCTCTGACCCGGGGCCGGTGGTCGAGCGGTGCTGCGCCGGTTGTAACAGTTAATCCGGTACTACGGGGCACGGAGCGGTTATACTGCCCGGACCACTGGACCATTGGCTAGGGCTAGAGGGGAGGGGGAACTGTTCGTGGAGGACCGGTTGTACCGGGCTGGCAGGCCGGTTGTACCGATCTGTGTACTTCTTCACATAACGGTTGGATCTTGAGGTAGGTATAAAAGGAGGTCTTCTTCCTCCTTGCCACCTACCTCTTGCCACACTCTCTCTCCATTGACGCCCAAAAGCTTCATCGACCCCGATCTCCATTTCTAGCCACCCAAAGTTGTTGTGTTGCTAGGGAATGAGGGAGGAGACCCAGATCTACATTTCCATCCAAAGGAAAGTTATTTACCCATCCATTTTGTAGTGGATCTTGTTACTCTTGTGGTTTGGAGCCATTAAGAGCTTGAGGCCACCTCGGAGCCACATTCCATTTTAGTGAACCCTCGTGGTGCTGGTGGGAGACTCCAGCGTGTTGTGGAGCTGCCCCACCCTTGTTGTAAAGGTTTCGTGTGCCTTCAAGGCATCGTTAGTGGATTCACAACATCTTTCCTTGACAAGAGCGTGAGGAGAATAGGGTGGCCCTCGTTGGCTTCTTGTGAGCATTGTGCTCCACGCCCTCTCCAAATGGAGACGTTCTTCTCGCAAGAGAAGAAACTTCGGTAAACATATCCTTGTCTCCAGTGTATCCTTTATTGGTTCTTTACCTTTACTTTATGCAAGTTATTTTCATTACTTATATCTTTCTTGCTCATATAGTGTTGCATTAGTTGGCATATAGGTTGCTCACTTAGTTGCACTATAGACAATCTATTTATTATTGAGCCTCAATTTCTTAAGAAAAAAATTAAAAATTGTTAGTCGCCTATTCACCCCCTCTAGTTGACATTCCGATCCTTTCAATTGGTATCAGAGCCAGGTTACGATCCTGGGACCTATGGGTTATGGGCCCACCACGCTTCCGGGAGGTGACCAAGAAGCTGAAGCCTGGCCAGCTCGCCCCGGCGGTTGTGTCAAAGAAAGTCCCTATTTCAGAGGATGGGAGCCGCATCTTCTCCATCGGTGCCGATCTTCCTCCCAAATAGGATGGATGTGGAGTCATCCTTCGCGAAGGTGTAGGTAATGAAGGAATGTCCTCCATGAAATCTCACGTGAGTGATACGTCGAACATGCTTCGGGTTCTAATATCCCGTTTGCCCCCAACGGACACCACCACCAACATCATGCCCAACATTCCAAGGTTGGCAGAGAGAGATGACATCTTTCAAGTTCATGATGATGGTAGTAGTGCCATACCTTCTATTCCTATCACTGGGAATGGATCGGGTATACACTCCGCCGTTCCCCCTCCCTACTTTCCGAAGTTACCCCATCCTGAACCACATTTCGCGCATGTAGGTCCACCACCCATTCTTGAAAAAGATGAGTATACGCTTTGGGCTTTCCGTATGAAGAATCACATGAGAGGATCTTCGGAAGAATTTTGGACTATCACCGAAGAAGGATTTCATGTCCATGACCGCAAGAATATGACTCCAATAGAATGGAGGAACAACTCTCTCAACAATCATGCCTTGCTCATGGTCCAAAAGGGGTTAAAATTTGAGCAAGAGACACTTCGCCGGAAGCTAACCACGGCCAAGGAGACATGGGATTTTCTTGAGAGGACAACGATGGGGAGCTCAATCATTCGAAGATCCAAGTTTGACAAAGTTCAAGATCATGCCAACCACTTTGTCATGATTGAAGGAGAGTCTCCCGAAGATCTCTACCAAAGGCTTGTTGCTCTTGCCAACCTTATGACGGATCATGGGAGCATGGACACCGATGATGGTTGGATCAATAGGAAGTTCATCACGGCCATACTCCCCTTTCGACACTCCATCACACAAGTCATTCGTCAAAGGCCGAACTTCAATTCCTTGACCGCTCAACAATTCTTGGATGAGTCCATCTCCATGCAAATCTTGAACTCCACGGCCGACATAAAGTTGGCTCGCCAAGGTGTCAACAAAATGCCATCTCTTGCTTTGAAGGCCAAGGAGGTTCAAGTGTGTGTTGAAGAGGATGAAGAAGTTGGCCCGGAACACACCAAGTATGCATTCAATGAGCACATGGCTCTTGCATCAAGGCAATTTTGGGGCAATAAGAAGAACTTCAAGTCAAACTCAAGTGGCTTCAAGGCTAAGGGCCAAAGAATAAGGACATGTTTCAATTGTGGAAATGTGAGTCTCTTCGTTGTGGATTGTCCGTATGAGAAGAGAGAAGACCATGGTGGCAAGACTATCCTGAAGGACAAGTCCAAGTCACCATCAAACAAGACTTTTGTGAAGAAGAAGCCCCAACATGCTTTTGTGGCTCATGAAGAATATCTCTCCGATGATGACGATGATGAAGGTGGTGAAATTCTGGCAACGATCACTGTTTCTATCGTCACTGATACGCCCAAAACGTATCTATAATTTCTGCTTGCTCCATGCCTCTTTTGTGTGATATTGCTATGATATTGATGAACTTCCATACACTTTTGATCATATTTGGACTAACCTATTAACTCAGTGCACCCCAGTGCCAGTTCCTGTTTTCTGTTGTTTTTCTATTTCAGGCTTCCCCCATATTAAAAGTGCTCCAAAAATTCGGGAAAAATCCAATAAAAAATCAGCGTATAGGAAGCTTCGGGAATCACCGAGGGGGGGGGGGGGGCAGAGGGGACCCACCAGAGCCCCAGGCGCCCTCCCGGCGCGCCCTAGGGTGGGGCCGCCTGGTCCCCTGGTGGCCCCCTGGCTTCCCCCCTTCGCCTATTTATTCCCCGTGACGCAAAAACCCCGAGATGGGAACCCTTTTTCGCGATCTCTCCTCTGTTCCGCCGCTGCCGCGCTTCCAAGATCGGGAGCACCAGAAGACCTCTTCCCAGCACCTTGCCGGAGGGAGGAACCACCTCCGGGAGCTTCTCCACCACCATGGATGCTTCCCGGATGAACCGTGAGTAGTCCACCTTGGACCATGGGTCTATGATCAGTAGCTATGTGATGTTCTCCTCCCCTCTTTGTTCTTCATGGATTAGACCTCGTGAGCTGCCCTACATGATCGAGGCACTTATGTAATATTTCTGCTGTTGCTATGCTGAGTTTGCTGGGATCCGATGGATTATGAGTTTATGTTCAGATTGTGTTTGAGCAATATATTTGATTCTCCTCTTTTATATTTATGTTCTAAAGTAATTCCTGCATGTTCTCCGTTGCTGTTTATTGCTTTGGACAAGTAGTAGGTAGTGACTCCAAGAGGGAGCGTTATGCATGATTTTGGGTTCGTGCCCCGCGATGACTAGCTTGAGTGACAGAAACATGAGTCTAGGGGATGTGCTGTTGCCACAAGGGGGAAAACAACGGTGCTTGTACTTGCGGGTGCAAGGATTGTTTACTTTACACAAAGTTCTTTAACGCAGTTGTCCGTTTCTTTGAGTTCACACTTTGGGTGGGATTCGAAACTTAATACTAGCGAGATGTTCTGGATAGATATCTCAAGGTGGATGATTAGTAGGTAGATGCAGATGGATTTCAGTCTACTTTTCTTGGCGTACCGCCCATGCTTTTGAGCCTCTTCCTTTCTTTATAGCATAATTAGCATTGGTTTGCGCACATAATCCTGTTAATTGCCCAGCTGTAAGTTGTTTACCTCGCATGGCTATTTTATCGTCTTTTGGGAGAGATACATCACTAGTGAACATCATAGGACCCCGGTCCATATTTCCAATACTGTTTACACCCGCTATCAATTTACTGCTTTATTTGTTTTCTGTTGCTATCACTATCATTATTATCCTGTGCGTTTTATCCTTTGTAGACAACAAGGCCGGAGGGATTGACAACCCCTCTGTACTCGTTGGGAGCAAAGTTATCTGTTGTGTGTGCAGGTCCGCGCCAACCGCTAATCTCTGGCGCCCTTGTCACCTTCCTGTCTTTGTCGGAGTCCTACTGGAGACAAACATTGGTATCTTCACCCAGGGAAATTGCTGCTATCTACATCTCAACCTTCCACTTTGGGTAACCAACGAGGGGGCGTTAATTCGTACCATCAGAAGCAATTTCTGGAGCCATTGCCGGGGACTCCGCTCTTCAGGATAGGGGAGTTTCACACTATCTTTTATCTTTGCTTTTTAGTCTTGTTTGTTTACCTTTTAGTTTTAGCTTTAGTGTCCTTTATCAAAAAAAAAAAAATAGTTATCTTGCCTGCTGCTACTATGGGTTCCTCCGAGAACACCAAGTTGTGTGACTTTACTAGTCACAACAACAGTGAATTTATCTGCACTCCTATTTCTACACTTGCTACTTCAGCACCTTCTGATGAGATTAAACCTGCTTTGCTAAACCTTTTTATGAAAGATCAATTCTCCGGTGCTAGAGATGATGCTGCTTTGCATTTAAATAATTTTGTTGAGCTTTGTGATCTGAAAAAGTACAAAGAAGTAGATGGTGATATTGTTAAGCTTAAGATTTTTCCTTTCTCCTTGAGAGATGAAGCTAAAATCTTGTTTCAATCCTTGCCTAGGAATAGCATAGATTCTTGGGATAAGTGCAAGGATGCTTTTATTGGGAAGTACTACCCCCCTGCTAAGATTATCCAATTGAGGAGTTTTATTATGAATTTTAAACAATTGGATAATGAACACGTTGCCTAAGCTTGGGAACGCATGAAATCTCTTGTTAAGAATTGCCCTACGCATGGTTTGACTACTTGGATGGTTATCCAAACTTTTTATGCAGGCTTGAACTTTACCTCGCGGAACTTGCTAGATTCGGTCGCGGGAGGAACCTTTATGTAAACTACACTTGGTTCTGCCACAAAACTTCTCGATGAGATGATGACCAACTATTCCCAATGGCACACCGAAAGAGCTCCAACAGGTAGGAAGGTAAACTCTGTCGAGGAGATCTCCTCCCTAAATGAAAAAGTTGACTTGATTATGTCTCTACTTACCAAGCAATCTCCTATTGATCCTCAAGATGTTCCTTTAAATTATTTGATTGCTCAAGATCAAGTAGATGTGAACTTTATCTCTAGAAACAACTTCAATAACAATGCTTATAGGAGTAACTTTGGTAGCAATCCTAGACCGTTCCCCTCCAACAACTTTGGGAACAACAACACTTATCCTAGAACCAAAAACTCCACTTCTGAATTAGAGAGTATGCTTAAAGAATTTATCACTACCCAAAAAGACTTCAACAAGAGTGTAGAGGAAAAACTAGACAAATTAGATAACCTCTCGTCGAAGGTAGACAATTTAGCCCATGAAGTAGAATTGCTTAAAATTAGAACTTCTCCCCTTGAGGAGAGAAAGGTCACTCCTATGAATGCTATCCATGTGCAGATTAATGAAAACATTAGGATGATGGATAAACTTAAAGAAAGATGGGCTAGAGAAAAGGAGGAAGAAGATAGAATTAAGAGCCTTCCTACACACCATACTGTTGCTACTATCCAAGTGGTTGAGGATATCCAAACTCTTAGCACCCAATTGTCACAACCCCAAGATAGGTATGTGCTAGAATAGCAAGTCACTTTGCATCATGATAAAAATTTCAAAAGAAATTGAAATGGGAGAGAGAACACCCCCCAGATGAATTTAATTCAAATGGCCAGAAATAAAATTGCTCCAAAAATTCCTTTTGTATTTTTGAAAACTCCCATAAATGAGCGTGATCACATATCAAGTGGTGTGGTACCAATCCCATGCTCATGGATTTTTCAAATATTCAAACAGGACCTTGGAATTAATCAAATACCCCTATTTGAATTTGAATTCAAATATTTTGAATTTAAAAAATGTTCAAAACTTGGGAATGACTAGCTACTGGTCATGTAAGTCCATATATAAATTTTGAGCATTTAATAAAATGCCTAGCTATTTTTTTAGCACAGCAAAACAAATAACAGAAAAGAAAACAGAAAAGAAAAGGGAAAAGGAAACTCACCTGGTTCGGCCCAACTTGTCGCCCCGCAGCCCACTAGCCTGACCCAGCCCGCCAAGTCCCCTGTCGTCTACCCCAAGCAGCTCGTTGTCGAGCATGCCGGGGGCAGTGACTGCCACCGCGATGCCGTTGACGCGCCAGGCCTCCCCCGAGTCTATCTCCACGTCGTGGAACGTCTGGAAGACGCGCCCGTTCTTTTCCCCCTCTCCAGAGCAAGTTCCCCTCCCTCCTCCGCCAGAATCCAAGACGTGAGTGAAGCTCGCCAGAGTAGGACGACGCCCACGCGCGGCCAACGATGACGAGAGGCTGCACGACCGTGCCCAATCGCTCCGCCATCGTCTTCTCCGTCGAACTATGCAGCTAATCGAGCAAAGAAGCTCTGGACGCGACGTCATCTTCACCACCATGCTCCGGCCACCGCAAAATTCCGTCGTTGATTACCTCGCCGTCGAGCCATCCCTGTCTCCATCGACTGCCCCATCGTGTTCCTAGCGCCACGGTGAGCATTTTTTCTAACCCATCCAAGCCCCTATCGCCCTCTGTGCCATTCCGCCATGGGAGCCGAGCTCCTTCGCCGCCGTGGGTGACCAAACGCGTGCTCCCGTGCGCCTCCGTCTCCCCCAGCAGCCTAACGCACCCACGCACACATCGCACCATGCCCGTTTTGCAAGCGCTGCCCAAACCCGTAGCTCCGGCCGCCGCCATGGTTGAAGCCGACGTCGTTTAGAACCTCCCCGACGACGCCCGAGTAGTGCATGCGACGCGGCTCGTCACGGGCCATCTTCTGGTACCCTTGGCGCAGGGATTGGTGCCCAGGAACGTGATTCCGACGCAGCGCCACCGCGTATAGAGCCGCCGGCCGATTAGGCCTAACACCCCCCCCTAATCCACCCCTAAGCCACAGATAGGTGGGCCGCCTGCCCCTCTAATCACCCTGGTTAGTTTTAACTAACTGTGTTAATTAACCCGGTCACTGACATGGTGGCCCCACCTGTCAGCACACCCCCCACGTCAGCCTTACATCATGCTGACGCAGTAAATGGTTTTCTTTTTAAAATAAATCAGAGAAATTCCAGAAAATAGCTTAAACTTCAATAAATCATAGAAAATACATATTAACTCCAAATTGGACAAATAATATGTCTAAAATTATCAAAAAAATACAGGGATTCTGAATATGCAACTTGTTTCTATGTTTGACCATTTTAAAATGGGTGAACAGTAGAAAACATGCATATGGCATTCTTTTGAATTCAAATTTGGAGTGATTTTGCAAATGACTTTGCAACACACTTCTTTTAAATGGTTTCATCCACACATCAGAGACTTTACCTCACCTTTACAACATCACTTCATGCTCAACCATTTCAAATGAACATTCATGTATTCAAATGCATTTGAAATTCATCGATAAATCAAATGGAGTTTGAATTTGCAATTCAATTGCAATATACTCCTTTTAAATGGAATAACTCACACATTAGTGACACATACATCAAGTTTCAACCTTCAACTCATGTGTTTGTGCATTGTATTTATTATGCTTCGATGTTTGTTGTTTGTCGAATAGAAGTGGAGCCGGAACCGGAGGCCACCCCCTTCGTTGAAGACACTTTCACCGCAACTGAACCTCGTCAGCAAGGCAAGCAAAACCTCATTGATCATGTCGATAAAATCCCACTTCCTCTCAGTCTTTCTTATGCATTGTTTAGGATGATTACTATGATGCGTTTCTACCGCATAGTTGAACCCATTCCTTTGCATGACCTATCATTTTGTCACAGTAGTAAGAAAACCACAATCCTAGCAGATGTAGGAGTTGGTTGATATCATGTGGCCCCTGCAACTGTTACTGCTTATTGCATGTTTAGGGTTACAATGAGGACACTTTGATCTATGAGTCGGAATGGTAGCAATCATGTTGATGATGGTGGAAATGTGTTGGTCTACCCTAATACAAGGTGAACGATGAGAGGCTGTGTAGGAGTACACAGTGGGTTGTCTCGTTGAACACTGCCTTAAGCCCGAGTTCTTGTGTGGTGATCCAAGACGAAGAGTACTACCACATGTTGGGAACATGGCCCCCCGCTCAACCTACTAACTCACCCCTTCTCAGTTCAATGATTCGCAGTAGTTTGGAGTTCTGGTAGGTCTGTGGAACGGTCTGTGAAGTGGAAGAACGGCTATTCAGACCGGCTTGGGACCCTGCACACATCTTCTGGGACCACATCGGTAAATCCGCCGGGTTCACGATGTGGACTCCAGCCCAGATAGGCGTCTCCATTGAATTTGAGTTGGCTGTGAGGTAAAAGTTGTGGAGATTATCCTCGCCGACACCCGCTTGAATGGTGTCGAGGCCAAGGCGGTAACTGATAGTTTCATGTGTGTAGCAGTACACCCCTGCAGGGTTAATAAACTATTCGAATAGCCGCGTCCGCGATAAGGGACTACTTGGAAAGCTGTGCCTGAGTATTAGACAACTTCAATGGATACTTATAAAACTTACCAAGATAAGCGTGAGTGCTATGGCGTGCTTTCTCGTGGGGAAGTCGAGGAAGGTACCATAGTGGTGTAATTGATTGGAGACATGTAGTGGACTCGTGTACGCTTCTTACCTCATTTCTGGTACTCGTAGTTCAGGACTAGCCAAGTCAAAGATGGCACTTATGCTTTTGAACCCCACCTCCCCTTTACCTTGATACATGTGCATGAGTAGTATAGTTCCTACGTAAGTCTTGCTGAGTACGACTTTGTACTCACGTTTGCTTATTCTATGTTTTAGATGAACCCACTGACCCTGAAGATGGATTCTTCCTGGAGCTCGACGACTGATCAAGCTAGTGTAGTCCCAGTCAGACGACTGGTCCCTCGTGGAAGGGCTTGTTTATAGATAAGGCTTCTCTAAGCCATTTGTTAAACTTGTCTGTACTCAGACCTACTTTGCTTCCGCATGCTTGTTGTAATGTTGGATCACTGTCTCGTGATCTCTGTGTGCACTCTGTAAGAGTTATCAATAAAATTGGAAACTTTGTAGAGAATTGTAATGATACCTGCTGTTCATACTAGACATGTGTGATGCGTGTATGATTATATCATGCATGTCTTAGTATGGGTTTTCGAGACCTTAGTTGTGATCTGGCTGTCGGTATTTTATACACCAAGTGGCCCTTAGATGTGTGCAGCTTGGGGCATTGCGATGCGATTGTTCGTGACTCCGTCACGTGCACATTTTGATGTATGATCGAGTCCGCCCTAGACCCCGACTAAGTGATCAGGCTGGAGTAAGTCTATGTAAGGGTTATAATACAATCGATAGTATGGTTGAGGCGACTTGTCTATGAGTATGGGAGTTCACCACCCATATCATTTAGACTTGTGTGCGGACGATGAGGATCCATCTCAGTTGATCATCCGGCCTGGATGGGATGCCCCTCATGTTCGATGCTTTCCGAGAACGTTCTGTGCTTGGCCTTGTCTGCTTAGACAAGTGGGTACGGTTCTCGGCTCTCCATATGATTGTGTTGTAGCGAGTCTTGCATACGCTAACCCCGGGTCCCGACAGACTTGGTATCAGAGCAGGACTAACTATAGGATTACCATCCTTGGTCGAAGTCGAGTCTAGCTTGCTATAGTTATATAGTTACTCTGGGTATATAAGGGAACAATGTAAGGCTTCTTTTTTCTCCTTACCTCATCGTTCTGAGTTCTGAGTCACCCTCATCTTATTCTACGGGAAGATAGGACTAGGCTCATCTATGTCTTACTAGAACAACTCGTTGTTTGCTTCCTTGTAGCCGTAGGAAAGTTGTGTTCAGTCTGCTAGAGTTGTTGAGCTTCCTGATTTCTTACATCGTATGTAAGTGCTGTTTCTACATTGCAAGAAAAGACATTTCTTACAATTACAGCCGTTATGCTGTCCGAGTCATCCCAGGTTTCTTAATAATCTGATGCATTTGCAAAATCCTTCTCCCCCTTTCGGTTGTCCTTTTAGAAGAACTTCTAGGTGGCATGCCCGACAGTTCCATAGAGTTTGTTGTAGGTTTTGTTCTAGAAACCTATAGTGAGTCATTTGCAGCTCTTCCTCCCACTTAGATGTCTTCTAGCAAGAAGAACCACACTAACCATCGTGTTGGGGTACTTTGCTACTCTGACATGTCTGTTGTTACCCCTAGTAAGCCATGGTCATCCTCAGGAAAACCGTCCAGTAACCCAACCCCTTAAATCTTGCCACCCGACAGATGTGTAGAGTTCATAGTGGATCTTATGCCAGGAACCGCACCAATTTCCAGACGCCCATACAAAATGGCCCCACGTAAGTTAGCTGAGCTTAAAATCCAACTTGAAGCTTTGTTGGCAAAAGGCTTCATCCGCCCTAGCTCATCGCCATGGGGGTTGCCCCGTTCTGTTCGTAACGAAGAAAGATGGAACAAAAAGGATCTGCGTAGACTATCGCCCGCTAAATCTAGCGACGATAAAGAACAAATACCCACTGCCCAGGATCAATGATCTTTATGATCAACTTGTTGGATCCTCTGTCTTCTCCAAGATGGATTTGAGATTAGGCTATCATCAAATCAAAATCAGAAACGAGGACATTCCAAAAACGGCTTTCAGTACTCGTTATGGTCTTTATGAGTACACCTTCATGTCATTTGGTTTAACCAATGCCCCCGCCACTTTCTCGCGCATGATAAATTCGATCTTCATGGAGTACCTAGATAAATTTGTTGTAGTTTATCTTGATGACATTCTCATCTACTCGAAGAATGAAGAAGAACATGCCGAACATCTTAGGCTGGTATTGATGAAACTTTGAGAGCACCGCCTTTATGACAAGTTCTCCAAGTGTGAATTTTGGCTACCAGAAGTGACCTACTTAGGCCACGTGATTTCTGCAAAAGGCATTGCTGTGAATCCCGAGAGAGTTCAGGCCGTCCTTGACTGGACTCCACCTGAATCGGTTAAGCAAGTTAGGAGTTTTCTTGGCTTAGCAAGCTATTGCCGCCTCTTCGTCGAGAACTTTTCTAAAGTTGCAAAGCCTCTAACTGAACTCCTCAAGAAAGATAAGAAATTCCTATGGACTCCCAAGTGCGAGGAAAGCTTTCAAGAGCTAAAAAGAAGATTGACTTCTGCACCCGTACTTGCGCCTCCAGACACCAAAAAGGATTTTGAGATCTTTTGTGACGCCTCACGGCAAGGGTTAGGATGCATAATTATGCAAGATAGACATGTGGTAGCTTATGCTTCACGCCAGTTGCGTCCACATGAAGAGAACTATCCTACCCATGATCTTGAACTCACTGCCGTAGTTAATGCCCTGACAACTTGGCGAGATCACCTCCTTGGTAATCGTTGTGAGATCTTTTCCGACCACCAAAGCCTCAAATACATATTCACCCAGCCAGATCTTAATCTCAGGAAAAGACGCTGGATTGAGTTATGACTTAGGAATTTCTTACACCCCAGGCAAAGCCAATGTCATGGATGATGCACTAAGTCGTAAGTCGTATTGTAACAACCTCATGTTGCAACAGTATCAACCACTTCTTCATGAGGAATTTCGAAAACTCAATCTTGAGATTGTTCCTCATGGCTTTATTTCTACCTTGGTGGCGAAACCAACCCTTGAGGATAAAATCATAGCCGCCCAGAAACGTGATAGTGGTATTCGAGAGATCAAGAAGAACATTGCTAGCGGAGTTGCTAAATGTTTCTCCATAAATGATCAAGGTGTCGTTTTCTTTGGCACTCGATTGGTTGTACCACGAAAACACAATCTTAGGAGGCTAATTCTTAAGGCCTCGTTTGTTTCACGAGGATCGAAAGGGTTTAGAGAGGATTAACCTCGCGAGGCTTAGAAACCGCTACAACCCTCGACGGCCTATTTGTTTTGCGTGGTTTCGTAAGCCCAATCCCCCCGAATCCCCTCCAAACCTCTCGGAACCACTTGTTTTCCCAGCCTCGAGGGCACAGGAAGGGAAACGAGAGGAGTGACGCTCTCGCCGCCACCGAGACCTGCTCCTTCCTGATGCCAAGGCCGCCGCCGAGGAGGCCACCACCTTCCGCGCCATCTCGGGCGCCGCCCTCTCCGCCAACGTCTTCACGCTGCTCCCCACCTCTGCGCTCCTCCTACTTCCCAACGACTCCACCGCCTCCTCCGGCTTCGAGAGCTCAAAATCTTTCGCCGCCGTCCCGCGGTTCTCGTTGGTCCCCATCCCCTCCTCCGCGCCCTTCTCCGACGGCTTCCTCTTCGTCCCCATCGAGACGGCTTCCTCTCAGCCCCCCTTGGCGCCGCGCTCCTTTCTGGCTTGCTGTTCGGTGTGGTCGCCTCGGCCCAGATGGGTGGAGGTGGAACCGGTGCGCCCGCCGGTGCCACGCCTGCCGCTCCAAACCTCCCCGCAGCGGCAGAGGCAACGACGACGACACTGCCCAGCACCAGCAAACTCAACGTTGACCAGCAAACTCCCCACGGTACCACCTCCCCGCAGTGACTGCTCCAGCCTGAAGCCACCTCTGAAATTGTGATTGTATATGCTATTTAGTTGTAAAAACTACAGTTTTAGATGTTTGCACTTAGTTCGAATCCATCTCTATCAAATAAGTTTCTCGTACAGAGGGGAAGGGTTTGGAGATTTCAAGGGGATTTGAGAGGATTGGGTGGAAGAAGGGGATTCACCAAATCCTCTGAAATCCCCTCCTCCTAAAACCTCTCAAATCCACCTCTAACAAAAAAGGCCTAAGGTGGCCCATAATACCCCCCTTTCGATTCATCCTGGTAGCACAAAGATGTACTGAGACCTACGCCAGAGATTTTGGTGGACTAGGATGAAACGAAAAATTGCTCAGTATGTTGCCGAATGTGATGTTTGTCGTCGCATTAAGGCAGAACACCAAAGACCTGCTGGCACTCTTCAACCATTGCCTATCCCTGAGTGGAAATGGGATAAAGTCGGTATGGACTTCATCACTGGCTTTCCAAAAACCCAGAAAGGAAATGATGCCATCTTCGTTGTTGTGGATAGACTTTCCAAAGTTGCACACTTCCTTACCGTTCGCGAGTCCATAACTGCGAGCCAGTTAGCGGACTTGTATGTCTCTAGAATTGTGTCTCTTCATGGTATTCCTTTGGAAATCAATTCTGATCGTGGTAGCCTTTTCACCTCTAGATTTTGGGGAAGCTTTCAGAATGCTATGGGAACTCATCTCTCTTTTAGTACAACTTTCCATCCTTAGTGTAGTGGTCAATTCGAAAGGGTTAACCAAATTCTTGAAGACATGCTCAGAGCTTGTGTTATCTCATTCGGAAAGAATTGGGAGAAGTCTCTTCCATTCGTCGAATTTGCTTATAACAATAACTTCCAATCTAGTCTGAACATGGCTCCTTTTGAACTCCTATGTGGATGACGATGTCGAACACCCCTAAACTGGTCAGAGACCGGTGAAAGACAATTCTTTGGACCGGATATGATCATGGAAGTAGAAGAGCAAGTTCGCATTGTTCGTGATCAATTGAAAGCAGCCCAGTCTCGTCAGAAAAGCTACTATGATCGTCATCATAGGCAAGAGAGCTACAATCTGGATGAGAAGGCTTACCTTCGGGTTACTCCTCTGAAGGGAACCCAACGATTCGGTATCAAAGGAAAGTTGGCCCCACGTTATATCGGACCTTTCCGCATTCTTGATAAACGTGGAGAAGTTGCCTACCAACTTGAACTACCCCCGCACCTTTCCCGAGTACAAGATGTATTCCATGTGTCGCATCTCAGGCGTTGCTTCAAGGGCCCCATCCGCGAAGTCAACCATGAAACGCTTGATCTCCAAGATGACCTTTCTTATCGAGAGTACCCCGTTCGTATTCTTGATTCCGCAGAGCGTGTCACCCGTCGTCAGAAGATCAAGTTTCTGAAAGTGCAATGGTCACACCATTCCGAGAAAGAATCCACGTGGGAAAGAGAAGACTGTCTTAGTGCCGAGTACCCCTCCTTCCTCCCGCAGACTTCTGAATCTCGGGACGAGATTCTTTTGAGTGGGGGCGAGTTGTCACAACCCCAAGATAGGTATGTGCTAGAATAGCAAGTCACTTTGCATCATGATAAAAATTTCAAAAGAAATTGAAATGGGAGAGAGAACACCCCCCAGATGAATTTAATTCAAATGGCCAGAAATAAAATTGCTCCAAAAATTCCTTTTGTATTTTTGAAAAATCCCATAAATGATTGTGATCACATATCAAGTGGTGTGGTAGCAATCCCATGCTCATGGATTTTTCAAATATTCAAGCAGGACCTTGGAATTAATCAAATACCCCTATTTGAATTTGAATTCAAATATTTTGAATTTCAAAAAGTTCAAAACTTGGGAATGACTAGCTACTGGTCATGTAAGTCCATATATAAATTTTGAGCATTTAATAAAATTCCTAGCTATTTTTTAGCACAGCAAAACAAATAACAGAAAAGAAAACAGAAAAGAAAAGGGAAAAGGAAACTCACCTGGTGCGGCCCAACTTGTCGCCCCGCAGCCCACTAGCCTGGCCCAGCCCGCCAAGTCCCCTGTCGTCTACCCCAAGCAGCTCGCTGTCGAGCATGCCGGGGGCAGCGACTGCCACCGCGCCGCCGCCGACGCGCCAGGCCTCCCCCGAGTCTATCTCCACATCGTGGAACGTCTGGAAGACGCGCCCGTTCTTTTCCCCCTCTCCAGAGCAAGTTCCCCTCCCTCCTCCGCCGGAATCGAAGAGACAGTGAAGCTCGCCGGAGTACGACGACGCCCACGCGCGGCCAACGATGACGAGAGGCTGCACGACCGTGCCCAATCGCTCCGCCATCGTCTTCTCCGTCGAACTATGCAGCTAATCGAGCAAAGAAGCTCTGGACGCGACGTCATCTTCACCACCGTGCTCCGGCCACCGCAAAATTCCGCCGTCGATTACCTCGCCGTCGAGCCATCCCTGTCTCCATCGACTGCTCCATCGTGTTCCTAGCGCCACGGTGAGCATTTTCCCTAACCCATCCAAGCCCCTATCGCCCTTTGTGCCATTCCGCTGTGGGAGCCGAGCTTCATCGCCGCCGTGGGTGACCAAACGCGTGCTCTCGTACGCCTCCGTCTCCCCCAGCATGTCTATGACGCTCCTGGAGCCCCTAGCAGCCCAACACACCCATGCACGCATCGCCCCGTGCCCGTTTTGCAAGCGCTGCCCAAACCCGTAGCTCCGGTCGCCGCCATGGTTGAAGCCGACGTCGTCTGGAACCTCCCCGACGACACCCGAGTAGCGCATGCGATGCGGCTTGTCACGGGCCATCTTCTGGTGCCCTTGGCGCAGGGATTGGTGCCCGGGAACGTGATTCCGACGCAGCGCCGCCTCATAGAGAGCCGCCGGCCGATTGGGCCTAACACACCCCCTAATCCACCCCTAAGCCACAGACAGGTGGCCCCCATGCCCCTCTAATCCCCCTGGTTAGTTTTAACTAACCGGGTTAATTAACCCAGTCACTGACATGGTGGCCCCACCTGTCAGCACACCCCCCCACGTTAGCCTTACGTCATGCTGATGCAGTAAATGGTTTTCTTTTTAAAATAAATCAGATAAATTCCGGAAAATAGCTTAAACTTCAATAAATCATAGAAAATACATATTAACTCCAAATTGGACAAATAATATGTCTAAAATTATCAGAAAAATACAAGGATTCTGAATATGCAACTTGTTTCTATGTTTGACCTTTTTAAAATGGGTGAACAGTAGCAAACATGAATATGGCATTCTTTTGAATTCAAATTTGGAGTGATTTTGCAAATGACTTTGCAACACACTTCTTTTAAATGGTTTCATCCACACATCAGAGACTTTACCTCACCTTTACAACATCACTTCATGCTCAACCATTTCAAATGAACATTCATGTATTCAAATGCATTTGAAATTCATCGATAAATCAAATGGAGTTTGAATTTGCAATTCAATTGAAATATACTCCTTTTAAATGGAATAACTCACACATCAGTGACACATACATCAAGTTTCAACCTTCAACTCATGTGTTTGTGCATTGTACTTATTATGCTTCGATGTTTGTTGTTTGTCGAATAGAAGTGGAGCCGGAACCGGAGGCCACCCCCTTCATTGAAGACACTTTCGCCGTGACTGAACCTCGTCAGCAAGGCAAGCAAACCCCCATTGATCATGTCGATAAAATCCCACTTCCCTCTCAGTCTCGCTTATGCATTGTTTAGGATGATTACCATGATGCGTTTCTACCGCATAGTTGAACCCATTCCTTTGCATGACCTATCATTTTGTCACAGTAGTAAGAAAACCACAATCCTAGCAGATGTAGGAGTTGGTTGATATCATGTGGCCCCTGCAACTGTTACTGCTTATTGCATGCTTAGGGTTACAATGAGGATACTTTTATCTGTGAGTCGGAATGGTAGCAATCATGTTGATAATGGTGGAAATGTGTTGGTGAATCTACCCTAATACAAGGTGAACGATGAGAGGATGTGTAGGAGTACACAGTGGGTTGTCTCGTTGAACACCGCCTTAAGCCCGAGTTCTTGTGTGGTGATCCAAGACGAAGAGTACTACCACATGTTGGGCACATGGACCCCCACTCAACCTACTAACTCACCCCTTCTCAGTTCAATGAGTCGCAGTAGTTCGGAGTTTTGGTAGGTCTGTGGCACGGTCTGCGAAGTGGAAGAACGGATATTCAGACCGGCTTGGGACCCTGCACACATCTTCTGGGACCACATCGGTAAACCGCCCGGGTTCACGATGTGGACTCCAGCCCAGATAGGCGTCTCCATTGAATTTGAGTTGGCTGTGAGGTAAAAGTTGTGGAGATTATCCTCGCCGACACCCGCTTGAATGGTGTCGAGGCCAAGGCGGTAACTGAAAGTTTCATGTGTGTAGTAGTACACCCCTGCAGGGTTAATAAACTATTCGAATAGCCGCGTCCGCAGTAAGGGACTACTTGGAAAGCTGTGCCTGATTATTAGACAACTTCAATGGATACTTATAAAACTTACCAAGATAAGCGTAAGTGCGATGGCGTGCTTTCTCGTGGGGAAGTCGAGGAAGGCACCATAGTGGTGTAATTGATTGGAGACATGTAGTGGACTCGTGTACGCTTCTTACCTCAAGTCTGGTACTCGTAGTTCAGGACTAGCCAAGTCAAAGCTGGCACTTCTGCTTTTGAACCCCACCTCCCCTTTACCTTGATACATGTGCATGAGTAGTATAGTTCCTACGTAAGTCTTGCTGAGTACGACGTTGTACTCACGTTTTCTTATTCTATGTTTTAGATGAACCCACTGACCCCGAAGATGGATTCTTCCTGGAGCTCGACGACTGATCAAGCTAGTGTAGTCCCAGTCAGACGACTGGTCCCTCGTGGAAGGGCTTGTTTATAGATAAGGCTTCTCTAAGCCATTTGTTAAACTTGTCTGTACTCATACCTACTTTGCTTTCGCATGCTTGTTGTAATGTTGGATCACGGTCTCGTGATCTCTGTGTGCACTCTGTAAGAGTTATCAATAAAATTGTAAACTTTGTAGAGAATTGCAATGATACCTGCTGTTCATACTAGACATGTGTGCTGCGTGTATGATTATATCATGCATGTCTTAGTATGGGTTTTCGAGACCTTAGTTGTGATCTGGCTGGCGGTCTTTTATACACCAAGTGGCCCTTAGATGTGCGCAGTTTGGGGCATCGCGAAGCGATTGTTCGTGACTCCGTCACGTGCACATTTTGATGTATGATCGAGCGCGCCCTAGACCTCGACTAAGTGATCGGGCTGGAGTAAGTCTATGTAAGGGTTATAATACAATCGATAGTATGGTTGAGGCGACTTGTCGATGAGTACGGGAGTTCACCACCCATATCATTTAGACTTGTGTCCGGACGATAGGACCCATCTCAGTTGATTATCCGGCCTGGATGGGATGCCCCTCACGTTCAATGCTTTCCGAGAACGTTCTGTGCTTGGCCTTGTCTGCTTAGACAAGTGGGTACGGTTCTCGGCTCTCCATATGATTGTGTTGTAGCGAGTCTTGCATACGCTAACCCCGGGTCCCGACACCAATGCACCCCTAGTCCCATAGGACCTATTAATGGTGATGCTATGACCTCAACCGTAGAAGAAGAAATTCCTATGACTATAGAAGCTACCAAAGAAGTGAGCCTAAAGGACACCACTACTACTTTACTTGATAGTAGTGACCTTGATTTTGATAATTGCACCCTTTCTGAAGTTATTCGTTTCCTTCACAAGATGTCTAGAGACCCCCACACTAGCATACTTAATCTTGCCTTCACAGAACATATCACTAATGCTCTCATCAAAGCTAGGGAGAAGCTTAGGGTAGAAGCCTCCATACCTAGAAATCTAGAAGATGGTTGGGATCCTATGATTAAAATTAAGTTGAATAACTTTTCTTGCTATGCTTCATGTGATGTTGGAGCTAGTACCTCTGTTATGCCCAAAAGAATGTATGAGATATTTGAATTGAAACCTTTTGATCCTTGTTCTTTTGGTGTTCGTATCGTCGATTCTTCCGTAAAGAAACCTTTGAGAAGATAGATGATGTTCTTATCATTGTCAATGACAATTATGTTCCCGTTGATTTTACTATTATGGACAATGAATGAGAACCTTCTTGTCCAATTATTTTGGGACGTCCTTTTCTTCGCACCGTGGGTGCTGTTATTGATATGAAAGAAGGGATTATAAAATTCCAATTCCCTCTCAAGAAAGGGATGGAACACTTACCTAGGAAAAAGATTAAGTTGCCTTTTGAGTCCGTCACACGGGCTAGTTATTTTCTTTAAAAGACTTGATCTATTTGCATTAAGCCTAGCTAATGACTTTAAAGAAGCGCTTTCGGGAGGCAGCCCGGAACGAATTTTGGATTTCCTTTTTGTTTTTATTTTGTTTTTAGTGGTCTTGATGATTGTTACTACTGTAGAAATATCATTGTATCTTTACTTTTCAAGTTTTGTGCCAAGTTATAGCCTCATATGACAAGGGAAGTGAAAGTTGTGACATGCTGTCCAGAAAACAGATTCTGTCCTCGTGACTAGAAAAATCACAGAAAAAATGCCAGTTCATCTTTTTGAGCTGAATTGTTTACACAACATGCTCTATACAATTACGAAACTCTCGTATCTTCTGAGTTTTTTGATTTGAGGTGCAGAAGTATCCCTAAAAAATTCTTTACTACCTGCTGGTCTGTTTTTTCACAGATTCTGTCCTGTTTTGCCTTTTTTTCGTTTTGCAAACCTTAATCTTGCTTTTTCCTTGAAAAAACTTTTTGGAAATCTTGAGAAACAGTAGATCTTCAAGAATATCTTTATTTCCAGTAGAGAAAAACTATTTTATTGTGGGTACTAACCTCGCTAATCAGATTATCATGAGTTATGTATGAAGGGAGTTTTCAAGTGTGCGAGGGAAGATGATGAAAGAAGAATCAGGAGTGTCAAGCGCTCAAGCTTGGGGATGCCCCCATGAATCCCCAATAAATATTCAAGGAGACTCAAGAATCTAAGCTTGGGGATGCCCCCGTGCATCCCTTTCTCCATCAACAATTATCAGTTCGTCTCTCGTTTCACTATATTTTTATCACTTCATGCATTATGTGCTATGCTTGGAGCGTCTCGCTCTTAGGTTTTATTTTTAGTTTTCTTTAGCTTTTCTGTTCATAACAAGTTAGAACCCAGATTTCTTTGTGTGGGAGAGAAACACGCTCCACTTCCAAAATCTAGAACACAACATAGGATTTTTCATGCTTATCTTTGCTGTGTGTGTTCTTTATCTTTTTCATAGCTACTGTCATGTTTAGCTCTTAGTTTTTATGCTTATCTTTTCAAAGAGCTTTTGTTTAGTTTGTTGCTGAAGCTCTCTTGAGTTTTCATGTTTATGTTTTTTAGAGAGTTTTCCTGTTGCACTGAGTTTTGTGTCTTGACTTGAGGTAGGTAATTGAGGTTGCTATTCTTTTGTAGTAGTAACTTGCAATAGTTTTGAGGTATTGTTTTGAGTAATGTTTGGACTTTTGGTGTCAAGAGCTTTAGCCTATTAGTGACAGATTTCATATTTTGGGAAATCCGTGTTTAGTTTCAAAACTTACAAAATTAGTTGAGAACTTTAGCTACTAGATGGGTCACTGCTCTTCTGAGGGGTCGAATATTAGAGTACACTCACGTACCATGAGTCGAGGATGCGCAAGGATAACCAAACCCCCATACACTCCTCCTCGAGGTACTTGTCTCTTTGTGAAACCTCCTTATTAGATTGAGAGTTATGGATAATAAGTGCATGAGTTCTTCGGACTAATGTGAGTATTCAAAAGTTGACACTTCCACCTTCCCATATTTTTCTAGCCTCTCCTGTGCCGTGCATTGCTTTCTTCTCACTCCGAGAGTTGGCGTCCACCTTCGCCAGTACATCCAAACCCTTGGCATGATACACTCTGTCATCATAAACCTCCTTATATCCTTCCTCAAAACAGCCACCATACCTACCTATCAAGGCATTTCCATAGCCTTTCCGAGATACATTGCCATGCAACATCCATCTTCTCATGACTTGATCTTCATGTCATACATGCTACTTGCTTGATCGATGAGCCGCATGCTAGTTGGGCCTTGCCCTAATCATTGCTACATGACGCGCTAGTATCATTGCATATCCTGCTACACTGGTAGAGGCATACATTCGCATGCATCATGATAGTAACATCTTCTTTATGATTTGAGTACTTTGTAAAGTGTGAAAGATCTTCTATACTTCTTGTAATATATAGAGTGTTGCCTCTAAAGCGAGGAAAAGATCCCAAAGTGGACAAATTAAAAGATCCCAAAGAGGACAAATGAGAGAATAGAAAGAGCCATTGAGGCCACCAAAAAATACAAAAAAATAGAAAAAAAGAGAAAAAGAAATAAAAAGAGAGAAGGGGGCACACTACTATTCCTTTTGAGAGATCCACACTCGCACTCCCTCTTATATCTTTTACTCCATAGAGATTATCATTTATGCATATAGCTATGTGGGGACCTTCACACTATAGAACTTGGTTTGTATATTCCAATGATGAGCCTCCTCAAATGAGCTCTAGGTATTCTTGAGCAAGCAAGTTGGATGCACCCCCACTAGTTCCATTGGAGAGCTTACCTTAGCTCATATGTGCATCCGTTGCATGGCAATCCCTACTCCTCACATCATATCTATCATTTGGCTTTCTCTCGCCTATAATTGTCCTCATTGATGTGAGCCTTTCACACCCTTTTTGTCTTTCTCCTCCACCATATTCTCTCTTTGCCATCCTAAGTGTCAACTTTCTTGCTGACGCTCATCCATTGCATGAGTGCTCAAAATGTCGAAAAGGAGTGGATCATTTTGACTTGTACCTGGCTAGTGGTCTGGTGATGAGTCAAGATAAGATTCCAAAGAAGACCAAGTGTGAAAATTTAGTAGATTGAGTTCTCAACACAAAAATACTTTTTTCTCGTATATCCCTATCCCCTTTCTTGCACGCAAACACCGTTTGGAGACATTCGAGTCACGGGCAGCGAGAGCTCTTGCACCTTTATGTTCTTATGTTGCTTGTTTCAATACTAAATATAGACTCTTGCCTGTTATGACTTGAATTGAATTACATGCCTTGATTGCTTTACTTAAAAGTTCTTATATGGTTGTTAGCATGTCACCACAGAAATTATGCTTTTATCATTTACCTACTCGAGGACGAGCAGGAATTAAGCTTGGGGATGTTGATACGTCCAAAACGTATCTATAATTTCTGCTTGCTCCATGCCTCTTTTGTGTGATATTGCTATGATATTGATGAACTTCCATACACTTTTGATCATATTTGGACTAACCTATTAACTAAGTGCACCCCAGTGCCAGTTCCTGTTTTCTGCTGTTATTCTATTTCAGGTTTCCCCCATATTAAAAGTGCTCCAAAAATTCGGGAAAAATCCAATAAAAAATAAGGGTACAAGAATCTTCGGGAATCACCGAGGGGGGGCCAGAGGGGACCCACCAGGGCCCCAGGCGCCCTCCCGGCGCGCCCTAGGGAGGGGTCGCGCCAGGGGGCCGCCCGGACCCCTGGTGGCCCCCTGGCTGCCCCCTTCGCCTATTTATTCCCCGTGATGCAAAAACCCCGAGACGGGAACCCTTTTTCGCGATCTCTCCTCTGTTCCGCCGCTGCTGCGCTTCCAAGATCGGGAGCACCAGAAGACCTCTTCCCGGCACCCTGCCGGAGGGAGGAACCACCTCCGGGAGCTTCTCCACCACCATGGAGACTTCCCGGATGAACCGTGAGTAGTCCACCTTGGACCATGAGTCTATGATCAGTAGCTATGTGATGTTCTCCTCCCCTCTTTGTTCTTCATGGATTAGACCTCGTGAGCTGCCCTACATGATCGAGGCACTTATGTAATATTTCTGCTGTTGCTATGCTGAGTTTGCTGGGATCCCATGGATTATGAGATTATTTTCAGATTGTGTTTGAGCAATATATTTTATTCTCCTCTTTTATATTTATGTTCTAAAGTAATTCCTGCATGTTCTCCGTTGCTGTTTATTGCTTTGGCCAAGTAGTAGGTAGTGACTCCAAGAGGGAGCGTTATGCATGATTGTGGGTTCATTCCCCCCGATGACTAGCTTGAGTGACAGAAACATGAGTCTAGGGGATGTGCTGTTGCCACAAGGGGCAAAACAACGATGCTTGTACTTGCGGGTGCAATGATTGTTTACTTTACACAAAGTTCTTTAATGCAGTTGTCCGTTGCTTTGAGTTTACACTTTGGGTGGGATTCGCAACTTAATACCAGCGAGATGTTCTGGATAGATATCTCAAGGTGGATGATTAGTAGGTAGATGCAGATGTATTTCGGTCTACTTGTCTTGGCGTACCGCCCATGCTTTTGAGCCTCTTCCTTTCTTTATAGCGTAATTAGCATTGGTTTGCGCACATAATCCTGTCAATTGCCCAGCTGTAATTTTTTACCTCGCATGGCTATTTTATCGTCTTTTGGGAGAGATACATCACTAGTGAACATCATAGGACCCCGGTCCATATTTCCAATACTTTTTACACCCGCTATCAATTTAATGCTTTATTTTCTTTTCCGTTGCTATCACTATCATTATTATCCCGTGCGTTTTATTCTTTGTAAAAACAAGGCCGGAGGGATTGACAACCCCTCTGTACTCGTTGGGAGAAAAGTTATCTGTTGTGTGTGCAGGAACGCGCCAACCGCGAATCTCTAGCGCCGTTGTGTCGTTGTCGGAGTCCTACTGGAGACAAACCTTGGTATCTTCACTGAGAGAAATTGCTGCTATCTACATCTCAACCTTCCACTTTGGGTAACCAACGAGGGGGTGTTAATTCGTACCATCAGTCACCAACCCCCCTCCATCAACATCTCTCTTCGACTCCCCCAACGAGAATCCTCGCATCATCCACAAATGCCTTATGGCCAAGACCACCTCGCTAACTCCTCCCATTAAGTCGTTTATCTCCACTAACCCATCTTTGTTGGATTGTGTCGAAGAAAAGGAGGAGACCAAGGGAAATGAAGAAAATGAGTTTGAGCTCTTCTTGTCAAAGCTCAAAGGTGAGACTAAGAGGCACTTTGTGACCCTCTTGGAACAACTAGGTAGAGAACATGATCATATTGAGCAACTTGATGAAACCATAATCGAGATGCAAGGGCATAGTCGTGACTATGCGCATGAGATAGGAGAGCTATCTCAATCTCTTGAGGAAGAGCGTGAGCTTAAGGTGTTTCTTGAGGAGACATATGCTATTGATATTTCTAATCTAAAACTTGACCTTAAACATGCCAATGCCATTGCTTGTGACCTCAAAACTAAAAATGAAAAACTAGTTGAGGCTCATGAAAGACTTCTTGCGGATCACGAGGGAGTCGAAAATGATCACAAATCCTTAAAGCATGAACTCATGACTCTTAAGACGGCACATGAGAAAGTAAACATTCAACTCACTAAAGAAATTACTACTTCCCTCCTATCATTGTGCTTGAGACACCTAGTTCGTCTAACCCTTGTTGTGAGCATGCTCCTTTTGTTGAGGAAAACTCTAGATTGAAGGCACACCTCAAGAAGGGACTTGTCTCTTGCATTCAAGGAGAGAAATCTCTCAATGATCTCTTGAGTTATCAAAAGGAGGTCATTGGCATGGAAGGCATTGGTTTTGGTGCTAGTTCATCAAAGAAGAAGAACAAGAAGAAGAAAAGGAAGAAGAAGAAGAGAAATGTCTCCTCTCCCTCCAAGGAGATTGTCTTTGTCAAGGAAGGGGAGAATCCAAAAGAGAAAGTGGCAAAGGCCATTGAGGGTGGCGTAGCCAAAAGGGGTAATACCATCTTCAATGAATTCTCCGGTCCTACTAACCCTTCTTATATTCTTGGTTGCAGTAATGATGGGCATGTTTATGCCAAATTTTTTGGTTCTTATGATGAATACATTGCATGGTCTATTTGGGTTCCTAAGACCCTAGTTACTAACGCAAGAGGACCCATTCATGAATGGGTCCCTAAACCCAAGCATTGATCTCATGTAGGTGGCGGCTTCCGGTGTAGGTTGATGGCTTCTCTCCCCTCGTTGGTCACCCCAAGTGGAAGGTTGAGATGTAGCACAACAATAAGTTTCCCTCAGTGAAGATACCGAGGTTTATGTCTCCAGTAGGACTCCGACGACGACAAGTAGGTGACAACAGCGCTAGAAATTACTTTTATAGCACGAGAGTTGACGTGGACCTGCTGATACGTCCAAAACGTATCTATAATTTCTTCTTGCTCCATGCATATTTTGTGTGATATTGCTATGATCTAGATACACTTTCATACACTTTTGATCATATTTGGACTAACCTATTAACTCAGTGCACCCCAGTGCCAGTTCCTGTTTTCTGCTGTTTTTCTATTTCAGTTTTCCCCCAGATAAAAAGTGCCAGAAAAATTCGGGAAAATTCAGATAAAAAATCAGCGTGACGGAAGCTTCGAGAAGAGCCCGGGAGGGGCCAGAGGGGAGCCAGGGGGGCCCAGGCGGCCACTCGGCGCGACCCCACCCCTCGCCGCGCCAGGGGGGCGCCTGGGGCCCCTGGTCCACCTCTGGCTGCCCCCCTTCGCCTATTTATTCTTCGTCACGGGAAAACTCCAGAAGACGAACCCTATTCCGCGAACTCGCCTCTGTTCCGCCGCCGCCGCGCTTCGGAAGATCGGGAGCACCAGAAGACCTCTTCCCGGCACCCTGTCGGAGGGAGTATTGACCTCAGGGAGTCTCCTCTCCACCATGGATGCTACCCGGATGTCTCGTGTGTAGTTTTCCTTGGACCATGGATCCGTGATCAGTAGCTATGTGATGTTCTCCTCCCCTCTTTGATCTTCATTGTTTAGACCTCGTGAGCTGCCCTACATGATCGAGGCACCTTTGTAATATTTCTGCTATTGCTATGTTGAGTTTGATAGGATCTGATGGATTATGAGATTATCTTCAGATTGTGATAGAGTAATATATTTGGTTTTTATCTCTTATATTTTTGTTCCTAATTAATTCTTGCATGTTCTCCGTTGCTGTTTATTGCTTTGGCCAAGTAGTAGGTAGTGACTCCAAGAGGGAGCGTTGTGCTAGATTGTGGGTTCATGCCCCCCCGATGACATGCTTGAGTGACAGAAACATGAGTCTAGGGGGTGTGCTGTTGCCACAAGGGGGAAAACAACGGTGCTTGTGACCGCGGTCACAAGGATTGTTTACTTTACGCAAAGTTCTTTTTATTGCAGTTGTCTGTTGCTTTGGGTTTACAATTTGGGTGGGGCTCGCAACTTAATACCAGCGAGATGTTCTGGATAGATATCTCAAGGTGGATGATTAGTAGTAGATGCAGATGGATTTCGGTCTACTTATTTTGGCGTACTGCCCGTGCTTTTGAACCTCGTCCTTTCTTTTGTAGCATAGTTAGCATTGCGGTGCGTTCATAATCCTGTCAATTGACTTTCTATAATTTTTTTTACCTCGCATAGCAATTTTATCGTATTTTGGGAGAGAGACATCACTAGCGAACATCACGTATCCCGGTCCATATCCTCATTACCGTTTCCACGCTATATTTATTTTACCGCTTTTACTTGCTATCATTATCCTTTGCATTTTATCCTTGTGAACAACAAGACCGGAGAGATTGACAACCTCTCTGAACTTCGTTGGGAACAAAGTTATCTGTGTCTGTGTGCAGGTCCACGTCAGTTGCGCCGCTGGCACCTACTTATCATCTCTGGAGTCCTGCTGGAGACAAACCTTGGTATCTTCACCGAGGGAAAACTGCTTCTGCACTACATCTCAACCTTCCACTTGGGGTAACCAACGAAGGGGGCGAGAAGCCATCAAGCAAAGTTTTCTGGCGCCGTTGCCGGGGACTCCGAGTGCTAAGATAGGGGAGTTTCACACTACCCTTTACCTTTGTTTTTTAGTCTTGTTAGTTTAACCTTCTGTTTTTATCTCAGTGTCCTTTATGAAAAACCACAAAAAATATATTTATCTTACTGTTAGTAGTCCTCCTTGTTTAGATGAACATGTTAGGACTAGGTTCTTTGCGGGAATCGGAAGTTCTCGATTTCCGTCAAAGGGATGGAGAAAATATGAAGAAGGCATGGGAAAGAATTTCTGAAGCACATAAAAGAGTTATGCCTTGGATATCTACAAAAATTGTGCTCAGAAATTTTTACCATGGTCTTTTTAAGTGGTGTAAACACTCTCTTGACATTATAGCTGAGGGAGATTTTCTAGAGTGTGATGAAGATAGGGCTCTTGAGATTTTGCATAGTCTATCTAGCTATTTTGTTTATGATCGAAGTATTGATACTGTCATAGATAGACTTGCCACTATTGAAAAAAGACTGGATGCTCTAGATTTGGGGACAGTAGAGGAACTTAAGTCCAACAAGAAAGAAATGTTGGAATAGATGATGATTGGGAGCCCTTTGTTAGGATTAGCATCTCTAACCAAGGCTTCCTTGCTCTTTGTGATATTGGATCCACAGTTTATACTATGCCAAAAATAGTTTATGATTCTTTGAAACTAGATATGGATATATTATCATCTTATCACAAACATTCTAATGGAGATATTTCAGAGATTAAAGGAAAGGTAAAAGAAGTCCAAGTTGCATTCCTTCATAGGACTGCACCAATGGATTTCTTCATCATGGAGCCAAACCAAAGTAACATTGTGCTCGGAAGAGACTTCCTCCGTGCTATGAAAGGCTTCATTGATATCGGTAATAGGCACATACGCTTATGCGGTATGGCAAAAGGTAAGTATATCTTTCCTAGTAAGAAGAAGAATGAGCTTATTGAAAATCAATTTGAAGGTTTTTATGATTCTGATCTTGGATACCCTTGATTCTTCTTTTGCATGATGCCTAGCTAATGGCTTTAAAGAAGCGCTTTCGGGAGGCAGCCCGCAACGAATTTAGGTGTTTTATTTTTGGTTTTGTTGTTTTATTGATGATTGTTACTACTGTAGAAACATCATTGTATCTTTATTTTTCAGCTTTGTGCCAAGTTATAGCCTCTTACGGCAAGGGAAGTAAAAGTTGTGACATGATGTCCAGAAAACAGATTCTGTCCTCGTGACCAGAAAAATTCCAGAAAAATACCAGTTCATCTTTTTGAGCTGAAATTTTTACACAGTATGATCTATACAATTACGAAACTTCCGTATGTTCTGAGTTTTTTTATTTGAGTTGCAGAAGTGCCCCTAAAAAATTCTTTACTATCTGCTGTTCTGTTTTTCACAGATTCTGCCACGTTTTGTCTCTCCTTACTTTTGCAAACCTTAAGCTTGCTTTTTATTTGAAAAAACTTTTTGGCACTCTTGAGAAACAGTAGCTCTTCAAGAATATCTTTATATCCAGTGGGAATTTTTTTATTTATTAAGGGTACTAACCTCTCTAATCAGCTTATGATGAGTTATGTATGAAGGGAGTTTTCAAGTGTGCGATGGAAGATGATGAAAGAAGATCCAGGAGTGTCAAGCGCTCAAGCTTGGGGATGACCCCATGCATCCCCAATAAATATTCAAGAAGACTCAAGCGTCTAAGCTTGGGGATGCCCCCGTGCATCCCCTTCTCCATCAACAATCATCAGTTCGCCCCTTGTCTCACTATATTTTTATCACTTCATGTGTTATGTGCTATGCTTGGAGCGTCTCGTTCTTAGGTTTTGTTTTTAGTTTTCTTTAGCTTTGCTTGCTGTTCATAACAAGTTAGATCCTGTCTTACTTCGTGTGGGAGAGAAACACGCTCCACTTTCAAAATCTAGAACACATCATAGGATTCTTCATGCCTATCTTTTTGCTGTTGTGTGTTCTTTATCTTTTCATAGCTGCTGCCATGTTTAGTTTTAGTCTTAGTTTGTCTTTAGAAAGAGCCTTGGCTTTTGTTTAGTTTGTTGCTGCAACTCTTTTTAGTTTTCATGTTTATATTGTTAAAGAGAGTTGGTTGTTGCACTGAGTTGTGTCTTGTCTTGAAAGTAGGTAATTGAGGTTGCTATTTAAATTCTAGTAGTAGCTTGCAATAGTTTTGAGGTATTGTTGTGAGTAATGTTTGAACTTTTGGTGTCAAGAGATCTAGCCTATTAGTGATAGGTGTCGTATTTTGGGAAATCCGTGTGTATTTTCAAAACCTACAAAACTAGTTGAGAACTCTAGCTACTAGATGGATCACTACTCTTCTGAGGAGTCGAATATCATAGAACACTCACGTACCATGAGTCGAGGATGCGCAAGCATAACCAAACCCCCATACACTCCTCCTCGGGGTACTTGTCTCTTTGTGAACCTCCTTATTAGATTGAGAGTTACCGATAATAAGTGCATGAGTTATTCGGACTAATGTAAGTATTGAAAGTTGACACTTCCACCTTCCCACATTTTGCTAGCCTCTCCCGTGCCGTGCATTGCCTTCTTCTCACTCCGAGAGTTGGTGTCCACCTTCGCCGGTACATCCAAACCCTTGGCATGATACGCTCTGTCATCATGAACCTCCTTATATCTTTCCTCAAAACAGCCACCATACCTACCTATCAAGGCATTTCCATAGCCTTTCCGAGTTATATTGCCATGCAACTTCCACCTCTTCATGACTTGATCTTCATGTCATACATGTTCCTGCTACACTGGCATTGACATACATTGCATACATCATGATAGTTACATCTTCTTTATGATTTTGAGTACCTTGTAAAGTGTGAAAGATCTCCTTTACCTTCTTGTAAAATAGAGTGTTGCCCTTAAGTGAGGAAAAGATCCCAAAGTGGAAAAATCAAAAGACCCCAAAGAGGACAAATGAGAGTTAAATAGAAAGAGCCATTGAGGCCACAAAAAAATACAAAAAAATAGAAAAAAGAGAAAAAGAAATAAAAAGAGAGAAAGGGGAAACACTACTATCCTTTTGAGAGATCCACACTACTACTCCCTTTATATCCTTGTACTCCATAGAGATGATCTTTATGCATATAGTTCCATTGGAGAGCTTCCTATCTCGTATGTGCATCCGTTGCATGGCAATCCCTACTCCTCACATCATATCTATCATTTGGCGTCTCTTGCCTATGATTGTCCTCATTGATGTGAGCCTTTCTCATCCTTTTTGTCTTCCTCCTCCACCATATTTCTCTCTTTGCCATCCTAAGTGTCAACTCTCGTGCTTATGCTCATCCATTGCATGAGTGCTCAAAATATCGAAAAGGAGTGGATCAAATTGACTTGTACCTGGCTAGTGGTTTGGGGACGAGTCAAGATAAGATTCCAAAGAAGACCAAGTGTGACACTTTAGTAGATTGAGTTCTCAACACAAAAATACCTTTTTCTCGTATTCCCTATCCCCCTTCTTGCACGCAAACACCATTTGGAGACATTCGAGTCACGGACAGCGAGAGCTCTTGCACCTAATGTTCTTTTGTTACTTGTTTCAATACTAATATATACTCTTGCCTGTTATGACTTGAATCTAATCTCTAACCTTGATTGTTTTACTTTTCAAAGTTCTTTTATGGTTGCTAGCATGTCACCACAGAAATTATGTTGTTATCATTTACCTACTCGAGGACGAGCAGGAATTAAGCTTGGGGATGTTGATACGTCCAAAACGTATCTATAATTTCTGCTTTGCTCCATGCATATTTTGTGTGATATTGCTATGATCTAGATACACTTTCATACACTTTTGATCATATTTGGACTAACCTATTAAATCAGTGCACCCCAGTGCCAGTTCCTGTTTTCTGCTGTTTTTCTATTTCAGTTTTCCCCCATATAAAAAGTGCCAGAAAAATTCGGGAAAATTCAGATAAAAAATCAGCGTGACGAAAGCTTCGAGAAGATCCCGGGAGGGGCCAGAGGGGAGCCAGGGGGGGCCTGGGGCCCCTGGTTCACCTCTGGCTTCCCCCTTCACCTATTTATTCTCCGTCACGGGAAAACTCCAGAAGACGAACCCTATTCCGCGTACTCGCCTCTGTTCCGCCGCCGCCGCGCTTCCGAAGATCGGGAGCACAAGAAGACCTCTTCCCGGCACCCTTCCGGAGGGAGGATTGACCTCCGGGAGTCTCCTCTCCACCATGGATGCTCCCCGGATGTCTCGTGAGTAGTTTTCCTTGGACCATGGGTCCGTGATCAGTAGCTATGTGATGTTCTCCTCCCCTCTTTGATCTTCATTGTTTAGACCTCGTGAGCTGCCCTACATGATCGAGGCACCTTTGTAATATTTCTGCTATTGCTATGTTGAGTTTGATAGGATCTGATGGATTATGAGATTATGTTCAGATTGTGATAGAGTAATATATTTGGTTTTTATCTCTTATATTTTTGTTCCTAAGTAATTCTTGCATGTTCTCCGTTGCTATTTATTGCTTTGGCCAAGTAGTAGATAGTGACTCCAAGAGGGAGCATTGTGCTAGATTGTGGGTTCATGCCCCCCCGATGACATGCTTGAGTGACAGAAACATGAGTCTACGGGGTGTGCTGTTGCCACAAGGGGGAAAACAACGGTGCTTGTGACCGTGGTCACAAGGATTGTTTACTTTACGCAAAGTTCTTTTTATTGCAGTTGTCTGTTGCTTTGGGTTTACACTTTGGGTGGGGCTCGCAACTTAATACCAGCGAGATGTTCTGGATAGATATCTCAAGGTGGATGATTAGTAGTAGATGCAGATGGATTTCGGTCTACTTATTTTGGCGTACTGCCCGTGCTTTTGAACCTCGTCCTTTCTTTTGTAGCATAGTTAGCATTGCGGTGCATTCATAATCCTGTCAATTGCCTTTCTGTAATTTGTTTACCTCGCATAGCAATTTTATCGTCTTTTGGGAGAGAGACATCACTAGCGAACATCACGTATCCCGGTCCATATCCTCATTACCGTTTCCACGCTATATTTATTTTACCGCTTTTACTTGCTATCATTATCCCTTGCATTTTATCCTTGTGAACAACAAGACCGGAGAGATTGACAACCTCTCTGAACTTCGTTGGGAACAAAGTTATCTGTGTCTGTGTGCAGGTCTGCGTCAGTTGCGCCGCTGGCACCTACTTATCATCTCTGGAGTCCTGCTGGAGACAAACCTTGGTATCTTCACCGAGGGAAAACTGCTGCTGCACTACATCTCAACCTTCCACTTGGGGTAACCAACGAAGGGGGAGAGAAGCCATCACCTGCACACAGCAACAGATAACTTTGCTCCCAACGAGTACATAGAGGTTGTCAATCTCTCCGGCCTTGTTGTTTACAAACGGTCTAACGCAATGGTAGATAGTAGTGATAAATGGAAAGTAAAGTAAAATCAAGAAGTAAATTGAGGGTGTAAACAGTGGTGGAAATATGGACCGGGGTCCCATGAAGTTCACTAGTGATGTCTTTCTCCCAAAAGACAATTAATAGCTATGCGAGGTGAGCAAATTATAGCTGGGCAATTAACAGGATTAAAAATGCACCGCAATTCTAACTATGATACAAAATAAAGGAAGAGGCTCAAAAGCATGGGCAGTACGCCAAGACAAGTAGACCGAAATCCATCTGCATCTACTCACTAATCATCCACCTTGAGATATCTATCCAGAACATCTCGCTGGTATTAAGTTGCGACCCCACCCAAAGTGTAAACCCAAAGCAACAGACAACTGCATTAAAAGAACTTTGCATAGAGTAAAAAAACCATTGCACCCGCAAGTAAAAGCACCGTTGTTTTCCCCCGGTGGCAACAACACATCCATGCTTTTGAGTCTCTTCCTTTATTTTGTAGCATAGTTAGCATTGTGGTGCATTTTTAATCCTATCAGTTGCCCAGCTGTGATTTGTTTACCTCACATAGCAGTTTATCGTCTTTTGGGAGAGACATCAATAGTGAACATCATGGGACCCTGGTCCATATTTCCACCATTGTTTACACCCTAAATTTACTTCCTATTTTACTTTCTAGTTGCAGTTATCATTACCTTTTATCTTTTGCATTTGATCCTTTGTAAACGGCAAGGCCGGAGAGATTGACAACCTCTCTGTACTCGTTGGGAGCAAAGTTATTTGTTGTGTGTGCAGGTCCAGGTTAAGGGAGCAATATCTCTCAAACGGCGCGTTGCTCGCTTCGCCACCTACTTGAAGTAATCGGAGTCCTAGGCTACATTCAACCTTCCACTTGGGGTAACCAACGAGGAGCAGTACTTCAGTGCCATCAAGCTAATTTCTGGCGCCGTTGCCGGGGACTCCGATCTTCAAGATAGGGGAGTTGCACACTATCTTTTATATTATCTTTTTGGTCTTGTTAGTTTACCTTTCAGTTTTTATCTTTGTGTCCTTTATCAAAAATCACAAATTTTTGCTTGTCCCACTTGCTCCTACTATGGGTACCACTGAAAACACTAAGTTGTGTGACTTCACTAGTCACAAAAACAATGATTTTATCTGCACTCCTATTGGTACACCTGCCACTTCATTAGTCTCTTATGAAATGAAACCTGCTTTGATGAACCTTGTTATGAGAGATCAATTCTCTGGTGTTGGAGATGATGCTGCTTTACACTTAAATAATTTTGTTGAACTTTGTGATATGCAAAAGTATAAATAAGTAGAAGGTGATATTGTTAAGATTAAGCTTTTTCCTTTCTCTTTGAGGGAAGGAGCTATAATTTGGTTTCAATCCTTGCCTAGGAATAGCTTAGATTCTTGGGATAAGTGCAAGGATGCTTTTATTGGGAAGTATTACCCACCTACTAAAATTATCCAATTGAGGAGTAATATTATGAATTTTAAGCAATTGGATAATGAACACGTTGCCCAAGCTTGGGAACATATGAAATCTCTTGTAAATAAATGCCCTACACATGGTTTGACTACTTGGACGGTTATCCAGACTTTTTATGCAGGCTTGAACTTTATCTCGCGGAACCATTTAGATTCGACCACGGGAGGAACCTTTATGTCAACAACACTTGGTGCTGCCACAAAACTCCTAGATGAGATGATGATCAACTATTCCCAATGGCACACCGAACGAGCTCCAATAGGTAGGAAGGTAAACTCTGTCGAGGAGATTTCCTCCCTAAATGAAAAAGTTGACTTGATTATGTCTTTACTTACCAAGCAAGCTCCTATTGATCCTCATGATGTTCCTTTAAATTCTTTGGTTGCTCAAGAACAAGTATATGTGAACTTTATATCTAGAAACAACTTCAACAACAATGCTTATAGGAGTAATTTTGCTAGAACCCTAGACCGTTCCCATCCAACAACTATGGGAAAAACAACACTTATCCTTGCAACAAGAACTCCACTTCTGAATTAGAGAGCATGCTGAAGGAATTTATCACTACCCAAAAGGCCTTCCACAAAAGTGTGGAGGAAAAATTAGACAAATTAGATAATATCTCTTTGAAGGTAGAAAACCTAGCCCTTGATGTTGAGATGCTTAAAATTAGAACTTATCCCCTTGAGGAGAGGAAGGCCACTCCTATTAATGTTATTCAAATGCAAATTAATGAAAATATTAGGATGATGGCTAAACTTAAAGAAAGATGGGCTAGATAAAATGATGAAGAAGATATAATTAAGAGCCTCCCTACACACCACACCATTGCTACTATCCAAGTTGTTGAGGATACCCGAACTTTTAGCACCCAACACACTCCTGGTCCCATTGGACCTATTAATGGTGATTCTATTACCTCAACCGTAGAAGAAGAAACTCCTATGAATATAGAAGCTTTCAAACAAGTGAGCCTAGATGACACCACTACCACCTTTGATAGTAGTGACATTGATTTTGATAGTTGCACCATTTCTGAAGTTATTAGCTTACTACACAAAATGTCTAGAGACCCCCACACTACCACACTAAATCTTGCCTTCACGGAGCATATCACCAATGCTCTCATTAAAGCTAGGGAGGAGAAGCTTAGGGTAGAAGCCGCCATACCTAGGAAGCTAGATGATGGTTTGGATCCCATGATCAAAATTAAATTGAATAACTTCTCTTGCTATGCTTTATGTGATGTTGGAGCTAGTACCTCCGTTATGCCCAAAAGAATGTATGATATGTTTGAATTGAAACCTTTTGATGCTTGTTCTTTTGGAGTTCGTCTCATTGATTCTTCCATAAATAAACATTTGGGTAAGATTGACTATGTTCTTATCATTGTCAATGACAATTATGTTCCCGTTGATTTTACTATTATGGACATAGAGTGTGAACCTTTATGTCCGATTATTTTGGGACGTCATTTTCTTCGCACCGTTGGTTCTGTCATTGATATGAAAGAGGGGAATATAAAATTTCAATTCCCTGTCAAAAAAGGGATGGAACACTTCGCTAGAAAGAAGATTAAGTTACCTTTTGAGTCTGTTACATGGACTAGCTATTCTCTTTCTCTTGATAAAACTTGATCTTTTTGCTTCCTTCCTAGCTTAAAGGCGTAAAAAAAGAGCTTGTTGGGAGGAAACCCGAAATGTTTTTACTTATGTTTTTAGTGGTCTTGATGATTGTTACTACTGTAGCAACATCATTGTATCTTTATTTTCAAGATTTGTGCCAAGTTTAGCCGCCGATTGCAAGAAAGTTCAAAAGTTGTGACATGCTGTCCAGAAAACAGATTCTGTCCTTGGACGGAAAATTCACGATAAATCACCAGATCATCTTTTTGATCTGAATTGTTTTGACAGCATGCTATATACAATTAGCTTTCGGGTGTCTGTTCTGATTTTTTTGATTTGAGTTGCAGAAGTACCCCAAAAAAATTATTTACTACCTGCTGGTCTGTTTTTCACAAATTCTGCGCTAGCTTTTTCTTTGGAAAACCTTTTTAGCAGTCTTGAGAAACAGTAGCCCTTCAAGAAAATATTTATTTCTAGTAGAGGAAAATTGTTTATTTGTGGGTGCTAACCTCTGTAATCAGCTTATGATGAGTTATGGATGAAGGGAGTTTTCAATTGTGCGAGGGAATATGATGAAAGAAGATCCGGGAGTGTCAAACGATCAAGCTTGGGGATGCCCCCATGCAACCCCAAGAAATATTCAAGGAGAATCAAGCGTCTAAGCTTGGGGATGCACCCCGTGCATCCCCTTCTCCATCAACACTCATCAGTTCGTCCTTTGTTCCACTATATTTTTATCACTTCATGCGTTATGTGCTATGCTTGGAGCGTCTTGCTCTTTACTTTCTTTAGTTTTCTTTAGCTTTGCTTGCTGTTCATAACAAGTTAGAACCCAGCTTTCTTTGTGTGGGAGAGAAACACGCTCCACTTCAAACTGGAACACATCATAGGATTTTCATGCTTATCTTTCTTTTGTTGTGTGTTCTTTATCTTTTCATAGTTGCTGGCATGTTTAGCTCTTAGTTTTCATGCTTATCTTTTTAAAGAGATTTTTTTAGTTTGTTTCTGGAACTCTCTTGAGTTTTCATGTTTATCTTGTTTAGAGAGTTGGCTTGTTGCACTGAGTTGTGTCTTGACTTGAAGTAGGTATTTGAGGTTGCTATTCAATTGTAGTAGTAACTTGCAATAGTTTTGAGGTATTGTTGTGAGTAATGTTGGAACTTTGGGTGTCAAGAGCTCTAGCCTATTAGTGATATATGTCGTATTTTGGACAATCCATGTTTATTTTCAAAAACTACAAAAACTAGTTGAGAACTCTAGCTACTAGATGGTCACTAATCTTTGGAGCGATCGGATATTAGAGTACACTCACGTACCATGAGTCGAGGATGCGCAGGGATAACAAAACCCCCATACACTCCTCCTCGGGGTACTTTTCTCTTTGTGAACCTCATAATTAGATTGAGAATTACCGATAATAATTGCATGAGTCTTCGGACCAATTTAAGTATTGAAAGTTGGCACTACCACCTTCCCATATTTGCTAGCCTCTTCGGTAGCGTGCATTTACTTTTCTCATTCCAAGAATTGGCGCCTACCCGCTGTTACATCCAAACCCTTGGCATGATACACTCTGTCATCATAAACCTCCTTATATCTTTCCTCAAAACTTCCACGAGACCTACCTATCAAGGCATTTCCATAGCCTTTTCGAGATATATTGCCATGAAACATCCACCTTCTCATGACTTGGTATTCATGCCATACATGTTCCTGCTACACTGGCAGAGGCATTCATTTCCATACATCATGATAGCTTCATCTTCTTTATGCTGAGTACTTTTGTAAAGTGTGAAAGATCTCCTATACTCCATGTAAAATAGAGTGTTGCCCCTAAGTGAGGAAAAGATCCCAAAGAGGACAAATTTAAAAGATCCCAAAGTGGACAAATGAGAATTAAATAGAAAGAGCCATGGAGGACACCAAAAAAATACAAAAATACAAAAAAGAGAAAAATGAAAATAAAAAAAAGAGAAGGGGCAACACTACTATTCCTTTTGAAAGATCCACACAAGTACTCCCTCTTATACCTTGTACTCCATAGAGATGATCATATATACATATAGCTACGTGGGGACCTTTACACTATAGAACTTTTCTTGTATATTCCAATGATGAGCCTCCTCAAATGAACTCTAGGTCTTCTTGAGCAAGCAAGTTGGATGCACCCCCACTAGTTCCATTAGAGAGCTTACCCTAGCTCATATGTGCATCCGTTGCATGGCAATCCCTTCTCCTCATATCATATCTATCATTTGGCCTTCTCTCGCCTATGATTGTCCTCATTGATGTGAGCCCTTCACACCTTTTTTTCTTCCTCCTCCACCATATCTCTCTCTTTGCCATCCTAAGTGTCAACTCTCTTGCTTACGCTGATCCATTGCATGAGTGCTCAAAATATCGAAAGGGAGTGGATCAGTTTGACTTGGACCTGGCTACTTTTCTGAGGACGAGTCAAGATAAGATTCCAAAGAATTCTAAGTGTGAGAATTTAGTAAATTGAGTTCTCAACAAATAAGTATTTTTTCTCGTATTCTCATCCCCCACTTCTTGCATGCAAACACCATTTGGAGACATTCGAGTCACGTACAACAAGAGCTCTTGCACCTTTATGTTCTTATGTTGCTTGTTTCAATGCTAATATAGACTCTTGCTTATTATGATTTGAATTGAATTACATGCCTTGATTGCTTTTCTTAAAAGTTCTTATATGGTTGGTAGCATGTCACCACAAAAATTATGCCTTTTATCATTTACCTACTCGAGGACGAGCAGGAATTAAGCTTGGGGATGTTGATACGTCCTAAACGTTCTATAATTTCTTCTTGCTCCATGCATGTTTGGTATGATATTGTTATGCTTTTGATACACTTTCATACACTTCTGATCATATTTGGAATAACCTATTAACTCAGAGCACCCCAGTGCCAGTTCTTGTTTTCTTTTGTTTCCCCTTATTAAAAGTGCTCCAAAAATTCCGGAAAAATCCAAAAAAAAATCAGCGTACGATAACCTTCCAGAGACCCGAAGGAGAGCTAGTGGGCCACCCTGGTGCCTAGGCGGCCAAGGGGCGCGAACCCACCCTAGGTCGCGACAGCGGGCGCCTGGACCCATGGTGCCCCCTGGCTGCCCCCTTCACCTATATTTACCTCATCCTCCGAAACCCTCGAAGACAGAACCCTTTTTCGTGATCTCGCCTCTCTCCGCCGCCATCGCGCTTCCAAGATCGGGAGCACTAGAAGACCTCTTCTCGGCACCATGCCGGAGGGAGGATTGACCTCCGGGAGCTTCTCCACCACCATGGACGCTTCCTGGATGATCAGTAGCTATGTGATGTTCTCCTCCCCTTTTTGTTTTTCATGAATTAGACCTTGTGAGCTGCCCTACATGATCAACGCAAATATCTAATTCTTTCTTCTGTTGCTATATTGAGTTTGCTGGGTTCTGATGGATTATGAGACTATGTTCAGATTGTGATGAGTAATATATTTGGTTCTTATCCTTTTATATTTGTGTTCTTGAGTAATTCTTGCATGTTCCTCGTTGCTGTTTATTTATTTGGCCAAGTAGTAGGTAGTGACTCCAAGAGGGAGCGCTATGCTTGATTGTGGGTTCATGTCCCCTGATGACTAGCTTAAGTGACAGAAACATGAGTCTAGGGGATGTGTTGATGCCACAAGGGGGAAACAATGGTGCTTGTAACCGCGTTTGCAAGGATTGTTTACTTTACGCAAAGTTCTTTTAATGCAGTTGTCTGTTGCTTTGGGTTTACACTTTTGGTTGGTCTCGCAACTTAATACCAGCGAGATGTTCTGGATAGGTATCTCAAGGTGGACGATTAGTAGTAGATGCAAATGGATTTCAGTCTGCTTATCTGGGCGTACTGCCCATGCTTTTGAGCCTCTTCCTTTCTTTTGTAGCATAGTTAGCATTGCGGTGCGTTTTTAATCCTGTCAATTTCCCAGATGTGATTTGTTTACCTCGCATAGCAGTTTATCGTCTTTTGGGAGAGAGACATAACTAGTGAACATCATGGGACCCCGGTCCATATTTCCACCACTGTTTACACCCTCAATTTACCTCTTGTTTTACTTTCTAGTTGCAGTTATCATTACCTTTTATCTCTTGCGTTTGATCCTTTGTAAATGGCAAGGCCGGAGAGATTGACAAACTCTCTATACTCGTTGGGAGCAAAGTTATTTGTTGTGTGTGCAGGTCCAAGTTAAGGGAGCAGTATCTCTCAAACGGCGCGTTGCTCGCTTCACCACCTACTTGAAGTTATCGGAGTCCTACGGGAGACACTCTAAACCTTGGCATCTTTGCCAAGGGAAATTTTCTGGTAGGATACATCCAACCTTCCACTTGGGGTAACCAACGAGGAGAACTACTTCAGCGCCATCACCGGCCTTGCTCGTCTTGGAACCTTCGTTCCCGGACCCAGAATTGGAAGACTCCGTGTCATTCATCGTAGATCGTCGAGGCGCTAGACACCAATTTTTGGCTTTAGATTGCTACCTTGCACCTTCCGGGAGCTAAAACGCACGTACGTACAACTATTTATTGACCTGATGGACGAGCAGTACCGAAACTAGCACAAGCAGATTTGCATGGAAGTAGTGTATGTGCATCTAACTTGCCGAAACTTGTGTATGATGGCTATCTTTCTTTCGTCGGATCGATTCAATCTCGATGGAGCGTCTTGGCGGAACAAGGAAACATATTTATAGCCACATGCTCGTCTCGAGCCTGGTAGGTTTTTCTCTATTGCTTTAAATCGGTTCTGATGTGTTACAAAGCTAGGGTACACATGCACATATACTAGCAAAAACTAGCACATACTAAATAGGATTCGATGTCTAAACCTATTCGGACTGGATAAACTAGTCCATCTTTAACTCTCATATAACAGATATATGCCAACAGGGTGGCTTATCTCAAGTGGTTAGGGGCCGTATGACGCAGATGGCGTCGAATGTGGGAATGGGCACAAGCATTGAATGCCACAGCGATGTACCCAGGTTTGGGGCCCTCCCTTGGAGGTAAAACCCCTACTCGTTGGAGGATAAACCCTACCTGGTGTACACTGGTATAATGGTGATCCTTGAGTTGTATGGAGGGGGGAAGAAGGGGTAACTCTCTGGTATGCTTGCTTGCATCGAGTCAGTTGCGTGGGAGTGTTAAATGAGTTGACCGTCTACTCGGAGGGCGTTTTAATCCTGTCAATTGCACAATTATGATTTGTTTACCTCGCATAGCAGTGTATCGTCTTTTGGGAGAGAGACATCACTAGTGAACATCATGGGACCCCGGTCCATATTTCCACCACTGTTTACACCCTCAATTTACCTCTTGTTTTACTTTCTAGTTGCAGTTATTATTACCTTTTATCTCTTGCGTTTGATCCTTTGTAAATAGCAAGGCCGGAGAGATTGACAACCTCTCTATACTCGTTGGGAGCAAGGTTATTTGTTGTGTGTGCAGGTCCAGGTAAAGGGAGCAATATCTCTCAAATGGCGCATTGCTCGCTTCACCACCTACTTGAAGTTATCGGAGTCCTACGGGAGACACTCTAAACATTGGCATCTTTGCCAAGGGAAATTTTCTGCTAGGATACATCCAACCTTCCACTTGGGATAACCAACGAGGAGCACTACTTCAGTGCCATCGTCGGCCTTGCTCGTTTTGGAACCTTCGTTCCCGGAACCAGAATTGAAAGACTCCGCGTCATTCATCGTAGATCGTCGAGGCTCTAGATACAAATTATTGGCTTTAGATTGCTACCTTGCACCTTTCGGGAGCTAAAACACACGTACATACAACTATTTATTGACCTGATGGATGAACAATACCGAAACTAGCACAAGCATATTTGCATGGAAGTAGTGTACGTCCATCTAATTTGCTGAAAACTTGTGTATAATGTCTATCTTTCTTTCGTCGGGTCGATTCGATCTCGATGGAGCGTCTTGGCGGCACAGGGAAACATATTTATAGCCACATGCTCGTCTCGAGCCTAGTAGTTTTTTATCTATTGATTTAAATAGGTTCTGATGTGTTACAAAGCTAGGGTACACATGTAAATATACTAGCAAAAACCGGCACATACTAAATAGGATTCGATGTATACACCTAGTCGGACTGGACAAACTAGTCCATGTTTAACTCTCATATAACAGATATATGCCAACGGGGTGGCTTATCTCAAGTGGTTAGGGGCCGTATGACGTAGATGGCATCGGATGTGGGAATGGGCACAAGCATTGAATGCCACAGCGATGTACCCAGGTTTGGGGCCCTCCCTTGGAGGTAAAACCCCTACTCGTGGTGGGTTGAACCCTACCTGGTGTACACTGGTACAATGGTGATCCTTGAGTTGTATGGAGGGGGGAAGAAGGGGTAACTCTATGCTATGCTTGCTTGCATCGAGTGAGTTGCGTGGGAGTGTTAAATGAGTTGACCCTCTACTCGGAGGGCTCCTGGGGGTCTTATAGTCAACCTCCTAGGTTACAATATGTCTAAAAATGGGAGGCAGGCCCCTGTCGTAAGTGTCATCTGCCTCTATGGGTCGCACGGATTGTGAGGCCTACCGATTGCGGGGCCATCCTGTTATTGAGCCCTGCAACGAGTACATCATGCCATGGGATGGCGCCTACCGACTGCTAGTTCCCATCCTTCATGGGGCCCGCCACCTGTAGACCCATGTAGCATGTATGGCCCATCATCACACGGGGCGACGTAGCCCGTAGGATACAGGGTCATCAGTGTATGTGTAGCACGTAGCTACAGTGTCGCGCCGTCCTGGCGTTTTTCGCCGCGGTCAGCAATAGCGGCAACACTTTATCCACGCTCTCCATGTCGTAGGGGATGTGGTGTCTTTGTACTTGGTACTATGGGACACGACGAGCACTAACTTCGAGTGTACGGGTTGCTACCAGCCGACCGACCAATTGACTGGGCCGAGTCAGGAACCGAACGGAGCCATATGGGGACCAGCCGACCGGCGGGGTTGAGCCAACCCATTTGTTTTGAAAGGTTGTTTCGCCTCCGTGGCCCTACTCGGGGTCATCCTGTGACAATCAACAATATCATCAACCAAAAGTCAAATGAAGTTCAAAAATACAAATGCGCATAATTTAATATGCGAAAGATAAGAAAATGAAACTCTCGGCAAAAATAAAACAGATAAACTCAAATTATAATTTAAGTTGTCATTATATCAAACTAATCCCTCCAATTAATAAAAAAATAATTTACGAATTTATTAACCAAATAAAACAAATAAAATTTTCTATCCCCACTTTTTGAAAAAATTCTTACACATCCCGAACATCGGGATGTTATATAGATAATTCATAATCTTCTCATTTTGGACAAGCTTTAAATTTTCACTTGCATGCCTATTCTGCAAGTCTTTAACACGATGAGGAACCGACATGAGTGCGCGCATCTCATTAAAGATAATAGCAACAAAAAAACTTCATTACACTTTGTTCCTAAAAAATTAGTCAAACTTTGGTAGTGACAAACAAAGGAGGTAAGAGGGTTGTGATCGTTCATCTTTGGGAGCCTTTCTTCCAGGCTTTCCCAACATGAGAAGTATGGAATGATCTATTAGCATCCGTTGACAAAACATGCACCGCCCAAAGCTTATGTTCTTAATCTTATTGTTTTCAAAGTTTAAAAGATCTGGCACATGAGTTTACCCTGCTTCACTCTGCCCAGGGCCTATCCCTTACTTTCATATGTTGAGACAGTAAATCCTATTTCCTTCTGTCCTGCAAAAGCAAATATATAATGTTGACATAGCTGCACTCTTATACATGTCAGTATTAAGCTTGATCCTGTTGTATCATTGTTGACATTAACATTAAGGTAAACAAGTTGGAAGTTGGGCTTAGACAAACTAAACATCTTTCTTTGTGTTGGTATTTTCATTTTCTTTCTAAGAACGTGTTCTTGAAAATCTATAAACCTTAAATCATGATTACGCTTCAAATGCTAATAGAGGAATGAGATTAAAAGTTACTAGTTGTTCTCTGACCAAGAGCATGTTTGCCATGATTCGATGAGCTTTTCACTTTGCTTTACTTTTGTGTATAATTGGATCATTACTTGTTCATGAGAAGCCTTATGAGAGCAAGTTGTTGTTTTTAATACTTTGGCTTAGCCGGGTAAATGTGACGATTCTTGTATGTATTCTTCTCTATCAACGAGTTCAACATTCGCTTGGGGACAAGCGGAGTCTAAGCTTGGGGGAGTTGATACGTCCAATTTGCATCACTATTTTGTATCATAATTCACATCTATTCATTGATAGATTTCACATTATGATGCATCTCTTATGAACTTTTTCCCTGTTTCTCACAATTTACATTTTTTCCGGAGCCTTCCAGCAGAGTCAGGAAACAACCGGGAAAACACACATCAAGAGGGCATACTTCCACAAATCCAAACAAGACAAAATTCTGGGAAACGTATTTTTGGAAGAATTGATGCAGAAGGCCACAAGAAGCCCCAAAGGGGGCACCTGGCATCCACGTGACTAGAAAATAGGCTATTAGTGGCGCACCTGTTTTTGCTATTAATGGCGCACTGTACGTGCACCACTATTAGCACGCCACTAGTAGCAAATCTTAATGGCGTGTCCAAATACTAGTGGTGCACCACCTGGTGTGCCATTGCTATTACTACAAGTGTGCCATTACTATCCCCATGGTACAGCATTGCTATTTTTAAATTTTTAATCTAGATCTAGACCGCGATTTTTTTGCTTGTTTTTTGCTCATTTTTGTTTTCCGAATTATTTTTCCTGTTCATCTAGCCCATGGAAAAAGGGTGGATGAGGAGGAACCATGGAGAAAGGGGAGGAAGAAGGGCCTTTGAGGAGGAAGATCCATGGAGGAGGATGAGCCTTGGAGGAGGAAGAGCCATGGAGGAGGAGGAGCCATAGAGGAGGAGGAGCCTTGGAGAAGGAGGATCCATGAAGGAGGGGAGGAGGAAGAAGAACCTTGGAGGAGGGGAGGAGGAAGAAGAGGTAGGGAGAAAAGTGAAGAAGAGATAGAGGAGGGTAGGTGGGAGAGGATATAAAGGGTCTAGTGGTTGTACCGTTTCAGACTTAGTAGTGGCGCACTGTGAGGGTGGTGTGCCACTACTATTTTTAATTTTTTTGAATTTTGAAGTTGTGAACAATACTAGTGGTGCACCTCCCCCACGGGGAGCCACTAGTAAGTTCGATTTTTCCAAAAATTAGCCTCCGAATCATTAAAGAATCGTAACTTTTTTCTGTTTGGGTTTTTCAGGATTCTAGAAAATCCAGAACGAGCTAAGCTTAGCTCGTTGAATTCAGATGTAACTTTTGAGTAGATGCTTTTTCATATAAAAACTTTTTCATCGGAGGTCGCATGCAAAATTTATGGCCATTTTACCGAAACACGACGACATTTTGCAAAAAAAGTCAAAATTCATGTTTGTTAATTTCCTAACAACTTGAACACATAACACATGGGTATCTCGAAGGATTTTTAATTTTGAAATTTCTATCATTTTCTACTATTTTTTTGTAAACTGAAAAGGCGAGCCACCAGTGGGGGGGGTGTGTTTGTGTGTGTGTGTGGGAATTTTTTGCAACACATAATAGTGGCGCACGAAGACATGGTGTGCCACTAGTATGTGTTGCCCAAAATTTCCAGTCACCTCCCAGGCTTACAAGTGGCGCACTATTGCAGGTACGCCACTGCTACCTAAAATAGAAGTGGCGCACCTGACAATAGTGAGCCACTAGTAAGCCTAGGAATGGGGTGGATTGATGCGTGAGAGATGATAATGGCTTCTCGCCCTTCGTTGGTTACCCCACGTGGAAGGTGAGATGTAGGATAGCAGCAAATTTCCCTTGGCAAAGATACAAAGGTTTAGAGTCAATCCAATAGGACTCCGATAACTACAAGTAGGTTGTGAAGCGAGCAACACGCCGTTTGAGATATTGCTCCCTTAACCTGGAACTGCACACACACAAGTAACTTTGCTCCCAACGAAGTTTAGAGAGGTTGTCAATCTCTCCGGCCTTGTTGTTTACAAAGGATCAACGTAACAGATAATAGTGGTGGTAATTGCAACTTGAAAGTAAAATAAAGAAGTAAATTGAGCGAGTAAATAGTGATGAAAATATGGAAAAGGCTCCCATGACGTTCACTAGTGATGTCTCTCTCACAAAAGACGATAAAACTTCTATGTGAGGTAAACAAATCACAGTTGGGCAATTGACAGGATTACAGGCACAAACCAATGCTAACTATGCTACAAAGAAAGGAAGAGGCTCAAAATCATGGGCGGTACGCCAAAATAAGTAGACCGAAATCCATCTACATCTACTACTAATCATCCACCTTGAGATATCTATCCAGAACATCTCGCTGGTATTAAGTTGCGAGCCCAACCCAAAGTGTAAACCCAAAGCAACAGACAACTGCATTAAGAACTTTGCATAAAGTAAACAATCCTTGAAACCGTGGTTACAAGCACCGTTCTTTTCCCCCTTGTGGCAACAACACTTCCCCTAGACTCATGTTTCTGTCACATAAGATAGTCATCAGGGCGCATGAACCCACAATCAAGCATAACGCTCCCTCTTGGAGTCACTACGTACTACTTGGCCAAAGCAATAAACAACAACGGAGAATATGCAAGAATTACTCAAGAACAAAAAATATAAAAGATAAGAACCAAATATATTACTCAATCACAATCTGAACATAGTATCATAATCCATCAGATCCCAGCAAACTCAGCATAGCAACGGCAGAAAGAATTACATATGTGCCTTGATCATGTAGGGAAGCTCACAAGGTCTAATCCATGAAGAACAAAGAGGGAAGGAGAACATCGCATAGCTACTGATCATGGACCAATGGTCCAAGGTGGACTACTCACGGATCATCCGGGAAGCGTCCATGGTGGAGGAGAAGCTCCTGGAGGTCAATCCTCCCTCCGGCAGGGTGCCGGGAAGAGGTCTGCTGGCGCTCCCGATCTTGGAAGCGCGGCGGCGGTGGAACAAAGGCGAGATCACGAAAAAGGTTTCTCTCCTCGGAAGTTTCCTGTGACGGAGAATAAATAGGCTAAGGGGGGGGGGCAGCCAGAGGGCCACCAGGGGTTCAGGCAGCCCCCTGGTGCGGCCCCACCCTAGGGCGCACCAGGACGGCGCCTGGGGCCCTGGTGGGTCCCCTCTGGCCCCTCCTTGGTGATTCCCGAAGCTTCCGAAGCGGTGATTTTTTTATTGTATTTTCCAGGATTTTTTGGATCATTTTTAATACGGGGGAAACCTGAAATAGAAAAATAGTTGAAAACAGGAACTGGCACTTGGGTGCACTGAGTTAATAGGTTAGTCCAAATATGATCAAAAGTGTATGAAAGTGTATATAAAACATAGCAATATCCCACATAACATGCATGGAGAAAGCAGAAATTATAGATACGTTTGGGACGTATCAACATCCCCAAGCTTAATTCCTGCTCGTCCTCGAGTAGCTAAATGATAACAAGCATAATTTCTGTAGTGACATGCTAACAACCATATAAGAACTTTGTAAGTAAAGAAATCAAGGTATGTAATTAAATTCAAATTGTAACAGTCAAGAGTCTATATTAGCATTGAAACAAGCAACATAAGAACATAAATGTGCAAGAGCTCTTGCTGTCCGTGACTCGAATGTCTCCAGATGGTGTTTGCGTGCAAGAAGTGGGAGATGGGAATACGAGAAAAAATATGTATTTGTTGAGAACTCAATCTACTAAAGATTCACACTTAGTCTTCTTTGGAATCTTATCTTGACTCGTACCCAGACCACTAGCCAGGTACAAGTCAAGTTGATCCACTGCCTTTCGATATTTTGAGCACTAATGCAATGGATGAGCGTAAGCACGAGATTTGACACTTAGGATGGCAAAGAGAAATATATGGTGGAGGAGGAAGACAAAAAGGGTGTGAAAGGCTCACATCAATGAGGAAAATCATAGGCGAGAGAAGGCCAAATGATAGATATGATGTGAGGAGTAGGGATTGCCATGCAACGGATGCACATATGAGCTAATAAAATCTCTCCAACGGAACTAGTGGAGGTGCATCCAACTTGCTCGCTCAAGAAGACCTAGAGCTCGTTTGAGGAGGCTCATTATTGGAATATACAAGCCAAGTTCTATAGTGTGAAGGTCCCCACATAGCTATATGCATATATGATCATCTCTATGGAGTACAAGATAAAAGAGGAAGTACGAGTGTGGATACTTCAAAATGAATAGTAGTGTTGCCCTCCTTCTCTCTTTTTATTTTTATTTTTCTCTTTTTTCTATTTTTTATATTTTTTGGTGGCCTCAATGGCTCTTTCTATTTAACTCTCATTTGTCCTCCTTGGGATCTTTTAAATTTGTCCTCTTTGGGATCTTTTCCTCATTGAAGGGCAACACTCTATTTTACAAGAAGTATAGAAGATCTTCACAGTTTACAAGGTACTCAACATAAAGAAGATGTAGCTATCATGATGTATGCAAATGTATGCTTCTGGTAGCGTAGAAGGAACGTGTATGACATGAAGATCAAGTCATGAGAAGCTGGATGTTGCATGGCAATATATATCGGAAAGGCTATGGAAATGCCTTGATAGGTAGGTATGGTGGCTGTTTTGAGGAAAGATATAAGGAGGTTTATGATGACAAAGCGTATCATGCCAAGGGTTTAAATGCACCGGCGAGGTGGACGCCAACTCTCAGAGTGATAAGAGGGCAATGCACATTATCGAAGAGGCTAGCAAATATGAGGAGGTGGAAGTGTCAACTTTCAATACTAACATTAGTCCGAAGAACTCATGAACTTATTATCGGTAACTCTCAATCTAACAAGGAGGTTCACAGCGAGACAAGTACCCCGATGAGGAGTGTATGGGGGTTTGGTTATCCTTGCGCATCCTTGAATCATGGTACGTGAGTGTACTCTAATATCCGATCCCTCCAAAGATTAGTGATCCATCTAGTAGCTAGAGTTTTCAACTAGTTCTTGTAGTTTTTGAAAATAAACACAGATTTCCCAAAATACGACACCTATCACTAATAGGCTAGATCTCTTGACACCAAAAGTTCAAACGTTACTCACAACAATACCTCAAAACTATTGCAAGTTACTACTACAATTAAATAGCAACCTCAATTACCTACTTAAAGACAAGACACAACTCAGTGCAACAACCAACTCTCTTAACAAGATAAACATGAAAACTAAAGAGAGTTCCAGCAACAAACTAAACTAAAGCTCTTGAAAAAGATAAACATGAAAACTAAGAGCTAAACAAGGCAGCACCTACGAAAAGATGAAGAACACACAACAATGAAAGATAAGCACAAAAATCCTATGATGTGTTCTAGTTTCAAGTTGAGCGTATTTCTCTACCACACAAAGTAAGCTGGGTTCTAACTTGTTATGAACAGCAAGCAAAGCAAAAAATAAAACAAAAAAGTAAACCTAAGAGGGAGATGCTCCAAGCATAGCACATAACACATGAAGTGATAAAAATATAGTGAGATGGAGGACACGCCGATGATTGTAGATGGAGAAGGGGATGCACGGGGGCATACCCAATCTTAGACTTTTGAGTCTCCTTGAATATTTATTGGGGATGCGTGGGGGCATCCCCAAGCTTGAGCGTTTGACACTCCCGGATCTTCTTTCATCATCTTCCCTCGCACAGTTGAAAACTCCCTTCATACATAACTCATCATAAGATAATTAGAGAGGTTAGTACCCTTAATAAAATAATTTTCCTCTACTGGAAATAAAGATTTTCTTGAAGGGATTCTATTTCTCAATATTGCCAAAAAGTTTTTGCAAAGAAAAAGCCAGCCCAAGACTTGCAAAAGTGGGGAAAGGCAAAACATGGCAGGTAGTAAATGATTTTTTTGGTGTAGTTCTGCAACTCAAATAAAAAAACTCTGAACAGACGCTCGAAAGTCAATTGTATAGAGCACGCCATCAAGACAATTCAGATCAAAAAGATGATCTAGCGATTTTAGGTTAATTTTTCAATCCAAGGATAGAATCAGTTTTCTGGACATCATGTCACATCTTTTGAACTTTCTTGCAATCGGAGGCTAAACTTGGCACAAAGCTTGAAAATAAAGATACAATGATGTTGCTACAGTAGTAACAATCATCAAGCCCACTAAAAACAAAAGTAAAAACATCTTGGGTTGCCTCCCAACAAGCGCTTGCTTTTACGCCTTTAAGCTAGGGAAGAAGCAAAAAGAGGAATCACGTTGTATGAATTGAACCATCATCAAAAATCACTTCAATTGTACAACTAATTTTAAGAGGTCTCTCAAATAAAGGCCTAATAAAGATACTCCTAGGGATAAAAGAAAAAGGCGGAAAAAGGGTGGATGAGGAGGAACCATGGAGAAAGGGGAGGAAGAAGGGCCTTTGAGGAGGAAGATCCATGGAGGAGGATGAGCCTTGGAGGAGGAAGAGCCATGGAGGAGGAGGAGCCATAGAGGAGGAGGAGCCTTGGAGAAGGAGGATCCATGAAGGAGGGGAGGAGGAAGAAGAACCTTGGAGGAGGGGAGGAGGAAGAAGAGGTAGGGAGAAAAGTGAAGAAGAGATAGAGGAGGGTAGGTGGGAGAGGATATAAAGGGTCAAGTGGTTGTACCGTTTCAGACTTAGTAGTGGCGCACTGTGAGGGTGGTGTGCCACTACTATTTTTAATTTTTTTGAATTTTGAAGTTGTGAACAATACTAGTGGGGCACCTCCCCCACGGGGAGCCACTAGTAAGTTCGATTTTTCCAAAAATTAGCCTCCGAATCATTAAAGAATCGTAACTTTTTTCTGTTTGGTTTTTTCAGGATTCTAGAAAATCCAGAACGAGCTTAGCTCGTTGAATTCAGATGTAACTTTTGAGTAGATGCTTTTTCATATAAAAACTTTTTCATCGGAGGTCGCATGCAAAATTTATGGCCATTTTACCGAAACACGACGACATTTTGCAAAAAAAGTCAAAATTCATGTTTGTTAATTTCCTAACAACTTGAACACATAACACATGGGTATCTCGAAGGATTTTTAATTTTGAAATTTCTATCATTTTCTACTATTTTTTTGTAAACTGAAAAGGCGAGCCACCAGTGGGGGGGGTGTGTTTGTGTGTGTGTGTGGGAATTTTTTGCAACACATAATAGTGGCGCACGAAGACATGGTGTGCCACTAGTATGTGTTGCCCAAAATTTCCAGTCACCTCCCAGGCTTACAAGTGGCGCACTATTGCAGGTACGCCACTGCTACCTAAAATAGAAGTGGCGCACCTGACAATAGTGAGCCACTAGTAAGCCTAGGAAGGGGGTGGATTGATGCGTGAGAGATGATAATGGCTTCTCGCCCTTCGTTGGTTACCCCACGTGGAAGGTGAGATGTAGGATAGCAGCAAATTTCCCTTGGCAAAGATACAAAGGTTTAGAGTCAATCCAATAGGACTCCGATAACTACAAGTAGGTTGTGAAGCGAGCAACACGCCGTTTGAGATATTGCTCCCTTAACCTGGAACTGCACACACACAAGTAACTTTGCTCCCAACGAAGTTTAGAGAGGTTGTCAATCTCTCCGGCCTTGTTGTTTACAAAGGATCAACGTAACAGATAATAGTGGTGGTAATTGCAACTTGAAAGTAAAATAAAGAAGTAAATTGAGCGAGTAAATAGTGATGAAAATATGGACAAGGCTCCCATGACGTTCACTAGTGATGTCTCTCTCACAAAAGACGATAAAACTTCTATGTGAGGTAAACAAATCACAGTTGGGCAATTGACAGGATTACAGGCACAAACCAATGCTAACTATGCTACAAAGAAAGGAAGAGGCTCAAAATCATGGGCGGTACGCCAAAATAAGTAGACCGAAATCCATCTACATCTACTACTAATCATCCACCTTGAGATATCTATCCAGAACATCTCGCTGGTATTAAGTTGCGAGCCCAACCCAAAGTGTAAACCCAAAGCAACAGACAACTGCATTAAGAACTTTGCATAAAGTAAACAATCCTTGAAACCGCGGTTACAAGCACCGTTCTTTTCCCCCTTGTGGCAACAACACTTCCCCTAGACTCATGTTTCTGTCACATAAGATAGTCATCAGGGCGCATGAACCCACAATCAAGCATAACGCTCCCTCTTGGAGTCACTACGTACTACTTGGCCAAAGCAATAAACAACAACGGAGAATATGCAAGAATTACTCAAGAACAAAAAATATAAAAGATAAGAACCAAATATATTACTCAATCACAATCTGAACATAGTATCATAATCCATCAGATCCCAGCAAACTCAGCATAGCAACGGCAGAAAGAATTACATATGTGCCTTGATCATGTAGGGAAGCTCACAAGGTCTAATCCATGAAGAACAAAGAGGGAAGGAGAACATCGCATAGCTACTGATCATGGACCAATGGTCCAAGGTGGACTACTCACGGATCATCCGGGAAGCGTCCATGGTGGAGGAGAAGCTCCTGGAGGTCAATCCTCCCTCCGGCAGGGTGCCGGGAAGAGGTCTGCTGGCGCTCCCGATCTTGGAAGCGCGGCGGCGGTGGAACAAAGGCGAGATCACGAAAAAGGTTTCTCTCCTCGGAAGTTTCCTGTGACGGAGAATAAATAGGCTAAGGGGGGGGGCAGCCAGAGGGCCACCAGGGGTTCAGGCAGCCCCCTGGTGCGGCCCCACCCTAGGGCGCACCAGGACGGCGCCTGGGGCCCTGGTGGGTCCCCTCTGGCCCCTCCTTGGTGATTCCCGAAGCTTCCGAAGCGGTGATTTTTTTATTGTATTTTCCAGGATTTTTTGGATCATTTTTAATACGGGGGAAACCTGAAATAGAAAAATAGTTGAAAACAGGAACTGGCACTTGGGTGCACTGAGTTAATAGGTTAGTCCAAATATGATCAAAAGTGTATGAAAGTGTATATAAAACATAGCAATATCCCACATAACATGCATGGAGAAAGCAGAAATTATAGATACGTTTGGGACGTATCAACATCCCCAAGCTTAATTCCTGCTCGTCCTCGAGTAGCTAAATGATAACAAGCATAATTTCTGTAGTGACATGCTAACAACCATATAAGAACTTTGTAAGTAAAGCAATCAAGGTATGTAATTAAATTCAAATTGTAACAGTCAAGAGTCTATATTAGCATTGAAACAAGCAACATAAGAACATAAATGTGCAAGAGCTCTTGCTGTCCGTGACTCGAATGTCTCCAGATGGTGTTTGCGTGCAAGAAGTGGGAGATGGGAATACGAGAAAAAATATGTATTTGTTGAGAACTCAATCTACTAAAGATTCACACTTAGTCTTCTTTGGAATCTTATCTTGACTCGTACCCAGACCACTAGCCAGGTACAAGTCAAGTTGATCCACTGCCTTTCGATATTTTGAGCACTAATGCAATGGATGAGCGTAAGCACGAGATTTGACACTTAGGATGGCAAAGAGAAATATATGGTGGAGGAGGAAGACAAAAAGGGTGTGAAAGGCTCACATCAATGAGGAAAATCATAGGCGAGAGAAGGCCAAATGATAGATATGATGTGAGGAGTAGGGATTGCCATGCAACGGATGCACATATGAGCTAATAAAATCTCTCCAACGGAACTAGTGGAGGTGCATCCAACTTGCTCGCTCAAGAAGACCTAGAGCTCGTTTGAGGAGGCTCATTATTGGAATATACAAGCCAAGTTCTATAGTGTGAAGGTCCCCACATAGCTATATGCATATATGATCATCTCTATGGAGTACAAGATAAAAGAGGAAGTACGAGTGTGGATACTTCAAAATGAATAGTAGTGTTGCCCTCCTTCTCTCTTTTTATTTTTATTTTTCTCTTTTTTCTATTTTTTATATTTTTTGGTGGCCTCAATGGCTCTTTCTATTTAACTCTCATTTGTCCTCCTTGGGATCTTTTAAATTTGTCCTCTTTGGGATCTTTTCCTCATTGAAGGGCAACACTCTATTTTACAAGAAGTATAGAAGATCTTCACAGTTTACAAGGTACTCAACATAAAGAAGATGTAGCTATCATGATGTATGCAAATGTATGCTTCTGGTAGCGTAGAAGGAACGTGTATGACATGAAGATCAAGTCATGAGAAGCTGGATGTTGCATGGCAATATATATCGGAAAGGCTATGGAAATGCCTTGATAGGTAGGTATGGTGGCTGTTTTGAGGAAAGATATAAGGAGGTTTATGATGACAAAGCGTATCATGCCAAGGGTTTAAATGCACCGGCGAGGTGGACGCCAACTCTCAGAGTGATAAGAGGGCAATGCACATTATCGAAGAGGCTAGCAAATATGAGGAGGTGGAAGTGTCAACTTTCAATACTAACATTAGTCCGAAGAACTCATGAACTTATTATCGGTAACTCTCAATCTAACAAGGAGGTTCACAGCGAGACAAGTACCCCGATGAGGAGTGTATGGGGGTTTGGTTATCCTTGCGCATCCTTGAATCATGGTACGTGAGTGTACTCTAATATCCGATCCCTCCAAAGATTAGTGATCCATCTAGTAGCTAGAGTTTTCAACTAGTTCTTGTAGTTTTTGAAAATAAACACAGATTTCCCAAAATACGACACCTATCACTAATAGGCTAGATCTCTTGACACCAAAAGTTCAAACGTTACTCACAACAATACCTCAAAACTATTGCAAGTTACTACTACAATTAAATAGCAACCTCAATTACCTACTTAAAGACAAGACACAACTCAGTGCAACAACCAACTCTCTTAACAAGATAAACATGAAAACTAAAGAGAGTTCCAGCAACAAACTAAACTAAAGCTCTTGAAAAAGATAAACATGAAAACTAAGAGCTAAACAAGGCAGCACCTACGAAAAGATGAAGAACACACAACAATGAAAGATAAGCACAAAAATCCTATGATGTGTTCTAGTTTCAAGTTGAGCGTATTTCTCTACCACACAAAGTAAGATGGGTTCTAACTTGTTATGAACAGCAAGCAAAGCAAAAAATAAAACAAAAAAGTAAACCTAAGAGGGAGATGCTCCAAGCATAGCACATAACACATGAAGTGATAAAAATATAGTGAGATGGAGGACACGCCGATGATTGTAGATGGAGAAGGGGATGCACGGGGGCATACCCAATCTTAGACTTTTGAGTCTCCTTGAATATTTATTGGGGATGCGTGGGGGCATCCCCAAGCTTGAGCGTTTGACACTCCCGGATCTTCTTTCATCATCTTCCCTCGCTCAGTTGAAAACTCCCTTCATACATAACTCATCATAAGATAATTAGAGAGGTTAGTACCGTTTGAGATATTGCTCCCTTAACGTGGAACTGCACACACAAGTAACTTTGCTTCCAACAAAGTTCAGAGAGGTTGTTAATCTCTCTGGCCTTGTTTTTTACAAACGATCAACGTAACAGATAATAGTGGTGGTAATTGCAACTGGAAAGTAAAAGCAAGAAGTAAATTGAGCGTGTAAACAGTGATGAAAATATGGACCGGGGTCCCATGACGTTCACTAGTGATGTCTCTCTCCCAAAAGACGATAATACTGCTATGCGAGGTAAACAAATCAGTGATGATCAATTGACTGGATTACGGGCGCAAACCAATGCTAACTATGCTACAAAGAAAGGAAGAGTCTCAAAAGCATGGGCGGTACGCCAAAATAAGTAGACCGAAATCCATCTGCATCTACTACGAATCATCCACCTTGATATATCTATCCAGAACATCTCGCTGGTATTAAGTTGCGAGCCCCACCCAAAGTGTAAACCCAAAGCAACAGACAACTACATTAAAAGAACTTTGAGTAAAGTAAACAATTCTTGCAACCACGGTTACAAGCACCATTGTTTCCCCCTCGTGGCAACAACACATCCGCTAGACTCATGTTTCTGTCACTCAAGCTAGTCATTAGGGGGCATGAACCCACAATCAAGCATAACGCTCCCTCTTGGAGTCACTACCTACTACTTGGCAAAAGAAATAAACAACAATGGAGAACATGCAAGAATTACTCAAGAAAAATAATATAAAACATAAGAACCAAATATATTAGTCAATCACAATCAGAATATAGTCTCATAATCCATCATATCCCCGTAAACTCAGCATAGCAACATCAGAAAGGTTTACATTTGTGCCTTGATCATGTAGGGAAGCTCACAAGGTCTAATCCATGAAGAACAAAGAGGGGAGGAGAACATTACATAGCTACTGATCATGGACCCATGGTCCAAGGTGGACTACTCATGGATCATCCGAGAAGCATCCATGGTGGAGGAGAAGCTCCCGGAGGTCAATCCTCCCTCCGGCAGGGTGTTGGGAAGAGGTCTGCTGGCGCTGCCGATCTTGGAAGCGCGGTGGCGGCGTAACAGAGGCGAGATCGCGAAAAGGGTTCTCTCCTCAGAAGTTTCCCGTGACGGAGAATAAATAGGCGAAGGGGGGAAGCCAGGGGGCCCACCAGCGGTCGAGGCGGCCCCCTGGGCGGCCCCACCATAGGGCGCGCCGGGAGAGCGCCTGGGGCCCTGGTGGGTCCCCTCTGACCCATCCTTGGTGATTCCCAAAGCTTCCGAAGCGTTGATTTTTTATTGTATTTTCCCGGAATTTTTGGAGCATTTTTAATACAGGGTAACCTGAAATAGAAAAACAGGAACTGACACTGGGGTGCACAGAGTTAATAGGTTAGTCCAAATATGATCAAAAGTGTATGAAAGTGTATATAAAACATAGCAATATCACACAAAACATGCATGGAGCAAGAAGAAATTATAGATACGTTTGGGACGTATCATGGATCCAAGGAAAAAATAGCCTCGCGCACTTCTCCCCTGGTGCACCAATACTAAAAATATATTAGTGGAGCACCTATATGTGGTGCGCCGCTACTATATAGCAGTGGCGCGCCACTACTATACTGCGCCACTAATGTTGATATTAGGGATAGCCTTTTTTCTATTGTGTGACCTAGAAATTCCGGGTGGGAGATCAGATCGGGTGTTCGCCGCTGTTGTGAGGCTGAAACCAACATAGAGAAGAAGACCTCTCCGGCAACCATATTCTACTTTGGAAAACCACTCCCGGAGTGGGAGATCGTCACCATCGTCATTATCACCATCACAAACATCATCGAGATTGTCATCACTATCTTCGTCAGTATCAGCACCATCTTCATCCCATCCCACTTTACCATTGCAATTAGGTTTGTATCTTGTAGAATTTATCCCCTTTACTTTGTCAGTGTTGATTACAACTTTGTGGTTGATGCTATTGAGATTTGTTGGAGAATTCTTGGTATGATCATGTTGTTCATCATATATTTGTCCCCACCTATCATGATCTCGTTTATGTCTTGTGAGTAGTTCCCTTAGTTCTTGAGGATATGGGAGGAGTTTCATTGCAAGTAGTCATATTAATGTTGAAGTAATATATGTTGGTTTTATATTTATGTTCTGGCGTAATTCTTCTAATGGTGCTATGTGAACATCGACTACATATCACTTCACCTTTTAAGGGCCTAGGGAAAGGCATTATGTATTAAGAATGCTTATGGTGGGTTGCCGGAGTGACAGAAACCTGAACCCCAGTTTGCACACTTTTGCACAACGAAGTGTAGGATCTTAGAGTTTATGGCTATGGTTAGGTTTACCTTAATTACCTTCTTGTAGTTGTGGATGCTTGCAAGAAGTTTAATCGTGAGTGTGCACTTGTCTTAGTCTAGGCAATGTCCTAGCATAGGTTCACCCACACAACACTTACCAAAAAAATATAGGTTACTTGGCGGAATAAGATGAAAGTAACTTGAATATTTCTCTCGCGTGTCCTGAGGAGCGTTTTAGCTTTCATAAGTAAAACCCTTCAGCTTATCCTTTGTGTTCAAAATGATTGGGTCACTTGTTGCACTTTATTGTCTTTTGATTTACTTGTCCTTTTATTTTCCTTTCAACTATTACCAAAACCCCTAAAAGTTATCTTGCAATACTTACAGTCGCGCCTTGTTAAAATCCACTTATCCTTACCTTTTTCCCTTGTTGGGATCGACACTCCTACTTTTCATAAAAGCTATGATAGATCCTCTACACTTGTGGGTCGTCAGGGAGCTGATACGTCCATTTTGCATCACTATTTTGTATAATAATTTCCTCTATTCATTGATATATTTCATGTTATGATGCGTTTGTTATGATGGTTTCCCCTGTTTTTCACAATCTATAGTTTTTTAGAGCACAACCAGCTAAGTCAGGGAACAACCTAAGAATTATACATGAAGGGGTCATAATTCCGCAACACCAAAGACGATCAAATTCGGGGAAAATTATATTCGGAAGATAAGATGTAGGGAGCCAGAAAGAGTATCAGAGGGGCGCCACCAGGCATCCATTGGGCCGTGTTCCTGGGCCAAGCAAGGCTAGAGATGAGAGTCCTTCCTTTTCCTCATGAAGCGCTCACCTCCTGAAGATCGCTGATTTCCCGAAGAAAAAGACCTACTTCAAGGCCCCGCTCGCAGTGAGCCAACACTTTGTTAGCCAAGGCTTTGTGAGCCCCCAGAAGGGCAACCTAGCTCCCGAAGCGCTCCAGTCCAAGGCAAGGGAAGTACCAAAAACAACAACCACCGAATCCTCTCCACCTTGTTAGGAGCAGGTAGCTTTATTCAGGATAAGGGACAAGTTACTCCCCACAATGATGGACCCATGTGGCATTCTTTCCCTCCGAGATGTGGAGGAAGAGGACCACGTCCTCCAGAGTTAAGTGCTAGGCAAGGAACCTAGAGAGCTTTGGCCATTCCGGACCCCAAAAGCTTGTAAACTCACCATGATCATCTCCACAGGAGCAATCCAAGACATGCAAGAGTAGGGTTTTACACCACAATGGTGCCCCGAACCTGGGTATCTCCTTGTGTCCCTTGTGTGGATGCTTGCTTGAAAGATCTGATCATCCTCAATGTCGTCGTCGAGATTGTGAAGCTAAGCCCCCCATGTTCGAACTAAGGTTGAGGGGGATTTCCTTCTGAACAAATCTGTCGGATAGACACAAAGACGAGGGAGCAAGCGATGGAGCCTTAAAGAAGGTTATGACGTTCGCGAACGCCGCTGCCCTCGGTCGGGAAGAAACCGGGCATGTTATGCACCCCGGCGCTCCCATCCCTCCACCACCATTCCGTGCCGCACATCAACTACCATACCACCCACATGACCAAGATTTCCAGCCCGCACCTGATACGCCCCAAACATATCTATAATTTCTTCTTGTTCCATGCTCTTTTATGTGACATTGCGACATGTCTTGCTACAATTTTATATGATTTTACACATATTTGGACTAACCTACTAACTCAGTGCACCCAATGCTAGTTTCTATCTGCTGATGTTTTTAGTTGCAGTGATTTTACCCCAATTTTATGTGCTCCAAAAATTCCAGAAAAATCAGAATAAAAATCAACAGAACGGAAGCTTCCGGAACCCCGAAGGAGGGCCAAGGGGCCCCCACCTGGCACCCAGGCGGCCAGGTGGCGCGACCCCACCTTGGCCGCGCCATCAGGGCGCCTGGGAGCCCTGGGTGGCCCCTGGGTGGACCCTTTGGCCTATATTACCTCTTCTTCCCTGAAACCCTCAAGGAGAATCCCGCATCGCGAAATACCTCTCTATTCCAGCGCCGTCATGCTTTCAAGATCGGAGCACCAGAAGACTCCTTGCCGGCACCCTGCCGGAGGGAAGGAGGACCACCTGGAGCTTCTCCACCACCATGGACGCTTCCCAAATGTGCCTTGAGTAGTCCCCCTTGGACCATGGGTCGATGACCAGTAGCTATGTGATGTATTCTCTCCAATCTTGTTCGTCAATGTTTTAGTCTTTGTGAGCTACCCTACATGATCAAGGCACCTATGTAATTTTCCTGCTGTCTCTATGCTGTGTTTGCTGGGATCCGATGGATTATGAGATTATGTTCAGATCGTGATGAGTTATATATTTGGCTTACCTTTTATATTTTGTTCGTGAGTAATTCTTGCATGTTTTCCGTTACTTTTTATTGTTTTGGCCAAATTGTAGATAGTAACTCCAAGACGGAGCATTTATGCATGATTGTGGGTTCGTGGCCCCCGATGTCTAGCTTGAGTGACAGAAACATGAGACTAGGGGATGTGTTGTTGCCACCAGGGAGAAAACAACGGTGCTTGTAACCACGGTTGCAAGGTTGTTTACCTTACACATAGATTTTAATGCAATTGTCTGTTGCTTTGAGTTTACACTTTGGGTGGGGCTCACAACATAATACCAGCGAGATGTGATAGATATATCAAGGTGGATGATTAGTGAGTAGATGCAGATGGACTTCGGTCAACTTTTCTTGGCGTACTTCCCATACTTTTGAGCCTCTTACTTTCAAGTAGCATAATTAGCATTGCGGTGCATTTATAATTTTGTAAATTGCCCAGCTGTAATTTGTTCACCCAGCTTAGCTATTTTATCGTATTTGGGAGAGAGACAACACTAGTGAACATAATGGGCCCCCGATCCATATTTCCACCACTGTTTACACCTCCACCTTATTTACTATTTTTACTTTCAGTTATTATCATTATCACCACTAACATTATCCATTGCGTTTGATCCTTTGTAAACAACAAGGATGGAGAGATTGATTACCACTTTGAACTTCGTTGGGAGAAAAGTTACTTGTTGTGTGTGCATGTCCAGGTAAAGTAAGCAACCTCGGTTGTGAACGAAGACATTATTCACTTTACCACCTAGTTGTCGTCTTAGGAGTCCTACAGAGACAAACCATGGTATCTTCACCAAGGGAAATTTGCCGCTATCTACATCTCAACCTTCCACTTGGGGTAACCAACGAAGGGCGATAAGCCATTATCATCTCTTGTACCATCAAGCAAACTTCTGTCGCCGTTGCCGGGGAGTCCACTCTTCAAGATAGTGGATTTTCACACTATCTTTTATCTTTGCTTTTTAGTCTTGTTAGTTTACATTATAGTTTTTATCTTAGTGTCTTTTATCAAAAACCACAAAAAATTAGTTACCTTGCTTTTAGTAGTCCTTTCTGTTTAGTCAAGCACGTTAGGACTTGGTGCTTTGAGGGAATCGAAAGTTCTAGATTTCCATCAAAGAGATGGAGAAAATATGAAGAAGGCATGGGACAGAATTTCTGGTGCACATAGAAGAATTATGTCTTGGATACTGATGTTCGAGATGATGATAATGGTTTTTCGCCCTTCGATGGTTACCCCAAGTGGAAGGTGAGATGTAGGATAGTAGCAAATTTCTGTTGGTAAAGATACCAAGGTTGAGTATCGATCCAGTAGGACTCCGATAGTGATAAGTAGGTGGTGAAGTGAGCAACGCGCCATTTGAGATATTGTTCTCTTAACCTGGACCTGCACATAGAAACATATAACTTTGCTCCCAACAAATTTCAGAGAGGTTGTCAATCTCTCCGGTCTTGTTGTTTAGAAAGGATCAAACGCAAGGGATAATGATAATGGTGATAACATCTAGAAAGTAAAAGCAGGAAAATAAATGAGCGTGTAAACAGTGATGAGAATTATGACCGGGGTCCCGTGATGTTCACTAGTGATGTCTGTCGGGACCCGGGGTTAGCGTATGCAAGCCTCGCTACAACACAATCCTATGGAGAGCCGAGAACTGTACCCACTTGTCTAAGCAGACAAGGCCAAGCACAGAACGTTCTCGGAAAGCATCGAACGTGAGGGGCATCCCATTCAGGCCGGATGATCCACTGAGATGGGTCCTCATCGTCCACACACAAGTCTAATTGATATGGGTGGTGAACTCCCATACTCATAGACAAGTCGCCTCAACTATACTAACGATTGTATTATAACCCTTACATAGACTTACTACAGCCCGATCACTTAGTCGGGGTCTAGGGCGGGCTCGATCATACATCAAAGTGTGCACGAGACAAAGTCTCGAACAATCGCATCGCGATGCCCCAAGTTGCGCACATCTAAGGGCCACTTGGTGTATAAAATACCGCCAGCCAGATCACAACTAAGGTCTCAAAAACCCATACAAAGACATGCATGTTTATAAACATACACGCAACACACATGCCTTGTATGAACAACAGGTATCATTGCAATTCTCTACAAAGTATACATCTTTATTAATAACTCTTACAGAGTGCATACAGAGATCACAAGCATGTGATCCAACATTACAACAGACAAGCGGAAGCAAAGTAGGTCTGAGTACAGACAAGTTTAACAAATGGCTTAGAGAAGCCTTATCTAAAAACAAGCCCTCCACGAGGGAACCAGTCGTCTGACTGGGACTACACTAGCTTGGTCTTGGTCTGAGTCTTCAATCTTCGAGCTTCGGGTAGAAGCCACCATCGGGGTCGGTGGGTTCATCTAAAACATAGAATAAGCAAACGTGAGTACAAAGTCGTACTCAGCAAGACTTACATAGGAGCTAGAATACTCATGCACATGTATCAAGGTAAAGGGTGGTGGGGTTCAATTGCAGAAGTGCCAGCTTTGACTTGGCTAGTCCTGAACTACGAGTACCAGACTTGAGGTAAGAAGCGTACACGAGTCCACTACATCTCTTCAACCAATTACACCACTATGGTTACTTCCTCGACTTCCCCACGAGAAGCACGCCATAGCACTCACACTTATCTTGGTGTGTTTTTGGAGTATCCGGTTCAAGTTGTCTAATAATCGAGCACAGCTCTCCAAGTAGTCCCTTACCGCGGACGCGTCTATTCGAATAGTTTATTAACCCTGCAGGGGTGTACTGCTACACACATGAAACTATCAGTTACCGCCTTTGTACTCGACACCGTTCAAGAGGTGCCGGCGAGGATAATTCCCACAACTTTTACCTCACAGCCAACTCAAATTCAATGGAGACGCCTATCTGGGCTGGAATCCACATCGTGAACCCGGCCGGTTTACCGATGTGGTCCCAAAAGATGTGTGCAGGGTCCCAAGCTGGTCTGAATAGCCGTTCTTCCACTTCGCAGACCGTGCCACAGACCTACCAGAACTCCGAACTAATGCGACTCATTGAACTGAGAAGGGGTGAGTTAGTAGGTCGAGCGGGGGTCCATGTGCCCAACATGTGGTAGTACTCTTCGTCTTGGATCACCACACAAGAACTCGGGCTTAGGGCGGTGTTCAACGAGACAACCCACTGTGTACTCCTACACAGCCTCTCATCGTTCACCTTGTATTAGGGTAGATTCACCAACACAGCTTTACATTCATCAACACCATGTTCACTACCATCCCGACTCATATCAAAAACATCCTCATTGTAAACTCTAAGCATGCAATAAGCAGTAACAGTTGCAGGGGCCACATGATATCAACCAACTCCTACATCTGGTAGGATTGTGGTTTGCTTACTACAGTGACAAGATGATAGGTCATGCAAAGGACATGGGTTCAACTATGCGGTAGAATCGATACAAGATGATCTCCTAAACATGCATAAGCGAGACATGAGAGGGAAGTGGGATTTTATCGACATGATCAATGGGGGTTTGCTTGCCTTGCTGACGAGGTTTCGATAACAGTGTCTTCAACGAAGGGGGCAGCCTCCTGCTTCGGTTCCACCTCTACTCGACAAACAACAAACAAGGTAGCAAAGTAAATACAATGCACAATCACATGATGGAAGGTTGAAACTTGATGTATATGCTTTGATGTGTGAAGCAATTCCATTTAAATGGAGTATATTGCAAATTGAATTGCAAATTCAAACTCCAATTTGAATTCAAACTTAGCCAAGCTACATGTGACATTGTTTGATCAATTTGAATCATTTTGAAATGTGTATGATATGCCTCTGATGTGTGATTGAAATGTAGCATGTTGCCATGGTTCAAGTTGCAAAAATATTTGAATTGAATTTGATTTAAATCCATTTAAATTAAATAGAAAATGCTACTGATCACATTTTAACTTCAACTCAAACAAAGTTTAAAGTTGGATATTTGGATAGGTTATTTTCTCCTGATCATTTTTCATATATTATTTGTCCAATTTGGAGTTAATATGAATTTTCTATGAATTTCCAAAGTTTAACCAATTTTCTGGATTTTTCTGGAATTATATAAATTGATTTAAAAGTTTTACTGCGTCAGCATGATGTCATTGTGACATCAGGGGGGGGGGGCTGACTGGTGGGCCAGGGATGTCAGTGACACAGGGCTTAATCCTCTCTGTTTAATTAACAGAGAGGGATTAGGGGTGCTGGGGCCCAGTAGTCAGTGGGTTAGGGGTAGGTTAGCTGGGTAAGTTTAGGTCTAAATGGCAGGGGTTGTCGCCGGTGAGCTCTGGGATGGCGGCGCCTCGCCGGAACTTCGCCGGAATGCAGTTCCAGGCACGGGAAGGGGAACGGAGGGCATGGGCGTGCTCCTGGAGGTCGTTCGCGTCGAGTGGTGTCATCAGGGGGCCACGGGGATCACCGGAGCGTCGCCGGCGTCGAAGACGGCGGAGGCAGTGACTCGGGCATCGTCGAACTCGCGCTCTGGAGCGGCGTTTTGACCGAGGCTTGGCGCGTTGGATTGCGGTGAGCACCTGGAGTGTTGTAGACTAGAAGGGGGAGGCGCTGGAGCACGGGAGCGAAGGTGACGTCGACCATGGCGGCGACCTTCCTCGGTTCCCATGGTGAAACCGGCTAGAGGGGTTGCGGGGTGCTGGGAGCTTGGGGGAAACCCTCACCAGGGATCAGGGAACACGACAAGGTGGCCGTTGGAGGCGGGGAGGTCACGGCGGCGGAGAATCGATTCGGGGAAGCACGGCGGCCGACGTTGAAGACGACGAAGGGGGCGGCGGCTCTGGAGCTCCTCGGGACGATTACTTGCACCAGATGGCGTAGTCGAGGACAGCGGAGGCGAGGGACACGATGGCGTCGCTTCTTGTCGCCGTTGGCTGCGTGGATACGACGGCGCGCTCCGCTGTGGCGTTCGGGCGGCGAAGGAATTGGGCGAGGGAGAGAGACAGCGTGAGCGTGGAGGGGGGGAATGGTTCCAGGCGACAGGGGCGACTCCGTGGCGCCAGGATAGGGCTTGGGGGCGCCTGGAAGGTCCTCGTCGTCGCGGTGGCAGACGCCGCGGGCTCTGTTGCCTCCAGCGAGCTGCTTGAGGAAGACGACAGAGGACTCGGCGGGCCGGGCCAGGCTGGTGAGCTGCTGGGGGTTGAGTTGGGCCACAACCAAGGTAAGCTCCCTTTTCTCTTTTTCTTCCTGTTTTTATTTCTGTTATTTGTTGGCCATGCTAAAATAAATAGCTAGGCATTTTTAAAAATGCTGAAACTTTTTATATGGCCTCATAATAAAATAGACTAGCCACTTATAAAGTTTGGCACTTTAAAAAAAATCAAATCATTTGAACTTTAATTCAAAAAGGGATTTTTGAATTAATCCATGCTCCTGTTTGAATATTTGAAAAATCCATGAGCATGGGGTGGTTCCCACATCACTTGATATGTGATCACACTCATTTATAGGACTTTTCGAAAATACAAAAGGAATTTTTGGAGAAACTTTTTATCTGGCCTTTTGAATTAATTCATCTGGGGATGTTCTCTCTCCCATTTTGATTTCTTTTTAAAATTTTAACATGATGCAAAGGCCTAAGCTTACCCTAGCACATACCTAACTTGGGGTTGTGACATGTCTCTCTCCCAAAAGACGATAAAACTGCTATGCGAGGTAAACAAATCAGAGTTGGGCAATTGACAGGATTAAAAATGCACCGCAATGCTTACTATGCTACAAAGAAAGGATGAGGCTCAAAAGCATGGGCGATACACCAAAATAAGTAGACAAAAATCCAACTGCATCTACTACTAATCATCCACCTTGAGATATCTATCTAGAACATCTCGCTGGTATTAAGTTGCGAGCCCCACCCAAAGTGTAAAACCAAAGAAACAGACAACTGCATTAAAAAGCACCTTGCGTATAGTAAACAATCCTTGCAACCGCGGTTACAAGAACCGTTGTTTTCCCCCTTGTGGCAACAACACATCCCCTAGAATCATGTTTCTGTCACTCTAGCATGTCATTGGGGGGGGGTATGAACCCACAATCGAGCATAACGTTCCCTCTTGGAGTAACTACCTACTACTTGGCCAAAGCAATAAACAACAACGAAGAACATGCAAGAATTACTTAGGAACAAAAAAAATAAAAGATAAGAACCAAACATATTAATCAATCACAATCTGAACATAGTCTCATAATCCATATGATGCCAGCAAACTCAACATAGAAACAACAAAAAATTACATATGTGCCTCGATCATGTAGGGCAGCTCACGAGGTCTAAACCATGAAGAACAAAGAGGGGAGGAGAACATCACATAGATACTGATCACGGACCCATGGTCCAAGGGAAACTACTCACGAAACATCTGGGAAGCGTCTATGGTGGAGGGTTAGCTCCCGGAGGTCAATCCTCCATCCGGCAGGATGACGGGAAGAGGGCTGTTGGCGCTCCCGATCTTGGAAGCGCGGCGGCGGAGGAAGAGAGGCGAGATCGCGAAAATGGGTTTTGTCCTTGGAGTTTTTGTCGTTGGAAAGTCACGGCAGATGTCCATAGAGTCGGACTTATCATGGGACCTTTGCGGCGAGGCGAATTCGAGGAGAGAGTCGACCTAGACACGGGACTCGGCGGTTTACCCAGGTTCGGCCCCGTCGATGCGGTAAAGACCTACTCCTGCTTCTTGACTATTGTGGGATCGACTCCTAAATAGGAAGAGCCGATCGTATCGATTACAGTGATGATCTTTCAGAACCTTAGTCTCGTGGAGATCTAGGTTATAGCGCGAGTTGTCTAGTCCTGGCTTGAGGTAAGTTCTTGCTCTGGCTCCCGTGGACCTCGGCTTTTAAAGATGCCGGGTCCCGGGTTTCCAAGAGTCCGATTCCTACACGATATGGAGTTCTATTCTACTTTACAAGTTTACTACGTGCTATACAAGGTAAGTCGAGTTCCTTCTAGGGCTTCAATCTTTACGCTTGGCACGTCAGGCTCCTGGCCGGGTCTTCTTTGTGGGCCTTCATATAGAAGTCGGCCCAGAGGTTTATAATGCCGGGTCTATGGGCCTCATCCATCCCCCGACATTAGCCCCTAGGATTTTTGTGATGCTTTAGTCTTCACATCAATCTTCTTTTATTTTCTTCATTGCCGCCGACTCTTCATGGATCAAGGGCCGACTTTATGCTTGGCGTTGATTGGGAGTCGGAGTCGTCCCTCTTCAATCTTGCTTCGGTTCCTTTATCTCCATGAAGTATACTCTTCTGGTTGAATCAACTATCACTTGATGCTCACTAGGAGTCGAGGCCAACTCTCTTTAGCTTCACATCGTCTTCTTTTTGAATATTTTTCTTCGACTTTTGGTCAAAGATCCGTTTTCATATTTATAGTCCCTCTGCCCGAGACGACACTATTAGAGGCATTCATGTCGTTTGCGGTAATCGAGGAGTTTTCTCCATAAATGTCACCCACCATGGGTAGTTTACCTTTAGCATTGATTGATATTTCTTGTAATTTATATAAATATCCTTCGGGTAGTTCTGATTCTTCAAGCATCCACATCTTCTTCTTCCTCTTCCTGTTTTCCCCATGGCGCCTAAACTAGAAACCTCTTCTCCTCTGGCGTCCAATGAGCCAAATCCCCGTGCAAGTGCTCGAGGACACGGTCGTGGTCGTGGCCGTGGGCGAGGTCGTGGTCGTGGTAGAGTTAGAGGAAGAAGTTCTCGTGCTGCCTCACCTTCCGAATCTCCCCCTTATTCTCCTGAGAGGAGTGAATTCTTGGTTCATATCCGGACTATTCAACGCTAGATCAAACTTCCTGAGTCTTTTTCTCTGCTTGTAATTGACTCAACACCTCCGGGTCTTTGGCTCCGATCTGATGGATGTCCTCATGGGCCTATTTGGGTGACGGTTAGATTTTCTAGCGATGGCACCATTTTTTTTGATAAGGGTTGGAAAACTTTTCTTCGATCTAGGAACATCTCAAGGGGAGACACCATTGTCTTTAGATTTGATGGTGAAGACACTTTGTGGGCTAGGATTTTTGACTCGGATGGAGACCGAGCCTGCTGTTGTATAGAGAGCTCCAGCGACGAAGAACTCCTTAGTGAAGAAGAAGCTTCAACGGAAGATGAAGCCAACTCTGAAGAAAATGTCTGACTCCTTAGTAGTAGTTTGCCGAGTTCGGCTTTTTCTTGTAAGACCCAGTTGGTTTGATGAATAAAAATTATGAATTTTCATTGTGTCCATGAGTCCATGAGTCGATGAGTCGGTTTTATTCCTGACTGTGAATGTTTTTCAAGATGTATGCGATTCAATCTTTTATGATAGTGTATATATCTGTAGCCCCCTGAGTCGATTCAGAATAGTTGAGTATCGGTAGTCGACTCATAGGATGGATCGAGTTGTAGCCCCGAAGTGCCGAGTTGTCTTGTCTACAACAAATTGGTATTCTTACTTTGTTAATTTTCTTCGAAGTAGTGTAGCCCCCAAGTGCCGGGTTGTCTTGCCTGCAGCAACCTGGGACTTACAAATTCTTGCCTTTTTTCTGAAGTAGGCAAATATTATATACCAAATATTTTTATAAAGAATGTTGATTTGAAGTGTTACTCCCCAAGAGTCGGCATACGCAGCTAGGTGATGCACCGATTCTTTATTTGAGAAGAAACCTTGAAGTGTAGTCCCCATGAGTCGGCATGTGTGTCTTGACACGCTGCTGCATCACATAGAGAAATTTTTCGAGTTGTAGTTCCCATGAGTCGGTCTGAGCATCTTTTTGTGTCAGACCGATTCACACAGGTTAATGCTCTCGGTGCATCTTTTGAATGACATAGAAAATATTAAAAGAAAAAGGTATGCTTTGATGATGATGTATGCAAAAAGTTAAAGTGTAAAGGATCATATAGAAGTCGACTCCAGTGTTAACACGCCTTATCTTCTCGTTGAGATAGATTACTGGGTTATCTGTGAATCGACACTTCTCTGTAAGCCAGCAACATATGCCTAGCGTTCCCTGTACTTAAGACTAGACTCGGTAGGCATTGCTGTAAGCCCCCAAGGTATTTAGACTAAGCCGGGTTCACGTAGGTCATATGAGTTTAAGCTATACAGGCCAAGGCGTGTTTAGCCAGTTCATGTATATGCCAGGATTTCTTCGGATAAGAGTTGATGTGTGCCATCGAACTCTTCTACTGCCCCTGAATAAGCTTATACACATGTGATTTTTACATATATATGCCGAGTTTTCGTATAAAGAGTCAATGATTGTCATGAAGCTCCCCGATTCCCCTGAATAAGCAATATACTTGCTCAGTACCAATAGAGGGCTTGATCATGCCCCCAGGTCTCTGAGATATAATAATGGAAAATATGCAATGTATGATGCAAAAAATAACATGAAAGAAAGGTAAAGATGAGTTGATATGGCGAGAGCCGGTGCGACGAAAGTCGACTTAGTTATATTTTGGCGGCGAAAGCCGGCACGACGAATGTCGGCTTATATATATGTTAATATGGCGAAAGCCAGTGCGACGTGCGTCGACTTATAAAATTGTACAGTAATGTTCCTGTTCTACTCAAGTGTAATATGGACAGAGTTGTGCGATGTTTCACGGCCTGGGAGTCTCCTCCATGCATGTGCGTGTGTCTGCCTTCTCGCGTATATCCACTAGGTAGTAGGATCTATTGTACAGGTTCTTGCTGACCACAAACGGTCCTTCCCAAGGAGAGCATAACTTGTGCATTCCATCTCTTTTTTGTATGAGTCAGAGCACTAAATCACATTCCTGGAAAGTCCGACTTCTAATGCGACGACTATGGTAGCGTCGCAAATCTTGTTGGTAGATAGCCGACTGAGCTGCAGCCAAATCTCGTTTTTCATCGAGAATATCCAAGGCATCCTGTCTTGCTTTCTCGTTTTCAGCTTCTACATAAGCAGTGACTCGTGGTGAGTCGTGACGTATGTCACTTGGGAGGACGACTTCCGCTCCATAGACTAGGAAGAAGGGCGTATAGCCTTTCGACCTGTTGGGAGCCGTCCTGATGCTCCATAGTACTGAGGGTAACTCCTCCTCCCAGCAACGCGGCGTCCTTTTCAAGGGGACAACGAGTCGGGGTTTGATGCCTCGGAGAAACTCTTGGTTGGCTCTCTCGGCTTGTCCGTTGGAATGTGGGTGAGCCACTGATGCAAGGTCGAGTCGGATGTGCTCGTTGTGACAGAATCGTTGCATAACCCCTTCTGATAGGTTAGAACCATTATCAGTGATGATGCTGTGGGGGTAGCCGAATCTCTATATGATCTTTTTCAAGATTTTTAGTGCTGTTGCAGCGTCACATTTGCTGACCGGCTCGGCTTCGACCCATTTGGTAAACTTATTGACTGCCACTAATATGTGGGTATTCTTGTTGGCTGACCTTTTGAAAGGTCCCACCATATCAAGTCCCCATACTGCAAAGGCCCAGGTGATAGGTATCATCCTGAGTTCTTGAGCCGGCACGTGGGCTTGTTTTGCATAGCGCTGGCATCCATCACATTTCTTGACTATGTCCTCTGCATCCGCATGAGTTGTGAGCCAGTAGAAGCCATGTCGAAAAGCTTTAGCTACAAGCGAACGAGAGCCGGCATGGTGTCCGCAATCTCCAGAGTGTATTTCGTTGAGGATGGATCTACCTTCTTCCGGTGAGACACATATCTGAAAAACATCTGCGGCACTTCACCGATGTAACTCGCCATTGATCAGTACAAAGGATTGGCTTCTCCTGACAATTTTTCTGGCCAACATCTCAAATTGAGGAAGGATTCCTTGATTTTTGTAATCCAAGTAAGGTACGACCCATGAGGGTGTAGCATGAATTGCAGCAACCAAAGCCGGCTCTGGATCCGGCTCTGCTATGTCTTGCTCTGTTGGTGGTTGTACAGACGGTTTTGTTAGAACATCCAGGAATACGTTTGGAGGGACTGGCTTTCGCTGAGAGCAGAGTCGGGACAAAGCATCTGCTGCTTCATTTTCCCTACGATCCACATGATCCACCTGGTATCCAACGAAAAATCCGGCTTGTCTTTGCACTTCTCATCGATAAGCTGCCATTATGGGATTCTTGGAATCCCAGTTTCCTGACACTTGTTGAGAAATGAGATCAGAGTCGCCATAGCATTGGATCCAATTTATGATCGTCTCACGAGCCAGTCATAGCCCATGAAGTAAGGCTTCATACTCTGCTGCATTGTTGGTGCAGGTGAACTGCAGCTGCAGAACATAGCAGAATTTTCCCCCTTTAGGCGAGGTAAGAACCACGCCGGCTCGTGACCCTTGGAGCTGCCGGCTTCCATCGAAGTGCATCGTCCAATATTTGGTGACTGGCTTCTCCGGAGATGTTTGGATTTCTGTCGAGTCATTGATGAAGTCGGCTAACTCCAGAGATTTCATGGCCGTTCGTGGCTTATATTTGATGTGATAAGCCCCCAACTCTATGGCCCACTTTGCAATCCTTCCCGTGGCTTCCCGGTTTTGGATGATATCTGCAAGTGGTGCCGAGCTGGCCACAGTTATGGGGTGCTTCTGAAAGTAGTGTTTAAGATTTCGAATCTCCATGAACACACCAAGAACCAATTCCTACTAGTGAGGACAACGTTGTTTCGATAAAGTCAAAAACTCACTGACATAATAAACTGGCCTTTGCAGGGGGTGCTCTTTGCCGGCTTCCATACGCTCAACAACGGCCACAGCGCTGACTGCTCGATTGTTGGCTGCGATATAAAGTAGCATATGTTCTTTTGGCTTGGGAGCCGCCAAGATTGGATCCTGGGATAGTTGCTTCTTCAATGACTCTAGGGCCTGATCGGCTTCATTATCCCAGACAAATGTTTCCGATTTCCTCAATAGTCGATACAGGGGGATTGCCTTTTCACAGATCCGGCTTATAAGCCGACTCAGAGAGGCTACACATCCCGGGAGTCGTTGGACTCCCTTAACTGAGGCCGGCTTCTGAAGTCATGATAGCGTTGATTTTCTTTGGGTTTGCCTCGATACCTCTCTCTGATACTATTTATCCAAGGAGCCTACCTGCAGGTACCACAAAGGTGCATTTGGCCGGGTTTAGCTTCATCTGGTACTTGCGCAGGTTTTTGAAGGTCTCTTGTAAGTCGTCGATGATTGAGTCGGCCAATTGGGATTTGATCACTATATCATCCACATAAGCATGCACGTTGCGCCCAATCTGCTCTTTGAGGCAACTCTACACTGTTCGCTGATATGTGGTTCCCGCATTCTTAAGGCTAAAAGGCATATAAGTGTAATAGTAGATCCCGAAGGGAGTGATCAAAGCCATTTTTTCTTGATCTTCAAGGGCCATCTTGATCTGGTGATAACCAGAGTAGGCGTCAAGGAAACATAGGAGCTCACATCCCGCAGTCGAGTCTATGATCTGGTCAATACGAGGTAGTGCGAAGGGATCCTTCGGGTAGGCCTTGTTTAGGTCTGTGTAGTCGAGGCACATGCGCCAGGTCCCGTTCTTTTTCAAAAAGAGGAACGGGTTCGCGAGCCATTCTGGATAGAAGACTTCTATGATGAACCCGGCGGCAAGGAGCCGGGCTATTTCTTACCCAATAGCGTTTCTCCTTTCGTCGTTGAAACGGTGAAGGAATTTCTTGACCGGCTTCAGTTTTGGATCTATATTTAGGTGGTGCTCAGCGAGTTCCCTCGGGACACCTGGCATATCAGAGGGTTTCCATGCAAAGATGTCCCGATTCTCACGGAGGAACTCGATGAGCGCGCTTTCCTATTTATCAGATAACTCCGTCCCAATGATGAACTGCTGAGAAGAGTCACCAGGGACAAAGTCAATTTTCTTTGTATCTTGAGCCGGTTGGAACTTGAAGTTGTTGTCGGGAGTCGGTTTCTTAAGGATTGTGGGGTCTGCCGGGTCTACCTTTTCTTGGTATACTGACAAGTCCTCTTGGCGCGTGTCGACTCGACAAATTTGACGTGCTGTTCGTCACACTCCACTTCCTTGGACCGACTTCAATCGATGGTGATTGGGACATTAGGACCTGACATCTTTAGTTTTAAGTAGACATGACATGGCCGATCCATGAATTTGGCGTAAGCCGGTCTGCCTAAAATGGCGTGATATGGGCTCTCGAGTTTTACCACTTCAAAGGGTACGAGCTCGGAGCGGAAGTTTTCAGCGTTTCCAAAAGCCGTCTCCAGGTAGATCTTGCCTATCGGACATGCTGACTTGCCCGGGACTATTCCTTGGAAAACGGTGTTGGAGGGTTGCATCTGCTTTTGGGTCAGTCCCATCCTGCGGAAAGTGTCGTAGTAAAGGATGTTGATGCTGCTTCCTCCGTCCATGAGCACTTTGTCAAGTGTGTATCCTCCAATTTGTGGAGAGACTACTAGAGCCAGGGCCTCCGGGTTATCAACCACCGGGGGGTGGTCATCCCTTGTCCAAGTGATTGGCTTTTCTGACCAATTAAGCCACCTGGGCCAAGCTGGCTCTGCAGTCACAGCCATAGCGGCTCTTCGTTGCAGCTTCCTATCCCTCCTGCAACTGCTGGTAGTGAAAACGTGATATGCTGCACGATCATGGAGTTGTTTCGGGTTTGCTTGGAATCCAGCAAGCCCTGGCTGATTTTGTTGTGCTCCTCCTCCGGGTCCTTGGTGTTGAGGCATTGCGCCGGCTTCTTGGTAGCCAGGATTTTGGTTTTTACCGTTCTGGCCGGCTCCCCCACCTGACCCGGGAGTTCCTTGGTTCCCACGCCTTGCGAATTCTTTCAAGAAATTGCAATCTTCCCAGGTGTGGTTGGCTGGGCGACCGGGTTTACTATGGGTCGGGCAAGGACTCTTCATAGCTGCTTCAAAGCTGTTTGGGAGAAAATTTCCTTCCGGCTTGCGGTAGTTGTTGCCCCCTGCTTACGTCTTTGGGAGCCGACATTTGTGTTGGCTACCAAGTCAGAAGTGGTCTGATCAAGTCGCCGCTTGGTTTGCTGACTCTGATTCTGGGATGTTTTGCCGCCATTTTTATTCGTGCCTGCTTTATCCTGTTGAGGTTCAGTATCCTTGGTTTTTTCAGACTCTGCATATTTGATGACCGCGTTCATGAGCTCTCCTATATCCTTAACCGTCCTCTTAAGTTTGCCCAATTTGTGCACTAGGGGCTCGAACTTGCAGTTCCTTTCCAAGATGATGACGGCTGTTTGGGCAGTGATGGTGTCCGAAGAGTGGATTATTTCTGCAACTCGTCGTTCCCAGATCAGGGTCGACTCTCCTTCCTTCTGGACACAATGGTCCAAGTCGACAATTGTGGTAGCTCACCGACAGGTGCCTTGGAAGTTCTGGATAAACTTTTCCTTGAGATCCGTCCAGGAGGTGACGGATTTCTCTGGGAGATTTTTGAACCACGAGCGAGCCGACCCTTCCAACATCATTGTGAGGTAACGGGTGCAGACTCCTTCGCTGGCTTGTAATATTTCCATGGCTAGGTCGTAACTTTCGATCCAAGTCGCCGGGTCCATATCAGTAGTGTAGTTTTCCCTCTTACGTGGTCCTTTGAAATCTGGTGGCAGGCGTGTATTTCGTAGAGCCAGCACCAGGCATCGGTTGCCCACGGATCTGCTGATGGACTCGGTGTCTTGATCTTGGGGTGGAGTTTGGAACATCTGCTCTACCCGACGTTCGGGATAGAAGCCGGATGGTATGTCTTTGATCCTTATCGCCCCCTGCGGGTCCTGCGGTGGTGCAGCTCTGCGCTGGCGATGGCTGCTCGAGCCGGCCGGAGCCGGTGAATCTGCTTGCCGGCTCATACTTTGATATGGGGTTTCATGTAAGTATTGGAATCCCTGTGAGTACTGGGCTTGCTGTGTGATTGCGGTTTTGAGAAGATCGATTGCCCCTCGAGTGGCCTGGTCCACCGGAGTGTCTCCGTGCACAGGCACGCCGACGAGGTACCGTGTCGCTGCCACCACGTTTTCCATGGGGTTATTGAAATGATCTGGAGGTGTATGGAACCGTTCCTGCCGTGGTGAGGGGGCGTGTTGCCTTGGTGGTGTGTATCCTGGAGGAGTCGACTGATGCGTGTTCTGGAACAGTCTCCGTGCCTGGAGATAAGCAGGGATCCGGCTCGCGGGTCCTGCGAGGCGTGCGTTGGCGAGACTTAGTTTCTGGGCTTCTATCAACTCCGACTCGTGTCGCAAGCGCCTAGCTTCTTGGGCGAGTTGGGTTTCTCTTTCCACCATTTGTGCATTCTGGGAGTTAATTTCCCTCCGTATGCTCATTACCTGGGCCTTGAGTCCGTTGACCCTGGTTCTCCAAGCCTCCTGGTTTTCCGTGGTTATTGGTGCGGCTAAGGCTTCGTCCAGGGCGTTTCAGGTATCAGTGAGGGCTTCAGCTCCCGTGAGAACTTCTGGCTGTTCCCTATCTGGATTAGGGGCTGTGTTGTGAGCCGTCTCTGTGTTCCGATTCTGCGCCACGCCCTGAGCCGGCTGACTTCCCTGTCATTCGGTTCCTGACATGAACACTGTCACACAGTATGGAGGCTCATACTACGGGAAGTCGGGGTTGTATTCTGCTATTCCCAGACCGAGTCTGTAGCTCCCGGCGGATCAGATGGAGCCGGTATCTGAGAAGCTTGTTTCACTGGGATGTGAGTCAGCGTCAGATTTTTCTTCTGAGACGTTGGGCATCAGGGACTCAACGGAGCACACCGACTCTGGAGATCCAGCGATGAACCCGACAAAAGTGTGCCTTGAGCCGGCATACCGCCGACTTGAGATTTCCAGGGGGACTTCAGGATCCGGCTCTGGCTCAGATCCTTCTGTCTTCCCAATGAAGATATGGATAGACCCAATCGGGACCTGATAACCGGATTTGACAGAATCAACGTCAGGGCCCCAAGTCGAGTCATCGATGCAGAGCTTTCCACGTCGGCTCCTGGTGATTCGCCCAGCCACGAATCCTTCCATACCTTGCCGAGATCCCTCTAGAATCTCAACACCTGGGAGCGCAGGCCCCATGGTGGGGGACAACTGTCGTGGGAAAGTCATGGCAGATGTCCGTAGAGTCGGACTTATCATGGGGCCTTTGCTGCGAGGAAAATTCGAGGAGAGAGTCGACATAGACACGGGACTCGGCGATTTACCCAGGTTCGGCCCCGTCGATACGGTAAATACCTACTCCTGCTTCTTTACTATTGTGGGATCGACTCCTTAATAGGAAGAGCCGATCGTATCGATTACAGTGATGATCTCTCGCAACCTTAGTCTCGTGGAGATCTCGGTTATAGCGCGAGTTGTCTAGTCCTGGCTTGAGGTAAGTTCTTTCTCTGGCTCTCGTGGACCTCGGCTTATAAAGATGTCGGGTCCCGGGTTTCCGAGAGTCCGACTCCTACACGATATGGAGTTCTATTCTACTTTACAAGTTTACTACGTGCTATACAAGGTAAGTCGAATTCCTTCGAGGGCTTCAATATTTAAGCTTGGCACGTCAGGCTCCTGGCCGGGTCTTCTTTCTGGGCCTTCATATAGAAGTCGGCCCAGAGGTTTCTAATGCCGGGTCTATGGGCCTGATCCATCCCCCCGACAGGTTTCGCGTCACGGCAAATAAATAGGCGAAGGGGGCAGCCAGGGGGGCCACCTGGAGTCCAGGCGCCCCCTGGCACGGCCAAGCCCTAGGCAGCGCCAGGTGGCCGTCTGGGTCCCTGGTGGTGGCCCTCTGGCCCCACTTTGGTGATTCCGGAAGGTTCTGTAGCGCTGATTTTTTATCCGATTTTCCCAAAAATTTTGCGCATTTTTAATATCGGGGAAACCTGAAATAGAAAAATAGCAGAAAACAAGAACTGGCACTGTGGTGCACTGAGTTAATAAGTTAGTCCAAATATGATCGAAAGTGTATGCAAGTGTATCTAGTTCATAGCAATATCACACAAAATATGCATGGAGCAAGCAGAAATTATAGATACGTTTGGGACGTATCAACACCCCCAACCTTAATTCCTTCTCGTCCTCGAGTAGGTAAATGATAACAAGCATAATTTCTGTGGTGAAATTCTAGCAACCATATAAGGAATTTGAAAGTAAAGCAATCAATGAGTGTGATTCAATTAAAGTCATAACATGCAAGAGTCTATATTAGCATTGAAATAAGCAACGAAAGAACATTAGGAGCAAGATCTCTCGCTGTCGGTGACTCGAATGTCTCCAAATGGTGTTTGCGTGCAAGAAAGGGGATAAGGGAATACGAGAAATAAGTATATTTGTTGAGAACTCAATCTACTAAAGTTTCACACTAGGTCTTCTTTGGAATCTTATCTTGACTCGTCCCCAGACCACTAGCCAGGTACAACTCAATTTGATCCACTCCTTTTCGATATTTTGAGCACTCATGCAATGGATGAGCGTAAGCACGAGAGTTGAAACTGAGGATGGCAAAGAGAGAAGTATGGTGGAGGAGGAAGACAAAAAGGTGAGAGGGGCTCACATCAATGAGGACAATCATAGGAGAGAGAGGGCCAAATGATAGATATGATGTGAGGACTAGGGATTGCCATGCAATGGATGCTGTCGTCGATATGTGACGGAAGATTACATATGAGCTAAGAAAAGATCTCTAATGGAATTAGTGGGGGTGCATCCAACTTGCTCGCTCATAAATACTTAGAGCTCGTTTGAAGAGGCTCATCCTTGGAATATGCAAGCCAAGTTCTATAGTGTGAAGGACCCCACATAGCGATATGCATATATGATCATCTCTATGGAGTACAAGGATAAGAGGGAGTACGAGTGTGGATCTTTCAAAAGGATAGTAGTGTTGCCCCTTTCTCTCTTTTTATTTCTTTTTCTCTTTTTTCTCTTTTTTTTGTTTTTCTTTTGGTGGCCTCAATGGCTCTTTCTATTTTACTCTCATTTTTCCTCTTTGGGATCTTTTATTTTGTCCACTTTGGGATCTTTTCCTCACTTAAGGGCAACACTCTATTTTACAAGAGGGTATAGAAGATCTTCACACTTTACAAGGTACTCAATATAAAAAAGATGTAGCTATCATGATGTATGCAAATGTATGCCTCTGCCAGTGTAGCAGGAACATGTATGACATGAAGATCAAGTCATGAAGAGGTGGATGTTGCATGGCAATATATCTCGGAAAGGCTATGGAAATGCCTTGATAGGTAGGTATGGTGGTTGTTTTGAGGAAAGATATAAGGAGGTTTTTGATGACATAGCATACCCTGCCAAGGGTTTGGATGCACCGGCGAAGGTGGATGCCAACTCTCGGAGTGAGAAGAGGGAAATGCATGGTACGGAAGAGGCTAGCAAATATGAGGAGGTGGAAGTGTCAACTTTCAATACTTACATTAGTCCGAAGGACTCATGCACTTATTATCAGTAACTCTCAATGTAATAAGGAGGTTCACAAAGAGACAAGTACCCGAGGAGGAGTGTATGGGAGTTTTGTTATCCTTGCGGATCCTCCACTCATGGTACGTGAGTGTACTCTAATATCCGATCCCTCCAAAGATTAGTGATCCATCTCGTAGCTAGAGTTCTCAACTAGTTTTGTAGGTTTTGACACCTATCACTAATAGGCTAGAGATCTTGGCATCAAAAGTTCAAACATTACTCACAACATTACCTCAAAACTATTGCAAGTTAATACTACAATTAAATAGCGACCTCAATTACCTACTTTCAAGACAAGACACAACTCAGTGCAACAACCAACTCTCTTAACAAGATAAACATGAAAATTAAAGAGAGTTCCAGCAACAAACTAAACAAAAGCTAAAGCTCTTGCAAAATAAAAAAACTAAAACTAAAACTAAACATGGCAGTCGCTACGAAAAGATAAAGAACACACAACCGAGAAAGTTAGGCATGAAAATCCTATGATGTGTTCTAGATTGGAGTGGAGCATGTTTCTCTCCCACACAAAGTAAGATGGGGTCTAACTTGTTATGAACAACAAGAAAAACTAAACAAAACAAAAAAATTAAACCTAAGAGCGAGAGCTCCAAGCATAGCACATAACACATGAAGTGATAAAAATATAGTGAGACGAAGGACGAACTGATGATTGTTTATGGAGAAGGGGATGCACGGGGGCATCCCCAAGCTTAGACGCTTGAGTCTCCTCGAGTATTTATTGGGGATGCATGGGGGCATCCCCAATCTTGAGCGTTTGACACTCCCGGATCTTCTTTCATCATCTTCCCTCGCACACTTGAAAACTCCCTTCATACATAACTCATCATAAGCTGATTAGAGAGGTTAGTACTCTTAATAAAATATTTTTTCCCACTGGAAATAAATATATTCTTGAAGAGCTAATGTTTGTCAAGATTTCTTAAAAGTTTTTGCAAAGAAAAAGCAAGATTAAGGTTTGAAAAAGTAAGGAAAGCCAAACGTGGCAGAATCTATGAAAAACAGAACAACAGGTAGTAAATAATTTTTTGGGTACTTCTGCAACTCAAATAATAAAACTCAGAACATAGGAAAGTTTCACAATTGTATATAGCATGCTGTGTAAAAAATTCAGCTCAAAAATATGAACTGGTTATTTGTTTTGATTTTTCCGTCAAGTAGAGCGAATCAGTTTTCTCGACAAAATGTCACAACTTTTGCTTCCCTTATCATAAGAGGCTAAACTTGGCACAAAGCTTGAAAATAAAGATACAATGATGTTTCTACAGTATTAATAATCATCAAGACCACTAAAAACAGAAGTAAAAACATCTTGAGTTGCCTCCCAACAAGCGCTTTCTTTTACGCCTTTAAGCTAGGAAAGATGATTGTAGAAGATGCTCTCACAAGAATAAGAATTCTGAATCAAAAGGGAGCATCATGAAGCAAATATGATACACATTTAAGACTAACCCAGTTCCTATGCATAGGCATCTTATAATAAAATAAATCAAAGAAGCACAAAGCAATAAGAATAGGAAGGGGGAGCAAGAAAAACTTCAAAACTTTCATCAAAAAGAGAGGTGTTTTTGTAACATGAAAGTTTCTACAACAAAACTTCACTCTCTCAAAATAATTTTTAGTAGCATCATGAACAACATCAAGAATGTAACTATCACATAAATCATGTTGTTCATGACCTACAAGCGCATGTGTATTATTTTCAACACACTCTTCGAGATCATAAGAAAAATGCAACCCATTACTATGATCCTTAATAAGAGCAAAATTCTATGGAATATGAGTTGGAGATTTCAAAAGGATAATAGGGCAATCAAGTATAGGTGCGATATCAACTATTTCATTCATAACATGAGTAACTATAGCAAGTTCATCTCCATAAGCATCATTCATAATGGCATCATGGCCACAAGTATAGAAGGCATCAACTTCATCAAAAAGGGATATTTCAAAAGAATCCATAGGATCATAACACTCAAATAAGGTAAGAGTCCAAGAGTTACTCCCATTAGAAGGTAGACATGGATGGATCCATTCTTCCTCCTCTTGTTCGTCACTCCCCTTCTCTTTTTTCATCCAAGGGGCTTTCAAGTTCAACAATTTTTTCTTCCATAGAGTCCTGCAAAACATTAGTCTCTTCCTTTGGGGGAGAGATTCTCTCAAGATGATCAGTAATATAATAATTTGCATCGTAATTTTCCAAACAATAGTTAAGTATAGCAAGACTCTCAGATTTGTAAGGGGCATCATAAATATTTTGAAGAAGAGAAGTAATTTCAGAGGTACCCTTATAAGTAACAAATTTTTCTATTTGCTCCACATCATAAAAATCATAATTTCTCTTAGCATAAGAAGCTAAGGTTTCATCATCATTGTACTCACATTGGAAATCAAGGTATTTATGCCTCATAAAGAAACAAGATTCATCCCTCCAGAAAGATATATTATATATTGAGCACAAGTTTCTAGCATACTCATACAACTGATGTATTTGTTTCCATTAGTGTATCCCCTTTTGAGACAAGCGGTGTTCCTTGTACCATTCTTGTTGATCCTCAGTGAATCCTCCATGCTAATAAGATCTAGTTTCAAAGAAGTTAGACATTGATTGGCAAGTAAGGAACTAGACATACTATATTTATTTATTTTGGATTTTTGATAAAGGACACAAAGATAAAAACTGAAAAGTAAACTAACAAGACTAAAAAGCAAAGGTAAAAGATAGTGTGCAACTCCCCTATCTTAGCACTCGGAGTCCCCGGCAACGGCGCTAGAAATTTTCTTGATGTGCGAGATGATGATGATGGTTTCTCGCCCTTCGTTGGTTACCCCAAGTGGAAGGTGAGATGTAGGATAGCAGCAAATTTCCCTTGGTAAAGATGCCAAGGTTGAGTATCAATCCAGTAGGACTCCGATAGTGATAAGTAGGAAGCGAGCAACACGCCGTTTGAGATATTGCTCTCTTAACCTGGACCTGCACACAGAAACAAATAACTTTGCTCCCAACGAATTTCAGTGACGTTGTCAATCTCTCCGGTCTTGTTGTTTACAAAGGATTAAACACAAGGGATAATGATAATGGTGATAGCATCTAGAAAGTAAAAGCGGAAAAGTAAATAAGCACGTAAACAATTATGAGAATACGGACTGGGGTCCCGTGATGTTCACTAGTGATGTCTCTCTCACAAAAGACGATAAAACTGCTATGTGAGATAAACAAATTACAGATGGGCAATTGACTGGATTATAAACGCACCGCAATGCTAACTATGCTACAAAAGAAAGGAAGAGGCTCAAATGCATGGGAAATACGCCAAAATAAGTAGACTGAAATCCAACTTCATCTACTACTAATCATCCACCTTGAGATATCTATCCAGAACATCTCACTGGTATTAAGTTGCGAGCCCCACCCAAATTGTAAACCCAAAGCAACAGACAACTGCATTAAAAGGAACTTTGCGTAAAGTAAACAATGCTTGCAACTGTGGTTACAAGCACCGTTGTTTTCCCCCTTGTGGCAACAACACATGCCCTAGACTCATGTTTCTGTCACTCAAGCGTGTCATAAGGGGGCATGAACCCACAATCGAGGATAACGTTCCCTCTTCGAGTTACTACCTACTACTTGGCCAAAGAAATAAAAAACAATGGAGCACATGCAAGAATTACTTAGGAACAAAAATATAAAAGATAAGAACCAAATATATTACTCTATCAGAATCTGAACATAATCTCATAATCCATCAGTTCCCATCAAACTCAGCATAGCAACAGTAGAAAGATTACATATGTGCCTCGATCATGTAGGGTAACTCACGAGGACTAAAGCATGAATAAAAAAGAGGGGAGGAGAACATCACATAGCTACTGATCACGGACCCATGGTCCAAAGGAAACTACTCACGACACATCCGGGAAGCGTCCATGGTGGAGGGGAATCTCCCGGAGGTCGATCCTCCCTCCGAAAGGGTGTTGGGAAGGGGTTTGCTGGTGCTCCCGATCTTTGAAGCGCTGCGGCGGCGGAACAGAGGTGAGATTGCGAAAAAGGGTTATGTATTTAGAAGTTTCACGTCATGGGAGATATATAGGCGAAGGGTGGCAGCCAGGGGGGCCACCAGGGGTCCAGGCGCCCCCATGACGCGGCCAAGCCCTACGCCGCGCCTGCTAGGCGACTGGGGCCCTGGTGGGTCCCACCTGGTCCCCCTTTGGGACTCCGTAAGGTTCCTTCACGCTGATTTTTTATCTGATTTTCCTGAATTTTTGGAGCACTTTTAATATGGGGGAAAACTGAAATAGAAAAATAGTAGAAAACAGAAACTGACACTGGGGTGCACTGAGTTAATAGGTTATTCAAAATATGATCAAAAGTCTATCTAGATCATAGCAATATCACACAAAACATGCATGGAGCAAGAAGAAATTATCGTTACGTTTGGGACGTATCAACATCCCCAATCTTAATTCCTGTTCGGCCTCGAGTAGGTAAATGATAAGAAGCATAATTTCTGTGGTGACATGCTAGCAACCATATAAGAAATTTGAAAAGTAAAGCAATCAAGGTATGTGATTCAATTCAAGTCATAATATGCAAGAGTCTATATTAGCATTGAACCAAGTAACAAAAGAACATTAGGTGCAAGAGCTCTCGCTGTCTGTGACTCGAATGTCTCCAAATGGTGTTTGCGTGCAAGAAGAGGGATATGGCATACGAGAAAAAAATATTTTTGTGTTGAGAACTCAATCTACTAAAGTTCCACACTTGGTCTTCTTTGGAATCTTATCTTGAATCATCCCTAGACCACTAGCCAGGTACAAGTCAATTTGATCCAATCCTTTTCGATATTTTGAGCACTCATGCAATGGATGAGCGTAAGCACGAGTGTTGACACTTAGGATGGCAAAGAGAGAAATATGGTGGAGGAGGAAGACAAAAAGGTGAGAAAGGCTCACATCAATGAGGACAATCATAGGCTAGCATGTAAGGACAATCAATGAGGCCAAATGATAGATATGATGTGAGGAGTAGGGATTGCCATGCAACGGATGCACATCTGAGCTAAAAAGCTCTCCAATGGAACTAGTGGGGGTGCATCTAACTTGCTTGCTCATGAAGACCTAGAGCTCTTTTGAGGAGGCTCATCCTTGGAATATGCAAGCCAAGTTCTATAGTTTGAAGGTCCCCACATAGCTATATGCATGAATGATCATCTCTACGGAGTACAAGGATAATAGGGAGTACTTGTGTGGATTTTTCAAAAGGATAGTAGTGTTGCCCCTTTCTCTCTTTTTATTTTATTTTTTTCTATTTTTTCTATTTTTTTCTATTTTTTTGGTGGCCTCAATGGCTCTTTCTATTTAACTCTCATTTGTCCTCTTTGGGATTTTTTATTTTTTCCACTTTGGGATCTTTTCCTCACTTAAGTACAATACTCTAATTTACAAGAGGGTATAGAAGATCTTTCACACTTTACAAGGTACTCAAATCATAAATAAGATGTTGCTATCATGATTTATGCAATGTATGCCACTGTCAGTGTAACAGGAACATGTATGACATGAAGATAAAGTCATGAAGAGGTGGATGTTGCATGGCAATATATCTCGGAAAGGCTATGGAAATGCCTTGATAGGTAGGTATGGTGGCTGTTTTGAGGAAATATATAAGGAGGTTTATGATGACAGAGCGTATCATGCCAAGGGTTTGGATGTACCGGCGAAGGTGGACGCCAACTCTCGGAGTGAGAATAAGGTAATGCACGGCAGAGGAGAGGCTAGCAAATATGAGGTGGAAGTGTCAACTTTTAATACTTACATTAGTCCGAAGAACTCATGCACTTATTATCGGTAACTCTCAATCTAATAAGGAGGTTCACAAAGAGAAAATTACCCCGAGGAGGAGTGTATGGGGGTTTGTTTATCCTCGCGCATCCTCGACTCAAGGTACGTGAGTGCACTCTAATATTTGATCCCTCCAAAGATTAGCGATCCATCTAGTAGCTAGAGTTCTCAACTAGTTTTTGTATGTTTTGAAAATAAACACGAATTGCCCAAAATATGACACCTATCGATAATAGTCTACAACTCTTGACACCAAAACTTAAACATTACTCCCATCAATACCTCAAAACTATTGCAAATTACTACTAAAATTAAATAGCAACCTCAATTACCTACTTTCAAGACAAGACACAACTCAGTGCAACAACCAACTCTCTTAACAAGATAAACATGAAAACTAAAGAGAGTTCCAGAAACAAACTAAAGAAAAGCCAAGGCGCGCTCTTGCTAAAGACAAACTAAAACTAAAACTAAATATGGCAGTAGCTAAGAAAAGATAAAGAACACACAACAGCAAAAAGATAAGCATGCAAAATCCTATGATGTGTTCTAGATTGGAGTGGAACGTGGTTCTCTCCCATAAAAAGTAAGATGGGGTCTAACTTTTTATGAACAACAAGCAAAGCTAAAGAAAACTAAAAATAAAACCTAAGAGCGAGACGCTCCAAGCATAGCACATAACGCATGAAGTGATAAAAATATAATGAGACGAAGGACGAACTGATGATTGTTGATGGAGAAGGGGATGCACGGGGGCATCCCCAAGCTTAGACGCTTCAGTCTCCTTGAATATTTATTGGGGATGCATGGGGGCATCTGTCGTCGATATGTGACGTCAGATGCCATGGGATGGTTAAAGTGAGGGGAAGACGCGAGGGAGAGGATGTCGATGGTGCCGGAATCGGGTTGGGTACAAGCACGGTAGAGGACACCACGATGTACCCAGGTTCGGGGATCTCCGGAGAGATAACACCCCTACTCCTGCTTGTCTCTTATATATCAATGCTCTTGCTACAATAACTGCTTCTCTATCTTCTCAGGGGAAGGTGAGTGCCGCCTCCGTGGGAGAAGCTCTCTCCTGCTTCCCTGAGGAGTTACTACTAGCAGTCAATGAACTGAGGGGACAATGAGTGAATGGTGCTATTGAGCGGATCGTGCCCCACGCAGGAGGGGTACCCGGGCTCTTATAGTATGAGCCCGGGGTACATCGGTAACTTCACTGCCGATTGGGCCCAGCTGTGATCCTCTAATCGGCCTGGGCCCACCGACTGCTCCTCTCCAGGCGATCCGGATCCTACGAGCGGCGGCCCATGCTGTAGACCCATAGGGAATGGGGATGAACAGTGGAGCTAGGAGGTGCGGTCTTGTCGCCCTGTCCGCGGAATCGGCGGAGAGGTCAACACCGTATCTCCACCAGATCTTCGACATGACTTGGCCTTCCTGCAACCCAGATATCTCGGGATAGTGCATTTATGACCTCGTAATCATACCCCCGACTGGCGTCGTGGTAAACTTCCTCCAAGGGTAGTAGGTTATTCCGATTGCGCCTGGGCCGACTGGTGGTCCTTGGCAAGGTCGATTGCTCTGGGCAATCAGCCTTCCAGGTGCCTGCCTCGGCCCAGCTGCGGATCAATCGGATGATCGTATTTGTGAAGGAGTGGATCGATTGCGCCTGGGCCGACTGCCGGCATTTGATACGGCTGATTGCCTCGGAGCAATCGGCCGTACATCTTCCCAGCTCGGCCCAGCTGCGGCCCAATCGGTCCCTCCTTTTCTTGAAAGATTTCTTCCGCTTGGGTTAGCCTACCCGGGTACCAATCCCCAACAGTAGCCCCTAAAGCTGTAAAGGTCCCACGGTCATTTGACCGCGGGGCCTTTGCAGTTTTTAATCTTTCCTCGATATCTTCCGACTGCTATGGCCTTATCGGGTGCGTCATTCCGAGTTCGTCGACCGACTCGGAGATCACACTCGGCTGGCCGAAACTTTGTCCGATTAGATTTGGGTCGCCCCCAATTCGTGTCTTCACTTTTTTGAGAATGAAATCTTTCGCCGATTACATTCCAACGGTTACCTCCGATTCTTCCGGGATACGGTCAATGAGCCAGGACCCACGACCCACGCACGACTTGACGTAACTGCAGGTCTCGACCCCCACGTCGCACGCCTCGCCTCCCGCGCCAGGATTCTTTGCGCTGGTCTGCCGGTTGGCCTTCCTATGTGCTAGGCCACACCAAGCCACACAGCCGCAAACACATCCCACTCCCCTCCCCCGCCGCCCATATAAGCCACAGGGGAGGGCCCTTTGCCTCTTCCTTCTCCCAGACGCCATCTTCCTGCTCCAGTTCTTGCTCTTCCGCGCCATTGCCACTCCGCTCGAAGCTCCCTGCTGCTCCTGCGACTTGGCCTCTGCGCCTTGGATCTGCTCCGGCCACAGACCCGTGCGCTCCGCCGCCTCCGCGGTAACTCCTCACCACTTCTCTTGCACTCCTCGTCCCTCTTCTTCTCTCCACCCACGAACGCCATGGCGCCACGGCGAGATGTTTCTCAGGCGAGCCGCGGATGCTGGAAAGGCTCGACAGCAACCGCCGGCGCCGTCCAGTCTCTGATTCGCGCCCGGAAGATGCCCGCGGAGATCGAATGGCATATTCCCGGTGCTGAGGTCGTGCCCAACGCGCGTGCTGGCGAGAGGGTTGTATTCCTTGCTCACTTTGAGCGTGGATTCGGCCTTCCCGCCAGCACCTTCTTCCGCGGGTTCCTCGACTTCCACCGACTGCAACCACACCATCTTGCGGCCAACTTCATCATGATTCTTTCCGGCTTCGTGACACTCTGCGAAGGGTATCTCGGCTGCCGCCCAAGCATTGCTCTTTGGAAGCGATTTTTCAACCTCCAAGCTCACAACGCTCGGACGGGAGTTGTGGTGCCATCTACCACTGAAGGCGGCGAACCGTAATACCCGACTGATATGACCGACTGCGGAAGTTTCATTGTCGCAGCCGGCAAGCCGAGGTACAAGAGTCCCGAGATCGTCCAATCATGCAAGAATTGGCAGACCTCATTTTTCTACGTCAAGTCACCCGACCAGGGTCCCGATCTCCTGAATCTGCCCGAGTTCTCCCTCGCTCGGCCGACTGAAAAACACCAGTGGTCGCTGAAGTATGGCGTCGGAGATTGCGATGTCGACGCCCAGGTCGCCAGGATCGCCTAGATTGAGCAAGAAGGACTTCTCCCGACTGACCTGGTAGCCGCTTGGCTTCAAGCCCGAGTGCTCCCCCTTCAGCGCCGAGTGCACCGCATCTGTGATATGTCGGGCCCCCGAGACCCCACTCGGCTCTGCACGTGGCGGGTGAAGAAGGAAGACCTCTGTGCCAGAGTGAGGGCTATTACATCTAGCCCTTTGCCTGACCCCTTCCGCTTTGGGCTTGACTGCCTCACTAGCCAGCAAAAACCGCCTGTGGTATGCTCCGATTGCTTTCTTCTTCCGATTGCTTTTTTCTTCTTAGCCTCTCTGATTACTTTTATCTTCTTTCCCAGCATTTTATTCAGTCCAACTTGATGGAAGACGGCCAGGTGGCCGGCGTGTATGCCCCCGACCGCGCAGAGGACGACCCCGCCGACTTCGAGTACAACGGCGAGGTTCCTACCACCGAGTCCGGTGACAATGATGATGATGAGGACGAGTCTTCCGGAGAATCCTCCGATTCTACAGATGCAGACGACGCTGATGCTGAGGCCGCCGACCCCCAGAGGATCGACACTCGACTGACAGCTCAAGGGGGTACGCTTGACCCTTCCCTTGAGTGATGACGATAGTGTCTCAAAGGCCGATGGTTCTGATGCAGCTCCTCGTACCAAACCTCCAAAGGCGCCGGTAAAGCGCACCTCGGCAACCAGCTCCTCCGCTGGTGCTGCTCCCAAGAAGGCCGCTAAGGTAGCGTCGACAACCACCAAGGGCAAACAACCCCAGGTGACGACCACTCGAAGGCCGACTTCCCAGGCGCCGCTGGATGTCGCCCCGCTGAGATGCCAGATGCCCTCTGGCGCACCAAGAACAGTCGGGTATGCTTTTATCTTCATGCCTTGCACTTTACTGTGCTTCCTTATACTGATTCACCTCCTCTTTCTTCTTTCAGGGAACCGATTGGGCTTGATGACGTCGACGCCAACATTCCAGTCCGTGCTAGCGTCGTCATCTCGCCTGCTGCATCTGCCGCCGCCATCCACAAACGGCCAGCTACTTCTCATCGCTCCTCTAAGGATGCTGAGCGCACTGCCAAGAAGGCCCGCCTTGAGATGACTAAGAAGACTTTTTCCTCTTCCTTTGCTTCCAAGACTTCCAAGAGTGCAGCTGATCGGGGAGCTACTGGTAGCAGAGGAACACAATCGGTCGACCCGATTGCCCCATCTCCGCCACGCCGCTCCGACCCGACTTCAACTGCCGTGACTACTGCTACTCCGATTGCCACATCCGAACCATCGACAGTAAAGACTCCGTCGCCAATCGTGGTGTCCGCTCCGCCGATTGTAACGACTGTGCCACCGGTTGTACTGTCCGCGCCGTCGACGGTGACGACCCTGCCGCCAGTTGTCGTTATCACCTCCGCTTCAGTTCGTCCGGTTGCGCCGCCACCACAACCGGGTGCCTCCGGCCCTCAGGTGACGTCAATGCCACTAGCCTTCACCACTGCTGCCTCCGCCGTTGCTCAAACTTTGGTGCCAGCGCCGACCTCCTATGCGTCGGAAGTTCTGATGCGCTCGGTGGACCAGTTCCGGGCCGAATATTCTCGCGCCCGTCACGTCGGCACCGAGCCTGACGTTTCACACCACCCTCAAGACCCTCTGACGACCACTCTCAGTTGGGTAAATGAATTTGCTGACGCCCTTGCTCGGGACCTCCAACAGCTCAACCGTCATCACATGGTAAACTCTTGACTTTCCTTTTATGTCTTTCCATTACTTGGGAAGCTTTTCTTCCGGTGGGTGCGCGCCAGCGCACCCACTAGGTGTAGTCCCCGAGATACGGGCCGGTTGCTTGCAATTGGTTCGGATCTTTTATACTCTTTGCATTATCTCTTGCCTTCCTTCAATCGGGAGACTTTTCTTCCGGTGGGTGCGCGCAAGCGCACCCACTGGGTGTAGTCCCCGAGATTCGGGCCGGTTGCTTGCAATCGGTTCGGATCTTCTTTTGACTGTCGTACCTCTAAACTCCCTCTTGCTATTCCTCGCAGGCTGTTATGGAAGAAAGGCGCGAGGTCTTCAAAAAGCTCCTTGATGCTTACACCGCCAGCCTCCGAACTCTCGCCCAGGCCCAGCTGGAGGTCAATAATCAATTGGCCGAGATCCATAAACAGAAAAGTAACTTCTATAACATTTCTGTTTTCTCTCCGATTGACAGTCACTCTTGTACTCATATTTTCATGTTCTCTTCTAGCTTCTGTTACCATGGTAGATAACCTTCAGGGCCGAATTGCTGAATTGACTGCAGAACTCAACCATCATGGCCCAGCACTCGCCAAAGCCAAGGAAGAAATGACCCGACTGCAGGGGGTAGAAACTGATCTAACTCGGACTATCCAAAGCCTTCGTTCTGAGATGGCTTCCCTTGAAAGAAAACATCTGGCCGACCTGGCTGCCCTGACGGCTACTGGTGATGGTCTCGTTGCCGAGCGAGATGCTGCCGTCGCTTCCCGAGAAGCCTTGCAAGCTGAGAGGGACGAAGCAGTTGCTGCGCGGGATTCCATTAGACGGGATCGCGACGAACATGTCGCCAAGTACGAGGAGCTGGAGAAACGCAGCTACGAAGAGACCACCCGATTGCGCCGCCGAGCCAAAGGCTTCTGTGACACAATGACCGAGATGGACGTCCTACTTAGCGGTAAGTGTTTCCTGCACCCGAGTGCACTTTTCCGATTGCTTTCCTCTTTTATCTTGTTGCTCATACTTTCTTTCGTTACACAGAGGCTTGGCCTGAATCTGAAGCAGCCGCCTACGCGGCCGTAGCTAAGTCCCGAGAATAAACTGTTGCTGCCGGAGGAACCTGTCAACTTGAAGACAACGTCTGGACTCGGCACGAATATCTGATTGGCACAGAAGCCCGCATCCCTGTTATCAAGGGAATTGCATTGTCATTCAAGCTCGGTATCCTGAAAATTGCTGAATCACTTTGGTCACCGACTGAGCTTAAGGTCGGACTCCAAAAAATGAAAAACGCCGCTGGCTCCTCCGCCGGCACCCGCGAGCCTGGAACACAAGACGAAGAGGATTCTGACAAGGGGGAGGCTCCGAATGCTACCACTGAGCAGACTCGGACTCTCCTTAAGGCCATCCCACGTCGGATCGACGTTCTGCTGAACTCTGCAGGTCGGAATGGCGCAGAGACTGCTCTCCAGACTGTGCTGAGCTGGTATCCTCAGGTGAAGCTTTCCCAACTCTATAGCCTCAGAGAAAACGCTGCCGACCTGCTTGAAAAGACCTACACCGAAGTAAATCGGCTAGCCAGCACTATGGTGAACTGGTTCTCTCCGTACGAGTACACTCCGTATCTCAACGAGGGAGGGAATCCGCTCGCTGCACCTTCAATCTCTGGCCTGGCCGAGGAGCTTTCAGACAGCGGCTCATCCCATTCATCTCCGAGATCTAAGCGGACTGGCGCCACATCTTCTGAAGCGCAATCGGAGCCAGATGCCGCGCATGCTGATCCGACTGCCCCGACCTCTAGCTCCGTGCCTCCGACTGTTCCGACTTCCTGAGCCATGCCCCCAACTATGTTGCTTGCTGTAGTTTGCCGACACTGGATCGACCTTATCTCATTTTATTTTTTCGACTATTTGCTTGTAAGACATAATTTTAATTTTGTCGATACCCACTGGGTGTGACTTTGATATAATGAACTTATTCGGCCTTGGGCCTGCTATCTCTGATGCAATCCAATTGCTTAGTTCTGGCTTTTACTTGTGCGATCGACTTTGCGTCTTTGTCGGTTTCCTTTATCGGTCTGGACTTGGGGATGTCTACCGTGTCTGCCTTGCTGCCGTCCTACGGTCTGCAATCGGCTCAACGGTAGATTACCAACCAAGGTTCGATAAGCTTTTTATTTTTTACACGACAAGGTTTAATGCAAAGGATTCTGCGACAGTGGGAGCCGATTGCTCGCTACCGGGCTCGATGCCTTGGTTTGCGGCGCAATCGGTAACTTTGTCTTATCGAATATACCGTTGGTGGCGCGTTTCGAATTGTTTCCCGGGAACTTGTACTACCGACTGCCCCAATCGCAACCCTTCTTAATGCCACAAACCTTTTAGTGATTTGCGCTTGAGCTAGGTGCCGAGTTGAGTGCCAGCCCGCATTCCCCGTGCCTCGATGGCTTATTCGCCTGACCTTGCGGTCAGTAAGTCCCCGGGTGCGTTACGCACGTCTCAGGTATGACTGAGCGTTGCCGACTGAGGCTAGCTCTTCGAATGCAATTATACAAAGGTAATCAAATGCTCATTTTCAGAGGCATGATAGCTTTTACTGATTGTTTGCCGAATGGCTTACACAAATTTCTGCCGCTCAACTATAGAACGGACATAACAACTCGGCGTTCCACGGCCGCTCCGTCTCTGCTCCTGACGTGTCTTTGTGCCGAGTGCCCTTGGTGCGGTCGATCAGATAATAGGAGTTGTTCTTGAGCGCTCGGCTGATGACGAATGGCCCTTCCCAGGGTGAGGATAGCTTGTGCTGCCCGTCTGACTTCTGTATTCGGCGTAACACCATATCACCCTCTCGGAAAGCGAGAGGACGGATCTTCTTGCTGTGGTAATGCCGCAACTTCTGCTGATAGACTGCTGACCTGGACAAAGCCAACATGCAAGCTTCTTCTTTGAGGTCGATGCCATCTTCTCGTGCCAATCTGGCTTCTTCTTCGGTATATAGGGCATGCCGAGGTGAATCAAACTCAATGTCGGATGGGATAACTGCTTCTGAGCCGTACACCAGGAAGAAAGGAGTGAATCCAGTCGACCTGTTTGGCGTAGTCCTCAAACTAAACAAGACTGCAGGGAGTTCATCAATCCATGCGCCGGGTGTCCTCTCGAGCGGCTCCACCAATCGGGGTCTGATACCCAAGAGAATGAGACCATTTGCTCTTTCTACTTGACCATTTGATTGCGGATGCGCCACAGATGCCAGATCAAGCCGGATGCCTTGCTGAGATGCATATCGAGCCAGCGCACCCTTTGCAAAATTTGTGCCGTTGTCGGTGATGATGCTGTTAGGCACACCGTATCTGCACACAATGTCGCCCACAAACCGAACCGCAGTCGGACCATCCAGCTTCTTGATCGGTCTGGCTTCAATCCACTTGGTAAACTTGTCCACTGCGACTAGAAGATGTGTCATGCCACTTCGAGCTCTCTTGAATGGTCCAACCATATCTAAACCCCATACTGCAAACGGCCACGCTATTGGGATTGTCTTCAGTGCCGATGCTGGCTGATGAATTCTTGCCTTGAACCACTGACAACCCTTGCAGTACTTCACCAAATTCTCAGCCGCTGCAAGCGCAGTCGGCCAGTAAAAACCATGTCGGAAAGCTTTGCTGGCGACGGCCTTTGCAGATGCATGATGTCCGCATTCACCTTGATGAATGTCTCTGAGCAGATCCAAGCCTCTGTCCTCTTCTACACGTCTCTGAAGGATACCAGTTGCACTCTTGCGCACGAGCTCATTGTTAATTATTGTGTAAGCCCAAGATCGGCGGCTGATTTGCCGTGATTCTGCTTCGTCTTCCGGGAGGACTCCGTCTGCTAGGAAATCTCTGATCGGCTGTGCCCATGATGGCGCGCTGACAACTACCATTACCACTGCATGCTGGGGTGGGTCTTCCTCTTGGATCTCCGTTCCTTGGCCACTGGCCTCCTGGATCTCGGCCTCTTGGACCTCTATCATTTCTACCTCTGCCTCTGAACTGCCGATTGCGGCGCCTGGCACGCATTCGGCAGCCCCTGGTGTCGGCTTCTCGTCTGGAGCTGGAGCTTCTTCATTGCAATCGGCAATTTTTGATATCATTGGTTCTTCATATGCTGTGCTTCCTGGTATTGCCTCTGCTTGCTTCCCTTTGGCTTTGCTCTTCTCATAGCTTTTGGCAGCCCCTGGCTCGCAGTCGGCAGCCCCTAGCTTGCAGTCGGCGGCCCCTGGTGCTGCTGCCGAGACACCTTTGGCGCTGGACTGCTTCTTCAAGGTTACAATTTTTGCCGGTTGAGCTTCTTTTGCCTTCTTCAATGCTTCAAGGTCGGTCTCCGAGATAAAAATGGACTCGGACTCTGGGGATGGTATGATGGATGGTTTCTTGATGTGCTCCAGCGACACGCCTGGTGGGATAGCTTGTCTTGTTGAGCCGAGCTTGGACAACGCATCTGCTGCCTCGTTGTTTGCTCTTGGCACATGATGGAACTCGCAACCTTCAAAGTATCCGCTGATCTGCTGCACCAGGAAGCGATAGCTTGCTATGTTTGCGTCCTTTGCATCCCAGGTGCCTGTGCATTGCTGTACATCCAGGTCGGAGTCACCAAAACACTCAATATTCCGAATACCGATTTCCTTGGCAAGCTTGATACCATGCACAAGGGCTTCGTACTCGGCGACATTGTTTGATGCTGCAAAGTGGATCTGGAGCACATATTGCAATTGATCTCCTCTTGGTGAAGTGAGTACCACACCAGCCCCTAGGCCGCTCTTCATCTTGGAGCCGTCAAAGTGCATTTGACAGAAATCCGACCCTGGGAGCTGCGGCATATACTGAGCTTCGGCCCAGTCCACCAGGAAATCGGCTACTGCTTGTGACTTGATTGCAGTTCTTGGCTCATATTGGATGCCATGACTAGCGACTTCGATTGCCCATTTTGCCACTCTTCCGGTTGCATCTTTGCTTCCCATGATGTCGGACAGTGGAGCCGAGATGATGACAGTGATCAAGTGGGCTTGAAAGTATGGCTTCAATCTCTTGACTGCCATGTACACTCCATAGCACATCTTCTGGTAGTGAGGGTAGTTCTGCTTGGACGCCGAGAGCACTTCGCTGATGTAATACACTGGGCGCTGAATTTGCTGTGCCTTGTCCTTCTCGGGCCGCTCCACCACCATAACTGCGCTGATTACCCGATTGGTTTCCGCAATGTATAACATCATTGGCTTCTTCTCAATCGGGGCAGACAGAATCGGCGCTGTGGAGAGCATTCGCTTGAGCTCTCGGAACGCTTCGCTTGCCTGGGGGGTCCAGGTGAACTTCTCTGTCTTCTTCATCAATTGGTACAAGGGAATTGCTTTTTCACCTAGCCGACTGAGGAATCGGCTGAGTGATGCTAAGCAACCGGTGAACTTCTATACCTGCTTCAGGGTCTTGGGCTGTTCCATGCGCTCTATTGCGGCTATCTTCTCGGGGTTGAATTCGATTCCTCTCTCGGAAACGAGAAATCCCAAGAGCTTGCCAGCTTGGACTCCAAAGATGCACTTCTCCGGGTTGAGCTTGATCTGATAAGTTCTCAAATTGGCGAATGTTTCCCTGAGGTCATCTAACAGCGTGACTCCCTTTTCCGACTTCACCACTAAATCGTCCACGTAAACGTGGAGATTTCTTCCGAGCTGAGAGTGCGTGCATCTCTGAATTGTGCGCTGGTAAGTGGCACCTCCATTCTTCAAACCAAATGGCATGGTGATATAGCAATAAGCCCCGAAAGGGGTTATAAATGCAGTTTTTATCTGGTCTTCCACGGCAAGTTTGATCTCGTGATAGCCAGCAGTGGCATCCAGAAAAGACAAAAGCTCGCAGCCGGCCGTAGAGTCAATGACTTGATCAATACGGGGCAGAGCAAACGGATCTTTCGGGCACGCCTTGTTCAGGCAAGTGTAATCGATACACATGCGCCAGGTCTTATTCTTCTTCATGACGAGAACTGGATTCGCCAGCCACTCGGGGTAAAACACTTCCATGATGAAACCTGCAGCTTGCAGCTTTGCAACCTCTTCACCGATTACCCTTCTCTTGTCTTCAGAGAAACGTCTCAAGGGTTGCTTGACCGGCTTCGAGCCTGGCCGAATGTGTAGCTTGTGCTCGGCGAGTTCTCTCGGCACCCCAGGCATGTCTTGTGGAGACCATGCAAATATGTCCCGATTCTCACGGAAAACTCGACGAGCTCGCTTTCCTATTTATCGCTGAGTCCAGCTCCGACTACAACAAACTTGGTTGAGTCGGAGGGATCTAGAGCGATCTTCTTGCTGTCCTTGGCCGACTGAAAAGCCGACTCCTCATCTACTCTCTTTGCTGGGCCAACTGGAAGTGGATTCTTGTTCTGTGCTTGCGCCATTGCAATCACCTTGCTGAGTTGACGCTTCTCCGTCTCAAGCACTTGCGAATCAGCCAAACTGCTGCCAGCGGATGTGCACTCGAGGGACTTCCTGAAGTCCCCGGTTACAGTGATGACGCCGTTTGGCCATGGGATCTTCATCTTTTGGTATGTCTGCTGCGCGTTGATCATGAACTTGGCAAATGCAGGCAATCCCAACAGAGCATGGTAAGGACTACTGAGGTCGGCGACTTCAAACCAAATCGGCTCTCTCCTGAAGTTTTCTTCTGTGCCAAATATAACATCCAGCCGAATGCGACCCATAGGGGTGCAAGACAATCCAGGAACAATCCCATGGAAAGTCGTCCGACTGCGCTCCAGGTCCTTCTCTGTGAGCCCTAGCTTGACCAATGTGTCCCTGTACAGGATGTTGATTGTGCTTCCTCCATCAACGAGCACTCGGGAGAACTTGCATGAAAACCTTGGTCCTGCGAACAGAGCATCCACCACCAGCGGATAGTTGCCCGGATTCGGAAAAATAGTGGGATGATCTGCTCTGTCCCAGGATATAGGACATTCGGACCAATGCATAAACTGGGGAATCGGCTCGAACTGATGATTGTTGATGGAGAAGGGGATGCACGGGGGCATCCCCAAGCTTAGACGCTTCAGTCTCCTTGAATATTTATTGGGGATGCATGGGGGCATCCCCAAGCTTGAGCGCTTGACACTCCCGGATCTTCTTTCATCATCTTCCATCGCACACTTGAAAACTCTCTTCATACATAACTCATCATAAGCTGATTAGAGAGGTTAGCACCCTTAATAAAATATATTTTTCCCACTGGATATAAAGATATTCTTGAAGAGATACTATTTCCCAAGATTTCCAAAAGGTTTTTTCCAAGAAAAATCAAGCTTAAGGTTTGCCAAAGTAAGTAGAGACAAAACGTGGCAGAACCTGTGAAAAACAGAACAACAGGTAGTAGAGAATTTTTTCGGGGTACTTTTGCAACTCAAATAAAAAAACTCAGAACATACGAAAGTTCCGAAATTGTATAGAGCACACTGTGTAAAAACATCAGCTAAAAATAATGAACTGGTCATTTGATCCGATTTTTTCCGTCAAGAAGACAGAATCTGTTTTCTGGACAGCGTGTCACAACTTTTGCTTCCCTTGTCATAAGATGCTATAACTTGGCACAAAGCTTGAAAATAAAGATACAATGATGTTGCTACAGTATTAACAATCATCAATAGAACAAAAAACATAAGTAAAAACTTCTTGGGTTTCCTCCCAACAAGCGCTTTCTTTTACGCCTTTAAGCTAGGCATAAGGCAAAAGAAGAATCAAAGGTCTCCAAGATCGCCGGAATCATAAAAACCTTGGAATTGATTTTCAATAAGCTCATTCTTCTTCTTCTTCCTTGGGAAGAGTTACTTACCTTTTTCCTTACCGCGTAAGCGTATGTGCCCGTTACCAATATCCATGAAGCCTTTCATAGCTCGGAGGAAGTCCCTTCCAAGCACGATGTTACTTTCGTTTGGCTCCATGATGAAGAAATCCATCGGTGCAATCCTATAAAGGAATGCAACTTGGAATTCTTTTACCTTTCCTTTGACCTCTGAAATATCCCCATTAGCATGTTCATGATAAGATGACAATTTATCCATATCTAGTTTCAAAGAATCATAAACTAATTTTGGCATAGTAGAAACCGTGGATCCTAACAAAGGGCTCCCAATCATCATCTATCTCCAACATTTCTTTCTTGTTAGTCTTAAGTTCCTCTACTTTTATTAAGTCTAGAGCATCCATCCTTTTTTCAATAGCAACATGTCTATCTATAACAGTATCAATACTACGATCATAAACAAAATAACTAGATAGACCATGCAAAATATCAATAGCTCTAACTTCATCACACTCTAAATAGTCTCTTCAGCTATAATATCAAGAGAGTGTTTACACCACTTAAAAAGACCATGGTAAAAATTCCTAAGCACAATTTTTATGGGTATCCAAGGCATAATTCTTTTATGTGCTTCAGAAATTCTTTCCCATGCCTTCTTCATATTTTCCCCATCCCGTTGACGGAAATCGAGAACTTCCGATTTCCGCAAAGCACCAAGTCCTAACATGTTCATCTAAACAATGAGGACTACTAAAAGAAAGATAATTTTTTTGTGACTTTTGATATAAGACAAAAAGATAAAAACTGAAAGGTAAGCTAAAAAGACTAAAAAGTAAAGGTAAAAGGTATTGGGCAACTCCCCTATCTTATCACTCGGAGTCCCCGGTAACGGCGCCATAAATTTTCTTGATGTGCGAGATGATGATAATGGTTTCTCGCACTTCGTTGGTTACCCCGAGTGGAAGGTGAGATGTAGGATAGCAGCAAATATCCCCTATGTAGAGGATAGGGTTTGTCTCCAGTAGGTCTCCGGACATGATAAGTAGGTGGCAAGGAAACAATGGCACCGTTTTAGACAAAAGTTGCTTCCTTGACTTGGACCTGCACACAGACAAAAATAACTTTGCTCCCAACATAGTTCAGAGAGGTTGTCAATCCCTCCGGTCTTATTGTTTACAAAGGATAAAAACACAAGGGATAATGATTGATACGTCCAAACGTATATATAATTTCTGCTTGCTCCATGCATGTTTTGTGTGACTTTGCCATGTTTTGCTTGAACTTTCATACACTTTTGAGCATATTTGGACTAATCTATTAACTCAGTGCACCCAGCTGCCAGTTGCTGTTTTCTGTTGTTCTTGTATTTCAGGTTTTCCGGCCATTTAAAGTGCTCCAAAAAATCCGGGAAAATCAGATAAAAAATCAGCGCAACGGAATCTTCCGGAATCACCAAAGGAGGGAAGGAGGGCCACCACCAGGCATCCAAGAGGGTAGGTGGCGCGGCCCCACCCTAGGCCTTGCCAGGCACCCTCCTGACTGCCCTTTGGCCCCTCTCGGTGCCCCCTTCGCCTATATTTACCCCCCGTGACGGAAACCCCTAATATCAATCCCTCTTTCGCGATCTCGCCTCTGTACCGCCGCCGCCGCCGTTTCAAGATCGGGGCTTCCTGGAGAAGCTGCTCCGGCACCCTGCCGGGAGAAGCTACCCCCTCCGGGAGACCATCCATAGCCATGGACGCCTCCCGTACGTACCGTGAATAGTTTCCCTTGGACCATGGGTCCGTGACCAGTAGCTATGTGATCTATCGCTCCCTTCTTTGTGCCTCCACTTTCGAGTCCTCGTGAGCTGCCTCACTTGATCGAGGCACCTTTGTAATTTTCTGCTATTGCTATGCTGAGTTTGTTGGGATCTGATGGATTATGAGACTATGTTCAGATTGTGATGAGTAATATATTTGGTTCTTCTCTTTAATATTTTGTTCTTGTGTAAATTCTTGCATGTTCTCCGTTGCCGTATTTTACTTTGGCCAAGTGATTTATTGCAACTCCAAGAGGGACCGTTATGCTTGATTGTGGGTTCAGCCCCTTGATGTCTAGCTTGAGTGACAGAAACATGAGACTAGGGGATGTTCTGTTGCCACTAGGGATAAAACAACGGTGCTTGTATCCGCGGGTGCAAGGATTGTTTACTTTACGCAAAGTTCTTTTAATGCAGTTGTCTGTTGCTTTGAGTTTACACTTTGGGTGGGATTCACAACTTAATACCAGCGAGATGTTCTGGATAGATATCTCAAGGTGGATGATTCATAGTAGATGCAGATGGATTTCGGTCTACTTACCTTGGCTAGCACTTTTATCGTCTTTTGGGAGAGAGAGATCACTAGTGAAAATCACATGACCTTGGTCCATCTTCATATCATTGTTTACTTTCAGTATTTACTTTAAGTTGCTACTATCATTATCTCTTGTGTTAACCCTTTGTATCTTCACCGAGGGAAATTTGCTGCTACGCTACATCTCACCTTCCACTTGGGGTAACCAACGAGAAGTGAGAGAACTATCCTCACCGTATCAAGCCAATTTCTGGCGCCGTTGCCGGGGACTCCAGTCTACAAGATAGGGGAGTTGCACACTATCTTTTATCTTTGCTTTTTAGTCTTGTTAGTTTACCTATAAGTTTTTACTTTTGTGTCCTTTATAAAAAATACCAAAAATACCTGCTGCTACTATGGGTTCCAATGAAAACACTAAGTTGTGTGACTTCACTAGTCACAACTGTTGGATATATGCTCTAGAGGCAAATAATATATGATTATTCCAATATATCTAAATAAGTTCATGACCAGTTTCATACTGTGCTGGAACTGTATCAGTGAAACAATGATACAGGTGTGGTATAGAAACAACCAGAGTTCCTAGTCAGCCTCTCATGATGACTGGTTTATCGTCAACTGATGATTGTGGTTTCACGATCATGGACAATCAAGTCAATTGACGGTAAGGTCACCTCATTGAATCAATGAAGTGATGAACATTACCCAATGCAAGCATTGCAACATGATCAAATCGTAAAAGTTCAGTGTTGTAATTACAGAACGTAGTAGCCTGTTCCTTTGACCATGAGATCACGCATAATTTCTATCTTCTGAGGATGCTTTGAGTGCATTAACCATCACACTAAAACATGGTGACTATAAAGGTGTATCTTGGGTTATCCGATGTGATATGTTGAGGAGTGTTGATTCAAGAGCGGGATTTGTCAATCCATATAATGGAAAGATACTTCATGGCCAACTCGGTGAGATTGCATCCATAAAGCTGCGCAGCGTGTGACTAGGTCACAAGGATGAATATCACGGAACAAGTGAATAAGATTTGTCGGTAACAAGATAGAACTAATGCATTGGATGCAGTTGATTGAATCTTGGACTAATCTAGTATCGCATGACAAAGGGAATGGTATACAACGTGTACGGTTCAATCGGTTACTTACGGAATGCACAGGGGTCATTATGGGCATCCAGGTCCCGCTATTGATCATTGGCCGTAGCCTTTGTCTCGGTCATGACTGGAGTGTTCACGGACTGTAGGGTAAAATACTTAAGGGCTCGATGAATATCGGAGACCTTTTCGGAACTATCGGAGTTACCGGAGAAGAGAGAAAGACGTACCGGAAAAGTTCCGTGTTGGTCCGGAGGACGTTCGGAGTGAGCTGGAAGGAGTTCCGGATCATCGGGAGATGAAATAATATGTATTATTTATTAATTAAGTGAAATAATAATTTATTTCAGATTAAAAAGTGCAATGGTCCTTATTTGTGAAAGAAGCCCAATAGGGGAAGGAGGAAAAAAAGTGAAAAGGAAAAGAAAAAAAGGGGGGGGCGCCATGGGTCTTGGGGCCCATGTGGGTGGCGCCCCACTTCCCCCCTCTACCTAGCCGCACCCTCCCCCCTTGGCAAGGGATTAGTCCCACATTGCCAAGGGAAGGGGGGTTGACCCCTTCCGTCTGCCTATATAAAGATGGGCAGGGGTGCACTTCTTTAATACAGAAAAAACGCAGAGAATTCAATATTACTCCGAATTGAGATCGGTTTTCACCGTTCTTCTCCCCTCTCTCGTCTCTCTCAAGCCGGGGTCCCCTTGTCTGGAACCTATGCTGGGATTGAGGCTTCTCTGCTATGCGGACGTCGTCGTGCTTCCGAAACTCCGGTTCCGGGAGGTCTACTTCCGCCAGCTTCGCTGGATCGGAGAACGAAGGTCGTCATCGAGTCCGTACGTGTGCGAGTACTACGAGGTTCTGCACGTGCGGCACTACCACCCAACAGGGTGCTAACACAGCCAGGGGGCTGTGAAAGGTTTACGGCTTCATCAACCACGTTTGCGGGAACGTTTTCCGCGCAACGGACTACACCCCGAGGTATGTTTCCGCAAGTCTTTCCGTTACGGCATTACAGCTAGATAGATCTTGGGTTAAGGGCGACGCTAGTTAGAAAAATTATTGTTTTCTGCTGCGAGACCCAACATCGATATCATGAGCTAGATCTATGCTTCGTATTGCTGTACGGTTAGAACACATCGGGGATGTGGGCGTTGTTTCTACGATTGTTACCCTCTCATGTGTACTTATTATATCTGTGGCATTGTTTGATGAAGCAGCCCCTGACCGACCTTACGCGTACGCTTACGCGAGACTGGTTCCACGCTTGACATATAGCTTGTACCATATAAAGTTGCTCTGGGGGTGTCTGTCTCTCTTACTTTAGCGGATATAATAGAGACAATCTATAATTAGCGTTGTGGTTCAATGGTCGTAGAAACGGTTGATCTATGAAAATCCCTAGCAGCCACGTAAAACATGCAATATATAAATATAGAGGCGTCTAACTTTATATTGCAGAGGGGGCTATTGTTGTTTGCTTAATCTTGATGTATTGATAGCTTTGCTATGTGTTAATAGAAAGTAGTAAACGATCATCATGATGAAACAAACTTAAATGGAGACACTGTAGACTCAGTGCCACCATGATCATACATCTTAAAACTTTCTAGTATAGGATACACGACGGTAGCATTAAATAAGATGATCCCTTATAAAATGCCAAACATAAGTATTCTACCGAAGTGTGCACCACCTGGAAGGTTCTCTTTATGATAGGCAGGCCGTGACGATCGGGTGTCATACATACATTAGAGTTCGCATGAGGTTGGGCCTGGCAAGCCTAGCATATGTCGATATGGCCTTGCTAAGCAGCATATAACACTAAGGTCAATTTGGCGAGCCTAGCATATGTAGATATGGCCTCGGAATACTAGAGATCGAAAGATCGAGCATGAGTCACATATAGGATGTGATCGCACAAACTAGTTGTCTACCTTTGAAACTAATCCGTCGGCCGTTGTGATATTCGAGGACGGATAGTGAATCTAGATCATGTAATCACTAAAACTTCTTAGGGATGATTGTTTTAGTGTGAGCTCATCTATAATATGTTTATTATGAACTCATTGTTATGAACTAGTCTTAATTGTTTTTCCTTGCAAATATTTTGTAGAAAATCAAAATGGACATGAATCAGTATCATGGATTGGTTACTTTCTTACGTGGTGAAAGACTTAAAGATGATGGGTCAAATTTCGTTGATTGGTATTTATACCTTAGGACTGTGCTCAAGAGAGCTAACCTCTTGTTCGTGATACAAGAGCGTATGGGAGACCCTCCAGTAGACAACATGGATGAAAAAGTAATGCTTGATTACCATAATCGTCGAAGGACTTACGCCATGGTTAAAAGTGTCATAGAAACTAGCTTTCTGCAAGATTTACGTCAACAATATGCGGATATGGACACGTTTGACACAATCGACATGATGAAGTCATTGTTTATACGTCAGTTCAGAGTGGCCAGATTTGAGTTAGAAAATGAGTTTCTTACTACAAAGTTGGAAGAGAACACTTGTCTAAAAACTCACTTAGCCAAGATGCATGGGATACATCTGAAACTTGTGGAGGACTTTGACTATTGGACCACTCGTGGAGGACTTTAATAAATGGGAGACTTGTGTAAATAATGCCACAAATTACGATGGAAGTTTAAAGTGCTCAAGCACCTGAACCATTCGTAGTCATACTAAAATGTAGTATGGTCTAAATACATTCCCCTTACGCTAATTCTATTTTGAATGAACAAAGTTGTTATAATTTATTAAGTTAAAACACCCACTTCATGAAATAAGAAACCATTCTGAATTTAATGAAGCTAATGACTCCATATGATGATGGTGTTAGAAAGTTTCTAGAAGTTTTATATGATATAACTTTCTTTGTATTAGAGTTGTGAGCAATTGTAAAACACACCTTCCAAAATAGCAAAACTTGTATTGCTTGAATTGGTCAATGAGAAGATGGTTCTCAAGGAATAAACCAATGGGAGAAAGTGAATTCTTTGACCAGGGTGATTGACCCTGCCTCCAGATAATAGAGTAACGCAACGGAAAACGTTCCACTGAAATGACTCCATGAGAAGAGGAAATATGCTATTGATGATGATCATGGTATATTAGTTAAAGCCTTAGTTTAAAAATAAGAAGATTGTCATGAATACGTTCTGTACAGAACAATAATCATGAGTCTTCTTAAGTGAAACAAAAGGGACACTGCTCATAAATTACGAAGGATTGATGGCTACCTAGGAAACGAGGAGAAATGAATTCATATTGAGTTGCATATGGGATGGCTCACATCCTATGAAATAAAGTAGTTATTTCACATTCCGAATAACCAGGAAGTTATTAAGAATGATGCAACACATAAAGGCATGATTTGGCACATAAAATATGTTATGGTTAAATTCAATAATGATTGACTACGGAAGCGTAGTAATGCTAAATCAATATGGGTATTTCATTCACGAACACTATGAAGGGACCATAGCTTGAAATTGCATCACATTCAAGTTGTGGAATTTGAAGAGAAGTAGCAATTGGCATAACGAAAGAATGTTTCAATAAGATGGACCATAGTACCTCAAGGCAGAAACTCTCAACCTTTATTTGATCAAGTGATTTTGAAGTAATCAAAATATTGAGATGGACTGCAATTTCATGAAACTGAGTGGGAGCTTTGGAGACTTCCTGAAAACTTGGAATGCAGAGAGCATTTTCTGAGTGAGAGCTTTGGGAGAAATATTATTATGTCTGACATAATTAGAATAAAAACTTAATAAAAGCTTACTTATAGATATATGTCGGATATATTTGAGTGGGAGCACAATGTCAATTTCATATATATACGATGATATATGTGAAAACAATCTCATATATATACGTTGATATACATGGAGATTAAGGCTAATAAGATGAAAGGATTACGAGAATCTTATATGAAGGAAATACAGTAATATAAGGGTAGATTAGGACACGTGTAATGAACATCAAAAGGATTGGAATGATATCCTAAACAAGAAAAGGTTCTTGTGGCTAGGAATTATATAAAGGATGTAAAACCTTAATATGACAAAATAATGTTTTAATGGAAGAATAGGGATGCACTTTGTCTCAAGACATGTGATCCTATATGACCTTTGACATATGATTCTACCATAAAACAGAAGTTGTGAATCCAATAACAGAATGACTCAAAGGTTCTTAGAAGAAGAACAGGTTCTGATGTGCTTGGTTGGCAAAACACAGAACCTGAGCAAAGTCCAAGCATTCAGTATCTGAAGAGAAACTGAGGACAATACTCTAAAAGATAGGAAAGATAATATACTTGAATGTATTACTGGATTACGATTGCAAGCCTTATTATGGGTCTATATGAATTAGAGATATCACCAAAAGGAATAGAAAGGAAATCTGAGCTATAATTTCACGAACCAAAACTCTACAAAATATAAATATCTACTTAAGGAAGTAGAAGGTTGAATAAAGTTTAGCGTAAGAAGTTTAGACTTCTGGCTGAGTGTATTTTTCAGTATACATGACTATGGGAGTCCTAGGGACTAAAACCATTTTGTCATTAGAGAATACTGTAAAATAAGAAGTCTCACTCTCCCGCCAAACTTATAATTCAAGCATTATTAGATAATGAAGGGTATATCAAGCAAGTTGACCAATACCTGTTGCAAAGGAACATACGAATCTGAACGGGTACAGATCGTTGACGAAACCACTTCCATGAGCAAGCATGATCAGTAAACACTTATATGATAAGATGATTATGATCGAGAAAATATGCAGCTAGATTATTTTCTATCTAGTGCAAGTGGGAGACTGTTGGATATATGCTCTAGAGGCAAATAATATATGATTATTCCAATATATCTAAATAACTTCATGACCAGTTTCATACTGTGGTGGAATTGTATCAGTGAAAAAATGATACAGGTGTGGTATAGAAACAACCATAGTTCCTAGTCAGCCTCTCTTGATGACTGGTTTATCGTCAACTGATGATTGTGGTTTCACGATCATGGACAATCAAGTCAATTGACGGTAAGGTCACCTCATTGAATGAATGACGTGTGAATGAGGTGATGAACATTATCCAATGCAAGCATTGCAACATGATCAAATCGTAAAAGTTCAGTGTTGTAATTACAGAACGTAGTAGCCTGTTCCTTTGACCGTGAGATCACGCATAATTGCTATCTTCTGAGGATGCTTTGAGTGCATTAACCGTCACACTGAAACATGGTGACCATAAAGGTGTATCTTGGGCTATCCGATGGGATATGTTGAGGAGTGTTGATTCAAGAGCGGGATTTTTCAATCCATATAATGGAAAGATACTTCCTGGACAACTCGGTGAGATTGCATCCATAAAGCTGCACAGCGTGTGACTAGTTCTGCACTCCTACTGCTACACCTGCTACTTCAGCACCTTCTTATGAGATTAAACCTGCTTTGCTAAACCTTGTTATGAAAGAACAATTCTCTGGTGCTAGAGATGATGCTTCTTTGCACTTAAATAATTTTATTGATCTTTGTGATATGCAAAAGTACAAAGAAGTAGATGGTGAAATTTTTAAGCTTAAGCTTTTTCCTTTCTCTTTGAGGGATGAAGCTAAAATATGGTTTCAATCCTTGCCTAAGAATAGCATAGATTCTTGGGATAAGTGCAAGGATGCTTTTATCGGGAAGTACTATCCCCCTGCTAAAATTATTCAATTGAGGAGTAAGATTATGAATTTCAGGCAATTGGATAATGAACACGTTGCCCAAGCATGGGAACGTATGAAGAAGCTCGTCAAGAACTTCCCTACACATGGACTGACTACCTGGATGGTTATCCAGACTTTTTATGCAGGCTTGAACTTTACCTCGCGGAACCTGTTAGATTCAGCCGCAGGAGGAACTTTTATGTCAACCACACTTGGTGCTGCTACAAAGCTACTTGATGATATGATGCTGAACTACTCTCAGTGGCACACCGAAAGATCTCCAACTGGTAACAAGGTAAATTCTGTCGAGGAGATCTCCTCTCTAAACGAAAAGGTTGACCTTATCATGTTTCTACTTACCAAGCAAGCTCCTATTGATCCTCAGGATGTTCCTTTAAATTCTTTGGTTGCTCAGATCAAGTAGATGTGAACTTTATCTCTAGAAACAACTTCAACAATAATGCTTATAGGGGCAACTTTTCTAGTAATCCTAGACCGTTTCCATCCAGTTATGGGAACAACAACACCTACCCTAGCCACAAGAACCCCACCGCTGAACTAGAGAGTATGCTTAGAGACTTTATCACTACCCAAAAGGCCTTCAACAAGAATGTGGAAGAAAAACTAGCTAAATTAGATAATCTTTGTTTGAAGGTAGACAACTTAGCCCTTGATGTTGAGATGTTGAAAATTAGAACCTCTCCCCTCGAGGAGAGTAAGCTCACTCCTATTAATGCTATCCAGTTACAAATCAATGATAATATTAGGATGATGGCTAAACTTAAATAGAGATGGGCTAGAGAAAAAGAGGAAGATGATAGAATTAAGAGCCTTCCTACGTACCACACAGTAGCTACTATCCAAGTAGTTGAGGATGTCCAAACTGTTAGCACCCATCACACCCCTAGTCCCACTGGACCTATCAATGGTGATGCTACCACCTCAACCATAGATGAAGAAACCTCTATGAACATAGAGGGTTTCAAACAAGTAAGATTAAATGATATCACTACCTCCTTGATAGATAGTAGTGATTTAAACTTTGACAACTGCACTTTATCTAAAGTTATTGGTTTCCTACACAAGATGTCTAGAGACCCCCACACTAGCACTCTTAATCTTGCCTTCACTGAGCATATCACCAATGCTCTAATCAAAGTTAGGGAGGAGAAGCTTAGACTAGAAGACTCCATACCTAGAAAGCTAGAAGATGGTTGGGATCCTATGATAAAAATCAAATTGAATAACTTCTCTTGTTATGCTCTTTGTGATGTTGGAGCAAGTACCTCTGTTATGCCCAAAAGAATGTATGATATGCTTGAATTGAAACCTTTTGATGCTTGTTCTTTTGGTGTTCGTCTTGTTGATTCTTCCGTAAAGAAACCTTTGGGGAAGATCGACGATGTTCTTATCATTGTCAATGAAAATTATGTTCCCGTTGATTTTACTATTATGGACATTGAATGTGAACCTTCTTGTCCAATTATTTTGGGACGTCCTTTTCATCGCACAGTTGGTGTTGTTATTGACATGAAAGAAGGGATTATCAAATTCCAATTCCCTCTCAAGAAAGGGATGGAACATTTCCCTAGGAAAAAGATTAAGTTACCTTTTGAGTCCGTCACACGGGCTAGTTATTCTCTTGAAAAAACTTGATCTATTTGCATTAAGCCTAGCTAATGGCTTTAAAGAAGCGCTTTCGGGAGGCAGCCCGCAATGAATTTAGGTTTTTATTTTTGCTTTTCTTCTGTTTTTTGTGGTCTTGATGATTGTTACTACTGTAGAAACATCATTGTATCTTTACTTTTCAAGCTTTGTGCATTTTATAGCCTCATACGGCAAGGGGACTAAAAGTTGTGACATGCTGTCCAGAAAACAGATTCTGTCCTCATGACTAGAAAAATCACAGAAAACTCCCAGTTCATCTTTTTGATCTGAATTTTTTACACAGCATGCTCTATAAAATTAAGAAACTTCCGTATGTTCTGAGTTTTTTGGTTTGAGTTTCAGAAGTACCCCTAAAAAATTCGTTTCTATCTGCTGTTCTGTTTTTCACAGATTCTGCCACGTTTTGTCTCTCCTTACTTTTGCAAACCTTAAGCTTGCTTTTTCTTAGCAAAAACTTTTTGGAAACCTTGAGAAATAGTAGCTCTTCAATATTATCTTTATTTTCAGTAGAGGTAAAATTATTTTATTAGAGTACTAACCTCTCTAATCAGTCTACAATGAGTTATGTATGAAGGGAGTTTTCAAGTGTGCGATGGAAGATGATGAAAGAAGATCTTGGAGTGTCAAACGCTCAAGCTTGGGATGCCCATGTGCACCCCCAATAAATATTCAAGGAGACTCAAGCGTCTAAGCTTGGGGATGCCCCCGAGCATCCCCTTCTTCATCAACAATTATCAGTTCGTCTCTCGTTACACTATATTTTTATCACTTCATGCGTTATGTGCTATTCTTGGAGCGTCTCGCTCTTAGGTTTTGTTTTGTTTTTAATTTTCTTTAGCTTTGTTTGCTGTAGTAACAAGTTAGATCCCAGATTACTTACTCTTTTTTTTGGGAGAGATACACGCTCCGCTTGAACTAGAACTCCTCATTGGATTTGCATGCTTATTCTTTTAGTTGTGAGTTGTTCTTTTTCTTTTCTTAGCCGCTGCTTTGTTTAGTTGTAGTGCTTTAGTTTTTTCTAGAGCTTTGCTTTTGTTTTAGGTTGAACTTTCTATAGGTTGCATGTTTTATCTTGTTAGAGAGTTTGCCTGTTGCACTGAGTTTGGTGTCTTGACTAGAAGTAGGTAGTTGAAGTTGCTTTTCTCTTTGTAGTAGTAACTTGCAATGGTTTTGAGGTATTGATTAGAGCAATGTTGGAACTTTTGGTGTCAAGAGCTCGAGCCTATTAGTGATAGATGTCGCATTTTGGGCAATCCGTGTGTTTTTCGAAAACAAAAAACCCCTGTTGAGAACTCTAGCTACTAGATGGATCACTAACCTCTAGAGGGTTCGGATATTAGAGAACACTCACGTACCATGAGTCGAGGATGCGCAAGGATAACCAAAGCCTCATACACTCCTCCTCGGGGTACTTGTCTCTCTGTGAACCTCCTGATTGGATTGAGAGTTACCGATAATAAGTGCATGAGTTCTTCGGACTAATGTGAGTATTCGAAAGTTGACACTTCCACCCACCTATACTTTTTCTAGCCTCTCCTATGCCGTGCATTGCTCTCTTCTCACTCCGATAGTTAGCGTCCACCTTCGCCGGTACATCCAAACCCTTGGCACGATACGCTCTGTCATCATAAACCTCCTTATATCTTTCCTCAAAACAGCCACCATACCTACCTACAAGGCATATCCATAGCCTTTCCGAGATACATTGCCATGCAACATCCATCTTCTCATGACTTGATCTTCATGTCATACATTTGCATCATGATAGTTATATCTTCTTTATGTGAGTACCTTTGTAAAGTGTGAAAGATCTCCTATATTCTTGTAAAATATAGAGTGTTGCCCCTAAAGTGAGGAAAAGATACCAAAGAGGACAAAATCAAAAGACCCAAAGAGGACAAATGAGAGTTAAATAGAAAGAGCCATTGAGGCCACCAAAAAAATACAAAAAATAGAAAAAAGAGAAAAATAAAAACAAAAACAGAGAAGGGGGCACACTACTATTCCTTTTGAGAGATCCACACTAGTACTTCATCCTCTATCCCTTGTACTCCATAGAGATCATCATCATGCATATAGCTATGTGGGGACCTTCACACTAAAGAACTTGGCTTGTATATTCCAATGATGAGCCTCCTCAAATGTGCTCTAGGTCTTCTTGAGCAAGCAAGTTAGATGCACCCCCACTAGTTCCCTTGGAGAGATTTTAGCTCACATGTGCATCCGTTGCATGGCAATCCCTACTCCTCACATCATATCTATCATATGGCCTTCTCTCGCCTATGATTGTACTCATTGATGTGAGCCTTCCACACCTTTTTGTCTTCCTCCTCCACCTTCTTTCTGTTTCGCCTTTTTTAGGTGTCAACTTTCTTGCTCACGCTCATCCATTGCATGAGTGCTCAAAATATCGAAAGGGAGTGGATCAGTTTGACTTGTACCTGGCTAGTGGTCTGGGGACCAGTCAAGATAAGAATTCAAAGGAGACTAAGTGTGAAACTTTAGTAGATAGTTGTTCTCAACAACCTTATTTTTTCTCTCGTATTTCCCTATCCCTTGCTTGCACGCAAACACCATCTGGAGACATTCGAGTCACAGACAGCGAGAGCTCTTGCACCTTTTGTTCTTTTGTTACTTGTGTCAATGCTAATATAGACTCTTGCTTGTTAAGACTTGAATTGAATTGCATGCTTTGATTCCTTTACTTAAAAGTCCTATTATGGTTGTGAGGCATGTCACCACAGAAATTATGATTGTTATAATTTACCTACTCGAGGACGAGCATGAATTAAGCTTGGGGATGTTGATACGTCCAAAATGTATCTATAATTTCTGCTTGCTCCATGCATGTTTTGTGTGACTTTGCCATGTTTTGCTTGAACTTTCATACACTTTTGAGCATATTTGGACTAATCTATTAACTCAGTGCACCCAGCTGCTAGTTGCTGTTTTCTGCTGTTTTTATATTTCAGGTTTTCCGGCCATTAAAAGTACTCCAAAAAAATCCGGGAAAATCAGATAAAAAATCAGCGCAACGGAAGTTTCCGGAATCACCAAAGGAGGGAAGGAGGGCCACCACCAGGCAGCCAGGAGGGCAGGTGGCACGGCCCCACCCTAGGCCGCGCCAGACACCCTCCTGACTACCCTGTGGCCCCTCTCGCTGCCCCCCTTCGGCTATATTTACCCCCCGTGACGGAAACCCCTAATATCAATCCCTCTTTCGTGATGTCGCCTCTGTACCGCCGCCGCCGCCGTTTCAAGATCGGGGCTGCCTGGAGAAGATGCTCCAGCACCCTGCCGGGAGAAGCTACCCCCTCCGGGAGACCATCCATAGCCATGGACGCCTCCCGTATGTACCGTGAGTAATTTCCCTTGGACCATGGGTCCATGACCAGTAGCTATGTGATCTATCTCTCCCTTCTTTGTGCCTCCACTTTCGAGTCCTCGTGAGCTGCCTCACATGGTCGAGGCACCTTTGTAATTTTTTGCTGTTGCTATGCTGAGTTTGTTTGGATCTGATGAATTATGAGACTATGTTCAGATTGTGACGAGTAATATATTTGGTTCTTCTCTTTTATATTTTGTTCTTGAGTAAATTCTTGCATGTTCTCCGTTACCGTATTTTACTTTGGCCAAGTGATTTATTGCAACTCCAAGAGGGAGCGTTATGCTTGATTGTGGGTTCAGCCCCTTGATATCTAGCTTGAGTGACAGAAACATGAGACTAGGGGTTGTGTTGTTGCCACCAGGGATAAAACAACGGTGCTTGTATCCGCGGGTGTAAGGATTGTTTACTTTACGCAAAGTTCTTTTAATGCAGTTGTCTGTTGCTTTGAGTTTACACTTTGGGTGGGATTCGCAACTTAATACCAGCGAGATGTTCTGGATAGATATCTCAAGGTGGATGATTCGTAGTAGATGCAGATGGATTTCGGTCTACTTACCTTGGCGTACCTCCCATTGCTTTTGAGCCCTTCCTTTCTTTGCAGCATAGTTAGCATTGCGGTTCCTTCATAATCCTGTCAATTGCCCAACTGTGATTTGTTTACCTCGCTAGCACTTTTATCGTCTTTTGGGAGAGAGACATCACTAGTGAAAATCACATGACCTTGGTCCACCTTCATATCATTGTTTACTTTCAGTTGCTACTATCATTATCTTTCTAGTAGTGACATGATCGAGGCACATATGTAATCTCTCTGCTGTTGCTATGCTGAGTTTGATGGGATCTGATGGATATGAGATTATGTTCAGATTGTGATAGAGTAATTATTTGGTTCTTATCTTTTCTATTTTTGTTCCTAAGTAATTCTTGCATGTTCTCCGTTGCTGTTTATTGCTTTGGCCAAGTAGTAGGTAGTAACTCCAAGAGGGAACATTATGCTCGATTGTGGGTTCATGCCCCCTGATGACACGCTTGAGTGACAGAAACATTAGTCTAGGGGATGTGTTGTTGCCACAAGGGGGAAAACAACGGTGCTTGTAACCGCGGTTGCAAGGATTGTTTACTTTACGCAAAGTTCTTTTAATGCAGTTGTCTGTTGCTTTGGGTTTATACTTTGGGTGGGGCTTGCAACTTAATACCAGCGAGATGTTCTGGATAGATATCTCAAGGTGGATGATTAGTATTAGATGCAGTTGGATTTGGGTCTACTTATTTGGGCGTACCGCCCATGCTTTTGAGCCTCTTCCTTTCTTTTGTAGCATAGTTAGCATTGCGCTGCGTTTATAATCGTGTCAATTGCTCATCTGTAATTTTTTCACCTCGCATAGCAGTTTTATCGTCTTTTGGGATAGAGACATCACTAGTGAACATCATGGGACCCTGGTCCATATTCTCATCATTGTTTACACGCTTATTTACTTTTCCACCTTTACTTTCAGTTGCTATCATTATCATTATCCCTTGTGTTTTGATCCTTTGTAAACAACAAGACTGGAGAGATTGACAAACTCTCTGAACTTCGTTGGGAGCAAAGTTAATTGTGTCTGTGTGCAGGTCCAGGTTAAGAGAGCAATATCTCAAACGGCACGTTGCTCACTTCACCACCTAATTATCATTATCGGACTCCTACTGGTCGATCTCAACCTTGGTATCTTCACCAAGGGAAACTTTCCGCTATGCTGCATCTCACCTTCCACTTGGGGTAACCAACGAAGGGCGAGAAGCAATTATCATCTGTCGCGTATCAAGGCGTAAAGTGGGTTTACGCCTCCTCTTGAAAATGTTTCGGAAGGGGGGTCTGAGGCTGACTAGTGGGCCATGTCATTTAGGTGAGAGGGAAAACATAGAGGGTCATGGGAAGATGGCTCACCGGTGTTGAGCTCACCGGCGAGAGGGCATGGCCGGGGAAGCTAAGGGCGCAGGGTGGTCGGGAGGTCCTCGGCGACCACGCCGATACCCGTGTGTGACGCCCCCAAAATCAATATGTGTACAGTCATCATACACGCAGGGTAACCAGCTGAGATTAGGGTGCCACGGTGAGGATATCACTGCACAACACTAAACACAAAAGGATAAACCAATATGTTACAAGATAAGGGGTCGCACGGACCCGAATACATATGTTACACAAGCCATAATATCTGAGTACAGACATAGTTAGTCAAGTTTTTCCTTAAGAAAGCTAGCACAAATAACATCAGACATACATATCGAAAAGGCAAGGCCTCCGGCCTGGGAGCCTCCGAACTACTCTTGGTCCTGGTCTGCAGGGATCTCGGCGTGGTAGTATCTATCTCCGGGTACTCCTTCTTCTGGACTCCAACATCGACTGCAGCGGCCGATCAGGCAAAACAAAAAGAGGGAAATAAAGCAAGGTTGAGTATCTAGCATACCCGCGAGTCTTACGTCCGCTACTAAGCATTTATCATTTGTATGAAATGAAAGGGGAGGCTGTATATAGTGGAATGCAAGGTAGAAATTATAAGAAGGGTAAGAAGCTAGGCCTATCGAAGACTAGCATCTTCTGATGTGTCTTGCAGCACATGAAGAGAACAACTAACAGTTTATATAAAGCATAAAGTAACAATGCAACAAAATTTGTTGCATCATTGTAGAATAGTAATTTGTAATTATATAACAATAATAATTCCTCCGAATTCCCTTCCTCGGCTTCCCTACGAGGAAGAAGACCCGAAACCATACAGTTTAATAGAAGTATTAGTTTGTAGTGGTAAGATCCGGCTTCAGCGTAAAGCGTCCTGTTACCATGGACACGACTATTCAAATAGATTAAACTCCCTGCAGGGGTGCACTACTGTTCATCCTGCACGCTCGGATCTCCAGGGTGGCGGGCACCTTGCTAGGGAACGCTCCATCAAAGCTATCTGACACGCTGCAACCCATGTTAGGCTCAACACAGAGGCCATCCGCCGGAATGTATCCTATGCGATCAGGGATCTAGGACCCTGACCCTTCACGCTCCTGCACGGTGTTTGGCTGGCCGGTGAAGCAAAAGCAAATCCAAATACAAATAGCTCGAGGGAAGAAGACACCACTTCCCGGCGCAGGCCGCGGTACTGCTGACGTCTAAAGATCTTTCGGACAAACTATGACGCAGGGGATCCCATAACTCTTTATTCCACATGAAGGTAGTTCGGACAGGCCTTTGCGGCCTCTCAAGTCATCCACCGAACCATTTAGCATTTTAATTTTATCTCCCAGACAACCGTTATCGCTGTCTGACTAACAACACAATGGACAACGAACAGGAAGAAGGTCCACCAGTAACGTCGGGGCCTGCCCTGTCATCCCGTCAAAGCGCGCGGTTACCAAGAAGGTGAACCGTCTCCTTACCTTGTCTCGCGTGTTCTCTTGGTAGAGCTCGACTTTGTGTGCTTTGGTAACTCTCGCGAGATACGAGAAGGGGCCAAGCACGCTAGTAACATCGATCATACCCTCCCTGTCGTTCCCGACGCAATACCGCACGCGGGCATTGTTGGGTCGCCCGACTCTTACCTTTAAGGATACTAGTTGATTCGGGTGCCTACCATCAAGTGAAACCAGGAGGAATCACCCTTGATGGTACACTTGAAGAGGTTCGACCGAGACATCAGCGGAATGAACTAAAGAGGTAAAGCTCGTATCATCCCGGTGATGCTACGCTGCCGAGCCGACGAGAGTGAAATACGAGTGCATCCACTCGTAAGTCAAACTCGAAGCGACTCGACGGAGTCTCGCCGTTGTAGGTTCCCTAGGGCGTCTGCATTGATCCGTACATGTTGCAGTTATAATATTTGTAATCCGCGTTCACTCACAAGAGTGATCACGGCCTGCTATTCTAAACCTAGCTAACAATGCGCAGGTTTCACTGTTGAATATAATATATATATCTATAGGAGGCATAGGGTAAAGGAATGTACATCAAGGGGCGACAAAAAAAACAGGCTATGCAATTGAATAGGATTGTAACGTAGCAGCAACAGTATCAATGCCTAGTGCAAGAAATGTACGGAAAAGATAGGCGATATCTGGGGAAGAGAATGGCTCTGCTTGCCTGGAAGCTCGACGGTAGGGGTAGGGTCGTCCACAAAGTAGTCGTACCCGGCAGGGGTGTAGTCGGCGGTAGCAGCGGGGTCTACCGGAGAATAAAGGGGGGGGGGAAGAAATAGTAAATATAAATCAATCATAGCAAACAGATGAATGGCATGACGTATGCAATGTTAACGGTGTTCTAACGCAGTGCAACGTGGTTTGCTTGAAGCGGGAATTCATCCGGGGATGAACTACCGACTCAGTGTGATTATCGACAGACGACCCGGAGGGGGATGTCGATGTTTGTTGTGTTAGAGGGGGGTGGTGGGGGTATGGGCAGTGTATCCATTTTCGTTATATTTTTCTGATCAATTTTCATGTATAAAGTTTTTGAATCTGACTTACGATTTAAAAGATATTAAATTTTAAATTTTAATTCAATTTAAATCATTTTCTGAATTATTTTTATTAATTAAATAAACATTATCCACAACAGTGGAGTTGACTGGTCAAACCTGACTAGTGGGTCCCACTGGTCAGCCTCACATTGGTAATAAAACATTTAACTAAATCTAAATAATCACTGGGCCCACATGTCATCCACTGGAATTTCTATTAATTCTTTTAAATAATTAATCTGACTGGTGGGGCCAGGTGTTAGTCACACAACGCTAATTAATCTATATAATTAAGTTTAAAAGGGCTGGGGGCCCATCTGTAAGTGTCACATATTATTAATAACAAGGGTTATTTAACTAGTTTAGTTAACAGTAAATTAGGGGGGGGTTGGGGCCCACATGTAAGTGACCCATGGGGTACTTAACTCTAGTTAATATTATTATGGGGCCAGGCCCACACGTCAGTGGCCCAAGGGGGGGTTGGTTGCTAATTTAACAAAGGATTAAAAGGGTTCGGGCCCGCAGGTCATTGGCAGTGGGGGGGGGGGAGGGGTTAGTGGTTCACTAACCACTAACCACGGCGACTCGGCGGCCATTACCGGAGCTAATGCGGAGAGACCGTGAGCTCACTACAGAGCACGAGAGGGCACGGGACCGGGCTCAATTGGAAGAGGGGGTCGAGCCGCGCCGGTTGGTGTGGTCGCAGAGTCTGTCGTGGCCGGAGTCGGGCTCACGGACGACGACGGCGGCGGCCGGTGTACGGGTCCAATGGCACACTGTGACTCGGGACGAAATCGAGCGCGTTACATGGGAAAATCAAACCTATGTTCAAGTGGGAACATGCTGGTGCCATTGGTGCGGGCGATAGGGCACAGGGAGCACGGCAATGGCCATCATGGCGGCGGCCGGAGCGCGGTTCAGTGGGGACGGCGATGCAGTGCGCGTGATGCGGTGCGGGGCGAGGAGAAAAGTAGCCCAGCTCTCCGTGGAGCGCGACGATGAGGCAGCGGGCTCAGGGTAGTACCGCGGCGGGGGAATTTGTTGCTGGAGTGGACGCCGGACGGTGGAGGGGATCAGTCTGATTCGAAGCTTGCGGTGCGGCCTGAACTCGATTCGTTGTCGTAGTCGACGAAGACGTCCACGCCGGTGGTCCTGACACGGAGGCTGGCTCAGGGATGGCCAGTAGCCGCGAGCACCACGGCGCCGTGGCCGCGGCCGCGCTCGGGATCGTGCGGGAGGGGAGGGAAGAGCACGCGGGGGAATAGAGTGGCGGCAAGGGGGGTTCTTGTGTTCCGGGCGGGCTTGGGGTTGGCCTCGGGGTCTTATCCACACGCGCTGGCCGTCGGATGGCCTCCACGCCGACGGCAATGGCTGTGCAGCCGGGGGACGCCCTCCACGCAAGGGGGAGGAAGAAGACAACGAGAGGGATGGGCTGGGAGGTAGGGATGGGCTCGACACACCGTGTGGGCCTGGATTCCTCTTTTTTCTGTCTTGTATTTCTTCTTTGTTTATTTTTTGTTTGCTATCAAATGATTTGTGTAAATTATGAGAATGGCTCCATTATTTTTATTGCCCTATGTAGCAAAGCTACAAAAAGTTTGGTGATTAAATAAATTCATTTGAATATTGTTGTTTATTTTAAAAAGGCTTTTTGTCCTGTTTTTCTACTGTTATTAATTGTTTGCAATATTTAGATATCGCAATAAATGCACATTGCAGGTTTACGATGGTCCACTAGTTTTTAGGGGTTTTACAAAAGTGGGTTCACAATTTTTGGACAATGTTTTATTTGCCACATTGTTTTTCATTATCCGACAAAAATCATTTTGAATTTTTTTCATCTGTGAATTCAAAGATGATCAAGACAATTATCAAGCACATTGATTTAACTGTAGCAAGGTGATTACTGTTCCATCAACAGTGATTACTGTTACAAGACCTGAGGGTGTTACAAATCTCCCCCACTACAAGAATTCTCGTCCCGAGAATTTAAGCGGTAGAGGGGAAAAGATCGGGGTATTCTTCACGAAGGCGATCTTCGCGTTCCCAAGTGGCCTCATCTTCAAAATGATTTGACCACTGAAATTTGAGGAACTTGGTTGTCTTGTTGCGGGTTTTGCGTTCAGCCTGATCGAGAATGTGGCTCGGATGTTTTTGATAAGTCAAGTCCTTTTGAAATTCAATCAGATCAAGTTCCACTTCACGAATAGGGTCCTTGAAGCAGCGACGAAGTTGCGACACGTGAAAGACATCGTGGACTTGGGAAAGCTTTGACGACAATTCCAATCGGTATGCCACCGGTCCACTTCTGGAAAGGATACGAAACGGGCCAATGTAGCGAGGAGCCAACTTGCCTTTGATCCCGAAACGATGAGTGTCCCTCATGGGAGTGACATGGAGGTAAGCTTGTTCACCGGGTTGATAGACCATTTCCTTGTGCTTGCGGTCATAGTTGCTCTTCTGGCGGGACTGAGCAGCTTTCAAGTGTTTATGGATAACGCGAACCTGATCTTCGGCATGCTGAATAATGTCCGGACCAATGAGGGTTCGTTCCCCAGTTTCTGACCAATTCGGAGGGGTTCGACACTTACGTCCATAAAGAACTTCAAACGGTGCCATCTTCAGACTAGCTTGATATCTATTGTTGTACGAGAATTCAGCAAATGGAAGATATTCCTCCCATTTCTTACCGAATGAAATGACACAAGCTCGAAGCATGTCCTCAAGCACTTGGTTGACTCGTTCGACTTGTCCTTGCTTCGAGGTGAATTTCAGATGAGTGCCCATAGATTCTTGGAAACTATCCCAGAACTTCGAGGTGAAAATGCTGCCACGGTATGAACTGATCTTCAACGGAATACCGTGGAGGGAAACAATTCTGGAAACATATAAGTATGCTAACTAACTAGCAGAGATCGTCTCCTTGACTGGCAGAAAGTGGACAACCTTGGAGAATCGGTCGATGACGACAAAGATCGCATCATGACCCTTCTGTGATCGCGGAAAACCGGTGACGAAGTCCATTTCAATCTTGTCCCATTTCCATTTAGGAATAGAGAGTGGTTGCAGAGTTCCAGCAGGTCTTTGATGTCTTGCTTTGACGCGACGGCAAACATCACGCTCATCAACATAACGATCAATGTATTTCTTCATGCCAGGCCACCAGTACCGCTGCCGAAGGTCTTGGTACATCTTGGTCCTACCTGGGTGGATCGACAATGGGGTATCAGGAGATTCTTTCATCACACCCGGGGTCAAGTTTAGATTGCCCTTGCTAGGAACCACTAAACGATTCTTGAAGTACAACGCTTGATCATCAGCAAACCCGTAGTCTGAGGGCTTTCCCGTGGCGAGATATCGCTTCATCTTTTCGACATTCGAGTCAGATTTTTGGATGAACTTGATGTCTTTGTGGAGGTCTGCTTCAACAACAAGGGAACTCACATATCCCCATAGAACAATCTCAACGTTCAACTTGTGAACCTCTTCATACAGACGTGGCTGCTCTACTTGAACTTCCAGTTCACTACAATAGGCTTTCTGGCTCAGGGCATCAACCATCACGTTAGCTTTGCCAGGGGTGTAATAAATTCCCATGTTTTAGTCGGCTATTGTCTCGAGCTATCTCTGCTGGCGGAGATTCAGGTCTGGTTGAGTAAACAGGCACTTCAGGCTTTGGTGGTCGGTGTAGATATCACAACGATTACCGACAATGTAATGTTGCCACAACTTCAATGCATGAATTACCGCTTCCAATTCGAGATCATGTGTTGGGTAGTTTTCTTCATGAGCACGCAACTGACGAGAGCCATAAGCAATCACTTTGCACTCCTGCATTAGGACACAGCCTAATCCTTATGAGACGCGTTGCAATATATCACGAAGTCCATCTGAGTATCTGGGGGAGCAAGCACTGGGGGAGAAGTGAGCTTCTCCTTCAGAGCTTGAAAACTTTCTTGGCATTTGTCTGTCCACTAGAACTTGACGCCTTTGTGAAGAAGATTAGTTAGAGGCTTGGCAATCTTGGAGAAGTTCTCAACGAAACGACGGCAATAGCTGGCAAGGTCGAGGAAACTGTCGGGACCCGGGGTTAGCGTATGCAAGCCTCTCTACAACACAATCATATGGAGAGCCGAGAACCGTACCCACTTGTCTAAGCAGACAAGGCCAAACACAGAACATTCTCGGAAAGCATCGAACGTGAGGGGCATCCCATCCAGGCCGGATGATCAACTGAAATGGGTCCTCATCGTCCGCACACAAGTCTAAATGATATGGGTGGTGAACTCCCATACTCATAGACAAGTCGCCTCAACCATACTATCGATTGTATTATAACCCTTACATAGACTTACTCCAGCCCGATCACTTAGTCGGGGTCTAGGGTGGGCTCGATCATACATCAAAGTGTGCACGAGACGGAGTCTCGAGCAATCGCATCGCGATGCCCCAAGCTGCGCACATCTAAGGGCAACTTGGTGTATAAAAGACCGCCAGCCAGATCACAACTAAGGTCTCGAAAACCCATACTAAGACATGCATGTTATAAACATACACGCAGCACACATGCCTTGTATGAACAGCAGGTATCATTGCAATTCTCTACAAAGTATATATCTTTATTAATAACTCTTACAGAGTGCACACAGAGATCACAAGCATGTGATCCAACATTACAACAAACAAACGGAAGCAAAATAGGTCTGAGTACAGACAAGTTTAACAAATGGCTTAGAGAAGCCTTATGTAAAAACAAGCCCTTCACGAGGGAACCAGTCGTCTGACTGGGACTACACTAGCTTGGTCTTGGTCTGAGTCTTCATTCTTCAAGCTTCGGTTAGAAGTCACCATCGGGGTCGGTGGGTTCATCTAAAACATAGATTAAGAAAACGTGAGTACAAAATCGTACTCAGCAAGACTTACATAGGAGCTATACTACTCATGCACATTTATCAAGGTAAAGGGAAGTGGGGTTTCACTTGCAGAAGTGCCAGCTTTGACTTGGCTAGTCCTGAACTACGAGTACCAGACTTGAGGTAAGAAGCGTACACGAGTCCACTACTTTCTCCAACCAATTACACCACTATGGTTACTTCCTCGACTTCCCCACGAGAAGCACACCATAGCACTCACGCTTATCTTGCGAGTTTTAGAAATATCCAGTTCAAGTTGTCTAATAATCAAGCTAAGCTTTCCAAGGAGTCCTTAACCGCGGACGCGGCTATTCGAATAGTTTTGTTAACCTTGCAGGGGTGTACCGCTACACACACACACTCATCAGTTCCGCCTAGGAGTGGGACCCTTCAAGCGGGTACCGGCGAGGATGTTGCCACGACACTTCTCCCACAGCTCCGTTCTAGTCCAGAGAGTCGCCTATCTGAGGGGGATCCGTATGGAAGTCCGGCCGAGGTTCCAGTACAACCTCAAACGATGTGTGCAGGGTCCCAAGCCGTTCTTGAAAAGCCGTTCATCCACTTCGCAGACCGTGCCACAGCCCTACCAGAACTCTGAACTAATGCAACTCCTGGGGTTCGAACGGGGTGAGGTACTAGGTCGAGAGGGGTCAATGAGCCCAATGTGTGGTTGTCCTCTTCTTCTTGGATCACCACACAAGAACTCGGGCTTAAGGCGGTGTTCAATGAGACAACCCACTGTGTACTCCTACACAGCCTCTCATCGTTCACCTTGTATTAGGGTAGATTCACCAACACATTTCACTTTCATCAACACCATGTTTATCATCATCCCGACTCACATCATAAGCAACCTCATTGTACCACTAAGCATGCAATAAGCAGTAACAGTTGCAGGGGCCACATGATATCAACCAACTCCTACATCTACTAGGATTGTGGTTTGCTTACTACTGTGACAAGATGATAGGTCATGCAAAGGATATGGGTTCAACTATGCGGTAGAAACGTTATCATGGTGATCATCCTAAACAATGCATAAGCGAGACATGAGAGGGAAGTGGGATTTTATCGACATGATCAATGGGGGTTTGCTTGCCTTGCTGACGAGGTTCGGGTTCTGAGTCTTCAACGAAGGGGCCAGCCTCCTGCTCCGGTTCCACCTCTACTCGACAAAAAACAACAAGGTAGAAAAATTAAATACAATGCACAATCACATTATGGAAGGTTGAAATTCGATGTATATGCTTTGATGTGTGAAGCAATTCCATTTAAATGGAGTATATTGCAAATTGAATTGCAAATTCAAACTCCAATTTGAATTCAAACTTGACCAAGTTACATGTGACATTGTTTGATCATTTTGAACCTTTTGGAAATGTGTATGATATGCCTCTGAAGTGTGGTTGAAATGTAGCACAATTCCATGGTCCAAGTTGCAAAAGCATTTGAATTGAATTTGAATTAATTTCAAATAAATCAAATGACATATGCTACTGGTCCCATTTTAAAATCAACTCAAACATAGTTGAAAGTTGGATTTTTGGATAGCTTATTTTTTCCTGATAATTTTTCATATATTATTTGTCCAATTTGGAGTTAAAATGAATTATCTATGAATTTCCAAAGTTTGGGGTATTTTCTGGATTTTTTTGAAATATTTTTATTTTCTTTTTTTTATTTGCAAATTCCTTTATTCCTTTTATTGCATCAGCATGATGCACTGCTGGCGTCACCAGGGGGCTGACAGGTGGGCCAGGGGTGTCAGTGTCACTGGCTAATTAACCTGGCTGGTTAATTTAATCCAGTGGCTTAAATAAGCCACTGGGCCCACTGGTCAGTGGACCAGGGTGGGGTTAGGAGGGGGGGTTAGTGGCTAACCCACCGGCGGCTAAACGCCGGCGGCCAACCCACGGCGGCGCTGCACGGGAGGATGCTGTCGTGGTCCGTTTGAAGCGCTGGAGGCACCAAACGCAAGCTCGTGGAGCCGCGCGTCTCGGGGATGGTCCAGGTGACCAAGCAGGCCACTGGAGCGACGCCGTCGACGACCTTCCGCGGCGGCCGTGGCACGGGCTCAGGGTGGATCTCGCTGCAGAGAACCATTTGAGACACCGCTGGGCGCGTTCGAAGCAGCAGTTCACGGCGGAGGTGATGGACAAGACGGCGAGGATGATTGCCTAGAAGATGCTCGCCGACAACGACCGTGGCGGCTCGGTACTCTGGCGACCATGGCAATCGGTGACAGAGGAAGAAATCGAGGGGGAGAGGTTAGGGGTTTTGACCGTGAGCTCAACAGGAACTCAACGGAGGTGGTGGCGAGGGCTGGGGTGGATCGACGGCGATGTAATCGACGATGTTGCGCAGCGGCCGTAGATGAAGACGACGATGCGATTCGGCAGCTCCAGGGGGCTTCAGCTCCCCATATTCCGCTCAAAGACGAAGACAACTGCGGTGAAGACGATGGATAGGATCCGGGGGCTTCTCGGCGTCGATGGCTACGCGGGGTCTTTACGGTGCTCCGGCGAGCTTCACGGACGTCGGCGGAATGGGCGAGAGAGGAGGGGGAGGTGGTTCTGGAGGGAGGGGAGTGGACGTGGGCGTCTCCAGGACGTGTCTAGAGGGCTCGGGAGGCTGGGGGGGGGGGGGCGCCAGGCAATCAGGTGGCGTGGCGGCCGTGGCATGCCGGGCACGCAGCTGCCTGGCTGCCTGAGGAAGACGACAGCCCGGGTGGCGGCTGGGCCTAGCTGGGCCAAGGTAAGTGGGCCTCGCCTAGGCGCCAGGTAAGTTCTTTCCCTTTTTCCTTTCTGTTTTGTTTTCTGTCTTCTGTTTTGTTTTCTGTCTTCTGTTTTGCTGTGCTAAATAAATAGCTAGGCATTTTATTAAATGCTGAAAATTTTTATATGGCTTCATAATAATATAGACTAGCTACTTATAAAGTTTCAACATTTTTAAAATTCAAATAATTTGAATCTTAACTCAAATAGGTTTTTTTTAATTAATTCCAAGGCACTGTTTGAATATTTGAAAAATCTTTGAGCATGGGGTGGGTCCCACATCACTTGATATGTGATCACACTCATTTATAAGACTTTTCAAAAATCTAACATGAATTTTTGGAGAAGATTTTTATCTGCCCTTTTGAATTAATTCATTTGGGGGTGATCTCTCTCCCATTTTGATTTCTTTTGAAATTTTTATCATGATGCAAAGGTTCTTGCTATTCCTAGCACATACCTAACTTGGGGTTGTGACAACTCGCCCCCACTCAAAAGAGTCTCGTCCCGAGATTCAGAAGTCTGCGGGAGGAAGGAGGGGTACTCGGCACTGAGACGGTCTTCTCTTTCCCATGTGGCTTCTTTCTCTGAGTGATGAGACCACTGAACTTTCAGAAACTTGATCTTCTTTCGGCGAGTGACACGCTCTGCGGAATCAAGAATACGGACGGGGTATTCTCGTTAAGAAAGGTCATCTTGGAGATCAAGCGTTTCATGGTCGACTTCGCAGATGGGGTCCTTGAAGCAACGCCTGAGTTGGGACACATGGAATACATCATGTACTCGGGAAAGGTGCGGGGGTAGTTCAAGTTGGTAGGAAACTTCTCCATGTTTAGCAATAATGCGGAAAGGTCCGATGTAACATGGGGCCAACTTGCCTTTGATACCGAAACGTTGGGTTCCCTTCAGAGGAGTAACCCGGAGGTAAGCCTTCTCATCCAGATTGTAGCTCTCTTGTCTATGATGACGATCATAGTAGCTTTTCTGACGAGACTGGGCTGCTTTCAATTGATCACGAACAATGCGAACTTGCTCTTCTGCTTCCTTGATCATATCCGGTCCAAAGAATTGTCTTTCACCGGTTTCTGACCAGCTAAGGGGTGTTCGGCATCGTCGTCCATATAGGAGTTCAAAAGGAGCCATGTTGAGACTAGATTGAAAACTATTGTTATAAGCAAATTCGGCGAATGGTAGAGACTTTTCCCAATTCTTTCCGAATGAGATAACACAAGCTCTGAGCATGTCTTCAAGAATTTGGTTAACCCTTTCGACTTGACCGCTAGACTGAGGATGGAAAGCCGTACTAAAGGAGAGATGAGTTCCCATAGCACGCTGAAAGCTTCCCCAAAATCTAGAGGTGAAAAAGCTACCACGATCAGAATTGATTTCCAAAGGAACACCGTGAAGAGACACAATTCTAGAGACATACAAGTCCGCTAAATGGCTAGCAGTTATAGAGTCGCGAACTGGAAGGAAGTGAGCAACTTTGGAAAGCCTATCTATGACAACGAAGATGGCATCATGTCCTTTCTGGGTTTTTGGAAAGCCGGTGATGAAGTCCATACCGACTTTGTCCCATTTCCACTCGGGAATAGGCAAAGGTTGAAGAGTGCCAGCAGGTCTTTGGTGTTCTGCCTTAATGCGACGACAAACATCACATTCGGCAACAAATTGAGCAATGTCTCTCTTCATCCTAGTCCACCAAAATCTCTGGCGTAGATCTCGGTACATTTTTGTGCTACCGGGATGAATCAAGAGGGGTGTGTCATGGGCTTCTTTGAGGATGAGTTGCCTTAGTTCCCTATTCTTAGGTACTACCAAACGATTTCCAAAGACTACCGTTCCTTTATTATGTGTGGACAAACATTTAGCAACTCCGCTAGCAATGTTATCCTTGATCCGGCGTACACCTTGTGCACGTCTTTGGGCAACTATGATTTGATCCTCAAGGGTTGGTTTCGCCACCAAGTTGAAAAGAGATCCACTAGGAACAATCTCGAGATTAAGCTTTCGAAATTCCTCAGGAAGAAGTGGTTGTTACAATACGACTTACGACTTAGTGCATCAGCCATGACATTGGCTTTGCCTGGGGTGTAAGAAATTACTACGTCGTAATCTTTTATCAACTCAATCCAGCGTCTTTGCCTGAGATTAAGATCTGGCTGGTTGAAAATGTATTTGAGGCTTTGGTGGTCGGAATAGATCTCACAACGATTACCAAGGAGGTAGTGTCGCCAAGTTGTTAGGGCATGAACTACGGCAGCGAGTTCAAGGTCATGGGTAGGATAGTTTTCTTCATGTGGCCGCAACTGGCGTGAAGCATAAGCTACCACATGTCTATCTTGCATAAGTATGCATCCTAACCCTTGCCGTGAGGCGTCACAAAAGATCTCGAAATCCTTTTTGGTGTCTGGAGGTGCAAGTACGGGTGCAGAAGTCAATCTTCTTTTTAGCTCTTGAAAGCTTTCCTCGCACTTGGAAGTCCATAGGAATTTCTTATCTTTCTTGAGGAGTTCAGTCAGAGGCTTTGCAACTTTAGAAAAGTTCTCGACGAAGCGGCAACAATAGCTTGCTAAGACAAGAAAACTCCTAACTTGCTTAACCGATTCAGGTGGAGTCCAGTCAAGGACGGCCTGAACTCTCTCGGGATTCACAGCAATGCCTTTTGCAGAAATCACGTGGCCTAAGTAGGTCACTTCTGGTAGCCAAAATTCACACTTGGAGAATTTAGCATACAGGCGATGCTCTCTAAGTTTCATCAATACCAGCCTTAGGTGTTCGGCATGTTCTTCTTCGTTCTTCGAGTAGATGAGAATGTCATCGAGATAAACCACAACAAATTTATCTAAGTACTCCATGAAGATCGAATTCATCATGCGTGAGAAAGTGGCGGGGGCATTGGTTAAACCAAAGGACATGACGGTGTACTCGTAAAGACCATAACGAGTAGTAAAAGCCGTCTTGGGAATGTTCTCGCTTCGGATCTTGATTTGATGATAACCTAATCTCAAATCCATCTTGGAGAAGACAGAGGATCCAGCAAGTTGATCATAAAGATAATTGATCCTGGGCAGTGGGTACTTGTTCTTTATCGTCGCTAGATTTAGCGGGCGATAGTCTACGCACATCCTTTCTGTTCCATCTTTCTTCGTTACGAACAGAACGGGGCAACCCCATGGCGATGAGCTAGGGCGGATGAAGCCTTTTTCCAACAAAGCTTCCAGTTGGGTTTTAAGCTCAGCTAACTCACGTGGGGCCATTTTGTATGGGCGTCTGGAAATGGGTGCGGTTCCTGGGGCAAGATCCACTATGAACTCTACACATCTGTCGTGTGGCATGCCCGGCAGCTCTTCAGGAAAGACATCCGGGAAGTCACGAACCACCGGAACATCTTCAAGGTCGGGAAGGGGAAGCACATTCAAAGAATGCACCTGGGTTCTTGTTCTTGGTGAGGAGTAAGCTATTGTCTGGCCTGAAGGATGTGTAAGTTTAACTGACTTGGCTTTACAATCAGCAAAAGCATGCTGTCTTGATAACCAATCCATACCAAGGATGACATCAATGTCGGAAGACTTGAGGGCTATGAGTGAAGCAAGGAATACTAAACCCTCAATTGCAATTTGATTGCCATGGCTTACTCTATTAGTTTGCCATTTTGAACCAGGAGTTTGAATGATCATAGGGGTGAACTTTTCTTCAAACGATACATCATGCCGAAGTGCATAACTCTCCGACATGAATGAGTGAGATGCTCCTGGGTCGAAAAGAACAGAAGTGGGAACAAAATTAACTGGGAGCGTACCAAGAATGACGTCAGAAGTACTATTAGTTTCCTCAACAGAGATTTGGTTCACACGTCCAAGATTTTCTGAGGTGGATGGCTTAGCGGTGGAAACCTTTGGGGGTGGTTTGGCACGAACAGTGGAGTTTCCTTTAGCATGGGGTGGAGCATTCTGACTGACGGGGCACTCACGAGAGTAATAACCAGGCTGGCCACATCTAAAGCAGGCTCCAAAGATAGTGCGGGGAGCTGGTTTGTTTGGTGGAGCTGTTGGACGAGGCGGCACAAGGGATGGCCTCGGTGGGTTGTTTTGGGGAAACAAACTGTTAGGAATCCAGATCATGCGCTTCTGAGGGCGTGAACTGGAAGAAGGGGCAAGCTCAAGAGCATGCTTGCGAGACTTCTCGAAAACTTCATTGCCATGCTCAGCTCTGAAGGATCTGTTGACTAAATCCTCAAAGGTGGAAAATTCGATGAGGTTGAGATCATGACGGAGGATGGGGCTAAGTCCCTTACGGAACCTTGCCTGCTTTCTGGCATCGGTGGTGATCTCATCTTGGGCATACCGAGCAGGACGGTTGAAATCTCTCACATACTCATGAATGGACATCTCTCCTTGATTCAGATTGCAAAACTCTTCCTTCTTGCGCTCCATCAACTCATCCAGAATGTGGTACCCTCGAAAGGCAACACAGAACTCCTGCCAAGTCACTACGTGACCATCTGGCTCCATTGCAACATAGTTCTCCCACCACTGAAGAGCAGCACCTTCCAAGAAGTATACCGCGAAAATAACTCGGTCATCGGGAACAACATGTGCAGTGTCAAGCTTACGCTCGATGGAACGGAGCCAATCATTAGCTTCAAGGGGCTCAGAAGAACATAGGAATGCCGGTGGCTTGAGGAGTATGAAGTCCTGAATGCTGACCACCACATTAAGATGGTGGGCGGTATTCTGCTCGATGAGCTCCAGAAGGCGTGTCTGATCACGTCTATTCCGCTCAGCTTCCATCATGATTTCCGCTGCAGAAGGCGGGGGTGGAAGTTCATCATCATCTCGATTCCGATCATGGTCTCGATTCCGAAGAACAGCACTACGAGTTCCACCTGACATCCTGTGTGATAAAATCAACAATCAGAACAGGTTGTACGATGGAGGCAAGGATAAAAGGATAAGATTTCAGAAGGAGAAGACTATAATGCAAAGGCAATGATTCAAAGAAACACGGGATAATTCCGGCAGCATAACGGCTACACCGGGATGGAAAACAAGACAACCTCGAGGAGATTGGACAGAACTTCCTCAAGGAACTCAAAACACGGAGACTCTGGACAACCACAACAATACTACGGCTATAAGGAGGCAATCAACGAGATGTTCTAGTAAGACATAGATGAGCCTAGTCCTATCTTCCCGTAGAATAAGATGAGGGTGACCCAGAACTCAGATCGATGAGGGTAAGGAGAAAAAGAAGCCTTACGTTGTTCCCTTATATACCCCTAGTAACTATATAACTATAGAAGGCTAGACTCGACTTCGGCCAAGGCTGATAATCCTACAGTCAGTCCTGCTCTGATACCAAGTCTGTCGAGACCCAGGGTTAGCGTATGCTAGCCTCGCTACAACACAATCATATGGGGAGCCGAGAACCATACCCACTTGTCTAAGCTGGCAAGGCCAAGCACAGAACGTTCTCGGAAAGCATCGAACGTGAGGGGCATCCCATCCAGGCCGGATGATCAACTGAAATGGGTCCTCATCGTCCGCACACAAGTCTAAATGATATGGGTGGTGAACTCCCATACTCATAGACAAGTCGCCTCAACCATACTATCGATTGTATTATAACCCTTACATAGACTTACTCCAGCCCGATCACTTAGTCGGGGTCTAGGGCGGGCTCGATCATACATCAAAGTGTGCACGAGACGGAGTCTCGAGAAATCGCATCACGATGCCCCAAGCTGCGCACATCTAAGGGCCACTTGGTGTATACAAGACCGCCAGCCAGATCACAACTAAGGTCTCGAAAACCCATACTAAGACATGCATGTTATAAACATACACGCAGCACACATGCCTTGTATGAACAGCAGGTATCATTGCAATTCTCTACAAAGTATATATCTTTATTAATAACTCTTACAGAGTGCACACAGAGATCACAAGCATGTGATCCAACATTACAACAAACAAACGGAAGCAAAATAGGTCTGAGTACAGACAAGTTTAACAAATGGCTTAGAGAAGCCTTATCTAAAAACAAGCCCTCCACGAGGGAACCAGTCGTCTGACTGGGACTACACTAGCTTGGTTTTGGTCTGAGTCTTCATTCTTCGAGCTTCGGTGAGAAGTCACCATCGGGGTCGGTAGGTTCATCTAAAACAAAGATTAAGAAAACGTGAGTACATAATCGTAGTCAGCAAGACTTCCATAGGAGCTATACTACTCATGCATATGTATTAAGGTAAAGGGAGTCGGGGTTTCACTTGCAGAAGTGCCAACTTTGACTTGGCTAGTCCTGAACTACGAGTACCAGACTTGACGTAAGAAGCGTACACGAGTCCACTACATCTCTTCAACCAATACACCACTATGGTTACTTCCTCGACTTCCCTAAGAGAAGCACACCATAGAACTCACGCTTATCTGGGTGTGTTTTAGAAGTATCCAGTTCAAGTTGTCTAATAATCAAGCTAAGCTTTCCAAGTAGTCCTTAACCGCGGACGCGGCTATTCGAATAGTTTTGTTAACCCTGCAGGGGTGTACCGCCACACACACAAACTCATCAGTTACCTCCTGGGAGTGGGATCCTTCAAGCGGGTACTGGCGAGGATGTTGCCACGACACTTCGCCCACAGCTCCGTTCTAGTCCAGAGAGTCGCCTATCTGAGGGGGATCCGTATGGAAGTCCGGCCGAGGTTCCAGTACAGCCTCAAACGATGTGTGCAGGGTCCCAAGCCGGTCTTGAAAAGCCGTTCATCCACTTCGCAGACCGTGCCACAGCCCTACCAGAAGTCCGAACTAATGCGACTCCTGGGGTTCGAACGGGGTGAGGTACTAGGTCGAGAGGGGTCAGTGAGCCCAATGTGTGGTTGTACTCTTCTTCTTGGATCACCACACAAGAACTCGGGCTTAAGGCGGTGTTCAACGAGACAGCCCACTGTGTACTCCTACACAGCCTCTCATCGTTCACCTTGTATTAGGGTAGATTCACCAACACATTTCACTTTCATCAACACCATGTTTATCATCATCCCGACTCACATCATAAGCAACCTCATTGTACCACTAACCATGCAATAAGCAGTAACAGTTGCAGGGGCCACATGATATCAACCAACTCCTACATCTACTAGGATTGTGGTTTGCTAACTACTGTGACAAGATGATAGGTCATGCAAAGGATATGGGTTCAACTATGCGGTAGAAATGTTATCATGGTGATCATCCTAAACAATGCATAAGCGAGACATGAGAGGGAAGTGGGATTTTATCGACATGATCAATGGGGGTTTGCTTGCCGTGCTGACGAGGTTCGGGTTCTGGGTCTTCAACGAAGGGGGCAGCCTCCTGCTCCGGTTCCACCTCTACTCGACAAACAACAACAAGGTAGAAAAAGTAAATACAATGCACAATCACATGATGGAAGGTTGAAATTTGATGTATATGCTTTGATGTGTGAAGCAATTCCATTTAAATGGAGTATATTGCAAATTGAATTGCAAATTCAAACTCCAATTTGAATTCAAACTTGACCAAGTTACATGTGACATTGTTTGATCATTTTGAACCTTTTGGAAATGTGTATGATATGCCTCTGAAGTGTGGTTGAAATGTAGCATAATTCCATGGTCCAAGTTGCAAAAGCATTTGAATTGAATTTGAATTAATTTCAAATAAACAAATGACATATGCTACTGATCCCATTTTAAAATCAACTCAAACATAGTTGAAATTTGGATTTTTGGATAGCTTATTTTCTCCTGATCATTTTTCATATATTATTTGTCCAATTTGGAGATAAAATGAATTATCTATGAATTTCCAAAGTTTGGGGTATTTTCTGGATTTTTCTGAAATATTTTTATTTTCTTTTTTTTATTTGGAAATTCCTTTATTCCTTTTATTGCATCAGCATTATGCACTGCTGGCGTCACCAGGGGGCTGACAGGTGGGCAAGGGGTGTCAGTGTCACTGGCTAATTAACCCGGCTGGTTAATTTAATCCAGTGGCTTAAATAAGCCACTAGGTCCACTAGTCAGTGGCCCAGGGTGGGGTTAGGAGGGGGATTAGTGGCTAACCCACCGGCGGCTAAACGCCGGCGGCCAACCCACGGCGGCGCTGCACGGGAGGAGGCTGCCGTGGTCCGTTTGAAGCGCTGGAGGCACCAAACGCAAGCTCGTGGAGCCGCGCGTCTCGGGGAGGGTCTAGGTGACCAAGGAGGCCACCGGAGCGACGCCGGCGACGACCTTCCGCGGCGGCCGTGGCACAGGCTCGGGGTGGATCTCGCTGCAGAGCACCATTTGAGCCACCGCTGGGCGCGTTCGAAGCAGCAGTTCACGGCTGAGGTGATGTACAAGACGGCGAGGATGATTGCCTAGCAGATGCTCGCCGACGACGACCGTGGAGGCTCGGTACTCCGGCGACCATGGCAATCGGTGACAGAGGAAGAAATCAAGGGGGAGAGGTTAGGGGTTTTGACCGTGAGCTCACCAGGAAATCAACGGAGGTGGTGGCGAGGGTTGGGGTGGCTCGACGGCGATGTAATCGACGATGTTGCGTGGCGGCCGTAGATGAAGACGACGACGCGATTCGGAAGCTCCAGGGGGCTTCAGCTCCCCATATTCCGCTCAAAGACGAAGACAACTGCGGTGAAGACGATGGACAGGATCCGGGGGCTTCTCGGCGTCGATGGCTACGCGGGGGCTTGACGGTGCTCCGGCGAGCTTCACGGACGTCGGCGGAACGGGCGAGAGAGGAGGGGGAGGTGGTTCTGGAGGGAGGGGAGTGGACGTGGGCGTCTCCAGGACGTGTCTAGAGGGCTCAGGAGGCTGGGGGGGGGGGGGGGGGCGCCAGGCAAGCAGGTGGCGTGGCGGCCATGGCATGCCGGGCACGCAGCTGCCTGGCTGCCTGAGGAAGACGACAGCCCGGGTGGCGGCTGGGCCTAGCTGGGCCAAGGTAGGTGGGCCTCGCCTAGGCGCCAGGTAAGTTCTTTCCCTTTTTTCCTTTCTGTTTTGTTTTCTGTCTTTTGTTTTGCTGTGCTAAATAAATAGCTAGGCATTTTATTAAATGCTGAAATTTTTTATATGGCTTCATAATAATATAGACTAGCCACTTATAAAGTTTCAACATTTTTAAAATTCAAATAATTTGAATCTTAACTCAAATAGGGTTTTTTAATTAATTCCAAGGCACTGTTTGAATATTTAAAAAATCTTTGAGCATGGGGTGGGTCCCACATCACTTGATATGTGATCACACTAATTTATAAGACTTTTGAAAAATCTAATATGAAATTTTGGAGAAGATTTTTATCTGCCCTTTTGAATTAATTCATCTGGGGGGTGTTCTCTCTCCCATTTTGATTTCTTTTGAAATTTTTATCATGATGCAAAGGTTCTTGCTATTCCTAGCACATACGTAACTTGGGGTTGTGACAGAAACTTCGGACTTGCTTGACATTCCTGGGCGGAGTCGAGTCAAGAATAACTTGGATACGTTCTGGGTTGACGGCAACGCCGTCCTTGGAAATCACATGACCAAGGTAGGTTACTTCGGGAAGCCAGAACTCGCACTTGGAGTACTTAGCATAGAGTTTGTGTTCTCGAAGCTTTTCCACTATATGACGAAGGTGTTCAGCATGTTCTTCTTCATTCTTGGAGTATATTAAGATATCATCCAGATAAACCACGACAAACTTGTCGAGGTATTCCATGAATATATAGTTCATCAATCGGGAAAAGGTGGCCGGGGAATTCGTCAGGCTAAAGGACATGACGGTGTATTCGTATGAACCATAGCGAGTAATAAAGGCGGTCTTCGGAATGTCCTCTTCACGGACTCGGATTTGGTGATAACCCAACCTCAAGTCGAATTTAGAAAACACCTTGGATCCGGCAAGTTGATCATACAAATCATTGATCCGAGGAAGTGGGTACTTGTTCTGTATCGTGGCCTGGTTGATAGGTCGATAATCTTGGAACAACCGATTCGTTCCATCACTCTTCTTGACAAACAACAAAGGTGCTCCCCAAGCAGAGGAACTAGGACGGATGAAGCATTTGTCGAGTGTTGTGTCGTTCTCCTTCTTCAGTTCAAGGAGGTGGTGAGGTGGCATCTTATAGGGGCGCTTGGCAATAGGGACGGTGTCGGGCTTCAAGTTAATGACGAATTCAACCTCTCTAATCGGGGGTATTCCTGGCAGTTCTTCTGGAAAGACGTCGGGAAAATCACAAACGACTGGAACTTTCTCAATTCCTTCAAGAGGTGAGATGTTCCAAGCATTCATCATATAGATATGCGTTTCAGCGCCACGGGTAATTCGGGTGGTGTGGTTAACAATCTCACCGGAGGGGTGAAAAAGTTGGACAGACTTGGTACCACAATATAGTGCGGCATCGTGGACTTTCAACCAATCCATTCCCAAGATGAGGTCTATGGTGGAAGACTTCAGAATGATGGGGGACACATGGAATACAACTTCTTCGATTTCAACGGTGTTATTGGGCACCATCATGGTGGTTCGACATTGGCCTATCGGCGTGCGAACAACCATCGGTGTTTTCATCTTTCCAAGCGTAAAGTTATGCAACAATGCAAATGCTTCCGACATGAATGAATGCGATGCTCCTGAATCAAATAAAACAGTAGGAGGTATTGAGTTAATGAGGAGAGTACCCATCACTGTAGCGGGCTGTGCCTGAGCTTCTTCAACATCAATGTGGTAGGCATGACCAAGAGTGTGAGCAGAAGACCCATTGTTATATTTGGGGGTCCTGTTGTTTCCAAGGCCATTTCCGCGGCCAGCAGGGTGAACTACCAGTTGATTCTGTCACTGGGGGCAGTCTCTGGAAAAGTGACCTGGGAGGTGACACTTGAAACACAGCCCATCTTAAGGACGGAGGGGTGCAGTCTCAGTCTTCGGCTGTCTCGGCGGGGGCGGAGGAAGACGGGGTGCAACATACGACGGCCTTGGTGCGGGGCAGGTGGACGATACACGTTGTGCGGAATCCAGACACGTTGCTTCTGTGCTGTGCCCGAAGATGAGCCAGCATCAAGGGGGCGCTTCGGCGAACCCTTGACCTTAGACTGAGCGGTCTCAAGAATGATAGTCTGGTTCACCATGGTCGCGAAGTTGGGGAAGACGTGCAAAGCCAGTGCAAGATGGAAATCTGAGTTGAGCCCATCACGGAACTTTTCTTGCCTACTTGCATCATTTGGGAGGTCACTTGCAGCATAGCGGGAGAGGCGGAGGAATTCCGTCTGATATGCCTCGACAGTATTGTGGCCCTGAACGAGGTTGCAAAATTCGGCCTTCATACGGTTCATAATCTCCTAGGGGACATAACAAGCACGGAAGGCAGTCCTGAATTCATTCAAGGTGACGACAGTCCCTTCAGCTGGCGAGCCCTTGTAGGTGTCCCACCACTGGGCACCGGGGCCACGCAGGAAATAGGACGTGAAGGTGACGTAATCCGCAGCGTGCACCCCAGCGAACTTCACCTGACGAGGGATGTCACGAAGCATATCATCAGCATCCAACGGCTGTTCAGGTTGGTGGAAGGTAGGGGGATTGAGACGCAGAGTAACCACAGTCGGTTGGTTCTGTTGCTGGTTCTGGTTCTGGTTCTGGAGATGATCTATGACTCCTTGCATAAACACTTGGTTCATCTGATACTGCTGCATCATCGCGGCCATGTAGTCCGGCGGCGGAGGTGGATCGTTGGCACCACGACCACGACCACCACGACCAGCCATCCTGCTAAAATCTAACAGGGGTATTTCATCGATGAAAATTTAACGACATACCGGAAGCGAGTATGAGGTAAAGCGGCAACGAAGAGGAGGAGTGGATATATAGGAGTAGTCATAGAAGACATACACATCCACACATAGATTCAACCAAAAATCGGGCAGCGTAACGTCGTAGAAATTAAGGAAAAAAAAGACACACTAGGCGGCGCGCATACCGCGGTACGGAATACACGACGCGACATAGCTTCCGCTAAGTCAATCACGCCGCAAGAAAACTGTTGGCCACAGGAGTTTGTGCCAGAGAATGCGCGGCCTGCCTCGAATGAGAAAGGGGATCCGCAGTCCTGGACCTGGGGCAGAACTCCTACGACATGACTCAATAAATGGGTAAACACCAGAGCGCCAGGTGGAATCAAGAGAACGTGATCCTAATGTCAGAGTTAGTAAAACTTACCAGCAAGGATAAGAGAACAGATTCATAGAGCATAGGTATGAAGAAAAGGATCCTAATACCATAGATATCACAACGGGGTGATATCGATGTGGGCCCGTAAGCCAAACATTAAGTTAGCAAAATAGTTTTTCTAAGACTAGACTCAACTTCGACCAAGGAGTGGGTGGGTGGCTTCCTACAGGCAGTCGGCTCTGATACCAACTTGTGATGCCCCCAAAATCAATCTGTGTACAGTAATGATACACGCAGGTGATACGCGAGAGAGGATTGCTTCTCGCCCTTCGTTGGTTACCCGAAGTGTAAGGTAAGATGTAGCGTAGCACCAACTTTCCCTCGATGAAGATATCGAGGTTGAATATCGACCAGTAGGACTCCGGCGATGATAAGTAGGTGTCAGCGGCGCACCTGACGTGGACCTGCACACAACACAATTAACTTTGATCCCAACGAAGTTGAGAGAGGTCATCAATCTCTCCGGTATTGCTGTTTACAAAGGATAAAAAACACAGGATAATGATAATGATAGCAACTGAAGGTAAAAAGCAAGAAAGTAAATGAGCGTGTAAAAAGTGATGAGAATATGGAACGGGGTCCCATGATGTTCACTAGTGATGTCTCTCTCCCAAAAGACAATAAGACTGCTATGTGAGGTAAACAAATTACAGAAGGGCAATTGACAGGATTATAAACGCACCGCAATGCTAACTATGCTACAAAATAAAGGAAGAGGCTCAAAAGCATGGGAAGTACGCCAAAATAAGTAGACCAAAATCCATCTTCATCTACTACTAATCATCCACCTTGAGATATCTATCCAGAACATCTCGCTGGTATTAAGTTGCGAGCCCCACCCAAAGTGTAAACCCAAAGCAACAGACAACTGCATTAAAAAGAACTTTGTGTAAAGTAACCAATCCTTGTAACCACGGTTACAAGCACCATTGTTTTCCCCCTTGTTGCCACAGCACATCCCCTAGACTCATGTTTCTGTCACTCAAGCGTGTCATCAGGGGCGATGTACCCACAATCGAGCATAACGTTACCTCTTGGAGTCACTACCTACCACTTGGCCAAAGCAGTAAATATCAACGGAGAACATGCAAGAATTACTTCGGAACAAAAAAAAGATAAGAACCAATTATATTACTCTATGACAATCTAAACATAATCTCATAATCCATCATATCCCATCAAACTCAGCATAGCAAAAGAGGAAAGAATAACATATGTGCCTCGATCATGTAGGGCAGCTCACGAGGTCTAAACCATGAAGAAAAAACAGGGGAGGAGAACATCACATAGCTACTGATCACGGACCCATGGTCCAAGGTAGACTACTCATGTCACATCCGGGAAGCGTCCATGGTGGAGGAGAAGCTCCCGGAGGTCGATCCTCCCTCCGGAAGGTTGCCGGGAAGGGTCCTGACAGTGATCCCGATCTTGGAAGCGCGGGGGCGGGGGAACAGAGGAGAATTTGCGAAATAGGGTTCTGTCTTCGGAGTTTCCCCGTGATGGAGAATAAATATGCGAAGGGGGGCAGCCAGGGGGCCACCAGGGGCCCAGCCGCCCCCTTGGCACGGGCATGCCCTAGGCAGCGCCAGGTGGCCGTATGGGTCCTGGTGGTGGCCCCTTGGCCCTCCTTCGGGCTTCTGAAGTCTTCCGACACGCTGATTTTTTATCTGATTTTTCCCGGATTTTTGGAGCATTTTTTATATGGGGAAAAACTGAAATAGAAAAACAGCAGAAAACAGGAACTAGCACTGGGGTGCACTGGGTTAGTAGGTTAGTCCAAATATGATCAAAAGTGTATGAAAGTGTATCTAGATCATAGCAATATCACACAAAACATGCATGGAGCGAGAAGAAATTATCGATACGTTTGAGACGTATCAACATCCCCAAGCTTAATTCCTGGTCGTCCTCGAGTTACTAAATGATAACAGGCATAATTTCTGTGGTGACATGCTAGCAACCATATAAGAACTTTGAAAAGTAAAACAATCAAGGTATGTAATTCAATTCAAGTCATAACATGGAAGAGTCTATATTAGCATTGAAACAAGCAACGAAAGAACATTAGGTCTAAGAGCTCTCGCTGTCTGTGACTCGAATGTCTCCAAATGGTTTTTGCGTGCAAGAAGGGGGATAGGGAATACGAGAAAAAAAGTATTTTTATTTGAGAACTCAATCTACTAAAGTTTCACACTTGTTCTTCTTTGGAATCTTATCTTGACTCGTCCCCAGACCACTAGCCAGGTACAAGTGAATTTGATCCACTCCCTTTCGATATTTTGAGCACTCATGCAATGGATGAGCGTAAGCACGAGAGTTCACACTTAGGATGGCAAAGAGAGAATATGGTGGAGGAGGAAGTCAAAAAGGTGAGAAAGGCACACATCAATGAGGACAATTATAGGCGAGAAGGCCAAATGATAGATATGATGTGAGGAGTAGGGAATGCCATGCAACGGATGCACATATGAGCTGAAAAGCTCTCCAATGGAACTAGGGGGGGTGCATCTAACTTGCTCGCTCATGAAGACCTAGAGCTCTTTTGAGGAGGCTCATCGTTGGAATATGCAAGCCAAGTTCTAAAGTGAGAAGGTCCCCACATAGCTATATGCATGATCATCTCTATGGAGTACAAGGATAAGAGGGAGTACTAGTGTGGATCTTTCAAAAGGATAGTAGTGTTGCCCCTTTCTCTATTTTTTTTTATTTTTTCTCTTTTTTCTAATTTTTGTATTTTTGGTGGCCTCAATGGCTCTTTCTATTCAACTCTCATTTGTCCTCTTTGGGATATTTTGTTTTGTCCACTTTGGTATCTTTTCCTCACTTAAGGGCAACACTCTAATTTACAAGCGGGTATAGAAGATCTTTCACACTTTAAAAGGTACTCAAATCATAAAGAAGATGTAGCTATCATGATGTATGCAATGTATGCCGCTGCCAGTGTAGCAGGAACATGTATGACATGAAGATCAAGTCATGAATAGGTGGATGTTGCATAGCAATATCTCTCGGAAAGGCTATGGAAATGCCTTGATAGGTAGGTATGGTGGCTGTTTTGAGGAAGGATATAAGCAGGTTTATGATGACAGAGCGTATCATGCCAAGGGTTTTGATGTACCGGCGAAGGTGGACGCCAACTCTCGAAGTGAAAAGGAGGCAATGCACGGCAAAGGAGAGGCTAGCAAATATGAGGAGGTGGAAGTTTCAACTTTCAATACTTACATTAGTCCGAAGAACTCATGCACTTATTACCGGTAACTCTCAATCTAATGAGGAGGTTAACAAATAGACAAGTACCCCGAGGAGGAGTGTATGGGAGTTTGGTTATCCTTGCGCATCCCCGACTCATGGTACGTGAGTGTACTCTAATATCCGATCCCTCAGAAGAGTAGTGATCCATCTAGTAGCTAGAGTTCTCAACTAGTTTTGTAGGTTTCTGAAAATACACACGGATTGCCCAAAATATGACACCTATCACTAATAGGCTAGATCTCTTGACACCAAAAGTTCAAACATTACTCACATCAATACCTCAAAACTATTGCAAGTTACTACTAAAATTAAATAGCAACCTCAATTACCTACTTTCAAGACAAGACACAACTCAGTGCAACAACCAACTGTCGGGACCCGGGGTTAGCGCATGCAAGTCCCGCTACGACATAGTCATATGGAGAGCCGAGAACCGTACCCACTTGTCTAAGCAGACAAGGCCAAGCACAGAACGTTCTCGGAAAGCATCGTACGTGAGGGGCTTCCCATCCAGGCCGGATGATCAACTGAGATGGGTCCTCATCGTCCGCACACAAGTCTAATGATATGGGTGATGAACTCCCATATTCAAAGACAAGTCGCCTCAACCATACTATCGACTATCTCATAACCCTTACATAGACTTACTCCAGCCCGATCACTTAGTCGGGGTCTAGGGCGGGCTCGATCATACATCAAAGTGTGCACGAGACAGAGTCTCGAACAATCGCATCGCGATGCCCCAAGCTGCGCACATCTAAGGGCCACTTGGTGTATAAAAGACCGCCAACCAGATCACAACTAAGGTCTCGAAAACCCATACAGAGACATGCATGTTATAAACATACACGCAGCACACATGCCTTGTATGAACAGCAGGTATCATTGCAATTCTCTACAAAGTATACATCTTTATTAATAACTCTTACAGAGTGCACACAGTGATCACAAGCATGTGATCCAACATTACAACAAACAAGCGGAAGCAAAGTAGGTCTGAGTACAAACAAGTTTAACAAATGGCTTAGAGAAGCCTTATCTAAAAACAAGCCCTCCACGAGGGAACCAGTCAGCTGACTGGGACTACACTAGCTTGGTCTTGGTCTGAGTCTTCATTCTTCAAGCTTTGGGTAGAAGTTACCATCGGGGTCGGTGGGTTCATCTAAAACATAGATTAAGCAAACATGAGTACAAAATCGTACCCAGCAAGACTTACGTAGGAACTATACTACTCATGCACATGTATCAAGATAAAGGGAGGTGGGGTTTCACTTGCAGAAGTGCCAGCTTTGACTTGGCTAGTCCTGAACTACGAGTAACAGACTTGAGGTAAGAAGCGTACACGAGTCCACTACATCTCTTCAACCAATTACACCACTATGGTTACTTCCTCGACTTCCCCACGAGGAGCACCCCATAGCACTCACGCTTATCTTGGTGTGTTTTAGAAGTATCCAGTTCAAGTTGTCTAATAATCAAGCTAAGCTTTCCAAGCAGTCCTTAACCGCGGACGCGGTTATTCGAATAGTTTTGTTAACCCTGCAGGGGTGTACCGCTACACACACGTGTCATCATTTACCGCCTTTTGCATGTCACCGTTCAAGAGGTGACAGCGAGGATGCCACCACAACACTTCGCCCACAGCTCCGTTCTAGTCCATAGAGTCGCCTATCTGAGGGGGATCCGTATGGAAGTCCGGCCGAGGTTCCAGTACAGCCTCAAGCGATGTGTGCAAGGTCCCAAGCCGGTCTTGAAAAGCCGTTCATCCACTTCGCAGACCGTGCCACAGCCCTACCAGAACTCCGAACTACTGCGACTCTTGGGGTTCGAACGGGGTGAGGTACTAGGATGAGAGGGGTCAGTGAGCCCAATGCGTGGTTGTACTCTTCTTCTTGGATCACCACACAAGAACTCGGACTTAAGGCGGTGTTCAACGAGACAACCCACTGTGTACTCCTACACAACCTCTCATCGTTCACCTTGTATTAGGGTAGATTCACCAACACATTTCACTTTCATCAACCCACTATTTATCATCATCCCGACTCACATCAAAAGCAACCTCGTTGTACCACTAAGCATGCAATAAGCAGTAACAGTTGCAGGGGCCACATGATATCAACCAACTCGTACATCTGCTAGGATTGTGGTTTGCTTACTACTGTGACAAGATGATAGGTCATGCAAAGGATATGGGTTCAACTATGCGGTAGAAACGTTATCATGGTGATCATCCTAAACAATGCATAAGCGAGACATGAGAGGGAAGTGGGATCTTATCGACATGATCAATGGGGGTTTTCTTGCCTTGCTGACGAGGATCAGTCACGGGGTCTTCAACGAAGGGGGTGAACTCGGGTTCCGGCTCCACTTCTATCAGCAACATGACAATCATAGGATCAACATAATGTACAATGCACAATCACATGAATAATATTGTAATGGTGATGTTCAAGGTACTGATGTGTTGAGCATTCCATTTAAAAGGAGTATATTGCATTTGAAATGCAAATTCAAACTCCATTTGATTTATCGATGAATTTCAAATGCATTTGAATGCATGAAAGTTCATTTGAAAAGGTTGATCATGAAGTGATGTGGTATAGTTGAGATAATGTTTCTGATGTGGGGGTGAAACCATTCAAATTAATTGTGTTGCGAAGTCAATTGCAAAATCATTCCAAATTTGAATTTGAAAAGGATCCATATGCATGTTTGCTACTGTTCACCCATTTTAAAATGGTCAAACATAGAAAAAAATTGCGTATTCATAATCCTTGTATTTTTCTGATAATTTCAGACATATTATTTGTCCAATTTGGAGTTAAAATGAATTAGTTATGAATTATTGAAGTTTTGGGTATTTTCTGGAATTCTCTAAAAAAAGAAAAAGACTTATTGCGTCAGCATGAGGTCATGCTGACGTGGGGGGGGCTCTGACCAGTGGGCCAGCCTTGTCAGCGGCTCAGGGGTTAACCCGGTTTTATTTATTTTAAACCTTGTTTAATTAGAGAGACTAGGCCCACTGTCATAGAGAGGAGGGGGGGATTAGTGCTCTGGTTTAGAGGCTCTAATGGTGGCTGTCGTCGGCGACACTGCAGATGCCGGAGCTCTCGCCGGAGTAGTGAAAAAGGGCATGGGGGAGGACTCGGAGGGCACGGGCGTGCGCGGCGTGAAATCGGGCGTCTGCTAGTGCCATTGGGGTGCCATGGCGGGCTCTGTGGTGAGGAGGGCGTCAACCGCGGCGGCAGGCCGAGCTCTGACCTCGCCGGAGTCTAGCTCCAGGGCGCGAGAGGGGGCGGGGTTAGGGGCAAACGGACGGGACACTCACCCTGGGGGCGATGGAGAAGACGGAGGGGCTAGAGGGTGCTCGAAGACGACGAATTCGGAGGTCTCCTCCTCGGAGGCCGGAGGTGGAAGCTCGAAGCGGGCGTCACCTGCAGAGGGGCTTGGCGCCAATTGACGTGGGGGATTGACGGAGTTGACGACGCCAGAGCTGGCAGACAACCTTGCACCGGCTAGCTTGGCCAGTGGCCACGTCGGGGCACGCCGTGCTCTGCGCTAGGGTTCGGGGTGCTCTGGTTCTCGTCGCCGGAGAGGAAAGAGGGGGTGTGGGAGAGAGCTGGGGCGCGAGAAAGGTGTGTGGCAGTCGTGCGAGGCAGAGAGAGGTGAGGGGGAGGCCTAGAAGGGCCTGGAGCCTCGTCGTGTCGTTGTCGTGGCCTCCTCTGCTCCAGCGAGCAGCTTGGAGGGGCGGGGTAGAAGACGACAAGCTCTCTGGTGGTCTGGGCCGAGGCGACAGGAGGTGGGCCTTCGCCTGTGGCGCAAGGTAAGCCCCTTTTCCTTTTTCTATTTATTTATTTCTGCTTCTATGTTGACCTAGCTAATAAAATAGCTAGGTATTTTTATAAATGCCCAAATTAATTTATATGGCCTCATAATAAACAGAGCTAGCCACATAAAATATTTGGTCATTATTAAAATTCAAAACATTTGAATTTTAAAACAAATAGGGGTTTATTTAATTTTCCAAGGCATTGTTTGAAAATTAGAAAATTCCATGAGCATGGGATTGCTCCCAAACCACTTTTAAAATGATCAGCATCATTTATAGGAATTTTCCAAATACTCAAATGATTTTTGGAAAAAGATTTTTATCTGGCCATTTGATTTAACTTCTCAGGGCTTTTCTTTCCCCATTTTTTTTCTTTTGAAATTTTTATCATGATGCAAAGGGTGTTGCTATTCCTAGCACATACCTAACTTGGGGTTGTGACAACTCGCCCCCACTCAAAAGAATCTCGTCCCGAGATTCAGAAGTCTGCGGAAGGAAGAAGGGGTACTCGGCACGGAGGCGGTCCTCTCTTTCCCAGGTTGCTTCTTTCTCGGAGTGATGTGACCATTGCACTTTGAGGAACTTGATCTTCTGACGACGAGTGACACGCTCTGCTGAATAAAGAATACGAACAGGGTACTCTCGATAAGAAAGGTCATCTTGGAGATCAAGCGTTTCATGGTCGACTACGCGGATGGGGTCCTTGAAGCAACGCCTGAGTTGTGACACGTGGAATACAGCATGTACTCGGGAAAGGTGAGGAGGTAGTCAAGTTGGTAGGCAACTTCTCCACGTTTAGCGAGAATGCGGAAAGGTCCGATGTAACGTGGGGCCAACTTGCCTTTGATACCGAATCTTTGGGTTCCCTTCAGAGGAGTAACCCGAAGGTAAGCCTTCTCATCCAGATTGTAGCTCTCTTGCCTATGATGATGATCATAGTAGCTTTTCTGACGAGACTGTGCGGCTTTCAATCGATCACGAACAATGCAAACTTTCTCTTCTGCTTCCTTGATCATATCCGGTCCAAAGAGTTGTCTTTCACCGGTTTCTGACCAGTTTAGGGGTGTTCGACATCGTCGTCCATATAGGAGTTCAAAAGGAGTCATGTTCAGACTAGATTGAAAACTATTGTTATAAGCAAATTCGGCGAATGGCAGAGACTTCTCCCAATTCTTTCTGAATGAGATAACACAAGCTCTGAGCATGTCTTCAAGAATTTGGTTAACCCTTTCGACTTGACCGCTAGACTGAGGATGGAAAGCTATACTAAAGGAGAGATGAGTTCCCATAACATTTTGAAAGCTTCCCCAAAATCTAGAGGTGAAAAGGCTACCACGATCAGAATTGATTTCCAAAGGAACACCGTGAAGGGATACAATTCTAGAGACGTACAAGTCCGCTAACTGTCTAGCAGTTATAGACTCGCGAACCGGAAGGAATTGAGCAACTTTGAAAAGCCTATCTATGAAAACGAAGATGGCATCGTTTCCTTTCTGGGTTTTTGGAAAGCCGGTGATGAAGTCCATACCGACTTTGTCCCATTTCCACTCGGGAATAGGCAAAGGTTGAAGTGTACCAGCAGGTCTTTGGTGTTCTGCCTTAAGGCGACGACAAACATCACATTCAGCAACAAATCGAGCAATGTCTCTCTTCATCCTAGTCCACCAAAATCTCTGGCGTAGATCTCGGTACATTTTTGTGCTACCGGGATGAATTGAAAGGGGTGTGTCATGGGCTTCTTTGAGGATGAGTTTCCTTAGATCTCTATTCTTAGGTACTACCAAACGATTTCTAAAAAATAGCGTTGCTTTGCTATCTGTGGAGAAACATTTAGCAACTCCGCTAGCAATGTTCTCCATGATCCGGCGAACACCTCGTGCACGCCTTTGGACAACTATGATTTGATCCTCAAGGTTTGGTTTCGCCACCAAGTTGAACAGAGATCCATGAGGAACAATCTCGAGATTAAGCTTTCGAAATTCCTCATGAAGAAGTGGTTGATACTGTTGTAACATGAGGTTGTTACAATACGACTTACGACTTAGTGCATCAGCCATGACATTGGCTTTGCCTGGAGGTGTAAGAAATTCCTACGTCGTAATCTTTTATCAACTCAATGCAGCGTCTTTGCCTGAGATTAAGATCTGGCTGGGTGAATATGTATTTGAGGCTTTGGTGGTCGGAATAGATCTCACAACGATTACCAAGGAGGTAATGTCGCCAAGTTGTTAGGGCATGAAATACGGCAGCGAGTTCAAGGTCATCGGTAGGATAGTTCTCTTCATGTGGACGCAACTGGCGTGAAGCATAAGCTACCACATGTCGATCTTGCAGAAGTATGCATCCTAACCCTTGCCGTGAGGCGTCACAATAGATCTCGAAATCCTTTTTGGTGTCTGGAGGTGCAGGTACGGGTGCAGAAGTCAATCTTCTTTTTAGCTCTTGAAAGCTTTCCTCGCACTTGTAAGTCCATAGGAATTTCTTATCTTTCTTGAGGAGTTCAGTCAGAGGCTTTGCAACTTTAGAAAAGTTCTCGACGAAGCGGCGGCAATAGTTGGCTAGGCCAAGAAAACTCCCAACTTGCTTAACCGATCCAGGTGGAGTCCAATCAAGGACGGCCTGAACTCTCTCGGGATTCACAGCAATGCCTTTTGCAGAAATCACGTGGCCTAAGTAGGTCACTTCTGGTAGCCAAAATTCACACTTGGAGAATTTAGCATACATGCGATGCTCTCTAAGTTTTATCAATACCAACCTTAGGTGTTCGGCATGTTCTTCTTCGTTCTTCGAGTAGATGAGAATGTCATCGAGATAAACCACAACAAATTTATCTAAGTACTCCATGAAGATCGAATTCATCATGCGTGAGAAAGTGGCGGGGGCATTGGTTAAACCAAAGGACATGACGGTGTACTCGTAAAGACCATAACGAGTAGTAAAAGCCGTTTTTGGAATGTCCTCGTTTCGGATTTTGATTTGATGATAACCTAATCTCAAATCCATCTTGGAGAAGACAGAGGATCCTGCAAGTTGATCATAAAGAGCATTGATCCTGGGCAGTGGGTACTTGTTCTTTATCGTCGCTAAATTTAGCGGGCGATAGTCTACGCACATCCTTTCTGTTCCATCTTTCTTCGTTACGAACAGAACGGGGCAACCCCATGGCGATGAGCTAGGGCGGATGAAGCCTTTTTCCAACAAAGCTTCCAGTTGGGTTTTAAGCTCAGCTAACTCACGTGGGGCCATTCTGTATGGGCGTCTAGAAATTGGTGCGGTTCCTGGGGCAAGATCCACTATGAACTCTACACATCTGTCGGGTGGCATTCCCGGCAGCTCTTCAGGAAAGACATCCGGGAAGTCACGAACTACCGAAACATCTTCAAGGTCGGGAAGGGGAAGCACATTCAAAGAATGCACCTGGGTTCTTGTTCTGGGTGAGGTGTAATCTATTGTCTGGCCTGAAGGATGTGTAAGTCCAACTGACTTGGCTTTACAATCAAGAAAAGCATGTTGTCTTGATAACCATCCATACCAAGGATGACATCAATGTCTGAAGACTTGAGGGCTATGAGTGAAGCAAGGAATAATAAACCCTCAATTGCAATTTGATTACCATGGCTTACTCTATTAGTTTGCCACTTGGAACCAGGAGTTTGAATGATCATAGGGGTGAAAATTTCTTCAAAGGATACATCATGCCGAAGTGCATAACTTTCCGACATGAATGAGTGAGAAGCTCCTGGGTCGAAAAGAACAGAAGTGGGAACAAAATTGACTGGGAGCGTACCAAGAATGACGTCAGAAGTACCATCAATTTCCTCAGCTGAGATTTGGTTCACACGTCCAAGATTTTCTGAGGTGGATGGCTTAGCGGTGGAAACCTTCGGGGGTGGTTTGGCACGAACAGTGGGGTTTCCTTTGGCATGGGGTGGAGCATTTTGGTTGACGGGGCACTCACGAGAGTAGTGACCTGGTTGGCCACATCTGAAGCAGGCTCCAAAGATAGTGCGGGGAGCTGGGTTGTTTGGTGGAGCTGGTGGACGAGGTGGCACAAGGGATGGCCTCGGTGGGTTGTTTTGGTGGACCAAACTGTTAGGAATTCAGATCATGCGCTTCGGAGGGCGTGAACTGGAAGAAAGGTTAAGCTCAAGAGCATGTTTGCGAGACTTCTCAAAAACTTCATTGCCATGCTCAGCTCTGAAGGATCTGTTGACTAAATCCTCAAAGGTGGCAAACTCAAGGAGGTTGAGATCATGACGAAGGATGGGGCTAAGTCCCTTGCGGAACCTTGCCTGCTTTCTGGCATCGTTATTGATTTCATCTAGGGCATAACGAGCAAGACGGTTGAATTCCCTCACATACTCATGAATGGACATCTCTCCTTGATTCAGATTGCAAAACTCTTCCTTCTTGCGCTCCATCAACTCATCCAGAATGTGGTACCCTCAAAAGGCAACACAGAACTCTTGCCAAGTCACTACGTGACCATCTGGCTGCATAGCAACATAGTTCTCCCACCACTGAAGAGTAGCACCTTCCAACAATTATACCGCGAAAATAACTCGGCCATCGGGAGCAACATGTGCAGTATCAAGCTTACGCTCGATGGAACGAAGCCAATCATCAGCTTCAAGGGGCTCAGAAGAACATCGGAATACCGGTGGCTTGAGGAAGATGAAGTCCTGAATGCTGACCACCACATTACGATGGTGGGCGGTACTCTGCTTGATGAGCTCCAGAAGGCGTGTCTGATTACGTCTATTCCGCTCAGCTTCCATCATGATTTCCGCCGCAGAAGGCAGTGGTGGAGGTTCATTATCATTTCGATTCCGATCACGGTCTCGATTCCGAAGAACAACACTACGAGTTCCACCTGACATCATGTGTGATAAAATCAACAATCTGAACAGGTTGTACGATGGAGGCAAGGATAAAAGGACATGATTTAGGTGGAAGGATAATAATGCGAAGGCAATGATTCAAATAAACACAGAACAAATCCGGCAGCATAACGGCTACACTGGGATGGAAATTGAAACAACCTCGAAGAAATTGGACAGAGCTTCTTCAAGGAACTCAAAACACGGAGACTCATGACAACCACAACCATCCTACGGCTATAAGGAGGCAAACAACGACATGTTCTAATCAGACATAGATGAGCCTAGTCCTATCATCCCGTAGAAAAGATAAGGGTGACTCAGAACTCAGATCGATGAGGGTAAGGAGAAAAAGAAGCCTTACGTTGTTCCCTTATATACCCAGAGTAACTATATAACTATAGAAAGCTAGAATCGACTTCGGCCAAGGCTGATAATTCTACAGTCAGTCCTGCTCTGATACCAAGTCTGTCGGGACCCGGGGTTAGCGTATGCAAGTCCCGCTACGACATAGTCATATGGAGAGCCGAGAACCGTACCCACTTGTCTAAGCAGACAAGGCCAAGCACAGAGCGTTCTCGGAAAGCATCGTACGTGAGGGGCATCCCATCCAGGCCGGATGATCAACTGAGATGGGTCCTCATCGTCCGCACACAAGTCTAATGATATGGGTGATGAACTCCCATATTCAAAGACAAGTCGCCTCAACCATACTATCGACTATCTCATAACCCTTACATAGACTTACTCCAGCCCGATCACTTAGTCGGGGTCTAGGGCGGGCTCGATCATACATCAAAGTGTGCACGAGACAGAGTCTCGAACAATCGCATCGCGATGCCCCAAGCTGTGCACATCTAAGGGCCACTTGGTGTATAAAAGACCGCCAGCCAGATCACAACTAAGGTCTCGAAAACCCATACAGAGACATGCATGTTATAAACATACACGCAGCACACATGCCTTGGATGAACAGCAGGTATCATTGCAATTCTCTACAAAGTATACATCTTTATTAATAACTCTTACAGAGTGCACACAGTGATCACAAGCATGTGATCCAACATTACAACAAACAAGCGGAAGCAAAGTAGGTCTGAGTACAAACAAGTTTAACAAATGGCTTAGAGAAGCCTTATCTAAAAACAAGCCCTCCACGAGGGAACCAGTCAGCTGACTGGGACTACACTAGCTTGGTCTTGGTCTAAGTCTTCATTCTTCAAGCTTCGGGTAGAAGTTACCATCGGGGTCGGTGGGTTCATCTAAAACATAGATTAAGCAAACATGAGTACAAAATCGTACCCAGCAAGACTTACGTAGGAACTATACTACTCATGCACATGTATCAAGATAAAGGGAGGTGGGGTTTCACTTGCAGAAGTGCCAGCTTTGACTTGGCTAGTCCTGAACTACGAGTAACAGACTTGAGGTAAGAAGCAAACACGAGTCCACTACATCTCTTCAACCAATTACACCACTATGGTTACTTCCTCGACTTCCCCACGAGGAGCACCCCATAGCACTCACGCTTATCTTGGTGTGTTTTAGAAGTATCCAGTTCAAGTTCTCTAATAATCAAGCTAAGCTTTCCAAGCAGTCCTTAACCGCGGACGTGGCTATTCGAATATTTTTTTAACCCTGCAGGGGTGTACCGCTACACACACGTGTCATCATTTACCGCCTTTTGCATGTCACCGTTCAAGAGGTGACAGCGAGGATGCCACCACAACACTTCGCCCGCAGCTCCGTTCTAGTCCAAAGAGTCGCCTATCTGAGGGGGATCCGTATGGAAGTCCGGCCGAGGTTCCAGTACAGCCTCAAACGATGTGTACAGGGTCCCAAGCCGGTCTTGAAAAGCCGTTCATCCACTTCGCAGACCGTGCCACAGCCCTACCAGAACTCCGAACTACTGCGACTCTTGGGGTTCGAACGGGGTGAGGTACTAGGATGAGAGGGGTCAGTGAGCCCAATGTGTGGTTCTACTCTTCTTCTTGGATCACCACACAAGAACTCGGACTTAAGGCGGTGTTCAACGAGACAACCCACTGTGTACTCCTACACAGCCTCTCATCGTTCACCTTGTATTAGGGTAGATTCACCAACACATTTCACTTTCATCAACACCATGTTTATCATCATCCCGACTCACATCAAAAGCAACCTCGTTGTACCACTAAGCATGCAATAAGCAGTAACAGTTGCAGGGGCCACATGATATCAACCAACTCCTACATCTGCTAGGATTGTGGTTTGCTTACTACTGTGACAAGATGATAGGTCATGCAAAGGATATGGGTTCAACTATGCGGTAGAAACGTTATCATGGTGATCATCCTAAACAATGCATAAGCGAGACATGAGAGGGAAGTGGGCTTTTATCGACATGATCAATGGGGGTTTGCTTGCCTTGCTGACGAGGATCAGTCACGGGGTCTTCAACGAAGGGGGTGAACTCGGGTTTTGGCTCCACTTCTAACAGCAACATGACAATCATAGGATCAACATAATGTACAATGCACAATCACATGAATAAGATTGTAATGGTGATGTTCAAGGTACTGATGTGTTGAGCATTCCATTTAAAAGGAGTATGTTGCATTTGAAATGAAAATTCAAACTCCATTTGATTTATCGATGAATTTCAAATGCATTTGAATGCATGAAAGTTCATTTGAAAAGGTTGATCATGAAGTGATGTGGTATAGTTGAGATAATGTTTCTGATGTGGGGGTGAAACCATTCAAATTAAGTGTGTTGCGAAGTCAATTTCAAAATCATTCCAAATTTGAATTTGAAAAGGATCCATATGCATGTTTGCTACTGTTCACCCATTTTAAAATTGTCAAACATACAAACAAGTTGCATATTCATAATCCTTGTATTTTTATGATAATTTTAAACATATTATTTGTCCAATTTGGAGTTAAAATGAATTAGTTATGAATTATTGAAGTTTTGGGTATTTTCTGGAATTATTTTAAAAAGGAAAAAAGACTTATTGCGTCAGCATGAGGTCATGCTGACGTGGGGGGGGGGGGCTCTGACCAGTGGGCCAGCCTTGTCAGTGGCTCAGGGGTTAACCCCGTTTTATTTATTTTAAACCGTGTTTAATTAGAGGGACTGGGCCCACTGTCATAGAGAGGAGGGGGGATTAGTGCTCTGGTTTAGAGGCTCTAATGGTGGCTGTCGCCGGCGACACTGCAGATGCCGGAGCTGTCGCCGGAGTAGTGAAAAAGGGCACGAGGGAGGACTCGGAGGGAACGGGCGTGCGCGGCGTGAACTTGCGCATCTGCTGGTGCCATTGGGGTGCCACAGCGGGCTCTGTGGCGAGGAGGGCGTCAACCGCGGCGGCAGGCCGAGCTCTGACCTTGCCAGAGTCTAGCTCCAGGGCGCGAGAGGGGGCAGGGTTAGGGGCAAACGGACGGGACACTCACCCTGGGCGCGATGGAGAAGACGGCGGGGCTGGAGGGTGCTCGAAGACGACGAATTCGGAGGTCTCCTCCTCTGCGGCCGGCGGTGGAAGCTCGAAGCGGGCGTCACCTGCAGAGGGGCTTGGCGCCAATTGACGTGGGGGATTGACGGAGTTGACAACGCCGGAGCTGGCAGACAACCTTGCACCGGCTAGCTTGGCCAGTGGCCACGTCGGGGCACGCCGTGCTCTGCGCTAGGGTTCGGGGTGCTCTGGTTCTCGTCGTCGGAGAGGAAAGAGGGGGTCTGGGAGAGATCTGGGGCGCGAGGAAGGTGTGTGGCAGTCGTGCGAGGCAGAGAGAGGTGAGGGGGAGGCCTAGAAGGGCCTGGAGCCTCGTCGTGTCGTTGTCGTGGCCTCCTCTGCTCCAGCGAGAAGCTTGGAGGGGCGGGGTAGAAGACGACAAGCTCTCTAGTGGTCTGGGCTGAGGCGACAGGAGGTGGGCCTTCGCCTGTGGCGCAAGGTAAGCCCCTTTTCCTTTTTCTTTTTATTTATTTCTGCTTCTATGTTGACCTAGCTAATAAAATAGCTAGGTATTTTTATAAATACCCAAATTAATTTATATGGCCTCATAATAAACAGAGCTAGCCACATAAAATATTTGGTCATTATTAAAATTCAAAACATTTGAATTTTAAAACAAATAGGGGTTTATTTAATTTTCCAAGGCATTGTTTGAAAATTAGAAAATTCCATGAGCATGGGATTGCTCCCAAACCACTTTTAAAATGATCAGCATCATTTATAGGAATTTTCCAAATACTCAAATGATTTTTGGAAAAAGATATTTATCTGGCCATTAGATTTAACTTCTCAGGGCTTTTCTTTTCCCCATTTTTTTTCTTGTGAAATTTTTATCATGATGCAAAGGGTCTTGCTATTCCTAGCACATACCAAACTTGGGGTTGTGACACCAACTCTCTTAACAAGATAAACATGAAAACTAAACAAAGTTCCATCAACAAACTAAATAAAAGTGAAAGCTCTTGCTAAAGACAAACTAAAACTAAAACTAAACATGGCAGTAACTACGAAAAGATAAAGAACACACAACAAAAAAAAGATAGGCATGAAGAATCCCATGATGTGTTCTAGATTTTTAAAGTGGAGCGTGTTTCTCTCCCACACAAAGTAAGACGGGATATAACTTGTTATGAAAAACAAGCAAAGCTAAATAAAACTAAAAAACAAAACCTAAGAGCGAGACGCTCCAAGCATAGCACATAACGCATGAAGTGATGAAAATATAGTGAGACGAAGGACGAACTGATGATTGTTCATGGAGAAGGGGATGCTTGGGGGCGTCCCCAAGCTTAGGCGCTTGAGTATCCTTGAATATTTATTGGGGATGCATGGGGGCATCCCCAAGATTGAGCGCTTGACACTGCCGAATCTTCTTTCATCATCTTCCTTCGCACACTTGAAAACTCCCTTCATACACAACTCATCATAAGCTGATTAGAGAGGTTAGTACCCTTAATAGATATTTTTCCCCACTGGATATAAAGATATTCTTGAAGAGCATATGTTTCTCAAGATTTCCAAAAGGTTTTTGCAAAGAAAGAGCAAGCTTAAGGGTTGAAAAAGTTAGGAGAGACAAAACGTGGCAGAATCTGTGAAAAACAGAACAACATGTACTAAAGAATTTTTAGGGGCACATCTGTAACTTAAATCAAAAACCTCAGAACATACGAAAGTTCCGCCATTGCATAGAGCACGCTGTGTAAACAATTCAGCTCAAAAAGATGAACTGGTGATTTATTCTGATTTTCACCGTCACGAGGACAGAATCTGTTTCAGGACAGCATGTCACAACTTTCACTTCCCTTGTCATATGATGCTATAACTTGGCACAAATCTTGAAAATAAAGATACAATGATGTTGCTACAGTAGTAACAATCATCAAGACCACTAAAAACAGAAGTAAAAATATCTTGGGTTGCCTCCCAACAAGCGCTTTCTTTTACGCCTTTAAGCTAGGCATAAGGAAAAAGAAGAATCAATTTTTATCAAGAGAAAGAGAATAGCTTGCCCGTGTAACGGACTCAAAAGGTAACTTGACATTATTTATAGGGAAGTGTTCCATCCCCTTTTTGAGAGGGAATTGGAATTTTATATTCCCTCTTTCATGTCAATAACAGCACTAACGGTGCGAAGAAAAGGATGTCCCAAAATAATTGGACATAAAGGTTCACACTCTATATCCATCATGATAAAATCAACGGGAACATAGTTGTCATTGACAATGATAAGAACATCGTCGATCTTCCCCAAAGGTTTCTTTACGGAAGAGTCGACAAGGCGAATACCAAAAGAACATGAATCAAAAGGTTTCAATTCAAACATATCATTCTTTTGGGCATGACGGAGGTACCAGCTCCAACGTCACATAAAGCATAGCAAGAGAAGTTATTTACTTTTTATCATGGGGTCCCAACCATCATCTAGTTTACTAGGTATGGAGGCTTCTATCCTAAGCTTATCCTCCCTAGCTTTGATAAGAGCATTCGTGATTTGCTCCGTGAAGGCAAGATTAAGTGTGCTAGTGTGGGGGTCTCTAGACATTTTGTGTAGTAAGCTGATAACTTCTGAAAGGGTGAAACTATCAAAATCAATATCACTACTATCAAAGGTGGTATTAGTGTCATCTAGGCTCACTTGTTTGAAACCCTCTATGTTCGTAGGAGTTTCTTCTTCTACGGTTGTGGTATTAGCATCACCATTAATAGGATCAATGGGACCAGGAGTGCATTGGGTGCTAATAGTTTCGGTGTCCTAAACATTTTGATAGTTGCAACTGTGTGGTGTGTACGAAGGCTCTTAATTCTATCCTCTTCCTCTTTTTCTTTAGCCCATCTTTCTTTATGTTTAGCCATCATCCTAATATTTTCATTAATTGTAACTGGATAGCATTAATAGGAGTGGCCTTGGTCTCCTCAAGGGGAGATGTTCTAATCTTTAACATCTCAACATCAAGGGCTAAGTTGTCTACCTTCAAACAAAGATTATCTAACTTAGCAAGCTTTTCTTCCACATTCGTTTTGAAGGCTTTTTGGGTAGTGATAAAGTCTCTAAGCATATTTTCTTGTTTAGAAATGGCGTTCTTGTTGCTAGGGTAGGTGTTGTTGTTCCCATAAGTGGATGTAAACGGTCCAGGATTACTAGCAAAGTTACCCCTATAAGCATTATTATTAAAGTTGTTTCTAGCAATGAAGTTCACATCTACTTGTTCTTGAGCAACCAAAGAATTTAATGGAACACCATGAGGATCAACATATGGTTGCTTGGTAAGTAGAGACATAATTAAATCAACTTTATCATTGAGAGATGTAATTTGCTCGACATAATTTACCTTCCTACCTGTTGGAGCGCGTTCGGTGTGCCATTGGGAATAATTGTTCATCATCTCATCGAGAAGTTTTGTGGCTGCACCAAGTGTAGTTGACATAAAGGTTCCTCCCGCGGCCGAATCTAACAGGTTCCGCGAGGTTAAGTTCAAGACTGCATAAAAAGACTGGATAACCATCCAGGTAGTCAAACCATGTGTAGGGAATTTCTTAACTAGAGATTTCATACGTTCCCAAGCTTGGGGAACGTCTTCATTATCCAATTGCCTAAAATTCATAATGTTACTCCTCAATTGGATAATTTTAGCAGGTGGGTAGTACTTCCCTATAAAAGCATCTTTGCACTTATCCCAAGAATCTATGCTATTCATAGGCAAAGATTGAAACCAGATTTTAGCTCTGTCCCTCAAAGAGAAAGGAAAAAAGCTTGAGCTTAACAACATCACCTTCTTTTTCTTTATGCTTTTGCATATCACATAATTCAACAAAATTATTCAAGTGCAAAGCAGCATCATCTCCAGCACTCGAGAATTGATCTCTCATAAGAGGTAGCTGAAGTGGCAGGTGTGGCAATAGGAGTGTAGATAAAGTCTTTGTTGTTGTGACTGGTGAAGTCACACAACTTTGTGTTTTCAGAAGAACCCATAGTAGCATCAGGTGTGGCAGATTTTTTTGTAATTTTTTATAAAGGACAAAAATATAAAAACAGAAAGGTAAACTAATAACACTAAAAAGTAAAGGTAAAAGGTAGTGGGCAACTCCTCTATCTTATCACTCAGAGTGCTCGGCAACGGCGCCAGAAATTCGCTTGATACCCTAGAGAGGATTGCTTCTCTCCCTTCGTTGGTTACCCCAAGTGGAAGGTAAGATGCAGCATAGCAGCAAGTTTCCCTCGGTGAAGATACTGAGGTTGAGTATCGACCAGTAGGACCCCGACGATGATAAGTAGGTGTCAGCAGCGCACCTGACGAGGACCTGCACACAACACAATTAACTTTGCTCCCAACGAAGTTCAGAGAGGTCGTCAATCTCTCCGGTCTAAAACACAGGATAATGATAATGATAACAACTGATAGTAAAAAAGCAAGAAAGTAAATGAGCGTGTAAATAGTAAATGAGCGTGTAAATAGTAAATGAGAATATGGACCATGGTCCCGTGATGTTCACTAGTGATGTCTCTCTCCCAAAACACGATAAGACTGCTATGCGAGGTAACCAAATTACAAAAGGGCAATTGACATGATTATAAACGCACCGCAATGCTAACTATGCTACAAAACAAAGGAAGAGGCTCAAAAGCGTGGGCAGTATGCCAAAATAAGTAGACCGAAATCCATCTGCATCTACTACTAATCATCCACCTTGAGATATCTATCAAGAACATCTCGTTGGTATTAAGTTGCGAGCCCCACCCAAAGTGTAAACCCAAAGCAACAGACAACTGCATTAAAAAGAACTTTACGTAAAGTAAACAATCCTTGTAACTGCGGTTACAAGCACCGTTCTTTTCCCCCTTCTAGGAAAAACACATCCCCTAGACTCATGTTTCTGTCACTCAAGCGTGTCATTAGGGGGCATGTACCCACAATCGATCATAACGTTTCCTCTTGGAGTCACTACCTACCACTTGGCAAAAGCAATAAATAGCGACGGAGAAGACGCAAGCATTACTTCGGAACAAAAATACTAAAGATAATAACCAATTATATTACTCTATCATAATCTGAACATAATCTCTTAAACCATCAGATTCCATCAAACTGAGCATAGCAAAAGCAAAAATAATTATATATGTGCCTCGATCATGTAGGGAAGCTCACGAGGTCTAAACCATGAAGAACAAAGAGGGGAGGAGAACATCACATAGCTACTGATCACGGACCCATGGTCCAAGGTAGACTACTCACGGCACATCCGGTTAGCGTCCATGGTGGAGGAGAAGCTCCTGGAGGTCGATCCTCCCTCCGGCAGGGTGACAGGAAGGGTCCTGAAGGTGCTCCAGATCTTGGAAGCGCGGCGGAGGCGGAACAGAGGAGACTTTGGAGTTTCCCCGTGACGGAGAATATATAGGCGAAGGGGGGCTGCCAGGGGGCCACCAGGGGCCCAGGCGCCCACCTGGCGCGGCCAGGCCCCTGGTCGCGGCAGGTGACCGCCTGGGTGCCTTGCGCCTGGCGGTGGCCCCCTGGCCCTCCTTCGGGCTTCTGGAATCTTCCGACACGCCGATTTTTTATCTGATTTTTCCCGGATTTTTGGAGCATATTTATATGGGAAAAACTGAAATAGAAAAATAGCAGAAAACAGGAACTGGCACTAGGGTGCACTGAGTTAGTAGGTTAGTCCAAATATGATCAAAAGTGTATGAAAGTGTATCTAGATCATAGCAATATCACACAAAATATGCATGGAGCGAGCAGAAATTATCGATACGTTTGAGACGTATCAGCAGGGTACACGACTGAGATTAGGGTGCCACGTTGAGAATATCACAGTACAACACTAAACACAAAAGGATAAACAAATATGTTACAAGATAAGGGGTCGCACTGACCCGAATACATAAGTTATACATAGCATTATATCTTAGTACAGACATAGTTAGTCAAGTTTTTCCTTAAGAAGGCTAGCAAAAATAACATCAGAGATACAGATCGAAATGGCAAGCCCTCTTGCCTGGGAGCCTCCGAACTACTCCTGGTCCTGGTTAGCGGGGGTATCGACGTAGTAGTATCCTCCTCCGGGGTACTCCTGCTCCTGGACTCCAACGTCGACAGCAGCGGCCGATCAGGCAAAAAAAAGGGGGAAATAAAGCAAATGTGAGTATCTAGTATACCCGCGAGTCTTACGTCCGCTACTAAGCATTTATGCATTTGTATCAAATGGAAGGGGAGGCTGTATATAGTGTACTGCAAGGTAGAAATAAGAATAATGGTAAAAAGCTAGGCCTATCAAAGACTAGCATCTTCTGACATGTCTTGCAACACAAGAAGAGAACAGCCAACAGTTTATATAAAGCATAAAGTAACAATGCAGCAGAAGTTTTCGCAGCATTGTATAATAAAAAGATGTAATTATATAACAATAATAATGCCTTCGAGTTCCCTTCCTCGACTTCCCTGCGAGGAAGAACACCCAGAACCATACATTTTAATAGAAGTAGTAGTTTGTAGTGGTAAGATCCGGCTTCAGCATAAAGCGTCCTGTTACCGTGGACACGGCTATTCGAATAGATTAAACTCCCTGCATGGGTGCACTATTGTTCAGCCTGCACGCTCGGATCTCCAGGGTGGCGGGCACCTTGTTAGGGAACGCTCCACCAAAGATATCCGACACGCCGCAGCCCATCCTAGGCTCAATAGAGAGGCTATCCACCGGACTATATGCTATGCGATCAGGGATCTAGGACCCTCACCCTTGACGCTCCTGCACGGTGCGTGGCTGGCCGGTTTAGCAAAAGAAAATCCAAATACACACCGCTCGAGCGAAGAAGACACCACTTCCCGGCGCAGGCCGCGGTACTGCTGATGTCTGAAGAGCTTTCGGACAAACTACGACGCAGGTGACCCCATAAATCCTTATCCCACGTGAAGGTAGTATGTACAGGCCTTTGCGGCCTCTCAAGTCATCCACCGAACCAATTAGGATTTTAATATTATCTCACAGACAACCGTTATCGCTGTCTGACTAACAAACAACGGACAACGAACAGCAACAAGGTCCCGTCAAAGCGCGCGATTACCAAAAAGGTGATCCGTCTCTTACCTTGACTCGCGTGTGCTCTTCGTGGAGCTCGACTTTGCGTGGTTTGGTAAATCTGGCGAGATACGAGCAGGGGCCAAGCACGGCAATAACATCGGTCGTACCCTCCATGTCGTTCCCGATGCAATACCGCTTGCGGCACCGTTGTGTCGCCCGACTCTTACCTTTAAGGACACTAGTTGATTCGGGTGCCTACCATCAAGTGAGACCAGGAGGAATCACCATCGATGGTACACTTGAAGAGATTCGACTGAGACATCAGCGGAATGAACGAAAGAGGTAAACCTCGTATCATCCCAGTGATGCTACGCTAAGGAGCCGACGAGAGTGAAATACGAGTCCATCCACTCGTAAGTCAAAATCGAAGCGACTCGGCGGAGTCTCGCCGTTGAAGGTTCCCTAGGGCGTCTGCATTGATCCGTACATGTTGAAGTTATAATATTTGTAATCAGCGTTCACTCACCAAAGTGATCACGACCCGCTATTCTAAACCTAGCTAACAATGCGCAGGGTTCACTGCTGAATAATATATATATATATATATATATTTATAAGTATAGGCAGCATAGGGTAAAGGAAGGTACATCACGGGGCGACAAAAAAACAGGCTATGCAATTGAATGGCATTGTAACGTAGAAGCAGCAGTATCAATGCCTAGTGCAAGAAATGTGCGGAAAAGATAAGAGATATTTGTGGAAGAGAATGGCTCTGCTTTCCTAGAAGCTCGACGGTAGGGGTAGGGTCGACAACGAAGCAGTCGTACCCGGTAGCGGTGTAGTCGGCGGTAGCAGCGGGGTCTACCGAAGAATAAAGGGGGGGAGAAACAGTAAATATAAAGCAATAATAGCAAACAGATGAATGACATGACGTATGCAATGTTAACGGTGTTCTAACGCAGCGCAACGTGGTTTGCTCGGAGCGGGAATTCATTCGTTGATGAACTACCGGCACTAGGTGGTTATCGACAGACGATCCGGAAGGGGGATGTCTATGTTCGTTGTGTTAGAGGGGGGTGGTGGGGGTATGGGTAGCGTATCCGTATTTTTTATATCTTTTTGATCAGTTTTCATGTATAAATTTTTTCAATCTGACTTACGGTTTAAAAGATATTCAATTTTAATGTTTAATTCAATTTAAATCATTTTCTGAATTACTTTTATTAATTAAATAAACATTATCCACAATAGTGGACTTGATTGGTCAAACTTGAGGGTAATAAAACATTTAACTAAATCTAAATAATCACTAGGCCCACATGTCATCCAATGGAATTTCTATTAATTCTTTTAAATAATGAATCTGACTGGTGGGGCCCAGGTGTAAGTCACACATCGCTAATTAATCTTTATAATTAATTTTAAAAGGGTTGAGGGCCATCTGTAAGTGTCAAATATTATTAATAACAGGGGGTTATATAACTAGTTTAGTTAAGAGTTAATTAGGGGGGGGTTGGGCCCCACATGTAAGTGACCCAAGGGGTACTTAACTCTAGTTAATATTATTAGGGGCCAGGCCCACACGTCAGTGGCCCAAGGGGAGGGTTAGTTACTAATTTAACAGAGGCTTAACAGGGGTCGGGCCCGCTGGTCATTGGCAATGGTGGGGGGGAGGGGTTAGTGGTTCACTAACCACTAACCAAGGCAACTCGGCGGCCATCACCGGAGCTACTCCGGCGAGACCGTGAGCTCACTACAGAGCACGAGAGGGCACGGGACCGTGCTCAATCGGAAGAGGGGGTCGAGACGCGCCGGTTGGGTCTGGTCGCACCGGCTGTCGTCGCGAGAGTCGGGCTCACGGACGACGATGACGGCGGCCGGTGTACGAGTCCAATGGCACACTGTGAGTCGGGAAAATCGAACCTATGTTCAACTGTGAACGTGCTGGTACCATTGGTGCGGGCGATAGGGCACAAGGATATCGGCGATGGCCATCACGGCGGCGGCCAGAGCGCGGTTCAGTGGGGACGGCGACGCAGTGCGCGTGATGCGGCGCGAGGCGAGGTTAAAGTAACCCAGCTCACCGCGGAGTACCGCGGCGGCGGAATTTGTCGCCGGAGTGGACGCCGGCCGGTTGAGGGGATCGGTTCAATTCAAATCTTGCGGTGCGACCCGAACTCGATTCGTTGCCGTAGTCGACGAAGACGTCCACGCCGGTGGTCCTCTACATGGAGGCGGGCTCTGCGGTGGCCAGTGACCGCGAGCACCACGGCGACGTGGCCACGGCCGCGCTCGGGATCGTCCGGGAGGGGAGGGAAGAGCACGCAGGGGAATGTAGTGGCGGCTAGTGGGGTGCTAGGGTTCTAGGCGGGCTTGGGGGTGGCCTCGGGGTCTTATCCACGTGCGCCGGCCGCCGGATGGACTTCACGCCGACGGCAATGGCCGTGCAGCCAGGGGATGCCCTCCACACAAGGGGAGTAAGAAGATAACGGGAGGGGATGGGCTGGGAGGTTGGGTTGGGCTCGGCCCAGTGGGTGGGCCAGGATTCCATTTTTTCTTTTCTGTCTTGTATTTCTTCTTTGTTTATTTTTGGTTTTCTATCAAATGATTTGTTAAAATTATGAGACTTGCTCCATTATTTGTATTGCCCTATGTAGCAAAGCTACAAAAAGTTTGGTGATTAAATAAATTCATTTGAATATTGTTGTTTATTCTAAAAAGGCTTTTTGTGTTGTTTTGCTACTGTTATTAATTGTTTGCAATATTTAGATATTGCAATAAATGCCCATTGCAGGTTTATCATGGTCCATTGGTTTTTAGGGATTTTACAAAAGTGGTTTCAGAATTTTTTGGACAATGTTTCATTTGCCACATTGTTTTTAATTATCAGACAAAAATCATTTTGAATTTTTTTCATCTCTGAATTCAAAGATGATCAAGCACAGTGATTTAACTGTAGCAAGGTGATTAATGTTCCATCAACAGTGATTACTGATACAAGACCTGAGGGTGTTACACCGTGGCTCACCGGGGGTGGCCGGACGGCGACGTCGTGGTCCTCTCGGCGGTGACACGACTATGGACTCCAGCAAGCTCGATGCTTACGGTGACAATTCAGACAGGGAAGATTTGGGGGAGGTGCAGGGGGCCCAGGCGAGTACGGTGGTGTGGCCGGTTTGGCTGGGAGGGCAAAGGAGCCGGCGGGAATCGACTGTAACCCGAGGCGGTGCTACTCGCCGGAGCTGGAGAAGAAGGCCACCCCAGCTTCATTCCTTGCACCGGGGTGCGATTGGAGCGGCGGTGGAGTTGTGGGTGCAATGGGGCGGGCATGGCCCCGGCTTAAATAGCCAGGCGGCGATGCTCGATCCCGAGTTCCGCCGGGCAGAAGCTTCCATGGCAGGGAGGGTGCTGGCGAGCTCGGGATTGTTCGCGGTGGTTCGAGGGAGCTCTGGGTCGTCACGAGTGGACATGACTAATGGCTTGGGCAGCAAGGGCGCCAGGGGGTGATGGGACGGGTCGGGCGCATTGTGGCTGTCGTGTTGCGCACGGCGGAGAGAAACCGGCGGGAATCCCGCGAGGATAAGGTGTGGAAAGGGGTGCACATGCATGAGAAAGCCTTGCGGCCCCGGTGGACATGGGGAAAAGGCCATGGGCGTGCTGTAGCGCGGCCTGGACGTGTCTGGTGGACACGGGCACGCGCAGAGTGCGTCCAATGCACGCCATATGCGTGGCCACCACGACACTGGTGCCACAGGTGAGCTATTCTCGTGTCCAAACATGTCTATCCGCTAGTCCTTTCTATGTTGAGTGCGGTGGTGGCTTTGGATGGTCAAAAGGAGCACTGTGGTGGTCGTGGATTGACTGCAAAGTTGGATACAACAATCTTGGGGCACAAGATGGGGTCAAAGGGTGAATAGGGGGAGGGGGAGATGCTGCCAAATGGTCTTGTGGTTGGGAGGACTACAGCTCTGTGGATTTGCAGCTCAAATGGACATGGGTACAATGCACATCCTTTGAAAATGGCAAGTTTGACCAGAAGCTTGGTCTTGAAGCTGACATCATTTGGATGGGTGCATTTGACCGAAACTTGGTGTAGGGTAGTATTTGGAGTGTGGTCACATGTGGGAAAAATATCAGACCAAAAGGATGCTTCTAGATAGCACTTCCTTTGTAAACTCTAATATGGTCAGAAATGTTTTGGTGAAGCTAGCATCTCCATGGCTTGATGGAATTGGCTCAAATTTTGTGGAGTGAGGTCATTTTGTAGTGTGCCTAGGTGTGCAAAGTTTCATGGTTAGGGGAGACTTCTAGCTAGCACTTGCTTCACAAGGTATCGTGCTGGCCATGAACTTGGTCTTGATGTTGTGATCACATGGGTGGTTGGGTTTGGCTCACACTTGGTTTATGAGAGTCATTTGGGTGTATGCTCATGTGCAAAAAGTTTCAAAGCCAATGGGTTCCCCTATCATGCACTTGCTTCACAATACCCCCTTGCTGCATACCAACATTGGGAATTATGGTATGGAGTTTGGCTTGTCCCCTAGAGCTTAAATTTGGCATAGGATCTTGATATGGTCAGAAGATGTGACACCCTGGATTTTGGAACTTTCTTTTTCCAAAAACTTTTCTGATTTATTTCTGGATTTGCTATTGGATTTGATTTTGAGAACCTCTTTGGACTTGAAACTTGAGGATATTTTCTTTCCATGCTCAAGTGGACCTTGAATCCAAGCCTCTCCCATGTCATTCCATGGATCCATCCCATCCTAGCCATTTTTATTCAAACCTCATACTCCTTTTTCCAATAAAAGGGATATTCCCATTATTTGAGGTTTGTGGAGCAACCCCTATTTATATTCCTCCATAAATCCCCAAATAATTCCCACATGTCATTGATGTCATATCGTGCCAAATTCTCCAAAAACATTTCATGGCCCAAGTGGATTTTTCCTCTAGAAAAATTCATTTGTCTCTGGGGGCAGAATGGAGCTTTGTGAAGGGAGTGCTATTTCTATTGATCCATTGCTGGTGAAACTTTTTGTGCAAACTCATATGATCATGTCATTGATCTCCACCAAATTCCACCACCATTTGCCTAGCCAAACTCCCACAATAAATTCCCAAAGTTTGGGTGCAGCAAAGGGGCATTGTGAAGCAAGTTCATGATCGGGGATCCCAATTTCCTTGAAACTTTTTGAGCATTATCCTACCACCAAACAACTCCACCAAACCAAATTGGAGCCAAATCCCATTACCCATGTGAATGCATTATCAATATTAAGTTTTTGACCAGTGGGTGCTTATTGGCTTCACGCCCTTCGTTGGTAGGCCCCAAGTGGAAGGCGTGATGCAGTACAACAGCGAGTTTTCCCTCAGTAAAGATACCAAGGTTTGTCTCCAGTAGGACTCTAGAGATGATAAGGATGTGTCAGCGGCGCAACTGACGCGGACATGCACACAGACACAGATAACTTTGTTCCCAACGAAGTTCAGAGAGGTTGTCAATCTCTCCGGTCTTGTTGTTCACAAATGATAAAACGCAAGGGGATAATGATAGCAACTTGAAAGTAAATGCAGAAAAGTAAATAAAGCTTGGAAACAATAATGAGGATATGGACCGAGATACGTGATGTTCGCTAGTGATGTCTCTCTCCCAAAAGACGATAAAAATTTCTATGCGAGGTAAACAAATTACAGAAAGGCAATTGACAGGATTATGAACGCACCGCAATGCTAACTATGCTACAAAAGAAAGGAAGAGGTTCAAAAGCACGGGAAGTACGCCAAAGTTAGACCGAAATCCATCTGCATCTACTACTAATCATCCACCTTGAGATATCTATCCAGAACATCTTGCTGGTATTAAGTTACGAGCCCCACCCAAAGTGTAAACCCAAAGCAACAGACAACTGCATTAAAAAGAACTTTGCGTAAAGTAAACTATCCTTGTAACCGCGGTTACAAGCACCGTTGTTTTCCCCCTTGTGGAAACAGCACATCCCCTAGACTCATGTTTCTGTCACTCAAGCATGTCATCGGGGGGCATGAACCAACAATCGAGCATAACGTTCCCTCTTGGAGTTACTACCTACTACTTGGCCAAAGCAATAAACAACAATGGAAAACAAGCAAGAATTACTTAGGAACAAAAATATAAAAGATAAGAACCAAATATATTACTCTATCACAATCTGAACATAATCTCATAATCCATCAGATCCGATCAAACTCAACATAGCAATAGCAGAAATATTACAAAGGTGCCTCGATCATGTAGGGCAGCTCACGAGGTCTAAACAATGAAGATCATAGAGGGGAGGAGAACATCACATAGCTACTGATCACGGACCCATGGTCCAAGGAAAACTACTCACGAGACATTCAGGGAGCATCCATGGTGGAGAGGAGACTCCCGAAGGTCAATCCTCCCTCCGGCAGGGTGCCGGGAAGAGGTCTTCTGTTGCTCCCAATCTTGGAAGCGTGGAGGCGGCGGAACAGAGGCGAGTTCACGGAATAGGGTTCTCGTTCTGGAGTTTTCCCGTGACGGGGGATAAATAGGCGAAGGGGGGCAGCCAAAGGTGGACCAGGGGCCCCAAGCGCCCGCCTGGCGCGGCCAGGGGTGGGGCCGCGCCGGGTGGCCTCCTGGGCCCCCCTGACTCCCCTCTGGCCCCTCCCGGGCTCTTCTCGAAGCTTCCGTCACGCTGATTTTTTATCTGAATTTTCCCGAATTTTCTTGGCATTTTTATATGGGGAAAACTGAAATAGAAAAACAGCAGAAAACAGGAACTGGCACTGGGGTGCACTGAGTTAATAGGTTAGTCCAAATATGATAAAAAAATGTATGAAAGTGTATCTAGATCACAGCAATATCACACAAAACATGCATGGAGCAAGCAGAAACTATCGATATGTTTTGGACGTATCAGTGGGCCACATTGTGAAGAAAGTGCTAGCTATGTGTGTCCAGTGGCTATGAAATTCTATACACATGTGCACCATGCCAAATAACCAAGCTACACCAATGTTCATCCAATTCCACCAATCCCATGCAAGGCTAGCTTCAGCTTTGCATTTCTGTCCAATTGGACATTTGTAAAGGAAGTGCTAGCTAGCTTACTCCAAATGAGATGAAACTTGTTGTACATACTCATCCTAGTGTATGATTGAGCTATGCAAAAGATCATGCTTAGGGGAGCCATGTGCTAGCCACAGCCCAGCACAAACACCTTCTGCCACCATGGTGCATTTGCAAAGGAAGTACCATGTACATTGATCCCATTGAGCCCAAACTTTCCAGAAACATAGTCCCTCCTACCCTAAGCCCAGGAGACAACCCGGCACAACCCCAAACCCCACCATGTGAGCTGTGCTTCTGCTCCAAGTTTGCTGCATCTATCTTCAACGTGAAGATAAGATAACCCTGTTCACTCTTTTGACCATCCAGCTGTACCACTGTGCTAAGCGTGCGAAGGACTTCATGCTAGACACCTTTGGACACGAAGAATCTTATCCCCAAATTGGCGGCCACACTCTTGGCAGCAACTGGCGTGCTCTAGAAGCGCATCGCGCGTGCCCGTTGTGTCCATCTCGAGCCACAGTGCACGCACGTCGTCTTCTCCTTATCTAGCCGCGCCGCACGGCCTTCCCACCTCCCTATGCTCCACGCCGCCTCGTAACGTCGCCCTCAATGGCCGCCAGCTCGCCGCACGCCTAGGCCGCACCTCTTTGTAGCGGCCCGAGCCGGAATCCCCGCCATGGCTATAAGAAGGGAGCTTCCCCCGAGCTCCAGAGCAATCCAGCACCTCCCCGCACTCTCCTAGCCAATTCCCCCCTCCCAATTCCGGCGCCGGAGCCCGCCATTGACCTCCTAGAGCGCCACGATCACCTCCTCCCTCCGGAGAAATTAGAGCAAGCCGGAGCTTCTCCTCTCCTCAGCCCGCGGCTGCAACCTCCCTAGGCCACCGCGCCCCCGCAGCAAGCCCCGCCCACCTTCCAGTTCCGCCTGGGCCGCCCGTGCCCGCGACCCCGGTGCCCCGCCGTGGCCATCTCCTCGGCCACCCGTGGCCCGCCCCATCCATGCCTTGCCGGAGGACGTGCGGGGGGCCAAGGGGTGCGGCTTCCCCTGCCGCCCCTGCCCGCGTGACCTCTCCAGCCGGCAGTGGCCGGAGTCACCGGAGCAGGCACGGCGCTGCCACGGGCCTCCCCTGTTTCTGCGTTTGGAGGAAGAAGGAGAAGAAAACAAAGGAGGTGGGCCCCGCGTGGCAGTGAGTGCGAAGGGGTACGGCCCGCGGACGCCTGGGTCCCACTCGTCAGCGCCTTAGGCCACGGGCCCGTTTTCGTTGAGGGAAGGCGTCATTTGCGCAGTGCGTTTTCCCTGCAGGGAAGTGCTTTTTCGTCTGCCTTGGCCCATAAATACGCTTTCCCCTCTGGAAAGCGCATTCCATCCATCTGCAGCCCAAAGTACGCTTCTCTGGTCAGAAAGCGTATTTCCTTCAAAAACCTGCCCCCGACACCATTTCCTTCATATCTCCGCAACCGTAAGTCCAAACGAGGCGATTCTTTTTTGCGTTGTTTTCGTATCGAGCTCCTCTTCAGTTTGGCATAGGTTTCATGCCATGTTTTTATGTTGTTATTTGAGGGTCAAACAACAGATGGTGTTTGACTTTTTCTCCATTGCTTTATTTCAAAATATTTTGCAGGGTTTTGGTGACGTCAAAGACCAGGAGTATTCAACACTCCTTTGGTGAAGGCAAGCCACGATACCGTTTGCACATTTGAAAAGCTTTGACGTGCTTTTAAAATTGCTTTACAGTGATATGCTTATATCAGTGATTATGATCATGTTGCCATTTTATGATTGATGTTATCATTGCCATGCTATCCTTGAATGTGCTACTACTATGCTATGTTTTTCCATGTTACATTCATGCTATGCTTTGATTATATCATTGCCATGTTATGCTCTGCATCATCGTAACCATGATACACCAACACCATGTTAAGTTGCTCATGTTACACCTTCTCATTTTGGGCCTAAGTTATGCTCAACTGCATTCATGATGTTGCCATGTTAATATCTTAATCTTTGTAACACGGATCAGTTCACCATCTAAAATGTGCTTGATCATATATGAAATTGTTATACTAGTATGCTATGTATTGTGATGATCTGATGCTACTCATGTTGCACCTGATACTTGTGTTTGCTGTTGGACACATGCTTCATGACAAGTTGACCAGGTGCCACCGAACCGAACTTATTCGTGCAGCCACATTTGCTTGTATGGACAGGCCTTGATTCGGTCTACCGGTGGGCGTCTCTTATGCGTATCACCAAAGAGGGAAGGCTATGCGCGGAAGTTTCCTTTGTCCGGGTAAACGGCGATAGTCTTGACAGCCAGTTTGTTGATATGAGCTCAGTCCCCGTTTGGGACCGTATTTGCCACATGGTGGCCGTTTTCCAATAGGTTGGCTGGTGTCAAGAGGACACCCGGGCTACCCAAGACAGGATGTCGGGGATACGGTAAGGGAGAGACGCGGTAGCTCGGTCTCGTTGGAGAAGTCCTAGTTCACTCATGCGGTGCGAGTTCCAAGGATCTCGTGGGATGAGTTCCGAGGTGCTGGATGGAGGAAGAATTCCATAGTGTGGGTAACGTGCACAAACTCTACAGAGTCCCACAAATCTATTCGAATAGCCGCGTCCACGGTAATGGACATAGTTCGTACTAGGTCAGACCATATGATCAACATGAGTTCAGTGGTATGTTTGTGGTAAGTGGATTGGTTCGGTGGTAACGAAGGACACCTAACCCGTTGAATGGTCATGTGATGAACCGTTTGGTCATGCGACGACCCGTGGAAGTGGTTTCGTCATGACGTGACCCGGTGCTTGAGTCTGTAAGGACTCCGAGGTAAGCCACGTGATCATGCAGTGATCAGGTGGGGTCCATGTGACCTTAAACGATGATTGATTGTGCATTAGTCTTCATGTTGATAAAATGCTGATAATATGTTAATATGCTTGATGATTATATGCTTGCATGATGTTGATGCTCACCTGTTGAATTCACTAATATACTTTAATCTGTTGCCCTATTATTGTTTTGCCTTGTTGCATGGTTGTTGTGAGCTTGCAAGTACATTCAATGTACTGACCTGGTGTGTCATGCCAGATTTGCAGGCCGTGCTTTGGATGCATAGGACGACGTTCCCGGTGTTTGCGAGCTAGGAGGTGTCCCAGCCAGTGTCCCTATGGATTGTATTTCATCGCCGTCGTTATTGTTCTGCTGCCGTCGTTATTCCGCTGCTAGAGAGTTATACTCTTCTTGGTGTAGAGCTGAGGCTAGCCTGAGGAGCAAGTTGTGTCTCCGCTAGCGTTGTAATAGACCTCGTGTACCCCTATCTTCGGTAATAGAAAGTTGTTCAGTTCTATATCAAGAAGTGTCGTGTTCCAGAAGACTTGATCTCTGGGCTGGTGCACGGGGCGTTCTGGTCCTCTGAGCCGGGGTGCCACAAGGCTTGGTATCAGAGCAGGACTGGCTGTAGGACCCCTAGTTCGCGCGGACTTACGCGAACGTTAGAAGGACGTTAGATTGACGTTAGAGCTAGAGTATAGCTTGCTTGAGGGATGCTATTGCCTATTGCATTTGTTTGCTGCATATAGACGGTATGTTTTCGCTAACGATCTGATCTGACGAGTGTAGATGGCGGAATACCCAGTGGGATACACAGGATCCTCATTCGGGACCAACTTTGACTACCTCCTTGCAGACGTTTGGTGGACTCTTTACCCCAGTGGAGAGCTGCCAAGGTACCAAATTTCCCAGACGCCGATCGGGGGACTACTGCTTGAGTAACGTGCCAGCGTCTACGTGACAGCCACCATCCCCATCGGCGTGCGCTCCTACAACTTCCAGGGTGGACCCGGTTCTACCCAGGATCGTGACATTCAGCTTGCCGCGTTGGCGGGCCTCCTAGGCCTCCGCCACCAGGAAAGTGCGATGCATCAGAATCGCGCCTTCCATTTCTATCCCACCTTGGGGGCGACTCCGCAGCTAGTAAGGTTTCCTCGCCCCCTGGCGGAAACCGATGCAGCGGTGATCACCATGTCCCGCTACATGATCGCCCAGTAAGCCCTCCTCGTCGACCTCGTCCGTGATGCAAGGGATGCAAGGAGAGCTCTTATTGCAGCCTTATAGTTGTCAACTTCTCCGCCCACTCTTGCCATCCCCGGAAACCCGCCGTCAGATCAGAACGCTTGAGCTTCGCGTAGTCCGTAATGCATGAGTAGTAGTGTTGCATGTTGCCTGTTGCATGTTGATGTGTGTAGAAATAAGTTATGATCCTGCGTGTGATCTCAGTGCTTGTTCGGTATTACTTTTCCTGCTTAGTTGGTTCTCCTTGTTGGTTCTTTGTTCAGTTTCTTTGGTAGCTGCTAACTCTGTTTTGGCAGGTGTTAGACGACTTGGACGGACCCTTGCTTGTTGTTCTGCAGTGGCACCACGTCTGGTTCTGAGCTAATGCATCGTCGGCCGTCCGGAGTGGATGCCTGTTTTACATTTCTCTTTTCGACAACCGTCCCGTGTTCTGAGATGCTTTTAGGCCGTCTCGGGTAGTTGTTGAGTTTCTTTTCGCAGTAGAGACCCTATGCTCTGAGTTGTTTTCTCGCCCGTCTTAGGGGACCTCTAAATTCTTTTTATCAACATTGCCTCATGCTCTGAGCTGATTTCGGTCGGCAGTCTTGAGCAATGCTTGAACTATTCCAGTACAAGTCCCAGATCTGAGTTGTAAAAACTGTTCTGGTGGCTACTGGGTTATTCGCTGTTTTTATTTGCAAGGAGTCCGATGGTCATCAACCACCGCTAAAGCTGATGAAGTAGCGAGCCGCTTCTCATTTGCTTTTGCCCCGTGGTTTTATTCGTTGGTTCTTCTTTTCGTTCTTTGGTGTCACTTGCTCCACCCCAATGGAAATTTGCTCATAACCCTGCATACCTCGAAGAACCAGTGCAATACCGCAGAGCAGCGTGAAGACACCAAGTGAAGGACCCACACCAGCTTGCAGAAGGAATATTCAGCTCCCGTATGAGTTCGGCCTGAATAAACCAAGTCAGCATGATTCCGGTAATCGTATGGCCATGAAGATTCCATCGGTGGAAGACCACAGAGAAATGAAGAAAATCAACCAGACATGAATGACGCATACCCGGTCGCATCTCGCACATTTTGCTCAAAAGTGAATCATGCGGCAACCATCAGACCTGCATTTCGTCTGTAACCAGAACATCCTGAAGACTCAGACAGTTAAAGGCCGCAATGATGTGGGAAATCAGCAAGTCAAATAGGACTTTTACCCAGTTGCGTTGGAAGAAAATGGCTCACGAATGGATGCTACCCAAGCTATCCATTGAGTCCCGTCTACATCGACTACGACAGTCGCAAAGATTCATGCAAAGATAAGCAGAAACTGTGACCCACGAGCATATGCACCCAAGGCAGGACAAACACCAGCTACAGTCCTATGCAATACAAATTATTTCAGTATATTCCAGAAGGTGGCCAAGACATATCATGAAGCCCATATGATCGGAAGAATGTTTCCCCCTCACCAGCCGGCAGTCAGAAGCCTGTCAGACACCATGGTCAGATCTATCTCCACGTCATTGAGGGAAAGCTTCGGTCAGAAGGAACCTCAGCCTTCCGTGACAAGGTACCAGGCACGGCCGACTTGTACAATGTATCAGCCTTCCTCAGTACGCTACCGGGATATCTTCTCAGCCAAGACAGTCAGCCTTCCTCCACAAGCCACCGACAGAAGCTTACAGTGCAAGTCACTCGATCGTGCTCGGTACGCCACAGGGATGGACTCCAGCACAAGCCGCCCGGTCGTCTACAGTGAACTGTCGCAGAAACTTCCAGCAAAAGGGACCGGTATGTCTACAGTGCAAGAAGGCAAACTTCCAAGGCAAGGCAACCCAACAAGCTATCGAGGCAGCTTCCCGTGTACGACACCCCGCATTCCTCGATACGCCACCGGAGCAAGATTCCGGGGTACGGTACCCAACCTTCCCAAGAAAGCTGCCCCAAGCTTCGCGGACAAGATACTAGTCTTCCTCGACATGCCATCAGATCTACAACGGTATTGTTAGAAATTCAGTTATTCGAAGACCGCGAAGGCGTCAGCATCGTCAGGACCCGCATATGGTTATGGGTATTCTTATCAAGTATGAAAGCTACCCCGGTGTGGATACCACCATGCTCGTAATCAAGGAAGAATTATGCACGTAAACAACGGTGAAGAACCGCAACCCTCGCGAAACAAGTCAGCAGAAGAGGCGGATACACATTTCATCCTGGATGAAAGACTGACAAAGTCGTGAAGGAACACCCTGAAGAAAGGAAGCAAGGAGCATTGAATCCTACTCGCATCATGAAGGTCAGCTCCTCACGACCGAGAAGGCCCCTAAGCAGAATAATCTAGAGACCCCGTTCATTGCAACCAAGGTTATCAGGATGAAACAAGAGACAAAAGGTGATGGTAACCTATCTATCTCAAAGATTGCGGCGGAACAATATGCAGTTATGCAACAAGGAAAGAACCCTGACCAAAGAAAAGCTAGTACAAGAAAGGTGATTGCCGCAGAGGCAAGACCCAGGGCATACAAACATGGCATATGTCCAACCTTGCTGCAATCTGAGCAAGCGTGGCACCTCGCAAGTTGTCAGAGGTACGCAACTCTCGAGCCCGACGGGTTAGGCAGAATGAATCGCATGGACCTCAAGTCAAATCTGCCGCGATCAGTTGAAGTCATGTAGACCACCGTGGATATCTACCACAAAGAAAGCTCATTCACTATGGGCTAAGGACCGTGTACTGATCCAGTTAGCCTGAGTAGTTACTCAAGTTCAGGATCGTCCGTCTGGCCGAGATACCCTAGTCTTCTTCATGAAAGGTCACCTGCTCAACTCGGCATTTTAAATACAAGAACCAGATTGAAGCATCTCATGACCTATCGCCACCCAGATAGGGCCGCCTGTCAGGAAAATCTCAGCATAAGCGAATGTCTAGAATTTTGTTCCCCGCCCCGAATCCTTGAGCACGGTGGACAGGCCAAAAGAAATGCGAAGCAACCCCACGTGCCGTCAGTCAAGGTCCCGATAGTAAACATTCTGAGATACCAACTACCGATGAAGGCCAAGCTCTTCTTGAAGAGGCCAACACAAAGATTCAAGACCGTACCACCAATAAAGCCCGAGGTACCCCAAACACAGTATGGGTATTATCAGCACTCAGCCTATGACAAGACGTCCCGTTATCATGCAAGTTAGAAGATATGAGGATGGAAATCAGCAGGAAAGGATGTGAGGTATCAAGGAAGAACTTTCTGCCAGAACTGTGGACCGGGTGTAGTAAACCCCCTCAGCAGAGATATTGGATGCTACCATGGGAACAGTATGCGGTAAAAAGAAAATCCGAGAAGCAGCAAGTTTCCTAAAGACGGTAAGTTTGAAGTGGTTCCCTGAGCAACCAAATCTCGAGGAAGAGATTATTCTAAGGGGGGTAGGTTTGTGACACCCTGGATTTTGGAACTTTCTTTTTCCAAAAACTTTTCTGATTTATTTCTGGATTTGCTATTGGATTTGATTTTGAGCACGTCTTTGGACTTGAAACTTGAGCATATTTTCTTTCCATGCTCAAGTGGACCTTGAATCGAAGCCTCTCCCATGTCATTCCATGGATCCATCCCATCCTAGCCATTTTTATTACAAAACCTCATACTCCTTTTTCCAATAAAAGGGATATTCCCATTATTTGAGGTTTGTGAAGCAACCCCTATTTATATTGCTCCATAAATCTCCAAATAATTCCCACATGTCATTGATGACATATCTTGACAAATTCTCCAAAAACATTTCATGACCCAAGTGGAGTTTTCCTCTAGAAAAATTCATTTGTCTGTGGGGGCAGAATGGAGCTTTGTGAAGGGAGTGCTATTTCTATTGATACATTGCTGGTGAAACTTTTTGTGCAAACTCATATGATCATGTAATTGATCTCCACCAAATTCCACCACCATTTGCCTAGACAAACTCCCACAATAAATTCCCAAAGTTTTGGTGCAACAAAGGGGCATTGTGAAGCAGGTGCATGATAGGGGATCCCAATTGCCTTGAAACTTTTCGGAGCATGATCCTACCACCAAACAACACCACCAAACCAAATTGGAGCCAAATACCATTACCCATGTGAGTGAATTATCAATATTAAGTTTCTGACCAGTGGGCCACATTGTGAAGAAAGTGCTAGCTATGTGTGTCCAATGTCTATGAAATTCTATACACATGTGCACCATGCCAAATAACCAAGCTACACCAATTTTTAGCCAATTCCACCAATCCCATGCAAGGCTAGCTTCAACTTTGCATTTCTGGTCTAATTGGACATTTGTAAAGTGCCAGCTAGCTTACTCCAAATGAGATGAAACTTGGTGTACATACTCATCCTGGTGTATGATTGAGCTATGCAAAAGATCATGTTTAGGGGAGCCATGTGCTATCCACAGCCCAGCACAAACACCTTCTTCCACCATGGTGCATTTGCAAAGGAAGTACCATTTACATTGATCCCATTGAGCCCAAACTTTCCAGAAACATAGTCCCTCATACCCTAAGCCCAGGAGACAACCCGGCACCACCCCAAACCCCACCATGTGAGCTGTGCTTCTGCTCCAAGTTTGCTGCATCTATCTTCAACGTGTAGATAGGATCACCCTGTTCACTCTTTTGACCATCCAGCTGTACCACTATGCTAAGCGTGCGAAGGACTTCATGCTAGACACCTTTGGCCACGAAGAATCTTATAACAAAATTGGCGGCCACACTCCTGGCAGCACATGGCGTGCTCTGGACGCACACAGCGCGTGCCCGACGTGTCCATCTCGAGCCACAGTGCGTGCACGTCGTCTTCTCCTTGCCTAGCCGCGTCGCACGGCCTTCCCACCTCCCTATGCTCCACGCCGCCTCGTCCCGTCGCCCTCAATGGCCGCCAGATCGCCGCGCGCCTTGGCCGAACCTCTTTGTCGCGGCCCGAGCCGGAATCCCCTCCATGGCTATATGAAGGGAGCTGCCCCCGAGCTCCAGAGCAATCCAGCACTTCCCCGAACTCTCCTAGGAAATTCCCCCCTCCCAATTCCGGCGTCGGAGCCCGCCATTGACCTCCTAGAGCGCCACGGTCACCTCCTACCTCCCGCGAAATTGGAGCAAGCCGGAGCTTCTCCTCTCCTCAGCCCACGGCTGCAGCCTCCCCAGGCCACCGCGCCCCCGCAGCAAGCCCCGTCCGCCTTGCAGTTCTGCCTTGGCCGCCCGTGCCCGCGACCCCGGAGCCGGCCGTGGCCATGTCCTCAGCCACCCGCGGACCGCTCCCTACATACCTTGCCGGAGGCCGTGCGGGGGGGGGGGGGGGGCAAGGGGTGCGGCTTCCCCTGCCGCCCCTGCCCGCGTGACCTCTCCAACCGGCAGTGGTCGGAGTCGCCGGAGCAGCCACAGCGCTGCCACGGGCCTCCCCTGTTTCTGCGTTCGGAGGAAGAAGGAGAAGAAAAAAAGTGGAGGCGGGCCCCGCGTGGCAATCAGTGCGAAGGGGTACGTCCCACGGACGCCTAGGTCCCAGTCGTCAATGCCTCAGGCCACGGGCCCGTTTTCGTTGAGGGAAGGCGTCATTTGCGCAGTGTGTTTTCCCTGCAGGGAAGCGCCTTTCGTCTGCCTTGGCCCATAAATACGCTTTCCCCTCTGGAAAGCGCATTCCATCCATCTGCAGCCCAAAGTACGCTTCTCTGGTCGGAAAGCGTATTTCCTTCAAAAACCTACCCCCGACACCATTTCCTTCATATCTCCGCAACCGTAAGTCCAAACGAGGCGATTCTTTTGTGTTGTTTCTGTATTGAGCTCCTCTTCAGTTTGGCATAGATTTCATGCCTTGTTTTTATGTTTTTATTTTCTGGTCAAACAAAAGATGTCGTTTGACTTTTTCTCCATTGCTTTATTTCAAAATATTTTGCACGGTTTTGGTGACGTTGAAGACCAGGAGTATTCAACACTCCTTTGGTGAAGGCAAGCCACAATACCCTTTGCACCTTTGCAAATCTTTGACGTGCTTTTAAAATTTCTTTACAGTGATATGCTTATATCAATGATTATGATCATGTTGCCATTTTATGATTGATGTTATCATTGACATGCTATCCTTGAATATGCTCCTACTATGCTATGTTTTTCCATGTTACATTCATGCTATGATTTGATCATATCATTGACATGTTATGCTCTGCATCATCGTAACCATGATATACCAACACCATGTTAAGTTGCTCATGTTACACCTTCTCATGTTGGGCTTAAGTTATGCTCAACTGCATTCATGATGTTGCCAAGTTAATAACTTAATCATTGTAACACAGATAAGTTCACCATCTAAAATGTTCTTGATTATATATGAAATTGTTATACTAGTATGCTATGTATTGTGATGATCTGATGCTACTCATGTTGCACCTGATACTTGTGTTTGCTGTTGGAGTCATGCTTCATGACAAGTTGATCAGGTGCCACCGAACCGAACTTATCCGTGCAACCACATTTTCTTGTATGGGCAGGCCTTGATTCGGTCTACCGGTGGGCGTCTCTTATGCGTATCACCAAAGAGGGAAGGCTATGCACGGCAGTTGCCTTTGGCCGGGTAAACAGTGATAGTCTTGACAGCCAGTTTGTTGATATTAGCTCAGTCCCCATTTGGGACCATATTTGCCACATGGTGGCCGTTTGCCAATAGGTTGGTTGGTGTCAAGAGGACACCCCGGCTACACATGCCAGGATGTCGGTGATACGGTAAGGGAGACACGCGGTAGCTCGGTCTCGTTGGAGAAGTCCTAGTTCACTTCTGCGGTGCGAGTTCCAAGGATCCTGTGGGACGTGTTCCGAGGTGCTGAATGGAAGAAGAACTCCATAGTGTGGGTAACGTGCACAAACTCTGCAGAGTCACACAAATCTATTCGAATATCCGCGTCCACGGTAATGGACACAGTTTTTGTACTAGGTCACACCATATGATCAACATGAGTTCGGTGGTATGTCTGTGGTAAGTGGATTGGTTGGGTGGTAACGAAGGACACCTAACCCGTTGAATGTTCATGCGATGACCCGTTTGGTCATGTGACGACCCGTGGAAGTGGTTTGATCACGAGGTGACCCCGTGCTTGAGTCTATAAGGACTCCGAGGTAAGCCACCTGATCATGCAGTGATCAGGTGGGGTCCATGTGACCTTAAACGATGATTGATTGTGCATTATTCTTCATGTTGATAAAATGATGATAATATGTTAATATGCTTGATGATTATTTGCTTTCATGATGTTGATGCTCACCTATTGAATTCACTAATATACTTTAATCTGTTTCCATGTTATTTTTTTGCCTTGTTGCATGGTTGTTGTGAGCTTGCAAGTACATTCAATGTACTGACCTGGCGTGTCATGCCAGATTTGTAGGCCGTGCTTTGGATGCGTAGGAAGACGTTCCCGGTGTTTGTCATCTAGGAGGTGTCCGAACCAGTGTCCCTGTGGATTGGAGTTCCTCACCGTCGTTATTGTTCCGCTGCCGTCGTTATTCCGCTGCTAGAGAGTTATATTGTTGCTTGGTGTAGAGTTGAGGCTAGCCTGAGGAGCAAGTTGTGTCTCCGCTAGCGTTGTAATAGACCTCGTGTACCCCTATCTTCGGTAATAGAAAGTTGTTCAGTTTTATATCAAGCAGTGCCGTGTTCTAGAAGAATTGATCTCTGGGCTGGTGCACGGGGCGTTCCGGTCCTCTGAGCCGGGGTGCCACAGAAGAGTATGTACAAAAAGTTTCACCAACAATGGATAAGGATAAATGACACTTCCTTCACAAAGTGCCATTCTTCCCCCACAGATAAATGAATTTCTCTAGAGGAAAAAACACTTGGGACATGCAATGTTTTTGGAGATTTTGGCTAGAAATCGCATCAAGGATCTTGGAGAACTATTTGGGGATTTATGGAGCGATATAAATAGGGGTTGCTTCACAATCCTCAAAAAATGGGGAATATTCCTTTTATTGGAAAAGGAAAATATGGCATGCATAAAAATGTCGCTTGGAGGGGTGGATCAAGAGGATAATCAATGGAAAGGGTTTTGGGAATCATGGGCTACATGAGCAAGGAAAGGAAATATGCTCAAGTTTCAAGTCCAAAAAGTTTCTTAAAATCAAATCAAATAGAAAATCCAGAAATAAATCAAAAAGATTTTTGGAAAAAGAAAGTTCCAAAATCCCGGGTGTCACAGATTATCATTCATGCAAAAACTATGTGGGGTCCCTTACACTACAGAACTTGGCTTGCATATTCCAAGAATGAGCCTCCTCAAATGAGCTCTAGGTCTTCATGAGCAAGCAAGTTGGATACACCCCCACTATTTCCATTGGAGGGCTTACCTAAGCTCATATGTGCATCCATTGCATGGCAATCCCTACCCCTCACATCATATCAATCATTTGGATTTCTCTCGCCTATGATTGTCCTCATTGATGTGAGCCTTTCACACATTTTTTGTCTTCCTTCCTCATCATTTCTCTCTTTGCCAACCTAAGTGTCAACGTATCTTGCTCGCACTCATCCATTGCATGAGTGCTCAAAGCCGAAAGGGAGAGGATCAATTTGACTTGTATCTGACTAGTGGTATGGGGATGAGTTAAAATAAGATCCCGAAGGAGACCAAGTGTGAAACTTTAGTAGATTGAGTGCTCAATTAAAAATTTATATAGATTCCTATTTTCTAATCCCATCTCCTATTGCTTGCACGCGAACACCATTTGAAGACATTCGAGTCACGGACAGCGAGAGCTCTTGCACATTTATGTTCATGCTTTGCTAGTATCAATACTAAGACTCTTTCTTGTTATTATCTTGACTTGAATTGCACATCTTACTTGATTTACATTGAAGTTCTTATATGTGTGTTAGCATGACACCACAGAAATTATCTGTGTTATCATTTAACTACTCGAGGACGAGTAGGAATTAAGGTTGGGGATGTTGATACGTCCTGAACGTATCTATAATTTCTGCTTGTTTCATGCACTTTTATGTGACATTGCTACGTGTTTTGCTACATTTTTATATCATTTTACACATATTTGGACTAACCTACTAACTCAGTGCACCCAGTGCCAGTTTCTCTCTGCTGATGTGTTTTAGTTGTAGTGATTTTACCCCAATTTTAAGTGCTCCAAATATTCCAGAAAAATCAGAATAAAAATCAGCAGAAGGGAAGCTTACGAAACCCCGAAGGAGGGCCAGGGGGGCCCACCTGGCACCCAGGCAGCCAGGTGGCGTGACCCCACCCCTCGCCGCGATACCAGGGCGCCTGGGAGCCCTGGGTGGCCCCATGCTGCCCCCTTTGGCCTATATTACCTCTTCATCCCAGAAACCCTCAAGGAGAATCCCGCATCGCGAAATACCTCTCTGTTCTGCTGCCACCGCGCTTCCAAGATCGGGAGCACCAGAAGACTTGTAACAGCCCGAAAATTCCACCCTAATTAAAAATTTGTTTGTTGCTTTATTTTAGCCGATTGCCATAATTGTTTGCAATATTTTCTTCACTGATTTATTAATCGGTGAATATTTTTCCCCTCTTTCTCGTATCGGATGTGGGACCAAACCTTTTCCCAAAGGCACACGACCTTTGCGATACCGGGGTTTCAACTGAGCACTGTCGCAACCGGCACAGGACCAGCCATCGCTATCGGAACGAAAAAAACCCATTTAATAATTAAATGGATTATTTTATTGGGCGACGGAAAATGTTCTCGGTACGCTACCGAAGTGAGGTAAGACTGACAGGCTCGGCGCGCTGAGCGCGTGGTTCGTGATTTCGTCCGAATCGGAGGTCGTATGCACTCGAGGCGGTCAGAAACGTGGAGTACCGGACGCGAGAGGGAAAACCCAAGGGCTTTTGCGTAAACCTACCATCCAGGCCTGCCCATAAGTAGACCCCCACCTCCCCTACCATTTCTATGGGGTCCCTAGCCTAAAAATTGCAGCCACACCCCTGATCTCCCCTCAAATCTGCCCCCAAATCCATCTCCCCACCAAAACCCTAGCTCCTAGCCCCTCACAACCATTGATCTGTAGATCGAAGCGCTCTCAGGCTGCCACGTCGCCCTTGAGGGATCCAACACAGCACCAGACGAATTCGGGCACCGCGGGCCCGAGATCCGTAGCCGCGCGCCATGGCTACGGCCGCCCGAAGACCGAGCTCGCCGGCCCCCTGGAGCTCTCCTCGCGCCGCCCCAAGGTAACCACCCGCGGATCTGGCACCTCCAACCTGCGCTCCGCCCAGAGCCGCCTTGCCCCGCCTCGTCGCCACTCGTCGCCGGCGTCGGCCGCTGGCGCCGCCACCTGCAAGTCCCGATCGGGACGAGGACGGCTGGACCGGCCGCCTCTCGCCCCCGTGGGCCGGTGCGCCCACAGGTGGCCCATTAACCCCGCCGCGGCCCAGCCTCCCACACGGCCCACGGCCTCGCCTTCGCCTAGGGCGCTCCTCTGTTATCTCGCGCCCACCCCGCGTGCTGGGCCAAGCCCACTATGGTGAGCCTCTTTTTTCCTTTTTTTCCTGATGGGCTCGGCCCAGTGCTTTGTAACGCCCGTGCGATAGTTTTTTAATTTTGCGCCCTCCTGTTTTGGGCCTGTTAGAGCATATTCGGCCTGGTGGAGACTTTAGTTATTTCTCTATATTTATTAATTGGCAGATTGTATTATTTTCTTGTGATCCCGTATCTTTTTAACGGTAGCTCGGATCGCGACGAGTTAAACATGAAAGTTGCTTAGTTTTTTGTGTAGATTAATCAAATGTTGATCTTTGCCATGTTTGAACTTGTCTACATGTTGTTTTACTGTTATTTACACCGCATGCCACTGTAAACTGTAATAGTCATAACATTGTAACCGTTGCTCGGATTAAATTGTTTCTTATATGTAACTTGACCAGTTTTTCGTGTAGATCTTGATTATGCTGCTCTTTCTTGCTAATAAAAATAATAAAATATGTTTAGGAAATATTAGTACCGGGTACAATAATTATCATGGGGTCCGTAATAGTTTGGCATGTTTAGGATTTTGCCCCACTTAAATTGACTAGCATTGGTAGTTTATTTATGCTACACCTCTTGCCATGTTTGGGTGATATGCCATGCTTGAGTGAGATGACATGTTAACAACATTTTGCTCATGTTGTGTAGCTACACAACTGGAACCCTTTTAAATGTGCGGTATCGTCGTGTGTGACGAATACTCTACTTAACCTGTTCGTAACCGCTCTCGACAATAGATGTGATATCGTGCGTTGTCTCGTGTTAACTTCTTGGTGTTGTTTGCTGGTGATTGCTTCATAGTAATAGATGCTTGCTCGTCGATTGCCTTTTCCAGTGTTTCCTTCTTGTGTGCTTTCGCGGGTACCTCTCGGAGACGATGCGAGCTAGCCAATAACTACACCTTCGGAACGCGACTTATCAACAGGCAAGGACTATACATTACTTATGATCCATTCTATTATAACCAGCGGTTTGCATTCTAGTCTAGGATAGGTTCGATGTTTGATCCTACCACATGTTTACAACCTCTTTAAAACCGATACAGCCATGTCCCCTCCCATCAAACCTTGTACTGCTATGTTACTATTGCTCATTGCTCAGCCCCTGCTTAGTATGCATGCTTAGGATGCTACTAATGTTACCCCCTGTTACTCCTTGGATTGGGTTATCACATTATTATATTGTTGTGGATGATATGATTATTATAATGTTGACTATATTCGACGAAGGATGGAAGGTCTAGGCTATCCCGCCCCGACGCTTTGTTCCATTCGAGTCACCAAGGACCCGAGTTCCGGGTATTATGTCTCTTGACGAGCGTGCCTAACCGCGTGTGGGATTTTATGGGGTCCCCTTTTCTTACCTAACTAGCTCCAAACATTTCTAGTGGTGGCCCAAGCTGACTTACCATTTGAAACCGTATGAGTGCTTGGTTGGGCCCGCAGCAGATTTTAAAACAACTCGGGCCAGCGGAGACAGAGTTCCTTCGTTGGTCCAAACCTGGAAGCTCGAGGGCTATGTCGGGACCCGGGGTTAGCGTATGCAAGTCCAGTTAAGACATAGTCATATGGAGAGCCGAGAACCGTACCCACTTGTCTAAGCAGACAAGGCCAAGCACAGAACGTTCTCGGAAAGCATCGTACGTGAGGGGTATCCCATCCAGGCCGAATGATCAACTGAGATGGGTCCTCATCGTCCGCACACAAGTCTAATGATATGGGTGATGAGCTCCCATATTCAAAGACAAGTCGCCTCAACCATACTACCGACTATCTCATAACTCTTACATAGACTTACTCCACCCCGATCACTTAGTCGGGGTCTAGGGCGGGCTCGATCATACCACAAAGTGTGCACGAGACAGAGTCTCGAACAATCGCATCGCGATGCCCCAAGCTGCGCACATCTAAGGGCTACTTGGTGTATGAAAGACCACCAGCCAGATCACAACTAAGGTCTCGAAAAACCATACAAAGACATGCATGTTATAGACATACACGCAGCACACATTCCTTGTATGAACAGCAGGTATCATTGCAATTCTCTACAAAGTATACATTTTTATTGATAACTCTTATAGAGTGCACACAGAGATCACAAACATGTGATCCAACATTACAACACAAACGGAAGCAAATTATGTTTGAGTACAGACAAGTTTAACAAATGGCTTAAGAAGCCTTATTTAAACACAAGCCCTCCACGAGGGAACCAGTCGTCTGACTGGGACTAGACTAGCTTGATCTTCAGTCATCCAGCTCGATGAAGAAGCCACCTTCGGGGTCAGTGGTTTCATCTAAAACATAGATTAAGCAAACGTGAGTACAAAGTCGTACTTAGCAAGACTTACATAGGAGCTATACTACTCATGCACATGTATCAAGGTAAAGGGAGGTGGGGTTTCACTTGCAGAAATTCCAGCTTTGACTTGGCTAGTCCTGAACTACGAGTACCAGACTTTAAGGTAAGAAGCGTACACGAGTCCACTACTTTCTCCAACCAATTACACCACTATGGTGCCTTCCTCGACTTCCCCACGAGAAAGCACGCCATAGCACTCACACTTATCTTGGTGTGTTTTAGAAGTATCCGATTCAAGTTGTCTAATAATCAAGCTAAGCTTTCCAAGCAGTCCATAACCGCGGACGCGGCTATTCGAATAGTTTTGTTAACCCTGCAGGGGTGTACCGCTACACACACATGATCATTATTTACCGCCTGTGTACTCGACACCGTTCAAGAAGTGTCGGCGAGGATGCTCACCACAACTGTTACCTCATAGCCGAACTAGTCCGAGAAAGCCGCCTACTTGGGTTGGTTACCACTATCGTGAACCCGGCCGGTTTACCGAAGTGGACCCAAGTGATGTGTGCGTGGTGCATAAGCCGGTCTCGGATGAGCCGTTCTCTCACTTAGCATCGAGGCCACAGACCTACCAGAACTCCGAACTATTGCGACATCTGGACATCGAAAGGGATGAGTTAGTAAGCTGAGAGGGGTCAGTGAGCCCAATGTGTGGTTGTACTCTTCATCTTGGATCACCACACAAGAACTCGGACTTAGGGCGGTGTTCAACGAGACAACCCACCGTGTACTCCTACACAGCCTCTCATCGTTCACCTTGTATTAGGGTAGATTCACCAACACTTTTCTACCATCATCATCATGATCACTACCATCCCGACTCACATAAAGGTATCATCATGGTATCACTCTAAGCATGCAATAAGCAGTAACATTTGCAGGGGCCACATGATATCAATCAACTCCTACATTTGCTAGGATTGTGGTTTGCTTACTACTGTGACAAAATGATAGGTCATGCAAAGGAATGGGTTCATCTATGCGGTAGAAACGTAGCATGGTAATCATCCTAAACAATGCATAAGCGAGACATGAGAGGGAAGTGGGATTTTATCCACATGATCAATGGGGTTTGCTTGCCTTGCTGACGAGGTTCAGGTTCGGGGTCTTCAACGAAGGGGGCAGCCTCCTGCTCCGGTTCCACCTCTATTCGACAAACAACAAGCAAATTAGCAAAGTAAATACAATGCACAATCACATGATGTAAGGTTGAAACTTGATGTAAATGCTTTGATGTGTGAAGCAATTCCATTTAAATGGAGTATATTGCAAATTGAATTGCAAATTCAAACTCCAATTGAATTCAATCTTAGTCAAGTTATAAGTGACATTGTTTGATCATTTTGAATCATCTTCAATTGTTTATGATATGCCCCTGATGTGTGGTTGAAATGTAGCATGAATCCATGGTCCAAGTTGCAAAATCATTTGAATTGAATTTGAATAAATTCCAAATAAATCAAATGACATATGCTACTGGTCCCATTTTAAAATCAACTCAAACATAGTTGAAAGTTGGATTTTTGGATAGCTTATTTTCTCCTGATCATTTTTCATATATTATTTGTCCAATTTGGAGTTAATATGAATTTTCTATGAATTTCCAAAGTTTGGGATATTTTCTGGAATTTCTTTAAATCAATTTAATTTATGGAAATTCATTATTGCGTCATTGTTGCGTCAGGCTGACGTGGGGGGGGGGGCTGACATGTGGGCCAGGGTTGTCAGCCTCTGGGTTAATTAACCCGGCTGGGTTAACTTAACCAGTGGCTTAATTAAGCCACTGGGCCCACTTGTCATCGGCTCTGGGGGGGTCATTAGGGGGTGGATTAGCGAGGGGGTTAGACTAACCCACCGGCGGCTAAATGCCGGCAGCCTGGCCATGGCGGCGCTGCACGGATCCACTGCTCCCGGCCACCATTCGATGTGCTGAGACCACGGGAACGTAGCCCATGCTCTCGCGCGTCGTCTGGTGCACGCGGGCGACCTCGGGGTTGACTAGGGCGACGACGTCTTCAAGGGTGGCGGCGGAAGAAACACGGCTACGACGGAGACGACGTTGCAGTGCATGAAAACAAGCGTGGCCTAGCGCGTTGTGAAGCTGTGGCTAAGGGAAACACGATGCGCGCTTGAACCAGGGTGTAGAGGCACGGGGACGAGCTCGGGGTCAGCCATGGCGGCGACGGAGCTCGGCTCCCATGGTGGAATGGCACAGAGGGTGCGAGGGGCCGCGATAACTTGGGGAAAACGGGGAGAGGTTCACCCTGAGCTCAACGGTGCAGACGGCGGGGTGATTGGTGGCGCGACATTGACGAATTCGTCGGCGGGGGCTTGCGGGTCCGGCGACGTCTCGGTGAAGCGTGCGTCGTCCACGGGCTCGATTAAGGGGCCATCTTCTCCAGATCGGGGTAGTCGACGGTGCTGCGCAGGATGGACAAGGTCTCCGGGCTCCTCTTCGTCGTTGGCCGCGAGATCTTGCGACGGCGAGCGGCGACACTCTCGGGGAAGAAGGGGAGAAACGCGTACAGAGGTCAAGAGGAGGCGGCGATGGGGGAAAGTGAGAGAGGGCGAAGCGAACGTCTCCTTGGCGCTCTTTGGTGAGCTGGGGAGGCCTGGAACCCTTCGGGCGTCGCGGTGGCGTCCACGGCGTCGGCGCCTCGCCACCGAGCTGCTTGGGCGCGTGGGGAGGAAGACGACAGGGGAGCCCCCTGGTGGGCTGGGCCGGCTGGAAAGGTGGGCCTCGCCCCTGGGCAACAGGTAAGCTCTCCCCTTTTTCTTAAATCTTTTCTGTTTTTTTTCTGTACTATGTTTGCCATGCTAAATTAAATAGCTAGGCATTTTATTAAATGCTGAAAATTTTTATATGGCTTCATAATAAAATAGACTAGCCACTTATAAAGTTTCAACATTTTTAAAATTCAAATAATTTGAATCTTAACTCAAATAAAGGTTTTTGATTAAATCCAAAGCACTGTTTGAATATTTGAAAAATCTATGAGCATGGGGTGGGTCCCACATCACTTGATATGTGATCACACTCATTTATAAGACTTTTCAAAAATCTAACATGAATTTTTGGAGAAGATTTTTATCTGGCCTTTTGAATTAATTCATCTGGGGGGGTTCCTTCTCCCATTTTGTTTTTGATTTTGATTTCAAAGATTTCTTTTGAAATTTTACCATGATGCAAGTGACTTGCTAACCCTAGCACATTACCTAACAGAGGGTTCTGACAGGCTACCCACAGTGATGGGTTAGTTACCCCGACCTCGTCCAGACGGTAGAGGCCGACTCAAGAGCGCGACCGGCTTTTGAGTTGGATGTCGACTCACCGGGGGCCACTCAGATTTGTGCGTTGTTAGTTAGAGTGACCTGTCGTTCCGGATCTCTCAGGACTAAATCATAAAATGGCTGCCTGTGATGGGTAGAAACTGAGAGTGATGGGTGTGCATGCGGAGCATTGTAATGGGAAGTTGGTACACCTCTACAGGGTTAAATATTTTCGAGAAGACGTGTCCACGGTTATGGATGACTTGAGACCTACTTCTTGTTCATAGACAACAACAACTGAGATAATCTTAATATAACTGGATCAATGTGTGTGTGCCTTGACTGCTTCTTCTTCGCCGAGATGTGAAGAGGAGGACAAGGATAGGATAGGTGTTATGCTTGCGTAGGTAGGTGGATAACAGACTTGTTGGAGGCGATTCCTCATCGAATGCTTGGCTTCTTATCTTACTCTCTAGATCGTTAGCCACTTCATAAATGCTAGTGCGACAGCAACCTCACCACTTACCCCATCGTTACCGTAAACTACTAGTTATCCTAGAATGACGAGTGATGAAGTCCTTGCTGGGTCAGTTGACCACTACAGTTGGATGCTGAGTACTTCTGTACTCATGATACTACCCCCAAACTCTTTTCAGGGTTCTTGATCGACAACAGGTATGGTGATCGACGTTTCACGTGGGGACTTGACGATGACTAGTTAGGAGGATCCCGATGGAGGTCCTAGACCTGTGTGGTTATGGGGATCGATGATTTTCTATTTGCCACTAGGAAATTGATTGTACTCTGTACTGAGACATGTATCTTCCACTGATGTAATGTATTTACGGCAATTATATGACGATTGTATGAGATGTTGTATCCATGTAGCTGTAATGTTGTGATATCATGTTGGATATCCGGGGCATATGACATTGTCGTATGTCGCGGTGGGACCGATATGTGCTTCGTCCCCGGATCTGGATGGAAACATCCAGATCTGGAACAGTACCGCATATTGGGCCTTACAACTTGGTATCAGAGCCTTACCGACCGTAGGATCCCTTTTCTGGCCGAAGTCGCTTCTAGACAAAAACTATTTTGTAGTTACTAAGTTAGTTATCGTGGAGTAGGAATCTTTTTCCTCCGTACCCATGCACTGGTTAGGACAAGTGTCGTAAGTGTTTTATTCTCGCCTTATCCCCTTCAAAACTCTAGGATCTCGAGTGTGTGGAGTTTCGAAACCGTTACAATGCCCTTCTTGCAGCGTATTGTCTCGATTCCGATCTCAGGTTGGGAAAATCCTGTAGTACCTTTAGTTCTTCCGACTCGGGTTTACATCTTGGTCATTAACACACGAGATAACTTCTCGCCCCTCGTTGGTTAGCCCAAGTGGAAGGTGAGACATAGATAGCGGAAAATTTACCTTAGCGAAGATGCTAAGATTGAGTATCGAACCAGTAGGACTCCAACAACGATAAGTAGGTGGTGAAGTGAACAATGGGGCCGTTCACAACCTTAGGTTGCTTACTTCACCTGGACCTGCACACACAGCAAAGAACTTTGCTTCCCAACAAGTACAGAGGATTTGTCAATTCCTCCGGCCTTGTTGTTTACAAAGGATAAAACGCACGGGATAATAATGATAGTGATAGCAACGGAAAATTAAATACTGAAAGTAAATTGATAGTGGGTGTAACAATGGTGGAAATATGGACCGTAGTCCTATGATGTTCACTAGTCATGTCTCTCTCCCAAAAGACGATAAAATAGCCATGCGAGGTAAACAAATTACAGCTGGGCAATTGACATGATTATGGGCGCAAACCATTGTTATTTATGCTACAAAGAAAGGAAGAGGCTCAAAAGCATGGGCGGTATGCCAAGACAAGTAGACCGAAATCCATCTGCATCTACTTACTAATCATCCACCTTGAGATATCTATCCAGAAAAACTCGCTGGTATTAAGTTGCGAATCCCATCCAAAGTGTAAACTCAAAGCAACGGACAAGTACATTAAAGAACTTTGAGTAAAGTAAACAATCCTTGCACCCGCAAGTACAAGCACCGTTGTTTTCCCCCCTGTGGCAACAACACATCCCCTAGACTCATGTTTCTGTCACTCAAGCTAGTCATCGGGGGGGGGGGCATGAACCCACAATCATGCATAACACTCCCTCTTGGAGTCACTACCTACTACTTGGCCAAAGCAATAAACAGCAACGAAGACCATGCAAAATTACTCAAGAACATAAATATAAAAGAGGAGAATCAAATATATTACTCAAACACAATCTGAACATAATCTCATAATCCATCGGATCCCAGCTAACTCAGCATAGCACTAGCAGAAAGATTACACAAGTTCCGCGATCATGTAGGGCAGCTGACGAAGTCTAATCCATGAAGAACAAAGAGGGGAGGAGAACATCACATAACTACTGATCATAGACCCATTGTCCAAGGTGTACTACTCACGGTTCATCCGGGAAGCATCCATGGTGGCGGAGAAACTCTCGGAGGTGATTCCTCCCTCTGGCAGGGTGCCGGGAAGAGGTCTTCTGGTGCTCCCGATCTTGGAAGCGCGGAGGCGGCAGAACACATGAGAGATCACGAAAAAGGGTTCATGTTCCGAGGGTTTTGAGTCACGAGCAATATATAGGCGAAGGGGGGCAGCCAGGGGGTCCACCAGGGGTCCAGGCGGCCCCCTGGCGCGACCCCACACTTGGGCGCGCCGGGAGGGCGCCTGGGGCCCTGATGGGTCCCCTCTTCCACCCCCCCTCGGTGATTCTCGAAGCTTCCTGATCGCTGATATTTTATTGGATTTTTCCTAAATTTTTGGAGCACTTTTTATATGGGGGAAACCTGAAATAGAAAAACGGCAAAAAACAGGAACTGGCACTGGGGTGCACTGAGTTAATAGGTTAGTCCAAATATGATCAAAAGTGTAAGGAAGATCATCAATATCATAGAAATATCACACAAAAGAGGCATGGAGCAAGCAGAAATTATAGATACGTTTTGGACGTATCAACATCCCCAAGCTTAATTCCTGATCGTCCTCGAGTAGGTAAATGATAACAAGCATAATTTCTATGGTGACATGCTAACAACCATATAAGAACTTTTAAGTAAAGTAATCAAAGCATGCAATTCAATTCAAGAACTCAATCTACTAAAGTTTCACACTTGGTCTTCTTTTGAATCTTATCTTGACTCATCCCCAGACCACTAGCCAAGTACAAGTCAAAATGATCCACTCCTTTTCGACATTTCGAGCACTCGTGCAATGTATGAGCGTAAGCAAGAAAGTTGACACTAAGGATGGAGAAGAGAGAATATGGTGGAGGATGAAGACAAAAAGGTGTGAAAGACTCACATCAATGAGGACAATCATAGGCGAGAGAAAGCCAAATGATAGATATGATGTGAGGATTGCCATGCAACGGATGCACATATGAGCTAAGGTAAGCTCTCCAATGGAACTAGTGGGGGTGCATCCAACTTGCTTGCTCAAGAAGACCTAGAGCTCATTTGAGGAGGCTCATCATTGGAATATACAAGCCAAGTTCTATAGTGTGAAGGTCCCCACATAAATATATGCATGAATGATAATCTCTATGGAGTACAAGATATAAGAGGGAGTACGAGTGTGGATCTCTCAAAAGGAATAGTAGTGTGTCCCTTCTCTCTTTTTATTTATTTTTTCTCTTTTTTCTATTTTTTTGTATTTTTTTGTGGCCTTAATGGCTCTTTCTATTTATCTCTCATTCGTCCTCTTTGGGATCTTTTAATTTTTCAACTTTGGGATCTTTTCATCACTTTAGGGGCAACACTCTATATTTTACAAAAAGTATAGAAGATCTTTCACACTTTACAAAGTACACAAATCATAAAGAAAATGTAACTATCATGATGTATGCAAATGTATGCCTCTGCCAGTGTAGCAGGATATGCAATGATACTAGCGCGTCATGTAGCAATGATGAGGGCAAGGCCCAACTAGCATGAGGCTCATCGATCAAGCAAGTAGCATGTATGACATGAAGATCAAGTCATGAGAGGATGGATGTTGCATGGCAATGTATCTCGGAAAGGCTATGGAAATGCCTTGATAGGTAGGTATGATGGCTGTTTTGAGGAAGGATATAAGGAGGTTTATGATGACAGAGCGTATCGTGCCAAGGGTTTGGATGTACCGGCAAAGGTGGACGCCAACTCTCAGAGTGAGAAGAAATCAATGCACGACACAGTAAAGGCTAAAAAATATGGGAAGGTGGAAGTGTCAACTTTTGAATACTCACATTAGTCCGAAGAATTCATGCACTTATTATCGGTAACTCTTAATATAGTAAGGAGAATCACAAAGAGACAAGTACCCCGACGAGGAGTGTATGGGGGTTTGGTTATCCTTGCGCATCCTCGACTCATGGTACGTGAATGTACTCTAATATTCGACCCCTCAGAAGATTAGTGATCCATCTAGTAGCTAGAGTTCTCAACTAATTTTGTAGGTTTTGAAAATAAACACGGATTGCCCAAAATACGACATCTATCACTAATAGGCTAAAGCTCTTGACACCAAAAGTCCAAACATTACTCAAAACAATACCTCAAAACTATTGCAAGTTACTACTGCAAAAGAATAGCGAGCTCAATTACCTACTTCAAGTCAAGACACAAAACTCAGTGCAACTGGCAAACTCTCTAAACAAGGTAAACATGAAAACTCAACAGAGTTCCAGCAACAAACTAAAAAAATCTCTTTAAAAATATAAGCATGAAAACTAAGAGCTAAACATGGCAGCAGCTATGAAAAAGATAAAGAATACACACAGCAAAGATAAGCATGAAAAGTCCTATGTTGTGTTCTAGATTATGGAAGTGGAGCGTGTTTCTCTCCCACACAAAGAAATCTGGTTTATAACTTGTTATGGACAGCAAGCAAAGCTAAAGAAAACTAAAAATAAAACCTAAGAGCGAGACGCTCCAAGCATAGCACATAACGCATGAAGCGATAAAAATATAGTGAAACGAGAGACGAATTGATAATTGTTGATGGAGAAGGGGATGCACGGGGGCATCCCCAAGCTTAAGAGCTTGAGTCTCCTTGGATATTTCTTGGGGATGCATGGGGGCATACCCAAGCTTGAGCGCTTGACGCTTCTGAATCTTCTTTCATCATCTTCCCTCGCACACTTGAAAACTCCCTTCATACATAATTCATCATAATCTGATTAGCGAGGTTAACCATAATAAAATATTTTTTATCTACTGGAAATAAAGATAATCTTGAAGATCTACTGTTTCTCAAGATTTCCAAAATGTTTTTGCTAAGAAAAAGAAAGCTTAAGGTTTGCAAAATGAAGAAAAGGCAAAACAGGAAAGAATGTGTGAAAAACAGACCAGCAAGTAGTAAAGAATTTTTTAGGGATACTTCTGCAACTCAAATCAAAAAACTCAAAACATACGAAAGTTTCGTAATTTTATAGAGCATGTTGTGTAAACAATTCAGTTCAAAAAGATCAACTGGGATTTTTCTCTGATTTTTCTAGTCACGAGGACAGAATCTGTTTTCTGGACAGCATGTCACAACTTTCAGTTCCCTTGTTGTGTGAGGCTATAAAAGGCATAAAGCTTGAAAAGTAAAGATACAATGATGTTGCTACAGTAGTAACAATCATCAAGACCACTAAAAACAGAAGAAAAACAAAAAGGAAATCCTAAATTCATTGCGGGCTGCCTCCCGAAAGAGCTTCTTGAAAGCCATTAGCTAGGCTTAATGCAAATAGATCAAGTCTTTTCAAGAAAATAACTAGCCCGTGTGACAGACTCAAAAGGAAACTTAATCTTTTTCCTAGGGAAGTGTTCCATCCCTTTCTTGATAGGGAATTGGAATTTTATAATCCCTTCTTTCATATCAATAATAGCACCCACGGTGCGAAGAAAAGGACGTCCCAAAATAATTGGACAAGAAGGTTCACATTCAATGTCCATAATACTAAAATCAACGGGAACATAATTGTCATTGACAATGATAAGAACATCATCTATCTTCCCCAAAGGTTTCTTTACAGAAGAATCGACAAGACGAACAACAAAAGAACAAGCATCAAAAGGTTTCAATTCAAATATATCATACATTCTTTTGGGAATACAGATGTACTAGCTCCAACATCACATAAAGCATAGCAAGAGAAATTATTCAACTTAATTTTAATCATAGGATCCCAACCATCTTCTAGATTTCTAGGTATGGAGGCTTCTACCCTAAGCTTCTCCTCCCTAGCTTTGATGAGAGCATTAGTGATATGCTCCGTTACGGAAAGATTAAGTGTGCTAGTGTGGGGGTCTCTAGACATCTTGTGAAGGAAACGAATAACTTCAGAAAGGGTGAAATTATCAAATCAAGGTCACTACTATCAAGTAGAGTGGTAGTGGTGTCCTTTAGTCTCACTTGTTTGGTAGCTTCTATAGTCATAGGAATTTTTTCTTCTACGGTTGAGGTTATAGCATCACCATTAATAGGTCCTATGGGACTAGGGGTGCATTGGGTGCTAAAAGTTTGGATATCCTCAACAACTTGGATAGTAGCAACTTGGTCTTCTTCCTCCTTTTCTCTAGCCCATCTCTCTTTAATTTTAGCCATCATCCTAATGTTTTCATTAATTTGCAATTGGATAGCATTCATAGGAGTGGCCTTCCTCTCCTCAAGGGGAGAAGTTCTAATTTTAAGCAATTCTACTTCGTGGGCTAAAATGTCTACCTTCGACGAGAGGTTGTCTAGTTTGTCTAGTTTTTCCTCTACACTCTTGTTGAAGGCTTTTTGGGTAGTGATAAAGTCTTTAAGCATAGTCTCTAATTCAGAAGTGGAGTTTTTGGTGCTAGGATAAGTGTTGTTGTTCCCGTAGTTGTTGGAGGGGAACGGTCTAGGATTGCTACCAAAATTACTCCTATAAGCATTGTTATTGAAGTTGTTTCTAGAGATAAAGTTCACATCTACTTGATCCTGAGAAATCAAAGAATTTAAAGGTACATCTTGAGGATCAATAGGAGTTTGCTTGGTAAGTAGAGACATAATCAAGTCAACTTTTTCATTTAGGGAGGAGATCTCCTCGACAGAGTTTACCTTCCTGCCTGTTGGAGCTCTTTCGGTGTGCCATTGGGAATAATTCGTTATCATCTCATCGAGTAGTTTTGTGGCAGCACCAAGTGTAGTTGACATAAAGGTTCCTCCCGCGGCCGAATCTAGCAAGTTCCGCGAGGTAAAGTTCAGGCCTGCATAAAAAGTTTGGATAACCATCCAAGTAGTCAAACCATGCGTAGGGCAATTCTTAACAAGAGATTTCATGCGTTCCCAAGCTTGGGCAACGTGTTCATTATCCAATTGTTTAAAATTCATAATAAAGCTCCTTAATTGGATAATCTTAGCAGGGGGATAGTACTTCCCAATAAAAGCATCCTTGCACTTATCCCAAGAATCTATGCTATTCCTAGGCAAGGATTGAAACCAGATTTTAGCTTCATCTCTCAAGGAGAAAGGAAAAATCTTAAGCTTAACAATATCACCATCTACTTCTTTGTAATTTTGCATATCACAAAGCTCAATAAAATTATTTAAGTGCAAAGAAGCATCATCTCTAGCTCCAGAGAATTGATCTTTCATAACAAGGTTCAGCAAAGCAAGTTTAATCTCATAAGAAGGTGCTGAAGTAGCAGGTGTAGAAATAGGAGTGCAGATAAAGTCACTGTTCTTGTGACTAGTAAAGTCAAACAACTTGGTGTTCTCAGAGGAACCCAGAGTAGCAGCAAGCAAGATAACTATTTTTTTGATTTTTGATAAAGGACACTAAAGCAAAAACTGAAAGGTAAAAAAACAAGACTAACAAGCAAAGATAAAAGATAGTGTGCAACTCCCCTATCTTGAAGTGCGGAGTCCCCGGAAATGGCGCCAGAATTTTTCTAGATACACGAGATAACTTCTCGCCCCTCGTTGGTTACCCCAAGTGGAAGGTGAGATGTAGATAGCGGAAAATTTCCCTTAGCGAAGATGCTAAGGTTGAGTATCGAACCAATAGGACTCCAACAACGATAAGTAGGTGGTGAAGTGAACAATGGCGCCGTTCACAACCTTAGGTTGCTTACTTCACCTGGACCTGCACACACAGCAAATAAATTTGCTTCCCTACGAGTACAGAGGATTTGTCAATTCCTCCGGCCTTGTTGTTTACAAAGGATAAAACACATGGGATAATAATGATAGTGATATCAAAGGAAAATTATATACTGAAATTAAATTGATAGTGGGTGTAACAGTGGTGGAAATATGGACCGGGGTCCTATGATGTTCACTAGTGATGTCTCTCTCCCAAAAGATGATAAAATAGCCATGCGAGGTAAACAAATTACAGCTGGGCAATTGACAGGATTATCTGCGCAAACCAATGCTAATTATGCTACAAAGAAAGGAAGAGGCTCAAAAGCATGGGCGGTACGCCAAGACAAGTAGACTGAAATCCATCTGCATCTACCTACTAATCATCCACCTTGAGATATCTATCCAGAACATCTCGCTGGTATTAAGTTGCAAATCCCACCCAAAGTGTAAACTCAAAGCAACGGAAAACTGCATTAAAGAACTTTGCGTAAAGTAAACAATCCTTGCACCCGCAAGTACAAGCACCATTGTTTTCCCCCTTGTGGCAACAACACATCCCCTAGACTCATGTTTTTGTCACTGAAGCTAGTCATTGGGGGGCATGAACCCACAATCATGCATAACGCTCCCTCTTGGAGTCACTACCTACTACTTGGCCAAAGCAATAAACAGCAACGGAAAACATGCAAGAATTACTCAAGAACATAAATATAAAAGAGGAGAATCAAATATATTACTCAAACACAATCTGAACATAATCTCATAATCCATCGGATCCCAGCAAACTCAGCATAGCAACAGCAGAAAGATTACATAAGTGCCTCGATCATGTAGGGCAGCTCACGAGGTCTAATCCATGAAGAACAAAGAGGGGAGGAGAACATCACATAGCTACTGATCATAGACCCATGGTCCAAGGTGGACTACACACGGTTCATCCGGGAAGCATCCATGGTGGTGGAGAAGCTCCCGGAAGTGATTCCTCCCTCCGGCAAGGTGCCTGGAAGAGGTCTTCTTGTGCTCCCGCTCTTGGAAACACGGCGACGGCGGAACAGAGGAGAGATCGCGAAAAAGGGTTCCTGTTCCGATGGTTTTGCGTCACGTGGCATATATAGGCGAAGGGGGGCAGCCAGGGGGTCCAGGGAGCTCCCTGGCGCGGCCCCACCCTGGTGCGCACCGGGAGGGTGCCTGGGGCCCTGGTGAGTCCCCTCTGGCCCCCCTCGGTGATTCCAGAAGCTTCCTGATCGCTGATTTTTATTGGTTTTTCCCGAATTTTTGGAGCACTTTTTATATGTGGGAAACCTGAAATAGAAAAACAGCAGAAAACGGGAACTGGCACTAGGGTGCACTGAGTTAATAGGTTAGTCCAAATATTATCAAAAGTGTATGGAAGTTCATCAATATCATAGCAATATCACACGAAAGAGGCATGGAGCAAGCAGAAATTATAGATACGTTTTGGACGTATCAGTTATCCGCTGACTTCAGTCCTCTTTCCTAGTATCCTCACGATTTGAGTGAGAGTACTTCCCTTGATCGGTGTTTCTCGTGGTCATTCTTCCTCTTGATCACCAGATAGTTCCGTTCTCCGATGTTGCCGTCTCTCTACGGAATTTTGTCTCGATGGTAGTTCTTCGTCGACATGGAGCAGAGTCCCTTGTTAGTGGTGTTGAAGATTTTCGACTCTCTTTTATCTCCCCATCCTCTGCCCAGGATCATCCAGGATCTCGGGAGGACATCCCTTGTTGGTGGTGTTGTATTGTAACAACCCAGAAATTCCACCCTAATTAAAAAAAATTGTTTGTTGCTTTATTTTTGCTGATTGCTATAATTGTTTGCAGTATTTGCTTCGCTGATTTATTAATCGGTGAATATTTTCCCCCCTCTTTCTCGTATCGGATGTGGGACCAAACCTTTTCCCAACGGCACACGACCTTTGCTATACCAGGGTTTCACCCGAGCACTGTCGCAACCGGCACAAGACCAGCCATCGCCATCGGAACAAAAAAATTCCCATTTAATAATTTAATGGATTATTTTATTGGGCGCCGGAAAATGTTCTTGGAACGCTACCGAAGTGAGGTACGACTGACGGGCTCGATGCGCTGAGTGTGTGGTTCGAGATTTCGTTCGAATCGAAGGTCGTATGCAATCCCGGCGGTTATAAACATGGAGTACCGGATGCGAGAGGGAAAACCCGAGGGCTTTTGCGTAAACCTACCATCCAGGCGTGCCTATAAGTAGACCCCCACCTCCCCTACCATTTCTAGGGTTTCCCTAGCCTAAAAATTGTAGCCACACCCTTGATCTTCCCTCAAATCTTCCACCAAATCTATCTCGCAACCGAAACCCTAGCTCCTAGCCCCTCACAGCCATTGATCTGCAGATAGAAGAGCTCTCAGGCTGCCACGTCGCCCCTGAGGGATCCAACACACCACCAGAAGAATTAAGGCCCCGCGGGACCGAGATCCGCCGCCGCGGGCCGCCCCGGGCCCGTCTGGCCGCGCCTCGCCGGAGCTCCTCGTCGTGGAGCCGTCGCGCCACCACGCTCGGCCGCCGCCGGCACGCCACCGAGCCGTCATCCGTGCAGGTCCTCTCCTCTCCTCCCTCACGCCTCCTCCTCTCCCCTCACCTCCTGCTCGCCTTCCCTCGCAGATCACCGGAGCGCGCCAGGTTGCGCCGCCGCGCGCCATGGCTACGGCCGCCCAAAGACCGAGCTCGCCGGCCCCCTGGAGCTCTCCTCGCGCCGCCCCGAGGTCACCACCCGCGTATTCGGCGCCTCCAACCTGCGCCCCATCCCGATCCGCCTTTCCCCGCCTCGTCGCCACCCCTCGCCGGCGTCGGCCGCCGGCGCCGCCACCTGCAAGTCCCGATCAGGACGAGGACGGCTGGACCGGTGATACGTCCAAAACGTATCTATAATTTCTGCTTGCTCCATGCCACTTTTCTGTGATATTGCTATGATATTGATGAACTTCCATACACTTTTGATCATATTTGGACTAACCTATTAACTCAGTGCACCCCAGTGCCATTTCTTGTTTTTTGCTGTTTTACTATTCCAGGTTTCCCCCATATTAAAAGTGCTCCAAAAATTCGGGAAAAATCCAATAAAAAATCAGCGTATAGGAAGCTTCGGGAATCACCGAGGGGGCCAGAGGGGACCCACGAAGGCCCCAGGCGCCCTCCCAGCGCACCCTAGGGTAGGGCCGCGCCAAGGGGTCGCCTGGACCCCTGGTGACCCCCCTGTAACGCTCCGGGTGTCAAGCTACAGTAATCCTCATGATTAAGATAAGTCTTTTTGAATTACCACGCTTGATCACCATTGATCCTATCTCAATTCAAAGTCTAACCCTAATTGAAAATTCAAATAATGGTGGAATATAAAAGTTGTTCCAAAATGTTGGAAAAATATTCTAAATCTTGCAAATATTCCATAGGTAATGGAAACATAGTAACCACTATTTAATTAAATATTTAGTTGGTCTATATAAATAAAATAGTACCAAATCAGACCCATTTATTCCTTTAAATAATTAAATGGAAATCAATTAATTTATTTTGGACCTCAAACTTTTTGTGGCAATACATAATATTGTAGCATGAGTTTTTAGACCAATGGAACCTTTTTGCAAAACCAATTGTTAGCCAAACAAAATAAATCAGAAGGTAATATGCTTGGCGGAATAAACAAAAAAGGAAAATGCTATTTCGCGCTCAGAGCAAAGGCCTTCTTCCACCTCCTGTTCACTTCGTGCCGTGGCGCACATCCACGGCGGCTGTCGCCGTGGCGGCCATCTAGCGGACGCCGACAAGGGTAAGGAGACCCGAACCCTAACCATAGGGCCCTTCATACCCCCCACCCCTCGCACCACCTCTCCCTCTCCTCCCAGTTCTGCACACCCGAGTCGCCATGGCCGCGGATCGTGAGCTCGCGTGGCCACTGTGCCTCCCCGCCGCAACCGAGGTGTCCAAGATGTTCGTCGACGTCCTCTTCATCAAACTTCGTAAGGAATCGAGCCCGAGCCCCCCCCCCCCGCAGCCTGCAAATCGACCTGGTCATCGACCTATGCATCGCCGGCAACCGGCGACGAATTCGCCGCACTTTGAACTTCTGCGAGCCCATGGGCACTCTTTTCATGCTCCTGGTGAGCTAGGCTCCATTTTCCCCCTATTCTTGTCGCTTTTCTTGTACTGGACCACTGTCCCCGCCCTGTCGCGCTCTGCCTGCCGTTCGGCCTTGTCACCGTCGGCGGTTGAGGTCGTGCCCAGCCCACGCGCTGGTCGTGCCCTGGGTGTGCGCGCTCCTGCCCGCGCATGACAGCGCCACTTCGGGTCCGAGCCCTGGGCACCCTCGCGCGTACTTCTTCCGCACACGGCCACGGTCCCGCCGGGCTGTAGCCGCCGCCACGCCCTGGCCGTGGCGCGCACTCTCCACTCTCTGGCCAGTGGCCACGCCCCCCCACCCGCTCACGCGCCTCCCCAGCCTCCTTGGCCACCGGCCCCTTCTGCTCCCCGACTACACTGTCTGTCGTTGTGGCCTTCGCCGCCGGCGTTCTTGCCGGGGGTTAACCCCTATTAAACGTTTTAGTAACCCCCTGGTGTGGCTTACAAGTGGGGCCTAGCCCTTGTTTAAATTAATTAACTAGATTAATTTCCCTTGAAAGAATGACATGTGGTCCCCTGTTGTTTATTAGTTGATTAAACAGAAAATTAAAGATGTTAGGCTGACAAATGGACCCCATAGCTTAATAGGTAATTAAAAATAAATAAAAATTGTTAAAAATAGCAGTGTCCATGACACTTGGGCCCCACCTTTTGTTTAATTAGTATAAATGTTTTTGTTGATATGTTTGGATGACACATGGGACCCACTGGTCAGTTTGACCAGGCAAAGGCCTCAGGCTATGACATGTGGGCCCCTGCTGTCAGGGTTGACTAGTCAAATTCACTATTGTGGATAATGTTGATTTTAATAATAAAATAAATTCTAGAAATTCCAAAAATCATTTAAATATTAGAAATTCAATATCTTTTAAATCGTAACTCGGATCGAAAAACTTTAGACATGAAAATTGATCAGAAAAATATAAAAAATACGAATGCGCTCACCATACCCCTATCACACCCCTCTAACATACCGAACCCAAGACTTTCCCACTACTAGGAAAAAACTTATAGGTAGAGGCTTAACAGTAGCGCCCTTTAAAGACGGGCGCTACTGCTAATTAGCAGTAGCGCGCTATATGGACGCTCGCTATTGATATGCCTGTATCAGTAGCGCCGCATCTGTAGACCCGCTACTGGTAAAGGTGGTCCCCACCAAACCCAACTGACAAGTTGTAGTAGCAGTGCCACCCTGGAAAGCCCGCTACTACTATCCACTTATCAGTAGCGCCGTTCTGTTCCGCCCGCTGCTGCTAAAGTGGACCCAACTTAACCCAGAGGCCTGCAAATAGCAGCATCGCGTTCTCTAAAGGGTCGCTACTACAAAAAAAATAGCAGTAGCGTCGTAGCGGTACAGGCGCTGCTGGTAAGGCGCAGTAGCCACCTTTTCACCAACCATCCCCCTCCCCCCTCCTCTCTCTCCCTCACTTGCTTCTTCCTCATTCCTTCTCCTACCTCTTGTCCATCTCTATTAATGCATTACACCATCTCCATTAATGCACTACACACCATCTTCATTAATGCAATATCTCTCTCTTTCTTTCTAATTTGCTCCTCCTCCACCACCACATATCATGCATAAATGCATCTAGCTATCTCTCTTTCTCACCTTTGTCTCCTTCCCCTCCCTAGCTAGTGCAAGATTCTCCCAAGTGTGATATTTTAACAAAAGGTATATACTTTCTCTCTCTCTCTTAATTAATTACTAGCTAGCTAGCTAGGTACGTGGATGCATGAGATGTGAGTAAAAAATTGTGCTTTGCATCAATGAAAATATTTGAGTGTGTGTGTGTGTATGGGTGTGTGATATGAGAGTTTGTCTATGTTTTGCCGAAATGTCGATTTACTTCCGTTTCGGCGAATTTCGGGCAAACTCTATATGTCCTATTTTTAGGAAGGTCATGCCAAATTTTTGTATGAATTTGATATGCATATGCATGTCGTTATAATCTTTTGTTTGTATACTCGTAGGCGACCATGAAGGTCTTTGGAAGGATGGTGGATAGATACTTGCGATCCGCAGTGGACGACATGATTGAAAACAATGAAAAGGAGATTTTATGTCCGTGTCGAAAATGCAAAGAAGGCGTCTGGCTGGACCCCTTTAAGGGTGGACGTTTGAAGGCGCACCTGCTTATATATGGTTTCATGGATGGCTATACTCGATGGATAACTGAAGATGATGATGACGATATCGACGGTATACCAATAACCCCGTGGCAGCGGATGAAGAGATGATTGATGGATCCGAAGACGAAGAGGGCGTTGGAAATGACGGCGGAGAAGAGGCCGCACATGGTAATGGCGGAGAAGATCAGGCCGAACATGACGGAGAAGATGCGGACATGACGGATCCTTCATCGCTACTAAATTCAATCGTGCGGGACCCTCATGTTCGAGACCTGCTTCGCAAGAAGATGACTAGCGAAAGAGATGGTTCTAGAGAGGAGGCCAAGTTGGAGCAACTGGAGGTAGACTCGAAGACTCCATTGTATGATGGTTGCGCTCCTGAGGTGACCCGCTTGAGTTTCACGCTCGAACTTCTAAAGATGAAGGCTAAAAAACAAATGGAGCGACAAAAGCCTCGATGATCAACTCAAATATCTAAACAAGACAGTTCTTTCCCCGGGGAACCTTTGTCCTACTAGTGTCGATGAGGCCAAGAAGATTGTGTGCCCTCTTGATCTTCCGCACATTAGATACCATGCATGCATCAACGATTGCATCATTTATCGGAACGAGAACGCAGAAAAAACCAGTTGTCCGGTGTGCAATGCTGATAGATACAAGAAGGCCGGAAAGAAATCTCCTCAGAAAGTTGTATGGTACTTTCCGATCATTCCTCGTCTGCAGCGTTATTTCGTAGATCCTAAGGAAGCTGAGCTCATGCGGTGGCACGCGGTCAGGAAGGTGCCCAATGATGGAGATGATCCGAAGATGAGACACCCTGTGGATGGAAGCCAGTGGAGAGCGTTGAACGCCGAATATGGATTTCATCTTGATCCAAGGAACGTCATGCTTTGCGTGAGTTGAGATGGCATGAATCCGTTTGGCAAGCAGAACACCAACCATAGCACATGGCCCGTGTTTGTATGGATGTACAACATTCCCCCGTGGAAGTGCATGAAGACAAAGTACATACACATGAGCATTCTGATTCAAGGGCCGAAACAGCCGGGTAATAATATTAATCTATATCTCGAGCTATTGAAAGAGGAGCTAGAAATGTTATGGAAATCACCAGTCAAGACATGGGACGCTTTCGAAAAAGAATATTTCTATATGAAAGCCGCAGTGCTGACGACGGTGCACGATTATCTCGGTTACGGATATGTATCAGGCCAGGTGTGCCATGGATATTGCGGATGCACGAGGTTCATGGATGATACAACGTCTCAGCAGCTAACGAAAGATGGTGGGTCTGCGAAAATCGTGTACATGGGGCATCGAAGATGGCTCGAGAAGAATGACCCGTGGAGAAACCGTGGAGATCTATTCAATGGTGAGACTGAGCATCGAGGACCTCCACGTAAGAAGAGCGGCACCGAAATTGATGAGTTGTTGAAAAACTTGAAAGAGTGCCCCGCGCCTGGAAAGATGAAAAAACCGGAGCCGCTGCTGAAGGTATGGAAAACAAGGTTTGTTTTCTTGGACTTGGAGTACTGGCCCAAACTCGATACACCTCATTGTCTTGATCAAATGCATATCACGAAGAATGTTCTCGAGAGTTTGCTTGGCACACTGATGAACATGCCGGAGTCGACCAAGGATGGGCCGAAGGCAAGAAGAGACTTGGAAGATTTGGAAATAAGGGCAGATCTCCACATGCCCCGTAAAACGGCCGAGACAGAGACGGAGACAGAGGCGGGGGACAGCAGGTGGGGAAAAAAAGTAAAGAAGAAGGAAGAGAAATATTGCCCCCCTTCTTGCTTCACCTTCAATACGAAGGAGATCGATCAATTTTTCAAGTGTCTTACTGGAATAAAATTTAGTTCCGGTTACTGTGGGAAGATAAGCAGATATCTAGACATGCAGAAAAAAAGGTTCAGCGGGATGAAGTCTCATGACTGTCACGTGATGATGACGCAGATACTACTGGTTGCCCTTAGAGGGATAATGGACAAGCACGTCCGTGACACGCTTACTGGTTTCTGTAATTTTTTTGATGTTATCTCTCGAAAGTCGATCAGTTCGAAGCAGCTCACAAGGCTACAGGAAGAGATTGATGTCATACTATGTGAGCTCGAGATGTACTTCCCTCCCGCGTTCTTTGACGTCATGGTGCATCTGTGTGTCCACATTGTGGACGACATCATCGACCTTGGCCCGTCATACCTGCACAACATGATGTCGTTCGAGAGGATGAATGGGGTCATCAAAGGATTCGTTCGTAACATGTCCCGACCAGATGGAAGCATCGTACAGGGCTATCTGACACAAGAGTGCATCTCTTTCTGCGAGAATTATCTAAGAAACGGAGACGACGACGTCCCTGTTGTTGGTTTGCCTGTTAACAAGCACCATGGGAGGCTCGGAGGAGAAGGTCACACCAACGGTCGGAGGGAACTGCATGTCGACCACTCGGATCGACGCAATGACTTTGACAGGGCAAACTTAGTAGTGCTACAACATCTTGACGTGGTAGACCCTTTCGTGACATTGCACAAAGAAACCATTGCCAAGAAGTACCATGACCAGGGCCTACGCAAGACGGACGCCGAAATTACTAGAGAGCACAACTCCACTTTTTTGCCTTGGTTCAAAGAGCATGTTCCTACCAATCCCCCGGAAGAGGGGTCTACAGACGCATTGCTCATATACGCCTTAGAACATGGCCCTGCTGTCAACTTCCTTACCTATCAGGCATACGATATAAATGGATACACGTTCTATACGGAGGCCAGAGATATGAAAAGTGATTTCTAGAACTCCGGGGTGACGATAGAATGCATGACTGACGACAACGACTCAACCGAAAGATATTACGGAAGGGTCGAAGAGATCTTGGAGCTTAACTACTCTGGACTACACAATGCGACGATGTTCCGTGTCAGATGGGCTAAGAATGTCGAAAAAGAAAACTGGTATTTCACTACTATGTCTATACCCGATGCCAAGAGCGCTACCGTGAACGTCATCGCCAAAAATGAGCCATGGATACACGCTAAGCACGTGACACAATATTTCTACATAACCGACCCGAGCAATCCCAGCCGTGTTGTCGTGAGGAGAGGCAAAAGAAACATCGTCGGAATGGATGGAGTCGCCAACATACAAGACTATGACCAGTACGGCAACCCGATGAGGGAAGATGACGACGACGATGAAGCATATTGTCGGAACCCGGGGTTAGCGTATGCAAGCCTCGCTACAACACAATCATATGGAGAGCCGAGAACCGTACCCACTTGTCTAAGCAGACAAGGCCAAGCACAGAACATTCTCGGAAAGCATCGAACGTGAGGGGCATCCCATCCAGGCCGGATGATCAACTGAAATGGGTCCTCATCGTCCGCACACAAGTCTAAATGATATGGGTGGTGAACTCCCATACTCATAGACAAGTCGCCTCAACCATACTATCGATTGTATTATAACCCTTACATAGACTTACTCCAGCCCGATCACTTAGTCGGGGTCTAGGGCGGGCTCGATCATACATCAAAGTGTGCACGAGAAAGAGTCTTGAACAATCGCATCGCGATGCCCCAAGCTGCGCACATCTAAGGGCCACTTGGTGTATAAAAGACCGCCAGCCAGATCACAACTAAGGTCTCGAAAACCCATACAGAGACATGCATGTTATAAACATACACGCAGCACACATGCCTTGTATGAACAGCAGGTAGCATTGCAATTCTCTACAAAGTATACATCTTTATTAATAACTCTTACAGAGTGCACACAGAGATCACAAGCATGTGATCCAACATTACAACAAACAAGCGGAAGCAAAGTAGGTCTGAGTACAGACAAGTTTAACAAATGGCTTAGAGAAGCCTTATCTAAAAACAAGCCCCCCACAAGGGAACCAGTCGTCTGACTGGGACTACACTAGCTTGGTCTTGGTCTGAGTCTTCATTCTTCGAGCTTCGGATATAAGCCACCATCGGGGTCGGTGGTTCATCTCAAACATAGATTAAGCAAACGTGAGTACAAAATTGTACTCAGCAAGACTTACATAGGATCTATACTACTCATGCATATGTATCAAGGTAAAGGGAGGTGGGGTTTCACTTGCAGAAGTGCCAGCTTTAACTTGGCTAGTCCTGAACTACGAGTACCAGACTTGAGGTAAGAAGCGTCCACGAGTCCACTACATCTCTTCAACCAATACACCACTATGGTTACTTCCTCGACTTCCCCACGAGAAGCACACCATAGCACTCACGCTTATCTTGGTGTGTTTTAGAAGTATCCAGTTCAAGTTGTCTAATAATCAAGCTAAGCTTTCCAAGCAGTCCTTAACCGCGGACGCGGCTATTCGAATAGTTTTGTTAACCCTGCAGGGGTGTACCGCTACACACACGTGTCATCAGTTACCGCCTTTTGCATGTCACCGTTCAAGAGGTGACAGCGAGGATGCCACCACAACACTTCGCCCACAGCTCCATTCTAGTCGAGAGAGTCGCCTATCTGAGGGGGATCCATATGGAAGTCCGGCCGAGGTTCCAGTACAGCCTCAAACGATGTGTGCAGGGTCCCAAGCCGGTCTTGAAAAGCCGTTCATCCACTTCGCAGACCGTGCCACAGCCCTACAAGAACTCCGAACTACTGCGACTCTTAGGGTTCGAACGGGGTGAGGTACTAGGATGAGAGGGGTCAGTGAGCCCAATGTGTGGTTGTACTCTTCTTCTTGGATCACCACACAAGAACTCGGACTTAAGGCGATGTTCAACGAGACAACCCACTGTGTACTCCTACATAGCCTCTCATCGTTCACCTTGTATTAGGGTAGATTCACCAACACATTTCACTTTCATCAACACCATGTTTATCATTATCCCGACTCACATCATAAGCAACCTCATTGTACCACTAAGCATGCAATAAGCAGTAACAGTTGCAGGGGCCACATGAAATCAACCAACTCCTACATCTGCTAGGATTGTGGTTTGCTTACTACTGTGACAAGATGATAGGTCATGCAATGGATATGGGTTCAACTATGCGATAGAAACGATATCATGGTGATCATCCTAAACAATGCATAAGCGAGACATGAGAGGGAAGTGGGATTTTATCGACATGAACAATGGGGGTTTGCTTGCCTTGCTGACGAGGTTCAGTCACGGGGTCTTCAACGAAGGGGTTGATCTCGAGTTCCGGATCCACTTTTATCCGAGCAAACAATATAAACAAAGCATAAATAAGTTGCAATGCTACAGCACATGATTATGTTGTCAAAAGATGTGAATTGTATTGAGGTGATCTAGGTTCCATTTGCAACAAGTTAATTGAAGTTTATTTGAAAGTGAATTCAAATTCAAACTCCAAATGTATTTAAATTGGTCCAAGTTGCATTTGCTAGTATTTGTATTTTGTAATCCAAATGATCATGTGTGTGATAAGCTTCTGAAGTGTAGGTGATCATATGTGCATTGCAAAGGTTCAAAGTGGAATTGCATTTGGATTAAATTTGAATTAATTCCATTTAAATCAAATAGCAAAAGCTCCTGATCAGAATTTAAATTCAACTCAAACAAAGTTGAAAGTTGCATATTTGGATAGATAATTTTCTCCTGATCATTTTTCATATATTATTTGCTATATTTGGAGTTAGGATGAATTAATTATGAATTTCCAAAGTTTGTCCTATTTTCTGCCATTTTCTGGAATTTGTTTAAATCTTTTAAATCTTTTCTGTTCATTGCGTCAGCCTGATGTCATGGTGACATCATGGGGGGGCTGACTGCTGGGACCCACCTGTAAGTCTCAGTGGGGTTAACCCCGTTTTAATTAAGCCCCTGGATTAGATTAGGGGCACTGGGGCCCAGGGGTCAGTGGGTTAGGGGGGTTTAGTTAGGGGTGGGGTTAAGGGCTAAGTGCCCGGCGGCTTAACGCCGGCGACTCGGGCACGGCGGCGCTCTCGCCGGACTGGGATTTTTGGCACGGGGAGGGTTCTGGAGGGCATGGGCAGGGAGCTGGGGCTCGCGCGCGTCCACTTGTGCCATCGGGGCAAAGCGGGGAGGCCTGTGGCCATGGCTACTTCAACCGTGGCGGCAGGCCGAGCTCGGACCTCGCCGGAAACTAGCTCCAGGGCGCGAGAGCGGGTGGGGTTAGGGGCAAACGGTAGAGCTGCTCACCGTGGAGCTAAAGGAGTGGACGGAGGGGTCGCGGGGAGCTTGACGGCGGCGCAATCGAAGAAAACCTTCTCGGCGGCCGGCGGGAAATCGATGGAGTTGGCGTCGCTTTCTGGGCTTGCTCGGCTCGATTCGAAGAGGGCTTCGACGAAGACGACGCCGCTGCACGTAATGGGCAAGGTGGCGAGAGCTGAGTTGCTCGTTGGCCACGATTTCTCCACGGTGGTGCTCCGGCGTGCTCTCTGCGGCGGCCAAAATTACGAGCTGAGGAGCGGGGAGAGGGACCTGGGAGAGAGGAAGGGGGTGCGGGGGGGTGTGTGCAGCTCCGTGGCGTGCCCGGCTGCGAGGAGGAGGCCTAGAAGGCCCCTAGCCGTCGACGCCCCCCTGCCCTCCACCGAGCTGCTTCGGGGGGAGGGGAGGTTGACGACAAGTGCCCCGGGTGGGCTGGGCCGAGGCCAAAGGAGTTGGGCCGACGCCTGTGGCGCCAGGTAAGCTCCCTCTCTTCTCTGTTTTTCCTTTTTCTTTTTCTTTTTCTGTAAATAGGTTGACCTAGCTAATAAAAATAGCTAGGCATTTTATAAAATGCCACAATTTTTTATATGGCCTCATAAAATAGAGAGCTAGCCACTTATAAAATTTGAGCATTTTTAAAATTCAAAACATTTGAATTTTAAATCAAATAGGCTATTTATTTAATTTCCAAGCCATTATTTGAAAATTAGAAATTTCCATGAGCATGGGATTGCTCCCAAACCATTTTTAAAATGATCAGCACCATTTATAGGAATTTTGCAAATACTCAAATGATTTTTGGAAAAAGATTTTTATCTGGCCATTTGATTTAATTTCTCAGGGCTTTTCTTTTCCCGATTTTTTAATTTTCTTTTGAATTTTTGCATGATGCAAAGGAGCACTTGATCCTAGCACATACCTAACTTGGGGTTGTGACACATATGTCAAAAGAAGAATGAAGACTACATTACCTATGAAAGATCGTACTCCATGGAAAAGGAAAAGTCACAACGAGGGCCTAAATTATTCGGAAACGAACAAAAAAGGAAAGAAGCTAATCACTAAGAAACGTCCTCGACACTGAGAAACTAAATGTGTGTTGTAATATATATATATGTATCTATTTTGTATACTTGCACTTTAACCGCGTTATCGATCGGTCAAATTATATATTGCCGCTGTTAAATATACATTATATAAATTGTATCGGTCGTTGTTCGGGAAAAAAATTAAAAAGGAAATGAAAAGAGGAAAAAAATGCCAGAAATATCAGTAGCGCGCTCTGACAGGGCCCGCTACTGCTAAGTTTAGCAGTAGTGCGCGCTGACAGGGCCCGCTACTGCTAAGTTTAGCAGTAGCGCTCGCTGACAGGCCCGCTACTGCTAAACATAGCAGTAGCGCGCGCTGACAGGGCCCGCTACTGCTATTTTTCACTTAAACCGGTCGGGCGGGTTCTTATTTTTATTCCCGGCCTCTATCTCTCCCTCTCTCCCTCTCGAACTCCTCCCAGGCCGCCGTCGTCGTCGCCGCGCCTCCCCGCCCTCGTCGCCGCGCCTCCGCCGCCCTCGTCGCCGCGCCTTCGCGGCCCCGCCTCCGTATCCAGGTAAACGAGCCTCATCTTCCTCCGCGCCCCTTTCTCCCCACCGCGAGCAGCACGCCATGCACGCGAGGTGCTCGATGAAATGCCTCAACGGTCACCGCTGCATTTTGTGCCATCCGCTTGCTTCGTCCTGTGATCTGCAGTTGGTTGGCTTGCTATACATTCCGGATCAGCTACTTAGCTTAGTATGCTAGCATTGTTCTTTTGTCTAGAAACTGGATGCGGCCTCATCAAAGCTAAGATTCCTGGGCATTTGTGCTGTGTTTAGGCTTATATATCAGATACCGTCCATCAGTGCGTAGTGTACCTAACACAGTACAAGCCGTTGCACTACTTCTCTAGCTAGGCTTTTGGAGTGGAAAATGCAAATGAAATGATATTGTGGACGAATTTTGTTCTTTTTTACATATGCAGAGATCCGAGGGGCCTATGTTTTGCCGGAATGTTGATTTATTTCCGTTCCGGCAAATTTTAGGTTCCCGATATGTCCACTTTTTAGCAAAGGTCATGCCGAAATTTACCGTGAATTTCGACATGACTTGTGCTACAAAGTATGACATATCGAGTGCCCGGTATTTGATATATTTATTCCTTTTTTTATAGTTTGAGAATTAAACTTGGAGACTAAATATATCATAGGAAACATGTCGACCAACGACGAAGCCTGTGCAGATGAAGATTTTGACTACCAGCAGCATGAACACGCCTTCCTCGACCATATGTCTTCTCAGCTACGAGACAAAGGTCCTAATGCCGCTAGTGCGACGGACGCCGAAATCGAGTCCGACAGCACTCCTGATGGCCCCGATGGCACTGACACCGGCGCCACCGACACCGGCGGCGCTAAAGCCGCTAATGAACCAGCAAATATGAAGAAGGAGAGGGTACGAAAACCAAACAAGCTCGGCACCGACAAACTGCTACTGACAGAGGTGCATCCTGGCAAATTCGAGCCAATAGCGCCGGCGGAAGCTCGCAAGTGCTACGACAACCAAGTCGGATGCATCCTACGGGAAACCGCGAGCATCAACGACTATGACTTGAGGAGTATACCAAATATGGAACATTTACTCCTTACGAAGCTGCACAACAGATTCAAGTTCCCGGATCGGGATGAGAGCAAAACTCCATGGGATTATGATGCCATGACTGACATAAACGCCTCCGCCATGGTCAAGTTTAGCAACGCATTGTCTGCGTGGAAAGTGAGGGTGAAACGATTGATTGAGAAGAACAAACCTTTGTCCAAGATTTTTGCGGAGAATCCATCACTTACGGAAGCTGAGTTATTAAAATTCAAGGACACTTGCGCTACTGACGAAGCCAAGCTTAGGTCCGCGAAATTCAATGGGCTTCAGAAAAGGAACACATGGAAACACCGCCTCGGAAGCCGTGGTTACATTGGCAAAAGGCACATATGGGACAAGGAGGACGCGGAACGTGAAGCCGCGGGGATCCCAGACCCCTTGGCGGAGTTCACCGACCCGCAGGAGTATGACTTCATCAGGGCCTGCTACAAGTGGGACTCGAAGAAAAAGGTTTGGTCCACGGACGCGCCCACGAGGGAATTGATGAGATTACTGGTAATATATATTTTTCCACCTTATATTACTTCTCATCAAGTCAGAATACACGTTGTAGTAACATTTGTAAAGGGTCCACGTTTCTTTCGCAGAAAGAGCAACACAAGCTTGATGCCAAAAGTGACTCATCGTCCCAGTCGACGATGAGGACACCCATCTCAACCGGGCCTTGAACATACTGAAGGGCCTCCCTTTGGACACTCGGCCGCAGCATGGACGTGTGCACGGCGTCGGAGACGGTGCCCAGTGGAAGCACTACTACCACGAGGACCCTGAGGCCAAAAGGAAGAGAAGGAAGTTTAGTCAGGTCAACATCGACGAGAAGGTGAAGCTTGCGATTAGAAAAAAGCAGCTGAGACCGAACAAGCGACCAAACAAGAGATGATCAAGTCGGCAGTCAATGCAGCTTTAGCTGCCTGTAGAGATGAATTCGCAGCTTCGGTTTCATCCTTGATCCCGGCTGTTATCGAGTGGACGAAGCAAAATCCAGACAAAACGGCAGCGGATTTTCCCCGTACTAGCTTCCTCGGGAGCAACTCGGTGAACATCGCACCAGCGGCGCCTGCTCTCGCATCCGGACATGCTCCATTAGCCGCTCATAGCAGCCCGTCCTCTGTCTCTGGCGTGCTAGGCGGGCCTTCGCCTTTGGTTGAGCTCGACGCCCTCACGGTAATTACGCGTCACACCAACTTATCTATAATATATCCCTTTTTCGTTGCCTTTTGGATGTCTGACGCCATAGACATGTTTTTGCAGGCCGAGAGAACCCCGTGCACCTTACTATACAGGATCAATGGCCAGACAGTGGATGTGGGAAAGGCACCGATAATAAATCCCACGGATCGAATGATCCACACCATGCAAATGCCCAATACCAGTTTCAAGGTTTCCGTGGCAAGTGTCAAACCGGTCCACGAGGATTTGGCTCCTCCGGTACAACTCGGGGGAGAGGAAGACGAGACCCCTAAGCGGCTTGCAGACTGCAAGGGCTATTTCATCCTATGGCCGAAGGGTCTTCGTCGTGTCGAGTCGGCCGCCGTGATGACCACACCAACGACAACACATCCCCAAGAAGGTATGAACACGACCACCCCGCCTCTGCAATTATTAGCGCCACCTGTTATGCTAGGTGAGAGCGGCGAGCGACGCGAGGAAGGCGGTCCAAGCAGAGTGGATCGTGATTTCGCCCCCGTGCTCCAGCAAGCAATGGATGATGTCATGGACGAGGATGGTGACCCTATGCAATTCCTCAACACCGCCTTCATTAATCAGGAAGTAGAAATGATGAGTCACCAATATGACTCGTCCGATAAGGAACATGTGGACGAGGAGATGGATATTCTGCCGGAGCAGGAGCATCCTAGGTCTGAGTGCAAAAAGTCTCTCTTCGTGCAACCCTTGCAGGACACGCCTCCAGATGCCGCCTCAAACCAGCATGAACAACCCTTGCTCCGCCCGTCAACACTTGGGTTGGCGATCAAGGGCGCTATGAAAGGCTCATCACAACCTCTCCCCCAGAAGAATCCGAGGAAGAGACCGAGGAGGAAAGACTTAGCTGCCAAAAAGGCTGCCAATGCTTCTAGCAGCAAGTCGGTTCCGCCAACCGGTTTTGCAGACCGTGTACCGATGAAAGGTACAGCGTTGATCCATGTCGCGGGCGAGCCGATCCTCCCGCCGAAACCGCTGGATAGCATATCAGGGGATCTCAGGAGACTGCACGACCATGTACTGTCGACAGAGAAAAGCCTTCTCACGTCGAAGAATCCAGGATATCCACTTTATGCGGTGCGTGTGCCTCCGGGCATGGCTACGTCGACACGGCGCCTGCGGAAGTGTTCTTCCTGCGGTTTGATCACATCTTTGAGATGTTCCTCACTAGGCGGCTCGATTTTACGATCGTCCGCCTTTTTGCGCTCCATATGATCTTTGTCATCAAAAGAGAGGAAATCTCGCAAATCGCGGTGGCAGATCCATACTACATGCATGAGTCCTTCTTGTCGCTCGGTGACTATGAACTTAAAACTGCTAGGGAGTACATCGAAAATTTCATGCTGATGAATAAGGAGAAGGAAATGGTTCTCGTGCCTTATCATCCAATGTAAGGCATTGCCCGATTGCCTTTACATTTCAATCATTCCTTTTCTCATATGGAGGCTAGCTAATTTGAGGTGCATTTATTTTGCGCAGCGAGGGGCACGCCGTCCTTATCGTTCTTTTCCCGCGAGTCTCCCATGTCGTGTATTTCGACTCGTCTAGGAACTTCAAAAGGAAGGACTACATCAAAGTAATGAGTCTTCTGGATTCCGCTCTCCAGGGCTTCGGCATGAGGGGTGGCCACATCGAGACAAAGTCACGAAGGAAGGGCGCGCCGTGTTTCTCGCATAAAACCAACTTCTGCAGTATCCATCAACCGGAAGGAAGTACAAATGATGGATACTATGTCATCCATCTCATGATGGAGTTCAGAAAGGATCAGCAACTTCTTCGCATGGCAAGCAAAGATGACAATCATATCATGATATGGGCAAAAAACTTAGCCGAACTGGATTATAAAGTAAGAGATGACTTCTTTCACATCCTGAAGGATATTGCAACCATCATCATGAAAGAAGTCATCGACAAGAAGGGGATGTTCTACCACGGCCCAATATCGCGAGCTGATGTTAAAACTCGCGTAGGAATGCAGCTTTTGGACATTACGCCGTTCAATAAGCTAGGGTGCGTCCTCCCAGATATGGATGGATGGAAGTTCTAGTGTATTGACTATGCCGATGATGATGTCTCGGTTGAATTTATACTTTTGGAAGCGATATGAAACCTTTGTGATGTAATTTAACGGTCATGTTGAACTACTTGTGTAACGCTTGCTAGCTAGTGAATTAGTTGGGGTACCAAGAACAACGTGTGTATATTATATTATGTATGTTACTTTATGTTGCATCTATTCACTAACTTTTTGTCTTCGTGTTGCTCAAGTATATTATGTTGTGTACTATTGTTGAATTCCTATGATGAATATGCATCTCTAATAGGTACATAGATCATTGATGGCGAAGAAGTGCTATGCCGTGTACATAAGGAAGGTTCCAGGAGTGTACGATGAGTGGCCAGAGTGTCAGGCCCAAGTGCACCGGTTCCCGGGCGGCAGCCAAAGAGGGTTCAATACCTGAGAGGAAGCGGAAGCTAGTTACTTGAGATTTACGCTAGCGCGAGAGGAAGATCGGAGGCGGCGCTTCATGAGCTACTACATAATTCCACTCTTCCTCATAGTGACCGCTCTTCTAGTATATATCATAGTTTAGATGGATGATGAAACATGCTTGTAGTTGCATGTATTTAAGATATTGTGACAACTTCTATCGCTATTTTAGAGATGACATGATGAGAGACATCATTTGTGTTGGATATGAGAGATCATGATGATATATATATATATGGTCATCAGATTATTGTATGTGTATGATATGATGAGATTTGTACTCTGTAGAAAACCTGTGTATGTGTATGAGACTATATTGTATAATACCTGTACAAATACAGCAAAAATACGATGGGAAAAAGAAACAGAAAATGGAAAATAAATACCAGTAGCGCCTATTACATGTAGCAGTAGCGCATGTATACCAGTAGCGCCTGGTACAGTACGCGCTACTGGTATTAGTAGTAGCGGGCTCTACGGGGGGCGGCAGTGATAACCTTGCGTAGTAGTAGCGTGTGCGTACGCGCGCTACTGCTACAAGTTTTCTGTAGCGTGCTAGCAGTAGCGGGTGGGGGGCGCTATTGATGAGCCAAAAATGGGCGCTACTACTAGCCTTTCTCCTAGTAGTTCCCCCTCCGGATCGTCTGTTCGGTAATTACCCGGTACCGGTAAAACTTTCCGGATGGAAATTTCTGAACATAAAAGTTGTTCGGAATGCATCAACGATCACGGATACACTATCCATATACCAACCACACCCCTCTAACACAATGAACATCGACATCCCCCCCTCCGGGCCGTCTGTCGATAATCAACCGGAGCTGGTATTTCATCCCCGAATGAATTCCCGCTCCGAGCAGAACATGTTGCACTGCGTTAGAACACCGTTAACATTGCGTTTGCCATGTCTTGAATTTGTATTGCTATTATTGTTGTGTATTTATTGTTTCTCTCCCCTTATTCTCCGATAGACCCCGTTGCTGCCACCGACGACACCGTTGCCGAGTACGACTACCTCGTCGACGACCCTACCCCTACCGTCGAGCTTCCAGGCAAGCAGAGCCATTCTCTTCCCCAGATATCGCCTACCTTTCCGTACTTTCTTGCACTAGGCATTGTTACTGCTGCTGCTACGTTACAATCCTATTCAATTGCATATCATGTTTTTGTCGCCCCTTGATGTACCTTCCTTTATCCTATGCTGTCTATTATAATTATGCATTATTCAGCAGTGAGCCCTACGCATTGTTAGCTTGGATTAGATAGCAGGCCGTGACCACTCAGGGGAGTGAACACGGATGCGATATATTAACTGTTACAGGTACGGTACAATGCAGACACCGCCTAAGGCCCCTAGCTCGGCTCTGCCGAGCCACCATCAAGTGTGAGCTATCGAGGAGTAATCCTCGTACCTCCACTTGTTGCTGACTCTGTATAGCCGCTCTAGGTACCTGAGCAACGGTTGTCCTTAAGGTAAGAAGTCGGGTGACCCAACAGTGCCCGCGAGCGGTATTGCGTCGGGAACAACAGGGAGGGCACGACCGACGTTACTGGCGTGCTTGGCCCCTACTCGTATCTCGCAAGAGTTACCAAACTACAAAAAGTCGAGCTCTACCAAGAGCACACACGAGACAAGGTAAGGAGACGGTTCACCTTGTTGGTAACCGCAGAGACTTGGTGGGACGACAGGGCAGGCACCGATGTACGGGTGGTCCTGACTGCTGTCGTTGACCGCGGGTCAGTTAAGTCGAGGCAACGATAACGGTTGTCACGCAGGTTAATTAAAATGCTAAATGGTTCGGCGGATGACTTGAGAGGCCCGTTGGTTTGTACGCACTACCTTCACGTGGGATAAGGAGTTATGGGCTCCCCTGCGTTGTAGTTTGTCGGAAAGCTCCTCAGACGTCAGCAGTACCGCGGCCTGCGCCGGGAAGTTGTGTTTTCTTCGCTCGAGCGGTGTGTATTTGGATTTGCTTTTTCTTCAGCGGACAGCCACGCACCGTGCAGGAGCGAGCAAGGGTGAGGGTCCTAGACCCCTTGGCGCCTAGGATATAGTCCGGCGGATGGCCTCTCTGTTGATCCTAGGATGGGCTGCGTCGCGTTGGATAGCCTCGGTGGGGCGTTCCCTAACAAGAGATCCGAGAGTGCAGGCTGAACAGTAGTGCACCCCTGCAGGGAGTTTAGTCTATTCGAATAGCCGTTTCCACGGTAACAGGACGCTTTATGCTGAAGCTGGATCTTATCACTACAAACTACTACTATTAAACTGTATGGTTCCGGGTTTTCTTCCTCACAGGGAAGTCGAGGAGGGGAACTCGGAGACATTATTATTATTAATCATTACAACTTATATTATTCAATGTTGCAGCAACTTTTGCTTCATTGTTATTTTATTGCTTTATATAAATTGTTGGCTGATTCTCTCCTTGTGCTGCAAGACACGTCAGAAGATGCTAGTCTTGGATAGGCCTAGCTTCATACCCTTATTCTGATTTCTACCTTGCAGTCCACTATATACAGCCTCCCGTTTCCATTGATACAAATGAATAATGCTTAGTAGCGGACGTAAGACTCGCGGGTATGCTAGATACTCACCTTTGCTTTATTTTCCCCCTTTTTGTTTTTCCTGATCGGCCGCTGCAGTCGGGGTTGGAGCCTTGGAGTCCAGAAGTAGGAGATCCCGATGTCGACCACCGCAAAATGAAGATCCCCGATTCCTTCTACGACGTTGATACGTCCAAAACGTATCTATAATTTCTGCTTGCTCCATGCATGTTTTGTGTGATATTGCTATGATCTAGATACACTTTCATACACTTTTGATCATATTTGGACTAGCCTATTAACTCAGTGCACCCCAGTGCCAGTTCCTGTTTTCTGCTGTTTTTCTATTTCAGTTTTCCCCCATATAAAAAGTGCCAGAAAAATTCCGGGAAAAATACAGGAAAAATCAGCGTACAGGAAGCTTTGAGAAGAGCCCTGGAGGGGCCAGAGGGGAGCCAGGGGGGCTCCTGGGGCCCCTGGTCCACCTCTGGCTGCCCCCTTCTCCTATTTATTCTCCGTCACGGGGAAACTCCAAGGACAGAACCCTATTTCAAAAACTCGCCTCTGTTCCGCCGCCGCCGCGCTTCCAAGATCGGGAGCACCAGAAGACCTCTTCCCGGCACCCTGCCGGAGGGAGGATTGACCTCCGGGAGTCTCCTCTCCACCATGGATGCTCCCCAGATGTCTCGTGAGTAGTTTTCCTTGGACCATGGGTCCGTGATCAGTAGTTTGTGATGTTCTCCTCCCCTCTTTGATCTTCATTGTTTAGACCTCGTGAGCTGCCCTACATGATCGAGGCACTTTTGTAATATTTCTTCTATTGCTATGTTGAGTTTGATAGGATCTGATGGATTATGAGATGATGTTCAGATTGTGATTGAGTAATATATTTGGTTCTTATCTCTTATATTTTTATTCCTAAGTAATTCTTGCATGTTCTCCGTTTCTGTTTATTGCTTTGGCCAAGTAGTAGGTAGTGACTCCAAGAGGGAACGTTTTGCTCGATTGTGGGTTCATGCCCCCCGATGACAAGCTTGAGTGACAGAAACATGAGTCTAGGGGATGTGTTGTTGCCACAAGGGGGAAAACAACGGTTCTTGTAACCGCGGTTACAAGGATTGTTTACTTTACGCAAAGTTCTTTTAATGCAGTTGTCTGTTGCTTTGGGTTTACACTTTGGGTGGGGCTCGCAACTTAATACCAGCGAGATGTTCTGGATAGATATCTCAAGGTGGATGATTAGTAGTAGATTGGATTACGGTCTACTTACTTTGGTGTACTGCCCATGCTTTTGAACCTCATCCTTTCTTTTGTAGCATAGTTAGCATTGCGGTGCGTTCATAATCCTGTCAATTGCCTTTCTGTAATTTATTTACCTCGCATAGGAATTTCATCGTCTTTTGGGAGAGAGACATCACTAGCGAACATCACGTATCCCGGTCCATATCCTCATCACTGTTTACACGCTCATTTACTTTTCTGCTTTACTTTCAATTACTATCATTATCCCTTGCGTTTGATCCTTTGTGAACAACAAGACCGGAGAGATTGACAACCTCTCTGAACTTCGTTGGGAACAAAGTTATCGTGTCTGTGTGCAGTTCCGCGTCAGTTGCGCCGCTGACACCTACTTATCATCTCCGGAGTCCTACTGGAGAAAAACCTTGGTATCTTCACCGAGGGAAATTTGCTGATGTGCTACATCACGCCTTCCACTTGGGGTTTACCAACGAAGGGCGAGAAATCACTCTCATCATCTTGCACATCAAGCCAAATTTCTGGCGCCGTTGCCGGGGACTCCGAGTGCTAAGATAGGGGAGTTGCACACTACCCTTTACCTTTGTTTTTTTTGTCTTGTTAGTTTATCTTTCAGTTTTTATCTTTGTGTCTTTTATCAAAATTTACAAAAAAATATTTATCTTGCTGTTATTAGTCCTCTTTGTTTAAATGAACATGTTAGTGCTAGGCCCTTTGCGGGAATCGAAAGTTCTCGATTTCCGTCAAAGGGATGGAGAAAATATGAAGAAGGCATGGGACAGAATTTCTGAAGCACATAAAAGAATTATGCCTAGGATATCTATAAAAATTGTGCTTAGAAATTTTTACCATGGTCTTTTTAAGTTGTGTAAACACTCTCTTGACATTATAGCTGAAGGAGATTTTCTAGAGTGTGATGAAGATAGGGCTCTTGAGATTTTGCATAGTCTATCTAGTTATTTTGTTTATGATCGGAGTATTGATACTGTCATAGATAGACTTGCCATTATTGAAAAAAGACTGGATGCTCTAGATCTGGGGAAAGTAGAGGAACTTAAGCCCAACAAGAAACAAATGTTGGAGATAGATGATGATTGGGAGCCCTTTGTTAGGATTAGCATCTCTAACCAAGGCTTCCTTGCTCTTTGTGATATTGGATCCACAGTTTCTACTATGCCAAAAATAGTTTATGATTCTTTGAAGCTAGATATGGATAAATTATCATCTTATCAAGAACATTCTCATGGAGATATTTCATAGATTAAAGGAAAGGTAAAAGAAGTCCAAGTTGCATTCCTTCATAGGACTGGACCAATGGATTTTTCATCATGGAGCCAAACCAAAGTAACATTGTGCTCGGAAGAGACTTCCTCCGTGCTATGAAAGGCTTCATTGATATTGGTAATAGGCACATACGCTTATGCGGTATGGCGAAAGGTAAGTATCTCTTTCCTAGTAAGAAGAAGAATGAGCTTATTGAAAATCAATTTGAAGGTTTTGATTCCGATCTTGGATACCCTTGATTCTTCTTTTTGCATCATGCCTAGCTAATGGCTTTAAAGAAGCGCTTTCGGGAGGAAGCCCGCAACGAATTTAGGCTTTTCTTTTTTGCTTTTGTTGTGTCTTAATGTTTGTTACTACTGTAGAAAAATCATTGTATCTTTATTTTTCAGCTTTGTGCCAAGTTATAGCCTCTTACGGCAAGGGAAGTAAAAGTTGTGACATGCTGTCCAGAAAACAGATTCTGTCCTCGTGACCAGAAAAATTCTAGAAAAATCCAAGTTCATCATTTTGAGCTGAAATGTTTACAAAGTATGCTCTATACAATTACGAAACTTCCGTATATTCTGAGTTTTTTGATTTGAGTTGCAGAAGTGCCCCTAAAAAATTCTTTACTATCTGTTGTTCTGTTTTTCACAGATTCTACCACGTTTTGTCTCTCCTAACTTTTTCAAACCTTATGCCTTCTTTTTCTTTGCAAAAACTTTTCGGCACTCTTGAGAAACAGTAGATCTTCAAAAATATCTTTATATCCAGTGGGAAAAAAATTATTTATTATCGGTACTAACCTCTCTAATCAGCTTATGATGAGTTATGTATGCAGGGAGTTTTCAAGTGTGCGATGGAAGATAATGAAAGAAGATCCAGGAGTTTCAAGCGCTCAAGCTTGGGGATGCCCCATGCATCCCCAATAAATATTCAAGCAGACTCAAGCGTCTAAGCTTGGGGATGCCCCCGTGCATCCCCTTCTCCATCAACAATCATCAGTTCGTCCTTCGTCTCACTATATTTTTATCACTTCATGCGTTATGTGCTATGCTTGGAGCGTCTCGCTCTTAGGTTTTGTTTTTAGTTTTCTTTAGCTTTGCTTGCTGTTCATAACAAGTTAGATCCTATCTTACTTTGTGTGGGAGAGAAACACGCTCCACTTTCAAAATTTAGAACACATCATAGGATTTGTCCTGCCTATCTTTTTGCTGTTGTGTGTTCTTTATCTTTCCATAGCTACTGCCATGTTTAGTTTTAGTTTTAGTTTGTCTTGAGCAAGAGCCTTGGCTTTTGTTCAGTTAGTTGCTGCAACTCTTTTTAGTTTTCACGTTTATCTTGTTAAGAGAGTTGGTTGTTGCACTGAGTTGTGTCTTGTTTTGAGAAGTAGGTAATTGAGGTTGCTATTTAATTTTAGTAGTAGCTTGCAATAGTTTTGAAGTATTAATGTGAGTAATGTTTGAACTTTTGGTGTCAAGAGCTCTAGCCTATTAGTGATAGGTGTCGTATTTTGGGCAATCCGTGTGTATTTTCAAAACCTATGAAACTAGTTGAGCACTCTAGCTACTAGATGGATCACTACTCTTCTAAGGAGTCGAATATCAGAGAACACTCACGTACCATGAGTCGAGGATGCGCAAGGATAACCAAACCCCCATACACTCCTCCTCGGGGTACTTGTCTCTTTGTGAACCTCCTTATTAGATTGAGAGTTACCGATAATAAGTGCATGAGTTCTTCGGACTAATGTAAGTATTGAAAGTTGACACTTCTACCTTACCATATTTTGCTAGCCTCTCCTGTGCCGTGCATTGCCTTCTTCTCACTCCGAGAGTTGGTGTCCACCTTCGCCGGTACATCCAAACCCTTGGCATGATATGCTCTGTCATCATAAACCTCCTTATATCTTTCCTCAAAACAGCCACCATACCTACCTATCAAGGCATTTCCATAGCCTTTCCGAGTTACATTGCCATGCAACTTCCACCTCTTCATGACTTGATCTTCATGTCATACATTTTCTTGCTACACTGGCAGCGACATACATTTCATACATCATGATAGTTACATCTTCTTTATTGTCGAGACCCGGGGTTAGCGTATGCAAGTCCCGCTACGACATAGTCATATGGAGAGCCGAGAACCGTACCCACTTGTCTAAGCAGACAAGGCCAAGCACAGAACGTTCTCGGAAAGCATCGTACGTGAGGGGCATCCCATCCAGGCCGGATGATCAACTCAGATGGGTCCTCATCGTCCGCACACAAGTCTAATGATATGGGTGATGAACTCCCATATTCACAGACAAGTCGCCTCAACCATACTATCGACTATCTCATAACTCTTACATAGACTTACTCCAGCCCGATCACTTAGTCGGGGTCTAGGGCGGGCTCGATCATACCACAAAGTGTGCACGAGACAGAGTCTCGAGAAATCGCATCGCGATGCCCCAAGCTGTGCACATCTAAGGGCCACTTGGTGTATGAAAGACCGCCAGCCAGATCACAACTAAGGTCTCGAAAACCCATACAAAGACATGGATGTTATAATCATACACGCAGCACACATGCCTTGTATGAACAGTAGGTCTCATTGCAATTCTCTACAAAAGTATACATTTTATTGATAACTCTCACAGTGTGCACACAGAGATCACAAGCATGTGATCCAACATTACAACAAACAAGCGGAAGCAAAGTAGGTCTGAGTACAGACAATTTTAACAAATGGCTTAAGAATCCTTATTTAAACACAAGCCCTCCACGAGGGAACCAGTCATCTGACTGGGACTATACTAGCTTGGTCTTCAGTCGTCGAGATCGATGAAGAAACCACCTTCGGGGTCAGTGGGTTCATCTGAAACATAGAATAAGGAAACGTGAGTACAAAGTCGTACTCTGCAAGACTTACATAGGAGCTATACTACTCATGCACATGTATCAAGGCAAAGGGAGGTGGGGTTCAATTGCAGAAGTGCCAGCTTTTACTTGGCTAGTCCTGAACTACGAGTACCAGACTTGAGGTAAGAAGCGTACACGAGTCCACTACTTTCTCCAACCAATTACACCACTATGGTGCCTTCCTCGACTTCCCCACGAGAAAGCACGCCATAGCACTCACACTTATCTTGGTGTATTTTAGAAGTATCCAGTTCAAGTTATCTAATAATCAAGCTAAGATTTCCAAGCAGTCCTTAACCGCGGACGCGGCTATTCGAATAGTTTTTTTAACCCTACAGGGGTGTACCGCTACACACACATGATCATCAGTTACCGCCTTTGATCTCGACACCATTCAAGGGGTGTCAGCGAGGATGCTCACCACAACTGTTGCCTCATAGCCGATCTAGTCCGAGAAAGCCGCCTATCTGGGTTGGCTACCACTATCGTGAACCCGGCCGGTTTACCGAAGTGGACCCAGATGATGTGTGCGTGGTGCATAAGCCGGTCTCGGTTGAGCCGTTCTCTCACTTAGTAGACAGGCCACAGACCTACCAGAACTCCGAACTATTGCGACATCTGGACATCGAAAGGGATGAGTTAATAGGTTGAGAGGGGTCAGTGAGCCCAATGTTTGGTTGTACTCTTCATCTTGGATCACCACACAAGAACTCGGACTTAGGGCGGTGTTCAACGAGACAACCCACCGTGTACTCCTACACAGACTCTCATCGTTCACCTTGTATTAGGGTAGATTCACCAACACCTTTCCACCATCATCAACATCACTACCATCCCGACTCACATAACAGTAACAACATTTTATCACTCTAAGCATGCAATAAGCAGTAACAAATGCAGGGGCCACATGATATCAACCAACTCCTACATTTGCTAGGATTGTGGTTTTCTTACTACTGTGACAAATGATAGGTCATGCAAAGGAATAGGTTCATCTATGCGGTAGAAACGTAGCATGGTAATCATCCTATACAATGCATAAGCGAGACATGAGTATGATATGCCTCTGAAGTTCAATTATAATGTCGTATGTTGCTATGGTTCAAATTGCAAAAGCATTTGAAATGAATTTGATTTAATTTCATTTAAACCAAATAGCAAATGCTACTGGTCACATTTTAAATTCAACTCAAACATGGTTGAAAGTTGGATATTTGGAAAGATTATTTTCTCCTGATAATTTTTCATATATTATTTGTTAAATTTGGAGTTAATATGAATTTTCTATGAATTTCCAAAGTTTGGGGTAATTTCTGCCTTTTCTGGAATTTCTGGATTTATTCTAAAATAAAAATTCCTTTTACTGCGTCACTGTGACATCAGCATGGCATTAGGGGGGCCACTGACAAGGGGGACCCACTGGTCAGCCTCTGGGGTGTTAATTAAATCTGTTTAATTCGACTTAAACTTAACCAGGGTTTAAGTGTGGCCTTGGGCCCACATGGCAGTGAGACTGGGGGGTGGGGCCAGGGTAATTAGCTCAGGGGTTAAGCACTAATGGAGAGCTCGTCGCCGGCGAGGCCCTGTTCACGCCGGAATCCTGCAAACGGGCACGGGAGCACGAACGGAGACCACCAACGTGTGCAGCGTCGTCATCCGCGTCGATTGGACCTGGCCAGAGCTTTAGGGGGTCAACGGAGCAACGTCGACGTCGAGGTTGGCGGCGGCCGTGGCTAGGGCTGCGTTGGGTTTGTGCTCCAGAGCGTCATTTTGACCGCGGCGTGGTACAAACGAGAGCTGAGAGCAAGGGGATGCTGTTGCGCGCGCTAGTTGAGCCAAAAGGGCACGACGACAACCTCAACTTCAACTGTGGCGGCGGCAAGCTTCGGCGTTCATGGCGGCCGTGGATAGAGAACGAGAGTGTCAGAACCCCGACTAGGGTAAGTGCTAGGGTTGTTTGTGCCCTTTTCATCATGTGAAAAATTTACAAGAAAATTCAAAAATGGGGAAAAGAAAAGCCCTGAGAAATTAAATCAAATGGCCAGATAAAAATCTTTTTCAAAAATCATTTCAATGTTTGGAAAATTCCTAGAATTGTTGCTGATCATTGCAAAAGTGGTTTGGGGATTTTCCCATGCCCATGGAATATTCAAAAATTCAAAAGGTGCATTGGAAATTAAATTAAACTCCAATTTGAATTTAAATTCAAATTGTTTGATTTTCAAAAGTCACCAAAACTTATGAGTGGCTAGCTATATATGTTATAAGCCCACATAAAAGTTTTCATGATTTTATAAAAGGCCTAGCTAATTGTTTTAGCACAGCAAAACAAATAACAGAAAAGAAAAGAAGAAGAAATAGAAAAGAGAACCCCCTGGCCATTTTTCCCAACTGAAGCCCCAGCCGGCCCAGCCCACTGGCCTCCCCCCTTGTCGTCTTCCCCGCCGACGCCAGAGCAGGCAGCTCGCCGCCGTGGCGAGCATGCCGCGGCTGCCGAGCCATCTAGGCACTCCCCTTCCTCATCCCCTCGCCGTGGAGACCCCGTGCAGCCCCCCTTCTTTTTCCCCCTCTCTCTGGCCTCCCTCTCTCTTACCCGGCGAGAAATCGCGCGTTCCAGGAACCCTAGCGGAGGACGCTGCCGTAGAGCTCGTGGCCAACGTGCCCCTTTCGACGCCGCAAGTTGTCCACGAGGTTCCCCGGCATCGACTTCATCAAGCTGCGCTTTCAATTTGGACCAGGAGCCAACGGCGACGACGTTCTCTTCATCGAGCCACCGCCGGGCACAGTGGACGCCGGCGATCGATTCTCCCCCGTCAGCCCTCCTCCGGCCTCCTAGACGGTCCCTTCAGACCCAGGGTGAGCGTGCGCTCTTTGTCCCTCTCGCCGCGCTCGTTTCCGTGCCCCGCAGCAGCGTCTTCGTCTTTGCAGAGCTCTGGCCGCCGCACTTGTTGACGCCGACGTCGCCCCCGTGCCCCTGGAGACCCCCTGATGGCTTCAACGTATGCAGGAGCTTGCGGGTTTCAAGTTGGTGGTTCCCCCGTGCCCTCCCGTGGCCAAATCCTCAGCCGCCGGCGTTAAGCCGCCGGGCACTTAAACCCTAAATGACCCACTAACCCACCCCGCAACCACTGACAGGTGGGGCCCCCAACCCTAATAACCCCTCTGTTAAGTTAACAGAGAGGGGATTAACCCCCCTGAGGCTGACACCCTGGACCCACATGTCAGCCCCCCCACTGATGTCAGCATTGCATCATGCTGATGCAATAAATCAAATTCCAGAAAAATAGAAATGAATTAAAAGAATTACAAAAATTACAGAAAATCATATAAACTTTGGAAATTCATAGAAAATTCATATGAACTCCAAATTGGACAAATAATATATGAAAAATGATCAGCATAAAATTCTCTATCCAAATATGCAACTTTCAACCATGTTTGAATTGATTTTAAAATGGGACCAGTAGCTTTTGCTATTTGGCTTAAATGGAATTAATTCAAATTTAATTCAAATGCAATTCAAATTTGAACCATTGCAATACACCACATCTCACTTGTACTTCAGAAGCTTATCACACATATGATCACATTGTTTCAAATGATAAAACTTTTTCAAATACATTTTGGTTAAATTGAAATTCATATATGGAGTTTGAATTTGCATTTCAAATGCAATACACTTCATTTAAATCAAATGTACCACAAACCAGCACCATTCACCTCATGGACAACAATATCATGTGCTTGTGCATTTTACTGCCGAAGTTGTCCCCCATTGTTGATGATTGTTTCCGGTACCAGCTTTTCCGAGACGGTGATCACCCCCGAAGAAGAAGACCACCATTAAGACCCATGTATCATCAGCAAGGCAAGCAAACCCCATTGATCATGTCAATAAAATCCCAATTCCCTCTCAGTCTCGCTTATGCATGTTTAGGAGATCACTTTGTATCGATTCTACCGCATAGTTGAACCCATATCCGATGCATGACCTATCATCTTGTCACAGTAGTAAGCAAACCACAATCCTAGCTGATATAGGAGTTGTTTGATATCATGAGGCCCATGCAACTGTTAATGCTTATTGCATGCTTAGTGATACAGTGAGGTTGCTTTTGATGTGAGTCGGGATGATAGTGAACATGGTGTTGATGAAAGTGAAACTGTGTCGGTGAATCCACCCTAATACAAGATAAGCGTGAGTGCTATGGTGTGCTCCTCGTGGGGAAGTCGAGGAAGTAACCATAGTGGTGTATTGGTTGGAGATGTAGTGGACTCGTGTACGCTTCTTACCTCAAGTCTGGTATTCGTAGTTCAGGACTAGCCAAGTCAAAGCTGGCATTTCTGCAAGTGAAACCCCACCTCCCTTTACCTTGATACTTGAGCATGAGTAGTATAGATCTGATGTAAGTCTTGCTGAGCACGACTTTGTACTCACGTTTTCTTATTCTATGTTTTAGATAAGAAATCGGACCCCGATGGAGTCACCTTCGTGAAGCTCGAATTTGACTAAGTCAGCATAGTCCCAGACAGCAGTCTGGTCCCTCGTGGAAGGGCATGTTTGTTGTACAAGGCTTCTCTAAGCCATTTGTTAAACTTGTCTGTACTCAGACCTAATTTTCTTCCGTTGTATGATGAAATGTTGATCACAGACATGTGATCTTTGTATGCTCTATGTGTATATCAATAAAGAGTACTTTGTAGAGTTATGTGATGATACCTGCTGTTCATACTAGGCATGTGTGCTGCGTGTATGTTTATAACATGCATGTCTTAGTATGGGTTTTCGAGACCTTAGTTGTGATCTGGCTGGCGGTCTTTTATACACCAAGTGGCCCTTAGATGTGCGCAGCTTGGGGCATCGCGATGCGATTGTTCGTGACTATGTCACGTGCACACTTTGTTGTATGATCGAGCCCGCCCTAGACCCCGACTAAGTGATCGGGCTGGAGTAAGTCTATGTAAGAGTTAGGATCCAATCGATAACATGGTTGAGGTGACTTGTCTATGAGTATGGGATTCACCACCCATAAGCATTTAGACTTGTGAGCGGACGTTGAGGACCCATCTCAGTTGATCATCCGGCCTGGATGGGATGCCCCTCACGTTTGATGTTTTCCGAGAGCGTTCTGTGCTTGGCCTTGACTGCTTAGACAAGTGGGTACGGCTCTCGGCTCTCCATGTGATTGTATCATGACTGGAATTACATACGCTAACCCCAGGTCCCGAAAGACTTGGTATCAGAGCAGGACTGTCTGTAGGCTTATCAAACCCTTGGTCGAAGTCGAGTCTAGCAATCTATAGTTATATAGTTACTCTAGGTATAAGGGAACAACGTAAGGCTTCTTTTTCTCCTTACCCTCATCGATCTGAGTTTTGTGTCACCCTTATCTTTTCTACGGGATGATAGGACTAGGCTCATCTATGTCTTACTAGAACATCTCGTTGAGTGCTTCCTTGTAGCCGTAGGACAGTTGTGGTCGTCCAGACTCATCGTTTTGTTGAGTTCCTTGAGGAAGTTTTGTCCAATCTCCTCGAGGTTGTTTCATTTTCCATCCCGGTGTAGCCGTTATGCTGCCCGATTTATCCCGTAATTCTATGAATCTTTGCCTTTGCATTACAATCTTTTCCTCCTAGTTATGTCCTCTTGTCTTTGATTCCATCATACAACCTGTTCTGATTGTTGATCTTATAACACAGGATGTCAGGTGGAACTCGTAGTGCTGTTCGTCGGAATCGAGACCGTGTTCGGAATCGAAATGATGATGAACCTCTACCACCGCCTTCTGCGGCGGAAATCATGATGGAAGCTGAGAAGAATCAACGTGACCAAACACGCCTTCTGGAGCTCATCGAGCAGAATACCGCTCGTCAGCGTAATGTGGTCGTGAGCATTCAGGATTTCATCCTCCTCAAGCCACCGGTATTTCGATGTTCCTCTGAGCCCCTTGAAGCTGATGATTGGCTCCGTTCCATCGAGCGTAAGCTTGACACTGCACATGTTGCTCCCGATGACCGAGTTATATTCGCGGCATACTTTCTGGAAGGTGCTGCTGCTGAATGGTGGGAGAACTATGTTGCTATGCAGCCAGATAGTCACGTAGTGACTTGGCAGGAGTTCTGTGTTGCCTTTCGAGGGTACCATCTTCTGGATGAGTTGATGGAGCGCAAGAAGGAAGAGTTCTGCAATTTGACCCAAGGAGAGATGTCCATTCACAAGTATGTTAGAGAATTCAACCGTCTTGCTCGGTATGCCCAAGATGAGATCACCACCGATGCCAGAAAGCAGGCAAGGTTCCGTAAGGGACTTAACCCAATCCTTCGCCATGATCTCAACCTCATCGAATTTTCCACCTTTGAGGATTTAGTCAACAGATCCTTCAGAGCTGAGCATGGCAATGAAGTGTTCGAAGAGTCCCGCAAGCATGCTCTTGAGCATGCCCCTTCTTCAAGTTCAGCCCCTCAGAAACGCAGAATTTGGATTCCAACCAGAGGCATACCTCAAAACTTTCTGCAGAGACCACCATCCAATATATGCCATCCACCCCAACACATTATTCCACCCCGGAATGATGGTGTGCAACCAAGTAATCCCACTCCCAGCAATTCAGACAGGGTATGCTTTAAGTGTGGTCTTCCAGGCCATTACTATCGTCAATGCCCTCAGGTCTTGATGGCACCACGTCATTCTCGACCTAAGCCTCCAAAGAAACCAACCACCAAGACCTTCCCAGCAAAGCTTCCAGTCCCAAGTAGTGGATATGTGAACCAAATCTCAGTTGAGGACACCACTGATGCTTCTGACGTCATTCTTGGTACACTCCCAGTCAATCATGTTCCCTCCTCCGTTCTTTTCGATCCAGGAGCTTCTCATTCATTCATGTCGGAGAGTTATGCACTTCAGCATGGATTTTGTTTTGAAGAAATGTTTTCTCCAATGATCATTCAAACTCCTGGTTCCAAATGGCAAACTAATAGAGTAAGCTATGGCAATCAAATTGCAATTGAGGGTTTAGTATTCCTTGCTTCACTTATAGCCCTCAAGTCTTCGGACATTGATGGTATCCTAGGAATGGATTTGTTATCAAGCCAGAATGCTTTCCTTGATTGTAAAGCCAAATCAGTTAAACTCACCCATCCTTCAGGCCAGACCATTGATTACACATCACCCAGCTCTAGAACCCAGATGCATACTTTGAATGTGCTTCCCCTTCCAGACCTTGAAGATGTTCCGATGGTTCGTGACTTTCCGGATGTCTTTCCTGAAGAGCTACCGGGAATGCCACCCGACAGGTGTGTAGAATTCATAGTGGATCTTATACCAGGCACAGCCCCAATCTCGAGACGTCCATATAGAATGGCCCCACATGAGTTAGCTGAGCTAAAAACCCAACCTGATGCTTCGTTGGCAAAAGGCTTCATCCGCCCTAGCTCATCGCCATGGGGTTGCCCCATTCTGTTCGTAACGAAGAAAGATGGAACAGAAAGGATGTGCGTAGACTATCGCCCGCTAAATCTAGCGACGATAAAGAACAAGTACCCACTGCCCAGGATCAATGATCTTTATGATCAACTTGCTGGATCCTCTGTCTTCTCCAAGATGGATTTGAGATTAGGTTATCATCAAATCAAAATCAGAAACGAGGACATTCCCAAGACGGATTTCACTACTCGTTATGGTCTTTATGAGTACACCGTCATGTCCTTCGGGTTAACCAATGCCCCTGCCACATTCTCGCGCTTGATGAATTCGATCTTCATGGAGTAACTAGATAAATTTCTTGTGGTTTATCTTGATGACATTCTCATCTACTCGAAGAATGAAGAAGAGCACGCAGAACATCTTAGGTTGGTATTGATGAAACTTAGAGAGCTCCGACTTTATGCCAAGTTCTCCAAGTGTGAATTTTGGCTACCAGAAGTGACCTACTTAGGCCATGTGATTTCTGCGAAAGGTGTTGCAGTCAATCCCGAGAGAGTTCAGGCCGTCCTTGACTGGACTCCACCTGAATCGGTTAAGCAAGTTAGGAGTTTTCTTGGCTTAGCAAGCCATTGCCGCCGCTTCGTCGAGAACTTTTCTAAAGTTGCAAAGCCTCTTACTGAACTCCTCAAGAAAGATAAGAAATTCCAATGGACCCCAAAGTGCGAGGAAAGCTTTCAAGAGCTAAAAAGAAGATTGACTTCTGCACCCGTACTTGCACCTCCAGACACCAAAAGGGATTTCGAAATCTATTGTGATGCTTCACGGCAAGGGTTAGGATGCATACTTATGCAAGATAGACATGTGGTAGCATATGCTTCACGCCAGTTGCGGCCACATGAAGAGAACTATCCTACCCATGATCTTGAACTCGCTGCCATAGTTCATGCCCTGAAGACTTGGCGACATTACCTCCTTGGTAATCGTTGTGAGATCTATTCTGACCACCAAAGCCTCAAATATATTTTCACCCAGCCAGATCTTAATCTCAGGCAAAGACGCTGGATAGAGTTGATAAAAGATTATGACTTAGGAATTTCTTACACCCCAGGCAATGCCAACGTCATGGCTGAAGCACTAAGTCGTAAGTCGTATTGTAACAACCTCATGTTACAACAGTATCAACCACTTCTTCATGAGGAATTTCGAAAGCTCAATCTCGAGATTGTTCCTCATGGATCTCTTTTCAACTTGGTGGCGAAACCAACCCTTGAGGATCAAATCATAGTTGCCCAAAGACGTGCACGAGGTGTACGCCGGATCAAGGAGAACATTGCTAGCGGAGTTGCTAAATGTTTCTCCACAGATAGTAAAGGAACTGTATTCTTTGAAAATCGTTTGGTAGTACCTAAGAATAGAGATCTAAGGCAACTCATCCTCAAAGAAGCCCATGACACACCCCTCTCGATTCATCCCGGTAGCACAAAAATGTACCGAGATCTACGCCAGAGATTTTGGTGGACCAGGATGAAGAGAGACATTGCTCGATTTGTTGTTGAATGTGATGTTTGTCGTCGCATTAAGGCAGAACACCAAAGACCTTCTGGTACACTTCAACCATTGCCTATTCCCGAGTGGAAATGGGACAAAGTCGGTATGGACTTCATCACCGGCTTTCCAAAAACCCAGAAAGGAAATGATGCCATCTTCGTGGTCATTGATAGACTTTCCAATGTTTCTCACTTCCTTCCCGTTCGCGAGTCTATAACTGCTAGCCAGTTAGCGGACTTGTACGTCTCTAGAATTGTGTCTCTTCATGGTGTTCCTTTGGTAATCAATTCTGATCGTGGTAGCCTTTTCACCTCTAGATTCTGGGGAAGCTTTCAGAATGCTATGGGAACTCATCTATCCTTTAGTACAGCTTTCCATCCTCAGTCTAGCGGTCAAGTTGAAAGGGTTAATCAAATCTTGGAAGACATGCTCAGAGCTTGTGTTATCTCATTCGGAAAGAATTGGGAGAAATCTCTTCCCTTCGCCGAATTTGCTTATAACAATAGTTTTCAATCTAGTCTGAACATGGCTCCTTCTGAACTCCTTTACGGACGACGATGTCGAACACCCTTGAACTGGTCAGAAACCGGTGAAAGACAACTCTTTGGACCGGATATGATCAAGGAAGCAGAATAGCAAGTTCGCATTGTTCGTGATCGATTGAAAGCCGCCCAGTCTCGTCAGAAAAGCTACTATGATCGTCATCATAGGCAGGAAAGCTACAATCTAGATGAGAATGCTTACCTTCGGGTTACTCCTCTGAAGGGAACCCAACGCTTCTGTATCAAAGGCAAGTTGGCCCCATGTTACATTGGACCTTTCCGCATTCTTGCTAAACGTGGAGAAGTTGCCTACCAACTTGAACTACCCCTCACCTTTTCCGAGTACATGATGTATTCCATGTCTCACAACTCAGGTGTTGCTTCAAGGACCCCATCCGCGAAGTCGACCATGAAACGTTTGATCTCCAAGATGACCTTTCTTATCGAGAGTACCCTGTTCGTATTCTTGATTCAGCAGAGCGTGTCACTCGTCGTCAGAAGATCAAGTTTCTCAAAGTTCAATGGTCACATCACTCCGAGAAAGAAGCTACGTGGGAAAGAGAAGACCGTCTCCGTGCCGAGTACCCCACCTTCCTGCCGACGACTTCTGAATCTCGGGACGAGATTCTTTTGAGTGGGGGCGAGTTGTCAGAACCCCAACTAGGGTAAGTGCTAGGGTTGTTTGTGCCCTTTTCATCATGTGAAAAATTTACAAGAAAATTCAAAAATGGGGAAAAGAAAAGCCCTGAGAAATTAAATCAAATGACCAGATAAAAATCTTTTTCCAAAAATCATTTGAATGTTTGGAAAATTCCTAGAATTGTTGCTGATCATTGCAAAAGTGGTTTGGGGATTTTCATATGCCCATGGAATATTCAAAAATTCAAAAGGTGCATTGGAAATTAAATTAAACTCCAATTTGAATTTAAATTCAAATTGTTTGATTTTCAAAAGTCACCAAAACTTATGAGTGGCTAGCTATATATGTTATAAGCCCACATAAAAGTTTTCATGATTTTATAAAATGCCTAGCTAATTGTTTTAGCACAGCAAAACAAATAACAAAAAAGAAAAGAAGAAGAAATAGAAAAGAGAACCCCCTGGCCATTCTGGCCCAACTGAAGCCCCAGCCGACCCAGCCCACTGGCCTCCCCCCTTGTCGTCTTCCCCGCCGACGCCAGAGCAGGCAGCTCGCCGCCGTGGCGAGCATGTCGCGGCTGCCGAGCCATCTAGGCGCTCCCCTTCCTCATCCCCTCGCCGTGGAGACCCCGTGCAGCCCCCCTTCTTTTTCCCCCTCTCTCTGGCCTCCCTCTCTCTTCCCCGGCGAGAAATCGCGCGTTCCAGGAACCCTAGCGGAGCACGCCGCCGTAGAGCTCGTGGCCAACGTGCCCCTTTCGACGCCGCAAGTTGTCCACGAGGTTCCCCGGCATCGACTTCATCGGGCTGCGCTTTCAATTTGGACCCGGAGCCAACGGCTACGACGCTCTCTTCATCGAGCCACCGCCGGGCACAGTGGACGCCGGCGAACGATTCTCCCCCGTCAGCCCTCCTCCGGCCTCCTCGACGGTCCCTTCACACCCAGGGTGAGTGTGCGCTCTTTTTCCCTCTCGCCGCGCTTGTTTCCGTGCCCCGCAGCAGCGTCTTCGTCTTTGCAGAGCTCCGGCCGCCGCACTTGTTGACGCCGACGTCGCCCCCGTGCCCCTGGAGGCCCCTTGATGGCTTCAACGTATGCAGGAGCTTGCGGGTTTCAAGTTGGTGGTCCCCCGTGCCCTCCCGTGGCCAAATCCTCAGTCCGGCGAGAGCGCCGCCGTGCCCAAGCCGCCGGCGTTAAGCCGCCGGGCACTTAAACCCTAAATGACCCACTAACCCACCCCGCAACCACTGATAGGTGGGGCCCCCAGCCCTAATAACCCCTCTGTTAAGTTAAGAGAGAGGGGATTAACCCCCCTGAGGCTGATCCCTGGACCCACATGTCAGCCCCCCCACTGATGTCAGCATTGCATCATGCTGATGCAATAAATCAAATTCCAAAAAAATAGAAATGAATTAAAAGAATTACAGAAATTACAGAAAATCATATAAACTTTGGAAATTCATAGAAAATTCATATGAACTCCAAATTGGACAAATAATATATGAAAAATGATCAGCATAAAATTCTCTATCCAAATATGCAACTTTCAACCATGTTTGAATTGATTTTAAAATGGGACCAGTAGCTTTTGCTATTTGGCTTAAATGGAATTAATTCAAATTTAATTCAAATGCAATTCAAATTTGAACCATTGCAATACACCACATCTCACTTGTACTTCATAAGCTTATCACACATATGATCACATGGTTTCAAATGATCAAACTTTTTCAAATACATTTTGGTTAAATTGAAATTCATATATGGAGTTTGAATTTGCATTTCAAATGCAATACACTTCATTTAAATCAAATGTACCACAAACCAGCACCATTCACCTCATGGACAACAATATCATGTGCTTGTGCATTTTACTTCCGAAGTTGTCCCCCATTGTTGATGATTGTTTCCGGTACCAGCTTTTCCGAGACGGTGATCACCCCCGAAGAAGAAGACCACCGTTAAGACCCGTGTATCTTCAGCAAGGCAAGCAAACCCCATTGATCATGTCTATAAAATCCCAATTCCCTCTCAGTCTCGCTTATGCATGTTTAGGAGATCACTTTGTATCGATTCTACCGCATAGTTGAACCCATATCCGATGCATGACCTATCATCTTGTCACAGTAGTAAGCAAACCACAAGCCTAGCTGACATAGGAGTTGTTTGATATCATGAGGCCAATGCAACTGTTAATGCTTATTGCATGCTTAGTGATACAGTGAGGTTGATTTTGATGTGAATCGGGATGATAGTGAACATGGTGTTGATGAAAGTGAAACTGTGTCGGTGAATCCACCCTAATACAAGGTGAACGATGAGACGCTGTGTAGGAGTACACAGTGGGTTGTCTCGTTGAACACCGCCTTAAGTACCGAGTTCTTGTATGGTAATCCAAGACAAAGAGTACAACAACACATTGGGCTCACTGACCCCTCTCGGCCTAGTACCTTGATCCGTGTCGACGTCCAGGAGTCACATTAGTTCGGGCTTTCCATTTGGCATCTGCATAGAAAAAGAATGAAGGATTGGTTGCATCATATAGATATGTGAGTGCACCTGTGAGGCAGGAAAACCATCTGCCAGAGGTGTCATCTCGGTCACTTGCATTGTTTGAGTCCGTTTCGTTGATCTGGCCGGGCTCTCGAGCGGAGGCAAACTCAGATAGTCGACTCCTGGAATAGACCGGTTGTGAGCGAAGTGTCGTTGTGAACATCCTCGCTGTCACCTCTTGAACGGTGGCGAGACCTGGCGGTAACCGATGGTCATGTGTGTGTAGCTTACACCCTTGCAAGGTTAACAAAACTATTCGAATAGCCGCGTCCGCGGTTATGGACTACTTGGAACCTGTACCTGATTATTAAACAACTTGAACTGGATACTTCTAAAACTCGCAAGATAAGCGTGAGTGCTATGGTGTGCTCCTCGTGGGGAAGTCGAGGAAGTAACCATAGTGGTGTATTGGTTGGAGATGTAGTGGACTCGTGTACGCTTCTTACCTCAAGTCTGGTATTCGTAGTTCATGACTAGCCAAGTCAAAGCTGGCATTTCTGCAAGTGAAACCCCACCTCCCTTTACCTTGATACTTGAGCATGAGTAGTATAGATCTGATGTAAGTCTTGCTGAGTACGACTTTGTACTCACGTTTGCTTATTCTATGTTTTAGATAAGAAACCGGACCCCGATGGAGTCACCTTCGTGAAGCTCGAATTTGACTAAGTCAGCATAGTCCCAGACAGCAGTCTGGTCCCTCGTGGAAGGGCATGTTTGTTGTACAAGGCTTCTCTAAGCCATTTGTTAAACTTGTCTGTACTCAGACCTAATTTGCTTCCGTTGTATGATGAAATGTTGATCACAGACATGTGATCTTTGTATGCTCTATGTGTATATCAATAAAGAGTACTTTGTAGAGTTATGTGATGATACCTGCTGTTCATACTAGGCATGTGTGCTGCGTGTATGTTTATAACATGTATGTCTTAGTATGGGTTTTCGAGACCTTAGTTGTGATCTGGCTGTTGGACTTTTATACACCAAGTGGCCCTTAAATGTGCGCAGCTTGGGGCATCGCGATGCGATTGTTCGTGACTATGTCACGTGCACACTTTGTTGTATGATCGAGCCCGCCCTAGACCCCGACGAAGTGATCGGGCTGGAGTAAGTCTATGTAAGAGTTAGGATCCAATCGATAACATGGTTGAGGTGATTTGTCTATGAGTATGGGATTCACCACCCATAAGAATTTAGACTTGTGAGCAGACGTTGGGGACCCATCTCAGTTGATCATCCGGCCTGGATGGGATGCCCCTCACGTTTGATGCTTTTCGAGAGCGTTCTGTGCTTGGCCTTGTCTGCTTAGACAAGTGGGTACAGCTCTCGGCTCTCCATGTGATTGTATTGTGACTGGAATTACATACGCTAACCCCGGGTCCCGACAGAGAGGGAGGGCGCTAGGTTAGGGGAAAAGAGCAGAGGCTCACCACTAACTCGACGGCAGGGTCAGCAAGCTCGGGGGGGGGGGGCTCTGGTGGCGGTGTAATTGACGGAGAAAGCTTGCGGGTCCGGCGAGCTCCTGGCGACGATTCCGTGGGCTCGAGCTTGAAATGAGGCGCGAATCCTTGCGTGGCGACAAAGTCGGGGACGGCGAAGATGATGGACAGCACGGCGTGGCTTGGGGACGACGGTGGCCACGAGTTCTTCACGGCATGGCGAGGGCGGCGCTCGGGTCTCCGTCGAGCTTGGCGAGAGAGAGGGTGTGGGCGTCTCCAGAGGGGGGAATGGAGGAGGCGTGCTCCAGGGCGTCTCCGGGCGAAGGGAGAAGGCACGAGGAGGCTTGGAAGGCCCTCGGCGTCGACGTGGCGTCCACGGCTGGCTCGGTGGCTTTCCACCGAGCATCTTGGGTGCACGGGACGGGGAAGAAGACCCTGCTGCCCCTGGTGGGCCGGCTGGGCTGGTTGGGCTGCTCTCGCGTGGGCGCCAGGTAAGTGTTCCCTGCCTTTTTCTTATTTTCTTTTCTTTTTTCTTCTGACATTTTTTTTGGCTAGCTAGAAAAAATAGCAAACCATTTTATTAAATGCTGAAACTTTTTATGTGGCATCACAATATATTAGGCTAGCCACTTGTAAAGTTTGAACATTTTTAAAATTCAAATTATTTGAACTTTAAATCAAATAGGGGTTTTAGATTAATTCCAAGGCACAGTTTGAATATTTGAAAAATCCAGGAGCATGGGGTGGGTCCCACATCACTTGATATGTGATCACACTCATTTATAAGACTTTTCAAAAATCTAACATGAATTTTTGGAGGAGATTTATTTCTGGCCTTTTGAATTAACTCATCTTGGGGGGTTCCTTCTCCCATTTTGCTTTTGAATTTGATTTCAATGACTTCTTTTGAAATTTTTAACATGATGCAAGATGACTTTGATCCTAGCACATTACCTAAAAGAGGGTTCTGACAACTCGCCCCCACTCAAAATAATCTCGTCCCGAGATTCAGAAGTCTGCGGGAGGAAGGAGGGATACTAGGCACGGAGACGGTCTTTTCTTTCCCACGTAGCTTCTCTCTTAGAGTGGTGTCACCATTGCACTTTCATAAGCTTAATCTTCTGACGACGAGTGACACACTCTGCGGAATCAAGAATACGAACGGGGTATTCTCGAGAAGAAAGGTCATCTTGGAGATCAAGCGTTTCATGGTCGACTTCGCGGATGGGGTCCCTGAAGCAACGCATAAGTTGGGACACATGGAATACATCATGTACTTCTCCCAATTCTTTCCGAATGAGATAACACAAGCTCTGAGCATGTCTTCAAGAATTTGGTTAACCCTTTCGACTTGACCGCTAGACTGAGGATGGAAAGCTGTACTAAAGGAGAGATGAGTTCCCATAGCATTCTGAAAGCTTCCCCAAAATCTAGAGGTGAAAAGGCTAACACGATCAGAATTGATTTCCAAAGGAACACCATGAAGGGATACCATTCTAGAGACATACAAGTCCGCCAACTGTCTAGCAGTTATAGACTCGCGAACTGGAAGGAAGTGAGCAACTTTGGAAAGCCTATCTATGACAACGAAGATGGCATCATTTCCTTTCTGGGTTTTTGGAAAGCCGGTGATGACGTCCATACCGACTTTGTCCCATTTCCACTCTGGAATAGGCAAAGGTTGAAGTGTACTAGCAGGTCTTTGGTGTTCTGCCTTAATACGACGACAAACATCACATTCGGCAACAAATCGAGCAATGTCTCTCTTCATCCTAGTCCACCAAAATCTCTGGCGTAGATCTCTGTACATTTTTGTGCTACCGGGATGAATCGAGAGGGGTGTGTCATGGGATTCCTTGAGGATGAGTTGCCTTAGTTCCCTATTCTTAGGTACTACCAAAAGATTTCCAAAGAATACCGTTCCTTTACTATCTGTGGAGAAACATTTAGCAACTCCGCTAGCAATGTTCTCCTTGATCCGGCGAACACCTCGTGCACGCCTTTGGGAAACTATGATTTGATCCTCAAGAGTTGGTTTCGCCACCAAGGTAGAAAGATAGCCATGAGGAACAATCTCAAGATTGAGCTTGCGAAATTCCTCATGAAGAAGTGGTTGACACTGTTGTAACATGACATTGTTACAATACGACTTACGACTTAGTGCATCAGCCATGACTTTGGCTTTGCCTGGGGTGTAAGAAATTCCTACGTCGTAATCTTTTATCAACTCAATCCAGCGTCTTTGCCTGAGATTAAGATCTGGCTGGGTGAAAATGTATTTGAGGTTTGGTGGTCGGAATAGATCTCACAACGATTACCAAGGAGGTAATGTCGCCAAGTTGTTAGGGCATGAACTACGGCAGCGAGTTCAAGATCATGGGTAGGATAGTTCTCTTCATGTGGCCGCAATTGGCGTGAAGCATAAGCTACCACATGTCTATCTTGCAGAAGTACGCATCCTAACCCTTGCCGTGATGCGTCACAAAAGATCTTGAAATCCTTTTTGGTGTCTGGAGGTGCAAGTACGGGTGCAGAAGTCAATCTCCTTTTTAGCTCTTGAAAGCTTTCCTCGCACTTGGGAGTCCATTAGAATTTCTTATCTTTCTTGAGGAGTTCAGTTAGAGGCTTTGCAACTTTAGAAAAGTTCTCGACGAAGCGGCGGCAATAGCTGTCTAGGCCAAGAAAACTCCTAACTTGCTTAACCGATTCAGGTGGAGTCCAGTCAAGGACAGCCTGAACTCTCTCGGGATTCACAGCAATGCCTGTTGCAGAAATCACGTGGCCTAAGTAGGTCACTTCTGGTAGCCAAAATTCACACTTGGAGAATTTAGCATACAGGTGATGCTCTCTCAGTTTCATCAATACCAGCCTTAGGTGTTCGGCATGTTCTTCTTCATTCTTCGAGTAAATGAGAATATCATCAAGATAAACTACAACAAATTTATCTAAGTACTCCACGAAGTTCGAATTCATCAAGCGCGAAAAAGTGGCTGGGGTATTGGTTAAACCGAAGGACATGACGGTGTACTCATAAAGACCATAACGAGTAGTGAAAGCCGTCTTGGGAATGTCCTCATTTCTGATTTTGATTTGATGATAACCTAATCTCAAATCCATCTTGGAGAAGACAGAGGATCCAGCAAGTTGATCATAAAGATCATTGATCCTGGGCAGTGGGTACTTGTTCTTTATCGTCGCTAAATTTAGCGGGCGATAGTCTACGCACATCCTTTCTGTTCCATCTTTCTTCGTTACGAATAGAACGGGGCAACCCCATGGCGATGAGCTAGGGCGGATGAAGCCTTTTTCCAACAAAGCTTCCAGATGGGTTTTTAGCTCAGCTAACTCACGTGGGGCCATTTTGTATGGGCGTCTAGAAATTGGTGTGGTTCCTGGCACAAGATCCACTATAAACTCTATACATCTGTCGGGTGGCATTCTCGGCAGCTCTTCAGGAAAGACATCCGGGAAGTCACGAACCACCGGAACATCTTCAAGGTCGGGAAGGGGAAGTACATTCAAGGAATGCACTTGGGTTTTGTTCTGGGTGAGGTGTAGTTGATTTTTTTGCCTGATGGGTGGGTGAGTTTCACTTGTTTTCCTTTGCAATCAAGGTAGGCATTCTGTCTTGATAGCCAATCCATGCCAAGGATGACATCAATGTCTGAAGACTTGAGGGCTATGAGTGAAACAAGGAATACTAAACCCTCAATTGCAATTTGATTACCATGGCTTACCCTATTAGTTTTCCATCTGGACCCTGGAGTTTGAACAATCATTGGGGTGGACAATTCAACAAAAGATAACTCATGACGAAGTGCATAACTTTCCGACATGAATGAATGAGATGCTCCTGGGTCGAAAAGAACAGAAGTAGGAACATAATTGACTGGGAGCGTACCAAGAATGACGTCAGTGGTGTCGTCAGTCTCTTCGGCGGCAATCTGATTCACACGTCCACGAGTGGCGGGAGGAGCGGGTTTGGTGGTGTAGACCTTCTGGGGTGGCTTTCCACGACCGTTGTTGTTTCCTCCGGCACGGGGTGGAGCATTCTGATTCTGGAGCTTCTTCTGGGGACACTCGTGGGAGTAGTGTCCTGCCTGACCACACTGGTATCAGGCTCCAAAGAAAGTGTGTGGAGCTGGGTTGTTTGGTGGAGCGGGGTGGAATTGAGCTGGGGGACGAGGCTCCAAATAGGATGGCCTCGGTGGGTTGTTCTAGCGGAACATACTGTTGGGGATCCAGATCTTGCGCTTCTGGGAGCCTGAACTGGATGATCCATCATCTCTAGGGTGTTTGCGGAAGTCAGTGGTGGTGTTCATGTCCTCTGCCTTGATGGCCCTGTTGACAAGGACCTGGAAGGTGGCAAAGTCATGTAGGTTGAGCTCACGACGGAGTCCAGTATTGAGTCCACGACGGAACATCTCTTGCTTCTTGGTGTCGGTGGAGACTTCTTCAGTAGCATAACGAGCCAGTCGGTTGAACTCACGACTAAACTCGTCAACAGTCCTTCTGCCTTGGGTGAGGTTGCAGAACTCCTCACGCTTGCGGTCCATAAGACCCTTGGGAATGTGGTGCTCGCGGAAGGAAGTGCAGAATTCATCCCAAGATGAGGGCGGTCCAACGGGACGCATGTTCAGGAAGTTCTCCCACCAAGAGCTAGCTGCACCCTCAAGGTGATAGGTGGCATAGATGACCTTGTCGCCATCTGCAACATGGCCTTCCTGGAGCTTCCTCTCGATGCTGCGAAGCCAGTCATCGGCGTCAAGGGGCTCGGTGGAGTAGCTGAAAACCGGGGGATGAAGCCGGATAAAGTTGTTCAGGGACACCAACTCATTGCTCTGCTGAGTGGTGTTGCGGGCAATGACCTCCAGCAAATGGTGAGAGTCTCGGCGGTTCCTCTCAACCTCCATCAGAACCTAAGCCATCGTGGGTGGGGGTGGAAGGTTGCCTTCCTCCTGTTCATTCCCACGACCTTGGGCACGACCAAGCTGGCCACAGGTTCCTTGAGACATCCTGAAGGTGAAAAACCAAAGTCAAACAGAGTTGATTGGAAGAGTCTAATCAAGGTATTGAGGTACTGGAAGAATTACAGAGCAAAGGAAGTAATCATCTTGACAACATGGTGATAAAAGCATACAAGCCATATATTCACAAACCATACATCGTTTTAGTACAAGCACCAAGCTAATACAAACGTGATGAAGATGATACATCCTTCAGAGGCACTCTGACTTCCTATACATTATTTATCTAAGCCTCTGGAACTTAGAAGACCTTGCGTACAATATACTAAGATACTACTACATCCTCACTAAGTAAGACCACAGGCGGTCTCACTCATCTCCATCTCCATAGTAGTCCTTGTAAAAGTTACCCGCGTATCCCGGTAGCTGAAGGTGACCATCGGAAAACACGGAGGCCTGTGGACCCTGATATCCATTTGGGCAAGGATGGGGCCTAGGTCCAGCGTAGGGTGGAAGTAGAGGACCACGGGGTGGAAAAATGCCTCCAATCTCAGGCCAAGCAACTCGAGAAGGAATCTGTGTCCTGACTGGGTAGATAGCATCATACTCGACTGATCCAACAATCACGAAGGGTGCCAAGAGTGTCAGGGCTCGATACAGACGAACACGGGTGGCATGAAGATCGAAACGGAGAGCGCGTGCATCACGATCTCGATCACAAGCAAACCTAGCAGTCATCTGAAGCAAAGGATCCTCTGCAGAGTGATCTGTGTAGAGTCCGGTGTAATACCCCTCTTCTCCTGGAAGTGCAGCAGGGATATAGCGGAACGAGGTCTCTCTCAGCATAGTGTGCTCCTCTCTCAGCAGAGTAATACATGAGTATGCAGCATCCTGCACAGCCATGTTCTCAGTCATGCCAATGCCATGTCCAAAGTGGATAGGGTGAGTGACTCCATTGTGGTGCGGGTAGATCCTGAAAACGCAATGGAACTGGGTCTGTTTGAAGTCAAGGAACTGCTCCTCAACTGTGTACTCAGGATACCATCGATATCCAATGTAGGACATCATCTCGATCAGCATGGCGGGATGGCCACGCACACCGAGGCACCTGGTCAAACGAACAATCTGCTGAGGGGGAAGATCTGCCATCTGAAACAGAAAGAAGGAGTTTGCAAATGCATCATATTATGAAGAAACCTGGAATGACTCGGGCAGCATACGGCTGTAATTGTAAGAAAAGACAATTTCTTACAACATAGAAAACATCACTTACATAATAAGATGTAAGAAATCAGCATTACAACAATGCTAGGAAACCGGACACAACTTTCCTACGGCTACAAGGAAGCAAACAACGAGATGTTCTAATCAGACAGAGGTGAGCCTAGTCCTATCTTCCTGTAGAACAAGATGAGGGTGACTCAGAACTCAGAACGATGAGGGTAAGGAGAAAAAAGAAGCCTTACGTTGTTCCCTTATATACCCAGAGTAACTATATAACTATAGCAAGCTAGACTCGACTTCGGCCAAGGATGCTAGTCCTACAGTCAGTCCTGCTCTGATACCAAGTCTATCGGGACCCAGGGTTAGCGTATGCAAGTCCCTCTACGACATAGTCATATGGAGAGCCGAGAACCGTACCCACTTGTCTAAGCAGACAAGGCCAAGCACAGAACGTTCTCGGAAAGCATCGTACGTGAGGGGCATCCCATCCAGGCCGGATGATCAACTGAGATGGGTCCTCATCGTCCGCACACAAGTCTAATGATATGGGTGATGAACTCCCATATTCATAGACAAGTCGCCTCAACCATACTATCGACTATCTCATAACTCTTACATAGACTTACTCCAGCCCGATCACTTAGTCGGGGTCTAGGACGGGCTCGATCATACCACAAAGTGTGCACGAGACAGAGTCTCGAGCAATCGCATCGCGATGCCCCAAGCTGCGCACATCTAAGGGCCACTTGGTGTATGAAAGACCGCCAGCCAAATCACAACTAAGGTCTCGAAAACCCATACAAAGACATGGATGTTATAATCATACACGCAGCACACATGCCTTGTATGAACAGTAGGTATCATTGCAATTCTCTACAAAGTATACATTTTATGTATAACTCTCACAGAGTGCACATAGAGATCACAAGCATGTGATCCAACATTACAACAAACAAGCGGAAGCAAAGTAGGTCTGAGTACAGACAAGTTTAACAAATGGCTTAAGAAGCCTTATTTAAACACAAGACCTCCACGAGGGAACCAGTCGTCTGACTGGGACTATACTAGCTTGGTCTTCAGTCGTCGAGCTCGATGAAGAAGCCACCTTCGGGGTCAGTGGGTTCATCTAAAACATAGAATAAGAAAACGTGAGTACATAGTCGTACTCAGCAAGACTTACATAGGAGCTATACTACTCATGCACATGTATCAAGGCAAAGGGAGGTGGGGTTCAATTCCAGAAGTGCCAGCTTTGACTTGGCTAGTCCTGAACTACGAGTACCAGACTTGAGGTAAGAAGCGTACACGAGTCCACTACTTTCTCCAACCAATTACACCACTATGGTGCCTTCCTCGACTTGCCCACGAGAAAGCACGCCATAGCACTCACACTTATCTTGGTGTATTTTAGAGGTATCCAGTTCAAGTTATCTAATAATCAAGCTAAGCTTTCCAAGCAGTCCTTAACCGCGGACGCGGCTATTCGAATAGTTTTGTTAACCCTGCAGGGGTGTACCGCTACACACACATGATCATAAGTTACCGCCTTTGATCTCAACACCATTCAAGGGGTGTCAGGGAGGATGCTCACCACAACTGTTACCTCATAGCCGATCTAGTCCGAGAAAGCCGCCTATCTGGGTTGGCTACCACTATCGTGAACCCGGCCGGTTTACCGAAGTGGACCCAGATGATGTGTGCGTGGTGCATAAGCCGGTCTCGGTTGAGCCGTTCTCTCACTTAGCAGCCAGGCCACAGACCTACCAGAACTCCGAACTATTTCGACATCTGGACATTGAAAGGGATGAGTTAATAGGTTGAGAGGGGTCAGTGAGCCCAATGTGTGGTTGTACTCTTCATCTTGGATCACCACACAAGAACTCGGACTTAGGGCGGTGTTCAACGAGACAACCCACCGTGTACTCCTACACAACCTCTCATCGTTGACCTTGTATTAGGGTAGATTCACCAACACCTTTCCACCATCATCAACATGATCCCTACCATCCCGACTCACATAATAGTAACAACATTGTATCACTCTAAGCATGCAATAAGCAGTAACAAATGCAGGGGCCACATGATATCAACCAACTCCTACATTTGCTAGGATTGTGGTTTGCTTACTAATGTGACAAATGATAGGTCATGCAAAGGAATGGGTTCATCTATGCGGTAGCAACGTAGCATGGTAATCATCCTATACAATGCATAAGCGAGACATGAGAGGGAAGTGGGATTTTATCGACATGATCAATGGGGGTTTGCTTGCCTTGCTGACGAGGTTCGGGTTCGGGGTCTTCAACGAAGGGGGCAGCCTCCTGTTCCGGTTCCACCTCTACTCGACAAACAAAAAACAAGGTAGCAAAGTAAATACAATGCACAATCACATTGTTGAAGGTTGAAACTTGATGTATATGCTTTGATGTGTGAAGAAATTCCACTTAAATGGGGTATTTGCAATTGAATTTGCAAATTTAAACTCCACATATGATTTCCAATTTAGCCAAGTTGCATATGACATTGTTTGATCAAGTTAAACCATTTTGAAATGTGTATGATATGCCTCTGAAGTTCAAGTATAATGTGGTATGTTGCTATGGTTCAAATTGCAAAAGCATTTGAAATGAATTTGATTTAATTCCATTTAAACCAAATAGCAAATGCTACTGGTCACATTTTAAATTCAACTCAAACATGGTTGAAAGTTGGATATTTGGAAAGATTATTTTCTCCTGATCATTTTTCATATATTATTTGTTAAATTTGGAGTAATATGAATTTTCTATGAATTTCCAAAGTTTGGGGTAATTTCTGCCTTTTCTGGAATTTCTAGATTTATTCTAAAATAGAAATTCCTTTTACTGCGTCACTATGACATTAGCATGGCGTCAGGGGGGCCACTAACAAGGGGGACCCACTGGTCAGCCTCTGGAGTGTTAATTAAATCTGTTTAATTCGATTTAAACTTAACCAGGGTTTAAGTGTGGCCTTGGGCCCACATGGCAGTGAGACTAGGGGGTGGGCCCAGGGTAATTAGCTCAGGGGTTAAGCCCTAATGGCGAGCTCGTCGCTAGCGAGGCCCTGTTCACGCCGGAATCCTGCAAACGGGCACGGGAGCACGAACGGAGACCACCAACGTGTGCAGCGTCGTCGTCCGCGTCGATTGGACCTGGCCAAAGCTTCAGGGGGTCACCGGAGAAACGTCGACGTCGAGGTTGGCGGCGGCTGTGGCTAGGGCTGCGTCGGGTTCGCGCTCCAGAGCGTCATTTTGACCGCGGCGTGGTGCAAATGAGAGCTGACAGCAAGGGGATGCTGCGGCGCGCGCTAGTTGAGCCAAAAGGGCACGACGGCGACCTCCACTTCAGCTGTGGCGGCGGCAAGCTTCGGCGTTCATGGCGGCCATGGATAGAGAACGAGAGGGAGGGCGCTAGGTTAGGGGAAAAGAGCAGAGGCTCACCACTAACTCGACGGCGGGGTCAGCAAGCTCGGGGAGGCTCTGGTGGCGGCGTAATTGACGGAGAAAGCTTGCGGGTCCGGCGAGCTCCTGGCGACGATTCCGTGGGCTCGAGACTCGAATTGAGGCGCGAATCCTTGCGTGGCGACGAAGTCGGGGACGACGAAGATGATGGACAGCACGGCGTGGCTTGGGGACGACGGTGTCCACGAGTTCTTCACGGCATGGCGACGGCGACGCTCGGGTCTCCGTCGAGCTTGGAGAGAGAGAGGGTGTGGGCGTCTCAAGAGGGGGGAATGGAGGAGGCGTGCTCTAGGGCGTCTCCAGGCGAAGGGAGAAGGCACGGGGAGGCCTGGAAGGCCCTCGGCGTCGACGTGGCGTCCACGGCTGGCTCAGTGGCTTTCCACCGAGCAGCTTGGGTGCACGGGACGGGGAAGAAGACCCTGCTGCCCTGGTGGGCCGGCTGGGCTGGTTGGGCTGCTCTCGCCTGGGCGCCAGGTAAGTGTTCTCTGCCTTTTTCTTATTTTCTTTGCTGTTTTCTTCTGACATTTGTTTTGGCTAGCTAGAAAAAAATAGCAAACCATTTTATTAAATGCTGAAACTTTTTATGTGGCATCACAATATATTAGGCTAGCCACTTGTAAAGTTTGAACATTTTTAAAATTCAAATTATTTGATCTTTAAATCAAATAGGGGTTTTAGATTAATTCCAAGGCACTGTTTGAATATTTGAAAAATCCAGGAGCATGGGGTGGGTCCCACATCACTTGATATGTGATCACACTCATTTATAAGACTTTTCAAAAATCTAACATGAATTTTTGGAGGAGATTTATTTCTGGCCTTTTGAATTAACTCATCTGGGGGGTTCCTTCTCCCATTTTTCTTTTGAATTTGATTTCAATGACTTTTGAAATTTTTAACATGATGCAAGATGAATTTGATCCTAGCACATTACCTAACAGAGGGTTCTGACATTTATGATTTGGAGTACCTTGTAAAGTGTGAAAGATCTCCTTTATCTTCTTGTAAAATAGAGTGTTGCCCTTAAGTGAGGAAAAGATCCCAAAGTGGACACATTAAAAGATCCCAAAGAGGACAAATGAGAGTTAAATATAAAGAGCCATTGAGGCCATCAAAAAATACAAAAAAACAGAAAAAAGAGAAAAAGAACTAAAAAGAGAGAAAGGGGCAACACTACTATCCTTTTGAGAGATCCACAGTAGTACTCCCTCTATATCCTTGTACTCCATAGAGATGATCATTATGCATATAGCTATGTGGGGACCTTCACACTTTAGAACTTGGCTTGCATATTCCAAGGATGAGTCTCCTCAAACGAGCTCTAGGTCTTCATGAGCGAGCAAGTTAGATGCACCCCCACTAGTTCCATTGGAGAGCTTCCTAGCTCGTATGTGCATCCGTTGCATGGCAATCCCTACTCCTCACAACATATCTATCATTTGGCATCTCTTGCCTATGATTGTCCTCATTGATGTGAGCCTTTCTCATCCTTTTTGTCTTCCTCCTCCACCATATTTCTCTCTTTGACATCCTAAGTGTCAACTCTCGTGCTTACGCTCATCCATTGCATGAGTGCTCAAAATATCGAAAAGGAGTGGATAAAATTGACTTGTACCTGTCTAGTGGTCTGGGGACGAGTCAAGAAAAGATTCCAAAGAAGACCAAGTGTAAAACTTTAGTAGATTGAGTTCTCAACACAAAAATACTTTTTTCTCGTATTCCCTATCCCCTTCTTGCACGCAAACACCATTTGGAGACATTCGAGTCACGGACAGCGAGAGCTCTTGCACCTAATGTTCTTTTGTTACTTGTTTCAATGCTAATATAGACTCTTGCATGTTATGACTTGAATTGAATCTCTAACCTTGATTGTTTTACTTTTCAAAAGTTCTTTTATGGTTGCTAGCATGTCACCACAGAAATTATGCTGTTATCATTTACCTACTCGAGGGCGAGCAGGAATTAAGCTTGGGGATGTTGATACGTCCAAAACGTATCTATAATTTATGCTTGCTTGATGCATGTTTTGTGTGATATTGCTATGATCTAGATACACTGTCATACACTTTTGATCATATTTGGACTAACCTATTAACTCAGTGCACCCTAGTGCCAGTTCCTGTTTTCTGCTGTTTTTTCTATTTCAGTTTTCCCCCATATAAAAAGTGTCAGAAAAATTCCGGGAAAAATACAGGAAAAACCAGCGTACAGGAAGCTTCGAGAAGAGCCTGGGAGGGGCCAGAGGGGAGCCAGGGGGGCCCAGGCGGCCACCCGGCGCGGCCCCACCCCTGGCCGCGCAAGGGGGGGCGCCTGGGGCCCCTGGTACACCTCTGGCTGCCCCCCTTCTCCTATTTATTCTCCGTCATGGGGAAACTCCGAGGACAGAACCCTATTTTGCAAACTCGCCTCTGTTCCGCCGCCGCCGCGCTTCCGAGATCGGGAGCACCAGAAGACCTCTTCCCGGCGAGTTCTTTTAATGCAGTTGTCTGTTGCTTTGGGTTTACACTTTGGGTGGGGCTCGCAACTTAATAACAGCGAGATGTTCTGGATAGATATCTCAAGGTGGATGATTAGTAGTAGATGCAGTTGGATTACGGTCTACTTACTTTGGCGTACTGCCCATGCTTTTGAACCTCGTCCTTTCTTTTGTAGCATAGTTAGCATTGCGGTGCGTTCATAATCCTGTCAATTGCCTTTCTGTAATTTGTTTACCTCGCATATTGTCTTTTGGGAGAGAGACATCACTAGCGAACATCACGTATCCCGGTCCATATCCTCATCACTGTTTACATGCTCATTTACTTTTCTGCTTTACTTTCAATTACTATCATTATCCCTTGCATTTTATCCTTTGTGAACACCAAGACCGGAGAGATTGACAACCTCTCTGAACTTCGTTGGGAACAAAGTTATCGTGTCTATGTGCAGGTCCGCGTCAGTTGCGCCGCTGACACCTACTTATCATCTCCGGAGTCCTACTGGAGACAAACCTTGGTATCTTCACCGAGGGAAATTTGCTGTTGTGCTACATCACGCCTTCCACTTGGGGTTTACCAACGAAGGGCGAGAAATCACTATCATCATCTCGCACATCAGACGTCGAGTTCCCCCGTTGACCAGGAGTAGTTTGGAGGTTCCCAGGCAGGAGGCCTCGCCTTTTCGATCTGTTGTTATTTTTGCTAGCCTTCTTAAGGAAACCTTGTATCCTTGTGTCTGTACTCAGATACTATTGCTTCCGCTAACTTTGTGCTCCCGATCTGTTGTATTCGAGCCCTCGTGGCCCCTGGCTTGTATTAAGCAGCTAGTATTATTTTATATGTAGAGTTGTGTTGTGATATCTCATCGTGAGTCCCTAATCTCGATCGTGTACCTTGCGTGTATGATTACTATACACGGTCTGATTTTGGGGGCGTCACAAGTTGGTATCAGATCCGACTGCCTGTAGGACACGCCCTTCCCACTCCTTGGTCGAAGTCGAGTCTAGTCGTTGCAAAACTACTTTACTAACAGTGTCGTGTGGCTTAGCGGCCCACGTCGCAAACTGGGTGGTATTAGGATATTTTTCTCCACACCTTTACTCTGGGACTCTGCTCTCTCTTCCTTTCGGGTTAATGATTTTTCTAACACTAACTCTAGGATCTCGCACCTCTGTCCTTCCGGAGAGCCTTCACTCAAAATGATCGCTTGCTTCACCTGAAGATGCCGAAGATTACTCTCCGATAGAATTCCCGAGACCATATGTGACGATACCTTGACAATTCCTTGCCACCATTAAGTGTGTATGTATAACCACATAAACCTTCCGTTCATCCCTTCAATCCCAGATGCTCTTGTGTTCACAAGACGCATCAAAATACTTTCCCTTGTTTCAGGAATCCTTTGAGCCTACTGCTTTGGAGATTCTTATTACCTGCTTGCAGTATGATTAATCCCGTTCGTCTTGTAATCTTTGTTGACCTCCCTTAGCATTGCCATTGTGATCTGTTGAATCATCGTGTGTGCTAGTGCACACAATCATCAGTTGATCCCTATGAATCCATTCTTCTAGCTCAGACGTCATTCCGGACATGAGCTGGTTCTCGGTAAATCTAACCTTAATTGATTAACCGTCAAGCTTCTATTCAACTTATCCATGTTTGATCGATGTATCTGAATCTGATACACCTATATTGGAAATCATATTTCCTTTGTACTTAAGTATTGAATTATTCCAATGCTTTTGTCTCCAATGCTTTGGCATTCTTTTTATGGTTGAGTACCGATACTCGCCCCAGACTCTCTGTACGCCGCCTGACCTTTTTGGTGGATTACTAACTGTCGTCCCCTTTTGTTCTAAGTCATTGACGAGATTCCCCCTGATACGAAATGCCTTTGGCGAACGGTATCATTTGATCCGTGTCATCAGCCTTCTGCTTTCAAACTTGTATAACTTGTTCCTACTGTTTGTCGTATAGATTCGTAAAATGTCCCTATGGGTTGTATCTATGCTTCATCCATCTTTGTGGACCCATGAACTTCTGCGGGTCATACTCTACTGGTGTTATGCCAGATAAATTTTTGAACGCTACAAATTCATCGATAACGAGAAGTGAATGAAAGACTATGCATTGAAGAAGTGGGAGTCGACCCTGAACCTTTGTGTTCATGCCCATGGATACTATGTAGAACTTATCATGAAAGCTTTTCGTAAAGATAATTAAGCCCCTTGGTATGAATTCAGCTGCACCTATGATCCACCATTCTACCTTCGAGTATTACCCCTGGTATCTCAAGGATATCATGCCTTTGCACTACATCTTATGAATTGTGATGAGACAATGCCTATCCCTATCATAGCCATTTTATGGTTCTGGGTAGTCGTCAACCGAGAACACCGCTTACCTTTTGTTCCAACACTCATTTTGTTTGGTGATGTTGCTATTCGATTGCATTCTCTTGGAATCTCTCGACATAAAGTGTGGTGTTCATCATCAACATTTTGCCTCTTCCAAGTGTTAATTGGATTCATCGTGTGAAATACCATTCTTGCCCCTCGATGATTTGTTTTATCATCGACAACATCCTTTGAATCCTTGCCAATACAAACTTGGTCATATATATCTTGCTGTGGTTTCCCTTGGGTTAAGATTTACGCCTGATACTTGGGTATCATCACATTTTCCTTTCCATTGGTCTGGTTAACCTTTCTTTGAATATAAATTATCCAAGCAGTGATAATGCCCTGCTGATGTAAACACTTCGGTGTACTACTTTGTCCGTACAACCTGTTACTATTTTTGATGAATTTTTGGTGACCACCGATAGACGAGAACTTTGCCAATTGGTCCGCCTCGTCTTAACGAGCAGGAAGATGGTTCTCTTCCTCCCTCTCCCTTGGCACTGATGTTGTTGCCGACATAGCTCACAATACGTTCTCTGACTTACCTTGCAACTTGATCGCATCGTTTGTCACCACCCTTCTTATCCAATGTGGGCCCATAACCCACAGTTCCACAGGATCGAAACCTGACTCTCTTGTACCTTTCTGTTCTCAAGGTTATTCCTATTGCTTGACCTCGTACGCAATTCACGAGTCCTCTACCTTGTGATATTCAATTCGATATCAGACTCAGTGCTTATGACTGATGCTCTGGACCCCTTTTCATCCTCCGTTATCATCGTCGAATGCTTGCATATCCGCTTGAAAACTTCTCATGCTTTCTATTGTTTCTCTTGAGGTATCTCCCTGAGTTTAACTCGTGAGATCTGTTGTACCCTATTCCCTTGGTCAGCCTTGGCTGAACCTTTTACCGATCCGACCCCCATTAAGATTTCCCCTCCGACCTATTCGTAAGTACGATGAAGACCCTGGATGAAGAATGACAACTCGTTGAGATGCACTGATACAGACAAAAGGAAGACATCAACGAGAAGGATTAACTTATTCGAGAAGGACAACAAGAACCAAAAGATTTGTTAGAATGCGAAACCGAAACCTTACCCCTTGCCCTACTTTTAAAATTCTCGGGACGAGAATTCTTTCTAGTGGTGGAGATTTGTAACGCCCCGGGTGTCAAGCTACAGTAATCCTCATGATTAAGATAAGTCTTTTTGAATTACCACGCTTGATCACCATTGATCCTATCTCAATTCAAAGTCCAACCCTAATTGAAAATTCAAATAATGGTGGAATATAAAAGTTGTGCCAAAATGTTGGAAAAATATTCTAAATCTTGAAAAGATTCCATATGTAATGGAAACATAGCAACCACTATTTAATTAAATATTTAGTTGGTCTATATAAATAAAACAGTACCAAATCAGACCCAGTTATTCCTTTAAATAATTAAATGGAAATCAATTAATTTATTTTGGACCTCAAACTTTTTGTGGCAATACATAATATTGTAGCATGAGTTTTGAGACCAATGGAATCTTTTTGAAAAACCAATTGTTAGCCAAACAAAATAAATCAGAAGGTAATATGCTTGGCGGAATAAAAAAAAGGGAAAATGCTATTTCGCGCTCAGGGAAAAAGCCCAACCCGGCCCAGCATCCACCTTCTTCCACCTCATGTTCACTTCGTGCCGTGGCGCACATCCACGGCGCCTGCCGCCGTGGCGGCCATCTAGCGGACGCCGGCGAGGGTAAGGAGACCAGCACCCCTGGACCCGAACCCTAACCCTAGGGGCCCTTCATATCCCCCACCCCTCGCACCACCTCTCCCTCTCCTCCCAGTTCTGCACACCCGAGTCGCCATGGCTGCGGATCGTGAGCTCGCGCAGCCACTGTGCCTCCCCGCCGCAGCCGTGGTGTCCAAGATGTTCGTCGACGTCCTCTTCATCAACCTTCGTAAGGAATCGAGCCCGAGCCCCCCCCCCCCCTGCAGCCTGCAAATCGACCTCGTCATCGACCTTTGCATCGCCGGCAACCGGCGACGAATTCGCCGCACTTTGAACTTCTTCGAGCCCATGGCCACCCTCTTCATGCTCCTGGTGAGCTAGGCTCCATTTTCCCCTATTCTTGTCGCTTTTCATGTACTGGACCATCGTCCCCGCCCTGCCGCGCTCTGCCCGCCGTTCGGCCTTGTCACCTCGGCGGTTGAGGTCGTGCCTAGCCCACGCGCTGGTCGTGCCCTGGGTGTGCGCGCGCCTGCCCGCGCATGACAGCGCCACTTCGGGTCCGAGCCCTGGGCACCCTCACGCGTACTCCGTCCGCACACGGCCACGGTCCCTCCGGGCTGTAGCCGCCGCCGCGCCCTGGCCGTGGCGCGCACTCTCCACTCTCTGGCTAGTGGCCACGCCCCCCACCCCGCTCACGCGCCTCCCCAGCCTCCTTTGCCGCCGGCCCCTTATGCTCCCCGGCTACACTGGCTGCCGTTGTGGCCTTCGCCGCCGGCGTTCTGGCCGGGGGTTAACCCCTGTTAAACGTTTTAGTAACCCCCTGGTGTGGCTTACAAGTGGGGCCTAGCCCTTGTTTAAATTAATTAACTATATTAATTTCCCTTGAAAGAATGACATGTGGGCCCCTGTTGTTTATTAGTTGATTAAACAGAAAATTAAAGATGTTAGGCTGACAAATGGACCCCACAGCTTAATAGGTAATTAAAAAGAAATAAAAACTGTTAAAAATAGCAGTGTCCATGACACTTGGGCCCCACCTATTGTTTAATTAGTATAAATGTTTTGTTGATATGTGTGGATGACACATGGGACCCACTGGTCAGTTTGACCAGTCAAAGGCCTCAGCCTATGACATGTGGGTCCCTTCTGTCAGGGTTGACTAGTAAAATTCACTATTCTGGATAATGTTGATTTTAATAATAAAAGAAATTCAAAAATTCCAAAAATCATTTAAATATTAGAAATTCAATATCTTTTAAACAGTAACTCGGATCGAAAAACTTTATACATGAAAATTGATCAGAAAAATATAACGAATACGAATGCGCTACCCATACCCCCATCACAACCCTCTAACATACCGAACCCGAGACTTTCCCGCTCCGGATCGTCTGTTCGGTAATTACCCGGTACCGGTAAAACTTTCTGGATGGAAATGTTTTGAACATAAAAGTTGTTCGGAATGCATCAACGATCACGGATACACTATCCTTATACCAAGCACACCCCTCTAACACAATGAACATCGACATCCGCCCCTCCAGGCCGTCTGTCGATAATCACCCGGAGACGGTATTTCATCCCCGAATGAATTCCCGCTCCGAGAAAAACACGTTGCACTGCGTTAGAACACTGTTAAAATTGTGTTTGCCATGTCTTGAATTTGTATTGCTATTATTGTTGTGTATTTATTGTTTCTCCCCCCTTATTCTCTGATAGACCCCGTTGCTGCCGCCGACGACACCGTTGCTGAGTACGACTACCTCATCGACGACCCTACCCCTACCGTCGAGCTTCCAGGCAAGCAGAGCCATTCTCTTCCCAGATATCGCCTACCTTTCCATACTTTATTTCACTAGGCATTGTTACTGCTGCTGCTACGTTACAATCCTATTCAATTGCATAGCCTTTTTTTGTCGCCCCTTGATGTACCTTCCTTTATCCTATGCTGCCTATTATAATTATGCATTATTCAGCAGTGAGCCCTGCGCATTGTTAGCTAGGATTAGATAGCGGGCCGTGACCACTCAGGGGAGTGAACACGGATACGATATATTAACTGTTACAGGTACGGTACAATGCAGACACCGCCTAAGGCCCCCTAGCTCGGCTCTGCCGAGCCACCATCAAGTGTGAGCTATCGAGAAGTAATCCTCGTACCTCCACTCGTTGTTGACTCTGTATAGCCACTCTACGTACCTAAGCAACGGTTGTCCTTAAGGTAAGAAGTCGGGCGACCCAACGGTGCCCGCGAGCGGTATTGCGTTGGGAACGACAGGGAGGGTACGACCGACGTTACTGGTGTGCTTGGCCCCTGCTCGTATCTCGCGAGAGTTACCAAACTACGAAAAGTCGAGCTCTACCAAGAGCACACGCGAGACAAGGTAAGGAGACGGTTCACCTTGTTGGTAACCGCAGAGACATGGTGGGACGACAGGGCATACACCGATGTACTGGTGGTCCTGACTGTTGTCTTTGACCGCGGGTCAGTTAAGTCGATGCAACGATAACGGTTTCACGCAGGTTAATTAAAATGCTAAATGGTTCGGCGGATGACTTGAGAGGCCTGTTGGTATGTACGCACTACCTTCACGTGGGATAAGGAGTTATGGGATCCCCCGCGTCGTAGTTTGTCCGAAAGCTCCTCAGACGTCAGCAGTACCGCAGCCTGCGCCTAGAAGTTGTGTCTTCTTCGCTCGAGCGGTGTGTATTTGGATTTGCTTTTGCTTCACCGGCCAGCCACGCACCGTGCAGGAGCGTGCAAGGGTGAGGGTCCTATACCCCTTGGAGCATAGGATATAGTCCGGCGGATGGCCTCTCTGTTGAGCCTAGGATGGGTTGCGTCGTGTCGGATAGCCTCGGTGGGGCGTTCCCTAACAAGGTTCACGCCACCCTGGAGATCCGAGCGTGCAGGCTGAACAGTAGTGCACCACTGCAAGGAGTTTAATCTATTCGAATAGCCGTGGCCACGGTAACAGGACGCTTTATGGTGAAGCTGGATCTTATCACTATAAACTACTACTATTAAACTGTATGGTTCCGAGTTTTCTTCCTCGCATGGAAGTCGAGGAGGGGAACTTGGAGGCATTATTATTATTAATCATTACAACTTATATTATTCAATGTTGCAATAACTTCTGCTTCATTGTTACTTTATTGCTTTATATAAACTGTTGGCTGATTCTCTCCTTGTGCTGCAAGACACGTCAGAAGATGCTAGTCTTTGATAGGCCTAGCTTCTTACCCTTATTATGATTTCTACCTTGCACTCCATTATATACCGCCTCCCCTTTCCGTTGATACAAATGCATAATGCTTAGTAGCGGACGTAAGACTCGCGGGTATGCTAGATACTCACCTTTGCTTTATTTTCCCCCTTTTTGTTTTGCCTGATCGGCCGTTGCTGTCGACGTTGGAGCCTTGGAGTCCAGAAGCAGGAGATCTCCGATGTCGACCACCGCAACATGAAGATCCCCGATGCCTTCTACGACGTCGAGTTCCCCCGTTGACCAGGAGTAGTTTGGAGGTTCCCAGGCAGGAGGCCTCGCCTTTTCGATCTGTTGTTATTTGTGCTAGCCTTCTTAAGGCAACCTTATATCCTTGTGTCTGTACTGAGATACTATTGCTTCCGCTAACTTTGTGCTCCTGAGCTGTTGTATTCGAACCCTCGTGGGCCCTGGCTTGTATTAAGCAGCTTGTATTATTTTATTTGTAGAGTTGTGTTGTGATATCTCATTGTGAGTCCCTAATCTCGATCGTGTCCCTTGCGTGTATGATTACTGTACTCGGTCTGATTTTGGGGGCGTCACACCTCCTTCGCCTATTTATTCCCCGTGACGCAAAAATCCCGAGACGGGAACCCTTTTTCACGATCTCTCCTCTGTTCCGCCGCCGCCGCGCTTCCAAGATCCGGAGCACCAGAAGACCTCTTCCCGGCACCCTGCCGAAGGGAGGAACCACCTCCGGGAGCTTCTCCACCACCATGGATGCTTCCCAGATGAACCGTGAGTAGTCTACCTTGGACCATGGGTCTATGATCAGTAGCTATGTGATGTTCTCCTCTCGTCTTTTTTCTTCATGGATTAGACCTCGTGAGCTTCCCTACATGATCGAGGCACTTATGTAATATTTCTGCTGTTGCAATGCTGAGTTTGCTGGGATCGGATGGATTATGAGATTATGTTCAGATTGTCTTTGAGCAATATATTAGATTCTCCTCTTTTATATTTATGTTCTAAAGTAATTCTTGCATGTTCTCTGTTGTTGTTTATTGCTTTGGCCAAGTAGTAGGTAGTGCCTCCAAGAGGGAGCGTTATGCATGATTGTGGGTTCATGCCCCCCGATGACTAGCTTGAGTGACAGAAACATGAGTCTAGGGGATGTGTTGTTGCTACAAGGGGGAAAAAATGGTGCTTGAACTTGCGGGTGCAAGGATTGTTTACTTTACGCAAAGTTCATTAATGGAGTTGTTTGTTGCTTTGAGTTTACACTTTGGGTGGGATTCGCAACTTAATACCAGCGAGATATTCTAGATAGATATCTCAAGGTGGATTATTAGTAGGTAGATGCAGATGGATTTCGGTCTACTTGTCTTGTCGTACCGCCCATGCTTTTGAGCCTCTTCCTTTATTTATAGCATAATTAGCATTGGTTTTCGCACATAATCCTGTCAATTGCCTAGCTGTAATTTATTTTGGGAGAGAGACATCACTAGTGAACATCATAAGACCCCGGTCCATATTTCCAATACTGTTTACACCCGCTATCAATTTAGTGCTCTATTTACTTTTCCGTTGCTATCAGTATCATTATTATCCCGTGCGTTTTATCCTTTGTAAACAACAAGGACGGAGCGATTGACAACCCCTCTGTACTCGTTGGGAGCAAAGCTATCTGTTGTGTGTGCAGGTCCGCGCCAACCGCTAATCTCTAGCGTCGTTGTCACCTTCCTATCGTTGTCGGAGTCCTACTGGAGACAAACCTTGGTATCTTCACCGAGGGAAATTGCTGCTATCTATATCTCAACCTTCCACTTTGGATAACCAACGAGGGGGCGTTAATTCGTACCATCAAAAGCTATTTCTGGCGCCGTTGCCGGGGACTCTGCTCTTCAAGATAGGGACTCGCACACTATCTTTTATCTTTGCTTTTTATTCTTGTTTGTTTACCTTCTAGTTTTTGCTTTAGTGTCCTTTGTCAAAAATCAAAAAAATAGTTATCTTGCCTGCTGCTACTATGGGTTCCTCCGAGAACACCAAGTTGTGTGACTTTACTAGTCACAACAACAGTGACTTTATCTTAACTCCTATTGCTACACCTGCTACTTCACCACCTTCTTATGAGATTAAACCTGCTTTGCTAAACCTTGTTATGAAAGATCAATTCTCCAGTGCTAGAGATGATGTTGCTTTGCATTTAAAAAAATTTATTGAGCTTTGTGATATGAAAAAGTACAAAGAAGTAGATGGTGATATTGTTAAGCTTAAACTTTTTCCTTTCTCCTTGAGGGATGAAGCTAAAATCTGGTTTCAATCCTTGCCTAGGAATAGCATAGATTCTTGGGATAAGTGCAAGGATGCTTTTATTGGGAAGTAATACCCTCCTACTTATATTATCCAATTGAGGAGTTTTATTATGAATTTTAAGAAATTGGTAATGAACACGTTGCCCAAGCTTGGGAACGCATGAAATCTCTTGTTAAGAATTGCCCTACGCATGGTTTGACTACTTGGATGGTTATCCAAAAAGTTTATGGAGGCTTGAACTTTACCTCGCGGAACTTGCTAGATTCGACCGCGGGAGGAACCTTTATGTCAACTACACTTGGTGCTGCCACAAAACTTCTCTATGAGATGATGATCAACTATTCCCAATGGCACACCGAAAGAGCTCCAATGGGTAGGAAGGTAAACTCTGTCGAGGAGATCTCCTCCCTAAATGAAAAAGTTGACTTTATTATGTCTCTACTTACCAAGCAATCTCCTATTGATCCTCAAGATGTTCCTTTAAATTCTTTGATTGCTCAAGATCAAGTAGATGTGAACTTTATCTCTAGAAACAATTTCAATAACAATGCTTATAGGAGTAACTTTGGTAGAAATCCTAGACCGTTCCCCTACAACAACTATGGGAAAACAACACTTATCCTAGCACCAAAAACTCCACTTCTGAATTAGAGAGTATGCTTAAGGACTTTATCACTACCCAAAAATCCTTCAACAAGAGTGTAGAGGAAGAACTAGAAAAATTAGATAACCTCTCGTCGAAGGTAGACAATATATCCCATGAAGTAGAATTGCTTAAAATTAGAACTTCTCCCCTTGAGGAGAGAAAGGTCACTCCTATGAATGCTATCCAAATGCAAATTAATGAAAACATTAGGATGATGGATAAACTTAAAGAGATATGGGCTAGAGAAGAGGAGGAAGAAGATAGAATTAAGAGCCTTCCTACACCCCATACTATTGCTACTATCCAAGTGGTTGAGGATATCCAAACTCTTATCACCCAATGCACCCCTAGTCCCATAGGACCTATTAATGGTGATGCTATGACCTCAACTGTAGAAGAAGAAATTCCTATGACTATAGAAGCTACCAAACAAGTGAGCCTTAGGACACCACTACTACTTTACTTGATAGTAGTGACCTTGATTTTGATAATTGCACCCTTTCTGAAGTTATTTGTTTCCATCACAAGATGTCTAGAGGCCCCCATACTAACACACTTAATCTTGCCTTCACGGAGCATATCACTAATTCTCTCATTAAATCTAGGGAGGAGAAGCTTAGGGTAGAAGCCTCCATACCTAGAAAGCTAGAAGATGGTTGGGATCCTATGATTAAAATTAAGTTGAATAACTTTTCTTGCTATGCTTTATGTGATGTTGGAGCTAGTACCTCTGTTATGCCCAAAAGAATGTATGAGATATTTGAATTGAAACCTTTTGGTCCTTGTTCTTTTGGTGTTCGTCTCGTCGATTCTTCCGTAAATAAACCTTTGGGGAAGATAGATGATGTTCTTATCATTGTCAATGACAATTATGTTCCCGTTGATTTTACTATTATGGACATTGAATGTGAACCTTCTTGTCCAATTATTTTGGAACGTCCTTTTCTTCGCACCGTGGGTGCTGTTATTGATATGAAAGAAGGGATTATAAAATTCCAATTCCCTGTCAAGAAAGGGATGGAACACTTCCCTAGGAAAAATATTAAGTTGCCTTTTGAGTCCGTCACACGGGCTAGTTATTTTCTAGAAAAGACTTGATCTATTTGCATTAAGCCAACTAGTGGCTTTAAAGAAGCGCTTTCGGGAGGCAGCCCGCAACGAATTTAGGATTTCCTTTTTGTTTTTCTTCTGTTTTTAGTGGTATTGATGTTTGTTACTACTGTAGCAACATCATTGTATCTTTACTTTTCAAGCTTTGTGCCATTTATAGCCTCATATGACAAGGGAAGTGAAAGTTGTGACATGCTGTCCAGAAAACAGATTCTGTCCTCGTGACTATAAAAATCACAGAAAAATTCCAGTTCATCTTTTTGAGCTGAAATTTTTACACAGCATGACATATACAATTACGAAACTTTCGTATGTTCCGAGGTTTTTGATTTGAGTTGCAGAAGTATCCCTAAAAAATTATTTACTACTTTCTGGTCTGTTTTTCACAGATTCTGTCCTGTTTTGCCTTTTCTTCGTTTTGCAAACCTTAAGCTTGCTTTTTCTTTGAAAAAACCTTTTTGGCAATCTTGAGAAACAGTATCTCTTCAAGAATATCTTTATTTCCAGTATAGAAAAGTATTTTTTATTATGGGTACTAACCTTGCTAATCAGATTATGTATGAAGGGAGTTTTTAAGTGTGCGAGGGAAGATGATGAAAGAAGATTCAGGAGTGTCAAGCGCTCAAGCTTGGGGATGCCCCCATGCATCCCCAAGAAATATCCAAGGAGACTCAAGCATCTAAGCTTGGGGATGCCCCCGTGAATCCCCTTCTCCATCAACAATTATCAGTTTGTTTCTCGTTTCACTATATTTTTATCCCTTCATGCATTATGTGCTATGCTTGGAGCGTCTCTCTCTTAGGTTTTATTTTTAGTTTTGTTTAGCTTTGCTTGTTGTTCATAAAAAGTTAGAACCCATATTTCTTTGTGTGGGAGAGAAACACACTCCACTTCCAGAAATCTAGAACACAACATAGGATTTTGCATGCTTATCTTTGTTGTGTGTGTTCTTTATCTTTTTCATAGCTACTGCCATGTTTAGCTCTTAGTTTTCATGCTTATCATTTCAAAGAGCTTTTGTTCAGTTTGTTGCTGGAACACTCTTGAGTTTTCATGTTTATATTGTTTAGAGAGTTTCCATGTTGCACTGAGTTTTGTCTCTTGACTTGAAGTAGGTAATTGAGGTTGCTATTCTTTTGAAGTAGTAACTTGCAATAGTTTTGAGGTATTGTTTTGAGTAATGTTTGGACTTTTGGTGTCAATAGCTTTGGCCTATTAGTAATAGATGTCGTATTTTGGGAAATCCATGTTTATTTTCAAAACTTACAAAATTAGTTGAGAACTTTAGCTACTAGATGGATCACTACTCTTCTGAGGGGTCGAATATTAGAGTACACTCACGTACCATGAGTCGAGGATGCGCAAGGATAACCAAACCCCCATACACTCCTCCTCGGGGTCCTTGTCTCTTTGTGAAACCTTCTTATTAGATTGAGAGTTACCGATAATAATTGCATGAGTTCTTCGGACTAATGTGACTATACGAAAGTTCACACTTCCACCTTCCCATATTTTTCTAGCCTCTCCTGTGCCGTGCATTGCTTTCTTGTCACTCCGAGAGTTGGAGTCCACCTTCGCCGGTACATCCAAACCCTTGGCATGATACGCTCTGTCATCATAAACCTCCTTATGTCCTTCCTCAAAACAGCCACCATACCTACCTATCAAGGCATTACCATAGCCTTTCCGAGATACATTGCCATGCAAGATCCATCCTCTCATGACTTGATCTTCATGTCATACATGCTACTTGCTTGATCGATGAGCCGCATGCTAGTTGGGCCTTGCCCTAATCATTGCTACATGACACGCTAGTATCATTGCATATCCTGCTACACTGGCAAAGGCATACATTTGCATACATCATGATAGTTACATCTTCTTTATGATTTGAGTACTTTGTAAAGTGTGAAAGATCTTCTATACTACTTGTAATATATAGAGTGTTGCCCCTAAAGTGAGGAAAATATCCCAAAGTGGACAAATAAAAAGATCCCATAGAGGACAAATGAGAGAAATAGAAAGAGACATTGAGGCCACCAAAAAAATAAAAATAAGAGAAAAAAGAGAAAAAGAAATAAAAATATAGAAGGGGGCACACTACTATTCCTTTTGAGAGATCCACACTCGTACCCCCTCTTATATCTTGTACTCCATAGAGATTATCATTTATGCATATAGCTATGTGGGGACTTTCACACTATAGAACTCAATGATGAGCCTCCTAAAATGAGCTCTAGGTCTTCTTGAGCAAGCAAGTTGGATGCACCCCCACTAGTTCCATTGGAGAGCTTGCCTTAGATCATATGTGCATCCGTTGCATGGCAATCCCTACTCCTCACATCATATATATCATTTGGCTTTCTTTCGCCTATGATTGTCCTCATTGATGTGAGCCTTTCACACCTTTTTGTCTTCCTCCTCCACCATATTCTCTATTTGCCATCCTAAGTGTCAACTTTCTTGCCTACGCTCATCCATTGCATGAGTCCTCAAAATGTTGAAAAGGAGTGGATCATTTTGACTTGTACCTGACTAGTGGTCTGGGGATGAGTCAAGATAAGTTTCGAATGAAGACCAAGTGTGAAACTTTAGTAGATTGAGTTCTCAACACAAAAATACTTTTTCTCGTATATCCCTATCCCCTTTCTTGCACGCAAACACCATTTGGAGACATTCGAGTCACGGACAGCGAGAGCTCTTGCACCTTTATGTTCTTATGTTGCTTGTTTCATTGCTAAATATAGACTCTTGCCTGTTATGTCTTGAATTGAATTACATGCCTTCATTGCTTTACTTAAAAGTTCTTATATGGTTGTTAGCATGTCACCACAGAAATTATGCTTTTATCATTTACCTACTCGAGGACGAGCAGAAATTAAGCTTCGGATGTTGATACGTCCAAAATTTATCTATAATTTCTGCTTGCTCCATGCCTCTTTTGTGTGATATTGCTATGATATTGATGAACTTACATACACTTTTGATCATATTTTTACTAACCTATTAACTCAGTGCACCCCAGTGCCAGTTCCTGTTTTCTGCTATTTTTCTATTCCAGGTTTCCCCCATATTAAAAGTACTCAAAAAATTAGGGAAAAATCCAATAAAAAATCAGCGTATAGGAAGCTCCGGGAATCACCGAGGGGGGGCCATAGGGGACCCACCAGGGCCCCAGGCGCCCTCCCGGTGCGCCCTAGGGTGGAGCCGCGCCAGGGGGCCACCTGGACCCTGGGTGGCCCCCCTGGCTACCCCCCCCCCCCCCTTCGCCTATTTATTCCCCGTGACGCAAAACCCCCGAGACGGGAACCCTTTTTCGGGATCTCTCGTCTGTTCCGCCGCCGCCGCGCTTCCAAGATCGGGAGCACCAGAAGACCTCTTCCCGGCACCCTGCCGGAGGGAGGAACCACCTCCGGGATCTTCTCCACCACCATGGATGCTTCCCGGATGAACCGTGAGTAGTCCACCTTGGACCATGGGTCTATGACCAGTAGCTATGTGATGTTCTCCTCCCCTCTTTGTTCTACATGGATTAGACCTCGTGAGCTGCCCTACATGATCGAGGCACTTATGTAATATTTCTGCTGTTGCTATGCAGAGTTTGCTGGGATCCGATGGATTATGAGATTATGTTCAGATTGTGTTTGAGCAATATATTTGATTCTCATCTTCTATATTTATGTTCTAAAGTAATTCTTGCATGTTGGCCAAGTAGTAGGTAGTGACTCCAAGAGGGAGCGTTATGCATGATTGTGGGTTCATGCCCCCCGATGACTAGCTTGAGTGACACAAACATGAGTCTAGGGGATGTGTTGTTCCCACAAGGGGGAAAACAATGGTGCTTGTACTTGCGGGTGCAAGGATTGTTTACTTTACGCAAAGTTCTTTAATGCAGTTGTCTGTTGCTTTGAGTTTACACTTTGGGTGGGATTCGCAACTTAATACCAGCGAGATATTCTGGATAGATATCTCAAGGGATGATTAGTAGGTAGATGCAGATGGATTTTGGTCTACTTGTCTTGGCGTACCTCCCATGCTTTTGAGCCTCTTCCTTTCTTTATAGCATAATTAGCATTGGGTTGCGAACATAATCCTGTAAATTTCCCAGCTATAATTTCTTTACCTCGCATGGCTATTTTATCGTCTTTTGGGAGAGAGACATCACTAGTGAACATTATAGGACCCCGGTCCATATTTCCAATACTGTTTACACCCGCTATCAATTTACTTTTCCGTTCTATCACTATCATTATTATCCCGTGCGTTTTATCCTTTGTAAACAACAAGGTCGTAGGGATTGACAACCCCTCTGTACTCGTTGGGAGAAAAGCTATCTGTTGTGTATGCAGGTCCGCGCCAACCGCTAATCTCTGGCGCCGTTGTCACCTTCCTGTCGTTGTCGGAGTCATACTGGAGACACACCTTGGTATCTTCACCGAGGGGGCGTTAATTCGTACCATTAACCGGCCGCCTATCGCCCCCGTGAGCCGGTGCGCCCCCAGGCGGCCCAGCCTCCTGCACGGCCCGTGGCCTCGCCTTCGCCTGGGGCGCTCCTCTGTTATCGCACGCCCACCCCGCCTGCTGGGCCAAGCCCGCTATGGTGAGCCTCTGTTTTTTCCTTTTTTTTGTTTTCTTGATGGGCTCGGCCTAGTGCTTTGTAACGCGTGTGCGATAGTTTTTTTATTTTGCGCCCACCTGTTTTGGGCCTGTTAGAGCAGATTCGGCCCAGTGGAGACTTTAGTTATTTCTCTGTATTTATTAATTGGCAGATTGTATTATTTTCTTGCGATGCCCGTATCTTTTTAACGGTAGCTCGGATCGCGACACGTTAAACATGAAAGTTTCTTAGTTTTTTATGTCAATTAATAAAATGGTGCTCTTTGCCATGGTTGAACTTGTCTACATGTTGTTTTACTATTATTTACACCGCATGCCATTGTAAACTGTAATAGTCATAACTTTGTAACCGTTGCTCGGATTAAATTGTTTCTTATATGTAACTTGACCAATTTTTTGTGTAGATCTTGATTATGCTGCTCTTGCTTGCTAATAAAATAATAAAATATATTTAGGGCAGAACAGTACCAGGTGCAATAATTATCGTGGGGTCCGTAATAGTTTGCCATGTTTAGGATTTCGCCCCACTTAAATTGACTAGCCTAGGTCGTTTATTTATGCTACACCTCTTTCCATGTTTGGGTGATATGCCATGCTTGAGTGAGATGCCATGTTAACAACCTTTTGCTCATGTTGTGTAGATAAACATCTTAAACCTTTGTAATGTGCGGTATCGTCGTGTGTGACGAATACTCCACTTAACATGTTAGTAACCTCTCTCGACGATAGATGTGATATCGTGTGTTGTCTCGTGTTACCTTCTTGGTGTTGTTTGCTGGTGATTTATTCGTAGTAGTAGATGCTTGCTCGTCGATTGCCTTTTCCAGTGTTTCCTTCTTGTGTGCTTCCGCGGGTACCTCTCGGAGACGATGCGAGCTTGTGATCAACTACACCTTCGGAACCCAACTTATCAACATGCAAGGACTATACATTACTTATGAACCATTCTATTATAACCAGCGGTTTGCATGTTACTCTAGGATAGGTTCGATGTTTGAACCTACCACATGTTTACAACCTCTTTCAAACCGATACAGCCATGTCCCCTCCCAGCAAACCTTGCACTGCTATGTTACTATTTCTCGTTGCTCAGCCCCTGCTTAGTATGCATTCTTAGGATGCTCCGAATTTTGCCCCATGTTACTCCTTGGATTGGGTTATCACATTATTATATTGTTGTGGATGATATGATTATTATAATGTTGACTATATTTGACGAAGGATGGAAGGTCTAGGCTATCCCGCCCCGATGCTTTGTTCCATTCGAGTCACCTAGGACCCGAGTTCCGGGTATTGTGTCTCTTGACGAGCGTGCCTAACCGCGTGTGGGATTTTATGGGGGCCCCTTTTCTTACCTACCTAGCTCCAAACATTTCTAGTGGTGTCCCAAGCTGATTTACCATTTGAAACTGTGTGTGTGCTTGGTTGGCCCCCCAGCAGATTTTAAAACAACTCGGGCCAGCGGAGACAGAGTTCTTCACTGGTCCAAACCTGGAAGCTCGAGGGATACCTGTGACGCCCCCAAAATCAGACCGTGTATAGTAATCATACACACAGGGTACACGACTGAAATTAGGATGCCACGGTGATAATATCACAGCACAACACTAAACACAAAAGGATAAACAAATATGTTACAATAGAGGGGGTCACGCGGACCCGAATACATAAGTCATACAAGCCATAATATCTGAGTACATACATAGTCAAGTTTTGCCTTAAGAAGGCTAGCACAAATCACATCAGAGATACAGATCGAAAAGGCGAGGCCTCCTGCCTGGGATCCACCGAACTACTCCTGGTCGACGGGTAACTCGACGTCGTAGTAGGCGCCTCCGGGGTACTCCTGCTCCTGAGCTCCAACGTCGGCTGCAGCGGCCGATCAGGAAAAACAGTAAAGGAAATAAAGCAGGTGAGTATCTAGTATACCCGCGAGTCTTACGTCTGCTACTAAGCATTATGCATTGTATCAACGGAAAGAAGAGGCTGTATATAGTCGACTGAAAGACAGAAATCCAGAGCAAGGGTAAGAAGCTAGTCCTAACGAAGACTAGCATCTTCCGACGATGTCTTGCAGCATGAGGGAAGAATCAGCCAACAGTTTATATAAAGCATAAAGTAACAATGCAGCAGAAGTTGCTGCAGCATTGTATAATAATAAGTTGCAATAATTAACAATGCCTCCGAGTTCACCTCCTCGACATCCCCGCGAGGAAGAAAACCCGGAACCATACAGTTTAATAATAATAGTTTCTAGTGGTAAGATCCAGCTTCAGCATAAAGCGTCCTGTTACCGTGGACACGGCTATTCGAATAGATTAATCTTCCTTGCAGGGATGCACTTGTGTTACGCTACACGCACGGATCTCCAAGGTGGCGGGAACCTTGTTAGGGAACGCTCCACCAAGGCTATCCGACACTTCATAGCCCATCTTTCAAACTCAACAGAGAGGCCATCCGCCGGTCTAAATCCTAAGTACTCAGGGCCTTGGACCCCAACCCTGACGTACTCCTGCACGGTGCGTGGGTGGCCGGGAAGCCGTAACAAAACAACACAGCTCGAGCAAAGAAGACATCGCATTTCCCGGCAATCACCCCGCGGTACTGCTGACGTCTGAAGAGTCCTCGGACGACACTACGAAGCAGAGGAGCCCATAAACTCGTAATTCCCACGGGTAGGTAGTGCGTACATGGCATATAGCCAACTTAAGACATTCATTGAACCACTTAGTATGTTAATTAACCTGCGTGACAACCGTTATCGTTGCCTCGACTTAACCGACCCGCGGACAACGACAGCAGCCAGGACCACCAGTACATCGGTGCCTTCCCTGTCGTCCCACCAAGTCACTGCGGTTACCAACAAGGTGAACCGTCTCCTTACCTTGTCTCGCGTGTGCTCCTGGAGGAGCTCGACTTCCGTGGTTTGGTAAATCTCGCGGCCAACGATCAGGGGCCAAGCACACCGGTACACTGGTCGTACCCTCCCTGTCGTCCCGTCGCAATACCTCTCGCGGGCACCGTTGGGTCGCCCGACTTCTTACCTGAAGGACAACCGTTTACAGGACCCTATGGCGGCAAGAAAAAGTCAGCCTCGAATGGAGTACAAGGATTACTCCTTGATAGCTCACACTTGAGGTGACTAGGCATAACCCAGATAGGGGCCTTTGGCGGTGTCTGCTTTGTACCGTACCTGTGCAGTTATAATATTTGTATCCGCGTTCACGCCCCCTGAGTGATCACGGCCCTCTATCTAATCCTAGCTAACAATGCGCAGGGCTCACTGCTGAATAATGCATAGTAATAATAATAGGCAGCATAGGATAAAGGAAGGCACATCAAGGGGCGACAAAAATCAGGCTATGCTGTTGAATAGGATTGTAATCGTAGCAGCAGCAGTAACAATGCCTAGTGCAAGAAAAGTACGGAAAGATAGGCGATATCTGGGGAAGAGAATGGCTCTGCTTGCCTGGAAGCTCGACGGTAGGGGTACGGTCGTCGACGACGTAGTCTTACTCAGCAGCGGTGTAGTCGACGGCAGCAGCGGGGTCTACCGGAGATTAAGGGGGGAAAAGAAAAAAGTAAATACACAGCAAGCATATACAAACAGATGCATCACATGACAAATGAAATGTTAACGTTATTCCAAAGCAGTGCAATGCAATATGCTCGGAACGTAAATTCATCTGAGGATGAACTATCGGCTCCGAATGATTACCGGACAGGGGTGTCCGGAGGGGGAAGGATCAAGCCAGAGGTGTTGTGGGTACCGGACAAACATAAGGGAGGTGTATCCATGTTAGTTGAACTATTCCGGGAAACATTCGTGTTCGGAATAAATTCATCCGGGTACCTTTTATCGGTACCGGGAATTATCGACAGATAGCCCGGAGGGGGGAATGTCGATGATCGGTGTGTTAGGGGGGTGGGATAGACATACAGATAGCGTATTCGTATTCTTTATATTTTTCTGATCAATTTTCATGTATAAAGTTTTTGAATCCGAGTTACGGTTTAAAAGTTATTGAATTTCAAAGTTTTAAATAATTTGAATGATTTTCTGAATTTCTTTTATTATTTATTCAACATTATCCAGAACATTATCCAAAACATTATCCAAAACAGTGCCTGACATGTGGGACCCATATGTCAGCCTCTGTTTATTCATAAAACATTTTAATTAAATTTTAAGTATCCCTGGACCCACATGTCATACTCACAACAATTACCAAAAATCATTTTATTAATAAAAGGGAAGTGGGGCCCAGGTGTAAGTGTCTCAGGTTTTAATTTAACAATTAGTTTAATACTAACAGGGGGTTACGTGGGCTAGGCCCACATGTCAGTGGGTGATTAAGCCTTAACCAAGTCGCTAATGACCTTCCTGACCGGTGGGGGCCATATGTCAGTGGCTCAGGTGACTCGCCGGCGGCTCGCCAGCGAACAGACTCCGGCGAACTCGAGCTAGCGCTCGCTGTGGAGCACCGTTGGGCGCGGGATCAGTTCCATTCAATCGGGGAGAACAGCGCGAGTCGAACTGGGGTGGGGGAGGGTGATAGGGACGAGCAGGATGAGCTCGAGGTCAGCAATGGCGGACGAGGCGGTCGGGCTCCAATGGCACCTTGCTACAGGCGAAGAAATCAAACGCGCTACGGGGTGGGATCGACCATATGGTCCACGGGGAGCACGCGGGTGTCATTGGCGTGAGCTGGGACGGACCACGTCGACGGCTACGACGACGTGCCACGGCGGCCGGAGCAAGAGAATTGGGGGAAAAGGCTATGGGCTTATCGAGCACCTACGGGTAGTTGGCGATGACAGAGGTGCTCACCACGAACGCGTCGGGGTTGGCAGCGGGCTCGGGGAGGGGCTGAGGCGGCCGGAATCGACGTTGAGGTTGCAGCGGCCGGAGCAGAGGAAGAAGAAGCGGGCGACGCCTGCGGTGCTCCCCGAGCTCGATTAGTTGCTGTAGTCGACGAAGACGACGACGGCGCAGCTGCTGGACACCATGTCGGGGCGGACCGTGCTCGTTGGCCACGACTGGCCACGACAATGGAGACGGCGCCGCTCGGGAGTTTTTCCCCGAGGCGTGCGAGAAGAGGAGGAGGGGAAAGGGCGGGGGAGGATGTCCAGGAGGGAGGGGCGTCGCCCTTATCGCGTCGGCGCCGGTAGGGAGCAGGTGGAGGCGGGGCTAGCTCGCCAGCGTCGTCAGCAAGCTCGGCCGTACGGGAGCAGGTGAGGGGGGTGGTTGGGGAAGAAGACAAGGGGTGGGGGTGGGCTGGGCTGAGGTGGGCCTCGCCCCAGGCGAGCTTTAATCCTTTTCTTTTTTTTCTAATTTTCCATTGTGTTCTTTTCTGTTAGTAATTAATTTAGTGTCTTTTGCATTTTTGTAAAATGTGTAACCTGGTCCATAATTAGTCATATATATTCCTAGGTTGCCACACAAAGTTTAGGCTTAAAATAAAACCATTTACTATTTCTTTATAATATTCAATTGTCAAATGGTGCTGTTTGCTTGGGGTTTGAATTGTTTGAATTTTTCAGAGGCATAATAAAATACCATAACCACATGGGCATGACCCATTGATTATTTGTGATTTTATAAAAGTGGTCCCATGATTTTTGGGCAAGGTTTAATTGCAACATATTTTTCATAGCAACCAAAAGGCATTTGTGAATATGATCAAAAGCAAAGTGGGTCATGGCATGGTTTGCATAGTGATTAGCAACAGTGATTAGTCCACAGTAAAAGTGATTACTGTTACAGGCAACTGAGGGTGTTACACTACCCATAGTGATGGGTTAGTTACCCCGACCTCTTCCAGACGGTAGAGGCCGACTCGAGAGCGCTGATGGCAAGAGAGTGTTATACTCTTCAAGCCCTCGTTGATTACCCCAAGTGCAAGGTTAGATATATAGTGCAGAAGCAAGTTTTCCCTTGGCAAAGATACCAAGGTTTGTCTCCCGTAGGACTCCGAAGGATACAAGAACGTGGTAAAGTGAACAATGGCGCCGAGGTTGCTACTTCACCTGGACCTGCACACAGATACAAATAACTTTGCTCCCAACGAGTACAGAGGAGTTGTCAATTCCTCCGGCCTTGCTGTTTACAAAGGATTAACGCAAGAGATAATGATAGTGGAAACTGAAAGTAAAGACTGAAAGTAAATTGAGGGTGTAAAAAATGATATGAAGATGGACCAAGGTCGCATGATTTTCACTAGTGATGTCTCTCTCCCAAAAGACGATAAAATTTCTAGCGAGGTAAAAAAATCACAGATGGGCAATTGACAGGATTATGAAGGCACCGCAATGCTAACTATGCTGCAAAGAAAGGAAGGGCTCAAAAGCAATGGGAAGTACGCCAAGGTAAGTAGACCGAAATCCATCTGCATCTACTACGAATCATCCACCTTGAGATATCTATCCAGAACATCTCGTTGGTATTAAGTTGTGAATCCAAAGCAACAGACAACTGCATTAAAAGAACTTTGCGTAAAGTAAACAATCCTTGCACCCGCGGATACAAGCACCATTGTTTTATCCCTGGTGGCAACAGCACATCCCCTAGTCTCATGTTTCTGTCACTCATGCTAGACATCAAGGGGCTGAACCCATAATCAAGCATAACGCTCCCTCTTGGAGTTGCAATAAATCACTTGGCCAAATTGAAATACGGCAACGGACAACATGCAAGAATTTACTCAAGAACAAAATACAAAAGATAAGAACTTAATATATTACTCATCACAATCTGAACATAGTCTCATAATCCATCAGATCCCATCAAACTCAGCATAGCAACGGCAGAAAATTACAAAGGGGCCTCGATCATGTGAGGCAGCTCAGGAGGTCTCTAAAGTGGAGGCACAAAGAAGGGAGAGATAGATCACATAGCTACTGGTCACGGACCCATGGTCCAAGGGAAACTACTCACGGTACATACGGGAGGCGTCCATGGCTATGGATGGTCTCCCGGAGGGGGTAGCTTCTCCCGGCGGGGTGCCGGAGTAGCTTCTCCAGGCAGCCCCGATCTTGAAACGGCGGCGGCGTCGGTACAGAGGCGAGATCGCGAAAGAGGAGTCCGTCCTAGGGGTTTCCACCCCGAGGGGTAAATATAGGCGAAGGGGGTGTCGAGGGGACCCACGAGGCAGTCAGGAGGGTCCCTGGCGCGGCCTAGGGTGGGGCCGCGCCACCTTCCCTCCTGGTTGCCTGGTGGTGGCCCCCATTCGCTCCTTTGGTGTTTCCGGAAGCTTCCGCGACGCTGATTTTTTATCTGATTTTCCTGGATTTTTTGGAGCACTTTTAATGGCCGAAAAACATGAAATACAAAAACAGCAGAAAACAGGAACTGGCAGCTGGGTGCACTGGGTTAATAGATTAGTCCAAATATGCTCAAAAGTGTATGAAAGTTCAAGCAAAACATGGCAAATTCACACAAAACATGCATGGAGCAAGCAAAAATTATAGATACGTTTGGGACGTATCAAGCGCGTCCGGCTTTTGAGTTGGATGTCGACTCACCGGGGGCCACCCGGATTTGTGCGTTGTTAGTTAGAGGGACCTGTCGTTCTGGATCTCTCGGGATTAAATCATAAAATGGTTTCCTGTGATAGGTAGAAACTGAGAGTGATGGGCGTGCGTGCGGAGCCTTGTAATGGGAAGTTGGTACACCCCTGCAGGGTTAAATCTTTTCGAGAAGTCGTGTCCACGGTTATGGACGACTTGAGACCTACTCCTTGTTCATAGACAACAACAACTGAGATAATCTTAATATAACTTGATCAACGTGTGTGTGCCTTGACTGCTTCTTCTTCGTCGGGAAATGAAGAGGAGGACAAGGATTGGATAGGTGTTATGCTTGCGTAAGTAGGTGGATAGCAGACTTGTTGGAGGCGATTCCTCATCGAATGCTTGGCTTCTTATCTTACTCTCTAGATCGTTAGCCACTTCATAAATGCTAGTGCGGAAACAATCTCACCACTTACCCCATCCTTACCGTAAACTACTAGTTATCCTAGAATGACGAGTGATGAAGTCCTTGCTGGGTCAGTTGACCACTACAGTTGGATGTTGAGTACTTCTGTACTCATGATACTACCCCAAACTCTTTTCAGGGTTCTTGATCGACAACAGGTATGGTGATCGACGCTTCACGTGGGGACTCGACGACGACTAGTTAGGCGGATCCCGGCGGAGAGCCTGGACCTGTGTGGTTATGGGGATCGATGATTTTCTATTTGCCACTAGGCAATTGATTATAGTCTATACTCGGACATGTATCTTCCGCTGATGTAATGTATTTAAGTAAGTTGTATGCCGATTGTATGAGATGTTGTATCCATGTAGCTGTAATGTTGTGATATCATGTTGGAAATCCGGGGCATATGAGATTGTCGTATGTCGCGGTGGGACCGATATGTGCTTCATCCCCGGATCTGGATGGAAACATCCAGATTTGGAACAGTACCGCATATCGAGCCTTACAAGACTCCTTCCCGGCACCCTGCCGGAGGGAAGGAGGACCACCGGGAGCTTCTCCAGCACCATGGACGCTTCCCGGATGTGCCGTGAGTAGTCCCCCTTTGACCATGGGTCCATGACTAGTAGCAATGGGATGTCTTCCCTCCAATATTGTTCTTTATTGTTTTTGTCCTTGCGAGCTGCCCTACATGATCAAGGCACCTATGTAATTTTCCCGATGTTGCTATGCTGTGTTTGCTAGGATCCGATGGATTATGAGATTATGTTCAGATTGTGATGAGTTATATATTTTGTTTACCTTTTATATTTTGTTCTTGAGTAATTCTTGCATGTTCTTCGTTACTTTTTATTGCTTTGGCCAAGTAGTAGATAGTAACTCCAAGAGGGAGCGTTTATGCATGATTGTGAGTTCATAGCCACCGATGTCTAGCTTGAGTGACAGAAACATTAGACTAGGGGGTGTGATGTTTCCACCAAGGATAAAACAACGGTGCTTGTAACCGCGGTTGCAAGGATTGTTTACCTTATGCATAGATTGTTAATGCAATTGTCTGTTGCTTTGAGTTTACACTTTGGGTGGGGATCGCAACTTAATACCAGCGAGATGTTCTGGATAGATATCTCAAGGTGGATGATTAGTGAGTATATGCAGATGGATTTCGGTCTACTTGTCTTGGCATACTGTCCATACTTTTGAGCCTCTTACTTTCAAGTAGCATAATTAGCATTGCGGTGCGTTTATAATTCTGTCAATTGCCCAGCTGTAATTTTTTCACCCAACTTAGCTATTTTATCGTCTTTTGGGAGAGAGACATCACTAGTGAACATCATGGGACCTCAGTCCATATTTCTACCACTGTTTACACCTCCACCTTATTTACTGTTTTTTACTTTCAGTTGCTATCATTATCACCACTACCATTATCCCTTGAGATTGATCTTTTGTAAACAACAAGGCCGGAGAGATTGACAACCTCTTTGAACTTCGTTGGGAGCAAACTTACTTGTTGTGTGTGCAGGTCCAGGTAAAGTAAGAAACCTCATTTGTGAACGGCGCCATTGTTCACTTTACCACCTACTTGTCGTCTTCGGAGTCCTAAGGAGACAAACCTTGGTATCTTCACCAAGGGAAATTTGTCGCTATCTACATCTCAACCTTCCACCTGGGGTAACCAACGAAGGGCGAGAAGCCATTATCATCTCTCGTACCATCAGCACCCGAGACAAGCGCTCCGCCAACGAAGGCACGCCACCGCCACCGCCCTACATCTAGACCAACCGAAGACTATCCAAAGCGAGAGGCTTTGGTCTGAGAGGACGCCCATGACCGACGAAACCGTAGCCAACATCCCGACATGAACATCCCCAAAGCTATCGTCGCGCACAAACGAACGGGGGTGGGGGGAGGAGGGGGAGCGGACGCATGCACGACCAACACACCCCATGTCGGCGACGGGATGACTAGCACCGACGCTGCCCATCCCTCCCACCAAGCTCCCCATCGCCCCATTGAGGTGGTCGAAGCAGATCGGTGCACGCAGAAATATCCAACCAGATCTCACCAGATCTCGTCGAGCACGCTAATCATCAGCACCACGCCGCCACCTCACCCATCGCCGCAGAGGGTCCAACCACGGTCCCGACCACCCGCAACCCACGCTGGAGGAGGAACAAGCCTGGCTACCCGCAGCCATCCCGGCTCCGGCACACACCACTGTCGAACACTGCCGCCACCACTACTGCGTCCCACCCCCACCATCTGAAGGTGAAGGCAGGGGTGATCGCCCACAACCCGTATTGCCCGTAGCCCGGCGCCGCCGCAAAGCACGATTTAGACACGACGCCGATGCCATCCCCCCACCACACCATCCACCACGAGGCGCCACCCGCAGCTCCGTCGAGGTCGCCAACGACCGCAATGTCATCGAGGTCGCTGGCGCCAGCAGCATCGTCGATGTTGCCGTCGCCCGCAGCTCCACAGCGCCGCCCGGCACGAGCGACGCGCTCCGGATCCGTCGACTTGGCCCGCACCAACCGTGCCCAAGGGAGAGGATATGAGGAGGCGGGGAGGTTGGAGGGGACGGCGGGGCATCCTCCCCATCGTCTCGCGGGGGCGGTGCGGGAGCGAAACCCTCTCGGGGTAGGTGGGTGCTCCCTTTATAGTTCATAGATTATATGAGGAAATCAAAATCTGGACAAGGTGTATGTTAGCCCGAGCTCGGATGAGCTTGGGTGAACCGTAAGATCTAAAAAAATTGAAAAACGGTTCAAAAGAAATAATATTTTTTTTTTGGTAAACATTAAGAAAAGTTTTACATGTGCGCGAAATTTTGTTATGGGATCATATCTGTGGAGGTATGGGCGAAAATACAAAATGGATGCTCAAAAACGACTGTTTTGGAAATCAATTTGAAGCATTTATTTTGTTTTTATTTTCAACACATTCACAAATGTAATCTCATAATGAAATTTTACACGCATGTAAAACTTTTCTTAATGTTTGTCACAATTTTTTCAGTTTTTTTTAATTTATTTCCATTTTTTTGATTTTACTGTCAGAAAGAAAGCATGTGAGCTTGAGCTAATAATGTCACTTTCCTCAAACTTTACCTTTATATGAGAAAAGTTTGGTCATTTATAAATGATGTATGAATAAAATAAAGGAGCATGGGGATTAGTTGATTTTTAGACCAAAAAGTTTTTGTTGGGGGTTCTGCTCAAGATGCTCTACCATTGTGTTTGGGAAGAGATATATAGGGTTTCTATCTGCGTTGCCTTGCCTACTTCGCGTTGAATTCAATAGGCTATATGTTTGTGACATTAGTTTTTTCATATTTATCTTTTTGTGTAGGTGACAACTTATTAATTACTAGCGTAGTGACCCGCGCAATTGCGCGGCTAGATTTTTTTATCCCGAAAACATATTTGTTGTATCTAGTTGTTCAATTTTAATTTATAAATAATATTTATTTTGCTGTAAATATTTATAACTTTAATATGGAAACCGTTTTGTTGATTTCCTGATACTATAATAAGACATGTATAGAGTTGTAATCTTTACCAATCTAAGAAGGATTTATTTTGTATTTACTCAAAAATGTATATATTTTGTATATAAATGTTATTACATTCAGAATGAAACTAATTTGCTAAGTATATTTATTATTATTTAAGTTCATTGAGTAAACTTATAGTTTTATCATTTACCTTCCTTTTAAGAGTTTTTAAATATATTTTTATTAAGAATTTTGTATAGAATTTGTAATTGAATAAAATCACAATCGTTCTCCTATTCTATTTATATATCTTATACTCCCTCCGTTCCTAGATATAGGGCGTATAGTGTTTTGAGAAAAAGTCAAAAATATAGGGTGTATTGTATTACAACACTCGTTTGGAAAAAAATTCAAATAAATTGATCATGTTTTCTTATTTCTTGCAACCCCTCTATTTGCTCACATCAATGACCTATGGATAATCCCTTCCAAACCCGGTGTAATTTTTCCTCCTCGTGTGTTTTTTAATTTCCGTGCCAAAAATTATACGCCCTATATTTAAGAACGGTGAGAGTATTATAATTTTATCAGCTAAGCATATTTTGATATTATTTAAGTTTATTTGAGTAAACTTATAGATGTTTCATTTACTTGCCTTGTAAGAGTTTTTTAATTTATTTTATTAAGAATTTTTTCTAGAATCAAATCATAATCCTTTTTCTGTTTTATTTTTTCATCATGTACTATTATAGTTTTATTAATTATTCATGCGATAATAGATTGTAATATTACAACTAAATTTAAATTTAGCTATTTATAAATATTAAATGTAGTTCATTCTAAAACCAAAGAGCTGGCATTTTTTCTTATTTAAATAAAATATAGTGTTTTTACAATTGATTTGGTAAGAGCTATATGTCGACGTTGGATGTTTTTAAGCATTGTCGATGTTGGATGGATTATATGTATTTCAGCTTTGTAATCATTTATTACCATATCCGTTTTATCTTTCCATTTTGCTACAATGGTTGTAGATCCATAGAATTGATATTGACTGATGTTATGTAAAACTGGGCCGATTGAATTTAAATTGAAATTTTGTGCGTGTGTGAATCTGATTAAACGTCTTTTATGTTCACGTATAATATACAGTATATATTACCATGTACATTTTTTCATTCCTTTCTGCTACAACGATTTTTGATTCAACTGCTGTGTACAACTTCCCTCAAGAAAAAAAGCTCTGTACAACTGGGCCGGTTGGAGACAGGTTAGCCCCCTACCTAGCGTAGGATGTTTTTTTTATAACACCTAGCCTAGGATGGTTGGATTCTCGTTTTCTATTCCCTATTTCACGTAGAAATAAGCATGTGCTGATGATAAATTAAACTTGAGTGTGTCCTTCTACTGTATGTAATTGTGATGGTAACTTTCCATCATAGATGGACGTACCGTGTGATCCTAACAAAAATAGATGACTTACGTGATTTGACTCGTATAACAAAATATAGGCCGGGCGCCGGTCGACTGGCCAGTTTGGGTTGAGCAGACCGCAGCCGTCTGATCTCTCGTGATGTAATGAACAAGATTCGCGCATACCCTTTTGGATTATATGGCTGCTTGCAACATTTGCGGTATATTTGTAACTTTTTAATTTTTGCTGCTTTTTGCAGCAAAAAAATAGTGGTACCAAATTTTAATCGCTGATGGTAGCAATTTTTTACTATCGGTTGCAACAAAAAATCATAATCCGCCATCACTAATCATTTTATAACTTTTTCGTTGTAGCAAAAACTCAACGATAGTAGCAAAAACACACAGCAGTGAAAACAAAAGGTTAAACAGTTGTAACATTGGGCGTAACAAAAACATACAAAGGTAGTCGCAAAAATATATAACGGTTGTAGCAGAAAAAACAACAGTTGCAACAAAATTCATCGTCGCCGCCGTCGAGGTCGTGGCTCCGCAGTGATGATGTAGCAAAAATCTTGGACGGTAGTAGCAAAAACAAAAAACAATAGAAACAAAATGGTTCACTAGTTGCAACATTACATACTCAGATATTCCCTGTACATTGTGCGTTGTAGCAAAAACACCAGTTTATTTCTTTATAGCAAAAATATGATATGGTTGTAGCAAAAAAATGATGATTGTGCACGGGGCTGCTGATGTCCATATGGCGGCCATGGCCGGCGACGTGGGGGCACGGGGAGGTGAGGGCTCGCCGGAGGAGGACTGGGGCGGGCGCCGGCTGGTCGAGGAGGCGCCGGATCTGGACAGAGGAAGGACGCCGGCGAGGTCCCGGGAGCACGGCAGCGAGCTCCTCGAGCCATGGCCATGGTAAATCTGGTGCTTGCCATGGGCGTGCACGAGGGCGTCACTACTAGAGAAAAGGCTTATAGTGGCGCCCATTTTTAGCCTTTAATGACACATTATGGATGCGCCAGTAAGGACACACTACTAGAAAAAACGCTACTAGTAGCGCCTCATAAATGGCTACTAGTAGCGCGCGACATCGCGCTACTATTAGTACGCTACAACTAACTTTTAGTAGTAGCGCGTGTTTTCCCGCGGTACTACTAGTTCTTATAGCAGTAGCGCCCTCTTGTCGAAGCGCTACTGGTAAATAGCAGCAGCGCCCTATTTATTCCCGCGCTACTACTATTAATTTCAAAAAAAAATCTCGTCTGTGTCCACGCTCCGGCAGTCGCGTCGGTGGCCGCAGGGCAGGGTGGGCACGATGGCGACTCTGAAGGGCGGCGAGGTTGCGCGCGATGGGGAGGTGAGGAGGAGGTCACCGAAGGAGGATCATCGTGAGGAGGAGGTGGAAGGAGGTCGCCGGAGTAGGAGAACCATGAGGAGGAGGAGGTCGAGGAGGAGCACCACGAGGAGGAGGTCGCCGAAGGAGCTCCGTGAGGAGGAGGAGGTCGCCGGAGGGGGAGCACCGTGAGAAGGAGGATGAGGTCTCCGGAGAGGAGGAGATGGAGTGGAGTGGAGGAGATGAAGTGTGAGAGGAGGAGAAAAATGCATGGTGGGGGTTTTGTTGCCCTTGCCATGTCACTGATCCGCGAGAGGAGGCCTAGACCAATATGAAACTGCCACATCAGACCTAGCAGTAGCGCCCCTCTTCTACAGGCGCTACTGTTAAGTAGCAGTAGCGCCCCTCTTGTACAGGCGCTACTGTTAAGACTCCACCTACTTTTTTTGAATATTTTGGCCTCCAAATCTTAAAAGCATCATAACTTTTTTCTGTTAGGTTTTTGAGGATTCTAAAAAATTTCAATGGGGTTCTCCGAGTTGAATTCGGATATAACTTTTCGAGTAGATGATTTTTCATCTAAAAAACTTTTTCATCCGAGTTCGTATGCAAAGTTATGCCCATTTTACAAATTCTAGAGAGATTTTCCAAAAAAGTCAAAATTCATATTTTTCAATTTCCCTAACAAGTAGACTACATATCACATGAGAATCTCATTTTCTTTTATTTTTTTGACATTTTCATAATTTTCTTTTATTTTTCCTAAAACTGAAAAGACGGTCCAAAGGCGGGGGTGGGGCGGGGGATATTGTGAGGCCAATGAAGACCACTTACTAGTAGCGCCCCTCTTCTACATGCACTACTTCTATCAACTTAGCAGTAGCGCCCCTCTTGTACATCCACTACTAGTATGGCTTGTCCCAAAGGGCACCGTGAAGACCATTTAGTAGAAGCGTGGATTTATACCGCGCGCTACTACTATCAGCTTAGCAGTAGCGCACCCTTTTTTAGGGCTCTACTATTAAGTAGCAGTAGCGCCCCTTTTATACAGGCGCTACTGCTCTACTGCTAATTAGCAGTAGCAACCCTTTTTTGCGGGCGGTACTGTTAAGGCTCTACCTATAAGTTTTTTCCTAGTAGTGACAAGCCACTAATAAGGTCTTAGGGGTGGCGTATTCTGAATGCGCCACCCCTAAGACCCTTATGGCTGGCGCATTTCAAAATGCGCCACCCCTAAACCCTTATGTGTGACGCATTTCAAAATGCGCCACCCCTAAGGTTCCTTAGGGGTGACGCCTTCCTAGTGCGCCACTACCTTTACAAAATATGCACCACTAAATCTATATTACAGAAAAAAAAAATGAATTTACAAAAAAATAAAACAAAATATAGAAACAATTACATAAATGGAATCACATAAATTATTACATAAATAGAAGCATTACTGAACTGGAGAAAGCATTACATGTCTTCGAGTATTGTTTACAAGTATCGAATACAAGTTATTACAAATGAAATAAAAGAAAACCCTAAAACTAATCTTCGAGTATTGTTTTCTTCACTCCATCTTGATAATGTTGATCATTTTGATCGCTGTTGCAGCAAACAAGTGAGTGTGAATGGCAATGGAATCAATGACCCCATTTATCGTTTAAGCATATAGGAAGATACACATAACACAACTTCAATAAGAACTAATCAACTAAACTAGTAGCATAGCCAAAATGATGCATGATACATTTATACAAAGATGGAAAAGTGTTTGTGCGATATAGATAAAGTTATTTAGAACACAAATCATCAATATTGTTCGGAACTAACAACGCTAAGCATGAAACAATGTAGCATGAAATTCACATCGATCATCATCACTTGTGACTCGGCTCAGGGAATGGGCGGCATCCTTCTTTCTTCATGAAAGGCCTTGTGTCACGCAAGTCCTTTAGGCGGACTTCTATCTCCCCATTGGTGGTGCAATGTTGCAGCGGAAGATCGACCCCTTCACCTGTACTTCATGACGGATGATAGTCGCCTTCTCCCCTTGGATGTGAAAGAACTCCTGCCTAAGATTTGAAACCACCACAAGCTTCACATATACACTTTACATATACATCAAACCACCACAAGCTTCACATACATATCAAAACCCAAGCTTCACATATACATCAAACCCCAAGCTAATAAAGGCAAGTATGGGTGATAAATGGAAGAAACGAGTTGGGGAGAAGGTCCACATACTTTAATGTGGAATAAAGTAGTGACGAGGGGGTGACCCCACGACTCCTGCATGTGAGACTACCTGGTGCATATGAAGACAGAAGGCCCGCTGGAAAGCTATGACAAGCCCACGATTTGTCCAACAAGGCACCGACGTAGGAGTCCGCGACCAACATGGAAGGTGCAACTTGGCGTACAAGGCAAGATTAGAATTAGGAAACCATCTTTGTAACCTAGTACGGACTCCTCGAGACCTAGCCTAGTATATAAAGGCTGGGAGGGGAGACGTCCAGGACAACTCAATACACATCTACTCATCTAGCCTTGCGAGAACTCGCATTAGCCTCCACTGTAATCGCCCCCTCACGTAATAATATTGAGCGGGAAGAGATTCTCCTGTTAGCCGACGAGTATCGTCCAACCTGTGCCTATCTCTATGACTAACCCAGGGTCCCTAACCATGGGATTTGCCGGGTTGATCCCCGTCAATTGGCGCCGTCTGTGGGAACTACACACGTTGGAATCACGATCTCGGCGGTCCCGCCCTTAGCAGATCAAGACTCAAGGACTAGAACCAGATCTAGCCCGCTCGAGGAATTCAAGATCACCACAAGCGTCTCCATCATCTCGTCGAAATCATCTAGCCTCCAGCCGAGCCAAGTCCAGCCTCCAACAACGAAGCAGAATACGAGGCACTTGGACGAGATGATGGAGACACTTGTGGTGATCTTGAATTCCTCGAGCGGTCTAGATCTGGTTCTAGTCCTTGAGTCTTGATCTGCTGGGGGCGGGACCGCAGAGATCGTGATTCCAACCTGTGTAGTTCCCACAGACGGCGCCAATTGACGGGGATCAACCCCGGCAAATCCCATGGTCAGGGACCCTGGGTTAGTCATAGAGATAGGCACAGGTTGGACGATACTCGTCGGCTAACAGGTGAAGCTCTTCCTGCTCGATATTATTATGTGTGGGAGAGATTACAGTGGAGGCCAAGGCGAGTTCTCGCAAGGATAGATGAGTAGATGCGTATTGAATTGTCCTGGACGTCTCCCCTCCCATCCTTTATATACTAGGCTAGGTCTCAGGGAGTCCGTATTAGGTTACAGAGATGGTTTCCTAATTCTAGCCTTGCCTTGTACGTCAAGTTGCACCTTCCATGTTGTTCGCGGACTCCTACGTCGGTGCCTGGTTGGGCCAATCGTGGGCTTGCCGTAGCTTCCCAGCGGGCCTTCTGTCTTCATACGCACCAGGTAGTCTCACATGCAGGAGTCGTGGGGTCACCCCCTCGTCAAGTAGATTTAAAGCCAAATATGGATGGATAAATGGAAGAAATGAGGTTGAGAAAACCAAATAGATCTAGGGTGAGAAGAGTAGATCTATTTTGAGAAGTGTGTGAAGCGAATGAGAGATGGTAGGTGAGGTGGAGTAGATAAGGGCAGCTCCAGGTATTTAGTGACGCATTTTGCATCTCAGTGGTGGCGCATCCCAAAACGTGCCACCCCTAAGAGATTAGGGGTGGCGCATTCTCAATATGCGCCACCCATAAGCTCTTAGGGGTGACGCATTTCCATAATTCGCCACCTATAAGGTTCTTAGAGGTCTCGCATTTCTCCAAATGCACCACGTATAAGAGGATCCAGCGCTGGCCCACTCTTACGGTGGCGCATTTAAAAAAATGTGCTACCTATAAGAGCTTAGAGCTGGAGCATTTTGAACCAGTGCGCCACCCCTTACAGATGGTGGCGCATGGCAAAAAATATGCGACACTAATAAGGTATTATGTATAGTAATTTCTCTAGTAGTGCGTGGCCATGGCATCGGACTGTGGTGGAGCTGTGACGACGGGGATCCGCGACGGGTGCCAGTGGCAGCTAGGGCGCCGAAGATGTGGATGGAACCGGCGGGCGCCGGCGCCTGGCTCTAGTACGTGCGCGAGTTGGAAGGCGACCGCCCGAAGCGTTAGCCGGTCAGCCGTTCCGAATCATTTCCCCAAAATATATGTCCATACACAATATTTGTATGCAACGCTATATCTTTAAATCTGAGCCATTTATATTATAGAGTTAATGGTCGAGATAATTCAATCTATATAGATTAACGTAATGGCTTGTTTGTCTTTTGTTTTAATTATATGATTGATTGGACCTCTTAAATAATTTACGTAACAATTAAACATTTAGAACTGAGCTATTATAATCAAGATCAATGGATAAAACGATTTTACCTTATTTGAACGAGTATGATGGTTTGTTTGTCTTCCATTTTAATTATATAATAAATACACTAAGTTTGTATTAACAAAATGCTTCATGTAAAAATATATTTATTAGATAAAGATTTGTAAATTTAATTAAAAATATATTATATTTTTATCGTGTTATGGAAAATTATTAGTGTAATTAAAACCGCATCTATATGATCTCTAAATTGCCGATGCACATTTACAAGAATTTTGTTAGGTATGGTCTTGCTTGGGTAGTTGCTTGTGGCCGTAAAACTCTACTATTGGGTCGAAAACGTCATGGCACACGATTTCCACAAAGTGATTTTGGAGGCAGGGAAAATCCTTGTGCCATAAAACCTACTAATTTTTGTGTGTGTTTCTTATCCGGTTTTCAATAACTTTGTTCATAGTTGGTATCTTGCATATCACTAGAAACTAAGAAAACATGACATATATCTATTATCTATAATACCTAAATAGTTCATTCCCGTTAACCTATTTATCTTGAAATGCAAGCTATTTACATCATTAAGTAGGTCTACCATATAGAAAACTCTTTTTCGTTAATTCTTCATGCACATGCTACAATTAATTTCACATGTGCTAGCAATCTATACCAAATAAATAAATAAAAACTATGCACTAAACCTTATGATTTAGAAGAAAAAATTTAATAAAAAATCAAATTATGAGTTACCTCATATTTTATTTTCCAATGCGACAATTTTTTTATGAATGTACATATGTAGTTGCTATCATTATTTTAGGTTAATCAAGGGTGATATCTCCGTTGTCTCTATTCAATGTTGTTTTCGTCTCATATTATCTCACCGATATAATTTTAAGGTAATAAATTAATAAAACAAAATTCACACTCATTTTTGGATTTTTCATCATTTTTTCAGGTTTTACTCTAAAGAATATCTATTTTAAAAAAAGACTTTATAATCAAATTATACTATGTTTCATAAAATATTTCATATTTGAAATCATTAAATTAATTGTTAACAGTTCCCAAAGCAACGGGCGGGGTATCATCTAGTATTTATAAAGAAAAAGCCCACTATACGGTCATTTAAGTTGTCTATTTTCACATACAGCCTATCCACGTCATCTATTCTATTAGCCAATCAAATGTACTTGTCATCTCCACTAATATGTTATTTGAGCGCTTCTCCGGTGATTGGCGAGCACTTCTCAGTACTTCTGAATACTCCGCTAGAAGTATTTCTATCCCTTGATCAGGCAAACTAAATCAATAAATTAATTTTTTTACTGGTAAATTATTATTTTTAGTACGTTTTGATACTTTCTGTAGTACTCCCTAGTAGTCCTTTTATTTCCATCATTATATTGACTTGATTCAACGGCTCCTAAAATCTTCAACCATGATAAAAATTGTATATTTATTTATCTTTTTAAGTTTTTCATCTTTACATGCAAGCTATCCATATCATCCATTTTCTTAGAAAATTAATTGTTCATGACATCTCTATTAATATATTTATTAATCTTTGTATTCTTTACTAATAATTTATGTTCATGTCATATATTTATTAGACTTATGTATAGATGTATTACTAATAATTTTATAGGTAGTTATAGGTGTACGTTGCTTTCTGTGACGCCCCTAAAATTAATCTGTGTATAGCAATCATACACGCAGGTTACACGACTGAGATTAGGGTGTCACGTTGAGAATATCACAACAGAACACTAAACACAAAAGGATAAACCAATATGTTACAAGATAAGGGGGTCACACGTACCCGAATACATAAGTTATACAAACCATAATATCTGATTACAGATATAGTTAATCAAGTTTGCCTTAAGAAGGCTAGCACAAATAACATCAGAGATACAGGTCGAAAAGGCAAGGCCTCCTTCCTGGAAGCCTCCGAAACTACTCCTGGTCCTGGTCAGCGGGGGTCTCGACGTAGTAGTATCCTCCTCCGGGGTACTCCTGTTCCTGGACTCCAACGTCGACTGCAGCGGACGATCATGCAAAACATAAAAGGGGAAATAAAGCAAGGGTGAGTATCTATTATATCCGCGAGTCTTACGTTCGCTACTAAGCATTTATGCATTTGTATCAAATGGAAAGGTGAGGTTGTATATAGTGGACTGCAAGGTAGAAATCAGAATAGGGATAAGAAGCTAGGCCTATCGAAGAATAGCATCTTCCGATGAGTCTTGCAGCACAAGGAGAGAACATCCAACAGTTCATATAAAGCATAAAGTAACAATGCAGCAGAAGTTACTGCAACATTGTATAATAGTAAGTTGTAATAATTATCAATAATAAATGCCTTCGAGTTCCCCTCCTCGACTTCCCAGCGAGGATGAAAACCCGGAACCGTACAGTTTAATAGTTTTAGTTTGTAGTGGTAAGATCCAGCTTCAGCATAAAGCGTCCTGTTACCGTGGACACGGCTATTCGAATAGATTAAACTCCCTGCAGGGGTGCACTACTGTTCAGCCTGCATGCTCGAATCTCCAGGGTGGTGGGCACCTTGTTAGGGAACGCTCCACCAAAGGTATCCGACACGGTGCAACCCATCCTAGGCTCAACAGAGAGGTCATCCGCCAGACTATATCCTATGCAATCAGGTGTCTAGGTCCCTCACCCTTCCGCGCTCCTGCACGGTGCGGGTCTGGCCGGTGAAGCAAAAAGCAAATCCAAATACACCGTCCGGACAAAGAAGACACACCACTTCCCGACAATCAGGCCGCAGTAGTGCTGATGTCTGAAGAGCTTTCGGACAAACTACGACGCAGGGGAGCCCATAACTCCTTATCCCACGTGAAGGTAGTGCGTACAGACTGTGGCATCCCGGCTCAGAGGACCGGAACGCCTCGTGCACCAGCCCAGAGATCCAGTCTTCTAGAGCACGACACTGATTGATATAGAACTGAACAACTTTCTAATACCAAATATAGGAGTACACGAGGTCTATTACAACGCTAGCGGAGACACAGCTTGCTCCTCAGGCTAGCCTTAGTTCTACACCAAGCAGCAGCATAACTCTAGTAGCGGAATATCGACGCCAGCGGAACAATAACGGCGATGACGAACACCAATCCACAGGGACACTGGCTGGGACACCTCCTAGCTCGCAAACACCGGGAACGTCGTCCTACGCATCCAAAGCATGGCCTGCAAATCTGGCATAACACGCCAGGTCAGTACATTGAATGTACTTGCAAGCTCACAACAACCATGCAACAAAGCCCTGCAAAAACCGAACAAAACGGCACGACGAGAAGGGGGGGTCAGATCACTTTGACCTAACCAGAAAAATAACACAAAGAACCATTGCATAAAACCTATTCCAACACGAAGAGGAGCTCGATACGAAACCAACGCAAAAATAATCGCCTCATTTGGACTTACGGTTGCGAAGATATCAACGAAACGGTATCGGGGGGACTGAATTTGGAAGAAATGCGCTTTCTGAGTAGTGAAAGCGTATTCCGGGCTGCTGTGGGAGGTAAATACGTTTTCCAGAAGTGGAAACGTATTTCGGGCTGCAAGGAATGAAAGTACGCATTCCCTTGGGGAAAACGTACTTCGGCAAATCCGCCACCACTCAAAAAGAATCGGGCCAGGACTGTCAGCCACACGTCCCACTTCCACGTGGGGCCCAGCTGGCAGGGCCCTCCCCTGCCTCTCTTCTTCTTCTTCTCGCCAGAGGCAGAGCAGAGGAGGCCGCGGCCTGCTGCCGCGCTGTGCCCGGAGCGGGAGGCTCGTCGGCGCCTCTGCCGGGGTGGCTCGCTGTAGCTCCTCCGCCTGTCTGTGGTGCCTCGAGGCGGGTCGGCAGCGGTGGCGTCCCCGACAGGGCGCGGCGGCCACGGGTGGCCGTGGGCACGGGCCGCTTCCGCGGAGGAAGCGGAGGCGGAGCGGGCTCAGGGGGAGGCCGCGGGGGAAGGGAGGTGGTCAGGGAGAAGGGAGGCGGCTCCGGTGGCGCCGATTTCGGCCGAGGCCCGGCGGAGGGATTGGCGACAATGGCGGCGGAAGAAGGCCGCCGGCGCCAAATTGAGAGAGGGGAAGGGGCTAGAGGAGGTGGGGGAAGCTGCTGTAGGATGCTGGAGTGCTCGGGGTGCCTCCTTTAAATAGGGGGAGGGAGGAATCTGAGCTCCGAGCCACGACAATGGCGGGCGTCCACGGCGTGCGGTGCATGCGACTCGGGAGACTTCGAGAGGGGGTGGCGTGCTACATGGGGAGGTGGGAAAGGCGTGCGGCGCGGAGAGACAAGAGGATGGAGACAAGCGTGCACTGGAGCTCGACATGGACATGACCAGCACGCGCGGGGCGTGTCTAGAGCACGCCAATGGCGTGGGCACCAAGGGGAGGTCCATCTGGGGAGGGTTTCTTCGTGGCCAAGGATGTCTATCCTCTTGTCCTTCGCACGCTTAGCATAGTGGTACAGCTGGATTGGCAATAGGTGCACTGTGGTGATCTGTATCTCCTCCTGAAGTTGAATACAACAAACTTGGAGCAGAAGAACAGCTCACATGGTGGGGGTTTGGATAGGTTCAAGTTGTCTTCTGGCTTTGGGGTACAAAGGACTAGAGATCTGGAAAGTTTGGGCTCAATCAAATCCAAGTACATGGTACTTGCTTTGCAAATGGCACAACGCTGCAGAAGGTGATTGTGCTGGGTTGTGGCTTGTACATAGCTCCCCTAGGCATGATATTTTTCATAGCTCAATCATACACTAGTATGAGTATGTATGCCAAGTTTCACATCATTTGATCAATATTTTTGGTACTTCCTTTGTAAAGCACCAATTGAGTCAGAATGCATTGGTGAGTCTAGCATCTCACTAGATTGGTGGAATTGGCTGAAATTTTTTGGAGCTTGGGTATTTGGCATGTTTCACATGTGTGTAAAATTTCATAGCCATTGGACACACATAGCTAGCACTTGCTTCACAATGTGGCTCACTGACCTAAAACTTAAACATGATGGTGCACACACATGGATGATTGGATTTGGCTCAAATCTGGTTTGGTGGAGTAATTTGGTGGTAGGATCATGCTCAAAAAGTTACAAGGCAAATGGGATCCCCTATCATGCACTTTATTCACAATGCCCCCTTGCTGCATCCAAACTTTGGGAATTCATTGTGGGAGTTTGGCTAAGCAAATGGTGGTAGCATTTGGTGGAGATCAATCATATGATCATATGAGGTTGCACAAAAAGTTTCACCAGCAATGGATCAAGGAAAATGGCACTCCGTTCACAAAGCTCTAATCTGCCCCCACAGACAAATGAATTTTTCTAGAGGAAAAATCCACTTGGGCTATGATTTGTTTTTGGAGAATTTGGCAATATATGGCATCAATGAAATGTGGGATTTATTTGGGGATTTATGGAGCAATATAAATGGGGGTTGCTTCACAAACCTCAAATAATAGGAATATCCCTTTTATTGGAAAAAGGAATATATGGTTTAAATAAAATGGTGGCTTGGATGGGATGGGTCCATGGAATGGCAATGGAAAGGCCTGGAAACAAGGGTCACTTGAGCATGGAAAGAAAATATGCTCAAGTTTCAAGTCCAACGATGTTATCAAAATCAAATCCGATAGCAAATCCAGAAATAAATCTGAAAAGTTTTCAAAAAAAAGAAAGTTCCAAAATCCAGGATGTCAAAAACCTACCCCCCTTAGAAAAATCTCTTCCTCGAGATTTGGTTTCTCAGGGAACCATCGCAAACTTACCGTCCTTCGGAAACTTGCTGCTTCTCGGATTTCCTTTTTACCGCATACTGTTCCCATGGTAGCATCCAATATATCTGCTGAGGGGGTTTACTTCACCCGATCTTTAGTTCTGACAGAATGTTCTCCCTTGATACCTCACATCCTTTCCTGCTGATTTCCATCCTCATATCTTCTGACTTGTACGATAATGGAATGTCTCGTCATCGGCTGAATGCTGACGATACCCATGTTGTGTTTAGGGTACCCCGGGTTTTATTCCTGGTACGGCCTTGAATCATTTGCACTGGCCTCTCTGACAAGGGGCCTTCATCAGTAGTTGGTATCTCAGAATGTTTACTATCGGGACCTTGGCTGACGGCACGTGGGGTTGCCTCGTATTTCTTTTGGCTTGTCCACCGTGCTCAAGGATTCAGAGCGAGGCACAAATTCTGAACATTCACTTATTCTGAGGTTTACCTGACTGACTGCTCATTCTGGGTGGCGATTGGTCCTGATATACTTCAATCCGGTTCTTGTATTTAAGATGTCGAGCTGAGCGGGTGACCTTTAATGAAGCAGACTGTGGTATCTCAGCAAGACGGATGATGCCAAACTTGAGTAATTGCTCGGGCTAACTGGATCGGTGCGCGGTCCTTAGCCCGTAGTGAATGAGCTTTATTTGTGGTAGATATCCACGATGGTCCGCATGACTTCAACTGATCGCGGCAAATTTGACTTGAGGTCCGTACGATTCATTCTTCCTAACCCGTCGGGCTAGAGAGTTGCATGCCTCTGACAACTTGCGAGGTTCCACGCCTTTTCAGATTGCAGCAAGGTTTGACATTGGCCATGTGTGTCTGCCCTGGGTCTTGCCTCCGCGGTAATCACCTTTCTTGTACTTTCCTTTCTTCGGTCAGGGTTCTTTCCTTGTTGCATAACTGCTTATTGTTCTGCCGCAATCTTTGAGATAGACAGGTTACCATCACCTTTTGTCTCTTGATTCATCCTGATAACCTTGGTTGCAATGAACGGGGTTTCCAGATTATTCAGCCTCGGGGACTTGTCGGTTCTGATGAGTTGACCTTCATGAAGGAAGAAGGACTCAAAGATTCTTGCTTCCTTTCTTCAAGGTGTTTCTTCATGACTCTTTCAGTCTCTCTTCCAGGCTGAGATGTGTACCTGACTTTTCTGCTGACTTGCCTTCCGAGAGTTGCGGTTCTTCACCGTCGTTCATGTGCATAATTCTTCCTTGATTGCGGGCATGGTGGTATCTGCACCGGGGTAGCTTTCATACTTGATAAGAATACCCATAAACGTATGCGGGTCCCGACGATGCTGACGTCTTCATTGTCGTGCATGGCTGGATTTCTGACAATGCTGTTGCAGGTATGATGACACGTCGAGGAAGACTGGTATCTTGCTCGTGAAGGTTGGGGTAGCTTGCTGGGGAAGGTTGGGTACCGTACCCCGGAAGCTTGCTCCGGTGGCATATCGAGGAAGACAGGGTGTCGTACACGGGAAGCTTCCTCGATAGCTTGCTGAAGAAGGCTGGGTGTCTTGCCCTGGAAGCTTTCTTAATGACTTACTGACGAAGATGGGCTATCTTGTCACGGAAATTTGCCTCTTGCATTGTGGACATACCGGTCGCTTCTGCTGGAATTTTCTGCGGTAATTCACTTTAGACGCCCGAGCGGCTTGTGATGGAGTCCATCCCTGTGGCGTACCGAGCATGATCGAGTGTCTTGCAATGTAAGCTTCTGTCGGTGGCTTGTGGAGGAAGGCTGACGTCTTGGCTGAGAAGATATCTCGGTAGCGTACTGAGGAAGGCTGATACACTGTGCAAGTCGGCTGTGCCGGGTACCTTTTCAAGAAAGGCTGAGGTTCCTTACGCGGGAAGCTTTCCCTCAATGACGTGGAGACAGATCTGACCACGGTGTCTGACGGGCTTCTGACTGCCGGCTGATGAGGGGGAAACATTCTTCCGATCATCTGGGCTTCATGATGTGTCTTGGCCACCTTCCGGAATATGCTGAAATAATTTGCCTTACATAGGACTGTAGCTGGTGTTTGTCCTGCCTTGGGCGCATATGCTCGTGGGTCACAGTTTCTGCTTATCTTTGCATGAATCTCTACGGCTGCCATGGTTGACGCGAACTTGATTCAAGTGATATCTTGGGTAGCATCCAATCGTGAGCCATAAGCTTCCAACGCAACTGGGTAAAAAGTCCTGTTTGACTTGCTGATTTCCCGCATCATTGCGGCCTTTAACTGTCTGAGTCTTCAGGATGTTCTGGTTGAAGGCCCGATGGTTTCCATATGCTTCATTCCTGTCTGGTTGATTTCCTTATTTCTTTGCGGTCTTCCACTGATAGAATCTTCATGACTGTAACATCCACCGGAAAAATGCTGACTTGGTTCATTCAGGCAGAACTCATATGGGGCTGAACACTTCTGCTGCAAGCTGGTGTGGGTCCTTGACTTGGTGTCTTCACGGTGCTCTGCGGTATTGCACTGATTCTTCGAGGTATGCGGGGTTATGAGCAACTTTTCATCGTGGCGGAGAAAGTGACACCAAAGAACCAAACGAAGAACCAACGAAGAAAACCACGGGGAAAAAGAAAACGAGATGCGGGTTGCTACTTCATCAGCTTTAGCGGTGGTCGATGATTATCCGGACTCTTGCAAAGAAAACAACAAATAACCCAGTAGCCACCATAACGGTCTTTACAAATCAGATCTGGGACTTGTACTGGAATAGCTCAAGCATTGCTCACGAAGGCCGACCGAAATCAGCTCAGAGCATGAGGCAATGTTGATAAAAAGAATGCAGAGGTCCCCTTAAGACGGCCGAGAAAACAACTCAGAGCATAGGGTCTCCACTGCGAAAAGAAACTCAACAACTACCCGAGACGGCCGAAAAGCAGCTCAGAACACGGGTCGGCTGTTGAAAAGAGAAATGTAAAACAGGCATCCACTCCGGACGGCCGACGATGCATTAGCTCAGAACCAGACGTGGTGCCAATATCGAAGAACAACAGGCAAGGGTCCGTCCAAGTCATCTAACACCGGCTAAAACAGAGTTAGTAACTGCCGAACAAACTGAACAAGGAATCAACTACGAGAGCTAAGTAAGAACAACAATACTGAACAAGCACTGAGATCACACGCAGGATCTCAACTTATTGCTATACACATCAACATGCAACAGGCAACATGCAACACTACTACTCATGCATCACGAACTACGCGGGGCCTAGGCGTTCTGATCTGACGGCGGGTTGCCGAGGGTCGCGGGAGTGTGCGAAGAAGTTGACAACGACAAGGCTGCGGCAAGAGCTCTTCTTGCATCCCTTGCATCACGGACTAGCTCGACGATGAGGGCGTACTGGGAGGTCATGTAGCGGGACATGGTGATCACCATTGCATCGGCTTCCGCCAAAGGGCGAGGAAACCTTACTTGCTGCAGAGTCGTTCCCAAGGTGGGGTGGAAATGGAAGGCGCGATTCTGATGCATCGCACTCTCCTGGTGGCGTAGGCGTAACAGGCCCGCCATCGCGGCAAGCTGAATGGCACGATCCGGTGTAGAAGAGGGTCCACCCTGGAAGTTGTAGGAGCGCACGCCGATGGGGATGGTGGCTGACATGTAGACGATGGCACGGTACTCAAACAGCTGCCCTTCGATCGGCGTCTGGGAAACTTGGTACCTTGGAAGCTCTCCACTGGGGTAGATAGTCCACCAAACGTCTGCAAGGAGATAGTCAAAGTTGGTCGCGGAGGAGGATCCTGTGTAGCCCACCGGGTATTCCGCCATCTACACTCATCCGATCAGATCGTTAGCGAAAACATACCATCTATATGCAGCAAAAAAATGCAACAAGCAATAGCATCACACAAGCAAGCTATACCCTAGCTCTAACGTCCTTCTAACATTCGCGCGGGCTAGCGGGTCCTACAGCCAGTCCGGCTCTGATACCAACCGTTGTGGCACCCCGGCTCAGAGGACCGGAACGCCCCGTGCACCAGCCCAGAGATCCAGTCTTCTGGAGCACGGCACTGATTGATATAGAACTGAACAACTTTCTAATACAAAAGATAGGAGTACACGAGGTCTACTACAACGCTAGCGGAGACACAGCTTGCTCCTCAGGCTAGCCTTAGTTCTACACCAAGCAGCAGCATAACTCTAGCAGCGGAATATCGACGGCAGCGGAACAATAACAGCGATGACGAACACCAATCCACAGGGACACTGGCTGGGAAACCTCCTAGCTCGCAAACACCGGGAACGTCGTCCTACGCATCCAAAGCATGGCCTGCAAATCTGGCATAACACGCCAGGTCAGTACATAGAATGTACTTGCAAGCTCAGAACAACCATGCAACAAGGCAAAACAATAACATGGCAACAGGTTAAAATATATTAGTGAATTAAACAGGTGAGCGTCAATATCATGCAAGAATATAATCATCAAGCATATTAACAGCATTAAGTCTAATGCACACACAATGTACCCCACATGATCGTCGCACGATCAAGTGGCTTACCTCGGAGTCCTTATAGACTCGAACACCGGGTCACCTCGTGACCATTCACTTCCACGGGTCGTCGCATGACCGAACGGGTCATCGCACGACCATTCAACGGGTCAGGTGTCCTCTATTACCACCCAACCAATCCACTCATCGTATAACCATCCATTTACGACAAACTTGCCACCGTACTCCAGTTGATCATAATGGTGTGACCTAGTACGAACTGTGTCCCATGACCGAGGACGCGGCTATTCGAATAGATTTTGACTCTGCACAGTTTGTGCACATTACCCACATTATGGAGTTCCTCCTCCATCCAGTACCTCGGTACTTGTCCCACAGGATCCTTGGAACTCGCACCGCAAGAGTGGACTAGGACATCTCCAACGAAACCCGACTACCGCATTACCTTCCTATGGACTCACCGACACACGGTCTTGGGTATCCCTGTGGTTGGGTGTCCACGTTACCACCTTCAACCACCTAGCCACCTTGTGGCAACTTGTCCCACTGGGACTGAGCTCATAATTACTATGGATGTCGAGATTATCACCACCTACCGGGCCAGGGTAGCGTGCGTGCATAATCCCCCCTACTTGGTGATATCCGTAGAAGGCACTACGATAGCCCAAGTCAAGGCCCGCCCATACAAGAAAATGTGGCTGCACGGATAAGCTCGGTTCGGTGGCACCTGATCAACTTGTCACGAAGCATATCTCCAACAGCGAACACAAGTATCAGGTGCAACATGAGTATCAGATCATAACAATGCATAGCATATTACCATGATGGTTTCAGATATGATCAAACACATTTTTAGTTGGTGAACTTATCCGTGTTAAAGAGATTCAGTTATTAACATGGCAACATTATGAATGCAGTTAAGCATAACTCAGGCATAGCATGAACTAGCATAGATATAACAGGATCAACTTAGTATGGTGTTGTTGTGGTTAGATGGTGCATAACATGGTAATGACATGGTTAAAACATAGCATGGATGTAACATGGAAAAACATGGTATAGCATGGAAATGATAACATCAATCATAGCATAGCATGGCATCGATCATAGCATAGCAACATGATCATAATCACCGATATAGACCTATCATCGAACAATAATTTTTAAATACACGTCAAAGCTTTGCAAAGGTGCAACGGGTATTGTGGCTTGCCATCACCAGAGGAGTGTGGAACACTCCCGGTCTTCGACACCAACAAAGCCCTGCAAAAACCGAACAAAACGGCACGGCGAGAAGGGGGGGGGGTCAGATCACTTTGACCTAACCAGCAAAAGAACACAAAGAACCATGTCATAAAACCTCTGCCAACACGAAGAGGAGCTCGATACGAAACCAACGAAAAAAGAATCGCCTCATTTGGACTTACGGTTGCGAAGATATCGACGAAATGGTGTCGGGGGGGGGGGCTGAATTTGGAAGAAATGCGCTTTCTGAGCAGTGAAAGCGTATTCCGGGCTGATGTGGGAGGAAAATACGTTTTCCAGAAGTGGAAACGTATTTCGGGCTGCAAGGAATGAAAGTACGCTTTCCCTTGGGGAAAACGTACTTCGGCAGATCCGCCACCACTCAAAAAGAATCGGGCCCGGACTGTCAGCCACACGTCCCACTTCCACGTGGGGCCCCCTCCCCTGCCTCTCTTCTTCTTCCTCTCGCCAGAGGCAGAGTAGAGGAGGCCGCGGCCATCTGCCGCGCTGTTCCCGGAGCAGGAGGCTCGCCGTAGCTCCTCCGCCTGGTCTGCGGTGCCTCAAGGCGGGTCGGCAGCGGTGGCGTCCCCGACGGGGCGCGGCGGCGACGGGTGGCCGTGGGCACGGGCCGCTCCGGCGGAGGAAGCGGAGGCGGGGCGGGCTCAGGGGGAGGCCGCGGGGGAAGGGAGGTGGTCATGGAGAAGGGAGGCGGCTCCGGTGGCGTCGATTTCGGCCGAGGCCCGGCGGAGGGATTGGCGACAATGGCGGCGGAAGAAGGCCGCCGGCGCCAAATTGGGAGAGGGGAAGGGGCTAGAGGAGGTGGGGGGAGCTGCTGTAGGATGCTGGAGTGCTTGGGGTGCCTCCTTTAAATAGGGGGAGGGAGGAATCTGAGCTCTGGGCCACGACAATGGCAGGCGGCCACGGCGTGTGGTGCTGGCAACTCGGGAGGCTTCGAGAGGGGGTGGCGTGCTGCATGGGGAGGTGGGAAAGGCGTGCGGCGCGGAGAGACAAGAGGAAGGAGACAAGCGTGCACTGGAGCTCGACGTGGACATGACCAGCACGCGTGGGGCGTGTCCAGAGCACGCCAATGGCGTGGGCACCAAGGGGAGGTCTATCTGGGGAGGGTTTCTTCGTGGCCAAGGATGTCTATCCTGTTGTCCTTCGCACGCTTAGCACAGTGGTACAACTGGATTGGCAATAGGTGCACTGTGGTGATCTCTATCTCCTCCTGAAGTTGAACACAACAAACTTGGAGCAGAAGCACAGCTCACATGGTGGGCGTTTGGATAGGTTAAAGTTTTCTTCTGGCTTTGGGGTACAAAGGACTAGAGATCTGGAAAGTTTGGGCTCAATCAAATCCATGTACATGGTACTTGCTTTGCAAATGGCACAATGCTACAGAAGGTGCTTGTGCTGGGTTGTAGCTTGTACATAGCTCCCCTAAGCATGATGTTTTGCATAGCTCAATCATACACTAGGATGAGTATGTATGCCAAGTTTCACATCATTTGATCAATATTTTTGGTACTTCCTTTGTAAAGAACCAATTGAGTCAGAATGCATTGGTGAGGCTAGCATCTCACTGGATTAGTGTAATTGGCTGAAAATTGGTGGAGCTTGGGTATTTGGCATGGTTCACATGTGTGTAAAATTTCATAGACATTGGACACACATAGCTAGCACTTGCTTCACAATGTGGCCCATTGACCAGAAACTTAAACATGATGGTGCACACACATGGATGATTGGATTTGTCTCAAATCTGGTTTGGTGGAGTCATTTCGTGGTAGGATCATGCTAAAAAAGTTTCAAGGCAAATGGGATCCCCTATCATGCACTTGCTTCACAATGCCCCCTTGCTGCATCCAAACTTTGGGAATTTATTGTGGGCGTTTGGCTAAGCAAATGGTGGTGGAATTTGGTGGAGATCAATCATATGATAATATGAGGTTGCACAAAAAGTTTCACCAGCAATGGATCAAGGAAAATGGCACTCCCTTCACAAAGCTCCAATCTGCCCCCACAGACAAATGAATTTTTCTAGAGGAAAAATCCACTTGGTCTATGAAATGTTTTTGGAGAATTTGGCAATATATGGCATCAATGACATGTGGGATTTATTTGGGGATTTATGGAGCAATATAAATGGGGGTTGCTTCACAAACCTCAAATAATAGGAATATCCCTTTTATTGGAAAAAGGAATATATGGTTTAAATAAAATGGTGGCTTGGATGGGATGGGTCCATGGAATGGAAATGGAAAGGCTTGGAAACAAGGGTCACTTGAGCATGGAAAGAAAATATGCTCAAGTTTCAAGTCCAACGAGGTGATCAAAATCAAATCCGATAGCAAATCCAGAATTAAATCCGAAAAGTTTTCGAAAAAAAGAAAGTTCCAAAATCAAGGATGTCACACAGACCAACGGGCCTCTCTAGTCATCCACCGAACCATTTCGCATCTTAATATTATCTCACAGACAACCGTTATCGCTGTCTGACTAACAACACAACGGACAACGAACAACAACAAGGTCCACCAGTAACGTCGGGGCCTGCCCTGTCGTCCCGTCAAAGCGCGCGGTTACCAACAAGGTGAACTGTCTCCTTACCTTGTCTCGCGTGTGCTCTGGGTAGAGCTCGACTTTTCTTGGTTTGGTAACTCTCGCGAGATACGAGCAGGGGCCAAGCACGCCAGTAACTTCGGCCGTACCCTCCCTTTCGTTCCTGACGCAATACCGATCGCGGGCACCGTTGGGTCGCCCGACTACTTATCTTTAAGGACACCAGTTGAATCTGCTGCCTACCATCAATTGACACCAGGAGGAATCACCCTCGATGGTACACTTGAAGAGGTTCGACCGAGACATCAGCGGAATGAACTAAAGAGGTCAACCTCGTATCATCCCGGTGATGCTACGCTACCGAGCCGAAGAGAGTGAAATACGAGTCCATCCACTCGTAAGTCAAACTCGAAGCGACTCGGCAGAGTCTCTCCATTGTAGGTTCCCTAGGGCGTCTGCGTTGATCCGTACCTGTTGCAGTTATAATATGTTGTAATCTGCGTTCACTCACCAGAGTGATCACGACCCGCTATTCTAAACCTAGCTAACAAAGCGCATGGCTCACTTCTGAATATAATATATATTTATAGGCAGCATAGGATAAAGGAAGGTACATCAAGGGCGACAATGACAGGCTATGCAATTGATTAGGATTGTAATGTAGCAGCAGTAGCAATGCCTAGTGCAAGAAATGTACGGAAAAGATAGGCGATATCTGGGGAAGGAAATGGCTCTGCTTGCCTAGAAGCTCGACGGTAGGGGTAGGGTCGTCGACGTAGTAGTCGTACTCGACGGCGGTGTAGTCAGTGGCAACAACGGGGTCTACCGGAGAATAAAGGGGGAGAAATAGTAAGTACAAAGCAAACATATGATAATATATACATGACATGACATATGCATTGTTATCGGTGTTCTAATGCAATACAAAGTTCTATGCACGGAGTGGAAATTCATCCGGGGATGAAATTTCGGCTCCGGGTGATTATCGATAAACGACTCGGAGGGGGGAATGTCGATGTTCGTTGTGTTAGAGGGGTGTGGTTGGTATACATATAGCGTACTCGTTTTCGTTATAGTTTTCTGATCAATTTTGGTGTATAAAGTTTTTGAATCTGACTTACGGTTTAAAAGATATTCAATTTCAAAGTTTCAATTTTAAATCATTTCTGGATTTATTTTATTATATAATTCCAGACATTATCCAAAACAGTAAAACCAAACCAGTGGGTCCCGCTGGTATGTGACAGATTCAATTAAACATTTTAATTAAATAGATAAACAGCAGAGGGCCCACATGTCATAATCCAATAATAAACTAAATTCATTTTATCTATTTAACTGACAGGTGGGGCCTAGTTCTCATAGACACAGGTTTAATTATTGTTTTAATTAAATCTAGAGAGTTAATTAAGGGGCTAGGGGCCCACATGTAAGTCTAACAAGAGGGGTTTAACTTAGCAAATAATTAACTTAACTTATATGAAGCTGGCCCCACATGTCATCTGCTGTAGTGCTAATAGGAGTGTTATCAAGTTTAACCAGATATTAATAGGTCCTGGCCCCACCAGACAGAGACAATGGAGGGGGGGGGTTTCAATTCTAACCAAAACGGGACACACCGGAGCTACCTCGTCGGCGACGAACAGTGACCACGACGAGGCCCTAGCGCGCGAGCCCAGCGACCAAAACGCGCGCGAGAGGGTGGAATCGAAAGCCCCCGATGTCGCACAACGGTTGGTGCCAAAAGCGCGAGCTGGAGCGACATGTGGCCACAACGGCGAGCCCAGCCGCGGCGGCCGAAGCAAGGAGCTCGCGGAACTAGAGCTACGGGGCATGGGAAGGAGAGGGGAGAGGTCGGGGAGGACCGTGCGTTCACCGGGAGTGAGCTGGTGCAGGAGGCAAGAACCGGGGGAGGCCAGAGGTGGCGAATCGGGCGACGGGGTCGCGGTGGCCGTGGCCGGAGAAGATGAAGGGGGCGGCGTCCATGGGTCATCCCGGTTTGATTCCTCGCGCACGAAGACGAAGGCGACCGTTGCGCTCCTCCTGGATGTGGTGGCGCAGAGAATGGTGGCCAGTGGCCACGCCGGCGATGATGGCTTCCCCACGGGCGCGCACGGGCGAGTGAGGCAGGGGGAGAGCGGCGATGCGAGGGAGGTAGTGGGGGGAGGGCGTCTTAGGGTTAGGGTTGAGGGGGGCGACCTTATCCCGTCGGTGAGCCATGGGATGGCCGCCACGGCGGCACGGCCGGCCATGGGATGCCTGCCACGGCACTCCCATGAACAGAGGTAGAAGATGAGTGAGGGGGGGGGGGGCGTGGTGGGCCGGGGTGGGCCTCGCCCTAGGTGAGGTTTAATGTTTTTCCCTTTCTTTTATTTTGTCCTCTCTTTTCTCATCTGTTTTATATTTGTTTGTGCCTCAAATGATTTTTGTCAAACATGAGACTTGCTCCTATATTAGTGCAACACCACATAGTGATGGCACAAAAAGTTTGAGACTGTTATAAATTCAGTTAATATTTTATTTAAATGATAAAGGATTAAAGGGGCTATTATAGCAATTGTTTTGAATTTTTTGATTTATTTAATAACTTAATAAATTCCCATTGTTGGTTTATCATGGCCCATTGGTTTTTAGGGATTTAAAAAAAGTGGTTTCACAATTTTTGGACAATGTTTTATTTCCACTTAAATTTTTGGCAATTCAGTTTGGTTGAAATTTACAAGGGCATGATCAAAGGTGATTAGAGACTTGCTAATCACAAAGATTTAATATTGACAAAAGTTTAACTGTTGCCTGACACTGAGGGTGTTACAAATATCCCCCACTACAAGAAGTCTCGTCCCGAGAATCTAAGCGGTAGAGCAGAAAAGATCGGGGTATTCTTCACGAAGACGATCTTCGCGTTCCCAAGTGGCCTCATCTTCAGAATGATTTGACCACTAAACTTTGAGGAATTTGGTTGTCTTGTTGCGGGTTTTGCTTTCAGACTGATGGAGAATGCGGCTCGGATGTTCTTGATAAGTCAAGTCCTTGGGAGAGGTTCGGCGACAATTTCAATCGATATGCCACGGGGCCACTCCTAGAAAGGATACGGAACGGGCCAATGTAGCGAAGAGCCAACTTTCTTTTGATTCCGAAACGATGAGTGCCCCTCATCGGAGTGACACGGAGGTAAGCTTGTTCGCCGGGTTGATAGACCATTTCCTTGTGCTTGCGGTCATAGTTGCTCTTCTAGCGTGACTGAGCAGGTTTCAAGTGTTCAGGGATAACGTGAACATGATCTTCGGCATGCTGAATAATGTCCGGACAAATGAGGGTTCGTTCCCTAGTTTCTGACCAATTCAGAGGGGTTCGACACTTACGTCCATAAAGAACTTCAAAGGGTGCCATCTACAGACTAGCTTGGTAGTTGTTGTTGTACGAGAATTCAGCAAATGGAAGAGATTACTCCCATTTCTTACCGAATGAAATGAAACAAGCTCGAAGCATATCTTCAAGCACTTGATTTACCCGTTCGAGTTGTCCTTGCGACTGGGGGTGATAAGCGGTGCTAAAATTCAGGTGAGTGCCCATAGCTTCTTGGAAACTATCCCAGAACTTCGAGGTGAAAATACTGCCATGGTCTGAACTAATCTCCAACGCAATACCGTGGAGGGACACAATTCTAGAAACATATAACTATGCTAACTGACTAGCACAAATTGTCTCCTTGACTGGCAGAAAGTGGGCAACCTTGGAGAATCGGTCGATGACGACAAAGATCGCATCATGACCCTTCTGTGATCGCGGAAAACTGGTGTCGAAGTCCATTTCAGTCCTGTCCCATTTCCATTCAGGAATAGAGAGTGGTTGCAGAATTCCAGCAGGTGTTTGATGTTCTTCTTTGATGCGACGGCAAACATCACACTCATCATGATAACGAGCAATGTCTTTTTTGATGCCAGGCCACCAGTACTGCTGACGAAGTTGTTAGTACATCTTGGTGCTACCTAGGTGGATCGACAACGGGGTATCATGAGCTTCTTTCATAGCATTCGGAGTCAAGTTTAGATTTCCCTTGCTAGGAACCACTAAGCGATTCTTGAAGTACAACGCTTGATCATCAGCAAGCCTGTATACTGAGGGCTTTCCTGTGGCGAGATATCGCTTCATATTTTTGACATCCGATTCAGCTTTTTGGATGAACTTGATGTCTTTGTCGAGGTCTTCTTCAACAACAAGGGAATTCACATATCCTTGTGGAACAATTGTCGTGGGAAAGTCACCGTAGATGTCCGAAGAGTCAAACTTAACATGGGACCTTTGCTGCGAGGCGATTTCATGGAGAGAGTCGACATTGACAAGAGACTCGGCGGTTTATCCATGTTTCAGCCCCTCCTTGTCTCGAGGTAAAATCCTACTCCTGCTTCATCTTATTATGAGTTCCGACTCTCGAAAGAAGAGTCAGTTTTATCGATTACAAGAGAGCCGGTTGTAAATTTAGTCTCGAGGAGATCTTGGTTACGCCGACAAGTGTCTAGTCCTATCTTAGGCTAAGATTGTTCGTGACCCTGGATTCCATGGACCTCAGCTTATAAAGGCGTCGGGTCCCAGGATTCCGCGAGTCCCACTCCGACACGAGGTTGAGTTCTATTCTACTTTACAAATATGTTATGTGCTATACAAGGCAAGTTCAATTCCTTCTATGGCTTCGATCTTCTTTCATGGCGCAACCGACCTTGGTCCGAGTCTTATCTTGTGGGCTTTTCGTAGGCGAGTCGGCCCATAGTTCTAATGCCGGGTCTGGGCTTTAGTCTATCCCCCCGACGTTAGCCCCCAGGATTGGTGTGATGCTTTACTCTTCACATCAATCTTTCCTTCAGCTTGGTGGCTGACTCTCTGATTCAGATAGACCGACTCCAACCTCTTTTGAGTTTTATTAAGAGTCGGTATCTATCTTTTCTTCATCCCTTCGTTTCATTATCCAATTTTTTGTTAAAAATTCTTTTGACTTTTTCAGTCAAAGATCCTTTATGGTATTTATGGTCACACTGCCCGAAATGTCGGCTGGTAGGCATTGATATTGTAGTGGGAATCGAGGAGTCTTACCATAAATGTTATTTACCACGGGTAGTTGGTATTGATTGATCTCCTCCTCGGATCTACTATAAATAACCATCGGGTAGCTTTATCCTTCGAATGCCCGCATCTTCTTCTTCCTCTTCTAGTTTTCCTTATGACACCCAAGCTCGAAGCTCATACTCCTTCAGCAGCCAACGAGCCCGGCTCAAGTGCAGGTGCTCGTGGTCGAGGCCGCGGTCGTGGTCGTGGCCGTGGGCGAGGTCATGGTCGTGGTAGAGGTAGGGCAAGAAGTGCTCGTACGGCCTCTCCATCTGAATCTCCCCCTTCTTCTCCTGAAAGGAGTGAATTCTTGATAAGGGTTCAAACTATCCGCCATTGGGTTCATCTCCCTGATTCTTTTCCGCAACTTGTGATGGATTCAAAGCCTCCTGGTTTTTGGCTTCGCTCTGAGGGGTGCCCTCATGGGCCCATCTGGGTGGACACTAACTTGTCTGGTGAGGACTCCATGTTCTTGCAGAGAGGTTGGAAGACTTTCCTTCGCTCCATGAATATTTAGAAAGGAGATACGATCATCTTCAGGTATGATGGTGAAGATACTCTGTGGGCAAGGGTTTTTTACTCGGGCGGTGATCAAGCCGGCTGCTGTATGGAGAGCTCCAGCAGTAGTGATGGATATTTTTATTATAATGCAAGAGAGGCCCAAGTCACCTCATCTGAAGACGTAGCCGGCTCTGAGGATGATGACTGAAGCTGTAGTTTTCTTTTTAGTAGTGTTTTTCCGTCTTTGGCTTTTACTTTTCTGCAATGTCCTTCTTCTGATGTTAGACGCGGCTATTCTGGTGAATGAAATTTATGAATTTTCATTGAGTCCTTGAGTCGGTTTTATTTCTGACTTTGAGTGTTTTTTTGTATAACGCATGGGAGCCGATATTTTTTGATAATGTCTGTATCTGTAGCCCCCTGAGTCGATTCAGAATAGCAGTGTATCAGTAATCGACTCATAGGATAGATCGACTTGTAGCCCCCATGAGTTTGTGTGGTCGCATTTGCGTGCCGTACCAGGTCATATTTAAGTCGTACTCCCAAAGAGTAGATATGGTTTTCATGGCATCGAGTCAAATCCTTGAATGTTTTTTCGAAGTGTTACTTCCCAATAGTCGGTGAATGCATCTAGGTGCGACGCCGAGTCTTTACTTGAGAAGAATTTTTTTCGAAGTGTAGTCCCCAAGATCCGACATGAACATCATTGTGTTATGTTGGGTCTTTGAGAAGGAGATTTAAAGTGTAGTCCCCATGAGTCGGTATGTGCACCTAAGTGCGTGTGTCGAGTCACATAGGTCTAATTTTTTTTGTAAGATTTTTTTTTGTAATTATGCATGATGCTATGGATGCATGACTGTAATGTAAAGGCTAGTAGAAGTCGACTTTAACCTCATCTTCTCGCGTTGAGAGATATTATTGGTTAGAAAAGTAGAAACATCTCTGTAGAGCCGGCTTTCTAGTAACTAGCGTGCCCGGATCGTAGGACTAAATTCGATAGATGGTTTATGTAAACCTCAAAGTTTAGACCAACCGGTTGCGCATTAGTCAAGGAATCTCTAAACTGTACAGGCCGAGTGGCGTGGCCAAGTCATGTGTATGCTTGGATATTGTCGGTGTGTAAGGGTTGATGGGAGCCATCGAACCCCCCCTTTTATGCTTATTTAAACAAACACAAATTTTTACATATATATGCCGGTTTTTTCCGGTAGGAGGCGATGAATATCATCAGGATCCCCCTATTTAACCTTGATAAAGCAATATACATGCTCGAAGCCAGTAGAGGATTGATCAAGCCCCCAGGTCTCTGAGAATTTTAGTGATGCAGTATGCAATTTAATATGATGCAATATGTAATACGATGTAATGTGATGTAATGTGATGCAATATGTATGAAAGAGTATGAAAGAATTATTTTATACATATTTGTGTGATACGTCCAAAATGTATCTATAATTTCTGCTTGCTCCATGCCTCTTTTGTGTGATATTGCTATGTTATTGATGAACTTCCATACACTTTTGATCATATTTGGACTAACCTATTAACTCAGTGCACCCCAGTGTCAGTTCCTGTTTTCTGCTGTTTTTCTATTTCAGGTTTCCCCCATATTAAAGTGGTCCAAAAATTCGGGAAAAATCAAATAAAAAATCAGCGTAGAAGAAGCTTCGGGAATCACCGGGGGGGCGGGGGCAGAGGGGACCCACCAGGGCCCCAGGCTCCCTCCCGGCGCGCCCTAGGGTGGGTCCGCGCCAGGGGGCTGCCTGGACCCCTGGTGGCCCCCCTGGCTGCCCCCCTTCGCCCATATAATCCTCGTGACATGAAACCCCCGTGACGGGAACCCTTTTTCGCTATCTCTCCTCTGTTCCACCGCCGCCGCGCTTGCAAGATCGGGAGCACCAGAAGACCTCTTCCTGGCACCCTGTCGGAGGGAGGAACCACCCCCGGGAGCTTCTCCACCACCATGGATGCTTCCCGGATGAACCGTGAGTAGTCCACCTTGGACCATGGGTCTATGCTCATTAGCTATGTGATGTTCTCCTCCCCTCTTTGTTCTTCATGGATTAGACCTCGTGAGCTACCCTACATTATCGAGGCACATATGTCATATTTCTGTTGTTGTTATGCTGAGTATGATGGGATCCGATGGATTATGAAATTATGTTCAGATTGTGTTTGAGTGATATATTTGATTCTCCTCTTTAATATTTATGTTCTAGAGTAATTCTTGCATGTTCTCCATTGCTGTTTATTGCTTTGGCCAAGTAGTAGGTAGTGACTCCAAGAGGGAGCGTTATGCATGATTGTGGGTTCATGCCCCCCGATGACTAGCTTGAGTGATAGAAACATCAGTCTAGTGGATGTGTTGTTGCCACAAGGGGAAAAACAACAGTGCTTGTACTTGCGGGTGCAAGGATTGTTTACTTTACGCAAAGTTCTTTAATGTAGTTGTCCCTTGCTTTGAGTTTACACTTTGGGTGGGATTTGCAACTTAATACCAGCGAGATGTTCTGGATAGATATCTCAAGGTGGATGATTAGTAGGTAGATGCATATGGATTTCGGTCTACTTGTCTTGGTGTACCGCCCATGCTTTTGAGCCTCTTCCTTTCTTCATAGCATAATTAGCATTGGTTTGCGCACATAATCCTGTCAATTGCCCAGCTGTAATTTGTTTACCTCGCATGGCTATTTTATCGTCTTTTGGGAGAGTGAAATCACTAGTGAACATCATAGGACCCCGGTCCATATTTCCAATACTGTTTACACCCGCTATCAATTTACTGCTTTACTTTTCCGTTTCTATCACTATCATTATTATCCCGTGCTTTTTATCCTCTGTAAACAACAAGGCCGGAGGAATTGAAAACTCCTCTGTACTCGTTGGGAAGCAAAGTTATTTGCTGTGTGTGCAGGTCTAGGTGAAGTTAGCAACCTAGGTTGTAAACGGCGCCATTGTTCACTTTGCCACCTACTTGTCGATCTTGGAGTCCTACTGGTTCGATACTCAACCTTAGGATCTCCGCTAAGGGAAATTGCCGCTATCTACATCTTAACCTTCCACTTTGGGTAACCAACGAGGGGGCGAGGAATCGTACCATCGAAATAAATTTCTGGCGCCGTTGCCGGGGACTCCACTCTTCAAAATAGGGGAGTTGCACACTATCTTTTATCTTTGCTTTTTAGTCTTGTTAGTTTACCTTTCAGTTTTTATATTTGTGTCTTATATAAAAAAATAGTATGTTTAGTTCCTTACTGGCCAATCAATGTCTAACTTCTTTGAAACTAGATCTTATTGGCATGGAGGATTCACTGAGGATCAACAAGAATGGTACAAGGAACACCGCTTGTCTCAAAAGGGGATACACTTATGGAAACAAATACACCAGTTGAATGAGTATGCTAGAAACTTGTGCTCAGTATATAATATATCTTTCTGCAGGGATTAATCTTGTTGCTTGAGGAACAAACACCTTGCTTTCCAATGTGAGTACAATGATGATGAAACCTTAGCTTCTTATACTAAGATAAACTATGATTTTTATGATGCAGAGAAAATAGAAGAATTTGTTGCTTATAAGGGTGCCTATGAAATTACTTCTCTTCTTAAAAATATCAATGATGCCCCTTACAAATCTGAGAGTCTTGCTATACTTAACTATTGTTTGGAAAATTACGATGAAAATTATTATATTACTGATTATTTTGAGAGAATCTCTCCCCCATAGGAAGAGACTAATGTTTTGTAGGACAATATGGAAGAAGAAATTGTTGAACCTGAAAGCCCCTTGGATGAAAAAGAGGAGGAGAGTGATGAACAAAAGGAGGAAGAATGGAGCCACCCATGTGTACCTTCTAATGAGAGTAACTATTCGACTCTTACCTTATATGAGTGTTATGATTCTATGGATTCTGTTGAAATATCCCTTTTTGATGAAGTTGATGCCTTCTATACTTTTGGCCAAGATGCCACTATGGATTATGCTTGCGAAGATGAACTTGCTATTGTTCCTTCCGTCAAGCATGAAATTATTGCTATTGCACCCACACTTGATTTTCCTATTATCCTTTTGACATCTCCAACTCCGGAGAATTTTCCTCTTATAAAAGCTCAATGTGATGGGTTGCATTTATCTTATGATCATAAAAACCTTGTTGAAAACAATACATGTGTGCTTGTAGGTCATGAACAATATGATTTATGCGATAGTTATATTCTGGATGTTGTTCATGATACTACTGAAAATTACTTTGAGAGAGGAAATCTTGGTCGTAGAAATTTTCATGTTACAAAAACACCTCTCTTTATGATGAAAGTTTTGAAGTTATTCTTGTTCTACCTTCCTATGCTTGTCGCTTTGTGCTTCTTCGATTTATTTTATTTTAAGATGCCTATGCATAGGAAGTGGGTTAGGCTTAAATGTGTTTCATATTTGCTTCTTGATTCCCTCTTGTGCTTCAAATCCTTATTCTTATGAGAGCATCTTTTAAAATCTTCATGCCTAGCTAATGGCTTTAAAGAAGCGCTTTCGGAAGGCAGCCCGCAACGAATTTAGGATTTCCTTTTTTTATTCTGTTTTTAGTGGTCTTGATGATTGTTACTACTGTAGCAACATCATTGTATCTTTTCTTTCCAAGCTTTGTGCCATTTATAGCCTCATATGACAAGGGAAGTGAAAGTTGTGACATGCTGTCGAGAAAACAGATTCTGTCCTCGTGACTAGAAAAATCACACAAAAATCCCAGTTCATCTTTTTGAGCTGAAAGTTTTACACAGTGTGTCTATACAATTACGGAACTTTCGTATGTTCTGAGTTTTTTGATTTGAGTTGCAGAAGTATCCCTAAAAAATTCTTTACTACCTGCTGGTCTGTTTTTCACAGATTCTGTCCTGTTTTGCCCTTTCTTCGTTTTGCAAACCTTAAGCTTGCTTTTTTTTGCAAAAACTTTTTGGCAATCTTGAGAAATAGTATCTCTTCAAGAATATATTTATTTTCAGTAAGGAAAAATAATAATTTATTATGGGTACTAACCTCGCTAATCAGATTATGATGAGTTATGAATGAAGGGAGTTTTCAAGTGTGCGAGGGAAGATGATGAAAGAAGATTCAGGAGTGTCAAGCGCTCAAGATTGGGGATGCCCCCATGCATCCCCAAGGAATATTCAAGGATACTCAAGCGTCAAAGCTTGGGGATGCCCCCGTGCATCCCCTTCTCCATCAACAATTACCAGTTCGTCTCTCGTTTCACTATATTTCTATCACTTCATGCGTTATGTGCTATGCTTGGAGCGTCTCGCTCTTAGGTTTTATTTTTAGTTTTCTTTAGCTTTGCTTGCTGTTCATAGCAAGTTATAACCCAACTTTCTTTGTGCGGAAGAGAAAAAAGCTCCACTTCCAAAAATCTAGAACACAGCATAGGATTTTCATGCTTATCTTTGTTGTGTTTGTTCTTTATCTTTTTCATAGCTACTGCCATGTTTAGCTCTTAGTTTTCATGCTTATCTTTTCAAAGAGCTTTTGTTTAGTTTGTTGATGGAACTCTATTAAGTTTTCATGTTTATCTTGTTTAGAGAGTTTTCCTGTTGCACTGAGTTTTGTGTCTTGACTTGAAGTAGGTAATTGAGGTTGCTATTCTTTTGTAGTAGTAACTTGCAATAGTTTTTAGGTATTGTTTTGAGTAATGTTTGGACTTTTGGTGTCAAGAGATTTAGCCTATTAGTGATAGATGTCGTATTTTGGGCAATCCGTGTTTATTTTCAAAACTTACAAAATTAGTTGAGAACTTTAGCTACTAGATAGATCACTACTCTTCTGAGGGGTCGAATATTAGAGTACACTCACGTACCATGAGTCGAGGATGTGCAAGGATAACCAAACCCCCATACCCTCCTCCTCGGGGTACTTGTCTCTTTGTGAATCTCCTTATTAGATTGAGAGTTACCGATAATAAGTGCATGAGTTCTTCGGACTAATGTGAGTATTCGAAAGTTGACACTTCCACCTTCCCATATTTTTCTAGCCTCTCCTGTGCCGTGCATTGCTTTCTTCTCACTCCGAGAGTTGGCGTCCACCTTCGCCGGTACATCCAAACCCTTGGCATGATACGTTGTGTCATCATAAACCTCCTTATGTCCTTCCTCAAAACAGCCACCATACCTACCTATCAAGGCATTTCCATAGCCTTTCCGAGATATATTGCCATGCAACATCCATCCTCTCATGACTTGATCTTCATGTCATACATGCTACTTTCTTGATCGGTGAGCCGCATGCTAGTTGGGATTTGCCCTAATCATTGCTACATGACGCGCTAGTATCATTGCTGTCACGCCCCTAAAATCAATCCGTGTACAGTAATCATACACACAGGGCACACGGCTGATATTAGGGTGCCACGGTGAGAATATCACAGCACATCACTAAACACAAAAGGATAAACCAATATGTTATAAGATAAGGGGTCACACGGACCCGAATACATAAGTTATACAAGCCATAATATCTGAGTACAGACATAGTTAGTCAAGTTTTGCCTTAAGAAGGCTAGCACAAATAACATCAGAGATACAGATCGAAAAGGCAAGGCCTCCTGCCTGGGAGCCTCCGAAACTACTCCTGGTCCTGGTCAATGGGGGGCTCGACATAGTAGTTAGCGCCTCCGGGGTACTCTTGCTCCTGGGCTCCAACGTCGACTCACCGGCCGATCAGGCACAACATAAAGGGGGAAATAAAGCAAGGGTGAGTATCTAGCATACCCGCGAGTCTTACGTCCTCTACTAAGCATTTATGCATTTGTATCAAATGGAAAGTGGAGGCTGTATATAGTGGACTGCAAGATAGAAATAAGAATAAGGGTAAGGAGCTAGGCCTATCAAAGACTAGCATCTTCTGACGATGTCTTGCAGCATGAGAAGAGAAACAGCCGACAATTTATATAAGCATAAAGTAACAATGAAGAAGAAGTTGCTGCAACATTGTATAATAGTAAGTTGTAATGATTAATAATAATAGATGCCTCCGAGTTCCCCTCCTCGACTTCCTTGCGAGGAAGAAAACCCGGAACCATACAATTTAATAATAATAGTTTGTAGTGGTAAGATCCAGCTTCAGCATAAAGCGTCCTGTTACCGTGGACACGGCTATTCGGATAGATTAAACTCCCTGCAGGGTTGCACTACTGTTCAGCCTGCATGCTCGGATCTTCAGGGTGGGGTGAACCTTGTTAGGTAACGCCCCACCGAGGCTATCCGACACATCGCAGTTCATCCTAGGCTCAGCAGAGAGGCCATCCACCGGACTATATCCTATGCGCCAAGGGGTCTAGGTCCCTCAGCCTTGCACGCTCCTGCACGGTGCGAGTCTGTCCGGTGAACCAAAAGCAAATCCAAACACAGCTGCTTCAGCAAATAAGACAACACGGCTTCTCGGCGATCAGTCCGCAGTACTGCTGACGTATGAAGAGCTTTCGGACAAACTACGACGCGAAGGGCCCACACCGTAATCCCACGTGTAGGTAGTGCGTACAGACCAACGGGTCTCTCAAGTCATCCGCCGAATCATTTAGCATTTTAATATTATCTCGTAGACAACCGTTATCGCTGTCTGACTAACAACACAACGGACAACGAATAGCAACAAGGCCCACCAGTAACGTAGGGGCCTGCCCTGTCGTCCCGTCAAAGCGTGCAGTTACCAACAAGGTGAATCGTCTCCTTACCTTGTCTCGCGTGTGCTCTTGGTAGAGCTCGACTTTTTCGTGGTTTGGTAACTCTCGCGAGATACGAGCAGGGGCCAAGCACGCCAGTAACGTCAGTCGTACCCTCCCTGTCGCTCCCGACAATATACCGCTCGTGGGCACCGTTGGGTCGCCCGACTCTTACCTTTAATGACACCAGTTGATTCGAGTGCCTACCATTAAGTGAAACCAGGAGGAATCACCCTCGATGGCACACTTAAAGGGGTTCGACAGGGACATCAGCGGAATGAACTAAAGAGGAATATTCTTGTATCACCCCGGGGGTGCCGAGGCACCAGCGGAATGAACTAAAGAGGAATACCCTAGTATCATCCCAGTGATACTTCGCTACTGAGCCGACGAGAGTGAAATACGAGTTCGTCCACTCGTAAGTCAAACTCGAAGTGACTCGGCAGAGTCTCGCCGTTGTCGGTTCCCTAGGGCGTCTGCATTGATCCGTACCTGTTACAGTTGTATATATTTTGTATCCGCGTCACTCCCTTGAGTGGCCACGGCCCGCTATCTAATCCTAGCTAACAATGCGCAGGGCTCACTGCTGAATATAATATATAGATATAGCAGGCAGCATAGGATAAGGAAGGTACAACAAGGGGCGACAAAATCAGGCTATGAAATTGAATAGGATTGTAACGTAGCAGCAGCAGTAACAATGCCTAGTGCAAGAAAGTACGGAAAGGTAGGTGATATATGGGGAAGAGAATAGCTCTGCTTGCCTAGAAGCTCGACGGTAGGGGTACGGTCGTCGATGAAGTAGTCGTACCCGGCAGCGGTGTAGTCGGCGGTCGCAGCGGGGTCTACCGAAGAATAAAGGGGGGGGGAGAAACAGTAAATAAAAGCAATCATAGCAAACAGATAGAATAACATGACGTATGCAACGTTAACAGTGTTCTAACACAGTGCAATGCACGTTGCTCGGAGCGGGAATTCATCAAGGGATGAAATACCAGCTCCAGGTGATTACCAGACAGGGTGTCCGGAGAGGGAAGGGATCATGCCGGAGGTGTCGTGGACATCCGACAAACATGTTCAAGGTGTATCCGTGTTAGTTGATCCATTATGAACAACTTTCATGTTCAGAATAAATTCATTCAGATACTTTGACAGTACCGGACAAATCATCGGACAAACGGTTCGGAGGGGGCTGGTTCGAGGTTCGGTATATTAGAGGGGGGTGGTAGACCAACGAATAGCGTATCCGTATTCGTTATATTTTTCTGATCAATTTTCATGTATAAAGTTTTTGAATCTGACTTACGGTTTAAAAGATATTCAAATTTAAAGATTAAATCATTTTAAAACAATTTCTGATTTATTTTTATTATTAAAACAAAAATTACCCAGAACAGTCTGTTGACTGGTCAAACCTGACCAGTGGGTCCCACTAGTCAGCCTCTATATTGATAAAATGATTTAACTAAATTTAAATAATCCAGTGGACCCACATGTCATAGACTTATTAGCATTTTTATTTATTTTAACTTAATTCCTTACAGGTAGGACCCAGTCGTCAGTGAGAGACCACTAACAGTTTTATTAATTTAAACAAATGGCCTAGGTCCCACATGTCATAGACTCCAGTGCTAATTCCAGTTATACTAATCTAAGATGATTAATCAGTTGCGGGGGCCCACTGTCATTGGCAAGAGGGGGGGGTTAGTTGCTAACCACCCCACTATCAGGGAGGGCCCACCGGTCAGTGGGTCAAACCCACTGGCCTAGCCATTGCATGCCGGCGGCGAGGAAAACCCGGCCAGGGGGCGGGGCACGACGGTGAGGCTGGCCGGCGGAGGGCACTACCAGCGGCATGGGGCAGAGGAGCAAAGGGCGGGCGGCGAGGCCGGCCAGCGGCGCCCGCATCAGGCTCGGGTGTGGCCGTGCCCGCACGCCACGCAGTTGCAGCGGCGGCCAAGCCCGAGGGCACTGGAGGGGAAGGCTTCGGGGCGTGGCCGCGCTCTGGCTCGTGTGTGCGCAGACGTGTGGGCGCGCGCAGTGCAGTTCAAGGGGACGAGAGGGGCGCGGGGCGCGCGACGCGCAGCCACGACGACGGACGGAGTACAACGAAAAGGGAACGACGTTCCACAGGGCTAATACGAGTGCGGCGAGGGGTGAACCGTAGGGGAGCTCACTGGGAAGCCGATGAGGAGTTCGGGAGGCCGGAGGGGGGCGGTGTGGCCGAAATTTCGACGACGAGCAGCGGGGCAGAGGACGAAGATGGCGTCGATTCACCGCGTGTCGTGGCTCCGAGCACAATTCCTTCGGCAGGTAGACTAAGTCGACGACGACGAGTGTGTTGGACAGCTCGGACGGGCGAGGGGGGGCTCGTTGGCTGCGCCGGCGACGACGACGCGTCCACGGGTGCGCGAACGGGCTTGATCCAGAGAGAGGGAGGGGAAAATGGAGGGTGGCGGCTAGGGTTAGGGTTCCCCGGGGCAGAGGGGGTCCTTATCCGCATCGGGGGGCTCCGGATGCTCGACACAGCGCCGAGGGGTGGCCACGGCGCCAAAGAAGGCTGCCACGCTATGCCCCTGTTTCCCCTCGTACGGAGGTAGGGGAAAACCCTTCGGGTTGGGCCGGGCCAAGGGTGGGCCGAGGGGGTTTGTGCCCCGGGCGTTAGACAGTTTCCTTTTTTATTTTCCTTTTTTATTTTATTTTTTCTGTATTTAATTATTTTAGTTGCTTTAGCCATTTTGTAAAATATATAATAGGTTCCATAATTAGTATGGCACAATACTAAGATGACACAAAAATATTGGGACTAATATAAAATCTTTTGCATTTTTGTTTTGTTAAAAAGGTGTTCAATGCCACTGTTTTACCACTGTTATGAATTGTTTGAATTTTTCAGTGGCATGATAAATACCCAAAACCATATTGGCATGGTCCATTGATTATTAGTGATTTTACAAAAGTGGTTCCACAATTATTGGACAAGGTTTTATTTCCACTTATTTTTAGTATTCATCAAAAAGCATTTTGGGTTTGTTTGAATTCAAAGAGGACCAAGGCATGATCAAGGGTGATTAGAGACTTGCTAATCATAGAGGTTTATTATTAACAAAAGTTTTATTGATGCCTGACACTGAGGGTGTTACAAATCTCCCCCACTGCAAGAATTCTCGTCCCGAGAATATAAGCTGTAGAGGGGAAAAGATCGGGGTATTCCTCACGAAGATGATCTTCGCGTTCCCAAGTGGTTTAATCTTCAGAATGATTCGACCACTGAACCTTGAGGAAGTTGGTTGTCTTGTTGTGGGTTTTGCGTTCAGACTGATCGAGAATGCGGCTCAGATGTTCTTGATAAGTCAAGTCCTGTTGCAATTCAATCTTATCATGTTCCACTTCACGAATAGGGTCCTTGAAGCAGCGTCGGAGTTGCGACACGTGAAATACATCGTGGACTTGGGAGAGGTTTGACGGCAACTCCAAACGGTAAGCCACCGGTCCACTTCGGGAAAGAATACGGAACGGGCCAATGTAGCGAGGAGCTAACTTGCCTTTGATTCCGAAACGATGAGTGCCTCTCATGGGAGTGACACGAAGGTAAGCTTGTTCGCCAGGTTGATAGACCATTTCCTTGTGCTTGCGGTCATAGTTGCTTTTCTGACGGGACTGAGCAGCTTTCAAATGTTCACGAATAACGCGAACCTGATCTTCAGCATGCTGTATGATGTCCGAACCAATGATAGTTCGTTCTCGAGTTTCTGACCAATTCAGAGGGGTTCGACACTTACGTCCATAGAGAACTTCAAAGGGTGCCATCTTCAGACTAGCTTGATAGCTGTTGTTGTACGAAAATTCAGAAAACGGAATAGATTCCTCCCATTTCTTACCGAATGAGATGACACAAGCTCGAAGCATATCTTCAAGCACTTTGTTGACTTGTTCGACTTGTCCTTATGATTGGGGGTGATAAGCGGTGCTGAAATTTAGGTGAGTGCCCATAGCTTCTTGGAAACTATCCCTGAACTTAGAGGTGAAAATGCTGCCTCGGTCGGAACTGATCTCCAACGGAATACCGTGGAGCGACACGATTTTGGAAACATACAAGTCTGCCAAATGACTAGCAGAGATCGTCTCCTTGAATGGCAGGAAGTGGGAAACCTTGGAGAATCGGTCCATGACAACAAAGATCGCATCATGACCCTTCTGTGATCGCGGAAAGTCGGTGACGAAGTCCATTTCAATCTTGTCCCATTTCCATTCAGGGATATAAAGTGGTTGCAAAGTTCCAGCAGGTCTTTGATGTTCTGCTTTGACGCGACGGCAAACATCACACTCATCAACATAACGAGCAATGTCTTGTTTCATATTGGACCACCAGTACCGCTGATGAATGTCTTGGTACATCTTGGTACTACCAGGGTGAATCGACAAAGGTGTATCATGAGATTCTTTCATGACATCAGAGGCGTAATTCAGGTTGGCCTTGGCTACCGGAACCACTAAACGACCCTTGAAGTACACCGCATTATCATCATTTGCATCAATAGTGAAGAATGAGGGCTCTCCGCTGGCGACACGACGCTTAATCTTCCAAATGTCAGAGTCATAATGTTGTACCGTCTTGATGCGGGTATCGAGGTCTGCTTTGACCACCAGGGAGTTCACATATCCCTGTGGAACAATTTCGATGTTCAACTTGCGGAGCTCTTCATACAGACGTGGTTGCTCTACTTGAACTTCCAGTTCACTACAATAGGCTTTGCGGCTTAAGGCATCGGCCACCACATTAGCTTTTCCAGGGGTGTAAGAAATTCCCATTTTGTAGTCGGCTATTGTCTCGAGCCATCTCTGTTGGCGGAGATTCAGGTCGGGCTGAGTAAAAAGGTACTTCAGGCTTTGGTGGTCAGTGTAGATCTCGCAACGGTTACCGACGAGGTAATGTCGCCACAGCTTCAATGCATAAATTACCACTGCCAATTCAAGATCATGTGTTGGATAGTTTTCCTCGTGAGCACGCAACTGACGAGAGACATAAGCAATCACTTTGCGCTCTTGCATTAGGACACAACCTAATGCTTGACGAGACGCGTCACAATATATCACGAAGTCCTTCTGAGTATCAGGGGAGCAAGCACTGGGGGAGAAGTGAGCTTGTCCTTGAGGGCTTGAAAACTTTCTTGACATTTATCAGTCCACTCAAACTTGAGACCTTTGTGAAGCAGATTAGTCAGAGGCTTGGCAATCTTGGAGAAATTCTCAACAAAACGGCGGCAATAGCTGGCAAGGCCGAGGAAACTTCTGACTTGCTTGACAGTCCTGGGCGGAGTCCAGTAAAGAATAGCCTGGATACGTTCAGGGTTGACGGCGACGCCATCCTTGGAAATCACATGACCAAGGTAAGTTACTTCGGGAAGCCATAACTCACACTTCGATTACTTAGCATAGAGTTTGTGTTCTCGAAGCTTTTCCAGTATAAGGAGAAGATGTTCAGCATGTTCTGCATCGGTCTTGGATTAAATCAATATATCATCTAGATAAACCACGACAAACTTGTCGAGGTATTCCATGAATATATAGTTCATCAATCTGGAGAAAGTGGCTGGGGCATTCGTCAAGCCAAAGTACATGACGGTGTACTCGTATGAACCATAGCGAGTAATGAATGCGGTCTTCGGGATGTCCTCATCACGAACCTGGATCTGATGGTAACCCAACCTTAAGTCTAGTTTTGAAAACACCATGGATCCAGCAAGTTGATCATAAAGATCATTTATCCGAGGGAGAGGGTACTTGTTCTGTATCGTGGCCAGGTTGATAGATCGGTAATCTTGGACCAAACGGTTCGTGCCATCACTCTTCTTGATAAAGAGAGAAGGTGCTCCCCAAGAAGAGGAACTTGGACGGATAAAGCCTTTCTTGAGGGCCGTGTCGATCTCCTTATCCAATTCAAGGAGGTGGTGAGGTGGCATCTTATACGGGCGCTTGGCAATATGGACGGTGCCGGGCTTCAAGTCGATGACAAATTCAACTTCTCTGATCAGGCGTATCCCCGACAGTTCTTCTGGGAATACGTCGGTAAAATCACAAACGATGGTAACTTTCTCTATCCCTTCGAGAGGTGCAACATTCAAGGCATTCAGAGCATATATACGAGCTTCAGCATTCATCGACACAATGGCAGTATGACTCACAATCGCGCCAGAAGGATGAAAGAGTTGGATGACCTTGGTGCCACAATAAAGTGCGGCATCGTGGGCTTTCAGCCAATCCATACCCAAGATAAGTTCAATAGTGGATGTTTTCAGAATATGTGGGGAGACAAGGAACTCAATCCTTTCGATCTCGACGGTGATGTTAGGTGCCAACATGTCAACACGACACTGGGTACCGGGAGTCTGGACTATTAAGGGGGTATGCATCTTTTCGTGGTATATGCCATGCTTAGATGCAATTGCTCCAGACATAACTGAATGCGATGCTCCTGTATCAAATAAAACAGTAGCAGGTATTGAGTTAACGAGGATACTACCCATCACTGTAGCGGGCTCTGCCTGAGCTGCTTCAACATCAATGTTGTAAGCATGACCACGAGCATGAGTATTTGACCCAGTATTATAGTTGAGGGTCCCATTGTTGCCACGGCCAGTTACGCAGCCAGCAGGGTGAACTACCGGTTGATTCTGTCGCCGGGGGAAGTCTTTGGAAATATGGCCTGGCTGACGGCACTTGAAACATAGGCCATCTTGTGGACGGAGGGGTGCAGTCTCAGTCTTCGTCTGTCTCGGCGGGGGCGGAGGCAGACGGGGTGCAACATACGATGGCCTTGGTGCAGGGGCAGTTGGACGAAACACACTGTGTGGAAGCCAAACGTGTTGCTTCTGTGCAGTGCTCGAAGATGAGCCAGCATCACGGGGGCGCTTCGGCGAACCATCGAACTTAAGTTGAGCGGTCTCAAGAGTGATAGTTTGGTTCACCATGGTGGCGAAGTCGGGGAAGACGTGCAAAGCCGGTGGAAGCTGGAGATCTGGGTTGAGTCCATCACGGAACTTCTCTTGCCTACTTGCATCATTGGGGAGGTCACTTGCAGCATAGCGGGAGAGGCGGAGGAATTCCCTCTGATATGCCTCAATAGTTTTGTTGCCCTGAACAAGGTTGCGTAACTCGGCCTTCATACGGTTCATAATCGCCTGGGGGACATAACGAGCACGGAAGGTAGTCTTGAAGTCATTCCAGGTGACGACAGTCCCTTCAGCTAGCGAGCCCTTGTAAGTGTCCCACCACTGAGCAGCGGGGCCACGCAGGAAATAGGACGCGAAGTTGACGTAATCAGCAGCGCTCACATTAGCGAACTCCAGCTGACGAGTGATGTCACGAAGCCTGTCATTCGCATCCAGCGGTTGTTCAGGTTGGTGGAAGAGAGGTGGATTGAGACGCATGAAATCCTGCAGAGTAACCACAGGCGGTTGGTTCTAGTGCTGGTTCTCGTTCTGATTCTGGTTCTGGAGCTGATCTATGACTCCTTTCATAAACACCTGGTTCATCTAAAACTGCTGCATCATCGCGGCCATGTAGTCCGGCGGCGGAGGTGGATCGTTGGCAGCACGACCACGACCACGACCAGCCATCCTGCTAAAATTTAACAGGGGTATTTGAGCGATGAGAATTTTAACGAGATGCCGGAAACGAGTGATAGGTAAAGCGACAACAAAGAGGAGGCGCGGATATATAGGAGTATTCATATAAGACATACACATCCACACATAGAATCAATCGAAAATCGGGCAGCGTAACGTCGTAGGAATTAAGGAAAAAGGACACACTAGGCGGCGCGCAGACCGCGGTAAGGATTACACGATGCGACATAGATTCCACTATGTCAATCATGCCGCAAGAAAACTGTTGGCCATAGGAGTTAATGCCAGAGGACGCGCGACCTGCCTAGAATGAGAATGGGATCTGCGGTCCGGGACCTGGGGTAGAACTCCTGCGACATGACTCAATCAATGGGGAAGCACCAGAACTCCGAGTGGAATAAAGAGAACGTGATCCTAATGTCAGAGTTTGTAAAACTTACCAGCAAGGATAAGAGAGCAGAGTCCCAGAGCATAGGTAAGGAGAAAAGGATCCTAATACCATAGATATCACACGTAGTGACATTAATGTGGGCCCGTAAGCCAAACATTAAGTTAACAAAATAGTTTTTCAAAGTCTAGACTCAACTTCGACCAGGTAGTGGTTGGGTGGCTTCCTATAGGCAGTCGGCTCTGATACCAACTTGTGACGCCCCTAAAATCAATCCGTGTACAGTAATCATACACGCAGGGTACACGGCTGAGATTAGGGTGCCATGGTGAGAATATCACAGCACAACACTAAACACAAAAGGATAAACCAATATGTTACAAGATAAGGGGTCAAACGGACCCGAATACATAACTTATACAAGCCATAATATCTGAGTACACACATAGTTAGTCAAGTTTTGCCTTAAGAAGGCTAGCACAAATAACATCATAGATACCGATCGAAAAGGCAAGGCCTCCTGCCTGGGAGCCTCCGAAACTACTCCTGGTCCTGGTCAATGGGGGGCTCGACGTAGTAGTAGGCGCCTTCGGGGTACTCCTGTTCATGGGCTCCAACGTCGACTGCAGCGGCCGATCAGGCACAACATAAAGGGGGAAATAAAGCAAGGGTGAGTATCTAGGATACCCGCGAGTCTTACGTCCGCTACTAAGCATTTTTGCATTTGTATCAGATAGAAATAAGAATAAGGGTAAGGAGCTAGGCCTATCGAAGACTAGCATCTTCTGACGATGTCATGCAACATGAGAAGAGAAACAACCAACAGTTTATATAAGCATAAAGTAACAATGAAGCAGAAGTTGCTGCAACAATGTATAATAGTAAGTTGTAATGATTAATAATAATAGATGCCTCCGAGTTCCCCTCCTTGACTTCCCTGCGAGGAAGAAAACCCGGAACCATATAGTTTAATAGTAATAGTTTGTAGTGGGAACATCCAGCTTCAGCATAAAGCGTCCTGTTACCGTGGACACGGCTATTCGAATAGATTAAACTGTTCAGCCTACACGCTCGGATCTCCAGGGTGGCGTGAAGCTTGTTAGGGAACGCCCCACCGAGGCTATCCAACACATCGCAGTTCATCCTAGGCTCAGCAGAGAGGCCATCCGCCGGACTATATCCTATGCGCCAAGGGGTCTAGGTACCTCACCCTTGCACGCTCCTGCACGGTGCGAGTCTGGCCGGTGAAGCAAAAGAAAATCCAAACACACCTGCTGCAGCAAATAAGACAACACGGCTTCCTGGCGACCAGGCCGCAGTACTACTGACGTCTGAAGAGCTTTCGGACGAACTAGGACGCGGAGGGCCCACACCGTAATCCCACGTGTAGGTAGTGCATACAGACCAACGAGTCTCTCAAGTCATCCGCTGAACCATTTAGCATTTTAATATTATCTCGCAGACAACCGTTATCGCTGTTTGACTAACAACACAACGGACAACGAACATCAACAAGGCCCACCAGTAACGTAGGGGCCTGCCCTGTCGTCTCGTCAAAGCGCGCGGTTACAAACAAGGTGAACCGTCTCCTTACCTTGTCTCGCGTGTGCTCTTGGTAGAGCTCGACTTTTTCGTGGTTTGGTAACTCTCATGAGATACGAGCAGGGGCCAAGCACGCCAGTAATGTCGGTCGTACCCTCCCTGTCGTTCCCGACAATATACCGCTCGCGGGCACCGTTGGGTCGCCCGAATCTTACCTTTAAGGACACCAGTTGAATCGAGTGCCTACCATTAAGTGAAACCAGGAGGAATCACCCTCGATGGCACAATTAAAGGGGTTCTACAGGGACATCAGCGGAATGAACTAAAGAGGAATATTGTCGTATCACCCCGGTTGTGCCGAGGCAATAGCGGAATGAACTAAAGAGGAATACCCTCGTATTATCCCAGTGATACTTCGCTACTGAGCTGACGAGAGTGAAATACGAGTTCGTCCACTCGTAAGTGAAACTCGAAGCGACTCGGCAGAGTCTTGCCGTTGTAGGTTCCCTAGGGCGTCTGCATTGATCCGTACCTGTTACAGTTGTATATATTTTGTATCCGCGTCACTCCCCTGAGTGGCCACGGCCCGCTATCTAATCCTAGCTAACAATGCGCAGGGCTAACTGCTGAATATAATATGTAGATATAGCAGGCAGCATAGGATAAGGAAGGTACAACAAGGGGCGACAAAATCAGGCTATGCACTTGAATAGGATTGTAATGTAGCAGCAGAAGTAACAATGCCTAGTGCAAGAAAGTATGGAAAGGTAGGCGATATGTATGGAAGAGACTGGCTCTGCTTTCCTAGAAGCTCGACGGTCGCGGTACGGTCGTCGACGAAGTAGTCGTACCCGGCAGCGGTGTAGTCGGCGGTAGCAGCGGGGTGTACCGGAGAATAAAGGGGGGGGGGGGAGAAACAGTAAATACAAAGCAATCATAGCAAACAGATGAATAACATGATGTATGCAATGTTAACGGTGTTCTAATGCAGTGCAATGCACATTGCTCGGAGAGGGAATTCATCCAGGGATGAAATACCAGCTCTGGGTGATTACCGGGCAGGGTGACCGGAGGGGGAAGGGATCATGCCGGAGGTGTCGTGGACATCCGACAAACATGTGCAAGGTGTATCCGTGTTAGTTGATCCATTCTGAACAACTTTCATGTTCAGAATAAATTCATTCAGATACTTTGACAGTACCGGACAAATCATCGGATAGACGGTTCAGAGGGGGGCAGTTCGAGGTTCGGTATGTTAGAGGGGGGTGGTAGACCAACGAATAGCGTATCCGTATTTTTTATATTTTTATGATCAATTTTCATGTATAAAGTTTTTGAATCTGACTTACGGTTTGAAAGATATTCAAATTCAAAGTTTAAATCATTTTAAACCAATTTCTGATTTATTTTTATTATTAAAATAGAACATTATCCAGAACATTCTATTGACTGGTCAAACCTGACCAGTGGGTCCCACTGGTCAGCCTTTAAATTAATAAAAATGATTTAACTAAATTAAAATAATCCGGTGGACCCAGATGTCATAGACTTATTAGCATTTTTATTTATTTTAACTTAATTCCTTATAGGTGGGACCCAGTCGTCAGTGAGAAACAATTTTATTAATTTAAACAAATGGCCTAGGGCCCACATGTCATAGACTCCAGTGCTAATTCCAGTTATACTAATCTGAGATGATTAATCAGGTGCGGGGGCCCACTGTCATTGGCAAGAGGGGGGGTTAGTTGCTAACCACCCCACTGCCAGGGAGGGCCCACCGGTCAGTGGGTCAAACCCACTGGCCTAGCCATTGCACGCCGGCGGTGAGGCAAACCCGACCAGGGGGCGGGGCACGGCGGTGAGGTTGGCTGGCAGAGGGCACTACCAGCGGTGTGGGGCGGAGGAGCAGAGGGCGGGCGGCGAGGCCGGCCAAGGGCGCCGGCATCAAGCTCGGGTGTGATCGTGCCCGCACGCCTCGCAGTTGCATCGGCGGCCAATCCCGAGGGCACCAGAGGGGAAGGCTGCGGGGCGCGGCCACGCTCTGGCTCGTGTGTGCGCATCGGTGTGGGCGCGCGCAGTGCAGTTTAAGGGGATGCAGCCACGGCGACGGCCGGAGTACAGCGAAAGGGGAACGGCGTTCTGTAGGGCTAATACGAGCGCGGCGAGGGGTGAACCGTAGGGGAGCTCACCGGGAATCCTATGAGGAGCTCGAGGAGGCCGGAGGGGGCGGTGTGGCCGGAATTGCGACGACGAGCGGCGGGGCAGAGGACGAAGATGGCGTCGATTCACCGCGTGTCGTGGCTCCGAGCACAATTCCTTCGGCAGGTAGACGAAGTCGACGACGCGTGTGTTGGACAGCTCGGACGGGCGAGGGGGGCTCGTTGGCCGCGCCGGCGACGATGACGCGTCTACGGGTGCGCGAACGGGCTTGATCCAGAGAGAGGGAGGGGAAAAATGGAGGGTGGCGGCTAGGGTTAGGGTTCCCCGGGGCAGAGGGGGTCCTTATCCGCGTCGGGGGGGCTCCGGATGCTCGACACGGCGTCGAGGGGTGGCCATGGCGCCATAGATGGCTGCCACGCCATGCCCCTTTTTCCCCTCGTACGGAGGTAGGGGAAAACCCTTCGGGTAGGGCTGGGCCAAGGGTGGGCCGAGGGGGTTTGTGCCCCGGGCGTTAGATAGTTTCTTTTTTTTTTATTTTTTTTATTTTCTGTATTTAATTATTTTAGTTGCTTTAGCCATTTTGTAAAATATGTAATAGGTTCCATAATTAGTATGGCACAATACTAACATGACACAAAAAGATTGGGACTTATATAAAATCTTTTGCATTTTTGTTTTATTAAAAAGTTGTTAAATGCCACTGTTTTACCACTGTTATGAATTGTTTGAATTTTTCAGTGGCATGATAAATACCCAAAACCTTATTGGCATGGTCCACTGATTATTAGTGATTTTACAAAAGTGGTTCCACAATTATTGGACAAGGTTTTATTTCGACTTATTTTTAATATTCATCAAAAGGCATTTTGGGTTTGTTTGAATTCAAAGATGAACAAGGCATGATCAAGCGTGATTAGAGACTTGCTAATCACAGAGGTTTATTATTATCAAAAGTTTTATTGATGCCTGACAATGAGGGTGTTACAATTGCATATCCTACTACACTGGCAGAGGCATACATTTGCATACATCATGATAGTTACATCTTCTTTATGATTTGAGTACTTTGTAAAGTGTGAAAGATCTTCTATAATTTTTGTAATATATAGAGTGTTGCCCCTAAAGTGAGGAAAAGATCCCAAAGTGTACAAATTAAAAGATCCCAAAGTGGACAAATTAAAAGATCCCAAAGAGGACAAATGAGAGGAATAGAAAGAGTCATTGAGGCCACCAAAAAATACAAAAAATAGAAAAAAAGAGAAAAAGAAATAAAAAGAGAGAAGGGGGTACACTACTATTCCTTTTGAGAGATCCACACTCGTACTCCCTCTTATATCTTGTACTCCATAGAGATTATCATTCATGCATATAGCTATGTGGGGACCTTCACACTATAGAACTTGGCTTGTATATTCCAATGATGAGCCTCCTCAAATGAGCTCTAGGTCTTCTTGAGAAAGCAAGTTGGATGCACCCCCGCTAGTTCCCTTCGAGATCTTACCTTAGCTCATATGTGCATCCGTTGCATGGCAATCCCTACTCCTCACATCATATCTATCATTTGGCTTTCTCTCGCCTATGATTGTCCTCATTGATGTGAGCCTTTCACACCCTTTTTGTCTTCCTCCTTCACCATATTCTCTCTTTGCCATCCTAAGTGTCAACTTTCTTTCTTACGCTCATCCATTGCATGAGTGCTCAAAATGTCGAAAAGGAGTGGATCATTTTGACTTGTACCTGGCTAGTGGTCTGGGGATGAATCAAGATAAGATTCCAAAGAAGACCAAGTGTGAAACTTTAGTAGATTAAGTTCTCAACACAAAAATACTTTTTCTCTCGTATATCCCTATCTCTTTCTTGCACGCAAACACCATTTGGAGACATTCGAGTCACGGACAGCAAGAGCTCTTGCACCTTTATGTTCTTATGTTGCTTGTTTCAATGCTAAATATAGACTCTTGCCTGTTATGACTTGAATTGAATTACATGCATTGATTGCTTTACTTAAAAGTTCTTATATGGTTGTTAGCATGTCACCACAGAAATTATGCTTTTATCATTTACCTACTCGAGGACGAGCAGGAATTACGCTTGGGGATGTTGTTACGTCCAAAACTTATCTATAATTTCTTCTTGCTCCATGCCTCGTTTGTGTGATATTGCTATGATATTGATGAACTTCCATACACTTTTGATAATATTTGGACTAACCTATTAACTCAGTGCACCCTAGTGCCAGTTCATGTTTTCTGCTGTTTTTATATTTTAGGTTTCCCCCATATTAAAAGTGCTCCAAAAATTCGGGGAAAATCCAATAAAAAATCAGCGTAGAAGAAGCTTCGGGAGTCACCGAGGGGGGGGAGCATAGGGGACCCAACAGGGCCCCAGGCGCCCTCCCGGCGCGCCCTAGGGTGGGGCCGCGCTAGGGGGCCTCCTGGACCCCTGGTGGCCCCCCTGGCTGCCCCGCTTCGCCCATATAATCCTCATGACGTGAAACCACCGTGACGGGAACCCTTTTTCGCGATCTCTCCTCTGTTCCGCCGCCACCGCGCTTCCAAGATCGGGAGGACCTGAAGACCTCTTCCCGGCACCCTGCCGGAGGGAGGAACCACCTCCGGGAGCTTCTCCACCACCATGGATGCTTCCCGGATGAACCGTGAGTAGTCCACCTTGGACCATGGGTCTATGATCAGTAGTTATGTGATGTTCTCCTCCCCTCTTTCTTCTTCATGGATTAGACCTCGTGAGCTGCCCTACATGATCGAGGCACATATGTAATATTTCTGTTGTTGCTATGCTGAGTTTGCTGGGATCCGATGGATTATGAGATTATGTTCAGATTGTGTTTGAGTAATATATTTGATTCTCCTCTTTTATATTTATGTTCTAGAGTAATTCTTGCATGTTCTCCGTTGCTTTTTATTGCTTTGGCCAAGTAGTAGGTAGTGACTCCAAGAAGGAGCGTTATGCATGATTGTTGGTTCATGCCCCCCGATGACTAGCTTGAGTGACATGAACATGAGTCTAGGGGATGTGTTGTTTCCACAAGGGGTAAAACAACGGTGCTTGTACTTGCGGGTGCAAGAATTGTTTACTTTACGCAAAGTTCTTTAATGCAGTTGTCCGTTGCTTTGAGTTTACACTTTGGGTGGGATTCACAACTTAATACCAGCGAGATGTTCTGGATAGATATCTCAAGGTGGATGATTAGTAGGTAGATGCAGATGGATTTCGGTCTACTCCGCCCATGATTTTGAGCCTCTTCCTTTCTTCATAGCATAATTAGCATTGGTTTGCGCACATAATCCTGTCAATTGCCGAGCTATAATTTGTTTACCTCGCATCGCTATTTTATTGTCTTTTGGGAGAGAGACATCACTAGTGAACATCATAGGACCCCGGTCCATATTTCCAATACTGTTTAGACCCGCTATCAATTTACTGCTTTACTTTTCCGTTGCTATCACTATCATTATTATCCCGTGCGTTTTATCCTTTGTAAAAAACAAGGTCAGAGGAATTGACAACTCCTCTGTACTCGTTGGGAAGCAAAGTTATTTTCTGTGTGTGCAGGTCCAGCTGAAGTTAGCAACCTAGGTTGTAAACGGAGCCATTGTTCACTTTGCCACCTACTTGTCGATCTTGGAGTCCTACTGGTTCGATACTCAACCTTAGCATCTTCGCTAAGGGAAATTGCCGCTATCTACATCTTAACCTTCCACTTTGGGTACCAATGAGGGCGCGAGGAATCATACCATGATTGTGGCGAGAGTCACGGCGACGAAGTTGACTTTATGGAATTAGCCTGTGGGCGGCTAAAGTCGTCTTTAATTATGGCGATGGCCAAAATGCGATTTTAAGATCGACTTTAAGTTTTTTGACTGAAAGTCAGTTGCGATGAAGATCGACTTTATTATGCGGCGGTGCCGATAGCGACAGATGTCGACTTTTATATATTTATATATATATATATATATATATATATATATATATATATATATATATATATATATATATATATATATGGCGAGAGCCGGTGCGACGAGTGTCGACTTAGTACAATAATTTCCTACCCTGCTTAGGTGTAATATGGACGGAGTTGTGCAATTTTCCACGGCCTTGGAGTCTCCTCCATCGAGGTGCATGTCTTTGCCTTCTCGCGTATATCAACCAAGTAGTACGATCCGTTGTACAGGTTCTTGCTGGCCACAAACGGTCCTTCCCATGGGGAAGATAACTTGTGCATTCCATCCTTTTTCCGGATAAGTAGGAGGACCAAATCACCTTCTTGGAAAGTCCGCTTCTGATGCGACGGCTATGATACCGTCGCAGATCTTGTTCATAGATAGCCGATTGAGTAGCGGCTAGCTCACGCTTCTCGTCGAGAACGTCTAAAGCGTCTTGACTGGCTTTCTCATTATCGGCTTCCACATAAGCGGTCACTCATGGCGAGTCGTGACGAATGTCACTTGGGAGAATAGCTTCGACTCCATAGACTAGGACGAAGGGCGTATAGCCTGTTGACATGTTAGGAGTTTTCCTGATACTCCACAACACCAAGGGAAATTCTTCCTCCCAGCAACCCGGTGTCCTCTCCAAAGGAACGAAGAGTCGGGGTTTGATGCCTTGAAGCAACTCTTGGTTGGCTCTCTCGGCTTGTCCGTCGGTTTGCGGATGAGATACCGACGCAAGATCGAGTCGGATGTGGTCTTTTTGACAGAATCGCTGCATAACCCCTCTGACAAGTTAGACCCGTTAACGGTGATGATGTGTTGGGGGTAGACGAATCTGTATATTATCTTTTTCAGGAACTTCAGTGTCGTCTCTGCTCTCACTTGCTAACCGGCTCTGCCTTCACCCTTTTGGTGAATTTGTCGACTGCCACCAGTACATGTGTATTCTTGTTGGGTGACCTTTTGAAAGGTCCAACCATATCAAGCCCCCACACCGCAAAGGGCCAGGTGATTCTTGTTTTGCGTAGCGTTGGCATCCATCACACTTCCTGACTATATCCTCCGCGTGTGCATGAGCTATGGGCTAGTAGAATCCGTGTCTATAGGCTTTAGCTACCAGCGAACGAGAGTCTGAATGATGCCCGTAGTCTCCAGAGTGTATCTTATTGAGGATTTCTTTGCCTTCTTCTGACGACACACATCTCTGAAAAACGTCTGCGGGACTTCGCCGATGTAGCTCACCGTTGAGTATTACAAAAGATTTGCTTCTCCTGACGATTTGCCTAGCTTCTACCTCATCAGTCGGTAGGATTCCCTGGGTCTTGTAGTCCAGGTACGGTACCACCCATGAGGGGGTAGCATGTATTGCAGCTACCAGAGTCGGCTCTGGATACGACTTTGCTATGTCTTGATCTGTTGATAAGCCCCCAACTCTATGGCCCACTTTGCAATTCTTCCTGTGGCCTCACGGTTTTGAATGATATCTGTGAGCGGTGCTGAGCTGACTACAGTTATGGGGTGCTCCTGTAAATAATGCTTGAGCTTCCGACTTTCCATGAACAAGCCAAGGACCAGCTTCTGCCAGTGAGGGTAGCTTTGCTTCGATGAAGTCAAGACCTCAATAACGTAATATATTGGTCTCTTCAAAGGGTGCTCTTTGCCAGCTTCCATACATTCAACCACAACTACGGCACTGACTGCATGGTTGTTGGATGAAATATAGAGTAGCACCGGCTCCTTTGGCTTGGGAGCCGCCAGGATCGGGGCCTAGGACAATTGCTTGTTCAGTTCTTCTAGGGCTTGATCGGCTTCATCATCCCAAAGGAATTTTCCAACTTTCGCAAGAGTCGATATAAGGGGATTGCTTTTTCGCCAAGCCGGTTGATAAACCGACTTAGGGCAGCCACGCATCCTGTGAGTCGTTGAACTCCCTTCACGAAGGCCGTCTTCTAGAGAGCCATGATGGCATTGATTTTTTTCGGGTTTGCCTCAATGCCTCTTTCTGATACTATGTACCCGAGGAGTTTTCCTGCAGGGACCCCGAAGGTGCACTTGGCCGGGGTTCACTTCATCTGGTACTTGCATAGATTCTTGAAGGTCTCCTGGAGGTCACTAATGAGTGAGTCGGCGACCTAAGACTTGATGACTATGTCATCCACGTAAGCGTGCATGTTGCACCCAGTTTGCTCCTTGAGGTAGTTCTGTACTGTCCGCTGATATGTGGATCCTGTGTTCTTCAAGCTGAAAGGCATAGAAGTATATCCCAAAGGGAGTGATGAAATCTGTTTTCTCCTGGTCTTCTAGAGCCATTTTGATCTGTTGATAACCAGACACAGGAGCTCGCATCTTGCAGTAGAGTCGATAATTTGATCGATGCGAGGTAGTGCGAAGGGATCCTTCGGGCAAGCCTTGTTTAAGTCGGTGTAGTCATGCACATACGCCAGGTCCCGTTCTTTTTCAAAACGAGGACCAGGTTCGCAAGCCACTCTGGATAGAAAACTTCCATGATGAACCAGACGGCAAGGAGCCGGGCTATCTCTTCCCCAATGGCGTTCCTCCTTTCGTCGTTGAAGCGAAAAGGGAATTGTTTGACCGACTTTAGTTTTGGATCAATATTTAGGTGGTGCTCAGCGAGTTCCCTCGGGACACCTGGCATGTCAGAGGGTTTCCATGCGAAGATATCCCGATTCTCACGGAGGAACTCGATGAGCGCGCTTTGCTATTTGTCAGATAGATCTGTCCCAATGATGAACTTCTTGGAAGTGTCACCTGGGACAAAGTCGACCTTCTTCGTGTCCTGAGCCAGTTGGAACTTGGGGTTGTTGTCAGGAGTCGGTTTCTTTAGGATGGTGGTATCTGTCGGGTGTACCTTTCCCTGGAATTCTAATAGATCCTCTTTGGCACAGGACGACTATGCAAACTTTACGTGCTGCTCGTCGCACCCCATGGGTCTGGACCGTCTCCCATCTACTGTGATATGGCCGTAAGGACCCGACATTTTCAGTTTCAGGTAAACGTAGCATGGCGGAGGCATGGACCTGGCATAAGCCGGTCTGCCTAAGATGGCGTGTTATGGACTCTCGAGTTTCACCACCTCATAAGGTATGACTTCAGAGCGAAAGTTTTCAGGAGTTCCAAAGGCCGTCTCCAGGTAGATTTTTCCTATCGGACATGTCGACTACCCTGGGACTATTCCATGGAACACAGTGTTGGAGGTTTGCAACTATTTGTGGGTCAGTCCCATCCTATGAAAGGTCTCGTAGTAAAGGATGTTGATGCTGCTTCCTCCATCCATGAGTACTTTGTCCAATGTGTAGAATCCAATTTGTGGAGAAAGTACTAAGGCCAAAGAACCCGGGTTTTCTACCGTAGGGGGGTGGTCTTGTTGGGAAACGTAGTAGAAAACAAAAAATTTCGGCCTACGAATCAAGAACCCAAGATCATCCAAGAAGATTGCATACAAGGTTTTAGGTCATGGATCACCAACCGATGTAGCGGAAGTAGAGTTGGTGAAGCTCGTGGACGTAGTGGAAGTAGATCTCGCAAGTTCTCCCACGAACAGTCCCTCGATCAATCCCACGAACAAGTCTCGCAATCTAGTCCCACGGACAAGTCTCATGAACAAGCTCCTCGAAGAAGGGTCGAAGGTACGACCCCTCCATTAGCAATCTAGCAGCGCTCCTCCGTCCAGAGATAAACGCCACCGAGAAAACTAGAGGGATAAAACCCTAACGGATTCCGATCTAGAACATCGTCTAAACCGGGGTCTAAAAGTGGAGCAACGGGGTTTAGAGGAGGGAGGGTGGCGCATAGGCCTTGGGGACAAGTTGTGCTGCGCCCCCCACCCCTCCCCCACATTATATAGGTGGCCAAGAGGCCCTTGGGGCGCAATAAGGGGGATGGGGAGTCCAACTTGGACTCCCAAACCTTCCCACCGGAAACCTGCCATATTGGAGAGTTGGACTTTCCACCTGGAGGGGGATTCCTTCCCCTTGGTGCGCCCCCACCCCTTGGCCGGCCAGGGCAGCCTAGGTGGCTTGCCCCCCAAGGCTAGGGGCGCAGGGGAGTGGGTGGTACTGCTCGGAACCTTCCGGAACCTTCCATGACCTTCTAGAAGCTTCCAAGACCTTCCGGGACATACCGGGACCGTTACGGGACATTCCGGACACTTCTGGAGCACTTCCAGGACCTTCCGAGACCGTTCTCGGACGTTCCGGAGCCATCCGGATAGTTGCCAAGACCATCCGAGTTACAGTTTAAGCCACCGGATGACCGCGAAGGTTGTCGGGACGCCCAGCGATTATCCGGAAACTATTCCGGTTGATCCAGGACTTCCCCAGTACCATTCTCATATGTTCCGGAACCACCTGGGACTACTCCAGAGTGATTCCGACATAACCTTAAATACCCAGAACTACTTCTGGTGCCCTTATGAACAATTCCATAAATCTCCGGAACTACTTCCGGTACCCGTATGAACTATTCTGCTTTGCTTCCACTAAACCTTCTACCATACTAGTATTCTAACAGACTACTGCTCATTAAGTGTGTGACCCAATAGGTTCGGTATAATGCGGACATGACTCAGAACATCTTCCGGACATAGGTCAACAGCCTTTTGTCAATAGCCAATAATCAACAGCGGAGCCATGGACACCCATGTTGACTCCCGCACATACACGAAGAAACTTCGAGTGAACCATTATGTTTAGTCATGTACCATTCCCTTTGCTTCGCGATATATGACAAAGTTAGAGGAGAGAAGTTTGGCACCCATGTGTAACAACTTTTGAACGCAAGCCACTCGTTATCCTCTTTGCTCGTTTGTCCCTTTTCTCGTTATCGTATTCCGGTATCCCCGTGACTGAATCACAATGCGTCTGGCCAGACTATAATGGATACCGTCATACCGAGTGGGCCCGAAGTGAATATCTTCTTCATCGTGAAGGAGCAAATCCCATTCTTGAACTATCACAGTCACTAGCCACACCATCTGACATACCCAAAACTTATTTTACTACTTCCCATTTACTGGAGGATTCATCTAAGAACCAAAGCATGTCTTCATGTGTGAAGCAACTCGATACTCTCATGGTCTAAGGAATTACGTATATGATAACATTTCATGATATGACTTATAACGTAGTTACGATGTGATCTCTAAGTATATCATTCAATACTGGGGTCGGTTCAACATCATTGTTCTGCTAACAATATGTTCCCATTGCTACTGACATCCTTGTTACAAGAACAATGTCCATGATTAAGAAAACGTAATCATCAGTTAGCACATGAGCTGGTCTTAGAGGCTAAACCAGGAACTCTTGGTGTTTACATTTCCACACATGCAAATGAGTTTTCTTCTGAATCTCACAGTCAGGGTCATTGCAATTATAGCACAGAAATATAAACATTAATTACGAACGTGGAAATATATATATAATAACATTTTATTATTGCCTCTAGGGCATATTTACAACAGTCTCCCACTTGCACTAGAGTCAATAATATTGTCAGTGCTTGAGCAAAACACATTGTTCTTAACAGCAAACAGTTTTGCTTTTGTGTAGTGATAGAGGAATACCAAAACTTTTGGCATAACCTTAACAAAGTAGCACTTATCTGATTTGGGGTTTTGAGTATGTCAAACATATGCCTCATATACCCAAATTTTAGGAAAAGACAACATGGTTTTAACAGTCCATACCACATCTAATATGGTGTCATTTCAACAGATTTGATGATGCTCTTTTCAGTGTAAAAGCCATAGTCACTAACGCATAACTTTAATAATATAATGGCAAATTGATAAACGTCATATTTGATCTTTACCGTGTCATACATGGCTTGATTACATCTCTCGAACACTTTACTCATAGTGATGTTCCGGGAGACGCAAGTTATCACAGTTCTTCACAACTCATCAGATGTTCACTAAACTTGTAACTAAAATATTACTTTCTACAATCTAATTTGCAGAAGCTTTATTTTCTTGTTACAATGAATTTCTATTTCACTCTAAAATTCCTTGAACATTTCAAAGATTTCAGACGTATGTCTCTATTGAACAGATATCCACATATCTACTTCAACTCATGAGTGAAGATAGGGAATCCACTGCACACAACTACACTTATTGGACTACACACATCATCATGTATGATTACCAATGGTTTAGTTGCCCGTTCATGTATGGCCTATTAACGGTGTTTTAGTCACATTACTTCGAGACAAAGATCGCAAGCGTCAAGTGATTCATAATCATATGACTCGAAAGTCCATCACTTATGGAAATTCTTCATGCATGTTATGTCACTTGTGATAAACGGCAGTGCCACATCTATGTCGTATTTCTGTCAGTCTTGCGACGTTTAGCGTGAGTGTTATGGATGTTTAGTATTATTATCAAGATTCATAACATACACCCTATTCATAATGGAAGTATGGCCTTTACGTTATTCATAGCTTTGAACAACTCTCTTGCAACAAACATGATTCAAAATGATGTTTTGCAACAAGGCTAAAGTGTAGTAACAATTTACTCAACTCTAAAATGAATTATGAAGATAATCCTAGAGTCAACACACGGTATAGTAAACCTTTTACCGTGTTCCCGAGCGTGTCAAAACTCATCATTAGCTAGTCATAAAGGCCATAGTATTTCTTGCATCGAGTTGCAACAATATGCAGTCGATGTGATATTCCGGTGATCAACAGTTTAATCACAATATACAGAATCCACAATTAACTGCTTAATCATGATTCCCAAGAATTACATCTCTTGACCAGCAATGAATTCATCTATAACTCCGTATGACTTTCATTTCTAAGCTGGTTATTCCAGTCTTCTTTCGTTTTGCCTTTATACGTATTAGTTCTATTTCCAATGTCACTCCTACTCACAGAAGATCACACATGATCAAGGGTGGCGCAGGCCATGGACTTTCCGGCGTGTAAGTCTTACTAACACCCTATGGAACTTCCTTTCCCTTAATCCTCATCATCATATGATCATTGTTCTTCTGGATCCCACACTTATCAGTTTTGTTTAGAGCACAATGAACATTTTCACTAATGCTTACAATCATACATTGTACTAGATATCTTATATCCAACATTAATTGTCTTACTACTGAAAACTTATTTTTCAGTTCCATGAATATAACATAACTATCCCAAACTTTTGGAAGTTCGGGTTTCATGGTGGTGAAGACAATGCACTTAGCTGTCGTGGAATTCTAGCATTTCGGATTAAGGACATAAGTCACATCATCCATAGCATCAGCGGGAGAGCATCAAAAATTTGCGATAGGACAAGCTCCTTCTCGACACTATTGAGGATAGTCCTCACAATACGGTACCAATCGTAAAGTTTTTACCAGATAAAACAGTTAATCAAAATCAATTGGGAAGGTGGTAACGCGAGCCATTATTCTACAACGATAATGCAAATACTAAGACTTTGTTCATAATTAAGTTGCACTTGTGATTAATCAATTTAATTACTTAGTGCGCTCCCACTCAGATCAATATCTCTCGTAATTGATGCTGGAGTGATTCAAGATCCAACCCAATCGTCCGCCATTGATGTGACATCACTGATGACTTAGACTGGACCGGTAGGCCAACTTGCCAATCACGCCAAAGGTGATTCTTGTTCATCTTTCGATGGGCGTGTTCCGGTAGCAAACTTTTATCCAAACCGTCAAGATAACCAAGTGTAATGTGTTGTGTGTTCTTTTAACACACCCGTCTTTTATGCGTCACACCGTGTGCACCCATGTGACATGACCTGCTCCGATGTGAAACATAGTATAGACGGTGCTACAGTTGGAAGAACACTATCAACTTGATATTGTTTTGCGAGAGATCACCCTAATAAAATACGACTATCGCGCATCAAACAAGGGTGCATCAAAGGGATAAACATCACAGGCAGTTCATAAAATTTTGTGATATAGTATAGCCCTTTGCTTCGTGAAGTCTTCATTGTCTTCACGTCGTCGTGGTTGAAGTCACCGTGTCCAACAACTTTGTCCTTGGCGCTGGGAACATCACCACGGCTTCCGGCATGTGCGTCGGGGTCCACCTCCGCATCGTAGATCATCACCTTTGCATCTATCTATTGCTTTTCCTCGAGCTAATAAACAGTTCTGGCACGCAGGCCATAATTAAGTGACAATCATATGACTCCAGTCATCATGCCGTACCACGACACGCAGGTCGCGAATAAATATTACATAACATATAGCATCTCAACAAACACATTGCAAATCTTGAAGGCTATACCACATCACATGCATACTCTGCAAAAACGAGTTAGATCGCCATCTACACGGGTTGTTGCAACTTTTATCGTGCTTGTTAAGCAGGTTTACAAGGCAAACGAGAAACCCTAGATAAAACAAAACACGATACTTCTTTTGTTGCTAGTTTAACATACGGGGTGCGTGCAACAAATAATGCCACAAGCCAAACTTCGTTAAACGCGTGACCCCCGTGTGGATTTGAGTTCATAAAATCCACAAGCCCCTCCATGTTAAATCTTCTATTGCGAGATTAAGATGAGATCCAAGGAGTTTGATGTAGACCATGATCAAGGCAACCAGCATACTGAAAGCAGCATAGAGGGATCGATGGAAAACTCAATCCTTGTAGAAAAACCTCAACTTGCCATCAAGCATAGAAAAAATCACATGACAGGGAAGCAACAAGAAAATCAATGCCTCATATCACACATATGATCTAGACCTAAACATGCATCTAATCAAGGATCGCTCTGATACCACTGTTAGGAAACGTAGTAGAAAACAAAAAATTTCGGCCTACGAATCAAGAACCCAAGATCATCCAAGAAGATTGCATACAAGGTTTTAGGTCATGGCTCACCAACCGATGTAGCGGAAGTAGAGTTGGTGAAGCTCATGGACGTAGTGGAAGTAGATCTCGCAAGTTCTCCCACGAACAGTCCCTCGATCAATCCCACGAACAAGTCTCGCAATCTAGTCCCACGGACAAGTCCCATGAACAAGCTCCTCGAAGAAGGGTCGAAGGTACGACCCCTCCATTAGTATCCACACATCCCGTAGAAGCAATCTAGCAGCGCTCCTCCGTCCAGAGATGAACCACCGAGAAAACTAGAGGGAGAAAACCCTAACGGATTCCGATCTAGAACATCGTCTAAACCGGGGTCTAAAAGTGGAGCAACGGGGTTTAGAGGAGGGAGGGTGGCGCATAGGCCTTGGGGACAAGTTGTGCTGCGCCCCCCACCCCTCCCCCACATTATATAGGTGGCCAAGAGGCCCTTGGGGCGCAATAAGGGGGATGGGGAGTCCAACTTGGACTCCCAAACCTTCCCACCGGAAACCTGCCATATTGGAGAGTTGGACTTTCCACCTGGAGGGGGATTCCTTCCCCTTGGTGCGCCCCCACCCCTTGGCCGGCCAGGGCAGCCTAGGTGGCTTGCCCCCCAAGGCTAGGGGCGCAGGGGAGTGGGTGGTACTGCTCGGAACCTTCCGGAACCTTCCATGACCTTCTAGAAGCTTCCAAGACCTTCCGGGACATACCGGGACCGTTACGGGACATTCCGGACACTTCTGGAGCACTTCCAGGACCTTCCGAGACCGTTCTCGGACGTTCCGGAGCCATCCGGATAGTTGCCAAGACCATCCGAGTTACAGTTTAAGCCACCGGATGACCGCGAAGGTTGTCGGGACGCCCAGCGATTATCCGGAAACTATTCCGGTTGATCCAGGACTTCCCCAGTACCATTCTCATATGTTCCGGAACCACCTGGGACTACTCCAGAGTGATTCCGACATAACCTTAAATACCCAGAACTACTTCTGGTGCCCTTATGAACAATTCCATAAATCTCCGGAACTACTTCCGGTACCCGTATGAACTATTCTGCTTTGCTTCCACTAAACCTTCTACCATACTAGTATTCTAACAGACTACTGCTCGTTAAGTGTGTGACCCAATAGGTTCGGTATAATGCGGACATGACTCAGAACATCTTCCGGACATAGGTCAACAGCCTTTTGTCAATAGCCAATAATCAACAGCGGAGCCATGGACACCCATGTTGACTCCCGCACATACACGAAGAAACTTCGAGTGAACCATTATGTTTAGTCATGTACCATTCCCTTTGCTTCGCGATATATGACAAAGTTAGAGGAGAGAAGTTTGGCACCCATGTGTAACAACTTTTGAACACAAGCCACTCGTTATCCTCTTTGCTCGTTTGTCCCTTTTCTCGTTATCGTATTCCGGTATCCCCGTGACTGAATCACAATGCGTCTGGCCAGACTATAATGGATACCGTCATACCGAGTGGGCCCGAAGTGAATATCTTCTTCATCGTGAAGGAGCAAATCCCATTCTTGAACTATCACAGTCACTAGCCACACCATCTGACATACCCAGAACTTATTTTACTACTTCCCATTTATGGGAGGATTCATCTAAGAACCAAAGCATGTCTTCCTGTGTGAAGCAACTGGATACTCTCATGGTCTAAGGAATTACGTATATGATAACATTTCATGATATGACTTATAACGTAGTTACGATGTGATCTCTAAGTATATCATTCAAAACTGGGGTCGGTTCAACATCATTGTTCTGCTAACAATATGTTCCCATTGCTACTGACATCCTTGTTACAAGAACAATGTCCATGATTAAGAAAACGTAATCATCAGTTAGCACATGAGCTGGTCATAGAGGCTAAACCAGGAACTCTTGGTGTTTACATTTCCACACATGCAAATGAGTTTTCTTCTGAATCTCACAGTCAGGGTCATTGCAATTATAGCACAGAAATATAAACATTAATTACGAACGTGGAAATATATATATAATAACATTTTATTATTGCCTCTAGGGCATATTTCCAACAGGTCTTCCCTTGTCCAGGTGATCGGCTGCTCAGACCAGTTAAGCCACCTACGACAAGACGGCTCTGTGGCCACGGACATAACGGCTCTCTGCTGCAGCTTCCTGTCCCTTCGGCAGCTACTGGTGGTAAAGACATGATAAGCCGAGTGGTCTTGGAGCTGCTTTGGGTTTGATTCGTATCCAGCACGCCCTGATTGGTTTTGTTGTCCGCCTCCCTGAGATCCCTGGTACTATGTTGTTGTGCCGGCTCCTTGCTGACCAAAGTTGTTTTGGTTGTTACTGTTTTGACTGGTTCCACTACCTGACCCAGGGGGGCCCTGGCCTCCTCGCCTTTGGTACTCCATCATGAATTTGCATTGTTACCAAGTTTGGGCGGCCGAACGGACGGGTTTGCTGTGCAACGGGCAAGGTATTTTAACAACTTCTTCAAAGGTAGCTGGCGGTTGGAAATTTCTTCTCTACTTTCCGCGGTAGTCGTTGCCCCCCTGCTTCTGTCTTTGGGAGCCGACAGTTGTGTTGGCTACCAAGTCGGAAGTATTCTGATCGAGTCGTCTTTTGCCCGGTTTATTCTCGTTCTGAGTCCCCTTGCCGTTTCTCTTTTTTCCCTGGGTGGCTTTATCTTCTCCCAGGACGACATCCTTGGTTTTTTCTGACTCGGCATACTTGATGACTGCGTTCATGAGCTCTCCTATGTTGCTGAACGTCCTCTTGAGTCGTCCAAGCTTGTGCACTAAAGCCTCAAACTTGCAGTTTCTTTCTAGGACTATTACTGTTTGTGCAGTGATGGTATCCGAGGAATGGATTATATCCGCAACTCTTCGTGCCCAGTTCAGGGCCGACTCCCCTTCCTTCTGGACGCAGTGCTCTAAGTCGACTATTGTCGTGGCTTGCCGGCAGGTCCCTTGGAAATTATTGATGAACTTCTCCCTGAGATCTGTCCAAGAGGTGATGGAATTCTCTGGGAGATTTTTGAACCATGTGCGATCCGGCCCTTCTAGCATCATCATGAAGTATCGGTCACATACCTCTTCGCCAGCATGAAGCATGTCCATGGCGAGGTCGTAGGTTTCGATGCAAGCTGTCGGGTCCATGTCAGCCGTGTAATTTGGGATCTTACACGGCCCCTTGAAGTCCAGGGGAAAGCGTGTGTTCCTCAAAGCCGGCACTAGGAATCGATTGCCGACTGACCTGCTGACGAACTCGGTGTTCGATTCCTGTGGTAGAATTGGGGCCTACACGTTGATTGGAGTTGGGAGCCGGCAGGTCCGTGATGCTCAGTCCTCCAGGAGGGGTTAGGGGTACTCTATGGTGGCACTGGATGCCTTAGGCCGCTGGAGCCGGTAACTCTTCTTGCCGTCTTACGCTTCTATACGGGGCTCCATGTAAGTATGGTACTCCTTCTGAGTACTGACTCTGATGTGTGATCGCCGTCTTGAGGAAGTCGATCGTTGCTCGGGAGACGCGATCTGCTGGGATGTCTCCTTGGATCGGTGCATTGGCGAGGTAGTGAGTCGCTTCCATGACATTGGCTACCGTGTTATTGAAGTGGTGAGGAGGTGTGTGGAAGAGATCTTGACGTGGCAGAGGAGCCGGCAGCCTGGGAGGTGTGAATCCTGGGAGAGTCGATTGGTCGGGACTATTGAATAGCGTTCACCCTTGGTAATCAAGGGGGAAACGACTCATGTATCTCTGCGGGCGTGTGTAGGCGAGGCTCAAACGCAGAGTGTCTATTAGGGCCGAATCTTGCCGGAGACGTGTGGCTTCCTCAACGAGTCGGGCTTCTCTTTTCGTCATCTGTTCTTTCTCGGTGTTGGCTTCTGCTCGCAGGTTTGCTGTCGGGACCCGAGATTAGCGTATGCAAGTCCCTCTACGGCATAGTCATATGGAGAGCCGAGAACCGTACCCACTTGTCTAAGAAGACAAGGCCAAGCACAGAACGTTCTCGGAAAGCATCGTACGTGAGGGGCATCCCATCCAGGCCGGATGAACAACTGAGATGGGTCCTCATCGTCCGCACACAAGTCTAAATGATATGGGTGATGAACTCCCATATTCACAGACAAGTCGCCTCAACCATACTATCGACTATCTCATAACTCTTACATAGACTTACTCCAGCCCGATCACTTAGTCGGGGTCTAGGGCGGGCTCGATCATACATCAAAGTGTGCACGAGACAGAGTCTCGAGAAATCGCATCGCGATGCCCCAAGCTGCGCACATCTAAGGGCCACTTGGTGTATAAAAGACCGCCAGCCAGATCACAACTAAGGTCTCGAAAACCCATACTAAGACATGCATGTTATAAACATACACGCATCACACATGCCTTGTATGAACAGCAGGTACCATTGCAATTCTCTACAAAGTATACAACTTTATTGATAACTCTTACAGAGTGCACATAGAGATCACAAGTCTGTGATCCAACATTACATCAAACATGCGGAAGCAAAGTAGGTCTGAGTACAAACAAGTTTAACAAATGTCTTAGAGAAGCCTTATCTAAAAACAAGCCCTTCCACGAGGTTACAGTCGTCTGACTGGGACTACACTAGCTTGGTCTTGGTCTGAGTCTTCAATCTTCGAGATTCGGGTAGAAGCCACCATCGGGGTCGGTGGGTTCATCTAAAACATAGAATAAGCAAACGTGAGTACAAAGTCGTACTCAGCAAGACTTAAGTAGGAGCTATACTACTCATGCACATGTATCAAGGTAAAGGGAGGTGGGGTTCAATTGCAGAAGTGCCAGCTTTGACTTGGCTAGTCCTGGACTACGAGTACCAGACTTGAGGTAAGAAGCGTACACGAGTCCACTACATCTCTTCAACCAATTACACCACTATGGTGCCTTCCTCGACTTCCCCACGAGAAAGCACGCCATAGCACTCACGCTTATCTTGCGAGTTTTAGAAGTATCCAGTTCAAGTTGTCTAATAATCAAGCTAAGCTTTCCAAGCAGTCCTTAACTGCGGACGCGGCTATTCGAATAGTTTTGATAACCCTGCAGGGGTGTACCGCTACACACACGTGTCATCAGTTACTGCCTTTTGCGTGTCACCGTTCAAGAGGTGACAACGAGGATGCCACCACAACATTTCGCCCAAAGCTCCGTTCTAGTCCAGAGAGTCGCCTATCTGAGGGGGATCCGTATGGAAGTCCGGCCGAGGTTCCAGTACAACCTCAAACGATGTATGCATCGTCCCAAGCCGGTCTTGAAAAGCCGTTCATCCACTTCGCAGACCGTGCCACAACCCTACCAGAACTCCGAACTACTGCGACTTCTGGGGTTCGAACGGGGTGAGGTACTAGGTCGAGAGGGGTTAGTGAGCCCAATGTGTGGTTGTACTCTTCTTCTTGGATCACCACACAAGAACTCAGACTTAAGGCGGTGTTCAACGAGACAACCCACTGTGTACTCCTACACAGCCTCTCATCGTTCACCTTGTATTAGGGTAGATTCACCAACACAGTTTCACTTTCATCAACACCATGTTCACTATCATCCCGACTCACATCAAAAGCAACCTCATTGTACCACTAAGCATGCAATAAGCAGTAACAGTTGCAGGGGCCACATGATATCAACCAACTCCTACATTTGCTAGGATTGTGGTTTTCTTACTACTGTGACAATATGATAGCTCATGCAAAGGATATGGGTTCAACTATGCGGTAGAAACGTTATCATGGTGATCATCCTAAACAATGCATAAGAGAGACATGAGAGGGAAGTGGGATTTTATCGACATGATCAATGGGGGTTTGCTTGCCTTGCTGACGAGGTTCAGTCACGGGGTCTTCAACGAAGGGGGTGATCTCGGGTTCCGGCTCCACTTCTATCAGCAACATGACAATCATAGGATCAACATAATGTACAATGCACAATCACATGTATAAGATTGTAATGGTGATGTTCATGGTACTGATGTGTTGAACATTTCATTTAAAAGGAGTATATTTCATTTGAAATGCAAATTCAAACTCCATTTGATTTACCGATGAATTTCAAATGCATTTGAATGCATGAAAGTTTATTTGAAAAGGTTGATCATGATGTGATGTCGTACAGGTGAGGTAAAGCCTCTGATGTGTGGATGAACCCATCTAAAAGAAGGGTGTTGCAAAATCATTTGAAAAATCACTCCAAATTTGAAATTTTTAAAAGGATCCATATGAATGTTTGCTACTGTTCACCCATTTTAACATGGTCAAACATGAAAACAAATTGCATATTCATAATCCTTGTATTTTTCTGATAATTTTAGACATATTATTTGTCCAATTTGGAGTTAATATGAATTAGTTATGATTTTCTAAAGATTAAATGATTTTCTGGAATTTTCTCTGCTTTCTTTTATTCTTTTATTTTCTGGAAAATGTTTATTGCATCAGTATGACCTCAACATGACATCAGCAGGGCTGACATGTGGGCCATGCCTGTCAGTGGCTCACTGTTAATTTCTGTTTGGATTTAAATTAAACAGGGGTTAAGGGGGGGGCTGGCCCCACTTGTCATTGGGCTGGGGAGGGGATTAGCTGGCTAATGGCCTTGGGCCCACGGGACAGTGAGAGAGGGGAGGGGGTTAATGGCGACGGCGGCTCGGGACTCGCCGGAGTCTCGCCGGAGCAGGGGCTTTGGGCACGGGAGGGGGTTTGGCTGGCACAAAACTGCTCCTCGCGGGCTTCCGCATCGAGTGGCTTCGGAGGGGGCCAAAGACGAGCTCCAGGGCGACGGCTACCCCAACCATGGCGGCGGTCGGCGACTGGTGAGGTGGAGGTGGGGCTACGGTGCAAGGGAGAGAGCGTGAGATGGGGGAAAACTGGCGGAAGCTGACCCCAAGCGTGATGGCGCAGTAGACGGGGACGAGGAGAGCTCGAGGACGACGAATTTGGCGATGAGGTCCACGGCGGCCGGTGGAACTCGGAGAAGAAGGAGGTGTACTCGGGGCTCCCTGTCTCGATTCTGTGCGGGAGATGACGAACACGACGGCGGTGATCACGGAGGACACGGTGGCGCAGCTGGTGGGTGGTCGGGGTCATGCGCGCGCACGGCGGTGCTCTCCGGCCGGGTCTCGGGATGCGCGGAACGGTGAAGCAGAGAGGTGGAGAGCGAGACAGAGGAGGGGGAATGGACCCGGGCACCTTCCAGACGTCTCTAGACGGCAGGACGTGGCCTGGGGGAGGCAGGCAGCTGCCTGGCGGCTGCACGCCATTCGCCGGCGACCTGCGTGCCTGCCTGGCAGAGGAAGAAGACGAATGTGCCCCCTGGTGGGCTGGGCTGGGCTGCTGCTGGGCCAGGTACAGGTAAGTTGGGCCACTTCTCTCTCTTCTCTGTTCTTTTTCTTTTATTTAATTCTGTTCTATTTTTTCTGCCTAGATAAAAATACCTAGGCATTTTGTTAAATGCCCCAAATTTTTAGGTGGCCTCATAAAATATAGAGCTAGCCACTCATAAAATTTGAGAACTTTTAAAATTCAAATAATTTGAATTTTAATTCAAATAGGGTATTTATTTAATTTCCAAGCCCTTTTTGGAATATTTGAAAAATCTTGGTGCATGCAGTGGGACCCACTTCACTTTATATGTGATCATGCATATTTATAAGACTTTTCAAAAATACCAGAGGAATTTTTGGAACAAAATTTTTTCTGGCCATTTAATTAAATTCTTTAGGGCTTTTCTTTTCCCCAATTTTGAATTTCTTTTTGAAATTTTCACATGATGCAAAGGGCACAAACAAACCCTAGCACTTACCCTAGTTGGGGTTCTGACATTTGCTACCAAATCCTTGAGCTCATTGACCCTTGTCTTCCAAGATTCTTGGTTTTCGAGCGTCATCGGTACTTCTAGGGCCTCGATGAGGGAAGTTAGGGTGTCAGCAAGGGTCTGGGTACTAGTGGGAACTTGTACCGATGGGCGAGCTGTCTGGTCCCTATTTGCACTAGGGCGCCCAACAGCCACTGACTCGACTCCTTGGTTGAGAGCAGGCTGGCCTCCTGGTCCTCCGGTGTCGGCCATGAATACCTTGGCACACTATGGAGGTTCGAAGTAGGGATAATTCAGGTCGTATTCTGGTGTGCTGTTACCGAGTCTGTGGTTTCCCACGGACCGGATAGACCCATCATATGAGAAACTTCCTTCACTTGGATGTGAATCGGCGTCGGTCTGTTCTCCCGAGGTGTCGCACATTGGGGAATCGACAGAGCGCTCCGGCTCTGGAGACTCGTCAATGAATCCGACGAAAGCGCGTTTGGAGTCGGTGTGTCGCCGACTCGAAGTTTCGACAGGTACTTCGGGATCTGGCTCTGGAGCAGATCCGTTCGTCTTGCCGATGAAGATGTGGATGGACCCGACCTGGACCTGATATCCTGACTCGACAGAATCGGCTTTGGGACCCCAAGTAGAGTCGTCGATGCAGAGCTTCCCGCGCCGCTTCTGATGATCCATCCGGCGACGAATCCCTCCTTGCCTTGCGGAGCTCTCTCCGGGATCTCAATACCTGCAAGCGCAGGCCCCACTGTGGGCGCCAACTGTCGTGGGAAAGTCATGGCAGATGTCCGAAGAGTCGAACTTAACATGGGACCTTTGCTGCGAGGCGATTTCGTGGAGAGAGTCAAAATTGACAAGAGACTCGGAGATTTACCCAGGTTTCATCCCCTCTTTGTCTCAAGGTAAAAGCCTACTCCTGCTTCCTCTTATTATTAGTTCTGACTCTCGAAAGAAGAGTCGGTATTATCGATTACAAGAGAGCCGGTCGTAAATTTAGTCTCGAGGAGATCTAGGTTACGCCGACAAGTGTCTAGTCCTATCTTAGGCTAAGATTGTTCATGAACCTGGATTCCATGGACCTCAGCTTTTAAAGGCGTTAGATCCCAGGATTTCGCGAGTCTGACTCCGACACGAGGTGGAGTTCTATTCTACTTTACGAATATGTTATGTGCTATACAAGGCAAGTTGAATTCCTTCTATAGCTTTGATCTTGGCGCAACGGACCTTGGTCTGGGTCTTCTCTTGTGGGGCTTTCATAGGCGAGTCGGCCCATAGTTCTAATGCCGGGTCTGGGCTTTAGTCTATCCCCCCGACAACAATCTCAAGGTTCAGCCGTCGAAGCTCTTCATACAGACGAGGTTGGTCTATTTAAACCTCAAGTTAACTACAATAGGCTTTGTGGCTCAGGGCATCAATCATCACATTAGCTTTGCCAGGGGTGTAAGAAACTCCCATGTCGTAGTCGGCTATTGTCTCGAGCCATCTCTGCTGGCGGAGATTCAGGTCGGGCTGAGTAAATATGTACTTCAGGCTTTGGTGGTCGGTGTAGATATCACAACGATTACCGACGAGGTAATTTAGCTACAGCTTCAATGCATAAATTACCGCTGCCAATTCGAGATCATGTGTTGGATAGTTTTCTTCGTGAGCACGCAACTGACGAGAGCCATAGGTAATCACTTTGCGCTCTTGCATTAGGACACAGCCTAATCCTTCACGAGACGCGTCGCATTATATCATGAAGTCCTTCTGAGTGTCAGGTGGAGCAAGCACAGGGGGAGAAGGGAGCTTGTCCTTCAGAGATTGAAAACTTTCTTGGCATTTATCAGTCCACTCAAACTTGATGCCTTTGTGAAGTAGATTAGTTAGAGGCTTGACAATCTTGGAGAAGTTCTCGACGAAACGGCGGCAATAGCTGGCAAGGCCGAGGAAACTTCGGACTTGCTTGATAGTCTTGGGTGGAGTCCAGTCAAGAATAGCCTGGATACGTTTTGTGTTGACGATAATTCCATCCTTGGAAATCACATGACCAAGGTAGTTTACTTCAGGAAGCCAGAACTCACACTTAGAATACTTAGCATAGATTTTGTGTTCTCGAAGCTTTTCCAGTCTAAGACGAAGATGTTCAGCATCTTCTTCTGCATTCTTGGAGTATATTAAGATATCGTCCAACTAAACCACGACAAACTTGTCGAGGTATTCCATGAATATATAGTTCATCAATCGGGAAAAGGTGACTGGGGCATTCGTCAAGACAAAGGACATGACGGTGTACTCGTATGAACCGTAGCGAGTAATGAAGCGGTCTTTGGAATGTCCTCTTCACGGACTCGGATTTGGTGATAACCCAACCTCAAGTCGAGTTTAGAAAACACCTTGGATCCAGCAAGTTGATCATACATATCATTTATCCGAGGAAGTGGGTACTTGTTCTGTATTGTGGCCTGGTTGATAGGTCGGTAATCTTGTACCAAACGGTTCGTCCCATCACTCTTCTTGACAAAGAGCGAAGGTGCTCCCCAAGCAGAGGAACTTGGACAGATGAAGCCTTTGTCGAGTGTCATGTCGATCTCCTTCTTCAGCTCAAGGAGGTGGTGAGGTGGCATCTTATAGGGACGCTTAGCAATAGGGACGGTGTCGGGCTTCAAGTCGATGACGAATTCAACTTCTCTGATCGGGGGTATCCCCGACAGTTCTTCTGGGAAGTCGTCAGCAAAATCGCAAACGACTGGAACTTTCTCAATTCCTTCTAGAGGTGCGGCATTCAAAGCATTCATCATATAGATCTACGTTTCAGCATCTCGGGTAATTCAGGCGGTGTGGTCCACAACTTCGCCGAAGGGGTGAAAGAGGTGGACGGATTTATTGCCAAAAAAGAGTGTGGCATCGTGAGTTTTCAACCAATCCATGCCAAGGATAAGGTAGATGGTGGAGGTTTTTAGAATGTGTGGGGAAACAATGAATTTGAATCCCTCGATCTCGACGCTGAGGTTAGGTGCAACCATGTCAACACGAGACTGGGTACCGGGATTCCGGACTATTAAGGGGGTATGCATCTTTTCATGTTGTATGCCATAATTGAATGCAAATGCTCCAGACATGAATGAATGTGATGCTCCTGAATCAAATAAAACAGTAGCAGGTGTTGAGTTAACGAGAAGGGTACCCATCACGGTAGCAGGTTGTTCCTGAGCTTCATCGACATCAATGTGGTAAACATGACCACGAGTGTAAGCAGAAGACCCAGTGTTATATTTTGGGGTCCTGTTGTCCCATGGCCTTTTCCGTGGCCAGCAGGGTGAACTACCAGTTGATTCTATCGCTGGGGGCAGTCTCTGGAAAAGTGACCTGGCTGACGACACTTGAAGAACAACCCATCTTGAGGACAAAGAGGTGCAGTCTCAGTCTTCGGCTGTCTCGGCGGGGGCGGAGGCAGACGGGGTGCAACATACAACGGCCTTGGTGCAGGGGCAGGTGGACGATACACACTATGTGGAATCCAAACACGTTGCTTCTGTGATGTGCTCGAAGATGAGTCAGCATCACGGGGGCGCTTCGGCGAACACCCGAACTTAAGCTGAGAGGTCTCAAGAGTGATAGTCTTGTTCACCATGGTTGCGAAGTTGGGGAAGACGTGCAAAGCCAGTGCAAGATGGAGATCTGAGTTGAGTCCATCACAGAACTTCTCTTGCCTACTTGCATCATTTGGGAGGTCACTTGAAGCATAGCGGGAGAAGCGGAGGAATTCCCTCTGATATGCCTCGACAGTTTTGTTGCCCTGAACGAGGTTGCGAAACTCGGCCTTCAGACGGTTCATAATTTCCTGTGGGACATAACGAGCACGGAAAACAACCTTGAACTCATCCCAGGTGACGACAGACACTTAAGCTAGCGAGCTCTTGTGGGTGTCCCACCATTGAGCAGCGGTGCCAGGAAGGAAATAAATTGTGAAGGTGATGTAATCAGCAGCGTGCACCCTAGCGAACTCCAGCTGACCAGTGGTGTCACGAAGCCAATCATTGACATCAAGCGGCTGGTTAGGTTGGTGGAAGTTAGGGGGATTGAGACGCATGAAATCCCGCAGAGTAACCACACGCAGTTGGTTCTGGTGCTGGTTCTGGTTCTGGAGCTGATCTATGACTCATTTCATAAACACTTGGTTCATCTAAAACTGTTGCATCATCGCGGCCATGTAGTCTGGCGGCGGAGGTGGATCGTTGGCACCATGACCACAACCACCACGACAAGCCATCCTGCTAAAATTTAACAGGGGTATTTCAGCGATGAACATTTTTAATGAGATACTAGAAACAAGGATGAGGTAATGTGACAACAAAGAGGAGGCGCGGATATATAGGAGTAGCCATATAAGACATACACATCCACGCACGGAGTCAATAAAAAATCGGGCAGCATAACGTCGTAGAAATTAAGGAAAAAGGATGCACAAGGCGGCGCGCAGACCGCGGTAAGGAATACATGATGCGACATAGCTTCCGCTAAGTCAATCACGGAGCAAGAAAACTGTTGGGCACAGGAGTTTGGGCCAGAGAACGCGCAGCCTGCCCCAAATGAGAAAGGGGATCCGCGGTCCGGAACCTAGGTCAGAACTCCGGTGACACGACTCAATAGGGGGGGTAAGCACCGGACCGCCGGGTGGAATCAAGATAACGTGATCCTAATGCCAGAGTTAGTAAAACTTACAAGCAAGGATAATAGAGCAGAGTCACAGAGGACGGGTATGGAGAAAAGGATCCTAATACCATAGATATCACGACAGGGTGTTAACGATGTGGGACTGTAAGCCAAACATTAAGTTAGCAAAATAGTTTTTCAAAGACTAGGCTCAACTTCGACCAAGTAGGGGTTGGGGTCTTCCTACAGGCAGTCGGCTCTAAATACCATATTGTGACGACCCTAAAATCAATCCATGTACATTAATCATACACGTAGGGTACACCACTGAGATTAGGGTGCCACGGTGAGAATATCACAACATAACACAAAAGGATAAACCAATATGTTACAAGATAAGGGGCTCGCACAGACCCGAATACATAAGTTATACAAACCATAATATCTGACTACAAACATAGTTAGTCAAGTTTTCCTTAAGAAGGCTAGCACAAATAACATCAGAGATATAAAACGAAAAGGCAAGGCCTCCTGCCTGGGAGCCTCCGAAACTACTCCTGGTCCTAGTCAGCGGGGGTCTCGACGTAGTAGTATCCACCTCTGGGGCCTATCGACGACTAGCATCTTCCGACGAGTCTTGCAGCACAAGGAGAGAACATCCAACAGTTCAGATAAAGCATAAAGTAACACTGCAGCAAAAGTTGCTGCAGCATTGTATAATAGTAAGTTGTAATGATTATCAATAATAAATGCCTCCGAGTTCCCCTCCTCGACTTCCCAACGAGGAAGAAAGCCCGGAACCGTAAAGTTTAATAGTAGTAGTTTTGTAGTGGTAAGATCCAGCTTCAGCATAAAGCGTCCTGTTAGCGTGGACACGGCTATTCGAATAGATTAAACTCCCTGCAGGGGTGCACTACTGTTCAGCATGCACGCTCGGATCTCTAGGGTGGTGATACGTCTCAAATGTATCGATAATTTCTGCTAGCTCCATGCATGTTTTGTGTGATATTGCTATGATCTAGATACACTTTCATACACTTTTGATCATATTTGGACTAACCTACTAACTCAGTGCACCCTAGTGCCAGTTCTTGTTTTCTGCTGTTTCTTTATTTTAGTTTTCCCTCACATAAAAAGTGCTCCAAAAATCCGAGAAAAATCAGATAAAAAATCAGCGTGTCGGAAGACTCCAGAAGCCCGAAGGAGGGCCAGGGGCCCACCACTAGGAGCCCAGGCGGCCACCTAGCGCGGCCAGGGGCCTGGCCGCGCCTGGGGGGCGCCTGGACCCCTGGTGGCCCCACTGGCTGCCCCCCTTCGCCTATTTATTCTCCTTCACGGGAAACTTCCGAAGACAGAACCCTCTTTCTCAATCTCAACTTTGTTTCGCCGCCTCCACGATTCCAAGATCGGGAGCACCGTCAGGACCCTTCCCGGCACCCTACCGGAGGGAGGATCGACCTCCGGGAGCTTCCCCTCCACCATGGACCCTTCCCGGATGTGCCGCGAGTAGTCTACCTTGGACCATGGGTCCGTGATCAGTAGCTATGTGATGTTCTCCTCCCCTCTTTGTTCTTCATGGTTTAGACCTCGTGAGCTACCCTACTTGATCGATGCACTTATGTAATTCTTCTGCTGTTGCTATGTTGAGTTTCACGGGATCTGACGGATTATGAGATTATGTTCAGATCGTGATAAAGTAATATATTTGGTTTTTATCTTTTATATTTTTGTTCCTAAGTAATTCTTGCATGTTCTCCGTTGTTGTTTATTTCTTTGGCCAAGTGGTAGGTAGTAACTCCAAGAGGGAACGTTATGCTCGATTGTGGGTACATGCCCCCTGATGACACGCTTGAGTGACAGAAACATGAGTCTAGGGGATGTGCTGTGGCCACAAGGGGGAAAACAACGGTGCTTGTAACCGTGGTTGCAAGGATTGTTACTTTACGCAAAGTTCTTTTTAATGCAGTTGTCTGTTGCTTTGGGTTTACACTTTGGGTGGGGCTCGCAACTTAATACCAGCGAGGTGTTCTGGATTGATATCTCAAGGTGGATGATTAGTAGTAGATGTGGATGGATTTCAGTCTACTTATTTTTGCGTACTGCCCATGCTTATGAGCCTCTTCCTTTCTTTTGTAGCATAGTTAGCATTGCGGTGCGTTTATAATCCTATCAATTTCCCATCTGTAATTTGTTTACCTCGCATAGCAGTTTTATCGTCTTTCGGGAGAGAGACATCACTAGTGAACATCACGGGACCCCGGTCCATATTCTCATCATTGTTTACAAGATCATTTATTTTCTCGCATTTACTTTCAGTTGCTATCATTATCCCTTGTGTGTTTGACCCTTTGTAAGCAACAAGACCGGAGATATTGACAACCTCTCTGAACTTCGGTGGGAGAAAAGTTAATTGTATTGTGTGCAGGTCCAGGTCAAGGAAGCAACGTTTGTCGTGAACGGTGCCATTGTTTTCTTGCCACCTACTTATCATCGCCGGAGTCCTACTGGTCGAACTCAACCTCGGTATCTTCACCTTCCACTTGGGGTGTCGGGACCCGGGGTTAGCGTATGCAAGTCCAGCTAAGACATAGTCATATGGAGAGCCGAGAACCGTACCCACTTGTCTAAGCAGACAAGGCCAAGCACAGAACGTTCTCGGAAAGCATCGTACGTGAGGGGTATCCCATCCAGGCCGGATGATCAACTGAGATGGGTCCTCATCGTCCGCACACAAGTCTAATGATATGGGTGATGAGCTCCCATATTCAAAGACAAGTCGCCTCAACCATACTATCGACTATCTCATAACTCTTACATAGACTTACTCCAGCCCTATCACTTAGTCGGGGTCTAGGGCGGGCTCGATCATACCACAAAGTTTGCACGAGACGGAGTCTTGAGCAATCGCATCACGATGCCCCATGCTGCGCACATCTAAGGGCCACTTGCTGTATGAAAGACCGCCAGCCAGATCACCACTAAGGTCTCAAAAACCCATACAAAGACATGCATGTTATAAACATACACGCAGCACACATGCCTTGTATGAACAGTAGGTATCATTGCAATTCTCTACAAAGTATACATTTTTATTGATAACTCTTATAGAGTGCACACAGAGATTACAAACATGTGATCCAACATTACAACACAAGCGGAAGCAAATTATGTCTGAGTACAGACAAGTTTAACAAATGGCTTAAGAAGCCTTATTTAAACACAACCCCTCCACGAGGGAACCAGTCGTCTGACTGGGACTAGACTAGCTTGATCTTCAGTCGTCTAGCTTGATGAAGAAGCCACCTTCGTTGTCAGTGGTTTCATCTAAAACATAGATTAAGCAAACATGAGTACAAAGTCGTACTCAGCAAGACTTACATAGGAGCTATACTACTCATGCATATGTATCAAGGTAAAGGTAGGTGGGGTTTCACTTGCAGAAGTGCCAGCTTTGACTTGGCTAATCCTGAACTATGAGTACCAGACTTTGAGGTAAGAAGCGTACACGAGTCCACTACTTTCTCCAACCAATTACACCACTATGGTGCCTTCCTCGACTTCCCCACGAGAAAGCACGCCATAGCACTCACACTTATCTTGGTGTGTTTTAGAAGTATCCAGTTCAAGTTGTCTAATAATCAAGCTAAGATTTCCAAGCAGTCCATAACCGCGGACGTGGCTATTCGAATAGTTTTGTTAACCCTACAGGGGTGTACCGCTACACACACATGATCATCATTTACCGCCTTTGATCTCGACACCATTCAAGGGATGCCAGCGAGGATGCCACCACAACTGTTACCTCATAGCCGATCTAGTCCGAGAAAGCCGCCTACTTGGGTTGGCTACCACTATCGTGAACCCGGTCGGTTTACCGAAGTGGACCCAAGTGATGTGTGCGTGGTGCATAAGCCGGTCTCGGATGAGCCGTTCTCTCACTTAGCATCCAGGCCACAGACCTACCAGAACTCCGAACTATTGCGACATCTGGACATCGAAAGGGATGAGTTAATAGGTTGAGAGGGGTCAGTGAGCCCAATGTGTGGTTGTACTCTTCATCTTGGATCACCACACAAGAACTCGGACTTAGGGCGGTGTTCAACGAGACAACCCACCGTGTACTCCTACACAGCCTCTCATCATTCACCTTGTATTAGGGTAGATTCACCAACACTTTTCTACCATCAACATCATGATCACTACCATCCCGACTCACATAACAGTATCATCATGGTATCACTCTAAGCATGCAATAAGCAGTAACAATTGCAGGGGCCACATGATATCAATCAACTCCTACATCTGCTAGGATTGTGGTTTTCTTACTACTGTGACAAAATGATAGGTCATGCAAAGGAATGGGTTCATCTATGCGGTAGAAACGCATCATGGTAATCATCCTCTACAATGCATAAGCGAGACATGAGAGGGAATTGGGATTTTATCGACATGATCAATGGGGGTTTGCTTGCCTTGCTGATGAGGTTCGGGTTCGGGGTCTTCAACGAAGGGGGCAGCCTCCTGCTCCGGTTCCACCTCTACTCGACAAACAACAAATAAGGTAGCAAAGTAAATACAATGCACAATCACATGATGGAAGGCTGAAACTTGATGTATATGCTTTGATGTGTGAAGCAATTCCATTTAAATGGAGTATATTGCAAATTGAATTGCAAATTCAAACTCCAATTTGAATTCAAACTTAGCCAAATTACATGTGACATTGATTGATCAATTTGAATCATTTTGAGATGTGTATGATATGCCTCTGATGTGTGGTTGAAATGTAGCATGTTTCCATGGTCCAAGTTGCAAAAACTTTTGAATTGAATTTGATTTAATTCCATTTAAATCAAACAGCAAATGCTACTGATCACATTTTAAATTCAACTTAAACAAAGTTGAAAGTTGGATATTTGGATAGCTTATTTTCTCCTGATCATTTTTCATATATTATTTGTCCAATTTGGAGTTAATATGAATTTTCTATGAATTTCCAAAGTTTGGGCTATTTTCTGGATTTTCTGGAATTTCTATAATTCATTTTATTTTCTGGAAATTCATTTATGCGTCATGCTTGCGCAAGGGTGACGTCATGGGGGTTCTGACGTGTGGGGTCGGCCTGTCAGTGGCTGGGTTAAATAACCCGGTTAGTTTAAACTAACCGGGGGGGTTAAGGGCTCCAGGGCCCCACCTATCATTGACCTGGGGTCAACTAACAGGGGGGTTAACCACTAATTAAGTGGACACGTCGGCGGGCCTGCCGACGGTTAAACGCCGGCGTCACAGACGCGGCGGCGCTGCACGGGGAGGGTGATTCCGTGCACCATTCGAAGCGCTGCGACCACTGAGACGTAGCTCTTGACGTCGCGCGTCGAATGGGCCAAGGTATGGGTGTTGGGAGGCACCGTAGCCACGTCGGCGACGAGCTCTAGCGGCAGCGGTGCCACGGGCCAGACGCAGTCGTCGACTCAGTGCACGGGGAGAGGCAACGGTGGGCTCGTTAGACGCGCACGAACACCAGGAAGACGATGCGCGCACTGGACGAGACGATAGGGCACAGGGGCGACCTCGTCGTCATCCATGGCGGCTCGGTACTTTGGCGAACATGGCCGAATGAGCTAGAGGAGGGGAGCGGTGTTGTGGCTTGAGGGGAAACGCTCACCCAGACGCAGGGAGTGCAGCTGTGTAGTCGATGGAGGTGGGGAAGCTCTGGAGCTGCCGGATTTCGAGGTGGATCCGCGGCGGCCGGAGACGAAGACGATGAAGTTAGCGAGCTCATGGGGGCGCCTGGTTTCGATTCCTTCTGCACGGTGGGGTTGTAGACGACGGCGGAGCAGATGGACTTGACGGTGCGTCCTCTCGTCGACGGTGGCCGCGTGAAGACGGCGGCGTGCTCCACGGTTGCTCACGGGCGGCGATGGAATCGAGCGGGAGAGAAAGGGGGAAGCTCTGGACGGGGGGGGGGGGGGGGAATGGATTGGGACGGCTGAGGGAGCAGGTGCTCGCCGGCGTCGGCATGCGCTCCAGCGAGCTGCTTGCCGCGCCGGGGAAGACGACAAGGGGAGGCTGCGGGCTTGGTCTGCGGTGCGGTGAGTTGGGCCGGGGAGGCCCAGGTAAGTGGGCTCCTTTCCCTTTTATTTTTCTCTCTGTTTAATCTTTCCTTTCTTTTTCTGTAACTTTGTTTTGGATCTGATTAAAATACCAAACCATTTTATAAAATGTTGAAACTTTTTATATGGCCTCATAATAATATAGACTAGCCACTCATAAAGTTTGAACATTTTTAAAATTCAAATAATTTGAATCTTATTTCAAATAGGGGTTTTTAATTAATTCCAAGGCACTGTTTGAATATTTGAAAAATCCATGAGCATGGGGTGGGTCCCACATCACTTGATATGTGATCACACTCATTTATAAGACTTTTCAAAAATCTAACATGAATTTTTGGAGAAGATTTTTATCTGGCCTTTTGAATTAATTCATTTGGGGGGTTTCCTTCTCCCATTTTGCTTTTGATTTTGATTTCAAGGATTTCTTTTGAAATTTTAACATGATGGAAGAGACTTGCTAACCCCTAGCACATTACCTAACAGAGGGTTCTGACAACTCGCCCCCACTCAACAGAATCTCGTCCCGAGATTGAGAATTCTGTGGGAGGAAGGAGGGATACACGACACTGAGACGGTCTTGTCTTTCCCACGAAGCTTCTCTCTCAGAGTGGTGTGACCATTGCACTTTCAGAAACTTAATCTTCTGACGACGAGTGACACGCTCTGCGGAATCAAGAATACGAACGGGGTATTCTCGATAAGAAAGGTCATCTTGGAGATCAAGCGTTTCATGGTCGACTTCGCGGATGGGGTCCTTGAAGCAACGCCTGAGTTGGGACACATGGAATACATCATGTACTCGGGAAAGGTGCGGGGGTAGTTCAAGTTGGTAGGCAACTTCTCCACGTTTGGAAAGAATGCGGAAAGGTCCGATGTAACGTGGGGCCAATTCGCCTTTGATACCGAAACGTTGGGTTCCCTTCAGAGGAGTAACCCGAAGGTTCTCATCCAGATTGTAGCTCTCTTGCCTATGATGACGATCATAGTACCTTTTCTGACGAGACTGGGCTGCTTTCAATTGATCACGACCAATGCGAACTTGCTCTTCTGCTTCCTTGATCATGTCTGGTCCAAAGAATTGTCTTTCACCAGTTTCTGACCAGTTTAGTGGTGTTCGACATCGTCGTCCATATAAGAGTTCAAAAGGAGCCATGTTCAGACTAGATTGAAAACTATTGTTATAAGCAAATTCGGCGAATGGAATAGACTTCTCCCAATTCTTTCCGAATGAGATAACACAAGCTCTGAGCATGTCTTCAAGAATTTGGTTAACCCTTTCGACTTGACCGCTAGACTGAGGATGGAAAGCTGTACTAAAGGAGAGATGAGTTCCCATAGCATTCTGAAAGCTTCCCCAAAATCTAGAGGTGAAAAGGCTACCGCGATCATAATTGATTTCCAAAGGAACACCGTGAAGGGATACAATTCTAGAGACGTACAAGTCCGCTAACTGGCTAGCAGTTATAGACTCGCGAACCGGAAGGAAGTGAGCAACTTTGGAAAGCCTATCTATGACAACGAAGATGGCATTGTTTCCTTTCTAGGTTCTTGGAAAGCCGGTGATGAAGTCCATACCGACTTTGTCCCATTTCCACTCGGGAATAGACAAAGGTTGAAGTGTACCAGCAGGTCTTTGATGTTCTGCCTTAATGCGACGACAAACATCACATTCGGCAACAAATTGAGCAATGTCTCTCTTCATCCTAGTCCACCAAAATCTCTGGCGTAGATCTCGGTACATTTTTGTGCTACCGGGATGAATCGAGAGGGGTGTGTCATGGGCTTCTTTGAGGATGAGTTGCCTTAGTTCCCTATTCTTAGGTACTACCAAACGATTTCCAAAGAATACTGTTCCCTTCCTATCTGTGGAGAAACATTTAGCAACTCCGCTAACAATGTTCTCCTTGATCCGGCGAACACCTCGTGCACGCCTTTGGGCAACTATGATTTGATCCTCAAGAGTTGGTTTCGCCACCAAGGTAGAAAGATAGCCACGAGGAAAAATCTCAAGGTTAAGCTTGCGAAATTCCTCATGAAGAAGTGGTTGATACTGTTGCAACATGAGGTTGTTACAATACGACTTACGACTTAGTGCATCAGCCATGACATTGGCTTTGCTTGGGGTGTAAGAAATTCCTACGTCGTAATCTTTTATCAACTCAATCCATCGTCTTTGCCTGAGATTAAGATCTGGCTGGATGAAAATGTATTTAAGGCTTTGGTGGTCGGAATAGATCTCGCAACGGTTACCAAGGAGGTAATGTCGCCAAGTTGTTAGGGCATGAACTACGGCAGCGAGTTGAAGGTCATGGGTAGGATAGTTCTCTTCATGTGGCCGCAATTGGCGTGAAGCATAAGCTACCACATGTCGATCTTGCAGAAGTATGCATCCTAACCCTTGTCGTGATGCGTCACAATAGATCTCGAAATCCTTTTTAGTGTCTGGAGGTGCAAGTACGGGTGCAGAAGTTAATCTTCTTTTTAGCTCTTGAAAGCTTTCCTCGCACTTGGGAGTCCATAGGAATTTCTTATCTTTCTTGAGGAGTTCAGTTAGAGGCTTTGCAACTTTAAAAAAGTTCTCGACGAAGCGACGACAATAGCTGGCTAGGCCAAGAAAACTCCTAACTTGCTTAACCGATTCAGGTGGAGTCCAGTCAAGGACGGCCTGGACTCTCTCAGGAGTCACAGCAATGCCTTTTGCATAAATCACGTGGCCTAAGTAGGTCACTTCTGGTAGCCAAAATTCACACTTGGAGAATTTAGCATACATGCGATGCTCTCTAAGTTTCATCAATACCAGCCTTAGGTGTTCGGCATGTTCTTCTTCGTTCTTCGAGTAGATGAGAATGTCATCGAGATAAACCACAACAAATTTATCTAAGTACTCCATGAAGATCGAATTCATCATGCGTGAGAAAGTGGCGGGGGCATTGGTTAAACCAAAGGACATGACGGTGTACTCGTAAAGACCATAACGAGTAGTAAAAGACGTTTTTGGAATGTCCTCGTTTCAGATTTTGATTTGATGATAACCTAATCTCAAATCCATCTTGGAGAAGACAGAGGATCCTGCAAGTTGATCATAAAGATCATTGATCCTAGGCAATGGGTACTTGTTCTTTATCGTCGCTAAATTTAGCGGGCGATAGTCTACGCACATCCTTTCTGTTCCATCTTTCTTCATTACGAACAGAACGGGGCAACCCCATGGCGATGAGCTAGGGCGGATGAAGCCTTTTTCCAACAAAGCTTCCAGTTGGGTTTTAAGCTCAGCTAACTCACGTGGGGCCATTTTGTATGGGCGTCTAGAAATTGGTGCGGTTCCTGGGGCAAGATCCACTATAAACTCTACACATCTGTCGGGTGGCATGCCCGGCAGCTCTTCAGGAAAGACATCCGGGAAGTCACGAACCACCGGAATATCTTCTAGTTCGGGAAGGGGAAGCACATTCAAGGAATGCACTTGGGTTCTTGTTCTGGGTGAGGTATAGTTGACGGTTTTGCCTGAAGGGTGGGTGAGTTTCACGGATTTGGCTTTGCAATCCAGGTAGGCATTCTGTCTTAATAGCCAATCCATGCCAAGGATGACATCAATATCTGAAGACTTGAGTGCTATGAGTGAAGCAAGGAATACTAAACCCTCAATTGCAATTTGATTACCATGGCTTACTCTATTAGTTTGCCATCTTGACCCTGGAGTTTGAATAATCATGGGGGTGGACAATTCAACAAAAGATAACTCATGAAGAAGTGCATAACTTTCCGACATGAATGAATGAGATGCTCCTGGGTCAAAAAGAACGGAAGTAGGAACATAATTGACTGGGAGCGTACCAAGAATGACGTCAGTGGTGTCGTCAGTCTCTTCGGAGGCAATCTGGTTCACACGTCCACGAGTGGCGGGAGGAGAGGTTTTGGCGGTGTAGACCTTCTGGGGTGGCTTGCCACGACCATTGTTGTTGCCTCCGGCACGGGGTGGAGCATTCTGATTCTGGAGCTGGTTCTGGGGACAATCGCAAGAGTAGTGGCCTGCCTGACCACACTTGTAACAGGCTCCAAGAACAGTGCGGGGAGCTGGGTTGTTTGGTGGAGCTGGGTGGAACTGAGTTGGTGGACGAGGCGCCACATAGGATGGCCTCGGTGGGTTGTTCTGGCGGAACATACTATTGGGGATCCAGATCTTGCGCTTCTGGGAGCCTGAACTGGATGAACCATCGTCTCTAGGGTGTTTGCGGAAGTCGTTGGGGGTGTTCATGTCCTCTGCCTTGATGGCCTTGTTGACAAGGACCTGGAAGGTGGAAAAGTCATGTAGATTGAGCTCACGACGGAGTCCAGATTGAGTCTGCGACGGAACCTTTCTTGCTTCTTTGCGTCGGTGGAGACTTCTTCAGTAGCATAACGAGCAAGTCGGTTGAACTCACGACTAAACTCGTCAACAGTCCTTCTGCCTTGAGTGAGGTTGCAGAACTCCTCACGCTTGCGGTCCATAAGACCCTTGGGAATGTGGTGCTCACGGAAGGAAGTGCAGAATTCATCCCAAGATGCAGGCGGTCCAACGGGACGCATGTTCAGGAAGTTCTCCCACCAAGAGCTAGCTGCACCTTCAAGGTGATAGGTGGCATAGCTGACCTTGTCGCCATTTGCAACACGGCCTGCTTGGAGCTTCCTTTCGATGCTGCGAAGCCAGTCATCGGCGTCAAGGGGCTCGGTGGAGTAACTGAAAACTGGGGGATGAAGCCGGATGAAGTCGTTCAGGGACACCAACTCGTTGCGCTGCTGAGTGGTGTTGCGAGCAATGACTTCCAGCAGATGGTGAGAGTCTCGGCGGTTCCTCTCAACCTCCATCAGAACCTGAGCCATCGTGGGTGGGGGTGGAAGGTTGCCTTCCTCGTGGTCAGTCCCACGACCTTGGTTACGACCAAGCTGGCCACGGGTTCCTTGAGACATCCTGAAGTGAAAACCAAAGTCAACAGAGTTGATTGGGAGAGTCTAAACAAGGTATTGAAGTACTGGAAGGATTACAGAGAAAAGGAAGAAATCATCTTGACAACATGGTGATAAAGCATACAAGCCATATATTCACAAGCTGTCATACAAACCATACATCATTTTAGTACAAGCACCAAGCTAATACAAACGTGATGAAGATGATACATCCTTCATAGGCACTCTGACTTCCTATACATTATTTATCTAAGCCTCTGGAACTTAGACACCTTGCGTACAATATACTAAGATACTACTACATCCTCACTAAGTAAGACCACAGGCGGTCTCACTCATCTCCATCTCCATAGTAGTCCTCGTAAAAGTTACCCGCATATCCCGGTAGCTGAAGGTGACCATCGGAAAACACGGAGGCCTGTGGACCCTGATATCCATTTGGGCAAGGATGGGGCCTAGGTCCAACGTAGGGTGGAAGCAAAGGACCACGGGGTGGAAAAATGCCTCCAATCTCGGGCCAAGCAACTCGAGAAGGCATCTGAGTCCTCACTGGGTAGATAGCATCATACTCAACTGATCCAACACTCACGAAGGGTGCCAAAAGTGTCAGTGCTCGATACAGACGAACACGAGTGGCGTGAAGCTCAAAACGGAGAGCGCGTGCATCACGATCTCGATCACTAGCAAACCTAGCAGTCATCTGAAGTACTGGATCTTCTGCAGAGTGATCTGAGTAGAGTCCGGTGTAATATCCCTCTTCTCCTGGAAGTGCAGTAGGGATATAGCGGATTGAGGTCTCTCTCAGCATAGTGTGCTCCTCTCTCAGCAGGGTAATACATGAGTATGCAGCATCCTGCACAGCCATGTTCTTGGTAATGCCTATGCCATGTCCAAAGTGGATAGGGTGAGTGACTCCAACGTGGTGCGGGTAGATCCGGACAATGCAGTGGAACTGGGTCTGGTTGAAGTCAAGGAACTTCTCCTCAACAGTGTACTCAGGATACCATCGATATCCCACATAGGACATCATCTCGATCAACGTGGTGGGATGGCCACGCACACCGAGGCACCTGGTCAAACGAACAATCTGCCGAGGGGAAGATCTGCCATCTGAAACAGAAAGAAGGAGTTTGCAAATGCATCAGATTATGAGATAAACCTGGAATGACTCGGACAGCATAACGGCTGTAATTGCAAGAAAAAGACAATTTCTTACAACATGGAAACAACACTTACATACGATGTAAGAAATCAGGAAGCATAACCACTGCTAACAAACCGATCACAAGTTTTCTATGGCTACAAGGAAGCAAACAACGAGATGTTCTAATCATACAGAGGAGAGCCTAGTCCTATCTTCCCGTAGAATAAGATGAAGGTGACTCAGAACTCAAAACGAAGGGGGTAAGGAGAAAAAAGAAGCCTTACTTTGTTCCCTTATATACCCAGAGTAACTATATAACTATAGAAGGCTAGACTCGACTTCGGCCAAGGCTGCTAGTCCTACAGCAGTCCTGCTCTGATACCAAGTCTGTCGGGACCCGGCGTTAGCGTATGCAAGTCCAGCTAAGACATAGTCATATGGAGAGCCGAGAACCGTACCCACTTGTCTAAGCAGACAAGGCCAAGCACAGAACGTTCTCGGAAAGCATCGTACGTGAGGGGTATCCCATCCAGGCCGGATGATCAACTGAGATGGGTCCTCATCGTCCGCACACAAGTCTAATGATATGGGTGATGAGCTCCCATATTCAAAGACAAGTCGCCTAACCATACTATCGACTATCTCATAACTCTTACATAGACTTACTCCACCCCGATCACTTAGTCGGGGTCTAGGGAGGGCTTGATCATACCACAAAGTGTGCACGAGACGGAGTCTCGAGCAATCGCATCGCGATGCCCCAAGCTGTGCACATCTTAGGGCCACTTGGTGTATGAAAGACCGCCAGCCAGATCACAACTAAGGTCTCGAAAACCCATACAAAGACATGCATGTTATAAACATACACGCAACACACATGCCTTGTATGAACAGTAGGTATCATTGCAATTCTCTACAAAGTATACATTTTAATTGATAACACTTATAGAGTGCACACAGAGATCACAAACATGTGATCCAACATTACAACACAAGCGGAAGCAAATTATGTCTGAGTACAGACAAGTTTAACAAATGGCTTAAGAAGCCTTATTTAAACACAAGCCCTCCACGAGGGAACCAGTCGTCTGACTGGGACTAGACTAGCTTGATCTTCAGTCGTCCAGCTTGATGAAGAAGCCACCTTTGGGGTCAGTGGTTTCATCTAAAACATAGATTAAGCAAACGTGAGTACAAAGTCGTACTCAGCAAGACTTACATAGGAGCTATACTACTCATGCATATGTATCAAGGTAAAGGTAGGTGGGGTTTCACTTGCAGAAGTGCCAGCTTTGACTTGGCTAATCCTGAACTACGAGTACCAGACTTTGAGGTAAGAAGCGTACACGAGTCCACTACTTTCTCCTACCAATTACACCACTATGGTGCCTTCCTCGACTTCCCCACGAGAAAGCACGCCATAGCACTCACACTTATCTTGGTGTGTTTTAGAAGTATCCAGTTCAAGTTGTCTAATAATCAAGCTAAGCTTTCCAAGCAGTCCATAACCGCAGACTCGGCTATTCGAATAGTTTTGTTAACCCTGCAGGGGTGTACCGCTACACACACATGATCATCATTTACCGCCTTTGATCTCGACACCATTCAAGGGATGCCAGCGAGGATGCTCACCACAACTGTTACCTCATAGCCGATCTAGTCCGAGAAAGCCGCATACTTGGGTTGGCTACCACTATCGTGAACCCGGACGGTTTACTGAAGTGGACCCAAGTGATGTGTGGGTGGTGCATAAGCCGGTCTCGGATGAGCCGTTCTCTCACTTAGCATCCAGGCCACAAACCTACCAGAACTCCGAACTATTGCGACATATGGACATCGAAGGGATGAGTTAATAGGTTGAGAGGGGTCAGTGAGCCCAATGTGTGGTTGTACTCTTCATCTTGGTTCACCACACAAGAACTCGTACTTAGGGCGGTGTTCAACGAGACAACCCACCGTGTACTCCTACACAGCCTCTCATCGTTCACCTTGTATTAGGGTAGATTCACCAACACTTTTCTACCATCAACATCATGATCACTACCATCCCGACTCATATAACAGTATCATCATGGTATCACTCTAAGCATGCAATAAGCAGTAACAATTGCAGGGGCCACATGATATCAATCAACTCCTACATCTGCTAGGATTGTGGTTTTCTTACTACTGTGACAAAATGATAGGTCATGCAAAGGAATGGGTTCATCTAATCGATAGAAACGCATCATAGTAATCATCCTATACAATGCATAAGCGAGACATGAGAGGGAATTGGGATTTTATCGATATGATCAATGGGGGTTTGCTTGCCTTGCTGACGAGGTTCGGGTTCGGGGTCTTCAACGAAGGGGGCAGCCTCCTGCTCCGGTTCCACCTCTACTCGACAAAAAAAAAATAAGGTAGCAAAGTAAATACAATGCACAATCACATGATGGAAGGTTGAAACTTGATGTATATGCTTTGATGTGTGAAGCAATTCCATTTAAATGGAGTATATTGCAAATTGAATTGCAAATTCAAACTCCAATTTGAATTCAAATATAGCCAAATTACATGTGACATTGATTGATCAATTTGAATCATTTTGAGATGTGTATGATATGCCTCTGATGTGTGGTTGAAATGTAGCATGTTTCCATGGTCCAAGTTGCAAAAACTTTTGAATTGAATTTGATTTAATTCCATTTAAATCAAATAGCAAATGCTACTGATCACATTTTAAATTCAACTTAAACAAAGTTGAAAGTTGTATATTTGGATAGATTATTTTCTCCTGATCATTTTTCATATATTATTTGTCCCATTTGGAGTTAATATGAATTTTCTATGAATTTCCAAAGTTTGGGCTATTTTCTGGATTTTCTGGAATTTCTTTAATTCATTTTATTTTCTGGAAATTCATTTATGCGTCATGCTTGCGCAAGGGTGACGTCAGGGGGTTCTGACGTGTGGGGTCGGCCTGTTAGTGGCTGGGTTAAATAACCCGGTTAGTTTAAACTAACCGGGGGGGTTAAGGGCTCCAGGGCCCCACCTATCATTGACCTGGGGTCAACTAACAGGGGGGTTAACCACTAATTAAGTGGACACGTCGGCGGGCCTGCCGGCGGCTAAACGCCGGCGTCACAGATGCGGCGGCGCTGCACGGGGAGGGTGATTCCGGGCACCATTCGAAGCGCTGCGACCACTGAGACGTAGCTCTTGACGTCGCGCGTCGAATGGGCCAAGGTACGGGTGCTGGGAGGCACCGTAGCCACGTCGGCGACGAGCTCTAGCGGCGGCGGAGCCACGGGCCAGACGCAGTCGTCGACTCAGTGCACGGGGAGAGGCAACGGTGGGCTTGTTAGACGCGCAAGAACACCAGGAAGACGATGCGCGCACTGGACGAGACGATAGGGCACAAGGGCGACCTCGTCGTCCTCCATGGCGGCTCGGTACTTCGGCGAACATGGAGGAATGAGCTAGAGGAGGGGAGCGGTGGCGTGGCTTGAGGGGAAACGCTCACCCAGACGCAGGGAGTGCAGCTGTGTAGTCGATGGAGGTGGGGAAGCTCTGGAGCTGCCGGATTTCGAGGTGGATCCGCGGCGGCCGGAGACGAAGACGATGAAGTTAGCGAGCTCGTGGGGGCGCCTGGCTTCGATTCCTTCTGCACGGTGGGGTTGTAGACAACGGCGGAGCGGATGGACTTGACGGTGCGTCCTCTCGTCGACGATGGCCGCGTGAAGACGGCGGCGTGCTCCACGGTTGCTCACGGGCGGCGATGGAATCGAGCGGTAGAGGAAGGGGGAAGCTCTGGACGGGGGGGGGGGGGAATGGATCGGGACGGCTGAGTGGAGTCTCCAGGCGCGACTAGACGACTCGGGAGGCGCCAGGCAGGCTAGCAGGTGCTCACCGGCGTCGGCATGCGCTCCAGCGAGCTGCTTTCCGCGCCGGGGAAGACGACAAGGGGAGGCTGCGGGCTTGGGCTGCGGTGCGGTGAGTTGGGCCGGGGAGGCCCAGGTAAGTGGGCTCCTTTCCCTTTTCTTTTTCTCTCTGTTTAATCTTTCCTTTCTTTTTCTGTAACTTTGTTTTGGCTCTGATAAAAATACCAAACCATTTTATAAAATGTTGAAACTTTTTATATGGCCTCATAATAATATAGACTAGCCACTCATAAAGTTTGAACATTTTTAAAATTCAAATAATTTGAATCTTATTTCAAATAGGGGTTTTTAATTAATTCCAAGGCACTGTTTGAATATTTGAAAAATCCATGAGCATGGGGTGGGTCCCACATCACTTGATATGTGATCACACTCATTTATAAGACTTTTCAAAAATCTAACATGAATTTTTGGAGAAGATTTTTATCTGGCCTTTTGAATTAATTCATCTGGGGGGGGGGTTCCTTCTCCCATTTTGCTTTTGATTTTGATTTCAAATATTTGGTTTGAAATTTTAACATGATGCAAGAGACTTGCTAACCCTAGCACATTACTTAACAGAGGGTTCTGACATGGGGTAACCAACGAAGGGCGAGAATCCATTACTACTTCCACGCCATCAAGAAAATTTCTGGCGCCATTGCCGGGGACTCCGAGTGATAAGATAGGCGAGTTTCCCACTATCTTTTACCTTTACTTTTTAGTCTTGTTAGTTTACCTTTATGTTTTATGTTTGTGTCTTATATCAAAAATTACAAAAAAAAATCTGCCACACTTGCTGCTACTATGGGCTGCACTGAAAACATCAAGTTGTGTGACTTCACCAGTCACAACAACAAAGACTTTATCTGCACTCCTATTGCCAGACCTGCCACTTTAGCTACCTCTTATGAAATTAAACCCGCTTTGCTAAACCTTGTTATGATGCTGGTTTACACTTGAATAATTTTGTTGAATTATGTGATATGCAAAATTATAAAGAAGTAGAAGGTGATGTTGTTAAGCTCAAGCTTTTTCCTTTCTCTTTGAGGGACGGAGCTAAAATCTGGTTTCAATCTTTGCCTAGGAATAGTATAGTTTCTTGGGATAAATGCAAAGACGCTTTTATTGGGAAGTATTACCCACCTGCGAAAATTATCCAATTGAGGAGTAACATTATGAATTTTAGGCAATTGGATAATGAACACGTTGCCCAAGCTTGGGAACATATGAATTCTCTTGTTAATAAATGCCCTATACATGGTTTGACTACCTGGATGGTTATCCAGACTTTTTATGAAGGCTTGAACTTTACCTCGTGGAACCTGTTAGATTCGGTTGCGGGAGGAACCTTTATGTCAAGTACACTCGGTGATGCCACGAAACTTCTCGATGAGATGATGACCAACTATTCCCAATGCCACACCGAACACGGTCCAACAGGTAGGAAGGTAAATTCTGTCGATGAAATTAGCTCCCTAAATGATAAAGTTGATTTAATTATGTCTCTACTTACCAAGCAACCCTCCATTGATCCTCATGATGTTCCTTTAAATTATTTTGTTGCTCAGGAACAAGTAGATGTGAACTTCATTGCTAGAAACAACTTTAATAATAATGCTTATAGGGGCAACTTTTCTAGTAATCCTAGACCGTTTCCATCCACTTATGGGAACAACAACACTTACCCTAGAAACAAGAACCCCACTTCTAAATTAGAAAACATGCTTAGAGACTTTATCACTACCCAAAAAGCCTGCAACAAGAATGTGGAAGAAAAGCTAGCTAAATTAGATAATCTTTGTTTGAAGGTAGACAGCTTAGCCCTTGATGTTGAGATGTTAAAAATTAGAACCTCTCCCCTTGAGGAGAGCAAGGCCACTCCTATTAATGCTATCCAATTACAAATTAATGAAAATATTAGTACGATGGATAAACTTAAAGAAATATGGGCTAGAGAAAAAGAGGAAGAGGATAGAATTAAGAGCCTTCCTACACACCACACAGTTGCCACTATCCAAATTGTTGAGGATACTGAAACTATTAGCACCCAATGCACTCCTGGTCCCATTGGATCTATTAATGGTGATGCTAATACCTCAACTGTAGAAGAAGAAACACCTATAAACATAGAGAGTTTCAAAAAAGTGACCCTAGATGACACTACTAAAACCTTTGATAGTAGTGATATTGATTTTGATAGTTGCACCCTCTCAGAAGTTATTAGCTTATTACACAAAATGTCTAGAGACCCCCACACTAGCACACTTAATCTTGCCTTCATGGAGCATATCACAAATGCTCTCATCAAAGATAGGGATGAGAAGCTTAGGATAGAAGCCTCCATACCTAGGAAGCTAGATGATTGTTGGGACCCTATGATCAAAATTAAATTAAATAACTTCTCTTGCTATGCTTTATGTGACGTTGGAGCAAGTACCTCCGTCATGCCCAAAAGAATGTATGATATGTTTGAATTGAAACCTTTTGATTCTTGTTCTTTTGGTGTTCGTCTTGTCGATTCTTCCATAAAGAAACCTTTGGGGAAGATCAAAGATGTTCTTATCATTGTCAATGACTACTATGCTCCCGTTGATTTTATTATTATCGATATAGAGTTTGAACCTTTATGTCCAATTATTTTGGGACGCCCTTTTCTCCGCACCGTTGGTGCTATCATTGACATGAAAGAGGGGAATATAAAATTTCAATTCCCTCTCAAAAAGGGGATGAAACACTTCCCAAGAAATAAAATCAAGTTACCTTTTCAGGCCGTTATATGGGCTAGCTATTCTTTTTCTCTTGATAAAACTTGATTCTTCTTTTGCCTTATGCCTAGCTTAAAGGCGTAAAAGAAAGCGCTTGTTGGGAGGCAACCCAAGATGTTTTTACTTCTGTTTTTTAGTGGTCTTGATGATTGTCACTACTGTAGCAACATCATTGTATCTTTATTTTCAAGCATTGTGCCAAGTTATAGCCTCATATGACAAGTCAAGTGAAAGTTGGGACATGCTGTCCAGAAAACAGATTCTTCCCTCATGACGGGAAAAATCATATAAAATCACCAGCTCATCTTTTTGAGCTGAATTTTTCCCACAGCGCGCTCTATAAAATCACGGAACTTTCATCTGTTCTGAGTTTTTTTATTTGAGTTGCAGAAGTACCCCTACAAAATTCTTTACTACCTGCTGTTCTGTTTTTCATAGATTCTACCACGTTTTGTCTCTCCTAACTTTTGCAAACCTTAAGCTTGCTTTTTCTTTGCAAAAACCTTTTGGCAATCTTGAGAAACAGTAGCTCTTCAAGAATATCTTTATATCCAGTGGGAAAATTATTTATTAAGTGTACTAACCTCTCTAATCAGCTTATGATGACTTATGTATGAAGGGAGTTTTCAAGTGTGCGATGGAAGATGATGAAACAATATTCGGGAGTGTCAAGCGCTCAAGCTTGGGGATGCCCCCATGCATCCCCAATAAATATTCAAGGAGAGTCAAGCGTCTAAGCTTGGGGATGCCCCCTTGCATCCCCTTCTCCATCAACAATCATCAGTTCGTCCTTCGTTTCACTATATTTTTATCACTTCACGCGTTATGTTCTATGCTTGGAGCGTCCCGCTCTTAGGTTTTATTTTTAGTTTTCTTTAGATTTGTTTGCTGTTCATAACAAGTTAGACCCCGTCTTACTTTGTGTGGGAGAGAAACATGGTCCACTTTGAAAATCTAGAACACATCATAGGATTTTTCATGCCTATCTTTTTACTGTTGTGTGTTCTTTATCTTTTCGTAACTACTGCCATGTTTAGTTTTAGTTTTAGTTTGTCTTTAGCAAGAGCCTTCGATTTTGTTTAGTTTATTCTGGAACTCTCTTTAGTTTTCATGTTTATCCTGTTAAGAGAGTTGGTTGTTGCACTGAGTTAAGTCTTGTCTTGAAAGTAGGTAATTGAGGTTGCCATTTAATTTTAGTAGTAACCTGCAATAGTTTTGAGGCATTGATGTGAGTAATGTTTGAACTTTTGGTGTCAAGAGCTCTAGCCTATTAGTGATAGGTGTCGTATTTTGGGCAATCCGTGTTTATTTTCAAAAACCTACAAAACTAGTTGAGAACTCTAGCTACTAGATGGATCACTAATCCTTGGAGGGATCGGATATTAGAGTACACTCACGTATCATGAGTCGAGGATACGCAAGGATAACCAAACCCCCATACACTCCTCCTCGGGGCACTTGCCTCTTTGTGAAACTCCTTATTAGATTGAGAGTTACCGATAATAAGTGCATGAGTTCCTCGGAGTAATGTAAGTATTGAAAGTTGACACTTCCACCTCCTCATATTTTCTAGCCTATCATGTGCCGTGCATTGCCTCCTTCTCACTCCGAGAGTTGGCGTCCACCTTCGCCGGTACATCCAAACCCTTGGCATGATACGCTCTGTCATCATAAACCTCCTTATATCCTTCCTCAAAGAAACCACCATACCTACCTAACAAGGCATTTCCATAGCCTTTTCCGAGATATATTCCCATGCAACTTCCACCTCTTCATGACTTGATCTTCATGTCATACATGTTCCTGCTACACTGGCAGCGGCATACATTGCATACATCATGATAACTACATCTTCTTTATGATTTGAGTACCTTGTAAAGTGTGAAAGAATTTCTATACCCTCTTGTAAATTAGAGTGTTGCCGTTAAGTGAGGAAAACATCCCAAAGTGGACAAAATAAAAAGATCCGAAAAAGGACAAATGAGAGGTCAATAGAAAGAGCCATTGAGGCCATCAAACAAATACAAAAAATAGAAAAAAGAGAAAAAAAATAAAATAAAAAGAGAGAAAGGGGCAACACTACTATCCTTTTGAAAGATCAACACTAGTACTCCCTCTTATCCTTATACTCCATAGACATGATCATTCATGCATATAGCTATGCGGGGACCTTCACACTATAGACTTGGCTTGCATATTCCAAGGATGAGTCTCGTCAAAAGAGCTCTAGGTCTTCATGAGCGAGCAAGTTAGATGCACCCCCACTAGTTCCATTGGAAAGATTTTCAGCTCATATGTGCATCTGTTGCATGGAAATCCCTACTACTCACATCATATCTATCATCTGGCCTTCTCGCCTATAATTGTCCTCATTGATGTGATCCTTTCTAACCCCTTTTTTCTTACTCCTCCACCATATTCTCTCTTTGCCATCCTAAGTGTCAACTCTCGTGGTTATGCTCATCCATTGCATGAGTGTTCAAAATATCGAAAAGGAGTGGATCAAATTGACTTGTACCTAGCTAGTGGTCTGGGGACGAGTTAAGATAAGATTCCAAAGAAGACCAAGTGTGAAACTTTAGTAGATTGAGTTCTCAACAAAATAATTTTTCTTCTCGTATTCCCTATCCCCCTTCTTGCACCCAAACAGCATTTGGATACATTCGAGTCACGGACAGCAAGATCTCTTGCACCTAATGTTCTTTTGTTTCTTGTTTCAATGCTAATATAGACTCTTGCATGTTATGACTTGAATTGAATTGCATACCTTGATTTCTTTACTTTTCAAAGTCCTTATATGGTTGCTAGCATGTCACCATAGAAATTATGCCTGTTATCATTTACCTACTCGAGGAAGAGCAGGAATTAAACTTGGGGATGTTGATACGTCTCAAACATATCGATAATTTCTGCTCGCTCCATGCATGTTTTGTGTGATATTGCTATGATCTAGATACACTTTCATACACTTTTGATAATATTTGGACTAACCTACTAACTCAGTGCACCCCAGTGCCAGTCCCTGTTTTCTGCTGTTTTTTTATTTCAGTTTTCCCCCATATAAAAAGTGCTCCAAAAATCCGGGAAAATCAGATAAAAAACAGCGTGTCGGAAGACTCCAGAAGCCCGAAGGAGGGCCAGGAGCCCACCACCAGGCGCCCAAGAGGCCACCTGGCGCGGCCAGGGGCCTGGCCGCTCCAGGGAGGGCGCCTGGACCCCTAGTGGCCCCCCTCGCTGCCCTCCTTCGCCTATTTATTCTCCGTCTTGAGAAACTTCTGAAACAGAACCCTATTTCTCAATCTCGCCTCTGTTCCGCCGCCGCCGCGCTTCCAAGATTGGGAGCACCGTCACGACCCTTCCTGGCACCCTGCCGGAGGGAGGGTCGACCTCCGAGAGATTCCCCTCCACCATGGACGCTTTCGGATGTGCCGTGAGTAGTCTACCTTGGACCATGGGTCCGTGATCAGTAGCTATGTGATGTTCTCCTCCCCTCTTTGTTCTTCTTGGTTTAGACCTCGTGAGCTGCCCTACATGATCGAGGAACATATGTAATTCTTCTGTTGTTGCTATGCTGAGTTTGATGGGATCTGATGGATTTTGAGAATATGTTCGGATCGTGATAGAGTAATATATTTGGTTTTTATCTCTTATATTTTTGTTCCTAAGTAATTCTTGCATGTTCTCTGTTGTTGTTTATTGCTTTGGCCAAGTAATAGGTAGTAACTCCAAGAGGGAACATTATGTTCGATTGTGGGTACATGCCCCGTGATGACACGCTTGAGTGACAGAAACATGAGTCTAGGGGATGTGATGTGGCCACAAGGGGGAAAACAACGGTGCTTGTAACCGCGGTTGCAAGGATTGTTTACTTTATGAAAAGTTATTTTTAATGCAGTTGTCTGTTGCTTTGGGTTTAGATTTTAGGTGGGGCTCGCAACTTAATACCAACGAGATTTTCTGGATAGATATCTCAAGGTGGATGATTAGTAGTAGATGCAGATGAATTTCGGTCTACTTATTTTGGTGTACTGCCCATGCTTATGAGCCTTTTCCTTTCTTTTGTAGCATAGTTAGCATTGAAGTGCGTTTATAATCCTTTCAATTGCCCATCTGTAATTTGTTTACCTCGCATAGCAGTTTTATCGTCTTTTGGGAGAGAGACATCACTAGTGAACATCACGGGACCCCGGTCCATATTCTCATCACTGTTCACAAGCTCATTTACTTTTCAGTATTTACTTTCAGTTGCTATCATTATCATTATCCCTTGTGTTTTTTATCCTTTGTAAATAACAATACTGGAGAGATTGACAACCTCTCTGAACTTCGTTGGGAGCAAAGTTATTAGTGTCTATGTGCAGGTCCAGGTGAAGTAAGCAAACCTGAACGGCATCGTTGTTCACTTCACCACCTACTTATCATTATCGCAGTCCTACTGGATTGATAATCTCGGTATCTTCACTGAGGGAAATTTGTTGCTATCCTACATCTCACCTTCCACTGGGGCTAACCAACGAAGGGCGAGAAGCCATTATCACTTCCACGCCATCAGGGGTCTAGGTCCCTCACCCTTCCATGCTCCTGCACGGTGCGAGTCTAGCCGGTGAAGCAAAAAAGCAAATCCAAATACACCGTCCGTACGAAGAAGACAAACCACTCCCCAGCAATCAGGCCGTAGTACTACTGACGTTTGAAGAGCTTTCGGACAAACTACGATGCAGAGGAGCCCGTAACTCCTTATCCCACGCGAAGGTAGTGCGTACAGACCAACGGTCCTCTCAAGTCATCCACCGAACCATTTAGCATTTTAATATTATCTCGCAGACAACCGTTATCGCTGTCTGACTGACAACACAACGGACAACGAACAGCAACAAGGTCCACCAGTAACGTCGGGGCTTGCCCTGTCGTCCCGTCAAAGCGCGCGGTTACCAACAAGGTAAAACCGTCTCTTTACCTTGTCTCGCGTGTGCTCTTGGTAGAGCTTGACTTTTCATGGTTTGGTAACTCTCACGATATACGAGAAGGGGCCAAGCACGCCAGTAACGTCGGTCGTACCCTCCCTATCGTTCCCGACGCAATACTGCTCGCGGGAAACATTGGGTCGCCCGGCTACTTACCTTTAGCAACACCAGTTGATTCAGGTGCCTACCATCAAGTGAAACCAGGAGGAATCACCCTCGATGGTACATTTGAAGAGGTTCGACCGCGACATCAGCGGAATGCACTAAAGAGGTAAACCTCGTATCATCCCAGTGATGGTACGCTACCGAGCTGAAGAGAGTGAAATACGAGTCCATCCACTCATAAGTCAAACTTGAAGCGACTCGGCACTGTTGCAGTTATAATATTTTGTAATCTGCGTTCACTCACCAGAGTGATCACGGCCCTCTATTCTAAACCTAGCTAACAAAGCGCAGGGCTCACTGATGAATATAATATATATTTATAGGAAGCATAGGATAAAGGAAGGTACATCAAGGGGCGACAATGAAAGGCTATGCGATTGAATAGGATTGTAACATAGCAGCAGCAGTAGCAATGCCTAGTGCAAGAAATGTACGGAAAAGATAGGCGATATTTGGGCAAGGAAATGGATCTGCTTCCCTGGAAGCTTGACCGTAGGGGTAGGGTCGTCGACGTAGTAGTCGTAGTTAGCGGCGGTGTAGTCAGCGGCAGCAGGGGGGTCTACCCGAGAATAAAGCGGAGAGAAATAGTAAACACAAAGCAAACATATGCAAACAGATACATGACATGAAAGATGCATTGTTATCGGTGTTCTAACGCAATACAAAGTTCTATGCTCGGAGCGGAAATTCATCCGGGGATGAAATTCCGGCTCCGGGTGATTATCGATAGACGTCCCGGAAGGGAATGTCGATGTTCGTTTTGTTAGAGGGATGTGGTTGGCATAAAGATAGCGTATTCGTATTCGTTATATTTTTCTGATCAATTTTGATGTATAAAGTTTTTGAATATGACTTACGGTTTAAAAGATATTCAATTTCAAAGTTTAAATCGACTTTAAATCATTTTGTGGATTTATTTTATTATATAATTCCAAACATTATCCATAGCAGTAAAACCTGACCACTTGGTCCCACTAGTCAATGAAAAATTCAATTAAACATTTTAATTAAATAGATAAACAACAGAGGGGCCACATGTCATACTCTAATAATAAACTAAATTCATTTTATCTATTTTAACTGTCAGGTGGGGCCTGGTTGTCATAGACACAGGTTTAATTATTGTTTTAATTAAATCCAGATAGTTAATTAATGGGCTGGGGGCCCACAGGCAAGTCTAATAAGACAGGTTTAACTTAGCACATAATTAACTTAACTTATATGAAGTTGGCCCCACATGTCATCTGCTGTAGTGCTAATAGGAGTGTTATCAAGTTTAACCAGAGATTAATAGGGCTTGGCCCCACCAGACAGAGACAGTGGAGGGGGGGGGGTTCAATGCTAACCAAAACGGGACACGCCGGAGCTACCTCACCGGCGACGAACAGTGAACACGGCGAGGCCCTAGCGCGCGAGCTCGACGACCAAAACGCAAGCGAGAGGGTGGAATCGAAAGCCCGCGATGCCGCGCATCGGTTGGTGCAAAAAGCGCGAGCTGGAGCGACATGTGGCCGCGATGGCGAGCCCATCCGTGGTGGCCAGAGCAAGGAGCTCGCGGAACATGACCTACCGGGCATGGGGAGGAGAGGGGAGAGGTCGGGGAGGACCGTGCGCTCACCGGGAGTGAGCTGGTGCAGGCATCAAGAACTGGGGGAGGCCGAAGGTGGCGCATCGGGCGACGGGATCACGGTGGCCCTCGCTGGAGAAGATGAAGGGGGCGGCGTCCACGGGTCGTCCCCGTTTGATTCATCGCGCACGAAGACGAAGGAGACCGTTGCGCTCCTCCTGTACGTGGTGGCATGGAGAATGGTGGCCAGTGGCCACGCCGGCGACGATGCCGTGCCCACGGCCGCGCACGGGCGAGCGAGGCAGGGGGACAGCGGCGATGTGAGGGAGGTAGCGGGGGGTGACGAGGGGGTGACCCCACGACTCCTGCATGTGAGACTACCTAGTGCGTATGAAGACAGAAGGCCCGCTGGGAAGCTACGACAAGCCCATGATTGGCCCAACCAGGCACCAACGTAGGAGTCCGCGACCAAGATGGATGGTGAAACTTGGCGTACAAGGCAAGACTAGAATTAGGAAACCATCTCTGTAACCTAGTACGGACTCCCCGAGACCTAGCCTAGTATATAAAGGCTGGGAGGGGAGACGTCCATGACAACTCAATACGCATCTACTCATCTAGCCTTGCGAGAACTCGCCTTGGCCTCCACTGTAATCGCCCCCTCACGTAATAATATCGAGAAGGAAGAGCTTCTCCTGTTAGCCGACGAGAATCGTCCAACCTGTGCCTATCTCTATGACTAACCCAGGGTCCCTGACCATGGGATTTTCCGGGGTTGATCCCCGTCAATTGGCGCCGTCTGTGGGAACTACACAGGTTGGAATCACGATCTCGGCGGTCCCGCCCTCAGCAGATCAAGACTCAAGGACTAGAACCAGATCTATCCCGCTCGAGGAATTTAAGATCACCACAAGCGTCTCCATCATCTCGTCAAAATCATCTAGCCTGCAGCCGAGCAGAGTCCAGCATCCTAAAGACTATCAGATCCATCGCCGACGGAGAAGAACTTGACGACCCAGAAGACAAACACGAGGACCCTAGTCGGGAACCCCACTCGAAGAGTCGCGGCGCGCAGCCGAAGACTCGCCCACCAGTCGACGACCGCCGCCGCCCGGACTCCTACCACACGCCAAGACAGGGACTCCGAAACCCAAACCAGAGAGTACTACGACCCAGATTGAAGGCCAGACGAATTCTCCAAATTCATCTGAAGCCAATCACTCAGCGAAGGGATAAAATTGACCTGAGATTCCATAGCCGAGCGGAAGACCACTCGCAGATCTTCCAAATCTCGAGGAGAAGAAGACACGCCGGCTCAGCAAACTCATAGCCAAAGAGAAACTGGAAGGACCTTGCGCGATCCACTGTTTAGAATACAGTCGAGGACATCTCAGAGCAAGCCACACACTAGGAGATTGCCGCCTATTCGCCGAACTCTCCAACAGCCTCAAGGAGGAGCGCGAAGGCAAACGCACTCGAAGAAGTGCACAGTCACCCGCACCAACTACAGAAGAGCAATACCCCGCGTCCTAGGGACGAGTCTTCATGATCCAAGAAGGAAGACCTCCGAAAGCAAAGCAAGATTCCTACACCTTGCAGGCCGAAGCAGCCGAAGACCTAAAGATAACTGAAACCTACCAACTTAACGGCGCCGAGATCAGCATCACTTTCTCACAGAGCGATCATCCGCCCACAGTCCCAAGGCCTGGGCACGCACCCTTGGTCCTCGAAGCACAGATCGGAGGTTACGACATGGACAGAGTCTTCATGGACGAAGGCAGCAGTCTAAACAGAATCCAACACCCTACGCAAGATGTTAATCCCACGATCAGTTTGGAAGAAGTCAGGAACCACAATATACGGCGTAGTTCCAGGCGAAGCAGCCACCTCCATCGGAACAATACAGCTTGATGTAAACTTCGGCAGCAAGTGCAACTTCGCAAAGCAAGCGCTCGAGTTTGAAGTACTCGACTCGCAGTGGTAGTATCACACCATACTCGGCGACCAGCGTTCGCACAGTTCATGGCGGTTCCACACTACGCATACCTCAAGCTCAAGATGCCAGGACCCACAGGAATCATCACAGTCAATGGAAGCTTCACCAAATCAGACCAGTGCGACCGCGACTTCCACAAAGTCTCCGACACGTTCGGAACCCGACAACAGCTGAAAGAAATAGCCATGGTGACGGACAAAGGAATATTCCCGCTGGAAAACCGAAGCGAGACAAAAGAATCCGGCCGCGATTTCAGTATCGACAGCGATACGATCACACACCAAGTACACCCAACAAACCCAGAAAAGACAGTCCGCGTATATTCCCACCTTCCAGAAGAGCAAGAAACCTCCCTCATAACTTTCCTTCGCAAAGAGTGGAAATTTTTCGCCTGGTGCCCAGCCGACATGCCCGGGGTACCACGAGAATTTGCAGAGCACGCGCTCTACATCAAGCCAAACACCAAGCCAGTAAAGCAGGCGCTGCGACGATTCTTAGAGCCCAAACGCAGAGCAATCGGAGAAGAAGTCAACTGACTACTCGACGCAAAGTTCATCCGAGAGACGAAGAAAGCAACATGGATAGCAAACCCAGTCCTAGTCCTTAAAAAGGACACCAAGGTACTGAGGATGTGCGTCAACTATGGGCCTATCAACAAGCACTGCCCAAAAGACCACTTCCCCCTGCCAAGATATGATCAGATAATCGACTCCACAGCAGGATGCGACATCCTCTCTTTCCTCGACACATACTTAGGATACAATCAGATCAGGATGAAGGAAGAAGACGAAGAGCACACCTCGTTCATCACCCCCTACGGAGTATTCTGCTACCAAACAATGCCCTTTGGCCTAAAAACGCGGGAGCCACGTACTAGCGGATGATGCAAGCATGTTTGAGAGATCACATTGGCAAGAACGTCCAGGTTTATGTAGACAACATCGTCATCAAAACCTATAGTGCCAACACGCTACTCGACGACCTCCGCGAGACATTTGCGTCCCTCAACAAGTACAGGATCAAGCTCAACCCCAAAAAATGCGTGTTCGGCGTCCCAGCCAGAAAATTACTCGGGATCATGGTCTCTGCCCGACGAATCAAAGAAAACCCCGAAAAGGTTCAAGCAATCACCAAGATGCAAAGGCCAACCACCATCAGAGGAGTACAGCAGCTCACAGGAAAGCTCGCAGCATTAAGACGCTTCATCAGCAGATTAGGCGAAAGGACCTTACCGTTCTACAAACTGCTGAGAAAAGGAGAAAAATTCGAGTGGACCGAGGAAGCCAGCAATGCATTCGCGGACTTAAAGAAGACCCTCTCAACCCCACCAATCTTGGCGGTGCGTAAAGAGAGGGAAAACCTGTATCTCTACATAGCAGCGCGTAGCAGCGTCATGAGCACAGTGCTCGTCGTCGAGCGTGTAGAAGAACGCAACATTCAGAGCATCCAAAGACCAATTTACTACCTCAGCACGCTACTCACGAAGCCACAGTAGCGGTGCCCACACTACTAGAAGCGCCTGCTCGCCATCATCATGACCTCCAGGAAAGTATCGCACTACTTCGACGAACACCCCATCACAATCGTGAGAAGCGCACCACTTGCGGACATCCTCAACAATCCCGGAGCGACCGGTCGAGTCGCCGAGTGGAACATGGAGCTCAGCCCGCGATACCTGTAGTTAACACACCCGACAGCAATCAAAGCCCAAGTACTCCCAGATTTTCTGGTCGAGTGGGCGGAAGTCCAAACACCGGGTCCCCCAGACCTATCCAACTCATGGACGATGTACTTCGACGGATCTAAAAGACAGCAAGCAGCCGGAGAAGGCGTCGTCCTAGTCTCCCCCAAAGGAACGAAGCTCAAATACATCCTCGAGATCAACTTCAGCAACGGCTCCAACAATGAAGTATAATATGAGGCACTAATTCACGGCATGCGCATGGCAAAAACTTCCGGTGCCACTCGCCTCTCGATCTATGGCGACTCCAATCTCGTCGTCCAGCAGGCGATGAGAGACTGTAACACAGTCGCAGACAACACGGCAGCCTACCAGAAGCTCTGTAACGCACTAGAGGGAGGATTGAATGGCTGTGAGCCCAACTACATCCCTAGAGCAAATAATACACAAGCCGACGAACTCGCGAACATCGGATCGACTCGAGGACCAATACCACCAGGCGTTTTCCTCGAGAGCATCAATCAGAGATCAATAAAAGCAAAGCCAGCGGAGCCCAAAGTAGTCGCAGAAGAAGACGACACTAATGAGCTAGTACAGGTGGCAGCAACGAGCGCAGCTGATGTACAAACAATCAAGCAGTCGAAGTCGAAGTACGTACCAGCAGCACCCGAAGACCCGGCCTGGGCAAGACCTTTCCTTCGATTCCTAGTCGAAGGCACTCTACCACAAGACGTTGCAGAAGCCCGACGCATCAGTCGACGATCTAAAGCATTCACGGTAATCAACAAAAAGCCCTACAAACGCAGCATCTCTCAGGTCCTCCAAAAGTGCAAAGACGAAGAAGACGGCAAATCCCTACTACTAGAGATTCACGAAGGCACCTGCGGGCATCATGCCAGCAGCCGAGCACTCGTGGAAAAAGCCTTTCGGGCAGGTTTCTACTGGCCGACCGCTATGAGAAATGCAGAGGACATCGTACGGCGTTGCATCGCCTGCCAAAAATTCGCCAGCAGGCCGCACGCCCCAGCAACAGAACTCAAAACCATACCATTATCATGGCCATTTTCCACATGGGGAGTTGACATGGTAGGCCCACTCAAGAAATCATCAAAAGGAGGACGAACACACCTACCAGTCGCAGTAGACAAGTTCACCAAATGGATCGAAGCAGTACCAATCACCAGCTCAACAGCCCTCACGGCAGTCAACTTCATTAAATCAATCATCTTCAGATTCAGAGTACCACACAACATCATCACAGACAATGGTACAAACTTCACAGTAGCAGAGTTCCAAAAGTTCTGCCAGGAGCTGGGCATCAAAATAAACTACGCATCAGTTGCACACCCGCAGTAGAATGACCAAGTGGAGAAAGCAAATGGCCTCAACTGGATAGAGGAGCTCCCCGCAGCTCTATGGAGCCTGCGCACCACCCCCAAACATCTCGACCCAGTATACACCTTTCTTCTTGGTATACGGGGCAGAAGCAGTGCTGCCGCACGACTTAAAATCCGGAGCACCCAGAATCTCATGATACGAATAAGAAGAGGCTGAAGAAGCACTGCAGAACAACAAAGACATGGCAGACGAAGCACGAGACACAGCTATCGCAAGATCTGAAGGATACCAGGACAAGCTGCGCACATATCAAAGCAGTCGCCTGCGGACCAGATCGTTCAACAAAGGAGACCTTGTTCTACGGCTAATACAGGAAAAAGTGCACAAACTTGCCCCACAATGGGAAGGACCGTTCATCATCTGGGAAGTCATAGGAGGAGGAGCATACAGATTGAAGAACCCGAAGACCAATGAGGACGTGGGAAATCCATGGAACGTAGCAAACCTACGCCTGTTCTACCCATAGTCCTCTAGGCACTATCAATACATCGGCAGCAGCACCGATCGGCAACCCATGTAAATTTCTAAGGAATAAAACAATGTTGCCCAAAGCATCTTACTCAAAAGCACTCGGGGGCTCGAGTCAAAAATCCCCTCGAGAGACGCTATCTTCGCTAAACGCGACTTTTACTTAAAAGCACTCGGGGGCTCGAGCCTAGAACCCCCCCCCCCAGAGACGCTATCCTCGCAAACGCGACTTTTACTTACAAGCACGCGGGGGCTCGAGCTTAGAAATCCCCCCGAGAGACGCTATCTTCGCAAACGCGACCTTTACTTAAAAGCACTCGGGGGCTCGAGTCGAAACTCCCCCCCCCCCGAGAGACGCTATCTTTGCAAAAGCGACCTTTACTTAAAAGCACTCGGGGGCTTGAGTCGAAACTCCCCCCGAGAGACGCTATCTTCGCTAAATGAGACCTTTACTTAAAAGCACTCGGGGGCTCGAGTCGAAGCTCCTCCCGAGAGACGCTATTCTCGCCAAAAAAGCGACCTTATCTACAAAAGATTGGGAGGAAAGAACGCAAGACTCTCTCCAAAAAACAAAAGTTCCGACAAAGCAAATAGCATCGAAAAGCACACGATTCTTTAGTCTTCACTTGATCGCAAGCGATCACCTAAAGACTCGGAGGCTACTCCCATCGGGAGCGCTGGTGTGCACCCGAGAAGACATTATCATTACAAAGGAGTCGAAGACATTTTCATTACAAAGGAGTCGAAGACATCTTCATTACAAAGGAGTCGAAGACATTTTCATTACAAAGGAGTCGAAGACATTTTCATTACAAAGGATTCGACGACATTACAAAGGATTCGAAGACATTTTCATTACAAAGAAGTCGAAACGATAGTTGTCGCTATAGAAGGACCTGTGGAACTACAAAACAGGCTACATTCAACTTCTACATGTGTGCTCATGCTGAGATAATTGGCACTTTCGTACCACAACCCAACGGGCATCACCACAGACAAAGTAGCAACTCAGCTGGAGAAGAAGAAGCTCGCCGTCCTACAGTTCTACAAGGTCTCCACCCTCCAGTTCTGCAAAGTGCCTCGCCAAGTGACGCAGCCGCTTGACGATCGGTTTGACGTCCAGTTCTTCCTTAGAACTAGAAGAGCAAACACCATCGCCCGAGGGATCAGCCGAAGACGAAGACACATGAGAAGAAGGCGAACCACCACTCAAGCCATCGGAATCGTCGCTGCTCGTTTTTCCACAGTATGGATCCAGACGGTTGCCAACAGCATCAAATGCGCGGATAATAACAGTATCTTTGCCGTCAAAATGACAACAAAGGCTATCTCCGCCGGGAAGATTCAACTGACGAGAAAACACCCTCCAGCCAAGCCCAAGGAAAATCAAGGATGAATTATCAGTCTCCAGCTCCACCCAAGAAGAAGAACAAGCACATCCGTGAAGACGGAACCAGAGGCCCCTCAAGTTACGCTCAGAAGCAATAGAGGCAAACGAGAAGGGAAGAGGAAGCCGGGCAGCACTCCGTCCAAGAACACGCAAAAGAAAGTCATAGCGCCAAAAACCCTCTTCCATGGGGGAAGAAGAAGAAGGAACCAATGTGGTACCATGGCATCCACCTCGTGAAGAACGAGGTATGCGGCCACCACGACCACGGAGGCCATGGCCTCACCCAGCTACCCCACTACCACGCTTGGGCGCCATCTGAAGAAGAAGAAGCATAAGGGAAAGACGTGAAGAATGAATGCCAAGGATGGGAAACCACAGGAAGTATTTATAGCACAAACCAAGGGCAAACCAGGAAAAGCACGCTAAAGCTCAGGCGGCGTCATCATTGCATCAAAGACCGCTGGGCTGGGCGTTACGAATTCCAAGGAGAAGATGCCTTCACACGGCCAGCATTACTTACAGGACGCGTCAAATCTCGCCGGTTTCCCATACAGGCCTCGGAAATATAACAGGCAACAGGATGCACGACATCCAAACCATCATCATGACGGTCCAGAAGACGTGATGGATCAAAAAAAATCAATCATCATTATAGGCCATCAAGCAGCAGGACAATGCATGTCAGCACGACATCTGAAGAGGGACGGATCAAGATAAAAAGTTGGCCAAAAGATTCCAACAACCAGCTATACGTCCAAATTTTCTGACTCTACAAAATTCTCACTCCCATCGGGAGTACCTTTATTCGAGTTCGGGTGCTCCCTCACCCAGAAGGCAAAATATGCTCGAGTGATCACTCGCACCAGCTGAAAATACATACTCTCAGAGTTCAGGTGCTCCCTCACCCCGAAAGCAGTAAAGCATTCGAGTAATTACTCGCAAAAAAGACTCAGCAATTCAACAAAACATGACTTACTCGCGCACTCGACGACTTTCCGAGTGGGTGATTTCTTTCCTCGACTGAGTACACTACAAACTCCGCGAGTGACGACTAAACAGCTCGCTTGATCGTTTATTCCAAGTGGGTGCATCGCTAACCAGGCTCCGCGCCTCTACAAAAAATAATTATGTATACACGTGTGTGTGTGTTTATACAGACGCATGCTCAAAGGACCCAAATGCATACACGTACACAGGCACACACGTACGTACAACCTGGCCAAAAAGGATCGAACGACTCGCTTGCTCGCCTCCAGTTCACACGCGAAAATGTTTTTTCTTCTTTTAAGGTTTTTTTCCGCTGGATGGATTGGGTTCGCTTCAGCCTTTTTGTAAGGATTTTTTTTCAACTGGATGGATTGGATTTTTTCCCTGCCCAAAGGAACGATTCCTTCGCCCAACCTTTCGCGTGTGACGTCATGCTGCCATATGTTGCGTTCTTCTACGCGTTTGGATTTATTAATTAAAGGAACCGACATCTCTTCTCTACTTATCTAAAAAGAACCTAATAGTTCCTCATGGTCTCCCTTAGGCGTTTTGCCAACATTCCGTCAACCGGTTCACTCTCTCCAACCACGTCCTTTTATCGATTTTTTTCATCCAACCGGCTTTTTTTCTGCCACACCTTATTTGACCGCATCTTTTCATATGCAACTCGATCACATTAATCCCTTTCCATACATCATTCAATCATATTAATTAAACATTCCCATATGTAGCTCAATCACATTAATTAAACCTTACCATACACTACTAGAGAAATATCTATACATGGAAACCTTATTAGTGGCGCATTTTATATGTAATGCGTCACTATGTTGTAATGGGTGGCGCACTAGTAAAAAATGCGCCACCTATAAGTTCTTATAGATGGCGCATTTATAAAAATGCGCCACCCCTAATAGTGGGCCAGCCTTGAATCCTTTTATACGTGGCGGATTTGGAGAAATGCGCCACCCCTAAGAACCTTATAGGCACACCTAAGAGCTTACGGGTGACGCATTCTGGAAATACGCCACCCCTAAGGAATTATTAGTGGCGCATTCAGAATGCGCCACCCATAAGCTCTTAGGGGTGGCGTATCTTGCATATGCGTCACTACTAACCTAAAAATGTTAAGGGGAAATTCCCAATACACAAATACACCCTCTCTGTGGACCGCCTTTTTAGTTTGAAAATAAAATAAAAGAAAATGATAGAAATGTCAAAAAATAAAAGAAAATTAGATTTCTATGTAATATGTGGTCTAGTTATTAGGAAAATTTAGAAACATGAATTTTGACTTTTTTTGCAAAATCTCTCGAGAATCTGTAAAATAGGTTTAACTTTTGCATACGAACTCCGATGAAAAAGTTTTTTATATGAAAAATCATTTTCTTAAAAAGTTATATCCAAATTCAACCGGGGGAATCCCGTTGAACATTTTTAGAATGCTCAAAAACCTAACAGAAACAAACTTACAGGCATTTCAAGATCTGCAGACAAAAAAATTTATTCTTTTTTGAACTTAGTAATGGCGCATTTTGTATGAAATGCGCCACTAGTAACAAAAAATATATTTAAAAAAAATATTTTATTTCTTTAAAGTTCAAAATAGGCTAGAGGACCGATCGGGAAGTTTCAAAAAAATGTTGGAAATTATTTTTTCAGTTTTTTTAAGATCATAATATGCTAGACGACCCATCGAGAAAGTTTAAAAAAATGTTGAAAATTTTTATACACCCATGAACGTCAACAAGGTCCTAGACATCAACATGGTTTAATAGAATTTATATAATAGATATATAAACAAGTGCCTGCTAAGTGAGCTGGAGTGAGAGTTGAATAGAACCGAGAAGTTTGACCACAAAGGTCAGTTTGACCTGAGATTAAGCATAATGACCGGGCATTAAGCATACTAACCTGAGATTAAGAAAAAAATAAAATAAAATAAAAAATAAGAAAAACATATGGGTGGCGCATTTCGAAATGCGCCACGCATAAGAGTCTTAGGGTGGCACATTTGAAATGCGCCACTATTAAGACCTTATTAGTGGCTTGTCCTTAGTGGCGCCACTATTAAGAAAAGAAAAAGACGCCACAATAAGGCATTTTCCTAGTAGTGATACATTGTTCAATCGCATTAATTAGACCTCACCATACACTATTAATTACGTTAATACCATTTCATTTGTCGTTTATTGATTGTTTGACATAATTGGTTATGTTTCCGTTGCAACGCACGGTGCAATTACCTAGTGAGAAATAAAAAGGAGCAACCGATTTGTGCATTGCATTTGCATGCGATAAACAACAAAGGGAATTAAGAATGACGTCTAATTAAAATGGACGATTTATGGGCAGCAATAAATGAAAATGTGCATGTAATTACACTTGATTTATGGGATAAATAAATCTCTACTATCTAAAAAGAACCTAATGGTTTCTCACGATCCCTCTTAGGCATTTTGCCAACATTTCGTCAACCGGTTCACTCTCTCCCACCACGTCCTTTCATCGATTTTTTTTCATCCAACCGTTTTTTTTCCTGCCACACCTTATTTGACAGCATCTTGTCATATGCAACTCAATCACATAAATTCCTTTCCATACATCATTCAATCATATTAATTAAACATTCCCATTTGTAGCTCAATCGCATTAATTAAACCTTGCCATATATCGTTCAATCGCATTAACTAGAGCTCACCATACGCTATTAATTACGTTAATACCATTTCATTTGTCGTTGATTGATTGTTTGACATAATTGGTTATCTTTTCGTTGCAATGCACAGGACAATTACCTAGTGAGAAATAAAAATAAGCAGTCCATTTATGCATTGCATTTGCATGCGATAAACAAGGAAGGGAATTAAGGATGACGCCTAATTAAAATGGAGGATTTATGGGCAGCAATAAAAGAAATTGTGCATGTAATTACACTTGATTTATGGGATAAATACAGAAAGAAGAAGTGTTTAGGTGTGTTGTGCCATACAACATAGATGTAATATATTTCGTTAGATGAATAGCATTGGACGTACGAGATCAATTGGTCCAGCTCCTCTGGTGCTTTTTATATTAATAATAGTAGATGTTTTATTTCCACTTAATTTTTTGTAATTCAATTTCGTTGAAATTGATAAGGCCATGATAAAAGGTGATTAGAGACTTGCTAATCACAGAGATTTAATATTAACAAAAGTTTTACTGTTGCCTGACACTAAGGGTGTTACACTTTCTTAGTTTCTTTCATATAAATCTCTACCTATACATGTGTTAGTAACTCAATTTTATTTTTACTTTTAGTTTTTGTGTGGTTGAGTTCCGTCTGGCGAGGCACGACAATGGTGCGGCGAGACACCGATGGCAGGTGAGGAACGCCGTGGCGTGGTGTCGATGGACGGCAAGGCGGGCGGTGATGCGACTGTTGCGCACGAAGGCAACACGCAACTATCAAACCTGTTAACTTTAATTTGTTCTAACAAAATGCTTCATGTAAAAAATATTTTTTTATTAGATAAATATTTTCAATTTAACTAAAATTATTATTATATTTTTTATCGTGTAATTGAAAATTATTCATGTAATTAGAACTGTGTCCATATAATCTGTAAATTGCTCACGTACATTTACAAGAATTTGGTTAGGTATGGTGTGGCTGTAAAACTCAACTATTGGGTCCGGAGGTAGGGAAAATCCCTCTGCCATAAAACCAACTATTTTTTTTGGTGTTTCTTATCCGGTTTTTTAATAACATTGTTCATAGTTTTTTTTTGCGGGGTAACATTGTTCATAGTTGGTATCTTGCATATCACTAGAAGCTAAGAAAAAATGACATATATTCATGATACACTAAAGCAAGGATATATTTGGAAGCAGTAATTGAATACCAATAATTTCGGCGAGCTGGATTCATAACAACATTAAAGGACGCTAATCATTCTCCAAAATTGGTAGGAAAATCAATATTTGCCATATAATGGCATTCATTCTCTCAAATTGATGGAAAAATATTAAATACCGACTAAACAATACCAATTATTCTCTCTAATTGGTGGGAAATAAATTAATACCGGCTGGTCGTCACTGGGTATAAAGTCACAAAAATGAGATGTGAAGAAACAACAATACCTGCTCAAAGCCTTTTGTTAAGATTACACCCAAACTCAAAAGTCGATGATCATGAAAGTTCCCTTCCTCCCAGCCCTTATGCTCCTTGTTATATTCATATCATACAATTCCCTTGGTGCCGCCCAATTAGTATACGACACGGAAGGTAAGGCTCTAAGTAGCAATCTTGACTACTATGTCATCCCAGCTACTACGGGCAATGCTGGTGGATTGATCTACGTCCCCACTGGCTTACGATGTTTGAACTTCGTGGCCCAAGAGCGCAACAAGGCTCTCTTTGGTACCCCTGTATTGATCACACCACGGAATACTTCAACTGATGCAAATATTCACCTACCGAGTGATGTCACCATTGAGTTCAACGATCATGATAGTTTTTGCGAAAGAAGGCTAGATTGGCACATCACCAACAAGCAACCGAATCCATCGACAGGTCAACATCCACATGTGGCCGCTGGGAACGAAGATGGCATACGATCATTCGCGTTGTTCCGGATAGAGAAGTATGGTGCAAACATGCAAGGATACAAGCTAGTTTATTGTATTGATAACATGTCATGCAAGGATCTAGGCTTGTTTGCCTATAAGGATAAGACATGGTTAACTATAAGCGACAAGCCTTTAGTGGTTGTGTTTAAGAAAGCACGTTAGTACGTGTCTTACTTTTTCTATTAATGTGTGGACTCGTCAGAATCGTATTCATGACTATCATGTATTGTGATGAGGTGATTTGAATAAACTGGTACTATTTAAACTTGATGAAAACAATAGCTCTTGTCCTGTTCTCACTTCATAACATCCTTACTCCCTAGTTCTTTTTGCGTAAATTTATCATATTTAGTTTTTCTTCATATCACTTCTAGTAGTATTATTAAAGAAAGGTAGATATAATCATTATATGAGGACGAATGCGGGCTTCTATCAAGGGTGAGACATTCGCAGACAATCTACTGAAAATTGATTTGCGTAACTTGTATTTTTTAGCTTCCAAAGAATAGATATATATCCATAGTAATCAACAATGAAAATGTATTTTTTTATTTGTAAAATGTGATTAGATTTCAAATTTTCATTTTGAGCTGTTTTAGGGTACCCTGTGATAAATATTGACCGTCCACTCGTGATATCTAACGATGATGACCGAGCTGTACTGCTTCAATTCGGCAATGGAATCGCTAGCAGTATTGCTTGCACTGGCAGCGCGCACGTCCTCCAGTATACATGTTGGCACACAGGGTTCGAGCACGACACGTGTCATGGGCACGACGCACAGTTCCAAGCTCTGCAGTGAGCAAACATGCGCGAACGATGACATGCTGGGACGACAATGGCAGCCCGGCCACTTGCTCGGAATGGCATCGCCGACCTAGATCAGGTTGTGCCGTCACGTGAGTGGGCTACCTACCTGTTTGTTGCAGCAGCCTTTGGCCGGCCGCGCGCCCAACTATTTTGCGTCGCCGCGCAAGAAGAAGAATCTGGCCTTACCGGCTGGTCCGTGTCCTCGTCCATCACAGGCGTCGTCGCGTTCGGCTATTGGCGGCCATGCCCTACAACCGTGTGTGCTAACTTATTGTACTGCTGCATTATTGGGGACTTGGCGCTGGACGAGGACTCGCCGCTCCGACGTCGCTGCTCCGCTATGACCCGGTCGCGCTCCGGGATCGATCGGTGTTCACCCACGACTGCTCTCGCCTCTCCTTCGTATCCAACAAGGTCCTTGCCGATTGTAGAAGGATAGAGAGAGGATTGGTAGAATCGATGTTGATTGCTTGAGCCTTGGAGACATATATATATAGGAGTACAATGATCTACTTAGAGTACAAGTCAAGGTAGAATAGAGTCCTACACTATCTATGTTTTCTAGTATAATCAATATACCCAACATCCCCCCCACAGTCACAACGTAGCGACGCAGACGGTGAGACTGGAGAAGAATCCGAACGCAGAGCCGACGGACATCCCCACCACAGTCATAACGGTCGACGCATCGCGGAGTTTGTGGCTGGAGTGGAAGCCAACCAGGTTCCCAAGCAGGCGGTAGCCCTTTGTGTCGATGTCGAGGCCCGGTAACACGTCGTAGATGAAGGCACACATCGGTGTTGCCAGTACCGGGCATGCGTAGATGGGGACCATTAGGAGATGTCCATGTCGGAGGGACCAGCAGAGAAGGGCTCGATGACGGTTGCGTCACAACTCGGAGGGGGGTAGAAGGTGCCGAGGGTGGAGTCACCGCGTTTGCTGGAGCTAGATGAAGTGGTCGGAGAAGATGACGGCGACGCTGACGATGAGCTGGTGCTGGACGAAGACGAAGAGGTGGAGGCGATGAAGTCGGCGGAACTAGAGGCAGCCCGTCGGGGGGGGGGTTGTCGGTCGTCGGTAGAGGCGGCGTGGCTCGGGTGAGCGGCAACGGCGAACAGGGTGTCGGCGCGGCTCGGGTGAGCGGCAGCGGCGCGGGTGACGCGGCGACGTCGGTGCTCGAAGTAGGCGAAGAAGAACCCAAAAGCGTCACGAAGACCACGCGTGGACGGTGACGTTCCCGCGCCAAGAGAGGTGGCGCGGCACGTGCCACGTAGAAGTCGACGCACGGGGGGCGGCGGAGTGTACCGCGCGCCGCAATGCTACGACCCAAAGGGGCGACGCAGCGACAACGCGCAGGTCATGGCGACGGCGGGGGAACACCTCGGTGTGGTTGCAGGGATGGCGCGCCACACTCGCTGCGGCCCGACGAGGCAACGCAGCGGTAGCGCGAGGGTCGGTGCAGCCTCGGGAAAGGCCTGGAGCGGACGACCTCGGGGCGGCGGTTGACCGCAGGCCGCGGCACTACGGCCCGAAGGGGCGACGCAGCGACAACGCGCGGGTGAGTGCAACCACTGGTACGGCCGCAGGGCGGCGACGTGGACTGTGTGCCGCGGCGCTGCGACCCGTAGGGGCGATGCAGCGGCGGCGCACAAGTCGGGGGAGACGTCGGGAGAACCACGGGGCGGCGACATCGCGGCCCGAAGGAGTGACGCGATGGCAGCCCGATGCTCGATCGGTGGATAGGCGCTCGTACTCGGAGGTGTTCTTCACGGGATCCTGCGGAGATGCACGAGGACGATTGTACGGATCGTGTGCACGGCGCGGATGGGGCCGATCGCGGGCGGGCGGGTGATCAATCCGATCCCCCGCGAGGTGGAGGGGCGCTGCTCAGAGTGATGATGGCGACGAGGAGCCGAGCAGATTCAGCCAACGCGGGGCCGGTCGGCGAGGGGCCAGCTGGCGTGAGTTGGGCCGACACAGGGACGGACGGCGCGAGGCGTCGAGGTCGGACGATCAACTGCCGTAGTGGCGGCGCGGGTCTAGTCGACGCTCGTCCGTCCGACACGGGGCCAGTCGGGAACGTCGCGGTGCCGAGGCGGGCTGAAGTCGATGCCGATGATGGCGATGAAGGACTTCCGATCCAAAGTGAAGTTGACGATGATCGGCGTAAGGCAACGGGTGACAGACGCGCGGAAGGCAGCCCGGACGGGCCGCCACGTCGCGCGACGTCGTCGAGGCGGCGCACGAAGCCGCCGTGTCGGGGAAGATGCCGATAGTCGCGCCGGTGTCGGAGTAGAGGCGCGTGAGAACGACGGCGAAGGTGGGCAACACAAACTGATCTTAGATGGGAAAACCAAAAAAGATGCAGATAAGGACGACCAGTGGAAGAGAAAAAACCCAGATCAAGAGACCGGGAAAAAGATCTCTAGGGCATCCGGTCCACATAACGGGCGGACGAACCCTATGGACGGGCGGCGTGGCCCCCAGTGCCGGCGATTATGGGGATCGTCCCCGGGGGTTGCGCGAGGCAGAAGCGACGGGGCAACGGCTAGGGTTGGATCGGTTAGGCTGAAACCATGTAGAAGGATAGAGAGAGGATTGGTGGAATTGATTTTTATTGCTTGAGCCTTGGAGGCATATATATAGGAGTACAATGATCTACTTAGAGTACAAGTCAAGGTAGAATAGAGTCCTACACTATCTATGTTTCCTAGTATAATCAATATACTCAACACCGATGACTCACGCTAGAGTTGTGCACCTGTTTACCCTCTCCGGCAGCTCGGGCCGTCTCACCCGGCTTGGTCGCCTCTCCCCTCGCAAAAGGTGCAATTTTAATATACTGCTTCCTTCCCTGTGAAAGGTATAGGGTACGGTAAAAACCCTCTTCATTTTTATAATCTAGTTTTTTGTTAAGTTTCCCATACCCTATTTTGTGTAACTATTTGGTTAAGCTCTATGAGATACATCACTACGTACTAAAACACCATCTCCCAGCCGATTCGATCTACCCCCCGCGTCGTCCCCCCAGGGAGACTCGGGCGACGGCTCTTCTCTGCCGGCGCTAGGACCCTCCCCCCGTGCTTCTCCTACCCTCGCCTCCGCCCCACGAACCTCGCCGGGCAAAGCCCTCGCGGATCTGGCTCCGGCGGGGCTCTTCCGTCCCTGGGCGACTTCCCTCGCGTGGGGATCTTGCGGTAGCCGACGGCTCGGCGCTGCTCCGCGCAGTTTCGCCGGTGCCTAGGGCGGCGGGAGGACGGTGGTGGCTGGGAGCGGCGGGTGGACGCTGGTGCCTACGTGTTCTGGGGCGTGAGGGTTGTCGATCTGCGGCACCTCTCGTGCTGGATCCGGACGCGCTCTGGATTCGTTGTCCTGGCATCGGGGCTTGGCGGTGGTCTTAGGGTTACTCCGGCGCCAAGACGAAGAACTACTGTGCGCCGGTCCTCTTTGATTTGGCCTGTGTGTCGGGTTCCAGAAGGCTCCGCCAGCGATCTCTCATTGGCGTTAATGCCTAGAGATTGCTGGATCGGATGGTATTTGGTCGTGCCGGAAAAATCGGCGCGAAGCGCTACTCTGTTCCCGTCATGGACGAATCCATGGTGAAGTCATAGGGAGAATGTCATGGAAGCTGTGATCGAAGGACTGTCAATGGTGTTCGGAGCCTTTGAGTTGATGAGGAACTGGCTCGGAGTTTCAGGAATCGTGGCAGCAATATGTAAGAGGGGGCGACAACACAGGTGCAGTTCAAAATCCTACCTTTCATGATGAAAATCTAAGGTCTGACCTTAATTGGTTGTGCCTGGCAATGGTCTTACTGAAGACATTTTTTTGAGAGCGGAGACTATCTTCAGGGTGAAAACCCCAAGGTCTGGCCTTAATTGGTTGTGCTTGGCACTAACATTCTTGAAGGCGTTGCTTTTGAAGAATTGGACATGAGGTGTTGGCTTGGTAGTGGTTGTGCTGCGGCTGCAAGGATTGTAACTCTATAGCGGGACTATTCTTTTTTTATTTCTGCTCTTTTTGTTTTGGTTGGATGAGTGCATCCGTAGTGTATTTTGGGCATTATGTAGTTGCAGAGGCCAGGTGTAATTGGTATCTTTTCGATATTAATATATTCTTCTTTTCCAAAAAACTGAGATACATCACTACAAATTTCGCAAAAAAAAAGAGATACATCACTACAAAATAGGTGTTGAGAGTGCTCTAACCATCCTGCCCGAGAGGCCTCTCCATCGCTCTCGGATGTCCTCGGCTCCCCTTATAGGGAGGAGCCTGAGGATGGGGAGCTGCTGTCGTCTCGCCGCTGGCCCCGCAAAACTGTCAAGAAAACATCCGCCCGCGCCCAAGCCCGCAAGGAAGCCCCGGCTTCTAAGATCTCTGGGTCTGGTCTGTTTTGCACTTTGGTCATGGATGACGAGGTGGGGGCCTCTGCTGAAGTGTCTTCTTCCCCGGCTCCGGCTCCTTCCCCGACCCCGATGTCGGCGTCGATGTCGCTAAAGACCCCTGTGTCCACGGCCAGGAAAAGGAAGCGTGTGGTGAATGATGGTACTCCTATCCTGTCCAAGGAGGAGCATCGTGCCGCGGCTCGCGACACCCCTGTGATTTGTACGTGCCCTCGCTCTCCTAAGCGCACTTTTCTCTCTGACTTTGCGGACGATCATTTTCTGAGGGTTGCTTCGGATGCTGGGATTTCTTTGGGGAATGATCTTGCTTCTGCCTCGGTTTTACTCTCTGTTCTCCTTGCTAATGAGGCGGCCCAAGCTAATCTGGCTAAGGATGTGGATGCTGCTTGCTCCGTCGTGGAGTCTACTCGACCTGCGGACCTTGTGCCTGTCGCGGGTGTTGGTAAAGGCCAACCTCCATCGGGCTCTCACAGGGGTGTGCGGGCTAAAAAATCCCTGGCGTTGAGTGCGCCTAGACGCTCTAGTCTCCGCATCCGCAATCTCACCCCTGGATGAAGATTCTTTTTCTTGAACATCCGTGGTTTCAGCGCTATAGGGCGCAGGAACCAGTTAAGGGAATTGTTGTTTCAAGAACATATTGATATTTTGTGCCTTCAAGAGACTAAGCGGGAACATTTTTCGGACCCTGATTTTGGTGCGGTTGGTGGCGCTGCGTTTGCCTGGCACTGGGTCCCGGCCGTTGGATCCTGTGGGGGTATTCTCATTTTGGTCAAGAATGATCTGTTTGATGTGATGTCGGTTTACCCTGATGAATTTTTTCTCTTTGTTCGCCTTTCCTGTCGTGCTTCAAATCGGGTTTGGGATATTCTCTTGATCTATGGCCCTTGGGATAATTCCCACTCCCTGTGCTTCCTGGACGCCCTTGATGCCCACCTGTCCAACCGGTCGGTGCCAGTTTTTATGGGTGGTGATTTTAACCTCCTTCGTTCTCCCTCCGATAAGAGTTCGACCAATTTCTCTTGGTCTAGAGCCGCTGCCTTTAATCGTTTCATTGCGGATAATGCTCTGCGTGAGGTTCATCGCTCTGGTGCTCGCTATACCTGGTCGAACCACCAATCTGACTCGGTTCGTTCTGTGCTTGATCGTGTTTTCATGGATGCTGGCTGGGAAGCCTGGTTTCCTCTCTGTGCTCTCCTCGCGGTCCCTTTTGTTGGTTCGGATCACACCTCCTGGTCCTTGATACTGGTGGTTCTTTGCGTCCTCCCCCTCGTTTTCGATTTGATTCCTCCTGGTTTCTTCAGGAGGGCTTTATCCCTATGGTGACAACCAAGATTGTGGGCCTCCTCTCCTCTCTACACATGTCGTTTGGCCTAGTGGATGATCCTCTGGGGTGGGATCATCACTTTTTCTTGGAGAAATCCCTGATGGAGGTTCATTAGGGGGAAGAAATTTTTTGGCGCCAACGGGGCAGGATTAGCTGGATCCTTAAAGGTGACTCTCTCACGGCCTATTTCATTGCCATTGCTAACGGTAGACGGAGACGTTGCTGAAAGTGCAATATATCGACCAAAGGGGGGGTGAATGGGAGATTTTCAATTTTACTACCAGATTTTGGTTTTCTTCAGGATTGAAGCTATCATGAAGCTGAAGAAAATCATGAAGCTGAAGAAGTAACCAAAATCATGAAGAAATAAAACTTCACAGAATGTAATCATTAGGGCAGCTCATCATAATGCAACAGAAATAAATCAATTCAGATAAGCAGAAGTGCTTCAGATGCATGGTATGAAGACAAAGAGCAGAGGGAGAGCTGAAGCATATCATATCAAATACTGAAGCTTAAGAGGTTGAAGAGATAGCACCAGAGATTGAAGACATTGGTTTGGTAGACCAGTTCAAGTTGCTGTGACAACTCTACGTCTGGTTGGAGAGGCTGAGATTCAACTCAGAAGACATAGTCTTCACCTTGTTCTCCTTGAACTAAAGTCCTCAGACTCCGTCCAATAACTCAAGTGAGTCTTCAAGGTAGACTCCTGAAACCTTCACAGACTCAGTCACTCCTGGAAGTCACACTTGCATCTTGACTTCCTCAGACTGAAGACTTCTACACCGGCTGGAAGATCACAGTCTTCAAGAGTAAAAAGTTTCGGATCACTCGAACCGACTTCCTCAGAAATGCTCAACTTCTCAGGCTGGTGGTTTTTCCTCACATAGGTTCTTCAGTTTCCTCAGAGGTGGGTTGCTCTCAGATGACAAGTGTCAGTTTTTCTGTCGGAGCAGCCAACCCACAAATGGGGCTGGGGGTGGCTATTTATAGCCGCGGAGCAACCCGAGGTGAAAGGACATAAATGCCCATGCATGCAATTACTCTCATGCCCTCGGAAATGACCGTTGCTAGACAAGTTCTAGCCTCTCACCACGCAACACGTGGCACGGTCAAAGTATTCTCTCTCCAGACTCCTCAACCGAAGTTAGTTACCTCAGTGTCCTGAAGAACAACGTCTCAGACACATGACGACTGAACTTCTACTCCAGGAGATCTCACTCTCTTCAGGAGAACTGCACTCGCAGTCTCTAGACTCCTCAACCGAAGACAAATTCCTCAGTGTCCTGAAGAAAAACGTCTCAGACACCCGAGGAACTGAACTTCTACTGCAGGAGGTTTCTCTCTCTTCAGGAGAACTGCACTCGCAGTCTCCAGACTCCTCAACCGAAGACAGATTCCTCAGTGTCCTGAAGAACAACGTCTCAGACACCCGAGGAACTGAACTTCTACTGCAGGAGATTTCTCTCTCTTCAGGAGAACTGCACTCACAGTCTCCAGACTCCTCAACCGAAGACAGATTCCTCAGTGTCCTGAAGAACAATGTCTCAGACACCCGAGGAACTGAACTTCTACTGCAGGAGATTTCCTCAGGGTTTTTCTTCAGGATTCCTAACTGAGCACTTCCTCAGACCTTCGGAACTCGTTTTCTTCAACCCCTCCAACAGTGCGGTGTTTTCCTATGACTCAAGAAGTATAAAAAGTCTTAGCGAAGACTACGCGTCAACTTCGTCTTTAGCGCGAACTTCCTAAGGATCGTCTTCAGCTTCAGGTTCAACCGAACGCTTCAGGATCCTACTTCCTCAGGATTTCGTGCAACTTCATTACTCAAGAAGTATAAAAAGTCTGAGCGAAGACTACGCTTCAACTTCGTCTTCAGCGCGAACTTCCTCAGGATCGTCTTCAGCTTCAGCTTCAACCGAACGCTTCAGGATCCTACTTCCTCAGGATTTCGCGCAACTTCATTACTCAAGAAGTATAAAAAGTCTTAGCGAAGACTACGCTTCAACTTCGTCTTTAGCGCGAACTTCCTCAGGATCGTCTTCAGCTTCAGCTTCAACCGAACGCTTCAGGATCCTACTTCCTCAGGATTTCGCGCAACTTCATTACTCAAGAAGTATAAAAAGTCTTAGCGAAGACTATGCTTCAACTTCGTCTTCAGCGCGAACTTCCTCAGGATCGTCTTCAGCTTCAGCTTCAACCGAACGCTTCAGGATCCTACTTCCTCAGGATTTCGCACAACTTCATTCTTCAGGAAACACACCGAGTTCTCCAATGTTCCTCAACATTTTGGGGGGTCGACATTGGTGGTTAAACACCTCATCCGGGACTGTTCTCCTGTGTATACTCACAAACACATCAGTCCCTTAACCGTTTTGTCATCAAACTCCAAAACCTCAAGGGGAGGGCACTTGATGCACTTACAATCTCCCCCTTTTTGGTGATTTGATGATAATCAGGTTAAGCTTCAACGGGGATAAAATTATGAGTTTGAAGAATAAAAACTTTGAAGAACATTTTTATCATTAAGCTGGATATAATGAAGCTCCCCCTGAGGATATGCATATAAGTTGAAGAATGTTTAATATCTAAAGAATTTTGAGGTATATGAGGAGCTCCCCCTATATCCAGGCATTTCTGAAGCAGCTCATGTTATGAAGTGTTTGAGGAAATTAAACAACGCACTGAGAGAGGTGTTTGCAGAGATAATCACATGCATATATGATAAACTTGAGGAAATAGCATGTGGTAACTTAGGAATAGTATCAGGCAAACACCAAAATTACAGTTTACAACTCGTTAAAAAAATCTGAAGAACGAGAGTTGTAACTGAAGAACCCCATAACTAAAACCCGCTTGAAGACTAACAGATTTCTCCCCCTTTGTCATAAAATGATCAAAAAGGGAAAAACTGAAGCTAACGCCCCTTGAAGTTGCTTCAAGGCTGAGGTGAGTCACTCCTGAGGCAATCCGTTGCAGTGTGAGGGCAGCCAGCAGTGTCTTCAACTTCTTCAGCAGTCATCTCCTGGTTTGAAGAATAAGAATCCATTGTCGGAGGAGGAGTTGTGCAGCGTCTGAATTTCCTTGGGGGTCTGATTGCAGGAATCGGAGGCTGTTGAAGCTCCAACTTGGCAAGGTCTTCAGGTGTGATTACTTCTCTCATCAGGGCATCAAGATGTTGATATGTATGATGAGCATACTGATGCACTTTCTTCACAGAAGAATGCGTGTGAGCCATGTAGCTGATGATTTCAGTAAACTGACGCTTCACCCAATCATGATTACGATCAACTTTCTGATGAAGACTAATCAGAAGCTCTCGGTCAGTCATCACTCGAGCCTGAGTTGTATCCTCAGTTGAGGCATGCGTTCTGGTTTCATCAGTTGTGCGAGACTGAGGATGACGAATGTTTCCACCGAGGGAATTGGTCGGGAGAACTTCTTCATAGAAGATGCCTTTGCCTTTGTTATTTGAAGCAATAGTATGTTGAAGCACTTCGACAGGCGGCATATAGGTCCTGTGATTCGGGGGATCAGGTTGGAAATCAATTCCAGTCACGGCTCGGATGAGCTTCATGATCCAAGGCGCATATGGCTTCAGGATATCAGGATTCTGTGCAGCATCAACCATAGTTCTGAAGAAGAAGTCAGGGACGTTGATCGGCCCAGACATGCAAAGGTTGTGGAGTATGTTCTTCATGATGCCAATGACTTCTTCAGCAGTGGATTCATAGCCTTTAATGGGGCAGAAGGTCTTGGCCAGAATCCGATACAACGTACTTGGCAGATACAGAAGCTCAGAGACTGGAAACTTTGTGCGAGCTGGGGCTTCAGGGGCCTGAGGTTTCATTAGCATGTTATCAGGTCATCTCGAAGAATTTGAGACCCATAGGAGCAAGCAGCAGGAGAAGTGCACTAAGGCAACTCAAGAATATCAATTGCTTCAGGAAAAGTGATGGTGTAGTGATGATGCTCAGTCATCCACTCGAGGACCCAGGTGTTGATATCCAAAGGATTTCCTGAAACATACAACGTGGCATAAAACTGAAGCACAAGTTCTTCATTCCAGTGTATGCATTCAGAGCAGAACTGAAGCAGCTTGGCATGATGCAGATCCTGAAGCACATTGTTGAAGCAAGGAAGGGCTTCCATATCCATCAGAGGGATGTGCTTGTGAGGAAAAAGTTTGTTTTGCTTGTAGAGCACTGAAGCATAGTAGTTCTTCTGAGTGGCAGTCCAGAACCTCAACAGCTTTCGAGGTGGAGCAGAGTGATACGGATTTTGAATCCGCTCTTGAAAGAAACTCATGGCGTTGAAGAAATCAGTAGCATCAAAGCTTGGAGTATCATCAGCTTCAAGGTCACGGAAGAATGGTCGCTTCTGCATCGGACATAAGGACCGAGCTTGAACTGGGCCTTGAGGTGGGGAAGGCGCTTGAGGCACTTCAATCTGAAGAGTAGCTTGAGGCTGAGGCGGAGTCGCTAAAGATGCATCAGGCACAGATGTGTTGATGTCCTTGGGGAGACGAGGCGATGTGGCCTGTTTATCTTCAGAGCCATCCTTTGAAGCTTCAGCATTTGTACTGGTTTCTGCTTCAGGAGGGGCAGTTGTGCTTTGGTCGGCTTCAGCTTCAGTTTCAGCAGCAGGTGGGTCTGGCTGAGGATCAGTAGTTGTAGTGTCAGCTGCATCAGTATGAGTGGTGGTGTTTGCTGCAGCATCAGTATTAGCAGCAGAATTTGTTGGAGCACTGGAAGCTTCGGGGTCATCAGCATCAGACGCTGAGGACGATGCACCAACAGAGTCTTCAGACTGCAGAGAAGTGTCAGGAAGCACCTCGGTTACGGTGTCGGAGTGAGGCTCAGGTGAGAAGACTGTATGAGTGGGTGAGTGTGTCAGCCCATAGTCATCATCATGGACACGAGGAGTTCCATCATCCATAATGTCGACGTCCATGTCTTCAACTTCAGTGATAGTTGGTGGCGGTGGGGACGGTGAAGTTGGAACAATGGGTGTTGCAGCAGGGGGTGGAGTGAAGACGATTAAGCTGCGCTGAGGATTTTGAGGTGGAGTTGAGGCAGCAGTAATATGAACGGTGGTATCACCGGCCTGTTTGGTCGGAGGAGCTGAGGAAAGTGGTGTAGCATCAATGGGTTCTTCAACAGTAGGCTTCTTCGCAGCAGGTGGAGTAGATGGTTGGGGTTCAGGTAGGCGCTTGAGGCTTTTAGCAGTGGCATCAGTGGGTACTGAGGAAGCAGGCTGTCGAAGCTTCATCAACTTTGCCACCTGTTGAGAGATCTGTTCTTTGGATTTGCCAATATAAGTACGGTTGGCAGCGAACTCAATGTTGAGGCGTTGAACTTCACATTGATGCTCTATAAACTCCTGAGGAATAACATCAGTGATAGGTTTCTTTTTGAAGTCACTGAGGACTTTCTTCAGTTTGGCCTTCAACTGTTTCTGAAGATCTCGTTGATGAATCTCGTTTATGAGGAATTGTTGAACATAGAATTTGATGTCTTTCGGGATGTCCAAATCATCAAGCGGAGTGTCAGGCTTAACAGACCAAATTTCAATGTACTCCAAGATCTTCTTGGGATCAAGGAGAAGCGGGATTTCTGAACCCGTTGCTTCAGCTTTGTGTCTGGCCGCAGCACGCACGTATTCAATCTTATCAGCTTCAGTGGCGACGAAGCTGGCCAAATCCTCAAATTCATCTTCATCATCAGAAGATTGAGGAGTATGATGAATGGAACCACGCATAGCAGTTTTCTTTGGTGAGGGGCGAGGGCCGCGTTGAAGAACAGTTTTGGTCTTCAGCACCAGATTCATCAGTGCGTATCCTTGAGGAGGGGGCAGCACCATCTGTGCGTTGACATGACGAGCCAACAACTTGAGGTTTCATGCCAGGAGCCTTTTTGCGGTGCTGAGGCGGAGGTTGTTGTCTGGGTTGAGACTGATCTTGAGGCGGAATCTGTATTGAAGCAGTCATGTCACGGACCAGATTCTTGACACGGCTGCGAGAGCGCTTGAGGTACTGCTCATATGCCGCAGGAAAGTCTTCAGGAGTGCGCATTGTTGTGGGATCAGGAATGACGCCTGGTGCAGGTGGAGGTCGAGCCTTGATACCCAATGTCTTCAGTGGCGGATTAACGGAAAACATTTCCTCATGTTGAGGATTAAGCCATTGATAGGCCACCCAACGCTTGGCCCATTGTCTTGTGATCTTCTGGACCCTTTTCTTACGATCATCAGCAGTTTCACGTTCTGGAGTCTTCAGTTTCTCATAGAGCTCAGGAGGTAAGTCTTTAGCAGTATCAGTGTGCTTGCGCCGAGGAGGCATTTTCTTCAGCTGAGGAGACTGAGGAATTGTACGTTCGAGCTGAGCTGCAAATGAAGTGAGACTATGAGAACCATACGATTCCTCAGCAGACATGTACCTGTGACAGAATTAAGTTGCGAGGGAAGTGTGGTATGGTTATATGCGTTCATGAGGAATAGGCTGAGGAAAACAAAGGAATGAGGCATAGGTATAGGTTTCAGAAAGCTAGCAGTACAGTGGAGGATTAACTGGGTTGAGGACACAACAGTACTGAGGAATAAGATGCTGAGGAATAAACCACTGAGGAATAAGCATACCAGACTTGAGGCGAATGCTGAGGAACAATGAGTCTTCGTCCCCGGCGACGGTGAACTCCGGCGACAGTAGCGCTCGAGCTTGAGGAGCTCAAGGGCGGCGGCGCGAGAGTGAGGGAGGCGTTGGGGGGTAAATGACCGGAGGAGGGGGTAGAGGGCTATTTATAGAGGGGTAAAAACTGAGGGGTTGCGAAATTTGTGGACCAGATTGCCCCTGATTGTTGGGATCCTCAGTGGATATCTTGATGGTGGATAATCACGACGTGCGGTAAAATCGCAACAAATTGAAGACAGTTGTAACAGTAAATCCGTGATTTGAGGAACTTGAGGACATGGGCTGAGGATGAAGACAAATGGTCTCAATCTGAGGAATACATGATTTCCGGATGAACGCATATGAGATAGACAGATTAGATAAGTGAGCACAGAGGGACGGGTCCGATCACGTTCACCTAGATGAAGAAGCAAAAAGCTGAAGATCAATAACTATAGGTGAACGCTGTTGAGGACAAACACGGTAATCATCAGAAATGAAGACTTCGAATCCTGAGGAAGCTGAGTAACAACACATCCTGAGGAAGTTGAGGAACACCAAATCCTGAGGTGTTTGGGCGGTGGCGCTACCCACCTTATAGGGAATGTGACACTTGATATAATACAATTATCGTATGGATCTTGAGTCAATTCCACGTTAATTTCTTCACACTTAGCAAGGTAGTTCCTCATGAGTTGAGGAGTACGACGCATCGTGTGTTGTGCTTCAGGAGTCAGGTCTTGAAGCACATAAGTATAGCAAAGAACCAATCATGGAGCGGTATACCTTCTGATCGTAGTCCTTGCCATTTTCATCAGGACCGAGGCATCCATTTGTAGGCATCGGGGTCTTGTTACCTTTGCAGTCTTGCATCCCGAGTTTCCTGAGGCATTCCTTGAGGTAATTCTCTTGAGAGATGAAGGTGCCATTGCGTTGCTAACGAATTTGAAGCTCTTGCTGATGAGGAAGTCACGCAATGTGTCATACCAAGCCCATGGGGCTTGCTTCAGTCCATACAGAGCTTTCTTCAATCTGTACACCATATCAGGCTTCTTTGTGTCTTCAAAACCTGGAGGTTGAGCAACATATACTTCTTCCTCGACATTACCATTGAGGAATGCACTTTTCACATCCATTTGATATAGCTTGTGACTATGATGGTTAGCGAATGCATTTGTTTTCTTCGATGAAGGACTCAGAGAAGTTTCCATGAGAAGATTTATGTCACCAGTCATATGATTCGTGCATCCACTATCCATAATCCATTCAGTTCTCCCCGAAGAATTTTCCTACAGAAGAGTTAGTATCTCACACTACAAGTTATGAGCCAGCATCAGTTTGAAGAATTCGTGAATTCTTCAGGACTGTATTCCTCAGGATTTTAAGTCTCAGGATTTCAGTATAACGATATTCTTCAGCTGACACATAATTTTCGTCCTGGGCATAGGATCTGCAATATGGTTAGTTTGCCTCAGGACGCGTTCCTATAGAAGAGATTAGTTCTTCTTAACCACCCACATTCGCACGGGTGGTTTTGAAGCATTTGAGGCACGACGAGGAGAGTATTGCCTCACGGGTGAGGTATCAGGATAATCATAGGAGTAAGCATTCTTGTTCTGAGCTTCCCTGTGAACAAAGTGATTAGATGAAACATGCTCATATTCATGACTTTTTGAAGAATTGTCCACTGAGGACATCCTCAACTCATTTGCATCTGCATTCACAAGAAGGTTAGTGATGAGGTCCTTCTGAACCCAGATCTGCTTGACTGGAGGACCGTTCCTGCAGTTAGTTCCGATGTATCTGGTGAATACCTCACCATTACCATTCTTAAACAGTTTATAGTTTGAGTCAAAAGACTCATTCATCACAACTGAAGAAACAGTATCTTAACCAGATAAAGTATCGGGATCAGGAGGAGGCGTCTTTGCCCGAACCCAAGTGGTCTCTGGATATTGTTCAGGTTTCCAGTAAGACCCATCAGGGTTGAGTTTCCGAGTGAATGCGATGCCTTCTTTCCTCGGGTTTCTGTTGAGGATCTGTTTCTTGAGGATGTCACAAAGGGTCTGATGTCCTTTCAGACTCTTGAACATGCCGGTTTCCAGTAGACTCTTCAACCTAGCATTTTCTTCAGCAATGTCTATGGTATCCTCAGATGAGGGGTTAGATACCACAGAACAAATAGAAATAACAGAGTCTGAAGACATTGAGGAACTAGGCACAGAGATGATACGATCATGTTCAATGCATTTTAAACAGGGAGGATTAAATCCTTCTTGTGGCATGATGATCTGTTGGGAGAGGAGTGAATCATTTTCTTTCCTCAGATCGTCATGAGACATTCTTACGCGTTCAAGTTCTTGTTTCCTCATGAGGAACTCATGAGCCAGCTTTTCATGATCGGTAAGGAGTGCCTCATGACGATTGAACAAGTCATCAAACTTTGACTGAAGAATTTTTGATTCATCAGTCAACTTTTGAGTCTTCGTCATTTCCTTAACCAACATATCATCACTCTTGTTTAGTGAGATCTGAATCTTTTCAAGTGCACGTTGTTGCTTAGATGCAATTTTAGCAAGTTTAGCATAGTTTTCATCAGGTTCTTCATCAGAGGGATCATCTGATGATGAGTAAGAAGATACCTTGGAGGACTTGGCCATGAAGCAGAAGGAAGGGGTTGTGTCTTCAGCTTCATCATCAACATGTGGTAGACCAGATTCCTGAGTGCTGAAGATTGACTTTGAGACAAACGTCATGGCAAGAGCCAGACCGGCCACACCCTCAGATTCTTTAGATTCTTCTTCCTCATCATCAGGGTTGGAACCAGATTCTTCCGATTCCAATTCTTTTCCGAGATATGCGCGAGCCTTACGGGAACTGCTATTCCTGTATCCAGCAGGCTTTGAGGATCTTGAGGATTTATTCTTAGTCGTTTCATCAGAACTGTCATCTTTCCGTTTCTTCTTCTTCTTCTTCTTCTTCAGTCTAGCTTCCTTTTCCCATAGAGGACACTCAGCGATGTAATGCCCAAGTTTCTTGCACTTGTGGCAGACTCTCTTTCTTGCTTCGACAGAGTCATCATCTTTGCTTTTTCTTGAGGACGATCTTGAGGAATTTCCGAAGCGATTCTTCTTCGTGAATCTTTGAAACTTTCTGGTGAGGAGAGCAAGTTCACGGCTGAGTCTTTCAGGATCATCAGTATCAGCCTCAGACTCTTCATCAGAGGACACTCTTCGTGCTCTAGCTTTTAGCGCGCGGACCTTAGGCGTGGAGCTGTATAAATCTCGTTTTTCAGAGAGCTTCAGTTCATGAGCATTGAGGCGCTCGAGAATGTCCGCTGGATCCGGAGTCTTGAAGTCAGGCCTTTCTTGAATCATCAGTGATAGGAACTCAAATGAGTCATCCAGTGACCTCAGTAGTTTCTTCACAACTTCATGATCTGTGATATCAGCGGCACCCAGTGCTTGAATTTCATTGGATATGTTAGTGAGTCTATCAAAGGTTTGTTGCACGTGCTCATTGTCCAGCCTCCTGAACCTGTTGAAGAGACTGCGGAGTCTATCAACCCGAGAGTCTCGTTGAGCAGAGACTCCTTCATTGACTTTAGACAGTCTTGTCCATATCTTCTTTGCAGTATCCAGACCACTGATACGGTTGAACTGAGCCTTGTTGAGATGACCACCAATGATGCTTCGAGCTTTTGCATCAAGTTGCCAGTTCCTCTTGACAACTTCAGGAGCAGTCATCAGATTTGCTTCAGGAATTCCTTGATCAACAATATCCCACAGATCCTTGTCAATGGCTTCAAGATGCATCCTCATCTTGTTCTTCCAATATGGATAGTCTGTCCCGTCGAAGATGGGGCAGTTTGAGGCAACGCTCATTGTACCTGAGGTCGACATAACTAAAACTCCAGGTGGTTAAACCGAATCACACAGAACAAGGGAGTACCTAGCTCTGATACCAATTGAAAGTGCAATATATCGAACATAGGGGGGGTGAATGGGAGATTTTCAATTTTACTACCAGATTTTGGTTTTCTTCAGGACTGAAGCAATCATGAAGCTGAAGAAAATCATGAAGCTGAAGAAGTAACCAAAATCATGAAGAAATAAAACTTCACAGAATGTAATCATTAGGGCAGCTCATCATAATGCAACAGAAATAAATCAATTCAGATAAACAGAAGTGCTTCAGATGCATAGTATGAAGACAAAGAGCAGAGGGAGAGCTGAAGCATATCATATCAAATACTGAAGCTTAAGAGGTTGAAGAGATAGCACCAGAGATTGAAGACATTGGTTTGGTAGACCAGTTCAAGTTGCTGTGACAACTCTACGTCTGGTTGGAGAGGCTGAGATTCAACTCAGAAGACATAGTCTTCACCTTGTTCTCCTTGAACTAAAGTCCTCAGACTCCGTCCAATAACTCAGGTGAGTCTTCAAGCTAGACTCCCGAAACCTTCGCAGACTCAGTCACTCCGGGAAGTCACAATTGCATCTTGACTTCCTCAGACTGAAGACTTCTACACCGGCTGGAAGATCACAGTCTTCAAGAGTAAAAAGCTTCGGATCACTCGAACCGACTTCCTCAGAAATGCTCAACTACTCAGGCTGGTGGTTTTTCCTCACATAGGTTCTTCAGTTTCCTCAGAGGTGGGTTGCTCTCAGATGACAAGTGTCAGTTTTTCTGTCGGAGCAGCCAACCCACAAATGGGGCTGGGGGTGGCTATTTATAGCCGCGGAGCAACCCGAGGTGAAAGGACATAAATGCCCATGCATGCAATTACTCTCATGCCCTCGGAAATGACCGTTGCTAGACAAGTTCTAGCCTCTCACCACGCAACACGTGGCACGGTCAAAGTATTCTCTCTCCAGACTCCTCAACCAAAGTTAGTTACCTCAGTGTCCTGAAGAACAACGTCTCAAACACATGAGGACTGAACTTCTACTGCAGGAGATCTCACTCTCTTCAGGAGAACTGCACTCGCAGTCTCCAGACTCCTCAACCGAAGACAAATTCCTCAGTGTCCTGAAGAACAACGTCTCAGACACCCGAGGAACTGAACTTCTACTGCAGGAGATTTCTCTCTCTTCAGGAGAACTGCACTCACAGTCTCCAGACTCCTCAACCGAAGACAGATTCCTCAGTGTCCTGAAGAACAACGTCTCAGATACCCGAGGAACTGAACTTCTACTGCAGGAGATTTCCTCAGGGTTTTTCTTCAGGATTCCTAACTGAGCACTTCCTCAGACCTTCGGAACTCGTTTTCTTCAACCCCTCCAACAGTGCGGTGTTTTCCTATGACTCAAGAAGTATAAAAAGTCTTAGCGAAGACTAAGCGTCAACTTCGTCTTTAGCGCGAACTTCCTCAGGATCGTCTTCAGCTTCAGGTTCAACCGAACGCTTCAGGATCCTACTTCCTCAGGATTTCGTGCAACTTCATTACTCAAGAAGTATAAAAAGTCTTAGCGAAGACTACGCTTCAACTTCGTCTCCAGCGCGAACTTCCTCAGGATCGTCTTCAGCTTCAGCTCCAACCGAACGCTTCAGGATCCTACTTCCTCAGGATTTCGCGCAACTTCATTACTCAAGAAGTATAAAAAGTCTTAGCAAAGACTACGCTTCAACTTCGTCTTCAGCGCGAACTTCCTCAGGATCGTCTTCAGCTTCAGCTTCAACCGAACGCTTCAGGATCCTACTTCCTCAGGATTTCGCGCAACTTCATTACTCAAGAAGTATAAAAAGTCTTAGGGAAGACTACGCTTCAACTTCGTCTTCAGCGCAAACTTCCTCAGGATCGTCTTCAGCTTCAGCTTCAACCGAACGCTTCAGGATCCTACTTCCTCAGGATTTCGCACAACTTCATTCTTCAGGAAACACACCGATTTCTCCAATGTTCCTCAACATTTTGGGGGGTCGACATTGGTGGTTAAACACCTCATCCGGGACTGTTCTCCCGTGTATACTCACAAACACATCAGTCACTTAACCGTTTCGTCATCAAACTCCAAAACCTCAAGGGGAGGGCACTTGATGCACTTACAGTTGCCTTATCTCCCGCTAGGTCATCCATGGATCTGTGTGTAGTGATCCGGCCTTGATTTCGAGCCACGTGTTCCAGTTCTACTCTTCTCTGCTCGCCGCTCAGCCCGGCTCGGATGTGTCCTTATGTGACTCTCTTTGGCCTTCACACTCGAGGATCTCGGATTCTGATAACCGTAGCCTCATGCTTCCTCTCTTGGAGGCGGAAATTGACTTGGTTGTCTTCTCTTCGAATTCTAATTCTGCCCCTCAGCCGGATGGTTTCTCGGTATCGTTTTTTCAGAAATTTTGGCCTCAAGTAAGATTCCTTGTCTATGCTATCCTACAAGGGTACTGCTTGGGTACGATGGATATATCCCGTCTCAATTACACTGTTCTAACCCTGATCCCGAAGGTGAAGGTTTTTGATAACATCCGGATGTTCTGCCCTATCGCCCTAATTAATAAAATTGCGAAATTTGCTTCCAAGACTTTCGCGACTCGGTTAGGGCCAGTTGCTAACACTGTTATTAGCCCCAATCAGTCTGCTTTTATCAAAGGGAGGTTTATCTTGGATGGTATCCTTTGCCTACATGAGTTCATTCATGAGCTTAAACGACGCAAGACTAACGCCATCATTCTCAAGCTCGATTTTGAGAAAGCTTATGATACCGTTAGCTGGCCTTTCCTTCGTTCTGTTCTTCTTACCAAGGGCTTTGATGGGGCCTATGTGCATCGTATTATGAAGCTTGTGTCTGGTGGCCACACCGCTGTTGCGATTAATGGACTTGTGGGTCAGTATTTTGCCAATGGTAGAGGCCTGAGGCAAGGGGATCCTATTTCCCCTCTTTTGTTCAATTTTGTGGCTGACGCTCTCTCATGTATGCTAGATCGGTCAGCTAGTGCGGGCCATATCTCTCCAGTTGCTAGTTCGCTTATTCCTTTGGGCTTAACTCACCTTCAATATGCTGATGACACGATCATTATTGTGGAAAACAATGACTTATGTTTGGAAAATCTCAAATTCCTTCTCCTTTGTTTCGAGGCATTGTCGGGGTTGAAAATCAACTTCGCCAAGAGTGAGCTCATGGCTCTTGGTTGTTCCTCCGTTGAAGCTAAGAGGGTGGCGGATTTGATGAACTGTGCTTTAGGCTCCTTCCCTTTTAAATACCTCGGGATTTCCATCTCCCCGGATCATGTTTCTGCCAAAGACCTCGCCCCTGTGGTGCTTAAGGTTGGCAACCGGGTGCTACCTTGGAGGGGTAGCCACCACTCCTCGGCTGCCAAAGTCTGCCTCATTAATGCTTGCTTGTCTTCTCTCCCGGTCTCCACGATGGGCTTCTACAAAATGCCGGCTTCCTCTCACGAAGCCATGGACAAACATCGTAGTAGTTTTTTCTGGAATGCGGCTGACAACCGTAGGAAATATCGGCTTGTTAAATGGAAGTCTATGAATGTTTGTGTTCGCACTAAATGGTGGTGGAAGATTTGGACGGGTGATCCGGAGGCCCTTTGGTTTCGGATCCTTAAAGCTAAATATTTTCCCCAGTCCTCGCCCCTTTTTGCCTCTGCTACTTCTGGCTCGCAACTCTGGAGGTCCCTTATCCCCTTCCGAGAGATCTTCCGCAAGTATGAACATTTCGCTGTTAAAGATGGTACTTCGACTCATTTTTGGTTGGACTTTTGGTCTCCGATTGGTCGTATTTGTGATGTCTTTCCCGTTCTTTTTTCTTATTGCCCCAATCATGAAATCTCTATCTCAGAGGCGGCCTCGGCTGGCTGGGATCTCGGGTTTGGACGTACCTTGTCTCCTGCAGAGTTGGAGGTGGCACCGCCTTGCTGCCCTCTTTCCTGTTCTCTTGGAGGGAAGTGACGTCGTGTCTTGGTCCTTGACTAGCTCTGGCTCTTTTTCGGTTAAATCGCTTTACTCGGCTTTGGTTTCCGGTTCCTGCACTTCTCGCTTCTCCACGTTTTGGCGTGCTCGCATTCCTCCTAAGATCAAAAGGTCTTTCTTTGGCAAGCTTTTCGTTGGAATCTGCCATCGTCTGAGCAAATCCATAAACGCAAACCCGCCAGGAGTGCGCTGTGCATTATCTCTGGAGAAACTGAAAGCATGCAACACATTTTCTTTCGTTGTGCTCTTGCTAAGTTCATGTGGAGCTGTTTCAGGGAATGGATGGGAAATTTTTGGTGTCCGGATTCATTTCCCGATGTGCGGGCTCTTGCACGTTCCTTGGTTATTCGTTCTCGTCGCCTCTTCTGGTCTTCTTTTGCTGCAGCTTGCTGGGTCCTTTGGAACATTAGGACCAAAATGACCATTGGACACGTTTTCCCTAAGTGCCCGGCTTCCCTTATTTTTAAACTCATTGGTTTTTTACAGATCTAGAAGCCCTTGAGTAGGAGCGTTGACATGGAGGACATGGATATGATCATTGCTCGTATGAAGACGACGGCGGCTGCATGCCTCACCCCTACCCCACGAATCCTGTCCTTCAGTGGTGGCATTTGGCTTGTATGGTACCTCTTAAGGCTCTAGTTCCCGGTTTTCCCCTGCTTAACTATTTGCCTAAGTTCTTGTTGTCGAGCATCCGTAAACTTGTTGTCCGTGCTGCTGTGGCAGTATTTCTACTCTTGTGCCGGTATGAGTTTATTTATAAAGTCGGGCAATAGCCTTTTATCTATAAAAAAATATCCTTCAGAAGATTTCCTTAACTTCCAGTTAAAAAAGGGTCCTCATATGTGTGGCACAGAATATGGGTTGGGATCGAGACTTTTAGAAAAAGGTGCATTTGAAGAATTGGTGATTGTACGAAGATTAAAATTTGGGACGATTGTTGCATCCCAGGCAGTTCTTCTCGACAGATGGTCATTGCTAGAGGTAATAGAGTTCTACCGTAGTACAACGACTAATTGACACGGTGTTCGGCGAGTGGGATAAGTCCCTAATCAGAGAGAACTCCTGGGAGATTGATGTGTCATGAATCCTTCAAATAAGGATTCATCACTATCAAATGAACGATTACCTTGCCTCGCATATCACCAAATCGGGTATTTCCATCGTATGACCTATTACAAGCAGTGGGAGCATAGTTATTTGAGCGAGAGTGGGTCTGATGGTTCTGGAAGTTCATCGGACTATCCTATTTGGAAGAAAATATGGAGTCTGAAGCTGCCTGGGAAGTTCAATATCTTCATCGTTTGAACAAGTGGAGGAAATACCTTCTTGGCTAATTGATATTGAATGTCGATGTAGCTTATTCAGAAGATGAAAACGCAGGAGCGTGTGGTGCTGTTTTTTGACGGGTAATGACATATGCTCTGCCTTTTCATTATAGATTAAGAAGAAAATTGCCCAGTTTCTCACGAAAAACCGGAACAACACGGGCCAATCCTACACACAGAGACTGAAAACACATAGGGCAAAAGCCCACTCTCATCGACGACATGTCGAACACAACAAAAAGCACCAGCATCGATGACAACCACGTCGCCCGAGCAACACGAGGTCCATGTCTTTGAAGTTGCAAGTCTCTCGAGGTCGCCGCCTCGACATCCACTGCTCCGCTGCATCCTGCGCAATCAATCAACACGCCTTCCGGGGCGGCCGTCTCAACATGCCACAGCTCGCCGTCGAGCAGCAACAACGCACGATATGGCTACTCGTAACCCACACTACTCAGGACAACCATACGCAGACCACAAACTCCGCACCACATCTAGGGCCGTAACCCCACGTATCGTCCAACCATCCCCACTAGAGCGCGTCAACCAGACCAGCAAACCTGCCACCCAAGTGGATCAGGGTTGCCATCCAAGTGAAGGCCGAGTCGATGCCCCACCCCATGGAGCCGTGCCGTGCATCGCTTTCCGAGGCCGCCGCCTCGACATACATCAGTCGTCCGGGACCGCCCCCCCAGTATCCACCAAACCAGACGCAAGAGAGAACTGGACGCAACAGAACACAAGCTATCTCTCCCAAGCAACACCCCAAGGGGGAAACGACGAAGACGATGTCGTTGCCCGCTCCGGAAAATCTGAAGCTTATGTTTTCACCTGGAGAGCCCAAGCACCTCGAAGAGGAAGAGAAGTTCCACGCTGACGCCTTCAAGAAGAAAAATGACGCCCGAAAGCACCACCGTCAATGTGACCGAAAAATTCAGGCCAAAGGCTTCGCTCGAAACTCTCCAACCCAACTCGGGCCGCTTGAGGATTTGGACCAGACCTTGGATTTTCTCCCGTTGCATCAAGCTCCTTCTTCGTCGACAACTAAGGACATGGGACACCACCGGTCATGCCACCATCACCCACACGACCAGCAGAACAACACCGAAAGCACCAATCGCACACCCACCGTCCCAGGGCCGCAGCCCCGGCTTTCTCCGGTGAATAGCCTAGCTCCCGAGCACCAGATCTGAGCCTCCGGACCTCCTTGCGCGCGCCCGCAACGCCGCCTGATACGTCTCAAACATATCGACTTTTCAAAACACTTCTGCTATTGTTTTGGCCTAATTCTTGCATGATTTGAAGGAAAGTAACCCGGACTGACGTTGTATTCAGCAGAGCTACCTTTATGTTTGTCTTATGTGCAGGAAAATGAATTTTTAGGTGTCCAAAAAAATTCCTATAAAAAATAGAGAAAACCCGCGCACCGGGAGGGACCACTAGACAGAAGAGGAGCCAGAGGGGGGCCACCCCTGGCCCAGACGGCCAGGTAGGGCCCACCTCCTTTGGTTCCCTACCTTGGCTCCTATTTTTACTCGAGAAAGAGAAACCCCAGAACAGAAGTCATTTTGCCAATTCTCGTCGCGGAGCCGCCGCCACCCTCTGTTCTTCTTCGAGAGAGCTAATCTGGAGGCTGTTTTGGCCTCCCGTGAGGGGTAATCGTCGCCATCGTCACTCCATCACACTTCCATGACTTCCCCTTTCATGTGTGAGTAATTCCCTACTGTAGGCGAAGGGGATGGTAGGGATTGGATGAGTTAGATCATGTATAGTTCATCAAATTGTTAGGGGCATGTGGCCTATCATCTACTATGGTGTTTATCATCTTTGCTACTACTTGTTATTCTTCATGCTTGTCACTTTGAACCCGAGTGCCATGATTTAAGATCTGAACCCTAAATGCTTCCATGACTTCCCCTTTCATGAGTTGTATGCACCTATTATAGTCCGGAACCGGTGATCCCAATGTTGAAAGCTTGGGACACCAAAGGGGATGGACTATTATTTGAGGATTCCATGTATCCATTGATTGTTAATGCTTTGTTCTGGTCTCTTTGACATGAGCACCTTAATATCCATAAGTTCCTTTTGGCTCCGTTTGTAGCGGGATGGTAGGACAAAAGATGTTGTGCAAAGTTATTTTTCAAGCACGTACAACTACCTTGGGATACATGCCCAATGTTTGATATTTGCCTAGATGATCATTAATTTTTTGTGTGCCTTGCCCCCAAGTTAATTACATGTTATCTCTCATCCATGCAGCGCCCAACCATCCATTCCCCTAGCGTACAGTGTTTTAATACCACTGGTTATAAGTTACTTTACTTTTGCTGTTTTACTTTCGTTGCTTTTCCACCACTATTTCCGTTGCCACAATCACTTCCATATCACCGTTGCTACTAATATCTCGTTGCGAAGCAAGTATCTTTCAGGTGCGGTTGAATTGACCACTCAACTGTTAAAGCTTATAAATATCCTTTGGCTCCCCTTGGGTCGAATTAATAAATTGGGTTAACATACCCGCAAAGACTGTTGCAATCCCCTACACTTGTGGGTCATCACTGCCACGCCCCGCTGATCACGCCGGCCATGCCCACCATCGGGCGCAGCCGAGCCTGCAGCCATCGGACCCACGATTGCGCCCACCATACTCGCGAGCCGAGTCCCGCCACGCCGACGCACAGACGCTTGCGCACACCAGGCGGAGCCGCGCTTTCCTCCGTCGGATCCTTGCTCGCACCCTCCAGTTCCGATCCAGCGACGCACTAAGAGGCGTCCCGCCGCCACCCTCACTAGAGAACGACCGGGATTTCACGATGATCTCCTTAGGCGGCGGCGAAGTGCGGGTGGAGAGTGTGGGGGTGGCGCCAGGGAGGTTCCCCCCCTCCCCCGTGACGCCAGAGAGAGGCGTGATGACGAGAGAGATTTTGATGGTTTCTCTCCCTAGTTGGTTACTGATACGTCCAAAACATATCTATAATTTCTGCTTGTTCCATGCATGTTTTGTGTGATATTGCTATGATCTAGATACACTTTCATACACTTTTGATCATATTTGGACTAACCTATTAACTCAGTGCACCACAGTGCCAGTTCCTGTTTTCTGTTGTTTTTCTATTTCAGTTTTCCCCCATATAAAAAGTGCTCCAAAAATTCGGGAAAAATCAGCGCAGAAGAACCTTCCAGATGAACCTAGGTGGGGCCAGTGGGCCACCACCAGGGGCCCAGGCGCCCTAGTGGCGCGCCCTAGGGGCTAGCCGCGCCAGGGGGGCGCCGGGACCCCTAGTGGCCCCCCTGGCTGCCCCCCTTTTCCTATATATTCTCCGTGAAGAGAAACCCTCGGAAAAAGAACCCTTTTTCGTGACCTCGCCTCTTTTCCGCCGCCGCCGCGCTTCCGAGATCTGGAGCACCAGCAGCCTCTTCCCGGCACCCTGCCGGAGGGAGGGCCGACCTCCGGGAGTCTCCTCTCCACCATGGATGCTTCCCGGATGTTCCGTGAGTAGTTTCCTTTGGACCATGGGTCCGTGATCATTAGCTATGTGATGTTCTCCTCCCCTCTTTGTTCTTCATGGTTTAGACCTCGTGAGCTGCCCTACATGATCGAGGCACTTTTGTAATCTTTCTGTTGTTGCTATGCTGAGTTTGATGGGATCTGATGTATTATGAGATTATGTTCAGATTGTGATTGAGTAATATATTTGGTTCTTATCTCTTATATTTTTGATCTTAAGTAATTCTTGCATGTTCTCCGTTGCTGTTTATTGCTTTGGCCAAGTAGTAGGTAGTAACCCCAAGAGGGAACGTTATGCTCGATTGTGGGTTCGTGCCCCCTGATGACATGCTTGAGTGACAGAAACATGAGTCTAGGGGATGTGTTGTTGCCACAAGGGGGAAAACAACGGTGCTTGTAACCGCGGTTGCAAGGATTGTTTACTTTACGCAAAGTTCTTTTTAATGCAGTTGTCTGTTGCTTTGGGTTTACACTTTGGGTGGGGCTCGCAACTTAATACCAGTGAGTTGTTCTGGATAGATATCTCAAGGTGGATGATTAGTAGTAGGTGCAGTTGGATTTCGGTCTACTTATTTTGGCGTTCCGACCATGCTTTTGAGCATCTTCCTTTCTTTTGTAGCATAGTTAGCATTGCGGTGCGTTCATAATCCTGTCAATTTCCCTTCTGTAATTTGTTCACCTCGCATAGCAGTTTTATCGTCTTTTGGGAGAGAGACATCACTAGTGAACATCACGTATCCCGGTCCATATCTTCATCACTATTTCCACGCTCATTTACTTTTCTTCTTTTACTTTCAGTTGCTATCATTATCCCTTGTGAACAACAAGACCGGAGAGATTGACAACCTCTCTGAACTTTGTTGGTAACAAAGTTATTTATGTCTATGTGCAGGTCCGCGTCAGTTGTGCCGTTGACACCTACTTATCATCTCCGGAGTCCTACTGGAGACAAACCTTGGTATCTTTACTGAGGGAATTTAGCTGCTGTGCTACATCACACCTTCCACTTGGGGTTTACCAACAAAGGGCGAGAAATCACTATCATCACCTCGCACATCAGTTACCCCAAGTGGAAGGTTGAGATGTAGATATAAGCTAATTTCCCTTACACGAGGAATGTCAGGTTTATGGAACCAGGAGGAGTCCGAAGATCAAAAAGAATGTGGTAAAACAAGCAAGGCGCCGTTTGAGATAAGTTACTCACTTGACCTGGACCTGCACACAAAATAAAATAACTTTGCTCCCAACGAGTTAGAGAGGTTGTCAATCTCTCCGGTCTTGTTGTTTACAAAGGATCAAACGTACGGTGGAAATAGTAGTGGTCACTGTAACGAAATGGAAATAAAAGAGGTAAAGTTGAGGTGTAAACAATGGTGGAAATATGGAACGGGGTTCCATGATGTTCACTAGTGATGTCTCTCTCCATAAGAGGATAAAACAGCTAAGCTGGGTGAACAAATTACAGATGGGGAATTGACCGAATTATAAACGCACTGCAATGCTAATTACGCCACAAGAAAGTTAGAGGCTCAAAAGTATGGGCAGTACGCCAAGACAAGTAGACCGTTTATTCATCAGCATCTACTCACTAATCATCCACCTTGAGATATCTATCTAGAACATCTCGCTGGTATTGGTATTAAGTTGCGAGCCCCACCGAAAGTGTAAACCCAAAGCAACAGACAACTTCATTAATAAACTTTGCGTAAGGTAAACAATCTTTGCAACCGCGGTTACAAGCATCGTTGTTTTTTCCCTTGTGGCAACAACACATCCACTAGTCTCCTATTTTTGTCACTCACGCTAGACATCGGGGGGCATGAACCCACAATCAAGCATAACGCTCCCTCTTGGAGTTATTATCTACTACTTGGCCAAAGCAATAAAAAGCAACAGAGAACATGTAAGAATTACTCAAGAAAAAAATATAATAGGAGAAACAAATATATAACTCATCACGTTCTGAACATAATCCATCGGATCACAGTAAACACAACATAGCAAGAGCAGAAAGATTACATAAGTGCCTTGATCATGTAGGGCAGCTCACATGGACTAAGAATTGAAGCACAAGATTGAAGAGAAGACATCACATATCTAGTGGTCATGGACCCATGGTCCAAGGGGGACTACTCACGGCACACGCCCCGGAAGCGCTCATGGTGGTGGAGAAGCTCCCGGAGATCAATCCTTCCTCCGGCAGGGTGCCGGGACGAGGTCTTCTAGCGACCCCTATCTCGGGATTGCGACGGCGGTTGAAAAGAGATGAAATTTGTGTTGCGGGGTACTTTTTCAGGGTTTTTGTACCGAGGAATAAAAATAGGAGAAAGGAGGGCCAGAGGGGAGGGCCCACCCCTCTAGGCGGCTCTAGGTATTCTGGAGTCTCCGGGAACGCTGATTTTTATATATTTTTCTTGGAATTTTTTGGGCACTGTAAATATGGGTATAAACCTGCAATTCACAGACATGAGCAGACAGAAACTGGCACTGGGTGCACTGAGTTAGTAGGTTAGTCCAAATATGTGTAAAAAGGTATGAAAGTGTAGAAAAACACATAGCAATGTCACCCAAATAAGCATGGAATAAGCATAAATTATAGATACGTTTGGGGCGTATCAAGGCACCGCGGGGGAGATATAATGTTTGATTTCTTGTGTGGTCAGAAATGAGAAGGAGCCAGCAGCTAGTCCGAGTGTGTGGAGCTGTGGAAGGTGTAAAGTAAGCTTCAAATTTGGATGCTCATCATCTTCTGCTGCAGGTCGATAACTTAGTGGTAGTAGAGACTCTCAACTCAAACTCTGGTCATTCTATGGTGGCTGCTCCAATTTTAGTAGATTTTCGTTTGAGGCTTAATGAGTTCGCACTACTAGAGAAATAGCTATACATGGAAACCTTATTAGTGGAACATTTTATATGTAATGCGCCACTATGTTGTAAGGAGTGGCGCACTGGTAAAAAATGCGCCACCCATAAGCTCTTATAGGTGGCGCATTTCCCAAAATGCGCCACCCCTAAGGGTGGGCTAGCCCTGGATCCCCTTATACGTGGCGCATATGGAGAAATGCGCCACCCCTAAGAACCTTATAGGTGGCGCATTTTGGAAATGCTCCACCCCTAAGAGCTTATGGGTGGCGCATTCTGAAAATGCGCCACCCCTAAGGAATTCTTAGTGGCGCATCCAGAATGCGCCACCCATAAGCTCTTAGGGGTGGCGCATCTTGCATATGCGCCACTACTAAGAAAAAACTGTGCGGGAAAATTCCCAAAACACACCCCCGCCCCGTGGACCGCCTTTTCAATTTGAAAAATAATAAAAGAAAATGATATGTGGTCTAGTTGTTAGGAAAATTTACAAATATGAATTTCGACTTTTTTTTGCAAAATCTCTCAAGAATTTTGTAAAATGGGCTTAACTTTTGCATACGACCTCCGATGAAAAAGTTTTTTATATGAAATATCATCTACTCGAAAAGTTACGGGCGTTTGAAGATCCGAAGCCAAAAAAATGAAAAAATTTGTAATTTTTTTGAACTTAGTAGTGGCGCATTTCACTAGTAACAGAAAAAATTGATTTTTTTTAAAATAATTTTTTTATTTTTTTTTAAATTCAAAATAGGCTAGAGGACCGATCGGGAAGTTTAAAAAAAAGTTGAAAATTTTAACTAGTAATTTTTAAAAAAATTAAAATTAAAATAAAAAAAATTATTTTCAAATTTTTTTAAAAAGTTCAAAATATGTTAATGGTCCCATCGAGAAAGTTTCAAAAAAATATTCAAATATTTAGCACACTCATGAACATCAACAAGGTCCTAGACATCAACATGGTTCAATAGGATTTATATGATAGATATATCAACAAGTGCCTGCTAGGTGAGCTGGAGTGGGAGTTGAATAGAACCGAGAAGTTAAGCGTGCTGGGGCTGGAGTAGTGCTAGGATGGGTGACCGTGGGGGAAGTTTGACCTGAGATTAAGCATAGTGACCGAGCATTAAGTATACTAACCTGAGACTAAGAAAAAAATAAATAAAAAATAAAAAAATTGTTTGCCAGATCCAGATGAAAAATTTTAATAGTGGCGCATTTTCAGAATGCGCCACCCCAAAGACTCTTATGGGTGGCGCATTTTCGGAATGTGCCACCCAAATGCGCCACCCATAAGAGTCTTTGGGGTGGCGCATTCTGAAAATGTGCCACTATTAAAATTTTTAATCTGGATCTGGCAAACAATTTTTTTTTTCTTAGTCTCAGGTTAGTATGCTTAATGCTGTTTTAGGGGTGGCACATTTCAAAAGCGCCACTATTAAGGCCTTATTAGTGGCTTGTCCTTAGTGGCGCATTTGAAATGCGCCACTAAAGGCAAAAAAAGGATGCCACTATAAGGCCCTTTCCTAGTAGTGTCGGGAAGGTTTCGGTAGAGCATTGTAATAGAGAGTCGAATATGGTAGCACATGCTTGAGCTGAAAAAGGGCGCGTTGATCATCAAGATTTGTCGATGAACACACACCTAATTTCATTTGTTTAGCTTTACTGGATGATGTAGGTATTATCTAGAGCCCCCCTACGCCTCCGCTTCTTCGCATAGTTGGCCCTACAGAACAGAGTCTGGACCGCTGACAGGTTGGTACGACATGGCCTTGACCACAATGAGCACTTCCCCTTATGCGATAAGGATATGGAATCGGTTGGCCACATCCTTCTAAGATGTGTGTTCGCGCGCGAGATTTGGGCCATTATCTGCCGGGCTATGGGAAACCCAAAATGGACCCCTTAGGGTACTGAGAGGTTCGTTGTTTGTTGCCTGGACATGACGGCAAGTGTTTGGACGCGAAGGGACACTACTGCAGTTATGTTGCTTGTCATGTGGGAGCTATGGAAGCATCGCAATGAAATAGTCTTCGATAAGGTTGCGCCCACGACGTCAGCTGCGATTCATTGGATTGCGGATGAAGGGAGGGCTTGGAAAGTGGCTAGCCTTCTCAAGAGCGAGTTAGTTGGGCTCTTCGACACCCTCGAAGCGTGGGTTAGGGCGAGGGTGTAGGCTCCGTGCCGGGGTGGTAGGTGGAGACTCGCCCCTGTATTGTAACGACATGTTTTAAAAAACTAGAGGGGTTCTTCCCCCGTTCTCTTCTTTATTATATAGTACGCTAAAAAGTCCCAAATATATCTATAATTTCTGCTTGCTCCATGCATGTGTTTGGGTGATATTTCTATGCTTTTGATACACTTTCATACACTTTTGATTATATTTGGACTAACCTATTAACACAGTGCACCACAATGCCAGTTTCTGTTTTCTGTTGTTTTTGTATCTCAGGATTTCCCATTACTTAAAGTGCCAGAAAAATTCCGGCAAAAATATATAAAAAATCAGCGTACCGGAAGCTTCCAGATGCCCGAAGGGGGGGCTAGGGGGGCCCCACAAGGTGCCCAGGCGGCCAAGGCGCGGCCTAGGGTGGGGACGCGCCGGGAGGCCGCCTGGACTCCCTGGTGGCCCCCTAGTTGCCCACCTTCGCATATATATCTCTCTCGTCCCGAAACCCCCGAGGACATAACCCCTTTTCTTTATCTCGCCTCTGTTTCGCCGCCGCCGCGCTTCCAAGATCAGGAGCACCAGAAGACCTCTTCCCGCCACCCTGCCGGAGGGAGGATTGACCTCCGAGAGCTTTTCCACCACCATGGACGCTTCCCGGATGAGCCGTGAGTAGTCCACCTTGGGCCATTGGTCCATGATCAGTAGTTATGTGATGTCCTCTCCCCCTCTTTATTCTTCATGGGTTAGACCTTGTGAGCTGCCCTACATGATCAAGGCACATATGTAATTCTTTCTGCTTTTGCTATGTTGAGTTTGATGGGATCTGATGGATTATGAGATTATGTTCAGATTTCGATGTATAATATATTTGGTTCTTCTCCTTTTATAGTTATGTTCTTGAGTAATTCTTGCATGTTCTCCATTGCTATTTATTACTTTGGCCAAGTGGTTGACTGGAACTCCAAGAGGGAGCGTTATGCATGATTGTGGGTTCATGTCCCCTGATTACTAGCTTGAGTGACACAAACATGAGTCTAGGGGATGTGATGTTGCCACAACGGGAAAACAACGGTGCTTGTAACTACGGTTGCAAGGATTGTTTACTTTACGCACAGTTCTCTTAATGCAGTTGTCTGTTTCTTTGGGTTTACAATTTGGGTGGGGCTCGCAACTTAATACCAGTGAGATGTTCTGGATAGATATCTCAAGGTGGATGATTAGTGAGTAGATGGAGATGGATTTTGGTCTACTTGTCTTGGCGTATGTCCTATGCATTTGAGCCTCTTCCTTTCTTTTGTAGCACAGTTAGTATTGCGGTGCGTTTTTAATCCTGTCAATTGCCCAACTGTAATTTCTTCACCTTGCGTAGCTTTTTATCGTCTTTTGGGAGAGAGACATCACTAGTGAACTTCATGGAACCCCGGTCCATATTTCCATCACTGTTTACACCTTCAATTTACTTCCTTCTTTTACTTTTAGTTGCAATTATTACTACCGTTATATGTTGCGTTGATCCTTTGTACACGGCAAGGCCGGAGAGATTGACAACGTCTCTGTACTTGTTGGGAGCAAAGTTATTAGTCGTGTGTGCATGTCCAGGTAAATTAAGCAACCTTGAGTTGTGAACGGCGCCATTGTTCACTTTACCACCTACTTGTCGTCGTTGGAGTCCTACTGGTTCGATATCAACCTTGGTATCTTTGCCAAGGGAAATTACCGTTGCGCTACATCACAACCTTCCACTTGGGGTAACCAACGTCCTAGCAATCAAGTAATTATCTTTTCTTTTGAGGCTCCGTTGCCGGGGACTGCAATCTTCAAGATAGGGGAGTTGCATGCTATCTTTTATCTTTGCTTTTTAGTCTTGTTAGTTTACCTTTCCGTTTTTATCTTTGTGTCCCTTATCAAAAATCACAAAAATTTGTTACCTTGCTTTTAGTAATCCTTCTTGTTTAGTCAACCATGTTAGGACTTGGTGCTTTGTGTAAGGCCCGATATGCGGTACGGTTCCAGATCTAGATGTTTCCATCCAGATCCGGGGACGAAGCACATATCGGTCCCACCGCAACATATGACAGAGCCATATGCCCCGGATTTCCAACATGATATCACAACATTACAGATACAAGGATACAACATCTCATACAATCGGCATACAACTGCCTTAATACAATACAACAGCGGAAGATATATGTCTGATTACAGACTACAAGCAAATGCCTAGTGGCAAAGAGAAAAACATCGATCCCATAACCACACGGGTCCAGGCCCTCCGCCGGGATCCGCCTAACTAGTCGTCGTCGAGTCTCCACGTGAAGCGTCGGTCACCATACCTGTTGTCGATCAAGAACCCTGAAAAGAGTTTGGGGGTAGTATCATGAGTACAGAGGTACTCAGCATCGAACTGTAGTGGTCATCTGACCCAGCAAGGACTTCATCACTCGTCATTCTAGGACAATTAGTAGTTTACGGTAAGGATGGGGTAAGTGGCGAGGTTGCTGCCGCACTAGCATTTATGAAGTGGCTAACGATCTAGAGAGTAAGGTAAGAAGCCAAGCATTCGATGAGGAATCGCCTCCAACAAGTCTTGCTATCAACTACAACGCAAACATAACACCTATCCTATCCTTGTCCTCCTCTTCGCATGCCGCCGAAGAAGAAGCAGTCAAGGCACACACACACACGTTGATCAAGTCGTATTAAGATTATCTCAGCTGTTGTTTTCTATGAACAAGGAGTAGGTCTCAAGTCGTCCATAACCGTGGACACGGCTTCTCGAAAAGATTTAACCCTGCAGGGGTGTACCAACTGCCCATTACGAGGCGTCGCATGCTCGCCCATATCTCTTAGTTGCTACCCATTATAGGAAACCATTTTATGATTTAGTTCCAAGAGATCCGACACGACAGGTCCCTCTAGCTAACAACGAACAAATCCGGGTGGCCACCGGGGAGTCGACACCAAATCCAAAAGCTGGCCACGCTCTCGGATCGGACTCTTCCGTATGGCCAAGGTCGGGTTTAGTCTCGCCTATATAACAGGGGACTTCCCTAGCTCACCAAGTGTGGACCAACAGAGGAACTAAGTCTCCGCTGGACCGAGTTGTTTGAAAACTACTAGCAGCTGACCAGCACACACATGGTTTCAAATGGTAAATCAGCTTGGGCACCTCTAGAAATGTTTGAAGCTAGGTAGGTAAGAAGAGGGGACCCCATAAAATCCCACACGCGATTAGGCACGCTCAGTCTTAAAACAAATACCCGGAACTCGGGTCCTAGGTGACTCGAATGGAACAAAGCGTCGGGGCGGGATAGCCTAGACCTTCCATCCTTCGTCGAATATAGTCAACATTTATAATAATCATATCATCAACAAAATACAATAATGTGATATCCCAAACCCAGGAGTAACAGGGTAACATCATAGCATCCTAAGCATGCATACTAAGCAGGGGCTGAGCAACGAGCAATAGTAACATAGCAGTACAAGGTTTGCTGGGAGGGGACATGGATGTATCGGTTTGAAAGAGGCTGTAAACATGTGGTAGGAGCAAACATCGAACCTAACCTAGACTAGCATGCAAACCGCTGGTTGAAATAGAATGGATCATAAGTAATGCATAGTCCTTGCCTGTTGATAAGTTGGGTTCCGAAGGTGTAGTCGATCGCACGCTCGCATCGTCTCCGAGAGGTATCCGCGGAAGCACACAAGAGGATAAACACTGGAAAGCAATCAATGAGCAAGCACTCTATTACTACGGGGAAACACAGGATCAAGAAGACATCAGACGACACGGCAACGCGATACGGATCTATCGTCGAGAACGGTTACTAACAGTTTAAGTGGGGTATCGTTCACACACGACGAATACCGCACGTTTACGGTGGTTCAAGTTGTTTAGCTACAGGTGATCAACCAACGGTTATTAACATAGAAAATCAAGCAAGCATGGCATAGCACACAAACACGTCAAGAGGTGAAGCACAAAGTAAACTATCTATGCTAGTCAATTTAAGTGAGGCACAACCTAAACATGGCATACACTAAGTGCCGCACGACAATTAAAAGATTTGGTACTGTTCTGTCCTAAACCATATTTTAGGTTGGTTAACAACAACAAACAATAGCATAAACACAAAGTACACAAAAACAATTCAAGTTACATATAAAGAACACCCCAAACGGAGTTACGGATCAAAAGATACAAGGAAAACAAGTTACGGGCACAAACTGCCAACATCACGAAGCAAACTTTAGAGCAATGCATAAACATGTTAATCAATGAAAACATGCTCACAAATTATATGGAACTAAAGTAGACATGACATGGAAGGCATGGCAAAAAGAATCATGCAAATAGGCATCACAGATCAAAAGATATTAAGCAAACAACATGGCATCGCAAAATAACAGACTTAGAGAAAAACAGAGGTGGCTGTCAACAACAGCAGCATAGAAACTTTAGAGCAGAATATATATATGACCAGCAAGCATATAGTGGCAATTCAATACATGGGATGAAATTAGACATTATGCTTAACAATATGCAATTGGAATCAGTCAATTCCGATAAACGGTCGCGACACACTCGTCGACCGAAGTTGCAACAAAATAACAGTTTCAGCAACAACAGCACAATAACATCAGGATCACCACTTTGGAGCAAGATTTAATATAGCTAGAGCACCCAAAAATGACAAGTTAAAGCATGGAATTGAAGTACACATGATGCTTAACACAATGGAAAAAGAATAAATGCAATAGGCCTCATGGATGAGTCACAAACATCATGCAAAGTTGCAATAAAATAATAACAGCAGCATCTAACAGGAAAGTAGCAGTTTAACGGCCTGATGCCCACTTCAGCACACAATTACACAATCAAGACGACCTCAAACGGAAAAAATTTCTACATAGGAATGCTAGAGCACGCAAAACTGAGAAACTTTCGTTTTGGGGGCACATTCATCGGAGCTACGGATTAACGGGAATTCGCATCGCAAAAACAGATCAGCATCAGTTTTTATCAGGACTTAGTAGAAAATTAGATAAAAGAAAAAACAGAGAACAGAAGAAAAAAAGGGGCCTTACCCTAGTGGGCTCGGCCCACTGGAGGCAGAGGAGTTGGCGGCCTGGCAGGCCTAGGGCCGCGGCTGTGGTTCGTGAGAGGTGGAAGAGAGGTGGAGGCCAGGTGGATCTGGGCCGTTGGATCGGCCGATCCAACGGTCCAGATCGCAGGGAGCTAGGTTTTTGGGGAAAATTGGGAAAAATGCGAAATTGGGGGCATTGTTAGGGGGGTGGCTGCAAATTTTGTGCTAGGGAAACCCTAGAAATTGGTGGGAGTGTGGTGGTCTTTATATAGCACAGGTGGTTGGCAGTTTGCAAAAACATCTCCGGTTTCTCTCTCGCGCGTGCGGTGCTCACGTTTCTGACTGGCCGGGGTCCGCAGTACCTCCGATTCGGGTAAAACTTCAAACTGCGCGATCAGCGCGTCGAGCCGACGGCGTTCACCTCGCGCTGAAACCGTTCCGAAAACACTTTCCGGTGCGCTATAAAAATATCCCGTTTAATTATTAAACGGGGTTTCGTTCCGTTGGCTGCGGCTGGTCTCGTGCGGTTTTCGCGACGGTGATCGGGTGAAACCCAGTGTCGCAAAGGTCGAGTGTCAGGGTGGCAAGGGTCGGTCTCCGTCCGATACGAGATAAGAGGGGGAAAAATAATCGCCGATCAATAAATCGGGGATGCAAACACCGCAATCAAATCAGGCAATCAAACAATTCACACCGAAAACAATTTTTTTAATTTTTGTGAAAACTGGGCTGTTACACTTTGAGGTGATTAGAAGTTCTATATTTCCATCAAATGGATGGAGAGTATATGAAGAAGGCATGGGGCAGAATTTATTATGCACATAGGAGAATTATGCCTTGGATACCTATAAAAATTGTGCATAGAAATTTTTACCATGGTCTTTTTAAATGGTGTAAACACTCTCTTGATATTATAGCTGAAGGAGATTTCTTAGAGTTTGAAGAAGCTAGAGCTCTTGATATTATACATGGTATATCTAGTTATTTTTTTTATGATCATAGTTTTGATACTATTACAGATAGACTTGCTACTATTGAGAGGAGAATGTATGCTCTAGACTTGAGAAAAGTAGAGAAAACCAAGCCCAAAAAGAAAGATATCCTGGAGATAGATAATGAATGGGAGCCTTTTGTTTGAATTAGCATCTCTAACCAAGACTTCCTTGATTTTTGTGATACTGGATCCATGGTTTCTTCAATGCCAAAATTAGTTTATGATTCTTTAAAATTAAACATGGACAATTTGCCATCCTATCATGAAAATGCTAATGGAGATATTTCTGAGATCCAGGGAAAGATAAAAGACGTACCAGTTACATTCCTTAAAGGGATTGCAATGGTTGATTTCTTCATCACGAAGCCAAACCAAGGAAACATAGTGCTTCGAAGGAATTTCCTCCGAGCCGTGAAGGGCTTCATTAATATAGGTAAGGGACAAATACGCTTACGTGGGAAGGCAAAAGGTACGTACTCCTTTCATATAAGAAATAAGAATGAGCTTATTGAGGAACCATTTGAAGGGTTTTATAACTCCGAAAATTATGATGTTCTTTGATTCCTCTTTTTGCTTCTTGCCTAGCTCAAAGACGTAAAAGAAAGCGCTTGTTGGTAGGCAACCCAAGATGTTTTTCCTTCTTTTTTAGTGGCCTTGATGATTGTTACTACTATAGCAACATCATTGCATCTTTATTTTCAAGGTTTGTGCCAAGTTTGTCCTTCCATTGCAAGAAAGTTCAAAAGTTGTGACATGATTTCCATAAAACAGATTCTGTCCTTGGACGAAAAAATCGGCTAAAATCACCAGATCATCTTTTTGATTTGAATTTATTTTGAAAGCGTTCTCCATACAATTAGATTTCGAGCGTCTGTTCTGAGTTTTTTGATTTTAGTAGAAGAAGTAGCCCAAAAAAATTATTTACTACCTGCTGGTCTGTTTTTCACAAATTCTGCCACGGTTTTCCTTCTCTCAGTTTTGCAAGTTTTGCGCTAGATTTTTCTTTGCAAAAACTTTTTGGTAATCTTGAGAAAACAGTAGCCTTTCAAGAATATCCTTATTTCGAATAGAGGTAAATTGTTTTATTATGGGTACTAATTAACCTCTCTAATCAGCTTATGATGGGTTATGTATAAAGGAAGTTTTCAAGTTATCGAGGGAAGATGATGAAAGTAGATCCCAGAGTGTCAAACGCTCAAGCTTGCGGATGCCCCCGTGCACCCCCAAGAAATATCCAAGGAGACTCAAGCGTATAAGCTTGGGGATGCTCCCGTGCATCCACTTCTGCATCAACAATTATCAGTTGTCCTTCGTTCCACTATATTTTTATCACTTCATGCGTTATGTGCTATGCTTGGAGCGTCTTGCTATTTACTTTTTAGTTTTATTTAGCTTTGCTTGATGTTCATAACAATTTAGAACCCAGCTTTCTTTGTGTTGGAGAGAAACACGCTCCTCTTTAAACTAGAACACATCATAAGATTTTCATGCCTATCTTTCTTTTTGTTGTGTGTTCTTTATCTTTTCGTAGCTGCTGTCATGTTTAGCTCTTAGTTTTCATGCTTATATTTTTAAGAGATTTTGTTTAGTTTGTTTCTGGAACTCTCTTGAGTCTTCATGTTTATCTTGTTTAGAGAGTTGGCTTGTTGCACTGAGTTGTGTGTCTTGACTTGAATTAGGTAATTGAGGTTGCTATTCAATTGTAGTAGTAACTTGCAATAGTTTTGAGGTATTTTTTTGAGCAATGTTTAACCTTTTGGTGTCAAGAGCTTTATCCTATTAGTGATAGATGTCGTATTTCGGGCAATCTGTGTTTATTTTTGAAAAACTACAAAAACAAAAACTAGTTAAGAACTCTAGCTACTAGATGGATCACTAATCTTTGGAGGGATCGGATATTAGAGTACACTCACGTACCATGAGTCGAGGATGCGCAAGGATAACCAAACCCCCATACACTCCTCCTCAGGGTACTTGTCTCTTTGTGAACCTCCTGATTAGATTGAGAGTTACCGATAATAAGTGCATGAGTTCTTCGAACTAATGTAAGTATTCGAAAGTTGACACTGCCACCTCCTCATATTTTGCTAGCCTCTTCAGTACCGTGAGTTGCCTTTTCTCACTCCAAGAGTTGGCGCCTACCTTGCCAGTGCATCCAAACCCTTGGCATGATACACTCTATCATCATAAACCCCCTTATAGCCTTCCTCAAAACATCCACCATACGTACCTATCAAGGCATTGCCATAGCCTTTCCGAGATATATTGTCATGCAACATCCACCTTCTCATGACTTGTTATTACTGGCATACATGATTTTGCTTGATAGATGAGCCGCATGCTAGTTGGGCCTTGACCTAATCATAGCTACATGACGCGCTAGTATCATTGCATATCCTTGTCAGAACCCTCTGTTAGGTATGTGCTAGGATCAAGTCTCACTTTGCATCATGTTTAAAAAAATTCAAAAGAAATTGAAATGGGAGAAGAAACCCCCCCAGTTGAATTCAATTCAAATAGCCACAATAAAAGTTGCTCCAAAAATTCCTTTTGCATTTTTGAAAACTCCCATAAATTAGTGTGATCACATATCAAGTGGTGTGGTAGCGATCCCATGCTCATGGATTTTTCAAATATTCAAGCAGGACCTTGGAATTAATCAAATACCCCTATTTGAATTTGAATTCAAATATTTTGAATTTAAAAAATGTTCAAAACTTGGGAATGACTAGCTACTGGTCATGTAAGTCCATATATAAATTTTGAGCATTTAATAAAATGCCTAGCTATTTTTTTAGCACATCAGAACAAATAACAGAAAAATTAAAACAGAGAGAAAAGGAAAAAGAGGCTTACCAGGCAAAGCAGACCAGCAAGACAAGCCAGGCCCAGCCCATCAGCCTTTTCCCCTGTCGTCTTCCTCCCCGCGCCCCCAAGGTGCTCGGTGGAAAGCCACCGACGCCACCACGACGCCCCACAACCCTCCAGGTGCCCCTCCGAGCCTCCGATACGCACCACGACGACGCCTGGAGACGCCGCTTCCATTCCTTCCCCCTGGAGAGCTTCCTCCCTCCTCCTGTGCCGTGTCCACGCAAACCCGAACGTCATCGCAGAGCACCGCCGTGCCCCGACGTGGCCATCGCTGTCGAGAAGCCCCCGGAGCCTGTCCATCGTCTTCGCCATAGTCGTCTTCGTCTTTGAGCAGAAGATGGGGAGTTGAAGCCCTCTGGAGCCGTCGAATCGAGTCGCCATCTTCGTCTCCGGCCGCCGGAGTACTTCGTCGATTCCGTCGCCGCTGCACCATCCCCTCCCATGCCGTCTGCTCTGTCGCAACCCTCGTGAGCAGAGGAGTGTTTCCCCCAACCTTGCAGCGCCCCGCAACCCTTCTAGCCGATTCCTCCATGGGAGCCGAGCACGACCTCCGCCATGGTTGAGCTCGAGCTCGCTCCTGTGCCTCCCCGTTCGATTCTTGGTGCGCATCACGTTCCTGAGCCCTCCAGGAGCCGAACGGGCTAACTTTGGCGTCCTCCCCTGCACATCGTCGTATGCTTCAAAGCCGTGCCACGGCCGCCGCCCGAGCACGTCGCCTATGAGCTTCCGGCGACTCCCGAGCCTCCCCGTGCATGCGGGATGAACTGCGCGTGCATGGGCTGCATTTTGGTGGCCTTGGCTTGCCAAATGGTGGGCCCAGGCTGCTAAGAAGCGTATAGGAGTCCGTTGGTCGCCGGTGTTGAGCCGCTGGGGAGCTGACGTGGCCGGCATGGTTAGATGTTAATTAACCCAGCCCTGGGCCACTGACATGTGGGCCCAGGCTGCTAATCACCCCGGCTTAGTTTAATTTAACAGAGTTAGTAAACTAACCCCACTGACATGCTGGCCCCACCAGCCAGAAGCCCCCCACGTCAGCATGACTTAATAATGACGCAATAAATGTTTTTTTCCAAATTTAAAGAATATTCAGAAATTCCAGAAAATGCTTTAAACTTTGGAAATTCATAACTAATTCATTTTAACTCCAAATTAAACATATAATATATGTAAAATTATCAGAAAAATGCAAGGATTATGAATATGCAATCTGTTTTCAAGTTTGACCAAATAAAATTGAGTGAAAAGTGGCAACATTGCATATGCATTCCTTTGAAATTCAAATTGGAGTTTGAATTTGCAATTCATTTGCAATATACTCCTTTTAAATGGAATAACTCACACATCAGTGAAACCTACATCAAGTTTCAACCTTCAACTCATGTGTTTGGGCATTGTCTTATTATTGTTTTGCTGTTTGTGTTATTTTGTCGAATAGAGGTGGAGCCGGAACCCAAGATCACCCCCTTCATTGAAGACCCCGATACCGAACCTCGTCAGCAAGGCAAGCAAACCCCCATTGATCATGTCGATAAAATCCAATTTCCCTCTCAGTCTCGCTTATGCATTGTTTAGGATGATTACCATGATGCGTTTCTACCGCATAGTTGAACCCATTCCTTTGCATGACCTATCATTTGTCACAGTAGTAAGAAAACCACAATCCTAGCAGATGTAGGAGTTGATTGATATCATGTGGCCCCTGCAACTGTTACTGCTTATTTCATGCTTAGAGTTACAATGAGGTTACTCTTTTGTGAGTCGAGATGGTAGCAATCATGTTGAAGAAGGTGAAACTGTGTTGGTGAATCTACCCTAATACAAGGTGAACGATGAGAGGCTTTGTAGGAGTACACAGTGGGTTGTCTCGTTGAACACCGCCTTAAGTCCGAGTTCTTGTGTGGTGTTCCAAGAAGAAGAGTGCAACCACACATTGGGCTCACTGACCCCTCTCGACCTAGTACCTCACCCCGTTCGTACCCTAGAAGTCGCATTAGTTCGCAAGTTCTGGTAGGGCTATGGCACGGTCTGCGAAGTGGAAGAACGACTATTGAGACCGGCTTGGGACCCTGCACACATCGTTTGAGGACGTACTGGAACCTCGGCCGGACTTCCTTATGGATTCCCCTCAGATAGGCGACTCTCTGGACTAGAACGGAGCTGTGGGCGAAGTGGCGTGGCAACATCCTCGCAGGTACTCGCTTGAAGGGTCCCACTCCCTGGCGGTAACTGATGCGTGTGTGTGTGTGTAGCGGTACACCCCTGCAGGGTTAACAAAACTATTCGAATGGCCGCGTCCGCGGTTTAGGACTTCTTGGAAAGCTTATCTTGGTTATTAGACAACTTGAATTGGATACTTATAAAACTTGCCAAGATAAGCGTGAGTGCTATGGCTTGCTTTCTCGTCGGAAGTCGAGGAAGGACCCATAGTGGTGTAATTGGTTGGAGACATATAGTGGACTCCTATACGCTTCTTAGCTCAAGTCTGGTATTCGTAGTTCAGGACTAGCCAAGTCAAAGATGGCACTTCTGCATTTGAACCCCACCTCCCATTGCCTTGATTCAGGTGCATGAGTAGTATAGTTCCTAAGTAAGTTTTGCTGAGTACGACTTTTTACTCATGTTTGCTTATTCTATGTTTTAGATGAAACCACTGACCCCGAAGGTGGATTCTTCCTGGAGCTCGGCGACTGATCAAGCTAGTGTAGTCCCAGTCAGACGACTGTTCCCTCGTGGAAGGGCTTGTTTGTAGATAAGGCTTCTCTAAGACATTTGTTAAACTTGTCTGTACTCAGACCTACTTTGCTTCCGCATGTTTGATGTAATGTTGGATCACAGACTTGTGATCTCTGTGTGCACTCTGTAAGAGTTATCAATAAAGTTGTAAACTTTGTAGAGAATTGCAATGATACCGGCTGTTCATACGAGACATGTGTGCTGCGTGTATGATTATAACATGCATGTCTTAGTATGGGTTTTCGAGACCTTAGTTGTGATCTTGGTGGCGGTCTTTATACACCAAGTGGCCCTTAGATGTGCGCAGCTTGGGCATCGCGATGCGATTGCTTGTGACTCCGTCACGTGCACAATATGATGTATGATCGAGCCCGCCCTAGACCCTGACTAAGTGATCGGGCTGGAGTACGTCTATGTAAGTGTTATAGTACTATCGAGCATATGGTTGAGGCGACTTGTCTATGAATATGGGAGTTCACCAACCATATCATTTAGACTTGTGTGCGAATGATGAGGACCCATATCAGTAGATCATCCGGCCTGGATGGGATGCCCCTCACGTTCGATGCTTTCCGAGAACGTTCTGTGCTTGGCCTTGTCTTCTTAGGCAAGTTGGTACGGTTCTCGGCTCTCCATATGATTGCGTTGTAGCGGGTCTTGCATACGCTAATCTCGGGTCCCGACAGACTTGGTATCAGAGCAGGACTGACTATAGGATTATCAGCCTTGGTCGAAGTTGAGTCTGGCCTTCTATAGTTATATAGTTACTCTGGGTATATAAGGGAACAATGTAAGGCTTCTTTTTTCTCCTTACCTCCATCGATCTGAGTTCTGAGTCACTCTCATCTTGTTCTATGGGAAGATAGGACTAGGCTCATCTATGTCTTACTAGAACATATCGTTTATTGCTTCCTTGTAGCCGTAGGAAAGTTGTGTTCGGATATCTAGAGTCATTGTGCCTTCAGTTTTGGACTTCCTAGTATAATTTCTATTCCAATGTTGTGAGAATTTCCATTTCTCTTGCAATTACATCCGTTATGTTGTCCGAGTCATTCTAGTTATCTTCATAATCGGATGCATTTGCAAAATCATTCAACTCTGTTTGACATTGATCTTACCCTTCAGGATGTATCAAGGAACCCGTGGCCACCTTGGTCGTGCCCAAGCTCGTGGGGATGATCCGGAGGAAGGCAATCTTCCACCGTCACCCACGATGGCTCAAGTTCTCATGGAGGCTGAAAGAAACCGAAGGGACTCTCATGAGTTGTTGGGGGTCATTGCTCGGAACACTGCCCAGCAGCGGAATGAGCTTGTGTCGTCGAATGACTTCATCCAGCTTCATTCCCAAGTTTTCAGCTTTTCCACTGAGCCCCTTGACGCCGATGACCTGCGTCGCAGCATCGAGAGAAAGCTCCATTCTGGACATGTTGCAGATGGTGACAGATTCAACTATGCGTCCTACCACCTCGAGGGTGCAGCCAGCTCTGTGTGGGAGAACTTTCTGAACATGCGTCCAGCTGGACAGTTGACTTCGTGGAATGAGTTCTGTGACGCTTTTCGCGAGCATCGCATTCCTAAGGTACTCATGGACTGCAAGAGACAGGAGTTCTGCAATCTCACCCAATGAAGAAGGTCCGTTTATGAGTTTAGTCGGGAGTTCAATCGTCTTGCCCGTTATGCTCCCGAGGAGGTCTCCACCGACACCAAGAAGCAAGAGAGGTTCCGCAAGAGACTCAATTCTGGACTTCGTCGCGAGTTGAATCTCCATGACTTCGCCACATTCCAGATCCTTGTCAACAAGGACATCAAGGCGGAGGATATGATCACTCCCGAGGATTCCCGCAAACACCCTAGAGATGATGGTTCATCCAGTTCAGGACCTCAGAAGCGCAAGATCTGGATCCCCAATAGCATGTTCCGCTAGAACAAGCCACCCAGGCCATCCTTTGTGGCGTCGCGTCCACCAGCTCCATTTCCCACTGCTCCACCCGGCAACCCAGCTGCCCGCCCTATCTTTGGAGCCTGCTTCAGATGTGGCCAGCCTGGTCACTATTCTCGTGAGTGCCCCATAAATCAAAATGCTCCACCACATGCCAAAGGGAACCCCAATGTTCGTGCCAAGCCACCCCCGAAGGTCTCCACCACCAAGCCATCTACTTCCACAAGTCTTGGACGTGTGAACCAAATCTCAGCTGAGGAGACTGATGGTACTTCTGTCGTCATTCTTGGTACGCTCCCAGTCAATTATGTTCCCACTTCTGTCCTTTTCGATCCAGGAGCATCTCACTCATTCATGTCGGAGAGTTATGCACTTCGGCATGAGATATCCTTTGATGAAATGTTCACCCCAATGATTATTCAAACTCCTTGTTCCAAGTGGAAACTAATAGAGTAAGCCATGGTAATGAAATTGCAATTGAGGGTTTAGTATTCCTTGCTTCACTCATAGCCCTCAAGTCTTCAGACATTGATGTCATCCTTGGCATGGATTGGTTATCAAGACAAAATGCTTTTCTTGATTGTAAAGCCAAGTCATTTAGACTCACCCATCCTTCATGCCAGATAATTGATTATACCTCACCAAGATCGAGAACCCAGATGCATTCTTTGAATGTGCTTCCCCTTCCCGACCTTGAAGATATTCCGGTGGTTCGTGACTTCCCGGATGTCTTTCCTGAAGAGTTGTCGGGAATGCCACTCGACAGATGTGTAGAGTTCATAGTGGATCTTATGCCTGGAACCGATCCAATTTCCAGACGCCCATACAAAATGTCCCCACGTGAGTTAGCTGAGCTTAAAATCCAACTTGATGCTTTGTTGGCAAAAGACTTCATCCGCCCTAGCTCGTCGCCATGGGGTTGCCCCGTTCTGTTCGTAACGAAGAAAGATGGAACAAAAAGGATGTGCGTAGACTATCGCCCGCTAAATCTAGCGACGATAAAGGACAATTACCCACTTCCCAGGATCAATGATCTTTACGATCAACTTGATGGATCCTCTATCTTCTCCAAGATGGATTTGAGATTAGGCTATCATCAAATCAAAATAAAAAACGAGGACATTCCCAAAACGGTTTTCAGTACTCGTTATGGTCTTTACGAGTACACTGTCATGTCCTTCGGTTTAACCAATGCCCCCGCCACTTTCTCGCGCATGATGAATTCGATCTTCATGGAGTACTTGGATAAATTTGTTGTAGTTTATCTTGATGACATTCTCATCCACTCAAAGAACGACGAAGAACATGCCGAACATCTTAGGTTGGTATTGATGAAATTTCGAGAGCATCGCCTGTATGCTAAATTCTCCAAGTGTGAATTTTGGCTACCAGAAGTGACCTACTTAGGCCACGTGATTTCTGCCAAAGGCATTGCTGTGAATCCCGAGAGAGTTCAGGCCGTCCTTGACTGGACTCCACCTGAATCGGTTAAGCAAGTTAGGAGTTTTCTTGGCTTAGCAAGCTATTGCCGCCGCTTTGTTGAGAACTTTTCTAAAGTTGCAAAGCCTCTAACTGAACTCCTCAAGAAAGATAAGAAATTCCAATGGACTCCCAAGTGCGAGGAAAGCTTTCAAGAGCTAAAAAGAAGATTGACTTCTGCACCCGTACTTGCGCCTCCAGACACCAAAAAGGATTTCGAGATCTTTTGTGACGCCTCACGGCAAGGGTTAGGATGCATACTTATGCAAGATAGAAATGTTGTAGCTTATGCTTCACGCCAGTTGCATCCACATGAAGAGAACTATCCTACCCATGATCTTGAACTCGCTGCCGTAGTTCATGCCCTGACAACTTGGCGACATTACCTTCTTGGTAATTGTTGTGAGATCTATTCCGACCACCAAAGCCTCAAATACATATTCACCTAGCCAGATATTAATATCAGGCAAAGACGCTGGATAGAGTTGATAAAAGATTATGACTTAGGAATTTCTTACACCCCAGGAAAAGCCAATGTCATGGCTGATGCACTAAGTCGTAAGTCGTATTGTAATAACCTCATGTTACAACAGTATCAACCACTTCTTCACGAGGAATTTCGGAAGCTCAATCTTGAGATTGTTCCTCGTGGATCTCTTTTCAACTTGGTGGCAAAACCAACCCTTGAGGATCAAATTATAGTTTCCAAAAGGCGTGCACGAGGTGTTCGCCGGATCAAGTAGAACATTGCTAGCGGAGTTGCTAAATGTTTCTCCACAGATAGTAAAGGAACGGTATTCTTTGCAAATCGTTTGGTAGTACCTAAGAATAGGGATCTAAGGAAACTCATCCTTAAATAAGCTCATGACGCACCCCTCTCGATTCATCCCGGTAGCACAAAATTGTACCGAGATCTACGCCACAGATTTTGGTGGACTAGGATGAAAAGAGACATTGCTCGATTTGTTGCCGAATGTGATGTTTGTCGTTGCATTAAGGCCGAACACCAAAGACCTGCTGGTACACTTCAACCTTTGCCCATTCCCGAGTGGAAATGGGACAAAGTCAGTATGGATTTCATCACTGGCTTTCCAAAAACCCAGAAAGGAAATGATGCCATCTTCAATGTTGTGGATAGACTTTCCAAAGAAGCTCACTTCCTTCCCGTTCACGAGTCTATAACTGCTAGCCAGTTAGCGGACTTGTATGTCTCTAGAATTGTGTCTCTTCATGGTGTTCCTTTGGAAATCAATTCTGATCGTGGTAGCCTTTTCACCTCTAGATTCTGGGGAAGCTTTCAGATGCTATGGGAACTCATCTCTCCTTTAGTACAGCTTTCCATCCTCAGTCTAGCGGTCAAGTTGAAAGGGTTAACCAAATTCTCGAAGACATGCTTAGAGCTTGTGTTAGCTCATTCGTAAATAATTGGGAGAAGTCTCTTCCATTCGCTGAATTTTCTTATAACAATAGTTTCCAATCTAGTCTGAACATGGCTCCTTTTGAACTTCTTTATGGACGAAGATGTCGAACACCCCTAAACTAGTCAGAAACCGATGAAAGACAATTCTTTGGACCGGATATGATCATGGAAGCAGAAGAGCAAGTTTGCATTGTTCGTGATCAATTGAAAGCAGCCCGGTCTCGTCAGAAAAGCTACTATGATCGTCATCATAGGCAAGAAAGCTACAATCTGGATGAGAAGGCTTACCTTCGGGTTACTCCGCTGAAGGGAACCCAACGCTTCGGTATCAAAGGCAAGTTGGCCCCATGTTATATTGGACCTTTACGCATTCTCGCTAAACGTGGAGAATTTTCCTACACCCTTGAACTACCCCCGCACCTTTCCCGAGTACATGATGTATTCCATGTGTCACAACTCAGGCATTGCTTCAAGGACCCCATCCGCGAAGTCGACCATGAAACGCTTGATCTCCAAGATGACCTTTCTTATCGAGAATACCCCATTCGTATTCTTGATTCAGCAGAGCGTGTCACTCGCCGTCAGAAGATCAAGTTTCTGAAAGTTCAATGGTCACACCACTCTGAGAAAGAAGCCACGCGGGAAAGAGAAGACCGTCTTAGTGCCGAGTACCCCACCTTCCTCCTGTTGACTTGTGAATCTTGGGACGAGATTCTTTTGAGTGGGGGCGAGTTGTCAGAACCCTCTGTTAGGTATGTGCTAGGATCAAGTCTCACTTTGCATCATGTTAAAAAAAATTCAAAAGAAATTGAAATGGGAGAAGAAACCCCCTAGTTCAATTTAATTCAGATAGCCACAATAAAAGTTGCTCCAAAAATTCCTTTTGCATTTTTGAAAACTCTCATAAATGAGTGTGATCACATATCAAGTGGTGTGGTAGCAATCCCATGCTCATGGATTTTTCAAATATTCAAACAGGGCCTTGGAATTAATCAAATACCCCTATTTGAATTTGAATTCAAATATTTTGAATTTAAAAAATGTTCAAAACTTGGGAATGACTAGCTACTGGTCATGTAAGTCTATATATAAATTTTGAGCATTTAATAAAATGCCTAGATATTTTTTTAGCACAGCAGAACAAATAACAGAAAAATTAAAACAGAGAGAAAAGGAAAAAGAGGCTTACTAGGAAAAGCAGCCCAGCAAGCCAAGCCAGGCCTAGCCCAGCATCCTTCTCCCCTGTCGTCTTCCTCCCCTCGCCCCAAGGTGCTCGGTGGAAAGCCACCGACGCCACCGAGGCCACCGCGACGCCCCACAGCCCTCCAGGTGCCCCCCCGAGCCTCCAATACGCGCCACGACGACGCCTGGAGACGCCGCTTCCATTCCTTCCCCCAGGAGAGCTTACTCCCTCCTCCTGTGCCGTGTGCACGCAAACCCGAACGCCACCGCAGAGCACCGCCGTGCCCCGACGTGGCCATCGCCGTCGAGAAGCCCCCGAAGCATGTCCATCGTCTTCGCCATAGTCGTCTTCGTCTTCGAGCAGAAGATGGGGAGCTGAAGCCCTGTGGAGCCGCCGAATCGAGTCGCCATCTTCGTCTCCGGCCGCCAGAGTACTTCGTCGATTCCGTTGCCGCTGGACCATCCCCTCCCCTGCCTTCTGCTCCATCGCAACCCTGGTGAGCAGAGGAGTGTTTCCCCCAAGATTGCAGCGCCCCGCAACCCTTCTAGCCGATTCCGCCATGGGAGCCGAGTACGACCTCCGCCATGGTTGAGCTCGAGCTCGCTCCTGTGCCTCCCCGTCCGATTCTTGGTGCGCATCACGTTCCTGAGCCCTCCAGGAGCCGAACGGGCTAACTCCGGCGTCCTCCCGTGCACCACATCATCGTCTGCTTCAAACTCGTGCCATGGCCGCCGCCCAAGCACTGCGTCGACGAGCTTCCAACGACTCCCGAGCCTCCCCATGCGTGCGGGATGAACTGCGCGTGCATGGGCTCCATTTTGGTGGCCTTGGCTTGCCAAATGGTGGCCTGTGCCCCCATCTTGCTCAACGCCGCCACGTCGGTTGGTCGCCGGCGTTGAGCCGCCGGCGAGCTGACGTGGCCGGCATGGTTAGATGTTAATTAACCCAGCCCTGGGCCACTGACATGTGAGCCGAGGCTGCTAATCACCCCGACTTAGTGTAATTTAACAGACTTAGTTAACTAACCCCACTGACATGCTGGCCCCACCAGTCAGAAACCCCCCACGTCTGCATGACTTAATAATGACGCAATAAAGGATTTTTTTTCAAAACTTAAAGAATATTCAGAAATTCCAGAAAATGCTTTAAACTTTGGAAATTCATAACTAATTCATTTTAACTCCAAATTAAACATATAATATATGTAAAATTATCAGAAAAATGCAAGGATTCTGAATATGCAATCTGTTTTTATGTTTGACCAAATAAAATTGAGTGAACAGTGGCAACATTGCATATGCGTTCCTTTGAAATTCAAATTGGAGTTTGAATTTGCAATTCATTTGCAATATACTCCTTTTAAATGGAATAACTCACACATCAGTGACACCTACATACTGTTTCAACCTTCAACTCATGTGTTTGAGCATTGTCTTATTATTGTTTGGATGTTTGTGTTCTTTGTCGAATAGAGGTGGAGCCGGAACCCGAGATCACCCCCTTCGTTGAAGACCCCGATACTGAACCTCGTCAGCAAGGCAAGCAAACCCCCATTGATCATGTCGATAAAATCCCATTTCCCTCTCAGTCTCGCTAATGCATTGTTTAGGATGATTACCATGATGCGTTTCGACCGCATAGTTGAACCCATTCCTTTGCATGACCTATCATTTGTCACGGTAGTAAGAAAACCACAATCCTAGCAGATGTAGGACTTGATTGATATCATGTGGCCCCTGCAACTGTTACTGCTTATTGCATGCTTAGAGTTACAATGAGGTTACTCTTTTGTGAGTTGAGATGGTAGCAATCATGTTGAAGAAGGTGAAACTGTGTTGGTGAATCTACCATAATACAAGGTGAACGATGAGAGGCTGTGTAGGAGTACACAGTGGGTTGTCCCGTTGAACACCGCCTTAAGTCCGAGTTCTTGTGTGGTGATCCAAGAAGAAGAGTGCAACCACACATTGGGCTCACTGACCCCTCTCGACCTAGTACCTCACCCCGTTCGAACCCCAGAAGTCGCATTAGTTCGCAAGTTCTGGTAGGGCTGTGGCACGGTCTGCGAAGTAGAAGAACGACTATTCAGACCGGCTTGAGACAGTGCACACATCGTTTGAGGCCGTACTGCAACCTCGGCCGGACTTCCTTACGGATTCCCCTCAGATAGGCGACTCTCTGGACTAGAACGGAGTTGTGGGCGAAGTGTCGTGGCAACATCCTAGCCGGTACTCGCTTGAAGGGTCCCACTCCCTGGCGGTAACTGATGCGTGTGTGTGTGTAGCGGTACACCCCTGCAGGGTTAACAAAACTATTCAAATAGCCGCGTCTGTGGTTAAGGACTTCTTGGAAAGCTTAGCTTGGTTATTAGACAACTTGAACTGGATACTTATAAAACTTGCCAAGATAAGCGTGAGTGCTATGGCGTGCTTTCTCGTGGGAAGTCGAGGAAGGATCCATAGTGGTGTAATTGGTTGGAGACATATAGTGGACTCGTGTACGCTTCTTACCTCAAGTCTGGTACTCGTAGTTCAGGACTAGCCAAGTCAAAGCTGGCACTTCTGCATTTGAACCCCACCTCCCTTTGCCTTGATACATGTGCATGAGTAGTATAGTTCCTACGTAAGTCATGCTGAGTACGACTTTGGACTCACCTTTGCTTATTCTATGTTTTAGATGAACCCACTGACCACGAAGGTGGATTCTTCCTGGAGCTCGACGACTGATCAAGCTAGTGTAGTCCCAGTCAGACGACTGTTCCCTCGTGGAAGGGCTTGTTTATAGATAAGGCTTCTCTAAGCCATTTGTTAAACTTATCTGTACTCAGACCTACTTTGCTTCTGCATGTTTGATGTAATGTTGGATCACAGACTTGTGATCTCTGTGTGCACTCTGTAAGAGTTATCAATAAAGTTGTAAACTTTGTAGAGAATTGCAATGATACCTTCTGTTCATACTAGACATGTGTGCTGCATGTATGATAATAACATGCATGTATTAGTGTGGGTTTTTGAGACCTTAGTTGTGATCTGGCTGGCGGTCTTTTATACACCAAGTGGCTCTTAGATTTGCGCAGCTTGGGGCATCGCGATGCGATTGCTCGTGACTCCGTCACGTGCACACTTTGATGTATGATCGAGCCCGCCCTAGACCCGGACTAAGTGATCGGGATGGAAACCCATATAATTTAGACTTGTGTGCGGACGATGAGGACCCATATCAGTTGATCATCCGGCCTGGATGGGATGCCCCTCACGTTCGATGTTTTCCGAGAACGTTCTGTGCTTGGCCTTGTCTGCTTGGACAAGTGGGTACGGTTCTCGGCTCTCGATATGATTGTGTTGTAGCGGCTCTTGCATACGCTAACCCCGGGTCCCGACAATCCTGCTACACTGGCAGATACATATATTTGCCTAAATCATGGTAGCTTCTTCTTTATGCCGAGTACTTTTGTAAAGTGTGAAAGATCTTCTATACTTCTTGTAAAATAGAGTGTTGCCCCTAAGTGAGGAAAAGATCCCAAAGAGGAAAAATTTATAAGATACCAAAGAGGACAAATGAGATTTAGATAGAAAGAGCCATGGAGGCCACCAAAAAATACAAAAAAGAGAAAAAAGAGAAAAAAAGAAAATAAAAAGAGAGAAGGGGGCACACTACTATTCCTTTTGAGAGATCCACACTTGTACTCCCTCTTATATCTTGTACTCCATAGAGATCATCATACATGCATATAGCTATGTGGGGAACCTTACACTATAGAACTTGGCTTGTATATTCCGATGATGAGCCTCGTCAAATGAGCTCTAGGTCTTCTTGAGCAAGCAGGTTGGATGCACCCCCACTAGTTCCATTGGAGAGATTACCTTAGCTCATATGTGCATCCCTTGCATGACAATCCATACTCCTCACATCATATCTATCATTTTACTTTCTCTCTCCTATGATTGTCCTCATTTATGTGATCCTTTCACACCTTTTTTTCTTCCTCCTCCACCATCTCTCTCTCTTTGCCGTTCCTAAGTGTAAATTTTCTTGCTTACGCTCATCCATTGCATGGAAGCTGGCGTCATGGTACTAGCACCTGGTTCATCGATCGTTGGATATGCGTGTTGGTTGCATGTCGTGTATGCAGTGTCGTTTGCATAGAAATTTCGTAGAAAAAATGTTGATTTATACTCATGGACGCGTTACAGCGTCACATTATTGCGTTTGGGATGGCATCTTCTCATCACTGCCTCACTAGGCACTGCGAGAGGTCTAGTCCTAGCTAGCTTGTAAAAATATATTACTAGCTGCTTCTTCTACTACTATACTCCAGCGGCTAGAAATAATTGAGTACCAGCTAGCGGGCACCATCGCACACACAACATTATGACTGCCCGTTTGCTTTGATCAACCCTAGAAATAATTGAGTACCCCGTTTCAATCCCAGCTTCTTGCCATATACATACATACACCTCTCTTGCGCGCACCCAAATCCCTCTTCTCCTTCCCTCTCCTCGTCCCCTCCTCCTCGCAATGGTCAGCAGTGATTCCGACTCATCGTCACCAGTTCGGCTGGCCACCCGGGTACTCCATGAGATGAGAGCGGCTAAAAAGCTTGTTTGGGATGATTCCATCATGTTAGAAGCATTCGAGGCCTCGTCTGGGAGACACTCTTAATATCTTACAAACTAATACAGCCCTGAAAAATAAACCCAAATGCAACATAAAATAATTTATTTAACTACTACTACTACTACTACTACTACCACCACCACCACCACCACTACTACTACTACTACTACTACTACTACTAGCACTACTAGTAATTAAAATCTCATCCTCCTATGCTGCCCCTTCTTAATCCACTCCTCCTTGCTTCGCGGTGGCCTTCGAACATTCTGGGCGAGGGCCTCCTACGCCGCCTCCGCATCCTTGACATGTGAATAAGCAACGCGCCGGCTCTCCTTGGCCACAAGCTTATCGGACTGGGTTGGAGCGTAGTCGATCTCACTCTCCGTGGCACTGTACACCTTTTCTTGGTACCTCCATGCGGCGGCGATGTGTTTGGCGGCTTTGGCCTTCTTGTAGAGAAACACAGGCTCCTCCTCCACCCGGATGAAATGCTCGATGGCCTTCCGCCACTGTGCTTCCTCCCAGCACGCAACTTTGCTCTGGCGCTCGGCTTCCTTCGCCCCTGCCTCCTCCTTCTCGGCCAGCTGCTTGGCTTTTACCTCCGGCGGAACCATCTCTTCTAGGTGTCGAGCATACTCCTCCCACAACTCCTCCATGGTTGGGGGCGCGGCGACGGGAGGCAAGGCTGAACGTGGAATGACCGGCGGCGCCATTCTTGCAGGTTGGCGCATGTGCGCGCGGTGAGGGGGTGGGCATGGGGGATCTAATGAAGCATTATCACATTGGCAGGTGTAGTATTTATAGGCGGCTAGCCGAGATCAGGGGCGCAATCTACTAAAGTCTGTATTAATAACATGCATTATTCGTTTCCGCGCAAAAGATCTGAGACGGCGAATAAATTCGAAAATAAATATTAAAGATAGTTCTAGACTACAAGATACGTCACAAACATCGGAGTTCATCGGATTACATCATCCACTTCCACTACATTTTTATTTTTGCCACAAACTAGCATAAAACTACATAGGCCGATATGCGGCGGGCGTCTACGGCAGCTTCTCACGGCTTGGGGATGAACTGCTCGGACGCCGCCTTGTACTCGTCGTACGTGAGGTCGTACGCCACCTTGGCTCGGTGTAGCGAAATCCTACGCCCACTTCAGTGCCTGCTACCGCCGCGTTGGCGTCCTGGAGAGCCTTCTCGGCGGCACGAAGCATGGAGGCGGTAGGCGCAACATGCTCGCTGAGTTGAAGGAAGACCAGACACGAATAGTCCCCACAGTCGCCGCCGCCACCGATGGGGATGAATAGCGACTTGGGGGAACTGGTCTGGGGGATGGACCAAGCCCATAACCCGACATTAGATATATGGGCCAACTCATACATGGAAGGCCCACAAGAGGAAGACTCGGCCACGAGCCGAATGCGCCAAGCATGAAGATCGAAGCCGTAGAAGGAATTCGACTAACCTTGTATAGCACGTAGTATGTTTGTAAAGTAGAATAGGACTCCACCTCATGAAGGAGTCGGGATCGCGGAACCCCGGGACCCGACGCCTGTATAAGTCGAGGCCCACGGGATCCAGAGGCAACTCAATCTCAATCCAAGTCAGGACTAGACCCTTTTCACATAACCTAGATCTCCTCGAGACCAAACTTGTGATTCGAATCTATTGTAATCAATTCGTCGTCTCTTCTAATCGAGCAGTCGATACCCGCAATAATGAGAAGAAGGAGTAGGTCTTTACCTCAAGACAAAGAGGGGCCGAAACCTGGGTAAATCGCCGAGTCTCTTGTCCATGTCAACTCTCTCCTCGTATTCACGTCACAGCAAAGGTCCCATGTCATGTTCGACTCTTCGAACATGTAAGGCCCGATATGCGGTATTGTTCCAGATCTAGATGTTTCCATCCAGATCCGAGGACGAAGCACATATCGGTCCCACCACGACATATGACGAAGTCATATGCCCCGGATTTCCAACATGATATCACAACATTACAGATACAAGGATACAACATCTCATACAAGAGGCATACAACTGCCTTAAATACAATACAACAGCGGAAGATACATGTCAGAGTACAGACTACAATCAAATGCCTACTGGCAAAGAGAAAAGCATCGATCCCATAACCACACGGGTCCAGGCCCTCCGCCGGGATCCGCCTAACTAGTCGTCGTCGAGTCTCCACGTGAAACGTCGGTCACCATACCTGTTGTCGATCAAGAACCCTGAAAAGAGTTTGGGGGTAGTATCATGAGTACAGAGGTACTCAGCATCCAACTGTAGTGGTCATCTGACCCAGCAAGGACTTCATCACTCGTCATTCTAGGACAACTAGTAGTTTACGGTAAGGAAGGGGTAAGTGGTGAGGTTGCTGCCGCACTAGCATTTATGAAGTGGCTAACGATCTAGAGAGTAAGATAAGGAGCCAAGCATTCGATGAGGAATCTCCTCCAACAAGTCCTGCTATCATCTACTACGCAATCATAACACCTATCCTATCCTTGTCCTCCTCTTCGCATCCCGACGAAGAAGAAGCAATCAAGGCACACACACGTTGATCAAATTATATTAAGATTATCTCAGTTGTTGTTGTCTATGAACAGGACGTAGGTCTCAAGTCCTCCGTAACCGTGGACACGGCTTCTCGAAAAGATTTAACCCCGCAAGGGTGTACCAACTGCCCATTACGAGGCTCCGCACGCACGCCCATCTCTCTCAGTTGCTACCCATGATAGGCAACCATTTTATGATTTAGTCCCAAGAGATCCGGAACGATAGGTCCCTCTAACTAACAACGCACAAATCCGGGTGGCCCCCGGTGAGTCGACATCCAACTCAAAAGCCGGCCGCGCTATCGAGTCGGCCTCTACCGTCTGGACGAGGTCGGGTTAGCTACCCAAACAGATGTGGGCAGCCCCCTAGCTTCCAGGTGTGGACCAACAAAGAAACCATGTCTCCGCTGGCCCGAGTTGTTTTAAATAATATCTTCCAGGAGCTACCCGACAGACACACACACGGTTTTCAAACGGTAAAATCAGCTTGGGCCACCACTAGAAATGTTTGAAGCTAGATAGGTAAGAAAAGGGGACCCCATAAAATCCCACACGCGGTTAGGCACGCTCAGTCTTAAAACCAATACCCGGAACTCGGATCCTAGGTGACTAGAATGGAACAAAGCGTCGGGGCGGGATAGCCTAGACCTTCCATCCTTCGTCGAATATAGTCAACATTAACAATAATCATATCATCAACAACAATAATATAATAATCAGGTGATATCCCAACCCAAAGAGTAACAGGGTAACATCGTAGCATCCTAAGCATGCGTACTAAGCAGGGCTGAGCAACGAGCAATAGTAACATAGCAGTACAAGGTTTGCTGGGAAGGGACATGGCTGTATCGGTTTAAAAGAGGCTGTAAACATGTGGTAGGATCAAACATCGAACCTAACCTAGACTAGCATGCAAACCGCTGGTTGAAATAGAATGGATCATAAGTAATGTAAGTCCTTGCCTGTGGATAAGTCGGGTTCCGAAGGTGTAGCCGATCGCAAGCTCGCATCGTCTCCGAGAGGTACCCGCGGAAGCACACAAGACGATAAACACTGGAAAGCAATCAACGGTGCACCACTATTACTACGGAGCAAACACGAGCAAGCATCAACAATAAGTAACACGAGACATCGCACCTACCGTCGAGAGCGGTTACTAACGATTTAAGTGGAGTACTCGTCACACACGACGAATACCGCACGTTTACGGTGGTTCAAGTTGTTTAGCTATAGGTGACCAAACAACGGTTATTAACATGGAAACTCAAGCAAGCATGGCATAGCACACAAACAGGTCAAGAGGTGAAGCTCAAAGTAAACTACCTATGCTAGTCAATTTAAGTGAGGCACAACCTAAACATGGCATAACACTAAGTGCCGCACGATGATTAAAACATTTGGTACTGTTCTGTCTTAAACCATATTTTATCTTGGTTAACAACAGCAAACAATAGCATAAACACAAAGTACACGAAAAACTAATCAACTTACATATAAAGAACACTCCAAACGGAGTTACGGTTAAAAAGATACAAGCAAAACAATTTACGCACACATGCTGTATAAACAGGGGTAAATCTATGTGCAAAGTGCAGCAACATGACATAGCAATACCTGGGATGAAAGTAGGCATGATGCTTAACAATATGCAATTGGAATCACTCAATTCCGATAAACGGTTGCGAAGCAATCGTCATCCGAAGTTGCAACAAAATAACAGTTTCAGCAATAGCAGCACAATAACATCGGGATAGCTACTTTGGAGCAAGAAATAAACATGATGCAGCAAGCAAATATGGCATGTGAATGCATGAAACTGAAGTAGAAACATTGCTTAACGCAACGCAAAAGGAATCAATGCAAAAGGCCTCATGGATTTGTTACAATCATCATGCAAAGTTGCAACAAAATAATAACAGCAGCACTAAACAGGAAAAAGTAGCAGTTTAACGGCCTGATGCCCTGTTCAGCACACAATTACACAATCAAGATGAGCTCAAATGCAAATGCTCACAAAAGATGAATTAAAGTACACGCAATTCTGAGCAACTTTCGTTTTGGGGGCACGTTCATCGGAGCTACGGTTTGATCGCTATTAACGGTGCAAAATCGAATCAGCAGCAGTTTTTCAGAGCGCAGCAGTAAAAAAACAGGACACGGGCCCTTTCCTCACCATGGGCTCTAGAGGCCCATCTGGGCGGCGGTGGGAGGCGCCTGGGGCAGTGGAGGCCGGCTGGGCCCTGGGCCGCGGTTGGGCTTGGGGGAGGGGGAGGCCGGCCCAACCCAGCCTGGCTGGCGCGGTCGACTCGCCCGACCCGGCCACTCGGGCACGACGACGAGGCCAACGGCCGGCTAGCCACCGGCGCCCTCTGGCGAGGTGAGGTGGCCCAGGAGGGGCGCGATGCGGCGGGGCAGGCGGAGGAGCGCCGGATCGGGCGGCTCCTCGCCGGATCCGGTGGGAGGCGGCGCCTGGCGGGCTCGGGGCGGAGCTCGGCCTCCGGCCTCCAATGGTGGCGGCGGCGCTGGGTACCTGCGAGAGAGAGAGGGAGAGGTGAGGGATGAGGAGGGAAGGAAGAGAGGGAGAAGGAGGAGAGGCGCGGCGGCCCGGCTGCTGCTCCGGCGTCCTGCTCCCAGCGGCGGCGCACGGCCGTGGAGGGCTCGGGTGCGGGGTGGAGGAGAGAGAGCGGGCTGGAGGTCGGTGGAGCTCTCGGGCGCATCTGGGCCGTTGGATCGGCCGATCCGACGGTCCAGATCGCAGGGAAGGCTAGCACTGCGAAAATGGGGTAAAACAGGGGTGTGGCTGCATATTTGTGGCTAGGGAAACCAAAAAAATCGGTGGAAGTGTGGTGGTCTTTATATAGCCCAGGTGGCTGGCAGTTTGCAAAAACATCCCCGGTTTTTCTCTCGCGCGCCCGGTGCTCACGTTTCTGACCGCCGGGGGTCCGCAGTACCTCCTATTCGGGTAAAACTTCGAACTGCGCGATCAGTGCGTCGAGCCGGAGGCGTTCACCTCGCGCTGGAACCGTTCCGAAAACACTTTCCGGCGTGCTATAAAAATATCCCGTTTAATTATTAAACGGGGTTTTTCGTTCCGTTGGCTGCGGCTGGTCTCGTGCGGTTTTCGCGACGGTGATCGGGTGAAACCCGATGTCGCAAAGTCGAGTGTCAGGGTGGCAAGGGTCGGTCTCCGTCCGGTACGAGATAAGAGGGGGAAAAATAATCGCCGATCGATAAATCGGGGATGCAAACACCGCAAACAAATCAGACAATCAAACAATTCACACCGAAAACAAATTTTTTTGATTTTTGTGAAAACTGGGCTGTTACAGAACATCTGCTGTGAGTTTCCCACGACATTTGGCGCTGATATCTCTCCTTGTTGGTTACCCCAAGTGGAAGGTGAGATGTAGGATAGCGGAAAATTTCCCCTATGTAGAGGATAGGGTTTGTCTCCCGTAGGACTCCGGCAATGATAAGTAGGTGTCAACGGCGCAACTGACGTGGAGCTACACACAACACAAATAACTTTGCTTCCCAACGAGTACAGAGAGGTTTTCAATCTCTCCGGCCTTGCTGTTCACAAAGGATCAACGCAAAAGATAATAATCATAATGATAGCAACTGGAAAGTAAAAGTAGTAAAACAAAAGAGCGTGTAAACAATTATGAGAATATGGACTAGGGTCCCGTGATGTTCACTAGTGATGTGTCTCTCCCAAAAGACGATAAAACTTCTATGCGAAGTAAACAAATTACAGCTGGGAAATTGACAGGATTAAAAACGCAACACAATGCTAACTATGCTACAAAGAAAGGACGAGGCTCAAAAGCATGAGAGGTACGCCAAAATAAGTAGACCGAAATCAAACTGCATCTAGTACTAATCATCCACCTTGAGATATATATCCAGAACATCTCGCTGGTATTAAGTTGCAAGCCCCACCCAAAGTGTAAACCCAAAGCACCAGATAACTTCATTAAAAAGAACTTTCCGTAAAGTAATTAATCATTGCAACCGCGGTTACAAGCACCGTTGTTTTCCCCCTTGTGGCAACAACACATCCTGTAGACTCATGCTTCTGTCACTCAAGCGTGTCATCGGGGGCATGAACCCACAATCGAGCATAATGTTCCCTCTTGAAGTCACTACCTACTACTTGGCCAAAGCAATCAACAGCAACGGAGACCATGAAAAAATTACATAGGAACAAAATATAAAAGATAAGAACCAAATATATTACTCAATCACAATCTGAACATAATCTCATAATCCCGGAACAAAGAGGGGAGGAGAACATCACATAGCTACTGATCACGGCACATCCGGGAAGCGTCCATGGTGGAGGGGAATCTCCTAGAGGTTAATCCTCCCTCCGGAAGGGTGCCGGGAATAAGTCTGCTGGCGCTCCCGATCTTGGAAGCGCGGCGGTGGCGGAACTGAGGCGAGATCGGAAAAAGGGGTTCTATCTTCGGGGGTTTCGTGACACGGAGAATAAATTGGCAAAGGGGGGCAGCCAGGGGGGCCACCAGGGGTCCAAGCGCCCCCCGGCGCGGTCAGAACCTAGGCCTGGGTCCCTGGTGGTGGACCACTGGCCCCGTCGAAGTGATTCCGGAAAGTTCCTTGACGCTGATTTTTTATCTGATTTTCCCGAATTTTGGAGCACTTTTAATATGGGGGAAACCTGAAATAGAAAAACAGCAAAAAACAGGAACTGGCACTGTGGTGCACTGAGTTAATAAGTTAGTCCAAATATGATCAAAAGTGTATGAAAGTCTATCTAGATCATAGCAATATCACATAAAACATGCATGGAGCAAGCATAAATTATAGATATGTTTGGGACGTATCAACATCCCCAAGCTTAATTCCTGCTCGTCCTCGAGTAGGTAAATGATAACAAGCATAATTTCTATGTTGAGATGCTAGAAACCATATCACAACTTTGAAAAGTAAAGCAATCAAGGTATGTGATTCAATTCAAGTCATAACATGCAAGAGTCTATATTAGCGGTGAAACAAGCAACGAAAGAACATTAGGTGCAATAGCTCTCGATGTCCATGACTCGAATGTCTCCACATGGTGTTTGCATGCAAGAATGGGGATAGGGAATAGGAGAAAAATATATTTTTGTCGAGAACTCAATCTACTAAATTTTCACACTTGGTCTTCTCTGGAATCTTATCTTGACTCGTCCCCAGACCACTAGCCAGGTACAAGTCAATTTGATCCACTCCTTTTCTATATTTTGAGCACTCATGCAATGGATGAGCGTAAGCATGAAAGTTGACACTTTGGATGGCAAAGAGAGAAATATGGTGGAGGAGGAAGACAAAAAGGGTGAGAAAGGCTCACATCAATGAGGACAATCATAGGCGAGAGAGGGCCAAATGATAGATATGATGTGCGGAGTAGGGATTGCCATGCAAGGGATGCACATATGAGCTAAGAAAAGCTCTGCAATGGAACTAGTGGGGGTGCATCCAACTTGCTCGCTCATGAAGACCTAGAGCTCGTTTGAGGAGGCTCATCCTTGGAATATGCAAGCCAAGTTCTATAGTGTGAAGGTCCCCACATAGCTATGTGCATGTATGATCATCTCTATGGAGTACAAGGATAAGAGGGAGTACTAGTGTGGATCATTCAGAAGGATAGTAGTGTTTCCCCTATCTCTCTTTTTATTTCTTTTTCTCTTTTTTCTCTTTTTTTATTTTTTTGGTGGCCTCAATGGCTCTTTCTATTTAACTCTCATTTGTCCTCTTTGGGATCTTTTATTTTGTCCACTTTGGGATCTTTTCCTCACTTAAGGGCAACACTCTATTTTACAAGAGGGTATAGAAGATCTTTCACACTTTACTAGATACTCAACATAAAGAAGATGTAGCTAGCATGATGTATGCAATGTATGCCTCTACCAGTGTAGTAGGAACATGTATGACATGAAGATCAAGTCATGAAGAGGTGGATGTTGCACGTCAATATATCCCGGAAAGGCAATGGAAATGCCTTGATAGGTAGGTTTATGATGATAGAGCGTATCATGCCAAGGGTTTGGATGCACCGGTGAAGGTGGATGCCAACTCTCGGAGTGAGAAGAAGGCAATGCACGGTACAGAAGAGGCTAGCAAGTATGAGGAGGTGGAAGTGTCAACTTTCAATACTTACACTAGTCCGAAGAACTCATGCACTTATTATTGGTAACAATCAATCTAATGAGGAGGTTCACAAAGAGACAAGTACCCCGAGGAGGAGTGTATGGGGGTTTGGTTATCCTTGCGCATCCTCGACCCATGGTACGTGAGTGTACTCTAATATCCGATCCCTCAAAAGATATGTGATCCATCTAGTAGCTAAAGTTCTAAACTAGTTTTTGTAGGTTTTGAAAATAAACATAGATTTCCCAAAATATGACACCTATCACTAATAGGCTAGAGCTCTTGACACCAAAAGTTCAAACATTACTCACAACAATACCTCAAAACTATTGAAGGTTACTACTACAATTGAATAGCAACCTCAATTACCTACTTTCAAGAGAAGACACAACTCAGTGCAACAACCAACTCTCTTAACATGATAAACATGAAAACTAAAGAGAGTTCCAGGAACAAACTAAACAAAATCCAAGGCTCTTGATAAAGAGAAACTAAAACTAAAACTAAATATGGAAGTAGCTACGAAAAGATAAAGAACACACAACAACAGAAAGATAGGCATGAAAAATCCTATGATGTGTTCTAGATTGGAGTGGAGCGTGTTTATCTCCCACACAAAATAAGGTGGGGTCTAACTTGTTATGAACAGCAAGCAAAGCTAAAGAAAACTAAAAAAGTAAACCTAAGAGCGAGACGCTCTAAGCATAGCACATAACACATGAAGTGATAAAAATATAGTGAGACGAAGGAAAAACTGATGATTGTTGATGGAGAAGGGGATGCACGGGGGCATCCCCAAGCTTATACGCTTGAGTCTCCTTGAATATTTATTGGGGATGCATGGGGGCATCCCCAATCTTGAGCGTTTGACACTCCCGGATCTTCTTTCATCATCTTCCATCGCACACTTGAAAACTTCCTTCATACATAACTCATCATAAGCTGATTAGAGAGGTTAGTAAACTTAATAAGATATTTTTTCCCCACTAGATATAAAGATATTCTTGAAGAGCTACTGTTTCTCAAGATTGCAAAAAAGGTTTGGCAAAGAAAAATCAAGCTTAAGGTTTGCAAAAGTAAGGAAAGGAAAAATGTGGCAGAATCTGTGAAAAACAGAACAACAGGTAGTAAATAATTTTTTTGGGTGCTTCTGCAACTCAAATAAAAAAACTCAGAACATACAAAAGTTTCACAATTGTATAGAGCATGCTGTGCAAACAATTCAGCTCAAAAAGATGAACTGGTGATTATTCCGATTTTTTCCGTCAAGCAGACATAATCTGTTTTCTGGACAACATGTCATAACTTTTGCTTCCCTCGTCATAAGAGGCTATAACTTCGCACAAAGCTTGAAAATAAAGATACAATGATGTTGCTACAGTAGTAACAATCATCAATACCACTAAAATCAGAAGTAAAAACATCTTGGGTTGCCTCCCAACAAGCGCTTTCTTTTACGCCTTTAAGCTAGGCATAAAGAAAAAGAAGAATCATGTTTTATCAAGAGAAAGAGAATAGCTATCCCGTGTAACGGACTCAAAAGGTAACTTGATTTTCTTTCTAAGGAAGTGTTCCATCCCCTTTTTGAGAGGAAATTGAAATTTATATTCCCCCTCTTTCATGTCAATTACAGCTTCAACTGTGCGAAGAAAAGGATGTCCCAAAATAATTGGTCATAAAGATTCACACTCTATATCCATAATAATAAAATCAATGTCAGCATAATTGTCATTGACAATGATAAGAACATCGATGATCTTCCCCAAAGGTTTCTTTACGGAAGAATCAACGAGGCGAACACCAAAAGAACCAGAATCAAAAGGTTTCAATTCAAACATATCATACATTATTTTGGGCATGACGGAGGTACTAGCTCCAACGTCACATAAAGCATATCAAGAGAAGTTATTTAATTTAATTTTAATCATAGGGTCCCAACCATCATCTAGCTTCCTAGTTATGGAGGCTTCTATTCTAAGCTTCTCCTCCCTAGCTGTGATGGGAGCATTTGTGATATGCTAATGTTGGGGTCTCTAGACATTTTGTGTAGTAAGCTAATAACTTCTGAGAGGGTGCAACTATCAAAATCAATATCACTACTATCAAAGGTGGTAGTAGTGTCATCTAGGCTCACTTGTTTGAAACCCTCTATGTTCATAGGAGTTTCTTCTTCTACGGTTGAGGTATTAGCATCACCATTAATAGGTCCAATGGGACTAGGAGTGTGTTGGCTGCTAATAGTTTGGGTGTCCTCAACAATTTGGATAGTAGCAACTGTGTGGTGTGTAGGAAGGCTCTTAATTCTATGCTCTTCCTATTTTTCTCTAGCCCATCTTTCTGTAAGTTTAGCCATCATCCTAATATTTTCATTGATTTTTAATTGGATAGAATTAATAGGAGTGACCTTCCTCTCCTCAAGGGGAGAGGTTCTAATTTTTAGCGTCTCAACATCAAGGGCTAAGCTATCTACCTTCAAAGAGAGATTATCTAACTTAGCTAATTTGTCTTCTACAGTCTTGTTGAAGACTTTTTGGGTAGTGATAAAGTCTCTAAGAATGTTTTCTAGTTCAGAAGTGGGGTTTTTGTTACTAGGATAAGTGTTGTTGTTCCCATAGTTGGATGGAAACGGTCTAGGATTGCTAGCAAAATTGGACCTATAAGCATTGTTGTTGAAGTTATTTCTAGCAATAAAGTTTACATCTACTTGTTCCTGAGCAACCAAATAATTTAAAGGAACATCATGAGGATCAATAGAGGGTTGCTTGGTAAGTAGAGACATAATTACGTCAAATTTTTCATTTATGGAGGTAATCTCCTCGACAGAGTTTACCTTCCTACCAGTTGGAGCGCGTTCGGTGTGCCATTGGGAATAGTTGGTCATCATCTCATCGAGAAGTTTTGTGGCGGCACCAAGTGTAGTTGACATAAAATTTCCTCCCACGGACGAATCTAAAAGGTTCCGCGAGGTAAAGTTCAAGCCTGCATAAAAAACTTGGATAACCATCCAGGTAGTCAAACCATGTGTAGGGCATTTCTTAACAAGAGATTTCATATGTTCCCAAGCTTGGGCAACGTGTTCATTATCCAATTGCTTAAAATTCATAATGTTACTTCTCAATTGGATAATTTTAGCAGGTGGGTAGTACTTCGCAATAAAAGCATCTTTGCACTTATCCCAAGAATCTATGCTATTCCTAGGCAAAGATTGAAACCAGATTTTAGCTCCTTCCCTTAAGGAGAAAGGAAAAAACTTGAGCTTAACAACATCACCTTCTACTTCTTTATACTTTTGCATATCACATAACTCAACAAAATTATTTAAGTGTAAAGCAAGATCATCTCCAGCACCAGAGAATTCATCTCTCATAACAGGGTTTAGCAAAGCAGGTTTAATTTCATAAGAGGTAGATGAAGTGGCAGGTGTGGCAATAGGAGTGCAGATAAAGTCTTTGTTGTTGTTCCTAGTGAAGTCACACAACTTGGTGTTTTCAGTGGAACCCATAGTAGCAGCAAGTGTGGCAGATTTTTTTGTAATTTTTGATAGAGGACAGAAAGATAAAAACTGAAAGGTAAACTAGCAAGACTAAAAAGAAAAGGTAAAAGGTAGTGTGAAACTCCCCTATCTTAGCACTCGGAGTCCCCGGCAACGGTGCCAGAAACTTGCTTGATATCTCTCCTCGTTGGTTACCCCAAGTGGAAGGTGAGATGTAGGATAGCAGCAAATTTCAACTATGTAGAGGATAGGGTTTGTCTCCCGTAGGACTCCGGCAATGATAAGTAGGTTTCAATGGCGCAACTGACGTGGAACTGCACACAACACAAATAACTTTGCTTCCCAACAAGTACAGAGAGGTTGTCAATCTCTCCGGCCTTGCTGTTCACAAAGGATCAACGCAACAGAGAATAATGATAATGATAGCAACTGGAAAGTAAAAGCAAGAAAATAAAAGAGTGTGTAAACAGTTATGAGTATATGGACCGGGGTCCGGTGATGTTCACTAGTGATGTCTCTCTCCCAAAATAAGATAAAACTTCTATGCAAGGTAAACAAATTACCGCTGGGCAATTGAATGGATTAAAAACGCACCGCAATGCTAACTATGCTACAAAGAAAGGAGGAGGCTCAAAAGCATGGGCGGTACACCAAAATAAGTAGACCAAAATCCAACTGCATATACTACTAATCATCCACCTTGAGATATCTATCCAGAACATCTCGATGGTATTAAGTTCCGAGCCCCACCCAAAGTGTAAACCGAAAGCAACAGACAACTGCATTAAAAAGCACTTTGCATAAAGTAAACAATCCTTGCAACCGCGGTTACAAGCACCGTTGTTTTCCCCCTTGTGGCAACAAAAAATCCCCTAGACTCATGTTTCTGTCACTCAAGCGTGTCATCGGGGGGCATGAACCCACAATCGAGCATAATGTTCCCTCTTGGAGTCACTACCTACTACTTGGCCAAAGCAATAAACAACAATGGAGTACATGCAACAATTACTTAGGAACAAAATATAAAAGATAAGATCCAAATATATTACTCAATCACAATCTGAACATAATCTCATAATCCATCAGATCCCAACAAACTCAGCATAGCAACAGCAGAAAGATTACATATGTGCCTCGATCATGTAGGGAAGCTCACGAGGACTAAACCATGAAGAACAAAGAGGGCAGGAGAACATCACATAGCTACTGATCATGGACAAATGGTCCAAGGAAAACTACTCACGGCACATCCGGGAAGCGTCCATGGTGGAGGGGAAGCTCCCGGAGGTCAATCCTCCCTCCGGCAGGGTGCCGGGAAGAAGTCTGCTGGCGCTCCCAATCTTTGAAGTGCGGCGGCGGCAGAACAGAGGCGAGATCGCGAAAAGGAGTTCTGTCTTCAGGGGTTTCGCGACACGGACAATAAATAGGCGAAGGGGGGCAGCAGGGGGGCCACCAGGGGTCCAGGCGCCCCCCCCCCGCGCGATCAGACCCTAGGCCGCGCCAGGTGGCCGCCTGGGTCCCTGGTGGTGGCCCTCTGTCCCCACCCAGGTGATTCCAGAATGTTCCTTCATGCTGATTTTTTCTCTGATTTTCCCGAATTGTTGGAGGACTTTTAATATGGGGGAAACCTGAAATAGAAAAAACAGCAGAAAACAGGAACTCGCACTTTGGTGCACTGAGTTAATAAGTTAGTCGAAATATGATCAAAAGTGTATGAAAGTGTATCTAGATCATAGCAATATAACACAAAACATGCATGGAGCACGCAAAAATTATAGATACGTTTGGGACGTATCAGGGGCCCACCGTGGGGCCTGCACGTGCAGGTGTTGAGATTCTGGAGGGAGCTCTGCAAGGGATGGAACGATTCATCGCGGGACGGATCACTAGAAGCCGACGAGGGAAGCTCTGCATTGACGACTCACCTTGGGGCCCTGAAGCCGATTCCGTCGAATATGGATATCGGGTCCCGATCGGGTCTATCCACATCTTCATCGGCAGGAGGGACGGATCTGAGCGAGAGCCAGATCCTGAAGTCCCCAAGGAAACCTCGAGCCGGCGAAATGCCAGCTCCAAGCATACTTTCGTCAGATTTATTGATGGATCTCCAGAGCCAGAGCGTTCTGTCGAGTCCCCAATGCATGACGCCTCGGAAGAAGCAACTGATGCCGACTCATACCCTAGTGAAGGAAGCTTCTCAGATGATGGGTTCATCCGATCTGTTGGGAGCAACACACTCGGCATGGGTGCGGCAGAATACAACCCGGACTACCCTCACTTTGAGCTTCCATACTGCGGCATGGTGTTCATGGCTGACACCGGTGGACAGGGGAGTCAGGCGGCCCAGAACGCAACCCAGAATCAGGGTGCAGAGCTGGCAGCCAACGCACTCCCTAATCCAGATAGGGAGCCGGCAGCCCGCTCATCAGAACAAGTTCTCACGGGAGCAGAAGCCCTCACTGATGCCTTGAACTCCCTCCATGAAGATTTGGCTACGCTAATGACAACGGAGAGTCAAGTGGCCTGGAGGACAAGAGTCAATGGACTCAAAGCACAGGTGACGAGCATCCAGAGGGAAATCAACGCCGAAAAATCGCAAATGGGGGAAATAGAAACCCGGCTCGTCCAAGAAGCCAGGCGCCTTTGGGAAGAGTCGGAGCTGATAGAGGCTCAGCGACTAAGCCTCGCCCACACACTTCCTCAGGGACCTGCAAGCCGGATCCCCCTGACTACCAAGGACGAGCGCTATTCCAGAGCCCTCACCAGTCAACTCCTCCAGGATACAAGCCACCTAGACATGCGGCTCCTCCACCACGACCAGATCGGTTCCATACACCTCCTCATCACTTGAACAACCCCATGGCAAATGTCATGGCAGCAACTCGGTTCCTCACCAACGCACCAATTAATGGAGATACTCCAGCAGATCACGCCGCTTGAGAAGCTGTTGACTTACTCAAGACTGCGAGCACACAACAAGCCCAATACTCACAAGGACTCTCATACTTACATGGGACTCCGTATCAAAGTGTGAGACGACAAGCAGATTCACTGGTTACCGCAGCCACGAGAAGTCATCTCCAGCGTGGAGTTCCACCACCCCGGACCATCAAGGGGCAGTGAGAATTCTAGATCTATCGGCTAATCACAACCCGGAGCACCGTGTGGAGCCGGTGACCCAGTTTCCCCCGCAAGATCAAAACACCGAGTTTGTCAGCAGATCCGTGGGTAATCGGTGTCTGGTGTCGGCACTGCAGAACGCACGCTTGCCGCCAGATTTCAAGGGACCACGAAAGATCCCAAACTATACAGCTGACATGGACCCGACAATTTGGATCGAAAACTATGGCCTCACCATGGATATGCTGCAAGCCAGCAAAGGAGTTTGTGCCCGTTATCTCACGGTGATGTTGGAAGGGCCGACTCATACATGGTTCAAGAACCTCCCGGAGAACTCCGTCAACTCTTGGAAGGATCTCAAGGAAAAGTTCATCAAGAATATCCAACGCACTTGCCGGTGAGCCACCACAATTGTCGACTTGGAGCATTATGTCCAGAAAGAAGGAGTGTCAGACCTGAGCTGGGCACGACGAGTCGCAGAGATAGTCCATTCCTCAGACACTATTACTTACCAGACAACAATGATCGTCTTGGAAAGCAACTACAAGTTTGAGCCCTTAGTACGTAAACTCGGACGGCTCAAGAGAAAGGTCAATAACATGGCAGAGCTCATGAAAGCGGTTATCAAGTATGCCGAGTATGAAAAAAACCAAGGATGTTGATTCAGAAGAGGATAAAGTCGCCCAGAATAAAAAGAATGGTGGAAAAGGATCCCAGAGCCAGAATCAGCAGACTAAGCGCTGACTCGATCAGACTACTTCTGACTTGGTAGCCAACACAAATGTCGGCTTTCAAAGGCAGAAGCAGGGAGGCAATAACTACCGTAAGTCGGAAGGAAAAATTTCCCCCCCAAGAATCTTTGAAGAAGTTATGAAAATACCTTGCCCAACACATAGTAAACTCGGCCGTCCAGCCAACCACACCTAGGAAGATTGCAACTTCATGAAAGAGTTCGCACGACGTGGAGGCCAGGGACCTCCTGGGTCAGGTGGAGGAGCGGTCCAGAACAACAACCAAAATTTTGGGCATCAGGGAGCCGGTGCAGCACCTCAACACCAAGGATCTAGAGGAGGGGGGCAACAAAATTAGTCAGGGCTTCCATGATTCCAAGAAAACCCGAAACAACTTGAAGACCTCTCAACATATCATGTCTTCACCACCAGTAGTTGTAGGAGGGACATGAAGCTGCAGCGGAGAGCCGATATGGACGTGGCCATAGAGCCAGCCTGGCCCAGGTGGCTCAACTTGTCAAAAAATCCAATCACCTGGACAAGGGACGATCAACACCCAGCAGTGGAGAACCCGGGCACTTTGGCTCTGGTAGTTTCCCCACAAATTGGAGGATATACACTTGACAAAGTGCTCATGGACGGAGGAAGCGGCATCAACATCCTTTACTACGAGACCTTTCACAGGATGGGATTGACTCAAAAACAACTACAACCCTCCAACACCGTTTTCCATGGAATAGTCCCAGGCAAGTCGGCAATCCCGATAGGCAAGATCTACCTGGAGACATCCTTTGGAAATGCTGAAATTTTTCGCTCTGAGATCATACCCTTTGAGGTAGTAAAACTCGAGAGCCCATATCATTCCATCTTGGGTAGACCGGCTTATGCTTGGTTCATGGCTCGACCGTTCTACAAGTACCTAAATCTCAAGATGTCAGGTGCTCATGGCCCAATTACGGCAGATGGGAGTCGGTCCAGGGCTACAGAGTGCGACGAGCAGCACATCAAAGAGGTCTTATCAGCATACCAGGAAAAGATAGATCCAGCAGACTCCACCATCCTAAAGAAACCAACTCCTGACAACAACCTGAAGTTCCAACCGACTTAGGATACCAAGAAAGTCGATTTTGTCCCTGGTGACGCTTCTCAGCAATTCATCATTGGGACAGGGTTATCTGATAAATAGGAAATCACGCTCATCGAGTTCCTCCGTGAGAATCAAGACATTTTTGCATGGAAACCATCTGACATGCCAGGTGTCCCGAGGGAACTCACTGAACACCACCTAAATATTGACCCAAAACTGAAGTCGGTCAAGAAATTCCTTCACCGTTTCAACAACGAAAGATAAACGCCATTGGGGAAGAGATAGCTCGGCTCCTCGCCGTCGAGTTCCTCATGGAAGTTTTTTTATCCGGAGTGTCTCGCAAACCCGGTCCTCGTTTTTACAAAGAACGGGACTTGGCGTATGTGTATTGACTACCCCGACTGTCGGGGGAATGACCCCCGGGTAGGGTCACCCAGGGGAAACATCTCATCAAGTCAAAGATCACCGACCTGATGGTCGCCGATCTAGTCAAGGCCGAGCTGATCAAGACTGAGCAAGTAGTGGGCTGAACTGATCAGGTCGGAGGCCGATTTCCCCAAAGAGAGTGCAATCAGCCTCGGCTAGGATCATTCGGCCGAAGAGAACAGAGCAATCTTCGAGCAGAGTCCCAGGTCGGACACCTGGTACAAGCTCATTCAATGCGCAATCCCTGAAGATCTGTGCTGGCAGAGGCGAGCGGTCTCCTCCAGCGCCGATCACGCGGACAGGCCGACATGCCTAAGAGCTTAGCTTCACTGTTCAATAGCAAGGTCTACAAGTTAGCGGCATGGTGAGCCGCAAGTATATACCGGGTCATTCGGGAGCACATGATGTGAGGACCCTAGCTTGTCTGAGGCTAGCAACTGGGCCCTCCCGTTTGTACATTTACCTTTGTACCCCGGGCTAGCAACGGAGCACTTATTGCAATTCCACCCACCAGAGAGAGAGCAAAGAGGGAGTTGTGCTTATAGCCCTCTTATCCTTCCTCTCAAACAACTCAAGGAGCATTCATTGTAGCCAGAGTTATTGCATAAGGATAGCTCGACAGGACTAGGGGTGTTATCTCTACGGAGAGCCCCGTACCTGGGTACATCGTGGTGTCTCACTGTGTTTGCCCACTCTCGATTCCGGTACCAGCGAAACTAACCTCGGTTTGTCCCCCTCTTTAGCCATCCCCATGGCATCTGCCGTTACATACCGACGACAGTTGGCGCCCACTGTGGGGCAGGCCGAGGCATCGACTGGAGTTCTGATCCGGACGGGACCATCATCTGCATCGCGCGTGCGCTTCTCCTCTGGCCTGGTTCTCAGGAGCGGAGCATGGGACTATGTCATCGACAATGCCTCGCGGTTTGGGGCAGGAATGCCTCTGTCGCGCGGCGTCATCACTCCTTTCGACGGACATCGCGTTTTCGTCGCAGCACTTCCCGAGGTCTTCCCCAAGGAGGTACGTGTATTCTCTGAGCTCACGGATCCGTTTCCAGGCGGGCCGGATGCTGTGGGAGCAGAGGGCACGACTGCGCACATCCGTGCGGAGGATATGATGGCGGGATCATCTAGTCGCCACAGTTCCACTTCTGTGACCCGAACCGCGAGTGAAGCAGCCACTGCACTAGCAGGCGCGAGAAACCCACCGGATTTGCTTTCCACTCCCGTGGAGTTGAACGCTTACCCAGCAGTAGCGCACTCCAAGATGGAGAAGGCGCGCCAAGATCTGAAGGAGCAATCAAATCGGATAGACGCTAAAAGCGTCGTCTAGAAGCAACAGTTCGGGAGTACAATGCAGCGCATGGCCTCTAGCAGCGCGTCATCCCAGCCCCAGTGATAGATGAGCTTCGTGTTGCGGGCTGAGAGGTCGGCAGAGAGCTGGGAGGAGCCCAGCAGCCAGCAGCGTCCACCGTCATCGTTCCACCAAGCTGGAGCGCCTAGAAGGGGAAGAGCTGCGAGAGAGGATGCGCCGAATGCGTGACCTCTTAGAAGTAGCAAGCCATCAGCAAAGGGCGGCCACTGAGCAGCAAGGGCCAGTAACATTACCTCGGGCAACCGCGGGCGCAAACCAGCCGAATGCTCCACCTCGGCAGCAGAGACATGCATCTTCGCCACATGGCAGTTTGCATCACAGTTGGAAGAATCAAGGGGCTGCAGGAGGCGGTCGGAGGGATGAGCCCCTAGTCAACAGCAGGCACAATGAGCAACCGGCGGCCTCAGCTCGACCGGCAATGAGTCAGCGCTTGGGTCCCCGAGCAATCAGGGAGAACGACGCAAGGCACTGCATCGAGCAGCTGCAGCAAGACAAGCAGCCAGAAGACGATGCACCAGCGGGTCTAGCATGTTTTGGCCCGCGCATCCGGCAAGAGCAGTTCCTCAAAGGCTTCACATTGCCCAGGGACATCCCCAAGTACAATGGATCAGTCAAGCCAGAAGATTGGCTGGTCGATTATATGACCGCAGTCGGCATCGCAGGAGGCAATCGGTGTGTTGCTGTTCGGTATGCACCACTCATGCTTCAAGGTTCAGCTCGGTCCTGGTTGAACAGTTTGCCCAGCAATAGCATCAGTTGCTGGAAGGATTTTGATGATGCGTTTGTTCGGAACTTCACCGGCACGTATGAGCGCCCAGGTCTACCCCGACACCTGGCACTGTGTGTACAAGGAAAGGACGAGCCCCTTCGCGATTACCTTCAGCGGTGGATCTAGCTCAGAAACACTTGCGAGGGAGTTCATGAAATCCAAGCCATCCAGTACTTCACTGACGGCTGCCTGGATGGGTCACTGTTGAAGCACAAGCTCCTGCGCAAGGAGATCACATCTTTGGCCGACCTGATGAGGATAGCAAAATCGTTCGCCCCATCTGATGCTGCGATGCGCCCGATCCAGCTAACTCCCAGCGGTTTCATCCAAGGGCAGTCCTCTGGACAGCAGCAGCATCCGCAGTCGGCAAAAGCAAATGGGCCGAATGGTCCCAATCGGCGCGAGAGGCGCGAGATCCAGCGGAACAACAACTTCAACAACAACAACAACAACAACACCCCCAACAACTTCAACAACAACAACACATGATTCAACAAGAGGAAGGATGAGCAACCGGATGCCTAGTATGGCAATCGACAGGTGGCAGTAGTTCAGCAGCAGGATAAACAAGGGGCTGCGGGAGGCAGTCGAAGGCAAAAACCTGCAGAAAGGCCAAAGGGTCAGATCAGGCCCCAATACACCTTTGAGGACATGATGAACCAGCCATGCAAAATGCACAGTGGAGTCGGCAAGCCCGCATCTCACACCTCGGTAATGCATCTGGGTCGAGCGTCTGTCAAAGGGAGGAGTAGGAAACCTTCCCTCACCACCACCCCACCCCCATGTCCACCACCACCTAATGCACGTCAGGAGGTCCCGCGCCAGGACACAACGTATATGATCTTCACTAGCGAATCGGATGACAAGGGAAGTCGGAGAGCCCGAGAGCAGGCAGTCAATGCCACTATGCCAGTAGTTCCCCAGAAGATGAACTGGTCGGACAACATCATCGCATGGGTCCCAGAGGACCTCCCAGACGTAATGCCGAATCCAGGAAGCTATGCGCTCGTGGTGGATGCCATAGTTGCATCACCCTTGTAATCATGCAAGTTCACCAGGACTCTCATTGATGGAGGTAGCTCTATCAACATTGTGTACCGAGATACAATGATCAAACTCGGCATCAGTGAGAGCGAATTGGAACCCAGCAGGACTGTGTTTTACGGGATAGTGCCCGGCCTTTCATGTACTCCATTGGGCCGCATTCGGCTGGAGGTAGTGTTTGGTTCCGAGGAAAATTTCTGCCGAGAGCCGATCTGGTTCGAGGTGGCCGACCTGAGCAGCCCATATCATATTCTTCTCGGATCGCCTGCAATCTCCAAGTTCATGTTCAATGTGTTCCAGCCCTACCTTAAGATGAAGCTCCCAGGGCCGAATGGTCCCATCATGTCGGGACCTGGGGTTAGCGTATGCAAGTCCCTCTACAACACAATCATATGGAGAGACGAGAACCGTACCCACTTGTCTAAGAAGACAAGGCCAAGAACAGAACGTTCTCGGAAAGCATCGAACATGAGGGCCATCCCATCCAGGCCGGATGATCAACTGAGATGGGTCCTCATCGTCCGCACACAAGTCTAAATGATATGGGTGATGAACTCCCATACTCATAGACAAGTCGCCTCAACCATACTATCGATTGTATTATAACACTTACGTACACTTACTCCAGCCCGATCACTTAGTCGGGGTCTAGGGCGGGCTGGATCATACAACAAAGTGTGCATGTGACAGATTCACGAGCAATCGCATCGCGATGACTCAAGCTGCGCACATCTAAGGGCCACTTGGTGTATAAAAGACCGCCAGCCAGATCACAACTAAGGTCTCGAAAACCCATACTAAGACATGCATGTTATAATCATACACGCAACACACATGTCTAGTATGAACAGCAGGTATCATTGCAATTCTCTACAAAGTTTACAACTTTATTGATAACTCTTACAAAGTGCACACAGAAATCACAAGTCTGTGATCCAACATTACATCAAACATGCGGAAGAAAAGTAGGTCTGAGTACAGACAAGTTTAACAAATGTCTTAGAGAAGACTTATTTATAAACAAGCCCTTCCACGAGGGACCAGTCGTCTGACTAGGACTACACTAGCTTGGCTTCAGTCGTCGAGCTCCAGGAAGAATCCACCTTCGGGGTCAGTGGGTTCATCTAAAACATAGAATAAGCAAACGTGAGTACAAAGTCGTACTCAGGAAGACTTACGTATGAACTATACTACTCATGCACATGTATCAAGGTAAAGGGAGGTGGGGTTCATAAGCAGAAGTGCCAGCTTTGACTTGGCTAGTCCTGAACTACGAGTACCAGACTTGAGGTAAGAAGCGTACACGAGTCCACTAAATATCTCCAACCAATTACACCACTATGGTGCCGTCCTCGACTTCCCACGAGAAAGCACACCATAGCACTCACACTTATCTTGGCAAGTTTTATAAGTATCCATTGAAGTTGTCTAATAATCAGGCACAGCTTTCCAACTAGTCCCTTACCGCGCACGCGGCTATTCGAATAGTTTATTAACCCTGCAGGGGTGTACTGCTACACACATGAAACTATCAATTACCGCCGGGATCTCGTCACCCTTCAAGCGGGTGTCGGATAGGATAATTTCCACAACTTTACCTCACATCCAACTCAAGTTCAATGTAGACGCCTATCTGGGATGGTTTCCACATTCGTAACCCGTCCGGTTTACCGAAGTGGTCCCAGAAGATGTGTGCAGGGTCCCAAGCCGGTCTGAATAGCCGTTCTTCTACTTCGCAGACCTTAGCTCAGACCTACCAGAACTCCGAACTACTGCGACTAATTGAACTGAGAAGGGGTGAGTTAGTAGGTTGAGCGGGGGTCCGTTTGCCCAACATGTGGTAGTACTCTTTGTCTTGGATCACCACATAAGAACTCGGGCTTAAGGCGGTGTTCAATGATACAACCCACTGTGTACTCCTACCCAGCCTCTCATCGTTCACCTTGTATTAGGGTAGATTCACCAACACATTTCCACCATCATCAACATGATTCCTACCTTCCCGACTCACATAACAGTATCAACATTGTATCACTCTAATAATGCAATAAACAGTAACAGTTGCACGGGCCACATGATATCAATCAACTCCTACATCTGCTAGGATTGTGGTTTGCTTACTACTGTGACAAAATGATATGTCATGCAAAGGAATGGGTTCATCTATGCGGTAGGAACGTATCATGGTAATCATCCTAAACAATGCATAAGCGAGACTGAGAGGGAAGTGGGATTTTATCGACATGATCAATGGGGGTTTGCTTGCCTTGTCGACGAGGGTCGTACACGGTATCTTCAACGGAGGGGGTGATCTCGGGTTCCGTCTCCACTTCTATTAGCATTATGACAATCATAGGATCAAAATAAAGTACAATGCACATCACATGAATAAGATTGCAATGGTGATGTTCATGGTTGCAATGTGGGAAAAATTCCATTTAAAAGAAGTGGAATGCAAATTCATTTGCAAATTCACTCCAAATTTGAATTAAAATTGAATCCATATGGACAAATGCCACTATTCACCCAATTTAAATTGGTCAAACTTGTAAAAAAAGACCATATTCACAATCCTTGCAATTTTCTAATAATTTTGCATATATTATATGTCCAATTTGGAGTTAAAATGGATTAGTTATGAATTTCCAAAGTTTATTGCATTTTCTGCCTGACGGGGATCAACCCCCGCAAATCCCATGGTCAGGGACCCTGGGTTAGTCATGAGAGGCACAAGTTGGACGATAGCTCATCGGCTAACAGGAGGATACGTTCCTCCTCGATATTATTGCTTGGAGATGCGATTACAGGGAAGGCCAAGGCTAGTGCGCACAAGGCTAGGGTTACAGATTATGTATTGGCCGATCTCGACGTCTCCCCTCCCATCCCTTATATACTAGGCTAGGTCTCGGGGAACCCGTATTGGATTAGAGATGAGGTTTCCTAACCCTAATCATGTACCGCACGGCACGTTTGCACCTTCCTTATGAGTCGCGGACTCTTACGTCGGTGCCACTAGTGGGCCAAGGCTGGGCCCGGGCAGGCATCTTTGTGCGCCTTCTGTCTTCGCGTACACTGGGTAGGCCCATCCATAGGAGTCGTGGGGTCACCCCCTCGTCACTGCCTTTTCTGGAATTAAATTAAATCATTTATCGAATTACTGCGTCATGCCTGTGTCAGCATGACGTGGGGGCATCCTTGACAGTCGGGACCCACTAGTCAGTGAGAGGGGGTTAAATCCCTCTCTGTTAATTAAACAAAGTTTAATTAACTGGCCTGGGGGGCACTATCAGCCTTAGTAGGGGGGTTAAGCACGGGATTAGGGTCTAATGGGTAGCTCGCCGCCGGCGAGCTCGGGAGATAGCGGTGCCTCGCCGGAAATATGCTATAGGGAACGGGGAGGGCCACGGAGGGCACCTGCGTGTAGACCGCGCTCTCCCGCATCAGGTGTTTCGATCAGGGGATCACATGGGCGCTCCAGAGCACGACAACTTCAACCGTGGCGGTGGCCGGAGCCACTGGATCGGGGAACTCGGCGTCTATGGCACGAGGAGAGCAACGGAGAGGGTGAAGCGGACCAGCTGCTCACCCTGAACTCGAAGACAAACACGGTGTGGCCGGGGAGGGGCTGCCCGGTGAGTAATTCCTCGCCGGAGTTGCTGCGGCCGGTGAGGAGAAGTCGATGCGGGGGTCACCTCCGCGGGTGCTGGGCTTGAATCAGTAGCGCAGATCGACGAAGATGGGGTCTAGGAAGATGATGGACATGGCGGCTTGGGCTAGCTCGGCCGGTGGCCGCGTCGGTTCTTGTCGGCATGCTCCGGCTAGGTCTCGGGATGCGCGGATTTTCTCCGTGGGAGGAAGAGAGAGATCCAGGGAGAGGGGGAACTACTTCGGGAGCCTTCCAGGGCGTCCACGGCGAAGGGATAAGGCAGGGGGGAGCAGGAGGTGGCCAGGGCGTCGCCGGCATGCTCACCACGGCGGCAGCAGCCTGGCTGGCGTGAGGAAGAAGATCAGCCAGCCCCTGGGCTGGGCTGCCTCGGTAAGTTGGGCTGCTTTGCCTGGTAAGCCTTTTTTTTCTTTTCTCTCTGGTTTCTTTTTCTGGTATTTGTTTTGCTGTGCTAAAAAACTAGCTAGGCATTTTATTAAAGGCTCCAAATTTTTATGTGGACTTGTAATGCATATAGCTAGCCACTTATAAAGTTTGGGCATTTTTAAAATTCATATAATTTGAACTTTAATTCAAATAGAGGTATTTATTTAAATCCAAGCTCTTGTTTGAATGTTTGAAAAATCCATGAGCATGTTATTGCTACCACATCACTTGATATGTGATCACACTCATTTATGGGAGTTTTAAAAAATGCAAAAGGAATTTTTGAAGCAACTTTTATTGTGGACATTTGAATTAAATTCATCTGGGGGGTGTTCTCTCTCCCATTTCAATTTTATTTGATTTTTTTAACATGATGCAAAGTTACTTTCTAACCCTAGCACATACCTAACAAAGGGTTCTGACACATCACAGTGTGCGATGACTACAAGAAGTCACTTTAGTGTTCATCCTTCGGCTCCAAGCTGGCCGATTCCCTGGTTATCGATGCAGAACGGCGCCTGATACGCGAGAGATGATAATTGCTTCTCGCCCTTCATTGGTTACCCCAAGAGAACGGTGAGATGCAGCATAGTGGCAAGTTTCCCTTGGTGAAGATACTGAGGTTTTAGGATTGTCTCCCGTAGGACTCTGGCAATGATAAGTAGGTGTCAGTGGCGCAACTAACGTGGACCTGCACACAAGACAAATAACTTTGCTCCCAACGAAGTTCGAAGAGGTTGTCAATCTCTCCTGTCTTGTTGTTTGCAAAGGATCAAAACAAAAGGGATAATGATAATGATAACAACTGAAATTAAATACGGATGTCGGGGGAATGACCCCCAGGTAGGGTCACCCGGGGGAAACAATTCATCAAGGCGAAGATCACAGACCTGATGGTCAGCGATCTAATCAAGGCCGAACTAGTCAATATTAAGAAAGAAGTGGGACGAGCTGTCCAGATCGGAGGCCGATTGCCCCAAAGAGAGTGCAATCGGCCTCATCGGGAAGCTTTCGGCCGAAGTAAACAGATCAATATCCGAGCAGAATCAGAGGTCGGACACCTGGTACAAGAGCATTCAATGCGCAACCCCTGAAGATCGGGACTGTCAGAGGCGTGCAGTCTCCTCTAACGTCGATCACGCGGACAGGCCAACAGCCTAGGTCTCTAGCTCCACTGTTCAATAGCAAGATCTACAGAGTAGCGGCATGGTGAGAAGTAAGTCTACACCGGGTCATCCGGGAGAACACGATGTGAGGACCCTAGCTTGTCTGAGGCTGACAGCTAGGCCCTCCCCTTTGTACATTTATCTTTGTTCCCCGGGCTCGGCCTATAAGAGCCCCGGGTACCCTTCCTGCGTGAGGGATGACGGCGCACTTATTGCAATTTCACCCACCACAGAGAGAGCTAGGAGAGAATTGTGCTTAGAATCCTCTTCTCTTTCCTCTCAAACAGCTCAAGGAGCATTCATTGTAGCCAGAGTTATTGCATATAGCTAGCTCGGGAGGACTAGGGGTGTTCTCTCTACGGAGAGCCACGAACCTGGGTACATCGTGGTGTCTCACTGTGTGTTCAAACTCTCGATTCTGGACCAGCGACACTAACCTCGGTTTTTTCCTCTCTTTAGCCATCCCCATAGCATATGCCGTAACATACCGACGACAGTTGGCGCCCACCGTGGGGAAGGCCGAGGCGTCGACTGGAGTTCTGATACGGACGGGACCATCATCTGCATCGCGCGTGCGCTTCGCCTCCGGCCTGGTCATGAGGAGCGGAGCGTGGGACTACGTCATTGACAATGCCTCGCGGTTTGGGGCAGGAATGCCTCTGCCGCGCGGCGTCATCATTCCTTTCAGCGGACATCGCGTCTTCGTCGCGGAGCTTCCTGATGCTTTTCCCAGGGAGGTAAAGGTGTTCTCTGAGCTCAAGGATCCGGTGCCAGGCGGGCCAGATGCCATGGGAACAGAGGGCACGACTACGCGCATCCGTGCGGAGGTTATGATGGCAGGAGCGTCTAATCGCAACATCTCTACTTCAGCGACCCGAGCCACGAGGGCAGAAACCACGGCACCAATAGGGCCAAGCAACCCACCGGACGTGCTCAACACTCTTGTAGGTCTTCATGTCGATCCAGCTGTGGCTCATGCCGAGCTGGAGAACGTGTGTCAGGCTCTGAAAGAGCAGTCAGATCGGATCAACGCTACAATGCAGCGCACGACATCAGGCAGCGTGTTATCCCACCCCTAGTGATTGATGAGCACCGAGCAGCAGGTCGAGAGGTCGGAAGAGAGTTGGGAGGGGCCCAGCAACCAATAGCATCCACCATCGCCTCTCCACAGATCTCATACAGTTCTCTTGTGAAGAACATGAGGGCTGCCGATCAGATCGCCACCGAGCTGGAGCACTTGGAGGGAGAAGAGTTGCGGGAGAGGATGCGCCGAATGTGTGATCTCATAACAACAGCAAACCAGCAGCAGAAGGCGGCCACCGAGCAGCAAGGGCCAGTGTGTCAAAATCAGTTTGGGCAACTGTGGGGGCAAACCAGCTGAATGCGCCACGTCGGCAGCAGAGGCAGGCGTCTACGCCACATGGTAGTCTGCACCGCAGTTGGAGGAATCAAGGGGCTGCGGGAGGCAGTCACAAGGATGAGCCAGCAGTCAACAGCAGGCGCAATGAGCAACCGGCGATGTCAGTTCGGCCGGCAATGAGTTAGCGTTTAGGTCCCCGAGCAATCGCGGGAAATGATGCAAGGCACCGAATCAAGCAGTTGCAGCAGGATACGCAACTAGAAGATGATGTTCCAGCGGGTCCGGCCTGTTTTTGCCCGCACATTCGGCAAGAGCAGTTCCCCATAGGTTTCATATTGCCCAGGGACACCCCCAAGTACAATGGATTAGTCAAGCCAGAAGATTAGCTGGTCGATTATATGACTGCAATCGGCATCGCAGGAGGTGGTCGTCGCGTGGTTGTACGCTACGCACCACTCATGCTTCAAGGTTCAGCTCGGTCTTGGTTAAACAGTTTGCCCAGCAATAGCATCAATTGCTGGAAGGATTTTGAGGATGCGTTTGTTCGCAACTTCACGGGTACGTATGAGCGCCCAGGTCTGCCCCGGCATCTGGCACTCTATGTACAAGGAAAGAACGAGCCCCTTCGCGATTACCTTCAGCGGTGGATGAAGCTCAGAAACACTTGCGAGGGAGTTCATGAAATCCAAGCCATCCAGTATTTCACTAACGGCTGCTTGGATGGTCATTGTTGAAACACAAGCTCCTGCACAAGGAGATGACATGTTTAGCCGATCTGATGAGAATAGCCAATTCATTCGCCGCGTCTGATGCTGCAATGCGCCCGATCACGTTGAGTCCCAGTGATTTCATCCAAGGGCAGCCATCTGGCCAGCAGCAGCAATCGGCAGAAGAAAATGGGCCGAACGGTCCCAATCGGCGTGAAAGGCGCGAGATCCAGCGGAACAACAACTTTGGCAGCAACAACAACACCCCCAATTTCAACAACACCCCCCGTAACTTCGACAACAACAACAACAACACAGGCTTCAACAAGAGGAAGGACGAGTAGCAGGATGCCCAATATGGCAATCGGCAAGTAGCAGTAGTACATCAGCAAGAGGAACAAGGGGCTGCGGGAGGCAGTCGGAGGCAGAAACCTGCAGAAAGGCCGCAAGGTCAGATCAATCCCCCGTACACCTTCAAGGACATGATGAACCAGCCCTGCAAAATGCATAGTGGAGTGGGCAAGCCCTCATCTCATACTACTCGGCAGTGCATATGGGTTGATCGTCTGGCAAAGGGAGGAGCAGGAAACCTTCCCCCACCACCACCCCCACCACCAGGTCCACCACCGGCAAATGCTCGGCCGCAGTTCCCGCGTCAGGATGCAGCATATATGATCTTCACCAACGAATCGGATGATAAGGGCAGTCGGAGAGCCCGTGAGCAGGCAGCCAATGCCACCATGTCAGCAATTTCTCAGAGGATGAACTGGTCGTACAACGTCATAGCATGGGGCCCAGAAGACCACCCGAGCGTAATGCCCAACCCGGGCAGTTATGCGCTCGTGGTGGATGCAATCGTGGCAGCACCTTTGTACTCATGCAAGTTTACCAGGACTCTCATTGATGGAGGCAGCGCCATCAATATTCTGTACAGGGAAACAATGATCAAGCTCGGCATCAGTGAGAGCGAGTTGGAACCCAGCAGGACTGTTTTTCATGGGATAGTGCCCGACCTTTCATGTACCCCATTAGACCGCATTCGGCTGGAGGTGGTGTTTGGTTCGGAGGAGAATTTCCGCCAATAGCCGATCTGGTTCGAGGTGGCCGATCTGAGCAGCCCAGACAATCTTCTTCTCGGATCGCCTGCAATAACCAAGTTCATGTTCAACATAATGCAGCCCTACCTGAAGATGAAGCTCCCAGGGCCGAACGGTCCAATCACTGTGTGCGGTGACTACAAGAAGTCATTGGAATGTTTATTCTGCTGGCTCCAGGCAGGCCGATTCTCTGGTCATCGATGCATAGCGGCGCCAGCTCGACAAGTTTGTAGCGATGGCCCAAGCTCAGATAAAGGAACCTATGCCGAGCACGAAGGCCAACATATTGAATGATGAGACTATATTTCAAGCAGCTAAGGACAACAAGAGGATTGCCCTGGACTCCTCTGACCTGTGCAAGTGCGTCATTATTGGGGCTGGGATCAGCAGCAAATAGGAAGGAGAGCTCGTCGAGTTCCTCCGTGAGAACCGAGATATCTTCGCATGGTCCCCACATGACATGCCTGGTGTACCGAGGGAACTTGCCGTGCACAGGCTTCACATCCGACCTGGATCCAAGCCGATCAAGAAGCCACTTTGGCGTTTTTTAGAGGAGAAGAGAAGAGCAATCGGAGACGAGATAGCCAAGTTGCTCGCTTCAGGATTTATCAAAGAAGTTTCTACCCAGACTGGTTAGCAAATCCAGTTCTGGTTCCGAAGAAGAATGAAACTTGGCGCATGTGTATAGATTACACCTGCCTGAATAAGGCCTGCCCCAAGGATCCTTTTGCATTGCCCCGTATCGATCAAGTGATTGATTCCACGGCTGGCTGGCGGCTCTTGTGCTTTCTGGATGCCACAGCAGGCTATCACCAGATTAAGCTTGATGTAAACGATCAAATGAATACATCATTTATCACCCCGTTCGGGGCTTATTGCTACATCACCATGCCTTTTGGCCTGAAAAACGGTGGCGCGAATTATCAGCGTACTATGCAGCGATGCGTCCGACCTAAGCTTGGTCGGAACATTCATGTGTATGTAGATGACCTTGTGGTCACGTCGGGGCTAGGCTCAACCCTATTGGACGATCTCAGAGAAACATTTGCAAACTTATAAGCGTACAAGATCAAGCTCAACCCAGAGAAGTGTGTGTTTGGTGTGCCAGCCGGCAAGCCGCTCGGATTTTTGGTATCTAAGAGAGGAATAGAGTGAAACCCAGAGAAGATTGCAGCAATCGAGAGGATGGGAAAGCCCAGAAATCTCAAAGATGTGCAGAAGTTCACCGGATTCCTAGCATCGCTCAGCCAATTCCTCAGTCGGCTGGGAGAGAAAGGAATTTTGTTGTATCAGCTGATGAATAAAACAGACAAGTTCACTTGGACCCCGCAAGCGGACGAAGCATTCAAGCAGCTCAAGCGCATGATGTCTACAGCTCCAGTGCTGGTAGCACAAAAGAAAAAGAACCAATGAAGTTGTACATTACAGCAACCACTCGGGTGATCAGTATTGTTATGGTGTTCGAGCGTCCTAAGAAGAACAAGGCACAATCGGTCCAGAGGCGAGTGTATTATTTCAGTGAAGTGCTCTCAACCTCCAAGAAAAACTACCCCCACTATCAGAAGATGTGCTACGGTGTGTACAGGGCGGCAAGGAAGCTGAAGCCTTACTTCCATGCGCATCCGATCACAGTTGTCAGTTCGACACCGTTGGCAGAAATCATCGGCAATCAGGACACACGGTATCAAGTATGAGCCTTGAACTGCGGTCAAATCTCAAGCTCTGGCAGATTTTTTGGTTGATTGGGCAGAAACTCAGCATACGCCCCCCTGTCCGGACTCTCAGTTCTGTAAAATGCACTTTGATGGCTCCAAGATGATGACCGGACTAGGGGATGGCGTTGTTCTCACTTCTACAAAGGGTGACAAGCTCGAGTATGTGCTGCAGATTCACTTTGCAGCATCAAACAATGTGGCTGAATATGAAGCATTGGTGCACGGTATCCGATTGGCCAAGGAGTTCAACATTCGGCGGATTTTGTGTTATGGTACTTGGGATGCAAAAGATGAAAATATGGCAAGATACAGATTCCTCGTGCAGCAGTTATCTGGTTTCTTTGAAGGGTGTGAATTCCATCATGTCCCTCGAGCTGAAAATGAAGCAGCAGATGCAATGTACAACTTGGGATCCACCAGAAAGGAAATTCCACCAGGAGTTTCTCTAGAAAACATCCACAATCCATCCATCAAGCCGTCCCTAGAATCAGTGTCAATCTTTATTCCAGCCGACCTGAAGATGGAAGAGCTCGAAGCGAAGAAGTTTTTCAAGAAACAAAAGATGGAGAAGTAGTCGGGTGAACCATGGGCTGCCGATTGCGAACCAGGAGCTGCTGTCGTTAGCTCGGGGACTGAGGTAGCCATGCAAGACGCAATCGGCTCCCCCTCCTCCGAGCTGCCAGTAGCAGAAACCGAACAGCGAGCACCAGAAGCAGTTGCAGTAATGGTAATCGTGGTGGCAACGTCATGGGCAGAGCCGATCAGAAACTTTTTGGTGGATGGCACACTTCCGCAAGATGAAGTAGAAGCTCGGCACATCCAGCACAGATCTTGAGCATATACTATCATCAACAACGAGCTAGTACACCGAAGTGCAATAGGAGTCCTTCCGCGTTGTGTGGAAGAATACTAGGGGCTGGAATTGCTCTGAGACATCCACCAAGGCGAGTGTGGTCACCATGCATCAGCGATAGCAATAATTTGCCAAGGCTTTTCGCCATGCTTTCTATTGGCCGACCGCGAAAGAATCGGCAGAAGAGTTAGTCAAGCATTGCAATGGGTGTCAGAGATTCAAAGCGAAGAGCCACCTACCAGCCTCAACACTCAAAACCATTCCGATCACATGGCCATTATTAGTTTGGGGTTTGGATATGGTAGGACCTTTCAAAACAGCAAGAGGTGGCATGACACACTTACTGGTAGTAGTGGACACGTTCACCAAGTGGATCGAGGCAAGGCCGATCAAGAAGATAGATGGACCAACTGCGGTCAGGTTCATGGCGGACGTTATAGTCAGATATGGAGTGCCGCACAGCATCATCACTAACAATGGAACAAACTTCGCAAAAGGGGCGCTAGCTCGGTTTGCCTCCCAGCAGGGCATCCGGCTGGATGTAGCATCTGTAGCTCACCCCCAGTCAAATGTTCAAGCAGAGCGGGCAAATGGCCTCATTATGTCCGGAATCAAGACAAGATTGGTGGAGCCACTAGAGAGAGCACCTGGCGCATGGCTCGACGAGCTGCCAGTAGTGCTTTGGAGTTTGCGTACCACACCGAACCGTTCAACTGGATTCACTCCCTTCTTCTTAGTGTATGGCGCGGAGGCAATGCTCCCCTGTGACATTGAGTTCGACTCACCTCGTCACGCCATGTACACGGAGGCAGAAGCCAAGGAAGCTAGCGAGGACGGTGTTGATCTGAGAGAAGAAGCATGTCTCCTGGCCTTGTCCAAGTCGGAAATATACTAGCAGAAGTTGCGTCACTACCAAAACAAGAAGATCCGTCCCCAAGCTTTTCGTGAGGGTGATTTGGTGCTGCGCCGAATCCAGAAATCAGATGTCCAGCACAAGTTATCCTCTCCTTGGGAAGGTGCATTCATCGTCAGTCGAGCGCTCAAGAACAACGCATACGACCTTATTGATCTCAGGAAGCCGACCCGATATGTGGACACTTCGGGGCAAGAAACGGAGCATCCTTGGGACGCCGAGTTGTTATGTCCATTTTACAGTTGAGAGGTATTTTTGTATTCCCCCCTTTGTGAAAGTATTATCAATGAGAATAGTTGTGCGTCCATGAGACTGCATTCGGCAGTAGTTATAAAATTTTGTGCATATATTTCACAGTCCTAAGGTCGGCGAAAGAAGACCTGGGTACTGGCCGGTTGCCCCGAAAAGGGTATACTTAAGAGGAAGAGCTAAACGAGCGATGGGTTTGTGAAAGCTAGACCGAACCGAATGCAGACCATAGGTCGGCTGTAATATCGGGTGGATGTGGCCGAGCAGAATAGTCAATCGAAAAATTCATACTCCAAAAGTATATCTAATTCGAAGCTAGCCGATAGCAAACCACCTATTGTGACCAGACCGGCTGGCCAACAGTCGGCAGGTTGCAATCGGCCTATCTGTGCAGCCATACCTTTATGAGAAAAACTGAGAACCTAGAAGTACTTGTAAAAATTTCTTTCAAAGTCTATTCTCTGATCCGAGCACAGACCGCTGGTCGGCTGTATGATTGTCAGGAATATTAACCAAGAAAGAAAAGAGGCAAAGAAAAAGCCAATCGGTTAAAAAAACGCAAAGGCAGAGTACCATATATATCTAAGGAAAAGCAAGTTCATAAGCAAGTAGAGCCGATTGGCCAAATGATGTTCATTACATGAAAGTGGCCCTCGACAGGCACACTTAGAATTTAACCAGATTGTTTATAAAGCAGACAGGTAAATAAAGATGTGCCGAGCTCAAGCAGTCGGCGCGTCGGCAGTAGAGGGAGCAACAGCTGAGGCAGCGGTGGCGTCCGGAGCAGGCGGAGCGGTGCTAATGGCACCCCCCGAAGCCGAAGTAGCGGTGGAGCGAGGCTCTGTGCTTGGTGGATATTTGGCGACGCTCGCCGAATTCTCGTCGGAGGAATCCTCGCCTTCACTCGCATCTTCATCATCAGCATACTCCGAGGAGTGGGAGGGGACACTTATGGTGCGCCGAGCAGGCCTTGACTGAGAAACATCTTCGCTGGTGGTGTACAACAGCTCGCTGAGCGATAGTGATTCGATCTGAGCACCAGCACTATCAATGAAGTAGGTGAATTCATAAGGATTCATGGATTCAGAGAGTTCTTCAAAAAGATGGCATATCTGCACCCACACCGAAGAGAGGATGTCTTCCGAACCTTTGCGCATGGCCTTCAGCAAACTGATGTCTACATCGGGATACCAGCTCTTGACGATGGATAGAGCAGCTTGAATCCCAGCACGGATCCCGGAGTCGAGCATGATCTGAAGTTGGCGAAGAGCGGCTTTGAAGTTCCCGGCAACATCCTCAGTGTTCGCATCAGCAATCGGCCTGGTTCGTGACCTGAAGAGTTTCTCATTCAGCTTCTGGACACCAGTATTGTACATGCAGAGTGCACCTTTGACAAGGGGCAGTTGGGCATCCAGAGATTTAGTAAAGTCTTTGGCACTCAAACCAGCATCAGCATCAACCACCGCACCTCTGGTGCGGCGGGCTTCGGCAACGGCTTGCTCGGCAACAGCGGTGGAGTTGGGCCAGGCATCTGGTAGAAGTAATCAGAGGAAGGTCTGTTCGGAGAAAAAAAAGTCAGTTCGGAGGGCAACAGAGTTAGAAGTACCAGCAAGGGTGAGATCCACTCGGTGGAGGCAAGCAAGGGCAAGGTCTGAGTGCGCTTGGGCAGCTCGGAGGTCTTCATGGTGCTGGACAGCCATATCTTCAACGCGCTTGACAGCCAAGTCCTTCTCTTTCATTAGCTGACCCTCCACCTCGTGTCGAGCATCGACGAGCCTCTGCATTTCCTAGTCATGGGTAGTCTTGGCGGCGGCGGCAAGGTCCTTGATAATTTTGTGGAGTTTGGCCTGCAGCTCGGTCTCGACAGTGGCTAGACGCTGACGTTCTTGCTCAGCACTACCGAGCTGGCCATCTTTTTCACCAAGCCGATTCTCTAGTTCCGCGATCTTTTTCTAGGAAGCCTCTAGCTCGGAGGAGCGAGTGGCGGCAGCTACAAGTGTCCATTCAAGTAAGGAAGCAAAAGCAATCGGAAGCAAAAAAAAAAGAGAAAACATAAATATACCTGTCAGTTCTTGGATCTTGGCAGCTTGAGCTTCGACATTTCTTTCCAGAGAAGTAATGGACTTTTGGCCTACTGAATAAGCGGCCAAGAGTTCATCAAATACAGCTTGGCGTCTATCGCAAATGGCCTGAAAAATGGGTCGGTCAGATCTAAGCAAGGCACAGCAGTTAAAAGAAAGAAGATCCGAGCAGATTGCGGGCAATCGGCCCGAATCTCGGGGACTACACCCAGTGGGTGCGCTAGGCGCGCACCCACTGAAAGGAAAACTTACAACAGCAGAAACTCAGAGGCGAGAATTTGGCCTAGAGCTCCATCAGCAAAACATCTAATATGGGTGGCAAGGCCACCCAGTCGGTTCAGAAGGTGGGCCGGGACTTGGTCCTCGGATCCAGGAGGCGGAGGAGTGGCAGAATCAACAACGGGTTGGACCGGTGAGACATCCAGGGCACCAGTATATGCTTCACGGAACCGGTCGGCTCGCGAAAGCTGGCAGCCCGTGGTCGGCGGCTGGCGCACAATGAAACTGGAGGATGGAAGTGTTGCAGCGCTAACTCCAGCAGGGCTGTGAGTATCAAGAGGAAAACTTACATGAGGATCAGCGGGTGGAGAAGCAGTCAGGTCGATGGGCAGCAGCAACACTATCCAATCCGACTGCAGGAGCTGGATTCATAGGAATAGTGGCCTGGGCTGAAGAAGCCTCAGGATGAGCAGCATCAGCAGTAGGCCGATCTGGCATTGGCACATCGAGGTTCGCAACGCTAGAGGGGTCCATAAGGATCAGAGTAGGAGCAGCGGCAATGGTTGCAGGAGTGGCCGACTATGTTCCAGCAGTCAGATCGGTGACAGTCGCAGAGGTCGGAGGAGGAGCAGTCGGCTGTGCCTGCTTGGTCGCAGCGGCAGCTTTCTGTCTCTTGATCCGCTCGGCCGTGGAGGTATCGGCGGTGGCCCTTTTGCGTAAGGGTGCAAGAGGAATGTTGGAAGTAGCGGAGGTTGTGGGAGCCGCGCTCGGAGGAACGCCAGGGGCGGCAGAGGCAACAGTTCGGGTAGCTCTGCGTCGTAAAAAAGCAAGATGAAGAAAGAGGTCGGACACAATGGGAAACATTCATACCAAGAATAGATGTGAGTACCCGGCAGCTCGGGGAAGGCTGGAAGCAACCTTCGACATGGAGAAGCTTGGACGGGGAATATTCAGAGGTGTGGGAGAGAGCACAGGGCCACCAGCTTTGGGGTCAGTCGGATCTGGAGCAGGGCGCCGTGCGTCGAATTTTCCTTTCTTCTTGGCAACCTTGGAGGTACCTGGGGCGTCATCAGCTCGGGGACGTTTTCCCTCGACCACCATTTGCTCGGCCGGTTGGGATTCTGCGTCGAAGTCACCAGGGGAATCAGCATCACTGCTCCATTCGGCCATGAAGCGTTTGATGGAGGAATCGGACTCACCCGGCTGGTTGAGGCCGAGCCCGAGAGAAGCTGTCCGAGCTTCAGTCTCGGAGTTCGTCTCTTCTTCGAGCTCCAAGTCTTCGACGTCCTCTTCTGTGCGGTCGGGATGGTAGCTCGAGGCGGCCTGCCCGTCCTGCATAGTCTTGGAGCCAAGGAACTCCTGGGGAGGAATGCCCGATCAGAATCAACAAGAAAGGAATAAGAGCTAATATAAAGGTGAGAACAAAAGCATACCACAGGGCAGGGCCGGAGTCGGCTGTACGCCTTTTTTCCAAACTGGAAGGGCGCAACAACCTTGAGGTCGGAAAGCAGATTTATTTGGTGGATAAAATCAGCTTCGTCTATGTGGAACGTGGAGATCCGAGTGGGGTCTAGATATATGCTCATGTCGCAGATGCGGTGGCAGCGGCGTTGTAGTGGGAGAACTCGGCGGCAAAGCCATGCTTCCACCAGGTCGGCAGGTTGCAATCCTTCGGTCATCAGGGTTTGGATCTGGGCCATCTGACGATCCAGGTCGGTGTCCCCTTCTCCTGGCTGCTTGGACCAGTGGTACTTAGCAGTCGGAGGTGGAAGAGGGAACTCGGGCAAGTTGAGCAGGTCCTTGTCCTTCGGCGAGGAGACATAAAAGAACCCCATCTGCCAGTTCTTGATGGACTGTGGCGGCTGGGATGAGGGTAGAGCCCATCTTTCTGAGTGTAGATGGTGGCGCCACCGCACTCGGCCATCACCTTCACTTCCTTTTTCTTATCGATCTTGGGGTTGGTGGCAAACACCCCAGTGCCCACTTGGAAACTGCGGAAATGAAAAATACGGCACCAGAGGCCAACGGTGGGCCGAACCCCGAGGTAACCCTCGCACAATGTCACAAAGGCGGGGAGCAGCATAATAACATTCGCCCCGAGGTGGTAGAAATCCAAGAACTCGCGGAAAAAATGGCTCACTGGGAGCCCGAATACGCGTTGAAAATGCGCAAGGAAGATAACGCGCTCGCCGGTCTGGGGTGCGGGCACAAGCTCAGGGCCGGGGACGCGACAGTCGAGGTCCGCCGGAATCTTGCGCGACCGGCGGAGGAGAGCAATATGCATCTCGTTCGTGATGGAGCCCTTCCAAGAGCCGTTCTGAGAGCCGCCGGCGGCGGCATCGTCCCCCATAGAAGTGTCGGACTCCGTGGTGGGCGAGGAGGAAGAAGACGACGACGGCGGCGGCAACAGAAAGCTGGATCGGCGTCCACCTATGGCGACGGAGGAATAATGGCAGCGGCGGCGGAAGAGAGAAGCAGGAAGGTCCTCGGTGGAGGAGCCCTAAGCTTCGGCGGCGGCAGCAGCAGCACGAAGAGGCACACGACATCGGTGGCGGCGGAGACAGAGGAGGAGAGCGCGAGGAAGAAGATGAAGTGAGGGGTGCGCAGCGCATCTCACACCCGTGGACTATTTAAATACCCGACGGGATGGTAGTGGGATCCGCTGCGCCGATTTGAAACGCGGTGTGGGCGCATGTATTTCCAGAGCATCACAAGATCGGAGCGCATAAGATCCGGCGGATGGGAGGGGACTTGCGCGCGTGGGTCGAGGCAGCGATTATGGCATGTCAAATCGTGGCACGACGTCCCGTATTCCCCGGCGAATTCGAAGCGGCAAGTTCGGTCAACATTCTAGTCAAACTAATCGTTGGGAAGGTCGGTCGAGAAGATCAAGAGCAATCGGTAGATAGCAATCAATCGGCCCATTGAGAGAAATCGGTGAGAAGATCACGAGCAATCGGAAGATATCAAGCAATCGGCCCATTGAGATCAATAGGTCAGAAGATCAAGAGCAATCGGCAGATAGCAAGCAATCTCCCCATGGAGAGCAATCGGTCAGAAATGAAGATTCTAATTTCCAAAGGCATAGAAGGAACCTGTGCAGGCCTCACCGTCTCTAAGTTCGGCGGGACCTCCGCAGCTTCAGGGGCTACTGTCGGCGGAATGACCCCCGGGTAGGGTCACCCGGGGGAAACCATTCATCAAGGCAAAATCACCGACCTGATGGTCACTTATCTAATCAAGGCCGAACTGATCAAGATTAATCAAGAATTGGGCCGAGCTGTCCAGATCGGAGGACGATTGCCCCAAAGAGAGTGCAGTCGGCCTCACAAGGAAGCATTCGGCCGAAGTAAAAAGATCAACATCCGAGCAGAATCATAGGTCGGACACGTGGTACAAGAGATTTCAATGCGCAATCCCTGAAGATCGGGACTGTCAGAGGCGTGCGGTGTCCTTCCAGGCCGATCACGCGGACAGGCTGACAGGCCTAGGTCTCTAGCTCCACTGTTCAGTAGTAAGGTCTACAGAGTAGCGGCATGGTGAGCCACAAGTCTACACCGGGTCATCCGGGAAAACATGATGTGAGGACCCTAGCTTGTGTAACACCCTCAGTGTCATGAAGAGTAATCACCCTTGCTAATCCACAATTGTTGTTCCTAAATCTTGCTTTGATCACCCATGATCATCTTGGATCAATTCAAATTCAAAATGCCCCTTTGATAATATTTAAAACAATGTGATAAATAAAACCTTGTCCAAAAATTGTGCAACCAATTTTGTTAAAAACCTAAAAGCCAGTGGACCATGTTAGACCAATATTGGGTATTTATTGCGATATTTAAAATTTCAAACAATTCAAAACAGTAGTCAAAACACCCCATTTAAACCATTAATAATTAAAGAAAAATTAAAATGAGTTTATTTTCAAGTCAACCTTTTTGTAGCATTACAGGATATTGTAACATGAATATTAGGATCAGTGGAACATTTTTTTTATATTCATTTTCTAGTCAAAATAAATTACAATGGAAATTAAAATGAAACAAAAAAAATAAACCAAAAGGGAAAACTCCTATTCTACGCCTGTGGGCGAACCCCACACTGGGCCCAGCCCCGGCCCACTCCTCCTTCCCTCTTGTCTTCTTCGCCACCTTCCCTCCCCCACCCCGCACGGCACAGGGCGCCATGGCACTGTGGCCATGCCCCCACGCTCACCTTCCCCCCTCTCCCGTTGGATAAGAACGCCCCGCCCCCGTGGGAACCCTAGATCCCTGTCAGAACCCTCTGTTAGGTAATGTGCTAGGATCAAAGTAAGCTTGCATCATGTTAAAATTTTCAAAATAAATCATTGAAATCAAGATCAAAAGAAAAATTGGAGAAGGAACCCTCCCCAGATGAATTAATTCAAAAGGCCAGATAAAAATCTTCTCCAAAAATTCATGTTAGATTTTTGAAAAGTCTTATAAATGAGTGTGATCACATATCAAGTGATGTGGGACCCACCCCATGCTCATGGATTTTTCAAATATTCAAACAGTGCCTTGGAATTAATGAAAAACCCCCATTTGAGTTAAGATTCAAATTATTTGAATTTTAAAAATGTTCAAACTTTATAAGTGGCTAGTCTATATTATTATGAGGCCATATAAAAAGTTTCAACATTTTATAAAATGGTTTGATATTTTATCATGGCCAAAACAAATTTACAGAAAAGAAAAAGAAACAGAAAAGAAAAGAGGCTCACCTGGTTTTCGTCCCAACTCGTTCCTCAGCCAGCCCAAGCCCACTTGGACGCTTGTCGTCTTCCTCAAGCAGGGGCACTGCTACGTGGCGACCATGCCGTGGCCGCCGACGAGCCCCTGGCCACCTCCTGCTTCTCCCGCGCCACCTCTTCACGCCTGGAGACGCCCAGAAGCCCTCCCGTTCCATTCCCCCGTCTCGACGAACTCCCTCCCCGTCTCCCTCGCCCGATTCCACCGACACCCGTGAAGAACGCCGGAGCGCGCCGCCGCACCTGCGTGGCCAGTGAGCCTGTCGAGCGCCACCGCCGTGACCATCCTCCTCCCCGCCGTCGTCTACGTCTCCCAGTGCAGCGAATCGAACCCGGAGCCCTCCTTGTCGCCGGAATCAAGCTCGAGCCGTCGCGGGACCCGAAGGACGCCATCGTCGATTTCGTCGCCGTCGAGCCACCTCAACCCTCGCCGCCACCTCCGTCGAGTTCCTGGTGAGAAGGCGGTTCAAACCCCTCTCTCCCCACCCCTTTTTTATGTCTCCTTGTTGATTCGCCATGGAGACGGAGCTTCTCGCCGCCGGGATGTTCCTCGCCATGCAACCATTAAGCTTTTGAGCTCGAGCGCATGTCCATCGTCTTCGCCTTGCTCCTTTGCGTCGTTTGCGTGCATCACCGGCTCCAGTAGAGCACCGCAGCGAGCTTTGCCTTGAGCCCGAGCCACGGCCGCCACTAGGTCTTGAAGCCGGCGACGTTCCGGTGCCCCCCGGTGACCCTGAGATGCTCGAGGTGAAGCGCGGGACCACGAGGAGTCGTCTGGTGGTCGCAGCACTCCTTTTGGACGCCGGAGTCGCAGTCCCCGTGGACGCCGCCGCGTCTGGTGGCCACCGGCAGCTAGCCGCCGGCAAGTCCGACGTGGCCACGTCATTAGGAGTTAACCACCCCCCTAATGACCCCCGTAGCCTATGAACTGTGGGCCCAGCCACCTGACTAGACCCTGGATTAAGTTTAAATCGTTTTAATCAACACAGTGACACTTACAGGTGGGACCCCCTTGTCAGTGGCCCCCTGACGCCAGCATGACGTCATGCTGACGCAGTAAATGAATTTCCAGAATAAAATGAATTAAAGAAATTCTAGAAAATCCAGAAATTAGCCCAAACTTTGGAAATTCATACAAAATTCATATTAACTCCAAATTGGACAAATAATATATGAAAACTGATCAGGAGAAAATAAGCTATCCAAATATCCAACTTTCAACTTTGTTAGAGTTGAATTTAAAATGTGATCAGTAGCATTTGCTATTTGATATAAATAGAATTAATTCAAATTCAATTCAAATATTTTTGCAACTTGAACCATGTCAACATGCTAAATTTCAACCACACATCAGAGGCATATCATACACATTTCAAAATGATTCAAATTGATCAAACAATGTCACATGTAACTTGGCTAAGTTTGAATTCAAATTGGTGTTTGAATTTGCAATTCAATTTGCAATATACTCCATTTAAATGGAATTGCTTCACACATCAAAGCATATACATCAAGTTTCAACCTTCCATCATGTGATTGTGCATTGTATTTACGTTGCTACCTTGTTTGTTGTTTGTCGAGTAGAGGTGGAACCGGAGCAGGAGGCTGTCCCCTATGTTGAAGACCCAGAACCCGAACCTCGTCAGCAAGACAAGCAAACCCCCATTGATCATGTCGATAAAATCCCACTTCCCTCTCATGTCTCGCTTATGCATTGTTTAGGATGATTACCATGATACGTTTCTACCGCATAGATGAACCCATTCCTTTTCATGACCTATCATTTTATCACAGTAGTAAGCAAACCACAATCCTAGCAAATGTAGGAGTTGATTGATATCATGTGGCCCCTGCAATTGTTACTGCTTATTGCATGCTTAGAGTGATACCATGTTGATATTGTTATGTGATTCGGGATGGTAGTGATCATGATGTTGATAGTAGAAAATTGTTGGTGAATCTACCCTAATACATGGTGAACGATGAGAGGCTGTGTAGGAGTACACGGTGGGTTGTCTCGTTGAACACCGCCCTAAGTCCGAGTTCTTGTGTGGTGATCCAAGATGAAGAGTACAACCACACATTGGGCTCACTGACCCCTCTCAGCTTACTAACTCATCCCTTTCGATGTTTAGATGTCGCAATAGTTCGGAGTTCTGGTAGGTCTGTGGCCTGGCTGCTAAGTGAGAGAACGGCTCAACCGAGACCGGCTTATGCACCACGCACACATCACTTGGGTCCACTTCGGTAAACCGGCCGGGTTCACGATAGTGGTAGCCAACGCAGGCAGGCGGCTTTCTCGGACTAGATCGGCTATGAGGTAACAGTTGTGGTGAGCATCCTCGCTCGCACCCCTTGAATGGTGTCGAGATCAAAGGCGGTAAATGATGATCATGTGTGTGTAGCGGTACACCCCTGGAGGGTTAACAAAACTATTCGAATAGCCGTGTCCGCGGTTATGGACTGCTTGGAAAGTTTAGCTTGATTATTAGACAACTTGAACTGGATACTTCTAAAACACACCAAGATAAGTGTGAGTGCTATGGCGTGCTTTCTCGTGGGGAAGTCGAGGAAGGCACCATAGTGGTGTAATTGGTTGGAGAAAGTAGTGGACTCGTGTACGGTTCTTACCTCAAGTCTGGTACTCGTAGTTCAGGACTAGCGAAGTCAAAGCTGGCACTTCTGCAAATGAAACCCCACCTCTTTTTACCTTGATACATGTGCATGAGTAGTATAGATCCTTTGTAAGTCTTGCTGAGTACGATTTTGTACTCACGTTTTCTTAATCTATGTTTTAGATGAACCCACCGACCCCGATGGTGGCTTCTACCTGAAGCTCGAAGAATGAAGACTCGGACCAAGACCAAGCTAGTGTAGTTCCAGTCAGACGACTGGTTCCCTCGTGGAGGGCTTGTGTTTAGATAAGGCTTCTCTAAGCCATTTGTTAAACTTGTCTGTACTCAGACCTACTTTGCTTCCGCATGTTTTGATGTAATGTTGGATCACATGCTTGTGATCTCTGTGTGCACTCTGTAAGAGTTATTAATAAAGGTGTATACATTGTAGAGAATTGCAATGATACCTGTTGTTCATACTAGAAATGTGTGCTGCGTGTATGTTTATAATATGCATGTCTTAGTATGGGTTTTCGAGACCTTAGTTGTGATCTGGCTGGCGGTCTTTTATACACCAAGTGGCCGTTAGATGTGCGCAGCTTGGTGCATCGCGATGCGATTGTTCGAGACTCTGTCTTGTGCACACTTTGATGTATGATCGAGCCCGCCCTAGACCCCGACTAAGTGATCGGGCTGGAGTAAGTCTATGTAAGGGTTATAATACAATCGATAGTATGGTTGAGACGACTTGTCTATGAGTGTGGGAGTTCACCACCCATATCAATTAGACTTATGTGCGGACGATGAGGACCCATCTTAGTGGATCATCCGGCCTGAATGGGATGCCCCTCACGTTCGCTGCTTTCCGAGAACGTTCTATGCTTGGCCTTGTCTGCTTAGACAAGTGGGTACGGTTCTCGGCTCTCCATATGATTGTGTTGTAGTGAGGCTTGCATACGCTAACCCCGGGACCCGACAAACTTGGTTTCAGAGCAGGACTGACTGTAGGATTATCAGCCTTGGCCGAAGTCGAGTCTAGCCTTCTATAGTTATATAGTTACTCTGGGTATATAAGGGAACAACGTAAGGCTTCTTTTTTCTCCTTACCCTCATCGTTCTGAGTTCTGAGTCACCCTCATCTTATTCTACGGGAAGATAGGACTAGGCTCACCTCTGTCTGATTAGAACATCTCGTTGTTTGCTTCCTTGTAGACGTAGGAAAGTTGTGTCCGGTTTTCCTAGCATTGTTGTAATGCTGATTTCTTACATCGTATTATATAAGTGTTGTATCTACATTGAAAGAAAATTGTTTTCTTGCAATTACAGCCGTTATGCTGTCCGAATCATTCCAGGTTTCTTCAAAATCTGATGCATTTGCAAAATTATTTCCTCCTTTTCGGTTGTCCTTTTAGAAGAACTTCTAGGTGACATTCCCGACAGTTCCATAGTATTTGATATAGGTTTTCCTCTAGAAACCTATAGTGATTCAATTGCAGCTCTTGCTCCCACTTTAGATGTCTTCTAGCCAGAAGAACCACACTAACCATCGTGTTGGGGTACTTTGTTACTCTGACATATCTGTTGTAGCCCCTAGTAAACCATAGTCATCCTCAGGAAAACCATCCAGTAACCAAACTCCTTAAACCTCTTCACCCGACTGATGTGTTGAGTTCATAGTGGATCTTTCCCCAGGGATCGCACCAATTTCCAGACGCCCATACAAAATGGCTCCACGTGAGTTAGATGAGCTTAAAACCCAACTGGAGGCTTTGTTGGAAAAAAGGCTTCATTCGCCCTAGCTCATCGCCATGGGGTTGCCCCGTTCTGTTCGTAACGAAGAAAGATGGAACAGAAAGGATGTGCGTAGACTATCACCCGCTAAATTTATCGACGATAAAGAACAAGTACCCATTGCCCAGGATCAATGATCTTTATGATCAACTTGCAGGATCCTCTGTCTTCTCCAAGATGGATTTGAGATTAGGGTATCATCAAATCAAAATCCGAAACGAGGACATTCCCCAAATGGCTTTTACTACTCGTTATGGTCTTTACGAGTACACCGTCATGTCCTTTGGTTTAACCAATGCCCCCGCCACTTTCTCACGCATGATGAATTCGATCTTCATGGAGTACTTAGATAAATTTGTTGTGGTTTATCTCGATGACATTCTCATCTACTCGAAGAACGAGGAAGAACATGCCGAACACCTAAGGCTGGTATTGATGAAACTTAGAGAGCATCGCCTGTATGATAAATTCTCCAAGTGTGAATTTTGGCTACCAGAAGTGACCTACTTAGGCCACGTGATTTCTGCAAAAGGCATTGCTGTGAATCCCGAGAGAGTTCAGGCCGTCCTTGACTGGACTCCACCTGAATCGGTTAAGCAAGTTAGGAGTTTTCTTGGCCTAGCCAGCTATTGTCGTCGCTTCGTCGAAAACTTTTCTAAAGTTGCAAAGCCTCTAACTGAACTCCTCAAGAAAGATAAGAAATTCCTATGGACTCCCAAGTGCGAGGAAAGCTTTCAAGAGCTAAAAAGAAGGATGACTTCTGCACCCGTACTTACACCTCCAGACACCAAAAAGGATTTCGAGATCTATTGTGACGCATCACGGGAAGGCTTAGGATGCATACTTCTGCAAGATAGACATGTGGTAGCTTATGCTTCACGCCAGTTGCGGCCACATGAAGAGAACTATCCTACCCATGACCTTGAACTCGCTGCCGTAGTTCATGCCCTAACAACTTGGCGACATTACCTCCTTGGTAATCGTTGTGAAATCTATTCCGACCACCAAAGCCTCAAATACATTTTCACCCAGCCAGATCTTAATCTCAGGCAAAGACGCTGGATTGAGTTGATAAAAGATTATGACTTAGGAATTTCTTACACCCTAGGCAAAGCCAATGTCATGGCTGATGCACTAAGTCGTAAGTCGTATTGTAACGACCTCATGTTACAAAAGTATCAACCACTTCTTCGTGAGGAGTTTCGCAAGCTCAATATTGAGATTGTTCCTCGTGGCTATCTTTCTACCTTGGTGGCGAAACCAACTCTTGAGGATCAAATCATAGTTGCCCAAAGGCGTGCACGAAGTGTTCGCCGGATCAAGGAGAACATTGCTAGCGGAGTTGCTAAATGTTTCTCCACAGATAGCAAGGGAATGGTATTCTTTGGAAATCGTTTGGTAATACCTAAGAATAGGGAACTAAGGCAACTCATCCTCAAAGAAGCCCATGACACACCCCTCTCGATTCATCCCGGTAGCACAAAAATGTACCGAGATCTACGCCAGAGATTTTGGTGGACCGGGATGAAAAGAGACATTGCCCAATTTGTTGCCGAATGTGATGTTTTCATCGCAATAAGGCAGAACATCAAAGACCTGCTGGTACACTTCAACCTTTGCCTATTCCAGAGTGGAAATGGGACAAAGTCGGTATGGACTTCATCACCGGCTTTCCAAGAACCCAGAAAGGAAACAATGCCATCTTCGTTGTCATAGATAGGCTTTCCAAAGTTGCTCACTTCCTTCCAGTTCGCGAGTCTATAACTGCTAGCCAGTTAGCGGACTTGTACGTCTCTAGAATTGTATCCCTTCATGGTGTTCCTTTGGAAATCAATTCTGATCGAGGTAGCCTTTTCACCTCTAGATTCTGGGGAAGCTTTCAGAATGCTATGGGAACTCATCTCTCCTTTAGTACGGCTTTCCATCCTCAGTCTAGCGGTCAAGTCGAAAGGGTTAACCAGATTCTTGAAGACATGCTCAGAGCTTGTGTTATCTCATTCGGAAAGTATTGGAAGAAGTCTCTGCCATTCGCCGAATTTGCTTATAACAATAGTTTTCAATCTAGTCTGAACATGGCTCCTTTTGAACTCCTTTATGGACGACGATGTCGAACACCTTTAAACTGATCAGAAACCGGTGAAAGACAATTCTTTGGACCGGACATGATCAAGGAAGCAGAAGAGCAAGTTCGCATTGTTTGTGATCAATTGAAAGCATCCCAGTCTCGTCAGAAAAGCTACTATGATCGTCATCATAGGCAAGAGAGCTACAATCTGGATGAGAAGGCTTACCTCCGGGTTACTCCTCTGAAGGGAACCCAACGTTTCGGTATGAAAGGCAAGTTGGCCCCACGTTATATCGGACCTTTCCGCATTCTTGCTAAACGTGGAGAAGTTGCCTACCAACTTGAACTACCCCCGCACCTTTCCCGAGTACATGATGTATTCCATGTGTCCCAACTCAGGCGTTGCTTCAAGGACCCCATCCGCGAAGTCGACCATGAAACGCTTGATCTCCAAGATGACCTTTCTTATCGAGAATACCCCGTTCGTATTCTTGATTCCGCAGAGCGTGTCACTTGTCGTCAGAAGATTAGGTTTCTGAAAGTGCAATGGTCACACCACTCTGAGAGAGAAGCTACGTGGGAAAGAGAAGACCGTCTCAGTGCCGAGTACCCCACCTTCCTCCCGCAGACTTCTGAATCTCGGGACGAGATTCTGTTGAGTGGGGGCGAGTTGTCAGAACCCTCTGTTAGGTAATGTGCTAGGACCAAAGTAACCTTGCATCATGTTAAAATTTTCAACAGAAATCATTGAAATCAAGATCAAAAGCAAAATGGGAGAAGGAATGGGCTAGGGGCTAAACGCCGGTGGCCTGGCCACGGCGGCGCACTCTCCGAAATGGGCTAGGGGCCACGGGAGAGGAAACGGAGGGCATCGGCTTGCTCCTGGAGGTCGTCCGCGTCGAGAGGAAGCATCAGGGCACAGGGTCGTCCACTGGGAGTCAAACGCGCACGCTGGACGCGATGATGGGGCACAGGGGCGACCTCATCTTCGTCCATGGCGGCGACGTGCTTCCGCAACCATGGCGAAAACGGCTAGAGGGGTTGCGGGGTGCTGGAAGCTTGGGGGCAACGCTCAGTAGCTCACCGCAAATCGAACGGAAGCAACAGCAAGCTCGGGGAGGCTTCAATGGCGGCGAATCGACGACGGCGAGCTCGCAGGTCCAGCGAGAGGTTGAACACGATGGCGTCGGCTCGGGGAGGAATTAGGGCTCCAGCTTCTGCGTGAAGAAGAAGTCGAGGACGAGGAACACGGTGGACTTGCTGGCTTGAGCTCTAGGGCACGGTGTCCACGTCGTCCACGGCGGTGCGCTCCAGTGAAGCTTCGGGCGGCGACAAAATCGAGCACGGGAGGAGGAGGAGGAAGCTCTGGAGGGAGGGAATGGATGTGGCGTGCTCCAGGGTGTCTCCAAGTGCGAGAAGAGGGCACGGGGAGGCCTGTAAGGTGCTCGGCGGCGACGTGGCGTCCACGGCTGGCTCGGTGGCATTCCACCGAGCAGCTTGGAGGCGCGGGGCGGGGAAGAAGACCCCGCTGCCCCTTTGGGCCGGGTGGGCTGGCTGGGCCGGCTTCGCCTCGGCGACAGGTAAGGTTTTCGGTATTCCTTTTCTGTTTTTCTTTTCTGACATTTGTTTTGCTGAGCTAAAATAAATAGCTAGGCATTTTATTAAATGCTGGAAATTTTTATGTGGCCCCATAATAATATAGACTAGCCACTTATAAAGTTTCAACATTTTTAAAATTCAAATAATTTGAATCTTAACTCAAATAGGGGTATTTCTTTAAATCCAAGGCACTGTTTGAATATTTGAAAATTCTATGAACATGGGATGGGTCCCACATCACTTGATATGTGATCACACTTATTTATAAGACTTTTCAAAAATCTAACATGAATTTTTGGAGAAGATTTTTATCTGGCCTTTTGAATTAATTCATCTGGGGGTTTCTTCTCCCATTTGGATTTTGTTTTTTGAATTTCCTTTGATTTCTTTCATGAATGCAAAGTGAAATTGATCCTATCACATTACCTAACAGAGGGTTCTGACAACTCGCCCCCACTCAAAATAATCTCGTCCTGAGATTCAGAAGTCTGCGGGAGGAAGGTGGGGTACTCGGCACTGAGACGGTCTTCTCTTTCCCACGTAGCTTCTCTTTCAGAGTGGTGTGACCATTGCACTTTCAGAAACCTAATCTTCTGACGACGAGTGACACGCTCTGCGGAATCAAGAATACGAACGGGGTATTCTCGATAGGAAAGGTCATCTTGGAGATCAAGCGTTTCATGGTCGACTTCGCGGATGGGGTCCTTGAAGCAACGCCTGAGTTGGGACACATGGAATACATCATGTACTCGGGAAAGGTGCGGGGGTAGTTCAAGTTGGTAGGCAACTTCTCCACGTTTAGTAATAATGCAGAAAGGTCCGATGTAATGTGGGGCCAACATGCCTTTGATACCGAAACGTTGGGTTCCCTTCAGAGGAGTAACCCGAAGGTAAGCCTTCTCATCCAGATTGTAGCTCTCTTGCCTATGATGACGATCATAGTAGCTTTTCTGACGAGACTGGGCTGCTTTCAATTGATCACGAACAATGCGAACTTGCTCTTCTGCTTCCTCGATCATATCCGGTCCAAAGAATTGTCTTTCACCGGTCTCTGACCAGTTTAGTGGTGTTCGACATCGTCGTCCATATAGGAGTTCAAAAGGAGCCATGTTCAGACTAGATTGAAAACTATTGTTATAAGAAAATTCGGCGAATGGAAGAGACTTCTCCCAATTCTTTCCGAATGAGATAACACAAGATCTAAGCATGTCTTCAAGAATTTGGTTAACCCTTTCGACTTGACCGCTAGACTGAGGATGGAAAGCTGTACTAAAGGAGAGATGAGTTCCCATAGCATTCTGAAAGCTTCCCCAAAATCTAGAGGTGAAAAGGCTACCACGATCAGAATTGATTTCCAAAGGAACACCGTGAAGGGATACAATTCTAGAGATGTACAAGTCCGCTAACTGGCTAGCAGTTATAGACTCGCGAACCGAAAGGAAGTGAGCAACTTTGGAAAGCCTATCTATGACAACGAAGATGGCATTGTTTCCTTTCTGGGTTCTTGGAAAGTCGGTGATGAAGTCCATACCGACTTTGTCCCATTTCCACTCAGGAATAGAGAAAGGTTGCAGTGTACCAGCAGGTCTTTGATGTTCTGCCTTAATGCGACGACAAACATCACATTCGGCAACAAATTGAGCAATGTCTCTCTTCATCCTAGTCCACCAAAATCTCTGGCGTAGATCTCGGTACATTTTTGTGCTACCGGGATGAATCGAGAGGGGTGTGTCATGGGCTTCCTTGAGGATGAGTTGCCTTAGTTCCCTGTTCTTAGGTACTACCAAACGATTTTCAAAGAATATCGTTCCCTTGCTATCTGTGGAGAAACATCTAGCAACTCCGCTAGCAATGTTCTCCTTGATCCGGCGAACACCTCGTGCACGCCTTTGGGCAACTATGATTTGATCCTCAAGAGTTGGTTTCGCCACCAAGGTAGAAAGATAGCCATGAGGAACAATCTCAAGATTGAGCTTGCGAAAGTCCTCATGAAGAAGTGGTTGATACTGTTGCAACATGAGGTTGTTACAATACGACTTACGACTTAGGGCATCAGCCATGAAGTTGGCCTTGCCTGGGGTGTAAGAAATTCCTACGTCGTAATCTTTTATCAACTCAATCCAGCGTCTTTGCCTGAGATTAAGATCTGGCTGGGTGAAAATAAATGTGAGGCTTTGGTGGTCGGAATAAATCTCGCAACGATTACCAAGGAGGTAATGTCGCCAAGTTGTTAGGGCATGAACTACGGCAGCGAGTTCAAGGTCATCGGTAGGATAGTTCTCTTCATGTGGCCTTAACTGGCGTGAAGCATAAGCTACCACATGTCGATCTTGCAGAAGTATGCATCCTAACCCTTGCCGTGATGCGTCACAATAGATCTCGAAATCCTTTTTGGTGTCTGGAGGTGCAAGTACGGGTGCAGAAGTCAATCTTCTTTTCAGCTCTTGAAAGATTTCGTCGCACTTGGGAGTCCATAGGAATTTCTTATCTTTCTTGAGGAGTTCAGTTAGAGGCTTTGCAACTTTAGAAAAGTTCTCGACGAAGCGTCGGCAATAGCTGGCTAGGCCAAGAAAACTCCTAACTTGCTTAACCGATTCAGGTGGAGTCCAGTCAAGGACGGCCTGAACTCTCTCGGGATTCACAGCAATGCCTTTTGCAGAAATCACGTGGCCTAAGTAGGTCACTTCTGGTAGCCAAAATTCACACTTGGAGAATTTAGCATACAGGCGATGCTCTCTAAGTTTCATCAATACCAGCCTTGGGTGTTCGGCATGTTCTTCTTCGTTCTTCGAGTAGATGAGAATGTCATCAAGATAAACTACAACAAATTTATCTAGGTACTCCATGAAGATCGAATTCATCATGCGTGAGAAAGTGGCGGGGGCATTGGTTAAACCAAAGGACATGACGGTGTACTCGTAAAGACCATAACGAGTAGTAAAACCTGTTTTGGGAATGTCCTCGTTTCGGATTTTGATCTGGTGATAACCTAATCTCAAATCCATCTTGGAGAAGACAGAGGATCCTGCAAGTTGATCATAAAGATCATTGATCCTGGGCAGTGGGTACTTGTTCTTTATCGTCGCTAAATTTAGCGGGCGATAGTCTATGCACATCCTTTCTGTTCCATCTTTCTTCGTTACGAACAGAACGGGGCAACCCCATGGCGATGAGCTAGGGCGGATGAAGCCTTTCTCCAACAAAGCTTCCAGTTGGGTTTTAAGCTCAGCTAACTCACGTGGGGCCATTTTGTATGGGCGTCTAGAAATAGGTGCGGTTCCTGGGGCAAGATCCACTATAAACTCTACACATCTATTGGGTGGCATGCCCGGCAACTCTTCAGGAAAGACATCCGGGAAGTCACGAACCACCGGAATATCTTCAAGTTCGGGAAGGGGAAGTACATTCGAAGAATGCACTTGGGTTCTTGTTCTGGGTGAGGTATAGTTGACTGTTTTGCCTGAAGGGTGGGTGAGTTTCACGGATTTGCCTTTGCAATCCAGGTAGGCATTCTATCTTGATAGCCAATCCATGCCAAGGATGACATCAATATCTGAAGACTTGAGGGCTATGAGTGAAGCAAGGAATACTAGACCCTCAATTGCAATTTGATTACCATGGCTCACTCTATTAGTTTGCCATCTTGACCCTGGAGTTTGAATAACCATTGGGGTGGACAATTCAACAAAAGTTAACTCATGACGAAGTGCATAACTTTCCGACATGAATGAATGAGATGCTCCTGGGTCGAAAAGAACGGAAGTAGGAACATAATTGACTGGGAGCGTACCAAGAATGACGTCAGTGGTGTCGTCAGTCTCTTCAGCGGAGATCTGGTTCACACGTCCACGAGTGGCGGGAGGAGCGGTTTTGGCGGTGTAGACCTTCTGGGGTGGCTTGCCACGACCATTGTTGTTGTTGCCTCCGGCACGGGGTGGAGCATTCTGATTCTGGTTCTGGGGACACTCACGAGAGTAGTGGCCTGCCTGACCACACTTGTAACAGGCTCCGCAAACAGTGCGTGGAGCTGGGTTGTTTGGTGGAGCTGGGTGGAACTGGGTTGGTGGACGAGGCCCCACATAGGATGGCCTCGGTGGGTTGTTCTGGAGGAACATACTATTAGGGATCCAAATCTTGCGCTTCTGAGAGCCTGAACTGGATGATCCATCGTCTCTAGGGTGTTTGCGAAAGTCATTGGGGGTGTTCATGTCCTCTGCCTTGATGGCCTTGTTGACAAGGACCTGGAATGTGGCAAATTCATGAAGATTGAGCTCACGACGGAGTCCAGAGTTGAGGCCACGACGGAACCTCTCTTGTTTCTTGGAGTCGGTGGAGACTTCTTCGGTTGCATAACGAGCAAGTCGGTTGAACTCACGACTGAACTCGTCAACAGTCCTTCTGCCTTGAGTGAGGTTGCAGAACTCCTCACGCTTGCGGTCCATAAGACCCTTGGGAATGTGGTGCTCGCGGAAGGACGTGCAAAATTCCTCCCAAGAAGCAGGCGGTCCAACGCGACGCATATTCAGAAAGTTCTCCCACCAAGAGCTAGCTGCACCTTCAAGGTGATAGGTGGCATAGCTGACCTTGTCGCCATTTGCAACACGGCCTGCTTGGAGCTTCCTTTCGATGCTGCGAAGCCAGTCATCGGCGTCAAGGGGCTCGGTGGAGTAACTGAAAACCGGGGGATGAAGTCGGATGAAGTCATTCAGGGACACCAACTCGTTGCGTTGCTGAGTGGTGTTGCGAGCAATGACTTCCAGCAGATGGTGAGAGTTTCGGCGGTTCCTCTCAACCTCCATCAGAACCTGAGCCATCGTGGGTGGGGGTGGAAGGTTGCCTTCCTCCTGGTCATTCCCACGACCTTGGTTACGACCAATCTGGCCACGGGTTCCTTGAGACATCCTAAAGGTGAAAACCAAATTCAAACAGAGTTGATTGAAGAATCTAATCAAGGTATTGAAGTACTCGAAGGATTACAGAGCAAAGGAAGTAATCATCTTGACAACATGGTGATAAAAGCATACAAGCCATATATTCACAAGCTGTCATACAAACCATACATCGTTTTAGTACAAGCACCAAGCTAATACAAACGTGATGAAGATGATACATCCTTCAGAGGCACTCTGACTTCCTATACATTATTTATCTAAGCCTCTGGAACTTAGACACCTTGCTTACAATATACTAAGATACTACTACATCCTCACTTAGTAAGACCACTAGCGGTCTCACTCATCTCCATCTCCATAGTAGTCCTCATAAAAGTTACCCGCGTATCCCGGTAGCTGGAGGTGACCATCGGAAAACACGGAGGCCTGTGGACCCTGATATCCATTTGGGCAAGGATGGGGCCTAGGTCCAGCGTAGGGTGGAAGCAAAGGACCACGGGGTGGAAAAATACCTCCAATCTCGGGCCAAGAACTCGAGAAGGCATCTGAGTCCTCACTGGGTAGATAGCATCATGTTCAACTGATCCCACACTCACAAAGGGTGCCAAGAGTGTCAGTGCTCGATAGAGACGAACACGAGTGGCGTGAAGCTCGAAACGGAGAGTGCGTGCATCACGATCTCGATCACTAGCAAATCTAGCTGTCACCTGGAGTGCTGGATCCTCTGCAGAGTGATCTAAGTAGAGTCCAGTGTAATATCCCTCTTCTCCTGGAAGTGCAGCAGAGATATAGCGGAAAGAGGTCTCTCTCAGCAAAGTGTGCTCCTCTCTCAGCAGGGTCATACATGAGTATGCAGCATCCTGCACAGCCATGTTCTCGGTAATGCCCATGCCATGTCCAAAGTGGATAGGCTGAGTGACTCCAAGGTGGTGCGGGTAGATCCGAACAATGCAGTGGAACTGCGTCTGGTTGAAGTCGTGGAACTGCTCCTCGACGTTGTACTCAGGGTACCATCGATATCCCACATAGGACATCATCTCGATCAACGTGGCGGGATGGCCACGCACACCGAGGCACCTGGTCAAACGAACAACCTGCCGAGGGGGAAGATCGGCCATCTGAAACAGAAAGGAGTTTGCAAATGCATCAGATTATGAGATAAACCTGGAATGACTCGGACAGCATAACGGCTGTAATTATAAGAAATGACAATTTCTTCCAATATGAAAACAGCACTTACATACGATGTAATAAATCAGGAAGCATAACCACTCTAACAAACCGGTCACAACTTTCCTACGGCTACAAGGAAGCAAACAACGAGATGTTCTAATCAGACAGAGGAGAGCCTAGTCCTATCTTACCGTAGAATAAGATGAGGGTGACTCAGAACTCAGAACGAAGGGGGTAAGGATAAAAAAGAAGCCTTACGTTGTTCCCTTATATACCCAGAGTAACTATATAACTATAGCAAGATAGACTCAACTTCGGCCAAGGCTACTAGTCCTACAGTCAGTCCTGCTCTGATACCAAGTCTGTCGGGACCCGGGGTTAGCGTATGCAAGTACAGCTAAGAGATAGTCATATGGAGAGCCGAGAACCGTACCCACTTGTCTAAGCAGACAAGGCCAAGCACAGAACGTTCTCGAAAAGCATCGTACGTGAGGGGCATCCCATCTAGGCCGGATGATCAACTGAGATGGGTCCTCATCGTCCGCACACAAGTCTAATGATATGGGTGGTGAACTCCCATATTCAAAGACAAGTCGCTCAACCATACTAACGACTATCTCATAACTCTTACATAGACTTACTCCAGCCCGATCACTTAGTCGGGGTCTAGGGCGGGCTCGATCATACCACAAAGTGTGCACGAGACGGAGTCTCGAACAATCGCATCGCGATGCCCCAAGCTGCGCACATCTAAGGGCCACTTGGTGTATGAAAGATCGCCAGCCAGAACACAACTAAGGTCTCGAAAACCCATACAAAGACATGCATGTTATAAACATACACGCAGCACACATGCCTTGTATGAACAGCAGGTACCATTGCAATTCTCTACAAAGTGTACAATTTTATTGATAACTCTTATAGAGTGCACACAGAGATCACAAACATGTGATCCAACATTATAACACAAACGGAAGCAAATTATGTCTGAGTACAGACAAGTTTAACAAATGGCTTAAGAAGCCTTTTTTAAACACAAGCCCTCCACGAGGGAACCAGTCGTCTGACTGGGACAAGACTAGTTGGTCTTTAGTCGTCCAGCTCGATGAAGAAGCCACCTTCGGGGTCGGTGGTATAATCTAAAACATAGATTAAGCAAACATGAGTACAAAGTCGTACTCAGCAAGACTTACATAGGAGCTATACTACTCATGCACATGTATCAAGGTAAAGGGAGGTGGGGTTCACTTGCAGAAGTGTCAGCTTTGACTTGGCTAATCCTGAACTACGAGTACCATACTTTGAGGTAAGAAGCGTACACGAGTCCACTACTTTCTCCAATCAATTACACCACTATGGTGCCTTCCTCGACTTCCCCACGAGAAAGCATGCCATAGAACTCACACTTATCTTCGTGTGTTTTAGAAGTATCCGATTCAAGTTATCTAATAATCAAGCTAAGCTTTCCAAGCAGTCCATAACCGCGGACGCGGCTATTCGAATAGTTTTGTTAACCCTGCAGGGGTGTACCGCTACACACACATGATCATCATTTACCGCCTTTGATCTCGACACCATTCAAGGGGTGCCAGCGAGGATGCTCACCACAACTGTTACCTCATAGCCGATCTAGTCCGAGAAAGCCGCCTACTTGGGTTGGCTACCACTATCGTGAACCCGGCCGGTTTACCGAAGTGGACCCAAGTGATTTGTGCGTGGTGCATAAGCCGGTCTCGGGTGAGCCGTTCTCTCACTTAGCAGCCAGGCCACAGACCTACCAGAACTCCGAACTATTGCGACATCTGGACATCGAAAGGGATGAGTTAGTAAGTTGAGAGGGGTCAGTGAGCCCAATGTGTGGTTGTACTCTTCATCTTGGATCACCACACAAGAACTCGGACTTAGGGCGGTGTTCAACGAGACAACCCACCGTGTACTCCTACACAGCCTGTCATCGTTCACCTTGTATTAGGGTAGATTCACCAACACTTTTCTACCATCATCATCATGATCACTACCATCCCGACTCACATAACAGTATCAACATGGTAACATACTAAGCATGCAATAAGCGATAACATTTGCAGGGGCACATGATATCAATCAACTCCTACATTTGCTAGGATTGTGGTTTGCTTACTACTGTGACAAAAGATAGGTCATGCAAAGGAATGGGTTCATCTATGCGGTAGAATCGTAGCATGGTGATCATCCTAAACAATGCATAAGCGAGACATGAGAGGGAAGTGGGATTTTATCGACATGATCAAAGGGGGTTTGGTTGCCTTGCTGACGAGGTTCGGGTTCTGGGTCTTCAACGAAGGGGGCAGCCTCCTGCTCCGGTTCCACCTCTACTTGACAAACAACAAGCAAATTAGCAAAGTAAATACAATGGACAATCACATGATGGAAGGTTGAAACTTGATGTATATGCTTTGATGTGTGAAGGAATTCCATTTAAATGGAGTATATTGCAAATTGAATTGCAAATTCAAACTCCAATTTGAATTCAAACTTGACCAAGTTACATGTGACAATGTTTGATCATTTTGAACCTTTTGGAAATGTGTATGATATGCCTCTGAAGTATGGTTGAAATATAGCATAATTCCATGGTCCAAGTTGCAAAAGCATTTGATTTGAATTTGAATTAATTTCAAATAAACCAAATGACATATGCTACTGTTCCCATTTTAAAATCAACTCCAACATAGTTTAAAGTTGCATATTTGGAAAGATAATTTTCTCCTGATCATTTTTCATATATTATTTGTCAAATTTGGAGTTAATATGAATTTTCTATGAATTTCCAAAGTTTGGGGTATTTTCTGGAATTTCTGGAATTTCTTTAATTCAATTTGATTTTCTGGAAATTCATTTAAATGACTTATTGCGTCATGCTGACAACATGCTTGCGTCAGGGGGGGGCTGACATCTGGGTCCAGGGTGTCAGTGGCTGGTTGAATTAATCCGGCTGGTTAATCTAATCCAGTGGCTTAATTAATCCACTGTGCCCACTGGTCAGTGACCCAGGGGTCACTTAACTGGTAAAAACAGGGGGGGGTTGGCTAACCCACCGCCGGCTAAACGCCGGCGGCCTGGCCACGGCGGTTCACTCGCCGGAATGGGCTAGGGGCCACGGGAGAGGAAACGGAGGGCATCGGCTTGCTCCTGGAGGTCGTCCGCGTCGAGAGGAAGCATCAGGGGGTCACGGGGAGGTCGGGAGCGACGACGGCGACGTCCTTGGCGGCGACAGAACCACGGCGAGGTTGGGGAAGAGGCTAGGGTGCACGGCTTGGGCTGATCTTGCGTGCGTTCGAAAGCTAGAGCCACTGGGAGTCAAACGCGCGCGCTGGACGCGATGATGGGGCACAGGGGCGACTTCATCGTCGCCCATGGCGGCGACGTGCTTCGGCAACCATGGCGAAAACGGCTAGAGGGGTTGCGGGGTGCTGGAAGCTTGGGGAAACGCTCAGTAGCTCACCGCGAATCGAACGGAAGCAACAGCAAGCTCGGGGAGGCTTCAACGGCGGCAAATCAACGGCGGCGAGCTCGCGGGTCCAGCGAGAGGTTGAAGACAATGGCGTCGGCTCGGGGAGGAATTAGGGCTCCAGCTTCTGCGTGAAGACGAAGTCGAGGACGAGGAACATGGTGGACTTGCTGGCTTGAGCTCTAGGGCACGGTGGCCACGTCGTCCACGGCGGTGCGCTCCGGTGAAGCTTCGGGCGGCGACGAAATCGAGCACGGGAGGAGGAGGAGGAAGCTCTGGAGGGGGGGAATGGACGTGGCGTGCTCCAGGGCGTCTCCAAGTGCGAGAAGAGGGCACGGGGAGGCCTGGAAGGTGCTCGGCGGCGACGTGGCGTCCACGGCTGGCTCGATGGCATTCCACCGAGCAGCTTGGAGGCGCGGGCCGGGGAAGAAGACCCCGCTGCCCCTTTGGGCCGGGTGGGCTGGCTGGGCCGGCTTCGCCTAGGCGACAGGTAAGGTTTTCTGTTTTCCTTTCTTGTTTTTCTTTTCTGACATTTGTTTTGCTGAGCTAAAATAAATAGCTAGGCATTTTATTAAATGCTGAAAATTTTTATGTGGCCCCATAATAATATAGACTAGCCACTTATAAAGTTTCAACATTTTTAAAATTCAAATAATTTGAATCTTAACTCAAATAGGGGTATTTCTTTAAATCCAAGGCACTGTTTGAATATTTGAAAATTCTATGAGCATGGGATGGGTCCCACATCACTTGATATGTGATCACACTCATTTATAAGACTTTTCAAAAATCTAACATGAATTTTTGGAGAAGATTTTTATCTGGCCTTTTGAATTAATTCATCTGGGGGTTTCTTCTCCCATTTGGATTTTGTTTTTTGAATTTCCTTTGATTTCTTTCATGAATGCAAAGTGGAATTGATCCTATCACATTACCTAACAGAGGGTTCTGACAATTCTTTCCTCCTTTTCGGTTGTCCTTTTAGAAGAACTTCTAGGTGACATTCCCGACAGTTCCATAGTGTTTGATATAGGTTTTGCTCTAGAAACCTATAGTGATTCAATTGCAACTCTTGCTCCCACTTTAGATGTCTTCTAGCCAGAAGAACCACACTAACCATCGTGTTGGGGTACTTTTTTACTCTGACATATCTGTTGTAGCCCCTAGTAAACCATGGTCATCTTCAGGAAAACCATCCAGTAACCAAACTCCTTAAACCTAGCCACCCGACGGATGTGTAGAGTTCATAGTGGATCTTGCCCCAGGGACTGCACCAATTTCCAGATGCCCATACAAAATGGCTCCACGTGAGTTAGCTGAGCTTAAAACCCAACTGGAGGCTTTGTTGGAAAAAGGCTTCATCCGCCCTAGCTCATCGCCATGGGGTTGCCCCGTTCTGTTCGTAACGAAGAAAGATGGAACAGAAAGGATGTGCGTAGACTATCGCCCGCTAAATTTAGCGACGATAAATAACAAGTACCCATTGCCCAGGATTAATGATCTTTATGATCAACTTGCAGGATCCTCTGTCTTCTCCAAGATGGATTTGAGATTAGGGTATCATCAAATCAAAATCCGAAACGAGGACATTCCCAAAACGTCTTTTACTACTCGTTATGGTCTTTACGAGTACACCGTCATGTCCTTTGGTTTAACCAATGCCCCCGCCACTTTCTCACGCATGATGAATTCGATCTTCATGGAGTACTTAGATAAAAATTTTGTGGTTTATCTCGATGACATTCTCATCTACTCGAAGAACGAAGAAGAACATGCCGAACACCTAAGGCTGGTATTGATGAAACTTAGAGAGCATCGCCTATATGATAAATTCTCCAAGTGTGAATTTTGGCTACCAGAAGTGACCTACTTAGGCCACGTGATTTCTGCAAAAGGCATTGCTGTGAATCCCGAGAGAGTTCAGGCCGTCCTTGACTGGACTCCACCTGAATCGGTTAAGCAAGTTAGGAGTTTTCTTGGCCTAGCCAGCTATTGCCGTCGCTTCGTCGAGAAATTTTCTAAAGTTGCAAAACCTCTAACTGAACTCCTCAAGAAAGATAAGAAATTCCTATGGAGTCCCAAGTGCGAGGAAAGATTTCAAGAGCTAAAAAGAAGGTTGACTTCTGCACCCGTACTTGCACCTCCAGACACCAAAAAGGATTTCGAGATCTATTGTGACGCATCACGGCAAGGGTTAGGATGCATAGTTCTGCAAGATAGACATGTGGTAGCTTATGCTTCACGCCAGTTGCGGCCACATGAAGAGAACTATCCTACCCATGACCTTGAACTCGCTGCCATAGTTCATGCCCTAACAACTTGGCGACATTACCTCCCTTGTAATCGTTGTGAGATCTATTCCGACCACCAAAGCCTCAAATACATTTTCACCCAGCCAGATCTTAATCTCAGGCAAAGACGCTGGATTGAGTTGATAAAAGATTATGACTTAGGAATTTCTTACACCCCAGGCAAAGCCAATGTCATGGCTGATGCACTAAGTCGTAAGTCGTATTGTAAAAACATCATGTTACAACAGTATCAACCACTTCTTCATGAGGAGTTTTGCAAGGTCAGTCTTGAGATTGTTCCTCGTGGCTATCTTTCTACCAAGGTGGCGAATCCAACTCTTGAGGATCAAATCATAGTTGCCCAAAGGCGTGCACGAAGTGTTCGCCGGATCAAGGAGAACATTGCTAGCGGAGTTGCTAAATGTTTCGCCACAGATAGCAAGGGAACGGTATTCTTTGGAAATAGTTTGGTAATACCTAAGAATAGGGAACTAAGGCAACTCATCCTCAAAGAAGCCCATTACACACCCCTCTCGATTCACCCCGGTAGCACAAAAATGTATTGAGATCTACGCCAGAGATTTTGGTGGACCAGGATGAAAAGAGACATTGCCCAATTTGTTGCCGAATGTGATGTTTGTCGTCGCAATAAGGCAAAACATCAAAGACCTGCTGGTACACTTCAACCTTTGCCTATTCCAGAGTGGAAATGGGACAAAGTCGGTATGGACTTCACACCGGCTTTCCAAGAACCCAGTAAGGAAACAATGCCATCTTCGTTGTCATAGATAGGCTTTCCAAAGTTGCTCACTTCCTTCCAGTTCGCGATTCTATAACTGCTAGCCAATTAGCGGACTTGTACGTCTCTAGAATTGTATCCCTTCATGGTGTTCCTTTGGAAATCAATTCTGATCGAGGTAGCCTTTTCACCTCTAGATTCTGGGGAAGCTTTCAGAATGCTATGGGAACTCATCTCTCCTTTAGTACGGCTTTCCATCCTCAGTCTAGTGGTCAAGTCGAAAGGGTTAACCAAATTCTTGAAGACATGCTCAGAGCTTGTGTTATCTCATTCGGAAATAATTGGGAGAAGTCTCTGCCATTCGCCGAATTTGCTTATAACAATAGTTTTCAATCTAGTCTGAACATGGCTCCTTTTGAACTCCTTTATGGACGACGATGTCGAACACCTTTAAACTGGTCAGAAACCGGTGAAAGACAATTCTTTGGACCGGACATGATCAAGGAAGCAGAAGAGCAAGTTCGCATTGTTCGTGATCAATTGAAAGCAGCCCAGTCTCGTCAGAAAAGCTACTATGATCGTCATCATAGGCAAGAGAGCTACAATGTGGATGAGAAGGCTTACCTCCGGGTTACTCCTCTGAAGGGAACCCAACGTTTCGGTATCAAAGGCAAGTTGACCCCACGTCACATCGGACCTTTCCGCATTCTTGCTAAACATGGAGAAGTTGCCTACCAACTTGAACTACCCCCGCACCTTTCCAGAGTACATGATGTATTCCATGTGTCCCAACTCAAGCGTTGCTTCAAGGACCCCATCCGCGAAGTCGACCATGAAACGCTTGATCTCAAGATGACCTTTCTTATCGAGAATACCCCGTTCGTATTCTTGATTCCGCAGAGCGTGTCACTCGTCGTCAGAAGATTAGGTTTCTGAAAGTGCAATGGTCACACCACTCTGAGAGAGAAGCTACGTGGGAAAGAGAAGACCGTCTCAGTGCCGAGTACCCCACCTTCCTCCCGCAGACTTCTGAATCTCGGGACGAGATTCTGTTGAGTGGGGGCGAGTTGTCAGAACCCTCTTTTAGGTAATGTGCTAGGATCAAAGTAACCATGCATCATGTTAAAATTTTCAGAAGAAATCATTTAAATCAAGATCAAAAGCAAAATGGGAGAAGGAACCCCCCCAGATGAATTAATTCGAAAGGCCAGATAAAAATCTTCTCCAAAAATTCATGTTAGATTTTTGAAAAGTCTTATAAATGAGTGTGATCACATATCAAGTGATGTGGGACCCACCCCATGCTCATGGGTTTTTCAAATATTCAAACATTGCCTTGGAATTAATGAAAAACCCCTATTTGAGTTAAGATTCAAATTATTTGAATTTTAAAAATGTTCAAACTTTATAAGTGGCTAGTCTATATTATTATGAGGCCATATAAAAAGTTTCAACATTTTATAAAATGGTTTGATATTTTATCATGGACAAAAAAAATTTACAGAAAAGAAAAAGAAACAGATAAGGAAAAGAGGCTCACCTGGTTTTCGGCCCAACTCGTTCCTTAGCCAGCCCAAGCCCACTTGGACGCTTGTCGTCTTCCTCAAGCAGGGGCACTGCTGCGTGGCGACCATGCCGTGGCCGCCGACGAGCCCTTGGCCACCTCCTGCTTCTCACGCGCCACCCCTTCACGCCTGGAGACGCCCAGAAGCCCTCCCGTTCCATTCCCCCTCTCCATGAACTCCCTCCCCGTCTCCCTCGCCCGATTCCACCGACACCCGTGAAGAACGCCGGAGCGCGCCGCCGCACCTGCGTGGCCAATGAGCCTTTCGAGCGCCACCGCCGTGACCATCATCCTCCCCGCCTTCTTCTACGTCTCCCAGTGCAGCGAATCGAACCCGGAGCCCTCCTAGTCGCCGGAATCAAGCTCGAGCCGTCGCGGGACCCGAAGGACGCCATCGTCGATTTCGTCGCCGTCGAGCCACCTCAACCTTCGCCGCCACCTCCGTCGAGTTCCTGGTGAGCAGGCGGTTCAAACCCCTCTCTCCCCACCCCTTTTTAATGTCTCCTTGTTGATCCGCCATGGAAGCCGGAGCTTCTCGCCGCCGGGATGTTCCTCGCCGTGCAACCATGAAGCTTTTGAGCTCGAGCGCATGTCCATCGTCTTCGCCTTGCTCCTCTTCGTCGTTTGCGTGCATCACCGACTCCAGTAGATCACCGCAGCGAGCTTTGCCTCGAGCCCGAGCCACGGCCGCCGCTAGGTCTTGACGCCGGCGACGTTCCGGTGCCCCCCGGTGACCCTGAGATGCTCGAGGTGAAGCGCGCGACCACGAGGAGTCGTCTGGTGGTCGCAGCACTCCTTTTGGACGCCGGAGTTGCCGTCCCCGTGGACGCCGCCGTGTCTGGTGGCCCCCGGCGGCTAGCCCCCGGCAAGTCCGACGTGGCCACGTCATTAGGAGTTAACCACCCCCCCTAATGATCCCCACAGCCTATGACATGTGGGCCCAGCCCCCTGACTAAACCTTGTATTAAGTTTAAATCGTTTTAATCAACACAGTGACACTTACTGATGGGACCCCCTTGTCAGTGGCCCCCTGACGCCAGCATGAGGTCATGCTGACGCAGTAAATGAATTTCCAGAACAAAATGAATTAAATAAATTCTAGAAAATCCAGAAATTAGCCCAAACTTTGGAAATTCATAGAAAATTCATATTAACTCCAAATTGGACAAATAATATATGAAAAATGATCAGGAGAAAATAAGCTATCCAAATATCCAACTTTCAACTTTGTTTGAGTTGAATTTAAAATGTGATCAGTAGCATTTTCTATTTGATTCAAATGGAATTAAATCAAATTCAATTCAAATATTTTTGCAACTTGAACCATGGCAACATGCTACATTTCAACCACACATCAGAGGCATATCATACACATTTCAAAATGATAAAAATTGATCAAACAATGTCACATGTAACTTGGCTAAGTTTGAATACAAATTGGAGTTTGAATTTTCAATTCAATTTGCAAAATACTCCATTTAAATGGAATTGCTTCACACATCAAAGCATATACATCAAGTTTCAACCTTCCATCATGTGATTGTGCATTGTATTTACGTTACTACCTTGTTTGTTGTTTGTCGAGTAGAGGTGGAACGGGAGCAGGAGGCTGCCACCTACGTTGAAGACCCAGAACCCGAACCTCGTCAGCAAGGCAAGCAAACCCCCATTGATCATGTCAATAAAATCCCACTTCCCTCTCATGTCTCGCTTATGAATTGTTTAGGATGATTACCATGATGCATTTATACCGCATAGATGAACCCATTCCTTTGCATGACCTATCATTTTGTCACAGTAGTAAGTAAACCACAATCCTAGAAAATGTAGGAGTTGATTGATATCATGTGGCCCTTGCAATTGTTACTGCTTATTGCATGCTTAGAGTGATACCATGTTGATACTGTTATGTGAGTCGGGATGGTAGTGATCATGATGTTGATAGTAGAAAAGTGTTGGTGAATCTACCCTAATACATGGTGAACGATGAGAGGTTGTGTAGGAGTACACGGTGGGTTGTCTCGTTGAACACCGCCCTAAGTCCGAGTTCTTGTGTGGTGATCCAAGATGAAGAGTACAACCACACATTGGGCTCACTGACCCTTCTCAGCTTACTAACTCATCCCTTTCGATGTCCAGATGTCTCAATAGTTCGGAGTTCTGGTAGGTCTATGGCCTGGCTGCTAAGTGAGAGAACGGCTCAACCGAGACCGGCTTATGCACCACGCACACATCACTTGGGTCCACTTCGGTAAACCGGCCGGGTTCACGATAGTGGTAGCCAACCCAGGCAGGCGGCTTTCTCGGACTAGATCGGCTATGAGGTAACAGTTGTGGTGAGCATCCTCGCTGGCACCCCTTGAATGGTGTCGAGATCAAAGGCGGTAAATGAAGATCATGTGTGTGTAGCGGTACACCCCTGCAGGGTTAACAAAACTATTCGAATAGCCGCGACCGCGGTTATGGACTGCTTGGAAAGCTTAGCTTGATTATTATACAACTTGAACTGGATACTTCTAAAACACACCAAGATAAGTGTGAGTGCTATGGCGTTCTTTCTCGTGGGGAAGTCGAGGAAGGCACCATAGTGGTGTAATTGGTTGGAGAAAGTAGTGGACTCGTGTACGCTTCTTACCTCAAGTCTGGTACTCGTAGTTCAGGACTAGCCAAGTCAAAGCTGGCACTACTGCAAATGAAACCCCACCTCCCTTTACCTTGATACATGTGCATGAGTAGTATAGCTCCTATGTAAGTCTTGCTGAGTACGATTCTGTACTCACGTTTGCTTAATCTATGTTTTAGATGAACCCACCGACCCCCATGGTGGCTTCTACCTGAAGCTCGAAGAATGAAGACTCAGACCAAGACCAAGCTAGTGTAGTCCCAGTCAGACGACTGGTTCCCTCGTGGAGGGCTTGTTTTTAGATAAGGCTTCTCTAAGCCATTTGTTAAACTTGTCTGTACTCAGACCTACTTTGCTTCCGCATGTTTTGATGTAATGTTTGATCACATGCTTGTGATCTCTGTGTGCACTCTGTAAGAGTTATTAATAAAGGTGTATACATTGTAGAGAATTGCAATGATACCTGCTGTTCATACTAGACATGTGTGCTGCGTGTATGTTTATAACATGCATGTCTTAGTATGGGTTTTCGAGACCTTAGTTGTGATCTGGCTGGCGGTCTTTTATACACCAAGTGGCCCTTAGATGTGCGCAGCTTGGGGCATCGCGATGCGATTGTTCGAGACTCTGTCTTGTGCACACTTTGATGTATGATCGAGCCCGCCCTAGACCCCGACTAAGTGATCGGGCTGGAGTAAGTCTATGTAAGGGTTATAATACAATCGATAGTATGGTTGAGGCGACTTGTCTATGAGTATGGGAGTTCACCACCCATATCAATTAGACTTGTGTGCGGACGATGAGGACCCATCTCAGTGGATCATCCGGCCTGAATGGGATGCCTCTCACGTTCGATGCTTTCCGAGAACGTTCTATGCTTGGCCTTGTCTGCTTAGACAAGTGGGTACGGTTCTCGGCTCTCCATATGATTGTGTTGTAGCGAGGCTTGCATACGCTAACCCCGGGACCCGACAATCCCCCCCCCCACGTTTTCCCCCTTCGCCCCCTCTTCCTCTCCCACCGTCGCCCGTGCGCACGGTTCACCGCGCCGCCGCATTTGCCGCGGCCAACTGGCAACTCGGCGGCCGGGAACCTGTCCAGCCACACCGCTACACTCGTCCCCCTCGCCGCGAGCCTCCAGCTGTGTCCAGGACGTCACGAGCTCTGCAAATCGGACCGCCCCCTCCTTCCGCCGTGGTCTCCCCCCTCGACCTCCAACCCGACGCCGGCAACGCCTTCACGAAGCCACGGCCGCTCCCCAGCGCCTCCCCGTGAGCACCTCGCCCTCCAAACCCCCCTCTCTCGCCGTCGTCAATTGAGTCGCTGCACCCGCCTCCCCGTCCGAGCCGATGTCGCCGGCCGCCATGGCTAGGGCGTGCTCCGCGTGGCTCCCCGTGCCCCTGGCCACGACCCCCCTGTGTGCGAGACCGCACCCCTCACCCCCCCACGGCAGCCGCTCGCCCCTGCCCTCACGCTGCTCGTCGTTGCTCCCCTCGCCGGCGGCCTCCAGTTGCCCTCCGTCGGCGTGCTCCCAGGTTAATCCAGTGGGTTAACCCCCCCTAATTAGCCATTAAACTAGAGAACCCCCCCCTTTTTTATTACATGTGGACCCCCTATCTACTAATTAAAAGATTTATGTTAAACTTAATCGCCCCTAAGTATATGACAAGTGGGATCGAGGCCATTTATAATTAATTAAACTAATAATCTAGCTCTGTGTGTATGACACCCGGGACCCACCTATTTAATTAGTTTATTTTAATGTAATTATTAACATGAGGGACTGACATGTAGGCCCCTGGCTATTTAGATGAATTAAGTTAATTTGATTGCGCATGTGTCAACGACATGTGGGTCCTTTGCTAATTTTAATTTAATAAAATGATTTAATTAAGTCACTATCTATGACCTGTAGGCCCCACCAGTCAGTGTACTGTTTTGGATAAGGTTCTGGATAATGTTGGAATTAAAAATAAAAGAAATTCAGAAATTGTTTTAAATTGATTTAAGCTTTAAAAATCAATATCTTTTTATCCGTAACTCCGATGGAAAAACTTTATATATGAAACTTGATCAGAAAAATATAACGAATATGAATGCGCTATCTGTATAACAACCACACCCCTCTAACATACCAAACCTCGAACCGTCCCCCTCCGGACCGTCTGTCGGATAAATTGTCCGGTACTGCTAAAGTACCCGGATGAATTTATTTCGAACACGAAAGTTGTTCGAAATAGATCAACTAACCCGGATACACCACCCACAGATGTGTCGGATATCCACGACACCTCCGGCATGATAGATCCCCCCTTCGGACACCTTGTCCGATAATCATTCGGAGCCGGTATTTCATCCCCGAATGAATTCCCGCTCCGAGTTAGAACCCCGTTTACAATTCATCCGTTATGTCTTGCATTTGTATTGCTATTATTTTTGTGTCTTTATTGTTTATTTCCCCCCTTAATCTCCGGTAGACCCCGCTGCTGTCGTCGACTACACCGATGCTGAGTACGACTACTTCGTCGACGACCGTATCTCTACTGTCGAGCTACCAGGCAAGCAGAGCCATTCTCTTCCCCAGATATCGCCTATCTTTCCATAAATTTCTTGCACTAGGCATTTTTACTGCTTCTGCTATGATTACAATCCTATTCAAGTGCATAGCCTGTTTTTGTCGCCCCTTGATGTACCTTCCTTTAATCCTATGTTGCCTATTATTACTTAGGCATTATTCAGCAGTAAACCCTGCGCATTGTTAGCTAGGTTTAGAATAGAGGGTCGTGATCACTTTGGGAGTGATCGCGGAAACGATATTTTACAACTGCAACAGGTACGGATCAATGCAGACACCCTAGGGAACCTACAACGGCGAGACTCTGCCGAGTCGCTTCGAGTTTGACTTACGAGTGGAATGGACTCGTATTTCACTCTCGTCGGCTCAGTAGCGTAGCATCACCGGGATGATATGAGGTTTACCTCTTTAGTTCATTCCGCTGATGTCTCTGTCAAACCTTTTTAAGTGTGCCATCGAGGGTGATACCTCCTGGTTTCACTTAATGGTAGGAACTCGAACCAACTGGTGTCCTTCAAGGTAAGAAGTCGGGCGACCCAACGGTGCCCGCGAGTGGTATTGCGACGGGACGACAGGGAGGGTACGACCAGTGGACCGGTGTGCTTGGCCCCTGATCGTTGGCCGCGAGAGTTACCAAACCACAAAAGTCGAGCTCCTCCAGGAGAACACGCGAGACAAGGTAAGGAGACGGTTCACCTTGTTGGTAACCGCAGTGACTTGGTGGGACGACGGGGCAGGCACCGATGTACTGGTGGTCCTGGCTGCTGTCGTTGTCCGCGGGTCAGTTAAGTCGAGGCAACGATAACGGTTGTCACACAGGTTAATTAAAATGCTAAATGGTTCAGTGAATGTCTTGAGTTGGCTATATGCCATGTACGCACTACCTACCCGTGGGAATTACGAGTTTATGGGCTCCTCTACTTCGTAGTGTCGTCCGAGGACTCTTCAGACGTCAGCAGTACCGCGGGCTGATTGCCGGGAAGTGCGCTGTCTTCTTTGCTCGAGCTGTGTTGTTTTTGTTACGGCTTCCCGGCCACCCACGCACCGTGCAGGAGTACGTCAGGGTTGGGGTCCAAGGCCCTGAGTACTTAGGATTTAGACCGGCGGATGGCCTCTCTGTTGAGTTTGAAAGATGGGCTATGAAGTGTCGGATAGCCTCGGTGGAGCGTTCCCTAACAAGGTTCCCGCCACCCTGGAGATCCGTGCGTGTAGCGTAACACAAGTGCACCCCTGCAGGGAAGAATAATCTATTAGAATAGCCATGTCCACGGTAACAGGACGCTTTATGCTGAAGCTGGATCTTACCACTACAAACTATTATTATTAAACTGTATGGTTCCGGGTTTTCTTCCTCGCTGGGATGTCGAGGAGGTGAACTTGGAGGCATTGTTAATTATTACAACTTATTATTATACAATGCTTCAGCAACTTCTGCTGCATTGTTACTTTATGCTTTATATAAACTGTTGGCTGATTCTTACCTCATGCTGCAAGACATCGTCGGAAGATGCTAGTCTTCGATAGGCCTAGCTTCTTACCCTTGCTCTGGATTTCTATCTTTCAGTCCACTATATACAGCCTCTTCTTTCCGTTGATACAATGCATAATGCTTAGTAGCGGACGTAAGACTCGCGGGTATGCTAGATACTCACCTACTTTATTTTCCCCCTTTTTTTGTTTTGCCTGATCGGGCGCTGTAGTCGACGTTGGAGCCTTGGAGTCCAGGAGTTGGAGATCCCCGATGCCGACCACCACAACATGAAGATCCCCGATGCCTTCTACGACGTCGAGTTCCCCGTTGACCAGGAGTAGCTTGGAGGTTCCCAGGCAGGAGGCCTCGCCTTTTCGATCGTTGTTGATATTTGTGCTAGCCTTCTTAAGGCAACCTTGTTTTTTGTGTCTGTACCCAGATACTATTGCTTCCGCTGAGTTGTGCTCTCGAGCTGTTATATTCGAGCCCTCGTGGCCCCTGGCTTGTATTAAACAACTTGTATTATTTTATTTGTAGAGTTCTGTTGTGATATCTCACCGTGAGTCCCTGATCTCGATCGTGTATCTTGCGTGTATGATTACTGTACACGGTCTGATTTTGGGGGCGTCACAAGTTGGTATCAGAGCCGACTGCCTGTAGGAAGCCCCTAACCACTCCTTGGTCGAAGTCGAGTCTAGTATTTGCAAAACTACTTGCTAAGTTAATGTTTGGCCTACGGGCCCACATCGATGCCACTACGTGTGATATCTATGGTATTAGGATCTTTTTCTCCGTACCTTTACTCTGGGATTGTACTCTCTTATCCTTTCTGGTATATTTTCTACCCAGAGAGCCCTTCACCCAAGATGATCGCTTGCGTCGCCTGAAGACTCCGAAGATTACTCTTCGATAAACTCCCGAGAACCTACGTGTTCGTCGCCTTTGCAATCCGCTGCCACCGACAAGTCGGTGTGGATAATTACATCCACCTCCCGATCTAGAAATCATCATTCCCTTGTACATAAGCATCGAATTATTCCGATGCTTCTATCACCCGATGTCCTTGCCTTCTTTCTCCTTCTGGTTGAGTGCCGATACTCACATCAGATTCTTTGCGAACCACCCGACCTTTGGTGGTTCATTATCTGACCGATCCTGCATGGCTTCTTCCATGTGTCAATTGGATTCATCGTGTGAAATACCATCCCTGCTCCTCGATGATTTGTGTTATCATCGACGACCTCCCTTGACTCTCTGCCAATACAACTTGGTCTTGTATAACTTGCTTTGCTTTCCCCTGGGAAAGATATACACCTGATACTTGTGTATCATCACCTCTTCCTTTCCATTGGTTTGTTTAACCTTTCTTGTAATATATCTTATCTGAGCAGTGATAATTCACCTGCTTATGAAAACACCTCGGTGTACAACCTTGTCAGTAACCCCTTGTTGACATTGTCGATGACATTTCGGTAACCACCGGGACGAGAACTTTGCCAATTGGTCCGCCTTGTATTAACGAGCAGGAAATGGTTCTCAATGTCCACTGCCCTTGGTACCGACGTTGTTGCCGATATAGCTGACAAGTTGTTCTCTGACTTACCTTGCAACTTGATCGCATTGATTGTCGCCATCCTTCTGATTCTCTGTGGGCCCATAACCCACAGTTCCGCAGGACCGAAACCTGACTCTTGTCATCGACCTTGTGATATTCCGTCTGAGATCAGACTCGGTGCTTACGCCTGATGATCGGGGCCCCCCCCCTTTCCCATCATCCGTCATCGGCATCGAATGCGTGCCGATCCGCTTAAAACTTCTCTCGATGTACTTCCCTGAGCTTAAACTCAGAAGGACTTTGTACCCCATAACCTTGAGCAACCCCATTCGATTGACCTTGTGTCGATCCGACCCACCTTAAGATTTATCTCTTAACCGATTCGTAAGTACGATGAAGCCCTCGAAGAAAGGATAAAAACTCATCGAGATGCCCCGACGCAGTACGATGAAGACCCGATGGAAGGATAACAACACGTCCAGATGCACTAAAGCAGAGAAATGAAGACGTCAACGAGAAGGATAAGATTCTTTGAGAAGGACCACAAGAACCAGAAGAATCGTTAGAATACGAAACCAAAACTTTACCCCTTGCAGTACCTTTAATTCTCGAGACGAGAATTCTTTGTAGTGGGGGAGATTTGTAACACCCTCAGTGTCATGAACAGTAATCACCCTTGCTAATCAACAATTGCTGTTCCTAAATCTTGCTTTGATCACCCATGATCATCTTGGATCAATTCAAATTCAAAATGCCCCTTTGATAATATTTAAAACAATGTGATAAATAAAACCTTGTCCAAAAATTGTGCAACCAATTTTGTTAAAAGCCTAAAAACCAGTGGACTAAGTTAGACCAATATTGGGTATTTATTGCCATATTTAAAATTTCAAACAATTCAAAACAGTAGTCAAAACACCCCATTTAAACCATTAATAATTAAAGAAAAATTAAAATGAGTTTACTTTCAAGTGAACCTTTTTGTAGCAGTACAGGATATTGTAACATGAATATTAGGATCAGTGGAACCTTTTTTTTTAAATTCATTTGCTAGTCAAAATAAATTACAACGGAAATTAAAATGAAACAAAATAATAATAAAACAAAAGGGAAAACTCCTATTCTACGCCTGTGGGCGAACCCCACACTGGGCCCAGCCCCGGCCCACTCCTCCTTCCCTCTTGTCTTCTTCCCCACCTTCCCTGCCCCACCCCGCACGGCACAGGGCGCCATGGCACTGTGGCCATGCCCCCACCCTCACCTGCCCCCTCTCCCGCTGGATAAGAACGCTCCGCCCCCGTGGGAACCCTAGATCCCCCCCTCGTTTCCCCCCTTCGCCCCCTCTTCCTCTCCCACCGTCGCCCGTGCGCACGGTTCACCGCGCCGCCGCATTTGCCGCGGCCAACTGGCAAATCGGCGGCCGGGAACCTGTCCAGCCGCACCGCTACACTCGTCCCCCTCGCCGCGAGCCTCCAGCCATGTCCAGGACGTCACGAGCTCTGCAAATCGAACCACCCCCTCCTTCCGCCGTGGTCGCCCCCCTCGACCTCCAACCCGTCGCCGACAACGCCTTCACGAGCCACGGCCGCTCCCCAGCGCCTCCCCGTGAGCACCTCGCCCTCCAAACCCCCCTCTCTCGCCGTCGTCAATTGAGCCGCTGCACCCGCCTCCCCGTCCGAGCCGATGTCGCCTGCCGACATGGCCAGGGCGTGCTCCGCGTGGCTCCGCGTGCCCCTGGCCACGAGCCCCCCTGTGTGCGAGACCGCACCCCGCACCCCCCCACAGCAGCCGCTCGCCCCTGCCCTCACGCCGCTCGCCGTTGCTCCCCTCGCCGGCGGCCTCCAGTTTCCCTCCATCGGCGTGCTCCCTGGTTAATCCAGTGGGTTAACCCCCCCCCCTAATTAGCCATTAAACTAGAGAATCCCCCTTTTCTATTACATGTGGACCCCCTATCTACTAATTAAAAGATTTATGTTAAACTTAATCGCCCCTAAGTATATGACAAGTGGGACCGAGGCCATTTAAAATTAATTAAACTAATAATCTAGCTCTGTTTGTATGACACCCGGGACCCACCTATTTAATTAGTTTATTTTAATGTAATTATTAACATGAGTTACTGACATGTAGGCCCCCTGGCTATTTAGATGAATTAAGTTAATTTGATTGCGCGTGTGTCAATGACATGTGGGTCCTTTGATAATTTTAATTTAATAAATTGATTTAATTAAGTCACTATCTATAACCTGTAGGCCCCACCAGTCAGTGCACTGTTTTGGATAAGGTTTTGAATAATGTTGGAATTAAAAAATAAAAGAAATTCAGAAATTGTTTTAAATTGATTTAAGCTTTAAAAATCAATATCTTTTTATCCGTAACTCCGATGGAAAAACTTTATATATGAAACTTGATCAGAAAAATATAACGAATACGAATGCGCTATCTGTATAACAACCACACCCCTCTAACATACCGAACCTCGAACGGTCCCCCTCCGGACCGTCTGTCGGATAAATTGTCCGGTACTGCTAAAGTACCCGGATGAATTTATTTCAAACACGAAAGTTCTTCGGAATAGATCAACTAACCCGGATACACAACCGACACATGTGTCGGATATCCACGACACCTCCGGTATGATATCTCCCCCCCTCCGGACACCTTGTCCGATAATCATCCAGAGCCGGTATTTCATCCCCGGATGAATTCCCGCTCCGAGTATCGTGCATCGTACTGCGTTAGAACCCCGTTTACAATTCATCTGTTATGTCTTGCATTTGTATTGCTATTATTTTTGTGTATTTATTGTTTATTTCCCCCCTTAATCTCCGGTAGACCCCGCTGCTGTCGTCGACTACACCGATGTTGAGTACGACTACTTCGTCCACGACCGTACCGCTACTGTCGAGCTACCAGGCAAGCAGATCCATTCTCTTCCCCAGATATCGCCTATCTTTCCGTACATTTCTTGCACTAGGCATTGTTACTGCTGCTGCTGCTTCTGCTACGATTACAATCCTATTCAAGTGCATAGCCTGTTTTTGTCGCCCCTTGATGTACCTTCCTTTAATCCTATGTTGCCTATTATTACTTAGGCATTATTCAGCAGTAAACCCTGCGCATTGTTAGCTAGGTTTAGAATAGAGGGTCGTGATCACTTTGGGAGTGATCGCAGAAACGATATATTACAACTACAACAGGTACAGATCAATGCAGACACCCTAGGGAACCTACAACGGCGAGACTCTGCCGAGTCGCTTCGAGTTTGACTTACGAGTGGAATGGACTCGTATTTCACTCTCGTCGGCTCAGTAGCGTAGCATCACCGGGATGATATGAGGTTTACCTCTTTAGTTCATTCCGCTGATGTCTCTGTCAAACCTTTTTAAGTGTGCCATCGAGGGTGATACCTCCTGGTTTCACTTAATGGTAGGAACTCGAACCAACTGGTGTCCTTAAAGGTAAGAAGTCGGGCGACCCAACGGGACGACAGGGAGGGTACGACCAGTGGACCGGTGTGCTTGGCCCCTGATCGTTGGCCGCGAGAGTTACCAAACCACAAAAGTCGAGCTCCTCCAGGAGCACACGCGAGACAAGGTAAGGAGACGGTTCACCTTGTTGGTAACCGCAGTGACTTGGTGGGACGACGGGGTAGGCACCGATGTACTGGTGGTCCTGGCTGCTGTCGTTGTCCGCGGGTCAGTTAAGTCGAGGCAACGATAACGGTTGTCACGCAGGTTAATTAAAATGCTAAATGGTTCAGTGAATGTCTTGAGTTGGCTATATGCCATGTACGCACTACCTACCCGTGGGAATTACGAGTTTATGGGCTCCTCTACTTCGTAGTGTCGTCCGAGGACTCTTCAGACGTCAGCAGTACCGCAGGCTGATTGCCGGGAAGTGCGCTGTCTTCTTTGCTCGAGCTGTGTTGTTTTTGTTACGGCTTCCCGGCCACCCACGCACCGTGCAGGAGTACGTCAGGGTTGGGGTCCAAGGCCCTGAGTACTTAGGATTTAGACCGGCGGATGGCCTCTCTGTTGAGTTTGAAAGATGGGCTATGAAGTGTCGGATAGCCTCGATGGAGCGTTCCCTAACAAGGTTCCCGCCACCCTGGAGATCCGTGCGTGTAGCGTAACACAAGTGCACCCCTGCAGGGAAGATTAATCTATTTGAATAGCCGTGTCCACGGTAACAGGACGCTTTATGCTGAAGCTGGACCTTACCACTACAAACTATTATTATTAAACTGTATGGTTCCGGGTTTTCTTCCTCGCTGGGATGTCGAGGAGGTAAACTCGGAGGCATTGTTAATTATTACAACTTATTATTATACAATGCTTCAGCAACTTCTGCTGCATTGTTACTTTATGCTTTATATAAACTGTTGGCTGATTCTTACCTCATGCTGCAAGACATCGTCGGAAGATGCTAGTCTTCGATAGGCCTAGCTTCTTACCCTTGCTCTGGATTTCTATCTTTCAGTCCACTATATACAGCCTCTTCTTTCCGTTGATACAATGCATAATTCTTAGTAGCGGACGTAAGACTCGCGGGTATGCTAGATACTCACCTGCTTTATTTTCCCCCTTTTTTTGTTTTTCCTGATCGGCCGCTGCAGTCGACGTTGGAGCCTTGGAGTCCAGGAGTAGGAGATCCCCGATGCCGACCACCACAACATGAAGATCCTCGATGCCTTCTACGACGTCGAGTTCCCCATTGACCAGGAGTAGCTTGGAGGTTCCCAGGCAGGTGGCCTCGCCTTTTCGATCGTTGTTGATATTTGTGCTAGCCTTCTTAAGGCAACCTTGTTTTTTGTGTCTGTACTCAGATACTATTGCTTCCGCTGACTTGTGCTCTCGATCTGTTATATTCGAGCCCTCGTGGCCCCTGGCTTGTATTAAACAACTTGTATTATTTTATTTGTAGAGTTGTGTTGTGATATCTCACCGTGAGTCCCTGATCTCGATCGTGTACCTTGCGTGTATGATTACTGTACACGGTCTGATTTTGGGGGCGTCACAGCTTGTCTAAGGCTGACAGCAAGGCCCTCCCCTTTTACATTTACCTTTGTACCCCGGGCTCGTACTATAAGAGCCCCGGGTACCCTTCCTGTGTGAGGGACGACGGAGCACTTATTGCAATTTCACCCACCACAGAGAGAGCTAGGAGAGAGTTGTGCTTAGAATCCTCTTCTCTTTCCTCTCAAACAGCTCAAGGAGCATTCATTGTAGCCAGAGTTATTGCATATAGCTAGCTCGGCAGGACTAGGGGTGTTATCTCTACGGAGAGCCCCGGACCTGGGTACATCGTGGTGCCTCACCGTGTCTTCCCACTCTCGATTACGGTACCGGCGACACTAACCTCGGTTTGTCCCCCTCTTTAGCCATCCCCATGGCATCTGCCGTTACATATCGACGACAATGGAAAAAAAAGTAAGCGTGTAGACAATGATAAGAATATGGACCGGGGTCCCGTGATGTTCACTAGTGATGTCTCTCTCCGAGAAGACGATAAAACTGCTATGCGAGGTAAACAAATTACAGATGGGCAATTGACAGGATTATAAACGCACCGCAACGCTAACTATGCTACAAAGAAAGAAAGAGGCTCAAAAGCATGGGCAGTACACCAAAATAAATAGACCGAAATCCAACTGGAACTAATACTAATCCTCCACCTTGAGATATCTATCCAGAACATCTCACTGGTATTAAGTTGTGAGTCCCACCCAAAGTGTAAACCCAAAGCAACAGACAACTGCATTAAAAATCACTTTGCGTAAAGTAAACAATCCTTGCAACCACGGTTACAAGCACCTTTGTTTTCCCCCTTGTGGCAACATCACATCCCCTAGACTCATGTTTATGTCACTCAAGCGTGTCATCAGGGGGCATGAACCCACAATCGAGCATAACGTTCCCTCTTGGAATCACTACCTACTAATTGGCCAAAGCAATAGACAACAACGGAGAACATGCAAGAATTACTTAGGAACAAAAATTTAAAAGATAAGAACCAAATATATTACTCTATCACAATCTGAACATAATCTCATAAGCCACCAGATCCCATCAAACTCAGCATAGCAACAGCAGAAAGATTACATATGTGCCTCGATCATGTAGGGCAGCTCACGTGGTCTAAACCATGAAGAACAAAGAGGGGTGGAGAAGCTACTGATCACGGACCCATGGTCCAAAGGAAACTACTCATGGTACATCCGGGAAGTGTCCATGGTGAAGGGGAAGCTCCCAGAGGTTGATCCTCCCTCCGGCATGGTGCCGGGGAGAAGTCTGCTGGCGCTCCCGATCTTGGAAGCGCGGCAGCGGCGGAACAGAGGCGAGATCGCTAAAAAGGGTTCTCTTTTCGGAAGTTTCACGTCACGGGAAATATATAGGCGAAGGGGGGCAGCCAGGGGGGCCACCAGGGGTCCAGGCGCCCCCCCTGGCGCGGCCAAGCCCTAGGTTGCGCCAGGTGGCCTCCAGGGCACTTGGTGGTGGCCCCCCGGCCCTCCTTTGAGGTTCTGGAGCATTTTGAGGCGCAGATTTTTTATCCGATTTTTCCAGAATTGATGGAGCACTTTTAATATGGGGGAAACCTGGAATAAAAAAACAGCGAGTAGAAACTGGCACTGGGGTGCACTGATTTAATAGGTGTAAGGCCGGATATGCGGTACTGTTCCATATTTAGATGTTTCCATCCAGATCCGGGGACGAAGCACATATCGGTCCCACCGCGACATATGACAAAGCCATATGCCCCGGATTTCCAACATGATATCACAACATTACAGCTAGATGGATACAACATCTCATACAATCGGCATACAACTGCCTTAAATACAATACACCAGTGGAAGATACATGTCTGAGTACAGACTACAATCAAATGCCTAGCGGGAAAGGTAAAACACACCATTACCGTAACCGCACGGGTCCAGGCTCTCCGCCAGGATCCACCTAACTAGTCGTCGTCGAGTCTCCGAGAAGGCGTCCAGAAGAAGACTCGAGTTAGTAATCAACTGCAGCGGCCGATCAGGCAAAACATAAAAGGGAAAGAAAAGAAATGGGTGAGAATATATCAAAGTCTTGTAACTAACTTCTCACGGGTAAGAAGGGGGTAGTGGTGAGGTTGCAGACGCACTAGCAATATATGAGTGGCTAACGGTCTATTTTAGAGTAAGATGAGATCCAAGCATTCGATGAGGAATCCCCTCCAACAAGTCTTGCTATCAACTACTTACGCAAGAAAAAGACCTTTCCTATCCTTGTCCTCCTCTTCGCATCCCGACGAATAAGAAGAAGTCAAGGCACACACATGTTGATCAACTTATAGTTAAGATTCAGTTGATGTTATCTATGAACAAGAGGTAGGTTCCAAGTCGTCCATAACCGTGGACACGGCTTCTCGAAATGATTTAACCCTGCAGGGGTGTACTTAGTACCCATTACAAGGCTCCGCACTCATGCCCATCTCTCTCAGTTTCTACGCATCACAGGCAGCCATTTTATGATCTAGTCCCGAGCGATCCAAAACGACAGGCCCCTCTAGCTAACAACGAACAAATCAGGGTGGCCCCCGGTGAGTCGGCGTCCAACTCAAAAGTCGACCGCGCTCTCGAATTGGCCTCTACCGTCTGGACGAGGTTGAGTTAGCTACCCAAACTATGTGGGAATCCCCCTAGCTTCTAGGTGTGGACCAACGAAGGAACTCTATCTCCGCTGGCCCGAAATGTTTTAAAGAATATCTTCTAGGAGCGACCCGACAGACACACACACGGTTTTCAAATGGTAAATTAGCTTGGGCCACCACTAGATATGTTTGAAGCTAGATAGGTAAGAAAATAAGACCCCATAAAATCTCACACGCGGTTAGGCACGCTCAGTATTAGAACCAATACCTAGAACTCGGATCCTAGGTGACTCGAATGGAACAAAGCATCGGGAAGGGATAGCCTAGACCTTCCATCCTTCGTTGAATATAGTCAACATTATAATAAACATATCATCAACAACAGTAATATAATAATGTGATAGCCCAACCAAGGAGTAACAGGAGGTAACAGTTGATAACATCCTAGCATGCATACTAAGCAGTGGCTGAGTAGCGAGCAATAGTAACATAGCCGAACAAGGTTTGTTGGGATGTGGAGGGACATGGCTGTTTGAGTTTATTTGAGAGGCATGAATATAAAGTGGTAGGATCAAGCAATCGTTCTATCCTACACCTAGGCGCGAGTGAGCTGAAAGTTATAAGCATGATATATGCTCCCCCTTACCTGATGAGAATACAAAACCGAAGGTGAAGTCGATCGCAAACTCGCATCGTCTCCGAGAGGTACCCGCGGAAGCACACAAGACGGTAAACACTGGAAAGAAATCAACGAGCAAGCATCTATTACGAAGAAGAAAACACGAGCAAGCATCAACAAGAAGACAACGTGAGACAACGCACTACGGCATCACATCTATCGTCGAGAGCGGTTACTAGAAGGTTAAGTGGAGTATTCGTCACACACGACGATACCACACATTACAAGGGTTCAAGTTGTTTAGCTACTCAAGGTGAGCAAGGTTGTTAACATGGAATTTCACTCAAGCATGGCATAGCACACGAACATGAAAAGAGGTGAAACAGAAGATAAACTATCTATGCTAGGCAACTTAAATGAGCCACGACCTAAACATGGCATTCCACTAAGTACCCCAAGACAATTAAAGCATTTGTTACTATTCTTTCCTAAACCATATTTTAGTTTGGTTAACAGAAGAAAACAATAGCATAAACACAAAGTACATGAAAAACTAATCAAGTTACATGTAAAGAACACTCCAAACGGAGTTACGGTTAAAACGATATAAGCAAAACAAGTTTTGAACACAATCTGCCAACATCAGGAAGCACACTTTAGAGCAATGCATAAACAGGATAATGAATGCAAACATGCTCACAAATGATATGCAACTAAAGTAGACATGGCAGGTAAGGCAAGGAAAAAGGAATCATGCAAAAAGGCATCATGAATAATTAATTATAGCCCAAGCAAAATGCAATAAAACATTACTAGTCTAGGACTTAGTGAAAATCAGGAGAACATGGCAGAAACTGTTATTTTTATGTTGTATAAACAGGGGTAAAACTATATGAAAAAGTGCAACAACATGACATAGAAATATATGAGCATGGAGTAGACAAGAATCATGGTCATAGGCATAACAGATCAAAAGATATTAAGCATGCAACATGGCATCGGAAAGTTACAGACTTAGAGAAAAACTGAGGTGGTTGTCAAAAACAGCAGGATAGCAACTTTGGAGCTAAACATAGCTATGACCAAAAATGTAAACATGACAATGCAATACATATAATGGAAGTAGACATGGCATAGATCAAAATGACATATTGCAATGCTCAATAGGATGCACAGTTAAAAAGATATACACAGAAGCACATTAACAGCAGGGTCACCACTTTGGAGCAAGAATTAATATAGCTACAGCAGGCAACCATGACAAGTGATTGCGTAGGATTGAAGTAGACATGATGCTTAATAGTATGCAACAATAATCAATGCAACACGCTTCATGGATGTGTCCCAATCATCAAGAAAACTTGCAATAAAATAACAGCAGCAGCACACTAACAAAAAATAATAGCAGTTAACAATCTGATGCCCACTTCAACAGTGATTAAAAACATCAAGATGGCCTCAAATCAAAATGCTCACAAAAGATGGATTGAATTACACACGATTCTAAACAATTTTCCTTTTGGGCGCATCGCGATCCGAGCTACGGTTCATTCGCGAACTACATCGCAAAATTGAATCAGCAGCAACAATCTCAGGACTTAGCAGAATTTCGAGGGGCTATGCACAGAAGAAAAAAATAAAAATAAAGTTGCTCACCCACGGGCCTCGGCCCACCTTGCGAGGAGGCAGCCTGGCGCTGGCTTGGGCTGGAGGCCTGGCTCGGGCTGGGCTGTGGCGACTTGGCTGGCCGGCCCACTAGCGGCGGCCGTTGGTGCTGCCGGTGGCCCCGTCCCGATTGGATCGGGCGGCGGCGGCGGACGGACGCCGGCGGCGGCGCAAGGCGGCCCGAGGCGGCGCAAAGGAGGCGGGGTAGGCCGGGAGGCGCGGCGAACCGACCGATGCGGTGCGGGAGGAGGCCGTCGGGGCGGATCCGGCGTAGGGCAGCCTCGGCTTCGTGATGGGAACCCGCCGGCAGCGTGGCTCCTTGTTGCGGCCACCCATGGTGCGGCGGCGGCGTGGCCTGCGGGAAGAGAGGGGGAGGTCAGGCCACGGATGGACAGGCTAGGAGGAGAGGCGAGGAGGTCGGCCTGGACGTGGGGCGCGGCGGCGGCGTGCCCACGGGCAGGAGGTGGGAGGAGAGGTAGGAGGGAGAGAGGTGGAGGCTGGGTGCGATCTGAGCTGTCGGATCTCCGGATCTGACGGTCCAGATCAGATGGGGCTAGGGTTTGGGAGAAAATTAGGCAAAATTGCGAAAATTGGGGCTATTGTGAGGGGGTGGCTGCAATTTTGGCTTAGGGGAAACCCTGGAAAGGGGTGGGAGAGTGGTGGTCTTTATATAGCCCAGGTGGCTGGCAGTTTGCAAAAACATCCCCCGTTTTTCTCTCGGCGCGCGATGTTTACGTTTCTGACTGCCGGGGGTCCGCAGGACCTCCGATTCGGGTAAAACTTCGAACTGCGCGATTAGCGCGTTGAGCCGGCGGCGTTCACACCGCGCTTTGAACCGTTTCGAGAACACCTTCCGGCGCGCTATAAAAATAACCCGTTTAATTATTAAACTGGGTTTTCGTTCCGTTGGCTGCGACTGGTCTCGTGTGGTTTTCGCGACGGTGATCGGGTGACACCCGATGTCGCAAAGGTCGAGTGTCAGGGTGGCAAGGGTCGGTCTCCGTCCGGTACGAGATAAAAGGGGGGAAATAATCGTCGATCAATAAATCGGGGATGCAAACACCGCAAACAAATCAGACAACAAAATTCAAACCGAAAACAAAATTTTTAATTTTTGTGAAATCTGGGCCGTTACAATAGGTTAGTCCAAATATGATCAAAAGTGTACAAATGTGTACCTAGATCATATCAATATCACACAAAACATGCATGAAGCAAGAAGAAATTATCGATAAGTTTGGGACGTATCAACATCCCCAAGCTTAATTCCTGCTTGTCCTCGAGTACGTAAATGATAACAAGCATAATTTATGTGGTGACATGCTAGAAACCATATAAGAACTTTGAAAAGTAAAGCAATCAAGGTATGTGATTCAATTCAAGTCATAACATGCAAGTGTCTACATTAGCATTGAAACAAGTAACAAAAGAACATTATGTGTAAGAGCTCTCGCTGTCCGTGACTCGAATGTCTCCAAATGGTGTTTGCGTGCAAGAAGAGGGATAGGGAATACGAGAAAAAAGTGTTTTTTTTTGAGAACTCAATCTACTAAAGTTTCACACTTGGTCTTCGTTGGAATCTTATCTTGACTCGTCCCCAGACCACTAGCCAGGTACAAGTCAATTTGATCCACTCCTTTTCGATATTTTGAGCACTCATGCAATGGATGAGCGTAAGCACGAAAGTTGACACTTAGGATGGAAAAGAGAGAAATATGGTGAAGGAGAAGACAAAAAGGGTGAGAAAGGCTAAAATGAATGAGGAAAATCAAAGGCGAGAGAGGGCCAAATGATAGATATGATGTGAGGAGTAGGGATTGCCATGCAACGGATGCACATATGAGCTAAGAAAGCTCTCCAATGGAACTAGTGGGGGTCCATCTAACTTGCTAGCTCATGAAGACCTAGTGCTCTTTTGAGGAGGCTCATCCTTGTAATATGCAAGCCAAGTTCTATAGTGTGAAGGTCCCCACATAGCTATATGTATGAATGATCATATCTATGGAGTACAAGGATAAGAAGGAGTACTAGTGTGGATCTTTCAAAAGGATAGTAGTGTTGCCCCTTTCTCTCTTTTTATTTCTTTTTCTCTTTTTTCTATTTTTGTATTTTTTTGGTGGCCTCAATGGCTCTTTCTATTTAACTCTCATTTGTCCTCTTTGGGATCTTTTCCTCACTTAAGGGAAACACTCTAATTTACAAGAGGGTATAGAATATCTTTCACACTTTAAAAGTTACTCAAATCATAAAGAAGATGTAGCTATCATGATGTATGCACTGTATGCTTCTGCCAGTGTAGCAGGAACATGTATGACATGAAGATCAAGTCATGAAGAGGTAGATGTTGCTTGGCAATATATCTCGGAAAGGCTATGGAAATGCCTTGATAGGTAGGTATGGTGGCTGTTTTGAGGAAAGATATAAGGAGGTTTATGATGACAGAGCGTATCATGCCAAGGGTTTGGATGTACCGGCGAAGGTGGACGCCAACTCTCGGAGTGAGAAGGAGGCAATGCATGGCACGGGACAGCCTAGGAAATATGAGGAGGTGGAAGTGTCAACTTTCAATACTTACGTTAGTCCGAAGAACTCATGCACTTATTATCGGTAACTCTCAATCTAATAAGGAGGTTCACAAAGAGACAAGTACCCCGAGGAGGAGTGTATGGGGGTTTGGTTATCCTTGCGCATCCTCAACTCATGGTACGTGAGTGTACTCTAATATCCGATCCCTCCAAAGATAAGCGATCCATCTAGTAGCTAGAGTTCTCAACTAGTTTTGTTGGTTTTGAAAATAAACACGGATTGCCCAAAATACGACACCTATCACTAATAGGCTAGAGCTCTTGACACCAAAAGTTCAAACATTACTCACATCAATACCTCAAAACTATTGCGAGTTACTACTAAAATTAAATAGCAACCTCAATTACCTACTTTCAAGACAAGACACAACTCAGTGCAACAACCAACTCTCTTAACAAGATAAACATGAAAACTAAAGAGAGTTCCAGCAACAAACTAAACAAAAGCCAAGGCTCTTGCTAAAGAGAAACTAAGACTAAAATTAAACATGGAAGTAGCTAAGAAAAGACAAATAACACACAACAACAAAAAGATAGGCATGAAAATCCTATGATGTGTTTTAGATTTTGAAAGTGGAGAGTGTTTCTCTCCCACACAAAGTAAGATGGGGTCTACCTTCTTATGAACAGCAAGCAAAGCTAAAGAAAACTAAAAATAAAACCTAAGAGCGAGACGCTCCAAGCATAGCACATAACGCATGAAGTGATAAAAATATAGTGAGACGAAGGAAGAACTTATGATTGTTGATGGAGAAGGGGATGCACGGGGGCATCCCCAAGCTTAGACGCTTGAGTCTCCTTGAATATTTATTGGGGATGCAAGGGGGCATCCCCAAGCTTGAGCGCTTGACACTCCCGGATCTTCTTTCATCATCTTCCATCGCACACTTGAAAACTCTCTTCATACATAACTCATCATAAGCTGATTAGAGAGGTTAGTACACTTAATAAAATAATTTTTCCCCACTGGATATAAAGATATTCTTGTAGATCTACTGTTTCTCAAGATTGCCAAAAGGTTTTTGCAAAGAAATAGGAAGCTTAAGGTTTGCAAAAGTAAGGAGAGATAAAACGTGGCAGAATCTGTGAAAAACAGAACATCAAGTAGTAGAGAACTTTTTCGGGGCACTTCTGCAACTCAAATAAAAAAAACTCAGAACATATGAAAGTTTCACAATTGTATAGAGAATGCTGTGTAAAAAAATTGGCTCAAAAGATGAACTGGTGATTTGATCCAATTTTTCCCGTCACGAAGACATAATCTATTTTCTGGACAGCATGTCACAACATTTGCTTCCCTTATCATAAGAGGCTATAACTTGGCACAAAGCTTGAAAATAAAGATACAATGATGATGCTACATTAGTAACAATCATAAAGACCACTAAAAAAGAAGTAAAAACATCTTGGGTTGCCTCCCAACAAGCGCTTTCTTTTACGCCTTTAAGCTAGGCATAAGGCAAAAGAAGAATCAAAGGTCTCCAAGATCATTGGAATCATAAAAACCTTCAAATTGATTTTCAATAAGTTCATTCTTCTTCTTCCAAGGAAAAAGGTACTTACCCTTCGCCTTACCGCATAAGCGTATGTGCCCGTTACCAATATCCATGAAGCCTTTCATAGCTCTGAGGAAGTCCCTTCCAAGCACAATGTTACTTTGGTTTGGCTCCATGATGAAGAAATCCATAGGTGCAATCCTATGAAGGAATGCAACTTGGACTTCTTTTACCTATCCTTTAACCTCTGAAATATCTCCACTAGCATGTTCATGATAAGATGACAATTTATCCATATCTAGTTTGAAAGAATCATAAACTAATTTTGGCATAGTAGAAACCATGGATCCAATATCACAAAAAGCAAGGAAGTCTTGGTTAGAGATGCTAATCCTAACAAAGGGCTCCCAATCTTCATCTATCTCCAACATTTCTTTCTTGTTGGACTTAAGTTCTTCTACCTTCCTCAAGTCTAGAGCATCCATCCTCTCTTCAATATTGGCAAGTCTATCTATAACAGTATCAATACTACGGTCATAAACAAAATAACTAGATAGACTATGAAAAATATCAAGAGCTCTAGCTTCATCACACTCTAAAAAGTCTCCTTCAGCTATAATATCAAGAGAGTGTTTACACCACTTAAAAAGACCATGGTAAAAATCCTAAGCACAATTTTTATAGGTATCCAAGGCATAATTCTTTTGTGTGCTTCAGAAATTCTGTCCCATGCCTTCTTCATATTTTCTCCATCCCTTTAACGGAAATCATGAACTTCCGATTCCCGCAAAGCACCAAGTCCTAACATGTTCATATAAATAAGGAGGACTACTAAAAGAAAGATAAATATTTTTTTGTGATTTTTGATATAATACACAAAGATAAAAACTGAAAGGTAAACTAACAAGACTAAAAAGTAAAGGTAAAAGTGGGAAACTCCCCTATCTTATCACTCGAAGTCTCCGGCAACGACGCCAGAAATTTGCTTGATACGCGAGAGATGATAATAGCTTCTCGCCAAAAGACGATAAAACTTCTATGCGAGGTAAACAAATTACAGATGGGCAATTGATAGGATTATAAACGCATCGCAATGCTAACTATGCTACAAAGAAAGGAAGAGGCTCAAAAGCATGGGCAGTACGCCAAAAGAAGTTGACCGAAAACCAACTGCATCTACTACTAATCATCTATCTTGAGATGTCTATCCAGAATATCTCGCTGGTATTAAGTTTTGAATCCCACTCAAAGTGTAAATCCAAAGCAACAGACAACTACATCAAAAAGAACTTTGTGTAAAGTAAATAATCCTAGCAACCGCGGTTACAAGCACCGTTGTTTCCCCCCTTGTGGCAACAGCACATCCCCTAGACTCATGTTTCTGTCACTCAAGCGTGTCATCAGGGGGCATGAACCCACAATCGAGCATAACGCTCCCTCTTGGAGTCACTACCTACTACTTGGGCAAAGATATAAACAACAACGGACTTGGGCAAGACAGTAGAAATATTACATATGTGCTTCGATCATGTAGGGCACCTCACGAGGTCTAAACCATTAAGAACAAAGAGGGGAGGAGAACATCACATAGCTACTGATCACGGACCCATGGTCCAAAGGAAACTACTCACGGTACATCCAGGAAGTGTCCATGGTGAAGGGGAAGCTCCCGAAGGTCGATCCTTCCTCCGGCAGGGTGCCGGGGAGAAGTCTTTTGGCGCTCCCGATCTTGGAACCGTGGCGGCGGCGCAACGGAGGCGAGATAGTGAAGAAGGGTTCTCTTTTCGAAAGTTCACTTCACGGGAAATATATAGGCGAAGGGAGGAAGCCAGAGGGGCCACCAGGGGTCCAGGTGCCCCCCCCCCTGGTGCGGCCAACCCCTAGGCCGGGCCAGATGGCTGCCTGGGCACCTGGTGGTGGCCCCCTGGCCCTCCTTCGGGGTTCTGGAGCCTTATGATGCACTGGTTTTTTATCCGATTTTCCCGAATTTTTGGAGCACTTTTAATATGGGGGAAACCTGGAATAAAAGAACAACAGAAAACAGAAACTGGCACTGGGGTGCACTAAGTTAATAGGTTAGTCCAATTATGATCAAAATTGTATGAAAGTTTATCTAGATCATAGCAATATCACACAAAACATGCATGGAGAAAGCAGAAATTATCGATACGTTTGGGACGTATCAGCGCAAGCTCAAAAAGGTCGTAGCAATGGCCCAAGGTCAGATGAAGTCACCCATGCCAAGCACGAAGACCAAGAGATAGGACGATGAGACTGCATTTCAGGCAGCTAAGGACAGCAAGAGGATTTCCCTGGACCCCTCCGACCCAAGCAAGTGCGTCACCATTGGGGTCGGGATCAGCAGCAAATAGGAAGGCGAGTTTGTCGACTTCCTCTGTGAGAACCGGGACATCTTTGCATGGTCCCTCCATGACATTCCTGGATTACCGAGGGAACTTGCCGAGCAAAAGCTTCACATCCGTCCTGGATCCAAGCGGACCAAGCAGCCACTTTGGCGCTTTTCAGAGGACAAGAGAAGAGCAATTGGCAACGAGATCGCCAAGTTGCTCGCAGCATGATATATTAAAGAAGTGTTCTTCCCAGACTGGCTAGCAAATCCAGTTCTGGTTCCGAAGAAGAATTGAACTTGGCGCATGTGTATAGATTACACTTGCCTGAATAAGGCCTGCCCCAAGGATCCTTTTGCATTGCCCCGTATCAATCAAGTGATTGATGCTACGGATGGCTGTCACCTCTTGTGCTTTCTGGATGCCACAGCTGGCTACAATCAGATTAAGCTTGATGTAAACGATCAAATAAAGACAGCGTTTATCACCCCGTTCGGGGATTATTGCTATCTCACCATGACCTTTGGCCTTAAAAATGGCGGCGTGACTTATCAGCGTACTATGCAGCGATGTGTCCGATCTCAGTTGGTTCGGAACATTCATGTATATGTAGATGACCTTGTAGTCAAGTCGGTGCAAGGGACCCTGCTGGGCGATCTCAGAGAAACATTTGCTAACTTGCGGGCGTACAAGATCAAGCTCAACCCAGAAAAGTGTGTGTTCGGCGTGCCAGCTGGCAAGCTACTTGGATTTTTGGTCTCCGAGAAAGGAATCGAGGGCAACCCCGAGAATATTGCAGCAATTGAGCGGATGAACAAGCCCAGAAATCTTAAAGATGTGCAGAAGTTCACTGGACGCTTGGCGTCGTCAGCCAATTCCTCAGTTGGTTGGGTGAGAAGGCAATTCTGTTGTATCAAATGATGAATAAAAGAGATAAGTTCACTTGGACTCCCACAAGAAGACGAAGAATTCAAGAAGCTCAAGCGCATGATGTCTACTGCTCCAGTGCTAGAAGCTCCGATTGAGAAAGAGCCAATGATGTTATACATCGCAGCAACAACTCGGGTGATCAGTATTGTCATGGTGATCGAGCGTCCTGAGAAGGACATAGCACAGTTGGTCCAGAGGCCAGTATACTATGTCTGTGAAGTGCTTTCGACCTCCAAGAAAAACTACCCCCATTACTAGAAGATGTGCTACGGTGTGTATATGGCGGCAAAGAAGCTGAAACCTTACTTCCAGGCGCATCCGATCACTGTTGTCAGCTCGGCACCACTGGCAGAAATAATCAGCAATCGGGATGCATCTGGTCGGGTGGAAAAATGGGCCATTTAAATTGCAACTCATGGAATCAAGTACGAGACGCGCACTACAGTCAACTCTCAAGTTCTGGCAGACTTCCTTGTTGATTGGGCAGAAACCCAGTATGCGCCCGCCTGTCCGGACTCTCAGTTCTGGAAATGCACTTCGATGCCTCCAAGATGATGACCAGATTAGGGGCTGGCAATATCCTTACCTCTCCAAAAGGTGAAAAGCTCAAGTATGTACTGCAGATCCATTTTGCAGCATCAAACAATGTGGATGAGTACGAACCATTGGTCCACGACATCCGATTGGCCAAGGAGATTGGCATTCGGCGGATTTTATGTTATGGTGATTCCAATCTGGTGGTGCAGCAATGCAATGGCACTTGGGATGCAAAAGATGAGAACATGGCAAGTTACAGATTCCTTGTGCAGCAATTATCTGGTTTCTTTGAGGGATGTGAGTTCCATCACGTTCCGCGAGCTAAAACTGAAGCAGCAGATGCACTGTCCAAATTGGGATCCACCAGAAAGGAGATTCCACCAGGAGTATGTTTATAAAACATCCAGAATCCATCTATGAAGCCTTCGCTAGAATCAGAGTCAATCTTGAATTGAAGATAGCAGAACTCGAAGCGAAAAAACTGGCCAAAAAGCAAAAACTGGAGAAGCATTCGGCCACACCAGGGGCTGCCGATTGAGAACCAAGGGCTGCTGTCAACAGCTCAGGGACTGAGGTGGTCATGCAAGATGCAATCGGCTCCTCCTCCTCTGAACTGCCAGTAGTAGAACCGAACAGCCAGAAGCAGTTGCTGTAATGGTAATTGTTGTGGCACCATCATGGAAGAACCGATCAGAAATTTGTTGGTGGACGGCACACCCCCCCCCCAAGATGGAGTGGAAGCTCGGCAAATCCAGCGCCGATCTGGAGCATACACCATCATTATCAATGAGCTAGTGCATCGCAGTGCGACTGGCATCCTCCAACATTGTGTTGAAGAAGACAAGGGGCTGGAGTTGCTGCGAGACATCCACCAAGGAGAGTGTGGTCACCATGCATCAGCTATAGCGATAGTTGCCAAGGCTTTCGGCCATGCTTTGTACTGGCCGACTGCGAAAACGGCTGCAGAAGAGCTAGTCAAGCACTGCAATGGGTGTCAAAGATTCAAAGAAAAAATCCATTTACTAGCTTCAGCACTCAAGACCATTCCGATCACATGGTCGTTTGCAGTCTGGGGACTGGACATGGTCGGGCCATTCAAGATAGGCAGAGGTGGCATGACACATTTATTAGTGGCAGTGGACAAGTTTAACAAGTGGATTGAGGCAAGGCCGATCAAGAAGCTAGATGGACCGACTGCGGTCAAGTTCATTGTGGACATCACAGTCAGATATGGAGTGCCGAACAGCATCATCACTGACAATGGAACAAACTTTTCAAAAGGGGCGCTAGCTCGGTACGCTTCCCAGCAAGGCATTCGACTGGATGTAGCATCCGTAGCTCACCCCCAGTCAAATGGTCAAGCAGAGCGGGAAAATGGCCTCATTCTGTCCGAAATCAAGCCAATATTGGTGGAACCACTAGAGAGAGCCCCTGGCGCATGGCTCGATGAGCTGCCAGTAGTGCTTTGGAGTCTGCGTACTACACCGAACCGTTCAATTGGATTCACTCCCTTCTTCCTCGTATATGGCATGGAGGAAATCGTTCCCTCGGATATTGATTTCGACTCACCTTGTCACGCCATGTACATAGAGGCAGAAGCCAAGGAAGCTCGAGAGGACGGTGTTGATCTGAGAGAAGAATCATGTCTCCTGGCCTTTTCCAGACCGACAATATACCAGCAGAATTTGCGGCAGTACCACAAGAAGAAGATTCGTCCCCTAGCTTTTCGTGAGGGTGACTTTGTGTTACGCCAAATCCAGAAATCGGATGGCCAGCACAAGTTATCCTCTCCTTGGGAAGGTCCATTCATCGTCAGTCGGGCGCTCAAGAACAATGCATACTCCCTCATCGACTGCAGAAAGCCGACGCGATATGTGGATACTTCAGGACAAGAAAAGAAGCGTCCCTGGAACGCCGAGCAGTTGTGCCTGTTTTTACAGTTGAGAGGTATCGTTGTATTCCCCCTTTAAAATGTTATCAATGAGAATAGTCGTGCGTCCATGAGACCGCATTTAGCAGGAGTTACAAAAACTTATGAATTCATTTCCCAGTCCTAAGGTCGGCGAAAGCGGACCCGGGGACTGGTCGGTTGCCCCAAAACGGGTATACTTAAGAAAAGAGCAAGAAGAGCAGTGAGTTTGTGAAGTTCAGTTCGAACCGAATGCAGAACGCAGGTCGGCTGTAATGTCGGGTGAACGGGGCCGAGCAGAAGCACCAATCGGAATATTCGTACTCTAAAAGTATACTTATTTCGGAGTTGGCCGGCAGCAGACCTACCGATTGTGACCAGACCGGCTGGCCATCAGTCGGCAGGTTGCAATCGGCCCGTCCGCACAACCTTACCTTTACGTGGAAAATTGAGAACCTACAAGTACTTGTCAAAATTTCCTCCAAGGCCTATTTTTTCGTCCGATCACAGACCGCTGGTCGACTGTAGGATTGGTAACAAAATTGACCAAGGAAGATAAGATGCAAAGAAAAAGACAATCATTTTGAAAACGCAAAGGAAAGATAGCATATATAAACCTAGCAGAAACTGAGTTCACGAGCAAGCATGGCCGATTGGCCGAATGTTGAGCATTACATGAAAGTGTCCCTCAGCGGGCGCACTTGAAGTTTGACCAAAGTATTTCTGAAGCAAAAGCAGGTAAATAAAGGTGCACCGAACTCAGGCAGTCGGCGCATCGGTGACAGATGGAGCAGCAGCTGAAGCTGTTGTGGCGTTCGGAGCAGGCGGAGCTGAGGCAGTCGGAGTCGTGCTGGTGCCACCTCCTGGAACTGAAGTGGCTGTGGCATCGAGCTGAGTGTCCGGTGGGTCTTGAGCGGCGCTCGCCGAGTGCCCGTCGGAGGAATCGTCGCCTTCTTCCTCAACCTCTTCCTCGCCCTCTTCCTCATCATCAACATACTCCGAGGAGTGGGAAGCGGCACTTCTTGTGCGTCGAGCAGGCCGAGACTAAGCGGATCTTCACTAGTGGTGTAGAAGAGCACACTGAGTGATATTTGTTCGATCTGAACACCTTGATCATCAACGAAATGAGTGAACTCAAAAGCATTCGTGGTCTCAGAAAGTTCATCAACGAGATGGCATATCTGAGTCCAAACTGGAGCAAGACTAGCCTCCGAACCAGCCCGCAGAGCCTTCAGCAAACTAATGTCCACATCAGGGTACCAGATCTTGACAATGGATAATGCGGCTTGAATCCCAGCGCGAATGCCAGAGTCGAGCATGATCTCAAGTTGGCAAAGTGTGACACCCCGCGTGAATACCACTGTACACAGATGAGTGTCGCCCACACACCAGCCCATGAATCACTCTGGTGTGCGCGCTTACAACACGTACCAAGAACATAGGCACAACTGTAAAAGGATTCATAAGCCAAAGTGGCGTGAATCAATATATTACCACCATAGAGGGTTCATTACAGAGATGGGGGCAGCGGAATAATAACTGTCTACGGCAGCACAGACTTGGAGCGGCTCCAATCCACGCGAACGATCGACTCCTCCTAGGGAAAGCGGATCCTTAGATAAACCTGAAAATCTGGCTACGCGATTAGCCAGGGATGAAAGCCATGTCAGTACGTTTGAATGTACTCGCAAAAAAGCAAACCAAGTAACATATACACCAAGCAGCAATCCATGGCATTCAAGCATGCACAAGTTATTAGAGTATAGTAGTTATCATGGCATAGCGGTTTAAACAATATTAACATGATGAATCGGAACAATATTAACATGATGAATCTAGCATATTATCATGAATAAGATTAGTGCAATAACAATCATCACATGGGCACTCATGACCACCTCATGATCATGTAGCTTACCTCAGAGTCCTTACCGACTCCACATCGGGTCATCTCATGACCATTCAACGGGTTAGGTGTCCTTGGTTACCACCCAACCAATCTGGTCATCGCATGACCATTCAACGGGTTAGGTGTCCTTCGTTACCACCCAACCAATTCAGTCATCGCATGACCATTCAACGGGTTAGGTGTCCTCCGTTACCACCCAACCAATTCGGTCATCGCATGACCAACAACTCAGCACATTCATCCCACCGAACTCATGTTGATCTCAAGTGTGACCTAGTACGAACTGTGTCCCATGACCGAGGACTAGGCTATTCGAATAGATTGTGACTCTGCAGAGTTTGTGCACTTTACCCACACTATGAAGTTCTTCCTCCATCCAGTACCTCGGTACTTGTCCCACAGGATCCTTGGAACTCGTACCGCAGGAGTGGACTAGGACTTCTCCAACGAAACCTGCCTACCGCGTAACCTCCCTACGGTATCACCGACATACTGTCTTGGGTATCCCTGTGTCCTGCCGACACTGCCCATCACATGGCCCTGACCTTCACATGGTCCGTAAACATTGTCCCCCACGCAGGGACCCCCGGGTAAATAACTCTGGATATCGAGATTATCACCACCTACTGGGCTAGGGTAGTGTGCGTGCATAATCCCCCCTCTTTGGGGATACCCGTAGAAGGCACAACGATAGCCGAAGCCAAGGCCTACCCATTCAGGAAAATGTGGCTGCACGAATAGAGCTCGGTTCTGTGGCACTTGATCAACGGTTACTCCAGTCCAATCCCATCAACAATATCAACTGAGCAACATATGATCAAGCATAGCAACAAAATATATCATAGCAATACTAGTACAACATGTTATCATATAATCATGGTGAAGGCATATGATCTAATCATAAATACAACAGGGATACGATCAACATGAACGGCATATGACATAAATAATCATGGGCATGATATTAACTAGTAAACATGGCATGATCATTTTTTAACTTATCATAGCAAGTAGGCAATGTATAAACAGCATAAGCATGATACTCACGGGTGAACACAACATGATCGAATATAAACATATCACGCAAGCATGGCATAAGCATGTCAAGTCAAGTTAACAGATCGGGGTTTAATTCATCGTTAAAGCAACATGACATCATCACATTTTTAAAACAAACAAGAACGCACGGCACAATGCTTTAGAGCATATATCAGATGGCTTGCTTGCCTGGGGGGGTCGAAGAATCCACCGGACGGACGTGCGATCACCTCCCGAAAAGATCCGACGGGACCGACGGTTCTCCGGTGAAGCCTAACGACAACCGGGGGCAAAAGAGTCAATTTCACAATGTCAAAACATTATGAAAGTTCCACCAACGGGACAGGCTCGAAAAACTGTGAACCTGGGCTTTTGAATCACCGCAATCGGAGTCACGGTCGCGGAGATATGGCCGTTCGTTTGATAGGCACAAAAACAAATAGATCTGTTTATTTCTGCCCTTAACAGACGAACGCCAGCAAAATATCCGCTTCGGTCCGGAGAGAGAGAAAGTGCATAAATGGGAATATGTTTCCTGTCCGGGAAAGCGTATTTAAACCCGAAGCTTTGTAGAATACGCTTCCACTGGCGGAAGACATATTATTCTGGAGTGCGCGTCTAACGCTTACGCGAGGGCCTAGGGCTAGCTGTCCTGCGAGGCCCGTGGTTCGATCCCCTCTCTTCTCCCATGGCTCCTTCTCTGTTTCCATCTCACGCCAGAGACAGAGCCGAGGCGAGGCGAGGCCGGGCCGGCTCGACGCCATCGTTGGTCGGGCTCGCCGGCGTGGCCCCTTTGGGCGCGGCGCGCGCCGGGCAGCGCACTCCGGTGGCCGCGAGGCCTCCTGGGGTGGTCGGGGCGCTGACCCCCGCGGGAAGGGAGCGGTGGCCGTGGCTGGCTCGGGCCAAGCCGGGCGACGGCGATGGGGCACTCCGGCCGGTCCGGGCGGCAGCGGCGGCGGGTCTCTGCCGTGGGGGTCGAGGCCGAGCGCGAGGAAGGGGGCGTCGTCCTTCTCTGCCCTGGCGGTAGTGGAGGACCAGGGCTCCGGTGAGAACTGGGAGGGGAGCTGGGATAAGGGAGGCCGGGGAGGTTGCACTGCTGGTCAGGGTGCCCTCGGGGATGCTCTTATAGCCAGGGGAGGAGCTCCGGATAGACATGGCGAAGATTCCAGAGGGCGGCCACGCGGCCGTCACCCCGTGGAGCACACGCTGTCAGCATGAGCCTCCATGGGCTACAAGACGAGGGAGAGAGCACGCCGTGGTCAGGTTTGGAGTGGGGAGCACGGTGGACATGACCAGACACGAATAAGTGGACGCTGGAAAGCAGGGGACAGAGCAAACACTTTGCAGAGCATGTCCTATGCATGGTCACCAAGGCAACCACGTGTCCAGAGTGTGCAAATGACCAGGGACCATGTCCACTGTGCTATGTGACATATCAGGAAGCAACAACACCTCCATTGTCTGGCCTGAGTGGCACATAACAGTTGAAAGTGACATGACCTAGGTTGGACCAGCAAGGTGTTTGTGCTGAACTGGGGGAGGCTCATCTGGTGAAATGGTCTGGAACTTGTGTCATAGCAATCTTATCCAATGGTGATTATCTCTGCCAAGTTTGAGCTGAAATGGACCACTGTACATGCCACTCCCTTTAGAAATGCACCAACTAGGCAGAAGGTGTTTGTGATGTGGTGTGGCTAGCATAATCATATACTAGTGTTAGCATGTACACAAAATTTCAGCTCAAATGGAGAAGGCCAGCTTGCACTTCCTTCACAAAGCTACCTGCTGGACAGAAACTTTGGGAATTTAGTGTGCATTACTGGCTTGGCCATTATGGCTCAAATTTGGTACAACACCATGACATGGGCAGGGGAAATGGCACAAAAAGTTTGGGAGGCAATATGAAAACAGAAATAACACTTCCTTTGGAAAGTGCTATTTTGCGTTGAATTTGGAAATGGAAGCTATGCTGAAACTTCGAACTATGGAACCCCATGTTTTGATAGAAATGGCCATGGGTTGGATACTAGGAGCTCCAAAATTCATTTTAGCACCAATGGAGCAACCAAAATAGTAGCTCCTTTGCAAATGGGCTAAAAAGGGATTATTGGCTTTATAAAGAAAATCACAATTTCCTTTATTCAATCATAGCCAATATCTTTGGGAGAGGTCAAGAGATCACCAAGATCATCTCCACAAGTTTCCACAAGCTTTAGAGATGTCTAGGTATTTTAGAGGATTTAATTCCATCGATCTGCGGCAAATGGAATTAAGCTGATATGAAGAACATTGCACCGGACGTGGAAAAATCCTTGCATATCCGGGCTCGAGGGTCTGGGGAGGGATCTTGCCTTTCAAAGGGCAGAGAAAAGGGTTGCAAGGTCAAGGATTTTCTGGATTCTTCTGGTCATAAACCAGACTCCGGGGGAAAAAGATCGGGAGAAAAAGCTAGGAAGGAATAACAGCACAAAAATTGATAATCCAATTTTAGGGGTGTTACACGAAGGGCAGCCTTGAGGTTCCGAGCCACATCATCAGCCGTCTCACCAACAATCGGCCTGGTTCTTGACTTGAAGAGATTATCATTCAGCTTCTGGACCCCAACTTTGTAGATGCAGAGAGCACCTTTTACAAGTGGCAGTCGGGCATCCAGAGCCACAGCGAGTCCTCAGCACTCCAGCCAGCATCAACATCAACAACCGCGCCCCAGTCGCGGCGGGCTTCCTCCACAGCGGCAGTGGCAGCAATGGTGGAGTTGGGCCAGGCATCTGATGAAAAAAGCAATAGGTGAAAGAGTGAGATCAGAGAGCAACAATTTCAGATCGTAATGCAAGAGCACGCGGAAAGTAGAAAATACCAGCAAGGGAGAGGTCCACTCGGTGGAGGCAAGCAAGGTCAAGGTCGGCATTTGTCTGGGAAGCTCGGAGGTCGCTCTGATGCTGGATAGCCATGTCTTCGACGCGTTTGATGGCCAAGTGAAAGTGCAATATGTCGACCAGAGGGGGGGTGAATAGGAGATTTTTTTAAAAATCACGAGGAATTTCTAGTTCCTTAGGACTGAGGCAATGCGAAATTGAGGAAGTTGAAACCTGAGGAAGAACACACGGAGTACAATAGCAATGACGTGAATGTAAAAACAACCTATTGCACAGCTAAGGAAAGATTGAGGCACAAACTGTGGAAACAGTGCAGAGTGAACTCGGAAAGTAAAGCATCAGGATAAGTCATCAGTGCATAAACAGAATAACTGAGGTTGAAGAAATAGCACCGGGACACTGAAGACGAAGACTTGATGAACCAGTTCAAGTTTCTGTGACAACTCTACGTCTGGTTGGAGAGGCTGAGATTGAACTCAGAAGACATAGTCTTCACCTTCTTCTCCTTGAACTAGAGTCCTCAGACTCCGTCCAATAACTCATGTGAGACTTCAAGGTAGACTCCCGAAACCTTCACAGACTCAGTCACTTCAGGAAGTCACAATTGCATCTTGACTTGCTCAGAATGAAGACTTCTACACCGGCTGGAAGATCACAGTCTTCAAGAGTAAAAAGCCTCGGATCACTCGAACCGACTTCCTCAGAAATGCTCAACTACTCAGGCTGGTGGTTTTCCTCACTTAGGTTCTTCAATCTCCTCAGAGGTGGGTTGCTCTCAAATGACAAGTGTCAGTTTTTCTCTCGGAGCAGCCAACCCACAAATGGGGCTGGGGGTGGCTATTTATAGCCACGGCGCAACCCGAGGTGAAAGGACATAATTTCCCATGCACGCAATTACTCTCGTGCCTCGGATATGACCGTTGCTAGACATTTTCTAGCCTCTTACCACGCAACACGTGGCACGGTCAAAATATTCTCTCTCTTCACCATCTTCAGAAGAATCACACTGGCGATCTTCCGACTCCTCAACTGAAGTTAGTTACCTTAGTGTCCTGAAGAACAACGTCTCAGACACCCGAGGACTGATCTTCTACTGCAGGAGATTTCCTCAGGGTTTTTCTTCAGGATTCCTAATTGAGAACTTCCTCAGAAATACATAACTCATTTTCCTCAACCCCTCCAACAGTACGGTTTTTTCCTACGACTCAAGAAGTATAAAAAGTCTTAGCGAAGACTACGATTCAACTTCGTCTTCAACGCGAACGTCCTCAGGATCGTCCTCAGCTTCAGCTTCAACCGAACGCTTCAGGATCCTAATTCCTCAGGATTTCGCGCAACTTCATTCTTCAGGAAACATACTGATTTCTCCAATGTTCCTCAACATTTTGGGGGGTCGACAACGGTGGTCAACCTCATCCTCAGGGACTGTTTTCCTGTGTATACTCACAAACAAATCAATCCCTCAACCGTTTTGTCATCAAATACTCCAAAACCTCAAAGGGGCACTAGATGCACTTACAATCTCCCTCTTTTTGGTGATTTGATGACAATCAGGTTAAAGCTTCAACGGGATAAAATAAGTATTTTTGAGGAAAGACATGAATAAAACAATTCATTGTTTCCGGATATAGAGATGCTCCCCCTGAGGATATGCATGTTTTGAAGACTTGATATAATTTTTGAAAAAAAACATGAGGAGCTCCCCCTATATCCCGGTTTGTTTGAAATAGTGCATTATATAAAATAATTTGAGGAATAGCACTGAGTAATGTGGTTGCTAAGGAATAACATGAGTAATAGATAAACTTGAAGAATAGCATGAGGTAACTTAAGAGTATCAAAAACTACACAAAATATCAGTGTACAACTCATTACAAAAAAGATGAGAAGAACGAGAGTTGTAACTAAGGAACCCATAATAACCCGTTTGAAGACAACTAAATTTCTCCCCTTTGTCATTAAATGAACAAAAAGGAGAGACTACTGCTAACATCCCAAAGAAGTGCCTCAGGGTTGATCATCAGGACGGAGGCACGCCGTGGCAGTGTGAGGAAAATCCGCAGTGTCTTCAACTTCTTCAGGCGAGAATTCTTGCGCTGAAGAAAAGGAGTCCATCGCCAGAGGTGGAGTCTTGCTTTTGGTGAATTGACGAGGAGGCTGAATCTCAGGAAGTGGAGGCTGTCTGAGGTTGAGCTTGGCAAGGTCTTCAGGAGAGATCACTTCAGACGTCAGGGCATCAAGTCGCTGATATGTAAGATGAGCATACTGATGAACCTTCTTCTGAGTGGTATGCATCTGAGCCATGTAGCTGAGGATGTCACCAATCTGACGCTTTGTCCAGTCATGATTCCTATCCACTTTCTGATGCAGACTGATGAGGAGCTCGCGATCAGTCATCAAGCGAGCTTGAGTTTTTTCCTCAGTCGAGGCATGAGTGCGCTCCTCATGAGTGGTGTGAGACTGAGGCTGACGAATGTTCCCGCCAAGCGAGTCCTGAGGAAGTACTGCTTCATAGAATGGTGCTTTGCCCTTGGCATTCGCATCAAGAGTGTGTTTGAAGCACTTCAACGGGAGGAACATACGGACGATGATTAGCCTGATCAGGCTTGAAGTTGATGCCAGTCTTGGTGCAGATGAGCCTCATGATCCATGGAGCATATGGTTTCAGAATATGAGGATTTTGAGCGGCATCCACAAGCGTCCTGAAGAAGAAGTCTGAGACATTAATTGGAGCCGACATGCAGAGGTTGTACAGGATGTTCTTCATGATGTCGACGACTTCCTCAGCAGTTGATTCATAGCCTTTGATGGGGCAGAAGGACTTAGCCAATATGCGGTACAATGTGCTTGGAAAATACTGAAGCTCAGAAATGAGGAACTTGGTTCGGGGTGGAGCTTCAGGGGCTTGCGGCTTCATCAACATATTCATCAGGTCATCCCGAAGAAGTGGAGCACCGTAGGTGCTGGGGACTGAAGCTTCAGAAGGAGGGAGCTGAAGAATTTCCACGATCTCAGGCACTGAGACAGTGTAGTTCTGATGCTGAGTCATCCATTCAAGCACCCAAGTGTTGATGTCTTTGGGATCCCCTGAGACATAAAGTGTTGCATAGAATTGAAGAACAAGTTCTTCATTCCAGTGGATGCACTCCGAGCAGAACTGAAGCAGCTTGGCATGATTCAAATCCTGCAGCGCATTGTTGAAGCAAGGGATGGCCTCCATATCCAAATGAGGAATATGTTTATGAGGAAAAACCTTTTGAGCCATGAAGAGGACTGAGGCATAGTAATTTTTCTGAGTAGCCGTCCAGAACCTCAGGAGCTTGCTGGGTGGAGGTGAATGGTATGGATTCTGAATCCCAGACTGAAAGAAGCTCATTGCGTTGAAGAAGGCATCCGTGTTGAAGTTGGGATGAGCATCAGCTTCAAGATTTCTATAGAATGGCTTCTTCTGCTTCGGACATAGAGAGATGGCTGAGGCACTCTCCAGACGAGCGGGTGATGCTGAGGCAGAGTGTGGCTGAGGTGGAGAAGCTTGGTCTTCAGCATGTGACTCGCGTACAGCCTTGGGGGAAGTGGAAGTTGCTGAGGGAGAGGTGACTTGGCGATCCTTAGTGCGATCAGGTACAGCCTCAGTATCAGCATTGGTTCTGTGTTCGGCTTCAGCTTCAGCTTCAGCAGCGGGAGGATCCGTCGTAGGATCAGCAGTTGTTGTCGCCGCAGCATCAGTATCAGCAGCAGAAGTGGTGGGTGCACTTATGGCTTCAGGTTCTTCAGCATCAGACGCTGAGGACGATGCACCAACTGATTCTTCAGGCTGCCGAGAAGTATCAGGAAGCACCTCGGTCACAGTGGGGGAGTGAGGGTCTGGGGAAAATATTGTATGGGTGGGGGAGTTTGTCAGCCCATATTCATCATCATGGACTCGAGGAGTTCCATGATCCATAATGTCCACGTCCATGTCTTCAATATCAGCGATAATTGGTGGCGGTGGGCACTGAGGAGTTGTAACAATAGGTGTTGCTACAGTGGGTGGAGTGAAGACAATTAAGCTGCGCTGAGTATTTGGAGGTGGAGTTGAGGCAGCAGTGATGAGGACAGGGGTATCAGCGGCCTTTGATGCCGGAGGAGCTGAGGAGAGTGGGGTAGCATCAATGGGGTCCTCAACAGTGGGCTTCTTCGCGGCAGGTGGAGTTGAGGGTTGGGCTTCGGGCAGGCGCTTGAGGCCTTTGGCAGAGGCAGCAGAGGGTATTGAGGAAGCAGATGTTGAAGCTTCAGCAATTTTGCCATCTACAGAGACATCCGTTCCTTGGATTTTCCGATATAAGCACGGTTGGCTTCACACTCAATATTGAGACGTTGAACTTCACATTGATGCAAGAGAAACTCTTGAGGAGTAACAGCAGTGATAGGTTTCTTTTTGAAGTCACTGAGGACTTTCTTCAGTTTGTCCTTCAATTGTTTCTGAAGGTCACATTGATGAATCTCATTGATGAGGAACTGTTGAACATAGAACTTGATGTCTTTAGGGATGTCCAAATCATCAAGAGGAGTGTCAGGCTTGACAGACCAAATTTCAATGTACTCCAAGATCTTCTTGGGATCAAGGAGAAGCGGGATTTCTGAGCCCGTTGCTTCAGCTTTGCGTCTGGCTGCAGCACGCACATATTCAATCTTATATGCTTCGGTGGCGACGAAGCCGGCCAAATCCTCAAATTCATCTTCATCATCAGAGGTTTGAGGAGTATGATGAATGGCGCCACGCATAGCAGTTTTCTTGGGTGAGGGTCGGGGGCCACGTTGAAGAACAGTTTTGGTCTTCAGCTGAGACTGAGGCATTGTGGTTGAGGCCTCAGGAGCATTACCAGATTCATCAGTGTGAATCCTTGAGGACAGGGCAGCACCATCCGTGCGTTGGCATGAGGAACCAGTAACTTGAGGCTTAACTGAGGACTTCTAGGAGGGCTTAATGCCAGGAGCCTTTTTACGGTGCTGAGGCGGAGGTTGTGGCCTGGGTTGAGGCTGAGCCTGAGGTGGAATCTGTATTGAGGCAGTCAAGTCACGGACCAGATTCTTGACTCGGCTGCTACTGCACTTGAGGTATTGTTCATAGGCTTCAGGAAAGTCATCAGGGGTGTGCATTGTTGTGTGGTCAGGAGTGACTCCCGGTGCAGGTGGAGGTCGAGCCTTGATACCCAAAGTCTTCAGCGGCGGATTAACAGAAAACATTTCCTCATGCTGAGGATTAAGCCATTGATATGCCACCCAACGCTTGGCCCATTCCCTCGTGATCTTCTGGACCCTTTTCTTACGATCATCAGCGGTTTCACGTTCAGGAGTCTTCAGCTTCTCATAGAGCTCAGGAGGCAGGTCTTTTGCAGTATCAGTGAGCTTACGTCGAGGAGCCATTTTCTTCAGTGGTGGAGACTGAGGAATGGTACGTTCAAGCTGAGCTGCAAATGAAGTGAGACTATGAGAACCATACGATTCCTCAGCAGACATGTACCTGTGACAGAATTAAGTTGTGAGGGAAGTGGGGTACGGTTATATGCGTTCATGAGGAATAGGCTGAGGAAACCAAATGAATGAGGCATAGGTATAGGTCTCAGAAAATCAGCAATACAGTTGAGGATTGAATGGTTTGAGGACACAGCCGTACTCTGGAAAAGAAAACTAAGGAATAAGCCACTGAGGAATAAGCATACCAAAACTGAGGCGAATGCTGAGGAACCACGAGTCAGTTCTTCCCCAGCGACGGTGAACTCCGGCGACGTTAGCACGAGAGCTTGAGGAGCTCAAGGGCGGCGGCGCGAGAGTGAGAGAAGAGGTGGGGGGAAATGACCGGGGGGGGGTAGAGGGTTATTTATAGGGGGGTGAAAGCTGAGGGGTTGCGAAATTTGTGGACCAGATTGCCCCTGATTTTTGGGATCCTCAGTGGATATCATAATGGTGGATAAGCACGACGTGCGGTAAAATCGCAACAGATTGAAGACAGTTGTAACTGTAAATCCTTGATTTTAGGAACTTGAGGACAAAGGCTGAGGATGAAGACAAATGGTCTCAGGCTGATGATGAAGACTAATGGTCTCAGCCTGAGGAATACATGATTTCCAGATGAACACATATGAGATAGACAGATTAGGTAAGTGAGCACAGAGGGACGGGTCCGATCACGTTCACCTAGATGAAGAAGAAAAAGCTAAAGAACAATAACTATAGGTGAACGCTGTTGAGGACAAAAACGGTAATCATCAGTAAAGAAGACTTCAACTGAGGAACAACAAATCCTGAGGTGTTTGGGCGGTGGCGCTATCCACCTTATAGGGAATGAGACACTTGATTCCATACAATTGTCTTATGGATCTTGAGTCAATTCCACGTTAATTTCTTCACACTTAGCAAGGTAGTTTCTCGTGATTTGAGGAGTACGACGCATCGTGTGTTGTACATCAGGATTCTTCAATATTGTTTAAGAGTTAGGATGTGTGTCCATTCATTGGACGTTTCAGGAATCTAAGATATTTAGCTCACACCTCAGAGTGCTAAATCGCTTCTCATCCAAAGGCTTAGTGAATATATCAACAAGTTGGTCTTCAGTCTTCATGTGGCTGATGACGATATCTTCCTTCAATACATGATCCCGAAGAAAGTGATACCGAATCTCAATGTGCTTCGTCCTCGAGTGCTGTACTGGGTTCTGAGAGATCTTGATGGCGCTCTCATTGTCACAGAGTAGTGGTACTTTCTTCAGGTTGATGTCGTAGTCCTTCAGAGTTTGCTTCATCCAAAGAAGCTGTGAGCAGCTAGCACCAGCAGCAATGTATTCAGCTTCAGCAGTGGAGAGGGAGACGCAGTTCTGCTTCTTTGATGACCAGCACACCAGGGAATGTCCGAGGAAATGACATGTTCCTGAGGTAGACTTCCGATCCACTCGATCTCCAGCATAATCTGAGTCTGAGTACCCAACGAGATCCAGCTGTGTGCCTTTTGGATACCATAAGCCTAGCGACGGGGTGTGAGCCAAATATCGAAGAATTCGTTTCACCGCTTGGTGATGCGGTTCCTTAGGTGCCGATGGAATCGGGCACACATGCAAACGCTGAACATTAAATCAGGCCTAGATGCACATAGATATAGCAGAGAACCTATCATGGAGTGGTATACCTTTTGATCGTAGTCCTTGCCATTTTCATCAGGGCCAAGTTGTCCATTTGTAGGCATCGGTGTCTTGATACCCTTGCAGTCTTGCATCCCGAATTTCTTCAGGCACTATTTGAGGTACTTCTCCTGAGAGATGAAGATGCCGTTGCGTTGTTGACGAATTTGGAGCCCTAAGAAGAACTTCAGTTCGCCCATCATGGACATCTGATACTGTTCACTCATCAAGAATGCAAATTCTTCACTGTATTTTTTGTTAGTGCATCCAAATATTATGTCATCAACATAAATTTGACATATGAATAATGCATCATCATATCGTTTTGTGAAAAGAGTTGGATCGAGGGAACTAGATTTGAAGCCCTTGCTGATGAGGAAGTCCCTCAGTGTGTCATACCAAGCCCTAGGTGCTTGCTTCAGTCCATAGAGGGCTTTCTTCAATCTGTACACCATATCAGGTTTCTTTGCGTCTTCAAAACCTGGGGGTTGAGCAACATATACTTCTTCCTCGATATTACCATTGAGGAAAGAACTTTTCACATCCATTTGATATAACTTGATATTATGATGGTTAGCGAATGAAAGCATAATACGAATGGACTCAAGTCTAGCAACAGGAGCGAAAGTTTCACCGAAGTCGATCCCCTCGACTTGTGTATATCCTTGAGCTACGAGACGAGCTTTGTTTCTGATGACTTGTCCATCTTCATCGAGTTTGTTGCGGTAGATCCACTTTTGACGATGACATTGTGAACTCGAGGATCTGGACGTTTGACCAATTCCCAAACATCATTCAGTTTGAACTGAAGAAGTTCGTCTTGCATTTCCTGAATCCATTACGCTTCTTGGAATTCCTCGGTGACTTTGGTGGGCTCATTAACTCGTATGATGTTTTATTGAAGAACTTGTGAAGATACACTCGATTGACGATGTGGCATGCAGTGTTGATTGCTTCAGCCCACCACTTGAGTGGAGTATTGTACTCAGCCAGCATCGTGCGAGCCATCTCGATGAGGGTTCGGTTCTTCCTCTCAACAACTCCATTTTGCTGAGGAGTGTAAGGCGCAGAGAATTCTTGAGTGATTCCCAAGTCATCGAAAAATTCTTCCACACCGAAGTTCTTGAACTCAGTGCCGTTGTCGCTCTGAATGTGCTTGATCTTCAGGGTGTAGTTGTTCATGACTTGCTGGGCGAAGCGCTTGAGGATTGCTGGGGTTTCTGACTTATAGAGAAGAAAATGCACCCAAGTGTATCATGAGAAGTCATCAACAATAACAAGACCATACATATTACCTCCAAAGCTTGAATACTTTGGAGGACCGAATAGATCCATGTGAAGCAATTCCAGAGGTCTTGTAGTAGTCATGATGGTCTTCGCTGGATGCTTGGCCTTGGTCATCTTTCCAGCCTCGCACGCACCACACAGCCGGTCCTTTGAGAATCTGATTTCCTCAATCCCGAGGACATGTTTCTTCAGCACCAGTTTCTGGAGATTCCTCATTCCGGCGTGGCCGAGTCTTCGATGCCATAGCCAGCATTCTGAAGCTCGAGCCATGAGGCATGTAGCAACCTGAGGACCTTTAGAGAAATCTAAAATATATAGATCACCTTTCCTAACTCCACTGAAGACAATGGAGTGATCGCTAACCATATAGACAATACAACCATATTTTCCGAAGAGAACAACGAGATCGAGATCACATAGCATAGAGACAGACATCAAGTTGTATCCAAGAGATTCAGCAAGCATGACTTTGTCAATGTGTTGGTCTCGAGAGATGGCCACTCTGCCGAGACCCAATACCTTACTTTTACCTTTATCGGCGAAGGTGATGGTTTTCTTTGAAGAAGGACTCAGAGATGATTCCATAAGAAGGCTTCTGTCACCAGTCATGTGATTTGTGCATCCACTGTCCATCACCCATTCAGTCTTTCCCTGCAAAGGAATTAGTATCTCATACAGCAAGTTATGAGCCAGTCTCAGTTTGAGGGATTTATGGTTCCTCGGAATTAATTCCTCGGGATGTTTCTCAGGATTGATTCAATGAAACCAAACAATAAAAGTATCCTTCAACTGACTCAATTGATGTTGTCCTGGTCATATGATCTGCAAAATTTATGATTGCCTCAGGACATGTCCCTGCACAGATGATTAGTTCTTCTTTACCACCCACATCTTAATGGGTGGTTTTGAGGTACATGAGGGCTGATGAGGGCGATGAGACCTAATGGGACGTGAGATGGTGGTATCAGGATAAACAAATGAATAAGCATTCTTATGAGGGGCTTCCCTGTGAACAAAATGGTTAGCAGATACATGATTATACCCATTTCCATTTGAGGTATCGTCCTCAGATGATACCCTCAGCTCGTTTGCATCTGTATTCCCAGCAAGGTTAGTGATGATGTCCTTCTGAACCAAGATCTGCTTGACTGGAGGGCCGTTCCTGCAGTTAGTTCCGATGTATCTGGCAAATAACTCACCATTAACATCTTTAAACAGTTTATAGTTTGAGTCAAAAGACTCAATCACCGCATCTGAAGAAACAACATCATAACCAGATAAGGTATAGGGATCAGGAGGAGGCATCTTTGCCCGAACCCAAGTGGTCTCAGGATATTGTTCAGGTTTCCAGTAAGACCCATCAGGGTTGAGTTTACGAGTGAATGCGACACCTTCTTTCCTCGGGTTCCTGTTGAGGATCTCTTTCTTGAGGACGTTACAAAGAATCTGATGTCCTCTCAGACTCTTGAAAATGCCGTTTTCCAGTAGACTCTTCAACCTAGCATTTTATTCAACAATGTCTATGGTATCCTCAGATGAGGGGTTAGATACCACAGAGGCAACAGAAATAATAGAGTCTAAAGATATTGAGGAACTAGGCACAGAGGTGATACGGTCATGTTCAATGCATTTTAAACAGGGAGGATTGAATCCTTCTTGTGGGATGATGATCTGTTGGGAGAGGAGTGAATCATTTTCTTTCCTCAGATCGTCATGAGACATCCTCATGCGTTCAAGTTCTTGCTTCCTCATGAGGAACTCATGAGCCAGCTTCTCATGATCGGTAAGGAGTGCCTCATGACGGTTGAACAAGTCATCAAACTTTGACTGAAGAATTTTTGATTCATCAGTCAACTTTTGAGTCTTCGTCATTTCCTCAACCAACATATCATCACTCTTGTTTAGTGAGATCTGAATCTTTTCAAGTGCACATTAGATGCAAGTTTAGAAAGTTTAGCATAGTTTTCATCAGGTTCTTCATCAGAGGGATCATCCGATGATGAGTAAGTAGATACCTTGGAGGACTTGGCCATGAAGAAGAAGGTAGGGGTTGTGTCTTCAGCTTCATCATCGACATGTGATGGATCAGATTCCTCAGTATTGAAGATTGACTTGGAGACAAGCGACGTGTCAAGGGCCAGTCCAGCCACACCCTCAGATTCTTCAGTTTCTTCCTCAGCATCAGGGTCGGAACCAGATTCTTCAGAGTCCAATTCCTTTTCGAGATATGCGCGAGCTTTGCGGGAGTTGCTATTTCTGTATCCAGCAGGCTTTGAGGATCTTGAGGATTTCTTCTTAGTCTTTTCATCAGAACTGTCATCTTTCCCTTTCTTCTTCTTCTTCAGTTTAGCTTCCTTTTCCCATAGAGGACACTCAGCGATGTAATGCCCAGGTTTCTTGCACTTGTGGCAGACTCTCTTTCTTGTTTCGATAGAGTCATCATCTTGTGGAAGATCTTAAAGAATTTCCGAAGCGATTCTTCTTCGTCAATCTTTGGAACTTTCTGGTGAGGAGAGCAAGTTCCCGGCTGAGGGTTTCAGGATCATCAGTATCAGCCTCAGATTCCCCATCAGAGGATGCTCTTTGAGCTCTAGCTTTTAGCACGCGGACTTTAGGCGTGGAGTTGTACAAGTCTCGTTTTACAGACAGCTTCAGTTCATGAGCATTGAGGCGCTCGAGAATGTCAGCAGGATCTAGAGTCTTGAAATCAGGCCTTTCTTGAATCATCAGTGATAGGAACTAAAATGAATCATCCAGTGACCTCAGTAGTTTCTTCACCACCTCATGATCTGTGATATCAGCAGCACCCAGTGCTTGAAGTTCATTGGATATGTCAGTGAGTCTATCAAAGGTTTGTTGCACATGCTCGTTGTCCAGCCTCTTGAACCTGTTGAAGAGACTGCGGAGTGTATCAACTTGTGAGTCTCGTTGAGCTGAGACTCCTTCATTTACTTTTGACAGTCTAGTCCATATCTTCTTTGTTGTATCCAGACCACTGATACGGTTGAACTGAGCCTTGTTGAGATGACCACCTATAATGCTTCGAGCTTTTGCATCAAGTTGCCAGTTTTTCTTGACAACTTCAGGAGCAGTCATCAAATTTTCTTCAGGAATGCCTTGATCAACAATATCCCACAGATCCTTGTCAATGGCTTCAAGATGCATCCTCATCTTGTTCTTCCAGTAGGGGTAGTCGGTCCCGTCGAAGATGGGGCAGTTTGATGCAACGCTCATTGTACCTGAGGTCGACATAACTAAAACTCCAGGTGGTTAAACCGAATCACACAGAACAAGGGAGTACCTTGCTCTGATACCAATTGAAAGTGCAATATGTCGACCAGAGGGCGGTGAATGGGAGATTTTTTTTTAAATCACGAGGAATTTCTAGTTCCTCAGGACTGAGGCAATGAAAAATTGAGGAAGTTGAAACCTGAGGAAGAACACACGGAGTACAATAGCAATGACGTGAATGTAAAAACAACCTATTGCACAGCTAAGGTAAGATTGAGGCACAAATTGAGGAAACAGTGCAGAGTGAACTCAGAAAGTAAAGCATCAGGATAAGTCATCAGTGCATAAATAGAATAACTGAGGTTCAAGAAATAGCACCGGGACACTGAAGACGAAGACTTGATAAACCAGTTCAAGTTGCTGTGAAAACTCTACGTCTCGTTGGAGAGGCTGAGATTGAACTCAGAAGACATAGTCTTCACCTGCTTCTCCTTGAACTAGAGTCCTCAGACTCCGTCCAATAACTCATGTGAGACTTCAAGGTAGACTCCCGAAACCTTCACAGACTCAGTCACTTCGGGAAGTCACAATTGCATCTTGACTTCCTCAGACTGAAGACTTCTACACCGGCTGGAAGATCACAGTCTTCAAGAGTAAAAAGCCTCGGATCACTCGAACCGACTTCCTCAGAAATGCTCAACTACTCAGGCTGGTGCTTTTCCTCACTTTGGTTCTTCAATGTCCTCGGAGGTGGGTTGATCTCAAATGACAAGTGTCAGTTTTTCTCTCAGAGCAGCCAACCCACAAATGGGGCTGGGGGTGGCTATTTATAGCCACGGAGCAACCCGAGGTGAAAGGACATAAATTCCCATGCACGCAATTACTCTCGTGCCCTCGGATATGACCGTTGCTAGACAGTTTCTAGCCTCTTACCACGCAACACGTGGCACGGTCAAAATATTCTCTCTCTTCACCATCTTCAGAAAAATCGCACTGGCGATCTTCCGACTCCTCAACTGAAGTTAGTTACCTCAGTGTCCTGAAGAACAACGTCTCAGACACCCGAGGACTGAACTTCTACTGCAGGAGATTTCCTCAAGGTTTTTCTTCAGGATTCCTAATTGAGCACTTCCTCAGAAATACAGAACTCATTTTCCTCAACCCCTCCAACAGTACGGTGTTTTCCTACGACTCAAGAAGTATAAAAAGTCTTAGCGAAGACTACGCTTCAACTTCGTCTTCAACGCGAACGTCCTCAGGATCGTCCTCAGCTTCAGCTTCAACCGAACGCTTCAGGATCCTGATTCCTCAGGATTTCGCGCAACTTCATTCTTCAGGAAACACACCGATTTCTCCAATGTTCCTCAACATTTTGGGGGGTCGACAACGGTGGTTAACCTCATCCTCAGGGACTGTCTTCCTGTGTATACTCACAAACACATCAGTCCGTCAACCGTTTTGTCATCAAATACTCCAAAACCTCAAAGGGGGCACTAGATGCACTTACACCAAGTCCTTTTCTTTCAATAGCTGACCTTCCACTTCATGGTGAGTATCAACAAGCCTCTGCATTTCAAAGTCGTGAGCAGTTTTTGCGGCGGCAAGGTCATGGGTCAACTTCTGGATTTTGGCTTGTAGCTCGGTCTCAATAGAAGCCAGACGTTGACGTTCCTTTTCAGCACTTCCGAGCTGGCCATCCTTTTCACCGAGTTGGTTCTCCAGCTCGGCGATTCACTTTTGAGCAGCCTCCAGCTCGGGGGCGTGAGCAGCAGCAGCTTAAGCAAGAGATGCGGCTAAAGTTATTTGAGAAGTGTAAATCGGAAATAGGAAAGTAGCAAACTAACGTATACCTGTCCATTCCTTAATCTTCACAGCTTGAGCGTCAGCATTCTTCTTCAGAGCAGCAATAGATTTCTGGCTCACTGAATAAGCGGCCAGCAGCTCATCAAAGACAGCTTGACGTCTGTCGCAGATGGCCTGAAAAATTGGTCGATCAGATCTGAAGTAAGCTGCAGATAAAAGAAAGTAAGATCCTAGCTGATAGCAACCAATTGGCCTGAATCTCGGGGACTACACCCAGTGGGTGCGCTGGCGCGCCCCCGCAGGAAGTTAAACTTACAGAGGCAGACTGCTCGGTGGCGAGGATTTGGCCTAGGGATCCAGTGCAAAAACTCCTAATGTGGGTGGCAAGGCCACCCAACCGATGCAGCAGATGGGCCGGGATTTGATCCTCGGACCCAAGAGGAGGACGAGTGACAGAATCAGCAGAAGGTCGGACCGGCTAGACGTCGAGAGCACCGGTGTACGCATCGCGGAACCGATCAGCTCGCGAGAGCTGACGGGCAGCGGTTGGCAGCTGGCGCACAAGGGCGCTGAAAGATGAAGGCACAACAGCACTGGTCCCAGCGGGGACATGAAAAGCAATCGGGAACGATAACTGAGCAACGGCAGATGGAGGGGCGGGCGGGTTGATGGGGTCGGAAGCCGCGCTCCCCAATCTGGTTGAAGGAGCTGGATCGACATGAATAGTGGCCTGGGCTAAAGAAGCCCCAGGCTGAGCAGCATCAGCATCGGTCAGGTCCGCGATCGGCACATCGGGGTGTGCGATCCCATACTGGTAAATGAGGATCAGAGCAGTAGCGGCGGTTGCTGCGGGGGTGGCCGACTGCGTGCCAGCAGTCTTACCCATAGTAGTCGCGGAGGTCGGAGAGGAGCGCTCGGTCGCGCCTGCTTTGCAGCAGCGGCGGCTTTCTGTTTATTGGTCCATTCGGCCTTGGAGGTGTCGGCGGCAGCCCTTTTGCACGAAGGCGCGGTAGGAACGGTGGAGGTAGCGGAGGTCGCGGGGGGTGCACTCGGAGGAACCTCGGGTACCACAGGGGGCACAGTCAGAGGAGCTCCAGGTGCAGCAGGAGCAACGGTCCAGACAACCCTGCATCGCAAGAAGCAAGTTGGAAAAAGGGATCAGATACAAATAAAAGTACATGAAACACCCGGCTGATGGAGGAATTAGACTCACCCGGCTGATCGCGGCTAGGTCTGAGGGAGGCGGTGCGGGCTTCAGTTTCACAGTTCGTTTCTTCCTCGAGCTCCAGGTCCTCATCGTCTTCTTCTGTGCGGTCGGGTGGTAGCCAGAAGCGGCCTGCCCATCATGCATGGCCTTGGAGCCGAGGAATTCCTGGGGAAGAGCAGCTGATCATAATCAACAAGAAAGCAAAGAAAAATTAGCACAAGAGTGAAAGCAGAGGCATACCACGGGGCAAGGTCGGAGTCGGATGTACGCCCTCACTCCGAACTTGAAGGGTGCAGAGGCTTTGACGTCGGCGAGCAGGTTCAGTCGGCAAATGAGCTCGACCTCGTCTATTGAGAATGTAGAGATCCGAGTGGGGTCTAGGAACCGACTCATATCGCAGATGCCGTGGCATCAGCGCTGCAGCGGGAGAACTCGACAGCAGATCCAGGTAGCCACCAGGTGGCAGGTTGCAGCCCTTCATCCATCAGCACTTGGATCTGGGCCATCTGGCGGTCTATATCGGTGTCCCTGTCACCTGGTTTCTCGGACCAGTGGTGCTTGGTGGTCGGAGGCAGCATAGAGAACTCGGGCATGTTCAGCAGATCCTTACCCTTTGGAGAGGAGACGTAGAAGAACCCCATTTGCTAGTCTTTGATAGACTGTGGCGGCTGGGGATGAGGATACAGTCCGGCCTTGTGGAGGTAGATGACAGCAGCTCCGCACTCGTCCATCACCCTCACTTCTTCTCTCTATTGGGTCTCGGGGTTGACATTAAATACCCCGGTGCCCACTCGGAAGCTGCAGAAATGGAAGAGCCGGGACCAGAGGCCGACGGTGGGGCGCACACCGAGGTAGCTCTCGCATAGTTTCGCGAAGGTTGAGAGCAGCATGACGGAATTTTCCCCGAGGTGGTGCGGTTGCAGTCGAAAGATATCCAAGAACTCGTGGAAGAATCGTCTCACTGGGAGCCCGAAGCCGCGCTGGAAGTGTGTGAGGAAGACCACGCGCTCGCCGACCTTGGGCATGGGCGCAAGCTCGGGGCCGGGGACGCGGGTGTCGAGGTCCGCCAGAATCTTGTGCGCCCGGCGGAGGAGAGCAATGTGCATCTCCATAACATAAGAACCTTTCCACGAACCCCTCAGGCGGGCGGCGGCGGAGGCGTCGTCGTCCCTCATGGAAACTTCGGACTCCGTGGTCAGCGAGGAGGAAGAAGACGACGAGGACGGTGGCGGCGGCGGAAACCGGGAGGTCGTCGGCGGAGCAGATCTATGCTCCGGCGGCAGCAGCAGCGGCACAAGAGCGCAAGGTGTTTCGGCGAAAGAGTCAGAGAGGAGCGCGAGGAAGGAGATGGAGTGGGCATTATGCGCCGCATCCCCACACCCGGGCTATTTGAAGAGCCAGCGGGGCGGTAGTGGGATCCGGTGTGTACACTCAGTGGCCAGTGTGGCCGCGTGTATTTCCAGTGCATCACCATTTCGGATCACAGAGGATCCGGCGGATGGGACGGGACCTGCGAGCGTGGCTCGAGGTGGCAGTTATGACATGTCAAATCGTGGCACGTCATTCCGCATTCCACGGCGAATTCGAAGCGGCAAGTTTCGGTCAACATTCCGGTCAAACTAACCGTTTGCCAGATCGGCTGAGAAGATCAAGATCAATCGGCAGATCGCGAGCAGTCGGCCAGTTGAGAGCAATTCAGAAGATCAAGAGCAATCGGCAGATCGCGAGCAATCGGCCAGTTGAGAGCAATTGGTCAGAATATCAAGAGCAATCGGTAGATCGCGAGCAATCCGCCAGTTGAGAGAAATCGGTCAGAAGATCAAGAGCAATCGGAAGATCGCAAGCAATCGGCCAATTGAGAGAAATCGGTCAGAAAAGAAGATTCAAGATTCACGAAGCATGGAAATAACCTGTGCAAGCCCCGTTGTCTCTCAGTTCGGCGGGACCTCCGCAGCTTTAGGGTCTACTGTAGGGAATGACCCCCGGGTAGGGTCACCCAGGGGAAACATCTCATCAAGGCAAAGATCACCGACCTGATGGTCACCGATCTAGTCATGGCCGAGCTGATCAAGACTTAGCAAGTAGTGGGATGAACTGATCAGGTCGGAGGCCGACTGCCCCAAAGAGAGTGCAATCGGCCTCGCCTAGAATCATTCGGCCGATGAGAACAGAGCAATCTCCGAGCAGAGTCCCAGGTCGGACACCTGGTACAAGCTCATTCAATGCACAATCCCTGAAGATCTGGGTTGTCAGAGGCGTGCGGTCTCCTCTAGCGCCAATCACGCGGACATGCCGACAGGCCTAAGCTCATAGCTTCACTGTTCAATAGCAAGGTCTACAAGTCAGCGTCATGGTGAGCCGCAAGTCTATATCGGGTCATCCGGGAGCACACGGTGTGAGGACCCTAGCTTGTCTGAGGCTATTAGCTGGGCCCTCCCCTTTGTACATTTACCTTTGTAACCCGGGCTCGGCCTATAAGAGCGCGGGTACCCCTCCTACGTTAGGGACGAGGGAGCACTTATTCAAATTCCACCCACCAGAGAGAGAGCAAGGAGGGAGTTGTGCTTAGAGCCCTCTTCTCCTTCCTCTCAAACAGCTCAATGAGCATTCATTGTAGCCAGAGTTATTGCATATAGCTCGCTCGGCAGGACTAGGGGTGTTATCTCTACGGAGAGCCCCGAACCTGGGTACATCGCGGTGTCTCACTGTGCTTCCCCACTCTCGATTCCGGTACCAGCGACACTAACCTCGGTTTGTCCCCCTCTTTAGCCATCCCCATGGCATCTTCCGTTACATACCGACGACACCGACTTAAACAGGGCTTACCCAAAGGATCTCTTTGCGCTGCCTTGTATTGACCAGATCATAGAATCGACTGCCGGATGTGAGCTCCTGTGTTTTCTTGATGCCTAATCTGGTTATCACCAAATCAATATGGCTCTTGAAGACCAGGAGAAAACATCTTTCATCACTCCCTTTGGGATTTACTGCTATACTTCTATGCCTGTCGGCTTGAAGAATGCGGGAGCCACATATCAGCGAACAGTGCAGAATTGCCTCAAAGAGAAAATTGGGCGCAACGTACAAGCTTATGTGGATGATATAGTGGTCAAATCTCAGCGGGCCGACTCACTCATCAGTGACCTACAGGAAACCTTCAAGAATCTGCGCAAGTATCAGATGAAGTTAAAACCCGTCCAAATGCAACTTTGGGGTCCCCACAGGAAAGCTCCTCCGAAACATAGTATCTGAGAGAGGCATTGAGGCGAGCTCGGAGAAAATCAATGCAATCATGCATGACTCTTCAGAAGCCGGCCTCAGTGAAGGATTTCCAACGACTCACATGGTGCATAGCTGCCCTAAGTCGGTTTATAAGCTGACTTGGAGAAAAGGCAATCCCCCTGTACCGACTCTTACGAAATTAAAAAAAAATTTTCTGGGATGATGAGGCTGATCAGGCTCTGGAGTCGTTGAAGAGACAGTTATCCCAGGCTCCAATCCTGGCGGCTCCTAAGCCAAAGGAACCTATGCTACTCTATATCTCATCCAACAATCGAGCAGTCAGCGCTATGGTTGTGGTTGAACATATGGAAGCCGATAAATATCACCCCTTGCAGAGGCCAGTTTATAATGTTAGTGAGGTCTTGACTTCATCGAAGTAACGCTACCCTCACTGGCAGAAATTGGTCCTTGGTGTATTCATGGCGAGTCAAAAGCTCAAACACTATTTCTAGGAGCAATCCATTAGTAGTCAGATCAGCACCACTTGCAGATATCATCCAGAATCGGGAAGCTACGGTAAGGATTGCCAAGTGGGCCATAGAGGGCTTATCATATCAAGTATGAGCCGCGCACGGCCATCAAGTCCCAGGTGTTGGTTGACTTCCATCAATGACTGGACAGAAATCCAAGCACCTCCAGAAAATCCGCTTACCAAGTACTGGACAATGCACTTTGATGGGAGTCGGCAGCTAGCTCCAAGGGTCAGGAGCTAGCGTGGTCCTGACTTCGCCTAAAGGAGAGAAATTCTGCTATGTCTTGAAGTTGCAGTTCACTTGCAGCAACAACACAGCGAATATGAGGCCCTACTCCATGGGTTGCGACTGTCTCATGAGATGAACATAAGTCGGATTCAGTGCTATGGCGACTCTGACCTCGTTTCTCAACAAGTGTCAGGAAAATGGAATTCAAAAGACGCCACCATGGCAGCTTATCTGCGATAAGTGGAAAGACAAGCCGGCTTCTTTGTTGGATACCAGGTGGATTACGTGGAACACAAACTAAATAAAGCAGCAGATGATTTGTCCTGGCTTGGTTCTCAGCGAAATTCGGTCCCACCTAACGTATTCCTGGATGTTTTAACAAAGTCATTTGTGCAACCACCAATAGAGCAAGACATATCAGAGACGGATCCAGAACCGGCTTTGGTGGCTGCTATACATGCCACCCCCTCATGGGTTGTACCTTATTTGTATTACAAGGCCCGGGAAATCCTACCTCCAGATGTAATCCTACCTTATTTGTATTGTCTGCAGATGTTTTTCCAGAGATGTGTCTCACCAGAAGAAGGTAGAGCAATCCTCAATGAAATACACTCTGGAGATTGCGAAAATCATGCCGGCTCTCGTTCTCTTGTATCCAAGGCATATCACATGGATTCTACTGGATTACAGCACATGAGGATGCGGAGGATATATTCAAAAAGTGCGGTGGATACCAGCGTTATGCAAAGCAAGCTCATCTGCCGGCTCAAGAACTCAGAATGATCCCAATCACTTGGCCCTTTGCAGTGTGGGAGCTTGATATGGTGGGACCTTTCAAGAGGTCAGCCAACAAGAATGCATACTTATTAGTGGCAGTGGATAAATTCACTAAATGAGTTGAGGCAGAGCCGATCAGTAAATGTGACGCTGCAACAACACTGAAATTCTTGAAAAAGATAATATACAGATTCAGCTACCCCCACAACATCATCACTGATAATGGATCTAACCTATCAAAAGAGGTTATGCAAAATTCTTGAAAAAGATAATATACAGATTCAGCTACCCCCACAACATCATCACTGATAATGGATCTAACCTATCAGAAGAGGTTATGCAATGATTCTTCCAGAACGAGCACATCCGACTCGACCTTGCGTCGGTAGCTCACCCACAGTCCAATGGACAAGCCGAGAGAGCCAACCAAGAGTTGCTTCGAGGCATCAAACCCCGACTTTATGTCCCTTTGGAAAGGACGCCGGGTTGCTGGGAGGAAGAGTTACCCTCAGTACTCTTGAGCATCAGGACGACTCCTAACAGGTCGACAGCCTACACGCCCTTGCTCCTGGTCTATGGAGTGGAAACCGTTCTCCCAATTGAGATTCTTCACGACTCACCGAGAGTCACCGCATATGTGGAAGACGACAATGAGAAAGCGAGACAGGACTCCTTGGACGTTCTCGATGAAAAACGAGAACTGACAGCGGCTCAATCGGCTACCTACCAACAAGATCTGCGACGATATCATAGTTGTCGCATCAGAAGTCAGACTTTCCAGGAAGGTGATTTAGTGCTCCGCCTTATACAGAAAAAGGATGGAATACACAAGTTATCCTCTCCGTGGGAAGGACCGTTTGTGGTCAGCAAGAACCTGTACAATGGATCCTACTACCTGGTTGATATATGCGAGAAGGCAAAATCACGCTCATCTATGGAGGAAACTCCCAGACCGTGGAACATCGCACAACTCCGTCCATATTATACTTGAGTAGAATAGGAACATTATTGTACATCTATATAAGTCGACAATCGTCGCACCGGCTCTCACCATAATATATATATAAGTCAACTTCTGTCGCACTGGCCTTCGCCATATCCAATATCTATGTCGACTTTCGTCGCACCAGCTCTCGCCACATTTAGATGCCATACCGACTCTTCTTTACTTTATTATCTTCATGTTTTCATCTTGCATCATACATTTCATATTGTTACATTTTATATCTCAGAGACCTGGGGGCTTGATCAACCCTCTATCGGCACTGAGCATGTATATTTCTTATTCAGGGAAATCCGGGAGCTCGATGATGTTTGTCGAATCTTATCTGAAAACTCAGCATATATATGTAAAACTCCACATGTATAGGCTTATTCAATGGAATCGAGGAGCTCGATAACATCCATTGACTCTTATCTGAGAACTCAGCATATACATGAATTGGCTAACCACGCCTTAAATTTTGGCCTGTATAGCTCAAGCTCATACGGCGAACCCGACTTAGTCTAAACTTTGGGGGCTTACAGAAACGCCTATCGAGTTTGGTCCTAGGAACCGGGAACGCTAGTCATATGTTGCCGGCTTACAGAGAGGTTTCAAATCTTGGATAATCCTATAATCTCTCTCAACATGAGAAGATGAGGCATATCCAGAGTCGTCTTTTATATGAGCCTTCAAATTTTATTTTTTGCATACAAACATCATAGCATACTTCATTTTAATCATGCATAACAATTCTATCTTTTTTAAATAAAATAAGAGTTAGACCTATGTGACTCGGCATAGCACCCAGATGCATATACTGACTCATGGGGACTACACCTCAAAATTTGTTATCAAGATTTGGCACAACGCAATGATGTTCATACCAATTCTTGGGGAGTATCACTTCAAACATTTTTTTATGATCTGGTTCGGCACACAAGGTGACCATACCAAATCATGGGGGCTACAAGTCGATCTATCCAATGAGTCGAAAAAGATACAAGACCGTTAAAATCGACTCAGGGGGCTACAGATACCATTAAGAACTTCGGCTCCCATGCATAAATATATATTACCCAAAGTCAGGTATAAAACCGACTTACAGATTTGATGGGAAATTAAAATTCTCATTCATCGGAGGCTGAGTCTTACATCAAAAGATAACAAGAAAAAAGTCGACAAATACTACTAGATAATACTACAGCTTCAGTGGTCGTCCTCAGAGTCGGCTTCATCATATGAGACCCGGGTCTCCTCTGCATTGTTGTAGAATTCTTCATCACTGCTGCTGGAACTCTCTATACAGAAGCCAACTCGATCACCATCCGAGTAAAAAATCTTGGCCCACAGGGTCTCATCTCCATCATATCTAAAGATGATAGTGTCTCCTTTTTGAATATTCCTGGAACGAAGAAAGGTTTTCCAACCCTTCTCCAAAAACATGGAATCCTGGCCAGAAAAGCTAGTGGCTACCCAGAAAAGCCACGGTCCCGGAGGCTTGGAAGCCATCATGATCTTGGCAAAAGATTCTGGAAGATTAACCCAATGACGCATTGTATTAATCTTCACCAGAAACTCATTTATTTCGAGAGAAGGAGGTGGAGTTTCAAGATCCTGGGATTGTTGAGTAGCACACGCACCTCTTCCTCTACCTCTGACGTGACCTCTCCCACGGACTCACCCACGGCCTCGTCCACCGAGAGAACCAGCACTGGAACCAGGGTCACTGGCAGCTAAAGGGACACGGGTGCTGAGCTTGGGAGCCATGGAGAAAGTTGCAGAGGGAGAAGAGGAAGAAGAAGATATGCACACTCAGAAGATTGGATTACCAGATGGCTATTTATATAGTCGCAAAGAGATGGTCAATCAATGCCATAAAGGCAGGGGTAGATTACCCATGGCAGGTGACATTTATGAAAGACTCTTCGATTCTCACCACGACATAAATGCCCTCAAAAGTGGCGTTTCGGGCAGAGAAACCATAAATGCAGTAACAGATCTTTGACTAAAAACTCAAATGAAATTTTCAAAAGATGGAAGATGAGACAAAGCTGGAGAGAATTGGTTCCGACTCCTTATAAACATCAAAGCATAAGAGTCGGCTTGACCAATTGAAAAGTCGGCGACCACAATGGAATCAAGAAGATTACTGTGAAGACTGAAGCATCACACCAATCTTGGGGGCTAATGTCGGGGGGATGGACCAAGCCCATAACCCGGCATTAGATATATGGGCCAACTCATATATGGAAGGCCCACAATAGGAAGACTCGACCACGAGCCGAATGCGCCAAGCGTGAAGATCGAAGCCGTAGAAGGAATTTGACTTACCTTGTATAGCACGTAGTATGTTTGTAAAGTAGAATAGGACTTCACCTCGTGTAGGAGTCAGACTCGCGGAACCCCGGGACCCGGCACCTTTATAAGTCTAGGCTCACGGGATCCAGAGGCAACTCAATCTCAATCCAAGTCAGGACTAGGCACTTTCCACATAACCTAGATCTCCTCGAGACCAAGGTTGTGATTCGACTCTATTGTAATCAATTCGTCGGCTCTTCTAATCGAGGAGTTGATACCAGCAATAATAGGAAGCAGGAGTAGATCTTTACCTCAAGACAAACAGGGTCCGAAACCGAGTCCCTTGTCCATGTCGACTCTCTCCTCGTATTCACCTCGCAGCAAAGGTCCCATGTCAAGTTCAACACTTCGAACATCTGCCGTGACTTTCCCACGACAGAACTACCTGCCCGAGCATCGGGCCGGCCTCCGCAGATGGCCCCATTTCATCGAGGGCTCCCAACACCGCCCGCACCACTTTCCATGGAAATAGCTCGCTGGAGATGGAGGAAATAAAACGAAGAAGGGTTTCGAGATAACGCTCCTGGAGAAGTACATATAGACGGTTCGAATGTATTCCACACGATTCAATAAAAACAATCGTTGGCAATACAAAGTATAGAGTAATCCATGCAAAACATTATGTGTATTTCCTAGGCATTAAATGGATTAAAATTCAGATTAGCACTGCGAACACATATTGCTGTAGTGTCCCATGTTCCTGCACCGATAGCACTCAATTTGGCTAAGGTCCTTTATCTTGTTCCTCATGAGTGCTTCCTTTAATTCTGGACACATGTTGGCGTAATGTCCCATATTCCTGCACCGGAAACACTGAATGTGGCTAATGTGCTTCTTTTTCTTCTTCACGGGTGCTTCCCTGAATTCTTGCATAACTTTCTTTATTCCTTCTTTTTGATGTTGAACCACTTGTTGTGTCATGATGAAAAATTGACACTGAGTGGGGGTAATGATCAGTTCCTTCACACGTAAAGCATGTGACTTGTGCAGTGGGGCATTCTTCACCCGAGTGGATTTCCTCACAATGGGGACATCCATCTTGGTGTCCTTCATATGAGTGCCCTGTTTCTCCGCAAATTGTACAGGCACGGATCCTCTGAAGATTTACCGTCCTTTGCATCGGTGTGACGAGGCGGGATCCCAACAAAATCTTTGTAGATTCCTTCCAAGTAATCTTCCTTCGTGATTCGTCAATTGCTTGGTGCATTCTCCACCAAGTAGCAGCCTCTTCTACCAGGTACTTAACAGCATAGGGGGCCATGTCCTCACTTCCAACCTTGTTTATCTTCGTGTGCTCCTCCATATTACGAATCCATTGCTCCACCTTCAATCTCGACATCGCCCCAGAAAAGGCGAGTTCTACTCCGTACTTCATCTATTAAGCCCATACGACAACGGTTAGGGCAAAACTATATCACCGACAATACAACAACTAAATAATACACCAAACATATGCACTCAAACAAGAAAGAGGAAAAAACACCTACGTTCAACAGCAACACAAACAACAATCAATACAGTCACAAAAGTCAAAACACACAAACAACACCTAGAGTAAGGTCATATGGGCAAGACATACGATCTCATCATACTACGTGAAATTCGTTCATCTATCTCCATATAAAATTGGTGGTCTGATGCTCGGCCTCATCCTTCTCAGCTAAGCTGATCTTAAAATCCTCTCGTAGCATCAAAGCTTATCCTTATTGAATCCATAGGATAATCCTCCTAATTCTGGCAGACGTAACTTCAATTGATCCACGAGGTTGATGATGTACTTCTCAAATGTCTTGTCTTCAGGGGTAAGCAACTCAGAGGGGTATTTACGGTAAAACAAGATGAGAAAATTTAGAAGATGAATAATAGATGAGAAATACTAGTGGAGAGAGTAAGTGATCAAGGAGTGATAAAAATAATTTTGTTCCTATGGATTTTTCTATCGATTTTCTAGGGTCACGACCTACAGTAAACATGGGCTCTGATACCATCTATAACGACCCGATTCACTAAGAATCCAAGTCTCTGTGCATTCTGTGCTAGTCCCTGGATAAATAGCTAGCACACACAGTACATGATGTAATATCAAGAATAAACCACATGTCATAAATATTACATCGAAGATCCAGTATTACAATAAAGCATACCTGCATAGCTCAAGGCTAGCTTACAAATAAAATATAGCAGAAAACAATATAATCTTCGTGGCGTCCATCAACTCCACTGGCAAGTTGAGTATAGACATCGTAACCCTACATCGCATCACTTACTCGTCGTATACAATCCTGCAACACCGAAGGTTACAGCCCGACAACGGGTCAGTACATCTGATTTGTACGGCAAGTCACATGAAAAGGGATATAACAGACCTACATCTACATGCAAGGTAAGTCAAAGGAAAAGCCTATGGTTTTATTTTGCAGAAAGCTGATTTTTCCCTCACATACTACAACTAATCAAATTTTAATTTATATTGCTAGTCCTAAGTATGGTTGAATCGGGCTACACCAATTCCAACCATCCCTTTATTAAAAGTTCCCACTTAAATTCTTATTAAGGTGAAATATCTGTCAAGACCATCCAACAACAATAATGCCCAGTTGCTCAAAGGGTTCTGTAACCGTGGACACGGCTAATCATGATCAGTTTTTACACTCTGCAGAGGTTTGTACACTCTCCCCACTGGACTCAACCCAAAGATTGAGACATAGTCTTTCAGAAGAGGTTGCCTCCACCCTTTGGTAGCCGGTACACCTATCATATCTACATCAGCTAGCTACCAGGGCCAGGTTCCCCACAACTTACTCATCTAAGCCAGAGCCCATATAGCCAGTGGTTGTACATGGAAGCTACTAGTCACACTGTCTGTCCGATCTTTTTGAGCCTGGACGGCGCCCACTGCGTCAGACGGTACTCGCCATGACGCACCCGGTTCACCACCAAACAACCATTCGGGAAGCATTTAGCCCTGGTCCCTCCTTATCCAAGGCACGAGCCCCAGGATGCATTCCCTGCCCGCCTAGAGGTGATTTCTATTTAAGTTTGCTAGTCAAGTCATTAATCCTCACATAGCTCAATGATAACTCAACCAATCCCCGTCTACAAAGCAATAGCAATATATAACGACCACGAACCTAGGGCGACAATGAAATACAAGGTCAGAACATATGGCTATCCTACTAGGCTTAAATCATAACTAATATATAATCCTACACATGCATAGAGTGATAATTTGCTACATGCATAATAGAAAATTAGGTTGAGCTATGGTCAAAGTGTAACTTGCCTTTTCCATTCGGTGAAGTTCTTCGCTCTCGCGGTCCAATCAACTCTACTCGTCACACTCCGAGAAAATCTATCGCAACGGAAGGAACTCAAATAAGCAATCACTTCACAAGGCAACAAACGAGCAACAATCAACACAAAGGGCTTTAACAACCAAACAAAAAGGTTTTGAAGTGCAAAGGTGTCGATGTGCTCGAAGGTGATCGGTGGAAGTGAACTCGAGAGAGTCAACAGATAAAGATTCATCGGTAAGGAATTGTGATCATGGACATTTATGAATTCAAGGTGAATATCATACCCACATGAAAAGTGTGTGAACCTTACCGATAACATGTCTCAAATGATCCAATATGCAAAAAGAATCACGTGAAACGGAATACTACAACACAGGTCATAGCAAGTGCAACATTGAATTGAATTTTAATTCAAACAGATCAAGAAACATTTGAATTTTTGTGTACACATGCTATGAACAGAAAGTACATGGAACGAGTGATCCAACGCAAAAGGAATCACTCGATTTGGATAACCGGTTTACAAGATATGACCTCCGGAATTTGAATTTGAAATAAATTCAAATTCAAAAGTGTGCAAAGTGTGCAAAAATTTACTCTATGATAAAGTACAGATCACTACGAGCCTGTAGGAAAAAGAATCAACTAATTCCGATACACGGTTTAAAAGATACGGCTATGAAGATTATAGGGTGTAAACTGTGAAAAAGGACCTATTCGTGAATAAAACAAAAGTTTCTGTCAAAGACAGATCCTTTTCACTACAGGACAAAATTGCTGACGTACCGATGATGTGGCGATGGCGCGGAAACCGAGGTTCGCCGACAAGGAAATTGAGTCGTCGGCGGCGCGGAAACCGAGGCGGCGGCGCACGGAAACCGAGGTTCGCCGGGTACGGAAACCGAGGTTCGTCGGCACAGAAATCGAGGCTAAGGCGGCACGGAAACCGAGGCGACGGCGGCACGGAAATCGAGGCGCTTTAGGGTTTTAAAAAAAGAAAAAGGAAAAATTTCGAAATCTTATATAGCCCGATTTTTTTTTTTAAATCCGTCTCGAGCTCAAATTGCGCTACTTGGCCGGGCTACGGATTTTTCTTTTTCTTCAAAAAAACGAAACTTCAAACAATTGTAGAAAAATAAATACTCATTAGAAAAATATGAAATAAATTTCTAAATAAAATATGAAATAAATTTCTAATCCAAAGAAAATTATTTAATGAATACATTTCCCAAAATGAAAAATAAAATAAAAACATTTTCTAAATAATTTATTTAAATATAAAATAATTTTCATAAATCAAATAAAATCCAATAAATCATTTAAAATATTTTTATTTGGTCAAAAGCATTAACAAATCATTTCTAAATAATAAAAATATAAATTTTAAAATTGTCACACCAATAAATAATTTGTTAAAATAAAGGTATCCCATTGGAATACTTTTTTAACTCTTTTGAAATATTAAATAATAAATTTTAATGAAATAAAAACTTTCTTAGCATTATAAAATCTCCAAAATAATTTTAGAGTTATTTATAATACTCATAAATAAATTTTAAAAACTTTAAATTAATATTCTAAATATTTTCCAACTTTATTAAAAGGGGATAAGTCATTTTATATCCTCTCAAATGAATTTCCTTGAGTTGAAAAATGTTTTAAATATTCAGAAGGATTCCAATAATGATTTAAAACATTTTCCAACCTTTTAATATGTTGAAGGAGTCATATTACCTTCTCTCATTTTGTTTTGTTGGCTTTGTTTTAAATAATAAATTTCAAAACACCGATTATGAATATTAGGGAAAGTCCTTTTATTCCCTCTCTTTTAATATTCAATAAACTCCAAAAGTTTTAAATCTCAGAGAAAATCCAACACATCAATCAAACAATCATTATCTATTTAATTTTATTAACATTCCAAAATTCGGAGAATTTTGGGATTTTACAATCAATAAATTAAATTTTTTTCTTCTGGTAAATCATTATTTTTAGTACTTTTTGTTACTTTCTGTAGTACTCCCTAGTACTCCTTTTACTTGCATCGTTAGATTGACTTGATTCAACGGCTCCTAAAATCTCCAATCATGATAAAAATTGTATATTTATTTATCTTTTAAAGTTTTTCATCTTCACATGCAAGCTATCCACATCATCCATTCTCTTAGAGAATCAATTGTTCATGTCATCTCTATTAATATATTTATTAATCTCTGTATTCTTTATTAATAATTTATGTTCGTGTCATATATTTATTAGACTTATGTATAGATATTTTACTAATATAATTTTATAGGTAGTTATAGGTGTACATTGCTTTCGTAGTTTCATTCATATAAATCTCTACCTATACTCAACCTGGCAAATGGGCTACATGTGTTAGTGACTCAATTTTATTTTTATTTTTAGTTTTTATGTGGTCGAGTTCCGACCGGAAAGGGCCGGCAAGGTACGACAATGGTGCGGCAAGACACCGATGTGCCAGTGAGGCACGCTGTGGCGTGATGTCGATGGACAACAAGGCGCCTCGGTGATGCAACTGTTGCGCACGAAGGCAACACGCAACTCGCAAACCTGTTAACTTTAATTTGTACTAACAGAATGCTTCATGTAAAAAATAATTATTTATTAGATAAATATTTTTCAATTTAACTATAATAATAATTATTATTTTTATCGTGTAATTGAAAATTATTCATGTAACTAAAACCGTGTCCATATAATCTCTAAATTGCTCACGTACATTTACAAGAATTTGGTTAGGTATGGTCTTGCTTGGGTAGTTCCTTGTGGCTGTAAAACTCAACTATTGTGTCGATAACGTCATGGCAGATGATTTCCACAAACATTGTTCATAGTTTTTTTCTTGCGGGGTAACATTGTTCATAGTTGGTAGTATCTTGCATATCACTAGAACCTAAGAAAAAATGACATATATTCATGATACACTAAAGAATGGATATATTTTGAAGCAGTAATTGGATACCAATAATTTCGGTGAGCTGGATTCATAACAACATTAAAGAATGCTAATCATTCTCCCAAATTGGTAGGAAAATCAATATTTGCCAAACAATGGCATTCATTCTCTCAAATTGATGGGAAAAAATTTAATACCGACTAAACAATACCAATTATTCTTTTTAATTGGTGGGATATAAATTAATACCGGCTGCCCGTCACTGGGTATAAAGTCACAAAAATGAGATATGAAGAAAGAAGAACACCTGCTCAAAGCCTTTTGTTAAGATTACAACCAAACTCAAAAGTCGATGATCATGAAAGTTCCCTTCCTCCCAGCCCTTATGCTCCTTGTTATATTCATATCGTACAATTCCCTTGGTGCCGCCCAATTAGTATACGACACGGATGGTAAGGCTCTAAGTAGCAATCTTGACTACTATGTCATCCCAGCTACTACGGGCAATGGTGGTGGATTGATCTACGTCCCCACTGGGTTACGATGTTTGAACTTCGTGGCCCAAGAGCGCAACAAGGCTCTCTTTGGTACCCCTGTATTGATCACACCACGGAATACTTCAACTGATGCAAATATTCACCTATCGAGTGATGTCACCATTGAGTTCAACGATCATGATAGTTTTTGCGAAAGAAGGCTAGATTGGCACATCACCAACAAGCAACCGAATCCATCGACAGGTCAACACCAACATGTGGCCGCTGGGAACGAAGATGGCATACGATCATTCGCGTTGTTCCGGATAGAGAAGTATGGTGCAAACATGCAAGGATACAAGCTAGTTTATTGTGTTGATAACATGTCATGCAAAGATCTAGGCTTGTTTGCCTATAAGGATAAGACATGGTTAACTATAAGCGACAAGCCTTTAGTGGTTGTGTTTAAGAAAGCACGTTAGTACGTGTCTTACTATTTCTATTAATGTGTGGACTCGTCAGAATTGTATTCATGACTATCATGTATTGTGATGAGGTGATTTGAATAAACTAGTACTATTTAAACTTGATGAAAACTATAGCTCTTGTCCTGTTCTCACTTCATAACATCCTTACTCCCTAGTTCTCTTTGCGTAAATTTATCAGATTTAGGTTTTCTTCATATCACTTCTAGTACTAGTATTATTAAAGAAATGTAGATATAATCATTATATGAGGACGAATGCTTCCCTCAAGGGTGAGACATTCGCACACAATCTACTGAAAATTGATTTGCGTAACTTGTATTTTTTAGCTTCCAAAGAATAGATATATATCCATAGTAATCAACAATGAAAAATGTATTTTTCTTATTTGTAAAATGTGATTAGATTTCAAATTTTCATTTTGAGCTCTTTTATGGTACCCTGCGATAAATATTGACCGTCCACTCTTGATATCTAACGATGATGACCGAGCTGTGCACCTGTTTACCCTCTCCGGCAGCTCGCGCCGTCTCACCCGGCTTGGTCGCCTCTCGCCTCGCAAAAGGTGAAATTTTAATATACTTCTTCCTTCCCTGTGAACGGTATAGGGTACGGTAAAAACCCTCTTCATTTTTATAATCTAGTTTTTTTGTTAAGTTGCCCATACCATATTTTGTGTAACTATTTGGTTAAGCTCTATGAGATACATCAGTGCGAACTAAAACACCATCTCCCAGCCGATTCGATATGCCCCAGCGTCCCCCCCCCCAGGGCGACTCGGGCGGCGACTCTTCTCCGTCGGCGCTAGGCCCCTCCCCCCGTGCTTCTCCTACCCTCGCCGCCGCCCCATGAACCTCGCCGGGAAAAGCCCTCGCAGGGCTCTTGCGTCCCTGGGTGGCTTCCCTCGCGTGGGGATCTTGCGGCAGCCGACGGCTCGGCGCTCCTCCGCGCGGTTTTGCCGATGCCTAGGGGCGGTGGGAGGACGGTGGTGGCTGGGAGCGGCGGGTGGACGCTGGTGCCTGCGTGTGCTGGGGCGTGGGGGTTGCCGATCTGCGGCACTTCTCGTGCTGGATTCGGTGTCCTGGCATTGGGGCCTGACGGTGGTCTTAGGGTTACTCCGGCGCCAAGACGAAGAACTACTGTGCGCCGGTCCTCTTTGATCTGGCCTGCGTGTCAGGTTCCGAAAGGCTCCGCCGGCGATCTCTCATTGGCGTTAATGCCTAGAGATTGCTGGATCGGATAGTATTTGGTTGTGCCAGAAAAATCGGCGATAAGCTCTACTCTGTTGCCATCATGGACAAATCCATGGTGAAGTCAGAGGGAGAATGTCATGGAAGCTGTGATCGGAGGACTGTCAATGGTTTTTGGAGCCTTTGCGTTGATGAGGAACTGGCTCGGAGTTTCAGGAATCGTGGCAGCAATATGTAAGCGGGTTTCGGAGTTTCGGAGTTTCAGGAAGGCGTTGCTTTTGAAGAATTGGACATCAGGTGTTGGCTTGGTGGTGGTTGTGCTGCGAATGCAAGGATTGTAACTCTATAGTGGGACTATTCTTTTTTTTACTTGTTCTTTTTTTTTTGGTTGGCTGAGTGCATCCGTAGTGCCTTTTGGGCATTATGTAGTTGCAGAGGCCGGGTGTAATTGGCATTTTTTCGATATTAATATATTCTTCTTTTCCAAAAACCTGAGATACATCACTACAAATTTCGCAAAAAAAAGAGATACATCACTACAAAATAGGTGTTGAGATCGAAATACTATCCTTCAGGAGATATCCTTAACCGCCAGTTAAAAGGGGGTCCTCATATGTGTGGCACAACATATGGGTTGGGATCCAGACTTTTAGAAAAGGGTGCATTTGAAGAGTTGGTTATTGTACGAATATTAAAATTTGGGACGATTGTTGGATCCCAGGCCGCTCTTCTCGACCGATTGTCATTGCTAGAGGTAATAGAGTTCTACGGTAGTACAAGGACTAATTGACCCGGTGTTTGGCGAGTGGGATAAGTCCCTAATCAGAGAGAACTTCTGGGAGATTGATGTGTCATGAATCCTTCAAATACGGATTCATCACTATCAAACGAACGATTACATTGCCTCGCATATCACCAAATCGGGTATTTCCAGCGTATGACCTGCCTACTACAAGCAGTGGGAGCATAGTTATTTGAGCGAGAGTGGGTCTGATGGTGCTGGAAGTTCATCGGACTATCCTATTTGGAAGAAACCCCTTCTTGGCTAATTGATATTGAATGTCGATGCAGCTTATTCAGAAGATGACAACGCAGGGGTGTGTGGCGCTGTTTTTTGATGGGCAACGATAGATGCTCTGCCTTTTCATTACATATTAAGAAGAAAATTTCTCAGTTTATCACGAAAAACCAGAACAATACGGGCCAAGCCTACACACAGAGACTGAAAATAACACAAAGGGCAAAAGCCCACTCTCATCGACGACATGTCGAACACAACAACAAACACCAGCATCGATGACAACCACGTCGCCCGAGCGACACAAGGTCCATGTCTTCGAAGATGCAAGTCTCTCGAGGCCGCCGCCTCGACATCCACTGCTCCGATGCGCCCTGCGCAGTCAATCAACATGCCTTCCGGGGCCGCCGCCTCAACATGCCACAGCTCGCCGTCGAGCAGCAACGACGCACGATATGGCTACCAGTAGCCCACACTACTTAAGACAACCATACGCAGACCACGAATTCCGCACCACATCCAGGGTGGTAACCCCACGTATCGTCCAACCGCCACCACTAGAGCGCGTCGACCAGACCAGCAAACCTGCCACCCAAGTGGCTCAGAGTTGCCATCCAAGTGAAGGCTGAGTCGATGCCCTGCCCCATGGAGCCGCGCCGTGCATCGCATTCCGAGGCCGCCGCCTCGACATACATCAGTCGTCCGGGGCCGCCGCCCCAATATCCACCAAACCAGACGCAGGAGAGAACTGGACACAACAAAACACAAGCTAGCTCTCCCAAGCAACACCCCCAAGGGGGAAACGACGAAGACGCTGTCGTTGCCCGCTCCGGAAAATCTGAAGCTTAAGTTTTCACCCGGAGAGCCCAAGCACCTCGAAAAGGAAGACAAGTTCCACGTTGACACCTTCAAGAAGAAAAATGACGCCCGAAAGAACCACCGTCAATGTGACCGAAAAATTCAGGCAAAAGGCTTTCGCTCGAAACTCTCCAACCCAACTCGGGCCGCTTGCAGATTTGGACCAGACCTCGGAGTTGCTCCCGTTGCATCAAGCTCTTTCTTCGTCGACAACTAAGCACACAGGACACCACCGGTCATGCCACCATCACCCACACGACTAGCAGCACGACACCGAAAGCACCAACCGCACCACCACCGTCACAGGGCCGCAGCCCCGGCTTTCTCCGGAGAACAGCCCAGCTCTCGAGCACCAAATCTAAGCCGCCGGACCTTCTTGCGAGCGCCCGCAACGCCGCCTGATACGTCTCAAACGTATCGAATTTTTCAAACACTTCTGCTATTGTTTTGGCCTCATTCTTGCATGATTTGAATGAAACTAATCCGGACAGACGTTGTTTTCAGCACATCTACCTGTATGGTTTTCTTATGTGTAGGTAAATGAATTTGTAGGTGTCCCGAAAAATTCCAATAAAAAATAGAGAAAATCCACGCACCGGGAGGGACCAATGGACAGAAGAGGAGCCAGAGGGGGGCCACCCCTGGCCCAGACGTCCAGGTCAAGGCCACCTCCTCTGGTGCCCTACCTTGGCTCCTGTTTTTACCCGAGAAGGAGAAACACCAGAATAGAAGTCGTTTTGCCAATTCTCGTCGCGGAGCCGCCGCCACCCTCTGTTCTTCTCCGGGAGAACTAATCTGGAGGTTGTTTTGGCCTCCCGTGAGGGGAAATTGTCGCCATCGTCATAACCATCGCCGCTCCATCACACTTTCATGACTTCCCCTTTCATGTGTGAGTAATTCCCTGCTGTAGGAGAAGGGGATGGTAGGGATTGGATGAGTTAGATCATGTAATAGTTCATCAGATTGTTGGGGGCATGTTGCCTATCATCTACTATGGTGTTTATCATCTTTGCTACTACTTGTTGTTCTTTATGCTTGTCACTTTGAACCCGAGTTCCATGATTTCATATATGAACCCTAAATGTTTTCATGATTATATTTGCGTTCTTGATCAATTCCATGAGTTGTATGCACCTATTATAGTCCGGAACCGGCGATCCCAATGGTGACAGCTTGGGACACCAAAGGGTATGGACTATAATTTGAGGATTCCATGTATCCATTGATTGTTAATGCTTTGTTCCGGTGCTCTTTGACAGGAGCACCTTAATCTCCATAAGTTCCTTTTGGCCCCGTTTGTAGCGGGATGGTAGGACAAAAGATGTTGTGCAAAGTTATTTTTCAAGCACGTAAAACTACCTTGGGATACATGCCCAATGTTTGATATTTGCCTAAATGATCATTAATTTTCTATGTGCCTTGCCCCAAGTTAATTACATGTTATCTCTCATCCATGCAGCGCCCAACCATCCATTCCCCTAGTGTACAGTGTTTTAATACCGCTGGTTGTAAGTTACTTTACTTTTGTTGTTTTACTTTCGTTGCTTTTCCAGCACTATTTCCATTGCCACAATCATTTCCATATCACCGTTGCTACTAATATCTCGTTGCCAAGAAAGTATCTTTCAGGTGCAGTTGAATTGACAACTCAACTGTTAAAGCATATAAATATCCTTTGTGTCCCCTTGTGTTGAATCAATAAATTGGGTTAACATACCCGCAAAGACTGTTGCGATCCCCTACACTTGCGGGTCATCAGCGCCACACCCCGATGATCACGCCAGCCATGGTCACCACCGGGTGCAGCCGAGCCTGCAGCCACCGGACCCACGCTCGCGCCCACCATCCTCGCGAGCTGAATCCCGCCACGCCGACACACGGACGCTTGCGCACACTGGGCGGAGCCGCGCTTGCCGCCGCCGGATCCTTGCTCGCGCCCGCTAGTTCTGATCTGGCGACGCACTGAGAGGCGTCCTGCCGCCACCCTCACTGGAGAACAACCGGGATTTGACAATGATCTCCTTAGGCGGCAGCGAAGTGCGGGGTAGAGAGTGTGGGGGTGGTGCCCGGGAGGTCCCCCCCCCCCCCGTGACGCCCGAGAGAGGCGTGATGACGAGAGAGATCTTGATGGTTTCTCGCCCCTCGTTGGTTACCCCAAGTGGAAGGTTGAGATGTAGATATAAGAAAATTTCGCTTGCACGAGGAATGTCAGGTATATCGAACCAGTATGAGTCCAAAGATCAAAAAGAATGTGGTAAAACGAGCAAGGTGCCGTTTGAGATAAGTTACTCACTTGACCTGGACCTGCACACAAAAGAAAATAACTTTGCTCCCAATGAGTCAGAGAGGTTGTCAATCTCTCCGGTCTTGTTATTTACAAAGGATCAAACATACGGTGGAAATAGTAGTGGTCACTGTAACGAAAAGGAAATAAAAGAGGTAAAGTTGAGGTGTAAGCAATGGTGGAAATACGGATCGGAGTTCCATGATGTTCACTAGTGATGTCTCTCTCCCAAAAGACGATAAAACAACTAAGCTGGGTGAACAAATTACAGCTGGGCAATAGATCAGATTATAAACACACTTCAATGCTAATTATGACACAAGAAAGATAGAGGCTCAAAAGTATGGGCTGTACGCCAAGACAAGTAGACCGTTTATTCATCAGAATCTACTCACTAATCATCCACCTTGAGATATCTATCCAGAACATCTCGCTGGTATTAAGTGGCGAGCCCCACCCAATGTGTAAACCGAAAGCAATAGACAACTGCATTAACAAACTTTGCGTAAGGTAAACACTCTTTGCAACCGCTGTTACAAGCATCGTTGTTTTTTCCCTGGTGGCAACAACACATCCCCTAGTCTCATGTTTCTGTCACTCAAGCGAGACATCGGGGGGCATGAACCCACAATCAAGCATAACGCTCCCTCTTGGAGTTACTATCTACTACTTGGCCAAAGCAATAAAAAGCAACAGAGAACATGTAAGAATTACTCAAGAGCAAAATATAATACGAGAACCAAATATATAACTCACCATGTTCTGAACATAATCTCATAATCCATCGGATCACAGTAAACACAACATAGCAACAACAGAAAGATTACATAAGTGCCTTGATCATGTAGGGCAGCTCACATGGACTAAGTATTGAAGCACAAGATTGGAGAGAAGACATCACATAGCTAGTGGTCATGGACCCATGGTCCAAGGGGGACTACTCACGGCACATGTCCGGGAAGCGCTCATGGTGGTGTAGAAGCTCCCTGAAATAAACCCTCCCTCCGACAGGGTGCCGGGACGAGGTCTTCTAGCGATCCCTAGCTCGGGATCACGATGGCGCTAGAACAGAGGTGAAATTTGTGGTGCGGGGTATTTTTTCAGGGTTTCTGTACCGAGGACTAAATATAGGAGAAAGGAGGGCCAGAGGGGAGGGCCCACCCCTCTAGGCGGCCTCCCGGCACAGCCAGGGGTGGGGCCGCGCCCACTGGCCTCCTTGGAGGGGGGTGCCCCCCCTCCGGCTCCCCCTTCGGTCTTCTGGAGTCTTCCGGAACGCTGATTTTTATATATTTTTCTTGGAATTTTTTGGGCACTATAAATATGGGTATAAACCTGCAATTCACATACATCAGCAGACAGAAACTGTCACTGGGTGCACTGATTTAGTAGGTTAGTCCAAATATGTGTACAAAGGTATGAAAGTGTGGCAAAACACATAGCAATGTCACCCAAATAAGCATGGAACAAGCAGAAATTATAGATACGTTTGGGACGTATCAAGGCGCCGCTGGGGAGATATACTGTTAGATTTCTTGTGTGGTCAGAAATGAGAAGGAGCCAGCAGCTAGTCCGAGTGTGTGGCGCTGTGGAAGGTTTAAATTTAGCTGCAAATTTGGATGCTCATCATCTTCTGGTGCAGGTTGATAACTTAGTGGTAGTAGAGACTCTCAACTCAAACTCTGGTCATTCTATGGTGGCTGCTCCAAGTTTAGAAGATTGTCCTTTGAGGCTTAATGAGTTCGGGAAGGTTTCGGTAGAGCATTGTAATAGAGAGTCGAATATGGTAGCACATGCTTGAGCTCAAAAGGGCGAGTTGATCATCAAGATTTTTGGATGAACACACACCTAAGGGCGAGTTGATCATCAAGATTTGTGGATGAACACACACCTAATTTCATTTGTTTAGCTTTACTGGATGATGTAGGTATTATCTAGAGCCCCCCTACGCTGTCGCTTCTTCGCATGGTTGTTCCTACAAAACAGAGTCTGGACCGATGACAGGTTGGCGCGACATGGCCTTGACCACAATGAGCACTGCCCCTTATGCGATAAGGATATGGAATCGGTTCACCACATCCTTCTAAGATGTGTGTTCGCGCGCGAGATTTGGGCCGTTATCTGCCAGGCTATGGGAAACCTGGAATGGACCCCTTCGGGTACTGAGAGGCTCATTGTTTGTTTCCTGGACAGTACGGCAAGCGTTTGGACGCGAAGGGAAACTACTTCGGTTATGTTACTTGTCATGTGGGAGCTATGGAAGCATCGCAACGCAATAGTCTTCGATAAGGTTGCGCCCACAACGGCGGCTGCGATTCCTCGGATTGAGGATGAAGGACGGGCTTGGAAATTGGCTAGCCTTCTCAAGAGCGAGGTAGTTGGGCTCTACGACGCCCTCGAAGCGTGGTTTAGGCCGAGAGTTTAGGCTCCGCGCCTGGGTGGTAGGTGGAGGCTCGCCCCCGTATTGTAACAACATGTTGTAACAAACTATGAAGGGGTTCTTCCCCCATTCTCTCCTTTTTTATGTAGTATGCTGATACGTCCCAGACATATCTATAATTTATGCTTTCTCCATGCATGTGTTTGTGTGATATTTCTATGCTTTTGATACACTTTCATACACTTTTGATCATATTTGGACTAACCTATTAACTCAGTGCACCACAGTGTCAATTTCTGTTTTCTGTTGTTTCTGTATTTCAGGTTTTCCCATTACTTAAAGTGCCAGAAAAATTCCGACAAAAATATATAAAAAATCAGCATACCGGAAGCTTCCAGATGCCCGAAGGGGGGGTCAGGGGGGCCCCCACCAGGTGCCCAGGTGGCCAGGGTCGCGGCCTAGGGTGGGGACTCGCCAGGAGGCCACCTGGACTCCCTGGTGGCCCCCTGGCTGCCCACCTTCGCGTATATATCTCTCTCGACCTGAAACCCCCGAGGAAATAACCCTTTTTCTCTATCTCGCCTCTGTTCCGCCGCCGCCGCGCTTCCAAGATCGGGAGCACCAGAAGAGCTCTTCCCGCCACCCTGCCGGAGGGAGGATTGACCTCCGGGAGCTTTTCCACAACCATGGACACTTCCTGGATGAGCCATGAGTAGTCCACCTTGCACCATGGGTCCACGATCAGTAGCTATGTGATGTCCTCTCCCCCTCTTTGTTCTTCATGGGTTAGACCTTATGAGCCGCCCTACATGATCAAGGCACATATTTAATTCTTTCTGCTGTTGCTATGTTGAGTTTGCTGGGATCTGATGGATTATGAGATTATGTTCAGATTGTGATGAGTAATATATTTGGCTCTTCTACTTTTATATTTATGTTCTTGAGTAATTCTTGCATGTTCTCTGTTGCTATTTATTACTTTGGCCATGTGGTTGATTGCAACTCCAAGAGGGAGCGTTATGCATCATTGTGGGTTGATGTCCCCTAATGACTAGCTTGAGTGACAGAAACATGAGTCTAGGGGATGTGTTGTTGCCACAAGGGGGAAACCAACGGTGCTTGTAACCGCGGTTGCAAGGATTATTTACTTTACGCAAATTTCTTTTAATGCAGTTGTCTGGTTCTTTTGGTTTACACTTTGGGTGGGGCTCGCAACTTAATACCAGTAAGATGTTCTGGATAGATATCTCAAGGTGGATGATTAGTGATTAGATGCATATGGATTTCGGTCTACTTTTCTTGGCGTATTTCCTATGCTTTTGAGCCTGTTCCTTTCTTTTGTAGCATAGTTAGCATTGCGGTGCGTTTTTAATCCTATCAATTACCCAACTGTAATTTGTTCACCCTGCGTAGCTGTTTATCGTCTTTTGGGAGAAAGAAATCACTAGTGAACTTCATGGAACCCCGGTCCATATTTCCATCACTGTTTACACATTCAATTTACTTCCTACTTTTACTTTTAGTTGCAATTATTACTACCATTATCTGTTGCGTTGATCCTTTGTAAACGGCTAGCCAGAGAGACTGACAACCTCTGTGTCCTCGTTGGGAGCAAAGTTATTAGTCGTCTGTGCATGTCCAGGTAAAGTAAGAAACCTTGAGTTGTGAACAGCGTCATTGTTCACTTTACCACCTACTTGTCGTCTTTGGAGTCCTACTGGTTCGATCTCAACCTTGGTATCTTTGCCAAGGGAAATTACCGTTATGCTACATCACAACCTTCCACTTGGGGTAACCAACGTCCTAGCAATCAAGTAATTTCTGGCTCCGTTGTCGGGGACTCCAATCTTCAAGATAGGGGAGTTGCACGCTATCTTTTATCTTTGATTTTTAGTCTTGTTAGTTTACCTTTCAGTTTTTATCTTTGTGTCCCTTATAAAAAATCACAAAAATTAGTTACCTTGCTTTTAGTAGTCCTTCTTGTTTAGTCAAGCATGTTAGGACTTGGTTCTTTGAAGGAATCAGAAGTTCTAGATTTCCATCAAAGGGATGGAGAGTATATGAAGAAGGCATGGGACATAATTTCTGATGCACATAGGAGAATTATGCCTTGGATACCTATAAAAATTGTGCTTAGAAATTTTTACCATGGTCTTTATAAATGGTGTAAACACTCTCTTGATATTATATCTAAAGGAGGTTTCTTAGAGTGTGATGAAGCTAGAGCTCTTGATATTATACATGGTATCTCTAGTTATTTTGTTTATGATCATAGTTTTGATACTATTATAGATAGACTTGCTACTATTGAGAGGAGAATGTATGCTCTAGACTTGAGAAAAGTTGAGAAAACCAAGCCCAAAAAGAAAGATATCCTGGAGATAGATAATGACTGGGAGCCTTTTGTTTGAATTACCATCTCTAACCAAGACTTCCTTGCTTTTTGTGATACTGGATCCTTGGTTTCTTCAATCCCAAAAGTAGTTTATGATTTTTTAATATTAAACATGGACAATTTGCCGTCCTATGATGAAAATGCTAATGGAGATATTTATGAGATCCAGGGAAAGATAAAAGACGTACCCGTTACATTCCTTAAAGGGATTGCAATGTATGATTTCTTCATCATGAAGCCAAACCAAGGAAACATAGTGCTTGGAAGGAATTTCCTCTGAGCCGTGAAGGGCTTCATTGATATAGGTAAGGGACAAATAAGCTTACGTGGGAAGGAAAAAGGTATGTACCCCTTTCATAAAAGAAATAAGAATGAGCTTGTTGAGGAACCATTTGAAGGGTTTTATAACTTCGACAATTATGATGATCTTTGATTCCTCTTTTTGCTTCTTGCTTAGCTCAGAGACGTAAAATAAAGCGCTTGTTGGGAGGCAACCCAAGATGTTTTTCCTTCTGTTTTTAGTGGTCTTGATGATTGTTACTACTGTAGCAACATCATTGAATCTTTATTTTCAAGCTTTCTGCCAAGTTTAGCCTTCGATTGCATGAAATTTCAAAAGTTGTGACATGTCCATAAAATAGATTTTGTCCTTCGATGAAAAAATTCGGATAAAATCACCAGATCATATTTTTGATCTGAATTTCTTTTGACAGCATGCTCCATACAATTAGCTTTCAAGCGTTGTTCTGAGTTTTTTGATTTGAGTTGCAGAAGTACCCGCTAGATTTTTCACACATTCTTCCACGTTTTTCCTTCTCTCAGTTTTGCAAGTCTTGCGCTAGATTTTTCTTTGAAAAAACTTTTTGGTAATCTTGAGAAACAGTAGCCCTTCAAGAATATCCTTATTTCCAGTAGAGGAAAATTGTTTTATTATGGGTACTAACCTCTCTAATCAGCTTATGATGGGTTATGTATGAAGGGATTTTTCAAGTGTGCGAGGGAAGATGATGAAAGAAGATCCGGGACTGTCAAACTCTCAAGCTTGGGGATGCCCCCGTGCACCCCCAAGAAATATCGAAGGAGACTCAAGCATCTAAGCTTGGGGATGCCCTCGTGCATCCACTTCTCCATCAAAAATTATCAGTTCGTCCTTCGTTCCACTATATTTTATCACTTCGTGCGTTATGTGCTATGCTTGGAGCGTCTTGCTATTTACTTTTTTGTTTTCTTAAGCTTTGCTTGCTGTTCATAACAATTTAGAACCCAACTTTCTTTGTGTGGGAGAGAAACACACTCCTCTTTAAAGTAGAACGCATCATAGGATTTGCATGCCTATCTTTCTTTTTGTTGTGTGTTCTTTATATTTTCATAGTTGTTGTCTTGTTTAGCTCTTAGTTTTCATGCTTATATTTTTAAGAGCTTTTGTTTAGTTTGTTTATGGAACTCTCTTGATTCTTCATGTTTATCTTGTTTAGAGAGTTGGCTTGTTGCACTGAGTTGTGTGTCTTGACTTGAAGTAGGTAATTGAGGTTGCTATTCAATTGTAGTAGTAACTTGCAATAGTTTTGATGTATTGTTTTGAGTAATGTTTGAAGTTTTGGTGTCAAGAGCTTTAGCCTATTAGTGAGCCTTTCACACCTTTTGTCTTCCTCCTCCACCATCTCTCTCTCTTTGCCATCCTAAGTGTCAATTTTCTTGCTTACGCTCATCCATTGCATGGAAGGTGGCGTCATGGCACTAGCAACTGGTTCATCGATCGTTGCATATGGGTGTTGGCTCCATGTCGTGTATGCAGTGTCGTCTTCATAGCAACTTTGTAGAAAAAATGTTAATTTATACTGATGGACGCGTTACAGCGTCACAGTATTGCGTGTGGGATGTCATCTGCTCATCACTGCCTCACTGGGCACCGCGAGAGGTCTAGTCCTAGCTATCTTGTAAAAATATATTACTAGCTTCTTCTGCTGCTACTATACTCCAGGGGCTAGAAATAATTGAGTACCAGCTAGCGGGCACCATCGCACACACAACATTATGACTGCCCGTTTGCTTTGATCAACCCTAGAAATAATTGAGTAGCCCGTTTCATTGCCAGCTTCTTGCCCTATACATACGTAACATACGTACACCTCTCTCGCGCGCACCCAAATCCTGCTTCTCCTTCCCTCTCCTCGTCGCCTCCTCCTCGCAATGGTCAACAGTGATTCCGTCTCATTGTCACCAGTTCAGCTGGCCACCCCGGGTACTCCATGAGATGAGAGTGGCTAAAAAGCTTGTGTGGGATGTTGCCATCATGTCAGAAGTGTTCGAGGCCTCGTCCTGGGCGACACTATTAATATCTTACAAACTACTACGTCCCTGAAAAAGAAACCCAAATGCAACATAAAATAATTTATTTAACTACTACTACTACTACTACTACTACTACTACTACTACTACTACTACTACTACTACTGGCACTACTACTAATTAAAATCTCATCCTCCTACGTTGCCTCTTCTTAATCCACTCCTCCTTGCTTCGCGGTGGCCTTCCAATATTCTGGGCGAGGGCCTCCTCCGCCGCCTCGGCATCCTTGACATGTGAATCAGCAACGCACCGACGCTCCTTGGCCACAAGCTTATCGGACTGGGTTGGAGCGTAGTCGATCTCACTCTCTATGGCACTGTACACATTTTCTTGGTACCTCCATGCGGCGGCGATGCGTTTGGCGCCTTTGGCCTGCTTGTAGAGAAATACGGACTCCTCCTTCACCCGGATGGAATGGTCAACGGACTTCCGCCACTGCGCTTCCTCCCAGCGCGCCACTCTTCCCTGGCGCTCGGCTTCCTTCGCCTCTGCCTCCTCCTTCTCGGCCAACTTCTTGGATTTTACCTCCGGCGGCACCATCTCTTGTAGGTGTCGATCATACTCCACCCACAACTCCTCCATGGTTGGGGGCGCGGCGACGGGAGGCAAGGCTGAACGTGGGATGACCGGCGGCGCCATTCTTGCAGGTTGGAGCGTGTGGCGCGGTGAGGGGGTGGGCGTGGGGGATCTAATGAAGCATTTTCGCATTGGCAGGTGTAGTAGTTATGGGCAGCTAGCCGAGATCAGGGGCGCAATCTACTCAACTCTGAATTAATAACATGCATTATACGTTCCGCGCAAAAGATCTGAGACGGCGAATATATTCAAAAATAAACATTAAAGATAGTTCCAGACTACAAGATACGTCACATCCATCGGAGTTCATCGGATTACATCATCCACTTCCACTACATTTTTATTTTTGCCACAAACTAGCATAAAACTACATAGGCCGATATGCGGCGGGCGTTTGCGGCGGCTTCTCACGCCTTGGGGATGAACTACTCGGACGCCGCCTTGTACTCGTCGTACGCGAGGTCGTACGCCACCTTGGCCTCAGTGTAGAGAAAGCCTCCGCCCACTTTAGTGCCTTCTACCACCGCGTTGGCAGCTTGGAGAGCCATCTCGGCGGCACGAAGCTTGGAGGAGGCAGGCACAACGTGCTCGCTGAGTTGGAGGAAGACCAGCCACGAGCGGTCCCCACAGTCGCCGCCGCCACCGATGGGGATGAATAGCGACCTGGGGGAACTTGTCTGGGCGATGGACCAAGCCCATAACCCGACATTAGATATATGGGCCAACTCATACATGGAAGGCCCACAAGAGGAAGACTCGGCCATGAGCCGAATGTGCCAAGCGTGAAGATCGAAGCCGTAGAAGGAATTCTATTTACCTTGTATATCACATAGTATGTTTGTAAAGTAGAATAGGACTCCACCTCGTGTAGGAGTCAGACTCGCGGAACCCCGGGACCCGGCGCCTCAATCTCAATCTCAATCCGGAGGCAACTCCATCTCAATCCAAGTCAGGACTAGACACTTTCGACATAACCTAGATCTCCTCGAGACAAAGGTTGTGATTTGACTCTATTGTTATCAATTTGTCGGCTCTTCTAATCGAGGAGTCGATACCCGCAATAATAAGAAGCAGGAGTAGGTCTTTACCTCGAGACAAAGAGGGGCCGAAACCTGGGTAAATCGCCGAGTCTCTGGTCCATGTCGACTCTCTCCTTGTATTCACCTCGTAGCAAAGGTCCCATGTCAAGTTCAACTCTTCGAACATCTGCTATGACTTTCCCACGACAGTTGGCGCTAATATCTCTCCTCGTTGGTTACCCCAAATGGAAGGTGAGATGTAGGATAGAGGCAAATTTCCCCTATGTAGAGGATAGGGTTTGTCACCCGTAGCAACTGTGTGGTGTGTAGGAAGGCTCTTAATTCTATCCTCTTCCTCTTTTTTCTCTATCCCATCTTTCTTTAAGTTTAGCCATCATCCTAATATTTTCATTGATTCGTAATTGGATAGCATTAATAGGAGTGTCCTTCCTCTCCTCAAGGGGAGAAGTTCTAATTTTTAGCATCTCAACATCAAGGGCTAAGCTATCTACCTTCAAAGAGAGATTATCTAACTTAGCTAATTTCTCTTCTACATTCTTGTTGAAGGCTTTTTGGTAGTGATAAAGTCTCTAAGCATGTTTTCTAGTTCAGAAGTGGGGTTTTTGTTACTAGGATAAGTGTTGTTGTTCCCATAGTTGGATGGAAACGGTCTAGGATTGATAGAAAAATTGCCCCTATAAGCATTGTTGTTGAAGTTGTTTCTAGCAATAAAGTTTACATCTACTTGTTCCTGAGCAACCAAAGAATTTAAAGGAACATCATGAGGATCAATAGAGGGTTGCTTGGTAAGTAGAGACATAATGACATCAACTTTTCATTTAGGGAGGTAATCTCCTTGACAGAGTTTACCTTCCTACCTGTTGGAGCGCGTTCGGTGTGCCATTGGGAATAGTTGGTCATCATCTCAAAGAGAAGTTTTGTGGCGACACCAAGTGTAGTTGACATAAAAGTTCCTCCCGCGACCGAATCTAACAGGTTCCGCGAGGTAAAGTTCAAGTCTGCATAAAAATTCTGGATACCATCCAGCTAGTCAAACCATGTGTAGGGCATTTATTAACAAGAGATTTGATACGTTCCCAAGCTTGGGCAACGTGTTCATTATCCAATTGCTTAAAATTCCTAATGTTACTTCTCAATTGGATAATTTTAGAAGGTGGGTAGTACTTACCAATAAAAGCATCTTTGCACTTATCCCAAGAATCTATGCTATTCCTAGGAAAAGATTGAAACCATATTTTAGCTCCTTCCCTTAAAGAGGAAGGAAAAAAGCTTGAGCTTAACAACATCACCCTCTACTTCTTTATACTTTTGCATATCACATAAGTCAACAAAATTATTTATGTGTAAAGCAGCATCATCTCTAGACCAGAGAATTGATCTCTCATAACAAGGTTTAGCAAAGCAGGTTTAATTTCATAAGAGGTAGCTGAAGTGGAAGGTGTGGCAATGGTATTGCAGAAAAATTCTTTGTTGTTGTGACTAGTGAAGTCACACAACTTGGTGTTTTCAGTTGAACCCATAGTAGCAGCAAGTGTGGCATATTTTATTTTTATTTTTTATATAGGACACAAAGATAAAAACTGAAAGGTAAACTCGCAAGACTAAAAACCAAAGGTAAAAGGTAGTGTGCAACTCTCCTATTTTAGCACTCAGAGTCCCTGGCAACGGCGCCAAAAATTTGCTTGATATCTCTCCTTGTTGGTTAACCCAAGTTGAAGGTGAGATGTAGGATAGCGACAAATTTCCCCTATGTAGAGGATAGGGTTTGTCTCCCGTAGGAATCCGGCAATGATAACTAGGTGTCAACGGCACAACTTACGTGGACCTACACACAACACAAATAACTTTGCTTCCCAACGAGTATAGAGAGGTTGTCAATCTCTCCGGCCTTGCTGTTCACAAAGGATCAACGCAACAGATAATAATGATAATGATAGCAACTGGAAAGTAAAAGCAGGAAAATAAAAGAGCATGCAAACAATTATGAGAATATGGACCGGGGTCCCATGATGTTCACTAGTGATGTCTCTCTCCCAAAAGACGATAAAACTGCTATGCGAGGTAAACAAATTACAGCTAGGCAATTGACAGGATTAAAAAAGCACCGCAATGCTATTTATGCTACAAAGAAAGGATGAGGCTCAGAAGCATGGGCGGTATGCCAAAATAAGTAGACCGAAATCCAAATTCATCTACTACTAATCATCCACCTTGAGATATCTATCCAGAACATCTCGCTGGTATTAAGTTGCGAGCACCACCCAAAGTGTAAACCCAAAGCAACATACAACTGCATTAAAAATCACTTTGCGTAAAGTAAACAATCCTTTCAACCACGGATACAAGCACCATTGTTTTCCCCCTTGTGGCAACAACACATCCCCTAGACTCATGTTTCTGTCACTCAAGCGTGTCATCGGGGGGCATTAACCTACAATCGAGCATAATGTTCCCTCTTGGAGTCACTACCGACTACTTGGCCAAAGCAATAAAAAGCAATGGAGAACATGCAAGAAATAATTAGGAACAAAATGTAAAATATAAGAACCAAATATATTACTCAATCACAATCTGAACATAATCTCATAATCCATCAGATCCCAGCAAACTCAGCATAGCAACAGCAGAAAGATTTCATATGTGCCTCGATCATGTAGGGCAACTCACGAGGACTAAAACATGAAGAACAAAGAGGGGAGGAGAACATCACATAGCTACTGATCACGGAACCATGGTCCAAGGAAAACTACTCACGACACATCCGGGAAGCGTCCATGGTGGAGGGGAAGCTCCCCGAGGTCAATCCTCCCTCCGGCAGGGTGCCGGGAAGAAGTCTGCTGGCGCTCCCGATCTTGGAAGCGCGGTGGCAGCGAAACAAAGGCGAGATCGCGAAAAGGGGTTCTGCCTTCGGGGGTTTCGCGACACGGAGAATAAATAGGAGAAGGGGGGAAGCCAGGTGGGCACCAGGGGTCCAGGATCCCCCCGGTGCGTCCAGACCCTAGGTCGCGCCAGGTGGCCGCCTGGGTCCCTGGTGGTGGCCCTTTGGCCCCACCCAGGTGATTCTAGAAGGTTCCTTCACGCTGATTTTTTATCTGATTTTTCCCGAATTTTTGGAGGACTTTTAATTTGGGGGAAACCTGAAATAGAAAAACAGCAGAAAACACGAACTAGCACTGTGGTGCACTGAGTTAATAAGTTAGTCCAAATATGATCAAAAGTGTATGAAAGTGTATCTAGATCATAGAAATATCACACAAAACATGCATGGAGCAAGCGGAAATTATAGATACGTTTGGGACGTATGAGGCGCCCACCATGGGGCATGTGCGTGCAAGGGATGGAAGGATTCGTTGTGGGACGAATAACTAGAAGCCGTCGCAGGAAGCTCTGCATCGACGACTCACCTTGGGGCCCTGAAGTCGATTCCGCCGAATCTGGATATTGGGTCCCCATCGGGTCTGTCCACATCTTCATCGGTAGGACGGACGGATCTGAGCCAGAGCCAGATCCTGAAGTCCCCATGGAAACCTCTAGTCGGAGACATGCCGGCTCCAAGCATACTTTCGTCGGATTCATTGATGGATCTCCAGAGCCGGAGCGTTCTGTCGAGTCCCCAATGCACGACGCCTCAGAAGAAGCAACTGATGCCTAGTCATACCATATTGAAGGAAGCTTCTCAGATGATGGGTCCATCCGATCTGTTGGGAGCAACAGACTCGGCACGGGTGCGGCAGAATACAACCCGGACTACCCTCACTTTGAGCTTCCATACTGCGTCACGGTGTTCATGGCTGACACCGGGGGACAGGGGAGTCAGGCGGCCCAGAAAGCAACCCAGAATCAGGGTGCAGAGCCGGCAGCCAACGCAATCCCTAATCCAGATAGGGAGCCGGCAGCCCGCTCATCAGAACAAGTTCTCACGGGAACAGAAGCCCCCACTGATGCCTTGAACTCCCTCGACGAAGATTTGGCTACGCCAATGACAACGGAGAATCAAGAGGCCTGGAGGACAAGAGTCAATGGACACAAAGCACGGGTGACGAGCATACGGAGGGAAATCAACGCCGAAAAAGAGAAACTCGGCTCGTCCAAGAAGCCAGGCGCCTTCGGGAAGAGTCGGAGCTGATAGAGGCCCAGCGACTAAGCCTCGCCCACACATGTCCTCAGGGACCTACAAGACAGATCCCCCCTGACTACCAAGGGCGAGCGTTGTTCCAGAGCCCTCACCAGTCGAGTCCTCCAGGATACAAGCCACCTAGACAGCCGGTCCTCCGCCACGACCAGATCGTTTCCATACACCTCATAAATTGTACAACCCCATGGCAAATGTCATGGCGGCAACCCGGTTCCTCACCAATGCACCAATTAATGGAGACACTCCAGCGGATCACGCCGCTCGAGAAGCTATTGACTTACTCAAGACTGTGATCACACAGCAAGCCTAATACTCACAAGGACTCTCATACTCACATGGGACTCCGTATCAAAGTGTGAGCCGGAAGCAAATTCAACGGTTCTCTCAGCCTCGAGCAGTCATTGCCAGCGGAGTGCCACCACCCCGGACCCTCAAGGGGCGGTGAGAATTCTAGATCTACCAGCTAATCCCAACCCGGAGCGCCGTGTGGATGTCAGGGGGATGGATCAGGCTCATAGACCCGACATTAGAGACCTCTGGGCCGACTTACATGTGAAGGCCCACAAAGAAGACCTGGCCAGGAGTCTGACTAGCCAAGCGTGAAGATTGAAGCCCTAGAAGGAATTCGACTTACCTTGTATATCACGTAGCAAACTTGTAAAGTAGAATAGAACTCCACATCGTCTAGGAGTCGGACTCTCCACTAATGGAAAAATAGATATAGATAATATGGACACTAATGGCGCACCACATGTGCAGTGTGCCATTACTAAATAGCAATGGCGCACCATGTCCTTGTGCGCAATTAGTGCCCCTGTTAATAATGGCGCACGTACCAACAGGTGCGCCACCGCCCATTCGCTCCTGGACAGGCCCCCTCCCATAACTTAGCAATGGCGCACTTCTTGGAAGTTCTCCATAAGACGCGAGGGATGCTAATGGCGCACTTCTGGGGTGTGCGCCATTGCTAAGTCAGGGGAGGGGTGGGCCCAGGCCTGATGACATGGAAATAGCGCATATTGGGGAAGTGCGCCATTACTAAGTGTATAACTCTAATGGCGCACTTATGGGATGTGCACCATTGCTATCTTGGTCCACCCTCTGGCCAGCTAGGACCACCAGTCCCAGAGTTAGTAATGGCGCATATTTGATGAGGTGCACCATTACTAACTCTGGGAGCAGCTAGATGTTTTTGCAGCACACCACACTCACTTTCCCCGCCTCAAACAACCTTCTCTCGGTTCCTTCCTTCTCCTTCCCTTATTTGCACCATAGATCTACCCAAAATAAGTAGTTGTATCTCCTTCTTTCATTGGTAAGTAAGGTATCTCTCTTTATTGTTGTGTAGATCTAGTTTGTTCTCTCTCGAACACACTTTTTGTTGGTGTATATGTGTGGTGTGATGTGATGATCATTGGGGTATATATGTATGTGTGTTGTGATAATGGATGTGTGATGATCATGGGATATGTATGTACGTGTGTGTTTGCAGGTACCTCACATATGCGATAGTTTCCAATATTTAGGCGGAATGTTGATTCATTTCCGTTTCGGCGAAAATTTGGCACACTTTGCATTCTTTTTTGTCCTAATAATTAGGCAAGGTCATGCAAAAAAAATTTGTTCTAAAATATCATTTTGCTCTATGACCCGCAGGCGAGCATGGTTCGCAAGATGACCGGAGGCGTCGTGGATAGGTTTTTGAGCTCCACGAAGGCCGAGATGATTCAAATGAACGAGACAAAGATAAGATGTTTGTGTCGAAGATGCAAGCTGAAGTGCCTTTGGACCCGGATTCAAAAACCATAAAGGGGCACCTGCTCACGCGTGGTTTCATGGATGGCTATCGGTGGCAAGGTGATGAATAAGATTATGAATTCGTCCAGGGTGGCCGAGAAGCAGTAAGCAGAAATAGCGCCGAGGGCGGGCGAGAAGACGAAGAATCTCCCGGACATGATCACGATGTAGGACACAATCATCATGTAGAAGATGCCGGACATGATCATGAGGAAGATCAAGACGATCGTCATGAAGATGAAGATGCCTGAGAAGACAGCGATGATGGACCATCGTCGATGGAATGGGTGCAGGACCCTCATCTTGAAGAGTTGCTTCTGAACCAGGAGAGAAATAATGCAAGAGCTCCCGCCCGAGAGAAAGCCATGCTGAATCAACTTGAGATGGACGCGGTTACTCCATTGTATGAAGGATGCAATCCCGAGGATACCCGCCTGAAAGTAGAGATCATGGCTCTGGAGATGAAAGTAGAACACAAAATGACCGACACATGCTTCGACGAAAACATGTCATTCTGGCAAGACCGTCTTCCCAAGGGGAACACGTGCCCGACCAGTTTCAATGAGGCGAAGAAAATCGTGTGTCCTCTGGATTTACCGCATGTTAGATACCATGTATGTGTTAACGATTGCATCATTTATCGGCATGAGTACGCGAAGTCTACTATATGTCTGAAGTGCGGCGCCAGTCGATACAAGAAGAAGAAAGCTTCTCAAAAAATGGTGTGGTAATTTCCGATCATTCGTCATCTGCAGCGTTATTTCGTGGACCCTAAGAAAGCTAAACTCATGCGCTGGCATGCGAAAAGGAAGCAGCAAAAGGAAGAAGCTGAAAAAAATGATCCATAAAAAGATAGGATGTTGAGTCACTCTTCTGATGGGACCCAGTGGGAGGCGTTGAACTTCGAGGAGGACTTTGGGAAGGGTCCATGGAACGTAATGTTGGTCGCGAGCACCGATGGAGTCAATCCTTTCCGCAACCAGAGAAGCACACATAGCACCTGGCCAGTGTTTGTGTGCATGTACAACATCCCCCCTGGGAGTGCATGAAGAGGAAGTACATGCATATGAGTGTGCTAATTGAAGGGACGAAACAACCAGGAAACGACCTCAATCTGTATCTGGGGCTCTTGAAAGAGGAGCTAGATACGCTATGGAGAACGCCAGTCAATACGTGGGACGCTCTAGAAGAAACATATTTTCCTATGAAAGCCGCACTGCTCACGACGGTGCACAACTATCTCGCTTTAGGATATTTCGCGGGGCAGGTGGTCCACGGACACTGTGGATGCGCTAGGTGCATGGACAACACAACGTATCACCAGCTACCTGATACGGTGAGGATAGTTCTCACTCCTCGTTGGTTACCCCAAGTGGAAGGTGAGATGTAGCGTAGAAGTAAATTTCCCTCGGTGAAGATACCAAGGATATCGAACCAGTAGGACTCCAAGAGATACAAGAAGGTGACAACGGCGCCATAAATTAGGTGGTTGACGTGGACCTGCACACAGCAACAAATAACTTTGCTCCCAACGAGTACAGAGGAGTTGTCAATTCCTCCGGCCTTGCTGTTTACAAAGGATCAACGCAAGAGGTAATAATAGTGGCAACTGAAAGTAAAGACTGATAGTAAATTGAGGGTGTAAACAATAATGTGAAGATGGACCGTGGTCCCGTGATTTTCACTAGTGATATCTCTCTCCCAAAAGACGAATAAAGTGCTAGCGAGGTAAACAAATCACAGCTGGGCAATTGACGGGATTATGAAGGCACCGCAATGCTAACTATGCTGCAAAGAAAGGAAGGGCTCAAAAGCAATGGGCAGTACGCCAAGGTAAGTAGACCAAAATCCAACTGCATCTACTACGAATCATCCACCTTGAGATATCTATCCAGAAAATCTCGCTGGTATTAAGTTGCGAATCCCACCCAAAGTGTAAACTCAAAGCAACAGACAATTGCATTAATAGAACTTTGAGTAAAGTAAACAATCCTTGCACCCGCGGATACAAGCACCGTTGTTTTATCCCTGGTGGCAACAACACATCCCCTAGTCTCATGTTTCTGTCACTCAAGCTAGACATCAAGGGGCTGAACCCACAATCAAGCATAACGCTCCCTCTTGGAGTTGCAACAAATCTCTTGGCCAAAGTAAAATACGGCAACGGAGAACATGCAAGAATTTACTCACGAACAAAATATAAAAGAGAAGAACCAAATATATTACTCATCACAATCTGAACGTAGTCTCATAATCCATCAGATCCCAACAAACTCAGCATAGCAACGGCAGAAAATTACAGAAGTGCCTCGATCATGTGAGGCAGCTCACGAGGTCTTGAAAGTGGAAGCACAAAGAGGGGAGAGATAGATCACATAGCTACTGGTCACTGACCCATGGTCCAAGGGGGACTACTCACGGTACATACGGGAGGCGTCCATGGCTATGGATGGTCTCCCGGAGGGGGTTCCTCCTCCCGGAAGGGTGCCGGGGCAGCTTCTCCAGGCAGCCTCGATCTTGAAATGGCGGCGGCGGCGGTACAGAGGCGAGTTCGCAAAAAAGAGATCTCTATTAGGGGTTTGCACCCCGAGGGCTAAATATAGACAGAGGGGGTGTCGAGGGGACCCATCAGCAACTGGCACCTGGGTGCACTGGGTTAATAGATTAGTTCAAATATGCTCAAAAGTGTATGAAAGTTCAAGCCAAACATGGCAAAGTCACACAAAACATGCATGGAGCAAGCATAAATTATATATACGTTTGGGACGTATCAACATCCCCAAGCTTAATTCCTTCTCGTCCTCGAGTAGGTAAATGATAACAAGCATAATTTCTGTGGTGACATGCCACACAACCATATAAGGACTTTTAAGTAAAGCAATCAAAGCATGCAATTCAATTCAAGTCTTAACAAGCAAGTCTATATTAGCATTGACACAAGCAACAAAAGAACAAAAGGTGCAAGAGCTCTCTCTGTCCGTGACTCGAATGTCTCCAGATGGTGTTTGCGTGCAAGCAGGGGACTGGGAAAAAGAGAGGAAAAAGGTTGTTGAGAACAACTATCTACTAAAGTTTCATACTTAGTCTCCTTTGGATTCTTATCTTGACTCGTCCCCAGACCACTAGCTAGGTACAAGTCAAACTGATCCACTCCCTTTCGATATTTTGAGCACTCATGCAATGGATGAGCATGAGCAAGAAAGTTGACACCTAAAAGGCGAAACAGAAAGAAGGTGGAGGAGGAAGACAAAAAGGTGTGAAAGGCTCACATCAATGAGGACAATCATAGGCGAGAGAAGGCCATATGATAGATATGATGTGAGGAGTAGGGATTTCCATGCAACGGATGCACATGTGAGCTAAAAGCTCTCCAAGGGAACTAGTGGGGGTGCATCTAACTTGCGTGCTCAAGAAGACCTAGAGCTTGTTTCAGGAGGCTCATCATTGGAATATACAAACCAAGTTCTATAGTGTGAATGTCCCCACATAGCTATATGCATGATGATGATCTCTATGGAGTACAAGGGATAGAGGATGAAGTACTAGTCTAGATCTCTCAAAAAGGAATAGTAGTGTGCCCCCTTCTCTCTTTTTATTTTTCTTTTTCTCTTTTTTCTATTTTTTGTATTTTTTTGGTGGCCTCAATGGCTGTTTCTATTTAACTCTCATTTGTCCTCTTTGGATATTTTGATTTTGTCCTCTTTGGGATCTTTTCCTCACTTAGGGGCAACACTCTATATTTTACAAAAATATAGGAGATCTTTCACACTTTACAAAGGTACTCACATAAACAAGATATAACTATCATGATGCAAATGTATGCTTCTGCCAGGATAGCAGGATATGCAATGATACTAGCGCGTCATGTAGCAATGATTAGGGCAAGGCCCAACTAGCATGCGGCTCATCGATCAAGCAAGTAGCATGTATGACATGAGGATCAATTCATGAGAAGGTGGATGTTGCCTGGCAATGTATCTCGGAAAGGCTATGGAAATGCCTTGTAGGTAGGTATGGTGGCTGTTTTGAGGAAAGATATAAGGAGGTTTATGATGACAGAGCGTATTGTGCCAAGGGTTTGGATGCACCGGCGAAGTATGCGCTAACTCTCAAGGTGAGAAAGGGCAATGCACGGTGCCGAAGAGGCTAGAAAAAGTATAGGTGGGTGGAAGTGTCAACTTTCGAATACTCACATTAGTCCGAAGCACTCATGCACTTATTATCGGTAACTCTCAATCTAATCAGGAGGTTCACAAAGAGACAAGTACCCCGAGGAGGAGTGTATGGGGGTTTGGTTATCCTTGCGCATCCTCGACTCATGGTACGTGAGTGTACTCTAATATTCGAACCTTCCTGAGATTAGTGATCCATCTAGTAGCTAGAGTTCTCAACAGGGGTTTTTGGTTTTCAAAAAACACATGGATTGCCCAAAATACGACATCTATCACTAATAGGCTCGAGCTCTTGACACCAAAAGTTCAAACATTACTCTAGTCAATACCTCAAAACTATTGCAAGTTACTACTACGAAGAGAATAGCAACTTCAACTACCTACTTCTAGTCAAGACACAAAACTCTGTGCAACAGGCAAACTCTCTAACAAGATAAAACATGCAACCTATAGAAAGTTCAACCTAAAACAAAAGAAAAGCTCTAGAAAGACTAAAGCACTACAACTAAACAGAGCAGCAACTAAGAAAAGAAAAAGAACAACTCACAGCTAAAAGAATAAGCATGCAAATCCTATGAGGAGTTCTAGTTCAAGCGGAGCGTGTATCTCTCCAACATAAAAGGGTAAGCTGGGGTCTAACTTGTTACTACAGCAAACAAAGAAAAAACAAACCTAGAAAAGTAAAGAGCGAGACGCTCCAAGCATAGCACATAACGCATGAAGTGATAAAAATATAGTGCAACGAGGGACGAACTGATAATTGTTGATGAAGAAGGGGATGCACGGGGGCGTCCCCAAGCTTAGACACTTGAGTCTCCTTGAATATTTATTGGGGGTGCACATGGGCATCCCCAAGCTTGAGCGTTTGACACTCCCGGATCTTCTTTCATCATCTTCCATCGCACACTTGAAAACTCCCTTCATAGATAACTCATTGTAGACTGATTAGAGAGGTTAGTACCCTATTAAATTAATTTTTCCCTTACTGGAAATAAAGATATTCTTGAAGAGCTACTGTTTCACAAGATTACTAAAAAGTTTTTGCAAATAAAAAGCAAGCTTAAGGTTTGCAAAAGTAAGGAGAGACAAAACGTGGCAGAATCTGTGAAAAACAGAACAACAGGTAGTAAAGAATTGTTTAGGGATACTTCTGCAACTCAAATCAAAAAACTCAGAACATACGCAAGTTTCGTAATTTTATAGAGCACACTGTGCAAAAATTCAGCTCAAAAAGATGAACTGGGATTTTCTCTGATGTTTCTAGTCACGAGGACAGAATCTGTTTTCTGGACAACATGTCACAACTTTCACTTCCCTTGTCGTATGAGGCTAAACTTGGCACAAAGCTTGAAAAGTAAAGATACAATGATGTTGCTACAGTAGTAACAATCATCAAGACCACTAAGAACAGAAGAAAAGCAAAAATAAAAACCTAAATTCGTTGCGGGCTGCCTCCTGAAAGTGCTTCTTTAGAGCCATTAGCTAGGCTTAAAGCAGAAGATCAAGTCTTTTCAAGAAAATAACTAGCCCATGTGACGGACTCAAAAGGTAACCTAATCTTTTTCCTAGGGAAATGTTCCATCCCTTTATTGAGAGGGAATTGGAATTTGATATTCCCCTCTTTAATATCAATAATAGCACCAACTGTGCGAAGAAAAGGACGTCCCAAAATAATTGGACAAGAAGGTTCACATTCAATGTCCATAATAGTGAAATCAACGGGAACATAATTTTCATTGACAATGATAAGAACATCGTCGATCTTCCCCAAAGGATTCTTTACGGAAGAATCAACAAGACGAACACCAAAAGAACAGGGATCAAAAGGTTTCAATTCAAGCATATCATACATTCTTTTGGGCATAACAGAGGTACTTGCTCCAACATCACAAAGAGCATAACAAGAGAAGTTATTCAATTTGATTTTTATCATAGGATCCCAACCGTCTTCTAGCTTCCTAGGTATGGAGGCTTCTAGTCTAAGTTTCTCCTCCCTAACTTTGATTAGAGCATTGGTGATATGCTCTGTGAAGGCAAGATTAAGTGTGCTAGTGTGGGGGTCTCTAGACATCTTGTGTAGGAAACCAATAACTTCAGGTAAAGTGCAGTTGTAAAAGTATAGGTCACTACTATCTATCAAGGAGGTAGCGATATCAATTAGGCTCCCTTGTTTGAAAGCCTCTATGTTCATAGAGGTTTCTTCATCTATGGTTGAGGTGGTAGCATCACCATTGATAGGTCCAGTGGGACTAGGGGTGTGATGGTTGCTAACAGTTTGGACATCCTCGACTACTTGGATAGTGGCTACTGTGTGGTAAGTAGGAAGGCTCTTAATTCTATCTTCTTCCTCCTTTTATCTAGCCCGTCTCTCTTTAAGTTTAGCCATCATCCTAATGTTTTCATTAATTTGTAATTGGATACCATTCATAGGAGTGACATTCCTCTCCTCGAGGGGAGAAGTTCTAATTTTAAGAAACTCTACTTCGTGGGCTAAATTGTCTACCTTCGACGAGAGGGTATCTAATTTATCTAATTTCTCTTCCATACTCTTGTTGAAGGCTTTTTGGGTAGTGATAAAGTCTTTGAGCAAGGTCTCAATTCAAAGGTGGAGTTTTTGGTGCTAGGATAAGTGTTGTTGTTCCCATAGTTGGATTGGAAAGGCCTAGGATTGTTGCTAACAAAATTACTCCTATAAGAATTATTGTTGAAGTTGTTTCTAGAGATAAAGTTCACATCTACTTGTTCTTGAGAAACCAAAGAATTTAAAGGAACATCCTGAGGATCAATAGGTGCTTGCTTGGTAAGTAGAGACATGATAAGGTCAACCTTTTCATTTAGAGAGGAGATCTCCTCGACAGAATTTACCTTCTTACCAGTTGGAGATATTTCGGTGTGCCACTGAGAGTAGTTCATCATCATCTCATCAAGTAGCTTTGTGGCAGCACCAAGTGTGGTTGACATAAAAGTTCCTCCCGCGGCCGAATCTAAGAGGTTCCGCGAGGTAAAATTCAATCCTGCATAAAAAGTCTGGATAACCATCCACGTAGTCAGTCCATGTGTTGGGCAGTTCTTGACAAGCGTCTTCATACGTTCCCATGCCTGGGCAACATGTTCATTATCCAATTGCCTGAAATTCATAATGTTACTCCTCAATTGAATAATTTTAGCAGGGGGGTAGTACTTCACTATAAAAGCATCTTTTCATTTACTCCAAGAATCGATACTGTTCTTGGGTAAGGATTGCAGCCAGATTTTAGCTTCATCCCTCAAGGAGAAAGGAAAAAGCTTAAGCTTAATAATTTCACCATCTACTTCTTTGTACTTTTGCATATCACAAAGCTCAATAAAATTATTTAAATGCAAAGCAGCATCATCTCTAGCACCAGAGAATTGATCTTTCATAACAAGGTTCAGCAAAGCAGGTTAAATTTCATAAGAAGGTGCTGAAGTAGTAGGTGGAGCAATAGGAGTGCAGATAAAGTCACTGTTGTTGTGACTAGTGAAGTCACACAACTTGGTGTTTTCATTGGAACCCATAGTACCAGCAGGTATTTTTGGTATTTTTTATAAGGGAGACAAAAGTAAAAACTGAAAGGTAAACTAACAAGACTAAAAAGCAAAGATAAAAGATAGTGTGCAACTCCCCTATCTTGTAGACTGGAGTCCCCGGCAACGGCGCCAGAAATTAGCTTGATACGGTGAGGATAGTTCTCACTCCTCGTTGGTTACCCCAAGTGGAAGGTGAGATGTAGCGTAGCAGCAAATTTCCCTCGGTGAAGATACCAAGGTTAACGAACCAGTAGGACTCCAAGAGATACAAGAAGGTGACAACGGCGCCAGAAATTAGGTGGTTGACGTGGACCTGCACACAACAACAAATAACTTTCTCCCAACGAGTACAGAGGAGTTGTCAATTCCTCCGGCCTTGCTGTTTACAAAGGATCAACGCAAGAGATAATAATACTGTCAACTGAATGTAAAGACTGAAAGTAAATTGAGGGTGTAAAAAATAATGTGAAGATGGACCGGGGTCCCGTGATTTTCACTAGTGATATCTCTCTCCCAAAATACGAATAAAGTGCTAGCGAGGTAAACAAATCAAAGTTGGGCAATTGACAGGATTATGAAGGCACCGCAATGCTAACTATGCTACAAAGAAAGGAAGGGCTCAAAAGCAATGGACAGTACGCCCAGGTAAGTAGACTGAAATCCAACTGCATCTACTACGAATCATCCACCTTGAGATATCTATCCAGAACTTCTCGCTGGTATTAAGTTGCGAATCCCACCCAAAGTGTAAACTCAAAGCAACAGACAACTGCATCAAAAGAACTTTGCGTAAAGTAAACAATCCTTGCACCCGCGGATACAAGCATCATTGTTTTATCCCTGGTGGCAACAGCACATCCCCTAGTCTCATGTTTCTGTCACTCAAGCTAGACATCAAGGGGTTGAACCCACAATCAAGCATAACGCTCCCTCTTGGAGTTGCAACAAATCACCTGGCCAAAGTAAAATACGGAAACGAAGAACATGCAAGAATTTACTCAAGAACAAAATATAAAAGAGAAGAACCAAATATATTACTCATTACAATCTGAACATAGTCTCATAATCCATCAGATCCCAACAAACTCAGCATAGCAACGCCAGAAAATTACAGAAGTGCCTCGATCATGTGAGGCAGCTCACGAGGTCTTGAAAGTGGAAGCACAAAGAGGGGAGAGATAGATCACATAGCTACTGGTCACGAACCCATGGTCCAAGGGGGACTACTCACGGTACATACGGGAGGCGTCCATGGCTATGGATGGTCTCCCGGAGGGGGTTCCTCCTCCCGTCAGGGTGCCGGGGCAGCTTCTTCAGGCAGCCCCGATCTTGAAACGACGGCGGCGGAGGTACAGAGGAGATTTCGCGCAAAAGAGATCTCTATTAGGGGTTTCCACCCCGAGGGCTAAATATAGGCGGAGGGGGGTGTCGAGGGGACCCACCAGGCAGCCAGGAGGCCTCCTGGCGCGGCCTTGGGTGGGGCCGCGCTAGGGACCCTCCTGGTCTCCTAGGGGTGGCCCCCCCTCTGTTGCCTTGGTGATTCCGGAAGCTTCTGGGTCACTAATTTTTTATCTGATTTTTCCAGATTTTTTGGAGCACTTTTAATGGCCGGAAAACCTGAAATACAAAAACAGCAGAAAACAGCAACCGACAGCTGGGTGCACTGGGTTAATAGATTAGTCCAAATATGCTCAAAAGTGTATGAAACTTGAAGCAAAACATGGCAAAGTCACACAAAACATGCTTGGAGCAAGCAGAAATTATAGATACGTTTGGGACGTATCACTACCTAAGGATCCCGGGTCTTCAAAAACCGTGTTCATGGGACATCGATGGCTTCCTCAAAATGACCCATGGAGAAAACGCAAGGATCTGTTCGATGGAACAGCCGAATCCCGAAAGGCCCCATGTAGGAGGAGAGGCACCGAAATAGACATGCTGTTGAAAAATTGGAAAGGGTGCCCACCGCCAGGAAAGATCAATTCTAAGCGAAAGGCGCCAGAGCCGCTACTGAAGGTATGGAAAACGAGGTCTGTTTTTTGGGACTTGCTGTACTGGAACATCCTCGGTGTGCCAAACAGCCTTGATGTCATGCATATCACGAAGAATGTGTGCGAGAGTCAGCTTGTTACCCTGCTCAACATGCCAGAAAAGACCAAAGATGGGCCGAAAGCAAGGGCAGACTTGCTATCAATGGGCATCAGGGAGGAGTTTCATGCAAACCGCCCTAATGATGATGATGATGACGATGACGATGATGATGATGATGCTGATGATGAGCCACCGGAGGACACGGAAAGTCGTCGCAAAGACAAAAAGGCCAAGAAGCAGAGCGAACATTATTACTGCCCCTCCGCGTGCTTCACGTAAAGTCAGAACTTCCTTACGGTTTCGCTGGGAAGATCAGCAGATACCTAGACTCAACGAAGCCGAGGTTCAATGGGATGAAGTCTCACGACTGTCACGTGCTGATGACGCAGCTACTTCCGGTTGCAATGCGCGGGATCATGGACGACCACGTCCGTGAAACACTATTTGGCCTATGCAACTTTTTTGATGTCATCTCTCGGAAGTCGGTTGGCGTGAGGCAACTCATAAGGCTACAAGAAGAGATCATGGTGATACTATGAGAGCTCGAGATATACTTCCCGCCCGAATTCTTCGACGTCATGGTGCATCGCCTCGTCCATATCGTGGATGATATCATCCAACTCGGGCCGACGTTCCTGCACAGCATGATGCCGTTCGAAAGGATGAATGGTGTGATCAAAGGATATGTTCGCAACAGGGCACGTCCAAATGGAAGCATAGCCCAGGGCTTTCTGACCGAAGAGTGCATCTCCTTTTGCACGAATTATCTAGGAATTGATAACCCCGTTGGTCTGCCCGTCAACAGGCACCTCGGCAGGCTCGCTAGATGTGGTCACCGCGAGGGTCGCCTCTAAATGCATGTTGACTTCTAGGATCAACTCGCCGACTTTGAAAGAGCAAACCTAGTAGCGCTGCAACACATTGACTTGGTCGATCCTTGGGTGGTAGAGCACAAAACCTCAATTGAGAAGACGTACAATGACCGAGGCCAACAGTGGACAGACGGAGATGTACTCAAAGAGCACAACTCATGATTCACGCGTTAGTTCAAGGACAAACTTCTATCATACCCTTTACATGAGGACTCTTTCGAGGAAGAAAAACTCGTATTCGCCTTGTCACAGGGCGCCGAGCACAACCTGATGACATATCAAGCGTACGAACTCCGGGGTAACGATGGAAGCCTACACCGGTAACATCAAAAAAAGATACTACTGAAGGGTCGAGGAGATCTGGGAACTCAGCTACGCTGGAGAGAAGGTGTCAATGTTCCGCGTCAGGTGGGCCAAGAGCATCGTAAAGGAAAGCCGGTATTTCACCACCATGGTTATACCCGAAGCCAAATCCAAGACCGCGGGCGCAAACGTCACCGCGCAAAATGAGCCATGGGTACTGGCTAGCCAAGTGGACCAATGCTTCTTCATTACCGACCCGTCAAATCCCAGTCGTGTTGTCGTGCGGAGAGGCAAAAGGAACATCATTGGAATGGATGGAGCCGCCAACGAGCAAGAATTCGACAAGTACGGCGACCCGGAGATTGAAGATGACGACGACGATGATGCAGTAGCATACAAAACAAGAAGAAGCAGGACTACCCTACCTAAATGCGGTCTCCCGTTCAAGAGAAGAAATCAAGGGGTTCCGGGGCTAAATTCTGCAAACGTGAAAAAGAAGGGCAAAAAGATTGTGAAAAGATGATAGCTAATAAGATCCAATCACAACGTGTCTGCAGCGTGTGTATGTATGTTGGAATTTTGTATCATTTTTCTATGAAGATATTGATATGTCATTATTACTATATATTTTTGGAAATATTTTAAATATTATATTATTTTAGAGATGGATAAGCCATATGGTTATTTGAAAGTGTTTGCATGTATATGATAAGGTTGATATAAATTTTTTTAAAAGTGCAAAAAATGGGGCTTCCTGGATTCGAACCTAGGTGGCTAGATTCATGTATCATGGGACCAACCACTAGGCTATGTAAGTGGTTCTATCCATAGCCACACACAAACCTATTTTAACCTAGATGTAGACTAATGGAAATGGCGCACCTATGCAAAGGTGCGCCATTGCGATCTACTTACATTATGGCGCACAAACCAGATGTGCGCCATTGCTATCCCGTACCCCCTAGCTAGTCCCCACCTCTCCCCTCCCGAAGCCCTAACCTCCCACACTTCTCCCCGCGCACAGCCTCTCGATCCAATCTCGCCGCCGTTCACCCTCCGGCGACCCCGCGATCGTCCGGTGACTCTCCATCCCTCCACTCTGGTAAGCCTCGCCGCGCCACCCCTCCCTCCCTCCGTCCCTCTCTCTCACACACCGCGCTGCCCCTCGCAGATTGACCGCCTCCGCTGCTCTCCGCCGTCGCCCCTCACCGGTGACCTCTCCTTCACGAGGCCTCCGTCCCGCCGCCGTCTCGATCGTTGACTTCTCCTCCGCGAGGCCTCTGTCCTGCCGCCGTCTCACCCATCGACCTCAGCCGCCGCAGTTCAACCCCAACCTCGAGTATATTAGGGTATTTGTCATCAATTCATGCTCTACTTTCATTTGTATGGAGTCCTCACTTGTTGCCGGTTGTGGTAGTCTGATAGCTATTTATAATTTTAATCTGAATTAGTAGTTTAGTACATTCCTTGTTATCAGCCATGTGTTTTGGACGAGCTACTGTCATGTGTTTTACTCGTGTTCTGTGGTGCCATTTCTCTGTTTGGATTCTAGCTTGCATCCCTAGTTTGTGAATCATCTTCTGCTTTCTATTGTGTTTGATGATCCTTCAAACATGTTTGGTAATCTTCGTATAAGCATGCCTTTTTGTAGCTGTTTTATCTTGATCAGGCAGAGTGTGCTTGTTGTCCCTGTTCGTCCAGCATGTTTGAAACCTTCTGATTAATGCTATTATGCGTGTTTTCCTAATGTCTCTGCTGCTTCCTGTTGGTGAAATGGTGATAGAGATAGTATTAATTAGGGGTAATGTAGTAGTGTAAAATTGACATGCATCTTATCTGTGGGACCATCGATGAATTGCAGTCACACATGTAAAACAAATATGGAATTTTGGACATGCTACTACAATGTGTTTGATCGATATACATTCATCAACAAGTTTGGTAACTTTTCTACAATGTGTGATGAATCGAGGCTGTCGACCAAGTGACCCAAGGGGATGGGGTGTGGGATCCTTAAGCATTGCTGATCAGTCTTTTAATTTATGCAGACTTATGATTTCAGTTCAGTTTGGTCAGATAGATTAATCTGCTGCTATGCTACCATCTGTGTTGTATTAATTCCTCTATCTTAGCTGCACGTTATTCGTGGACGACAGATAGGTTAGCAGTACCACACCATGTACACCATCTCTAAAATTCAATCCTAGTCACTATGTGCTGAAATTAGCAAATTTAAATGAGTCTCTAGCACTAAATTTCAGTGATCACCTATGTCATTGAGGAGTGCTTAAATTCAGTGTTTAAATTCAGTTTTAGCAAATGAACCTGAAGCTAGTGTATATGCTTGTTGTGCCTATATGTAGGCCTTTTTCTGTTGCTATGTAGAATAAAGTTCCTGCTTTTGTTGCAGCATTTACTCATTCCACAGAGCTCAAAACTGTAGAAGCTGCACCTGTAGATACTTGAAATATAAGACAATTTCCATCTCTTTTTTAAGTAAGAACTAACCATAACCAATTTGTATAGCTGCAGGAAGAGGACTTGAAGCATTCTTCTATTAAAGGTAAACTTGAAAGGCCTTGTTATACTTCTATAGTTGCATTGCCTAGGCAGGTTGCAACTTTTAGATATGTTAGTATCATTGGCAGGTTGAAACTTTTAAATATTAGGTGGTTTTTCGTGAATTTGTTAGTATCATGTGGGCGATGTTTTTACATTGGTGAAACCATAGCTTAGTTCTGTTCACAGTTCTATTTATATATTGTATGCTTTTGTCACTTGTCCTTTGTGCACCTGTTTGTGCCTATATATATGCTTGTTGTGCCTATATGTAGGCCTTTTTGTGCAGGTACAAATAATGACCCCATTCTCCTGAAATGTCGATTAATTTCCGTTTCGGTTGAGAATGGGGTCCTAGCTCAAGAAAATTAGCAAAGGTCATGCCAAATTTTCCATGATTTCGTGCATGACCTTTGTTAATTTTCTTGACCTAAAATGTGCTTTGCATGCACTTTTTCTAGTTATTTATATTGACTAGTTATTTTATGGTTGCACATCATTCATTTGACCACATTTTGTAAAACCTGCCTTTTATTTTTCCTTTTCTAGTTTTCCTCTAAATGTGAAAAGAATAGATATACTAGCTACCCAGATATCATCCAATCACTCTAGTAGCATTTTTTCTTATCCTATTTAGTGGGTGTAGATGGCCGACAACGATGAGGCCTCCGGTTCGCACCACCAGAAGCAATATTGGGAGATGAGCATGGACGATGATCCACAACCTCAACCCCGCTACGACGGCATCGGGGATGACTCTACCGATCACGAGTACATAACCGCTAGCAGGGATGATTGTGGTGCTGCCGAGGCCGATCCCTCCACTGATGATGGCAGACAACCCATAGATGGCAGCCAACCGAAGAAGCAAAAAAGGAGAGGCGCCCGAGCAAGCTAGGCACCGTCAAGGAGGAATTTACCGAAGTGGACAAAAATGGGCTTCCAACGGCGCCCAAAGAATTAGTCGGTGGGTACGCCGGACAACTCGGGTGCATTCTCCGGGGCACCGTCTCGATCAACACCGAGAACCTAAGGCATCCTGACCGAGCAAATTTTCACAACCTCCTCTTCACGAAGCTTCACAACCGATACAAGTTCCCCGCTCAATTCGCAAACACACAACTCCATGGGAATAAAGTGAACAGTGCCGCCCTCACGAAGATGAGCACATCCCTGGCTACTTGGAGAAGCACGGTGAAGAAAATGATTAGCAAAGGTGTTAGTTATGAGAAGATCAAGGAGGCAAATCCTTCGATCAGAGAAACTGACTACAAGGAGTTCAAGCTCATGTGTGAGGACACCTCAACCAGTGAATCGAGTCAGTGGGGGAAAGTATGCGGGAATTGAACTTAGGGGTCCACAGACTCGGTCCCGGCGGTTACAGAGTGGCGGAACCGAAATGGTACAAGGAGGACGCGGAGCGTGCCGCGCAAGGCCTACCGCCCCTCTTCAAAAAATACGCAGATAAGCCTACCGATAACTATGTCAGGGCCCAGTACAAGAGGAACCCGATAACAGGGGAGCTTACGACTGATCCGAAGGTGGAGGAGCTTGAGCGTCTTCTGGTAAAGAATACCTCCCCCTGTTAAATTAGCTCCATATGGTTGCATTTTAAAATTCGTGAAGCCAAATTTATGAATCGTCCCCGCGTTCCTTGTGCAGGAAACTGAAACAGCAGCGCGGGGTCCCCGCCTATCGCCCCTTGGGACAACTCTTTAAATAGGGCGATCAACACACTCAAGAAAAAGGATAAGCTTAGTAAGCCGTCGTCAGCTGGTCGTGTGTCCGGCAAAGGTTGTTCCACAAAATGGTCGGACTACTATAGCAGTAGGCGAAAGGAGAAAAGCACTAGCGGCTCGGAGGCACAACTCCAGGAAAAAATGGAGCAAATTCCATGCATTGTGGAAGAACAAGTTGGACATGCGCTCAACAACATGATTCCTTCCTTTTTTGTGTTCATGCGAGACTGGCTTGCGAGCGGTCAAGAGGGGTTGCCCCCGATTCCCAGCTTCATGGGCAGCAACTCTCACAACGCGACGGCAGCGGCAGCGGCAGTGTTGGTGTCCCCGGCGGCGGCCAGGACGGTGCCCCCGGCTGCGTCCGCGACGGTGTCCTCGGCGGCGGATGCGTTTGTGACCCCGGCGGCGGCGCAAGTATTGGAGCGTAAAACACCAACGCCCGACACCTCAGGAGCAAGCGCCCATTCCGTCACATGCCCGCCCTCCGTTGGCGGTCCATCAACATTAGTCGAGCTCGACGCCATCACGGTAACTAAGCCTCGGCCGATGACTTCATCTCCTTTTTCCTTTGACTGGGCATCCTTGACGCCCTACATGTTTTCGCAGGGCACCGCCAACGTTCCATGCACTCTCCTGCACTTCGTGGACGAGGAGTTGGTCGATGTCGCCATGGGCAGAATCGTTCAACCGGGCAACCGCGTGTTCCGTGGTAATCCGATGCCAACCAACGTGTATAAGGTTCAACTGATTCAGGTGCTGGATGGCTACGGCGAATTGTTACCTCCCTATCGACCCCTTGGAGCCGAGGATGAAGATGTGATGGACCTCCACGGCTGCTTGAACTGGAGCTTCCTTTGGCCGAAGTGCCATATTCGTTTGGGGGTGGGGAACTACTCCACCCCACCGCCAATCGTGTCGGCGCCAAGCCATGGCAAGACCGCTGCAACACCGTCGGCTGATCCGGGCCACCACCCCACGGACATCAATGTGGCACAAGATCGAAGCAACACCAACACCAACACACTACTTGCCCGTGTTGATGACTTCTTCGAGGAACACGGTGGGTGCGACATGGACGACCTTTTCCCGCCTGCTTCTCAAGAACCCAACCTTGGTGCAAAAGACTCCTCCCACCCATCTTGTGGGTGCGACGTGGAGATGAATTCCAACAATAAGCGTCGACTGTTCAGTTCTCAGGAGACGCCTCCAGCTGCCGCCTTCACCGAGGCTGAGACGGCCGAGGCGCGAAATTTTATCAGCCCCAACACACTCAGTAAGGCGGTCGCCGAGCAGGTAAAGGTCCCATTACATGAGAAGCCGAAGAAGAAGGGACGGACAAGAAGGAAGAAGGGTCCCACTACTGCGAGCCAGCCGGCACCGACGATCCGTGCTCAAGACGGGCCACCAAGACCCGACGGAATCATGTCGAGGGTGCATGTGGCGGTTAGGCCGATGCTATCTGCTGCAATGCTCGATGCTGCAACCGGTGCTATCAAGTGTCTGCATGACATTGTTCTGAATATAGAGACACGACGTCTCAGAGAGAATGATGTGGCATACCTGGTTTTCACCGCCAAGGTGCCAGAGGGAAAGGGCTTTGTTGCTTTCGACATCGGACGTGTGATCTTCCTGCGGTTTGATGACATCTTCGCTCTGTTTCACCTTTTTCCGCTGCACTACACATTCGTTCGGCTATTTGCGCTCAGTATGGAGATGCGGATCATTAGAGACAAGACCCCGAACATCGTTATAGTCGACCCCTTCTACATGCGTCCCAAGCTCTTGTGCAGCTCCGGGGACAAGCGACTCGCTAGTGATTACCTCGAAGGCGTCATTCTGGCGAACAAGGATAAGGACAACTTCCCCGTGCCTTACTTTCCCGAGTAAGTCATCCCCTCACGTCCCCGTAGCGTACATTAGGTTGCTTAGATTTCGGTCGTTCTTTTCCTCCTAACATCCGTGTTGTGTGCAGTGATGAAACAAAGTGCACATTCATTGCTCTAAGCCGGACCGTGAGTCGAACAAAGACTATACAAATATCAAGAAAGTTCTCGATGAGGCTCTCTCGCGCTACTCCAAATCTGCAGGCACCTTCAATAAGGAAGTTGTTAGGTACGGCGCGCATGTGTTCACTCACGTAACAAAGTTCGCCTACGCAAGCAGCCGCCTGGCGGTCAGAAGGATGCCTACTACGCCATCCATCACATGCGGTCGTTCGTATGGGACCAGCAGCAGCTTACGTTGCCAGCTCATCTCAAGCACTTGGCCGAACGCTTGTCGGAAATCCAAGACGCCGACCTCAGACAAGAATTCTTTCGCATCCAGTCGGAGTTGGCAGGAATCATCTCTGAAGATGTCCTTCGTAACACGGGGGAGTTCTACCTCAACAATCAACTGTCCAACCGTGAAATAGATACAATGCTAAGATTGCAGGCAGATGGTGATCACTCATTCATGACCATCAGGGAAGACGGCGGCTTCACCCACGCTCCGGACCGTGAGCGGAGTCAAAAGTCTTGATGCCCGTGCGCCTAGCTATGTAGTTCTGGACTATCGAGGAGAGCTCGTGTGTGTTGTATAAACTTTTATGAACTTGTATGTACATATGTCTCCTTAGTTTAAACAGGCATCATTCAACTTATAGGTAGTCGATGCTATTTATTACTAGGACCATGAACCGTGTGCTATTAATGTGTGTTTCTTTTCTCTTCCTTTGATCCTTAATTTTGTTGTATACATATGTACTGTTTAAATATTATCTGTAAGTTGCTCTTAATTTTTTTTTGTCCAGTGCATAAAGCAGATGCCGTCGTATGTCTTGTACATTGGTAGGATTCCCGGAGTCTACGACGACTGGGAGGATTGTCGGAGACAGGTTCACCGTTTTAGCGGTAACAGTTACAAAGGGTACCCCACAAGGGCGGAGGCGGAAGCTAGATACGCGCGCTATCTAGCGGGGGAGAGGAAGGAGCGGAGGAGGAACCGGATGAAGATCACTTTGGTCACGATGATGCTCATCGTGACCGCCACCCTCTTCTTCAATGTCATGGTAATTTAGATATCGACTTGTAATGTGAAGACAAACTTGCTACTCGAGACTTGTAATGTTCTAACTTTGTTCGGTATTTTGAATTCGGAGACTAATATGATGATTTGTGATCGGAGACAAATCTTCTGTTGTATTCGATAAATTTGTTGTTTATATCTGTGCTGTTTATAAATCTGTTGTTTATTTCTGTTTGTAACCTGTGAAAATACAGAAAAGCAAAAGAAGAAAAAAACATAATATTCATAGTAATGGCGCACATAGTGTACCTCAGTGGCGCATGTGGAGAAACACAGCAATGGCACACTCCCTGAAAGTGCGCCATTAGTAACCCAGAGCACAAGACACACATGTGGTGGGACCAGTAACATCAGTGGAGCATGACTGGCCTTAGTAATGGCGCACTCCTGGTGCGCCATTAGTATACAGGATAGTAATGGCGCACCAGACGTGCGCCATTACTATCACTTACTAATGGCGTGCTAGTAATGGCGCACCTAAAGTGCGCAATTAATGTCAAAAACCAGTGCGCCATTAAAGACCTTTTTCTAGTAGTTCTTGGAATCCCGGGACCCGGCACCTTTATAAGCCGAGGTCCACGGGAACCAGAGCCAGAACTTACCTCAAGCCAGGACTAGACAACTCGCGCTATAACCTAGATCTCCACGAGACTAAGGTTGCGAAACATCATCACTGTAATCGATAAGATCGGCTCTTCCTATTGAGGAGTCGATCCCACAATAGTCAAGAAGCAAGAGTAGGTCTTTACCACGGGGCCGAACCTGGATAAACCGCTGAGTCCCGTGTCTATGTCGACTCTCTCCTCGAATTCTCCTCGCAGCAAAGGTCCCATGATAAGTCTGACTCTACCGACATCTGCCGTGACTTCCCCACGACAGTTGGCGCCCACCGTGGGGCCTGCGCTCGCAGGCGTTGAGATTCTAGGGGGAGCTCTGCAAGGTATGGAAGGATTCGTGGCTGGGCGAATCACCAAGATTCGGCGGGGAAAGCTCTGCATCGACGACTCGACTTGGGGCCCTGACGCTGATTCCGTCGAATCCGGTAATCGGGTCCCGATCGGGTCTATTCACATCTTCATTCGGAAGACAGACGGATCTGAACCAGAGCCGGATCCTGAAGTCCCCCTGGAAACCTCGAGTCGGCGACATGCCGTCCCAAGGCACACTTTTGTTGGGTTCATTGCTGGATCTCCAGAGCCGGCGCGCTCTGTCGAGTCCCAAACGCCCTACGCCTCAGAAGAAACATCTGACGCTGACTCAAATCCCAGTGAAACAAGCTTCTCAGATACCGGCTCCATCCGATCCACCGGGAGAAACAGACTCGGCCCGGGAACAGCAGAATATGACCCCGACTTCCCGCAATACGAGCCTCCATAGTGCGTGACAGTGTTCATGGCAAGCACCGAAGAGCAGGGAAGCCAGCCGGCTTAGGGCGTAGCACAGAATCGGAACGTAGAGACTGCTCACAACACGGATCCTAATCCAGATAGGGAACAGCCAGAAGTTCTCACGGGACCAGAAGTCCTCACAGATGCCCTAAACGCACTGGATGAAGCCTTAGCTACACCAATGACTGCGGAAAACCAGGAAGCATGGAGAACCAGGGTCAATGGACTCAAAGCCCAGGTGATGAGTATACGGAGGGAAATTAACTCCCAGAATACACAGATGGTGGAGAAAGAAACTCGACTCGCCCAAGAAACTAGGCACTTACAACACGAGTCGGAGTTGATAGAAGCTCAGAAACTAAGCCTCGCCAACGCACGCCCTGCAGGGCCCGTGAGCCGAATCCATGCTGATCTCCAGGCACGGATACTATTCCAGGATACGCATCAATCGATTCCTCCAGGGTTCACACCACCGAGGCAACCTGTCCCTTCACCACGGCAGGAACGATTCCATACACCTCCGGATCATTTCAATAACTCCATGGCTAATGTGGTGGCAGCAACACGGTTCCTCGCAACCGTGCCTGCGCACGGAGACACCTCGGTGGACAAGGCCACTCGAGGGGATATCGATCTGCTCAAAACCGCAATCTGACAGCAAGCCCAGTACTCAAAGGGATTCCAATACTTGCATGAGACCCCATATCAAGTATGAGCCGGCAAGCGGATTCACCGGCTCCGGCCGGCTCGAGCAGACATCGCCAGCGCAAAGCTCCACCACCTCCGGACCCTCAAGGGTCAATAAGGATCCAAGACCTACCGGCCGGCTTCAATCCCGAACGCCGTGTAGAGCAGATGACTCAACCTCCACCCCAAGATCAAGACACCGAGTTCATCAGCAGATCCGTGGGCAACCGATGCCTGGTGCCGGCTCTACGAAATACACGCTTGCCATCAGATTTCAACGGCCCACGTAAGATCGCTAACTATACAGCTGACATGGACCCGGCAGCTTGGATCAAAAGTTATGACCTAGCCATGGACATGTTACAAGCCAGCGAAGGAGTCTGCGCCCGTTACCTCACAATGATGTTGGAAGGGCCGGCTCGAAAATGGTTCAAAAATCTCCCAAAGAATTATGTCACCTCCTGGGCGGATCTCAAGGAAAAGTTCATCAATAACTTCCAAGGCACATGCCGACGAGCCACCACAATTGTTGACTTGGAGCATTGTGTCTAGAAGGAAGGAGATTCGACCTTGAGTTGGGCACGACGAGTAGCATAAATAATCCACTCCTCGGAGACTATCACTGCCCAAACAGCCGACATTGTCTTGGAAAGGAACTGCAAGTTCGAGCCCCTAGTACACAAGCTTGGCCGACTCAAAAGGACGGTCAAGGACATAGGAGAGCTCATGAATGCGGTTATCAAATATGCTGAGTCTGACAAAACCAAGGATACTGAACCTCAACAGGATAAAGCCGGACAGAACAAAAACGGCGGCAAAACATCCCAGAATCAGAATCTGCAAACCACGCGGCGACTTGATCAAACTACTTCTGACTTGGTAGCCAACACAAATGTCGGCTCCCAAAGACAGAAGCAGGGGGGCAACAACTACCGCAAGCCGGAAGGAAATCTCCGCCCAAACAGCTTTGAAGAAGCGATGAAGAGTCCTTTCCCAACCCATAGTAAACCCGGTCGCCCAGGTAACCACACCTGGGAAGATTGCAATTTCATGAAAGAATTTGCACGGCGTGGGAACCAGGGACCTCCCGGAGCCGGCCACAACAGTGACAACCAAAATCCTGGCTATCAAGGATCCGGCGCAATGTCTCAACACCAAGGACCCGGAGGAGGGGGCCAGCACAATCAGTCAGGGCTTGCTGGATTTCAAGCAATCCCGAAACAACTCCATGACCGTGCAGCATATCACGCCTTCACCACCAGAAATTGTCGGAGAGATAGGAAGCTGCAACGGAGAGCCGCTATGGCTGTGACTGTAGAGCCGGCTTGGCCCAGGTGGCTTAATTGGTCAGAACAGCCAATCACTTGGACAAGGGATGACCACCCCACCCCCCCGGTGGTGGATAACCCGGGGGCCCTGGCTCTAGTAGTCTCTCCACAAATTGGAGGACATACACTTGACAAGGTGCTCATGGACGGAGGAAGCAGCATCAACATCCTTTACTATGAAACTTTCGCAGGATGGGGCTGACCCAAAAACAGCTGCAACCCTCCAACACTGTTTTCCACAGAATAGTCCCAGGCAAGTCATCACGTCCGATAGGCAAGATCTAACTGGAGTCGACTTTTGGAAACGCCGAAAATTTCTGCTCCGATCTACCCTTTGAAGTGGTAAAACTCGAGAGCCCATATCACGTCATTTTAGGCAGACCGGCTTACGCCAAATTCATGGCTCGGCCATGTTATGTCTACTTAAAACTAAAGATGCCGAGTCCTAATGGCCCAATCAAAGTGGATGGAATTCGTTCTAGGGCAGTGGAGTGTGACGAACAGCACGTCAAATTTTCCGAGTCGACACGCGCAAAAGAGGACTTGTCAGTATACCAAGAAAAGGTAGACCCGGCAGACCCCACAATCCTGAAGAAATCGACTCCCGACAACAACCCCAAGTTCCAACAGGCTCAGGATACAAAGAAAGTTGACTTTGTCCTGAGTGACTCTTCTCAACAGTTCATCATTGGGACAGAGTTATCTGATAAATAGGAAAGCGTGCTCATCGAGTTCCTCCGTGAGAATCGGGACATATTTGCATGGAAACCCTCTGATATGCCAGGTGTCCCGAGGGAACTCACTGAGGACCACCTAAACATAGATCCAAAGCTGAAGCCGGTCAAGCAATTCCTTCGCCGTTTCAACGACGAGAGGAGAAACGCTATTTGGGAAGAGATAGCCCAGCTCCTTGCCGCCGGGTTCATCATGGAAGTCTTCTATCCAGAATGGCTCGCAAACCCGGTCCTCGTTTTGAAAAAGAATGGGACCTGGTGCATGTGCATCGACTACACCGACTTAAATAAAGCCTTCCCGAAGGATCCCTTCGCGCTTCCTCGTATTGACCAGATCATAGACTCGACTGCGGGATGTGAGATCCCATGTTTCCTTGACGCCTACTCTGGTTATCACTAGATCAAGATGGCCCTTGAGGATCAAGAAAAAACGGCATTCATCACTCCCTTCGGGATCTACTGTTCCATTCTATGCCTTTTGTCCTTAAGAATGCAGGAGCCACATATCAGCGAACAGTGCAGAGTTGCCTCAAAGAGAAAATTAGGCGCAATGTGCATGCTTATGTGGATGATATAGTGATCAAATCCCAATTGGCCGACTCACTCATCAGTGACTTACAGGAAACCTTCAAAATTCTGCGCAAGTACCATATGAAGCTAAACCCGTCCAAATGCACCTTTGGGGTACCTGCAGGTAAGCTCCTTGGATACATAGTATCATAGAGAGGTATCGAGGCAAACCCATAGAAAATCAACGCTATCATGACTCTTCAGAAGCCGGCCTCGGTAAAGGGAGTCCAACGACTCACAGGATGTGTGGCCGCTCTGAGTCAGTTTATAAGCCGGCTCGGTGGAAAGGCAATCCCCCTGTACCGATCAGGCCCTAGAGTCAATAAAGAAGCAGCTATCCCAGGCTCCAATCTTGGCGTCTCCCAAGCCAAAGGAACCTATATTACTTTATATCGCAGCCAACAATCAAGCGGTTAGCGTTGTGGCTGTTGTTGAGCGTATGGAAGCCGGCAAAGAGCACCCCCTGCAAAGGCCAGTTTATTACGTCAGTGAGGTTTTGACTTTATCGAAGCAACGTTATCCTCACTGGCAGAAATTGGTTCTTGGTGTATTCATGGCGAGTCGGAAACTTAAACACTACTTTCAAGAGCACCCCATAACTGTAGCCAGCTAAGCAGCACTTGCAGATATCATCCAAAACCGGGAAGCCACGGGAAGGATTGCAAAGTGGGCCATAGAGTTGGGGGCTTATCACATCAAATATAAACCTCGAACGGCCATCAAATCCCAGGAGTTAGCTGACTTCATCAATGACTGGACAGAAATCCAAACATCTCCGGAGAAGCCACTCACCAAATATTGGACGATGCACTTCGATGGAAGTCGGCAGCTCCAAGGGTCAGGAGCCGGCGTGGTCCTTACCTCACCTAAAGGGGAGAAATTCTGCTATGTTCTGCAGCTGCAGTTCACCTGCACCAACAATGCAGCAGAGTATGAAGCCATGCTTCATGGGCTACGGCTGGCTCGTGAGTTGAGCATAAGTTGGATCCAATGCTATGACGACTCTGATCTCGTTTCTCAACAAGTGTCAGTAAAATGGGATTCCAAGAATCCCATAATGGCAGCTTATCAACGAGAAGTGCAAAGACAAGCCGGATTTTTCGTTGGATACCAGATGGATCATGTGGACCGTAGGGAAAACGAAGCAGCAGATGCTCTGTCTCGACTCGGTTCTCAACGAAATCCGGTCCCTCCAAACGTATTCCTGGATGTTCTAACAAAGTCGTCTGTACAACCACCAACAGAGCAAGACATAGCAGAGCCGGATCCAGAGACGGCTTTGGTTGCTACAATTCATGCTACACCCTCATGGGTCGTACCTTACTTGGATTACAAAACTCGGGGAATCCTTCCTCAAGATGAGATTTTGGCCAGATAAATTGTGAGGAGAAGCCAATCCTTTGTACTCATCAATGGTGAGTTACATCGGCAGAGTGCCGCAGATGTTTTCCAGAGATGTGTCTCACCATAAGAAGGTAGAGCCATCCTCAATGAAATACACTCTGGGGATTGCGCATACCATGTCGGCTCTCGTTCGCTTGTATCTAAAGCCTTTCGACATGGCTTCTACTGGCACACAACTCATGCGGATGCAAAGGACATAGTCAAGAAATGTGATGGGTGTCAGCGCTATGCAAAGCAAGCTCACGTGCCGGCTCAAGAACTCAGAATGATCCCTATCACTTGGCCCTTTGCGGTATGGGGACTTGATATGGTGGGACCTTTCAAAAGGTCAGCCAACAAGAATACCCACATATTGGTGGCAGTGGATAAATTTACCAAATGGGTCGAGGCAGAGCCGGTCAGAAAATGTGACGCTGCGACAGCACTGAAATTCTTGAAAAGATCATATACAGATTCGGCTACCCCCACAACATCATCACTGATAATGGTTCTAACCTATCAGAAGGGGTTATGCAACGTTTCTGCCAGAACGAGCACATACGACTCGACCTTGCATCAGTGGCTCACCCACAGTCCAACGGACAAGCCGAGAGAGCCAACCAAGAGTTGCTTCAAGGCATCAAACCCCGACTCATTGTCCCCTTGAAAAGGACGTCGGGTTGTTGGGAGGAGGAGTTACCCTCAATATTATGGAGCATCAGGACGACTCCCAACAGGTCGACAGGCTATACACTCTTCTTCCTAGCCTATGGAGCGGAAGCCGTCCTCCCAAGTGACATATGTCACGACTCACCACGAGTCACTGCCTATGTAGAAGCCAAAAATGAGAAATCAAGACAAGATGCCTTGGATATTCTCGATGAAAAACGACATTTGGCTGCAGCTCAGTCGGCTATTTACCAACAAGATCTACAACGGTACCATAGCCGCCGCATCAGAAGTCGGACTTTCCAGGAAGGTGATTTAGTGCTCCGACTCATACAGAAAAGAGATGGAATGCACAAGTTATCCTCTCCTTGGGAAGGACCGTTTTTGGTCAGCAAGAACCTGTACAATGGATCCTACTACCTAGTTGATATACGTGAGATGGCAGACATGCGCACATGCATGGAGGAGACTCCCAGGCCGTGGAACATCCCACTACTCCGTACATATTACACTTGAGTAGAACAGGAACATTGTTGTACATTTATCCAAGTCGACACACGTCGCACTGGCTTTCGCCATATTAACATATATATAAGCCGACATTCGTCGCGCCGGCTTTCGCCATCAAAATATACATATGTCGACTTTTGTCGCACTGGCCCTCGCCACATATACATAAGTCGACTTTTGTCGCACTGGCCCTCGCCACATATACATAAGTCGACTTTTGTCGCACTGGCCCTCGCCACATATACATAAGTCGACTTTTGTTGCACTGGCTCTCGCCACATATACCTAAGTCGACTTTTGTCACACCGGCTCTCGCCATCTCGACTCCTCTTTACCTTTTTGTTTTATATTATTTATTTTTTCATCATACATTGCATATTTTGAATTATTATATCTCAGACGCCTGGGGGCTTGATCAACCCCTTTATTGGTACTGAGCATGTATATTTCTTATTCAGGGGAATCGGGGAGCTCGATTACAATCATTGACTCTTTATCCGAAAACTTGGCATATATATATATAAATCACATATGTATAAGCTTATTCAGGGGCAGTAGGGGATCTCGATGTCACTCATTGACTCTTATCCGAAGAAATCTCGGCATATACATAAACTGGCTAAACTACGCCTTAATCTTGGCCTGTATAGCTCAAGCTCATACGATCTATGTGTACCCGGCTTAGCCTAAAAACCTTGGGGGCTGACAGCAATGCCTACCAAGTTTAGTCTTATGTACAGGGAGAACTAGTCATATGTAGCCGGCTTACAGAGAAGTTCCGACTCCTGGATAACCCAATAATCTATCTCAAACACGAGAAGATGAGGCATGTTAAATCCAGAGTCGACTTCTATATGAGCCTTCATACTCTCTTTTTGCATACATTAGCATCATCACATACTTTTTCTTTCATCATTTTATATGTCATCCAAAAGATGCACCGTGAGCATTAACCTCTATGACTCGGTATGACACAAAAGATGCTCATATTGACTCATGGGGACTATATCTCAAAAATTCTCTATGACTCGGTATGACACAAAAGATGCTCATACTGACTCATGGGGACTATAGCTCAAAAATTCTCGATGACTCGGTATGACACAAAAGATGCTCACATTGACTCATGGGGACTACACTTCGAAAAAAGTTATTCTCAAAACAAAGACTCAGAACAGCACCCAGATGCATACACCGGCTGTTGGGAAGTAACACTTCGAAAAAATTCTTCTTTGATGAATCGGCTCAAACGCCATGATAATTATACCAACTCTTGAGAAGCAACACTTCTGTGATGACCCGGTACGGCACACAAACGTGGCCATACCATCTCATGGGGGCTACAAGTCGATCTATCCTATGAGTCGATTACCGATACACAACTATTCTGAATCGACTCAGGGGGCTACAGATACATACACTATCATAAATAATCGGCTCTCATACATTTTGAAAAATATTCAAAGTCGGGAATAAAACCGACTTATGGACTCAATGAAAATTCATAATTTTCATTCATCAAACCAATTGGGTCTTACATCAAAGGAGGTAGCCTTACAAGCAAAAGCCAAACTCGGCAAAATATTACTAATAAGAAAAGTCCACAGCTTCAGACATCTTCTTCAGAGTCGGCTTCATCTTCCGTTGAAACTTCTTCTTCACTAAGGAGATCTTCATCGCTGGAGCTCTCCATACAATAGCAGGCTCGGTCTCCATCTGAGTCAAAGATCCTAACCCACAAGGTGTCTTCACCATCAAACCTGAAGACAATAGTGTCTCCCCTTGAGATATTCCTAGATCGAAGAAAAGTTTTCCAACCCTTCTCAAAAAACATGGTGCCATGGCTAGAAAATCTAACCGTCACCCAAACAGGCCCATGAGCACATCCATCAGATCGGAGACAAAGACCCGAAGGCTTTGAATAAATCACAAGTTGAGTAAAATACTCAGGGAGTTTGATCCAGCGTTGAATCTTCCGGATATGAACCAAGAACTCACTCCTCTCAGGAGAAGGGGGAGACTCGGAAGGAGAGGTAGCACGAGTACTTCTTCCCCTACCTCTACCACGGCCACGACCTCGCCCACGGCCACGGCCACGGCCGCGGCCTCGACCTCGAGCACTTGCACGGGGGGCGGTCTCGTTGGATGCCAAAGGAGCAAAAGCTTCTAGCTTAGGTGCCATGGGGAAAACTGGAAGAGGAAGAAGAAGATGGGTGCGCTTGAAGGATCAAACTACCCAAGGAATATTTATAATAGATTCAAAGGAGAGGATCAATTAAATACCATAAATGATACGGGATAACTACCCGTCTACCCATGGTAAATAGCATTTATGGAAAGACTCCTCGATTCCCATTACAAACATCAATGCCTCCAACCGACGTTTCGGGAAGTGTGATCATAAAAACCAAACCGGATATTTGACCAAAAGTCAAGGAAAAAATTTCAAGTAGAACATGGTGTGAGGCTAAAGAGAGTCGGCTTCGACTCCTAGTGAACATCAAAATATCGGTCGAATCAACCAGAAGAATTGGCTTCATGGAGATAAAGGAACCGAAGCAAGATTGAAGAGAGACGATTTCGACTCCCAATTAGCGTCAAGCATGAAGCCGGTCCTTGATCCATGAAGAGCCGCCGGCACTAAAGATTGCTATGAAGACTAAAGAATCATAACAATCCTGGGGGCTAATGTCAGGGCGATGGATCAGGCCCATAGACCCGGCATTAGAGACCTCTGGGCCGACTTACATGTGAAGGCCCACAAAGAAGACCTGGCCAGGATTCTGACGTGCCAAGCGTGAAGATTGAAGCCCTCGAAGGAATTCGACTTACCTTGTATAGCACGTAGCAAACTTGTAAAGTAGAATATAACTCCACATCGTGTAGGAGTCGGACTCTCGGAATCCCGGGACCCGACACCTTTATAAGCCGAGGTCCACGGGAGCCAGAGCCAGAACTTACCTCAAGCCAGGACTAGACAACTCGCGCTATACCGTAGATCTCCGCGAGACTAAGGTTACGAAACATCATCACTGTAATCGATAAGATCGTCTCTTCCTATTGAGGAGTCGATCCCACAATAGTCAAGAAGCAGGAGTAGGTCTTTACCGCATCGACGGGGCCGAACCTGCGTAAACCGCCGAGTCCCGTGTCTATGTCGACTCTCTCCTCGAATTCGCCTCGCAGCAAAGGTCCCATGATAAATCCGACTCTACGGACATCTGTCGTGACTTCCCCACAAAAGTGGAGCCGATGACCCAGTTTCCCCCGCAAGATCAAAACACCGAGTTTGTCAGCAGATCTGTGGGTAACCGGTGTCTGGTGTCGGCTCTGGAGAACACACGCTTGCCGCCAGATTTCAAGGGACCACGTGATGACCCTCAACTGTATGGGATCATTTGTAGCGTTTTCGATAAATAAGAGTGTCGACCCAACGAGGAGCAGAAGGTATTGGTAAGTGACTTTGGTAAAGAAATAGCTGCAGGAACTAAAAGATAAGTTTTTAGGGGTTTTCGATATAAGCAACAAAAAAGGTAAAAGCGAGTAAAGTGAAAGGCACTGAGGAGTAACAAGTGGCCCAATCCTTCTGAGCAAAGGAGAGTCCTAGCAACTGAAATTACGGAGGCTAAAGCGTTCTTGAGGACACACGGGAGAAATAGTCATGTGCTTTCGCCATATTCTGCATCGGTACTATGTGATGTGTTGATAAGTGTTGAGTGGGTGGATCTATGCTAGTACACCCTCTAAACTAAGATAAGTGCACTCTTATGATTCAACATCTTGCAAGCATCTGCAAATACAAAATAGTAATTAAGGCAAAAGCCTAACCATAGCAATATGATCGTTGATACATTATTCCCTTGTGCTAAAGCATGCGAACTGGGGTTCAGGTTTCTGTCACTCAGGCAACCCACCGTAAGCATTTTTTGTACACAATGTATTCCCCTAGGTCCTTAATAAGGTGAAGTGTTGAGTGTTCGACTCACACAACACCACTAGTAAAATAACAACACAACTTAAGCATCAAACAACACATATTACTCCAACATCATATGACTACTAGCAACTAGACTTCTCCCATGTCCTCAAGAACTAAAGTAACTACTCACAAGACATGAAAGTGAGCATGATTAGTGGGGATAAATATATGATAAATAATCTGGACACAATGATAATTCTCCAACAAAACTCAATAGCATTCGTCATACGGTAGTAATCAACACCGGTAGAGTAGAGAGGATAGATAGTAAGGATTAGAACACAAGTTGAACTTGTGAGGTGAGATTGGATGGTGGTGGAGATGGTGCCGATGTTGGGGATGATGTTGATGATGATCTCGATGATGCCTGTGACGATGGTGATGACGATGGCGATGATCTCCCCTTCCGGGAGGAGGTCTTCTCGGCGGAATCTGCCCACCGGAGATGTCTTTTCTCCTCTGTAGGTTTCCACCACGGAGCGGCGGCGGAACTCCGAAAACTCTCTCTCTTTTACGGTTTTTGAATGATGTGCGATATATAGGCCAAAGGGGGGAGCCGGGAGTGTCCCCAAGGGTCCAGGCGCCCTCTCGGCGCGGCCAGAGTGGGGGCCGCGCCAGGTGGCCGCCTGGGCACCCTGTGGCCCCCATCTGGCCCCTCTTCGGCGTTTCTTTGTCATTCTTCTGAAAAAATACCCTCCGTTGATTTTCAGGTAATTTGGAGGTATTCTTCTTCAGCAACTCAGCGTTCACTTTTTACCACTGAATCCTGTGTGTGCTGCTTCGGCATCGGAAAGTTGCAAACTGTGTAAATTAAGCCGAAACAACATAAGGACAACATCATATCATGAAATATATCAATGAATAAGAAAGAATTACTATATAGTGATGCATTTTGACGTATCAACTACCCCAAGCTTAGAGATTGCTTGTCCCCAAGCGAATACTGAGCTCGATAAACCTTTCCACAAGTTTAGAGAGTGAAGTGTCGATAAATAGAATATGGACAAGAAGCATCAAGGTTTCTTCATAAAACTCAAGCATCCTCAACAGCAACCTCAACTCATAAGGCCCTTATGAGAAAGTAGTAACAATTATAATCAAAAGTAGGGCTAAGGAAACTCATCAAATTATGGAAAACATATCCTTTGTCAAAGGACAACTAATAACTTTTAATTTTTCTCTTTCTATTTGTAATGAAACAATTTTAAGAATTTGAAAGAACATGTTATTAGTCATGAAGTGCAAATGCTAACACAAAGGAAGATGTTTCCTTGGAAAAGCTTACGAAAACAACTTACTTATCAAAACTTAATGCATCACTATATGGATGAATCCTCATGAACATCAATTGTCTGTTCTCTTTGGGGAAAAGAAAGAAGTAGAAAAACTGACTCAACAAAAAGTAAAAGGAAAGCCTTATTAACGACAAGCAGGGAAAACTGATGTGTTATCCTTAAATCAAATAGAATGAAAATAAACTTTTGGAGGTGCATAGTTTGTCAACGAATGCTAATAGATAGCTCAATTACTTCTCAAGATGGACAAGTTTTGAGGAACGGCTCCCAAGTGGGGACGATCACATCCACTTAATCTCCTGTGTTTATCACTGCCAAAGTTTCTGATTTCTCATAGACCAAGCGTGAAGCAGGGTTTGTTTGTTATATTATCTTTCGAGCGGGGCGCACTCATGCCAGTTCCTCCTCGTATTATGGGTTTGCACATTAGACATGCAATCCCGGGGTAAAACTTGTCCAACTTAGTAAGATCATGAATCACCTATTACTTCCTCATGAGCTAAACAAGAGGCACAAAACAGAATATTTTGAACATTTAAGGATAACACATAAATGCTATACTTATAGGAGTGGTAGGGGAATACCACGAATTGAAAGGTAGGGTGGACTCATATGGAAGGTAATGGTTTCAGGGTATGGAAGCACAAGCAGAAATCTGCTAGGCAAAGAGTTTGGCTAGCAAAGGCTTTGAGAGAACAGAAAATTGATGCTAACTTAGATGCAAAACATATAAAGTATAAACATTAAGATAAGCACAACACATCAAGTTTTCTTCCTTGTAAACATAACACTTCAAGCATAATAACATAAAGTTTTTGGCCATGTCGCTACTTGAGAAAACATGCATGTTCTCAAGACCAAAGCTATGTTTGCCAAAATTAAATAAAGTTTTCAAAGGCATACCTGATATAAGGTCAATACTCCCCATAAGAATCATCATATAAGGTCGATTGCGTGAAGAGAATACCGAGTGCAGCGAAGGAACCAATAGACTTCTCATTAATATTCCATCATAGACGACTCCACATTCACGGATACAAACTCTCCAAAGAAGGAGTGATAGACCTCAATGCAAATACCTATTTCATATAATAACTTCCCTACACATGATACAACTCTACTTGACTCTAAAAGACTAAGATAAAGATAGAGATACAGGGAACTCCTCCAAGCTTGGAACAAGCTAAGGGGGTGCCATTACCCGAGGAGATTTACTCCTCCTTCTTGGTCATGTTGATCACGTAGTACTCGGTGAAGCGCTTTCATGGAAGGGGTTCTCCAGTCTCATAAGAGAAGTCGGTCTCTGGAATCCTGCATGCAGCACCCATACCCATGCGCATAAACTTTAGTTCATACTCACAGTTCTGGTGGTGCAGATCATAAATTTTCCCTTGGAGCTCTTCAATTCTTTCTTCTGATGCGGTGATGCTTTTCCACATCTCCTTCATCTCCTTCTTGTAGAACACCTTCAGCTCGTTGATGAGGTCGAAGTTGGCTTCAACACCGCGCTCGACCATCTTCTTGTAATTGAAGACTTCTTGCTCCATCTCTTCTAGCCTGGCCTTGATGCTCCTCTCCTTGACAGGTTCCTTTAGATCTTCGTGGTGAAGAGCACCATCCTCTAACCGGATGGTTTGAGGGTGCTTCTTCACCTCAGCGAGGTAAGGGTTGATGGCGTTGACGACGAACTTGTCCTTGGGGGAACTTGGGGAAGCCATGGCACCTAGGTCTAGCTAAAAGATTTCCTGGCACAAACAGCTCAAGAATAAAACACGCGAAATCGTGAGATACGGTGACAGGGCTATCTGGGCAAATATATAGCAAAAATTTCAGCAAAAAAAGGAAGGTAACGAGCCAAAGTGGAGTCGGAGACGGGCTTCGGGGTGCCCAGGCGGCCACCTGGCGCACCCAGAGGGTAGGCCACGCCAGGGGGGCGCCTGGGCCCCCTGGAGATCCCTTCCGGCTCCAATTAGGCTCTAAATTTTCTATAATATACAAAAACTCGTAATCTGGAACTTTTATGGCGGTTTCGCGATGTTTCCTTACCATAATACTTACCTTTTCTTATTCTTCTTCTGCTGGAATCTGAAACGGGTCTGCAACATGTTCTTCATGAGTTGTTGTGTGTATTATATTTACATTAACGTTGACGGGGTCTCCCGCCATGTAATGCTTGAGTCTTTGCCCATTCACAACTTGAGGTTTGGTGCCATCAAAATTGTTAATCTTGATCGCACCTGACCGGTAGAGTTCTTCGATATGAAATGGCCCTTCCCATCTGGAAAGTAATTTACCTAGAGAAAACCTTATGTGCAGTCCTCTCACCGGCGTGATGTCCTCCGTAGGGACTATCATGACATTTCTTGAGAATTTCCTTCTGCTCATGTTCCGGTATGCATCTTCTCACGATCCCGTCCAGACCTTCTTTGAAAAGATGAGGGTCATCCCAAAAGTAATGCCTCAAATCATGAAAGAACTTCTTCCTTTGCTGAAATGTTAAACATGGAGGCAAATACTTTGCAACGATAAAATTAGCATAATCTGCAAACCAAGGATCGGAGAGAGATTGTACTTTTACAATGGCAAGTTGTTCATGTGGAAAACTGCCGTTGACTGGGATGGGGTCATGCGGTATATCTTCCATCCTTGAAAGATTGTCCGCCACTGGATTGTCTACTCCTTTTCTATCAACAATCTGTAAATCAAATTCTCGAAGAATGAGTACCCACCAGATAAGTCTTGGTTTGGCATACTTCTTTGCCATAAGGTACTTGCGAGCAGCATGGTCAGTATGAATAATAACTTTAGAATCAACAATATAAGGCCTACATTTATCACAAGGAAATACTACTGCTAAGAATTCCTTCTCAGTAGTAGCATAATTCTTTTGAGCACTATCAAGGGTTTTGCTAGCATAATGTATAACATTCAATTTCTTATCAACCCTTTGTCCTAACACAGCTCCAACAGCAAAATCACTATCATCACACATAATTTCGAAGGGAAAATTCCAGTCAGGTGGTTGTACTATAGGAGCGGTTATTAAAGCTTTCTTAAGAACTTCAAAAGCCTCCTTATAGTCTTCATCAAATACAAAATGAATATCCTTCTGTAGAAGTTTAGTAAGGGGTCTCGAGGTCTTAGAAAAGTCTTTAATAAATCTTCTATAGAAACCAACATGACCGAGAAAACTATGAATACCTTTAATATCCCTTGGATAGGGCATCCTTTCAATAGCTTCAATCTTCGCCTTGTCCACTTCAATTCCCCTCCCGGAATTCTTGTGACCAAGCACAATCCCTTCGTTAACCATGAATTGGATTTTTTTCCCAATTTAGGACTAAGTTTGTATCCTCACATCTTTGCAAAACTTTATTAAGATTGTGGAGACAGTGGTCAAAGGAATTTCCATAGACGGAGAAACCGTCCATGAAGACTTCCACAATCTCCTCACAGAAGCCATGAAAAATTGCAGACATGCATCTTTGAAAAGTAGCAGGCGCATTGCATAAACCAAAAGGCATACGCCTTTAAGCATAAGTACCGTAAGGAAACGTCAAGGTGGTCTTCTCTTGATCGGCAGTATTAACATGAATTTGAGAGAAGCCGGAGTACCCAAGATAGCAAAAGTGGGTATTTTTAGACAACCTCTCTAGCATCTGATCAATAAAGGGCAGCGGGTAGTGATCCTTCCTAGTTTCTTTGTTCAACTTCCTATAATAAATACACATTCTATATCCAATAACAACTCTTTGAGGTATTAGTTCATTTTTATCATTAGGAACAACAGTCATACCTCCTTTCTTAGGAACACAATGAACTGGACTTACCCACCTACTATCAGCTATAGGATAAATGATACCTGCGGCTAGAAGTTTGAGAATCTCCGTCCTAACCACGTCCTTCATCCTTGGGTTCAGCCGTCGTTGATGATCAACTACTGGCTTAGCATCGGGCTCGAGACTGATAGTGTGTTGGCAAATCGATGGACTAATCCCCTTAAAGTCATCAAGGGTATAGCCTAATGCACCACGGTGTCTGCGAAGTGTCTCCAATAATCGCTCTTCTCCAAATCCTGAAAGGTTAGCATTGATAATGACAGGATATATTTTTTGTTTTTATGTAAATAGGCATACTTGAGCGTATCGGGCAGGGGTTTGAGGTCAAACACCGGGTCTTATTTTGGTTGTGCTAGGATCCCCAAAGGCTCAACTGGAAGGTTGTGCTTCAGGATAGCAGTTTGTCTTGCAAATACTTCGTCTAACTCATTTCTTTCCTGCATATGTATATCATTCTCGTGGTCTTCCATATATTGCTGCAAAGGATCATTAGGAGGAATAGCAATAGAAGCAATATTTTCAATAATTTTATCATCACTAAGTAAATCAGTACCACGAGGTTGCTTGGAAAATTTAGAAAAGTTAAATTCATATGGCTCACCATTGAATTCAACAGAAACCTTACCTTTCTTACAGTCTATAATAGCACCAAAAGTGTCGAGGAAAGGTCTACCAAAAATAATAGGGCAAAAACTATCTTGCACTGAACCAAGTACGAGAAAGTCGGTAGGTTACTTTACCTTTCCGCATAGTACTTCAACATCTCTCACAATTCCGATGGGAGAGATAGTTTCTTTGTTTGCTAGATAAATAGTAGCATCGATCTCTTCAAGTTCACAGGGTGAAATCTCACCCATGATCTCCTGATAGAGTGAATAAGGAATAGCGCTTGCACTGGATCCCAGATCGCAAAGCCCGTAATAGTTGTGATCTCCTATTTTGACGGATAGAACTGGTGTACCTAAAATTGGGCTCTTATTCTTGGTTGTGACAATGTTAGTTCAAACGGCACAAAAATTTATCTTGGAATCTGAAATATCATTAGTAACTAAATCTTTAATCACCGCAACTTGAGGATCGACCTTGATCAGGTCCTCAGGTTCACCAGCTCGTCTCTCACATTTATTTATTATGCCTGTCACAAAAGAGTGCTCCCTCATCCTTGTAGGAAAAGGGGGCTTTTCATACAAAACTGCAGGCAGAATAGGGTCAGCAACATTTATTTCAACAGGTAATTCTTTAAAGGGCTTATGGTATTGAGCCTTCTCCTCTTTAGAAGAGTCAATGTGAGAGGCAAAGTTCTTACAAAAATCAATCATAAGCTGGGAATCAAGACCAATCTTAGAACAAAAGGTATTAAAATAATCAGTTTTCACATAGCTCTCAATATAATCATGCTCATAATTTATAGAGGGTTCAATACCTTTATCGATTTCCCAGCCTTCAGTATTCTTCTGGATCCTCTCGATGAGAACCCGCTTTTCTTAAACTCTTTTTGTTTGGAATACCCCACTAGAGGAGGCATCCAACATCTCCTTATCTTGACGAGAAATCCTGGCATAAAAAATTGTAAGTATAATATTTTTGGGGAGTTCATGGATAGGACATTTGAACATTAGGGACTTAAGTCTCCCCCAAGCTTGAGCGACGCTCTCTCCGTTGCGAGATCGAAAGTTGTAGATGTAATTCCTGTCTCGATGAATTTCATGAAGAGGGTAAAACTTTGTATAAAAGAGAGACATAAGCTCTTCCCAATTAAGTTGGTGTGAGTTATTGAGGAGCCTAAACCAATCTAAAGCTCTACCTATAAGTGATATGGAGAATAATTTCTTCATGATGAATTCCAGTGACACACATGCAAGCTTAAATAATGAACATAGTTGTGATAAATATAGCAAGTGTTCACCTGGATGTCTATCTCCTGCATAACGATTAGATAAGACATAATTGATAATACCATACAGTATTTTGTAAGGCACAATTTCAGTAGGGGTAGGAGTGACCACCACAGTTGTGGGGTGTTTCCCCATAAACAAATATCCAAGAGTAGAGGTGTCCATAAGGACAAAAGCAGCAACGGCAAAATGAAAACAGAAATACAAAAACTTCCTTACTAGCTTCACTTACTAATAGCGCTACGCTCCCCAGCAACGGCGCCAGAGAAAAGTACTTGATGACCCTCAACTGTAGGGGGTCGTTTGTAGTGTTTTCGATAAATAAGAGTGTCAAACCCAATGAGGAGCAGAAGGTATTGGTAAGTGACTTTGGTAAAGAAATAGCTGCAGGAACTGAAAGATAATTTTTAGGGGTTTTCGATATAAGCAACAAAAAAGGTAAAAGAGAGTAAACTGAAAGGCACTGAGGAGTAACAAGTTTCCCAATCCTTCTGAGCAAAGCAGAGGCCTAGCAACTGAACTTATGGAGGCTAAAGCGTTCTTGAGGACACACGGGAGAAATAGTCATGTGCTTTCGCCATATTCCGCATCGGTACTATGTGATGTGCTGCTAAGTGTTGAGTGGGTGGATCTATGCTAGTACACCCGCTAGACTAAGATAAGTGCACTCTTATGATTAAACATCTTGCAAGCATCCGCAAATACAAGATAGTAATTAAGGAAAAAGCCTAACCATAGCAATACGATCGTTGATCCATTGTTCCCTTGTGCTAAAGCATAGGAACTGGGGTTCAGGTTTCTGTCACTCCGGCAACCCACCGTAAGCATACTTTGTACACAATGTATTCCCCTAGGTCCTTAATAAGGCGAAGTGTTGAGTGTTCTACTCACACAACACCACTAGGAAAATAACAACACAACTTAAGCATCAAACAACACATATTACTCCAACATCATATGACTACTAGCAACTAGGCTTCTTCCATGTCCTCAAGAACTAAAGTAACTACTCACAAGACATAAAAGAGATCATGATCAGTGGGGATAAATATATGATAAACAATCTGGACACAATGATAATTCTCCAAAAAAAAACTCAATAGCATTAATCACATGGTAGTAATCAACACCGGTAGAGTAGAGAGGATAGATAGTACGAATTACAACACAAGTTGTACTTGTGAGGTGAGATTGGATGGTGGTGGAGATGGTGCTGATGTTGGGGATGATGTTGATGATGATCTCGATGATGCCCGTGACGATGGTGATGACGATGGCAATGATCTCCCCTTCCGGTAGGTGGTCTCCCGGCGGAATATGTCCGCCGGAGATGTCTTTTCTCCTATGTAGGTTTCCGCCACGGAGCGGCGGTGGAAGTCCGAAAACTCTCTCTCTTTTAGGGTTTTTGGATGATGTGCGATATATAGGCCAAAGGGGGAGCCGGAAGTGGCCCCAGGGGTCCAGGCGCCCTCCCGGCGCGGCCAGGGTGGGGCCGCGCCAGGTGGCCGCCTGGGCACCCTTTGGCCCCCCTCTGGCCCCTCTTCGGCGTGTCTTCTTCATTCTTCTGAAAAATACCCTCCGTCGATTTTTAGGTAATTTGGAGGTATTCTTCTTCAGCAACCCAGCGTCCACTTTTTACCGCTGAATCCTGCGTCTGCTGCTTCGGCATCAGAAAGTTGCAAACTGTGTAAATTAAGCCAAAACAACATAAGGACAACATCATATCATGAAATATATCAATGAATAAGAGAGAATTACTATATAAAATAGTGATGCATTTTGGACGTATCACCACGTAAGATCCCAAACTATACAGCTGACATGGACCCGGCAATTTGGATCGAAAACTATGACCTCGCCATGGATATGCTGCAAGCCAGCAAAGGAGTTTGTGCCCGTTACCTCACGATGATGTTGGAAGGGCCGGCTCATACATGGTTCAAGAACCTCCCGGAGAACTCTGTCACCTCTTGGGAGGATCTCAAGGAAAATTTCATCAAGAATATCCAACGCACTTGCCGGTGAGAGACCACAATTGTTGACTTGGAGCATTGTGTCCAGAAAGAAGGAGAGTCGGCCCTGAGCTGGGCACGACGAGTCGCAGAGATAGTCCATCCCTCGGACACTATTACTGCCCAGACAGCAGTGATCGTCTTGGAAAGCAACTGCAAGTTTGATCCCTTAGTACATAAACCCGGCCGGCTCAAGAGAATGATCAATAACATGGGAGACCTCATGAACGCGGTTATCAAGTATGCCGAGTATGACAAAACCAAGGATGTTGATTCAGAAGAGGATAAAGTCGCCCAGAATAAAAAGAATGGTGGCAAAGGATCCCGGAGCCAGAATCAACAGACTAAGCACCGACTCGATCGGACTACTTCTGACTTGGTAGCCAACACAAATGTCGGCTTCCAAAGGCAGAAGCAGGGAGGCAATAACTACCTTAAGTCGGAAGGAAATTTCCCCCCCCCCCCCCAAGCAACTTTGAAGAAGCTATGAAAAGACCTTGCCCAACACATAGTAAACCCGGCCGTCCAGCCAATCACACCTGGGAAGATTGCAACTTCATGAAAGAGTTCGCACAGCATGGAGGCCAGGGACCTCCCAGGTCAGGTGGAGGACCCGGCCAGAACAACAACCAAAATTTTTGGCATCAGGGAGCCGGTGCAGCACCTCAACACCAAGGATCCAGAGGAGGAGGGCAACAAAATTAGTCAGGGCTTGCAGGATTCCAAGAAAACCCGAAACAACTTCAAGACCACTCAGCTTATCATGTCTTCACCACCAGTAGTTGTCGGAGGGACAGGAAGCTGCAGCGGAGAGCCGATATGTCCTTGGCCACAGAGCCAGCCTGTCCAAGGTGGCTCAACTTGTGAGAACAGCCAATTACCTGGACAAGGGACGATCACCCCCCAGTAGTGGAGAACCCGGGAATTTTGGCTCTGGTAGTTTCCCCGCAAATTGGAGGATATACACTTGAAAAAGTGCTCATGGACGGAGGAAGCAACATCAACATCCTTTACTACAATGGGATTGACTCAAAAACAACTGCAACCCTCCAACACTGTTTTCCATGGAGTAATTCCAGGCAAGTCGGCACGCCCGATAGGAAAGATCTACCTAGAGACAGCCTTTGGAAATGCTGAAATTTTTTGCTCTAAGATCATACCCTTTTAGGTAGTAAAACTGGAGAGCCCATATCATGCCATCTTGGGTAGACCGGCTTATGCTAGGTTCATGGCTCCACCGTGCTACGTGTACCTAAATCTCAAGATGCCAGATCCTCAGGCCCAATTACGATAGATGGGAGTCGGTCCAGGGCTACGGAGTGTGACGAGCAGCACGTCAAATTTGCTGAGTCGGCATCCGCCAAAGAGGACTTATCAGCATACCAGGAAAAGGTACATCCGGCAGACTCCACCATCCCGAAGAAACCGAATCCTGACAACAACCTCAAGTTCCAACCGACTCAGGATACCAAGAAAGTCGATTTTTTCACTGGTGACGCTTCTCAGCAATTCATCATTGGGACAGGTTTATCTGATAAATAGGAAAGCACGCTCATCGAGTTCCTCCATGAGAATCGGGAGATTTTTGCATGGAAACCATCTGACATGCCAGGTGTCCCGAGGGAACTCGCTGAGCACCACCTAAATATTGACCCAAAACTGAAGCCGTTCAAGCAATTCCTTCGCCGTTTCAACGATGAAAGATAAACACCATAGGGGAAGAGATAGCTCGGCTTCTCGTCGACGGATTCATCATGGAAGTTTTTTTATCCGGTGTGGCTCGCAAACCCGGTACTCATTTTGAAAAAGAACGGAACTTGGCGTATGTGTATTGACTACACCGACTTAAACAAGGCTTGCCCAAAGGATCCCTTTGCGCTGCCTTGTATTGACGAGATCATAGAATTGACTGCAGGATGTGAGCTCCTGTGTTTTCTTGATGCCTACTCTGGTTATCACCAAATCAAGATGGCTCTTGACGACCAGGATAAAACATCTTTCATCACTCCCTTTGGGATTTACTTCTATACTTCTATGCCTGTCGGCTTGAAGAATGCGGGAGCCACATATCAGCGAACTATGCAGAATTTTCTCAAAGAGCAAATTGGGCGCAAAGTACACACTTATGTGGATGATATAGTGGTCAAATCTCAGCTCGCCGACTCACTCATCAGTGACCTACAGGAAACCTTCAAGAATCTACTCAAGTATCAGATGAAGTTAAACCTGGACAAATGCACCATTGGGGTTCCCGCAAGAAAGCTCCTCGGATACATAGTATCTGAGAGAGGCATTGAGCCAAAACCGGAGAAAATCAATGTCATCATGGCTCTTCATAAGCCGATCTCAGTGAAGGGAGTCCAACGAATCACAGGGTGCATAGCTGCCCTAAGTTGGTTTATAAGCCAACTTGGAGAAAAGGCAATCCCCCTGTACCGGCTCTTACGAAAGTTGGAAAATTTTGTCTGGGATGATGAGGCTAATCAGGCTCTGGAGTCATTAAAGAAACAGTTATCCCAGGCTCCAATCTTGGCGGCTCCTAAGCCAAAGGAACCTATGCTACTCTATATCTCATCAAACAATCGAGCAGTCAGCGATGTGGTTCTGGTTGAACGTATGGAAGCCGATAAAGAGCACCCCTTGCAGAGGCCAGTCTATTATGTTAGTGAGGTCTTGACTTCATCGAAGTAACGCTACCCTCACTGGCAGAAATTGGTCCTTGGTGTATTCATGGCGAGTCGAAAGCTCAAACACTATTTCCAGGAGTACCCCATAACTATAGTCAGATCATCACCACTTGAAGATATCATCCAGAACCGGGAAGCCACGGGAAGGATTGATAAGTGGGCCATAGAGGGCTTATCATATCAAGTATGAGCCGCGCAGGCCCATCAAGTCCCAGGCGTTGGTTGACTTCATCAATTACTGGACAGAATTCCAAGCACCTCCAGAAAAGTTGCTTACCAAGTATTAGACAGTGCACTTTGATGGGAGTCGGCAGCTCCAAGGGTTAGGAGCCGGCGTGGTCCTTACTTCCCCTAAAGGAGAGAAATTCTGCTATGTCCTGCAGTTGTAGTTCACTTGCAGCAACAACACAGCTGAATATGAGGCCCTACTTCATGGGTTGCGACTGGCTCATGAGATGAACATAAGTCGGATTCAGTGCTATGGCGACTCTGACCTCGTTTCTCAACAAGTGTCAGGAAAATGGAATTCCAAAGACTCCACCATGGAAGCTTATTGGCGAGAAGTGAAAAGACAAGCCGACTTATTTGTTGGATACTAGGTGGATTACGTGGAACGCAAACTAAACGAAGCAGCTGACGCTTTGTCCCGTCTTGGTTCTCAACGAAAGTCGGTCCCACATAACGTATTCCTGGATGTTTTACCAAAGTCGTCTGTGCAACCACTAACAGAGCAAGACATAGCAGAGACGGATCCAGAACCGACTTTGGTGGTTGCTATACATGCCACCCCCTCATGGGTTGTACCTTATTTGTATTACAAGGCCCGGGGAATCCTACCTCCAGATGTAATACAGGCTAGGAAGATTGTCAGGAGGAGCAAGTTCTTTGTACTCATCAACGGTTAGTTACATCGGCGAAGTCCCGCAGATGGTTTTCAGAGATGTGTCTCAACAGACGAACGTAGAGCAATCCTCAATGAAATACACTCTGGATATTGCGGACATCATGCCGACTCTCGTTCGCTTGTAGCCAAGGCCTATCGACATGGATTATATTGGCTCACAGCACATGCGAATGCGGAGAATATATTCAAAAAGTGTGATGATTCCAGCGTTATGCAAAGCAAGCTCATCTGCCGGCTCAAGAACTCAGAATCATCCCAATCACTTGGCCCTTTGCAGTGTGGGGGCTTGATATGGTGGGACCTTTCAAGAGTTCAGCCAACAAGAATACACACTTATTAGTGGCAGTGGATAACTTCACTAAATGGGTTGAGGCAGAGCCGGTCAGTAAATGTGACGCTGCAACAGCACAGAAATTCTTGAAAAAGATAATATACAGATTCAGCTACCCCCACAGCATCATCACTGATAATGGATCTAACTATAAGAAGAGGTTATGCAGCGATTCTGCCAGAACGAGCACATCCGACTCTACCTTGCGTTGGTAGCTCACCCACAGTCCAATGGACAAGCTGAGAGAGCCAACCAAGAGTTGTTTCGAGGCATCAAACCCCGATTTTTTTCCCTTTGGAAAGGACGCCGGGTTGCTGGGAGGAAGAGTTACCCTCAGTACTCTTGAGCATCAGGACGACTCCTATTAAGTCGACAGGCTACACGCCCTTCTTCCTGGTCTATGGAGCGGAAGCCGTTCTCCCAAGAGACATTTGTCACGACTCACCAAGATTCACTGCATATGTGGAAGCCGACAATGAGAAAGCGAGACAGGACTCCTTGGACGTTCTCGATGAAAAACGAGAACTGGCAGCGGCTCAATCAGCTACCTACCAACAAAATCTGCGACGATATCATAGTTGTCGCATCAGAAGTCAGACTTTCTAAGAAGGTGATTTAGTGATACACCTTATACAAAAAAAGGATGGAATGCACAAGTTATCCTCTCCATGGGAAGGACCGTTTGTGGTCAGCAAGAACCTGTACAATGGATCCTACTACCTGGTTGATATATGCGAGAAGGAAAAATCACGCTCATGTATGGAGGAAACTCCCAAACCGTGGAACATCGCACAAATCCGTCCATATTATAATTGAGTAGAATGAGAACATTATTGTACATCAATATAAGTCGACAATCGTCGCACCGGATCTTGCCATATAATATATATATATATATATATATATATATATATATATATATATATAAGTCGACTTCTGTCGCACTGGCCTTCTCCATATATAATATCTAAGTCGACTTTCGTCGCACCTTCTCTCGCCATATTTAGATGTCATACCGACTCTTCTTTACTTTATTATATTCATGTTTTCATCTTGCATCATACATTTCATATTTTTACATTTTATATCTCAGAGACCTGTGGGCTCGATTAACCCTCTATCGGCACTGCGCATGTATATTGCTTATTCAGGGGAATCGGGGAGCTCGATGATATTCGTCGACTCTTATCTGAGAACTCGGCATATATATGTAAATCTCCACATGTATAGTCTTATTCAGTGGAATCGGGGAGCTCCATGACATCCATCGACTCTTATCTGAGAACTCAGCATATACATGAATTGGCCAACCACACCTTAAATTTTGGCCTGTATAGCTCAAGCTAATACGACCAACGCGAACCCGACTTAGTTTAAACTTTAGGGGCTTACAGAAACGCCTATCTAGTTTGGTCCTAGGAACCGGGAATGCTAGTCATATGTTGCCTCTTACAAAGAGGTTTCAACTCTTGGATAATCCAATTATCTCTCTCAACGCGAAAAGATGAGGCATATCCAGAGTTGGATTTTATATGAGCCTTCGAATTTTATTTTTTTCACACAAACATCATAACATACTTCCTTTTTAATCATGCATAACAATTCTTTATTTTTCAGATAAAATAAGAGTTAGACCTATGTGACTCGGCATTGCACCCAGATGCGTATACCAACTCATGGGGACTACACCTCAAAATTTCTCATCAAGATTTGACACAACGCAATGATGTTCGTACCAATTCTTGGGGAGTATCACTTCAAACAATTTTTATGATCTGGTTCGGCACACAAGGTGACCATACCAAATCATTGGGGCTACAAGTCGATCTATCTAATGAGTCGACAAAGATACAAGACCGTTCAAATTGACTCAGGGGGCTACAGATACCATTAAGAACGTCGACTCCCATGCATAAATATATATTATACAAAGTCAGGTATAAACCGACTTACAGATTTGATGGGAAATTAAAATTCTCATTCATCAAAGGCTGAGTCTTACATCAAAAGATAACAAGACAAAAGTTGACAAATACTACTAGATAATACTACATCTTCAGTGGTCGTCCTCAGAGTCGACTTCATCAGATGAGACTCGGGCCTCCTCTGCATTGTTGTATAATTCTTCATCTCTCCTGCTGGAACTCTCCATACAGAAGCCGGCTCGATCGCCATCCGAGTCAAAAATCTTGGCCCACAGGGTCTCATCACCATCATATCTAAAGATGATAGTGTCTCCTTTTTGAATATTCCTGGAACGAAGAAAGGTTTTCCAACCCTTCTCCAGAAACATGGAATCCTAGAAAGAAAAGCTAGTGGCTACCCAGACGGGTCCATGAGAACAGCCCTCAGAGCGGAGCCATGGTCCCGGAGGCTTGGAAGCCGTCATGATCTTGGAAAAAGATTCTAGAAGATTAACCCAACGACGCATTGTATGAATCTTCACCAGAAACTCGTTTCTTCCGGGAGAAGGAGGTGGAGTTTCAAGATTGAGGGATTGTTGGGTAGCGCGCGCACCTCTTCCTCTACCTCTGCCGCGACCTCTGCCACGGCCTCGCCCACGGCCTCGTCCACCGCAAGAACCAGCAATGGAACCAGGGTCAATGGCAGCTAAAGGGACACGGGTGTTGAGCTTGGGAGCCATGGAGAAAGTTGCAGAGGGAGAAGAGGAAGAAGAAGATATGCACACTCGAAAGATTGGATTACCAGATGGCTATATATATAGTCGCAAAGAGATGGTCAATCAATTCCATAAAGGCAGGGTTAGATTACCCATGGTAGGTGAAATTTATGAAAGACTCTTCGATTCTCACCACGACATAAATGCCCTCAACAGTGGCATTTCGGGCAGAGAAACCATAAATGCAGTAACGGATCTTTGGCTAAAAAGTCAAATGAAATTTTCAAAAGATGGAAGATGAGACGAAGCTAGAGATAATAGGCTCCGACTCCTTATAAACATCAAAGCATAAGAGTCGGCTTGAACAATTGAAAAATCGGCGACCACAATGGAATCAACAAAATTACTGTGAAGACTGAAGCATCACAATAATCTTGGGGGCTAATATCGGGGGGATGGACCAAGCCCATAACCTGGCATTAGATATATGGGCCAACTCATGTATATAAGGCCCACAAGAGGAAGACTCGACCACGAGCCGAATGCGCCAAGCGTGAAGATCGAAGTCGTAGAAGGAATTCGACTTACCTTGTATAGCACGTAGTATGTTTGTAAAGTACAATAGGACTCCACCTCGTGTAGGAGTCAGACTCGCGGAACCTCGGGACCCGGTGCCTTTATAAGTCCAGGCCCATGAGATCTAGAGGCAACTCAATCTCAATCCAAGCAAGGACTAGACACTTTCGACATAACCTAGATCTCCTCGAGACTAAGGTTGTGATTTGACTCTATTGTAATCAATTCATCGGCTCTTCTAATCGAGGAGTTGATACCAGCAATAATAGGAAGCAGGAGTAGGTCTTTACCTCGAGACAAAGAGGGGCCGAAACCTGGGTAAATCGCCGAGTCTCTTGTTCATGTCGACTCTCGCCTCGTATTCACCTCGCAGCGAAGGTCCCATGTCAAGTTCAACACTTTGAACATATGCCGAGACTTTCCCACGATAGAACTACCTGCCCGAGCATCGGGCCGGCCTTCGCAGATGGCCCCATTTCATTGAGGGCTCCCAACACCGCCCGCACCACTTGACATGGAAATAGCTCGCTGGAGATGGAGGAAATAAAATGAAGAAGGGTTTCAAGATAACGCTCCTGGAGAAGTACATATAGGCAGTTCGAATGTATTCCACATGATTCAATAAAAACAACCTTTGGCAATGCAAAGTATAGAGTAATCCATGCAAAACATTATGTGAATTTCATAGGCATTAAATGGATTAAAATACAGATTATCATTGTGAACGAATAAAACAGTGCACGAAAATGGTTTGAAAAATCAACATGCGGTCTGTCAGTGCATTGGTAAGTGTTTTGCAACGAATGTGATGATATCCAACCGTGAAAGTGGCATCCATTCGTTTAAAAATTTCATAAAACATTTATTAGGTCTGAAAAAATTGAAACTTGGCAGGGTCTCATCATATCACTTCAGTATGCCGGGAAAAAAATATGATACGATTGTACAACTTGTGTGATGTGCCTGAAGAAGAGTCGTGGTTTCAAGATCGAATGTATGTTCTCATTTGCTTCATCTTTTGACCTTTAGTTTTTTTTCTATAGAGACCATAGACCCAACCATCTCACGTGCTACAATATGAATTTTTGGCTCGATAGTTTTCTATTTTTAACGCATTACGTGCATTTCTAGGCATTAAATGGATTAAAATTCAGATTAGCATTGCGAACGACTAAAACAGTGCACGAGAATGTTTTGGAAGATCAACATGTGGTTCCTTAGTGCATTGGTAAGTGTTTTGCAGCGAATGGGATGCCATTTCAAAGATCTAAGCGGCGATATCCAACCATGAATGCGGCATTCATTCGTTTACAAATTCCATAAAAAATTATTAGGTCTGAAAATTTTGAAATTTGGCAGCGTGTTATCATATAACTTCAGTATGCCGGGAAAAAATATGATATGATTGTACAACTTGTATGATGTACACCCTTTAGAAACTGAACTATCCACGAAGAAGAGTCCTGGTTTCAAGGATGGAATGAATCGTATTCGAATGTATGTTCTCATTTGCTTCATCTTCTGAACTTGAATGTTTTTTATACAGTGACCATAGACCCAACCATCACACATGCTACAATATGATTTTTTTGCTAGATATTTGATGCTAACTCCTCGTTGGTTACCCCAAGTGGAAGGTTGGATGTAGTGTAGCAGCAAGATTTCCCTTGGCAAAGATGTCAAGGTTGAGTGTCTCCCATAGGACTCTGATAACTTCAAGTAGGTGGTAAAGTGAACAATGGCGTTGTTCACCACTCAAGGTGGCTTACTTTACTTGGACCTGCACATAAAATAGTAACTTTGCTCCCAACGAGTACAGAGAGGTTGTAAATCTCTCTGGCCTTGCCGTTTACAAAGGATCGACACAACATAAAATAGGTAGTGATAATTACAACTGGAAAATAAAAGCAGGAAATAAATTGAGGGTATAACAGTGGTGGAAATATGGACCAGGGTCCCATGATGTTCACTAGTGATGTCTCTCTCCCAAAAGACAATAAAACTGCTATGCAAGGTACACAAATCACAGCAGGGCAATTGACAGAATTACGGGCGCAAACCAATGCTAACTATGCTACAAAGAAAGGAAGAGGCTCAAAATCATGGGCGGTACGCCAAAATAAGTAGACCGAAATCCATTTTCATCTACTACTAATCATCCACCTTGAGATATCTATCCAGAACATCTCGCCGGTATTAAGTTGCGCACCCCACCCAAAGTGTAAACCCAAAGCAACAGACAACTGCATTAAAAGAAATCTGCGTAAAGTAAACAATCCTTGCAACCACGGTTACAAGCTCCGTTGTTTTCCCCCTTGTGGCAACATCACATCACCTAGACTCATTTTTCTGTCACTCAAGCTAGTCATCAGGGGGCATGAACCCACAATCAATCATAATGATCCCTCTTCGAGTCACTACCTACTACTTAGCCAAAGCAATAAACAGCAACGGAGAACATGCAAGAATTACTCAAGAACAAAAATATAAAAGATAAGAACAAAATATATTACTCAATCACAATCTGAACATAGTCTCATAATCCATCAGATCCCAGCAAACTCAGCATAGCAACAACAGAAATAATTACATATGTGCCTTGATAATGTAGGGCATCTCACAAGGTCTAATCCATGAAGAACAAAGAGGGGAGGAGAACATGACATAGCTACTGATCATGGACCCATGGTCTAAGGTGGACTACTCACGGATCATCCGAGAAGCGTCCATGGTGGTGGAGAAGCTCCCGGAGGTCAATCCTCCCTCCGGCAGAGTGTCGGGAAGAGGTATTCTAGCGCTCCCGATCTTGGAAGCGCGGCGGCGGCGGAACAGAGGCGAGTTCGTGAAAAGGGGTTCTGTCATCGAGGGTTTCGGATGACGGAGAATAAATAGGCGAAGGGGGGCAGCCAGGGGGCCACCATGGGCCCAGGCGGCCCCCTGGCGTGGCCACACTCCTGGCCACGCCGGGAGGGCGCCTGGGCCCTGGTGGGTCCCCTCCAGCTCCCCTTTGGGACACTGGAAGCTTCCAAAGCGCTGATTTTTATTGTATTTTCCCAGAATTTTTGGAGCATTTTTAATACGGGGGAAACCTGGAATAGAAAAACAACAGAAAACAGAAACTGGCACTGAGGTGCACTGAGTTAATAGGTTAGTCCAAATATGGTCAAAAGTGCATGAAAGTGTATCTAAAACATAGCAATATAACACAAAACATGCATAGAGCAAGCAGAAATTATAGATATGTTTGGGACGTCCCCAAGCTTAATTTCCTCTCGTCCTCTAGTAGGTAAAATATAACAAGCATAATTTATGTGGTGACATGCTAACAACCATATAAGAACTTTGTAAGTAAAGAATCAAAGTATGTAATTCAATTCAAGTCATAACAAGCAAGAGTCTATATTAGCATTGAAACAAGCAACATAAGAACATTAAGGTGCAAGAGCTCGCACTGTCCGTAACTCGAATGTCTCCAAATGGTGTTTGCGTGCAAGAAGTGGGGGATGGGAATACGTGAAAAAATATTTATTTGTTGAGAACTCAATCTACTAAAGTTTCACACTTAGTCTTCTTTGGAATCTTATCCTTACTCGTCCCCAGACCACTAGCCAGGTACAAGTCAATTTGATCCACTCCCTTTCGATATTTTGAGCACTCATGCAATGGATGAGTGTAAGAACGAGAGTTAACACTTAGGATGGAAAAGAGAGAGATAAGGTGGAGGAGGAAGAAAAAAAGGTGTGAAAGTCTCACATCAATGAGGAAAATATAGGAGAGAGAAAGCCAAATGATCGATATGATGTGAGGAGTAGGGATTTCCATGCAACGGATGCACATACGAGCTAGAAAAGCTCTCCAATGGAACTAGTGGGGGTGCATCCAACTTGCAGGGTCAAGAAGACCTAGAGCTCGTTTGAGGAGGCTCATCATTGGAATATACAAGCCAAGTTCTATAGTGTGAAGGTACCCACATAGCTATATACATATATGATCATCTCTATGGAGTACAAGATATAGAGGGAGTACGAGTGTGGATCTTTCAGAAGGAATAGTAGTGTTTCCCCCTTCTCTCTTTTTTCTATTTTTTGTATTTTTTGGTGGCCTCAATGGCTCTTTCTATTTAACTCTCATTTTTCCTCTTTGGGATCTTTTAAATTTGTCCTCTTTGGGATCTTTTCCTTACTTAAGGGAAACACACTATTTTACTAGAAGTATAGAAGATCTTTCGAGAGTGGATTTTTGGGTCATAGGTGCATTTGCTCCTATTAGTAATACAGACATCATTTCAAAAAGTAAACAAAACTAAAAAATTCGGATTTTTTGTATGATGCAAGATGGTCATGTGTGCGAAGTCCATGCCAAAAATTTTGAAGTTTGAACATTCGAGTAATCCTCGGCAAAATTGACAAATTTTGAGAATGAGGGTTTTTTTAAAACGGCACTATTCACCAAGAATCAAGATGGTCATGGGTTTTTGGAAATCGAATGTCGAAATACCATGAAATTTTGCACGGATGTCACATGCATGAGCATGTTGCATTCCACAAAAATTCAGATTTTTTTTTAATTGCTTTGCTTTTTTTTAATTTTCTAGTTAGTGGGTGCATATGCCCGCGTGAGCCGTTTGGGATTTCTGAGATCTTTCACATTTTACAAGGTACTCTACATAAAGAAGATGTAGCTATCATGATGTATGCAAATGTAAGCCTCTGCCAGTGTAGCAGGAATATGTATGACATGAAGATCGAGTCACGAGAAGGTGGATGTTGCATGGCAATATATCTCGGAAAGGCTATGGAAATGCCTTGATAGGTAGGTATGGTGGTTTTTTTGAGGAAATATATAAGGAGGTTTATGATGACAGAGTGTATCATGAAAAGGGTTTGGATGCACCGGCGAGGTGGCGCCAACTCTCGGAGTGAGAAGAGGGCAATGCACGGTACCAAAGAGGCTAGAAAATATGAGGTGGAAGTGTCAACTTTCAATACTTACATTAGTCCGAAGAACTCATGCACTTATTATCGGTAACTCTCAATCTAATAAGGAGGTTCACAAAGAGAAAAGTACCCCGAGGATAAGTGTATGGGGGTTTGGTTATCCTTGCGCATCCTCGACTCATGGTACGTGAGTGTACTCTAATATCCGATCCCTCCAAAGATTAGTGATCCATCTAGTAGCTAGAGTTCTCAACTACTTTTTGTAGGTTTTTTTAATAAACACGGATTGCGCAAAATACGACACCTATCACTAATAGTCTAGAGCTCTTGACACCAAAAGTTCAAACATTACTCACAACAATACCTGAAAACTATTGCAAGTTACTACTATAATTGAATAGCAACCTCAATTACCTACTTAAAGACAAGACACAACTCAGTGCAACAACCAACTCTCTTAACAAGATAAACATGAAAACTAAAGAGAGTTCTAGCAACAAACTAAACAAAAGCTCTTGAAAAAAATAAACATGAAAACTAGGAGCTAAACATGACAACAGCTACGAAAAGATAAAAAACACACAACAAAAGAAAGACAAGCACGAAAATCCTAGATGTGTTCTAGTTTGAAGTGGAAGGTGTTTCTCTCCCACACAAAGTAAGCTGGGTTCTAACTTGTTATAAACAGCAAAAAAATGCTAAAGAAAACTAAAGAGCGAGACGCTCCAAGCGTAGCATATTACGCATGAAGTGATAAAAATATAGTGAGACGAATGCTGAACTGATGATTGTTGATGGAGAAGGGGATGCACGGGGGCATCCCCAAGCGTAGACGCTTGAGTCTCCTTGAATATTTATTGGGGATGCATGGGGGCATCCCCAAGCTTGAGCGTTTGATACTCCCGAATCTTCTTTCATCATCTTTCCTGACACACTTGAAAACTCCCTTCATACATAACTCGCCATAAGATGATTAGAGAGGTTAGTACCCGTAATCAAATAATTTGCCTCTACTGGAAATGAAGATTTTCTTTAAGGGCTACTGTTTCTCAAGATTGCCAAAAATTTTTTGCAAAGAAAAAGCTAGCGCAAGACGTGCAAATGTGAGGAAAGGAAAAATGTGGCAGAATCTGTGAAAAACAGATCAGCATGTAGTAAATAATTTTTTCGGGGTACTTCTACAACTCAAATAAAAAACTCAGAACAGACACTCGAAAGCCAATTGTATAGAGCAAGTTGTTAAAACAATTCAGACCAAAAAGATGATCTGGTGATTTTAGGAGAATTTTTCCGTCCAAGGACAGAATCTGTTTTCTGGACAGCATGTCACAACTTCTGAACTTTCTTGCAATGGGAGGCTAAACTTGGCACAAAGCTTGAAAATAAAGATACAATGATGTTGCTACAGTAGTAAAAAATATCAAGTTTTATCATGTGAAAGAGAATAGCTAGCCCGTGTAACGGACTCAAAAGGTAAGTTAATCTTCTTCCTAGGGAAGTGTTACATCCCCTTTTTGAGAGAGAATTGAAATTTTATATTCCCCTCTTGCATGTCAATAACAGCACATACGGTGCGAAGAAAAGGACATCCCAAAATAATTGGACATAAAGGTTCACACTCTATGTCCATAATAGTGAAATCAATGGGAACATAATTGTCATTGACAATGATAAGAACATTGTCAATCTTCCCAAAAGGTTTCTTTACGGAAGAATCAATGAGACGAACACCAAAAGAACAAGGATCAAAAGGTTTCAATTCAAACATATCATACATTCTTTTGGGCATAACGGAGGTACTAGCTCCAACATCACATAAAGCATAGTAAGAGAAGTTATTCAATTTAATTTTGATCATAGTATCCCAACCATCTTCTAGCGTCCTAGGTATGGAGGCTTCTAGTCTAAGCTTCTCCTCCCTAGCTTTAATAAGAGCATTAGTGATATGTTCCGTGAAGAAAATATTTACTGTCCTAGTGTGGGGGTCTCTAGACATTTTGTGTAGCAAGCTAGTAACTTCTAAGTGGGTGCAACTATCAAAATCAATGTCACTACTATCAAAGGTGGTAATGGTGTCATCTAGGCTCACTTGTTTGAAAGCCTCTATGTTCATAGGAGTTTCTTCTTCTATGGTTGAGGTAATAGTATCACCATCAATAGGTCCAATGGGACTAGGAGTGTGTTGGGTTCTAAAAGTTTGGGTATCCTCGACAACTTGGATAGTAGCAACGGTGTGGTGTGTAGGAAGGCTATTAATACTATCTTCTTCCATGGGAATAACTTCTGGTTTGGATGCATCTGATTTATAAAAGTACATTGGGTGTGAGACATGTTTGAAACATAGGTTTCGGTGGCAGTAAGTCAAGTTTGGAGATTAGAAATCTCACTGTTCAGGCTCTCAAGTTGTTTGCTAATGTTTTGCAAAATGCAAGTGTGCTCTCCTAATTGTCTGGAGAAGGCTTTGTTTTGTTCAAACTGTGTGTGCATATAATTCTTAGAAGCCTTCTCTATCTCTACCAGTTTCTCATATCTAGGTAAATCTCTTTCCTTATAAGTTTAAAAATAGGAGTTGTTGTTGCAAGGATAAGTGTTGTTGTTCCCATATTTTTTGGATGGGAACGGTCTAAGATTGCTAGAAAAATTACCCCCTATAAGCATTATTGTTGAAGTTGTTTCTAGAGATAAATTTCACATCTACTTGTTCTTGAGAAACCAAAGAATTTAAAGGGACATCATGAGGATCAATAGGAGATTTCTTGGTAAGTAGAGACATAATTGAGTCAAATTTTTCATTTAGGGAGGAAATCTCCTCGACAGAGTTTACCTTCCTACCTGTTGGAGCGCGTTCGGTGTGCCATTGGGAATAGTTGGTCATCATCTCATCTAGGAGTTTTGTAGCAGCACCAAGTGTTGTTGACATAAAGGTTCCTCCCGCGGCCGAATCTAACAGGTTCCGCGAGGTAAAGTACAAGCCTGCATAAAAAGTCTGGATAACCATCCAAGTAGTCAAACCAGTGTAGGGCATTTCTCGACAAGAGATTTCATTCGTTCCCAAGCTTGGGCAACGTGTTCATTATCCAATTGCTTAAAATTCATAATATTACTCCTCAATTGGATAATTTTAGCAGGTGGGTAGTACTTCCCAATAAAAGCATCCTTGTATTTATCCCAAGAATCTATGCTATTCCTATGCAAGGATTGAAACCAGATTTTAGCTCCTTCCCTCAAGGAGAAAGGGAAAATCATAAGCTTAACAATATCACCTTCTACTTCTTTAGACTTTTGCATATCATAGAGTTCAACACAATTATTTAAATGTAAAGCAGCATCATCTCCAACACCGGAGAATTGATCTCTCATAACAAGGTTCAGCAAGGCAGGTTTAATTTCAAAAGAGGTAGCTGAAGTAGCAGGTGTAGCAATAGGAGTGCAGATAAAATAATTGTTGTTGTGACTAGTGAAGTCACACAACTTGGTGTTTTCAGTGAAACCTATAGTAGTAGAAAGTGTGACAAACATTTTTTTGTGATTTTTGATAAAGGACACAAAGATAAAAACTGAAAGGTAAACTAACAAGACTAAAAAGCAAAGGTAAAAGATAGTGTGCAACTCCCCTATCTCGAAGATTGGAGTCCCCGGCAACGGCGCCAGAAATTTCTTGATGCTATGTAACAGCCCGGGATTTTCACCCAAATTAAAAAAATTGTTTGTTGCTTTATTTTGTTGACTGCGAGAATTGTTTGTAGTATTTGCTTCACCGATTTATTAATCGTGAATATCCCCCCTCTTTCTCGTACCGGCATGCGTGACTGAACCTTTTTCCCAAACCGCACATGACCTTGCGACACCGGGTTCACCCGAACACTGTCGCAACTTTCGGCACGAGACCAGCCATCGCCATCGGAACGAAAACCCCATTTAATAATTAAATGGGTTATTATATTGGGCACCGGAAAATATTCTCGGAACGGTATCGAAGTGAGGTACGACTGACGGGCTCGCTGCGCGTGGTTCGAGATTTTGTTCGAATCGAAGGTCGTATGGACTCCCAGCGGTCAGAAACTGGAGTGCCGGACGCGAGAGAGAAAAGCCGAGGGTGTTTGCGTAGACCTACCATCGAGGCCAGCCTATATAAAGACCACCACTCTCCCCTAGCCTATCTAGGGTTTCCCCATGTAAAAATTGCGGCCACCCCCCTGAAATTGTCCAGATTTGTCCCCCGGCCCCTCCAAATCCCGAAACCCTAGCCAGATCTAATCCTAACTATCATATCTGGCGAACGGAGGGCTCATGGCACGCCACGTCATCCCACTGGAGTCTCCAGCCAGCTCCACAGCAGCGTCGGGCCGATCCGGGACCCGCAGGCCCGCTGCCGCACCGCCGGCGACGCGTCTGGGCCCGATCCGGGCCAAGCATCCCGTGCGGCCGAGCTTGGATCCACGGCCATCGCTGTCGCCGCTCCTCGCCGGCCACCCTGCGCTGCTCCGACGAGCCCGGGCCGCCACCCCGCTGATGTGCGAGGTAATGATAGTGATTTCTCGCCCTTCGTTGGTAAACCCCAAGTGGAAGGTGAGATGTAGGACAGCAACAAGATTTCCCTTGGTGAAGAAACCAAGGTTGAGTATCGAACCCGTAGGACTCCAGAAATGATAAGGAGGTGTCAGCGGCGCAACTGACGCGGACCTGCACACAGACACAAATAACTTTATCCCAACGAAGTTCAGAGAGGTTGTCAATCTCTCCGGTCTTGTTGTTCACAAAGGATCAAACGCAAGGGATAATGATAGCAATTGAAAGTAAAAGAACAAAAGTAAATGAGCGTGTAAACAGTGATGAGGATATAGACCGGGATACGTGATGTTCACTAGTGATGTCTCTCTCCCAAAAGACGATAAAACTGCTATGTGAGGTGAACAAATTACAGAAGGGCGATTGACAGGATTATGAACGCACCGCAATGCTAACTATGCTACAAAAGAAAGGAAGAGGCTCAAAAGCATGGGAAGTACGCATAAATAAGTAGACCGAAATCCAACTACATCTACTACTAATCATCCACCTTGAGATATCTATCGAGAACATCTCGCTGGTATTAAGTTGCGAGCCCCACCCAAAGTGTAAACCCAAAGCAACAAACAACTGCATTAAAAAGCACTTTGCGTAAAGTAAACAATCCTTGCAACCGCGGTTACAAGCACCGTTGTTTTCCCCCTTGTGACAACAGCACATCCCCTAGACTCATGTTTCTGTCACTCAAGCTAGTCATCAGGGGGCATGAACCCACAATCGAGCATAACGTTCCCACTTGGAGTTACTACCTACTACTTGGCCAAAGCAATAAGCAGCAACGGAGAACATGCAAGAATTACTTAGGAACAAAAATATAAGAGATAAGAACCAAATATAATACTCAATCACAATCTGAACATAATCTCATAATCCATTAGATCCCATCAAACTCAGCATAGCAACAGCAGAAAGATTAGAAAAGTGCCTCGATCATGTAGGGCAGCTCACGAGTTCTAAACCATGAAGAACAAAGAGGGGAGGAGAACATCACATAGCTACTGATCACGGACCCATGGTCCAAAGGAAACTACTCACGAGACATCCGGGAAGCATCCATGGTGGAGAGGAGACTCCCGGAGGTCGGCCCTCCCTCCGGCAGGGTGCCGGGAAGGGGTCTTCTAGTGCTCCCGATCTCGGAAGCGCGGCGGCGGCGGAACAGAGGCGAGATCGCGAAGAAGGGTTCTGTTCTTGGAAGTTTCCCGTGATGGAGAATATATAGGAGAAGGGGGGCAGCCAGGAGGGCCACCAGGGGTCAAGGCGGCCCCCTGGCGCGGCCAGCCCCTAGGGCGCGCCACCAGGGCGCCTGGGCCCCTGGTGGTGGCCCTCTGGCCCCACCCAGGTTCTTCCGGAAGGTTCCTTCACGCTGATTTTTTATCTGAATTTTCCCGAATTTTTGGAGCACTTTTTATATGGGGGAAAAATTAAATAGAAAAACTGCAGAAAACAGGAACTGGCACTGTGGTGCACTGAGTTAATAGGTTAGTCCAAATATGATCAAAAGTGTATGAAAGTGTATATAGATCATAGCAATATCACACAAAACATGCATGGAGCAAGCAGAAATTATAGATACGTTTTGGACGTATCAACATCCCCAAGATTAGTTCCTGCTCGTCCTCGAGTAGGTAAATGATAACGGCATAATTTTTGTGGTGACATGCTAGCAACCATATAAGAACTTTGAAAAGTAAAGCAATCAAGGTTAGTAATTCAATTCAAGTCATAACATGCAAGAGTCTATATTAGCACTGAAACAAGTAACAAAAGAACATTAGGTGCAAGAGCTCTCGCTGTCCGTGACTCGAATGTCTCCAAATGGTGTTTGCGTGCAAGAAGGGGGATAGGGAATACGAGGAAAAAAATTAGTTGTTGAGAACTCAATCTACTAAAGTTTAACACTTGGTCTTCTTCTAGAATCTTATCTTGACTCGTCCCCAGACCACTAGCCAGGTACAAGTCAATTTGATCCACTCCTTTTTCAATATTTTGAGCATTCATGCAATGGATGAGCGTAAGCACGAGAGTTGACACTTAGGATGACAAAGAGAGAAGTACGGAGAAGGAAGACAAAAAGGATGAGAAAGGCTCACATCAATGAGGACAATCATAGGCAAGAGATGCCAAATGATAGATATGATGTGCGGAGTAGGGATTGCCATGCAACGGATGCACATATGAGCTAAGGTAAGCTCTCCAATGGAACTAGTGGGGGTGCATCTAACTTGCTCGCTCATGAAGACCTAGAGCTCATTTGAGGAGGCTCATCCTTGGAATATGCAAGCCAAGTTCTATAGTGTGAAGGTCCCCACATAGCTATATGCATCAAGATCATCTCTATGGAGTAGAAGGATATAAAGGGAGTACTAGTGTGGATCTCTCAAAAGGATAGTAGTGTTGCCCCTTTCTCTCTTTTTATTTATTTTTCTCTTTTTGCTATTTTTTTGTATTTTTTTGTTGCCTCAATGGCTCTTTCTATTTAACTCTCATTTGTCCTCTTTGGGATCTTTTATTGTGTCCACTTTGGGATCTTTTCCTCACTTAAGGGAAACACTCTATTTTACAAGAAGGTAAAGGAGATCTTTCACACTTTACAAGGTACTCAAAATCATAAAGAAGATGTAACTATCATGATGTATGCAATGTATGTTGCTGCCAGTGTAGCAGGAACATGTATGACATGAAGATCAAGTCATGAAGAGGTGGATGTTGCATGGCAATATATCTCGGAAAGGCTATGGAAATGCCTTGATAGGTAGGTATGGTGGCTGTTTTGAGGAAAGATATAAGGAGGTTTATGATGACAGAGCGTATCATGCCAAGGGTTTGGATGTACCGGCGAAGGTGGACACCAACTCTCGGAGTGAGAAGAAGGCAATGCACGGCACGGGAGAGGCTAGCAAAATATGGGAAGGTGGAAGTGTCAACTCTCAATACTTACATTAGTCCGAAGAACTCATGCACTTATTATCGGTAACTCTCAATCTAATAAGGAGGTTCACAAAGAGACAAGTACCCCGAGGAGGAGTGTATGGGGGTTTGGTTATCCTTGCGCATCCTCGACTCATGGTACGTGAGTGTTCTCTCATATTCGATCCCTCCAAAGATTAGTGATCCATCTAGTAGCTAGAGTTCTCAACTAGTTTTGTAGGTTTTGAAAATACACACGGATTGCCCAAAATACGACACCTATCACTAATAGGCTAGAGCTCTTGACACCAAAAGTTCAAACATTACTCACATCAATACCTCAAAACTATTGCAAGTTACTACTAAAATTAAATAGCTACCTTAATTACCTACTTTCAAAACAAGACACTACTCAGTGCAACAACCAACTCTCTTTAACAAGATAAACATGAAAACTAAAAAGAGTTCCAGCAACAAACTAAACAAAATCCAAGGCTCTTGCTAAAGACAAACTAAGACTAAAACTAGACATGGAAGTAGCTATGAAAAGATAAAGAACGCACAACAGCAAAAAGATAAGCAGGAAAAATCCTATGATGTGTTCTAGATTTTGAAGGTGGAGCGTGTTTCTCTCCCACACAAAGTAAGACGGGATCTAACTTGTTATGAACAGCAATAAAAGCTAAAGAAAACTAAAAATAAAACCTAAGAGAGAGACGCTCCAAGCATAGCACATAACGCATGAAGTGATAAAAATATAGTGAGACGAAGGACGAACTGATGATTGTTGATGGAGAAGGGGATGCACGGAGGCATCCCCAAGCTTAGACGCTTGAGTCTCCTTGAATATTTATTGGGGATGCATGGGGGCATCCCCAAGCTTGAGCGCTTGACACTCCTGGATCTTCTTTCATCATCTTCCATCGCACACTTGAAAACTCCCTTCATACATAACTCATCATAAGCTGATTAGAGAGGTTAGTACCCTTAATAAATAATTTTTACCCACTGGATATAAAGATATTCTTGAATAGCTACTGTTTCTCAAGAGTGCCAAAAAGTTTTTGCAAAGAAAAAGCAAGCTTAAGGTTTGCAAAAGTAAGGAGAGACAAAACGTGGCAGAATCTGTGAAAAACAGAACAGCAGGTAGTAAAGAATTTTTTAGGGGCTCTTTTGCCACTCAAATCAAAAAACTCAAAACATACGAAAGTTTCACAATTGTATAGATCATGCTGTCAAAAAAAATTCAGATCAAAAAGATGATCTGGTGATTTGATTCGAATTTTTCTATCAAGGGACAGAATCTGTTTTCTGGACAGCACGTCACAACTTTTGCTTCCCTGATCATAAGAGGCTATAACTTGGCACAAAGCTGAAAAATAAAGATACAATGATGTTGCTACAGTAGTAACAAACATCAAGACACAACAAAAGCAAAAAAAAATCTAAATTCGTTGCGGGCTGCCTCCCGAAAGCGCTTCTTTAAAGCCATTAGCTAGGCAAAAAGATAATAGAAGATGCTCTCACAAGAATAAGAATTTTGAATCAAAAGAGAGCATCAAGAAGAAAATATGAAACACATTTAAGCCTAACCCAATTCCTATGCATAGGCATCTTGTATGAAAATAAATCAAAGAAGCACAAGGAAACCAACATAGGAAGGTGGAACAAGGACAACTTAAAAACTTTCAACATGAAGAGAGGTGTTTTTGTAACATGGAAGTTTCTACAACCAAACTTTCCTCTCTCAAAGTAATTTTCAGTAGCATCATGAACAACATCAAGAATATAAATAACACATAAATCATGTTGTGCATGACCTACAAGCACACGTGTATTGTTTTCAACACGGTTTTTAGGATGATAAGATAGATGCAACCCATCAAATTGAGCCTTGGTAAGAGCAAAATTCTCCGGAATAGTTGGAGATTTCAAAAGGATAATAGGGCAATCAAGTGTGGGTGCAACAACAATAATTTCATTCTTAACATAAGGAACTATAGCAAGTTCATCTTCGTAGGCATCATCCATAGTGGCATCATGGCCATCAACAAATCAAGTATCAAAATCATCAGAAAGGGAAGTATCAAGTGAGTCCTCGGAATCATAAGATTCCTCTTCATAGCAATCATTAGCCTCTTCTTGGGCAGAAAGCATTCTATTTTTAAAATCCTCAATATAAGCATTGTAAGTATAATTCTCAAAGCAATAAGCAAGAACAGAAAAGTTTTCAGACTTGTGAATAGTATCGTAATACTTTTCAATCAAAGAAGCAATCTCATAAGCACCTTTAAAAGCAACAAACTCTTCAATCTTTTCAACATCAAAGTAATCATAAACACCTTTGGCATAAGAAGATAGGATCTCATTTTCATTAAACTCACATTGGAAAGGAAGGTGTTTACGCTCTATATTAGAGCAGCAAGTAAAATCATAAATGTGGCATAAACACTCAGCATAGCAATAAGAAGTTTGTATTTGGTCCCATAAGTGTTTCCCTTTCTGAGATAGGCGGTGCCGCGTGTAATGAGCATGCTCATCCAATGATTTTCCCTCAACCAAATCGGTTGGGTTTTTAGCGCGAGCACAAATTGATCGAAGACGAGCCAAGTGAAACATGTCCATCCTACCATATTTTGGTGGTTCAACACCCATGGTAAAGATAGCATCAGCAAGCAAGGTAACATGTATTTTTGGTATTTTTATTAGGGACACAAAAGTAAAAACTGAAAGGTAAACTAACAAGACTAAAAAAACAAAGGTAAAGGGTAGTGTGCAACTCCCCTATCTTAGCACTCGGAGTCCCCGGCAACGGCGCCAGAAATTTTGCTTGATGTGCGAGGTAATGATAGTGATTTCTCGCCCTTCGTTGGTAAACCCCAAGTGGAAGGTGAGATGTAGGACAGCAGCAAGATTTCCCTTGGTGAAGACACCAAGGTTGAGTATCGAACCCATAGGACTCCGGCAATGATAAGTAGGTGTCAGCGGCGCAACTGACGCGGACCTGCACACATACACAAATAACTTTGTTCCCGACGAAGTTCAGAGAGGTTGTCAATCTCTCCGGTCTTGTTGTTCACAAAGGATCAAACGCAAGGGATAATGATAGCAATTGAAAGTAAAAGCACAAAAGTAAATGAGCGTGTAAACAGTGATGAGGATATATACCGGGATACGTGATGTTCACTAGTGATGTCTCTCTCCCAAAAGACGATAAAACTGTTATGCGAGGTGAACAAATTACAGAAGGGAAATTGATAGGATTATGAACGCACCGCAATGCTAACTGTGCTACAAAAGAAAGGAAGAGGCTCAAAAGCATGGGCAGTACGCCAAAATAAGTAGACCAAAATCCAACTGCATCTACTACTAATCATCCACCTTGAGATATCTATCCAAAACATCTCGCTGGTATTAAGTTGCGAGCCCCACCCAAAGTGTAAACCCAAAGCAACAGACAACTGCATTAAAAAGCACTTTGCGTAAAGTAAACAATCCTTGCAACCGCGGTTACAAGCACCGTTTTTTCCCCCTTGTGGCAACAGCACATCCCCTAGACTCATGTTTCTGTCACTCAAGCTAGTCATCAGGGGGCATGAACCCACAATCGAGCATAACGTTCCCTCTTGGAGTTACTACCTACTACTTGTCCAAAGCAATAAACAGCAACGGAGAACATTCAATAATTACTTAGGAACAAAAATATAAGAGATAAGAACCAAATATATTACTAATCACAATCTGAACATAATCTCATAATCCATCAGATCCCATCAAACTCAGCATAGCAACAGCAGAAAGATTACAAAAGTTCCTCGATCATGTAGGGTAGCTCACGAGGTCTAAACCACGAAGAACAAAGAGGGGAGGAGAACATCACATAGCTACTGATCATGGACCCATGGTCCAAAGGAAACTACTCACGAGACATCCGGGAAGCATCCATGGTGGAGAGGAGACTCCCGGAGGTCGGCCCTCCCTCCGGCAGGGTGCCGGGAAGGGGTCTTCTGGTGCTCCCGATCTCGGAAGCGCGGCGGCGGCGGAACAGAGGCGAGATCGCGAAAAAGGGTTATGTTCTCGAAAGTTTCCCGTGACGGAGAATATATAGGCGAAGGCAGGAAGCCAGGGGGGCCACCAGGGGTCAAGGCGGCCCCCTGGCGCGGCCAGCCCATAGGGCGCGCCACCAGGGCGCCTGGGCCCCTGGTGGTGGCCCTCTGGCCCCACCCAGGTTCTTCCAGAAGGTTCCTTCACACTGATTTTTTATCTGAATTTTCCCGAATTTTTGGAGCACTTTTTATATGGAGGAAAACTGAAATAGAAAAACAGCCGAAAACAGGAACTTGCACTGTGGTGCACTGAGTTAATAGGTTAGTCCAAATATGATCAAAAGTGTATGAAAGTGTATCTAGATCATAGCAATATCACACAAAACATGCATGGAGCAAGCAGAAATTATAGATACGTTTTGGACGTATCAATCGCAGGCCGGCCTCCTCCTCCTCCCCGGCATGCGCATCCTCCTCGCCCTGGGCGAGATCGGAGTACCTCGCGCCCACCCCGTCTTCCTGGGCCGGCCTAGCTAGAGTGAGAAGCACGAGTTCCTTCACCCCTGTTTTTTTTCTAAGTCTACGATTATTGTGTTGTTGTATCTGTTTTGCGCGTAATATTGCGAGTGAACCGTAGCCCGGATGAACATGCCCCCGAAAAGAAAATTGTTGCATGTGATGTGCTCTAACTTTCATATTTTCTGAGTTGTTTGATTTGAGGTTGTTTATATGTGGTTATTGTGCGCTGAACAGGGCTTCCTGTTGTTAACTGCTGCTAAGCTGCTGAAACTGTTATTTTGAACCAACTTCGGGCGACGTTTGCGTTGCGACCGGTTATCGAAATTGAGTGATTCGTGTTGCATATTGTTAAGCATCATGTCTACTTCAGTTATATGATTTCACTTGTAATGTTAGCCTGCTACAGGTTGATTGAATCTTCATCCAAAGTAGCTACCCTGCTATTAGTGTGCTGCTGTTAACGTAAGATGCAAACTTTGCTGCCCTATATCTTTTTAACCATGCATCCTATTGAGCATTGCAATATTTCATTTTTATCTATGCATGTCCACTTTCATTATATGTATACATTGTCATGTTTGCATTTCTGGTCATAGATATTTTAGCTCCAAAATTGCTAGCCTGGTGTTTTTGACAGCCACCTCTATTTTTCACTAAGTCTGTAACTTTCCGAAGCCATGTTGCACGTTTAATATCTTTTGATCCGTAAGGCATATGACCATTATTCTTGTTTGTACCTGATCACCATCATGTCTACTTCATGCACATATATTGCTATGTCATTTTTCTGCACTTTTGCATATAGTTTTTCCCATGTTTATACAGCTTGCTAATAATAGTTTTTGCCCTGTTTACCTATTTTTCACAAAGTCTTTGACTAGTAATGTTTTATAGCTTCTTGTGTTGCTTATAACTACTGAACCATGATGCCTATTTCCATTATTCCTATTGACATGCCTTGCCTTCCATGTCTACTTTAGTTGCATATCATTTTTGTGCATGTTTTCAACCTTTTGCTTGTTTATTTTTTTCTCTAAAATGTGCTACCTGATGTTGGCAGATTGTGCCCGTAACTTGTATTACTTGTATCTTTTTAACCGTAACTCTGTTTGGAGTGTTCTTTGCATGTAACTTGACTAGAATTTCATGTACTTTGTGTTTATGCCATTTTTACTATTTTTAACCAACCTAAAATAGGGTTTAGGGTAGAAGAGTACCAAATGCTTTAATCGTCGTGGGGCACTTAGTGCTATGCCATGTTTAGGGTGCTGTCTAACTTAAATTGACTAGCATAGATAGTTTACTTTATGCTTCACATCTTGTTGTGATTGCGTGATATGCCATGCTGGAGTGAGATGCCATGTTAACAACCTTTGCTCATTTTGTGTAGCTAAACAACTTGAACCATTCTAAATGTGCAGTGTCGTCGTGTGTGACGTGTACCTCACTTAACCTGTTAGTAACCGCTCTCGACGATAGATGTGATACCGTAGTGCGTTGTCTCGTGTTGCCTTCTTGTTGATGCTTGCTCGTGATTGATTTGTAGTAATAGATGCTTGCTCGTCGATTTCCTTTTCGAGTGTTTCCTTCTTGTGTGCTTCCGCGGGTACCTCTCGGAGACGATGCGAGCTTGCGATCGACTACACCTTCGGTTTCGTCTTCTCATCAGGTAAGGGGGAGCATATATCATGATTATAACTTTCAACTCACTCGCGCCTAGGTGTAGGATAGAATTATTGCTTGATCCTACCACTTCATATTCATGCCTCTCAAATAAACCCAAACAGCCATGTCCTCCACATCCCAGCAAACCTTGTTCGGCTATGTTACTATTGCTCGCTGCTCAGCCACTTCTTAGTATGCATGCTAGGATGTTATCAACTGTTACCTCGTGTTACTCCTTGGATTGGTCTATCGAATTATTATATTGTTGTGGATGATATGATTATTATAATGTTGACTATATTTGACTAAGGATGGAAGGTCTAGGCTATCCCGCCCCAACTCTTTGTTCCATTCGAGTCACCTAGGACCCGAGTTCCGGGTATTGTGTCTCTTGACGAGCGTGCCTAACCACGTGTGGGATTTTATGGGGTCCCCTCATCTTACCTACCTAGATTCAAACAATTCTAGAGGTTGCCCAAGCTGATTTACCATTTGAAACCGTGTGTGTGCTTGGTTGGGCCCCCAGCAGATTTTAAAAAAACTTGGCCCAGCGGAGACATGGTTTGTCTCTTGGTCCAAACTGGTGAGCTAGGGAAGTCCCCTGTTGTTCAGGTGAGACTAACCCCGCCCTTGGCCATACGTAAGAGTCCGATCCGAGGGCGCGAACGGCTCTTGGATTGGGTGTCAACTCCACGGGGGCCACCCGGGTTTGTGCGTTGTTAGTTAGAGGGAACTGTCGTTTCAGATCTCTCAAAACTAAATCATAAAATGGTTGCCTGTGATGGGTAGAAACTGAGAGATATGGGAGCCTTGTAATGGGCAGTTGGTACACCCCTGCAGGGTAAAATCTTTTCGAGAAGCCGTGTCCACGGTTATGGACGACTTGAGACCTACTCCTTGTTCATAGACAACAACATATGAGATAATCTTAATAACTTGATAAACGTGTGTGTGCCTTGACTGCTTCTTCTTCGTCGGGATGCGAATGGGAGGAGAAGGATACGATAGGTGTTATGTTTGCGTAAGTAGCTGATAGCAAGACTTGTTGGGGGCGATTCCTCATCGAATGCTTGGTTCTCATCATACTCTAAAATAGAGCTTTAGCCACTCATATATTGCTAGTGCGTCTGCAACATCACCACTACCGTCATCTTACCGTGAGAAGTTAGTTATAAGACTTTGATATAGCTCACCTCTTTCTTTTCTCTTTTACGCACGTAATGCAACGATCTTGGACTTCAGAGGAGCTCGGCGACCCTTCTTCTAAACGGCTTCATGGAGACTAGGCGACGACTAGTTAGGAGGATCTCGGCGGAGAGCCTGGACCCGTGTGGTTACGGGAATGGTGTGTTTTACCTTTTCCACTAGGCATATTATTGTAGTATGTACTCAGACATGTATCTTCCGCTGATGTAATGTATTTAAGGCAACTGTATGCCGATTGTATGAGATGTTGTATCCTTGTAGCTGTAATGTTGTGATATCATGTTGGAAATCCGGGGCATATGACATTGTCATATGTCACGGTGGGACCGATATGTGATTCGTCCCCGGATCTGGATGGAAATTTCTAGATTTGGAACAGCACCGCATATCGGGCCTTACAACTTGTTATCAGAGCCTTATCGATCGTAGGATCCCTTTTCTGGCCGAAGTTGAGTCTAGACAAAAACTATTTTGTAGTTACTAAGATAGTTATCCGAGAGTAGGAATCTTTTTACTTCTTACCCTTGTTCTTGTCAGGACAAGTGTCGTAAGTGTTTTAATTCTCGTCTTATCCCCTTCAAACTCTAGAATATCGAGTGTGTGGAGTGTCGGAACCGTTACAATGCCTTGCTTGCAGCGTATTGTCTCGATTCCGATCTCATGTTGGAAAATCTTGTAGTACCTTTAGTTCTTCCGACTCTGGGTAAACATCTTGGTCGTCCGTTGACCCATTCCTCTTGCCTAGTATCCTCGCTATTTGAGTGCGAATGCTTCTCTTGATCGTCTCTTGGTCTATTGTTCTTCCTCTTGATTTCCCGATGGTTCCGTTCTTCAACGTCGCCATCTCTCTGCGGAAAGTTTCTCGACGGGAGTTCGACGTCGACATGGAGCAGTCCCTTGTTGGTGGTTTTGAGGAACGTCATCTCTCTTTTCTCTTCCCCCTCTCCCCCAGATCGTCCAGGATCTCGGGACGATATCCCTTCTTGGTGGTGTTGTATTGTCACAGCCCAGGATTTTCACCCAAATTAAAAAAATTGTTTATTGCTTTATATTGTTGATTGCTAGAATTGTTTGAAGTATTTTTCTTCACAGATTTATTAATCCTTGAATATCCCCCCCCCCCCTCTTTCTCGTACCGGCATGCGTTACTAAACCTTTTTCCCAAACGGCACATGACCTTGCGACACCGGGTTCACCCGAGCACCGTCGCAACTTTCGGCACGAGACCAGCCATCGCCATCGGAACGAAAACCCCATTTAATAATTAAATGGGTTATTTTATTGGGCGCCGGAAAATATTCTCGAAAAAGTATCGAAGTGAGGTACGACTGACGGGCTCGCCGCGCCGAGCGCGTGGTTCGAGATTTCATCTGAATCGGAGGTCGTACGGACTCCCGGCGGTCAGAAACGTGGAGTACAGGACGCGAGCGAGAAAACCCGAGGGTGTTTGCGTAAACCTGCCATCCAGGCCAGCCTATATAAAGACCACCACTCTCCCCTAGCCTCTCTAGGGTTTCCCCATGTAAAAATTGCAGCCACCCCCTTAAATTACCCAGATCTGTCCCCCATCCCCTCCAAATCCCGAAACCCTAGCCAGATCTAATCCTAACCGTCAGATATGGCTAACGGAGGGCACTCGGCGTGCCATGTCATCCCACCGGAGTCTCCAGCCAGCTCCACCGCACCGCCGGGCCGATCCGGGCCCGGCGGGTCCGCTGCCGCGCCAACGGCGACGCGTCTGGGCCCGATCTGGGCCGAGCAGCCCGTGCGGTCGAGCTTACCTCCACGGCCATGGCCGCCGTCGCTCCTCGCCGGCCACCCCGCGCTGCTCCGGCGAGCCTGGGCCGCCACCCCGCAGGCCGGCCTCCTCCTCCTCCTCCTCCCCAGCCTGCGCGTCCTCCACACCCTGGGAGAGATCTGAGTACCTCACGCCCACCCCGGCTTCCTGGGCCGGCCCAGCTAGAGTGAGCATCCCGAGTTCCTTCACCCCTGTTTTTTTTCTAAGTCTGAGATTATTGTGCTGCTGTATTTGTTTTGCACGTAATATTGCGAGTGAACCGTAGCCCAGATGAACATGCTCCCAAAAGGAAAATTGTTGCATGTGATGTGCTCTAACTTTCATATTTTGTGAGTTGTTTGATTTGAGGTTGTTTAGATGTGGTTATTGTGTGCTGAATAGGGCTTCTCGTTGTTAATTGTTGCTAAGCTGCTGAAATTGTTATTTTGAGCCAACTTCGGGCGACGTTTGCATCGCGACCGGTCATAGGAATTGAGTGATTCTTGTTGCATACTGTTAAGCATCATGTCTACTTCAGTTATATGCTTTCAGTTGTCATGTTAGCCTGCTGAATGTTGATTTAATCTTCACCCAAAGTAGCTACACTGATGTTAGTGTGTTGCTGTTAACGTAAGATGCAAACTTTGCTGCCCTATATCTTTTTAACCGTGCATCCTATTGAGCATTGCAATATGTCATTTTGATCTATGACATGTCTACTTTCATTATATGTATTACATTGTCATGTTTGCATTTTTGGTCATAGATATTTTAGCACCAAATTTGCTATCCCGCTGTTTTTTACAGCCACCTCTGTTTTTCACTAAGTCTGTAACTTTCCGAAGCCATGTTGCACGTTTAATATCTTTTGATCTGTAAGGCATATTACCATGATTTTTGTTTGTACCTGATCACCATCATGTCTACTTCATGCCCATATATTGCTATGTCATGTTGCTGCAAGTTTTCATATAGTTTTTCCCATGTTTATACAGCTTGCTAATAATAGTTTTTGCCCTGTTTACCTGTTTTTCAGTAAGTCCTTGACCAGTAATGTTTTATAGCTTCTTGTGTTGCTTATAACTAGTGAACCATGATGCCTATTTCCATGATTCCTTTTGATATGCCTTGCCTGCCATGTCTACTTTATTTGCATATCATTTTTGTGCATGTTTGCAACCTTTTTCTTGTTTATTTGTTGCTCTAAAGTGTCCTACGTGATGTTGGCAGATTGTGCCCGTAACTTGTATTGCTTGTATCTTTTTAACCGTAACTCCGTTTGGAGTATTATTTACATGTAACTTTACTAGAATTTCATGTACTTTGTGTTTATGCCATTGTTTGTTGTTGTTAACCAACTTAAAATAGGGTTTAGGGCAAAAGAGTACCAAATGCTTTAATCGTCGTGTGGCACTTAGTGCTATGCCATGTTTAGGGTGTTGCCTCACTTAAATTGACTAGCATAGATAGTTTACTTTATGCTTCACCTCTTGCCGTGATTGCATGATATGCCATGCTGGAGTGACATGCCATGTTAACAACCTTTGCTCATGTTGTGTAGATAAACAACTTGAACCATTCTAAATGTGCGATGTCATCGTGTGTGACGTGTACCTCACTTAACCTGTTAGTAAGCGCTCTCGATGATAGATGTGATATCATAGTTCATTGTCTCGTGTTGCCTTCTTGTTGATGCTTGCTCGTGATTGCTTCGTAGTAATAGATGCTTGCTCGTCGATTTCCTTTTCCAGTGTTTCCTTCTTGTGTGCTTCCGCGGGTACCTCTCGGAGACGATGCAAGCTTGCGATCGACTACACCTTCAATTTCGTCTTGTCATCAGGTAAGGGGGAGCATATATCATGCTTATAACTTTCAGCTCACTCGCGCCTAGGAGTAGGATAGAACGATTGCTTGATCCTACCATTTCATATTCATGGTATTGTGTCTCTTGACGAGCGTGCCTAACCGCGTGTGGGATTTTATGGGGTCCCCTCTTCTTACCTACCTAGCTCCAAGCAATTCTAGAGGTGGCGCAAGCTGATTTACCATTTGAAAGTGTGTGTGTGCTTGGTTGGGCCCCCAGCAGATTTTAAAACAACTTGGGCCAGCAGAGACATGTTTTCTCTGTTGGTCCACACTAGTGAGCTAGGGAAGTCCCCTGCTGTTTAGGTAAGACTAACCCCGACCTTGGACATACGGGAGAGTCCGATCCGAGGGCGCGGCCGGCTCTTGGATTGGGTGTCGACTCCCCGGGGGCCTCCTGGATTTGTGCGTTGTTACTTGGAGGGACCTGTCGTTTCGGATCTCTCGAGACTAAATCATAAAATGGCTGCCTATGATGGGTAGAAACTGAGAGAGATGGGCGTGCTTGCGGAGCCCTATAATGGGCAGTTGGTACACCCCTGCAGGGTTAAAAAAATCGAGAAGTCGTGTCCACGGTTATGGACGACTTGAGACCTACTCCTTGTTCATAGACAACAACAACTGAGATAATCTTAATAACTTGATCAACGTGTGTGTGCCTTGACTGCTTCTTCTTCGTCGGGATGCGAATGGGAGGACAAGGATAGGATAGGTGTTATGTTTGCGTAAGTAGCTGATAGCAGGATTTGTTGGGGATGATTCCTCATCGAATGCTTGGTTCTCATCTTAATCTAAAATAGACCGTTAGCCACTCATATATTGCTAGTGCGTCTGCAACCTCACCACTAGCCCCATCTTACCGTGAGAAGTTAGTTACAAAACTTTGATATAGCTCACCTCTTTATTTTCTCTTTTACGCACGTTATGCAACGATCTTGGACTTCAGAGGAGCTCGGCGACCCTTCTTCTGGACGCCTTCGTGGAGACTTGGCAACGACTAGTTAGGCGGATCCTGGCGGAGAGCCTGGACCCGTGTGGTTACGGGAATGGTGTGTTTTACCTTTTCCACTAGGCATTTGATTGTAGTCTGTACTCATACATGTATCTTCCGTTGATGTAATGTATTTAAGGCAACTTTATGCCGATTGTATGAGATGTTGTATCCTTGTAGCTGTAATGTTGTGATATCATGTTCGAAATCGGGGCATGTGAAATTGTCATATGTCGCGATGGGACCGATATGTGCTTCATCCCCGGATCTGGATGGAAACTTCTAGATCTGGAACAGCACCGCATATCAGGCCTTACAACTTGGTATCAGAGCCTTATCGACCGTAGGATCCCTTTTCTGTCTGAAGTCGAGTCTAGACAAAAACTATTTTGTAGTTACTAAGATAGTTATCGGAGAGTAGGAATCATTTTACTCCTTACCCTTGTTCTGGTCAGGACAAGTGTCGTAAGTGTTTTAATTCTCGTCTTATCCCCTTCAAACTCGATGATCTGAAGTGTGTGTTGAGTATCGGAACCGTTACAATGCCTTGCTTGCAGCGTATTGTCTCGATTACGATCTCAGGTTGGAAAATCCTCTAGTACCTTTAGTTATTCCGACTCTGGGTAAACACCTTGGTCATCCATTGACCCCATTCCTCTTGCCTAGTATCCTCGCTATTTGAGTGAGAATGCTTCTCTTGATCGCCGCTTGGTCTATTGTTCTTCCTCTTGATTTCCCGATGGTTCCATTCTTCAACGTCGCCATCTCTCTGAGGAAAGTTTCTCGACGGGAGTTCGATGTCGACATGGAGCAGTCCCTTGTTGGTGTTGTTGAGGAACGTTCTCTCTCTTTTCTCTTCCCCCTCTCCCCCGGATCATCCAGGATCTCGTGACGAGATCCCTTGTTGGTGTTGTTGTATTGTAACAGCCCAGGATTTTCACCCAAATTAAAAAAATTGTTCTTTGCTTTATTTTGTTGATTGCTAGAATTGTTTGCAGTATTTTCTTCGCCGATTTATTAATCGGTGAATATCCCCCCCCCTCTTTTTCGTACCGGCATGCGTGACTAAACCTTTTTCCCAAACGGCACACGACCTTGTGACACCGGGTTCACCCGAGCACCGTCCCAACTTCTATGCAAGGTAAACAAATCACAGCTGGGCAATTTCATAGGATTACGGGGGCAAACCAATGCTAACTATGCTACAAAGAAAGGAAGAGGCTCAAAGCATGGGCGGTACACCAAAATAAGTAGACCAAAATCCATCTGCATCTACTACTAATCATCCACCTTGAGATATCTATCCAGAAAATCTCGCTGGTATTAAGTTGCAAGCCCCACCCAAAGTGTCAACCCAAAGCAACAAACAACTTCATTAAAAGAACTTTGCGCAAAGTAAACAATCCTTGCAACCGCGGTTACAAGCACCGTTATATTCACCCTTGTGGCAACAGCACATCCCCTAGACTCATTTTTCTGTCACTCAAGCTAGTCATCAGAAGGCATTAACCCACAATCAATCATAACGATCCCTCTTGGAATCACTACCTACTACTTAACCAAAGCAATAAACAGCAACGGAGAGCATGCAAGAATTACTCAAGAACAAAAATATAAAAGATAAGAACCAAATATATTACTCAATCACAATCTGAACATAGCCTCATAATCCAACAGATCCCAGCAAACTCAGCATAGCAACAACACAAAAAATTACATATGTGCCATGATCATGTAGGGAAGCTCACAAGGTCTAATCCATGAAGAACAAAGAGGGGAGGGGAACATCACATAGCTACTGATCATGAACTCATGGTCCAAGGTGGACTACTCACAGATCATCCGGGAATCGTCCATGGTGGTGGATAAGCTCACGGAGGTCAATCGTCCCTCCGGCAGGGTGCCGAGAAGAGGTCTTCTAGCGCTCCCAATCTTGGAAGCACGGCGGCAGCGGAACAGAGGCGAGTCCACGAAAAGGGGTTCTGTCATTGATGGTTTCGGAGGACGGTGAATAAATAGGCGAAGGGGGCAGCCAGGGGGGCCACCAGGGGTCCAGGCGGGCCCCTGGCGCGGCCCCACTCCTGGCCGCGTCGGGAGGGCGCCTAGGGCCCTGGTGGTTCCCCTCCGGGCACCCTTCAGGACACTGGAAGCTTCCAAAGCGCTGATTTTTTATTGTATTTTCCCAGAATTTTTGGAGCATTTTCAATACGGGGGAAACCTGAAATAGAAAAACATCACAAAATAGATACTGGCACTGAGGTGCGCTGAGTTAATAGGTTAGTCCAAATATGATCAAAAGTGTATGAAAGTGTATTTAAAACATAGAAATATCACACAAAACATGCATGGAGCAAGCAGAAGTTATAGATACGTTTGGGACATATCAATAGTTTGCTATTTTGAAAGCATTACGTGCATTTCTAGGCATTAAATGGATTAAAATTCAGATTAGCATTGCGAATTATTAAAACGGTGCACGAAAATGGTTTGAAAAATCAACATGTGGTTCCTCAAAGCATTGGTAAGTGTTTTGCAGCGAATGGGATGGCATTTCAAAGATCTAAGTGGCGATATCCAACCGTGAACGTGGCATTCATTCGTTTAAAAATTCCAGGATTTTTTTATTAGGTCTGAAAATTTTGAAACTTGGCAGGGTGTCATCATATAACTTCACTATGCTGGGGAAAAATATGATACGATTGTACAACTTGTATGATGTACAGCCTTTAAAAAGCGAAGTATCCCCGAAGAAGAGTCGTGGTTTCAAAGATGGAATGAATCGTATTCGAATATATGTTCTCATTTTATTCAATTTTGACCTTGAGGTTTTTTCTAGAGCGACCATAGACCAGACCATCTCTTGTGCTACAATATGAATATTTTGCTGGATAGTTTGCTATTTTTAATGCATTACAAGCATTTCTAGGCATTAAATGGATTAAAATTCATATTAGCATTATGAACGACTAATACAGTGCACGAAAATGGTTTGAAAAATCAACATGTGGTTCCTCAGTGCATTGGTAAGTGTTTTGCAGCAAATGGGGTGGCATTTCAAAGATCTAAGCGGCGACATCCAACCGTGAACGCGACATTCATTCGTTTAAAAATTCCAGAAAAAATTTATTAGGTCTGAAAATTTTGAAACTTGACAGGGTGTCATCATATGACTTCAGTATGCCGGGGAAAAATATGATACGATTGTACAACTTGTATGATATACACCCTTTAGAAACCGAACTATCCCCGAAGAAGAGTCGTGGTTTCATGGATGGAATGAATCGTATTCGAATGTATGTTCTCGTTTGCATCATCTTTTGACCTTGAGTTTTTTTCAACAGCGACCATGGACCCAATCATCTCACGTGCTACAATATGAATATTTTGCTGGATAGTTTGCTATTTTTAATGCATTACGTGCATTTCTAGGTATTAAATGGATTAAAATTCAGAATAGCATTGCGAACGACTAAAACAGTGCACGAAAATGGTTTGAAAATACAAATGTGGTTCCTTAGTGCATTGGTAGGTGTTTTGCAGCGAATGTGATTGCATTTCAAAGATCTAAGAAGCGATATCCAACCGTGAACGCAACATTCATTCGTTGAAAAATTTCAAAAACAATTATTAGGTATGACAAAATTGAAATTTGGCAGGGTGTCATCATATCACTTCCATATGCCGGGGAAAAAATATGATACGACTGTACAACTTATATGATGTACACCCTTTAGAAACCAAACTATCCCCGAAGAAGAGTCATGGTTTCAAGAATAGAATGAATCGTATTTGAATGTATGTTCTCATTTTCTTCATCTTTTGACCTTCAGTTTTTTTCTACATCGATCATAGACCCAACCATCTCACGTGCTAGAATTTGAATTTTTTGTTGAATAGTTTGCTATTGTTAACGCACTACGTGCATTTCTAATAATTAAATGGATTAAAATTCAGATTAATATTGCGAACGACAAAAACAATGCACGAAAATGGTTTGAAAAATCAACATGTGGTTCCTCAGTGCATTGATAAGTGTTTTGCAGCGAACGGCATTTCAAAGATCTAAGCAGCGATATGCAACCGTGAACGCGGAATTGATTTGTTTAAAAATTACAGAAAAAATTTATTAGGTATGAAAATTTTGAAAGTTGGCAGGGTGTCATCATATCACATCAGTATGCCGGGGAAAAAACATGATACGATTGTACAACTTGTATGATGTACACCCTTTAAAAACGGAACTATCCCCGAAGAAGAGTCGTGGTTTCAAAGATGGAATGAATCGTATTCGAATGTATGTTCTTATTTGCTTCATCTTTTGACCTTGAGTTTTTCTATAGAAACCATAGACCGAACCATCTCACATGCTACAATATGAATTTTTTTCTAGATAGTTTGCTATTTTTAACGCATTACGTGCATTTCTAAGCATTAAATGGATTAAAATTCAGATTAGCATTGCGAACGGCTAAAACAGTGCACGAAAATGGTTTGATATGTGTTCCTCATTGCATTGGTAAGTGTTTTGCAGCGAATGGGATAACATTTCAAAGATCTAAGCGGCGATATAAACCCAAACCATCCCAGGCGAGCTATTTTTAACACAATCAATATAAACCATCCATATTCCCACAGTTAATATGAAGCGATAGTTTGGGTTGTGGAAAATATCCAAGACGGTCCAATTGACTGACCGTGGCGCCGATGTGTGAGAGATGATAATGCCTTCTCGCCCTTCGTTGGTTACCCCAAGTGGAAGATGAGATGTAGGATAGCAGAAAATTTCCCTCTATGTAGAGGATAGGGTTTGTCTCCCGTAGGACTCAGAAGGCGAAAACATAGGTGACAACGACTCTAGAAATTTAGCGGTTGACGTGCACCTGCGCACAAACACAAATAACTTTGCTCCCAACGAAGTTCAGAGAGGTTTTTAATCTCTCCGGCCTTGTTGTTTACAAAGGATCAAACGCAAGGGATAATGATAATGATAACAACTGGAAAGTAAAAGCAGAAAATAAAAGAGCGTGTAAACAGTCATAAGAATATTGATCGGGGTCCCGTGATGTTCACTAGTGATCTCTCTCCCAAAAGACAATAAAACTGCTACGCGAGGTAAACAAATCACAGCTGGGAAATTGGCACGATTAAAAACGCACCGCAATGCTAACTATGCTACAAAGAAAGAACGAGGCTCAAAAGCATGGGCGGTACACCAAAATAAGTAGACCGAAATCCAACTGAATCTACTACTAATTATCCACCTTGAGATATCTATCCAGAACATCTCGCTGGTATTAAGTTGCGAGTCCCACCCAAAATGTAAACCCAAAGCAATAGACAACTGCATTAAAAATCAATTTCCCTAATGTAAACAATCCTTGCAAGCGCGGTTACAAGCACAGTAGTTTTCCCCCTTGTGGCAACAGCACATCCCCTACACTCATGTTTCAGTCACTCAAGTGTGTCATCATGGGGCATGAACCCACAATCGAGCATAACGTTCCCTCTTGGAGTCACTACCTACTACTTGGCCAAAGCAATAAACAGCAACGGAGAACATGCAAGAATTACTTAGGAACAAAATTATAAAAGAGAAGAACCAAATATATTACTCAATCACAATCTGAACATAGTCTCATAATCCATCAGATCCCAACAAACTCAGCATAACAACAACAGAAAATTACATATGTGCCTCGATCATGTAGGGAAGCTCACGAGGTCTAAACCATGAAGAACAAAGAGGGGAGGAGAACATCACATAGCTACTGATCATGGACCCATGGTCCAAGGGATACTACTCACGGATCATCCGGGAAACTTCCATGGTGGAGGGGAAGCTCCCGGAGGTCAATCCTCCCTCCGGTAGGGTGCCGGGAAGAGGTCTGTTGGCCCTCCCGATATTGGAAGCGCGGAGGTGGCAGAACAGAGGCGAGATCGCGAAAAGGGGTTCTGTCTTCGGAGGTTTCGCGTCACGGAGAATATATAGGAGAAGGGGGGCATCCAGGGGGGCCACCAGGGGTCCAGGCGACCCCCCCCCTGGCGCGGCCAAGCCCTAGGCCGCGCCAAGTGGCCGCCTAGGCACCAGGTGGTGGCCCTCTGACCCCACTTTGGTGATTTCGAAAGCTTCAGTTGCACCGATTTTTCCCGAATTTTTGGAGCACTTTTAATATGGGGGAAACCTGAAATAGAAAAACAACAGAAAAACAGGAACTGGCACTGGGGTGCACTGAGTTAATAAGTTATTCCAAATATGATCAAAAGTGTATGAAATTGTATCTGGATCATAGCAATATCACACAAAACATGCTTGGAGCAAGTAGAAATTATAGATACGTTTGGGATGTATCAACATCCCCAAGCTTAATTCCTGCTCATCCTCGAGTAGGTAAATGATAACAAGCATAATTTCTGTGGTGACATGCTAGCAACCATAAAAGAACTTTTAAAGTAAAGCAATCAATGTATGTCATTCAATTCAAGTCATAACAGGCAAGAGTCTATATTAGCATTGAAACAAGCAACGAAAGAACATTAGGTGCAAGAGCTCTTGTAGTCCTTGACTCGAATGTCTCCAAATGGTGTTTGCGTGAAAGAAAGGGGATATGGGAATACGAGAGAAAAAATATATTTGTTGAGAACTCAATCTACTAAAGTTTCACAAATGGTCTTCTTTGGAATCTTATCTTGATTCGTCCTCAGACCACTAGCTAGGTACAAGTCAATTTGATCCACTCCTTTTCGATATTTTCAGAACTCGTGCAATGGATGAGCGTAAGCACGAGAGTTGACACTTAGGATGGCAAAGAGAGAAATATGGTGGAGGAGGAAGAAAAAAACGGTGAGAAAGGCTCACGTCAATGAGGACAATCATAGGCTAGAGAAGGCCAAATATAGATATGATGTGAGGAGTAGGGATTGTCATGCAACGGATGCACATACGAGCTAAGTAAAGCTCTCCAATGGAACTAGTGGGGGTGCATCCAACTTGCTCGCTCATGAAGACCTAGAGCTCGTTTGAGGAGGCTCATCCTTGCAATATGCAAGCCAAGTTCTATAGTGTGAGGGTCCCCACATAGCTATATGCATAAATGATCATCTCTATGAAGCACAAGTATAAGAGGTAGTACTAGTGTAGATCTTTCAAAAGGAATAGTAGTGTTGCCCCTTTCTCTCTTTTTATTTCTTTTTTATCTTTTTGCCGCCGCAATGCCACCTCACCCATCACCGCAGAGGGGCCAACCACGGTCCCGACCACCCGCAGCACACGCCGCCGGAGGAACAAGCCCGGCTAGCCGCGCGCACTTGGGCTCTAACACGCACCACTGTCAAACACCATCGCCACCCCCACCAGCCGGTGGCCGAAGCAAGGGCGGTCGCTGATACGTCACAAACGTATCTATAAATTCTACTTGTGCCATGCTTATATGGGTGACTTTGCTACAAGTTTTGCTACACTTTAATACCTTTCTCCACATATTTGGACCAAATTACTAACTCAGTGCCCCAGTGCCTACTTCTGTTTGCTGTTGTCCGTGCATTGCATGTATTTCCAAATATTTAAAGTGCTCGAAAAAGTCCAAATATATATATATATATAAAAAAAATCAGCAGTCCAGAAGCATCCAGAAGACCGAAGGAGAGACAGAGGGGGGTGGACCCTTCCCAGGAATCCATCTGGCGTGGGCCAGGGACCCGCCTGGTGGGGCCAGGCCTCCCCCGGTGTACTCCTTCCGCATATATTTACCCCTCGACCAAAAAACACCCGGGAGGTCCCCCGTTGTGCGATTTTCCCCACTGTTCCGCCGCCGCCGCGATCATGAGATCGGGATAACGAGAAGACCCTGTCATGTCACCTTCCCAGAGGAAGGATTGATCTCTGAGAGCTTCTCCACCACCATGAGCGCTTCCCGGATGTGCCTCGAGTAGTCCACCTTGGACCATGGGTCCATGAGAAGTATCTATGTGATGTTTTCTCTCCAATCTTGTGCCTCGATTCTTAGCCCTTGTGATCTTCCCTACATGATCAAGGCATCTATGTATTAGTTATGTTGTTGCTATGCTGTGTTTGCTGGGATCCGATGGATTATGAGATTATGTTCAGATTGTGATGATTATATATTCGGTTTACCTTTTATGTTTTAGTTCTTTATTATTCTTGCATGTTCTCCGTTGCTATTTATTGCTTTGGCCAAGTAGTAGATGGGGACTTCAAGAGGGAGCGTTATGCATGATTGTGGGTTCATGCCCCCCGATATCTAGCTTGAGTGATAGAAACATGAGACTAGGGCATGTGATTTTTCCACCAAGGAGAAAACGACGGTTGATACGTCCAAAACGTATCGATAATTTCTTCTTGCTCCATGCATGTTTTGTGTGATATTGCTATGATCTAGATACACTTTCATACATTTTTGATCATATTTGGACTAACCTATTAACTCAGTGCACCCCAGTGCCAGTTCCTGTTTTCTGTTGTTTTTCTATTTCAGCTTTCCCCCATATAAAAAGTGCGAGAAAAATTCGGGAAAATTCAGATAAAAAATCAGCGTGACGGAAGCTTCGAGAAGAGCCCAGGAGGGGCCAGAGGGGAGCCAGGGGGGCCCAGGCGGCCACCCGGCGCGGCCCCACCCCTGGCCGCGCCAGGGGGGCGCCTGGGGCCCTTGGTCCACATCTGGTTGCCCCCCTTCGCCTATTTATCCCTCTTCACGGGAAAACTCCAAAAGGAGAACCCTATTCCGCGAACTCGCCTCTGTTCCGCCGCCGCCGCGCTTCCAAGATCGGGAGCACCAGAAGATTTCTTACCGGCACCCTGCCGGAGGGAGGATTGACCTCCGGGAGTCTCCTCTCCACCATGGATGCTCCCCGGATGTCTCGTGAGTAGTTTTCCTTGGACCATGGGTCCGTGATCAGTAGTTATGTGATGTTCTCCTCCCCTCTTTGATCTTCATTGTTTAGACCTCGTGAGCTGCCCTACATGATCGAGGCACCTTAGTAATATTTCTGCTATTGCTATGTTGAGTTTGATCGGATCTGATGGATTTTGAGATTATGTTCAGATTGTGATAGAGTAATATATTTGGTTCTTATCTCTTGTATTTTTGTTCCTAAGTAATTCTTGCAGGCTCTCCGTTGTTGTTTATTGCTTTGGCCAAGTAGTAGGTAGTGACTCCAAGAGGGAGCGTTGTGCTAGATTGTGGGTTCATGCCTCCCCGATGACATGCTTGAGTGACAGAAACATGAGTCCAGGGGATGTGTTGTTTCCACAAGGGGGAAAACAACGGTGCTTGTAACCGCGGTACAAGGATTGTTTACTTTACGCAAAGTTATTTTTAATGCAGTTGTCTGTTGCTTTGGGTTCACACTTTGGGTGGGGCTCGCAACTTAATACCAGCGAGAGGTTCTGGATAGATATCTCAAGGTGGATGATTAGTAGTAGATGCAGATGGATTTCGGTCTACTTACGTTGGCGTATTGCCCGTGCTTTTGAACCTCTTCCTTTCTTTTGTAGCATAGTTAGCATTGCGGTGCGTTCATAGTCCTGTCAATTGCCTTTCTGTAATTTGATTACCTCGCTTAGCAATTTTTATCGTCTTTTGGGAGAGAGACATCACTAGCGAACATCACGTATCCTGGTCCATATCCTCATTATTGTTTCCAAGCTGTATTTATTTTTCTGCATTTACTTTCAAGTTGCTATCATTATCCCCTTGCGTTTTATCATTTGTGAACAACAAGACCGGAGAGATTGACAACCTCTCTGAACTTCGTTGGGAACAAAGTTATCTGTGTCTGTGTGCAGGTCTGCGTCAGTTGCGCAGCTGACACCTACTTATCATCTCTGGAGTCCTACTGGAGACAAACCTTGGTATCTTTACTGAGGGAAAACTCGCTGCTTTACTGCATCACGCCTTCCACTTGGGGCCTACCAACGAAGGGCGAGAAGCCAATAAGCAAGAGTATTTCTGGCGCCGTTGGCGGGGACTCCAAGTGCTAAGATAGGGGAGTTGCACACTACCCTTTACCTTTGTTTTTTAGTCTTGTTAGTTTACCTTTCAGTTTTTATCTTGGTGTCTTTTATCAAAAACTATAAAAAAATCTGCCACACTTGCTGCTACTATGGGTTCCACTGAAAACACCAAGTTGTGTGACTTCACTAGTCACAACAACCAGGACTTTATCTGCACTCCCATTGCCACACTTGCCACTTCAGCTGCTTCTTATGAAATTAAACCTGCTTTGTTAAATCTTGTTATGAGAGATCAATTCTCTGGTGCTGGAGATGATGCTGCTTTACACTTGAATAATTTTGTTGAATTATGTGATATGCAAAAGTATAAAGAAGCAGAAGGTGATGTTGTTAAGCTCAAGCTCTTTCCTTTCTCTTTAAGGGGAGATGCTAAAATCTGGTTTCAATATTTGCCTAGAAATAGCTTAGATTCTTGGGATAAGTGCAAAGATGCTTTTATAGGGAAGTACTACCCTCCTGCTAAGATTATCCAATTGAGGTGTAATATTATGAATTTTAAGCAATTGGATAATGAACACGTTGCCCAAGCTTGGGAACGAATGAAATCTCTTGTTAAGAAATTCCCTACACATGGTTTGACTACCTGGATGGTTATCCAGACTTTTTATGCAGGCTTGAACTTTACCTCGCGGAACCTGTTAGATTCGGCCACGGGAGGAACCTTTATGTCAACTACACTTGGTGCTGCCACAAAGCTTCTCGATGAGATGATGACCAATTATTCCCAATGGCACACCGAACGCGCTTGTAACACGCTCACTGTCAGGTGAACAGTAATCACCATTACTGTTCCTCAGTACTGTTCAAAGAATTTGTCTGATCAATATGGTTCAGTTCAAATTCAAATTTCCCTTTGATATTGTTGCAAGCAATGTGAACCATGGGCCTTGATCATCATGAATGAAAACAAAGTCCAATCCATATACTTTTGGAATCAATTCAAATCTAAAAAAATGCTTTTGGTGGAATATTAAAACAATGTGCAAAATAAAACTTGGTCCAAAAATTGTGCTACCACTTTTATTAAATCACAAAAATTCAGTGGAGCATGTATCACCAAGTTGGATATTTTTCTATTCCCTAAATAATTCTAAACAAATCAAAACAGTGGATAAAAACTCTGTTTAAATCATTTAATATTTAATAGAAATATTAAATGACTTTTAAAAGTGCCCAAATCTTTTGTGGCACTAGCCTATGTTATAACAGTAATTATGGGCAACCTATAACACTTTACAAAAATGCCTAGGGTTGAAAACAATTACAAAACAGAAATAAAGAAAAGGAAAAATAGGAAATGAAATAGATAAAAGGCAACCTAATCTACCCCCTCCCCCCACTGGGTCCCCGGCCCAGCTAACAACCAGCCCAACCCCGGCCCGTCTCTATTTTCCCCTTCCTCTTGCTACAGGGAGGCCGGCCATGGCGTGGCAGCCATCCAACGACTGCCATGGACGCCGTGTCGCCCATCCCGGCTTGCCGGCGAGGGGATAAGGTCGACCCGCCCTCGAACCCTGGAAACCCTAGCCACCCCCTGCCCATTCCCCTCCTCCCCCTCGCGCTCCGTCGCCTCACTACGCAGCAACCGGCGCTCGGCCGTCGCCGCGGCCCGAGCGCCACCGCGGCCACCGTGCTCCCCGTGCCATCGGAGCTTGTCCTGGAGAACCGCCTCGCTCCTCCGTTTCACCTCGGCCCTCAAGCTCCGACCGAGACGCGCAGCAGCGCCCGATCCAAGCCGTTCACCGTCGCCACGGCCCCCGAACTCCGGCGACAAGTCCATCGCCCCCAGAGCTTCCCCGACTCCCTCGCCGCCGCTACAAGCCCCCCCCCCCGGTGAGCTTGCGTTCGTTTTGCCCATCGCCGTATTCACTCCCGCTCGTATTCGCGTCGTCCCCGCATCCATCGTCCCCCGGCCGCCGCCTGTGCACTCACCGCCGTCGAGGTGGTCGTCCTCGGCGTCCGCCTCGCACACCCGTAGACGCGCGGCCTCGTGCCCACCTGATTCTTGCCCGGGGCTGGCCAAATGGTGGCCGAGGACGGCTTCCGGTAAGCCTCCGCCGTGCCACTGCTGACCGCCGGCGCACCCCCGTGGTTAATCTTGTGGGTGTCCCACTGACGTGTGGGCCCCACTCGGTTTAGTTAACCACTAATCAGTCCCTGATAGAATTAATATAACTAAGATAAATAACTCCTGGACTGACTTGTGGGCCCCCAGTCATTAGGTCAGTTAAATAGTCTAATTAAAATGTAATTATTAAAATGTGCCTATGACATGTGGGCCCTCTGCCCTGTTTGATTAAATTGAATTAAATTAATTGGCCACTGTCTATGACATGTGGGCCCTCACTGTATTATCTATTTAAAATAAATTGATTATATGTCTGTGTCACTGACATGTGGGTCCCCCATGTCAGTGACACTGTTCCGGATAATGTTTTGGATAATGTTATTTAATTAATAAAAGAAAAATCCAGAAATTGATTTAAAATGATTTCAACTTTGAATTTGAATAGCTTTTAAACCGTAATTCTGATTCAAAAACTTTATACATGAAAGTTGATCCGAAAAATATAGCGAATACGGATACGCTATCTGTATGTCTACCCCACCCCCCTAACACACCGATCATCGACATTCCCCCTCCGGGCTGTCTGTCGATAACTCCCGGTGCTGGTAAAAACCTGTCTGATGAATTTATTTCGAACGAAAGTTGTCCGGAATGGTTCCACTAACACGGATACACCCCCCTTATCTTTGTCGGATGACCACGACACCTCCGGCATGAACCCTTCCCCTCCGGACACCCTGTCCGGTAATCACCCGGAGCCGGTCGTTCATCCCCGGATGAATTCCCGCTCCGAGCAACGTGCATTGCACTGCGTTAGAACACCGTTAACATTTCATCTGTCATTTCGTGCATATGTTTGTATATTATTGATGTGTATTTACTGTTTCCCCCCCCCCCCTTAATCTTCGGTAGACCCTGCTGCTACCGCCGACTACACTGCTGCCAGGTACGACTACTTCGTCGACGACCCTGCCCCTACCGTCGAGCTTCCAGGCAAGCAGAGCCATTCTCTTCCCCAGATATCGCCTACCTTTTCCGTACTTTCTTGCACTAGGCATCGTTACTGGTGCTTCTACGATTACAATCCTATTCAATTGCATAGCCTGATTTTGTCGCCCCTTGATGTACCTTTCTTATCCTATGTTGCCTATTATAATTATGCTTTATTCAGCAGTGAACCCTGCGCATTGTTAGCTAGGACTAGATAGCGGGCCGTGATCACTCAGGGGGGTGAACACGGATACAATATATACAACTGCACAGGTACGGAACAAAGCAGACACCGCCAAAGGCCCCTATCTGGGTTATGCCTAGTCACCTCAAGTGTGAGCTATCAAGGAGTAATCCTTGTACTCCACTCGAGGCTGACTTTGTCTTGCCGCCATAGGGTCCTGAACAGCGGTTGTCCTTAAGGTAAGAAGTCGGGCGACCCAACGGTGCCCGCGAGCGGTATATTGTCGGGAACGACAGGGTGGGTACGACCGACGTTACTGGCGTGCTTGGCCCCTTCTCGTATCTCGCGGGAGTTACCAAACCACGCAAAAGTCGAGCTCTACCAAGAGCACACGCGAGACAAGGTAAGGAGACGGTTCACCTTGTCGGTAACCGCGCGCTTTGACGGGACGATAGGGCAGGCCCCGACGTTACCGGTGGGCCTTGTTGCTGTTCGTTGTTCGTTGTGTTGTTAGTCAGACAGCGATAACGTTGTCTGCGAGATAATATTAAAATGCTAAATGGTTCGGTGGATGACTTGAGAGACCCGTTGGTCTATACGCACTACCTACACGTGGGATTACGGTGTGGGCCCTCCGCGTCGTAGTTCGTCCGAAAGCTCTTCAGACGTCAGCAGTACCATGGGCTGATAGCCGGGAAGCGGTCTTGTCTTATTTGCTGCAGCAAGTCTGTTTGGATTTGCTTTTGCTTCACCGGCCAGTCTCGTACCGTGCAGGAGTGTGCAAGGGTGAGGGACCTAGACCCATTGGCGCATAGGATATAGTCCGGCGGATGGCCTCTCTGCTGAGCCTAGGATGGGCTGCGATGTGTCGGATAGCCTCGGTGGGGCGTTCCCTAACAAGGTTCACGCCACCCTGGAGATCCGAGCGTGCAGGCTGAACAGTAGTGCACCCCTGCAGGGAGTTTAATCTATTCGAATAGCCGTGTCCACGGTAACAGGACGCTTTATGCTGAAGCTGGATCTTACCACTAGAAAATATTACTATTAAACTGTATGGTTCCGGGTCTTCTTCCTCGCAGGGAGTCGAGGAGGGGAACTTGGAGGCATTATTATTATTAATCAGTACAACTTATATTATACAATGTTGCAGCAACTTCTGCTTCATTGTTACTTTATTGCTTTATATGAAATGTTGGTTGTTTCTCTTCTCATGCTGCAAGACAACGTCGGAAGTTGCTAGTCTTCGATAGGCCTAGCTTCTTATCCTTATTCTGATTTCTATCTTGCAGTCCACTATATACAGCCTCCCCTTTCCTTTGATACAAATGCATAATGCTTAGTAGCGGACGAAAGACTCGCGGGTATACTAGATACTCACCTTTGCTTTATTTCCCCTTTTATGTTTTGCCTGATCGGTCGCTGCAATCGACGTTGGAGCCTAGGAGCAGGAGTACCCCGGAGGCGGATACTACTACGTCGAGACCCCCGCTGACCAGGACCAGGAGTAGTTTCGGAGGCTCCCAGGCAGGAGGCCTTGCCTTTTCGATCTGTATCTCTGATATTATTTGCGCTAGCCTTCTTAAGGCAAAACTTGACTAACTATGTCTGTACTCAGATATTATGGTTTGTATAACTTATGTATTTCGGGTCCGCGTGACCCCCTCCCCTTTATTGTAACATATTGGTTTATCCTTTTGTGTTTAGTGTTGTGCTGTGATATTCTCACCGTGGCACCCTAATCTCAGCCGTGTACCCTGCGTGTATGATTACTGTGCACAGATTGATTTTGGGGGCGTCACAAGTTGGTATCAGAGCCGACTGCCTGTAGGAAGCCACCCCACCACTACCTGGTCGAAGTTGAGTCTAGACTTTGAAAAACTTATTTGCTAACTTAATATTTGGCTTACGGGCCCACATCGATGTCACTACGTGTGATATCTATGGTATTAGGATCCTTTTCTCCTTACCTATGCTCTGGGAATCTGCTCTCGTATCCTTGCTGGTAAGTTTTACAAACTCTGACATTAGGATCACGTTCTCTTGATTCCATCCGGATTTTTGGTGCTTCCCCATTGATTGAGTCGTGTTGCAGGAGGTCTACCCCAGGTCCCGGACCGCGGATCCCATTCTCATTCTGGGCAGGCCGCGCGTCCTCTGGCATTAACTCTTGTGGCCAACAGTTTTCTTGCGGCGTGATTGACATAGTGGAATCTATGTCGCGTCGTGTAATCCTTACCGCGGTATGCACGCCGCCTAGTGTGTCCTTTTTCCTTAATTTCTACGACGTTACGCTGCCCGATTTTCGATTGATTCTATGTGGGCATGTGTATGTCTTATATGACTACTCCTATATATATCCGCGCCTCCTCTTTGTTGTCGCTTTACCTATTACTCGTTTCCGGTATCTCGTTAAAATGTTCATCGCTGAAATACGCCTGTTAAATTCTAGCAGGATGGCTGGTCGTGGTGGTCGTGGTCGTGGTCGTGGTGCCAACGATCCACCTCCGCCGTCGGACTACATGGCCGCGATGATGCAACAGTTTCAGATGAACCAAGTGTTTATGCAAGGAGTCATAGATCAGCTCCAGAACCAGAACCAGAACCAGAACAAGCACCAGAACCAACCGCATGTGGTTACTCTGCGGGATTTCATGCGTCTCAATCCCCCTCTCTTCCACCAACCGGAACAGCCGCTGGATGCTGATGATTGGCTTCGTGACATCACTCGTCAGCTGGAGTTCGCTAATGTGAGCGTTGCTGATTATGTCAACTTCGCGTCCTATTTCCTGTGTGGTCCCGCTGCTCAGTGGTGGGACACTTACAAGGGCTCGCTAGCTGAAGGGACTGTCGTCACCTGGAATGACTTCAAGACTGCCTTCCGCGCTCGTTATGTCCCCCAGGCGATTATGAACCGTATGAAGGCCGAGTTCCGCAACCTCGTTCAGGGCAACAAAACTGTCGAGGCTTACCAGAGGGAATTCCTTCTTCCATCTCGAAAGTATTAAGCCTTTCAAGAATATCAGCGGCAACCATATCCTTGAAATCAGTTCTTTCCTTAATCATCAGCACAATGTGATCGAAGGAATCATCAAGAGAACGGAGCAAAGTTCTGCCAATAATCCGATTGGTAATGTCATCTGCACCGAGGGAAATCAGTTCATTTGACAGCGCAGTGAGTCTGCTGTATATGGAACAAACTTTTTCTCCCTCGTGCCTCTTGAACCGATAGAACTTGCTTCGAAGGGTGTCAATTCGAGCATCTTTCTGAGTAGAGACACCTTCACCAATCTTCTCGAGATAATCCCAAACACCTTTGGCCGAAGGAATATTCTTGACCTCATGATATTTTTCAGGAATCAGATGATTTGTGATGAATACCCAGACTTCAGCATCTAGCTCTATCTTCTTTGTCTCTTCAGGAGTAATGGCATCAGTGTCCTTGACAGTTACACCATTCTTGACAACTTCCCAAGCGGCAGAGTTGATAGCCATGATATTCCTCTTCATTTTTTCCTTCCAATAGGGATAGTCCTTCCCATTGAAAATAGGGATTGGTTCCCCCGAGCGAACAGCTGCAAACGACATCCTTGACAACACTCCAGGTTGTTAGACCAAAATACGCAGAGCGTAGGGAGTGCCTAGCTCTGATACCAATTGAAAGCTCAAGAATGATCAGAGGGGGAGGGGGTGAATGATCACTTCTAAAAATTCTAAGGAACTTAGAAGGAAATCATGTAAACATCGTAGGACTAAAGACATGTCGAAGGAAATACAGTATCGAAAGTAATGCAAGGCTCGAAAGGATTTGGAGCGAAGGAAAACATCGAAGACAAACAGGCTACGAGAAAATACTTGAAGTAAATGCTAGAAGGAAAACGAGCCTGACACAGCGATGTTTGGTAAACCAGTTCACACTCTGCAAAGTGCTACGTCTGGTTGGAGGGACTGGTGATTGAACACCTGGAGCAAAACTCTCTCCGTCCTATTCTCCACTGCAACAAACTCCTCGAGCTTGTCCAGTTTTCACTCGTGGTAGATGATTCAGGACATCTCCGAGACCTTTACAAACTTCCTTCAGCAGTGACAATTTCTCTTCGACTGCTTGACAGGCGACGCCTAACCGTCTAGGAGACTTGCAGTTCTCCAAGATAAAAAGATCGGCTAATCTCAACCTAAGTCATAGTGAATTGCTCAACTCAGCTCAGACTTGGGATTTTGGTTTTCTCTCGATGAATCTCTCTTGGGATGCTCTCAGACTTCTGTCTTGGAATCTTCAGTGGAGCAGCCTACCCGAAATGGTGGGTAGGTGCGGGGTATTTATAGTTGGCGATCACGAAGGGTAAAATGACTGAAGTGACCCAATGCAACCGCTTGACGCTTGTCCACAACGGTCGGATTCCAATCACTGCGCAACTTTACTTGAGGAACAAGTAAGCTGACTCACCGACCGAGTTCTCTCTCGAAGGCACGAAGTCCGATGACTTTGCCTTCGAGCTATTCGCTCGACTCGGTAAGATTTCTCTCGGTAGGCCTTTGTGGGTTTTGGTTGAGCAGAGCAAATTCACTTCGACAAAGATCTCAACTAGCAAACCCCTCTTGATAGTACGGTTTTTCCTACGACTCAAGAAATAAAGAGAAACTAGCAAAAAGACTAAGTCTTCGATCAGCTTCAGCTTTCTCCTTGTTGCGCTTTTGCTCGAGAGAAACATCTTCTTCGACAACATTTTTAGGGGTCGTCTTCCTTCAAAGATTTCGGTAGATGACTGCAGCTTCACTGCAGTGAGTTGTCCTTCGACCTTCTACTTGCAAACTCCATTCTTTCGTAACCTAAGTATCTGTTTATACTCGAAAACAATATTAGTTCCACTTCTGCTTTGTCTAACAATGTTCAAAATCTTCGGGGGCAAAACTTGCTCTTACAATCTCCCCCTTTTTGGACGATTGTTGACAAAACAGGCATCGATAAATAATTTGAAAAGGTTTCAGTTTTCGATGATAAACCAGTGCTGAGATCGATGAAGTACTCCCCCTTGATGTATGCACGGAAGATAAAGATTTCCTGTGAAGTGCATATTTGACAAGTAGTGTCGAGGGAAAAACATCAAAAATCTTAGCGAGAGAAATTGCATTCCAGATAGCATCCAATTAGTAATATGCAATCTCCTCGAATGACCTGTGAACTTATATGAAAGATAACTTCCTGCAAAAGGTTAAGTATTGCAAGCAGCAGATAGATATCTTACGAAAAGAGTAGCAGTTCACAGTCCTACTTAGAGTTAGTTACAACCAGATCGAATGTGAATCGAAAGTTTGTTGAAACTACTCAGAAAGCCTCAAAATCAAGAGTTTATCGAATGAAAAACAAATCCCTTAACCCCGTAGGCAAACTAATTTCTTCGATGCCACTACATCTCCCCCTTTTTGTCACAACGTACAAAAAGATCGAGAGAATAGGGTCGAAAGAAATCCCTACTCGCGACGCTGGCTCCGGCGACGACGAGAAGATTCGGCGAGCGTTGGAGCACGACGAATTGGACGAGCGCCTGGAGGAGTGATCTTCGTGCGGAATGAATGTTGATCTCTTGAAGATTCCAACTGCGATTCCGGCGGGGTCCTGGGGCTTCGAGGAAGTGGCGAGTGAGCTCTGGGTTGACGTTGAGGAGGGGCTTCTTCTTCTTGCTCGGAGTCAGAGGATAAATTGTCCAAAGTGATATGATAATAATCATCGACACTTAGCACATCTCTGTTCTTCGGTAGGCGAGGGATATTGGGATCCGGTCGATCTACTCGATCATCATTGGTCCAATTCCTGTTCAGATGGGGAGGATATTCTTCGAACCCGCAACGTTGAAGTTGACCGAGGGAATTGAACTTCCGAAGACCTTTCCAATCACGGCGAAGGCATTCACGCAGCATCTGATTGTTGTTCATGGTAATGTTACGCAAGTGATTGATCTCATCCATCAGAGCTTGCTTCTGAATAAAATCTTGATCAATGTGATGTTGAAGCATTTGCTGGGACCGAAGAGAAACTTCCATATGATGCACTGGCTTGATAAACTTCGAGCGAATATTGCGCTCAGTTAAGTGGGCTTGGATGCCAGTGTGCTCAGCAAAAGGGTCGTTCGGTCGAGCAACAACCTGCAATACTTCTCGAACAGGTGGAGTGAAAATCTTCGGGTAAATAGATACGGGGAATGGCATGTCCCGAGAGTAATTGCAGATTGCCATCAGCCATGGTGTATATGGCTTGTGGGAATTGTGGTCATCAGCACAAGACACCAAAGTTCTGAGGAAGTAGTCTTCAAAATCGAAGGGATGACCGTGGACTAACTTCAACAGGGCAAGTTGCACATCATTTGGAATTGGAAAATTATCGTGCACATCAAGCATTGGCATCAAGGTCTTCGAGAGAATATAAAACCATGCCTTTGCTTCAAATACCAAGTGTCTTGGCTTCGGCTCAGTGGGGTAGTGATCTCCTACGATTTCTGGATCCATCAGCGTAGAGAATTCAGCAGGAGTTGCAGCAGGTAAGTCATGAATTTTGTGAGGTAATCCTTCGAACCGAGGTAAATTGATGATAGCCAGAAATTGGTCGACAGTCATGTGAAAAACTTGGCCTTGAATCATATAGTCAAATTTCCATGTCTTCGAGTTCTCAGGATCTCCAGAGACATAAAGTGTTGCATAAAACTATTTGATAAGCTCGGGATTGTAACCACAATCGAGAGCAAACATCTTGTGAGCATGCAGGCTATCAATTGTCTCGGCAATGTTCTCGAAATAAGTAGTGGAGTACACCGAAGGCATATCAAGATATTGATGCTGGAAAACTCTTGCCTTGTTGTACAACACACGAGTATAGTAGATAGCTTGCTCTTGGGTCCAAAACCGAAGAGAATAAGCACTTCTGGGCTTCTCGTAGGGATTGGTACCGAAGAAAAATGGCTTGTGTTCGCGCCTTTTGAAGATGGGACCTCCTCGAGGAACATCTGAGCGGAACAAAGGCGGCATTTCTCTCGGATGAGCAGAGTGAAGCAGCTCATCAATGGGAAAAACCTCAGCAGCGTTATCTGGCATCTGGAACTCTGGTTCAGCAGGTCGAGAGATAGATGATGGGATGTTGACAATATCCTGAGCCGGAGTGACTGCAGGAGCATTCTCCTCGGCCTGAGCTACGACGGCATCTCCTTCGTCGGTTTGAGCATTTTGTGCGGCCTCTTCAATTTCCATGGCCTCCAAGTCTTCATCAAATTGAGCAAACGCATCAACCATTTCTTCGTTCGAAGAACTGGATGAGGAGGATGAAGAATTATCACTTGAACTGTTATCTCCAGAACTATTGCTTACGACAGGATCTCGTCAAGAGGAAACTGTCGTGATGTCAACATCAACATCTTCTCCTTCAGGCATAGTCCGGGCAGAAGAGTAATCTTTCTGGACTTGAGTTTCTTGCTCGACACGAGCAACTTGCTCGGTCTCTGCATGAGCTTGGATTTCAGTGGCGGGGGTGGTCGATGGAATGATATGAGGTGGAGATGGTGGGTTTGGAGGTGGTGGCGAGGCTTTTGGTGGTGAGGGTTGACGGGGTGGAGATGGAGGTGGAGGTGGAGGTGTTTGTTGTCGGGGTGGAGGTGTAGGTGTTTGTTGTCGGGGTGGAGGTGTAGCTTGACGAGGGGGTGGAGTTGTTTGTTGAGGCGGTGAACTTGTTTGGCGAGGTGGTGGAGTTTTCTTACGGGGAGGAGTGGTTGCTTGGTGGGGTTTGGTTCAGTTTCTTGTCGTTCTGTGGTAGCAACGACCTCGGTGGACTTGGCCTTCTTGGCGTTCTTCTCGATCTCTGGCGTCCCACGCTCAGAGGTTGGGGCAGCAGATTTTCTCTTTCGAGATTGTCTTTAGAACAGAGCATCATTATGCTCTTTGCAAACAGCAGACACAACTTGTTTTACCTTGTCAAACACAGCAGTTAAATTTTCTTTCTGAGTCCTCCTCGAAGCTTCAGCAGATGCAATCTTGGACTTGAAAAAATTTCGGGACTCAATGTCCTCGGTTTCCTCTTGGAGTTGCCTGGTGTAAAACCTGACTTGCTCCTTATCCTTTCGATCCTGGGTGATGTAGCCTTCCCAGCGTATCATGTATCGAGCAACATGCTCTTGGATTTCAGCAGGAACATCATCCTCGGAAGTGACTTTGCTCGGTGTAGTAGCCATTTTCCAGAGAATGTGAGATATATGTGCAGCATCCCAAGGAGCATTGGCATTTGATTCTCCTTCATTGGAACTCTCTTCATCGGCACGAGGACCGGAAACAGCTGGTGCAACAGGGGCAGGAGCTGGTGCAGCTCGAGGAACTGGAGCAGCTTGAGCCTTCTGTCTTGCCTCTTTGGCTTTCTTTTCGGCTTCCTTGGTGGCCTTGGCAGCAGCAATGTGTTTTGAGACCACTGCTTTATCCTTCGAGGCACTAGGGGCCTCAGCATTCTTCTTCGAAGCACTAGGGGCTATTACCTTTTCTTTCGTGACTGTGGGAGTCACAACTTTCTCGGTGACCTTTTCTTTCGGGTCACTAGGGATAGTGCATGCAGAAATCTGTCGTCGATATTTTTCACTGACCAAGTGAAGAATGCCCAGTTGTTGAGCAACCAGAGCCTTTTTATGCTCGGGCTGACTGTGAAAGTTTAGGAGCTTAGAACTAATCAAGTCTTTTTCTTCTTGTTCCTTTTGCTTGGCCAGTCTTTCCTTTCGCTGAATAAGCGTTTCATCATCTTCACCAACTTGAGCTTGCTTTCCCTTCGATGGAGCCGAAAGTTTTGGTTGGCGAGCAGGAACAGGTGGAGCAGATGAAATAGGTGGATCTGTGACCAAGTTGGTCAAGTCAATATTTCCTCGAGGAGCCTGTGGAGCTGGCTCCTGGATCCTTATGCCTCTACTGCTCGGCTTTTTCTTCAGAGGTAAGTCCTCGACATCAGCCTCTGTACCAGGGTCTTGATCATCTGAATTAGCTTCTCCTTCGGAGCTTGCATCAGGAGGTGAAACTATTACAACCTTTTTCTGTCTCTTGGCTGACTTCTTTCCACCCTTCGGTTTGGCGCTAGGGCCAACTTCTTCGGCAGCTTTAGCAGCAGCTGCTTCCTTTCGAGCTTTAGCTTCTTTCCTCTTTTGTGCTCGAAGTTCACGTGCTTCAACGAGCTCTTTAAAATCATCAGGAGTTTTGAGGGAAGAAGGGTGAGCATCAGCTGGAGGAGGTGGTCGATTAAATTTCGTCCACTTTGGCCTTAGAGCTTTGACATCAACCCAAGGATTCTTCATAGCAAACAGCCTCTCCCATCGTGGAATAAGATACTTGTATTCATACCAACGAAGAGCTTGAAGTCTTCGAATCTCTTGCAGACGATTTTCTCTTGTACGATCATCCTCAGAACCAGACGGCGTTCTCAAATTCTTTTCAATGATCACTTCCTCAGACAAACCTTCAGAGTTATTGGTGACTCTTGTTCGGCCTCCCACACGCTTGGGAACTCTAATATTTCCTTCGTTACCAGACATTTTCCTGCGAAAAAGAAGGATACGAGGGAATATAGGAAAGTTGTGAACAAGTACCAACAATTTCGAGGAAAAACATTTTGAATGCAGCAATCTTATCGAGAGATTTGTCTTATCGCAAATTTTCATGAAAGTGCTAGGCTAGATTTTCATCGGGTGGAAATCTAACGAAGAACTTGTATGAATAAATCGTACAAGATTAAATCTATCGAAAAGATACTGTAGGATTTGCCTAAGTGAGAGAATCCGAGGGATTTCTTACCAAGGACAGATGGGGAATCGACAGAAAAGCTAGAAACAGATTTCCCAAGTTTCAAAGATCCAAACGGATCAAACAGACCTAAAAGAAATCAGAAAAAAAATCAACACAAAAGCTGGAAACGATGAACAGAACGAGATTGAATCGACTCCAGAGCCACACATACCCTAACTTGGTGATGTGAGGCGACTACGGCGACGCGGATGATGATCTTCGTCGACGGGAACGCCTCCGGCGGCTTCCTTCCGGCAGTTAAGCGGCGAGGGAGTCGACGGCGACGAGATAGCACGGCGGCGCGCGAGAGAGAGAGCTTCTGGAGGCGAAGAGACGAAGTCGAAGGAATAGCGATGTCTAAGCCGGTGGAGTGGATCAGTATTTATAAGGGAGGTTCTGACCGAGCTGTCAGATCTGATCCAACGGCGCAGATTTCGCGTCTCTCCGCATTCAACGGACGGATTTTGTGGCGGTAATCGCGGGAAATCCGAACGAACCGAAAGAAAGTTGCTCCACGTCCGAGACCAAACTCATCGAACATCGAGTATAAAAGTAGATAAAACTTCGATAGATTTTCCTTCGGAATCAATGACATTCGAGGGGAATCTTGATCGAGTACAATATGTACATGTTCACGAGAGAAAAGCACAGATGGGGTAGGGATAGAATAGAGGGAAAACAGGGTCCGATGCTTAATCAGTCCGAAAAAAACTAGCGATAAAACTCGGAATGATAAGTGTATAGGACAACACCAAGCGAACAAAAATAAACGAAAAGGAAACACGATAGAAAATTAACCAAAGTAAATATCAATGAAAATTTATAATACATAATACCGATGGTTATGATCTTACTGCACATTGCGTGAGTCCAAGATGTTCAACTCACACCTCAGTGTACAGAACCTCTTTTCATCCAAGGGCTTTGTGAATATATCAGCCAATTGATCTTCGGTGCGAACATGACTGATAACAATATCTTCTCGCCGAACATGATCTCGAAGAAAATGATGAAGAATATCAATATGCTTCGTTCGAGAGTGTTGCACTGGATTATGAGCAATTTTGATTGCACTCTCGTTATCACAAAGCAATGGAATTTTCTTCACAAGAATACCATAATCTTTCAGCGTTTGCTTGAGCCACAGAATCTGAGTACAGCATGAACCGGCAGCAATATACTCGGCTTCAGCCGTAGAAATAGATACACAATTCTGTTTCTTCGAGGCCCAACAGACAAGAGATCTACCGAGAAAATGACATGTGCCAGAGGTAGATTTCCTGTCGACTCGATCACCAGCCCAGTCAGAATCTGAATAACCAACGAGATCAAACTGGGCACCCTTGGGATACCAAAGACCCAAGGTTGGTGTGTGTGCCAGATATCGAAGGATTCGCTTGACAGCAATATGATGAGATTCCTTCGGGTTTGCCTGAAAACGAGCACACATACATACTGATAGCATAATGTCAGGTCTAGATGCACAAAGGTAAAGAAGCGAACCAATCATCGAGCGATATTTCTTCTGATCGAAAGGTTTGCCCTTCTCATTTGCATCTAGATGAACATTCGTAGGCATTGGAGTCTTGACAGTTTTGCAACTGACAAGATCAAACTTCTTCAGGCAATCTCTGAGATACTTCTCTTGAGAAATGAAAGTACCATTCTTCTGTTGACGGATTTGAAGCCCGAGAAAGAACTTCAATTCTCCCATCATTGACATTTCATATTTCTTCGACATCATACGAGCAAATTCTTCGCTAATATCAGGGTTAGTGCAGCCAAAAATAATATCATCGACATAAATTTGACACACAAAGAGATCATTTTTGTATGCACGAGTAAAAAGAGTCGGATCAGTTGTTCCTGGTTTGAAGCCCTTCTTAAGAAGAAAATCCTTCAGCGTTTCATACCAAGCACGAGGTGCTTGCTTTAACCCATATAGGGCCTTGTGTAATCTGTACACCTTATCAGGATTCTTCGGGTCTTCAAAACCTGGTGGCTGCATAACATACACTTCTTCTTCGATCTCACCGTTAAGAAATGCACTTTTGACATCCATTTGATATAGCAATATACCATTGTAATTCGCAAAAGCAAGCATGACTCGAATGGATTCAAGACGAGCAATTGGGGCATAAGTCTCACCAAAATCAATACCTTCGATTTGGGTATAGCCTTGTGCAACCAGTCGAGCTTTATTCCTTACCACTATGCCATCTTCATCTTGCTTGTTGCGAAAAATCCACTTCGTACCAATGATATTATGCTTCGTGGAATCAGGTCTATCGACAAGGGACCAGACTTTATTTCTCTCGAACTGGTTAAGTTCTTCGAGCATGGCAGTCATCCAGTCTGAGTCTCTCATGGCTTCATCAAATTTTGAAGGTTCTAGCATGGATACAAACGAGAAATTTCCACAGAAGTTAGCTAATCGAGTACGAGAACGAGTGGTGGGACGACCTGGTAAACGAATCTCTTCGAGAATTGAGTCGACATTCACTCTTCTTCGAACACGAGGAAAAGATTCTTCATCTTGTGGATCAGGTTGATCTTCGGGAACAGCTTGTCCTTCGGGATCAACATATTCTTCGTTTATGCGCTCTCCTTCGACCTGTGCATCAATTTCTTCAGGATGTTGATCTCGAGCGCCCCGGGCTATGTGTGGGAACATTGGACCATCATCATCCCTGTTTACTTGTTGAGCATTTCCTTCGACAGGTCAAATATCTCCAATAGCCATGAACCTGATAACTTCATCCAAAGGAGGTTCATCCAGGCTAAGAGGTAATTGCTCCTTTTGAGAGCCGTTAGTTTCATCAAATCGAACATTTACAGTTTCTACAACTTTTCCAAGATGTGAGTTGTAAACTCTGTAAGTGTGAGAATTTGAACCATAACCTAGGAGAAAACCTTCGTGTGCCTTTGGGGCAAACTTGGAGCTGTGATTCATGTCTCTGATATAACATGGAGCACCAAAAACCCTGAGATAAGACACATTTGGCTTTTTACCAGTGATGAGTTCATGTGAAGTTTTCTTCAGAAACTTATGCAGATAAACCTTGTTGATGATATGACATGCAGTGTTGATAGCTTCGGCCCAGAACCTGATAGGAGTCTTGTATTCAGCAAGCATTGTTCTGGCCATTTCAATAAGTGTTCGATTCTTTCTCTCGACCACACCATTTTGTTGCGGTGTATAAGCAGCCGAGAATTCATGAGTAAAGCCATATTCATCAAGAAAATCTTCGATATGAGTATTTTTGAATACAGTACCATTATCACTTCTGATATGCTTGAGAGATAATTCATATTCAGTTTGAGCTCTCTTTGCGAAAGTTTTGAAAATTTCAACAACCTTGCTCTTGTCATCTAGAAAGAAAACCCAAGTATATCGAGAGAAATCATCAACAATAACCAGACCATACTTGTTTCCTCCAAGACTAGCATAATTTTGAGGACCGAATAAATCCATATGAAGTAATTCAAGAGGACGAGTAGTAGTCATGACGGTTTTTGCAGAGTGATGTTTCTTGGCAATCTTTCCTGCTTCACAGGCACTGCATAGACGATCTTTATCGAATTTTACATTATCAATTCCAACGATGTTCTTCTTCGAGATAAGAGTTTGAAGATTTTTCATCCCTGCATGACCAAGTCTTCGGTGCCATAACCAACCAGAAGTGGCTTTGGCCATTAAACATGTGGACACAGCAGGTCCCGAAGAAAAATCAACGACGTAAAGATCACCCTTGCGATATCCTTCGAACACGAAGGAATAATCATCCTGTGAAAAGACAACACAACGAGACGCAGAAAACAGAACAAGCATATCCATATCACAAAATTTCGATATAGACATAAGATTATATCCTAGAGATTGTACAAGCAAAACCTTATCAATATGCTTGTCTTTCGATATGGCAACCTTACCCAAACCAAGTACTTTCCCTTTGTTGTTGTCACCGAAGGTAATATATTTCTGTGAGGATTCAGATAGTTTTTCCTCGGCGAACAACTCTTTGTCTCCGGTCATATGATTTGTACATCCACTATCCATGACCCATTCGGATCCACCGGAGACATAGCCCTGCAGAAGAATTAGTTCTTCTTAACCACCCACAAACGAGCAGGTGACTTAGAAGGCATGGTAGAGCTAGATGGATCAGCAATATTATATCGAACAAGATTGCATTGTCGATCAGGACCATCAAGCACACCATAAATATAATTCCTCGATGAGGGGTTAGAGTAGCGATGGGTAATGGAAATTTTAGTACGATTGTCACGATGACGATAAACAGTTCTATCTATACGATAGTAATCCTTCTGGGGAACATTTGAAGCAGGCACCAAGGGTTCATTTCTATCCTCGAGAGAATAGTAGTGATTCGGTGGTACCGAGGATTTTCCCTGCATAGAATGGTTAGGGGGCAGTTTTTCTACGAGAGATTTTCGAACCCAAATCTGTCGCTTATAAAAGCCATTCTTTGGAGGAGTACCAACGAACTCAGCCGACACCTTTCCTTCCTGATCTTTGACAAGCTTGTAGTCAGAATCAAGTGATTCATCAACAATAGCTTTGTCAATTTTGCAACTGAAACCTGAAAGGTTAGCAATATCAATGGGCTTTTCTTTCGCAAGAACCCAGACAGTTTTAGGATACTGCTCGGGTTCCCAGTAGGTTCCATCAGGATTGATTTTCCTTTCGAAGCCAACTCCTTCGTTACGAGGATTCCTGTGAAGAAGAGCCTTTCGAAGGATATCACATAAGTACTGGTGTCCCTGCACACTTTTGAACATGCCTGTTTCAAATAAGTTCTTCAACCTGAGGAGTTCCTCGGTAATGTTTTCCTCGTTCGAGGGGTTAGTATCATCGATAACAATAGGTTGCTTTCCTTTCGATCTCTCAGAAATAGACTCAATTTTACTTCGTTCCAAACAGGTTAAGCAAGGTGAAGTAGATTCATTTTTAGTTTCTGAGCCTTGTTGAGCCATGAGCGTGAGATTGACACTTTCCAACTCTTCATTAGCCTCTCTCAGTTTCTCGAGAGCCATTTTCCCTTGAAGTATTTCATAGGTTAGCTTCTCGTAGTCCACTGAGAGGAGATCATGCCGAGAGGAAAGCTCATCATACTTTTTCTTCAGAGCAACATGCTCATTTGTCAAAGTTTGACCCTTCTCAATCTCGTCGATCAACAAGGTCTCAGATTTTTGAATGGTTTTACTTAGAGAATCTAGTTCATCTTGTTGGATAGAAGCAATTTTAGCAAGTTTAGCATAGCTTATCCTAGAGTCACTTTCATAAGCAGATCCATCAGAAGTATCGTAGGATTTCTTAGATGAGGATACCTTAGCCTTCGCCATGAAGCAGTAAGCTGGAGATTCATCTTCACTGCTCTGGTTGGAGAAGAATGAACTTGAATTCTTGTTCGAGGCGAATGCTATCCCAGCAACACCATCAGATTCAGAACCAGAACCAGATCTTGACTTTGATCCTGCTTCAGAACCGGAAGCTTCATCTTCAGAGTTCATCTCTTTACCCAGATAGGCTTTGGCTCGGTGTGAATTCTGTCGACGAGAGGAAAGTGATTTAGAGGAAGAACCCTCTCGATGCTTGTGATACTTCTTCTTTTTGTCATCATCAGAACCATCTTTCTTGTCTTTTCTGGACCTTGAATAATATTTCTTCGAATCATGGTTTTTGCTCGATCTGTAAGACTTGCTCGAAAAGCTGCTGTGAGAGTGCTTTGATTTATGTTCAATTTCCCAAAGAGGACAATCAGCAATGAAGTGACCTGGCTTCTTGCACTTATAGCAACAGTTATCTTTCGCTGAAGAGTTTCTGGATGATGATCGATGTTGAGATGAATTATTTGAATGTCTTGAAGAAAAGTTTTTCTTCGGTGAAGAGGAGTTCCTTCTCTGAAAGCGATTGAATCTTCTCATTATTAGTGCCAGATCTTTTCCAATGTTCTCGGGGTCATCTGAGGCACAACCCGATTCAGAACTAGCTTCAGGAGAGGAGTGATGTGAAGCTCTGGCTTTCAGTGCATGAGATTTTCTTCGACTCCCATTGACGTCACGTTTCTCATCTTCTTCCATCTCGAAAGTATTAAGCCTTTCAAGAATATCAGCGGCAACCATATCCTCGAAATCAGTTCTTTCCTTAATCATCAGCACAATGTGATCGAAGGAATCATCAAGAGAACGGAGCAAAGTTCTGACAATAATCCGATTGGTAATGTCATCTGCACCGAGGGAAATCAGTTCATTTGACAGCGCAGTGAGTCTGCTGTATATGGAACAAACTTTTTCTCCCTCGTGCCTCTTGAACCGATAGAACTTGCTTCGAAGGGTGTCAATTCGAGCATCTTTCTGAGTAGAGACACCTTCACCAATCTTCTCGAGATAATCCCAAACACCTTTGGCCGAAGGAATATTCTTGACCTCATGATATTTTTCAGGAATCAGATGATTTGTGATGAATACCCAGACTTCAGCATCTAGCTCTATCTTCTTTGTCTCTTCAGGAGTAATGGCATTAGTGTCCTTGACAGTTACACCATTCTTGACAACTTCCCAAGCGGCAGAGTTGATAGCCATGATATTCCTCTTCATTTTGTCCTTCCAATAGGGATAGTCCTTCCCATTGAAAATAGGGATTGGTTCCCCCGAGCGAACAGCTGCAAACGACATCCTTGACAACACTCCAGGTTGTTAGACCAAAATACGCAGAGCATAAGGAGTGCCTAGCTCTGATACCAATTGAAAGCTCAAGAATGATCAGAGGGGGAGGGGGTGAATGATCACTTCTAAAAATTCTAAGGAACTTAGAAGGAAATCATGTAAACATCGTAGGACTAAAGACATCTCGAAGGAAATACAGTATCGAAAGTAATGCAAGGCTCGAAAGGATTTGGAGCGAAGGAAAACATCGAAGACAAACAGGCTACGAGAAAATACTTGAAGTAAATGCTAGAAGGAAAACGAGCCTGACACAGCGATGTTTGGTAAACCAGTTCACACTCTGCAAAGTGCTACGTCTGGTTGGAGGGACTGGTGATTGAACACCTGGAGCAAAACTCTCTCCGTCCTATTCTCCACTGCAACAAACTCCTCGAGCTTGTCCAGTTTTCACTCGTGGTAGATGATTCAGGACATCTCCGAGACCTTTACAAACTTCCTTCAGCAGTGACAATTTCTCTTCGACTGCTTGACAGGCGACGCCTAACCGTCTAGGAGACTTGCAGTTCTCCAAGATAAAAAGATCGGCTAATCTCAACCTAAGTCATAGTGAATTGCTCAACTCAGCTCAGACTTGGGATTTTGGTTTTCTCTCGATGAATCTCTCTTGGGATGCTCTCAGACTTCTGTCTTGGAATCTTCAGTGGAGCAGCCTACCCGAAATGGTGGGTAGGTGCGGGGTATTTATAGTTGGCGATCCCGAAGGGTAAAATGACTGAAGTGACCCGATGCAACCGCTTGACGCGTGTCCACAACGGTCGGATTCCAATCACTGCGCAACTTTACTTGAGGAACAAGTAAGCTGACTCACCGACCGAGTTCTCTCTAGAAGGCACGAAGTGCGATGACTTTGCCTTCGAGCTATTCGCTCGACTCGGTAAGATTTCTCTCGGTAGGCCTTTGTGGGTTTTGGTTGAGCAGAGCAAATTCACTTCGACAAAGATCTCAACTAGCAAACCCCTCTTGATAGTACGGTTTTTCCTACGACTCAAGAAATAAAGAGAAACTAGCAAAAAGACTAAGTCTTCGATCAGCTTCAGCTTTCTCCTCGTTGCGCTTTTGCTCGAGAGAAACATCTTCTTCGACAACATTTTTAGGGGTCGTCTTCCTTCAAAGATTTCGGTAGATGACTGCAGCTTCACTGCAGTGAGTTGTCCTTCGACCTTCTACTTGCAAACTCCATTCTTTCGGAACCTAAGTATCTGTTTATACTCGAAAACAATATTAGTTCCACTTCTGCTTTGTCTAACAATGTTCAAAACCTTCGGGGGCAAAACTTGCTCTTACACCTACTCTAACAAGATGCATGCGCTACACCTATCCTCTCGCATCCCGCATGTCCGCCCTTGTGAATGCTCCATTTAGTGGGCGTTGACCAGCCAGCTCGACGCCACACACATCCCTCCTCTTGGATCCTCCGCAAGACCCACGTCGTAGATGGCGTGTTGCCGTCGAACACAATCTTGTTTTGGTGTTTTCAGATCTCCCACTTACCAAGCAAATAGATGGCCTGGTTTGATTTTCTGTGCACCGCCCGTGAGTCACAATGAGGGAACCAATCATGAAAGTGGTCGGTCAAGTGACGTGGAGAAGGCACAGACAGGCGGGCCAGGGGAGGACACGTTCGCGTGCCAACCAGCTCCAGTGATCCAATGGCCGATAAGACCCCTGCCAAATTGTCCGCGCAAACGAGCACCCAACTAGGATATGCGAGATGTCTTCCAATGGTGATCATAGAAAGGGAAGGCCTGCGGGTGTGGCAGACCTCGCCTTGCCAGCCTATCCTTTTTCAAACACCTGCCTCTGAAGGTCAGCCACGCGAAAAATCTACTGCGAAGTGCCTCCTTGGAGCTCCAATACAAGCTACTTGTGGCGGGACTTCCAGCCCTGCAAACCTCGCCGCATATGTCGATCGTGCCGAAAAGCACCCATTACTCTCCAAGGGATACACAATGGTGTCCGAAACTCCCACGGCCAGGTGTACGGCCTGCATCCGAGGCCAAAATTACAAAAATTATTGAAGCTCCGAAACACTAAGAGCGACTCCAACGGCGCGACCCAAATGTCCACTTTTGGTCCACCGGCGAGTGTTTGGGTCGCGGCGGACAAATAAAACGGCCCAACGAGGTGACGCAAACAGACCAATGTCCATTTTTCTTTCCGCCGCGACTCAATTCGGGCCCAAAAGTGCGGCTGATTTGGGTCGCCGCGGACACGCTCGGTGCACTCCCCTGGCCCGCCTGTCTGTGCCTTCTCCATGGCATTTGACCAACCTGGCCCGCCTGTCTGCGTCCCAGGCGCTTTCCAGTGGTGATTGTGTCCCCAATTTTTATAAGGCTGGCCCGTTTAAATGAGTTGTCTAATAGCAAAGTTAGAAGAGACGCGTGATCTGACGAGTTGTATATTGATGCTATACGTGTAACTAGCAGGGGAAGGCGCGGCGGCACGCCGCGCCCGTAAAAATGTGTATGGTAATGCTCATCGTTTGTTTGATTATACATATATAAAGAATATTTAGTTTTGAATGATGTATGGATTTTTCTTTCTTCCTTCATGAGAAGATTCATGCAACATATGCCTTGAGAGTACTGCAATATATGCCTTGGATATTGTTTATTTTGCTTCTCTACACCAGCATATTAGGAAAGCGGAGTAAATTTCTCAATTTTACTTCTTGGTTACATCGTTAACCATGAAATGGTCATGTCACTTACCAAGCAACCCGCCATACAAAAAAACCTAAAGTATTAAAATTACATGTCAATCAGAGATTATCCAAAGATAGTGAACACATCCATAGATGAATTTTGAGAAAATATATCTTCGATCTTGAACTAAGATACAACTAAAGAAAAATAGAAAAATAGAAGAAGAATCTTGTATAATAATACCACAATATTCTAAATTTAGGCCTTCATGATAACACACCACAATGTCTGCTACTATACACGCCACGATGTCGCTGTCATGGGTGTATTTGTATTAGTATTTACCATAAGATACTATTTGCTGCCTTGGTTATTCTTTGTATACTCTCTTTTAGTGTAGTAACCTAGAAAATTTCCTTTTCCTGAAATGTTGAATGGTCTACAGAAAGTGATAGATGATGTCCATTACATTTGTAAGGTGGTGTGACATTTATTTCATCTACTTGATTACTTAAAGGGTCGATGAACTTTATTTATCCATTACATTTTAAGGTGGTGTGACACTTACCTTACCTACTTGATTACTTAATAGGCCGCTGAACTTTATTTATGTGATTACATTTTATTGAGCATGTATGTTGTGGAAAAGTTGCTTGTTACATCATTAATCAATTATTGCTTCTTAGTGTTCTTGGCTTGAATATAGGTCTTATTAGCATGCAAAAATATATAGAATAGTGAATATTGTGTGTCGAGTGTAAAAATATGGAGTATTTGATGGAGGGATCAGAGTTGGAATTTTGTTAAGACAAAGTGATTCCATGTAAAAAGCATTCAATTGTGATAAATCAATGAACCTTGGAAAGTCGGCCTTGACTTATGCACAGTTAATCCAAGGGAAAAGCAAAACATAAATGGAATAGTGTGTATCCATCTGTTAAACAAACATACGATGACAATTGTGCATAATTTTTCTATAGAACTCGAGAATTATCCTCCAATTCCTGAAAATATTAAAAACATTGATTACTAAAAACATTGATTACTCGTTTAAATTTTCATCCATAATCTAATGAGAATTATATACAATAGACAACATAATAGTGGTAGATTTATTGAGGAAAATTATAGCAAAGTTCCAATTTTATCGGGTTAAACCACTATAAAGGAATGTCAATCATAAACAATGTCAAGCCATGGCTAACAAATTATTTACACACATCCCACACAAAATTCTCACATTCTGCCATGAGTAAGTCTGGCACAGTAACCCTTTAGAACATGGATTGCCTCTCTATACAATATAACATGACGTCAGAAGTTTTACATGTCAATGCCACTGAGAAGATATACATGGTTTATAGTAGTGGGAGCAGAGTAATTTGGGTTTGGTAAAAAACTTGGGAGTTGCTTGTGTGCCTTTTCTTATTTTCAAGTACATGCATATGTATGGGGAAGTAGAGAAGTTGAATGATTCAAGAATATGAACCATGATCAACGCCAAAAGACGAATCTTATTATGTCATTTCTTTGCAGTTGTTGTAAGTCCGATATTTCTAATATGGGGACATGTTTCAAGACATAAACTTCATAAGATAAAACTTATAAAAACCAAACTACTTTTACATAGGAAAAAAGTTATGATATATTGATAGTGCAAATACCGAATAGGCAAAAAAATATAGTCCATAAATATTTCTCTCAAAGAGTGCCTCCAAGATGACTTGTAGTTGTAATATAGAGAAAGAAGATAGGCAAGGAAAATAGTAGTTTAAGATATTGCTCGATTTATAAGTTTTCATGAGGGAAAGCTAGGGTAAAGAAAAAAAAATACTTAAGAGGGAAATAGAGAGGCTGCTGGTCAAGGAAGTCTACAGTTGCATGCGAGGAAGATGACATGAGGAAGAGAGCTTGAGGCTCCGAGACAACTCGCATACGCTGATGTCAATGTCGCCAAAGCCTTGCTCATCAACGTGTTGATGGGGTCAGATCAAAAAGGGGCGCCACAATATAATTAATTCGAAGGAGAAGCATCGCCAGAAATTGGGGAAAGAACTGCTACCGCCCTGTAGCTGCTACAGATGCACCGTCGCCATTATCATGAACTCATCTACGGTGTGCGTAGGGATCCATGGGAGCCATGCACACAAAGTTAGTCAAAGCATTGAAATGAGAAAGTGGCAGTCAAAAATATGCGTTAAATTTTTCTAGAAGCGTCGCCGGGAATTGGGGAAAGAACTGCTACCGCCCTTCGCTGCTACAGATGCACCATCGCCACTATCATGAACTCATCTACGGTGTGCTAGCTGTAGGTAGGGATCCATGGGAGCCATGCACACAAAGTTAGTCAAAGCATTGGAATGGAAAAGTGGTAGTCAGAAATATGCGTTAAATTTTTCTAGAAGGCCAATGCTAGGCGCTAGCGGGCCGTCCAAAACTTTAACCGGTTGGATCATGTGACTAAATGCAATCACCGTTGCAACAAAATGAATAGTCAGTTATAGCAAAAAATTATCTTCTGCGTTTATGCATTTTCTTTCTTTCAGTTCTTGGCATAGCTGCAACAAAAATTATAACACCGGTGTTTACCGGAAACGCTCGTTGTCGTCTGGTGGCAACAAATTTAGTCGTTGGTTGCAGTAAATTCACGTTTGTCGTTGCCGGTCATACTTTATCGTATTTGGTTGTAGCGAAAATGATGGTCGATGGTAGATTTCCTCGTTATTCGTTGTAGCAAAAAACTTAGCGCTTTCTTACATAAATGTATGTTAGCACAGAAATGCATATAGATACATATGATAGAGAGATGGAAGTAATGATTAGTGGTAGCTTTTCCGTCGTCGTTCAAGCAAAAATGTGACGCCGTCGGTGGCAGTCATACTCTCTTAAATGGATGTATTTAGCACTAAAATATGTGTAGATACATAGTTGAAACAAAGAATATGACGCCCTCGTCGACCACGCTCTCGTAAATAGATGTATTTAGCACTAAAATATCTAGATATATCTATTTGAAAAATAGATAATATGGATAAAAGATAGTAGCATTTTTAATCCACACTTTAAAATATACATGTATTTATCATTGAAATACATTTAGATATATTCGTTTGAATCGGTAGGTAAATAGGTCAAAGATAATAGCATTTTAGTTCATAGTTATAAAAATAATAGCATTACCTGCAGCTTCTTCTTCTTTCTTTACGGGGATTACCTACAGCTTCTGTCCAGCCTCGTTGCAACCAAAAAAAGGATTGATAGTGTGTCCACGTGAGACGCGGCAGAACTGTAATGGGTTAACTGATTGAAAAAAACTTTGCATTGATTGTACACACACGTGTCAGCAGTGAATGAGTGTTCGCTAACAATAGGAATGCACGGCATGGAAGGAAGCTTAGCCGGTTTGTATATATAGTATATAATGTGAAATAAAAGGTTTCATGTTAACACATGTATATCACCAAAATACAGCTCATACGTGAATGGTCTAAACTAACATTGCTACTAATTTTGTGCTTATTAAAAATAATATAGAAAATTTAGTTTAATTGATGTGATATGTACGTTCACAACATATACATCATATCAATTAAATCTAATCTAACTATATTATTTCAACAATAGTCCATCCCGGCCTCTCCTTATAAACACCTGCGGACGTTCCTTAGCGGCCGAGGTGGGACCAATAAATGAGACACAATCACCGCTGAAAGCGCCTGGAACGCAGATAGGCGGTTGATACGTCCAAAATGCATCACTATTTTATATAGTAAATCTTTCTTATTCATTGATATATTTCATGATATGATGCTATCCTTATGTTGTTTTGGCTTATTTTACACAGTTTGCAACTTTCCGGTGCCGAAGCAGCAGACGCAAGATTCAGCGATAAAAATTGGACGCTGCATTGCTGAAGAAGAATACCTCCAAATTACCTGAAAATCGTCGGAGACTATTTTCCAGAAGGATCACGAAGACACGCAAAAGAGCGACCAGAGGGGGGCCACAGGGTGCCTAGGCGGCCACCTGGCGCGGCCCCCACCCTGGCCGCGCCGGGAGGGCGCCTAGACCCCTGGTACCACTCCCGGTTCCCCCCTCTGGCCTATATAACACACATCATCCAGAAACCCTAAAAAGGAGAGAGTTTCCGGAGTTCCGCCGCCGCTCCGTGGCGGAAACCTACAGAGAAGAAAAGCCATCTCTGGCGGGCAGATTCCACCGAGGAGATCACCTCCCGGAAGGGGATATCATCGCCATCGTCATCACCATCGTCACGGGCATCATCGAGATCATCATCAACATCATCCTCATCATCAGCACCATCTCCACCTCCATCCAATCTCATCTCACAATTGCAACTTGTGTTGTAATCCGTACTATATATCCTCTCTACTCTATCGGTGTTGATTACTACTTTGTGGTGAATGCTATTGAGTTTTGTTGGAGAAATATCATTGTGTCCAGATTTTTTATCATCTATTTATCCCCACTGATCATGATCTCTTTTATGTCTTGTGAGTAGTTACTTTAGTTCTTGAGGACATGGGAGAAGTCTAGTTGTTAGTAGTCATATGATGTTGAAGTAATATGTGTTGTTTGATATTTAAGTTGTGTTGTTATTTTCCTAGTGGTGTTGTGTGAGTCGAACACTCAACACTTCGCCTTATCAAGGACCTAGGGGAATACATTGTGTACAAAGAATGCTTACGTTGGGTTGCCGGAGTGACAGAAACCTAAACCCCAGTTTGCACGCTTTTGCACAAGGGAACAATGGATCACCGATCGTATTGCTATGGTTAGGCTTTTGCCTTAATTACTATCTTGTATTTGCGGATGCTTTCAAGGTGTTTAATCATAAGAGTGCACTTAGCTTAGTCTAGAGGGTGTACTAGCATAGATCCACCCACTCAACACTTATCAACCCAGCACATAGTGCCGATACGGAATATGGCGAAAGCACATGACTCCCTCTCCCGTGTGTCCTCAAGAACACTTTAGCTTTTATAAGTTTAGTTGATAGGCCTCTCCTTTGCTAAGAAAGGATTGGGCCACTCTTTACTCTCCAGTATCTTTTACTTTGCTCGTTTTTACTATCCTGTTGCTTATACCAAGAAAATCCCTAAAAAGTTATCTTTCAGTGCTTGCAGTTATCTCCTTGCCAAAGTCACTTGCTATTACCTTCTGCTCCTCGTTGGGTTCGACACTCTTACTTATCGAAAACGCTGCAATAGATCCCTTACGGTTGTGGGTCATCAGCGGGTCAGGTTGGTCAGACAGAGCTGGCCAAAATATGTCACGTCCGCACCATTGGACGGAGCGATCGACGAACGGCAGCCATCGGTTCGCGATTCAAACGAACAAAAGACAAACAAATCGGTAATTTGTTTTGGTCGCGCCGTTGGAGTTACTCTCAAATTTGGACCAATGCTTTGTGCCCGGAAATCATCCACTAGAGCCATAGAGTATCGAATTCTCCTAGAGATCCGCGCATAGAGCAGTTGGGCTAGCTCAAAAATTTGGAACCCATATATCTATCGGTCCTCCCAGAAGATCGTGGAGCCGCCATCTCCAAGCGCCGCTATTCGTAGCCTGGTATGTTAAACTCGGCCTGAGTCCTCTCCGCATCCGATGGAGCCACGGCCAATGGGCCTGGAGCGCCAGATTGACCACACCTCAGAGGAGGAGGTCAGGGATGCCCATGCCGCCTATCCAGACCGGCCTGCATACCTCGTCTCAAGCGATTTGCAAATCTCTTGTCCCCTAGGCGGCGACTAGGGTTTGCATGTCCTCCGGCGTTTTTCGTCGAGAGTTTCTCCTTACGGATCGGGAATTGATTCAGGGTACAAGAGGCGATCTGCTGGACCGAAGCAGGAAGTGAAAAGAATCTCGCGGACTGCTTCTGGAGTGTTATTTCTCCCCTAGACGGTTTCACGATCCGATCTAGGGTTTCTGGAGTTGTTTTTCTCTTGCCGAGTTCATCTTCCTTATGGCGGGCAGGGCAGGGCCGAGCCAGCGGCATGCCACACGGGAGAAGATGGAGGATCTACTTGGTCGGCTGCACATCCAAGAAGAAGAGGGGGAAAGCTTTGTTTGGGAAGAGGAAGTGATAGAACCGCCTCCGGCGGCGAAGTGGCTGGCCATAGCTAGGGTTCATACCTTGGTAGGTTTTAGCCCATCAACGTTATATGCAGACATGTGCTCTGCATGGAATCCAGCACAAGAAGTAACATGGAGAAAAATTGATGACAACCTTTTTACGACTAAATTTCATTGCTTGGCTGACTGGAACAAAGCGATGTACATGGGCCCTTCGCTGTTCAGGTCAAAGCTCTAGTCATGGAGGAGTATGATGGGTTTGAGGACCGAAAATCTGTTGTGCTAGATAAGATTTCTGTATGGGCTAGGGTTTTTCATCTGCCATATAATTTCCTGCATAAGCGAGTTATCAAGGGCATGTGTCGTTTGATGGGGGAAATCACTGAAGTTCAGACCAACCTGGCGGCTGGGTATGCAGAAGAATTCGTTAGAGTGAGAGCAAGGATAAATCCGGCTAAAAAGTTGGTTCGTTTTGTGTCAATCACTAAAGATCTGAAAAAGAGTTGGTACCAAGTGCAATATGAAAAACTCCCAACGTTTTGCTACAACTGCGGGTTGGTTGGGCATTGGCACGAAGAGTGCGGATCCGGGGAGCATGACATATCCACTTTTGAATGGGGTTCCTTTTTGTTGGCAGAAAGAGTGACAGCTGGAAGAGGCAGGGGAAAAGGAAACACATGGAAGAATGAAAATGAGTCGGACAATGAACCCCTAGGTAGGGGGACGAGGCCGTGGTACTGATGTTGTGGTTGGTAGGGGTAGGGGGAGGGAAGGACGTGGTATTGCATCCCCTTGGCATTTCAACGCAGCGTTCCAAGAGCAACTACCCCCCCCCCTCCTGCGCTGGACCTCTTTGGCAAGTTTGATGAGGCGGATGATGAAGGTGAGCAGGCAAGGATGAAAAGGGTGGCCGAGGACTCGGTAGCGGACCCATTTATCCCATCCTTTGAGGAAACGGATGTGGGACAACAATTGGTTCCTGTTGACAAAAGCAAATCAGTGGCCACGCTGGTTGATAAGTTCGGTGGGAGTGGGAGTGAGACTGAACCGTCAAACACACCACAAAAGAATGAAAACAAGAAGCAGAAACAAGCTGAAGTAACAATGGATGTTGAGGACCCAAATAACCCTTTTAAACCAGTATTGGCGGCGCCCTTCGAGGGTGACCGTCAGGACTAATGAGTCTCATCAGTTGGAACTGTCGCGGTTTGGGTAATCCCGCGACAGTTCGAGAAGCGTGAGATCTCGCAGCTAAATTTACCCCGGCCGTTTTGTGCTTATTACAAACCCAAATCTCAAGCGGACGTGTCGAAGCTTTGGCAGGAAGCCCTGGTTTTAAAAACTCTTATGCAGTGGGAAGTGAAGGTAGAAGCGGTGGTATTTCTGTTTACTCGAAAGATGAGATTGAACTGGAAGCACTGGGTTTCTCTCGATATCATGTGGATGCATCAGTTAAAGGCTTAGCCCCGGCCGTGATGAGGATAACTTTTGTTTACGGAGAAGCTCATCTTTGTGATCGGTATAAAACTTGGGATACTCTCAAGTCGATTGCTGGGAAAACGGGGCTGCCTTGGATGGCGGTCGGAGATTTTAATGAAGTCCTGTATCAGCACGAACATGAGGGAGTTAATCCTCGATCGCATGCCCAGATGGATGGGTTTCGTGATGCCCTTGATGTGTGTGGTTTGCTGGACCTCGGCTCGACAGGTCTAGCGTGGACGTTTGAGAAAAAGGTAGTCGGAGGAACATACACTCGAGTTCGTTTGGACCGTGCGGTGGCAGACCCAAACTGGATGTTTATCTTTCCAAATCAAAGGGTGGAAAATATTTGGGCTGCGCGTTCTGATCATGGCCCCGTTATAGTCAATATGCAGGGGGAGGGTGCGCCTCATCCTAGGCAATTTCTCTATGAACATATGTGGGATAGGTATCCGGAACTGGCTGGTTTCATTGCGAGAGAATGGGTAATAAATCTGAGGTTACCTCGGTGGAGCAAATGAAGGACAAGCTGAAATCTTTGGCATGCGATCTTGCACACTGGGATAGGCACACGTTTTGACACGTGAAGACGGAGATACGTAACCTCAAGCATGAGCTCAATATTCTCCTTAAGGTACCAGGCCGGTTTGGTCCTACTTATAGGGAGAGGAAAATCAATAAGAGACTTGTTGAGCTATATAGAAGGGATGAGATCCTGTACAGGCAACGATCTTGAGTTGAATGGCTGAAGGAGGGGGGCAAGAACACAATTTTTTTTCAGATTAGAGCGGCCATCAGGAGACGGAAAAACTTGATCAAAAAGTTACAGCGGGAGGATGGGAAGGTTGTAGAGGATGAAGCTACCATGGCAGCCATGGCTACAGACTTCTATCGGACCCTGTTCACATCGGAAGGCGCTCAAGGAATGGAAGCGGTTCTGGATACGGTCCCTAGGAAAGTTTCAGCTGAAATGCGAGCATCGCTGGACTCCCCCTATTCTAGGGATGAGGTAAAACGGGCCCTGTTTCAAATGCTCCCGTCAAAGGCACCGGGCTCAAATGGGCCCGCGCATTTTTTCCAGAAACATTGGGGGGTGCAGTGAAGAGGTGACAAAGGTAGTTTTGAATATCCTAGAGGGAAAGGAAAATCTGGAGAGCATCAACAAAACAATTCTGGTTCTAATTCCGAAAGATAAGAATCCTACTCTCCTCTCGCAGTTTAGACCTATCAGTTTATGCAATGTGCTTTATAAAATTGCATCGAAGGTAGTCTCTAACAGGTTGAAATTAGTGCTACCTGATATTATTTCTGATGAGCAGTCAGCTTTTGTGCTGGGGAGAATGATCACCGATAATATCATAGTGGCTTACGAATGTTTGCACTTTATGAAGCGCAACAAAGCTGTGAAGCATCGACATTGCGCTCTTAAAATTGATATTATGAAGGCTTATGACCGGGTTGAATGGGACTATCTGAAGGCAATCATGCTCAAGTTCGGTTTTTCAGTGAAGTGGGTTTCCCTTGTAATGAGTATGGTGAGCTCAGTCTCATACTCGGTTTTGTTTAATGGAAGTAAGTTGGAGGAGTTTAAACCGTCCAGGGGTATTCGACAGGGACATCCTATCTCCCCTTATTTGTTCCTGCTGGCAGCAGAGGGCCTTTCGTGCCTCTTAAAACATGGTTTTCGGTCTTCTCAAAGTAATGGGCTTTTGGTGGCTCCTATGGCTCCACCAATTAACCATCTTCTCTTTGCAGACGACAGCCTGCTGTTCTTCAAGGAGACTAATGAAGGGGCGTCAATGGTGTCAAACCTATTGAATGTCTATAGCCAGGCTTCGGGCCAACGGATTAATCCTTCAAAATCTACCATCTTCTTCAGTAAAGGATTCCCGGAAGTTATGAGAGAAGAGATTAAAGCACTTCTTCATGTGCCAAATGAGACACTCAACGAGAAATACTTGGGGCTACCCTCGGATGTTGGGACTTCCAAGAACAATGCTTTTAAGTATCTCAAAGAAAGATGTTGGGAGAAGGTAAAAGTATGGATCGACGGATTGTTTTCCTCTGCTGGCAAGGAAGTTCTCATAAAGTCAGTAGTACAATCTGTTCCGGTTTACTCCATGTCTATGTTCAAATTACCTCGAGGTCTTCTGGAAGAGATAAACAAGATTGTCAGGCAATTATGGTGGGGGTGTAAAGATGGAAAGCGAAAACCTTCTTGGGTCTCGCGGAGGGACATGATCCAACCGAAACATCTAGGTGGTTTGGGTTTTAAAGACTTTGAGATGTTTAACCTCTTCTTCTGGCACGACAAGCATGGAGAGTTCTTGTGAACCCGGACACACTTTGTGCAAAATTACTCAAGTCAGTGTACTTCCCTGAAGTGGAATTCCTGGAGTCGGGTCTTGGGAACCATCCCTCTCTGATATGGCGATCTATGTGTGAGGGAAGGGAGGTTCTAAAGCATGGTCTAATCCGCCGCATTGGAGATGGAAAAAAGACGCTTATCTGGCAACAAAATTGGATCCCACGTGAGTCCAATATGTGTCCAATTGTTCGTCTTAACAGGCATGCTCCAAATCTGGTTTCGGATCTTATTGATAGCACGTCTTCATCATTGCGACGGGAGACGCTGGAAAAAAACTTTATTGCAGCAGACATCAAGCTCATAGAGGGAATTCCATTGTGCACACATCAGGAAGAGGATAGATGGGCTTGGAGCATGGAATCAAAGGGTGTGTTCTCTGTAAAGAGCTGTTATCACATGATGATGGCCATAAGTCAAAGCCGTGAGGATCTGAGGTCGGGCCACACCTCGGCTTCTAACCCAGTTACCGAACACAGGGGGTAGAAGGCTCTGTGGAACACCCAAGTGCCTGGAAAAATCGGCATTTTCTCTGGAGACTAAGCAAGCATTCTATCCCAACAGAGGATGTTAGGAACAGAAGGCGACTACTGATGCTTGCCAGTTGTGTGGCATGCCTAACTCTTGGAGGCACAGCCTGATCGAGTGTAGCGATTCTCATTGTGTGTGGGCGCTCGCCGGAGATGAGGTGCTCGATAACCTCATTGAGAACTCGGAATTGGATGCCAAGAAGTGGCTTTTTGTTGGATATATGCTCTAGAGTCAAATAATATATGATTATTCCAATATATCTAAATAAGTTCATGACCAGTTTCATACTGTGCTGGAACTGTATCAGTGAAACAATGATACAGGTGTGGTATAAAAACAACCAGAGTTCCTAGTCAGCCTCTCATGATGACTAGTTTATCGTCAACTGATGATTGTGGTTTCACGATCATGGACAATCAAGTCAATTGAAGGTAAGGTCACCTCATTGAATGAATGACATGATGAACATTACCCCATGCAAGCATTGCAACATGATCAAATCGTAAAAGTTCACTGTTGTAATTACAGAACGTAGTAGCATGTTCCTTTGACCGTGAGATCACGCATAATTGCTATCCTCTGAGCATGCTTTGATTGCATTAACCGTCACACTGAAACATGATGACCATAATGATGTATCTTGGGCTATCCCATGGGATATGTTGAAGAGTGTTGATTCAAGAGCGGGATTTGTCAATCCATATAATGGAAAGATACTTCATGGCCAACTCGGTGAGATTGCATCCATAAAGTTGTGCAACGTGTGACTAATGGCCCTCAACATAAAGGGATCTATTGCAGCGTTTTCGATAAGTAAGAGTGTCGAACCCAACAAGGAGAAGAAGGTAATAGCAAGTGACTTTGGTAAGGAGATAACAGCAAGCACTGAAAGATAACTTTTTTAGGGGTTTCTTGGTATAAGCAACAGGATAGTAAAAACGAGCAAAGTAAAAGATACTGGAGAGTAAAGAGTGGCCCAATCCTTTCTTAGCAAAGGAGAGGCCAATCAACTGAACTTATAAAAGCTAAAGTGTTCTTGAGGACACACGGGAGAGGTAGTCATGTGCTTTCGCCATATTCAATGTCGGTACTATGTGCTGTGTTGATAAGTGTTGAGTGGGTGGATCTATGCTAGTACACCCTCTAGACTAAGATAAGTGTACTCTTATGATTAAACACCTTGCAAGCATCCGCAAATACATGATAGTAATTAAGGCAAAAGCCTAACCATAGAAATACGATCGGTGATCCATTGTTCCCTTGTGCAAAAGCGTGCGAACTGGGGTTTAGGTTTCTGTCACTCCGGAAACCCACCGTAAGCATTCTTTATACACAATGTACTCCCCTAGGTCCTTGATAAGGAGAAGTGTTGAGTGTTCGACTCACACAACACCACTAGGAAAATAACAACACAACTTAAATATCAACCAACACATATTACTTCAACATCATATGACTACTAACAACTAGACTTCTCCCATGTCCTCAAGAACTAAAGTAACTACTCACAAGACATAAAAGAGATCATGATCAGTGGGGATAAATAGATGATAAACAATCTGAACACAATAATATTTCTCCAACAAAACTCAACAGCATTCACCACAAAGTAGTAATCAACACCGATAGAGTAGAGAGGATAGATAGTACGGATTACAACACGAGTTGCAATTGTGAGACAAGATTGGATGGAGGTGGAGATGGTGATGATCATGGGGATGATGTTGATGATGATCTCGATGATGCCTGTGACGATGGTGATGACGATGGCGACGATCTCCCCTTCCGGGAGGTGATCTCCCCGGCGGAATCTGCCCGCCAGAGATGGCTTTTCTTCTCTGTAGGTTTCCGCCACGGAGCGGCGGCGGAACTCCGGAAACTCTCTCCTTTTTAGGGTTTTTGGACGACGAGGAGTATATAGGCCAGAGGGGGGAGCCGGGAGTGGCCCCGGGGGTCCATGCGCCCTCTCGGCGCGGCCAGGGGTGGGGTCGCGCCAGGTGGCCGCCTGGGCACCCTGTGGCCCCCCTCTGGTTGCTCTTTTGCGTGTCTTCGTGATCCTTCTGGAAAACAGCCTCCGTCGATTTTCAGGTAATTTGGAGGTGTTCTTCTTCAGCAACTCAGCGTACACTTTTTACCGATGAATCCTGCGTCTGCTGCTTCGGCACCGGAAAGTTGTAAACTGTGTAAAATAAGCCAAAACAACATAAGAATAGCATCATATCATGAAATATATCAATGAATAAGAAAGAATTACTATATAAAATAGTGATGCATTTTGGACGTATCAACTCCCCCAAGCTTAGACCTCGCTTGTCCCCAAGAGAATACTGAGCTCGGTAAACCTGTCCACAAGTTTAGAGAGTGAAGTGTCGATAAATAAAATACGGACAAGAATCATTAAGGTTCCTTCATCAAACTAAAGCATCCTCAACAGCAACCTCAACTCATAAGGCCCTCATGAGAAAGTAATAACAATTATAATCAAAAGTAAGGCTGAGGAAACTCATCAAATTATGGTAAACATAACCTTGGTCAAAGGACTACTAAAAACAGCTCGAAGCTTTTGAAAGGACATGTTAATAGTCATGAAGTGCAAATGCTAACACAAAGAAAGATGTTCGCTAGGCAAAAGCTTTCGCAAACAACTTACTTATCAAAAGATAATGTCAACAAGGATATGGCATGGCAAAACTTAATGCAGCTTTATAAGGATGAATCCTCATCAACATCAAATGTCTGTTCTCTTAGGGAAAAGAAGGAAGTGGGACAACTGACTCAACATGAAGGTGGATGGAAAGCCTTGTTTAAGGGCAAGCAGGGGAAAATTCATGTGCTATCCTTAAATCAAATAGAATAAAAGTAGGTCTTGGCATGGTGCATAGTTTGTCAACGAATGCTAATAGATAGCTCAATTACTTCTTAAGATGGACAAGTTTCGAGGAACGGCTCCCAAGTGAGGACGATCACATCCCCTTAATCTCCTTTGTTTATTACTGCCAGAGTTTCTGATTTCTCATGGACCAAGCGTGATGGAGGGTTTGTTTGTTATATTATCTTTCGAGCTGGGCGCACCCATGCCAGTTCCTCCTCGTATCATGGGTTTGCAGATTAGACATGCAATTCCGGGGTAAAACTTGTCCAACTTAAGAAGATCATGAATTACCTACTACTTCCTCATGAGCTAAACAAGAGGCACAAAACAGAAGATTTTGAACATTTAAGGATAACACATAAATTATATACTTATAGGAGTGGTAGGGGAATACCACGAATAGGAAGGTATGGTGGACTCATATGGAAGGTAATGGTTTCAGGGTATGGATGCACAAGCAGAAATCTACTTGGCAAAGAGTTTGGCTAGCAAAGGCTTTGAGAGAACAGACAATTGATGCTAATTTAGATGCAAAACATATAAGGCATAAACATTAAGGTAAGCATAACACATCAAGTTGTCTTCCTTGTCAACATAACACTTCAAGCATAATAACATAAAGGTTTTGGCTAAGTCGCTACTTGAGAAAACATGCAAGTTGTCAAGATCAAAGCTATGTTTGCCAAAATTAAATAAAGTTTTCAGAGCCATACCTGATATAAGGTCAATACTCCCCATAGGAATCGTCATATGAGGCCGATTGCGTGAAGAGAATACCGAGTGCAGCGAAGAACCAATAGAATTCTCATTAATATTCCAATATAGACGACTCCACACTCACGGATACAATCTCTCCACAGACGGAGTGGTAGACCTCAATGCAAACACCTATTTCATATAATAAACTCCCTAGACATGATACGACTCTACTTGACTCTAAAAGACTAAGATAAAGATAAAGATACTGGGCACTCCCCCAAGCTTGGAACAAGCTGAGGGGATTCCATTACCCGAGGAGGTTTACTCCTCATTCTTTTTCTTCTCAATAAGGTACTCCTTGGCGAAGCGCTTCCATGGTAGCTCCTCTCCAGTCTCGAAGGACATTCCCGTCTCCAGGATCCTGCACTCAGCACCTAAACGGCTAAACCCATGCGCAGAAACTTTAGTTCATACTCACAGTTTTGGTTGTGCAGATCATAGATTTGTGTGTGGAGCTGATAAACTTTTTCTTCTAGTGCGGACAAACTTGACCACATCTCCTTCATCTCTTTCTTATGGGAAGCCTCGATCTCGTTCCTGATGTCGAAGTTGGCTTCAACACCGCGCTCCACCATCTTCTTGAACTTGAAGACTTCATGTTCCATCTCCTTCAGCCGCTCCTCGGTGCTCCCCTCCATGACTGGTCCCTTCAGACCTTCCTTGTGGAGAACACCGTCCTCCACACGAAGGACCTGGGGGTGCTTGTTCACCTCAGCGAGGTAAGGGTTGATGACGTTGACGACAAACTTGCCCTTGGGGGAACTTGGGGAAGCCATGGCACCTAGGTCTAGCTAAAATATTTCCTGGAAGAAATAGATCGAAAAGAAAACACACGAAATCGCGAGATACGTTGCCGGAACGATCCGGGCAAATATATAGCAAAAATTTCTGCAACAAAAGGAAGGTAACGAGCCAAAGTGGGGTCGGAGACGGATTCCTGGGCCCCCTAGAGCTCCTCTCCGGCTCCATTTAGGCCTCGAATTTTTCTAATTTTGTAAAAACTCGTAATATGCAACTTTTATGGCGGTTCGTGATGTTTCCTTACCGTAATACATACCTTTTCTTATTCTGCTTCTGTCGGTGTCTGGAACAGGGCTGCAACATGTTCTTCATGAGTTGTTGTGCGTATTATATTTACATCAACATTAACGGGATCTCCCACCGTGTAATGCTTGATTCTTTGCCCATTCACAACTTGAGGTTTGGTGCCTTCAAAATTGTTAATCTTGATCGCACCAGACCGGTAGACTTCTTCGATATGAAATGGCCCTTCCCACCTGGAAAGTAGTTTACCTGGAGAAAACCTAAAACGGGATCTAAACAATAAAACTTTATCACCAACATTAAATTCGCGTTTCAGAATCCTCCTGTCATGCCATTTCTTTACCTTTTCCTTGAACATTTTAGCGCTCTCGTAAGCTTCACTTCTCCACTCATCTAGAGAAGTCAAGTTCATGAGACGCTTTTCACCAGCTAACTTTGGGTCAACATTAAGCTCTCTAACAGCCCAGAAAGCTTTGTGCTCTAACTCTAATGGCAAATGGCAAGCCTTGCCATAGACCATTTTATAGGGGGACATGTCCATGGGGTTTTTGTAAGCAGTTCTATACGCCCACAAAGCATCTCCTAACTTATTTGACCAGTCCTTCCTATTTCTGTTAACTGCCTTTTGCAAGATCAACTTGATCTCTCTATTGGTGAGCTCAACTTGCCCACTAGTTTGAGGATGGTACGGTGAAGCAATCCTATGATTGACATCGTACTTGGCTAAAGCTTTTCTAAAAGCTCCATGCGTGAAGTGTGATCCTCCATCAGTCATGAGATACCTAGGTACACCAAACCTAGGGAAAATTACATCTTTGAGCATTTTCAAAGATGTTTTGTGATCAGCACTTTCAGTGGGTATTGCTTCAACCCACTTGGTTACATAATCAACGGCAACTAATATCTGAGTGTACTTGTGCGAAGAAGGAAAAGGACCCATAAAATCAAAACCCCAGCAATCAAAAGGCTCAATCACTAGTGAGTAATTCATAGGCATCTCATTCCTTCTACTAATATTACCAACTCTCTGACATTTATCACAGGCTAAAACATAATTTCTAGCATCTTTAAAGAGAGTAGGCCAATAAAAACCTGATTGGAGAACCTTATGTGCGGTTCTCTCACCGGCGTGATGTCCTCCATAGGGACTATCGTGACATTGCTTGAGAATTTCCTTCTGCTCGTGTTTCGGTATGCATCTTCTCACGATCCCGTCCGGACCTTCTTTGAAAAGATGTGGGTCATCCCAAAAGTAATGCCTAAAAATCATGGAAGAACTTCTTCCTTTGCTGAAATGTTAAACCTGGAGGCAAATACTTTGCAACGATAAAATTAGCATAATCTGCAAACCAAGGATCGGAAAGAGATTGTACTTTAACAACGGCCAGTTGTTCGTCTGGAAAGCTGTCGTTGACTGGGATGGGATCATGCGGTATATCTTCCATCCTTGAAAGATTGTCCTCTATGGGGTTGTCTGCTCCTTTTCTATCAACAATCTACAAATCAAATTCTTGAAGAAGGAGTACCCATCTGATGAGCCTTGGTTTGGCATCCTTCTTCGTCATAAGATACTTAATGGCAGCATGGTCAGTATGAATAATAACTTTAGAATCAACAATATACTGCCTAAACTTATCACAAGCAAACACAAACTGCTAAGAATTCCTTCTCAGTAGTAGCATAATTCTTTTGAGCACTATCAAGGGTATTGCTAGAATAATAAATAACATTCAACTTTTTATCAACCCTTTGTCCTAAAACAGCTCCAACACTAAAATCACTAGCATCACACATAATTTCAAAGGGCAAACTCCAGTCAGGCGGTTGTACTATAGGAGCGGTTATTAAAGCTTTCTTAAGAACTTCGAAAGCCTCCTTACAATCTTCATCAAATACAAAAGGAACATCCTTCTGGATAAGATTAGTGAGGGGTCTCGAGGTCTTAGAAAACTCTTTAATAAATCTTCTATAGAAACCAGCATGGCCGAGAAAACTACGAATACCTTTAATGTCCCTTGGATAGGGCATCCTTTCGATAGCTTCAATTTTCGCCTTGTCCACTTAATTCCCCTCTCGGAAATCTTGTGGCCAAGCACGATCCCTTCGTTAACCATGAAGTGGCACTTTTCGCAGTTTAGAACTAAGTTTGTATCCTCGCATCTCTGCAAAACTTTATTAAGATTGTGGAGACAGTGGTCAAAGGAAGTTCCATAGATGGAGAAATCGTCCATGAAGACTTCCACAATCTCCTCACAGAAACCATGAAATATTGCAGACATACATCTCTGAAAAGTAACAGGGGCATTGCATAAACCAAAAGGCATACGCCTATAAGCATAAGTACCATAAGGACAAGTGAAAGTGGTCTTCTCTTGATCGGCAGTGTTAACATGAATTTGAGAGAAGCCAGAGTACCCGTCAAGATAGCAAAAGTGGGTGTTTTTCGACAGCCTCTCAAGCATCTGATCAATAAAGGGCAGCGGGTAGTGATCCTTCCTAGTTGCCTTGTTCAACTTCATGTAATCAATACACATTCTATAACCAATAATAATTCTCTGAGGTATTAGTTCATTCTTATCATTAGGGAGTACAGTTGTCCCTCCTTTCTTAGGAACACAGTGAACTGGACATACTCACTTACTATCGGCTATAGGTTAGATAATACCTGCGGCTAGAAGCTTGAGGATTTCAGTCCTCACAACATCCATCATCTTTGGGTTCAACCGTCGTTGATGGTCAACAACAGGTTTAGCATCGGGCTCGAGGTTGATAGTATATTGACAGATAGATGAACTAATTCCCTTAAGGTCATCAAGGGTATATCCAATTTCACCTCAGTGTTTACGAAGTACCTCCAATAATCGCTCTTCTTCATATCATGAAAGGTTAGAGTTGATAATAACAGGATATACTTTCTTTTCATCTAAATAAGCATACTTGAGCGTATCGGGAAGAGGTTTGAGATCAAACACCGGGTCTTCTTTTGGTTTGGATAGAATTCCTAAAGGTTCAACCGGGAGGTTGTGCTTCAGGATAGCAGGTTGTCTTAAGAAGATTTCATCAATTTCATTCCTTTCCTGCATATGAGTATCATTCTCGTGGTCCTCCATGTATTGCTGCAAAGGATCATTAGGTGGAATAGCAATAGAAGAAATACTTTCAATAATGTTATCATCACTAGGTAATTCAGTACCACGAGGCTGCTTGGAAATCTTAGAAAAGTTAAATTCATATGGCTCACCATTGAATTCAACAGAAACTTTACCTTTCTTGCAATCTATAATAGCTCCAAAAGTTCTGAGAAAAGGTCTACCAAAAATAATAGGACAAAAACTATCTTGTACTGAACCAAGTACAAGAAAGTCGGTAGGATACTTTAACTTTCCGCATAGGACTTCAACATCTCTCACAATCCCAATAGGAGAGATAGTAGCTTTGTTTGCAAGATGAATAGTAACATCAATCTCTTCGAGTTCATAAGGTGAAATCTCACTCATGATCTCTTGATAAAGCAAATAAGGAATCGCGCTAGCACTTGATCCCAGATCGCATAGCCCGTAGTAATTGTGATCTCCTATTTTAACAGATACAACTGGTGTACCTGAAATTGGGCTTTTATTCTTGGCTGTGACAATGTTAGTTGAAACAGCAAAAAAATTTATAATAGAATCTGAAACATCATTAGTAACTAAATCTTTAACCATAGCAACTTGAGGATCGACTCTGATCTGGTCCTCAGGTTCGCCTGTTCTTCTCTCACTTTTATTTATGATGCCTCTCACGAAAGAGTGCTCCCTTATTCTTGAAGGAAAAGGGGTTTGTTCATATATAACTGCAGGAAAAATAGGATCAGCAACGTGAATATCAATAGGCACTTCTTTGAAAGGCTTATGGTACTGATCCTTCTTCATCTTAGAAGAATCAACATGACAGGCAAAGTTCTTACAAAAATCAATCATTAGATGGGAATCCAGACCAATCTTAGAGCAAAAGGTATTAAAATAATCAGTTTTCACATAGCTCTCAATATAATCATGCTCATAATTTATAGCAGGTTCAATACCTTTATCAATTTCCCAATCTTCAGTATTCTTCTGGATCCTTTCGATGAGATCCCATCTTTCTTCAACGCTCCTTGTCTGAAATACCCCGCTAGAGGAGGCATCCAACAATTCCTTGTCCTGACGAGAAAGCATGGCATAAAAATTTGTAAGTATAATATCTTCGGGGAGCTTATGGATAGGACATTTGAACATTAGGGATTTAAGTCTCCCCCAAGCTTGAGCGATGCTCTCTCCGTCGCGAGACCTAAAGTTATAGATGTAATTCCTGTGTCGATAAACTTCATGAAGAGGGTAAAACTTTGTATAAAAGAGAGATATAAGCTCTTCCCAATTAAGAGAATGTGAGTTATCGAGGAGCTTATACCAGTCTGAAGCTTTGTCTGTAAGCGATATAGAGAATAATTTCTTCATAACGAACTCCAGTGACACACCTGCAAGCTTGAATAATGAACATAGTTGTGATAAATATAGCAAGTGTTCACCTGGATGTCTGTCTCCTGCATAGCGATTAGCTAGGACATAATCGATAATACCAGATGGTATCTTATAAGGCACAATTTCAGTAGGGGTAGGAGTGACTACCTTAGTGGTGGGGCGGCTCCCCAAGAACAACGATCCAAGAGTAGGGGTGTTCATAAGGACAAAAGCAGCAACAACAAAACTAAAACAAAAATATAAAAACTTCCTTACCAGCTTCACTTACTAGTAGCACTACGCTCCCCGGCAACGGCGCCAGAAAACGTTACTTGATGGCCCTCAACGTAAAGGGATCTCATGCAGCGTTTTTGATAAGTAAGAGTGTCGAACAAAACGAGGAGCAGAAGGTAATAGCAAGTGACTTTGGTAAGGAGATAACTGCAAGCACTGAAAGATAACTTTTTTAGGGGTTTTCTTGGTATAAGCAACAGGATAGTAAAAATGAGCAAAGTAAAAGATACTGGAGAGTAAAGAGTGGCCCAATCCTTTCTTAGCAAAGGAGAGGCCTAGCAACTGAACTTATAAAAGCTAAAGTGTTCTTGAGGACACACGGGAGAGGTAGTCATGTGCTTTCGCCATATTCAGTGTCGGTACTATATGTTGGGTTGATAAGTGTTGAGTGGGTGGATCTATGCTAGTACACCCTCTAGACTAAGATAAGTGTACTCTTATGATTAAACACCTTGCAAGCATCCGCAAATACAAGATAGTAATTAAGGCAAAAACCTAACCATAGCAATACGATCGGTGATCCATTATTCCCTTGTGCAAAAGCGTGCGAACTGGGTTTATATTTCTGTCACTCCGGCAACCCACCGTAAGCATTCTTTATACACAATGTACTCCCCTAGGTCCTTGATAAGGCGAAGTGTTGAGTGTTCGACTCACACAACACCACTAGGAAAATAACAACACAACTTAAATATCAACAAACACATATTACTTCAACATCATATGACTACTAACAACTAGACTTCTCCCATGTCCTCAAGAACTAAAGTAACCACTCACAAGACATAAAAGAGATCATGATCAGTGGGGATAAATAGATTATAAACAATCTGAACACAATAATATTTCTCCAACAAAACTCAACAGCATTCACCACAAAGTAGTAATCAACACCGATAGAGTAGAGAGGATAGATAGTACGGATTACAACACGAGTTGCAATTGTGAGACAAGATTGGATGGAGGTGGAGATGGTGCTGATGATAGGGATGATGTTGATGATGATCTCGATGATGCCCGTGACGATGGTGATGACGATGGCGACGATCTCCCCTTCCGAGAGGAGATCTCCTCGGCGGAATCTTCCCGCCAGAGATGGCTTTTCTTTCTCTGTAGGTTTCCGCCACAGAGCGGCGGCGGAACTCCGAAAACTTTCTCCTTTTTAGGGTTTTTGGACGACGAGGGGTATATAGGACAGAGGGGGAGCCGGGAGTGGCCCTGGGGGTCCAGGCGCCCTCCCGGCGCGGCCAGAGGTGGGGCTGCGCCAGGTGGCCGCCTGGGCACCCTGTGGCCCCCCTCTGGTTGCTCTTTTGCGTGTCTTCGTGATCCTTCGGGAAAACATCCTCCGTCGATTTTCAGGTAATTTGGAGGTGTTCTTCTTCAGCAACTCAGCGTCCACTTTTTACCGCTGAATCCTGCGTCTGCTGCTTAGGCACCGGAAAGTTGTAAAGTTTGTAAAATAAGCCAAAACAACATAAGAATAGCATCATATCATGAAATATATCAATGAATAAGAAAGAATTACTATATAAAATAGTGATGCATTTTGGACGTATCAGTGACTAGGTCACAAGGATGAATATCACGGAACGAGTGAATAAGATTTGTCGGTAACAAGATAGAACTAATGCATTGGATGCAGTTGATCGAATCTTGGACTAATCTAGTATCGCATGACAAAGGGAATGGTATACAACGTGTACGGTTCAATCGGTTACTTCCGGAATGCACAGGGGTCATTATGGGCATCCATGTCCCGCTATTGATCATTGGCCGTAGCCTTTGTCTCGGTCATGACTGGAGTGTTCTCGGACCGTAGGGTAACACACTTAAGGGCTCGATGAATATCGGAGACCTTTTCGGAACTATCGGTGTTACCGGAGAAGAGAGAAAGACGTACCAGAAAAGTTCCGTGTTTGTCCGAAGGACGTTCGGAGTGAGCAGGAAGGAGTTCCGGATCATCGGGAGATGAAATAATATGTATTATTTATTAATTAAGTGAATTAATAATTAATAATAATTTATTTCAGATTAAAAAGTGCAATGGACCTTATTTGTGAAAGAAGCCCATTAGGGGAAGGAGGAAAAAAAGGGAAAAGGAAAAGAAAAAAAAGGGGGGCGCCATGGGCCTTGGGGCCAATGTGGGTGGCGCCCCACTTCCCCCCTCCTCCTAGCCGCACCCTCCCCCCTTGGCAAGGGATTAGTCCCACATTGCCAAGGGAAGGGGGGTTGACTCCTTCCGTCCGCCTATATAAAGATGGGCAGGGGTGCACTTCTTTAATACAGAAAAATTCGCAGAGAATTCAATATTACTCCGAATTGAGATCGGTTTTCACCGGTCTTCTCCACTCTCTCGTCTCTCTCAAGCCGGGGTCCCCTTGTCTGGAACCTGTGCTGGGATTGAGGCTTCTCTGCTACGCGGACGCCGTCGTGCTGCCGAAACTCCGGTTTTGGGAGGTCTACTTCCGCCACCTTCGCTGGATCGGAGAACGGAGGTCGTCATCGAGTCCGTGTGTGTGCGAGTACTACGAGGTGCTGCACGTGCGTCACTACCACCCAACAGGGTGCTAACACAGCCAGGGGGTTGTGAAAGGTTTACGGCTTCATCAACCACGTTTGCGGGAACGTTTCCCGCGCAACGGACTACACCCCGAGGTATGTTTCCGCAAGTCTTTCCATTACGGCATTACAGCTAGATAGATCTTGGGTTAAGGGCGACGCTAGTTAGAAAAATTATTGTTTTCTGCTGCGAGACCCAACAATTTTTTCCATGATTGAGAGTCTGTCTCATCCTGAAATGGTGAGTACGGCAGTGACTCTCTGGGCTATCTGGCACACTCGGAGGAAGCTAATCCATGAAGGGTTTCGACAAAGCCCGCTGGGCACTCATGAGTTTATCAGGAGATTCATTGCGGAGCTGGGGGATATACACATAAAATCTCAGCCGACTGGAAGGGTGGCAAGGAGAAGCGCTCGCTGGATCCCGCCTCCGGCTGGGGTGAGTAAGTTGCATATAGAGGATGGAGTCAATCAAGATGCAAATAAAGGGATAGTAGCAACGGTCTGCAGAAGCCCTAATGGTGTCTATGCTGGGTCTTCAGCCATGATTTTCCAAGGTATAACGGACTCGAAGTGCCTGGAGGCGCTAGCTTGTCGGGAGGCTCAATGTCTAGCTCTCGATCTGATGCTCACTGACATTGTGATCGTATGCAAGACTCAAGGGGTGATGGATGACATCTTCAATGGCTCGGAAGGAAGGAATGGAATGATAATAAGGGAAATTCGCTCGCGTATGCAAAGTTCTAATTCTTGTATTTTTATCTTTGAAGGTAGAACTTCCAATAGGGAAGCCCATAGCTTAGTTCATTTTGCTTCATCCTTGAATTCTGGCAGGCACTTGTGGCTTCTTCATCCGCACGATTTGGCTACAATTCCTGTAAATGTTACCTTAGAGGAATAAAGTTTTCTTTCCCGCTCAAAAATAAACCTCGTCTCAAGCAACCGTGCAGCTACCGCCATGCACCTCAGCACTGCCACTCCGCAAAAACCTCTCCATCCGAGGGGTAGTAAGACCTCCCGCAATGGGAGTATCATAGCTAGTATCATGCATGCCACCTAAGAAAATTTGGTGATGTGGCATAGAATTAAATGAAGAAAAAGAAGGTTGAGTATCATACTACCTCCGCCACAGTTTACATGGCCTATGTGTATATCTAGGTCGCCAATTTAACCAACATAAAATAAAATATATGTGATAAAAAATTATATCATCATAAACTTCAGATGTTCTACTTTGAAATGATATAATTTTTATAACATATACCTTGTGTTATGTTGGTTAAATCGGCGACCTAGGGATACGCACGCGACCTGTAAACTGTGGCGGAGGTAGTATTATGATACTGTATCATAATAAATGCTACACTAGTATGTGTCTTGCATAGCAATAAATACTACTACTCATGATACTAAGTTATGATACTATGCATTGTAGAGGTAGTATCATACACTAGTATCATGTGCATGATACTAACCTTATGATACTAACATTGCGGGATCTAAGTAGTAATAATTAATGTGATTAGATGGAACAGATGCAGTTCATTGAATTGGTTGCTACCCTGAGAAACATCCGTGAATGAGAGGTCGCTGCCGTAGCTTGGTATTATTCAGATGAATTTGGCATGCATTAATTGGTAGGATAAGGAAATTATGGAATGCTGCTGACAAGCGAATGAAAAAGGAAAATACAGAATGGGATATACGACAGGGCTTTGGAATGCATTAATTGGTAGAATAAGGAAATTAAGGAATGCTGACAAGCGATGGAAGAAGGAAAATACAGATTGGGATATACGACAGGGCTGTGTGCATCACTGCGAGGCTTTTTTGGATGTCAACACTATATTGGACGATGCCGTGTAGTGTACGATACTACGAACCTTCCTGTTAATTCAAATCCTTTCCTAAATTCAAGTGCACACCCCCTGTTGAGTGAGGCCGCTTTGATCGGCTTCGGCTTGTCATCATCTCTGAAACCGAACGACGAGTCGACGGCGTCGCGTTGGCTGTTGTATCCATGCGCATGTATGTCGAGACATCCTGGAACGGCATGAGAATCATACAGTACAGTACATATTAATGTGATGCGTTCTGCTACTACCTGTTCCAGCAGCTTGCATGCATGCATCAGGTTGGTGGATACGTGCGGCCAGTGGCAATCCTCGGGCTCCATGCATAATCGAGCTCGGGACTAAAAATACTCTCGGTCCTCCTTTTTTGGTTTGTAGAAATTTTGAGGAATTTTTAAAGATTTAATGTTATAGAATTATTATCATTTGAAATATTTTAGTTTGTAGAAATGGATTCTTCTTTCTATGGAAGATAGGAACCAATTCTTCACCATTTAAAAAAAAGATTATCCTATACTCTTTTTTCACGAATACGCAAAGGTTGCATATCTTTTCATTAGTAGAAGAAGAGTTTACAGCATAGAATTACAAGCTCTCACTAAGCCATGTGCACCTAGGGGCATGGAAGTGAGAGTAAGGAGCATGAGGAAAGGGGCTGCTCATCCCCAAGAACTACATGGGCTCATCCCCAAGAACTACATGGGCTACGTGGTAGATGGATTGTTGGAACATGGTAAAGTAGTCATTTTATTTTATTAAATCAAACCACACTTCAGATCTCTCGCTCCAATAAATGTTTGATTTCGAAACCATTTTGACTGTCTTTGTTTTGATGAGATCTTTGAATAAAGATAAATGTTGAGCATATTTTACAAAATATATTTTTTTGAAACTTAACTCAAAACTTATATTTGAGAAATAACTCGAAACTTGACGACAACATCTACATGTTTTGTAATTTGTCGATGAGAAATATATGCATTTCTCTCACAAGTCCGTCCACTGTGCACATTCTTTGGGTTAGTCGTGTTTCTAGTCAATTAGAAAAAACATATTCCACTCCGATCCTATTTCGAAGATCTCGCCATGACAAAAATGACACTTAATCAGATCTTAAAACTAACATCCAACTATATGAACATTTTTGGGACAAACAAATAAGGTACAATCTTTTTTATGGGAGTGTGTACTGTGAACTGTGGGTTAATTTGTACAAAGGGTAAGGTTATCTCAGAAAAAAAGTATAGTCCAACTTTTGACCACGATCTGATCCATTCCCTTTTCATCTAAGGGTCCAGAATCCTCTTGTGCATGTAATGCACAAATTAGCTCGGTGCACATGATACATTCTCGCATCTTCTGTATTGATGCAATTCGTGTACTAACTGTGAGTGCATGTCTCCCGGCCGGGTGAGATATGGCGAGCGGATTTGTCTCCCGGCCGTCTTGGCGAGCCGGATTCTCTTCTAAGAATGTTGCGTGCTACCCATCGAGCTACATTATGTCAGTACTCCATGCCATTTCTTGCTTGAATTCAACCTCCCATGCCATGAGGGTTGATGGATCGTGACTTCACCTACCTTTTGTTTTGAGTGGCGGTGCTAAGGAAAAGGATGACAGACCGCATGCATGTGCTAGCTTGCCAATCCATTCCACCGTGCGTCGCCGGCCGGGTGATCGTTTTCTTGTATCAATGAGCGCAAAGATTAAAGTTTAATTTACCATGATATGTGGTGTTACAGCCCACAACAGATAATTTCCAATAATTTTGTATTTTTAGTTTTTCTTATTAGGATCAAAATTTGCATTATTATTCTTTACCGAATTTCATGTGATAAAAATAAATTTTTTACCATGATTGGGGATTTTAAGAGCCGTTGAATCAAGTCCATCTAATGGTGAAAATATAAAAACTACTAGAAAGTACTAAAAATAAATTACTCAAAAGTACTGAAAATAATAATTTACCAGTAAACAATATTAATTTATTTGATATAGGTGTTTGACCAACGGATAAAATAATTCTAATGAGAGTACTTGGTAGTACTAAGAAATACTCGCCAATCACCGAAGAAGTGCTCGATAAAAAATGACTCGTCTATTTCTCTATCATTATTTGAAATTATTCAAAAAAATATTTTCCTTATTTTAGCCTTTGTCAAATTGCATGTGTCATCTTTGATCCCATAGATCTATCCTTTTGCATTTTAACATGTTTTTCCATGTTGAAGCACTGCGAAATCTCATGATTTTATCATTCTTAGAAAATGGGGTTGTAGTTAAAATGACTTTGAATTAATTCAAATGGCATTGGAATTATTTAAGCAGTATGGACCCCATTATTTTTCTTAAGTATCTTAAAATCCTTCTATTTTATCTCAACCCTTTGCTATTTTATTTAAGTCCCTTTCTTATATGTTTTTATTAAAAGAAAATGGCAGCAGGAGGTTCTTGTCCCTCTCTCTCTCTCTCTCTCTCTCTCTCTCTCTCTCTCAGCAGCCCATCCCGGGGCTCCTCTGGCCGAAGAGGCACATCCGGGGGATCCGGCCTTTTCAAGCTCACCCTAGAGACACCCTCCAACGTCATCGCCGTCTGAAGAGAGGGGTGAATTATTCTTAGAAGTCTCTGAGGCATCGAAGGCGTCCTTGTCCTCTGGGACACGAGAGTGGTGGTGGCAACGGTGGTGCTGGTCCCTATAGGGAGGAGGATCCGAGGGATCACCACGACGGTGATCCCCATCCTGGTCATCCTAGGGCTGGTGCGCAGAAGTCTCACGGTTAATAGGGAACTCCAAAGAGGGAGGCCTCGGATCTGAAGCCAACCCGAGCAGAGCCTGGCCACAGCCAACGGGTCCGTCACGGGCACCGAGACGTTCATCGTCAGCTTGTTCAGGGCGAGGGTGATCTTAGTGCTTCACAATCAGTAGAGAGGTTGGTTGGGTCCGAGATGGGCTTGACCTGCCAGTACCAATCAGCCTACACCAAGTGACGTTGCTAAACACCAATCAGCTCCGTGGATACAGGAGTTGATCCCTGGACATACACCACTGCTGCCAGGGAGGGAGTCGGGACCTTAGGAACCGGGATCGATGTGGAAGACCCCATGCCCTCAATATAGTGACCGTACGTCGTGAGCTCCTTAGGGTATGTTTGGTTTCAGTCATCGAATGGAACTTCACGGGTCTGACCCGTCCCAGGGCCGCGTTATGGTGTTTGGATTCAAAAAGGATTGGAATCCACTCATTCCCGCAAAGAGAATATTCATCCCAGATCCGTCACGAGGTCGTTCCTCCAAATCGGTGGAATGACGCGGAACGGCTCGTCACTTTCCTATCCCCTCTTCCTCTTCCGTACGAGATCTTCGACTCTTCCCCGCTCGATCTGCGCCGACACTTCTCCTATCGCTCCATCCGCGCCGCCGGCTTCTCCTCTCGCTCGATTCGCGTAGCCGCTACTCTCTATCGTCTCTTTTTTGGACTACAACACGACGACAAGAGGCTGCGCGACTGCAGCCTTGAAGCTAGCGAAGCAGAGCACGAGGAGCGCGCTCGATGCCGCAGCTATTGGTTGTTGCTGCCTGCCGTCGATCTGTCGAAGCGATTTGGTGGGCGCATGATTGGCGCTGTGGTCTGACCTGAGAGATGGTATGGCTTGGCGGCTGCGACGATTTCCGAGCAGATGGGCGAGAGGGGAGAGCAATAATCTTGACCTGGAATGGATTCCTCGATAGGAACGTGCCTTTTTGGATCATATGTGCATCTGCTCATCATTTCAAATATTAAACAAAACCAAAAAAAATGAATGTTTTGTATGATTCCAGATGGTCATGTGCGCGAAGTCCATGCCAAATTTCGTGAAGTTTGAAATTTTGAATAGTCCTCTTGAAATGACAAATTTTAGAACTGTGAGAACTTTTGGAAAACAACATTATTCATTAAAAAATTTGTGTTTCTTGCCATAAACTCCTCAAATGTCCAAACATCCTAAAATTTTGCACGGATGTCACACGCATAAGCATATTGCATTCCACACAAAAAAACAGATTTTATAAATCTTGTTTGCATTTTTTTTGCTTTTACTAGTTAGTGGGTGCATATGCTCCCGTGATCCGTTTAAGAAGGAATTCTACATTGTTGTGTTACTTTACCAAATGATACTGTCTTGAAAAAGCAACTAAGATAATTGTAGTTCATGATGTGATTTGCGATACTTTTTGAGATCAGAGGTTGTACTTACCATATACTACTTACTTGCTAAATGATGTTTACTACTGGTATTAGCACTTGAAAATAATAATGCTTTTTGAATTTGAGTGATACATATTACATCCTACTGTCCTAACCAAACTTGAAGACGAAACCATTCCATTTCATCTCATTGCCTATACCAAACATGAAGACGAAACCATTCCATTTCAGTGGAATGTAACAGTTACATTCCATTCCATTTTGTTCTACAACCAAATACACCCAACCGGGAGGCCCGGGCAAAGCAGAGCCGGATGGCCGATCTGCTTGCACACGTAGCACGAAGCCGGAGTCGGGCAATCAACCTAAAATAGTGCCTGGCGACACCGCAGTTGAAGGAAGCATCGAGCCACCGGCTTGGGGCCACCATTGGCCTCAGTCGCAAAATCGGCGACTAGTCCACTAGCACCACCCGTGACCGAACCAGCCCCAACGAGCCAGGTTTCTTCTTCTTCGGATTGCCATTGCTCGCGGTCTCGGTGCCCTACTTGTCATTGGCGTGGCCGGGGGCTAGGCAAGGAAGAAGAAGACTCTGGAGGAAGAAGCGGAGGGGCAAGTGATTTTGAGTTGATGCTCAGTGAGGATCTCGAACACATGGCACAAATTAAATGTGAATTTGAACCAACAAATGTTTTATTTCTTTTTCGAGTATAGGAGCCCCTGGCCCTCAATTTCACTGAAATGAAATCGTAACACAGTAAGCAACACATCACACAAGTAACATGCAAACAAAGTGTTGAGATATATGTACGTATATAGGTTTCTTCTATACCAAGGCTTGTAGGTTCCTTGTATAGCAAGACTTGTAATCTGTTTGCCCTATATATATACATGACATGCCACCCTATTGAGGTGTGCAATCTCTCTACACAAAGTAAAGATGTGATTACAATGGAAGGTAGAGGCAGCGTACGTAGCTCATTATACTGATTGCGCCCTTGAGAAAACCCCGAGAATTAGACGTTTAGGAGACCCTTGGCTCCTATAAAAGCCGGTGCACCGCTCGCACTCGCACCTTAGCACACAATCCCCATCGATCACCAGTTCACCACCATGGCCACTCTGCTATGCTACTACGCGCTAGTGCTGTCTGCCGCAATGCTCATGCAGCCCACACACTCCACTCTGCACAAGAACTCCACGCAGCTTGATCGATCGCCAACAAGTGTGTTCATAGTTCAGACAGCACAAGGCCTCGCCGCCATGCCCATGCCAGCGCAATTCCATCCCAGCCGAATTCTTCATCGATACGAGACGGTGGTTACAGGCTTCGCCGCTGCTCTGACGGACGGCGAGGCCGCGCGCCTGAGGGAGGTCGCCGGCGTGCATGGCGTGTACCGGAGCCGCACGCTCCGTACACACACCACGCGCTCGCCCGGCTTCCTCGGCCTCAACGAGGAGTACGGCGCCTGGCCGGACGCGGAGTTCGGCGACGGCGTCATCATAGGCTTCATCGACACGGGCATCACGCCGGAGCATCACAGCTTTGATGACGCCGGCCTTGGCCCTGTCCGCGCCACCTGGAGGGGCAGCTGCGTGGAAGCTGACGGCTTCGACTGCAACAACAAGCTCGTCGGAGGAAAGGCGTTCCTCGAGGAGCTGGTCGACCTCGAGTTCAGCCCGAGAGACCGAGTGGGTCACGGCACCCACGTCACGTGGGTGCCGTGACCCACTCGGTCTCTCGGGCTGGGCCACGTCGCCGCCACGGCCGCTGGCTCCCGGGTGCGCGGCGCCAACCTGCGGAACTTTTCTGGCGGCGACGCACTGGGCACCGCGCCCAGGGCTAAGATCGCCACGTACAAGGCGTGCCGTTTGCGCGGAGGATGCCCGGAGTGGAGCATCATCGCCGCCGTGGACGCCGCGGTGAACGACGGCGTCGACATCATTTCCATGTCCCTCGGCGGGCCGCCGACCCCGCTGTACGAAGACGCCATGGCCATAGCAACATTCGGTGCGGCGAGGCGAGGAATCTTCGTCGTCGTTTCCGGCGGCAACAATGGTCCCAGGGCGTCGACGGTGGAGAACGCCGCGCCGTGGATGACCACGGTTGGTGCCGCGACGATGGACCGCGTCTTCCCGGCGGTGCTGAAGCTTGGCAACGGGGTCGTCCTCACCGGGCAGTCCCTCTACGCCATGAAGGCGCGAGGGACGAGCGCCATGCGGCTGCTGAAGACCTCGTGCGACCTGGAGGAGCTCACGCCCGACAGGGTCATGGGCAAGGTGGTGGTTTGCTCAGGGATTGGAGGAGCAGGAGCCTTGATCGGCCTCTACCTGCAGCAAGCCGGTGGAGCCGGGATAGTCACCACTGAGCCCAACGAGCGATTCCGCGACGCGGTGATGGCGGCGCGGTTCGGCCTCCCCGGCGTCGCCCTCAGCTCCAGCGCCGGCAAGGATCTGGAGCGCTACATGTCGGCGGCGCCCTACCCGGTGGCTTCGTTCGAATTCACCTGCGACACGGTGACCGGGGCCAACCGTGCCCCCATGGTGGCGGGCTTCTCCTCCCGGGGGCCGAGCCCCATTCTCCCTGAGATCCTCAAGCCGGACGTGATCGCCCCTGGGGTGAACGTCCTGGCGGCCTGGGTCCCGGGCGGCGACTCGCAGCTGTTCCCTCAGGCGAAAAACGAGGAGTTCAACATGATATCGGGCACGTCGATGGCGTGCCCGCACGTCTCCGGCGTCGCTGCACTGATCAAGAAAGTGCACGCCGACTGGACGCCGGCGATGATCCGGTCGGCCCTGATGACGACGGCGAAGACGTCTGACAACACCAAGCAGCCCATCGTGGACAGCGCCATCGACAACGCCATCAACGCGACGCCCCTGGTGACCGGTGCCGGGCTCGTCCTCCCGCCGCTCGCCATGGACCCAGGCCTGGTGTACGACACCGGCACGCAGGAGTACGTGGACTTCCTGTGCAGTCTGCAGTACACGGCGGAGCAGATCCGGCGGTTCGACCACGAATTCACCAACTGCACGACGGCGCTTCCTCGCGGCGCAGCCAATCTGAACTACCCATCCATGGTAGTGGTGTTCGACGGAAGCATCCGCGAGCGCACGCTGACCAGGACCTTGACGATGGTGTCCCAGAAACCAGAGACCTACAATGTGACGGTGGCGGCGCCGGAGGGAGTCCTGGTTGCAGTGAAGCCGAGGACGCTGGAATTCACTCGGTACAGGGAGGAGCTCAGCTACAGCGTGGTGTTCCGGAGTGTAGCTGGGAAGCCGGCGGCAGGGGCTTGGGACTTCGGCCACATCTCCTGGGAGAACGCAAATCACAGTGTCAGGATTCCCGTTGCCTTCAACTGGCTCGACTGACCTTCCAGGCTTGGACGCCATCGCCATGAATAAAAGCTTTTCTGTGCCTGTGTGTCTTGTGGTATCAACAGCTTATCTGTTCTCTGTCATGACTGAAGTTGCCACTCATTTTTCCTCTGGTCGATCCGCTGGCGCTGGGGATAACAGGGCAAGAATTGAAAATCAAACACAACAGAGTTTTCGACCTATACAGAGCAGAGCACACCATGCCACGCTCCTTCCACAATCGAGCCGTCGATGCCTTTTCTAATCCCACGGCTTCTATTCCCTGATTACGGTACAAATTAATCCCCCGAGAAAATCTCGCCTGCCCCGTACTAAATACCTCATTACCTCACATGCGAGTTAATCTCGCTTATACGATCAATCCTCCCCACCCGTCTCGCGTCACCCAGGCAAGCCCAGCCTAGAGCTCACCGACGAAGAGCCGCCCCACCGCGACGGCTACCTCCGCCACCACCGTGATCCGCCCAGAAAATCTGCGACGTCTACAACCCGCCCCCGTCTACGCTCGGCCAAGTCCCGCTCTCATCACCGACGGCGCCGCCCCAATTGCCAGCCCAGTTCCCCGCCAAACCCATGCTTCTTCACCATTTCATCTTACCGCACTGGTTCACCGTTTCGACTCGGCAAAGAAGCTGCACGCGTATCCCAGCCTCATCCCCACGTCATGTACTCACTTGAACTAGGGTTTGATTCTTTTTTCACCACTAGATTGGATCCTTTGGCCGAGTTGATTGCATCCATGCAGATATTATTTTGAGATTGTATCATTGTATGAGTATATGCATGCTTTCAAATTTTCATGCTTCGTACATATCATATTTGTGCTTCTTTCCGGCATACAATTTGCTTCATACTTAACATAGTTGCACTTTTTCACTATGTATAGTTTGCTTCATATGTTTCATACATGTGTTTCTACACTGTGTTCAACTTGCTTCGTTTGCATGCTTCCTAATGTTTTGTAGGCATTGTGTTGAATTCAATTCAAACAACTCATTTTATATATTTTCTCAGGAATATGCGATATTGGGCATGGTACGTAGCACGAGATAATTTTGTAAGCAAACTAGCATGGCACATACTCGATGGCCACTGACCAAGATCGCCGGCCCTTAATGGTGTCGACGCTCGTAGACTTTGACAACCCGAAAATTTATGGGATACATGGAGGTCGTCAATACTAGGTCGGACACGGATGGCGCATATTGGGGAACGATGGAACAGGAAGCACAATTTGTATTTGGGAGCATAATTTTCATACAATGGAAGCAAATTGAGAATATTTGTATATTTTTTTTACACACGTTCACTGTTTCTTGAAACATGTGTACATATGATAATGGTTATTTCTTTTATACTGAATGCCTAATTTTATTGGAAGCAATTATCCTGGTTGCTGGAAACAAGATTTTGATGTTTCGAAGCAAAGATTTCAGTTGTGTAAGAAACATATTTCTATTATATTGTAGCACGTTAATTTCACCGTGGAAGCAAATTCATTGGTAGTTGGAAGGAAGTTTAATTCACCATAAAATAAATTTATTGCTCCAAAACAAGCAACACATTGGAAAAAAATCTACATGTTGGCATGATTCCGAACGTCACTTTGGAAGCAATATTATTTTTTGATAGAAAAATATTATTTAGAAGCAGTTTTAAATAATACTTGAATCTCTAGATTGCTAAATAAGGAAGCAAACTTCCTAACGTTGAAGCCAATAACGGATTGAATGTTGCGTTTAAATAGCCGTAATTTAAGGGAATAGTTATGGAAATAAATCATAATTATCCATACTAACTAGTTGGATGCTCTTTTATTAGGCCTCAGTGTACGCTCCAGATTAATATAATCCTACGGCAGTTTAGTAGTCTGATAGATGCAAAGCATCAATAGTCTGATGCCTAGCGGCCTCCTTATCTAAATACGCCGTCGATGTCGCAGTGGTGGTTGTCGCAATGGTTCTAACTGGGCCAGACCAGTCGGGCACTCCTTTTCTTTAAAATTTCATATCTCTCACACACTCTGATTTTTTTTTCTAGTATAGGAGCCCCTGGCCCCCAATTTCACTGAAATGAAATCGTAACATAGTAAGCATAAGACTTAGACAATGCCCATTATGGTTTCTAAATGGACACATCTCCTAAAATAAATACAGTATCTAATATCAAGAAAAAACCTCTAAGAAACGACCACATTCTGACTGGAAGTCAAATAGTATAAGCGTACATAACCCTCAAATATTGGCTTATCACAAACCCATACCTCCTCCCAAAATTTAGTCTTACACCCACCCCTATCACACCAGTACAACAATTTTTAAAGAGATTTTAACAACAAACCATCTCGAAGCTGAGAATGTTCAGGAGGAGATTTATACTGAGTCAAAGCCTTCTTTATTAGATATTTTCTTCTTAGCAACTCCTACCTACCATCCCTCATATTCTAGTTTCCATAGCCACTTAAAATAAAAATACTAATATCGACGCTAATACAAGTTAATGAATTTCTTGACCTTCATATGAATCTGCTCAAATTTCTTCTTAGTTGATCTGGTAAGCGTTGTGCGTAAGCCTAGATACTTCTCGATCAGAGATTCTGATGAAAATCACATCCCATGATGCATCGCTTTCTTTGTATAACCGTTGCAATTGTTGCTAAATATTAGCGTGGGCTTTGCTTTTCTAACGAGCTGAGTAGAGTCTATGACCAAAATGATTGTTCATAGGGGCTATGGCCAATATTTTGGTCATTAACAATGCGCTTGATCCACATGGGACTTAATGTGGCAACGTCCATGTGACACAAGCAATGACATGGTAAAAATGATGACATGTAACCATGTAGGATGTGACACGGGCCCATTAGGTCAGTCCAAATTGTGTGCCTAAATGGTTCGAAACCACCAATTTGTCCCAATTTTTTATATCCAATTGGTTGGCCCATAGGTTTTAGTGAGTATCCATTGATTTGGTTAGTTATGTATTGCTATGTGGGATTTCTTTTACTATTTTTCCTATGTGGGAGTACTTTCTTTCGAGCCTTGGATTGATCAGACCAACTTTTATTTCAGCAATAGATATCGCATGAACATACAATTGATGGCCAAGTGCACAACAAAATATGCATGTCATGTCCTAGGCCAAGTGCATAGCAAAATAGTTCTGACATATTTCTCATTTTATTAACTAAAATAAAATAAAACAACCACATAATGTACACAAAGCAAAGAGAAACACATAAGCATGACAACAAAGAGCAATGGATGGATTTAAAGGCTTTTGTTTCCAGCTTCTTCTATTCAACATATCACCAGCATTCAAAGGATGAAACTTAAAAATAAAATATTGAACAAAAAGGAAATGAATGTAAATAAAATAATTGCATAGAATATGGAAATTAAAATAAGTTGGGCCCGTAGTGCAAAATAGCAAGCAAAGTGTGAGAAGAAATAAATTTACTTGTATATTAGATGCCAATGAACCAACATTACCCCAGATCGAGGAGGAGGATTCAAGCGGAGTCGGAAACCAAAGAACATCCTACACCGGTAGACAGTGTTGGATATATGCTCTAGAGGCAAATAATATATGATTATTCCAATATATCTAAGCAAGTTCATAACCAGTTGCATACCGTGCTAGAACTGTATCAGTGAAACAATGATACATGTGTGGTATAGAAACCCCCAGAGTTCCTAGTTAGCCTCTACATCGATAACTAGTTCATGGTCAACATGATGGTCGTGGTTTCGCGATCATGGACAATTAAGTCTCTTGACTATGAGGTCACCTCACTGGTTAAGTGACGTGATGAACATTACCCAAAGTAAGCATTACAGCATGATCAAATCTTGTGAAGGTTCAGTGTTGTAATTACAGAACGTGGTAGACCGTTCCTTAGACCGTGAGTACGTGCATAATTGCTATCTTCCCGGATGCTTTGACTTACATCCCACCACCTGACTGAAATATGCGGGTCATAACGGTTGTATCTTGGGTATTCTGTGGAGATATGTTGAGGAGTATTGTTACAAGAGCAGGATTTGTCAATCCATATAATGGATAGATACTCGGGGCCCACTCGGTGAGATTCCATCCATAAAGCTGCAGCGTGTGACTAGGTCACGGGGATGAATATCACGGGAACGAGTGAATGAGGATTAGTTCAGAACGAGGTTGAACCAGACATAGGATGTCATTGATCGAATCTCGGAACAATCCAGTATCGCTGACAAAGGGAATGCTATACGGCGTAAGGTCCAATCGGTGTTTGATATCCGGAATGCACAGGCGTCATTATGGGCATCCAGGTCCCGCTGATGATCATTGACCGTAGCCTCATCTCGGTCATGACTGGAGTGTTCTCGGACCGTAGGGTAACACACTTAAGGGCTCGATGAAATCGGAGACCTTTTCGGAACCATCGGAGTAACCAGAGAATAAAGGAAACAATATTGGAGAAGTACCGTGTTGAACCGAAACAAGTTCGGAGTGAACCGGAAGGTGTTCCGGAGCACCGGGAGATGGAATATTATGTTTTAGTTATTAATTAATTGAATTAATAAATAAAATCATTTTATTTCTAATTAATATGTGCAATGGGCCTTAGTGGAGAAAAAGGCCCATTAGGAAAAATAAAAGGGAAAAAGAAAAAGAAAAGAGGGGGGAGGCGCCATGGGCCCTAGGGCCCATGAGGGGTGCGCCCCCTCCCCCCCTTGGCCGGCCACCCCCCTTAGCAAAGGGACTTTAGTCCCACATTGCTAAGGGAGAGGGGTTGACTCCCTCCCCTCTGCCTATATATAGATGGGCAGGATGCACATATTTAATACACAGAAATTCGTGAGAAATTAAATATTACTCCGAATTAAGATCGGTTTTCTCCGGTCTTCTCCCCTCCCTTGTCTCTTTCACGGTGGGCTCCCTAGTGTGAGCCTATAGTGGAATTGAGGCTTCTCTGCTAGAATCGGAGGTCGTCGTGTTGCCGAAGCTCCGTCCGGAGGTCTGCTTCCGCCTCCTTCGCTGGATCGGAGAACGGAGGTCGTCATCGAGTCTCGTACGTGTGCGAGTACTACGAGGTGCTACACGTGTGGCACTACACCCATCCGGGTGCTCAACACAGCCAGGGGGCTGTGAACCTTGATCGGCTACATCAACCACGTTTGCGGGAACGTTTCCCGCGCAACGGACTACACCCCGAGGTATGTTATTTCCGCACTACTTTCCGTTACGGTAATACGGCTAGCTAGATCTTGGGTTATGGGAACGCTAGTTAGAAAAATTTGTGTTTTCTGCTGCGAACCTCAACAGTGGTATCAGAGCTAGGTCTATGCTTAGTATTACTGTACGGATAGAACACATCGGGGATGTGGGCGTTGATTGTATGATTGTTACCCTCCCACGTGTACTTGTTCACATCTGCGGCATTGTTTGATGAAGCGGCCCCCGACCGACCTTACGCGTACGCTTACGCGAGACTGGTTCCACGCTTGACATACGGCTTGTACCGTATAAAGTGGCTAGGGGGGTGTCTGTCTCTCTACTTTAGCGGATGTGGCATTTGCAACGGAGGGCCCCGTGCGGGGTGTAATAGAGACAATCGTATGGTTGACGTTGTGGTTGACTCGTAGGTTAAAACTTATTTAACTATGAAAGCCCTAGCAGCCACGTAAAACTTGCAATATACAACTAGATCGTCTAAACTTTGTATTGCTAAGTGGGGGCTATCGTTTCTTTGATTGTGATGTAGTGATAGATTTGCTATGTGTTACTAGTAAGTAGTAATCGTCATCATAAAACAAACTAAAATGGAGACACTGTAGACTTAGTGTTGCCATAGCTCAGACATCTTAAAACTTGCTAGTATAGGATACACGACGGTAGCATGTGATAAGATGATCCCTTAACAAAGCCAAACACAATTATTCTACCGAAGTGTGCACCTCCTGGAAGGTTCTCCCATATGGCTTGATGCTCCGTACATACCGGAGTTGTCCTACATATTAAATGGAGTTCGCATGAGGTTGGGTTCGGCAAGCCTGGCATATGCAGATATGGCCTTGCTGAGAAGCATATAACATGGAGGTTAATTTGGCGAGCCTAGCATATGCAGATATGGCCTCGGAATACTAGAGATCGAAAGATCGAGCATGAGTCACAGTACATATAAGATAATGTGATCGCACAAGTTGTTGTCTACCTTTGAAACTGACCCGTCGGCCGTGTGATATTCGAGGTCGGGCAGTGAATCTGGATCATGTAATCACTAAAACTTCCTAGGGATGAAATGTTTTAGTGCGAGCTCATTTATAATATGATTATATGAACTCATTATTGTGAACTAGTCTTAATTGTGTTCCTTGCAATTATGTTTGTAGAAAATGAATGCACTAGAGCAACGTGAACTATCTTTCTTCATGGAAGGTGAAAGACTTAGAGAAAATGGGTCAAACTTTGCTGATTGGTACTCACGCCTTAGGACGTCGCTCAAGAGAGCAGACATCTTGTTTACAATAGAAGTGCATGTGGAAGAACATCCGGACGATCATGTTGGCGATCAAGAGATACTTGATCATTATGCTCGCCGACAGAAATGTTCCGTAGTCAGAAATGTCATGATCTTCAGCATGTCAGAGGTTTTGGGCATACAGTTTCAGGACACTGGCTCATATGACATGATGGACACGCTAAAGACAATGTTCGTACGTGAGTTCAGAATTTCCAGATTTGAGTTAGAAAGCAAGTTTCTATCTACAAAGATGGAAGAACACACAAGCCTTGGTGATCACTTAGACAGGATGCATGAGATGTACCTGACCCTGGTGGAGGACTATGAATATTGGACAATGAACGAAAGCACCACGGAAGAGTTTGCAATAAACACGTTATTGCACTCACTCCCTCCGAGTTATGGTGATTATGTTCATAGCTATGTCGGAAGAGGAGCTAATATGAGTCTCCAGAACTTCATGACTGATCTCTTGGCCGCGGACATTGCTCCTACGGAGGATGCAGAAGTCGTGGATGGAGAAGGTATATACTTGATATACTTTATAAATGTTTACTCCCTTATACAACATTTGCAGTAAATGAGTATCTGATACTTATTCTGTTTTATGAAAACAGGACCTGTCGTTGCATGGACGGGAAGAGGTGAAATCAAGGATTGATGGGTATCAAGTCAGTTGATGGCCAGCATGGATTCCACCGAGACATCTATCATAGGAGATACTTAGAGTATTAGATAAATCTTATGTAATCATTATAGTATGAACACTTAGTTGTGTGTCTTGCATCTCGCGAGACAAAGTTATTCGTGTAATGAGACAAGTCAGTTGTTCCATCTTTATGAATAAAAGAGTGATTATACTTTGATTACGTCTTGATTTATGATATGATAGGAAGCATTTATAATACTACTATTATTGTCAAGAAATATTCAATGTTTAATGATAAAGTTGTCTTGATTATAACAAGTCAAAGATTTGATTGCATGAGGTGACTTCATAACTGATGAATTCATTAAATGTATGATCTATTAACTTGTGAGTTCATTATCGAATGAAAATCCTAACTTGATTGCATGAGATGGATTAGATACACGATCTATGAACCTCTGCAATGAATATAACCATGACAAGGTTCTAGCAAGTAGAACTTGTGCCAATCATTATACATAAATGATGTAGAATGGGCATGTGAGTTATCATTAAAGACTTCATATGATTAATTGAAAGTTGTATTCAATTGAGATCATAAAACTGAGATTCAGTAATCACAGTGAGAAGTGAGAATACAAGGATACATATCACTACGCTACGATCCGAAGTGATAAGTATTGATATTGACATAATGGGAGACTTGTGGAAGTTGTACCACAAACTACGATGGAAGTTGAAAGTGCTAGACTACTTGAACCATTCGTAGTCATACTAAACCGTAGTATGGTCTAAACGTTCTTTCCCCTAGCACTATAGTTATTGTCGAATAAGGTTGTTTAATTCATTAAGTTAAAACACCCACTTCATGAATAGGAAACCATCCTGAATCTAACGAGACATGATAGCTCCATAACTGATGGTGTTATAAGGTTTCTTAAAAGAAAGAATTCCTTTGTAATAAAACTACAAGAAATTGAAATTACATATTCTTCCCGAATAGCAAAATGTGTGTTGTTTGATTGGTAATGCGAGAAGAAGTCTCTCGACACGGATCCAATGGGAGATAATGGAAACTTTGACCGAGGTATTGGACCTTGCCTTCAGAATATCAGAGTATTGCAACGGAAGCATGTTCCGCTGTAATGACACTGTATAAGGAAGGATATGCCATAGATGATTAATCTTGGTATATGAATTGAAGCCATTGTTGAATTTATAAGGTTGTCATGAATACGTTCTGTACAGAACAATAATCATGAGTCTTCTTAATAAAACAATAAATAATAACATTGATTGAGACACAAAGGAATGATGGTAGCCTAGAACACGAGGAGAAATGAAATAATATTGAGTTACTATAGGATGGCTCACGTCCCGTGAAATAAGTCGGTTATTTCATATTCTCGAAAAACTAGAGAGTTATTGAGAATAATGTAATGGGCATAAGGAATTATTTGGTTATGACCAAAGTTCAATGGTGATTGACTACGGAAACGTAGGAATGCTTTAATCAAAAAAATATTTCATTTACACTACGATAGACCATAGCCTGAAATTGCATCTCAGTCAAATTTGGGATTTGAAAGAGAATTGCAATGGGCATGACGAAGGTTACTTCGTTAAAAGGATGGACTATAGTACCTCAAGACAGGAACCCTCAACCTTGATTTGATCAAATGATTTTGTGATGAACAAAATATTGAGTGGGCCTGCAGTTTCATGAAACTGAGTGGGAGCTTTGAAGACTTCCCGGAAACTTGGAATGCAGAGGGCATTTTCTGAGTGGGAGCTTTGGAAGCATTGTCATTATGTGAGACATAGTGAACAATAAAATGACTTGATGAAAGCTGAACCACAAATATATGAGTATATGATAGATATATTTGAGTGGGAGCATGATCATTGTCTCAAACATATATGCATTGATATGTGTGAAGAATGATCTCACATATATATATGGATATGCATTGATTGTGTATATAGAGAATCGTCTTATATACATATGTGCATTATGATATATATAGAGCATAAGGCAAATAAAATACAAGATTGCAAGAATCTTCTTTTATGTGAAATACCAACACATTACACGTTGAAATCTATATGAGTAGATTAAGATACGGATAATGAAACGAAGTGAAGGTTGGAATAATCTTCTAAGACAAGAAATAGATTCTTGTGGTTAGAAATTATATAATGGATGAAATCCAAATATCACAAGCAATGTCTTGATGGAAGAATAGAGATGCACCATGTACTTGACATGTGATCTTATATGTTCTTGACATATGATTCTACCATATAACATGCATTGTGAATCCAACAACAGAATGACTCAAAAGTTCTTGGAAGAAGAACAGATTCCGATGTGCTTTAAGAGTAAAACACAGAATCTGAATAAATTCCATGCATTCAGTATATGAGGAATACTGAGAACTATACTCTAAAATATAGAAAGGATAATAGACTTGAATGTAATGCAAGATTACAATTGCAAGCCATATTATGGGTCTATATGGAATTAGAGACATCACCAAAGACATGAAAGAAATGTGAGCAAAATTCATGGCACTACAAACATAATACTACTTAAGAAAGTAGACGTATGGATAAAAGTTTAGCGTTAGAAGTATTGGACTTCTGGTTGAGTGTATTTCCCAGTATATATGACTAAGGATGAGTCTTCTAAAGACTGAACCAAGAGATCATTGGAGGATACTGTGAAATAATAGTCCCACTCTCCCGCGAAACTTATATCCAACCATTATATGATAATGAGTGGTATGTCAAAAGAGTTTTTGACCTGTACCAGTTGCAAAGGAAACATACGAATCTGAATTGGTGCAGTTCGTTGACGAACCCTCTTCCATGAGCATGCATGATCAATGAACACTTATGTGATAAGATGATTATGATCGAAAAAATGCGGCTAGATTATTAGCACTCTAGTGCAAGTGGGAGACTGCTGGATATATGCTCTAGAGGCAAATAATATATGATTATTCCAATATATCTAAGCAAGTTCATAACCAGTTTCATACCGTGCTAGAATTGTATCAGTGAAACAATGATACAGGTGTGGTATAGAAACCCCCAGAGTTCCTAGTTAGCCTCTACATCGATAACTAGTTCATGGTCAACATGATGGTCGTGGTTTCGCGATCATGGACAATTAAGTCTCTTGACTATGAGGTCACCTCACTGGTTAAGTGACGTGATGAACATTACCCAAAGTAAGCATTACAGCATGATCAAATCTTGTGAAGGTTCAGTGTTGTAATTACAGAACGTGGTAGACCGTTCCTTTGACCGTGAGTACGTGCATAATTGCTATCTTCCCGGATGCTTTGACTTACATCCCACCACCTGACTGAAATATGCAGGTCATAACGGTTGTATCTTGGGTATTCCGTGGAGATATGTTGAGGAGTATTGTTACAAGAGCGGGATTTGTCAATCCATATAATGGATAGATACTCGGGGCCCACTCGGTGAGATTCCATCCATAAAGCTGCAGCGTGTGACTAGGTCACGGGGATGAATATCACTGGAACGAGTGAATGATGATTAATTCAGAACAAGGTTGAACCAGACATAGGATGTCATTGATCGAATCTCGGAACAATCCAGTATCGTTGACAAAGGGAATGCTATACGGCGTAAGGTCCAATCGGTGTTTGATATCCGGAATGCACAGGGGTCATTATGGGCATCCAGGTCCCGCTGATGATCATTGACCGTAGCCTCATCTCGGTCATGACTGGAGTGTTCTCAGACCGTAGGGTAACACACTTAAGGGCTCGATGAAATCGAAGACCTTTTCGGCACCATCGGAGTAACCAGAGAATAAATGAAACAATATCGGAGAAGTACCGTGTTGAACCGAAACAAGTTCAGAGTGAACCGGAAGGTGTTCCGGAGCACGGGGAGATGGAATATTATGTTTTAGTTATTAATTAGTTGAATTAATAATTAAAATCATTTTATTTCTAATTAATATGTGCAATGGGCCTTAGTGGAGAAAAAGGCCCATTAGGGAAAATAAAAGGGAAAAAGAAAAAGAAAAGAGGGGGGAGGCGCCATGGGCCCTAGGGCCCATGAGGGGTGCGCCCCCTCCCCCCCCCCTTGGCCGGCCACCCCCCTTAGCAGAGGGACTTTAGTCCCACATTGCTAAGGGAGAGGGGTTGACTCCCTCCCCTCTGCCTATATATAGATGGGCAGGGTGCACATATTTAATACACAGACATTCGTGAGAAATTAAATATTACTCCGAATTGAGATCGGTTTTCTCCGGTCTTCTCCCCTCCCTTGTCTCTTTCACGGTGGGCTCCCTAGTGTGAGCCTATAGTGGAATTGAGGCTTCTCTGCTAGAATCGGAGGCCGTCGTGCTGCCGAAGCTCCATCCGGAGGTCTGCTTCCGCCACCTTCGCTGGATCAGAGAACGGAGGTCGTATCGAGTCTCGTACGTGTGCGAGTACTACGAGGTGCTACACGTGTGGCACTACACCCATCCGGGTGCTCAACATAGCCAGGGGGCTGTGAACCTTGATCGGCTACATCAACCACGTTTGCGGGAACGTTTCCCGCGCAACGGACTACACCACGAGGTATGTTATTTCCGCACTACTTTCCGTTACGATAATACGGCTAGCTAGATCTTGGGTTATGGGAACGCTAGTTAGAAAAATTTGTGTTTTCTTCTGCGAACCTCAACAGACAGGACCTAGCCCCCACTCAACCGCCTCCTCCAGCAAAAAAACCTAGATTCATTTGTCTCCCATCGTTTCGGCCGCTAGTCTGCTTCGTCTGCGGTGGCCTTAGGGCCATGGGGATGTGGTAGCTCCCAACCCTTACCGATGGGAGGGATCCGTTTTTTAGATCCTTTTAAGTTTTGTTATGGTTTATGTCCTGTTTAGAAAGATGAGATGGCGGCGATACCTTAAAGATGGAATAAGGTTCTCCACGCCTAGCCCCCATCCTGATGGTGCGCCTAGCATCGTAAGTGGGCGTTTGGAGGTACGTCTTCGGCGGATTTGTCCCTAGTGTATTTTCTCGAATCTAGTCGTAGTTCGTCTACTTTCGTATGTCTTCAGGTTGAATCTTTCCGATCTACACTACTCTTCAACGGCGATACTTGTTGTTCTGGTGTGTTGATCCTATTGGGCCTTAGTACGACGACTTCTCGATTATGTACTAAAACAAGTTTTGCCCAGCTCTGATTAGGGAGAGGCGATGATGATGGCGCGCCTTCGGCCCACTTTAGTGCTTGTAGTCGCCGGTCGCCACTAGGTAGTTTATGGATATAGATGTAATTTTAATTATTTCTGATATTCGTTTAATTCGCCAAAAATGAACCAACATTACCCAAAGAACCAGTTGTTCAACATCATTAGTTCTTACTCAAATTTGAACATCAAAGTTACAAAGAACATGTCACCTGAAGGGATAATTGGTTTTACACCCATAGTTCTGTCCCTCTCGGCAGGTTTACCTCCAGTTTTGGAAAACACTCAATCTTTCTCAACTTATTTTGGTCGTCTTATGTTTTTGCCATTTGAGTGTTTAACCGGAACTTTGAAAACTTCATAATAAATCCATACTAACTCAAAAAAATGCAAATAATATATCAAAAAGTAAAAAAAAAACACTACCCAATGTGCATGTCATTTGCATTCATGACAAAAATTTTGGAAAGTCTCCATCTCAGTTTGAGCTCATATGATCTTAGCAAGAATAGCAAAATCTTAAAAAAATAACTATTTATAAGTAAATATTGACAAATATTTTTAGTTTTTGCAAATTTTCAGCATGAAATAGCATTCATGAAAGTTGTGGCAAATAAAGACAAATTGAATTCGAAGTGTTGAATTTGTGTTTTTTACCACGACTTTCATGAATGTTATTCCATGATGAAAGTTTCCAAGAACTCAAAACATTTATCAATGTTCACAGAAAAAAAATAGTTAATGTTTATTTGATTTTTTTTTAAATAAGATCATATGAGCTCAAACTGAGTTGTGGATTTTCCAACACTTTTATCATGAATGCAAATGGCATGCACATATATGATATGTTTTTAGGAACATTTTGATATCTTGTTTGCATTTTTTTGAGTTACTATGGATCTGTTCTGAAGTTCTCCAAATTATCAGTCAAACGGTCAAAGGGAAAAAACATAAGACGGCCAAAGTGAGTTAGACAAGACCGAGTATTTTATAAAACTAGGGATAAACCTGCCGAGGGGGATGCAATTAAGGGTATACCAGTTATCCCTTGAAATAAACAAATTTTTATACTTGTCAAGATTTTGAATCTTACTCTATACAAAATAGGTATTGAACGTTGCTCGCAACCAAATCATGTCAAGGTTTGTTGAATAACAAGGCCATTTAGGACACCTAGCAGTGGGAAAGAAGACGGACATAGAAATAAACAAAAGCCTTCATTGTATAGTATTTGAGTTTAATTTCATTTGCTATGGATTACGTTTAATATATGATTAACTTCTAAAAATTATTTTGCAAACTAATGTGCACAAAATTAATGTAGTTATATAAGTTTCTCAATGTTTGCCTCTTCACTCCTCGTTAAATTTCCTCTTGAAGGGCCATTGGCCGATCTTTATTAGAAGAATAGATGGTCATACAAGAAGCGAATATATGGTCTAGGTGATTTGGACCAGGGAGCGGCACAATGTAGGAGGGTTACAACACAGGTCAACAGGGATCTGGCTACGATCCGTCCGTGTCCACTAAGCAACCGGCGGCCTTCCACACCCTAATGTCCTCCCTGATGATGTCAAGAACCCTGTCTGCGCTAGATGCTGAGTTGTCGAATATCCGAGCGTTTCTTTCCTTCCAAACCCTCAAGTGAACCAAAATAGTAATGGTGTCGAAGTTTCTATGCATGCCCGTCGGGATCTCATGTCTCGCCTGCAGCCACCAGTCTTCAGTGCTGGGAAAGTTGTCACCCGACATAGTTATGTGGGTGTTGGTCCAATTGTAGAGGAGACGCCACACCTGCTGGGTAAATCTGCAATGAAGGAGGAGATGTGTGCAATTCTCATGAGCCGCCTGACAGAGGGCGCAAAGATTGTTGGAAGGCCATTGCCGTTTCTCCAGGTTGTCGGCTGTCAAACATTTGCGGTGCACCACAAACCACATGAAGAATTTCTGCTTTGCCGGTGCATTGGACTTCCAGATGGGCGCATAGCAGGCAAAGCAAATCAACGGATGGAGAAACAGTGAGTAAGCACTGCTTACGGAGAACTTGTGTTTATTAGTCAGCTTCCAAATGAGTTTGTCTTCCTTAGTCTCATCCAGCTGGGTTTGCTGAACGATCTCCCATATCTTCAGATATTGAGCCAATGCAATGGTGGACATGCCTCCCCTAATATCCCTAACTCAGTTGTGGTGCAAAAAAGCAGCGGCCACCAACATGTTCTTGCGCTTGACGAAGGAGAACAAGGCTGGAGCGATTTGCTCGATTGATTGACCACCGGCAGCCAGTTATCAGTCCAGAACTTGGTCAAGTTCCCATTACCTATTTGGATTGCAGTGGCACCCTTGAATAGAGGTAGAACCTCAGTGTCCCATTTCTCATCGATAATACAGCCAGGTCTGGCTCTATCCTCCCATTGCAAGCAGGGCCATCTGCATCTGAGCGCCGCCCCATCCTCTTCAAATCCAGCACACCAAGTCCTCCCAATTTCTTAGGCAAGCACACTCTGATCCAATTAACTAGACAATGGCCTCCATTGATTTCATGTTCGCCCTTCCAAATGAAGGTGCGGCACCTTTTGTTGATATCCCAAGCTGGCAGGGGGAGCACTGAGAGGAAGTGCAATGGAAGTGCCATGAGTACCGACTGGGTGAGGGTTAGTCGTCCCGCCGGCGCCAACTGTTTAGGTTTCCAACCCTTCATCTTGGCCGAGAATTTGTCGATAAGGGGGCCAATATCCTGCCTGCGCAAGCGAAAGATGGAGAGTGGAAGTCCCAGGTACTGGATCGGGAAGCATGTCTTCATACATGAGAAATGATCCGCCACCATGTCCGCGGTTGAATCCTCACACCTGATGCAGGTGATCGAGCTCTTCTGGAAGTTGATGTGTTGCCCAGCAGCTTTCCCAAAGAGATTGAGAATGTTGGAGATTGCCACCATGTCCCCAGGATCGGGCTTGAAAAATAACACGGCATCGTCCGCAAATAGGGACGCTCTAGGTGCCCCTGGCGGCAGCGGCAGTTGGGACATCAAGTGATGATTCTCTTCCCATTTTAGCAACGCATTGAACGTCTCCATAGCCAGGATGAAGAGAGCTGGAGATAGCGGATCGCCTTGACGTACGCCTCTCCCCAGAGCAAAGGGCTCACAAGTTTCACCATTGATCAGCACCGAGGAAGACGCCGTGGCCAGCAGCCCGCAGATCCAATCACACCATTTTCCACCAAATCCTCTGCGCATCAACATCTGCAGGATGAATTCCCAAGAGAGTGTGTCGAAGGCTTTCGATATGTAGATCTTCATAAGCACCGCCTCCTTATTTTTCTGATGCAACAACTTGGCTAAGTTCCTCACAAAACGGAAATTCTCGTGGATGCTTCTGGATGTGACAAAAGCGCTCTGAACCTTGTCGATGATCGAGGGGAGGAAGACTGCCAATCGGACCGCCAAGGCCTTGGCAAAAAATTTAGCCGCACTGTCTATTAGGTTAATGGGACGAAAATCTGACACCAGCAATGAGCCCTCCTTTTTGGGGAGCAGGGTGATGATGGAAGAATTGAGCCTCCCAAACGAGCGGAAATTTCTGGAGTGCATCCTACGCAGTACTGCCATGATGTCTTCCGCAATCACCTCCCAGCAAGCCTTGAAGAACATTCTCGTGAAGCCATCTGGCCCGGGCGCGCGGTCAAAAGGCATGTCCATCACAATCTTCCGGATTTCAGCATTAGTGAACGGCTCCTCCAAGCTCGAGGACTGCGCGGGGGTCAGGGACTGGAGCTCCAAAAGGTCCAGATTCAGCACGGCATTGTTATGATGTGGCGTACCCATCAGGTTGGAGTAGTATGATCTGATCATGTGCAGTTTCGCATCCATGTCCGCTACCGTGGTGTGACCCTCGGTCAGAAAGGGGATGAGATGCTTGCGACGTCTGCCGTTGGCCTTGAGGTAGAAATATTTGGTATTGGCATCCCCGTGCTTCAAGTCACGGACACCGGCTCGCTGACGCATCCGAACCCGCTCTAGGGATGCCAAAGCCAGGCATTTCCCTCGACGGAAATCTTTGAGTTTCCGCTCTTCCTCCAAGAGGGGGCGCCGCTCCTGAGCCCCGTCAAGCCGCAGAATAATCTCATTGGCGATTTGGAACTGCAAGTTAAAAGTGCTTTGCTTCCTTTGACCCCAGCTCCTGAGAGCCTTAGCAGTACGTTGCATCTTGACGCTAAGGGTCAACATGGGGTTAGTGGTCTGCACCTCATCCTCCCAAGCAGATTTCACCGTGTCCAGAAAGCCAGGAATCCTGACCCACAGGTTTTCAAATCGGAAGCGCCGGCATCTTGGTCTAGCTGACGAGCAGTTGAGCAACAAAGGACAGTGGTCGGAGATGCTCGAACTCAACGGGATTAGGTCACTCAAGGGGTGCAAATCCTCCCACGCATTATTGTACAGAAACCGGTCCATCTTGGCCATCACCGTGTTATCTTGATTATTGCACCATGTGAACTTGCGTCCCATCATTGGCATGTCATGCAGCCCCAAGGAATTGATAGTGTGTCTGAACTTGTTGGCCATTCTTCGATTAATTCTGCGGGTGCTCCTCTCTTCCTCCTAACAGATCAGATTAAAGTCCCCTGAAATCACCCACGGCTTGTCAACCTGCCTACCAAATGCTAATACTTCATCAAGGAAAGCAATTTTATCAGTGTTATCCTGGGGGCCATACACCGATGTGATCATCCATGACGTCCCATCCAAACGGCTAGTGACCTCTGCCGAGATGCTGTAGGTTCCTCTATGCACAGTCATAACCTGCAACTCGCAAGATTACCAAGCCAAGATGATGCCTCCCCTCGTTTCCTCTGCTGGCAGAAAATCAAAATCATCAAAGGCTGGACCAAGCGATTGACACACCAACTGTGAATCCACTCGGGCCAACTTAGATTCTTGCAGACACACAAGTGCAACATCATGGGATTGAAGGAAAAGACGCACAAAGTTCCTACGCGCCGGGTTATTGAGACCCCAGACATTCCAACTAAGCATGTTCTTCGACACGAGTAAACATATTAAAAGACCACAGGCAGCAACCACCCGGTGCAACTACGCCCCACAAGGCTGCACCTCATCGGGGATGGAGAAGGCAGAAATATTAGCGTGCGTCGGCTCGTCAAACTCAATCCCGTCTGGGTCGAAGAGAGAATCAATGGCCTTGATATGGTGTGGCGCCAGTGGCTGATCGAACAACTTGACGTACTCTTCGAAGGCTTCATTGGAGATTTTTTCTTCTGCTGCCAAAATTCCCATGCGACGGAGCAACACCGTTTGTGCCTTGTGGAAGGGTCCTTTGTTCATGCCATCGCCACCCTTTTTAATCCTGGCACTCCTTCGGGGCACAAAGTCTTCTGGCACCCCTTTCCTTCACCTTACCGGAGCAAAGGCAGCTGGCCTCGGCCCCAGGATAGAAGGCCTGGGGGTGATGGCGAGGCTGGACACCAGCGATCCAGTAGTCGCCCCATGATCCAGCACGGCTTTCGGCGGTGCCGCAGACGAGCTAGGAGGTGCAGGGGCCGACACCGGCAGAAGCTTTCCAGAGCTCAGGGGGTGATCCATGGGCGTGCACACCGGGCTCGCCCCAGGCTGAGCAGGCGAGCACCTGCTTACACACACGCTTGGCAGGGAGATGACGGGCGACGAAGACCCCAGTGGGCCATCGGTGCCGGGGAGCGACTCCTGGCGAGGAGAGTGTCCGGCATAATCTCTTGGGCTAGGGAGCATCGAAACCGTCGCGTTGTCCAGCTCGGGGCAGAGGAGTAGCACCCGGGGCGACACCGTGAGGCGTAGCGCGGCTCTGCCGGACGGCGGCATAGGACCAAGCGCCGCAGAGCTTCGCAGAGTGGATGCCACATATGCAGGTGAGAGGGGAGTCTACAGGCAGGCCTTCGATCCCACAGCCGTACCATCCGCCCCCCCTTCACGTAGCGAGAATGCCGGGAGCATAGGCGACCCCGGTGACAGGCATGTCATCCTACTCCCGGGGGAGCGGAGGGAGCGCGGCGAGAGCATGTCCGAAGCCGTCCCTCCATTCAGGGTGGGTCATGGGGTTCCAGAGCGCAGCGCAGGTGGTGCCACACCGCCCGCAGGAGGGAACAACCCATTAACCCTGCAGCCTCCCCAATCACTGATGCGTCCAAAACGTATCTATAATTTCTGCTTGCTCCATGTCTCTTTTGTGTGATATTGCTATGATATTGATGAAATTTCATACACTTTTGATCATATTTGGACTAACCTATTAACTCAGTGCACCCCCAGTGCCAGTTCTTGTTTTCTGATGTTTTTCTATTTCAGGTTTCCCCCATATTAAAAGTGCTCCAAAACTTCGGGAAAAATCCAATAAAAAATCAGCGATACAGAAGCTTCGGGAATCACCGAGGGGGGGGGGGGGCAGAGGGGACCCACCAGGGCCCCAGGCGCCCTCTCGGCGCGCCCTAGGGTGGGGCCGCACCAGGGGGCCGCCTGGACCCCTGGTGGCCCACCTGGCTGCCCCCCTTCGCCTTCCTCGTGACGTGAAACCCCCGTGACGGGAACCCTTTTTCGCGATCTCTCCTCTGTTCCGCCGCCGCCGTGCTTCCAAGATCGGGAGCACCAGAAGACCTCTTCCCGGCACCCTGCCGGAGGGAGGAACCACCTCCGGAAGTTTCTCCACCACCATGGATGCTTCCCGGATGAACCGTGAGTAGTCCACCTTGGACCATGGGTCTATGATCAGTAGCTATGTGATGTTCTCCTTCCCTCTTTGTTCTTCATGGATTAGACCTCGTGAGCTGCCCTACATGATCGAGACACATATGTAATCTTTCTGCTGTTGCTATGCTGAGTTTGCTGGGATCCAATGGATTATGAGACTATGTTCAGATTGTGTTTGAGTAATATATTTGATTCTCCTCGTTTATATTTATGTTCTAGAGTAATTCTTGCATGTTCTCCGTTGTTGTTTATTGCTTTGGCCAAGTAGTAGGTAGTGACTCCAAGAGGGAGCGTTATGCATGATTGTGGGTTCATGTCCCCCGATGACTAGCTTGAGTGACAGAAACATGAGTCTAGGGGATGTGTTGTTTCCACAAGGGGGAAAACAACTATGCTTGTACTTGCGGGTGCAAGGATTGTTTACTTTACGCAAAGTTCTTTAATGCAGTTGTCTGTTGCTTTGAGTTTACACTTTGGGTGGGATTCGCAACTTAATACCACCGAGATGTTCTGAATAGATATCTCAAGGTGGATGATTAGTAGGTAGATGCAGATGGATTTCGGTCTACTTGTTTTGGCGTACCGCCCATGCTTTTGAGCCTCTTCCTTTCTTTATAGCATAGTTAGCATTGGTTTGCGCACATAATCCTGTCAATTGCCCAGCTATAATTTGTTTACCTCGCATGGCTATTTTATCGTCTTTTGGGAGAGAGACATCACTAGTGAACATCATAGGACCCCGGTCCATATTTCCAATATTGTTTACACCCGCGATCAATTTACTGCTTTATTTACTAGTCGTGCAGTCCTCAGCCGATGCGAACGTGAGGAAGAAGTCAGCCAGGAAGGTCACCTCCACCCGGACGTGGCGACGGTCCACCCCACACTGGGAGGACAGCGCCTGGACCAGCGCCTCCGGTGAAACAGCCGGCCTCCACCCCTGCACCGAGGTGAGGAGGGCATGATTCCTGAAGTCAGCTTCCAGCACGTCCATCCCGGATGTGCGCGAGATGATTCCGCCACCGCGCTCCGGCCGCAGATCTGGATCGCCATGGGTGTAGAGTTCCTCAGGGAACCGGGATCTGGCCAGAAGGGGGTAGTGCGCCATGCTTGAGGAGGAAGGAGCACGCGCCGGTGCCTTGGGGGGAGGCGGGGGGAGCCTAGCGGCAGCCGACGGCGGAGGGGGTGGAGGTGGCCTGGCGGCGGCAGATCCGTTGGAGCTGCCGATCCTGGATCTGGGAGATTGGCCAGGAGGGCGGTGGGTGGGCGAGGTGGGGGTGGAGCAGTCCTTGGCAATGTGACCCGTGAGCCAGCAGAGATGACACCGAATCTCGCCGGCACACGATGCTATAAAGTGGCCAGCATCGAGACATTTAAAGCATCTCCCCACTAGCCACCGGGGAATCCGAGGACGCGGGGCCGGCTGGGCCGGAGCAGCCGAGGAGGACCCCGCCAAACGGCGCTGTAGACGACGGTTCACCACCATGATCCATCCCGAATCCGATGGCTCCAGATACGCGGAGGCTGGGCGCGAGCGGCCCGGTAACGGGGCATCAGACGCCTTCCCAGAGACGAGGGCGTCACAGAATGAAACGGGGCGGGCCGGCGCATTATCTATCCGTGGGGACCCGGAGCGAGTCGCCAATGGGAGGGGCTGTGGAGTGGGCGGCTTGGAGGGGGCGCGCCGGCCGGCGGCTAGGGCTTGAGAGACGGCGGCTGGCGCGGAGGAGCCAGACGACCGTTGGAGTTGGGAGGGAGCCATCCCCTCGTTAAATTTCCTTCAAGCACCGCTACTGATTGCAAGACTTTGTATACATGTTACTTTTATTATAAGAATTGTTTTATGGTAAAGGCCAGGTAGTGTAAATTGGACATTCGTTCTAGATGAAAAAACTAATATATGTACGTATAAATATTTCAAAAAAAATTGTCCTCCTAAACATTATGCATATCTAACAGATTGGGATTTCTCTTTAACTAAAATATTGCTTGTTATCTTATTTTTGCATCTTGGCGTCGTTTGCATTAATAATTCATTAACTTTAATACTTTATTTTGCAGTTTTATTAAATGGTGAATAGTATTCCACCACTATGTTGTATTGGAATGCTTGTACGGATTCCATTCCACATGGCACACGAGCCGGTTGTAGTTTTAGGGAGTCACCCGATAACTATCGCAACTTTCGACGCAAGATTTATTCCATTTATAAAATAAACGGGATCAAAAATTTCGACGGAAGATAAATTTAATGCCATCTGAAATGGAGCAAAATCCCATTTATTTTATAAATGAATGATTGACACGAAATTTGTAGGACAACTTTGATATAGTGTAGTGCTTTTGTTAAATTTTGGATCTGTTTCATATCCAGGCTATTAAATACGGAGGCATATGGAGTCGACATAATAGTTCGAGGATCCTTTTTGTAGAATTATCAACATCCTCTCATATAAAAGGAGTCCTCTCCAAAAAACGAACACACAAAATGTATGGTTCCCCTAGCTATTTTTGCAGCCCTCGACCTAAATTTCCCCCTTTTCCCCCTTAGTCCCTCTTCCCCGAAAGCCCTAGTCATCATGCATTTCTAGCCGCCGGATCCATCGATCGACGACTCATATCAAGACCTAGATCCCCTCCAGTTACATCACATTTCCCATTATCATCGCGGGGCCTAGATCCATCCCGTGTGAGCCCGAAAACCATCGTCCCCAGCCTGTGTGTCCACCCTCGAGCCCCCTACATTGAGCTACCTCCTAGGATCCCACAATTGTGCCGCTCCGACAAGCTACTAGCATCGCCTCGCCCAATGCTCCTCTACCCAATCGCGTCGCACCCTTGCCGCCAGCGACCCGAGGGTCCGACGTGTTCCCTCCCTTATCCTCCTCGCACGTCCATCTCTCTCTTTCTTTGTTTCAAATCGTGCCATGGATGTAGAACCATCGAGTTTGCAAACTGCCACAAAGCCTGCCACCGCTGGTCCCTGCTCACCCCATTGCTGAATCTCCTCGGCGCTCATCATTGTGCCCCATGATGCCCCTCCGACTCCCTAATGACCTGCAAGTGCACAAGGTTGTTGTGTCACTTTCACAGTAAATAGAGTGTCGAACTCACATGGAGCGAACAGGAAGACACTGCCTACCGCGCAACCATGTTGCCACCTACGCAACTATGTTATCACACAAACAATAGTTTGGAAATTTTCTACTCTATCGGTTGCTAGGAAAGCCATAATTAAAGGGTTTTTACTCAACTACAAACTAGAATACAGAATAAACTACACTAAAACATACCGTAAAATTGTGTGTAGTTGTAAAATTGAATACAACGAAAGACGGATTATAGACTTTGGTTTCACTAGTAGTAGGGGACGACTAAGCGACATTCAAGTATTGTACATTACTCCCTCCATTCTAAAATTTACGGTGTATTAGTTTTTTTAAAAGCCAAACATGTACATGTTTGACCAAGTTTTTAGAAAAAGTATAAATATGTACATTATCAAATTTGTACCATTAGATGCACTATGAAATTTTTTTCATATTTTATTTTTTTTGTATTATATATGTTGATATTTTACTCTATAATCTTGGTCAAACATACATAAGTTTAACTTGCACGGAAAACAATACACCTTATATTCTGAAATGGAGGGAGTACTAAACAATCTCCAATGGTTTTTATCCGAAGAATGCCACTTGCTAGGTGTACTAGACATAACATCGGCATTATCCAATACACCTCAACGAACCTAAAGGATCATAGAGTTCTGCCTATCTACCCTATGTACGTGCAAGATGATGCAACATAAAAAAGAGTAAATATTAAATGAATCCACGAAGGTTAATTGTATGCACTAGATCATACCTCAACCTAGAACCGAACCAGTTACTCAAACGTAATTGAATAGACAATCAAGGATGAATGATTCATAGATGTCATTAACACATTCAATCTTACACAATACAAAAGTGAGGAGGGAGATGAAGACGATGGTGACGACAGAGATGGTGGCAAGTATCCGATGATGGTTGCACCTCGTTCTCCTCCTCTTGTGTGGCCTTTGTGGTGTTGGTGATGGAGACGAAGGGGTCTCCCTCTATATGATAGGAGGGGCCCCTCCGGTGGCAATATGAAGTTGTGGAGGACAAATATTAGTTATCCCCAATGACTAGGGTTGGAGGTTCTATTTATAGGAGGTCACTCAGGTCTCCTTTGTTGATTTAGATTTTCTTTCCTTCATCGATTCCACCCAAAACACCTCCTTATTTACCAAGGATCTCGAGGGAACAAACATGGATGATATCCGTAAAAAATCCCATCTGTTTGGTATGTTTCCCAAGGGATAGGGATGTGGTATGATGGCGTGTATGAACTACGATGTTCATACCACATGACGTTACATATTTCCTCGCTTCTTAAAATGTTCACTGTTCCTTCATACGAACTCGGAATTTGATGTTATTGGAGAGATCATATGAATGAAATCTTTCTGAAGGTACCATCGGATCTTCATTTGGAGAACCTTAGAAAAATGTCATTTTGGCACTTCCCAAATGGCCAAGTCTGGTACTAGGACCTGTCTTGCATTCGTCCTTGGATTTTTCATCATAATAGGTATGCGTTTTTTTTCTTCCAAAAAGCACTTGTAGACACAATAAAATAAAGGAAACTAATAATACTAATAAAATAAACAATTATGCAATGCTCGCATGAAAATGTAAATACCGATAATCATGCATAGTAGACATGTATTAGTCTCAGTGGGACATGATATAAAGAGATAGTGTGCAACATATGAGCTCTAAAGATGTGTAAAATATAGAGTCATCAACCTACTAAAACTTAAATCCTGCTTGTCCTCGAGTAACGAAGGTTGATTAACTAAGCTCATCGTTGCTAACTCTAAAGCTTACATTAAAAACCCAAGTTCAAAAGTACATCCATGTCTTTCATGCATGCAAGCTTGAAAAAATAGCTAGCATTGAATTAATATCTACAATCCTTTTAGTTTCATTGCCATGGAGGTTTAGAAAGAGAAAATTTTGTTATCGATCCCAAAGTACCATTGCCAAAGTTTTAGAAAGAAGGTTAATATTATGTTCGAAACAAGTAGTTTCAGTCATGGATAAACAAGTCATGCATTAGCGATCGCTTCAAAAACACCAACCCACGGTATGCCGGGTACAATAGCGAGATCGTTTGTATGCGACCACTAAACTATACCAGTGTAGAGCTCAGCACAAGCCTATTCTCGCAATCTCGTTTCTTTGATCGAAATGGTGTAAAGGGAGACATAGGGGAAGGAAACCATATGTGCGGCTGTCGGGCCTTTCTTCGCCCCCCTCACTAGTTCGCCTCCATCGGATGGCTTTCCAGAGAAGTCGTGTCGAGCCCCAGGATGGTGGCGGTGAGGCAGACCCGCGCGTCACGTGGCCCTGCACGCTTCCCCCTTTCACCTCCCCCCGAGATTCGCCCTGTTTTGGCTCGGGTTGCTCCCCTCCGGCTGCCGCTCTACACCTGCTGGTTCGATGGGTTCGCGTGGCGTCGCCAAGGTTGCTGCTCCTCTTGTGTTGCTACTGATCTGGGTGCAGGCGCAACCTCCACGATCGGCTGGAGCCTTGCTGGTCGGGGCTTGCGGGACTGCCTGTTTTGGTTCCATCGTTCTCGGCGGCACCTCCTTTTCGATCGAGTTGCGACGATGGCTCCGGCGTGGCGGTCTGTTGAGGCCGCAATGGTCATTTCCTAGAGGCGGCTGTCTTCGGCGGCGCGTTAGTCTGGTGGTGTCATGGAGGGAGCATACTTCCTCGTAGCGGGCCATTTCCCGGCGTTTTTCTGGCCCCAATGACCTTGGACCTGCATCCTCCAATGTCCATGGTTTGTCGACGGCCTTTGTCGGTGAAGTTCCGTCCCCGGCAATTCGCTAGCTGCATCATCTCCGGCTTCCTCGGCTCTTCACTGTCCTAGCGACTTCGATTTCGGCGGGTCGGGTCTACGTCTCCATCCAGTTCCTAGTTTGCCGACATCGTCACCGTCGATTCCACTACGCCAACTCTCTACCCCGTTGCCCCCCTCCACGCTTTGCTTCGCGGCATCCCCGTTGTTAGCTTTGATGAATTTGGATGTCATTTTGGTTTTGGCTTGCCTCTCTACTTTGGGGTGTGGTGGGTGTAGCTGCGTATTTTTTTTTTGGATCGAGCATCCCTTTTTTCTACTTCGAACGTTATGTTCATGTTTGCTTGCGTTTGTACCATGTGTTGTACCTTTCTTTATACCCCTTCCGTTCTAAAATGTAGTGTGTCCTCGGTTTGCACGCTTTAACTTTTAGCATAAATTTAATCGACGAGACTAACTACGGCGGAAACAAAAAATATACCGGTGAATTCGTATTCGAAAGAAGTTTTCATTTAGGTAGTGACTAGGGCTCATGTACATGTGACTTAATTAAGTCACATGTAACATCAAATCAACTTTTTTTCTACGTTTTCTCTTCTAGCTCATGTACACGGCAAGAAAACACGCTAGCACCCTAAAAAACACGCTAGCAAAACAAACAAACAAAAAAGACACGTTTTATGTCGCTAGCAAAACAAAATAAAGACACGTTTTATGTCCTAGGAAAGACTCGAACCCTGAACCTTAGGCTAGAACTAAAGAGCAAAGCCAGTGCACTACACCTATTGTCCTCGAAAATTTAAACGAGTAGACTTGTTAAACTATATTAAAAAAAATTGTAGCTTCAAAAAAAATTCCAGTTCAAAAAATATCTTCACAAATTTTCAAATTTATTCATGAGCTGAAAATTATTCTAATTTTTATAAAGTTTCAAGAATTTTAAAATAAAAAAGAACAGAAAACAAAAACAATGAAAAAATAAAATTTAAAATAGATACAAAAAATCTTCTGCAACCATCCCAAAAGATTTCCCAGTTGCAAGTTAGTGGTGGACTTGCAGCTGGGACGGAAAAAATGGGCCCAGTTGCAAGTCAGTGGTTGACTTGCAACTAGGACGAAAAAATAACACTGGTTGCAAGTCGGTGATGGACTTGAAAGTGGGGTGAAAAAATTGGTCTAGTTGCAAGTCTAACAACAACTTGCAACTAGGACGGCAAAAAAATGTTGGACCCAATTGCAAGTTGATGGTGAACTTGCAACTAGTACAGAAAAAAATGTAAAACCAGTTGCGAGTTAGTGGTGTGCTTGCAACTGGGTGAAAAAAATCAGGCTCAATTGCGAGTTGATGATTAACTTGCAACTAGACGAGAAAAAAATTGATGATGCAAAAAAGAAAAAAAGTCAAACCAAGTTGCAAATCGGTTGTGGATTTGCAAGTAGGATGGAAAAAAGTCAAGCCTAATTGCGAGTCGTTGGGTGAATTGCAACTAGGTTTTGCAAAATATAAATCTAGTTGCGAGTCAATGGACAACTTGCAATTGGGTTTTGAAAATAAATCTGTTGCGAGTCGATGTGCGATATGCAACCGGGTTGGCAAAAATGGGCCCTGTTGCAAGTCAGTGGTTGACTTGCAACTGGGGCGGAAAAAGGGACCAGTTGCAAGTCGGTGGTGGACTTGCAACTGGAACAAAAAATGAATCCAGTTGCAAGTTGGTGGTGGAGTTGCAACTAGGGCGGCAAAAAAAGGTCGGACCCAGTTGCAAGTCGATGGTGAACTTGCAAATGGTACAAGAAGAAAAATACATCAGTTGTGAGTCACTGGTGTGCTTGCAACTGGGTGAAACAAATCAAGCCCAGTTGCGAGTTGAGGATTGACTTGCAACTAGACAAAAAAATCGATGGTGCAAAAAAGAAAAAAAAATCGAACCAAGTTGCAAGTTGGTTGTGGATTTGCAAGTAGGATGGAAAAAATTCAAGCCTAATTGCGAGTCGGTGGGTGACTTGAAACTAGGTTTTAAGAACAAAAATTCAGTTGCGAGTCAATGGGCGACTTGTAACTAAGTTGATAAAAAAAGTTCAGTCGAGTTGATTGGTGACTTGCAGTTGTGTGGCAAAATAAATTCAGTTACCTATCGATGATTGACTTGCAACTGGTTTTCAAAAAAGCCCAATTGCGAGTCGATGAAAGACTTGCAACTGGGTTAGTGAAAAAAGTCTAGTTGCGAATCGATGAGTGACTTGCAACTGATGTAGAAAAAAAACCTTACATATGGCTATTTGTTTTTTTATATCCCTCTTATTTAGTAAAAGCATAAAAATATTTTGTATCATCTGAAAAAATACGTGTACAACAAAAATGGATACATAATTTCCTGCTTTGTTTTTCACCATTGAAAATTCTCAAAAAGAAAAAAAGAACACATGTCCTTTGAGAAAAAAACAAATCTATTGATTTTTTTTTCTGCTGATAGAACTGATGAAAGGAAAACTAGGTCCATCAACCTCAAGTCACCTCCTCGTCACACCTCCCTGCCACATGCATGACACATGCATGCATCTCACTCGATGTGGCTCAGCTTGATAGCACGGTAGAAAACAAAAAACAAAAAATGGTACGGGATCCATAACTCCAGCGGGCGGATAAAAAACGAGCCGGATTGCTTGGCACGATAAAAAAATACAAACAGATCTAATGACGGTGGACATGCATGTGACTTAATTAAATCACGTGTACATGTGAAATAGCAACCCTTTCATTTATATAATTTTTGCTTCCGTCGCAATTGGTCTCGTTGGTTAAATCATAATCAAAGTTGAACCTTAAAAAACGTGAACGTACTACATTTTAAAACGAAGAGAGTATTTCTTTTAATTTTTCTGACAATGAAAAAATACGCAAACTTTACGTCGTGAAAGGGTGAAACTTTATGCCATGCTTGTTGATCAGGTCAGGAGGCTGCTGGGCGTTAGCAGACTAGTTAAGTTTACTCATGTACGAAGAGAGCAGAATGGCATTAGCCATTACCTAGCATCCTTTTTGGTAGAATGGAGAAGCGCACGATTGTGTGGCTGGATTCAGGCCCAGGTGAGGTGTGTGATTTGTGTAATAATGAGATCGATGCAGTGTGATAAATAAAAAAACATTTCTTCACCCGCAAAAAAAGGTGAAATTTTACAAAATTCTTCATCTGAATATCCTTCAGCCTGAAAGTACTACTGTATCTAGCAGGGGACATTAATTCTTCTGTCTAACAATAATTCTTTGGAAAAAATCAACCGGCTGATTTTACGTTGGACCTACAGCCACGCGTCTCAAGCGACACGTTCCTTTGGGCCCCGCCCACGGCTCTCCATCTCTTTTGAACTCTCCACTATGTCGTCGTCTCCCTCAAAAATCCTCTGCTGCAGTCGCCGCCAGCGGTAGATCAAGATCGCGCTGCTGCAAGGCGACCGCGGGTGCTACGAGCTTCGCCTCCCGCTTCGTTGGCCCAGATCCCCTGGCCGTCGTGGCGGTGCTTGAAGCGGCTGCCACGAACGCCGCCGACGGTGCTTCAAGCCGCCGGGCGTCACTCAGAATGTCGCCCGATGTGCTGCAACAGATGTTTGATGTTGTAAGTGATGGTCACAACAGCCATGGTCGCTCCAATCCAACGTACGTTTCCCGAGACTGATGTTTGCAAGACGACGCATGTCGACGCCGACCGCCAGAGCCTCGCTAACGTTTCCACTGCAGATCGAGCTCGTCGTAAGTCATGGGGAATGCTGCAAATGGTGTGGCCGGCCAACTTCTTTGCACGTTTTGCTCCCTATTATGTGCGCGTCCAGCCTTCATTTTCCAAATATGGGGAGAAGTTCGTTTTATAACTGAACTAACAGCCTGTACGTGCACCAAGATTAGACCTCCAAAAACAGACAAACACGGGACGGCCCTACAAAACCTCTGTTCCTCCGAAGATCTCACCTCTTCCTCCTCCACCTACCTCCCATCCACACCAAGGACCAACGATACTGCCGCCCACGGCCGGCGTATCGTTGGTCCTGTAAAAAACGTCAACACCTCAAGGAACTCCGGCGAGAGCAGATCACCAGCCATGGGGCTGTTCTTCCGCTGGAAGTGCTCCAGGGAGACCGTCAAGCTCAAGTCCCTTCTCGAGCTCGCCGTGCCGCGTGTCGCAATCGCCAGCAAGCCGCGCCTGGCTCGCAAGTCCATTGCCTCCGGCGACATCTGCCAGCTCCTCGCCCTCGGGCACATCGATCGCGCTCTCAGCCGAGTAACTACCTAGCTATGGCCTCCAAGCATGCATACATACACACTTTTTCCCTTACAAAATGCTAGCGTTTTTCTCTGCGCAGGCGGAGCAGGTGATAAAGGAGGACACCATGTTGGAGGCGCTCGGCATCATAGAGCTCTACTGCAAGTGCCTCGTCGACAAGGCTGCTCAGCTAGACAAGCCCCAGTGCGTCTCTTCATCACACCTCATCTGATCTGTTACTTTGGGTCAAGAAAACTTAACATGTTTAACGTGCAGGGAGTGCAGTGAGGAGATAAGGGAAGCGGCTGCCGGCATCATATTTGCTGCCAAGTGGTGCAGCGACCTGCCGGAGCTCCGGTCTGCCCGCACGATCCTCGCGGACAAGTTCGGTGAGAACTTCGCCGCCGAGGCCAAGGAGGGCAAGGCGAACGTTGACCAGATGGTAATATTTCTTGGTCTTCATTTCTAGGCCGGCGTCCATTTATTCGGAGTTGTAAAGAGAAAAGGGGACAGTAACATGCTTCCTTCATGTTGCCATTACAGCTGGTGTGGAAGTTCTCCGGAGACACCGCAAACATGGAGCTGAAGAAGAAGGTGACCAAAGAGATCGCCGCGGAGAACAAAATCAAGGTGGATTTCTCCATGATCCCGTAAGCAAGCAATGGCGGCGATGTTTCGCACAGTCAGGACCCAGGAGCGTGTCGTGTTGGGCTCATGGATGCAAGTTCAGAGCCAGCCGATGGCCTTCCTCACTCGGACAAAAGTCGAATGGCTTTGGACTAAGAGTGACGACGACAATGCATCGGTGCTTGTTCGGTTGCAAGGGATTTGAAGAGGATTAGAATGGATTAGGGATGATTAAATCATCTGCAAGTCAAGATCCCTCTCAATCCCATCCAAAACTCTTGAAAAGAGGTTTAAACTGAACAAGGCCTTAAGCATTTTTGACTGATGTATCGGATGATAGGCTGCTGATGCCGAAGATGGCAGCAACTTCCGTGCGCACGAGAAGATGAAGCCCTTCATCTGCATCTGGGCAAAATGTAACAAATCGGATGGATGTAATGCCTACGTCCAAAACATAGTATCCGGGATGGTCGTGGGGGAACTATGGCCCGTTGTACAAAAGAAGAGAAGACAAATGTATTTCATTCTTACATTTCATTTATGAAATTTGATAGGTGTTTAACAGCTAATTTAGTTGATGCGTTCGGTTGGAGGAATAAGGTCCTGTTTGGTTCATATCCTGACCATTGGGTGAATTGCCTTCCCTGAGATGTGCCTGAAGGGTGTTTGGTTGCTGTCATGAAGAAAGTTTAAAGTAACCTGGCTTGTACACTGCCCCAACTTGGTTAGCCTGGCTTGTACACTGTTTGTCTTGACAGGTCAAAAACATCCATTGTGTTTGAGCCTGTCCATAAGTTTGTAGAAGAAATGGAGTTAATAAGGGCAGGAAAACCCCTTCCAGCCGACTTAGCCGAAAACTCTACTGACTGCTGCTGCAACTGCCCAGAAACATAGTTCGAAAAAGGCAACTAAACAGGTTTCCTTAAGTTTATTTATGTATTAAATTTTCTTCCTCAACAGATGGCTTGAGAGTAGAGATAATCAATCTTGAAGTGAGAATAGAAGGATTGACTCTCGCGAAGTAAATGAACTAAGTAAGAAAATAAGATCAAGACGTCGTTTTATAGAAGACCCTTGCCACTAGGTTACTGCCTAGTCCCTCAATATAAAACCTCCAAATTTCTTTTAACCTAGACCTTCTCAATAAAACAGGTCAAATTGATTATTGTCGAAATGATTCAAAAAGTTTCAAAGACCCAACATGCATTGGTTCCTTCCTCCCCCCTCCCCATGGCCAAATGACACTGCTGAGTGAAGTCCTTGCAAAGGAAATGCCATATCCCCTTGTCGCAGTTTCCCTAGAGAGATTTAGAGCGACGAAGGCCTCCCCGTCGACAAAACCCCTTCCATTGCATGTAGTGTAGTTGTCGCATCGACGGTGATGATGCATTATCTTGCGGAGTGGGTAAGACCTACCCCCCCCCCCCCCCCGGTTAGTCGCGCGATAAGGCTAGGCAAAGGTGATGTCGATGGGTGCCCGGTTATGTAGCACATCAAATTGTTGTATGTAGGGATGAAAATGGAGTGGAAACTTCCCGCTTTTCCGGAGAAAAATGAAAATAGAGAGGAAATATGAAAACGAAAATGGAAATTTGCAAAACGGAAATGAAAGTGGAATTTTTATGTGGAAACGAAAACAAAAATGGAACGGTATTTTCTGACGGAATAGACACGAAAATGAAACTTTCAACGTGAATATGAATCTTTTGGTTTTACTACGGACTATGTCTTCTTTTCTTTTCCCAAGCACCAAACAAAACACAATGATAAAATTTGCAGAATGATCCATGTGAAGCACAACTTCTATGACCACACACATACTCAGCTAGATCCATACGTAATTTTGCAGTACTACCACAATATTACCCTAATACATGAATGGTAGAGCTGTGGGTTCCTTTTGGTGGAAAACCATTTGCAAATTGATATCTACATATAAAGGAATGTCAAAATGCACCATTGGCAAAGGATATACTATTCAGGTTTGGAATGATGATTGGGGACAAGGAAGATGATTGGGGACAAGGAATCTTAAAGCAGGAGTTTCCACACACTACTGGAATTCGCCCGTTTGTCGTCTGCCCTGGTGGACGGCAAACACGTATATGGCGGACGGCAAAGTAGTTTGTCGTTTGCCCCTGCACGGCAAATCTCTCGTCAGCTATTTCTTCGTCAAAGAGGTTCGTTGCCGTCTGGGGGAAATCGACGGACGGCAACGGCCTTTACCATCCGGCTTTGCCGAAGCGGCCGGCAGAGCGAGCCTGACGGCGAAGCTTTGTCAGTCGTCTCCATCAGGCCGTTAACGGCGGCGTTTGCCGTCCGTCGACAGACGGCAAAGAGCCTGGGTAGTTTGCCGTCTGCTCGTGGACGGCAAAGCCCTGCCACTCGTAGCACAGCCTGGGCGGGCCCACCAGGCAGGCAGGCAGGCAGTCGGCAAAGGACTTCGCCGTCTGCCTGTGCAAACCAGACGGCATCCTCCTAGTCTTTGTCGTCTGCTAGTAGACGGCAAACTGACCAAATGGTCACCCAGCTGTTGCCAGATTGCACATCTGGGCGACACGTGTCACCTTTGCCGACCACGTGCGGACGACAAAGGCCTTTGTTGACTGCCGACAGACGGCAAAGAGGGTGCTTCACCACTGTATTTTTTGTTTTCTTTTAAATCCCTGCATTTCGACAAAATGGATATATATATATATAATCTCCAATAACATTATATAGTATCCAACAAGCAGTATATAGTAACCAACAACAATATATAATCTCCAACAATGTTTTCATACAAAATTCACATGGGAACAAGGTCTTTAAGCTTATACATAGCACTTAGTCTCCAAATCAAAGTTTGGACATAACACATAGTCACCAAAACAGTTATAACACATAGCACATAGTATCCAGATGCATCCAAATGCAGCACTACATCATAGCATCACTCCCATTAAGAAAATCTGCAAAATGAAGATAAGAAAGTTATAATAAGATGAAGTAGAAGAAGAATGAAAAGAGAAGAAGAAGAAGAAGAAGAAGAGGCCTCCTCCTCTTCTTCTTCTTCTTCCATGTGCTTTCTTTTGAGCAAACAAAGCTAACATAAGCAATTGTGATCAAATTAAGCTAGATTTAGCATATTTTGAGGAAATTAAGCTAACTTTAGCATTTTTGAGCAACTAACCAAACTTTAGCATTTGTTGAGCCAATTTAAGCTAGTTTTAGCATTTTTGCCCAATTAAGCTAACTTTAGCATTTTTGAGACATTAAGCAAACTTTAGCATTTGTTGAGCCAATTTAAGCTAGTTTTAGAATTTTTGACCCAATTAAGCTAACTTTAGCATTTTGTGAGCAAACTAAGTTGACTATGTAAGTTTTTGAACTAACTAAGCTAATTATGTCTTTTTTGTGCAAAATATGCAAAGTATGACATTTTTCGATTAAATATAGGATTTCAGAAGCTAAATATGCATTTTCAAACTAACTAAGCATTTATAAAGCAAAATATAAAACACAACTTACCGGAGTGTAGCCCTCAAGGCTGAGGTGGCTAAGAAGCATCCGTCGGGTTTCCCGAGGTTGACGGGGGAGAAGGGTCATAGGATGCAGCCCGAGAGTTATGCTGCACGAAAAGATCAACTAGCGGTTAGCGCAACGCCACTCAATATGGTATTGATGATCATCGAAAGATACTCACCGTCTCCACAGGAGAAATGATCGGCATCGGTGGAGCGGCCTGACCAGTCTTCTCGCACATAGTCTGCACATTTGTTTTCCACGAGTCAATCATATTAGTTACTAATATAACATGCATTCATGGGTGAATATGAACAAGTGACTTACCATGATCAGCTCATATAAGGCCCGGTTCGATGCATCGTTGTAACAGCCCAGATTTTGCAACAATTAAAATTTTGTTTTCGGTATGAATTGTTTGATTATCTGATTTGTTTGCGGTGTTTGCATCCCCGATTTATCGATCGGTGATTATTTCCCCCCTCTTATCTCATACCGGACGGAGACCGACCCTTGCCACCCTGACACTCGACCTTTGCGACACCGGGTTTCGCCTGATCACCGTCGCGAAAACCCGCACCAGACCAGCCGTAGCCAACGGAACGAAAACCCCGTTTAATAATTAAACGGGATATTTTTATAGCGCGCCGAAAAGTTTTCTCAGAACGGTTTCAGCGCTAGGTGAACGCCGCCGGCTCGACGTGCTGATCGCGCAGTTCAAAGTTTTACCCAAATCGGAGGTCCTGCGGACCCCCGGCGGTCAGAAACGTAAACACCACGCGCGCGAGAGAAAAACCGGGGATGTTTTTACAAACTGCCAGCCACCTGGGCTATACAAAGACCACCACACTCTCACCCCTTTCTAGGGTTTCCCTAGCCACAAAATTGCAGCCACCCCCTCACAATAGCCCCAATTTTCGCAATTAGCCCATTTTTGCAAAAAATCTAGCCTCCCTGCGATCTGGACCGTTGGATCGGCCGATCCAACGGCCCAGGGAGCTCCCCACCAACCTCCAGCCATCTCTCCTCTCTCTCCCGTGGACGCCCGTGGAACCGCCGCCGCCCGATTCGATCGAGCCGCCGCCGGCCGGCAGCCCGCTCCGGTGAACTCTCCTCCCGCACCCCTTCTCCTCTCCTCCTCCCTCACAGCGGCCTTCCCCTTCTCCCCCTGCAGCAGCCGGCGGCCGCCGCCCCGCCATGGCCGCAGCCGAGGCCGATCTCGGGAAGCCTCCTCCTCCTCCAGCGACCACGGCCGCCCCACCGCGCCTCCACCGCACCGGCCGCCGCGACCTGGCACCGCCGCCCTCGATCCGGTCCTTGTAGCCGCCGGCGCCGCCCTGCTCCTCGCCGGTGAGGTAGCCGCCGCCGCCGCAGACCCCGCGTCCGGGATCGGGACGAGCAACGAGCCAGCTGCCCCAGTGGGCCGGCCAGCCACGCGCGGCCCAGCAGCCATCACGCCCGATCCAGCCGACCTCCAGATCGGCCAAGTCTCCCAGCCGCAGATGTGCCGAGGCCCACTAGGGTGAGAGGCCCGAGCCGCCCTCTGTTTTTTTTCCTCAGTATTTTTTCTAAGCCTGTAACTTGTGCTGCTGTTTCAGTTTTGCGAGTAAGTTTGCGAGTAAACCGTAGCCCGGATCGTGTTGCGCCCAAAAGGAAATTTGCTTAGAATTGTGTGTACTTTAGTTCATCTTTTATGAGCATTTTGATTTGAGGCCATCTTGATGTTGATAATCTGTGTTGAAGTGTGCATCAGACTGTTAACTACTGTTAATTCCTGTTAAGTGCTGCTGTTATTATTTTATTGCAACTTTGGTTGATGATTGTGACACATCCATGAGGCCTATTGCATTGATTCTTTTTGCATACTGTTAAGCATCATGTCTACTTCCATTATATGTATTGCATTGTCATGATATGCTTGCTGGACATATAGTTATTGAGCTCCAAAGTTGCTATGCCACTGTTTTTGACAACCACCTCTGTTTTTCTCTAAGTCTGTAACTTTCCGATGCCATGTTGCATGCTTAATATCTTTTGATCTATGATGCCTATGACCTTGATTCTTTTTTGTACCTGATCATCATCATGTCTAGTTCATGCTCATATATTGTTATGTCATGTTGTTGCACTTTTGCATATAGTTTTGCTCATGTTTATGCAGCATAAAAATAACAGTTTCGGTCATGTTTCTCTGATTTTCACTAAGTCCTTGACCAGTAATGTTTTATTGCATTTTGCATGAGCTATAACTAGTTGTTCATGATGCCTTTTTACATGATTACTTTTGCCATGCCTTTCCTGCCATGTCTAATTTAGTTGCATATCATTTGTAAGCATGTTTGCATTCATTATCTTTTTTATGCAGTGCTCTAAAGTGTGCTTCCCGATGTTGGCAGATTGTACCCGTAACTTGTTTTGCTTGTATCTTTTTAACCGTAACTCCGTTTGGGGTGTTCTTTATATGTAACTTGATTAGTTTTTCGTGTACTTTGTGTTTATGCTATTGTTTGATGTTGTTAACCAACCTAAAATATGGTTTAGGATAGAACAGTACCAAATGCTTTAATTGTTGTGGGGTACTTAGTGTTATGCCATGTTTAGGTTGTGCCTCACTTAAATTGACTAGCATAGATAGTTTATCTTATGCTTCACCTCTTGCCATGTTTGTGTGCTATGCCATGCTTGAGTAGATGCCATGTTAACAACCTTTGTTGATCACCTATAGCTAAACAACTTGAACCTTTCCAAATGTGCGGTATCGTCGTGTGTGACGATTACTCCACTTAACCTGTTAGTAACAGCTCTCGACGGTAGGTGCGATGTCTCGTGTTGCCTTTCTTGTTGATGCTTTCTCGTGTTTGCCTCGTAGTAATAGAGTGCTTGCTCGTTGATTGCTTTCTAGTGTTACCGTCTTGTGTGCTTCCGCGGGTACCTTCGGAGACGATGCAAGCTTGCGATCAACTACACCTTCGGAACCCGACTTATCAACAGGCAAGAACTATACATTACTTATGATCCATTCTATTTCAACCAGCGGTTTGCATGCTAGTCTAGGTTAGGCTCGATGTTTGATCCTACCACATGTTTACAGCCTCTTTCAAACCGATACAGCCATGTCCCTTCCCAGCAAACCATGTACTGATATGTTACTATTGCTCGTTGCTCGGCCCCTGCTTAGTATGCATGCTTAGGATGCTACGATGTTACCCTGTTACTCCTTGGTTTGGGCTATCACATTATTATATTGTTGTTGATGATATGATTATTATTATAATGTTGACTATATTCGACGAAGGATGGAAGGTCTAGGCTATCCCGCCCCGACGCTTTGTTCCATTCGAGTCACCTAGGATCCGAGTTCCGGGTATTGGTTTTAAGACTGAGCGTGCCTAACCGCGTGTGGGATTTTATGGGGTCCCCTTTTCTTACCTACCTAGCTTCAAACATTTCCAGTGGTGGCCCAAGCTGATTTACCATTTGAAACCGTGTGTGTGCTGGTCGGCCGCTAGTAGTTTTCAAACCAACCCGGACCAGTGAGGACATGGTTCCTTGCTGGCCCATCATGACCGGCTGAGGACCCGGTTTCCCATGTGTGATTAACCGGCAATCCAAACCTGGAGTCATACGGTAGAGACCGATTCGAGAGCGCGACCGACTTTTGAGTTGGGTGTCGACTCACCGGGGGCCACCCGGATTTGTTCGTTGTTAGTTAGAGGGACCTGTCGTTTTGGATCTCTTGGAACTAAATCATAAAATGGTTGCCTGTGATGGGTAGCAACTGAGAGAGATGGGCGTGCGCGCGGAGCCTTGTAATGGGCAGTTGGTACACCCCTGCAGGGTTAAATCTTTTCGAGAAGCCGTGTCCGCGGTTATGGACGACTTGGAACCTACGTCTTGTTCATATATAACATCAACCGAATCATAACTATAACTTGATCAACGTGTGTGTGCCTTGACTGCTTCTTCTTCGTCGGGATGCGAAGAGGAGGACAAGGATAGGATAGGTGTTATGTTTGCGTAAGTAGTTGATAGCAAGACTTGTTGGAGGCGATTCCTCATCGAATGCTTGGCTTCTTACCTTACTCTCTAGATCGTTAGCCACTTCATAAATGCTAGTGCGGCAGAAACCTCACCACTTACCCCATCCTTACCGTAAACTACTAGTTGTCCTAGAATGACGAGTGATGAAGTCCTTGCTGGGTCAGTTGACCACTACAGTTGGATGTTGAGTACCTCTATACTCATGATACTACCCCCAAACTCTTTTCAGGGTTCTTGATCGACAACAGGTATGGTGATTGATGTTTCACATGGAGACTCGACGACGACTAGCTAGGCGGATCCGGGCGGAGGGCCTGGACCCGTGTGGTTATGGGATCGATGTTTTTCTCTTTGCCACTAGGCCTTGATTGTAGTCTGTACTCAGACATGTATCTTCCGCTGTTAGATTGTAATTAAGGCAGTTGTATGCCGATTGTATGAGATGTTGTATCCTTGTATCTGTAATGTTGTGATATCACGTTGGAAATCCGGGGCATATGGCTATGTCATATGTCGCGGTGGGACTGATATGTGCTTCGTCCCCGGATCTGGATGGAAACATCTAGATCTGGAACAGTACCGCATATCGGGCCTTAAAATTGTGGCGTGCCGCGGCCTCCTGAAGATCCTTTGCCATCCTCTCCTCCGCCAGCTGCTCTCTCTCCGCTGCCTTCTCCTCTGCCAACCGCTCCTTCTCCTCCAGTAGCCGCTGGGTGTTCTGTCGCTCTTTCTCAAAAGCTTCCTGCAACCCCACTCCTCTAGTTAACACTGTAATAATCGATGAGATAACAGAAGAATGGAAGAGTCATTATGGCTAACCTCGATGGCGAGATCGACTGGCCGCGAACGAGTCCTTATAGCAGGACAAGAGATCATTTGGCGCTCCTTGATCTCAGGAAGAGTCTTATCGCACCTAGTCAAGTTATCTCCAATGGCCATGGCGCCTTCTTCCACCAGAGATCATCACCAGCTCCGGGTCAATAGGCTTCCCACTCGGGTTATAAGACTCCCCGTGCTTCTCCTTCGCCACCTCAGTATAAGCCTCGAGCTTACTGTAGGCGGCAATGTTGGTGAAAGTCGAAGGAGTGGCGAGATCCGACTCTGAGAGCGCCTTTGCCTTCTTGTACGACGTTGTATGGGGCCGAGATCACCGCCTCCAGCTCAGCTTTGTGGCTGGCTTTCAGTGCAGTCACCTCTCCCCGCAGCCGCTCGGCAGTGCGAGATAGATCGGTTTCTGCGGCTCGCAGGCGCTCAAGTTCCTGCCGAGCAGCGGCGAGCTCGGGGCCTTGACGGTCGATCTGCTCCACCAGCTCGGCTACCCGGCCTTGAAGAGCAGTGACAGTGGGCAGGGACGCAGCAGCAGCTGCAATGTGGTTGAGAAGAAAAAGTCAGAATCAGAATAGGAAATCAATCGGCTGGGGATCAGCAGAATTACCTGTACGCTCGGCGACCTTTGCCGTCTGTTGGTTCACTTGGAGATGAGCAGAGGCGAGGAGTCGCCGGCTGGCAGAGTAGGACTCGAGCAAATTCTCAAAGACTTGGCGCTTCTCCTCGGAGGCAGCCTGTGTATGAAGAAAAAATCAGACATTAAAAAAAGAGCAAAAGTCGAGAAGATCCGAGCTGATTACAAAGCAATCGGCCTGAATCTCGGGGACTACACCCACTCGACGGCAGATCCACCGATCTGAGGACGGCACGAGAAATCAAGAATCAGAAGAAGATCCGAGCTGATTGCAAGCAATCGACCCGAATCTCGGGGACTACACCCAGTGGGTGCGCTTGCGCGCCCCCACTTAGAGAAGAGAACTTACAGTATGATTGCGGTCGATGAGCTCGAGCTCCTGAAGCACGCCGGTGGAGAGTGCCTTCACTCGGTCATAGGCCGAAGCCATAGTGCCGTGAGAGGCCAAAGGAAAGCGGCGCGAGGCGTAGGGTTCGAGGCCAACAGGACCGGTGCGAGAGTAGGCCACGCGGAAGTGCTCCACCGAGTGCATCTGCGATTCAGGAGCAGAAGAGGAGGTCTTCGCTCACGTCGGATGAGGGATCAGAGCCTTGGAGGCAGAAGTAGTCGAGGGTGGCGCCAAGGTTGCTGGCGGGGCAGTAACACTTGGGGTCGGCGCAGTTGTGGGAGGAAGAGACACTGTAACAATTGGCGGAGTGGTTGTGACGATGGCAACAGGGACCTAGTCGGAGGACCGTGTCGGGGAAGGAGCAATCGGAAGATCCGACTACAATCCCTCGGCGTCGGCGGCCTCCAGGTCGACGATGTCCTTGGGAGCCACAGAAGCCTTGAGCAGAGGCTTGCTTGGAAGCTTGCTCGAAGGCTTGGCAAGGTCGGCACGGGCTCTCTTGGCTTTGCGCTTGGCATCTTTTGTCGAAAGAGGAGCAATCGGCGGCCTTTTCCTTGGTGCCGTCGGCGTGGACGGAGGTCGCAGAAGGAATCGGGCCGATGAAGGAAGGAACTTCACGATTGATGTCGTCCAGGTCAATAGCAGCCCTGAGTAGAAAGGAGAAATAAGGAACAAAAAAAGAATGTAAAGGAAAAGTAGGAAGGACAGGTCATTACCCAACGGACATAGGAGCTCCTCGGGGCATCCAGAAGCGCAGGGGCGGAATGTCCAGGGGGGCATCCTGTAGAACAGGGCCGACCTTGGGTTTCACACCGGGAGCTTTCCCAGTCTGAGCCCGAGTGCGCCCAGTCTGAGGAACTTTCCCTTTCGGAACAACCACCGCAGCTTTTGCACCCTTGCTTGTGGCAGCACCAGAGGTCGAGCCATCAGCTCGGAGTCGTTTGAGCGGCGCCTTCTTGGGTTCGGGATGCGAATCTGCACCGGAACCTTCAACTTTTGAGGCGCTGTCATCATCACTCCACTCATCCAGAAAGCGTTCGAAGGAGGAGTCATGCATACCCCTTGGTCTGTCGCACCGGCGTCGGCGGGGTCGTCCTCGGCGTCGGAGTCGGAAGCAGGGGAGTCGTCATACTCGAGGTCGGTTGGGTCCTCCTCGTTGCGATCAGGGGCGAAGGAGCCGGCAACCTGGCCGTCTTGCATCACGGCAGTCGCAATGAAGTACTAGAAGATGAACAAGATGTCAGAAAAGCAAATGAGCAATCGGGCAAAGAGAGAAAGCAATCGGAGCATACCTCTGGAGGATGAACCCCGCGGTGAAGGCATTTCAGGCCGAATCGGAACGGTTTCGGCGTCGGGGTGGTGGTGAGTGCTTTCACTCGGAGGCACAACGCTCTGCTGCTCAATTTCTTGGTACAGATCCGAGTGGGATCCCTCCAGGTAGCCATGTCGCGGATCCGATGCACTCGGTGCTGAAGCGGGAGCACTCGGACCTGAAGCCAGGTGGCCACGAGGTCGTATGCCTGCAAGCCATCTTTCTCCAGCTGAGCAATCCGAGCTACCTGGGAATCGATGTCACAGTCGCCGACTCCGAGCTTGGTCGACCATTGATATTTCTCAATCGGCGGGGCGAGCTGGAATTCGGGCAGATTGATGAGGTCGGGGCCTCGGTCAGGAGATCGGACATAGAAGAAGGTGGTTTGCCAGTCTTTGCAAGATTGGATGATGGCAGGGGACTCATAGCCCTGCTTGCTGGAGTAGAGAATGCAGCCGCCGCAATCGGTCATGGCGGTCTCATGAATCGGCGGTTTGTCCTCTCCCTCTGGATTCGGCAGCATGTTCCCGGTCCGAGCCATGTGACCTCGGAGGTGGAAGAGGCGCTTCCACAGCCCGATGCTCGGCCGGATGCCGAGGTAGCCCTCGCAGAGAGTGACAAATCCCGAAATCGTCATAATGAAGTTGGCGGCGAGGTGATGCGGTTGCAATCGGTGGAAGTCGAGGAACTTGATGAGGACATGACTACCATAGTTACAGCCACAACCCCTGCTAATATACTTACTGGACCAATTACTAGAGATTGTGCACACCAATTAAATTATCAGGTACTTTCGCTTCTTGGTAATGTTTCTAATGTTCATGTGAATATGATGCTGCCTAACGTCGATATATTTCTGTTGCTGACAAATGAAGGACCTAGCATGGACAAGAAGGATGAGCATTGGAGCATGTTCAAGCATGAAGATGATGAGGACAGAATTATCATGGATATGACCATTAATTCCTCTATATTTGATCAAGAAATGAAGTCAATACAAAGGGGCATGATTGTGTGTTGTACAAGAAGTTATTTCACGTCACTTTTGGCCCAAGAGAAGATAGAGACCAAGTCTTTCACGTCATGGACTCAGATTCGGATTGCAGAGATATACCAAACTTCAAACAGCCGTCGTTTCTACATACGAACTCCAATTTGGGTGATTCTTTTTTCTGGTGATAGCTTATCTCGTCTAGTTTCCAACGCAATTGGTTTCACCTTCAAATTCCCTCGGAGCGTGGAGATATTGCGAAAACGGTGCGACCCAGCAGCAGAATCCGAATCAAAGTCCAACTCAATAGGTGTTACATCACCTCCACATGGGCCCAAGTGCCTTGTACGAACTAGGTTTAGTTTTAGGACTCCTTGGGACGTCCTTCCACCCCCTTGGCCTCCACCCTTTAGTCCTATATAAGTAGATCAACCCCTAGGGTTTTTCTTTGGATTTCTTTTAGTTAAAAAGACTGCTTAGCTAATTGCTGCATCTTCGTGTACTCGGTTTGTGTCCAACGACCAGATCAAGACCGCTTTAGGAATCCCAACTTTATTCATACTTCATCTACATATTCGCAATATTCAGATTGCTTTATCATAGTTCTTGCTTGTTCTTCGATTGCTTGCAGGCACTAGACCTTCGTGGTCAGGTTGATCGTGCTCCGACGTGGTCAATAACCTCCGGAGATTGGTTTAGCGATTGCTAAGGCGCGACGTTGTTGCACGTTCGTAGTCGTATCGTCAGAGTCGTCTCCACCAAATCAATAGTTATCTCTCATCGAAAGATCGGGACTCCCCGCCTCTATCAGAACTCCCGGAAGAACGTGCTCACCGGCAGCCCGAAGTCGCGCTCGAAGTGCGCAACAAAGACCATGCGCTCACCGGCGCGCGGCTCCGGCACGATCTCCTCGCCGGGAGCACGCCATTGGATGCCGGACGGCATCTTGCGTGCATGGAGCAGTTGGCGGATCTCGCCTTCGTTGACGGTGGAGCCTTTCCACCAGCGACGGCTGGCGGCGGATTTCTCATCCGCGGCGGCCATGGTGTCCTCCAGGGCGGCGGAGGAGGAAACCGCAAAGAGGGACAGGGAGAAGCCGGCAGCAAACGCTAGAAAGTGGAGGCGCGACGGCGGTGGAGCGCGCGAGCAGGAAGCAGAGAGGTGGTGCGGTGCGGCGGTGCCACGGACGCGCGAAACAGAGGTCGCCGGAGCAAGAGAACCGTGGCGGCGCGAGGAGGAGAGCCAAGGCGAGGAAGAAGAAGTGGGAGAGATGAGCCCGAGGAGCCCCGCCGTGGCTTATATGGGCGGCGGGGGTGAGTGGGATCGTGGGTGCGGTTCGTGTGGCCCGGTGTGGCCGCGTGTATCAGGAGGCGGATCAGCGGTTTCGGCGCAGAAGATCGTGGCACAGAAGGCGAGGCGTGCGCAGTAACGTCCCGTCGCGCGTGGGTCATGGGGCCCGGAGCATTAACTGCCCCGAGGAATTTGAAACGACGTGCGACGTGGGTTGGTCAGATTTTGGTCAAAAGTAACCGTTGGAAAGGCAATCGGCTGAGCCGGATCCCAGCTCGGCAGAAGTCTTGCCAGAAAAAGTTTTTCAGAGAAGCACGAGAGCAGTCGGCAAGGTTGTGGTCGAGGTCGGAGAAAGGATGTTGAAGCAGTACAGCTCTGGTCGCGCGGGCATGATCTCCGAGCTGAGCGTTCAGTTCGGATTGAGGGACCCGATGAGGCCAGAGCAGTCAAAGCACGAAGAGAAGAAAAGAAAAAAAAACTGCAAAGGCCCTGCAATCAAGCAACCGCGGGACCTTTACCGCTTTAGGGGCTAGTGTCAGGGGAATGATACCCGAGTAGGGTCACCCAGACGAAAGCAGTATTTCAAGACAATGGTGGGGCCGATTGGGCTGCTGCTGGGCCGAGCTAGGCACTCGCATGGCCGATTGCCCTCGAGCAATCGACCATGCCGAATGCGAGAAGTCGGCCCAGGCGCAATCGGCTCACCCTTCAATCGGCTCAAGAGTTGACCTTGTCCAGGTCGGAGCCCCTGGTACAAGGTCATAAATGCATGATCGCGAGAGATCCGGGTGGCAGTAAGCTAAGTCACTTCGCCGATCTGTCAGAGGAGAGCTGTCACTCATTTCTCTGAATCCGGAGACAGGACGACAAGACCAGAGATCGTAGCTCCACTGTTCACTCATCATAACCTATAAGCTACAGCATGGGCAGCCGCTTGACAAATCCGGATCAACCAGAGATTTGCAATCGGTGGACCCCAGCCGACGAGAGGATGACAGCTGGGGCCAGTACTCGACTGAAATGACCGTAGTATCCCGAGCCTACACTATAAGAGCCCGGGGTACCCCTCCTGCGAGAGGGGCGCCCCCATTCGCATTTACTTCCCACAGTAGTTCCCGTAGAGAAGCAGGAGAGAACCATGCCCATGGTAGGTCTCTTCTTCCTCTGAACAGCTCCAGGAGCATTGATTGTAGTTCGTGAGATCATTTACAGCAAGCAGACAAGCAGGAGTAGGGGTGTTATCTCTCCGGAGAGCCCCGAACCTGGGTACATCGTGGTGTCCGTCACCGTGTTTGTGCCCAACCCGTTTCCGACACCATCGACATAGTTCTCCCTCGAGTCTTCCCCCCTCTTTAGCCATCCCCATGGCATCTGTTGTTACTATGCGACGACAGCAGCTCAAGAAAGATTTAGTCCTGATTGATCATAGGATTAAAGACACACACAGACACCTCTTAGCTGCCTGGATTGTAACTCATTTATCACAATGATTTATTATTTTACTTTCCCTCAGGGCCGGTATCGGCTAATTTTGTGAAGCTATGTAATCTGTAACTTTGTTCATATTAATATAAAAGCCGTAAAACCATTGTTCTATGGTTACTTAGCTTAAAAAAACAATATTACCCTAAGTTACTAACACATTTATATTATCTTGTAGCCATGTCAATGAGTGTTTAAGCTTTTGATTTCTCTATGGTTCAAGGGCTTTTAAGTTCCAGTAACACACACTTCTATATTCATGTCCACTCTGTATTCACTGTATTTTCGTTCCCGGTAATATTTGTTTTCATATTCATTTCCAGGTTTCTGGAACTACACCAGTTTTTAACTTTTAATTAATTTTTGGAGAATATAAACTGGTTTAATTCACAGACACTTAAGTACTTCCTGGAACAGAACCAATGGCCTACAAATTCTTGTCCCTCCAAGGCGGACTTCCGAGTCAGTCCACAAGCAACTCATCTGATCATCTCCCACCCTCTCCTTCCTCCACCCCACGCAAAGGACCAGCAACACAACCAAGATCAGCATTCAGAAGCCGTCTGTTCTAGGCAACTGGTAATACTACAACCAATATAACCGAACAACAAAGCCAACACCGACCACCGGGGACAACGTCCAAACCCCGCCGAGCATCGGCCAGCCATGGGTTTCCTCCGGAAGACCTCCAAGCAGACAGCCAAGCTCAAGTCCCTTCTCAGCCTGGCCGTCTCCCGCATCGCCATAGCCCGCCGGCCTCGCCTTGCTCGCAAGTCGATTGCCTGCAGCGATGTCAGCCAGCTCCTCGCCCTCGGCCATCTCGACCGTGCTGTAAAACGCGTACGTACCTGTGACCTCTACGCATTCCGGCATGGAGCTGAGACGTGGTAACCCTTTGATGATGCCGTCTTACTGTTGCCGCTATTTCTGTGCGCAGGCAGAGCAGGTTATCCAGGAGGACAACATGTTGGAGGCGTTCGGCATCATCGAGCTCTACTGCAAGCGCCTCATCGAGCAGGCTGAGCAGTTAGACAAGCCACAGTATGTTGCCTGCCTTATCACACCTCGCCTGATCTTTGCTTCTCTATGTTCCTAGCCCCATGAACACGGCTATTCTGTTTGGGCTCTAGGGAGTGCGGTGAGGAGTTGAGGGAAGCGGCAGCCAACATCATCTTCGCCGCCGGGTGGTGCGGCGACCTGCAGGAGCTGCTGTTTGCCAGAACCATCCTCGCAGACAAGTTCGGCGCTGACTTTGCTGTTGCGGCCAAGGAGGGCACCGGCATAGTCGATACCATCGTAAGAATTCTTACTCCACACATTTGATCATTTCTATCGGGTCTCACTGACTCACAGTGGAAAAGAGAAAGAAAGATGAATTTCTGGAGTTCACAGGCGTTGTTTCTGTTGCCATATTGCAGTTGGTCTGGAAGCTATCTGGAAACACAAGCAGCATGGACCTGAAGAAGAAAGTGACCAAAGAGATTGCCGCTGAGAACAACATCTCGGTGGACTTCTCTGAGCTCCAGGAAGAAACAGAAGATGGCAATGATATCTTGGTGGACTTCTGTCGGCTGCAAGAAGCAATTGAAGAAGGCAACAGCAATGTTCCAAACAGTCAGGAGCTCCTCAGCGAAATGTCATGCCAGGACGACATGGATGAAAGTTCAGAATCGGACAACGACCAGCCTCGCTCACATGGAACTAATATATCTGGACTGGAAAGTGACGACATTGTGCCCGTCGCTACCAACTCTGATGTATCAGATGATGAGGTTGAGGTTATAGGCCGGCATAACCGAAGGTGGTGGCGCGGCCTTGGGTGCGCATGAGAATTGAGACGATGACTTTCCTCTGCATCAGGCTAAAACTGTAACAATCAGGGCAGGGTAATGCCATTTGTACACGCGAAAATCACCAAACTGTGAATACTCATGAATACAGACGTCTACTTTCAAACTATCTAACAACATGTCAATATCCAACTAGTACAATCAACTGTATCATCCCTATCTCTACTAACTTAAAAATAGAAGCCCTGCTGCAAATACGATTTTAAGTCTTTTGAGCAATGGATGAAGATGTAAGTCAAGAAGCTCCACATATTGGCTGGTATATTCCATGACTGTTCACATTTTGGCCAAGGAAAATCAGTAAGCAAAATTTACAGGGCTAAAACAGTGAAAAAGCCTAATCCAACCCCCTAGATGGTTCTTTCAGAAAATGACAATATCTTTATTATCAAAATATACAAATGTGCGCTCTTCAACAGCAAGTAAAGACGCCATATATAATACTTCTATTTAATGTTTTAGGAATTCGTACTAAACGAAGCAGCATTTCCAGTACACAATAATAGTATGAGTAGTATTTAAATAATGAGAACATTTATCCAATTGGCTGGAATTTTTTTTGGGCATAAATGTGTCTAAACACATAGTTTGACATTGTGCTTACCTTAATCGGCAATTTTATTGCACATTTTTTAGAGATGTAAGTAACATAAATACTACTAGAAAGAGTAAGTATTACTATTATTGCATTGCACAGCACAGAACAAGAATGAACCAAACATGCCATAATCAACACATCTGCGATAAATTTGTGCTAAAATAGGAAAGGATTGATATTCTGAAACCTGCCCAGCTGAACATAAGCTGTTCTTGCCAAGGCTGAATCAGATGCTGTAGGTGTACAAATGTGGATGTTCTTCCATTCATTTTTTAGCAGCATGCAGCATTTCGACTATTTTTGGCCTTGGTAGTAGGTGCAAGCATTGCGGTTATTTCATGCAACTAGTGCAGGATGGAAATATATGTTCTATCCTTGCAAAGCTGTATTGTCTCAGTGGCCGTGCATATTTTACTACTATTCATTGCATATCTGTATTATCCATCCTTATGCAGCATATTTATGTGGCTCATTGCTGAGATCTAGACACTGTTTTCCTGTTTAAAGCTAATGGTTTCAGCAAAGGATGAGACAGATAAACTGAATCCTCCAGATGTTGGTTGTTTGCTCTAGTATATAAATGAATAACAGATGGTTTATGGTTCAGACGGTGAAACTGACTAGCCTCAGCAAGGTGATGGTCCTGCAGGGCCAACACGGCTACTTGTGCCAGCTTCCCAAGCTGGCAGTCTGATTGGCAAGCAGGAGCAACCATTAAATCAATACAGGATGCTTCATAGTGTGCTCTCCACATTTCATATCCCCCCCCCCCCCCCCCCAAATTTAAATTTTGTTGTCTCAGTATGGCAATGCTTCATCATATTGTGGCAGCATGACAATATCTCTTCTGCTTTTGATACTAAGTTTTGTAGTACCTTGCTTGTCTTCAGCTAGCCAAGAATAGATCCATGATTTTTCTCTCCATTTCAGCGACGGTTAATTCCGAACAGAGGAAGTACTTTTACTGGCTATATGCCATATGCAGTTTGCGCCATTGAACTATACAATGTGATGCGTGTCTCCAATTGCTATCCTTTTCTGCATGGAGCAGGACATTCTGGTAAACACTACTCAGCACATAGCGATTCTATTTTGTTTCTCATAAAAACTTATGTAGTACACAACCTAATCTGGTTTTGGTTTTGTAACCAAGGATGAACCATTTCATCAAACAGTTGATGAGCAACACGATTGACTTCAGACTTCAGTACACGCTTCACAATTCCTCGTATTGGTCTGCACCACGAAAAGTATGCAGTAGCATGGGATGTAGTGGCCAACGCTAGCACCGCTGCAAGAACACCCGGGCAAGGACACACGATAACTCTAAAGCCACAATCAGGGTGTTCTACATGTATCAATTGCATGTGAAACATACAATATCATGATAGTTAATTTGCTAATTTATTGAACAAAAGCAACCATATCATAGCAATTATCCAGCGAACATAATACCAGCAGAACTCTAACAGAGTCAAATCGCCGTAATCCTACTACACAAGAGAGTACAGACCCGAAAGGGGAAAAGGAGGAGATGACGGGCGTGAAACCTATCTCTCCCTCGTGTCGCTCACTGAATCTTCATCTCCACAACGCTCTTGGACTTGGGCGCGTACAGAGAGTACACCAGCACCTGCCTCTTCGCCACCTCCAGCTGCTGCTTCCCGTCGGCGAAAGCCGCCGCCGCGGCCGGCGCGTCGGTGAGGGCGCGGTTCTCGCGGAAGGCGTCCGCCGCGCGGCGGCGCGTGTACTCGCGGATGTTGTAGTCGGAGAACTGCCTCGCCGTGCGGAGGAAGGTCCGGAAGAGGGACAGCACCTCCGTTCTGGCTGGGGCCGCCGCCGCCATGGATGCCTCTCGTGTGATGAAAGGGCTAGAGAAGAAATCTGGCTTTGGGGAACTTTTTTTTTCTTTCTTGAGGGAGGAGCCGTAAATAAAGACAAATCGATGTTTGCTTTGACAAATTAGCAAATCCACCCCTTACTATGAAAAATATTGTGTATGACACCCTTATAGTTATAGCTGTGCACAAAGTCCACTAGCTTTCCGCTTTCGCTCATAGGAGGCGTACTCAGCTGTTTCGGCGCGGTGTGAACGATGGGCTCTGTGTCGGACTCGCAGGGGAATGGCGACCGTCAGCCGGCGGCGGCGGCGGCGGCGGCGGAGGCGGAGGCGGAGGATGCTGGGGCGCAGGTTGAGGATGAAGATACCGCCGAGAAGATGGAAGGCGTCGCGTCCATCGCGCTGCTGCCCTCTGGCGCCATCTCCGGTCACTTCATCCGCCTCCCGGACTCCGCCTGCTACGGCCTCCACGGCACACGTACACATCTCCCTTCATTCATCCTTACAGTACTTGTTTATCGATTGACCCCTAATTTCTTGACGCGAGTATTGTATCGCTTGTGTTGCCACCAAAACCCCCTTGTTCAGCACAAGTGATAGCGATATATCATTAGGGTTTATCTGTATAGAACGAAGCATTGTTTGTTCTGAATTCTGAACTGTACGACATTGTTAACATAACAGTTTTCCGGTGCTGTCCGTAACATGCCATAACCTGTTTCCTTAGGAAGTTGGATTTTTGTTATTGTGCTATATGAAAAATGATGAATTGTGTCCCTTAAAAAAAGGAATGATGCGTTGTAAGAATTTTCTATGCTTCTACTAAGGCGCCCATTTTATTTTGAAATCGTGCATCATGTTTATCTTTACTCTTTAGTCTTTATTACACAGAAGAGAAGCTTGCTTTAGCTTATATTGCGGTGTCCTTCCATTTTCTGTCATGTTAGCGATACCGTGCGAGAGGGAATGTAGCCGAGGAGATGATTACCGCCTTATAAAGCTCTCCATCATTAATTTTAAGGTCAGAAATGTGATTTTCTTTTCTCCACCACACATGTATTCAACTGTTTGTCTTACTATCTTAGGCTCTTAGCTTACCTTCTTTATAAAATAAAACCGTCTCGGCTTATCTTGGATCTACCAGAAATTACCTACAGATATCCTAAAAACTCAGTTTTCACTTACTCTTAGAACACTGTAGTCTGTGTGATAAAGGTTAACCTGCACTCATGTGACAGAGGAAGACAGAGAAGGTGGTTGTGGTGGAATGCAGGGGACATGATGCTGCTCGATTACAGAACATTGATCATTTGCATGGGTAAGTCTTCTCTCATTCCTTTATTTCGTCAGAACTAAACTTCTTGTTGAATTTACTATTTGGGAAAATGACGTGGTTGTTGAAGTGTATATGTGGACTGCCTAGCTCTTTCCATCAGTTCAGACTTTTGGTTGTGTTGGCTAGTGCATTAAGCTTAACATGGTATCAGAGTCCAAGGTATTGAGTTCAAGTCCTCGCTTTCACAATTTATCCAAAAATTGCTGATGCTCCCCTTTTGTCCACGTATATGCCTCTTGAGCCATACCTCTGAGTCTATATCGAAACACTGACATAATAATATTTTGAAAACATGATACTAACAGAAGTTGGTATAATAGGCTATGTTTGAAGAAGTGCATTTATTAAATGTATTTATTTCAAGAATGGTGACAATCCTATGAAACAAGGGATATTGGATTATTGGTCCTTGTGCCAAGGCTCAGGATAATTTTTCGGGAACTATTTTATGTCTCTGTTCTCATTATTACCTAAGGCCAATACAAATTTAATTTATTATTGCTTATTTTTTTATCTGGAGTTATTTCTTCCTAGCATGTTATTCAAGTAACATACAAGTTTTTCCTACTGTGAAAATTACCTTGCTTCACTGGCATGGATTACCTCTGTAGTAACTGTGGAAATGTTCAGTCTAGATGGTTGGGTATCGTCAAATGTAATATGAGTCTAGTCATGACTGGTATGGCTACATAATGCCACTAAGCAGCCATAAAAGGCAATCATTACTAAATAGATACAAACTAAACTATTTAGTCCTTTATTGATTTAATGCTTTAGACTTTATTATATAGAAATTCAAGCCCCTTACCCTTTATTTTTTGGGGAAGGCCAACTTGTGGGTTGTTTCACTGTTTGCTGTTTTTTTTATAACAAAGTATCATTATTCATTAGGCTGTTAGCTATGATGTTTCACTGTGTTAGCAATTTCATGTTCAACTCATTGTTGTATTGCTATGGACTTGGGTTTTGGAGAGAGGTAGAGGAGGGGCTGTAGCCCTAGGAGGCGAGGTAGACAAACTATTCTGCAATTTTTTCTAACATCCTAAATTTTTGGGGGTTAATTTTTACTCGTTCGTAGTTGCTTAATTTAATCCAAAAAGGTTTTGGAATTTATTTTAGCTTACGGGAGGAGGAAATAAGTATCCAGAATATCCTGAGTTGGTTTTACTACTTCATAGTATTTTACTTGGGTTCCCCTTGTCTAACTTGTTTATGTGGATTTATCTGGATTTTATCCAAACCATTTAGATTTTCTGTTGTCTCTATTGTTTATACAGAAATTTTAATTCCGAAAATATATTGATTTTCTTTCTCTTCTCTGTTTGGTCCTTGGACCAATACTCCCGCTCCTTACCTTGCTATCGGTTGGCTTTCTTCATTCATGTATGCACCGAAGCATCTCTCTCCCCTCGTTTTCTTTTCTTTTCTAGTTAACCACAGAAGCAACCAACCCAAGGCCCATTCCCATCACACACTAGCGCAACATGCCACCCAGTCCAGCAGCGGCGAACCCAGGCCCCAGGCAGCCAGGGCCTCGGCCTGGGGCGTAGCCTCCTGTTTCTTCGTTGAATACAAGTGCAGCTACAGGACGTGGTACTGTTTGGCACTGTGTTGACACTGCTTGCCTGGGGCGTTGGACTAGTTGTGGTCCGCTACTGCAGTCCAGCAAAGCAGCCCGCTTCACTCGTCTTCCTCCTCCGGCATGTACGCATGCCCAACACAAACTGCAATAAGCCGCATGAATGCATCCTGTCCTTAATTTCTCAATCCACGACTGTTTCCAGAATTGAAGGTACAAAGATATGTGCATCGACCTCCTCTTGACATGCCCTATACTCATGGTTTTCAAGGCGTCGCCTAGGCGTCAGAGCGCCCTCCCCTCCGCTTCAAAAAAATGGGCGCTTTAGGCGCCTAGGCGTCAGAGCGCCCCCCCCCCCCCCTCCGCTTCAAAACGCCTTAACGCCTTAAAAACAATGCCTATACTCTCACTTCCCAATTTTTTTCCGTCTCCGCTCACACATCGAATTTCGTGTGTTATTGCGGAAGGTGAGCATTGACGTGCTGAACCCTCGTGCTGCCCGCGCCCTCTTGCCATCGGCTACCTCCATGACAACTTTTCTCAGTCGTTTGTTGCCGTTTGCCACACACACGGCAGACCCGTGCCGCCGCTCAAGGTTGCTGTTGTCGTCACCCGTGGACCTGTCCGAGACTCGATCCGCGTCACAGAATTCTCCTCATCGCAAGGAGCAACACTGAGCATCTATAAAACACTAGAGATCGATGACAATGACACCACGTTGGAGCACATCGACGACAACATCAACATCTCCATTGCTGACATGTGCTCAATGATCGTAACCCAAACCTAAAACCATAGGGTGAACCTGGGTGCTACTAGAGACATGTAAGTTGTGTTAGTTTTTGAATCCACCGAGCAGTATTTGAGTTATGGTGGATTTAAAGACTAACATGATCGACACGTCCCTAGCATCGTCCAGGTTTGCCCTATGGGTTTAGGTTTGGGTTAAGATCATCGAGCATATGCCGACGATGGAAATGTCGATGTCGGCGTTGATGAGCTTTGGCGTGGTGTCGTTGTCCTCTATCTCCAACGATGTACAGATGCTCAGCGTAGCTCTCGACGATGAGGAGAATCCCATGATGTGAATGAAGTCCTCGAGCGGCAGCGCGGCTTCGTCGTGCACGTGGCCAACGACAACAAACTGTTGGGAAAGGTTATCATTGAGGTAGGCAATGACTTGGGAAATGATTGTTAGAGGGCTTTTCAACAGGCGCACATGTACGTATCTTAAATTTTGGAAACGGTCGTGATTTGAGGAAATAAGGACGGGCGGCGTTCACGTGGGTTGCTTCTGTTTCTGATGTGTGCGTGCTGAAGGAGGAAGACGAGTGAAGGGAGCTGCCTTGCTGGACCATGCGGCCTGCTGCACTAGTGGTTGCTGGGAATGTTCTCAACAACAACAACAACAACAACAACAACAACAAGGCTAGAGCTGACTGGAACAACAAAGTAAAGAAAACAAGGGGACAGAGAGATGCTTCGGTGCATACATGAGTGAGAGAAAACCGACCAATAGCAACGTAAAGAGGAAGAAAATCAATATAATATGGATGCATCTAGCGAGTGGAAGTTACCTAATAGTTGATGTGCAACTTACCCCCTACCCCACTGATGGCACCTCCGCCCCCAGCTACCTCTGCAAGTGAGATGAGATGTGGAACTTTGTCTCCTACCCCGGCCAGCTGCCTAGCAGTCGATTTGCAACTTTCCTCCTAACCCGTGGATGTACAGTTTTCACTGCTAGCATCCCACCACCCCTACCAATGAGAGTGCAACTTTGTCCGGTGCCCCGGCCAACTTGCTAGCAGCCGATGTGCAACTTTTCCCCCTACCCCGTGGATGTGCAGTTTTCATTGCTGGCACCCCCGCCCTGACTACCCTGCCATTGAGATGTGCAATTTATCTGCTGCCCCAACCAACTGCCTAGCTCATATTCCCGTGGATGTGCAATTCTCATTGTTGGCATCCCCGCCGCAAACTACCATGTCAGTGAGATGTGCAACTTTAACTGTTGCACCGGCCAACTGCCTAGCAGTCAATGTGCAGCTTTCACCTAACAGGGAGTTGGCTCATGTGACACTGAAGTTGCATTCCGCATCACTAAAAGTTGGTTCTTGGAGGACTAAAGTTGCACAGAGCAACGGATCTCTGGCAAGGTAGCACGAGGGTATGGTGGTCTTGGAGATCGTCTGTGGTGGTATAGCGGGGCCGGCGGTGGTCGCGGGGATGATTGGAGGTGAGCTATGGTCCGCGAGGTGGCCAGAGGCAGCACAGCTTGCTGCGGCGGTGGTCTTGGTCTCAGCCTGTCGGGCATGGAACGTTGCGGCCTGAGAGGCGTATGCAACCATGTGTGTTAGGCGGTGGCATAGAGTGTATGAGCGGAGTGAGAAGGTTAGGGCTGCAGGGCTCGTGTGGGCATCAGCGGTGCAGGCTGTAGTCGGAGGTGGACAACGAGCTGGAGCAGTTGCTGGGCTGCGCAGCTGGAGGCCAGGACAGCCAATGCAAGCATATGGGCTGCGCTGGGCGGATGGGGTGTGCGAATGGTGCGGAGATGCAGAGAGGGCTGGCTGGTGGCCATGTCGTCGCGACAATGGGAGGCCGAGGGGAGGGAGAGTCGAGGGAGAAGGGAGAGGAGAGGAGGCCGAAGAGGAAGGGGATCAGTGGCAGTGGCTTGCCTTTCCGGGATCCTACGGTCAGCCACACCCGATCAACCTCCCGAGCGTCGACACCACCATGTCCATGCTGGGGGTTTTATTTTGGAGAGAGATAACGAAAGGAAGAGTGGTGGTCCTTTTTTTACAACGTTTGTTGTCGGTTAGCGCATGCAACTTCATCTGTTGCCCTGGCCAACTGCCTAATAGTTGATGTGCAACTTTCTCCCCTACCTCGTGGATGTGCAGTTTTCACCATCCAAGTATCCCTGCCAATGAGATGTGCAACTTCGATTGCTGCCCCAACCAACTGGCCAGCAGAGGATGTGCAACTTTGTCTGTTGTCTCGGCCAACTGCCTAGTAGTCGCTGTGCAACTTTCCCCCTACCCGGTCATGGATGTGGGGTTTTCACCACTTCAACTACCCTTTGTCAGTAAGATGTGCAACTTCGTATGCTGCCCTGGCCAACTGCCTAGCAGCTGATCTGCAACTTCATTTGCTGCCCCAGCCAACTGCTTAGCAGTGGATGTGCAATTTTCCACCTATCTATGGACACTCTCGCCCCAACTATCCCTACAAGTGGGATGTGCAACTTCGACAGCTGCCCTTGGCCAACTGGCTAGCAGTCGTTGTGCAACTTTGGCTACTGCCCCGACCGTCTGCATAAACATGGTTGTGCGCTATTGCCTGTTTGCCCCTAAATCATGGCTGTGGCTTGATTCGCTTGTGATTCACAAAGACAGAAGTACAGAACTGCCACAATACACACACAAAATGCATTTGCTATCATATATATCATACATGCCAGTATCGCTTTCACGAATCCACGTCACATGAATTTATCTATGATACAAAAACAGAGGAGAAATACAAGATGTGCACTGCTACACACAATACTGAAGGTCATGACGCATCAAGATCTGAAGCAAGCAAGGAAATACACGGTTGAAGGATCAATATACATGGATCAGGAGAATTAACAGCTGCACACACACCGGCATGCTGGACATGCTGATGACACACATACAGATCCTGTTCTGATCTGCTCTAAAGAGGGTTGACCTCGAGAAGACAGACTGGGTTGCAAAGCTGCATTGATTTTTTTTACTTGTACCTGTCATATGAGTTTGTGGCCTTGTAAGTAACATATTATGTTGCAACATCCTTGCTTAGTAGAAAAGAGTTAACCCCCCAAATTCAGGATGTTACATTTCTTGCCTACTTCAGAGAGTGCATGGTACTCTTATTGTATAGGACAACTTGACCCACAAGTCAGATGTGGACTTGAACTCTCATCTCACCGTGTCTAGACTTGCTAATTCAAAAAAAAAAAACTACAGTACCTTGTTGCTGGACTCTTTCTAGTTTAAAGGATTAGAATACCAAATTGAGAGAGTATGTGCACCCTCTCCCTTACTCGGTGGTGCATACTATACGTACACAGAATTTGATTCTGTGCTTTTTTTCTTACCCAGGTTTCCCCATTTTCCATTACTTTCATAACGGAAACATCAAGATCAAATTTGTTTCTGTATTGTTTAGTATTCACTGTGTTGCTTGATAAAAAAAATACTTTCACTAGTGGGTGAAGCATAATGCTCCTGATGCTGTGAAGTAGTAGTATTAGTTACTGTATATAATTTTGTTTTGTGCTGTTCTCCTTACGAAAATAATACCTTTTGCAGATGGGAAGACGACGTTGTTGGGTTAGTTCAAAAGAAACATGGGAATAAAAAAGTGCTGGTCTCTTTTGAATGCGAGACGCTGAAGGCGGATAAAGCCGCCGAAGAACATATTAGGAAGTATATGCCGAATCTTTGTGGACTGGATGCAGTTGGTAAGCATGGAATCCTAAAATTTTCTGCATGAATAACAATAGCCGTTTGATCACGAATCTTTTTATTTATAGTTGGACATCATTTAGTAAGCATGGATAGTGAGTTACTACTGACCTGGTCCAGCATTTCCATCTGCTAGCTAATCTGTGCCATAACTGTGTGTGGATTCCTGATGTCTGTCCTATTTAGCTCCCTCGTTCTATCTTTGCACCTGCAGTAAATACCGGGAAGATGAGTATCTCTGGCATCAACCTTGACGAGGATGATGAACCACGCGGAGACGGCTGAGAGCAGAAGCATTTGGCCACGGCGTGTTGGCTGCGACGGTTGCTCTACCTCGGCAATGACATCGTCGACAAAACAGAACTGTGTGTTGCAGTTAGAATGGTGTACTCTGTGGGCTGTGGGGTTGGCAATTTTCTACAGTAATGGAATATGTGTTATTTAGGGCTCTAATGGATTCTGTCTTCTGTTGCCGCATCTTTCTGACATAACCGTGATGAGGGGATCATACACCTGGGCTTCCGTTTGGCACTTTGGCTGTTGGGTGGGCCATGGGCGGCGCAAACAATTGTCCTTGGTCCCCGCCCGTGCTATTTTGTCACGCATGTACGGATGGATATCTTGCATCCTCACGGGTGGATTGTCTCTATGTGGGTCTTGCTTGACTACTGTGCGGCCGTGAAGGGGGTCCGGGCTCTCTGGCACATAGCTCGTATGGGAGGGATATAGCAGGAGTTGGCGTATCTAGTAGTAGTAGGACTAAATGATCAGCAGTTCAAAAGAAAAAAAGAGACTAGATGATCAGTTTCTCTGCCGTCGTCTGGGATGCTGTTACAGTACCGTGCCAGGTCCAGAGCAAAGAGCATCAAAAGGCCTTCATTTTTAATCTCACGTCGATGGGGCAACTCATTTGTTTCCCACCGAACCATGATGCTCTCGAATCATTCGAGAATCCTAGTCCCAGTAGATTGATCATTGCCCAACCAGCGGTGACATACGAAGAGGACACGTGAGCATGGACGAAAGGTTGCGGTATCCGGGTGGGTTGGGGTTAGGGGCCATGACCAAATGACAAAAAAGAGGAAGAAACCGGACAAAAAAACTAAATTCCGAGCGCGGGAGCCCATGGAGGAAGGAGGACTGCTACAGTACTAGATACTGCTGCCGTGAATTTTTCCTTCTCGTCTCTCTCGGCGAGTTAGGGTTAGGCTTTCTCTCAGTGATTCCCTGACGCCGTTGAGTCTGTTTCCCTGCGCTCGGTGAGACGCCGCCTGCTCTTCTGCTGACAGTCGGGGGATCTCTGATCTTTCAGGCGGAGGCGGAGAGAGACGACGCATAGTTCTAGGGTTTGGGCAAGTCTGGTTGATTTTTTCACCAGGCGAGATCAAAACAATGGCGGGTGAAGCCTCTGGTTCTGGGACGAAGGACATGACCGATCTGATGGCTGAGTTGGGGATCAATGAGGATGATTTGGATGATGTCGTGATTGAGAACGACAAGGATGAGCAGATCGAGACGGCAAGGTGGATGGCGGTGGCCAGGGTTCATGTTGATCGAGCTTACAGTCAATATTGGTTCTTCAAGAATATGCGATCTGCGTGGAACCTCGCGAAGGAAGTGAACATAAGGCTTCTAGATGATAACCTGTATACGCTTCAATTTGCATGTCTAGGAGATTGGGAGCGGGTGATGGAGCACGGCCCGTGGAACTTTAGAGGTGATGCAGTAATCTTGAAATCATATGATGGCCTGGTTAAACCATCAAGTGTGAATCTGGATTTCCTAGATATTTGGATTCAAATACATGATATGCCAGATGGTTTTGTGCCCCTCCTGAAATCTCTAGCTGCCAAGGTTGGAGAGGTGATCTATGCTGAGCCTCAATCGCAAGATTTCGCTGGCAACTTCTTCAGAGTGAAAGTAAAAATAAATGTTCAAAAGCCTCTAAGGAATCATGTGTCTCTCATCAGAAACAAAGAGCGTTTGATTTTCAGAGTGAAATATGAGAGGCTGCCCGATTGGTGTGCAGTCTGTGGGTATTTGGGTCATACGTTCAAAGAACATGGGGATGGAGTCCATCCCCCATCAGCCCTCATCTTCAAGGATCTCCGAGCAAGTTGGTATATGGGTCCAGGGGCCGGACCTGGAGCTAGTTCAGCAAGAAGAGGTCAAGGTCGTGGCAGGGGTCGTGGCAGAGGATCTGCACAATCTGTACAATCTGCTCTTACTAAGCCCAAGGCGAGAGATTTGGCTACAGCGACTGAAAACCCTAATACTGACGAGTTAATGTCAGAAGCTGATGATGCAACCAAGAAACGGGTTTGCGAAGGAAACTGCATCTGATATGGATGGAGTTGAAGTCACCGACCCCAAAGCCCAAGAGGGTATCCCTACTGCTACTCCACCGATCCCTCCAAGCCCTAGTGAGACACAAGATCCTAAGCGTACAAAGGCTATTGATGGCGTGAAATCTACTGTCAAATCATCCCAGAAGAATTTAACGACGAAATTGGCGGGCTCCCAGGTGGAGCGCCGCCAGGCCCAATGAGTGCCCTATGTTGGAACTGCCGAGGTTTGGGTAAAGCCGCGGCAGTTCGAGAACTTCGCGATCTCGCGAGGAAGTTTACCCCTACTCTACTTTGTGTGGTGGAAACCCAGATAAAAGGGAGTAGAGTAGAAGCATTGGCCGGAACTTTGGGGTTTGACAAAGGTAGAGTTGTTGACAGTCTTGGTAGAAGTGGAGGAATAGGGATTTTTTGGAACGACAATATTACTGTTACTACTTTGGGTTCTTCAGTGTATCATCTGGACGTTTCGATAGATGAGCAAGGAATTGATCCTTGGCGTCTCACGGTTTTCTATGGTGAAGCACAGACAAGCTTGAGGCATCAATCTTGGGAGGTTTTGAGAGATATTGCTGATACGAGCTCTCTGCCTTGGCTCTGCATTGGCGATTTCAATGAAGTGTTGCGGCAGGAAAAACATGAAGGTATTGGAATGAGGAGCAATGCACAAATGCAAGCTTTCCGGGATACTATCGATGTTTGCATGCTCCAAGATCTGGGGTACACGGGACCTTTCTGGACTTTTGAAAAGAAGGTTGCCGAAGGCACTTATTCGAGAGCTAGGCTAGACCGAGTACTAGCATCTCCGGAATGGACTGCGGAGCACACACTGGCGCAAGTAAAACATCTAACTGCAGCTAGCTCGGATCATTGCCCAATACTAGTGGAATTTGACCCGGGAGACACTGTTCCACATAAAATCATACCCTTTAGGTATGAAGTCATGTGGGAACATCATGATTCTTGGGTTGGGCTGATCAATAGAACTTGGGGGGCTGATGGCCAAGCTACCAGCGTACAGGGTTTAAAGCAGAAGCTGCAAGGCATATCCAAATCGTTACAGAACTGGAACAAGAACACATTCGGTTCTGTACGCAAGGAAATAAAGGAGCGACTCGCTGATCTGGAGAGGTTGCGGAATGAACCTGGGCGTTCGGGACCATCTTTTGAAGAGTTAAAAATTAATGAAAGGCTGGTTGAGCTATACCACAGAGAAGAGTTAATGTGGAGGCAACGCTCAAGGGTTGAATGGCTTGCAGCGGGGGACAAAAATACGGAATTTTTTCATATGAGAGCTAGTACGGGAAGGAAGAAGAATATGATCAAAGCTTTAAAAATTCCTTAGGAGTTCTAACTCAGGACCCGAAGGAATTAAAGGAGATGGCCCAAGATTTCTACAAATCTTTATATACATCGGAGGGGGTCAATAATATGGATGAAGTCATGCGTCATGTTCCCCGTAAAGTTACAGCGCAGATGAATGCCCTGCTAAGTGCGCCATATTCTGAAAAAGAGGTCAAGATTGCACTCTTTCAGATGTTCCCAACTAAATCCCCGGGTCCATATGGTTTCCCAGCACACTTTTTCCAAAGGCATTGGGATCTTTGTGGTAAGGAGGTAACAGAAATTGTGCTACGGATTGTGAGAGGAGAAGAGTCCCCGGAATGCATAAATAACACAATTCTTGTTCTAATTCCAAAGGTATTAAATCCAGAGGACTTCACTCAGTTTCGGCCCATTAGCTTATGTAATGTGTTATACAAGATCGCTTCAAAGGTTATTGCTAATAGGCTTAAAATAATCCTCCCTAATATAATTTTTGAGGAGCAGTCAACCTTTGTTTCGGGGAGGTTAATATCGGATAATATCATATCAGCATATGAGTGTCTACATTTCATGAAGCGAAATAAATCTAAATTGAATGGAGTTTGCGCATTGAAGCTTGATATGATGAAAGCTTATGACCGTCTGGAGTGGAATTATCTGGAGGCCATTATGCTGAAACTGGGGTTTAATCAGAGATGGGTTCAGATCGTGATGTCTTTTGTATCCTCGGTGTCTTTTTCAGTTCAGTTTAATGGAGAGAGACTGGAAGAGTTTAAGCCCAGCAGAGGGGCTCGGCAGGGAGACCCAAGGTCCCGTACCTTTTCTTATTAGCAGCGGAGGGCCTTTCGTGCCTCCTAAAATCTGATACTTGGTCGTCACAAATTCTAGGAGTAAAAGTGGCTGCTACGGCCCCGGCTGTAAACCATTTACTCTTTGCTGACGATAGTCTGCTGCTATTTAAGGAAAGTGTACAAGGGGCAAATGCGGTGTCAAACCTGCTGGAGATCTACAGTCAAGCATCGGGGCAGAGAATTAATCGCAACAAATCTTCTATATACTTCAGCAAGGGATGTCCCTCTCCCCTTCGTGATGATATGAAACAAACATTGCAAGTTCAGAATGAATCCCTCTCGGGAAGGTGTAAGGCCCGGTATGTGGTACTGTTTCAGATTCGGACGTTTCCGCCCGAACCCGAGGACGAAGCACATATCGGACCCACCGCGACATATGACGAAGTCATATATCCCGGATTTCAACATGATATCATAGCATTACAGATACAAGGATACAACATCTCATACAATTGGCATACAACTGCCTCAAATATAATACAACAGCGGAAGATACATGTCTGAGTACAGACTACAAGCAAATGCCTACTGGCAAAGAGAAAAGCAACGATCCCATAACCACACGGGTCCAGGCCGTCCGCCGGGATCCGCCTAACTAGTCGTCGTTGAGTCTCCACGTGAAACGTCGATCACCGTACCTGTTGTCGATCAAGAACCCTGAAAAAGAGTTGGGGGTAGTATCATGAGTACAGAGGTACTCAGCATCCAACTGTAGTGGTCATCTGACCCAGCAAGGACTTCATCACTCGTCATTCTAGGACAACTAGTAGTTTACGGTAAGGAAGGGGTAAGTGGTGAGGTTGCTGCCGCACTAGCATTTATGAAGTGGCTAACGATCTAGAGAGTAAGGTAAGAAGCCAAGCATTCGATGAGGAATCGCCTCCAACAAGTCTTGCTATCAACTACTTACGCAAACATAACACCTATCCTATCCTTGTCCTCCTCTTCGCATCCCGACGAAGAAGAAGCAGTCAAGGCACACGCACACGTTGATCAAGTTATATTAAGATTATCTCAGTTGTTGTTGTCTATGAACAAGGAGTAGGTCTCAAGTCGTCCATAACCGTGGACACGGCTTCTCGAAAAGATTTAACCCTGCAGGGGTGTACCAACTGCCCATTACGAGGCTCCGCACGCACGTCCATCACTCTCAGTTGCTACCCATCATAGGCAACCATTTTATGATTTAGTTCCAAGAGATCCGAAACGACAAGTCCCTCTAGCTAACAACGAACAAATCCGGGTGGCCCCCGGTGAGTCGACATCCAGCTCAGGAGCCGGCCGCTCTCTCGACCTGGTCTCTACCGTCTGTCGCAGGTTTGGATACCCGATTCATCACACATTGGGATAACCGGGTCCTCAGCCGGACAAGGTGGGCCAGCCAAGAAACTATGTCCTCCTGGCCCTGGTTGTTTTAAATAATATCTGCCAGGAGCTACCCGACAGACACACACACGGTTTTCAAATGGTAAATCAGCTTGGGCCACCACTAGAAATGTTTGAAGCTAGATAGGTAAGAAGAGGGGACCCCATAAAATCCCACACGCGGTTAGGCACGCTCAGTCTTAAAACCAATACCCGGAACTCGGGGCCTAGGTGACTCGAATGGAACAAAGCGTCTGGGCGGGATAGCCTAGACCTTCCATCCTTCGTCGAATATAGTCAACATTATAGTAATAATCATATCATCAACAATAGTATAATAATGATCATGTGATATCCCAGCCCAAAGAGTAACAGGGTAACACCGTAGCATCCTAAGCATGCATACTAAGCAGGGGCTGAGCAACGAGCAAAAGTAACATAGCAGTACAAGGTTTGCTGGGAAAGGACATGGCTGTATCGGTTTAACAGAGGCTGTAAACATGTGGTAGGATCAAACATCGAACCTAACATATACTAGCATGCAAACCGCTGGTTGAAATAGAATGGATCATAAGTAATGCAAGTCCTTGCCTGTTGATAAGTCGGGTTCCGAAGGTGTAGTCGATCGCAAGCTCGCATCGTCTCCGAGAGGTACCCGCGAAGCACACAAGAAGTAAACACTGGAAAGCAAACAACGGTGCACCACTATTACTACGGAGCAAACACGATCAAGCATCAATAAGAAGTAACACGAGACATCGCACCTACCGTCGAGAGCGGTTACTAACGATTTAAGTGGGGTACTCGTCACACACGACGATACCGCACGTTTACGGTGGTTCAAGTTGTTTAGCTACAGGTGACCAAACAACGTTCATTAACATGGCAACTCAAGCAAGCATGGCATATCACACAAACAAGTCAAGAGGTGAAGCACAAAGTAAACTATCTATGCTAGTCAATTTAAGTGGGGCACAATCCTATACATGGCATATCACTAAGTGCCGCACGACGATTAAAGGATTTGGTACTGTTCTGCCCTAAACCATATTTTATCTTGGTTAACAACAGCAAACAATAGCATAAACACAAAGAACACGAAAAACTAATCAAGTTACATATAAAGAACACCCCAAACGGAGTTACGGTTAAAAAGATATAAGCAAAACAAGTTATGCACTCATGCTGTAAAAACAGGGGTAAATCTATATGCAAAAGTGCAGCAACATGACATAGCAATACATGGGATGAAAGTAGACATCATGCTTAACAAAATGCAATTGGAATCACTCAATTCGGATGAACGGTTGTGAAGCAATCGTCATCCGAAGTTGCAACAAAATAACAGTTTCAGCAATAGCAGCAGAACAACATCAGGATAGCTACTTTGGAGCAAAATATAAACATGATGCAGCAGGCAAATATGGCATGTGAATGCATGATACTGAAGTACAAACATTTCTTAACGCAACGCAAAAGGAATCAAAGCAATAGGCCTCATGGATTACTCACAATCATCATGCAAAGTTGCAACAAAATAATAACAGCAGCACACTAACAGGAAAAGTAGCAGCTTAACGGCCTGATGCCCACTTTGAACAGCAAAAACTATATCTAAACAACCTCAAAACAATTAACTCACAAAAGACGGATTAAAGTACACGCAATTCTAAGCAGTTCGTCTTTTGGGCGCAACGCGATCCGAGCTACGGTTTAACGGGAAACAACGTCGCAAAAATGAATCAGCAGCACAATATTATAGGACTTAGCAGAATTTCGGAGGGGTTAGACAGGAAAAAAAAATAAACAACAAAAAAAAAAAGAAAAAGGGCCTCACCCCACTAGTGGGCTCGGCCCACTCGGCCAAGGGGGTGGCCTGGCTGCGCTGGGCTGCGGATCTGGCCTTGGAGGCGGCCCACGAGGCCGGTTGGAGGAGGGCTGGCCGGCCTCCTCGTCCCGATCGGACGGGAGCCAGCGGCGGCGGCGGCGCCGTTGCCCGGTGGCACGCCGGCCACCGGCGGCGAGGGGCGCTGGGCGAGGAGGGCCGAGGAGGGGCGCAGGCGGCGCGCGGCCTTCGGATCCGGGCGGGGCAGCGCAGTTCCTCGGCGGTGCGGCGAGCTCCGAGCCGGGCGGCGCGAGGACCTCCTGTCCATGGCGCGGCGGGGCTCCGGTGGCCCTGGCGGCGACCTGCGCAGAGGAAAAGGAGGTGAGAGGGAGGCGGCAGGAGGAGAGGGAGAGGAGGAGATGGGGCGGCCGGGCTGCTCGCCGGCGGCGCGCTCCGGCGGCCGGGGTGGAGCGTGGCCGTGGCTCCATGGCTGCGGGATGGGGAAGCTCGGCCAGATGGGCTTCGGCGGGCCCGCGGCGGCGCCTCCAGGCCCTGCGGGGCCCGGTTCGGCTGGGAGAGCTGCTGGGTGCTGGGTGGCGCGATCTGAGCCCTCAGATCTGGATCTGATGGTCCAGATCGGGGGCTGAGATTAGGGTTTCGAGATCCAGGGGTTTGGGGCTAATTTGGGGCTAAGTGGAGGGGGTGGCTGCATATTTTACATGGCGTAAACCCTAATTGGGTGTGGGAGGCTGGTGGTCTTTATATAGGGCTGGTTGGCTGTCCAGATGACGCAAACGCCCTCGGTACCCCTCTCACGTGTCCGGTGAACGCGTTCGTGACCGCCGAAGGTGCATACGGACTCCGATTCCGACGAAATCTCGAACCACGCGCTCAGCGCGTCGAGCTCTTCGATCGTACCTCACTGTGGTGACGTTCCGACAACATTTTCCGGCGCTATAAAAATATCCCGTTTAATTATTAAACGGGATTTTTCGTTCCGTTGGCTGCGGCTGGTCTCGTGCGGTTTCGCGACGGTGATCGGGTGAAACCCGGTGTCGCAAAGGTCGAGTGTCAGGGTGGCAAGGGTCGGTCTCCGTCCGATACGAGATAAGAGGGGGGAGAATAATCGCCGATCGATAAATCGGGGATGCAAACACCGCAAACAAATCAGGCAATCAGACAATTCACGCAGAAAACAATTTTTTTAATTTTTGTGAAATCTGGGCTGTTACAGGCAACACCACCAACAAGGGATCTCGTCCCGAGATCCAGGACGATCCGGGGGGGAGGGGGGAGAGAAAGGAGTCGACGATCCTCAACACCACCAACAAGGGACTCTGCTCCATGTCGACGTCGAACTTCGGTCGAGATAAAATTTCCGCAGAGAGACGACATCGTCGGAATAACGAAAACGTTAGTGACAAGAGGAAGAACGATCGCGTAAACCAGATCAAGGGATAGTGATTTTCGACGCAAGTCGTAAAAACACCGGCAAAAGGATGGATGGCAATGGATGACCCAGATGATAACCGAAATCGGAGAAGCTAAAGGTACTACAGGAATTCCCACCTGAGCTCGGAACCGAGACAATACTTCCCAAGCAAAGCATTGTAACTATTCCGAAACTCCACACTCATCGAGATCCTAAAGTTTTGAAAGGGGATAAGTCGAGAGTAAAATCACTTACGACACTTGTCCTGACCAGAGCATGGGTAAGGAGTAAAAAGATTCCTACTCTCCGATAACTAACTTAGTAACTACAAAATAGTTTTTGTCTAGACTCGACTTCGGCCAGAGAGGGGATCCTATGGTCGGTAAGGCTCTGATACCAAGTTGTAAGGCCCGGTATGTGGTACTGTTTCAGATTCGGACGTTTCCGCCCGAACCCGAGGACGAAGCACATATCGGACCCACCGCGACATATGACGAAGTCATATATCCCGGATTTCAACATGATATCATAGCATTACAGATACAAGGATACAACATCTCATACAATTGGCATACAACTGCCTCAAATATAATACAACAGCGGAAGATACATGTCTGAGTACAGACTACAAGCAAATGCCTACTGGCAAAGAGAAAAGCAACGATCCCATAACCACACGGGTCCAGGCCGTCCGCCGGGATCCGCCTAACTAGTCGTCGTTGAGTCTCCACATGAAACGTCGATCACCGTACCTGTTGTCGATCAAGAACCCTGAAAAAGAGTTGGGGGTAGTATCATGAGTACAGAGGTACTCAGCATCCAACTGTAGTGGTCATCTGACCCAGCAAGGACTTCATCACTCGTCATTCTAGGACAACTAGTAGTTTACGGTAAGGAAGGGGTAAGTGGTGAGGTTGCTGCCGCACTAGCATTTATGAAGTGGCTAACGATCTAGAGAGTAAGGTAAGAAGCCAAGCATTCGATGAGGAATCGCCTCCAACAAGTCTTGCTATCAACTACTTACGCAAACATAACACCTATCCTATCCTTGTCCTCCTCTTCGCATCCCGACGAAGAAGAAGCAGTCAAGGCACACGCACACGTTGATCAAGTTATATTAAGATTATCTCAGTTGTTGTTGTCTATGAACAAGGAGTAGGTCTCAAGTCGTCCATAACCGTGGACACGGCTTCTCGAAAAGATTTAACCCTGCAGGGGTGTACCAACTGCCCATTACGAGGCTCCGCACGCACGTCCATCACTCTCAGTTGCTACCCATCATAGGCAACCATTTTATGATTTAGTTCCAAGAGATCCGAAACGACAAGTCCCTCTAGCTAACAACGAACAAATCCGGGTGGCCCCCGGTGAGTCGACATCCAGCTCAGGAGCCGGCCGCTCTCTCGACCTGGTCTCTACCGTCTGTCGCAGGTTTGGATACCCGATTCATCACACATTGGGATAACCGGGTCCTCAGCCGGACAAGGTGGGCCAGCCAAGAAACTATGTCCTCCTGGCCCTGGTTGTTTTAAATAATATCTGCCAGGAGCTACCCGACAGACACACACACGGTTTTCAAATGGTAAATCAGCTTGGGCCACCACTAGAAATGTTTGAAGCTAGATAGGTAAGAAGAGGGGACCCCATAAAATCCCACACGCGGTTAGGCACGCTCAGTCTTAAAACCAATACCCGGAACTCGGGGCCTAGGTGACTCGAATGGAACAAAGCGTCTGGGCGGGATAGCCTAGACCTTCCATCCTTCGTCGAATATAGTCAACATTATAGTAATAATCATATCATCAACAATAGTATAATAATGATCATGTGATATCCCAGCCCAAAGAGTAACAGGGTAACACCGTAGCATCCTAAGCATGCATACTAAGCAGGGGCTGAGCAACGAGCAAAAGTAACATAGCAGTACAAGGTTTGCTGGGAAAGGACATGGCTGTATCGGTTTAACAGAGGCTGTAAACATGTGGTAGGATCAAACATCGAACCTAACATATACTAGCATGCAAACCGCTGGTTGAAATAGAATGGATCATAAGTAATGCAAGTCCTTGCCTGTTGATAAGTCGGGTTCCGAAGGTGTAGTCGATCGCAAGCTCGCATCGTCTCCGAGAGGTACCCGCGAAGCACACAAGAAGTAAACACTGGAAAGCAAACAACGGTGCACCACTATTACTACGGAGCAAACACGATCAAGCATCAATAAGAAGTAACACGAGACATCGCACCTACCGTCGAGAGCGGTTACTAACGATTTAAGTGGGGTACTCGTCACACACGACGATACCGCACGTTTACGGTGGTTCAAGTTGTTTAGCTACAGGTGACCAAACAACGTTCATTAACATGGCAACTCAAGCAAGCATGGCATATCACACAAACAAGTCAAGAGGTGAAGCACAAAGTAAACTATCTATGCTAGTCAATTTAAGTGGGGCACAATCCTATACATGGCATATCACTAAGTGCCGCACGACGATTAAAGGATTTGGTACTGTTCTGCCCTAAACCATATTTTATCTTGGTTAACAACAGCAAACAATAGCATAAACACAAAGAACACGAAAAACTAATCAAGTTACATATAAAGAACACCCCAAACGGAGTTACGGTTAAAAAGATATAAGCAAAACAAGTTATGCACTCATGCTGTAAAAACAGGGGTAAATCTATATGCAAAAGTGCAGCAACATGACATAGCAATACATGGGATGAAAGTAGACATCATGCTTAACAAAATGCAATTGGAATCACTCAATTCGGATGAACGGTTGTGAAGCAATCGTCATCCGAAGTTGCAACAAAATAACAGTTTCAGCAATAGCAGCAGAACAACATCAGGATAGCTACTTTGGAGCAAAATATAAACATGATGCAGCAGGCAAATATGGCATGTGAATGCATGATACTGAAGTACAAACATTTCTTAACGCAACGCAAAAGGAATCAAAGCAATAGGCCTCATGGATTACTCACAATCATCATGCAAAGTTGCAACAAAATAATAACAGCAGCACACTAACAGGAAAAGTAGCAGTTTAACGGCCTGATGCCCACTTTGAACAGCAAAAACTATATCTAAACAACCTCAAAACAATTAACTCACAAAAGACGGATTAAAGTACACGCAATTCTAAGCAGTTCGTCTTTTGGGCGCAACGCGATCCGAGCTACGGTTTAACGGGAAACAACGTCGCAAAAATGAATCAGCAGCACAATATTATAGGACTTAGCAGAATTTCGGAGGGGTTAGACAGGAAAAAAAAATAAACAACAAAAAAAAAAAAGAAAAAGGGCCTCACCCCACTAGTGGGCTCGGCCCACTCGGCCAAGGGGGTGGCCTGGCTGCGCTGGGCTGCGGATCTGGCCTTGGAGGCGGCCCACGAGGCCGGTTGGAGGAGGGCTGGCCGGCCTCCTCGTCCCGATCGGACGGGAGCCAGCGGCGGCGGCGGCGCCGTTGCCCGGTGGCACGCCGGCCACCGGCGGCGAGGGGCGCTGGGCGAGGAGGGCCGAGGAGGGGCGCAGGCGGCGCGCGGCCTTCGGATCCGGGCGGGGCAGCGCAGTTCCTCGGCGGTGCGGCGAGCTCCGAGCCGGGCGGCGCGAGGACCTCCTGTCCATGGCGCGGCGGGGCTCCGGTGGCCCTGGCGGCGACCTGCGCAGAGGAAAAGGAGGTGAGAGGGAGGCGGCAGGAGGAGAGGGAGAGGAGGAGATGGGGCGGCCGGGCTGCTCGCCGGCGGCGCGCTCCGGCGGCCGGGGTGGAGCGTGGCCGTGGCTCCATGGCTGCGGGATGGGGAAGCTCGGCCAGATGGGCTTCGGCGGGCCCGCGGCGGCGCCTCCAGGCCCTGCGGGGCCCGGTTCGGCTGGGAGAGCTGCTGGGTGCTGGGTGGCGCGATCTGAGCCCTCAGATCTGGATCTGATGGTCCAGATCGGGGGCTGAGATTAGGGTTTCGAGATCCAGGGGTTTGGGGCTAATTTGGGGCTAAGTGGAGGGGGTGGCTGCATATTTTACATGGCGTAAACCCTAATTGGGTGTGGGAGGCTGGTGGTCTTTATATAGGGCTGGTTGGCTGTCCAGATGACGCAAACGCCCTCGGTACCCCTCTCACGTGTCCGGTGAACGCGTTCGTGACCGCCGAAGGTGCATACGGACTCCGATTCCGACGAAATCTCGAACCACGCGCTCAGCGCGTCGAGCTCTTCGATCGTACCTCACTGTGGTGACGTTCCGACAACATTTTCCGGCGCTATAAAAATATCCCGTTTAATTATTAAACGGGGTTTTTCGTTCCGTTGGCTGCGGCTGGTCTCGTGCGGTTTCGCGGCGGTGATCGGGTGAAACCCAGTGTCGCAAAGGTCGAGTGTCAGGGTGGCAAGGGTCGGTCTCCGTCCGATACGAGATAAGAGGGGGGAGAATAATCGCCGATCGATAAATCGGGGATGCAAACACCGCAAACAAATCAGGCAATCAGACAATTCACGCAGAAAACAATTTTTTTAATTTTTGTGAAATCTGGGCTGTTACAGAAGGTATCTGGATCTGCCATCAGACGTGGGACAGAACAAAAACGGCACTTTTAAATATCTAAGAGATCGTGTGTGGGGGAAAGTGAAAGGTTGGCTGGAAAAGATTCTCTCCTATGCGGGGAAGGAAGTTCTCATCAAATCCGTCGCACAAGCTATCCCAGTGTATTCTATGTCCTGTTTCCGGCTCCCAAGAGGTGTTTGTGAAAATATAACTAGCCTCATTCGTCAATTTTGGTGGGGATGCAAGAATGGAAAACGATCCCCGGCGTGGGTGTCTTGGGAAGCTCTAACACAACCCAAACATCTCGGAGGGATGGGCTTTTGTGATATGGAGATGTTCAATCTGGCCTTGCTAGCCAGATAGACGTGGAGATTGTTGTCTAACCCTGACTCCTTGAGTGCGAGACTCCTAAAGGCTATATACTTCCCAGCCACCAACATTCTGGAAGCAAATCTCGGTTCTCACCCGTCGCAGATTTGGCGATCAATTCTTGATGGCAGGGATCTTCTCTGGCAAGGCTTAATTCGTCGTATTGGGAACGGGGAAACTACTAATGTTTGGACAGACAATTGGCTTCCTCGGGAAAATCTGATGCGTCCCATTGCTCCCCTGGTGCCTAGTCCACCTGTTCGGGTATCACAGCTTCTCGATCGAAATAACGCCAAATGGAATGAGGAACTTGTGCGGCAAGTTTTTGTGCCGATTGACTGCGAGACAATTCTTAGCATACCAGTCTGTACAAGAAATATACAAGATTCATGGGCTTGGACGGGTGAACGCGATGGTAGTTTCTCAGTGAGATCGGCCTACAAGTTGTTCATGAATACGAAAAGAAGGAGAGAAGGGATGTTGGAAGGAAGGGATGAAGGCTCGGACACATGCAATAATGGACCAAGCTGGACCGAGATGTGGAATGTCAGGCTTCCTTCTAAGATGAAAAAAATCCTTTGGCGACTCGAAAAGTTGACCATCCCCACCTCTGATGTTCTTCACCATCGAAAGATGGCCAAGTCAGCGAATTGTTGTCTTTGTGGACGAGACGATAACTGGCGACATGCACTGTTGGAATGCCCTATGGCGGCAAGTGTATGGTCTTTACTTCCAGAGGAAGTTGCGGAGGCGGCCCTTGATCCGAGGACTCCGGATGCGGCCATGTGGCTTTTCAATATGTTCGACCAACTTACAGGAGATCAAGTGCGTATGCTATCAGTAGCTCTTTGGGCTATATGGTACGCGAGGCGGAAGGCAATACACGAGGAGATTTTTCAGAGTCCACACTACACCCACTCCTTTATCCTCAGGTTTTTGGCCGATCTTCAGGTTGAACAATCTTCTGTGCCAAAGAAGCCGGTTATCAAGCTCCCACGTTCTCAAGTCTGGGTGGCTCCACCGACAAACCACGTGAAGATTAATGTTGATGCAGCAACTGATCAAGACAGACGATGCGGCTCGGTGGCAGCCATATGCAGGGACATTAATGGCGTTTACATGGGAGCTTTGACTATGAAAATTTCATACATCAGCGACCCTCCAACTCTTGAAGCCATGGCGATTCGGGAAGGCCTCTCTCTGGCGCAGGACTTACAAGTGCAGAACATCTTTGTTGCCTCGGACTGCAAAGTTGTGGTAGAAGACATCAAGACCAAAGCTTCTCCGACCTACGGCGCTATTATACATGAAATCATAGACTGTAATAATAGTTTTAATTCTTGCACCATTAGTTTTGAAAATAGAAGCTCGAACTTTGAGGCTCATAAACTTGCGAAACATTGTCTAAGTCTGGGTCCCGGCCGTTTCACGTGGTGGGGTAATCCAAATGGACTTGATTTCGTCCCTGTAAATGTGGTGACGGCTTAATAAAGGTTTAGGTTTTCTCAAAAAAAAACTAGATACTGCTGCCGGTGGGCCCCACGGCAGAACCTGTCCTCCCGTTAACGACATGCTTCCCACCACTCCGCCCGTCCACACCGCACAGAGCCGAAGCATCCTCGGGTCCTGTCATCCGCCGCCACGTGTCCCAGGGTTCCGACCGGACGGCGAGGATCGCTTGACCCCGTCCGCCCGCCCCCCGCATCTCGCTCGACGAAAGGAGCGGCGGAAAGGAATGGGATCGGAACGTGGGCCCGGTCAGATAAGGCCCCCACCCTGCAGCGACACGCGCTGTCAGCGATTTCGTTGGGCGCTCCCGTTCCAAAACAAGTCCCCGGAGAAAGTGCGGGCGAGAGGGCAAGAGACGGGAGAAAATAGAACGGGGCAGAGAGAAACAGAGGGAGAAGGAGAGCGAGAGATAAGGGGGAAGGAGGAGGAGGAGGTGGGATCGATGGCGTGCCCGCCGCTGTGAGATTCCCGATCGAGTTCCGGCCGCAGGTGAGCCGCATTGCCGCCTCCGTTCATCTTCCTTCGCCGCTGCATTTTCTGTCTGGCCGAATTCCTCTGCGTTTTCCGGACGGAGGAGCCGCATTGCCCCCGATTCGTGACCCCGCGCCCGTCCTAGATCCGTTCCCTGTTTGATTTTCCCCACCGCGCCGTGTGTGCTAGGGAAGGGATGGTTGTCTTATCTCCCTCCCTCCTGTGATTTCAGATGCCTGACCTGTGAAAATGTGCGAATGTTTGAATCAACTTGTTCATCCCAATCGGTCTCTTATAGTCTAACTGAATCCAGAGACATTTGGCACGTGTATGTTTGTCGGCAAATGTAATCCCTGAAGCCTGATTCTGCCGCCTACCCTTTTTTTTTACAATGTTTTCTGGACAAATGTGGTGTTCCGTTTCTCTGGTGCTGGTGCATGGAGGAGGTTTGGTTTCAGGTTTCGATAATCCTGTCACCTAGTGGTTGTGAACCTTGCATGTCTTGTTTCCAGAAATGTATCTTGCTTTCGGTCATAACTTATCGGTCTGTCACTCCTGCCATTGGTACATGTGCATCCTTGTCTGAATAATCTTGCACTGCCAGGGTACCTTAGTACTACATGATAATCGTTCATCATGTTTTTCTTTCTGTATACTGTATGATTGTCTCTTGTTGAAGTGTATATGTGAATTGACTATCCCTTTCCATCAGTTAGGACTTTTGGTTGCGTTGGCTAGTGTGTGCAAGCTTAACATCTCTGTCTATAGTATATTGAATCTCAATTCTGTTTCGTGGTTTTCCCTGTGCTGTACAACACCCCAGGTCCAGCTAATGGCTTAAATATCTCAAGCTGATACTCGTGTTGGATGCGGAAACGAACTCAACGAGTTGAAGCTATTTTCATGAGAGATTAAAAGTTTCCGTGCTTCAGTTTCTACTGGTACATCCATATTCTTGCAAAGCTATTTTGGAATGTCTATCACATTTTCTCTTGGCTTAGTTGATGCTTATGGCTTTATGACCTGCTCATAGATTGAACTGGAGTAGTATTTAAGGAAGAGATTGAAAAATGTATGCACATATTCAAGTTCATCACTACAGTCAGAATCCAGTAACTGTAGTTTCGAATAGAGATACGTCTTTATCCAAAAAATTGACTAATTAGTGATTCCTTCCGAATTATGGTGATATACATTTTTATTTATTTTATAATTATCATCATGAACAAATATCATGAATCCATTACTAGTAACACTGTACAAATGCATCAGTTGCTTGAGAGCATCAACTTTGGCGGGACAGATCATCCTGAGCTGTTCATAAGTCGGCTATTTGGGGAAGACAATGTCAGCTTCTGAGTTCAGGATTCCTTACCAGCCAGTAAGATTGTCATATGATTCAGTTATAACATTATTATTATTATTATTTTATATCTTCTCCATGTTCCTTAACCGTTTTAGCCATTTCAGCAAAGAATTCATTGGACCTCACCATTTAGTCACTTTATCAATTGATTTAAATTTCTATCAGAAGATACTAGTTTAGTGGAGTAATGGAATGTGACTGCTCTGTGTTGGATTGCAATTTTTTTTACTGAATTGGATTGCAATTATATAAATACCACTTTTAGTGAGTACTGTAACAGTGACAACTCCTTCGGTCAAACACGAATTTAGTTGGAGCACAGAAAGATTCTTCAATGTGCATTCCAGTGAATGACATGCCAAATAAAATAAAATCATGTTTCATGACATTTGGGTTGTGAATAATTAAGCAGGCTAGCAATAGGGGAGTCCCCATTAGTAAAGTTCTATTAAAACCAGAAACATTTACAGAGGGGAGCTGTACGGGCCGGCTTAAAATATTTCCAAACGTTTTTGAACTGGTATTGTGGACTCTTGAGGAATTGATGTGTCTCCACTGTGCCACTTCTTTGCTTCTCCTTAACTTTGCTTCTTTTCTCTTCTTTTGTAGCTAATCTCAAGTTCTACTTATTTACTCCACTTTGTATCATTTTTTTATAGGTCTCATCTTCACAGCCTTCGGAGAATACATGTCAGTTCAAGATATGCCGATGTGGGGAGGGAGACCCGAACTCCCAGACTAGTGAAACGGGTGATAGCCCACCAACTTCATGTCCTAACTGTCAGGTTTGTCGGCAACTTCAGATTTACTATAAGTCTATGAGCATGATCAGAATGGGAGTCTTTAAACTTATATTTCAATATCATGCTATTAAATCCAGAATCATGGTGTCAATTTTTGTATATCTTTTTGTAGGTTCTTAAGAGTGGACATTTACTGCTTTCATCTAAAGGTATGTTTGGATGACTAAATTGTGGTTTAGCATGACCTAAAAATTCATATACTTAAAAAGTTTCGGCATAGAGTAACGTGTACTTTTGTAAAATGCCTGGTATAGGCTTAATCTAGTTGCTTCACAATCATGATATGTGTAAGCCCAATGAAGAACAAGTCAAGCCAACAGACATGGTTGGTGATTTTTACTGAAATGGTCAAGGAAATTCTGCTGTAGTTTATTTAATTAAGTGGATCAGAATGTTTCTATTTATGACTCCATATTTTGCATGTGTAATTTTGTTGTTACCCTAAACTGTCATTTTCTTACATTTGATCACTTTTACTTTTGTTGAAATTCTAAATATTTGCAGCCACGCTATTCTTCATATTTGATTATTTGTGATACGTGGCAGGGATTGGTTGGACAACATGGAAAAAGCGCTGGTTTATTCTTACAAGGGCATCATTAGTGTTCTTCAGAAGTGACCCGGTAAGATACATTGCAGTACTTTACTGTGTTTCTTTGCATCAGCTATTCACTCGTAAAGCTCCTGCGATTGATTTTAGATTGTAAATCTGCTAGTTGACTGCTCAATTGGGCTATCTAATTCTTGTAGAAAATACACTCCCAAATCACGGTAGTATTGTCAGACATGAGCTATTGCTTAGACCTGTGTTAAGTCTTACTTGTATCTACTAGTCACTGCCGTGTGGCGACGAGAGGTAGAGTGTTTTCCAGCTTCGCTAACATGTGTAATTCGCGACCCCTGGGTATGGGTGGTACCCTTTGCTGGTTCCTACAGACATCAGGTGTTGTCATTTTATTACAAAAATACTTTCAGAAATGTTCAGTGATTGTGATGCATAATCAGACAGTAAACTGCAATTGTCTAGTGTGTTGTTTGTCCCTTCTCTATTCTCAGTCCCAAAAATTTCTTGCTTGAACCTTATTAATTTTCCATGAAATTTCTATCACCATGATTGCTATGTGGGGAATTCCCTATACGCGCCGCATGGCCCAGGAAGGCCAGCAACTGACGCTCTACCTCCAGCCAGTGCAACCAATTAAGGACAAGATCCCTATAGAGTCTATAAGTGGGTTAATCTTTTAACCTGGGCTGTAACCAATTGGAGATATGATATGGTTTGTTACGTAGATTGAATTGGGTTATCTTTATATGTAGAGGACCCAGTGGTGTTATCTTAATTAAGTAATGACATAATCTCACATCCATTTCTTTATTCTCTCACTCGCTTCTCCTAGATGTCCGCTACGCTATCCAGCTCCCGCAGTTGCCAGCCTTGTTCCACAGTTGGTACCTCCAAGATTATGATCCCAAGTTCCAGTGATTGAAAATAGAGTGTCAAGCATACTTAACTCGTTTTTTTAAAACACCAGTTATATGCAACTTCTGATCTGTACCATCTGTTAAGCAATACAACCACTCAAAGTCTCAAATACCCAATCATGGGGCTAGAAAATGCATGTGGCTCTAGGGAAGCTACCAATCTGCCATTTCTTGTTGTAGAACTGATGGGTGTGGTGCCACATACTGATCAATAGCACATGCAAGTTTGCGATTAGTCTTTTCTGTGCCGATGTTGTATCAGTACTATAAACTATAATGTAATTAATTTTCTGCAAAATTATTTAAATGGAGTACATGAGTGCAGCTAATGAAAACTTTATATATAACCTGAAGTCTTCAATAAAATGTTTCGAGCAAAGAATCAGAAGTCTTCCCCAGACCCCACTTTGTGTGGGAGCTTCTATGCACTGGTTCTGTCCTTAAAGAATCAGAAGTCTAGATACTTAATCAGTCTGTATACCTTGTTATCTGACCTGGTTGTTGAGGTTTCGTAGGGGCATAATTAAAATATGAATGATAGTATGCTAGCCGACACCATGTAAAATACGTGAAAGGTGAAAGGAAAGTGTAGTGGAATCTAATTGCTCAGACACCCCAACAAATTAATAGCTGTTTTGTGTTGAACTGTATATGTGAATTGTGTAGCCCTTTCCATCAGTTTGGACTTTTGGTTGTGTTGGCTAGTGCATGAAGCTTAACATGGTATCAGAGCTAAGGTCTTGAGTTCAAGTCCTGGCTTTCGTAATTAATCTAAAAATTGATAACCCCCTTTGTCCACGTATAGCCTCTTGAGCCATACCTCGAGTCTATCCACATGTTGACTTTCCGCATCACACGTGAGAGGGGTGTTGAAGTGTATATGTGAATTTTCTAGCCCTTAACATCAGTTCGGACTTTTGGTTGCGTTGGCTAGTGCATGAAGCTTAACACTTTGGTCTAGGTCATATCCTAATACAAATAGCGATACCTGCACAATTTCAGGAGTGAGCCTGAATGTGAAGCGGGGTAGAATTAATTGAATACCGAAAGTGACAAAAAGCAAATAGTAAAGGCAAGGATATCATTGACTGTTAGTGTCACCAGTTTTGAAGGGGTGAACATGATTATAGAACAAATAATACCGCTGAAGCATAGTTCTATTAGGATTCTTAACATTTATGGGTAACTATAAGTATTAGGCCTCTAAACATGCCAATTGCTCCAATATTCTGTTTTACTTTCAGAATGGACCTCCCAGAGGAAATGAACCAGTTGTTACACTCGGTGGGATCGACTTGAATAACTCCGGAAGGTATGTATAACTGAAATTTCGCTGAAAGCGGAAATTTCATTTAATGCTATCCGATAAACATATAACTTTGATAAATGTTTCAGTGTTGTAGTCAAAGAAGATAGGAAACTTTTAACAGTATTATTTCCCGATGGCCGCGAAGGGCGTACTTTCACTCTGAAGGTTAGTTTCACAACTTGTACAATTCCTGGCATACTGATCTTTGTATTCCCATTGGGGGCATTTTCTTAGTAGTTTTCTTGAGGACCAGTAGATAGCGGGGAAACAAGGCTGGCTGTGGGACTGGGGCAGTGGAACGTGGCAACCCTGTTTGTGATTGGGAGGGACAATTGTTCGAATAATAATCAATAGTACTTTCATACCTGTGTGGCACTGTTTAGCATTTAATGGTGCAATATTTCTCCAAGCAGGCAGAAACTACGGAAGAACTCAATGAGTGGAGAAATGCATTAGAGAGTGCTTTAGCGCAGGCACCAAGTGTAGCGAGCACAGTGGGGCAAAATCCAATATTCAACACTGATGCAACAGATCCTTCTGATGCTTCAGAACATTGTAAGCTATGTTAACTTTCAAAAACCTGCAAAAGCCAGGCTAACATCTAAGATTTTGTGCTATTTTGGGCTAACAGTTTTAATATAAAAAATAGACGAGTCACATTTTGGCTGTATTTATCAAATTCTTCATGTTAATTTTTTCAGACTTTATTCTTATTGTTCGATCACACCTGTTTCTTGTTTCATTTTCAATATCTGGTAAAGTATGGCAAAGTATGTTTCATACTTCCAGTTTGGTGTTTAACTAATGATTCACTACTTAAAAAAACTTTATTATTCACTTCCTAAACACGTTAACAGTTGATAAATTTCAGGTCACTGAAAAAATGAAGTTTGTAGGATAAATTCCAGTTTGGATGTCATGTCTCTAGAGCTTGCTTAATGGCACTGGGTTGAACTTGCTCGAATAAAAGTTAAAAAACCCTTCATTGTTTAGTACTAACTACTACTCCCTAGTTCCAAAATAATTGAAGTTCGGTTTGTCCTAAGTCAAACTTGTTTAAGTTTGACCGAGTCTATTCCTTGCTTTGTTCCTGCATGCACTTGATCAGGGCATGGACAAACACTTACGTGAAGATCCTTATTCCTTCTATTGTTCATTAATATTTAATACAGCTGGATTCTGCTGTTACAGAAAAAAAACTGCATTATGCGGATCTGAGTAGGTTTATTTTGAATGCCAGTGTCAGATGCCATAATATATGTTTACATACATCTTAAAATCAGAGACAAATAACCTTTGAGTTCAGATTCTGTATGACATTGCCATTCATTTGTTGAGTCAAATGTATAATGGCTAATCTATTTTTCTTTCCCACATTTGTGTGTGCTTATGTTGCACTACAACAACAACAACAAAGCCTGTTAGTCCCAAACAAGTTGGGGTAGGCTATTGCACTGGAATAAGAAAATTCTATTGTTTCCTTTGCAGCGGAGGATAAATCGTCTGTTATTGGGAGACCTGCAGAGTTTGCACTTGTAGAGGCCGATGGTAGTCCAGCTTTCCTGGAGAAGGCCTTGAAGTTCATTGAAGATTATGGTAAGTGTTTTTCCCTTAATTATGCAATACCAGTACACTATCCAGACCGACCCTGTGTTAGGTTTAGTTTTATGCTCATATTGTCCTGGTGCACCTTCAAAGCAACCATGGGGAAGCATGACATTTAAATTTTTTGCCGGTCAGTAACGACCAGAAAAACACTGTTTTTGTAGGTGTCAAGGTAGAAGGAATCCTCCGTCAATCTGCTGATGTTGAAGAAGTCAAACGGAGATTTCGTGATTATGAAAAGGGTGATTTCTTTTGGTCTACCCTTTTTGTTCTTGTTTAAGATGTTTGGCAATTTAGTGTCACAGGGGTTTTACCATTGTTTAGTTGAATCCTTTAGAAGGTTTTTTTTCTTTACCTTGCATTTTCACATAGATTTTTGTTGGAAGATACAACTTTTTTGGATAACCTCTGAGAATTTTATGCCTGCTGGTTCACTTGCGTTGGCATATGTATACTGTTAAAGCTGCATCTTTAATTTGATTTTTGTAGGAAAAAAGGAGTTCTCCCCAGAAGAGGATGGGCATGTCATTGGTGACGCTATTAAGGTGTTTATTTTTGCAATGCTGACCCTGATTTCACATGGAATATACTATTATATTTTGTGTAACCTTTGATTTGCTCCAAACTACAGTGTATTCTTCGAGAGATGCCAGCTTCGCCAGTTCCTGCACCATGTTGCACCGCGCTGGTTACAGCTTACCGTAAGACTGGCTCAGAACTTTGTTTATTATTCAAGAACAATGCTGAGACCTAAAATGCTGATGCATAATCATAACTATCTTTCATGAAGTATGGACCAAAAAAGTCAGACCAGTATGGCCCCAGAACATTTTTATTTGTCTGGAATTGTAAACTGATAAAGACAAGTGATGGTGCAGGAACTGACAAGTCAAAAAGACTTGATGCTATAAGTAAAGTGATATACGAAGTTTTCCCGGAACCAAATCGGCAATTACTGCAGAGGTATTTACCTAGGATGCTTTTGTTTCAAACTTTTATCACCAAAAGTGTTATGTCTTGGATTGTCATTCCGTAAGAATATGTCCTCATCCGTTTACATTATTCTAATGGATTGATGATGAGTTAAATTTAGCCTGCACAGCAATAACAACATCAAAAATTCAACCAATGGATACCAAACTCATCGGTTTTTTTTTAGGATCCTTAAGATGATGATGATCGTTGGATCACACAAAGCTGTGAACAGGATGTCTAATTCCGCTTTGGCGGCTTGTATGGCACCACTCCTTCTTCGTCCTCTTCTTCTTGGTGAATGTGAAATTGATAATGACTTCAGTATGGCTGGGGATGGTTCATTCCAGCTGCTTCAAGCTGCTGCTGCCGCCAACCATGCTCAAGCTATTGTTATCATTATGCTTGAGGAATATGATCAGATATTTGATGTATGCTCTTTTTCCCCTCGTCATGTTTTTTATTTTATTTTTGTAGTTAGATTCTGCTTGAAGTTATGTCATCAATACTAATTCAACAGTTACCTATATAGGACATAGAAGAAGGTTCTTGTTCTTCAGACGCTTATACCGAGTCTGAAGATGGTGATGTTGACAAGGAATATTCCACGGATAATGACAACCATGATGAGGATGGTTCTTATGATTCTGGTGAAGATGACATTGAAGAAGACTTGGATGATGAACACTCTTCTGGCGGCAGTGAATGTGATGGAAAGAGCAAAATCAATGCCAAACGTGATAAGGTACGCTAACTGACAGCAATAGTACAAATTTCAAACATTATGGATGAGGCATTCCGAGTACTGGTGTCAGAAGTTTCTGTAAAAAGCATGTTTCCTTACAAAAAATAGGATAGCTTAGCTTATATTCAATGAAAGAGACTATGGGTGTCTTCTCTTGAAAATAATGATAGTTGATCTCCTTATCAGAATTAATTCCACTGTTTCCGGTCAAATGTTATGGTGAAATCGTACATGGAACATGTTCGCTCATCCGATAGTGTCTTCTAAATGTGCAACTTATTACTGAAGTTTCTTTCTAAATCTGGTAAATGAGTATTCTGTTTAAAGGCTAGTATTTTAGCGGTCAAACCAAGTAATCATAAAGATTAATAGATTATGCTTTCATAGTTGACTTGCCCACGGGTTCATCAGGTGCATGATGATAAGAAGTCAACGGTTTATTCAGCATTTTCAACATAGCTTAAAACTTTAAGTATGAATCTCTTACATATCTTAAAGCTTAAAACTTAAAAGTGCCCTTCTGAGATCTTGTAAAAACTCTTCTATCAATGCATAAAAATGCAAGACTTTTGCATTTTATATAAAAAAAGGACTGATTATTACTATATATTTCGAATATATTCTTGAAGCTTGTATTTCATTCGTATATGAAAAAACCTTGGTCACACTCTCAGTAGCTTAATGGTCTGGGATATGATATTGAAGAAGACCACTTCTAATACAAAAGGACACACATTTGGGTGTGTTCGAGGAAAATAAAAGGAGACTACACTTTAGTTCCCGCTTGCATGAAGCCGCAAATAGCTAACTCATGGGCTTCGATTGTCCAAAACTATGGCTTTATGCTCTACTTAATACACTTGTAAACTTCTTTTTGTCTCCCTTACAATTCATCTTGCTCCATATATTAAAAACAGTATCTCTGGCACTGCATGTACTGACAATGATAGGTTGTTCAACCTCAGATGAAAGGGGCAAAAACAGAATCAAATGCATCCACAGATCGTATAGCAAAATCACGTTCATCATCTTCGAGAACAAAGCTTATGAAGTCTGGCTCAGCTAATAGGGGCAAAAGGACATTATGGGGCCGTACTTCAGTAAGTTCAATTATTATCTGCATAGTTATGCATGTCAATGCTACCACGATATCATATAGTTTGACGAGTAATGTATTTACAGGCAAGAAAGGACCTGTCAACAGAGGATATTGAGGGCTGCAGTGACGATGAGTAAGTAGCCTGCTATATGCTCCCGTAGTGCTCATTTGAATGTGCTATTTATTGGAGACAGGAAAATGCAACTGAAAAAATGTGAAAAATCACACATGTATGGCTATAACAAGTTTGCAAAAATTCATGCAAAACACGACCATTTATGAACTGTAAAAATTAACCTACGCAATGGGATTCTTTGACTCATAAGATTCTAAACAATGCAGGAATAGGAATAATACAGGAACGCGGTAGGAATGCATGTGTATAACAGAGGATTGTAAAACACTAGAATTTTTTGACATGAGTAGTTTGAATCGTAAAAATACAGGATTCCTACTAATGATCTTTCAACACTAACTTGATTGATCCCATCACTGTGCTTTACCTTGATCCTACACGTAGGAATACAAAATGAGGTCATAGTGGATAGCTGGATGTTAAATTTCCTATGTTTTTTCTTTTGGAATGACGTCAAAAGTAAATGTCCCTACTATTTCCTTTGCCTTATTCCTAGGAATAAACGATGCTGCGATGACCAAATCCATAGGAATTCTAATCCTTTGTTTCCATCCAAATCAAAGGGGCTTGTAATTCTTATACTCGTCCTCCAGGTCTAAATCTTTATGTAGCTCTTAGATGGTCATATTTGTGCATGAATTTTTAAAGTGCCCACATTATAACACATGCTGTATATCCTTGGTTTTCCACATTTCTTTTCAAAATGCACAAGTGCAGTGCATGTCATCAAGTGCACAAAATGTAGCATATCAAGTGCAGATTTTGCGCAACTCTTTTTGAAAACATGTACTTGGGAAATACGGTCGGGCGGCGCTAATTCAAATCCTTCGGGCAAAATAAGAACATCACCTACATTCAACCCTCCCTTTTTTTCCATTAGCAAGAACTTGTTTCAATTGCATATCATAAGGAATTCGAAGAACTGCTTCAAATACAGTATCGGGGGTTGTGGTTTTTTTTATACCAATGGGAGCTTTCCCTTCACCACCCCCATGGGGGTGGTCCACAGGGTTCATAACTACCCCTCTTACTACAGGCCGTTTACCTAGCCAACACTTAGATCCGGCTCTACCCAAACTTTTTTGGTTCACCCCAACATTACCCACTTGTCCAACTGTAGCTAAGCAGTTTTGGGATACTAAACGGACCTCCCCAGATGGTAATCTTAAAGTGGCCGATTTACCCTCTTTTGCAATGAGTTTCGCTACAGCACCTGCTGCTCTAGCTAATTTCCCGCCCCTTCCACGTGTGATTTCTATGTTATGCATGGCCGTGCCTAAGGGCATATCGGTTGAAGTAGATTCTTCTTTTCTCTCAAAAAACCCCTGTTCAAGCAGGATCAGATGTATCCGATTTATTAGGGAGAATGCCCTCCGCAGCGTTTTCAAAATATGTGAAAACAGTCAAGGATGTACAAATATGCTGTAATGTGAGCACTTGAAAAAATTCAAGCGCAAATATGACCATTTGTGAACTGCAAAAGACATATACACATATTCCATGATCAGTCAATTTTGAGAATTTGTGAAACAATCGAGGATGCACACCATGCTGTAGTGTACATGCACTTGAAAAGCTCATGCACAAATATGGCGATTTGTGAACTGCAAAAGTATATGCAGTTATGCACAGTTTCCATGGTCGGTTATGGAACACCATTGTATAATAGGTGAAGCGTTTATCATTTGCATCTGCAATATTTGTAGCTTCTATAAAATTGCCATACAGATTGAGGTTTGCATAATGGTGTGGAATTTTTTGCTTGTATGGGTAAGAGTCAGAGAGTGCACATGGTTTCTAATTGCAAACTTGCACACTAGAAAAGATCCCCAAATTTCATAGATGTGCAAACATGTTACAAGATGTACACCTGTAAAATATTGTGCGAAAATATGATCAACGTGCACTGTACAACAAATGCAAGAAGTTTTAGCCGCAAACTCCAATAGAAAAATTGCATCCCATCTTCTTTTCATAACACACATTTAATCATATTTTGCAGAACTTTTTGTAGGCACCCAAGTTATACATGTTGCTATGATTTTTAGGTTCTTCCAAGATGAACAAGTACTTTCTGGAATACATGCACTCACCTATACATGGAGCATGCACATATTATTTTCCACAATATTTGTAATTTACACTGTTGATATTTTTTGAGTTATTATTTTTCTAATTAACTTCTGTATTAGGGCTCTTATTGAGAAGCTTGAGAACAACAAGGCTGATCTCAAATCTAAAGTTTCAAAGGAGGTGCATCCTTTTCCCCCTAGGATCACAAAAAGCTATGTAACATCGAATTATTTCATATGAAATGATGTTTGTATTTTTCAGGTCAAAGAAAATGCAAACCTCCAGACAAGTCTGGGAAAGCGAAAAGGAGAATTACATGAACGCCGTTTAGCACTTGAAAAAGAAGTAAGAGCTCAAACTCAAGGTTTTTATTTTCTTTCCAGAAAGATAAAACCTAGGTCGCTTGTATCAGTAAGGGATCATGATACCATCAATGAAAGAAAACTTGCAATATGCGGAAAAGCATCTGAAACTATGTGAAGCAGGAAATTTACGCTAGCAGTTATAGGCACAAGTACTAGCCAAGCATCTTAAGCCATTCAATGTTTTTCGAGAAAATGCAAAAAGCCTTTGTGTTTCATTTCATTGAAGTGATAGGGGGGTTACAGAAGTTCAGGCCTCCGGGGAAGGCAAACAGAAAAATTCGGATTACATCAGTGAACATCCCAGACTTACGGACAGGCCCATGCGGCCATGTAATATTCATAGTTGACTTAGGCTTTCCCGCAAAAAAAAAGACGTAGGCTACAGTTTGAACCATAAGCCACAATGATGCATCAATTGATGTGACAATACACATGATTTTCACCTTTTTCCTCCTTTTAAATAATGTCAATGTTTCTTGCAATCATTGTAATGCTAAGCAATTATCTTTTGTAACAATGATATATTATGACCGGACTCCCTTAGAGATGGCGACCCAAACTGCATAATTCTACTAAAACCTTTAAATGCCATTTTATCGTTCTCATTTATTCGTTACAAATCGGATGATACAATTTAATATACAAGGACTTGAAGGTGAATCCTCTTGTTCCATCTTTCAAACTACTTTGACTACCAGTCTATCAGCCCCTCAAGGTAGGCGATTGTTTGATACAACAAATTATAACTCATGACTATATAGTACTCTTGAGCTCCTGGAGTTGTTTTGATACGTTTTTAGGGTAAGTTTTGCATTTTCTATTCAACAAGAATAGCTTGTGCATTCAACAGGTGGAAAATTTGCGAGATCAGCTGCAAAAGGAGAGAAGTTTGAGGGCCTCATTGGAGTCTGGGCTGATGAATATGCGAAGAGGGCAGGTATCCTTCCCGTCGTCAATAGACACCAAGGTACTTGGTGTTTATATTTCTTTAAAGCTAAAAGTCTGTTCGCCATTTTGAAAAATTTCTTCTGTTGAAACAAGACTAAGGCTGATCTTGGGGAAGTTGCTGCCGCTGAAGCTGATATTTTGAACTTGAAGCAAAAGTCTTGTGATCTCCGTGGACAACTCAGCAGCCAGGTCCAGCTGAGCTCCATCCCGCTATGTGAATCATGCAACAAACGGCTCACTGACAAACTTGCTGAGTAAGGCTTTCTTGCTAGATCCTTTCTTAGTATTTTCTTGTCTATTTAGAGTTTTTAATCATGGAGAGAAGCATACCTTATATAGACTTTTACTAAAGCGACTACTTTTTCCAGAGAGAAACAAAATCCAGATATTAGCTCATCAACCGAAGCATCATCAGCTATTGGACTCAGTTCTGCATCTCGAATGTTACCCAGTGCAGGCGGCATGGTAAGACCATACGAGTATGAAAGTCCGAGGTTTTTCCTCCCACTTTTGCTAGAAATAGCCTGTTTGGGACCCAGACTGCCACTCACCTTGCTCTGGATGGTCTTATGTTTATTCCTGATACTATCTGGAATGGTAAACACAGTATATGCTGTTCAAACTTATAAGTAAGCTATAGTCATGTGAGTTAGATTTTTCCAGATATACAATAAGAACCTAAAATGTCTGAGGTGCCCAGTAACAAGCTAGTATGCCAGAAGTGTATGCCCTGGTTATCTTGCATATTTCAATACTTTGTAAACAGTAGATTAAGTGGCAAAGGTCTCAGGTTCATTGAATTTAAGGACGAAAACACGACCAGATTGTGCCTTTAAGTTCTTCAGTATAAGTTCCATTATTCAATAAAGGAATTGACTCATTTCAGGCGGATCTCGTTGAACAATTGAGAAGGCAAGCCGCACAGAATTCATCTTCAGCAACAGGTAAGCCAGCTCTCCATAAGCTGCAACTGAGTACTAACTATCAACACAATACAGGTTCAGGTGGTAATGTCAATAATTTACTTCCTGATAGCATTGGAGTAGCTGTGCCCAAGGAAGAAAAAGTTAATAACAACAATCTTAGTAGTTCAAATGTTTTGTTTTCCCAGGTGCTCAAAGATTGTTGAGGCAAAACTCAAATAGCCCACATCTAAACAGGCTTCCAGGGCCGAATGCCTATTCAAGTATTAGAACAGAGGTAATCTCTATGCCTTAAGGGACATAAATATGTTATTTTTTGCTGCCAAAAACCCTCGTTTCTTAAGCCCTTGTTTGATATAAGTTTGTGGGTGCTGCTACTGCCTTTTTTGGGGGGCTGAATTTATGCAACCACATATGCATGTTATTTTTTCAGGAATCTGGGGGTGGACCACCAACTGCATTAGCTAAGCTGACAAACCGGCTCAACTTCTTGAAAGAAAGAAGGGCACTACTCGCAAGTGAGATGCAAAACTTAGATCTGGCTCGCCCACCAGGGGCACCGCCTACCGCTCCAGCTCCAAATAAAGACTCCACATGAGGATTGGGAATTTGATACAGCGTCATTTTATAAGCTAGAAAATCAAGTAGTGGACTGATGCACATATGACAACGCCACAGGGACTTCTGTGAGGTGGAGATGCATATGATAATCTTACTGTGAGAGTTGGATCCAGTTCAAGATGCGTGCACATGTATTTTCATTGGAGAAGGAGCATCGCTGGTAGTGTTCACCAAAATCGCTGATCGCGCGAACAGCCTAGTTTTAGAGTACCGTCATTAATTAACCCCAAAGATTTGTTGTGTGTCCATGACATTTTGAAAGTATTGCATTGTGGAATGTATAAACATATCTCCATAAATTCTAGACCACAGCCAAAGTGCTCTTCCAATTGCAGTTTGTTTGCTGTTTTTCAAAGGTTCTGGTAGCTTGAGAGAATTTTACCGTGTTTTTTTTTGCTGCGCTATATGACCAAGTTTTGTAGGAATAATTTCTAAGATATGGATACAGATACCGGTTCCTTTGCCACAACCCAGAAAGGATGACCAATTTTTCGTCTCTTCCGTTTATGTTCTTCAACTTCGCAGCATTTGTATGACTGGAGTATACTGTTTTGTGACCAGTCATCAATAGGTCTAGATCATCTCTGATACACTTGGAATAGCACAAACTATAACAATTAATTTTCAGCAGAAACATATTTTTGCAGAACTTTTTGCAAGGATATTTGTTTAAAATGAATACGTCAAGGCGAAACAACCATTCCCACCTTAGGGCATCTCCAACGCTATCCCCTAAAACGGATACCGGATACTGATGTTGGATATACGCCTTAGAGGAAATAACAAAGCTTGTTATTATTTATATTCAAGTTTATAATTAAACATTTATATTTGTGTGGAAATGTAAACACCAACATTTCCTGGTTTAGCCTCTAAGACCTGATGATAAAGTTTCTTGATGATGGACATCGTCATTGTAACAAGGATATCGGTAGCAATGAAAATATATTGTTAACAGAATAATGATGTCGAATCGACCCCAGATTAATAATATACTTCGAGATCACATCGTATCAACGCTATAAGTCATATCATAAATGTTAATCATATACGTAGTTCCTTAGACCATGAGTGAATCGGGTTACTTCACGCAGGAAGATGTACTTTTGTTTTCAAACGAAACTGTCAGAAATAGGGTGAGAGTAGGGTGAGTTCCAAGGTACATTGGATAGTGTAGCTAGCAATTGGGATAGCTCGAGACTGGGTTTTGCTCCTTCATGGTGAAGACATGTTTACTTCGGGCCCACTCAGTATGAAGGTATCCACTATAGTCTGGTCAGACGCAGTGTGACTTAGTCACGGGGATACCGAAATACGATAATGAGTAAAAGAGACAAACTTACAAAGAGGTTAACGATGGTTTGTGATAAAGTGTTGCTTCACATGGAATGCCAAACTTCTCGCCTCTTTGTCACATATCGCGAAACAAAGGGAATGGTACATGAATAAACATAAGGTTCACTCGAAACTTCTTCGTGTATGTGCGGGAGTCAACATGGGTTCGTCGGCCAGCGTCCTGCACACCCGGGCCGGCGCGACTAGGCTCTCTTTCCACCGGCCTCCTCTCGCGGGCGCTCTCCTCCGCCGTCTTCCACCTGTGGGCGCTCCCATTCGCCAGTTCGCTCCCGAGGCAGGCCCTCCCCCCTCCCCCGCGCTTGCCTCTGCCTAGGCAAGGGGCTCAGATACTCGCCCGCCTCACCCTGCTCAGGACCCAGCCAGGGATATCGTGCTTCCCCTTCCTAGGTCACGTGCCGACCTCCGACGCTGTGTGGCTGAGCTGGAGCAGGAGGCCGCCGTGCATGCTAGCTTGAGGCTCGGATGGGGGAGGCTCCTCCATCTTGTTTTAGGGATGGTGATGACTCATGCCGGCTCCGGCGTCCTGACCTGGAGCGTCGCTCAGGCTCCCCTTCGCGACGGTTGGAGGGCAGGAGTGACCGCTCTTTGAGTTGGCGGGATGACTGTGTCGCTCGTCCTTGGCGCGGCTGTGAGCCGCTTGCTTCCTCTGGCCCGGATGGGAAGGGAACATGGCATTACGGTGGTTCACCGCCACTGCCGTACCCCCCTCTGAAGTTTGCGGACACTCATGATCCATCGGGCCCGAAGAATAAGAAATCCAAGAAGAAGAAGGCGCTCATGGCTAGCTTGGGTGGTCATGGTGGGGCTCGTCTCCCGATGGGTCACGAGGCTCTCGTTGACTCGGTTGGGGTTGGTGACCCTTCGGCTCAGCAACTCGCCATACCTCGCGGCGAGGGGCGTGGCCAGCTCCGTACCGATCAGATGTGCTTCAATTGTGGTGTGGCCGGACACTTCCGCTCGAAATGTGAGGCTCCCCTCCCCCTCCCCCCCCCCGCTGCCCCATGGTGCTCGAGTTCCTTGGTTATGGTGTGGATGGTGGTTTCTATTACATCGACATGGAGTCCATGGAGATCCCCACACCACCCCCACCAGGCTATCATCACTGTGGTACCGGACCAGGTTCCAGTTCCGGTGGTTGAGGGCACTTCAGCGGTCATTCGGGCCGAGCTCTGTGACTACAGTGGCTCGACGTTCTCCTGGGTCATGAGGGAGATCTCTTGTTCATCCTTTGTTGTGGCATTCCTGTTGGTGAAGATACTGTGGATGTGCTCCCGTTCCAGGTGATGTCCCTCCCCATCAACGGAATAAAGGTCACCATCTATGGGTCCTCTGGGGATCCGTTGGTTACGGCATCGCTCTATTGCGGGCGGATTTTCATCCATGGCGTTCCTAAGGAGGATAGGAAGGCCCACATCATTAAGGTGGTCTTTGAGGAAGTGGGCAATACTGTGGAAGTGGATCTGGATTCGCTTCCAGGTGAGGGTCCAGTGCGTATTCTGGTGTTGTCCTCGGACCCCCTACAAGCTGGATGGGCTGGCTCTCCCCCCATTTTTCTTTGGCACTGTCGGCCGTACTCTCCTCCTCTTCCTCGACCTGGAGGCTCTAGAGGACATGCCTGAGGGATCCTTTCCCCCTCCACCTGAGGGTTCCCATGGGTATGATGGGTGTCGCAAGGACTCAGGCGGATACGAGAGTGAGGACAACCGGGGGGGGGGGGGATGATCCGGCGGCTGGCCGGGGGGGGCAGATGTCGCCCCGGTCGTCCCCTCGCTCGTCTGACGGTTCCTCCCCGGCTGCCACAGATCCTCTCGTGGAGGATGTTGTTCGCATGGAGTCTCCGGTGGTCTCTGAGGAGGGGGCGATGAGGATGACTCGGTCAGTGTGGGGATGGAGGTCCTCGCCTCCTCATCCCCGCGCTCCTCAGGGCTGGTTTGCTACGGCCTGGCCCTGGACTTGCCCCGCCCCTCGCCTCGGCGACTCTCCCTATCGGGCCCTCGCTCTTCAGCTCTGGAGGCCCTCGTCACGACCTGCTCCATCTCTCCGGTGTACAGCCGCCGTCGCGCCCCATCTCACTCTCAGGGATCTCATCATAGTTCTCGGTTGGGGGGCCTGAGCGTGGATGGGTCGACCGTGACGCCAACAATCGTGGAGCATGCGGTTGTGCGTGCAGCGGCGCGTAACCTAGACCCTGGTATGTCCCGACCTTCTCCTTCTTTTTGATCGCCTGGCTCTAGGTTCTCAATTCTTGGTGAGGTGCCCTTTTCTCACCTCATGGGCGTGGCGGATGATTATGGTATTGTGTTCTGTGGGGAGAAGGGTACGAGAGCTGAACAAATTGCCGCCATCCAGGCCAAAGAGTGCTTCGAGGGTGCGCTAGCTGTGGCACGGTCCCAACAGGAGGCGGTGTGGCAGCATGGCACTGGGGTGGAGGAACCTATGCATAGAGAGCATGGTTCCCCTACTTATAGGGATGCCACTCATGGAGAGGAGGACCCTCCTATGGGACCTCTTCCCCCTCCGCGAGTGGCCCCTCTGGGGAGGAGGCTCCGGATTTGAAACCTCTACCCCTTCTGCGGCGTCGTGGACAACCCCCAAAGGCGGGGTTTGCTACAGATGCTTCTGGTGCCTCCTGTGCTCTTCCCTTGGACACCTCAGCGGGTGGGTATCCGAGGTCGCACCCGTTCTAAGTCGTCCCAGCCCTTGGACACCCCAGAGGTGGGTATCCGAGGTCGCACCTGGTATAAGTCATTCCATCCCTCGACCTCTGGTAGGGATCGCTCGACCCCACGCAGAGGGTCCTCTAGGGTTGCTCGATGAAGCTTCTCTGCTGGAAGATCCGGGGCTTTGGTCAGCCTGGCCATCGAAGGAAGCTGATGAACTATATTCGGGAGGAGGCGATTGACATTGTGGGTCTTCAAGAGACCATTATGCAGGAATTCTCCATCCAGAAGTTGAAGGGGCTCACGTCCAATAAATTCACATGGCAGTGGCTCCCGGCGGTGGGTCGTTTGGGAGGTATATTGATGGGCATCAAGGAGGAGAATTTTGATGTTGAAGACATGGACCGCGGGGAGTTCTTTCTCAGTATGACCATCATTGATCGGACCTCCCAATTTAGTTGGGAGTTCATCATTGTATACGGTCCTACTGACCATAGTAGGTCGGCGGTCTTTCTTGTCGAGCTGCGGGATAAGGTCACCCCGTTGCCACACATCGATGGTGGTAGCTGGTGACTTTAACCTCATTCGGTCCTCAGAGAAGAAAAGCTTTGATCTCATTAACGTCCCTTGGATGGGCGTTTAATGATTTTATCGCCCATCTCTTCGTCAGAGAGTTGGCGCGCATTGATGGCCGTTTCACCTGGTCTAATAACCAGTAACTAGGACCCCACCCATAGCGTTATGGATAGGGTCCTCGTTTCGATGGAGTGGGAGATGGCTTTCCAACTCTGTTCTCTTCGTCTTATCACTCGCATTGGTTCCGATCATTCCCCCTCCTTCTAAATATGACAGAGGGTGCTCCCCCGGCGACTCATCATTTCCATTTTGAGGATTTGTGATTGCTCCAATCGGGTTTTTTTTAACGCGGTCAGGGATCGGTGGTTCTTCTGTGCGGTGGACCGGTGGCACCACTGCGCTAAGGATGTGCGCCAGTCTATGTGTGTTGGGGGCTAACCTTGGGGCTGATCTCAGGGCCCGCAAAGGGGCCCTCCTAGATTAGATAAAGGCCCTTGACCTCGAGGCGGATGCAGGGGGATTTCTCCGGATGGCTGGCTACAGAGATACTCCCTGGAAGCCTCCTTGATGATGATTTTTGAGGGGGAGCTCTTTTGGCGCCGTAGGGCGGTCAAAACTGGCTCCTTCGCAGTGATTCTAACACGAAGTATTTCCATGCCATTGCCAATGGGCGTATGTGAAAACACTCCATACCCTGCCTTTGGGATGGTGGTGTCCTACTAGAGGACGCCACCTTAGTCTCGGATCACATTTACTCCTTCTATAAGGAGTTGTTTGCTGCGGAGCCTCGACCGGGGGTTTCTCTGGCGATGGAATTCTGTCCCATGTCATAGTTGGTGTCTGCGGAAGAGAACCTAGCTCTCACGGCCCCCTTCACAATGGAGGAGGTGGCGGGGGCCTTGGCTGATATGAAGGATGCCTCCTCCCCGGGCCCAGATGGCCTCCCGGTCTCCTTCTTCCAGTGCTTCTAGCCCCAGCTTCAGTCAGTCATCATGCCTATGTTCCACGAGTTCTATATTGGAACCTTGGATATGGCTAGGTTGAACTTTGTGATCATTACCTTGATCCCCAAGTGGTCACTATTGTGATTGAGCGGCTCTTCGCGAAGGTGTGTGCTAATAGGCTAGCACCGGTGGCCAGCCGCATTGCACATCCTTTTCAGTTTTCTTTTACGAAGGGACTATATATCCATGATGGGATCCTGACCCTTCATGAAATTGTCCATGAGGTTAAGTCTAAGAACCTGAGAGGTGTCTTTCTCAGGTTGGACTTCCATAATGCATATGACCGACTTGACTAGTCCTTTTTCCGTCTCACCCTTGACCGTAGAGGGTTTGATGACCAGTGGTCTTGCTGGATAATGCATCTGGTCCGCTCGGTCTCCACTGCCATCAATATTAATGGTATGCTGGGTCCATATTTTACGTGCTCTCGTGGGGTTAAACAAGGGGACCCTATCACACCAATTTTAATTAACCTTGCACTGGAAGCCCTTGCGATTATCCTGGACAAAGCTAGAATGGTCGGCCACATTCATGTTCTGGTGGGGCATCTTATCCCTCGAGGGGGTGTTACCCACCTCCGGTATGCTGATGATACGATGATCATGATCGAGGGATCAGATCTCGATATTATTCACCTTAAATCCTCCTCCTTTTCTTTGAGGCTATGTCGGGATTGAAGATCAATTTCGACAAGAGTGAGGTGGTTGTGTTAGGATATTCTAAGGGGGGTAGGCAGCGGATTGTGGACAACCTAAATTGTAGGTTTTCCACATTCCTGGTTACATATTTGGGAATGCCACTATACGGGTCCTGCCTCCATAACAATGATTTTGACCAGGTTATGGGTCGGGTCGCGTCTAGTACTAGTAGGAAATAGGCTATAGCCGCCAACTTATTGCTGGAGGACACAAAATGTTATACGCCAGTGATAGTATCACTGGCGTACAGAAAAGTGTGGACGCTAGGGCAATAGGCAGTATCACTGGCGTATAGAAGTATGTACACGCCAGTGGCACGCCTTGCCCCAGGCTAGCCAGCGGGGCTAACTACCGCTAACATACGCTAAAGATGCTCGCCAGAGCTAGTGAAGTCGCCGCTGGCGTAGATTTCCTGTTGTACGCCACAGGAAATTAGCCCCGAAATCATTTGGAGGTGGAGGTATCTTTACTGGCGGGCACTCAATACCGTACGCCAGCACTAATCTAAGTACCTATGGAGGCCTCTTAGATTGTATGCTAGAGGTAATCCTGTGCAATTATTGGTGCTCGGGTTGCCACCAAGTGTTGGAATTATGCCCTAGAAACAATTATAAATTGTATTATTATAATTCCAGGTTCATTATTAATGTTTATATGTCTATGCTATAACTGCAATGGCCTATGCGGAGGTTTGCCAAGTAGCATGTTAACTGCCTTCGGAGGAAAACTCATATGCAGGTGTGGAGTATAAACACAAAGTGTTCTTAGTCTGCCTCTAGGACTAACCCATGTGTTATGGATGACATGTTTTCCTGTTCCTAGGGCATTGGAAATGCCGGTAACACATGGGAGCACATTGTTGCCAGAACAAGGGTGCTGAACCGACCCAATTGTATGATTTACTTTGAGATCACATCGTTTCCATGTTATAAGTAAAATCATCTAAGTTAATATGCATGTGTCCTTCATGACCATAAGAATGTTTCGTAACTTCATACCGGAGAGTGGGTTTTGACACTGTCCCAACACCACCCGTAACAGGCGTGGCAATAACGGATTTGATCACTCACACCCGAAAGTGTGTCAAGGGACTTAACGATTCGAGTTGGGAATTTTCTCCTCTAACGATGGAGAGATACTTCTGTGGGCCCCCTCGGTATTACGACATCCAACATCGTCTGGCCAGACACTGTGAATTGATCACAAGGGATACCAGAATACTAAACGAGAAAAATGGAACAAACCAAGAAGGATGATGACTTGGTATAATGGTTAATGGTTAATCATGCGGATACCTAAAATATCTGACCTCAGGTTTTGTATAGTATCGTGAAGCAAATAGGACTGGCATGTTAAGCTTGTGGTTCACTCGAATTTATATTCGTGTAGGTACGGGAACCGTTATGGGTGTCCATGGCTCCGCTATTGGTTATTGATCCGAGGAAAGTCAGTTTTTGGTTCATGTACGTATTCTACCGAACCTATGGGGTCACACACTTAAGGGTGGAAGATTTGTTGAGTATTAGAGTGATAGGAGCACGAGTATAACACACCGGAAAAGTTTCGGAGTGATTGAGATTTAATCGGAGAGAAAACCAGAATCATTTTGGGGCACTGGTAAAGTATCGGGAAGAGTTTTAAGAAAACCGGGTAAAACCGGAGGGCCGTAAAAGTTCCGAGTTGGTATAGATATATTTTATATTCATTTATTAAGTATTTCTAAAAGGTTTTGGAATTAATTTAATGAATATAATATCAATGGGCTCCCTCTCACTTGGAAGGCCCAGGTGGGGAGGGAGCACATGGGCCAAAGGGGCCCAAGAGGGAGGGCGCCTTGGGGGGAGCTTCCAGGAAGCTCCCCCCTCCCCTTGGCGCAGCCCTAAGGGAGGGGAAACCCTAGGGCGCCACCCCTAGGGCTGCCCCCTCCTCCAAGGTGGCCTCTCCTCCCCCTGCCCTATAAATAGAGGAGATGGGGGCACCCCTTGGACACACAAGTTGTTCTACTTGCCGAAGGGCTGCCCCCTCTCTCTTTCTCTTGTAGATCCAATATCCTCAATAGCCCCGAAGGGCTTCTCCTCCCTCCTCTCTACTCCGGAGGCGCCGAGCTCTGGACGGCGGAGCCCTGCCGGATCTTCCACACCGTACGTGTGGATCAACCGTAGAGAGATCGTGCGTTCGATCTTTGTTCGAGGGACTCCACGGTGATTAGATCTGTTCGTGGGATTGTTCATCTTCACGCTTCTCCAACTCTCCATCAACATCTTCCGCTGAGAGAGTGTATCCTTTGAACGCTTGCAAAGGTACTAAGATCGATCTCCTTGTCTGCATCTTCCTAGATCCGTTCTTGGGTTTGGTTTTCGTAGTGCCGATTTTTTTTTGTTTTCTACTCCGAATCCCAACAGAGGTATCATGAGCTAGTTCTAGTAATAGATGCAGGTTCGATCTAGAGTTCATAGTGATGAACGGGCATTGCAATTTTTTTTCATTGTGTGCGGTTTTTGATAATAGATCTAAACTGAATCTTCTAGTTGCTTCCCCTCTAATTGCACAAGTTGATCCCTCCTGTATTGCTTGATTTTGTTACAAACATCTTGCCCCTCGGGGTCCTTCTATGCTGCTCCTGAGTATGCTGGTCGCGCAAAGATGATTTGGGTCTTGCTTTTGGTGTGGAGAAATTGTGTAATAAAAGGGGCGTGTTAGAATTGTTGATCTAGCACGGGGATCACGCGTATTGACGATTGTTCAGTATGGGTCATGAGATTAAATTGTAGTCTCATGGTTGATACGCCCCGAGTGTTAATCTAGCAACTTGAAGATTGTGCTTTATGTGGTTACGCAGCTAGCAAAACGTTTTGCCTTGCAAACCCTAGTAGCCACGTAAAAGATGCAAAGCACGAGTAGAAGAACGTCTAACTTGTTTTTGCAGGAACATGTGATGTGGTATAGTCTTCGTCATGATAAAAGTTGTATGAGATGATTATACTTTGTACATGTTAAATTTGCATGACTTGCATGTCATGGTACGACATGATGGCTGGAGCCATATGATTGTCATTTATTCGGCCTGCGTGCCAAACTTCATGTAATTTTCTTTTAGTAGAATAGATGCTAGCAATAGTTGTAGTATCTACATGAAGATGATGATCATACGTCATGGTTCTGGACGACGTGTCGTGCGTGGAGGTGATGCTCTCCGCCAAAAGAAGATGAAGAAAGAAAAGCATGGTGCTTGGAGCTTCTTGAAGAAAAGGGCTATACCATATCACACACATTAAATTGCCTGTGATGTTAATCCTTTTCATTGCCTGTTTTGATTGCGCACTAGTCGTAATTTTAATAGGATGATCACTCTTAAAATATCAAGAAGTTCGTGCTCTCCCAACCGTGCAACCGTCTGTAATAAATGCCAACCGTGGTGCGTCGTGTCACACGAGTACCAACGGAAAGGTAACAAAGAGGCGGGTGGATTGAGTTGTCTCCACATCAATAGCGCTTGGTTGTCTTGAAGTTCTAGCTTATCCGATCTGAGCTCGGAGCACAAGTGTCGAAAGACTAATACAAGAGTCATAAGTCGGTTATGATTGGTTTAGTTAGACCTACCGGGTTGATCTCCTCCATGGCTGAGTGTTACACCGGTGGCAGGTGTATTGATCCGGATCTTGATTACCCTAAAATCAATTTTGAGAGATATTGGTTTTAGTGGGAGCATTAGATTAAACTTGTTAAGATTAATGCAATTAATTTTGAACCATGTCTAAATCAATCTGTTTATATCGTTGTAGAGAGATGGCCCGCAACAACAATGCTTTTAGCTTAGGACCGATGCTTGAAAAAGAGAAGCTTGATGCAAATGGGGGCAACTATGCGGACTGGTTCTGTAATCTTGGGTTTGTCCTCAAAGTTGCTAAGAAGGACTATGTTCTCAAAGAAGCTCTCCCAGACGCTCCCGCAGAGGATGCATCGCAGGACGATAAGAACGTCTATGCGACTAAAGTGGATGACCACACCGCAATACAATGCTTGATGCTGACATGCATGGATACTGAGCTTCAGAAATGTTTTGAGAAACTTCACCATTTTTGACATGGTGACAAAACTGAATGCTCTGTATCTGAAGCAAGCTAGGATTGAACATTACGAGATAATGAAGCAGTCGTGGGAATGCAAGATGGCAGAAGGTGGCTCATTAAGTGAGCACGTGATCAAACTTGTTGGTTACGCACAGAGGCTAAGTGCTCTTGGATTTGTGACCCCGATGACACTCGGCACTGACGTTCTCCTTGCGTCACGCCCCCCGTCTTACAACGGTTTTATCATGAATAATAAAATGAATGGGCTTGACGATACCATAGACGAATTGTTCGCTATGCTTAAGACTGCAGAATCATCTATACAAAAGGATCCAGACCATATGATGGTGGTAATCAGGGACACTGGAAGAGGAACTGTAAGAAGTATCTGGGAGATATGAAGAATGTTCTAATCACCGTATGTATAAATAAGTTATACGAAGTTAATAGACAATTTCATTATTTCACCTTCATAGGTATATTTGATACCACATCGATTGCACTTGTTTTGCAACTCGATACAGCGAATTATCAGAATTCGAAGGAGAGGAGTGAATGAAGTGCAAGTCCGCGTCGGAAGTGGTGCCCAAGTCACCCAAGGCCGTCGGCGTTCTTCTATCAATATTTATCTTAGAGTTAATAAATGTTATTTGATTCAGAGATTGTGTAAAACATTAATATTGTATTGTGTTGTCTACACGGTGGATGTGTTATCCATGTTTTGAATAATGGTTGTTCAAAAATTATTACTCTCTGGATGTCACCCTACGTGGTGAATTATTTAAGTTGAAATCTTGATGTTATGTCTATTTTCTTGATTGCTAAATAAATTAAGTTATGTGAGTATAATGCCATTATTGTAATAGCATAAATGACTTAGTCGCATTAGAACAAAGCACATACGGAAGCTTCATATCGATGAAGTCATTCAATCTCTTGACTTTGAGTCATTTGACACATGCAATGTTTTCCTAATAGACAAAATCATTTGTTCAAGTGTTTAATAAACTATTGGTAATAACATATAACGATGTGTGGAGAACCAATAAACAGTACTTTACATAAAACTTTGTGATAATGACTTGTATAGATATACCGATATTTAGACAGGACATAATATCTGAAATTTTGAATAAGTTCAAAACTGTTTCAACACAAAGAGAATAATCATCACACATAGATCAAATATTTGACGATCTGATCGTAAAATAAATGAGTTAAATAATTTAGTAAACATCATCGAGTGTATGAAGTCAGTTCATAAACTAATGTCACCTGAAACCCCGTATAGCTACGGAGTATCTTGACGCATAACCAAGCCCTATATGACATATTGGAATTAAAATTGTTTTCTACCATGAATTCCAGCATGACATGGTGAGGTCGGTGATGAACTTAAACCACACTCCCATTTACTATACCGCTTAACGCTTTTGAGAAACCACTTACGAACTAAATAGAGCGTCGTCATATGTTTGTTGAAACAATGCCCTATAAGAATACGACATGGATAAGAACTCCAACTGTTGTTTCATAATTTCGGAGATGTATTTAGAATATACTCAATCCCGAATATAAGTATTGTAGAAACATCATGTTACGAACAACACTTCCACTACTATACCCGGGAAAAATGTTTATCACGGGACATGGGTTTTTTCCTGAGAAAATTGCTCTCTTGAAACAATTAAGTGGGAGTACTAATAGCTTGATAATGATTACATTGAATCATTTGGTTCTACAGAATGAAACTCAGAAACTAGTTCTAGAGATAAACTCTGTGACCAAACAAGAAATTCCTACATTTGATGAAAAGGAATGATGAAACTCTGAAATGTGTTCAAGAGATGAAATGATCAAGTCTTATGATGTATCACACAGCTTTGTAAATTCACGTTGGACCAAGGTGGTTCTATAGTGTGATAAACCTGTGAACTACAAGAAACCATGACGAGCACTAACTCCATTGCATGGCTTAAAAACCATAAAAACTATATGAAAGCCATCCATCTAAATCAAGTTGAGAACTTGGTAAAACCCTCCTAAGGATACCTGATCATTAGAGTGGATTTGACTTTCATAGATATGAACATAGACGATGGCTTAATCATTGATATTGCTCAACTTATCGTAAAATAAGTTTTTCGATAGAGTTCAAAAGGTTGACTACAATATGTGTAGTGATGCAAATGTTCATATGGAAAATTACTGATAATCGCGACATACTTCTGAAGTATGACATATGGATTTTTCTTCTGAGAAAATTAAACAAAGGGTGTATGCATGATACAACCTGAAAGGATTTAATGATCTATACGATATTAGTAAAAGTGAGAATGCTTCAAAGATCAGTCCATAGTTGAAGCAAATATCACAGAGCTGGAGTAATAGTTTTTGATGAAGTTATAAAATTTATTATTTCATCAATAATCATATAAGATATGGAATTAAGTGGGAGCACGATTCTAATCATATATGTGAATAACATATGAGTGATTGAGGATAAATATTTTTGCAAAATAAAGCACTAAGGTATTGGATATCCTGAAAGTGCAACAAGCACCAAAGTAATCTAAATAGTAGATTAGTTCTCTTGAAGTACCTCAGAGGAAGAAAGGTTCTATGAGGAAAACTAAAGAGTTCATTACAAATAGATGAAAGAAAGTTTCATAATGATTTGTAATATTTTTCATTTTTTGGTCTATAGCTAAGTAGCAAAACAGGATGTTGAAAAATTGTTTTTCAAGCTAAGGCACATAGCGGGATTCTACAACGTAGACGTGAAACATGGCAATTCTGGAAGTTGCATAGGAGGGTATTTGGATCAGGAACACCATCATAGTGATTGGCATAGTTCCAAACGCTTGACCAACACAAACCATATTTTGATATGAGCATCATGATCAAATCAAAGTAAGCTAAGAGCTCACTGTAGTCCAAACATGTTGAACGATAGTGCCCTATCTTTAAATACTTCATAAAGGATGAAAGGGTGCATTAAGATAAGCAAGATTGAGACGAGCCTAAAAGCGTTAAGCTCAGTGACGAAGTCTATACCACTAGCAAGCATGAAGACCAAAGTGCCATTAGTCTGAGTAAACCATGCAACTAGATTACTGTCTCTAGTGCAAGTGGGAGACTATTGGAATTATGCCCTAGAGACAATAATAAATTGTATTATTATAATTCCAGGTTCATTATTAATGTTTATATGTCTATGCTATAACTGCAATGGCCTATGCGGAGGTTTGCCAAGTAGCATGTTAACTGCTTTCGGAGGAAAACCCATATGCAGGTGGAGTATAAACACAAAGTGTTCTTAGTACGCCTCTAGGACTAACCCGTGTGTTATGGATGACATGTTTTCCTGTTCATAGGGCATTGGAAATGCCGGTAACACATGGGAGCACATTGTTGCCAGAACAAGGGTGCTGAACCGACCCAATTGTATGATTTACTTTGAGATCACATCGTTTCCATATTATAAGTAAAATCATCTAAGTTAATATGCATGTGTCCTTCATGACCATAAGAATGTTTCGTAACTTCATACCGGAGGGTGGGTTTTGACACTGTCCCAACACCACCCGTAACAGGCGTGGCAATAACGGCTTTGATCACTCACACCCGAAAGTGTGTCAAGGGACTTAACGATCCTAGTTGGGAATTTGCTCCTCTAACGATGGCGAGATACTTCTGTGGGCCCTCTCGGTATTACGACATCCAACATCGTCTGTCCAGACATTGTGAATTGATCACAAGGGATACCAGAATACTAAACGAGAAAAATGGAACAAAACAAGAAGGAGGATGACTTGGTATAATGGTTAATGGTTAATCATGCGGATACCTAAAAGATCTCACCTCAGGTTTTGTATAGTATCGTGAAGCAAATAGGACTAGCATGTTAAGCTTGTGGTTCACTAGAATTTATATTCGTGTAGGTACGGGAACCGTTATGGGTGTCCATGGCTCCGCTATTGGTTATTGATCCGAGGAAAGTCAGTTTTCGGTTCATGTCCGTATTCTACCGAACCTATGGGGCCACACACTTAAGGGTGGAAGATTTTTCGAGTAGTAGAGTGATAGGAGCACGATTATAACACACCGGAAAAGTTTCAGAGTGATTGAGATTTAATCGGAGAGAAAACCTGAATCGTTTCGGGACACCGGTAAAGTATCGGGAAGAGTTTTAAGAAAACCAGGTAAAACCGGAGGGCCGAAAAAGTTCCGAGTTGGTATAGATATATTTGATATTCATTTATTAAGTATTTCGAAAAGGTTTTGGAATTAATTTAATGAATATAATATCAATGGGCTCCCTCTCACTTAGAAGGCCCAAGTGGGGAGGGAGCACATGGGCCAAAGGGGCCCAAGAGGGAGGGCGCCTTGGGGGGAGCTTCCAGGAAGCTTCCCCCCTCCCCTTGGCGCAGCCCTAAGGGAGGGGAAACCCTAGGGCGCCACCCCTAGGGCTGCCCCTCCTCCAAGGTGGCCTCTCCTCCCCGTCCCCTATAAATAGAGGAGATGGGGGCACCCCTTGGACACACAAGTTGTTCTATTTGCCGAAGGGCTGCCCCCTCTCTCTTTCTCTTGTAGATCCAATCTCCTCCATAGCCCCTAAGGGCTCCTCCTCCCTCCTCTCTACTCCGGAGGCGCCGAGCTCTGGACGGCTGAGCCCTGCCGGATCTGCCACACCGTACGTGTGGATCAACCGTAGAGAGATCGTGCGTTCGATCTTTGTTCGAGGGACTCCATGGTGATTAGATCTGTTCGTGGGATTGTTCATCTTCACGCTTCTCCAACTCTCCATCAACATCTTCTTCTGCGAGAGTGCATCCGTTGAACGGTTGCAAAGGTACTAAGATCGATATCCTTGTCTGCATCTTCCTAGATCCGTATTGGGTTTGGTTTTCGTAGTGCCGATTTTTTTGTTTTCTACTCCGAATCCCAACACCAAGTCCCTCCATTATTGAACCTCCAATCTTTCTCTTCTCACTAGCTCAAAGTTACTCCCCTTACCATTGCAGTTCCCCATCTCCACCACTCTTTGTAACCAATTAAACTATTTTAGGTGATAGATCTAGCTCCATTACCCTTCTAATTTCCTCTCCACCCAAATAATCACAAAAGAACAAAATTTAGCTCCTTTTGGTGTAGATCCAAATATACCATCTCCTAGGTCTAGCTAGATCTATCTACATCTCTTTTCCTCTCCCACATTGTCTCTCTTAAGGTGAGCAATCAACATATATGTGCTATTCTTGTATTGTGCCGGATATGTGATGATGCATATATATATGTGATATTCTTGATGATGATGCATGCATATATGAGATGATGAAATTTTGCCAGATATGTGATGATGAATATATATGTATATATATTTGCTATTCTTGTATTGTGAAGGAAATGATGTTAATAGTTTGCCGGAATGTTGATTCATTTCCGTTTTGGCAAATTATTTGGCACTCTTAGTCCTATTTGTAGGAAGGTCATGCCGAATTTTTTCATGAAAACTGATGGTTTTACTTCTCTGGTGGTTCTATCACGTGCAGGCGATATGGCGGCCGGCCGTATTAGTGAACGTGTCGTGAAAAAATATTTGAGATACGCTACAAGCGACATGATACAAAATAACCGCAGGGAGATAAGATGTCCGTGTCGAAAATGCAAAAAAATGGACTTGCTGAACCCCTTTTTGGGAGAATTGCTGGAGCACCTACTCATGCATGGTTTCATCGATGGCCACACTCAGTGGCTTGATGAATATGATGATGATGAAGTCCATGATGGTGCGGCGGATGATCATGATCAGCATGACAATAATAACGACTGGCAAGAAGATGAAGAGCCGCCTGATGATCCTCCAGCACATGATGTTGGAGATCTAGAAGATGTTGAACAACACGTAACCGAAGACAATGACATGCAAACACTGCTAGCTTTAGCCGTGCGGAACCCTCATCTCAAAGAGCTGCTTGTAAAGAAGACGACTAACTGAAGATCTGCTAGTACAGAGTAAGCTAAGCTGGCACAACTGGAGGTAGACTCGAATACTATGTTGTATCCAGGTTGCGGACCGGAATACTTCCGCTTGAAAGTAGCGCTCGATGTTCTCCAGATGAAGGAAAATCAGAAATGGACCGACGTATGCGTCGATGCTAACCTTCAATACTGGCAGAGTAAGCTTCCGGAGGGAAACTCATGTACTACAAGTTGTGATGAGGCCAAGAAAGTCGTGTGCCCCTTTGATTTACCGCATGAAAAATACCACGTGTGCATCAATGATTGCTACATTTATCGGAAAGAGGACGCCGACATGATCACATGTCCCGTGTGCAATGTCGCTTGATACAAGAAAGGGAAGAAAGAACCTCGTAAAGTTATGTGGTACTTTCCGCTCATTCCTTGTTTGCAGCGGTATTTCCGATTGCGATTTGAGGGATAATGGACAAGCACGTACGTGAAACCCTTTTCGGGTTCTGTAACTTTTTCGACGTGATCTCTCGAAAGTCGATCACACGGAAGCAACTCTCAAGGTTGCAAGAAGAGATCATTGTGATATTATGCGAACTTGAGATTTACTTTCCACCCGCATTCTTTGACATTTGTGTGCATTTGGTCCATATCGTGGATGATATCATCCACCTCGGACCGGCGTTCCTGCACAACATGATGCCGTTCGAAAGGATGAATGGAGTCATCAAAGGATTCGTTCGTAAAAGGGCCCGTACGGAAGGAAGCATCGTTCAGGGCTATCTCACCGAAGAGTGCATCTCTTTCTGCATGAATCTCCTAGGCATTGATGACCCTGTTGGCTTGCCCGGAAACAAGCACCTTGGCAGGCTTGACGGAGTAGGCCATAGGAATGGCTGGAGGGAATTGCATGTGGACTCTGACAAACGATGCGTCGACTTTAACAGGGCAAACTTGGTAGCTCTACAACACATTGAAATGGTCGATCCTTGGTGCAAAGAGCACGAAAATGTCATTAGGAAGAAGTACACTAACCATGGTAGGGAAAGGACAGATGGGGAAGTAATCAGAGAGCACAACTCCACTTTCTTGCGTTGGTTCAAAGAACGCCTTATCGCTAATCCACCGATGGATTGTACGGAAGGCAAACTCTTATACGCTTTGTCACATGGTCCCTCACCCAACCTTAGGAGGTTTAAGGCATATGATATGAATGGGTTCACATTCTACACGAAAGAAAAGGATAAAAGTTCTGCTTATCAAAAGTCAGGGGTAATGATGAAATCATCAATCGGTAACGAGAAATTAAGATACTACAGAAGGATCGATGAGATCTGGGGGCTTGACTACTCTGGAGAGAAGGTGCCGATGTTTCGTGTCAGACGGGATAGGAGATCAGCCGTCATGAAATAAGGCAAATACTTCACCACCATGGTTATATCCGAAGCCAGCAACACTTCATCAAGCATGAACGTCACTGCACAAAATGAGCCATGGGTATTGGCTAAGCACGTGTCCCAATGCTTCTTCATAACAGACCCCTCTAGGCCTAGCCATGTAGTCATGAGGAGAGGCAAAAGAAACATCATCGGAATGGCCGACGAAGACGACTTCGACATGTTCGGCGACCCAAATATTGAAGATGATGAAGATGACGACGATAAGGCAAAATACACCACAAGAAGGAGCAGAACGACGCTACCTAGGCCAGGTCGTCCGTTCAAAAGAAGTAGTCACGATGTGGGGCTAAATTATGCAACTGCGACAAAAAAAGGCAAGAAATTTACCAAACACTGAGAAAGACGCGCAATGTGTGCGAAGAAACTATGTATTGATCTCTTTTGTATGACTACACCACTTGTATTGATGAACTAATATTCTATGACACTCTTATTATATGTACCTCTCTTTTGTAATATATATCCTTGACCATTTTATATGAAAACAACCCTTTTAATAAAATAGAGAGAAAATCAAATACAAGAATAGAAAAAATAGAAGAAAATAAAAAAATAGCTCTGGTGGCTAGACATTGCGTACGCCAGTGGTAGGGTCACCTCTGGCGGACGCTTGTCTAGTGCACTCCAGAGAAAAAAAGTACCAATGGCAGACGGGGGTGTCTGTCCGCCAGCGGTAACTTGGGTACCTATTAACTATGACAGCACACCCTCACACGGCCTGCATCTCTCCTCCACTCCTCAACCCCCCTCTCCGTTTCACCTCCCAACCGCAGGCGGCGGTGGTGCACCCACCCTCACCCCTCCCTCCACCGGCCGGCGTACCCATCCCCTCCCTGTTTTTTCCGTTCATGGCGCGCGCCCTCTCCCCTCCCGCGGCAAGATGGCGATGAGGGACGACGAGCGGCGCGACCTGTGACAACGGCGGCAAGACATACCACCGTGTCTTCGACATATCTCCTCTTCCCCGCGCCACCCGACCCCAAGGTATACATGCATAGAACCCTAAACCTAGGCTTAATTTGTCATTGCTTGCTGATACGTCCCAGACGTATCTACAATTTCTGATTGCTCCATGCATGTTTTGTGTGATATTGCTATGATCTAGATACACTTTCATACACTTTTGATCATATTTGGACTAACTTATTAACCCAGTGCACCATAGTTCCAGTTCCTGTTTTCTGCTGTTTTTCTATTTCAGGTTTCCCCCATATTAAAAGTGCTCCAAAAATTCAGGAAAAATAAGATAAAACAATCAGCGCAATGTAAGCTTCCGGAGTCCCGAAGGAGGACCAGAGGGGACCCACCAGGGCCCCAGGTGGCCACCTGGCATGGCCTAGGCTTGGCCACGCCAAGGGGCGCCTGGACCCCTGGACCCCTGGTGGCCCCCCTGTCTGCCCCCTTCGCCTATATATTCTCCGTGACGCAAAACCTCCAAAGACAGAACCCCTTTTCGGAATCTCTCCTCTGTTGCTCCGCCGCCGCGCTTCCAAGATCTGGAGCGCAAACAGACCTCTTCCTGGCACCCTGCCGGAGGGAGGAATGACCTCCGGGAGCTTCCCCTCCACCATGGACGCTTCCCGGATGATCCGTGAGTAGTCTACCTTGGACCATGAGTCCGTGATCAGTATCTATGTGATGTTCTCCCCCCCTCTTTGTTCTTCATGGTTTAGACCACGTGAGCTGCCCTACATGATCGAGGCACATATGTAATTTTCTACTGTTGCTATGCTGAGTTTGCTGGGATCTGATGGATTATGAGACTATGTTCAGTTTGTGATTGAGTAGTATACTTGGTTCTTATCTTTTATTTTTTTCCTAAGTAATTCTTGCACGTTCTCCATTGCAGTTTATTGCTTTGGCCAAGTAGTAGGTAGTGACTACAAGAGGGAACATTATGCACGATTTTGGGTTCATTCCCCCTAATGACACGCTTGAGTGACAGAAACGTGAGTGTAGGGGACGTGCTGTTGCCACAAGGGGGAAAACAATGCTGCTTGTAACCGCGATTCCAAGGATTGTTTACTTTACACAAAGTGCTTTTTAATGTAGTTGTCTGTTGCTTTGGGTTTACACTTTGGGTGGGGCTCGCAACTTAATACCATTGAGATGTTCTTGATAGATATCTCAAGGTGGATGATTAGTAGTAGATGTATTGGATTTTGGTCTACTTATTTTGGCGTAACGCCCATGCTTTTGAGCCTCGTCCTTTCTTTGTAGCATAGTTAGCATTGCGATGTGTTTTTAATCCTGTCAATTGCCCGGCTATGATTTGTTTACCTCACATAGCAGTTTTATTGTCTTTTGGGAGAGAGATATCACTAGTGAACATCATGGGACCCCGGTTCATATTCTCATCACTGTTTACACGCTCTTTTATTTTCCTGCTTTTACTTACTAGCTACTATCATTATTATCTTTTATCTGTTGCGTTGATCCTTTGTGAACAGCAAGGTCGGAGAGATTGACAACCTCCCTATACTCGTTGGGAAGAAAAGTTATTTGTGTCGTGTGCAGGTCCAGGAGAAGCAAGTGGTTCTTTTCAGACGGCTCATCACTTGCCGAACCACCTACTTATCATTATCGGAGTCCTGCGGGAGACGATCGTTCAACCTCGATATCTTCACCGAGGGAAATTTTCCGCTACACTACATCTCAACCTTCCACTTGGGGTAACCAATGAGGATAGAGTATCAAGAAAATTTCTGGCGCTGTTGCCGGGGACTCCGAGTGCTAAGATAGGGGAGTTGCACACTATCTTTTACCTTTGCTTTTTAGTCTTGTTAGTTTACTTTTCAGTTTTTATCTTTGTGTCTTATAACAAAAATCACAAAAAAATCTACCACACTTGCTGCTGCTATGGGTTCCACTGAAAACACCAAGTTGTGTGACTTCACTAGTCACAACAAAAAAGACTTTATCTGCACTCCTATTTCCACACCTGCCACTTCAGCTACCTCTTATGAAATTAAACCTACTTTGATAAACCTTGTTATGAGAGATCAATTCTCTGGTGCTGGAGATGATGCTGCTTTACACTTGAATAATTTTGTTGAGCTATGTGATATGCAAAAGTATAAAGAAGTAGAAGGTGATGTTGTTAAGCTCAAACTTTTTTCCTTTCTCTTTAAGGGGAGAAGCTAAAATCTGGTTTCAATGTTTGCCTAGGAATAGCATAGAGTCTTGGGATAAGTGCAAAGATGCTTTTATTAGGAAGTACTACCCACCTGCTAAAATTATCCAATTGAGGAGTAACATTATGAATTTGAAGCAATTGGATAATGAACACGTTGCCCAAGCTTGGGAACGTATGAAATCTCTTGTTAAGAAATTCCCCACACATGGTTTGACTACTTGGATGGTTATCCAGAATTTTTATGCAGGCTTGAACTTTACCTCACGGAACCTGTTAGATTCGGCCGCGGGAGGGACCTTTATGTCAACTACACTTGGTGTTGCCACAAAACTCCTAGATGAGATGATGACCAACTATTCCCAATGGCACACCGAACGCGCTCCAACAAGTAGGAAGGTAAACTCTATCGAGGAGATTACTTCCCTAAATGAAAAAGTTTACTTGATTATGTCTCTACTTACAAAGCAACCCTCTATTGATCCTCATGATGTTCCTTTAAATTCTTTGGTTGCTCAGGAACAAGTAGATGTGAACTTTATTGCTAGAAACAACTTTAACAACAATGCTTATAGGGGAAATTTTTCTAGCAATCCTAGACCATTTCCATCCAACTATGGGAACAACAACACTTATCCTAGTAACAAGAACCCCACTTCTGAGCTAGAAAGCATGCTTAGAGACTTTATCACTACCCAAAATTCTTCAATAAGAGTGTAGAAGAGAAATTAGACAAATTATATAATCTCTCTTTGAAGGTAGATAGCTTAGCCCTTGATGTTGAGATGCTTAAAATTAGAACCTCCCCCCTTGAGGAGAGGAAAGCCACTCCTATTAATGCTATCCAATTGCAAATTAATGAAAATATTAAAATGATGGCTAAACTTAAAGTGAGATGGGCTAGAGAAAAAGAGGAATAGGATAGAATTACGAGCCTTCCTAAACACCACACTATTGCTACTATCCAAATTGTTGAGGACACTCAAACTATTAGCACCCAACACACTCCTAGTCCCATTGGACCTATTAATGGTGATGCTAATACCGCAACTGTAGAAGAAGAAACTCCTATGAACATAGAGGGTTTCAAACAAGTGAGCCTAGATGACACTACTAACACCTTTGATAGTAGTGATATTGATTTTGATAGTTGTACCCTCTCCGAAGTTATTAGCTTGCTGCACAAAATGTCTAGAGACCCCCGCACTAGCACACTAAATCTTGCCTTCACGGAGCATATAATGCTCTTATCAAAGCTAGGGAGGAGAAGCTTAGAATAGAAGCCTCCATACCTAGGAAGCTAGATGATGGTTGGGACCCTATTATTAAAATTAAATTGAATAACTTCTCTTGCTATGCTTTATGTGATGTTGGAGCTAGTACCTCCGTTATGCCCAAGAGAATGTATGATATGTATGAATTGAAGCCCTTTGAGCCTTGTTATTTTGGTGTTCGTCTCGTTGATTCTTCCGTACAGAAACCTTTGGGGAAGATCGACGATGTTCTTATCATTGTTAATGACAATTATGTTCCCGTTGATTTTACTATTATGGATATAGAGTGTGAACCTTTATGTCCAATTATTTTGGGACGTCCTTTTCTTCGCACCGTGGGTGCTTTTATTGACATGAAAGAGGGGAATATATAATTTCAATTACCTCTCAAAAAGGGGATGGAACACTTTCCTAGAAATAAAATCAAGTTACCTATTGAGTCCGTTACACGGGCTAGCTATTCTCTCTCTTGAAAAAACTTGATTCTTCTTTTGCTTTATGCCTAGCTTAAAGGCGTAAAAGAAAGCGCTTGTTGGGAGGCAACCCAAGATGTTTTTACTTCTGTTTTTATTAGTCTTGATGATTGTTACTACTATAGCAACATCATCATTTTCAAGCTTTGTGCCAAGTTCTAGCCTCTTATGATAAGGGAAGAAAAAGTTGTCACATGCTGTCCAGAAAACAGATTCTTTGTGCTTGACAAAAAAAATCAAAACAAATCACGAGTTCATCTTTTCAGCTGAATTTTTACACAGCATGCTCTATACAATTGTGAAACTTTCATATGTTCCGAGTTTTTTGATTTGAGTTGCAGAAGTACCCCGAAAAAATTCTTTACTACCTTATGTTATGTTTTCACAGATTCTGCCACGTTTTTCCTTTCTTCACTTTTGCAAACCTTAAGCTTGCTTTTTCTTTGCAAAAACTTTTTGGCAATCTTGAGAAACATTAGATCCTCATGAATATCCTTATTTCCAATGGAGAAAAATTATTTTATTAAGGGTACTAACCTCTCTAATCAGCTTGTGATGAGTTATGTATGAAGGGAATTTTCAAGTGTGCGAGGGAAGATGATGAAAAAAGATCCGGGAGTGTCAAACGCTCAAGCTTGGGGATGCCCCCATGCATCCCCAATAAATATTCAAGGAGACTTAAGCGTCTAAGCTTGGGGATGCCCCCGTGCATCCCCTTCTCCATCAACAATCATCAGTTCGTCCTTCGTCTCACTATATTTTTATCACTTCATGCGTTATGTGCTATGCTTGGAGCGTCTCGCTCTTAGGTTCCATTTTAGTTTTCTTTAGCTTTGCTTGCTGTTCATAACAATTTAGACCCCATCTTAATTTGTGTGGGAGAGAAACATGCTCCACTCCAATCTAGTACACGTCATAGGATTTTTCCTGCCTATCTTTCTCTGTTGTGTCTTCTTTATCTTTTCGTAGCTGCTGCCATGTTTAGTTTTAGTTTTAGTGTTTGTATTTTGCATGAGACTTGGCTTTTGTTTAGTTTGTTGCTGGAACTCTCTTTAGTTTTCATGTTTATCTTTGTAAGAGAGTTGGTTGTTGCACTGAGTTGTGTCTTGTCTTGAAATAGGTAATTGAGGTTGCTATTCAATGGTAGTAGTAACTTGCAATAGTTTTGAGGTATTGTTGTGAGTAATGTTTGAACTTTTGGTGTCAAGAGCTCTAGCCTATTAGTGATAGGTGTCGTATTTTGGGCAATCCGTGTTTATTTTCAAAAACCTACAAAAACTAGTTGAGAACTCTAGCTACTAGATGAATCACTAATCTTTTGAGGGATCGGATATTAGAGTACACTCACGTACCATGAGTCGAGGATGCGCAAGGATAACCAAACCCCCATAAACTCCTCCTCGGGGTACTTGTCTCTTTGTGAAACCTCCTCATTAGATTGAGAGTTACCGATAATAAGTGCATGAGTTCTTCAGACTGATGTAAGTATTGAAAGTTGACACTTCCACCTTCCCATATTTGCTAGCCTCTTCAATACCGTGCATTGCCCTCTTCTCACTCCGAGAGTTGGCTTCCACCTTCGTCGGTGCATCCAAACCCTTGGCATGATACGCTCTGTCATCATAAACCTCCTTATATCTTTCCTCAAAATAGCCACCATACCTACCTATCAAGGCATTTCCATAGCCTTTCCGAGATATATTTCCATGCTACATCCACCTCTTTATGACTTGATCTTCATGTCATACATGTTGCTGCTACACTGACAGAGGAATACATTTTCATACATCATGATAGCTACATCTTCTTTATATTGAGTACCTTGTAAAGTGTGAAGATCTTCTATACCTTCTTGTAAAATAGAGTGTTGCCCTTAAGTGAGGAAAAGACCCAAAGGGGACAAAATTTAAAAGATCCCAAAGAGGACAAATGAGAGTTAAATAGAAAGAGCAATTGAGGCCACCAAAAAATACAAAAAAATAGAAAAAAGATAAACGGAAATAAAAAGAGAGAAAGGGGAAACACTACTATTTATTTTGAAAGATCCACACTCGTACTCCCTCTCATCCTTGTACTCCATAGAGATGATCATATATGCATATAGCTATGTGGGGACCTTCACACTATAAAACTTGGCTTGCATATTCCAAGGATGAGCCTCCTCAAACGAGCTCTAGGTCTTCATGAGCGAGCAAGTTGGATGCACCCCCACTAGTTCCATTGGAGAGCTTTTCTTAGATCATATGTGCATCTGTTGCATGGTAATCCCTACTCCTCACATCATATCTATCATTTGGCCTTCTAGCCTATGATTGTCCTCATTGATGTGAGCCTTTCACACCCTTTTTTTGTCTTCCTCCTCCACCATATATATCTTTGCCATCCTAAGTGTCAACTCTCATGCTTACGCTCATCCATTGCATGAGTGATCAAAATATCAAAAAGGAGTGGATCAAATTGACTTGTACCTGACTAGTGGTCTGGGGACGAGTCAAGATAAGATTCCAAAGAAGACCAAGTGTGAAACTTTAGTAGATTGAGTTCTCAACAAATATATTTTTCTCTCGTATTCCCATGTCCCCCTTCTTGCACGCAAACACCATCTAATGACATTCGAGTCACAGACAGCAAGAGCTCTTGCACCTTAATATTCTTTCGTTGCTTATTTCAATGCCAATATAGACTCTTGTCCGTTATGACTTGAATTGAATTACATAGCTTGATTTCTTCACTTTCAAAGTTCTTATATGGTTGTTAGCATGTCACCATAGAAATTATGCTTGTTATCATTTACCTACTCGAGGACGAGCATGAATTAAGCTTGGGGATGTTGATACGTCCCAAACGTATCTATAATTTCTGCTTGCTCCATGCATGTTTTGTGTGATATTGCTATGATCTAGATACACTTTCATACACTTTTGATCTTATTTTGACTAACTTATTAACTCAGTGCACCACAGTGCCAATTCCTGTTTTCTGCTGTTTTTCTATTTCAGGTTTCCCCCATATTAAAAGTGCTCCAAAAATTCGGGAAAAATTAGATAAAAAATCAGCGCAATGGAAGCTTACGGAGTCCCGAAGGAGGACTAGAGGGGACCCACTAGGGCCCCAGGCGGCCACCTGGCGCGACCTAGGGCTTGGCCATGCCAGGGGGCGCCTGGACCCTTGGTGGCCCCCCTGGCTGCCTCCTTCGCCTATATATTCTCCGTGATGCAAAACCTCCAAACACAGAACCGCTTTTCACGATCTCGCCTCTGTTCCGCCGCCGCCGCGCTTCCAAGATCGGGAGCGCCATCATACCTCTTCCTGGAACCTTGCCTGAGGGAGGATTGACCCTTCGCGAGCTTCCCCTCCACCATGGACGCTTCCCGGATGATCCGTGAGTAGTCTACCTTGGACCATGGGTCCATGATCAGTAGCTATGTTATGTTCTCCTCCCCTCTTTGTTCTTCATGGCTTAGACCTCGTGAGCTGCCCTACATGATCGAGGCAGATATGTAATTTTCTGCTGTTGCTATGCTGAGTTTGCTGGGATCCGATGGATTATGAGACTATGTTCAGTTTGTGATTGAGTAATATATTTGGTTCTTATCTTTTATATTTTTGTTCCTAAGTAATTCTTGCATGTTCTCCGTTGCTATTTATTGCTTTGGCCAAGTAGTAGGTAGTGACTCCAAGAGGGAACATTATGCTTGATTGTGGGTTCATGCCCCCTGATGACACGCTTGAGTGACAAAAACATGAGTCTAGGGGATGTGATGTTGCCACAAGGGGGAAAACAACGGTGCTTGTAACCGCGGTTGCAAGGATTGTTTACTTTACGCAAAGTTCTTTTTAATGCAGTTGTCTGTTGATTTGAGTTTACACTTTGGGTGGGGCTCGCAACTTAATACCAACGAGATGTTTTGGATAGATATCTCAAGGTGGATGATTAGTAGTAGATGCAGTTTTATTTCGGTCTACTTATTTTGGCATACCGCCCATGCTTTTGAGCCCCGTCCTTTCTTTGTAACATAGTTAGCATTGCAGTGCGTTTTTAATCCTGTCAATTGCCCAACTGTGATTTGTTTACCTCACATAGCAGTTTTATCGTCTTTTTGGAGAGAGACATCACTAATGAACATCACGGGACCCCGGTCCATATTCTCGTCACTGTTTACACGCTCTTTTATTTTCCTTCTTTTACTTTCTAGCTGCTATCATTATTATCTTTTACCTATTGCGTTGATCCTTTGTGAACAGCAAGGACGGAGAGATTGACAAACTCTCTGTACTCGTTGGGAAGCAAAGTTATTTGTGTCGTGTGAAGGTCCAGGAGAAGCAAGTGGTTCTTTTCAGACAACGCATCACTTGCCGAACCACCTACTGATCATTATCGTAGTACTACGGGAGACGATCTTTCAACCTCGGTATCTTCACCGAGGGAAATTTTTCGCTACACTACATCTCAACCTTCCACTTGGGGGTAACCAACGAGGATAGAGTATCACTTGCTTAATTTGTCATGGGACTATTGTTTGAGGCTTATTAATTTTGGCGTGCTCTAGGAAAATAGCAGATTTAGAAGGTGGTAGTCAGTTGTGCGGTGTGTTTATAGCGAATATAAAGCTTAAATGCTCTGAACTATTTAACTCAGAAACAACTTTTTGACATGTCTAACTTTTTGACATTGCATTAGGGGTCCAAGATTATCAGTACTGCATATAGCTAGACGCTATGCTTTAGCTATAACATAGTATTGCCTACTGTTTTTTTGCATAATATTCAGAATAGAGACTGTTGTTCCCTAACAAAACTGGTCCTTACTAATATTGATATTATGTTTGCCGTTGTGTGTTGCTCCTTGCATCAATTTTTGTTGTGTGGTGCTCCTTGCTGCTCCTTTCATCAATTGTTGTTGTGTGCTTCTGCTCCTTGCATCAATTGCATCATTGAAAAATATATCATGAAATATATGAGCATCAATTACTGCTCCTTGATGTCGTGTATTGCTGGTCCAGTTATATATAGCTTCTGCATGTGTGTTGCCACATTTATGGTGTTGTTGTGTTGTGTGATGCTGGTCCAGTTTGTGGTGCTGGATTATATCCAGTTTGCAGGTACCCAAGAGGCCATGAGATTGCCGAAATGTTGGTTAACTTCCATTCCGGCAAATTCGGGTACTCCATATGTCCTATTTTCAGCAAAGGTCATGCCAAAATTTTCCGTGAATTTTGGCATGACTTATGCTAAAAATAGGACATGCATAGCAGAAGTAATATACATTTTTAGTGCATACTGAAAATGTCAGAACCCCAACTAGGGTAAGTGCTAGGGTGGCTTGTGTCCTTTGCATCATGAAGAAATTTTCAAAAGAAATCCAAATGGGGGAAAAGAAAAAGCCCCAAAATAAACCATTCAATTGGCCAGATAAAAATTTCTTCCAAAAATTCCTCAGGTATTTTTGAAAAGTCTTATAAATATGCATGATCACATATAAAGTGAAGTAGGTCCCACTTCATGCACCAAGATTTAAAAAAAATTCAAAACAGGGCTTGGAAATTAAATAAAACCCCTATTTGAATTAAAGTTCAAATTATTTGAATTTTAAAAGTGCCCAAAATTTATAAGTGGCTAGCTATAATTATTGTAAGGCCATATAAAAAAATATGGGCATTTTATAAAATATCTAGCTAATTTAATTAGCAGGGCCAACATATTTGCAGAAAAGAAACAGAAAAGAAATAAGAAAAGGGAAACTCACCTGTGAAGCAGCCCAACTAATCCCCCCGAGCCCACCAAGCCGGCCCAGCCCACTGCCGCCGTTTATCTTCTTCCCTGGCACGACAAGCAGCTCGCTGGAGCGCATGCCAACGCCGGCGGCAGCTGCTAGGCTGCCTGGCACCCTGCCAGGCATCCTTATCGCGCCAGAGGGCCACCGTGGACGACCTCTTCCCTTTCCCCCTCGCAGAGCCCAGCTCCCCTTCGTCCTCCGCGCATTTTTCTCGCGCCGCAAACCCTAACAGAGCGCACCGCCGTGAACCGCCGCGGCCACCATGGCCTAGAGCTCGCGCTGGTTTGTCCGTCGTGCTCCCCGGGCCCTTCTTCGTCGTTCTACGCTCTCGAATCGAGCCCAGCGCCACTGGAGGAGACGTCAGCGTCACGAGTTCGTCGCTTGCCGCCGAGCTCGTCCCCGACAAATTCCACCGCCACCTCGCGTCCTCCGGCTACCCCGAGCTCACCGTTGCATTCAGGGTGAGGAGCTCCTCCGTTTCCCCTCTCTCCGCTGTCCTTTTCACGTCCCGTAGCTAGATCCCGGCGAGACAGTGCTCCGGCCGCCGCCATGGCCGAAGCTACCGTGCTCTAGAGCACGCCAGTGACCCCCCAATGGGTCCACTGGACGCGCGGGAGCATGAGTTGCGTGCTGGTGCTACCCCCTTGGCCTCCCGTGCCCTGCAGAAGAGCTCCGGCGAGGCGCCGCCGTCTGGAAGCTTGCCGGCATCGAACCCACCATTAACCCCTAACCCCCGCGTCTAATCACCTAACCCTGGGCCACTGACAGTGGGCCCAAGCCCCTAATCTAAACACAGATTAATTAAACAGAGAGCTAATTAACCACAAAGGCTGACCAGTGGGACCCCCCTGTCAGGCCAGCACCTGCGTCATCATGACGTCATGCTGATGCAGTAATTGCATTTATGAATTAATTTAATTCCAGAAATTACAGAAAATAGTTTAAACTTCAAAAATTCATAGAAAATTCATATTAACTCCAAATTAAACAAATAATATATGAAAAATTATCAGACAAATGCAAGGATTATGAATATGCAACTTGTTTCTATGTTTAACCATTTTAAAATGGGTGAACAGTAGCAAACATGCATATGGCATAATTTGAATTTGAATTTGTAGTTTGAATTTGCATTCCAAATGCAATACACTTCAATTAAGTTGAATTTGCCACAAACCAGTAGCATTCACATCATGGAAAACTATATCATGTGCTTGTGCATTTTATTTTGATGTTGCCCCCCCTTTGTTGATGATTGCTTCAGTGACAGACGTTCCGCGACGGTGATCACCCCCGAAGAAGAAGACCACCGTTAAGATCCGTGTACCGTCAGCAAGGCAAGCAAACCCCATTGATCATGTCTATAAAATCCCAATTCCCTCTCAGTCTCGCTTATGCATGTTTAGGAGATCACCTTGTATCGATTCTACCGCATAGTTGAACCCATATCCGATGCATGACCTATCATCTTGTCACAGTAGTAAGAAAACCACAATCCTAGCTGACATAGGAGTTGATTGATATCATGTGCCCCCTGCAACTATTACTACTTATTGCATGCTTAGAGTTTACAATGAGGATGCTTTTGATGTGAGTCGGGATGATAGTGAACATGGTGTTGATGAAAGTGAAACTGTGTTGGTGAATCTACCCTAATACATGGTGAACGATGAGAGGCTGTGTAGGAGTACACAGTGGGTTGTCTCGTTGAACACCGCCTTAAGCCCGAGTTCTTGTATGGTAATCCGAGACAAAGAGTACAACCACACATTGGGCTCACTGACCCCTCTCGACCTAGTAACTCACCCCGATCCAAGTCCAGGAGTCACACCTAGTTCGGGTTTTCCATTCGGCATATGCATAGAAAGATAAAGGAAATGAAATGTGGCATTCATGGTAGGGCTTGTAGAACATGGCTTTTCAAGCGGAGAACCATCCGTCGAGGGTGGGCTTGTCAGTCGTTCCTACATGGTTTGAGTCCTGGCTGGAAGCTCGGCTGGAACTCCAGTTGGGTTTGGAACTCAGACAGTTGACTCCTTGGACTAGAACGGAGCTGTGGGCGAAGTGTTGTGGTGAACATCCTCGCCGACACCCCTTGAAAGGTGCCGAGACCTGGCGGTAACCGATGGTCATGTGTGTGTAGCGGTACACCCCTGCAGGGTTAACAAAACTATTCGAATAGCCGCGTCCGTGGTAATGGACTACTTGGAAAGGTGTTCTTGATTATTAGACAAATTGAATGGATACTTATAAAACTCGCAAGATAAGCGTGATTGCTATGGTGTGCTCCTCGTGGGGAAGTCGAGGAAGTAACCATAGTGGTGTATTGGTTGGAGACTTGGTAGTGGACTCGTGTACGCTTCTTACCTCAAGTCTGGTACTCGTAGTACATGACTAGCCAAGTCAAAGCTGGCACTTCTGCATGTTGAAACCCCACCTCCCTTTACCTTGAAATTTGAGCATGAGTAGTATAGTTCTGATGTAAGTCTTGCTGAGTATGATTTTGTACTCATGTTTGCTTATTCTATGTTTTAGATGGAAACCCAGACCCCGATGGAGTAACCTCCCTGAAGCTCGACGTTGACTAAGCTAGTATAGTTCCAGACAACAGTCTGGTCCCTCGTGGAATGGCATGTATGTTTACAAGGCCTCTCTAAGCCATTTGTTAAACTTGTCTGTACTCAGACCTAATTTGCTTCCGTTGTATGATGTAATGTTGATCACAGACATGTGATCTTTGTATACTCTATGTGTAAGTCAATAAAGAAGTACTTTGTAGAGTTATGTGATGATACCTGTTGTTCATACTAGACATGTGTGCTGCGTGTATTATTATAACATGCATGTCTTAGTATGGGTTTTCGAGACCTTAGTTGTGATCTGGTTCGCGGTCTTTTATACACCAAGTGTCCCTTAGATGTGCGCAGCTTGGGGCATCACGATGCGATTGCTCGTGACTCTGTCACGTGCACACTTTGTTGTATGATCGAGCCCGCCCTAGAACCCGACTAAGTGATCGGGCTGGAGTCTGTTTATGTAAGAGTTATGATTCAATCGATAACATGGTTGAGGCGACTTGTCTATGAGTATGGGATTTCACCACCCATAATCATTTAGACTTGTGAGAGGGCGATGAGGACCCATCTCAGTTGATCATCCGGCCTGGATGGGATGCCCCTCACGTACGATGCTTTCCGAGAGTGTTTTGTGCTTGGCCTTGTCTGCTTAGACAAGTGGGTACGGCTCTCGGCTCTCCATGTGATTGAGTTGTGACTGGATTTACATACGCATATTCCGGGTCCCGACAGACTTGGTATCAGAGAAGGACTGTCTGTAGGATTATTCAACCCTTGGTCGAAGTCGAGTCTAGCATTCTATAGTTATATAGTTACTATGGGTATAAAGGGAATAACGTAAGGCTTCTTTTTCTCCTTACCCTCATCGATCTGAGTTCTGAGTCACCCTCATCTTTTCTACGGGAAGATAGGACTAGGCTCATCTATGTCTTACTAGAACATCTCATTGATTTCTTCTTTATAGCCGTAGGATTGTTGTGGCTGTCTAGAGTCATCGTGTTGTTGAGTTCGTTGGGGAATGTCTGTCCAATCTCCTCAGGGTTGTTTCATTTTCCATCCCGGTGTAGCCGTTATGCTGCCCGATTTGTTCCGTGTTTCTTTGAATCATTGCCTTTGCATTATGATCTTTTCTTCTGAATTCATGTCCTCTTATCTTTGATTCCATCGTAAAACCTGTTCTGATTGTTGATTTTTATCACATAGGATGTCAGGTGGAACTCGTAGTGTTGTTCATCGCAATCGAGACCGTGATCAGAATCGAAGTGATGATGATCCTCCTCCACCGCTTTCTTAGGCGGAAATCATGATGGAAGTTGAGCAGAATCGACGTGATCACATATCAAGTGATGTGGGACCAATCCCATTCTCATAGATTTTTTTCAAATATTCAAACAAGAGCTTGGAATTAAATTTAAACCCCTATTTGAACTGAAATTCAAATTGTTGAATTTCAAAAATCCCCAAACTTTGTGAGTGGCTAACTATATGCTATGTAAGGCCATATAAAAATTTGGGGCATTTTATGAAATGCCTAGCTAGTTTATTTAGCAGGCCAAACAAATATGCAGAAAAGAATAAAAGGAAAACAGAAAAGAGCAGAGGAGAGAGATTTACCCGAAGAGGCCCAGCTAGCCAAGCCAGGCCCAGCTCAGCAGCCTTTCTCCTTGGCGTCTTCCTCCCCGCCCCCCAAGGTGCTCGGTGGAAATCCACCCGAGAAGCCGACGCACCTCGATGCCTCCTAGGCCTCCACCTGCCCCTCCCGACCCTTCTAGCCACGCCACGGAGAAGCTGGAGTTGCCGTGCCTCCATTCCCACCGTCCTGGATAGCTCTCGCTCTCTCTCTCGCCAAGCTCGACGACGAACCGAGCGCCGCCATCGCCATGACTTGAAGCCCGCGTGGCCAACGTCCTCTTCGAGCTGCGCCTTGCTGTCCATCGCCTCCGCCACCGTCGACTGCGTCTGTGTGCAGGAGCTGGATCTCCAATTTCTCTCCGAGCCGACGCCAGCCTCATCGTCTTCATCTCCGGCCTCCGTGAATGTTCCTCAAATTCTGGAAGCACCAGAGCTCCCCCAAGAACGCCGTCTGCTACATCTGAACCGCGGTGAGAAGCTGCGCGTTTTCCCTAAACTCCCGTCCCCTAGCTCCTTCTCTGTGCCGATCTGCCATGGGAGCCGAGCACGAACTCCGCCATGGATGAGCTCGAGCTCGCTCCCATGCTCTTCTGGTTGCACCAGTTGGTCCATCGCGTTCACCGTGCTCCACTTCATCAAACGGGGCCATCACGGGTTCTTCTCGTACTTGAAATCGACCGCATCCTCGAGCCAGTAGCTCCGCCGCCGCTAGGGCTCGACGCCGACGAGCGTACAGGGCACCCAGCTTCCACGACTTGCTCCAATCGATGCGCGCCGACCAGGGCTTCAATCCAGTGGAAGCAGCGCACAATTTGGTCCACGGAATAGCCGTAGCAGAGGACACCGCCGCACAGGAAGGTCGCCGGAGTTACGCCGGCGACGAGGTCCACGTGGCAGGGTGATTAACCCCCTAGCCCCACGTGCAGTGACACTCACATGTGGGCCCTAGGCCTGACTAATCTCTCTGTTTAGTTTAAATCTTAATAAAATGTTTCAATTAATCAAATAGACACTGACATGTGGGACCCCCTGGTCAGAGGCCCCCTAATGCCAGCATGAGGTCATGCTGACGCAGTAATCCATTTCCTATTTAAAAGAAAATACAGAAAAGGCAGGAATTCAATTAAACTTTGAAAATTAATAACTAATTCATGCTAACTCCAAATTGGGCATATAATATGTCTAAAATTATCAAAAAAATGCAAGGAATGTGAATATGGACTTTGTTTTCATGTTTATGCAATTTAAATTGGGTGAACAGTGGCATATGTCCATATGGACTTCTTTTAAATTCAAACCTGGAGTGAATTTGCAAATTCCTTTGCAACACAAATCTTTTAAATGGAATTGTCCACACATTGCAACCATGAACATCACTTTATAACATTGATCATGTGATTGTGCATTGTACATTATATTGATTGCAATGTTTGTGTTGTTTGCTCGAATAGAGGTGGAGCCGGAACCGGAGGCCACCCCCTTCGTTGAAGACACCGCGTGTGAACCCCGTCAGCAAGGCAAGCAAACCCCCATTGATCATCTCAATAAAATCCCACTTCCCTCTCAGACTCGCTTATGCCTGTTAGGATGGTTACCATGATAACGTTTCTACCGCATAGTTGAACCCATTCCTTTGCATGACCTATCATTTGTCACAGTAGTAATCAAACCACAATCCTAGAAGATGTAGGAGTTGATTGATATCATGTGGCCCCTGCAACTATTAAAGCTTATTGCATGCTTGGAGTGATACAATGTTGTTACTGTTATGTGAGTCGGGATTTAGTGATCATGATGATGATGGTGGAAATGTGTTGGTGAATCTACCCTAATACAAGGTGAACGATGAGAGGCTGTGTAGGAGTACACAGTGGGTTGTCTCGTTGAACACTGCCCTAAGTCCGAGTTCTTGTGTGGTGATCCAAGATAAAGAGTATAACCACACATTGGGCTCACTGACCCCTCTCAACCTATTAACTCATCCCTTTTGATGTACAGATGTCGCAGTAGTTCAGAGTTCTGGTAGGTTTGTGGCACGGCCTGCTAAGTGAGAGAACGGCTCAACCGAGACCTGCTTGGGGCCCTGCACACATCATCTGGGTCCACTTCGGTAAACCGGCCGGGTTCACGATAGTGGAAACCAACCCAGGTAGGTGGTTTTCTATGACTAGATCGTCTATGAGGTAACAGTTGTGGTGAGCATCCTCGCCGGCACCCCTTGAATGGTGACGAGACATGGCGGCAACTGATGGTCATGTGTGTGTAGCGGTACACCCCTGCAGGGTTAACAAAACTATTCGAATAGCCACGTCCGCGGTTATGGACTGCTTGGAAAGCTTAGCTTGATTATTAGACAACTTGAACTGGATACTTATAAAACTTGCCAAGATAAGTGTGAGTGCTATGGCGTGCTTTCTCGTGGGAAGTCGAGGAAGGCACCATAGTGGAGTAATTTCTTGGGAGACTTGGATAGATGGGAGACTTGGTATTCGTAGCTCAGGACCAGCCAAGTCAAAGCTGACACTTCTGCATTTGAACCCCACCTCCCTTTACCTTGATACATGTGCATGAGCAGTATAGTTCCTACGTAAGTCTTGCTGAGTACGAATTTGTACTCACGTTTACTTATTCTATGTTTTAGATGAACCCACTGACCCCGAAGATGGATTCTTCCTAGAGCTCGACGACTAAGATCAAGCTAGTGTAGTCCTAGTCAGAGGACTGGTTCCCTCGTGGAGGGCTTGTGTTTAAATAAGGCTTCTTAAGCCATTTGTTAAACTTGTTTGTACTCAGACCTAAGTTTCTTCCGCTTGTACTGATGTAATGTTGGGTTACAATCTTGTGATCTCTCTGTGTACTCTATAAGACCTAAATAAAGTTGTAAACTTTGTAGAGTAATGTGATGATACCTGTTGTTCATACTAGACATGTATGCTGCGTGTATGATTATAACGTGCATGTCTTAGTATGGGTTTTCGAGAGCTTGGTTGTGATCTGGCTAGCGGTCTTTTATACACCAAGTGTCCCTTAGATGTGCGCAGCTTGGGGCATCGCGATGCGATTTCTCGTGACTCTGTCACGTGGCACACTTTGTTGTATGATCGATCCCGCCCTAGACCACGACTAAGTGATCGGGCTAGAGTAAGTCTATGTAAGTGTTATAATACAATCGATAGTATGGTTGAGGTGACTTGGCTATGAGTATGGAAGTTCACCACCCATATCATTTAGACTTGTGTGCGGACGATGAGGACCCATCTCAGTTGATCATCCGGCCTGGATGGGATGACCCTCACGTTCGATTCTTTCCGAGAGCTTTATGTGCTTGGCCTTGTCTGTTTAGACAAGTGGGTACGACTCTCGACTCTCCATATGATTGGGTTGTAGCGGAACTTACATACGCTAACCCCGGGTCTCGACAGACTTGGTATCAGAGCAGGACTGACTGTAGGATTATCAGCCTTGGTCGAAGTCGAGTCTAGCCTTCTATAGTTATATAGTTATTCTGGGTATATAAGGAACAACGTAAGGCTTATTTTTTCTCCTTACCCTCGTCGTTCTAAGTTCTGAGTCACCCTCATCTTGTTCTAGAACATCTCGTTGATCGCTTCCTTTTAGTTGTAGGAAAGTTGTGTTCGGTTTGCTAGAGTTGTTGTGCTTCCTGATTTCTTACATCGTAAGTAAGTGCAGTTTCTATGTTGTAAGAAAATTGTCTTTTCTTGCAATTACATCCGTTATGCTATCCGTGTCATTCCAGGTTTTCTTCATAATCTGATGCATTTGCAAAATCCTTCCCTCTATTTCGGTCGTCCTTCTAGAAGAATTATTAGGTGGCATTCCCGACAGTTCCATAGTGTTTGATGTAGGTTTTATTCTAGAAACCTATATTGATGCATTTGCAGTTCTTCCTCCCACTTTAGATGTTTTGTAGCCAGAATAACCACACAGAACATCGTGTGGGGTACTTTGCTACTCTGACATATCTATTGTAACCCCTAGTAAGCCTTGGTCATCCTCTAGGAAAACTACCCAGTAACCCAACTCCTTAAATCTAGTCACCCGACAGATGTGTATAATTCATTGTAGATCTTATGACAGGCACAACCCCAATTTCCAGACGCCCATATAGAATGGCCCCACATGAGTTAGCTGAGCTTAAAATCCAACTTGAAGCTTTGTTGGCAAAAGACTTCATCTGCCCTAGATCATCGCCATGGGGTTGCCCTGTTCTGTTCGTAACGAAGAAAGATGGAACATAAAGGATGTGCGTAGACTATCTCCCGCTAAATTTAGCGACGATAAAGAACAAGTACCCACTTCCTAGGATCAATGATCTTTATGATCAACTTGCCGGATCCTCTGTCTTCTCTAAAATGGATTTGAGATTAGGCTATCATCAAATCAAAATCCGAAACGAGGACATTCCCAAAACAGCTTTTACTACTCGGTATGGTCTTTACGAGTACACCGTTATGTCCTTCGGTTTAACCAATGCCCCTGCCACTTTTTCACGCATGATGAACTCGATCTTCATGGAGTATTTGGACAAGTTCGTCGTGGTTTACCTCGATGACATCCTTATATACTTGAAGAATGAAGAAGAACATGCCGAGCATCTTAGGCTGGTATTGATGAAAATTAGAGAGCATCGCCTTTATGGTAAGTTTTCCAAATGTGATTTTTGGCTCCAAGAAGTGACCTACTTAGGCTTGTGATTTCTGCAAAAGGCATTGCTGTGAATCCCGAGAGAGTTCAGGCCATCCTTGACTGGACTCCACCTGAATCGCTTAAGCAAGTTAGGAGTTTTCTTGGCTTAGCAAGCTATTGTCGCCGCTTCGTCAAGAACTTTTCTAAAGTTGCAAAGCCTCTAACTGAACTCCTCAAGAAAGATAAGAAATTCGAATGGACTCCCAAGTGCGAGGAAAGCTTTCGAGAGCTAAAAACAAGATTGACTTCTGCACCCGTACTTGCGCCTCCAGACACCAAAAAGGATTTCGAGATCTATTGTGATGCCTCAAGGCAAGGGTTAGGATGCATACTTATGCAAGATCGACATGTGGTAGAATACGCTTCACGCCAGTTGCGTCCACATGAAGAGAACTATCCTACCCATGATCTTGAAATCGCTGCCGTAGTTCATGCCTTGAAGACTTGGCGACATTACCTCCTTGGTAATCGTTGCGAGATCTATTCCGACCACCAAAGCCTCAAATACATATTCACCCAGCCAGATCTTAATCTCAGGAAAAGACGTTGGATAGAGTTGATAAAAGATTATGACTTAGGAATTTCTTTCACCCCAGGCAAGGCCAATGTCATGGCTGATGCACTAAGTCGTAAGTCGTATTGTAACAACCTCATGTTACAACAGTATCAACCACTTCTTCATGAGGAATTTCGCAAGCTCAATCTTGAGATTATTCCTCATGGCTCTCTTTCTACCTTGGTGGAAAAACCAACTCTTGAGGATCAAATCATATTTACCCAAAGGCGTGCACGAGGTGTTCGCCGGATCAAGGAGAACATTGCTAGTGGAGTTGCTAAATGTTTCTCCATGGATAGCAAAGGAACAATATTCTTTAAATATCGTTTGGTAGTACCTAAGAGTAGGGATCTAAGGAAACTCATCCTTAAAGAAGCCCATGACACACCCCTCTCAATTCATCCCGGTAGCACAAAAATGTACCAAGATCTACACTAGATATTTTGGTGGACTAGGATGAAGAGAGACATTGCCTGATATGTTGCCGAATGTGATGTTTGTCGTCGTATTAAGGACGAACACCAAAGACCTGCTGGTACTCTTCAACCATTGCCTATTCCAGAGTGGAAATGGGACAAAGTCAGTATGGATTTCATCACTGGCTTTCCAAATACACAGAAAGGAAATGATGCCATCTTCGTTGTCGTTGATAGACTTTCCAAACTTGCTCACTTCCTTCCCATTCGCAAGTCCATAACTGCGAGGTAGTTAGAGGACTTGTATGTCTCTACAATTGTGTCTCTTCATGGTGTTCCTTTGGAAATCAATTCTGATCTCTGTAGCCTTTTCACCTCTAGATTCTGGGGAAGCTTTCAGAATGCTATTGTAACGACCCAATTCACACATAATTGGAGTCTCTGTGCTCAAGTGCTAGTCCCTGGATCGAACTCGCTGGCACACACAGTATTATAGATGTATATCAAAGTACAAGTGCACCATTATTACAACGTATGATCCAGAGTAAATAAATAACAAGTTGCATAGCTCAAGGCTAGCTTATTCAATATAAATATAGCGGAAGCAAAAGCAAATAACGTGGAGTCCATCAACATCCACATGCGAACATGCTGAGTGTAGACTCGCAACCCCTAAACGCACCTTACTGATCGTCTGAAAAACCTGCAACACCGAAGGTTACAGCCCGACAACGGGTCAGTACATCTGATTTGTACGGCAAGTGACACGGAAAAGTTTATATAAAGGACCTACAACTACATGCAAGGTAAGTCAAATGAAAGGCTTATGGTTTTGTTTTGCTGGAAGCCAATTTTCTCCTGAACTAAACTAGTCAAAATTTTAAGTTGAACTTACTACTAAAGAACGAACTGGGCACACCAGTTCCAACACCACACCCTTTATTTAATATTTCCCACTCAAATTATTAAGGTGATTCATATGTCAAGATCCTCCAGTAACAGTAACGTCTAGCAGCTCAAGGATGTCCATAACCGGGGACACGGCTAATCATGATTAGTTTTTACTCTGCAGAGGTTAGTACACTTTCCCCGCTGGACTCAACCCGAAGATTGAGACGAAGTCTTTCAGAAGAGGTAACCTACACCCAACGTCAAGCCGGTACCACCTATCACATCTACATCTGCTAGCTTTGCACGGGATAGGCTTCCTAAATCATACTCAACTAAGCCAGAGCCCATATGGCCAGCGGCTGTACATGTAAGCTCCTAGTCACCAAGTATGTATGATCTTTTTGAGCCTGGACGGCGCCCACTTACGTTCAGAGGGTAGCACCATGACGTACTGTCAACCACCAAACCAACCATTAGGGGTACAACCTGGTCTCGACCTTAGATAAGGCACGAGCCCCCAGGAAGCACTCCCTGCCCGTCCAGAGGTGATTTCTATTTATTAAAGAGTTGCTATACAAGTTATTAAATAACTCACATGCACTCCATGAATTTACACAACCCAAACCACGTCTACAACGCATAGCAATAAAGCAACAACACGGCTAGGTTGATCTACGGTAGACAAGTCAAGACATGTGGCTATCCTAACTGGTTTTGCAGCAACAGCAAAATAAACTACCTATCATGCAATAGGGTGATATTTCTTAACCTAATGCATATAGAAAATATAGGTATGAGTATGGTCAAAGAATCACTTTCCTTCTTGCTGATCCTGACGGTCAGAATCCTCACAATACGAGGCGGCACACTCCGGACAATCTATACGAGCAAACATAGCACCAATCAATCATATGTTCAATACAAAAATGGTCAAACAGTAATAAACATTCAAAGAACAGTAGAAAAACTTTCCTAACAGTAGCTAAACTTAAAGTACTTGTGAAAATAAAACCAACGCAAAAATAAACGGCGCAAACGGGCGCACCGGTAAAAAGTTACGGCTGCCGAAAGTTCAAATTTGGATCAGCTTGGGATTCAAATTTGAAAACTTCAAACTTCTGTAAAACTTGGTATACTGGCTAGGAAATTTCTACATGGTCTCAACGCAACTGGAATCGCCCAATTCCGAGTTACGGTTAAAAAGTAGTCGCGAAAACGGTATCGGGGTGACACCGGGGGTACCGGGGTGCTCTACTGTAAACAGGACCCGGACGTAAATAAAATTTTTCTGAAAAACGCGATCGGATCCTCGTGCGGTTTGGATCCAGATCTGGAATTTTTTTCCAAAACGCATCAAATCTCTTTTTTTTTTTCAGCTTCTCTCTCTTCTCGCACGGGCACAAGGCCAGCGGCCAGGCCATGGCTCGGCCGAGGCTGGCTCCGGCGAGGGCCGGCTGCAGCGGCCGTGGCCGGCGGCCAGGGGGCGGCGGCGGGCACAGGGCGCGCGGGCGGCGGCCGGGGCGGGGCGGCCATGGAGGTCGCGGCGGCGGCTCGGCCGCCGCTCGCGAGCGGCGGCCCGGCGGCGGCGCGGTGTCGGGGCGGCGCGGCTAGGACGACGGGGTCGGGCGCAGGCGGCGGTGCGTCGCGAAGTGCTCATCGGTGGCGAAAAAAACGGCGAACTCCGGCGAGAAAAACGAACTCCGGCGATCCTCCGGCGAAACTCCGGCGAGATTCCGGCGATGACGTCGTGATGATGTCGGCGGCGGCGGGTCCCGCGGATTAGTTTAGGCTAACCTAAAAACGCTAAACAAAAATAATCTAGCCCTAATCGGGGCTATTTATAGCCAGCCCCTAATCCTTTTTTTAAATCCGAGATAAATACAAAATCGGTCTGTGGAAAAAAACCAGGACAGGCCCATTTAGGCCCAAAACAATATTAGAAAAATCACGGTAATTTATTTTAAAATTCCTTCTTCGCCAATATTTTTAAAATAATAAAATTGAATTTTTGGCTTTACCAAAATATTAAATAAAAATAAAAACTTTGCAACTTAATTTTAAATATTATTAAATACTTTTATGGCATTTTAAAAATACCGAAAACTCCGAAAATTAATTTAAAAACTTTTTCGGAGCATAAATAAATTCCCGAAATATTTTTAGAAAATATTCATAACTCCAAAGTAAAATTAAAAAGTCTCCCAAAAATATTTGAAACTATTTTTGAACAAATTAAAAATGGGGATAAGTCCTTTTATATCCTCTCCAGCGAACTGCCATGTGTTGAAAAATGTTTAAAAAGATTTTAAAACTCCAGAAAAATGCGGAAGCAGCATGAGATGCATATGATGATCTATTAACATCCGAGTTTAGAAAATTGGGATGTTACAAACCTACCCCCCTTAAGATGGATCTCGTCCTTGAGATTCGGACTGGCTAGCAAAGAGATGCGGGTGGTCTGGCTTCAGATCTTCTTCACGCTCCCAAGTGGCTTCCTCTTCGGTATGATGATCCCATTGAACCTTGCATAGTCTGATCGTCTTGGTGCGGGTAACTCTTTCGGCAGTCTCCAGAATCTTCACAGGTTTCTCCTCATAAGTTAGGTTGCTCTCCAACTGAATTGCCTCAAGTGGCACTGTATCTCTCAAAGGAATATCTGCCATCTCTGCATGACACTTCTTCAGCTGGGATACGTGAAACACATCATGAACTTCTGACAAAGCTTCTGGAAACTCCAACTGATAAGCTACCTCTCCTCTGCGCTCCAAGATTTTGTAAGGCCCCACAAAACGTGGTGCTAACTTGCCCTTGATTCCAAACCTCTTGATTCCGCGAATTGGTGAAACTCTGAGATATGCACGGTCTCCAACCTCGTAGGTTACATCCTTGCGCTTAGCATCTGCATAACTCTTCTGCCTGGACTGTGCTATCTTCAGTCTATCACGGATCAATTTGAATTTCTCCTCGGCATCTCTGATCAGGTCTGGTCCAAACAACTGACGTTCTCCTACCTCATCCCACATCAACGGAGTCCTGCACTTCCTGCCATACAGTAAGTCAAATGGTGCCATCTGGAGACTAGCCTGGTAACTGTTGTTATATGAGAACTCAGCATACGGTAAGTTGTCATCCCAACTCGAACCATAATCCAACGCACAAGCTCTCAACATATCCTCCAAGATCTGATTGACTCTCTCGGTCTGCCCATCTGTCTGAGGATGGAACGCTGTACTGAACTCCAGCATGGTGCCCAAGGTCTCATGCAACTGACGCCAAAACTTTGAAGTAAACTGAGTACCTCTATCGGACACAACCTTGCTTGGAAATCCATGCAAACACACGATCCTGGACATATAAATCTTGGCTAGCTTGGCACTGTTATAAGTTGTCTTTACTGGAATGAAGTGAGCAACCTTGGTCAAACCATCAACAATCACCCAAATAGAATCATATCCTGACCGAGTCCTGGGTAAACCAGTAATAAAGTCCATACCTATCTGATCCCACTTCCAATCTGGTATAGGCAAAGGCTGCAACAACCCTGCTGGCTTCTGATGCTCAACCTTGACTCTCTGGCAAACATCACACACAACAATATACTGGGCTATCTCTCGCTTCAGGCTAGGCCACCAAAATCTCTCCCTCAAATCCAAATACATATTGGTATTCCTGGGGTGAATAGAATAAGGTGAATCATGTGCCTCCTGAAGAATCAACTTCCTAATCTCTGCATCTTGCGGTACACAAATGCGCTTCTCAAACCAAATGGCTCCATGCTCATCCTCACGGAAACCCTCTGCTTTTCCCTTGGTCATATTCACTTTTATCTCATCAATTTCTGCATCACCCTTCTGAGTTTCTCTGATTCTTTCCAACATATTTGGCTTCACTTCCAATGTTGCCACATATCCCTTAGGAACTATCTCCAACCTGAGATTCTTGAACTGCTCACATAACTCACGTGGCATATCCTCAACATTAGCAACATTGATATGACTCTTATGGCTCAATGCATCAGCAACCACATTCTCTTTACCAGGATGATACTGCACATTCAAATCATAATCCTTAATAAGCTCCAGCCATCTACTCTGCCTGAGATTCAAATCCTTCTGAGTAAAGATATACTTCAAACTCTTATGATCAGTAAAAACATCACAATGATTACCCACAAGATATTGCCTCCATGTTTTCAATGCATGAACAACCGCAGCTAACTCCAAATCATGTGTAGGATAGTTCTGCTCATGGTTCTTAAGCTGACGCGAAGCATACGCAACAACTCTACCTCCTTGCATCAAAACACAACCAAGTCCTCGACGAGATGCATCACAATATACTTGGAAATCCTTATGTATATCAGGAAAACATAGAACAGGTGCAGTTACTAACCGTTTCTTCAATTCCTGAAAGCTGGCTTCACATGCCTCACTCCAAACAAACTTATTCTCTTTCTTCAACAACTCAGTCATTGGTTTTGAAAGCTTGGAGAAATTCTCAATGAACCTCCTATAATATCCCGCAAGACCCAAGAAACTGCGAATGTCTCCAACTGACGCGGGTGTCTCCCATTCCGAACTGTTGAAACCTTGGATGGGTCCACATCTACTCCTTCTCCTGACACAACATGTCCAAGGAATCCGACCTCCTTCAACCAAAACTCACACTTGCTGAACTTGGCATACAACTTGTGCTCCCTGAGCTTCTCCAATACCAAACGCAAATGTGCCTCATGCTCTTGCTCATTGTTGGAATAAACCAATATATCATCAATGAACACCACAACGAATTTATCCAAGAACTCCATAAACACCTTGTTCATCATATTCATGAAGTATGCAGGAGCATTAGTCAATCCAAATGACATAACAGTATACTAATACAACCCATACCTTGTAGTAAAAGCAGTCTTCGGAATATCCTTCTCCCGAATCTTCACTTGATGATAACCAGAACGAAGATCGATCTTAGAGAATACACAAGCTCCCTCCAACTGGTCAAATAGATCATTAATCACCGGTAAAGGATACTTGTTCTTGATAGTAACATCATTCAGAGAACGGTAATCCACACACATCCTCTGGGTTCCATCCTTCTTCTCAACAAACAATACTGGAGATCCCCAAGGTGACGAGCTTGGGCGAATGAACCCCTTTTCTTGCAACTCTCTGATCTGTTCCTTCAACTCTGCAACTTCATTAGCGGGCATCCTATACGGTCTCTTAGCAATAGGACCAGTGCCTGGTATTAAATCAATAAGGAATTCAATCTCCCTATCCGGTGGCATACCTGGCAACTCCTCCGGAAACACATCCGGATACTCCCTCACAACACGCACATCATCCAGGCTACCCCCTTAAGATAATTCACCTGGGCGTGCTGATGCTTATACTTGGACACATATCTGATCTTCTGTCCACTCGGTGTGCTGAGAGTGATAGACCGACTGGCACAATCAATAACACCTTGGTATTTGTCTAACCAATCCATGCCCAAAATAATATCCAAACCTTGTGACTTCAACACAATCAAATCTGTAGGAAAAACATGCTTCCCTATGATTAGGCTCAACTGATAGCATCCCAAACTAGCCGACATCTCCGCTCCCGGTGAACTTATGAACATAGACGACTTAAGAACTACGGTAGGTAACTCATGCTTATCCACAAATACCCTCGATATGAAAGAATGCGATGCACCAGAATAAAAAAGAACAAGTGCGGGTACTGAATTGATAAAGAACTTACCAATCACAGCATCAGGCTCATCATAGATATCCTCCACGTTGACATGGTTCACATGCCCCTTGTTGAAAGGATTGGGCTTGCTGACTCCAGAATTTCCATTGTTGTCCTTGTTCTCCGGGCACATGTTGGAGCAGTGCCCCATCTTCCTGCACTTGAAACACTGAACTCAACTAAGGTCCTTCTGAGCATTCACCACTTGACGGTTCTGGTTGTAGTTCTCTCAATTTCCATTTCCTTTCCCATTTCCATTCTTGTTACCATTGTGGTGGTTGTGGCCATTATGGTTGTGACCATTTCCACCATGATGGTTGTGTCCTCCACTGTGAACATGGCCATTCCCACCATTGTGGTTATGTCCATGGTTATGTCCTCCATTGCCACCATAAGAATTGCGTGGCTTCTGATGCGGTCCAGAGTTATACTTGCCACCATTGTTGTTGTTGTACTTCCTCTTGCGGTTCTCAATGGCTTGCTGCTTGCCTTCCAACACAATAGCTTTGTCTATGAGCGCCTGGCAGTTAGCAAAAGTAGCCACTGTCAACTGGACTCCCAACTCATCATTTAGCCCCTCCAAGAACTTCTCCTGCCTTGCAGCATCATTCCTGACATCATCTGGAGCATATCTGGCAAGCTTGTTGAACACCTCAACATACTCGGCCACTGAACGGCCTCCGTGACGCAAATTGCGAAACTCCTTCTTCTTCAAGCTCATGGCGCCTGCTGAAACATGTGCGGCGCGAAAAGCAGACTGGAACTGTGCCCAAGTGATGGTGTCTATGGGGTAAGTCAGCAAGTAGTTGTCCCACCAAGAAGCGGCAGGACCCTCCAGCAAATGTGAGGCAAACCTCACTCTCTCTGCCTCAGTGCAGCCAACATTCTCCATATTCTGGCCCACTGAACGAAGCCAGTCATCCGCCACTATGGGCTCAGGAGTGCTAGAGAACCTCTGAGGATTCAACCTTAGGAACCTTGAAAGCGTGTCCACAGGTGGTGGTGGTGGCGCATTGTTGTTGTTGTCCATGTTCTGAGTGAGAAACTGGATCAGCTGAGCTTGTCCTTGAAGTAACTGCTGCATGTAAGCTGGCACTCCATTGTTGTTGTTCTCATTCCCCGTGGGATCACGTCTCAGCGGCATCTGTTGGGTAAGAATAGGTAAGATTTAGACAGAAAGTAGCTAGGGAAATATACTCCTACCCATAAGCTTATGATGATCATGACAAGCATTACATATACAATACATATATCACCAATCAACTTCACCAATCAATATCACCATAGCATCAAACATATAACAATCATCAACCAATGCACTCATACGGAAAACCATCACATACCACACCATATAGTTTAAAATATCTTTTATAACTGATATAAGATTCTCATAACAACCTCGGGTAATATAAGATCCTCAACACAATCACGAATAACATAAGAGTATATCAAGCAACCTAGTATTACCACACCGAATAAGTCGACATGGTCAAATACGCTAACACGATAACGGTAGAGCACTAATTCTTGACGAAGTAATTCTTAATGCTGTCTTTGCTAGATAGCATGCGGTAATCGCGCCCGCTAATGCGGTTGCGCCTTTTGGGACTCGGCTCCCTTTCTTCTGCCGAGGTGTCTACTTATGGCTCCTCTTCTGGTTCTTCAATTCCATTGGCCTTCATCTTCTCCTTCAGCCTTGTCATCTCTGCTTGCATCTCCAACTTTTCCTTCTTCAGCTTGTTGTTGTCCCTCTTGAGCCTGGTGTTCCTCTGCTGCAACTCAGTAATGGTGTAGAGGTATGACTGAGTGCACTTCTCAAGGCAATGAATGTGCTTCTCCAGGCTTTGGATGATGTAGCTGGTTGTACCTGGCCAAATGGCCCCAGGCACATACCTGAACCTCTTTGGTATTATGTTCCCCGATGGGAGAACCTTGGCCATCTCCGCGTACACCGTACCCTTTAGTCGGGCGGAATACGTCTCCACAATGCGTCCAAGAGCTATGTGAGTGGCCATGCGCACACACCACTCCTTCTCCTGGGAATGCACCTCGAAGGACTCCGTAATCACCCTTTCTTCATTCTCCATGCTTCCAAGGATGAAAGTCTCCACTTTCCAGTAGTCATCAGCTCCCCTTGTCTCCACGATGTCCGGCTGAAAGACTGACGCGTAGATGTTCAGGAAGTGGCAAATCCCCCTGAGCTCAGGTCCAAACGCCATAGCGTGGTATGATATAGTGGTCATCTATAATCAAAGAGAGGTAAGGCAAGATTAGAACAGGTATGAATACGAGATAGAGGAGGTAAGTAAGTACAAGACAGAGTGATATAAAGTAATATTTTTATTCCTATGGCTTTTCTAGTCCATTTTCTAGGGTCACGTCCCACAGTCAACACACTGCTTTGATACCATCTGTAGCGACCCAATTCACACAGAATTGGAGTCTCTATGCTCAAGTGCCAGTCTCTGGATCGAACTCGCTGGCACACACAGTATTATAGATGTATATCAAAGTACAAGTGCATCATTATTACAACGTATGATCCAGAGTAAATAAATAACAAGTTGCATAGCTCAAGGCTAGCTTATTCAATATAAATATAGCGGAAGCAAAAGCAAATAACGTGGAGTCCATCAACAGCCACATGCGAACATGCTGAGTGTAGACTCGCAACCCCTAAACGCACCTTACTGATCGTCTGAAAAACCTGCAACACCGAAGGTTACAGCCCGACAACGGGTGAGTACATCTGATTTGTACGGCAAGTGACACGGAAAAGTTTATATAAAGGACCTACGACTACATGCAAGGTAAGTCAAAGGAAAGGCTTATGGTTTTGTTTTGCAGGAAGCCAATTTTCTCCTGAACTAAACTAGTCAAAATTTTAAGTTGAACTTACTACTAAAGAACGAACTGGGCACACCAGTTCCAACACCACACCCTTTATTTAATCTTGCCCACTCAAATTATTAAGGTGATTCATATGTCAAGATCCTCCAGTAACAGTAATGTCTAGCAGCTCAAGGATGTCCATAACCGGGGACACGGCAAATCATGATTGGTTTTTACTCTGCAGAGGTTAGTACACTTTCCCCGCTGGACTCAACCCGAAGATTGAGACGAAGTCTTTCAGAAGAGGTAACCTACACCCAACGGCAAGCCGGTACCACCTATCACATCTACATCTGCTAGATTTGCACGGGAGAGGCTTCCTACATCATACTCAACTAAGCCAGAGTCCATATGGCCAGCGGCTGTACATGTAAGCTCCTAGTCACCAAGTATGTCTGATCTTTTTTAGCCTGGACGGCGCCCACTTACGTTCAGAGGGTAGCACCATGACGTACTGTCAACCACCAAACCAACTATTAGGGGTACAACCTGGTCTCGACCTTAGATAAGGCACGAGCCCCTAGGAAGCACTCCCTGCCCGTCCAGAGGTGATTTCTATTTATTAAAGAGTTGCTACACAAGTTATTAAATAACTCACATGCACTCCATGAATTTACACAACCCAAACCACGTCTACAACGCATAGCAATAAAGCAACAACACGGCTAGGTTGATCTACGGTAGACAAGTCAAGACATGTGGCTATCCTAACTGGTTTTGCAGCAACAGTAAAATAAACAACCTATCATGCAATAGGGTGATATTTCTTAACATAATGAATATAGAAAATATAGGTATGAGTATGGACAAAGCATCACTTGCCTTCTTGCTGGTCCTGACGGTCACAATCCTCACAATACGAGGCGGCACACTCCGGACAATCTATACGAGCAAACATAGCACCAATCAATCATATTTCAATACAAAAATGCTCAAACAGTAATAAACATTCAAATAACTGTACGAAACTTTCCTAACAGTAGCTAAACTTAAAGTTCTTGTCAAAATAAAACCAACGAAAAAAGAAACGGCGCAAACGGGCACACCAGTAAAAAGTTACGGCTGCCGAAAGTTCAAATTTGGATCAGCTTGGGATTCAAATTTGAAAACTTCAAACTTCTGTAACACTTGGTCTACTGGCTAGGAAATTTCTACACGGTCGCAACGCAACTGGAATCGCCCAATTCCGAGTTACGGTTAAAAAGTAGTCGCGAAAACGGTATTGGGGTGACACCGGGGGTACCGGGGTGCTCTACTGTAAAAAGGACCCGGACGTAAATATTTTTTTTGAAAAACGCGATCGGGTCCTCGGGCGGTTTGGATCCAGATCTGGGATTTTTTTTCCAAAACGCATCTAATCTCTTTTTTTTTCTCAGCTTCTCTCTCTTCTCGCACGGGCACAAGGCCATCGCCCAGGCCATGGCTCGTCCGAGGCTGGCTCCGGCGAGGGCCGGCTGCAGCGGCCGTGCCCGGCGGCCAGGGGGCGGCGGCGGGCACAGGGCGCGCGGGCGGCGGCGCTCGGAGGCGGGGCGGCGCAGGGGTGCGCGGCGCACGGGTCGGCCATGGAGCTCGCGGCGGCCATGGAGCTCGCGGCGGCGGCGGCTCGGCCGGCCGGCGAGCGGCGGCGCGGTGGCGCGGCTAGGACGGCGGGGTCTGGCGCAGGCGGCGGTGTGTCGCGAAGTGCTCACCGGTGGCGAAAAAAACGGCGAACTCCGGTGAGAAAAACGAACTCCGGCGATCCTCCGGCGAAACTCCGGCGAAACTCCGGCGATGACGTCGTCGATTATGTCGGCGGCGGCGGGTCCCGCGGATTAGTTTAGGCTAACCTGAAAACGCTAAAAGAAAATAATCTAGCCCTAATCGGGGCTATTTATAGCCAGCCCCTAATCCTTTTTTTAAAATCCGAGATAAATACAAAATCGGTTTGTGAAAAAAAAAAACAGGACAGGCCCATTTAGGCCCAAATCAATATTAGAAAAATCACGGAAATTTATTTTAAAATTCCGTCTTCGCCAATATTTTTAAAATAATAAAATTGAATTTTTGGCTTTACCAAAATATTAAATGAAAATAAAAACTTTGCAACTTATTTTTAAATATTTTTAAATACTTTTCTGGCATTTTAAAAATACCGAAAACTCCGAAGATTAATTTAGAAACTTTTCCGGAGCATAAATAAATTCCAAAAATATTTCTAGAAAATATTTATAACTCCAAAGTAAAATTAAATAGTCTCCCAAAAATATTTTAAAATATTTTTCAACAAATTAAAAATGGGGATAAGTCCTTTTATATCCTCTCCAGCGAAGTGCCATGTGTTGAAAAATGTTTAAAAAGATTTTAAAACTCCAGAAAAATGCGGAAGCAGCATGAGATGCATATGATGATCTATTAACATCCGAATTTAGAAAATTGGGATGTTACAGCTATGGGAACTCATCTCTCCTTTAGTACAAATTTCCATCCTCAATCTAGTGGTCAAGTCGAAAGGGTTAACCAAATTCTTGAAGACATGCTCAGAGCTTGTGTTATTTCTTTCGGAAAGAATTGGGAGAAGTCTCTTCCATTTGCCGAATTTGCTTATAACAATAGTTTCCAATCTAGTCTGAACATGGCTCCTTTTGAACTCCTCTATGGACGAAGATGTCGAACATCCCTAAATTGGTCAGAAACCGGTGAAAGACAATTCTTTGGACCGGATATGATCAATGAAGCAGAAGATCAAGTTCGCATCGTTCTTGATCAATTGAAAGCAGCCCAGTCTTTTCAGAAAAGGTACTACGATCGTCATCATAGGCAAGAAAGCTATAACTTGGACGAGAAGGCTTACCTTCGTGTTACTCCTGTGAAGGGAATCCAAAGATTCGGTATCAAAGGCAAGTTGGCCCCACGTTACATTGGACCTTTCCGCATTCTTGCTAAACGTGGAGAAGTTGCCTACCAACTTGAACTACCCCCGCATCTTTCCCGAGTACATGATGTATTCCACGTGTGACAACTCAGGCGTTGCTTCAAGGACCCCATCCGCGAAGTCGACCATGAAACGCTTGATCTCCAAGATGACTTTTCATATCGAGAATACCCCGTTCGTATTCCTGATTCCGCAGAGCGTGTCACTCGTCGTCAGAAGATTAAGTTTCTGAAAGCTCAATGGTCCCACCACTCTGAGAAAGAAGCCACGTGGGAAAGAGAAGACCGTCTCATTGCCGTGTGGCCCTCCTTCCTCCCGCAGACTTCTGAATCTCGGGACGAGATTCTTTTGAGTGGGGGCGAATTGTCATAACCATCTTTTAGGTATGTGCTAGGGTTCGCAAGTAACTTTGAATCATGTTAAAAAATTTCAAATTGAAATTGAAATGGGAGAGAGAAACCCCCCAGATGAATTAATTCAAATGGCCACAACAAAAGTTGCTCCAAAAATTCCTTTTGCATTTTTGAAAAGTCCCATAAATGAGTGTGATCACATATGAAGTGATGTCGGACTAATCCCACGCTCATAGATTTTTTCAAATATTCAAATTATAGCTTGGAATTAAATTTAAACCCCTATTTGAATTGAAATTCAAATTGTTGAATTTCAAAAATCCCCAAACTTTGTGAGTGGCTAGCTATATGCTATGTAAGGCCATATAAAAATTTGGGGCATTTTATAAAATGCCTAGCTATTTTATTTAGCAGAACAAGAAAATATGCACAAAAGAATAAAAGGAAAACAGAAAAGAGCAGAGAGAGATTTACCCGAAGAGGCCCAGCTAGCCAAGCCAGGCCCAGCCCAGCAGCCTTTCTCCTTGGCGTATTCCTCCCCGCGCCCCCAAGGTGCTCGGTGGAAAGACACCCGAGCAGCCGACGCACCTCCACGCCTCCCAAGCCTCCACCTTCCCCTCCTGACCCTTCTAGACGTGCCACGGAGAAGATGGAGTTGCTGTGCCTCCATTTCCCCCTCCTAGATAGCTCTCGCTCTCTCTCTCGCCAAGCTCGACGATGAAACCGAGCGCCGCCGTCGCCATGACTTGAAGCCCGCGTGGCCAACGTCCTCTTCGAGATGCTCCTTGATGTCTATCGCCTCCGCCACCATCGACTGCGTCTGTGTGCAGGAGCTGGATCTCCAATTTTGCTCCGAGCCGACGCCAGCCTCATCGTCTTCATCTCCGGCCGCCGCGAATCTTCCTCAAATTCCGGCAGCACCAGAGCTCCCCCAAGCACGCTGTCTTCTCCATCTGAACTGCGGTGAGCAGCTGCGCGTTTTCCCTAAACTCCCGTCCCCTAGCTCCTTCTCTGCGCCGATCTGCCATGGGAGCCAAGAACGGCCTCCGCCATGGATGAGCTCGAGCTCGCTCCCATGCTCTTCTGGTTGCGCCAGTTGGTCCATCGCGTTCACCGTGCTCCACTGCATGGAACGGGGCCATCGCGGGTTCTTCTCGTGCTTGAAATCGACCGCAGCCTCGAGCCAGTAGCTCCGCCGCCACTAGGGCTCGACGCCAACGAGCGTACAAGGCACCCCAGCTTCCACGACTTCCTCCAATCGATGCACCGCGACCAGGGCTTCAATCCAGTGGAAGCAGCGCACGATTTGGTCCACGGGATCGCCGTCACAAAGGACACTGCCGCACAGGAAGGTCGCCGGAGTTACGCCGGAGACGAGGTCCACGTGGCAGGGTGATTAACCCCTTGGCCTGACTAATCTCTCTGTTTAGTTTAAATGTTGATAAAACGTTTCAATTAATCAAATAGACACTGACATGTGGGCCCCCTTGGTCAGACGCCCCCTGACGCCAGCATAAGGTCATGCTGACGCAGTAATCCATTTTATATTTAAAAGGAAATTCAGAAAAGGCAGGAATTCAATTAAACTTTGAAAATTAATAACTAATTCATGCTAACTCCAAATTGGGCATATAATATGTCTAAAATTATCAGAAAAATGCAAGGAATGTGAATATGTACTTTGTTTTCATGTTTAACCAATTTAAATTGGGTGAACAGTGGCATATGTCCATATGGACTTCTTTTAAATTCAAACTTGGAGTGAATTTGCAAATTCCTTTGCAACACACTTCTTTTAGATGGAATTGTCCACACATTGCAACCATGAACATCACTTTATAACATTGATCATGTGATTTTTCATTGTACATTATATTGATTGCAATGTTTGTGTTATTTGCTCGAATAGAGGTGGAGCCGAAACCGGAGGCCACCCCCTTCGTTGAAGACACCGTGTGTGAACCCTGTCAGCAAGGCAAGAAAACCCCCATTGATCATGTCGATAAAATCCCACTTCCCTCTCAGTTCGCTTATGCATGTTAGGATGGTTACCATGATAACGTTTCTACCACATAGTTGAACCCATTCCTTTCCATGACCTATCATTTGTCACAGTAGTAATCAAACCACAATCCTAGCAGATGTAGGAGTTGATTGATATCATGTGGCCCCTGCAACTGTTACAGCTTATTGCATGCTTAGAGTGATACAATGTTGTTACTGTTATGTGAGTCGGGATGGTAGTGATCATGATGATGATGGTGGAAACGTGTTGGTGAATCTACCCTAATACAAGGTGAACGATGAGAGGATCGGTAGGAGTACACAGTGGGTTGTCTTGTTGAACACTGCCCTAAGTCCGAGTTCTTGTGTGGTGACCCAAGTTAAAGAGTACAATCACACATTGGGCTCACTGACCCCTCTCAACCTATTAACTCATCCCTTTCGATGTCCAGATGTCGCAGTAGTTCGGAGTTCTGGTAGGTTTGTGGCACGGCCTGCTAAGTGAGAGAACGGCTCAACCGAGACCGGCTTGGGGCCCTGCACACATCATCTGGGTCCACTTCGGTAAACCGGCCAGGTTCACGATAGTGGAAACCAACCGAGGTAGGCGGCTTTCTTGGACTAGATCGGCTATGAGGTAACAATTGTGGTGAGCATCCTCGTCGGCACCCCTTGAATGGTGACGAGACATGACGGTAACTGATGGTCATGTGTGTGTAGCGATACACCCCTACAGGGTTAACAAAACTATTCGAATAGCCGCGTTCGCAGTTATGGACTGCTTGGAAACCTTAGCTTGATTATTAGACAACTTGAACTGGATACTTATAAAACATGCCAAGATAAGAGTGAGTGCTATGGCGTGCTTTCTCGTGGGAAGTAGAGGAAGGCACCATAGTGGAGTAATTGCTTGGGAGACTTGGATAGATGGACTCGTGTAAACTTCTTACCTCAGTCTGGTATTCGTAGCTTAGGACTAGCTAAGTCAAAGATGGAACTTATGCATTTGAACCCCACCTCCCTTTACCTTGATACATGTGCATGAGTAGTATAGTTCCTACTTAAGTCTTGCTGAGTACGACTTTGTACTCACGTTTTCTGTCAGAATCCTCTGTTAGGTAATGTGCTAGGATCAAAGTCATCTTGCATCATTTTAAAAATTTCAAAAGAAGTCATTGAAATCAAATTCAAAAGCAAAATGGGAGAAGGAATGTAAGGCCCGATATGCGGTACTGTTTCAGATTCGGACGTTTCCGTCCGAACCCGAGGACGAAGCACATATCGGTCCCACCGCGACATATGACGAAATCATATATCCCGGATTTCAACATGATATCACAACATTACAGATACAAGGATACAACATCTCATACAATCGGCATACAACTGCATTAAATACAATACATCAGTGGAAGATACAGGTCTGAGTACAGACTACAATCAGATGCCTAGTGGCAAAGAGAAAACATCGGTCCCATAACCACACGGGTCCAGGCCCTCCGCCGGGATCTGCCTAACTAGTCGTCGCCGAGTCTCCACGTGAAACGTCGATCACCATACCTGTTGTCGATCAAGAACCCTGAAAAGAGTTTGGGGGTAGTATCATGAGTACAGAGGTACTCAGCATCCAACTGTAGTGGTCATCTGACCCAGCAAGGACTTCATCACTCGTCATTCTAGGACAACTAGTAGTTTACGGTAAGGAAGGGGTAAGTGGTGAGGTTGCTGCCGCACTAGCATTTATGAAGTGGCTAACGATCTAGAGAGTAAGATAAGAAGCCAAGCATTCGATGAGGAATCGCCTCCAACAAGTCTTGCTATCAACTACTACGCAAACATAACACCTATCCTATCCTTGTCCTCCTCTTCGCATCCCGACGAAGAAGAAGCAGTCAAGGAACACACACGTTGATCAAGTTATATTAAGATTATCTCAGCTGTTGTTGTCTATGAACAAGCAGTAGATCTCAAGTCGTCCATAACCGTGGACACGGCTTCTCGAAAAGATTTAACCCTGCAGGGGTGTACCAACTGCCCATTACAAGGCTCCGCACGCACGATCATCTCTCTCAGTTTCTACCCATCACAGGCAACCATTTTATGATTTAGTTCCAAGATATCCGAAACGACAGGTCCCTCTAACTAACAACGAACAAATCCGGGTGGCCCCCGGGGAGTCGACACCCAATCCAAAAGCTGGCCACACTCTCGGATCGGACTCTTCCGTCTGGCTAAGGTCGGGTTAGTCTCGCCTATATAACATGAGACTTTCGTAGCTCACCAGTGTGGACCAACAAAGGAACTATGTCTCTGCTGGCCCGAGTTGTTTTAAAACCACTGGCTGCAGACCAGTTATGCATGCTGTTTCAAATGGTAAATCAGCTTGGGCCACCTCTAGAAATGTTTGAAGCTAGGTAGGTAAGAAAAGGGGACCCCATAAAATCCCACACGCGGTTAGGCACGCTCAGTCTTAAAACCAATACCCGGAACTCGGGTCCTAGGTGACTCAACTGGAACAAAGCGTCGGGGCGGGATAGCCTAGACCTTCCATCCTTCGTCGAATATAGTCAACATTATAATAATCATATCATCAACAACAATAATAATAATGTGATATTCCAAACCAAGGAGTAACAGGGTAACATCGTAGCATCCTAAGCATGCATACTAAGCAGGGGATGAGCAACGAGCAATAGTAACATAATAGTACAAGGTTTGCTGGGAGGGGACATGGCTGTATCGGTTTGAAAGAGGCTGTAAACACGTGGTAGGATCAAACATCGAACCTAACCTAGACTAGCATGCAAACCGCTGGTTGAAATATAATGGATCATAAGTAATGTATAGTCCTTGCCTGTTGATAAGTCGGGTTCCGAAGGTGTAGTTGATCGCAAGCTCGCATCGTCTCCGAAGGTACCCGCCGAAGCACACAAGACGATAAACACTGGAAAATAATCAATGAGCAAGCACTCTATTACTACGGGGCAACACAAGATCAAGAAGACAACACAAGGCACGACAACGCGATACGGATCTACCGTCGAGAGCGGTTACTAACGGGTTAAGTGGAGTACTCGTCACACACGACGATACCGCACGTTTACGGTGGTTCAAGTTGTTTAGCTACAGGTGATCAACAACCGGTTATTAACATGGCAAGGCACCCAAGCATGGCATAGCACACAATAATGGCAAAAGGTTAAGAACAAAGTAAACTACCTATACTAGTCAAGTTAAGCGAGGCAACACTCTAAACATGGCATAACACTAAGTGCCTCACGATGTTTAAAGGATTTGGTACTGTTCTGCCCTAAACCATATTTTAGGTTGGTTAACAGCAGCAATCAATAGCATAAACATAAATTACACGAAAAACTAATCAAGTTACATATAAAGAACACCCCAAACGGAGTTGCGGTTAAAAAGATACAAGCAAAACAAGTTACGGGCACAAACTGCCAACCTCAGGAAGCACACTTTAGAGCATTGCATAAACAGGGTAATCAATGAAAACATGCTTACAAATGACATGGAACTAAAATAGACATGACAGGGAAGGCATGGAAAAAATAATCATGCAAAAAGACATCACGGATCAAAAGATATTAAGCAAACAACATGGCAGAAACTATTATTTTTATGCTGTATAAACAGCGGTATAACTATATGCAAAAGTGCAACAACATGACATAGCAATACATGGGCATGAAGTAGACATGATGCTTAACAATATGCAATTGGAATCACTCAATTCTGACGAACGGTTGCGAAGCAATCGTCGCCCGAAGTTGCAACAAAATAGCAGTTACAACAACTTAGCAGCGGTTAACGACAGGTAGCCCTGTTTGAACAGCAATAACTACATCTAAACAACCTAAAAACAATTAACTCACAAAATATGAAAGATAGAGCACGCAATTCTAAACAATTCGTCTTTTGGGCGCGAAGTCATCCGGGCTACAGATCTACCGCAAAACGCATCGCGAAACTGAATACATCATCAACATAAAAGGACTTAGCAGATTTTCGCAGGGTTATACAACAGAAAAAAAGGTGAAGGCCTCACCCAATTGGGCTCGGCCCAACAGGCTTGCGGCTCGGCTGGGCTCGGGAGGCCGGCTTGGCTCGGGCTGGGGACGTGGGCCGCGGCTGGCTGGATCGGCCCATGACGGCGGCGCAGTCCCGATCGGGATCCCGTCGATCCCGTCGACGAGGACGACGACGGCGTCCGCGAGGCGGCGGCCTCCGGCGAGGCGGGCGGCGCAGGGCGACGCGGCGCATCATGGAGGTGCAGAGGAGGGGCGCGGGAGGCGCGGCTGCCGGCGGTGAGGGCTGCGGGCGGAGGAGGTCGGCTCGGCTACTTCGAGGCGAGGTCCTCCAGGAGGTCTCCAATGGCGGGCGGCGGCTCGGTTCCTGGAGGGGGAGAAGGAAGAGGATGAGAGGAGGAAGGAAGGGAGGACGCTGCGGGAAGGGCTCACCGAGGTGCGCGCGCGACGTGGCGGCGCGGCTGCGGCTGCCGACGAGGTCGCCGGAGTGCGGCGACGTGCCCATGGAGGCGGTTGGTGGCGGCTGCCTGGATGGGCTCGGTGGGGCCCGGCGGCGGCCCGGCGGGGCCCGGGCGCCCTGGCTGCAGTGGTGGGAGACTGGAGCTACGTGGCTCAGATCTGGGCCGTCGGATCTCAGATCTGACGGCTGAGATCGAGGGAGAGCTAGGGTTTTCAAAATTGGAGGGCTAGGGGGCAGATTTCGGGGATTTTCTAGGGGTGTGGCTGCAAATTTTCCATGGGGGAAACCCTAGAAGGCCTAGGGGAGTGTGGTGGTCTTTATATAGGCAGGTTGGCTGGCCAGTTGACGCAAACACCCTCGTTACCCCTCTCGCGTGTCCGGTGATCGCGTTCATGACCGCCGAGACTCCATACGGACTCCGATTCGGACGAAACTTCGACCCACGCGCTCAGCGTGTCGAGCCCGTCGATCGTACCTCACTGCGGTGACATTCTGAGAATATTTTCGGTGCCCCATAAAATAATCCGTTTATTAAATAAACGGGGTTTTCGTTCCGGTGGCGATGGCTGGTCCTGTGCCGGCAGCGACGGTGCTCGGGTGAAAACCCGGTGTCGCAGAGTCGTGTGCCGTTGGGGAAAAGGGTTGGTCACGCATTCGATACGAGAAATAAGGGGGAAATATTCACCGATTATTATTTCGGTGAAGCAAACACCGCAAACAAATCAGACAATCAAACAATTCACACCGAAAATAAATTTTCTGATTTTTGTGAAAACTGGGCTGTTACAATACAACACCACCAACAAGGGATCTCGTCCCGAGATCCAGGACGATCCGGGGGAGAGGGGGGGGAGAGAAAAGAGAGTCGTCGATTCTTCAACACCACCAACAAGGGACTCTGCTCCATGTCGACGTCGAACTTCAGTCGAGATAAATTTCAGCAGAGAGACGACATCGTCGAAAATACGAAACCGTCGGTGTCAAGAGGAGGAACGACAACGATAACCAGATCAAAGGATAGTGTTTTCGACGCAAGTCGTGAAAACACTGGCAAAAGGATGGATGGCAATGGACGGCTCAGATGATTCCCAAAGTCGGAGAAGCTAAAGGTACTACAGGAATTCCCACCTGAGCTCGGAATCGAGACAATACGCTGCAAGCAAGGCATTGTAACGGTTCCGAAACTCCACACACTCGAGATCCTAGAGTTTTAAGGGGATAAGACGAGATTAAAACACTTACGACACTTGTCCTGGCCAGAGCAAGGGTAAGGAGTAAAAATATTCCTACTCTCCGATAACTATCTTAGAAACTACAAAATAGTTTTTGTCTAGACTCGACTTCGGCCAGAGAGGGGATCCTACGGTCGGTAAGGCTCTGATACCAAGTTGTAAGGCCCGATATGCGGTACTGTTTCAGATTCGGACGTTTCCGTCCGAACCCGAGGACGAAGCACATATTGGTCCCACCGTGACATATGAAGAAGTCATATATCTCGGATTTGAACATGATATCACAACATTACAGATACAAGGATACAACATCTCATACAATCGGCATACAACTGCCTTAAATACAATACAACAGCGGAAGATACAGGTCTTAGTACAAACTACAATCAGATGCCTAGTGGCAAAGAGAAAACATCGGTCCCATAACCACACGGGTCCAGGCCCTCCGCCGGGATCCGCCTAACTAGTCGTCGCCGAGTCTCCACGTGAAACGTCGATCACCATACCTGTTGTCGATCAAGAACCCTGAAAAGAGTTTGGGGGTAGTATCATGAGTACAGAGGTACTCAACATCCAACTTTAGTGGTCATCTGACCCAGCAAGGACTCCATCACTCGTTATTCAAGGACAACTAGTAGTTTACGGTAAGGAAGGGGTAAGTGGTGAGGTTGCTGCCGCACTAGCATTTATGAAGTGGCTAACGATCTAGAGAGTAAGATAAGAAGCCAAGCATTCGATGAGGAATCGCCTCCAACAAGTCTTGCTATCAACTACTACGCAAACATAACACCTATCCTATCCTTGTCCTCCTCTTCGCATCCCGACGAAGAAGAAGTAGTCAAGGCACACACACGTTGATCAAGTTATATTAAGATTATCTCAGCTGTTGTTGTCTATGAACAAGCAGTAGGTCTCAAGTCGTCCATAACCGTGGACATGGCTTCTCGAAAAGATTTAACCCTGCAGGGGTGTACCAACTTCCCATTACAAGGCTCGGCATGCACACTCATCTCTCTCAGTTGCTACCCATCACAGGCAACCATTTTATGATTTAGTTCCAAGAGATCCGAAACGACAGGTCCCTGTAACTAACAACGAACAAATCCGGGTGCCCCCCGGGGAGTCGACACCCAATCCAAAAGCTGGCCACGCTCTCGGATCGGACTCTTCCGTCTGGCTAAGGTCGGGTTAGTCTCGCCTATATAACAGGAGACTTCCCTAGCTCACCAGTGTGGACCAACAAAGGAACTATGTGTCTGCTGGCCCGAGTTGTTTTAAAACCACTGGCTGCAGACCAGTTAGGCATGCTGTTTCAAATGGTAAATCAGCTTGGGCCACCTCTAGAAATGTTTGAAGCTAGGTAGGTAAGAAAAGGGGACCCCATAAAATCCCCCACGCGGTTAGGCACGCTCAGTCTTAAAACCAATACCCGGAACTCGGGTCCTAGGTGACTCAAATGGAACAAAGCGTCGGGGCGGGATAGCCTAGACCTTCCATCCTTCGTCGAATATAGTCAACATTATAATAATCATATCATCAACAACAATAATAATAATGTGATATCCCAAACCAAGGAGTAACAGGGTAACATCGTAGCATCCTAAGCATGCATACTAAGCAGGGGCTGAGCAACGAGCAATAGTAACATAGAAGTACAAGGTTTGCTGGGAGGGGACATGGCTGTATCGGTTGGAAAGAGGCTGTAAACATGTGGTAGGATCAAACATCAAACCTAACCTAGACTAGCATGCAAACCGTTGGTTGAAATAGAATGGATCATAAGTAATGTATAGTCCTTGCCTATTGATAAGTCGGGTTCCGAAGGTGTAGTTGATCGCAAGCTCGCATCGTCTCCGAAGGTACCCGCGGAAGCACACAAGACGATAAACACTGGAAAACAATCAACGAGCAAGCACTCTATTACTACGGGGCAACACAAGATCAAGAAGCCAACACAAGGCACGGCAACGCGATACGGATCTGCCGTCGAGAGCGGTTACTAACGGGTTAAGTGGAGTACTCGTCACACACGACGATACCGCACGTTTACGGTGGTTCAAGTTGTTTAGCTACAGGTGATCAACCAACGGTTATTAACATGGCAAGGCACCCAAGCATGGCATATCACACAATAATGGCAAAAGGTTAAGCACAAAGTAAACTACCTATACTAGTCAAGTTAAGCGAGGCAACACCTAAACATGGCATAACACTAAGTGCCTCACGATGTTTAAAGGATTTGGTACTGTTCTGCCCTAAACCATATTTTAGGTTGGTTAACATCAGCAATCAATAGCATAAACATAAATTACACGAAAAACTAATCAAGTTACATATAAAGAACACCCCAAACGGAGTTGCGGTTAAAAAGATACAAGCAAAACAAGTTACGGGCACAAACTGCCAACCTCAGAAAGCACACTTTAGAGCATTGCATAAACAGGGTAATCAATGCAAACATGCTTACAAATGACATGGAACTAAAATAGACATGACAGGGAAGGCATGGCAAAAATAATCATGCAAAAATACATCATGGATCAAAAGATATTAAGCAAACAACATGGCAGAAACTATTATTTTTATGCTGTATAAACAGCGGTATAACTATATGCAAAAGTGCAACAACATGACATAGCAATACATGGGCATGAAGTAGACATGATGCTTAACAATATGCAATTGGAATCACTCAATTCTGACGAACGGTTGCGAAACAATCGTCGCCCGAAGTTGCAACAAAATAACAGTTACAACAACTTAGCAGCGGTTAACAACAGGTAGCCCTGTTTGAACAGCAATAACTAAATCTGAACAACCTCAAAACAATTAACTCACAAAAGATGAAAGCTAGAGCACGCAATTCTAAACAATTCGTCTTTTGGGCGCGAAGTCATCCGGGCTACAGATCTACCGCAAAACGCATCGCGAAACTGAATACAGCAGCAAAATAAAAGGACTTTGCAGATTTTGCAGGGTTATTCAACAGAAAAAAAGGTGAAGGCCTCACCCAATTGGGCTCGGCCCAACAGGCTTGCGGCTCGGCTGGGCTCGGGAGGCCGGCTCGGCTCGGGCTGGGGACGTGGGCCGCGGCTGGCTGGATCGGCCCATGATGGCGGCGCAGTCCCGATCGGGATCCCGTCAATCCCGTCGACGAGGACGGCGGCGGCCTCCGGCGAGGCGGGCGGCGCAAGGCGACGCGGCGCATCCCGGAGGTGCAGAGGAGGGGCGCGGGAGGCGCGGCTGCCGGCGGTGAGGGCTGCGGGCGGAGGAGGTCGGCTCGGCTGCTTCGAGGCGAGGTCCTCCAGGAGGTCTCCAATGGCGGGCGGCGGCTCGGTTCCTGGAGGGGGAGAAGGAAGAGGATGAGAGGAGGAAGGAAGGGAGGACGCTGCGGGAAGGGCTCACCGAGGTGCGCGCGCGACGTGGCGGCGCGGCTGCGGCTGCCGGCGAGGTCGCCGGAGTGCGGCGACGTGCCCATGGAGGCGGTTGGTGGCGGCTGCCCGTATGGGCTCGGTGGGGCCCGGCGGCGGCCCAGGCGCCCTGGCTGCAGTGGTGGGAGGCTGGAGCTACGTGGCTCAGATCTGGGCCGTCGGATCTCAGATCTGACGGCTGAGATCGAGGGAGAGCTAGGGTTTTCGAAATTGGAGGGCTAGGGGGCAGATTTCGGGGATTTTCTAGGGGTGTGGCTGCAAATTTTCCATGGGGGAAACCCTAGAAGGCCTAGGGGAGTGTGGTGGTCTTTATATAGGCAGGTTGGCTGGCCAGTTGACGCAAACGCCCTCGGTACCCCTCTCGCGTGTCCGGTGATCGCGTTCATGACCGCCGAGACTCCGTACGGACTCCGATTCGGACGAAACTTCGACCCACGCGCTCAGCGTGTCGAGCCCAACGATCGTACCTCACTACGGTGACATTCTGAAAATATTTTCGGCGCCCCATAAAATAATCCGTTTATTAAATAAACGGGGTTTTCGTTCCGGTGGCGATGGCTGGTCCTGTGCCGGTAGCGACGGTGCTCGGGTGAAAACCCGGTGTCGCAGAGTCGTGTGCTGTTGGGGAAAATGGTCGGTCACGCATCCCATACGAGAAATAAGGGGGAAATATTCACCGATTATTATTTCGGTGAAGCAAACACCGCAAACAAATCAGACAATCAAACAATTCACACCGAAAACAAATTTTTTGATTTTTGTGAAAACTGGGCTGTTACAAGGAACCCCCCGAGATGAATTAATTCAAAAGGCCAGATAAAAATCTTCTCCAAAAATTCATGTTAGATTTTTGAAAAGTCTTATAAATGAGTGTGATCACATATCAAGTGATGTGGGACCCACCCCATGCTCATGGATTTTTCAAATACTCAAACAGTGCCTTGGAATTAATCAAAAACCCCTATTTGATTTAAAGTTCAAATAATTTGAATTTCAAAAAGTGCCAAACTTTATAAGTGGCTAGTCTAATATAATATGAGGCCATATAAAAAGTATCAGCATTTTTAAAAATGCCCAGCTATTTATTTTAGCATGGCCAATATATAACAGAAAATTAAAACAAACAGAAAAGGAAAATGGAGCTTACCTGGCCATTTCGGCCCAACTCATCGCCCCCCTGGCCCAAGCCCACCTGGACCCCCCTTGTCTTCTTCCAGCACGGCGGCAAGCAGCTCGGTGGCCGGCATGCCGCGGCCGCCATGCCACCAGCCTGCCTGGAGGCTTCCCAGGCATCCTTATCACGCCACGAAGACGCCCAGCTGCGTCCTGATCCTTCTCCCCCTCTCAAACGCCAGCTTCCCCTCCTCTCTCGCCGGATTCGAAGACGAACCGAGGACTCGCCGGAGCGCGCCGCCATGGAAGACGTGGCCACCATGGCCTAGAGCTCAAGCCAACTTGTCCCGTGCGTGCGTCGTCGTCGACTTCATCGCCTCGCAGAAGACGGCGCCTTGATTTGATCCAGAGGAGACGTGAGCTTCACCGAATCGCCGCCGGTCGCCGGAGAACCACCTCATCGATTCGCCGCCACCAGACCCTCCCCGAGCCCGCTGACCACGCCATCGAGTTCGTGGTGAGCTCCTGCCCGTTTCCCCCAACCTGGCGCCCTCTCTCTTGGTCTCTAGCCATGACCGCCATGGTTGCTGAAGCACGTCGCCGCCATGGACGATGACGAGGTCGCCCCTGTGCCCCATCGTCTTGTCCAGCGCGCGCGTTTGACTCCCAGTTGCTCTAGCAATCGAATGCACCCGTCCCAGCTTCAAGCCGTGGCCTCTAGCCCCACTCTCGACCTCCCCGGTTCTCTGTCGCCGCTATGTTCGTCGCCGGCAAGCCACCGGTGCACCCCTGCCTCCCAGCCTAGCTCAAATGAACGCGCGCTGCTCCCAGCTTCCGTTTGAACCAAACCCCGCTCGTTTTGGTCCCCGGAATCGCCCTCCCCGTGAGCGCCGCCGTGCGCTGGAGTCACCGGCGTTTAGCCGCCGGCAGCCTGCCGACGTGGCCGTGTTTAGGGACTTAACCCCACCTGGGTTAAGTGACCCTGGGTCACTGACAGTGGGTCCTGGCCCCCCCTTAACCCCCTGGTTAGTTAAAAACTAACCGGGTTAATTAACCCAGCCACTGACATGCTGACCCCACACGTCAGACCCCCCCACGTCAGCATGACGCAACACTGACGCAGTAAGTTGAATAATTGTTTTTATAAATCCAGAAATTCCAGAAAAGGCTGAAACTTTGGAAATTCATAGAAAATTCATATTAACTCCAAATTTAACAAATAATATATGAAAAATGATCAGGAGAAAATAAGCTACCCAAATATCCAACTTTAAATCATGTTTGAGTTGAATTTAAATTGGGACCAGTAGCATTTTCTATTTGATTTAAATGGAATTAAATCAAATTCTTTTCAAATGCTTTTGCATTTTGAACCATATCAACATATCACATTATACTTGAACTTCAGAGGCATATCATACACTTTTCAAAATGGTTTAACTTGATCAAACAATGTCATTTATAACTTGGCTAAAATGAATTCAAATTGGAGTTTGAATTTGCAATTCAATTTGCAATATACTCCATTTAAATGGAATTTCTTCACTCATCAAAGTATATACATCAAGTTTCAACCTTCAACCATGTGATTGTGCATTGTATTTACTTTGCTACCTTGTTTGTTGTTTGTCGAGTAGAGGTGGAACCAGAACAGGAGGCTGCCCCCTTCGTTGAAGACCCCGAACCCGAACCTCGTCAGCAAGGCAAGCAAACCCCCATTGATCATGTCGATAAAATCCCAATTCCCTCTCATGTCTCGCTTATGCATTGTTTAGGATGATTACCATGCTACGTTTCTACCGCATAGATGAACCCATTCCTTTGCATGACTTATCATTTGTCACAGTAGTAGGCAAACCACAATCCTAGCAAATGTACGATTTGATTGATATCATGTAGCCCCTGCAATTGTTACTGCTTATTGCATGCTTAGAGTGATACAATGATGTTACTGTTATGTGAGTCGGGATGGTAGTGATCATGATGATGTTGGTGGAAAGGTGTTGGTGAATCTACCCTAATACAAGGCGAACGATGAGAGGCTGTGTAGGAGTACACGGTGGGTTGTCTCGTTGAACACCGCCCTAAGTCCGAGTTCTTGTGTGGTGATCCAAGATGAAGAGTACAACCACACATTGGGCTCACTGGCCCCTCTCAACTTATTAACTCATCCCTCTCGATGTCCAGATGTCGCAATAGTTCGGAGTTCTGGTAGGTCTGTGGCCTGGCTGCTAAGTGAGAGAACGGCTCACCCGAGACCGGCTTATGCACCACGCACACATCACCTGGGTCCACTTCGGTAAACCGGCCGGGTTCACGATAGTGGTAGCCAACCGAGGTAGGCAGATTTCTTGGACTAGATAGGCTATGAGGTAACAGTTGTGGTGAGCATCCTCGCTAACATCCCTTGAATGGTGTCGAGATCAAAGGCGGTAACTGATGATCTTGTGTGTGTAGAGGTACACCCCTGCAGGGTTAACAAAACTATTCGAATAGCCGCGTCCGCGGTTAAGGACTACTTGGAAAGCTTAGCTTGATTATTAGACAACTTGAACTGGATACTTCTAAAACACACCAAGATAAGTGTGAGTGCTATGGCGTGCTTTCTCGTGGGGAAGTCGAGGAAGGCACCATAGTGGTGTAATTGGTTGGAGAAAGTAGTGGACTCGTGTATGCTTCTTACCTCAAGTCTGGTACTCGTAGTTCAGGACTAGCCAAGTCAAAGCTGGCACTTCTTCAAGTGAACCCCACCTCCCTTTACCTTGATACATGTGCATGAGTAGTATAGCTCCTATGTAAGTCTTGCTGAGTACGACTTTGTACTCACGTTTTCTTATTCTATGTTTTAGATGAACCCACTGACCCCGAAGGTGGCTTCTTCATCGAGCTCGACGACTGAAGATCAAGCTAGTCTAGTCCCAGTCAGACGAATGGTTCCCTCGTGGAGGGCTTATGTTTAAATAAGGCTTCTTAAGCCATTTGTTAAACTTGTCTGTACTCAGACCTACTTTGCTTCCGCTTGTTTGTTGTAATGTTGGATCACATGCTTGTGATCTCTGTGTGCACTCTGTAAGAGTTATCAATAAAATGTCTTTGTATGGGTTTTCGAGACCTTAGTTGTGATCTGGCTGGCGGTCTTTCATACACCAAGTGGCCCTTAGATGTGCGCAGCTTGGGGCATCGCGATGCAATTGCGCGAGACTCCGTCTCGTGCACACTTTGTGGTATGATTGAGCCCGCCTTAGATCCCGACTAAGTGATCGGGCTGGAGTAAGTCTATGTAAGAGTTATGAGATAGTCGATAGTATGGTTGAGGCAACTTGTCTTTGAATATGGGAGTTCATCACCCATATCATTAGAGTTGTGTGCGGACGATGAGGACCCATCTCAGTTGATCATCCGGCCTGGATGGGATGCCCTCACGTACGATGCTTTCTGAGAACGTTCTGTGCTTCGCCTTTTCTACTTAGACAAGTGGGTACGGTTCTCGGCTCTCCATATGACTATGTCATAACGGGACTTGCGTATGCTAACCCCGGGTCCCGACAGACTTGGTATCAGAGCAGGACGGACTGTAGGACTAGCAGCCTTGGCCGAAGTCGAGTCTAGCCTTCTATAGTTATATAGTTACTCTGGGTATATAAGGGAACAACGTAAGGCTTCTTTTTTCTCCTTACCTCTTCGTTCTGAGTTCTGAGTCACCCTCATCTTGTTCTACGGGAAGATAGGACTAGGCTCTCCTCTATCTGATTAGAACATCTCGTTGTTTGCTTCCTTGTAGCCGTAGGAACGTTGTGTTCGTTTCGTTAGAGTTGTTGTGCTTCCTGATTTCTTACATCGTATGTAAGTGCTGTTTTCTATGTTGTAAGAAATTGTCTTTTCTTGCAATTACAGCCGTTATGCTGTCCGAGTCATTCCAGGTTTATCTCATAATCTGATGCATTTGCAAACTCCTTCTTTCTGTTTCAGATGGCAGATCTTCCCCCTCGGCAGATTGTTCGTTTGACCAGGTGCCTCGGTGTGTGTGGTCATCCCGCCACGTTGATCGAGATGATGTCCTATGTGGGATATCGATGGTATCCTGAATACACAGTTGAGGAGCAGTTCCTTGACTTCAACCAGACCCAGTTCCACTACATTGTCAGGATCTACCCGCACCACAATGGAGTCACTCAGCCTATCCACTTTGGACATGGCATTGGCATGACTGAGAACATGGCTGTGCAGGATGCTGCATACTCATGCATTACACTACTAAGAGAGGAGCACACTATGCTGAGAGAGACCTCGTTCCGCTATATCCCTGCTGCACTTCCAGGAGAAGAGGGATATTACACCGGACTCTACTCAGATCACTCTGCAGAGGATCCAATACTTCAGATGACTGCTAGGTTTGCTTGTGATCGAGATCGTGATGCACGCGCTCTCCGGTTTGAGCTTCACGCCACCCGTGTTCTTCTGTATCGAGCACTGACACACTTGGCACCCTTCGTGAGTGTTGGATCAGTCGAGTATGATGCTATCTACCCTGTGAGGAATCAGATGCCTTCTCGAGTTGCTTGGCCTAAGATTGGAGGCATTTTTCCACCCCGTGGTCCTCTGCTTCCACCCTACGCTGGACCTAGGCCCCATCCTTGCCCAAATGGACATCAGGGTCCACAGGCCTCCGTGTTTTCCGATGGTCACCTTCAGCTACCGGGATACACGGGTAACTTTTACGAGGACTACTATGGAGATGGAGATGAGTGAGACCGACTGTGGTCTTACTTAGTGAGGATGTAGTAGTATCTTAGTATATTGTACGCTAGGTGTTCTAAGTTCCAGAGGCTTAGATAAATAATGTATAGGAAGTCAGAGTGCCTCTGAAGGATGTATCATCTTCATCACGTTCGTATTAGCTTGGAGCTTGTACTAAAACGATGTATGGTTTGTATGACAGCTTGTGAATATATGGCTTGTATGCTTTTATCACCATGTTGTCAAGATGATTACTTCCTTTGCTCTGTAATCCTCCCAGTACTTCAATACCTTGTTTAGACTCTTCCAATCAACTCTGTTTGACTTTGGTTTTAACCTTCAGGATGTCTCAAGGAACCCGTGGCCAGCTTGGTCGTGCCCAGGGTCGTGGGAATGAACAGGAGGAAGGCAACCTTCCACCCCCACCCACGATGGCTCAGGTTCTGATGGAGGTTGAGAGGAACCGCCGAGACTCTCACCATTTGATGGAGGTCATTGCGCGCAACACCACTCAACAGTGCAACGAGTTGGTGTCATTGAACGACTTCATCCGACTTCATCCCCCGGTTTTCAGTTACTCCACCGAGCCCCTTGATGCTGATGACTGGCTTCGCAGCATCAAGAGGAAGCTCCAGGTAGGCCACGTTGCAGATGGCGACAAGGTCAGCTATGCCACCTATCACCTCGAAGGTGCAGGTAGCTCTTGGTGGGAGAACTTCCTGAACATGCGTCCCATTGGACCGCCCACATCTTGGGATGAGTTCTGCACTTCCTTCCGCGAGCACCACATTCCAAAGGGTCTTATGGACCGCAAGCGTGAGGAGTTCTACAACCTCACCCAAGGCAGAAGGACTGTTGACGAGTTTAGTCGTGAGTTCAACCGACTGGCTCGTTATGCTACTGAAGAACTCTCCACCGACGCAAAGAAGCAAGAGAGGTTCCGTTGTGGACTCAATTCTGGACTCCGTCGTGAGCTCAACCTACACGACTTTGCCACCTTCCAGGTCCTTGTCAACAAGGCCATCAAGGCAGAGGACATGAACACCGCCAATGACTTCCGCAAACACCCTAGAGATGATGGATCATCCAGTTCAGGCTCTCAGAAGCGCAAAATCTGGATCCCCAATAGTATGTTCTGCCAGAACAACCCACCGAGGCCATCCTATGTGGCGCCTCGTCCCCCAGCTTCGTTCCACCCCGCTCCACCGAACAACCCAGCTCCACGCACTGTTTTTGGAGCCTGTTACAAGTGTGGTAAGGCAGGCCACTACTCCTGTGAGTGTCCCCAGAACCAGCTCCAGAATCAGAATGCTCCACCCTGTGCCGGAGGCAACAACAATGGCCGTGGCAAGCCACCCCAGAAGGTCTACACCACCAAACCCGCTCCTCCCGCCACTCGTGGACGTGTGAATCAGATTGCCGACGAAGAGACTGACGACACCACTGACGTCATTCTTGGTACCCTCCCAGTCAATTATGTTCCTACTTCCGTTCTTTTCGACCCAGGAGCATCTCAATCATTCATGTCGGAAAGTTATGCACTTCGTCATGAGTTATCTTTTGTTGAATTGTCCGCCCCCATGATTATTCAAACTCCAGGGTCAAGATGGCAGACTAATAGAGTAAGCCATGGTAATCAAATTGCAATTGAGGGTTTAGTATTCCTTGCTTCACTCATAGCCCTCAAGTCTTCCGACATTGATGTCATCCTTGGCATGGATTGGCTATCAAGACAGAATGCCTACCTTGATTGCAAAGGCAAATCAGTGAAACTCACCCACCCTTCAGGCAAGACCGTCAACTACACCTCACCCAGAACAAGAACCCAGGTGCATTATTTGAATGTACTTCCCCTTCCCGAACTTGAAGATATTCCGGTGGTTCGTGACTTCCCGGATGTCTTTCCTGAAGAGCTGCCGGGCATGCCACCCGACAGATGTGTAGAGTTTATAGTAGATCTTGTGCCAGGAACCACACCAATTTCTAGACGCCCATACAAAATGGCCCCACGTGAGTTACCTGAGCTTAAAACCCAACTGGAAGCTTTGTTGGAAAAAGGCTTCATCCGCCCTAGCTCATCGCCATGGGGTTGCCCCTTTCTGTTCGTAACGAAGAAAGATGGAACAGAAAGGATGTGCGTAGACTATCGCCCGCTAAATTTAGCGACGATAAAGAACAAGTACCCATTGCCCAGGATCAATGATCTTTATGATCAACTTGCAGGATCCTCTGTCTTCTCCAAGATGGATTTGAGATTAGGTTATCATCAAATCAAAATCCGGAACGAGGACATTCCCAAAAAGGCTTTTACTACTCGTTATGGTCTTTACGAGTACACCGTCATGTCCTTTGGTTTGACCAATGCCCCCGCCACTTTCTCGCGCATGATGAACTCGATCTTCATGGAGTACCTAGATAAATTTGTTGTAGTTTATCTCGATGACATTCTCATCTACTCGAAGAACGAAGAAGAACATGCCGAACACCTAAGGCTGGTATTGATGAAACTTAGAGAGCATCGCCTGTATGCTAAATTCTCCAAGTGTGAATTTTGGCTACCAGAAGTGACCTACTTAGGCCACGTGATTTCTGCAAAAGGCATTGCTGTGAATCCCGAGAGAGTTCAGGCCGTCCTTGACTGGACTCGACCTGAATCGGTTAAGCAAGTTAGGAGTTTTCTTGGCCTAGCCAGCTATTGCCGTCGCTTCGTCGAGAACTTTTCTAAAGTTGCAAAGCCTCTAACTGAACTCCTCAAGAAAGATAAGAAATTCCTATGGACTCCCAAGTGTGAGGAAAGCTTTCAAGAGCTAAAAAGAAGATTGACTTCTGCACCCGTACTTGCACCTCCAGACACCAAAAAGGATTTCGAGATCTATTGTGACGCATCACGGCAAGGGTTAGGATGCATACTTCTGCAAGATCGACATGTGGTAGCTTATGCTTCACGCCAGTTGCGGCGACATGAAGAGAACTATCCTACCCATGACCTTGAACTCGCTGCCGTAGTTCATGCCCTGACAACTTGGCGACATTACCTCCTTGGTAATCGTTGCGAGATCTATTCCGACCACCAAAGCCTCAAATAAATTTCCACCCAGCCAGATCTTAATCTCAGGAAAATACGCTGGATTGAGTTGATAAAAGATTACGACGTAGGAATTTCTTACACCCCAGGCAAAGCCAATGTCATGGCTGATGCACTAAGTCGTAAGTCATATTGTAACAACCTCATGTTACAACAGTATTAACCAATTCGTCATGAGGAATTTTGCAAGCTCAATCTTGAGATTGTTCCTCATGGCTATCTTTCTACCTTGGTGGCGAAACCAACTCTTGAGAATCAAATCATAGTTGCCTAAAGGCGTGCATGAGGTGTTCGCCGGATCAAGGAGAACATTGTTAGCGGAGTTGCTAAATGTTTCTCCACAAATAGTAAAGGAACGGTATTCTTTGGAAATGGTTTGGTAGTACCTAAGAATATGGAACTAAGGCAACTCATCCTCAAGGAAGCCCATGACACACCCCTCTCGATTCATCCCGGTAGCACAAAAGTGTACCGAGATCTACGCCAGAGATTTTGGTGGACTAGGATGAAGAGAGACATTGCTCAATTTGTTGCCGAATGTGATGTTTGTCGTCGCATTAAGGCAGAACACCAAAGACCTGCTGGTACACTTCAACCTTTGCCTATTCCAGAGTGGAAATGGGAAAAAGTCGGTATGGACTTCATCACCGGCTTTCCAAAAACCCAGAAAGGAAACGATGCCATCTTCGTTGTCATAGATAGGCTTTCCAAAGTTGCTCACTTCATTCCAGTTCGCGAGTCTATAACTGCTAGCCAAATAGCGGGCTGGTACGTCTCTAGAATTGTATCCCTTCACGGTGTTCCTTTGGAAATCAATTCTGATCGTGGTAGCCTTTTCACCTCTAGATTTTGGGGAAGCTTTCAGAATGCTATGGGAACTCATCTCTCCTTTAGTACAGCTTTCCATCCTCAGTCTAGCGGTCAAGTCGAAAGGGTTATCCAAATTCTTGAAGTCATGCTCAGAGCCTGTGTTATCTCATTCGAAAAGAATTGGGAGAAGTCTCTTCCATTCGCCGAATTTTCTTATAACAATAGTTTTCAATCTAGTCTAAACATGGCTCCTTTTGAACTCCTATATGGACGAAGATGTCGAACACCTTTAAACTGGTCAGAAACCGGTGAAAGACAATTCTTTGGGCCGGACATGATTAAGGAAGAAGAAGAGCAAGTTCGCATTGTTCGTGATCAATTGAAAGCAGTCCAGTCTCGTCAGAAAAGCTACTATGATCGTCATCATAGGCAAGAGAGCTACAATCTGGATGAGAAGGCTTACCTTCGGGTTACTCCTCTGAAGGGAACCCAATGTTTCGGTATCAAAGGAAAGTTGGCCCCACGTTACATCGGACCTTTCCGCATTCTTGCTAAACGTGGAGAAGTTGCCTACAACCTTAAACTACCCCCGCACCTTTCCCGAGTACATGATGTATTCCATGTGTCCCAACTCAGGCGTTGCTTAAAGGACCCCATCCGCGAAGTCGACCATGAAACGCTTGATCTCCAAGATGACCTTTCTTATCGAGAATACCCCGTTCGTATTCTTGATTCCACGGAGCATGTCACTCGTCGTCAGAAGATTAAGTTTCTGAAGGTGCAATAGTCACACCACTCTGAGAGAGAAGCTACGTGGGAAAGAGAAGACCGTCTCAGTACCGAGTACCCCACCTTCCTTCCGCTGCCTTCTGAATCTTGGGACGAGATTCTGTTGAGTGGGGGCGAGTTGTCAGAACCCTCTGTTAGGTAATGTGCTAGGATCAAAGTAATCTTGTATCATGTTAAAAATTTCAAAAGAAGTCATTGAAATAAAATTCAAAAGCAAAATGGGAGAAGGAACACCCCCCAGATGAATTAATTCAAAAGGCCAGATAAAAATCTTCTCCAAAAATTCATGTTAGATTTTTGAAAAAGTCTTATAAATGAGTATGATCACATATCAAGTGATGTTGGACCCACCCCATGCTCATGGATTTTTCAAATACTCAAACAGTGCCTTGGAATTAATCAAAAACCCCTATTTGATTTAAAGTTCAAATAATTTGAATTTTAAAAAGTGCCAAACTTTATAAGTGGCTAGTCTAATATAATATGAGGCCATATAAAAAGTATCAGCATTTTAAAAAATGCCCAGCTATTTATTTTAGCGTGGCCAACATATAACAGAAAATTAAAACAGAGAGAAAAGAAAAAGGGAGCTTACCTGTCCATTTCGGCCCAACTCATCGCCCCCCTGGCCCAAGCCCACCTGGACCCCCCTTGTCTTCTTCCAGCGCGGCGGAAAGCATCTCGGTGGCCGGCATGCCGCGGCCGCCACGCCACCAGCCTGCCTGGAGGCCTCCCAGGCATCCTTATCACGCCACGAAGACGCCCAGCTGCGTCCTGATCCTTCTCCCCCTCTCTTACGCCAGCTTCCCCTCCTCTCTCGCCGGATTCGAAGACGAACCGAGGACTCGCCGGAGCGCGCCGCCGTGGAAGACGTGGCCACCATGGCCTAGAGCTCAAGCCAACTTGTCCCGTGCGTGCGTCATCGTCGACTTCATCGCCTCGCAGAAGACGGCGCCTTGATTTGATCCAGAGGAGACGCGAGCTTCACCGAATCGCCGCCTGTCGCCGGAGAACCACCTCGTCGATTCGCCGCCACCAGACCCTCTCCGAGCTCGCTGACCACGCCATCGAGTTCGTGGTGAGCTCCTGCCCGTTTCCCCCAACCTGGCGCCCTCTCTCTTGGTCTCTATCCACGACCGCCATGGTTGGCGAAGCACGTCGCCGCCATGGACGACGACGAGGTCGCCCCTGTGCCCCATCGTCTCGTCCAGCGCGCGCGTTTGACTCCAAATTGCTCTAGCAATCGAACACACCCGTCCCAGCTTCAAGCCGTGGCCTCTAGCCCCACTCCCGACCTCGCCGGTTCTCTGTCACCGCTATGTTCGTCGCCGGCAAGCCACCAGTGCACCCCAGCCTCCCAGCCTAGCTCAAATGAACGCGCGCTGCTCCCAGCTTCTGTTTGAACCAAACCCCACTCATTTTTGTCCCCGGAATCGCCCTCCCCGTGAGCGCCACCGTGCGCTGGAGTCACCGGCGTTTAGCCGCCGGCAGCCCGCCGATGTGGCCGTGTTTAGGGACTTAACCCCACCTAGGTTAAGTGACCCTGGGTCACTGACAGTGGGTCCTGGCCCCCCCTTAACCCCCTGGTTAGTTAAAAACTAACCGGGTTAATTAACCCAGCCACTGACATGCTGACCCCACACGTCAGACCCCCCCCACGTCAGCATGACGCAACACTGACGCAGTAAGTTGAAAAATTGTTTTTATAAATCCAAAAATTCCAGAAAAAGGCTGAAACTTTGGAAATTCATAGAAAATTCATATTAACTCCAAATTTAACAAATAATATATGAAAAATGACCAGGAGAAAATAAGCTACCCAAATATCCAACTTTCAACCATGTTTGAGTTGAATTTTAATTGGGACAAGTAGCATTTGCTATTTGATTTAAATGGAATTAAATCAAATTCTTTTCAAATGCTTTTGCATTTTGAACCATATCAACATATCACATCATACTTGAACTTTAGAGGCATATCATACACTTTTAAAAATGGTTTAACTTGATCAAACAATGTCATTTATAACTTAGCTAAAATGAATTCAAATTGGAGTTTGAATTTGCAATTCAATTTGCAATATACTCCATTTAAATGGAATTGCTTCACACATCAAAGCATATACATCAAGTTTCAACCTTCAACCATGTGATTGTGCATTGTATTTACTTTGCGACCTTGTTTGTTGTTTTTCGAGTAGAGGTGGAACCGGAACAGGAGGCTGCCCCCTTTGTTCAAGACCCCGAACCCGAACCTCGTCAGCAAGGCAAGCAAACCCCCATTGATCATGTCGATAAAATCCCAATTCCCTCTCATGTCTCGCTTATGCATTGTTTAGGGTGATTACCATGCTACGTTTCTACCGCATAGATGAACCCATTCCTTTGCATGACCTATCATTTGTCACAGTAGTAGGCAAACCACAATCCTAGCAAATGTAGGAGTTGATTGATATCATGTGGCCCCTGCAATTGTTACTGCTTATTGCATGCTTAGAGTGATACAATGATGTTACTGTTATGTGAGTCGGGATGGTAGTGATCATGATGATGTTGGTGGAAAGGTGTTGGTGAATCTACCCTAATACAAGGTGAACGATGAGAGGCTGTGTAGGAGTACACGGTGGGTTGTCTCGTTGAACACCGCCCTAAGTCCGAGTTCTTGTGTGGTGATCCAAGATGAAGAGTACAACCACACATTGGGCTCACTGACCCCTCTCAACTTATTAACTCATCCCTCTCGATGTCCAGATGTCGCAATAGTTCGGAGTTCTGGTAGGTCTGTGGCCTGGCTGCTAAGTGAGAGAACAGCTCACCCGAGACCGGCTTATGCACCACGCACACATCACCTGGGTCCACTTCGGTAAACCGGCCGGGTTCACGATAGTGGTAGCCAACCGAGGTAGCCGGATTTCTTGGACTAGATAGGCTATGAGGTAACAGTTGTGGTGAGCATCCTCGCTAACATCCCTTGAATGGTGTCGAGATCAAAGGCGGTAACTGATGATCATGTGTGTGTAGAGGTACACCCCTGCAGGGTTAACAAAACTATTCGAATAGCCGCGTCCGCGGTTAAGGACTGCTTGGAAAGCTTAGCTTGATTATTAGACAACTTGAACTGGATACTTCTAAAACACACCAAGAGAAGTGTGAGTGCTATGGCGTGCTTTCTCGTGAGGAAGTCGAGGAAGGCACCATAGTGGTGTAGTTGTTTGGAGAAAGTAGTGGACTCGTGTACGATTCTTACCTCAAGTCTGGTACTCGTAGTTCAGGACTAGCCAAGTCAAAGCTGGCACTTCTGCAAGTGAACCCCACCTCCCTTTACCTTGATACATGTGCATGAGTAGTATAGCTCCTATGTAAGTCTTGCTGAGTACGACTTTGTACTCACGTTTGCTTATTCTATGTTTTAGATGAACCCACTGACCCCGAAGGTGGCTTCTTCATCGAGCTCGACGACTGAAGATCAAGCTAGTCTAGTCCCAGTTAGACGACTGGTTCCCTCGTGGAGGGCTTGTGTTTAAATAAGGCTTCTTAAGCCATTTGTTAAACTTGTCTGTACTCAGACCTACTTTGATTCTGCTTGTTTGTTGTAATGTTGGATCACATGCTTGTGATCTCTGTGTGCACTCTGTAAGAGTTATCAATGAAATGTCTTTGTATGGGTTTTTGAGACCTTAGTTGTGATCTAGCTGGCGGTCTTTCTTACACCAAGTGGCCCTTAGATGTGCGCAGCTTGGGGCATCGCGATGCGATTGCTCGAGACTCTGTCTCGTGCACATTTTTTGGTATGATTGAGCCCGCCCTAGATCCCGACTAAGTGATCGGGCTGGAGTAAGTCTATGTAAGAGTTATGAGATAGTCGATAGTATGGTTGAGGCGACTTGTCTTTGAATATGGGAGTTCATCACCCATATCATTAGACTTGTGTGCGGACGATGAGGACCCATCTCAGTTGATCATCCGGCCTGGATGGGATGCCCCTCACGTACGATGCTTTACGAGAACGTTCTGTGCTTGGCCTTGTCTTCTTAGACAAGTGGGTACGGTTCTCGACTCTCCATATGACTATGTCGTAACGGGACTTGCATACGCTAACCCAGGGTCCCGACATTTGTTTATTGTATGTTTTAGATGAACCCACTGACCCCGAAGGTGGATTCTTCCTGGAGCTCGACGACTAAGATCAAGCTAGTGTAGTCCCAGTCAGAGGACTGGTTCCCTCGTGGAGGGCTTGTGTTTAAATAAGGCTTCTTAAGCCATTTGTTAAACTTGTCTGTACTCAGACCTAAGTTGCTTCCGCTTGTACTGATGTAATGTTGTGTCACAGTCTTGTGATCTTTGTGTGTACTCTATAAGAGTTAAATAAAGTTGTAAACTTTGTGGAGTAATGTGATGATACCTTCTGTTCATACTAGACATGTATGCTGCGTGTATGATTATAACGTGCATGTCTTAGTATGGGTTTTTGAGAGCTTGGTTGTGATCTGGCTGGCGGTCTTTTATACACCAAGTGTCCCTTAGATGTGCGCAGCTTGGGGCATCGCGATGAGATTGCTCGTGACTCTGTCACGTGGCACACTTTGTTGTATGATCGAGCCCGCCCTAGACCCCGGCTAAGTGATCGGGCTGGAGTAAGTCTATGTAAGTGTTATAATACAATCAATAGTATGGTTGAGGCGACTTGTCTATGAGTATGGGAGTTCACCACCCATATCATTTAGACTTGTGTGCGGACGATGAGGACCTATCTTAGTTGATCATCCGTCCTGGATGGGATGCCCCTCACGTTCGATGCTTTCCGAGAGCGTTATGTGCTTGGCCTTGTCTTCTTAGACAAGTGGGTATGGCTATCGGCTCTCCATATGATTGTGTTGTAGCGGAATGTGCATACGCTAACCCCGGGTCCCGACATGCAGACAACGAGTGCACTACTAGTGGTGCCGGGGATGGCAACGAGACCACTACTAGTGGTGCCGGGGATGACAACGCAACATATGGTAGCGAAGCCAAGCGACAGTGTAAGGAAAGGGGCCCAAATGAGCTCCGCACCATCCGAGAAGAATTTATGGAGGTGGACCCCGCTAGCGGTTTGCCTACACAGCCGATTCATGTTGCAAAATGGTACGTCATCAACATTGGATGCATCCTTCATGAACTCGTCAACATCAATGAAGAGAACTTAAGGGCAAAAAGCAAGGAACCTGTGGCCACCCTCCTCATTCAGAGGCTGCACGCGCGATACAAGTTCCTGGAACCCTATGAGAACCTTGATATCATGAAAAATCTGGCGAACACATTCGCCCTAGGTAAGTTAAGCAAAGCCTTGTCCACTTGGAAAGGGTATGTGAGGCAGGAGCTTGATGCGGGTTTCCATTTTGATAATATCCAAAACCACTGGCCCTAAATTTTGGAAGAGGACTTCAATATTTTCAAGGCCAACCATGACCTACCTGCAAATAAGGCGCTTAGGAAGTGGGGGAAAGATATGCATGAGAAGAACACAGCTCCCCACAATCTCGAAAGATGTGGTTACTCCGGAAAGCAGCCAGTTTGGGATAAGGAGGACGCGGAAAGGAAAGGGCCGGACCCCTACCCGAAGTTTAAAACCCCGCTTGGAAATCCATTTGTGCGGGCCCGATACAAGGTAAATCCCAAAACCAAGGAGCTATGCACGAACGTGAAGGTTAGGGATCTTGAGAAAAAAAATCGGGAGGAATATGAATTAGCTCAATCTCAAGGATCCTCAACCCAGGTATCGTATGACACCTCTTTTCAAAGGGCGCTAAACAGGGTAAAGAACTTGCTGGTGTCAGCGCCGCCGCATCGTGTCCGTGTGGTCGGCGCCGGACTTAATCACAAACATTCATTTTACTACTCCGAGATCAAGGAGGCACGAAAGTATAGGAAGAGGAACAAGGAGAATGTAGGGAAGAATTGGAGACCATGAAAGCTGAGATGCTTAACATAATCTCTGCGCATGTGACACAGATGGTCAACAACCTCCTTCCTACCATGATGAAGTCGATCATGGATTGGATCGACGGAGGCCTACAAGGGCCTCTCCCCATGATCACCTTAGGTGCCAGTAGCTCGATTAATGAGCCGCCTATTGTGGAGAATACAACAGCAGCCGGCAACACACCACAAGGTGTGAGGGATGAATCGCCGGCCCGCACCATGCCTTGTAGCAGCCCTTCCATCTCTTACACGCCGGCGACCGACCGATATCCTTTGTCATTAGACGAGCTCAACGCCTTGACGAGAAACAAGCGCCACAAAAGTCTCGACTAGTTTAATTGGCGCTTGCTTTCCCTCTCTAATACCTTACATGTTTTCACAGGCCAACGAGGTGGGATGCACATTGCTATTACAAGTCAACAATGAGTTGAAGGACGTGGCAAAGGCACGTGTCATGGCACCACTTAACCGTGTGTTCCACACAGTGCCTATGGCCGATACCATGTTTAGGGTTGCATTGAACCAGGTGTTCCCGGGTTGCGCAAATTTGGATCCTCCGACTCAACCACCCGAAGATGATAGCGAGTTGAACCTCGAACAATGCTTGTCTTGGCCCATGCTCTGGCCTAAAGATCTGATTTTTGTGGACCCTTCTTTCAGCACCCCAGAGCAAAACGAGTCCTTTGATGAACCTGCGGATCATCACGACGATAATGTTGCTCGCGTCGAAGACTTCCTTGTTGATTACGAGGACTTACCTGCTGCCAGCCAGGGTCCTCTTGATGATACACTAGTCGCCAGTCCCAGCCAGGGTCTTCCCTCCTGCCTCGCTGATCATTGCTCGAGGCGTCTATTCTCTTCTCAAAGAGTGCCAGAAGCAACCCCCTTCAGCCCTGGTGATCCAGCTGGTCTCAACCAAGAAACACTCCAAGAGGCACTCCAAGATTCGTTTGTGCAGCCTAGCAGGAAGACGACGGGGCAGAAAAGACTGAAGAAACGTGCCATGACTCCAGCAGCCAGCCGGTGGAGGGGTGTAGCAAGCCGATCCGTGTCCAGGACAAGGTACTCATCATAAACTGGCATGAGATCCATGAGTTGGGTAAATCGATGTTGCCGCCAAATCGTCACTTCGGATACGAGGAACCTCCATAATGCTATTCTTTATGTGGAGACGAATCTTGCCAAAGATGAAAATCCAACATACCCTCTTTACATAGGAAAGGTACTGGAGGGCTTGGGCTTTGTGGATAAATACCCAGGGGACTTGTTCTTCTTGAGGTTTAATGACATCTTTGACATGTTCCACATGAATGCGCTCCATCCATCCATGGTTTTCATGGCTTCGCTCAACTTGGCTCACCAGCTCATCAAAGAGAATACCCTGAACATCGCTATAATGGACCCCTTCTACATGCAAGAAAAGTTCTTGAATAACCCTAAGGTTAAGATAGCGGTAGCGAAGTACATCGAAGATTTCTTCGTGGATCATCCTTCCAAGAACATCTTTCTCATGCCTTACTTTACTGAGTAAGTCATTCTCGCTTGTAGCCGTAACATGCTTTTGCTATCATTAAACTAATCTGAGGCTGATGATCTCTTTGAAACACGTACTATTTGTGTAGCAACCAATACGGCACCCTCATCGCTCTGGAGCCGAAAGACTCGCTTGCCATATTTCTCGACTCGGGGATTCATCAAAAGTACAAAGACTACAAGCTAATCAAGGATGTTCTGGATGATGCTCTCACTGGCTATTCTTATAGGGAGGGCATCATAAAAATAAAAAACCAAAGGCGAGGAAAGTACACATTCATCCATAAAACGGAGTTCCCCTGCATCAAGCAGGCGCCAGGCAGTACGAGGGAGGCCTGGTACGCATCTATCATATGCGCGAGTACATAAAGGATGAACAACGACTACAATATCCGACGTCTCTCGCAAAATGGTGCAAAACCTTGGTGGAGTCCTCCGATGCCGAAATAAGACAAGAGTTCGGCCGAATCCAGCAAATGATCGTGCGAACAATCTCCAGGGATGTCGTACATAGAGATGGGGTGTTCTTCTACAGTCATCCTCTACTACCTAACGCTGACATAGAAACCTAACTACATCAACATGGTGATAACAGACCATTCAACTCATTGCAAGGTTGACTCCCGTTCCCTCCGCCGAAGACGAAGTCGAAGCCGAAGTCGATCAAGAAGTGAGACGGTGTGTTCTCTATTCATGTAGTTCGTTTCAAACAATCGATGAACATGTGTTGTAAACTTTATCTCATGTTGAACTTGTGTATGTACTACATGATGCATAGATTCTATATTTAGGGTTATATGAATCGTGTGCATACTTAACTATTTGCTATCAAATATTGAGGACATGTGAACTCCTTTTACATTGAACTAAGTCTTCTTTTATAATGCATGAATGTACACATCTTCCTTTTTAACTATCTTGGTTAATATTTTTATATGTATTTTATACTGTAGAGATGAAGAAGTGGTATGTGGTGTATGAAGGTAGCGTTCCAGGAGGCTATGAGCACTGGGAAGACTGCTTCTAGCAAGTGAACAAGTTCAAGGGAAACAACTACAAGAGCTACAAGAGTAAAGCGGAGGCGGAAGCTCGGTACTTGAACTACCGGCAAGGGCAAGATAGGAAGAACCACAGGATGAAGTCCAACTTCATCGTGATCCCCTTCTTGCTCATCGTCATTACCATTCTCTGTAATGTGATTGTAGCTAGTTATTAGATGACTACCTTCCTTTCTAAAAACCTTGCGACCTAAACTACCAATTCCATTGAGATGTAGTTGTATGTGATACAATGTACGTGATGTAACTCCAACTTGTCTACTTTTTTGTTTGCCTATGTGTGATACAATATGTGATGCCACTACCAACTTCTCTATTTTGGTTATTATGTGATGTAACAATATTTGATCACTCTTTTATATTTGAAGTTATGGATTATGTGTATTTGTATTATGTTGGTAAACTGTGAAAATATTTGAGTATTTTTGTTGCTGGAATAATAAGTTTCTAAAAAAAATAATTCCAGAAAATATATTGCTGGCGGATAGTACCAAATCCAGAAAATTGCCGCTGGTGTACGTCTGTCTTACCACTGGCGACCAAAACATCACATCAGAGGAATTAGAAGATAGCTTTGCCGAGCAAGTAAATAGTACGCCAGCGGTAACAAAATGTAGTGTTGGCGTACAACTTGTATGCCAGCGGTACCTGTTACCACTGGCGTGACAGCGCTAGCGTACGCTTGGCCGCCAGCGGTAACAAAAAATTGTATGCCAGTAGTAGCCTATTTCCTACTAGTGCACTTAACCATGTGGTATTTGGGTCTCCCGTCGGCTCCCTGCCAAAATAAATGGGCTAATTCTCGATCAAAGACACTGTGGACGCCCTCCGTAAGAAGAAAAAGGCCCATAAGATACATGGGGAGACTCGACAGGCAAGCATCAATGAGGACGATTTTACTACCCTTCGAGGTAGACCAACCCTTCCAGGGTTCAGACCTATATGACATGTGTCTACCCAAGTCACTTGGGGGATTGGGGACCATTGCTTCTTGACGCATGAATGTGGCCTTGATGTTGAGATGGTTGTGGCGCATCCTTAGTGGGGATGGCGGCCTTCTCTATAGCTTATTCAAGCTAAGTACCTTCGGGGCAGGCCTCTCCTGGCTTTCCAGACTCGGGCCTGACCCCAGTTCTAGCGGGACGTTTAGGCCATTAAGCATGAGATCTGCTTGGGAATGAATGTCTCGGTTGGCGACTGATATGTCTCAAACGTATCGATTTTTCCAAACATTTTTGCTATTGTCTTGGCCTCATTCTTGCATGATTTGAATGAAACTAACCTGGACTGATGTTGTTTTCATCAGAGCTTCCTGTATGACTTTTTTTGTGTGCAGGAAAAAGGAATTTTATGCATCTCAGAAAATTCCAGGAAAATCACAGAAAATCCATGCACCAAAGAGTCCAGGAGCCAGAAGATGGACCATAGGGGGGCCTCCCATGGCCCAGGCGGCCAGGTGGCACAGCGTGGTCGAGGTCACGCCATGGACCCGCATGTCCAATGGAACCTCCCCTGGTGCCCTACTCCGACTCCTATTTTTACCCCCGATGAGAAAACCCCGAAACAGAAGTCGATACTCTAATTCGCGTCGCAGATCCTCCGCCACCTCTATTCTTCTCCGGGAGAGCTAATCTGGAGGTTGTTTTGGCCTCCGGTGAGGGGAAATCGTCGCCATCGTCATCACCATCACCACTCCATCATCCTTCCATGTCTCTCCCATCCATGTGTGAGTAATTACCTACTATAGGCGAAGGGGATGGTAGGGATTGGATGAGTTAGATCATGTAATAGTTCGTCACACTACTAAGATTTTAGCCATACAAGAATGTACGTTAGCAGCGCGGTGAAAAGCGCTGCCGGTATACGTTAGCAGCGCGTGCAAGTGGAGGCGCGCTACGGGTGACAAGCCATTGGAAGCGCGGGCCATCCGACCACGCGTTGCTAGTATCTGGTGACAACTGTAGTACCCGTGGCCGACCAATTTATTAGCGCGGGGCCTAAACACCGCGCTGCAGATGATGAGGACATCTGCAGCGCGCCCTGGTGATCCCGCGAATTTAATATGGAAGCACACCGGCCCGTTATTTTGGTAGCACATATCGGCAGAGCGGGCCTTCGCGCCCGCGCTGTAGATGTCCTCATCATCTACAACATGCCTACATGAACCTGCGATGTAGATTATTTGATATACATCTGGATCTAACTCCCACTCTCACTCTCACACTCTCGCAACGCCCGTCCGCACCCTCTCGTCACCGTGGCCCCGCCCGCTCCTCCATGACGCCAGCCGCCCCCCCGCTCCACGACGTCGGCCGCCCCGCTCCTCGACGCCGCCTTCGCCCCCCCAATCCTCGACGCCGCCTCCGCCGCCCCTCTCCTCGACGCCGCCCCCACTCCTCCATGCCGCCTCGAACCCTTGTGATATGTACAAGTACGGAACTTGTGCATCCTATTTGGGTTCGCTGCCACACTCTCCCTGGAATCGCTTATGTGTCCAATCTAAATATGAGGTACTATTTCTCCTTTTTAGAATGCCGATTATTTAAATATATTGTGACACTATGTGACACCGGGGAGAGTGTGAAGCGAACCCTTGTGATATGTACAAGTACGGAACTTGTGCATCCTATTTGGGTTCGCTGCCACACTCTCCCTGGAATCGCTTATGTGTCCAATCTAAATATGAGGCACTATTTCTCCTTTTTTAGAATGCCGATGATTCAAATATATTGTGACACTATGTGACATCGGGGAAAGTGTGACACAAACCCTTGTGATATGTACAAGTACGGAACTTGTGCATCCTGCTTGGGTTTGCGGACACACTTTATCGGGAATCGCTTATGTGTCCAATCTAAGTATGAGGCATTATTTAAAAGTACTTTTGTCTTATTTTGTTAATTTGTTAGTTAGTATAATTTTTTCACTCGTTCATTTTAATAAAACTTTGTATATTAAATAAGTTCTCGGCAACGATGCTTGGCCCGCATCCCCGTCGCGGTGCCGGAGAGCACCTTCTTGATGGGATGCACAATGTCCGGGACTGGGATCCCCTGGGCTGGCACTGGGAGGTGGTTTCCGGGGCGCGCTGCTTGGGGAGGATTCCGGGTCCTGTCGTCGACCCGGAGCTTCTTTGGTGTAGGTCACGTGGGCCACAATCGGTGCAGAGGGAGCCGGCCCCCGAGGAGGTGGTACGTCACCGTGTCAGGGAGGAGGACAACCACGTCCGTATCTACTTGGTTGCGTTGGACGCCGGGTTCTCCACGTCCAATACCTGGCATATTATTCATGTCTCTCACCTGAGCTATGTTCCTGTGGCGGTTCCTTATCTTTGGGGGTTTACCGCCCGCGGCTTGGCTCCGGGTCGTCGTCGAGTTTGATTTTTTGAGATGTCGTAGTGACTTTCCTAGATGTTGTAGTCGAGATGTACTGATGATATTATTGTTGCATTGACTGAATTATTCGAGATATATTAGTGATATTATATGAGAAAATATTATTGTTGCATTTTATTTGAGTTCATCTGTTTTTGCTTTTTCTAAATGTCGATGATTAAAACCGTTGTCCGTGTTCCTTTTTAAGAATAATTAAAACCGTTGTGACACCATGTGACTGCAGGGTTGGTCGAGTGAGCCTTGTGATATGCACAAGTAAGGAACTTGTGCATCTTACTTGGATCGCTTGGTCCATCCCTGTAGTTGCTTGTGTATATGGCCTAATTTTTGAATTATGAACATAGAAAATGGCTGGCGACGATAGAATCCCCGAGTGTGACTATTGTGGCGATGACTCGGGTCGGTGCGACAAGTTTCCAGAGTTGGATGGGGAGGAAGAAAGATACTTCTCCATCACGCTTAGGGAGGGCCTCGAATTTCAAACGGTATGCAACTTCTGCGACATCTTCTTATTTAAGCATGCTTCACTTACTTTTTGTTTTGACGTGTAATTTTTTTATAATCAACTAGCACATCCCTTGCTACGCAAGACCTCACGTCTGCGACTTTGTCAAAATCGATGAGTGGCGCGATAATTCCAAAAAATATGTCAATATTAAGACGAAAGATGGTATAACTGTAAAGGTTGAAGTCTTTAATGAACCAAATAGCACATATTTTGTCGGGACCCGGGGTTAGCGTTTGCAAGCCTCGCGACAACACAATCATATGGAGAGCCGAGAACCGTACCCACTTGTCTAAGCAGACAAGGCCAAGCACAGAACGTTCTCGGAAAGCATCGAACGTGAGGGGCATCCCATCCAGGCCGGATGATCAACTGAAATGGGTCCTCATCGTCCGCACACAAGTCTAAATGATATGGGTGGTGAACTCCCATACTCATAGACAAGTCGCCTCAACCATACTATCGATTGTATTATAACCCTTACATAGACTTACTCCAGCCCGATCACTTAGTCGGGGTCTAGGGCGGGCTCGATCATACATCAAAGTGTGCACGAGATAGAGTCTCGAACAATCGCATCGCGATGCCCCAAGCTGCGCACATCTAAGGGCCAATTGGTGTATAAAAGACCGCCAGCCAGATCACAACTAAGGTCTCGAAAACCCATACTAAGACATGCATGTTATAAACATACACACAGCACACATGCCTTGTATGAACAACAGGTATCATTGCAATTCTCTAAAAGTATACATCTTTATTAAATAACTCTTACATAGTGCACACAGAGATCACAAGCATGTAATCCAACATTACAACAGACAAGCGGAAGCAAGTAGGTCTGAGTACAGACAAGTTTAACAAATGGCTTAGAGAAGCCTTATCTAAAAACAAGCCCTCCACGAGGGAACCAGTCGTCTGACTGGGACTACACTAGCTTGGTCTTGGTCGGAGTCTTCATTCTTCGAGCTTCGGTTAGAAGCCACCATCGGTGTCGGTGGGTTCATCTAAAACATAGGTTAAGCAAACGTGAGTACAAAATCGTACTCAGCAAGACTTACATAGGAACTATACTACTCATGCATATGTATCAAGGTAAAGGGAGGTGGGGTTCACTTGCAGAAGTGCCAGCTTTGACTTGGCTAATCCTGAACTACGAGTACCAGACTTTTGAGGTAAGAAGCGTACACGAGTCCACTACATCTCTTCAACCAATACACCACTATGGTTACTTCCTCGACTTACCCACGGGAAGCACACCATAGCACTCACACTTATCTTGGTGTATTTTAGAAGTATCCGGTTCAAGTTATCTAATAATCAAGCTAAGATTTCCAAGCAGTCCATAACCGCGGACGCGGCTATTCGAATAGTTTTGTTAACCCTGCAGGGGTGTACCGCTACACACACGTGCCATCAGTTACCGCCTTTTGCGTGTCACCGTTCAAGAGATGACAGCGAGGATGCCACTACAACCGTTACCTCATAGCCGATCTAGTCCTTGAAAGTCGCCTATCTGGGTTGTCTGCCACTATCGTGAACCCGGCCGGTTTACCGAAGTGGACCCAGACGATGTGTGCGTGGTGCGAAAGCCGGTCTTGGATGAGCCGTTCTCTCACTTGGCTACCAGGCCACAATACCTACAGAAATCCGAACTACTGCAACATCTGGACATCGAAAGGGATGAGTTAGTAAGCCGAGAGGGGTCAGTGAGCCCAATGTGTGGTTGTACTCTTCATCTTGGATCACCACACAAGAACTTGTACTAGGGCGGTGTTCAACGAGACAACCCGCTGTGTACTCCTACACAGCCTCTCATCGTTCACCTTGTATTAGGGTGGATTCACCAACACGTTTCACTTTCATCAACACCATGTTTATCATCAACCCGACTCACATCACAGTAACATCATGGTATCATACTAAGCATGCAATAAGCGATAACATTTGCAGGGGCCACATGATATCAACCAACTCCTACATCTGCTAGGATTTTGGTTTGCTTACTACTGTGACAAGATGATAGGTCATACAAAGGACATGGGTTCAACTATGCGATAGAAACGTTATCATGGTGATCATCCTAAACAATGCATAAGCGAGACATGAGAGGGAAGTGGGATTTTATCGACATGATCAATGGGGGTTTGCTTGCCTTGCTGACGAGGTTCGGTCACGAGGTCTTCAACGAAGGGGATGATCTCGGATTCCGGCTCCACTTCTATCAGCAACATGACAATCATAGGATCAACATAATGTACAATGCACAATCACATGAATAAGATTGTAATGGTGATGTTCAAGGTAATGATGTGTTGAGCATTCCATTTAAAAGGAGTATATTGCATTTGTAATGCAAATTCAAACTCCATTTGATTTATCGATGAATTTCAAATGCATTTGAATGCATGAAAGTTCATTTGAAAAGTTTGATCATGAAGTGATGTGGTATAGTTGAAGTAAAGCTTCTGATGTGTGGATGAAACCATTGGAATTAAGGGTGTTGCAAAATCATTTGCAAAATCACCCCAAATTTGAATTTGAAAAGGATCCATATGCATGTTTGCTACTGTTCACCCATTTTAAAATGGTCAAACATGAAAAAAAATTGCATATTCTTAATCTTTGTATTTTTCTGATAATTTTAGACCTATTATTTGCTATATTTGGAGTTAGGATGAATTAATTATGAATTTCCAAAGCTTATTGCATTTTCTGGAATTTCTCTGATTTAAATTAATTCTTTTTTGATTTATTGAGTCAGCAGGGGGGCTGACCAGTCAAACTGACTAGGGGGCCCCACCTGTCATCCACAGTGGGGTTAAACCCGGTTCAAAAATAAGTTAAACAGAGGGTTAGGGGGCTGTGGGTCCCACTGTCAGTGGCTGGGTGGCTGATTAGTGCGTGGGTTTAGTCCTAACCAAAACGGACCCGCCGGCGACATGACGACGGCGACCCAGAGGACGGCGGCGTCTCGCCGGAGTGGTGTTTTGGCCACGAGGAGAGGCGTGGGTGGTACGCGGAGGAAGCTGGGGTTCGCGCGCGTCCACTGGTGCCATCGGAGCAACGCGGGGAGGTCTGTGGCCATGGCTACGACGACGTTCGCGGCGGCCGGAGACGGAGCACTACGGCGATGGCGAAGGAGGCCACGGGGAGGACAACGGAGAGCACGGGCGTGTTCCTTGTGCTCCCGCGCGTCGAATGGAAGCAGCTGGGGGTCAAGAGGAGGACCAGAGGGACGACGGCGTCTTCCCCGGCGGAAGCAGAACAACGGCAAGCTCGGAAGTGGAACTAGAGGGCACGGTTTGAAGCCGGGAGGGTTGCATTCGAATGCTACGAACTCCAGGAGGCAAACGCGCGCGCTGGGCAGGACTTGGGAGCACGTGAGCGAGCAATTCGTTGACCATGGCGGCGAGCTCGCTCGGCTCCCATGGCGGATCGAGCTAGGGGCCAAACGGGGAGGCGACCAGTTGGGGGAAACGTAAAGCTGCTCACCCTGGAGCTACTGGAGTGGATGGCGAGGTCGAAGAGGGTTCCTCGGCGACGAATTCCGGCGAAGACTCCGCGGCGGCCGGCGGTGAAGAAGATGAAGGGGACGATGTGCTCGAGGCTTAAGGGTCCGATTCCTTGCGCTCCGAGATGAAGACGACCACGGCGAAGACGAGGGACATGGCGGTGCAGCGTCCTGCCGTCGATGGCCGCGTGGGAACGGCGTCGCGCTCCGCGGCAGCGCTCGGGCGTTGCGGATTTCCGACGAGGGAGGGGTGGAGAGAGAGCCAGAGGAGGGGGAAAGGAACGGGGGCGTCATGTGAAGCTCCGTGGCGCGCTTAGGAGGAGGGGGAGGCTCTGGAAGCCGCGAGGCGTCGCGGTGGCGTCGTCGGTGGCGTCGGTGGCTTTCCACCGAGCACCTTAGGGGCGCGGGGAGGAAGAAGACAACGGAGAAGGCTGCTAGGTCGTCTGCTGGGCCTCGCCCTGGGCGAGAGGTAAGCTTTCCCTGCCCTTTTCTTTTTATTTAATTCTGTTCTATTTGTTCTGCCTAGAAAAAAAATACCTAGGCATTTTATTAAATGCCCCAAATTTTTATGTGGTCTCATAAAATAGAGAGCTAGCCACTCATAACTTTTGGGAATTTTTGAAATTAAAATAATTTGAATTTCAAATCAAATAGGGTTTTATTTAATTTCCAAAGCCACTGTTTGAATATTAGAAAATTCCATGAGCATGGGATTGCTCCCAAACCATTTTGAAAATGATCAGCACCATTTATAGGAATTTTCCAAATGTTCAAATGATTTTTGGAAAAAGATTTTTATCTGGCCATTTGATTTAATTTCTCAGGGCTTTTCTTTTCCCCCAATTTTGATTTTCTTTTTGAATTTTTCACATGATGCAAAGGAGCACTTGATCCTAGCACAAGCCTAAATTGGGGTTGTGACATATTTTGATTGTCCAAATTGGTATGCACTATGCAAGGCATATGCATTAGAGGATGATATGAAAATAACATTTGATCTTGGACTTCGTCGTCGAGATGGTCAAACATTTCGAAATAAGGACATTTGGATGCTAGTGGACGACATTAAGCTGGTTCTATCTCCACGTGAGTTTCTTAAACAACTTTGACTTGTTTACTTCCTTATTTTCTTGCTTCCCAAGTTGACAACTTATTTATAATTGTTAGTTTATCTCCATGCTCCAAAAGAAGTTAGGAAGATGTTTGATAATACTTTTCATAATGGTGGCTTTGGCATGAAAATTGATGAACAAGATGATTTCATCAATGTTCTTAAAGGTGTTCCTTCGTTTGTGAACTTGAATAATATTGGCGAACCTTATACACCATATGTTCCATTTGTTCTCAAGTTGTTTCCAGGACATGTAAAATATTATAGCATGGTAAGATTTTTTACTATTCTATCACACTAGTCCATTTTCAGAAATCTTTTGACCTAACATTAAGTATAATGTATTACTAAGTATTTTACTCGTATGTTTTCAACAGAGAATCCCGGCAGCATGTACGCCTAAGTGGATGCCTCCTCAAGGCGAGCTTACATTTTTTTCTGCACGGGCATGGGATGTCCTCTTCAGCACTGACTACTCCACTGAAGCTGAAGATGATGGCTGCGTAAGAATAAGAGGATGGAAAAGGATAGTGAATCGGATGAACATAAAACATGGAGACAAGTTGTGCTCCATATTACATAATGGAATGTGGGGTGTCTTTTGATTTTTTTTCCTTTCACCTTGTGGTGCTTATGAGTAGGTTGGTTCGTAGTTGTTGTTAAGAATTATGTTATTGGATATTAGCAAAGTTAAACTAGGAAAAGTTGACCTTTGTGTTCGATATTAAACTTATGAGATGATATATAAATGTATATGATGATCGATGAGCCTATTGCATGTCTATGATATGATGTGGTTTATATGTGTGTAATTCTACTTTGTATATAAATGTTATGTGTGTATGCTGGAAATATATAAAAAACTGTATAAACAAATAATATTGCATAATAAATAAAAATGCTAAAAATGTACCTGCAGCGCGGGTTGGCTAGAGTCGCTGCTAGTGGAAGTTCAGTTCTACAGCGCAGGTTGCCCAACAAGCGCTGCCAACTGTACTGTTAGCTACAGCGCGGGATACCCGCTCTATAGATGGAAGTTAGCAGCAACACATTATCTACAGCGCGGGTACCCTGCGCTTCTAATGGGCCTTTACCCTGCGCTGCTGAAGGCCATTATCCTAGTATTGTCAGATTGTTGGGGGCATGTTGCCTATCATCTACTATGGTGTTTATCCTCTTTGCTACTACTTGTAGCTCTTAATGCTTGTCACTTTCGACCCGAGTGCCATGATTTCAGATCTGAACCCTTTATGTTTTCATGAATATATTTGTCTTCTTGATGCTATCTATGAGTTCTATGCATCTATTATAGTCCGGAACCGGCAATCCCAAAGGTGAAAACTTGGGACACCAAAGGGGACGGACTATAATTTGAGGACTCCATGTATCCATTGATTGTTAATGCTTTGTTCCGATGCTCTTTGATAGGAGCACCTTAATATCCATAAGTTTCATTTGGCCCTGTTGGTAGTGGGATGGTATGTCGGGGGTAGGATCCCCTGGGGTGATATGATACCGGAACGCGCACACGAAACACAATGAGATCCGTCGACACTGGGACACGCTGGGATTTACCCAGGTTTGGGCCTTCCAGAGACTAAAAGCCCTACTCCTGCTTGTTTGAAATTATACTAAGAGTGCTACAAGTGGGGCGAGCTCTTCCGGGATGGATATACGAGCCCTTGGGATGATGGGTGCACGATGTGTTGTTGGGACTTCCGTTTCCAGTAGCTCGGGCCTCCCTTTTATAGCTTAAGGGGGTCACCACATATGGCTGTGGGTGGCGTCGTTGTTCTTCTGGAGCTTCGGGTGAAGGGTGTCGCCGTGGTGCTTCTTTCGGGAAGCATGCGTGGCAGGGTGTCGCCACTCCTCCTGAGTGGGCGTGCGGGACCCTAGCACGTACAAGGAATCGACCGTGGGAGAAGGCGCCACTGCAGTCTTGTCTCCCAGACCAGGGGCGACGCGTTGAATGCTTTTGGAATGTTCTGCATGTGGTGGGACCGTCCTGTCCCCTCCGCACTGCTTAAGGGAGAAAGCAGCATTGTTCCTTCCGGTATCCTGCTGCACGGAACTCCTTCCCGGCAACGTCTTGATGGTACCACAAGGTGTTCTTTCCTGGCAAGTTGATGCAGCTTTCTGGGATGGGGGAGAAAACTCCCGTTCCCTGACATGGCAGGACAAAAGATGTTGTGCAAAGTTCTCATTGCAAGCACGCATAACTACCTTGGGATACATTCCTAAGGTTTGATATTTGCCTAGATGACCATTACTTTTCTATGTTCCTTTCCCCATGTTAATTACATGTTATCTCTCATCCATGCAACGCCCAACCATCCGTTCCCCTAGCCTACAGTGTTTTAATCCTGATAGTTAATAGTTGCTTTACTTTGCTATTTTTACTTTCTTTGCTTTGCCACTCTTATTTCCGTTGCCACCATCACTTCCATCACACCGTTACTACTAATAAATTGTTGCCAAGCAAGTATTTTTCAGGTGCAGCTGAATTGACAACTCAACTGTCAAAGCTTATAAATATCCTTTGGCTCCCCTTGTGTCGAATCAATAAATTGGGTTATTCTTACCCGCGAAGGCTGTTGCGATCCCCTACACCTGTGGGTCATCAAGACTATTTTTTGGCGCCATTGCCGGGGAACATAGCTTTATTTACAAGTCTACTTGGAGTTATTTTTCTTGCTGCGATTTATCTGCTATGGGTAAGAAAGGATACCCCAAGGTTCCGATCTTACCATCCACTACAAGAAAGGTACTGTTCTTAGCACTAGTGCTACACTTGATTCACCTTCTGTTATGAGTAAGTTTTCTTCAGAACCACCACATGCTGCTTCTATTGAGTTTGTTACTATCTCTGATACTTTTGATGATGCTTCTACTACCTTTGATGAGACTGGTTCACTTGGCTACTTTATTGAGTCTCAAATCGCTAAGGCTACAAAACAGTCTGGAATTGAAATTCCTGTTACAAGTTACCCTATTGGTATATCGTCCGGTTACCCTAACTTGAGTGTACTTAAGGATAAAATTCTTGATGATGATTATATTGAGCTTGATGATGAACTTTGCAGAGAACTTGCAGAGTGTAATGCTTTTGCAGGCCCCGATGCTGTGAAGAAGCTGCTTGAAAAGCATGCTATGAAGAACAAGTTTGCTCTTGATCTTGAATTTGCTACATCTCCTATTTGCATTAAATATGCTTATTTTTATTTTTATGTTGATATTTCACTTATATCAATGGTTGAAGCTGATCCCTTTTATGGCAGACAAAATGAAGACGCCATTGCACACCTTACTAAACTCACAGAGTTGGGTGGCTTATTTACTAATGAGGACAAGAAGAGAAATTATTATGTTACTAAGCTGCTTCCTTTCTCTTTTAAGGAAGGTGCTAAAGCATGGTATGATGCGTTACCATGTAGTTCTATTAAAAGTTCTCAAGATTTATCTAAATATCTTGTTGCTAAATATTTTCCTGCTCATATGCAACATGTTGTTTTACAAAGAATTTATAACTTTAAACAGTTGCAGGATGAGCACCTCCCTAAAGCTTGGGGGAGGTATTGTACCTTACTCAAGGATAGGCCTGGACATGGGGTCCCTAAATGAATTACTTGATATATTTTATAGTGGTCTAACCGATGAATCTAGATCCTATCTAGATAGCTGTGTTGGTTGTGTTTTCAGGACAAGAAGAACTAATGGGAAAGATATCCAAGAATCATGATGATTGGTTCGTCCCCGAGACACCTCAAACACCGAAGAAGAGGGGCATGTTTGTCTTGAACCCCCGAAGATATGCAAGAATCCAAGAAGTCTATTAAAGAGAGATGTATTAAAGCTGAAGATGTGAAGAATCTACCTCCTATTGAGAAGCCATGTGAGCCTACTACTCACCCTCCTATGTAGAGGTACACTCTCTTTTAGATTTCAATGCAAGTGATATTCCTCATGGTACAAGCCTCCTAATCAATGTTTAGATGATCTTGATAATTTTATTATTAAGCTAAGTCATTTTAATGAGAGGATTCAAAGTCAGTTGCATGATAAATCCCTTTCTATCAACAGTTTGCTTGATGTTTTAAGTAGAACTGTTAATGATGTTAAAGGTCTTGTTAAGCATTTTCATATGGTTCAAACTCACCTTGAACAAATTTCTAATGTGCAAAAATATTTTCTTGCTAACAATGCAAAACAAGATGATATACATGCTTATGGTATTAAGACCAGAGGTGGGACGTTCACCCAAGACCCTCTCTATCCAGAGGGGAAAGAGAGTCGAGCAAGATTCTCAAATGCAGGAACAAGACATTGCCAGCACCCCTAAGAACAAGAAGAAACACAAGGAAGCTGACAATTCCAATGATCCCACAATTGATGAAGAGCCTATTGTTGATCCCAATAGTATATCTACTTTAGATGCAAACCTGATAAGGATAATGAGAAGAATGATCCTCCTGAAGTACAAGAAGAAGAAGCACCTGACAAGCGCAAGAGATATACTAGAGAAGACTTCATTGCAAGAAAACATGGGAAGGAAAAAGAACCATGGGTACAAAAATCAATGCCCTTCCCCGGAAAGTCTCTCAAAACTAAAGAAGAAGAGCATTATAATAAGTTTTGTGAATGGATGAAACCTCTTTTTCTTCAATTCCTTTGACTGATACTATTAAGTTGCCTCCATACTCGAGGTATATGAAATATATTGTTACTAACAAAAGAAAAGTTCCTAATGAAGCAATATCTACTATGCTTGCTAACTATTCTTTCAGTGGAAAGATTCCTGAGAAGCTTGGAGATCCAGGTATACCCACCATTCCTTGCTCCATAAAGAATAATTATGTTAGAACTACTTTATGTGATCTTGGTGCACGAGTGAGTGTTATGCCTTTTTCTCTTTACAAGAGACTTTGTTTAGACAAACTAATCTCTACAGATATCTCTCTCGAAATGGATGACAAGTCAACAACCACCCCCATTGGTATTTGCGAGGATGTTTCGTTTGAAGTTTCTAATTGCATAATCCTTACTGATTTTGTTGTGCTAGACATGCCCGAGGATGGGAGCATGTCTATAATTCTTGGAAGACTTTTCTTACATTAGTGCAGGACGTAGCTATCCAAATAGTTTTTTACCCCTATCGCCTACGGGAATCGGAACCGTCGCCTTGCGTTAGATTGCGATAAGGGGGGCCTATACCGCACGATAGCCAGAAACCATTGCCTATGGACTAGTCCGCGCATACGCACATGATAAATTGAACGTTTGTGTTTAGTTATACTATCCCAAACACTTTACATATAGTACATGTTTGTGTTGTTCACACCTAAACAAACGTTTGCGCACAAATGTTCTTGTGGTTTAAGAATGAAATCCCAAACGTTGTTTTCCGTTGAATTGTGTGTGTTGTACGCTGAACATTACAAATGGTTGTGCACAAAATATGATGTGCAATTAGAAATAAATCCCCAACGCTTATTTCTTATTGAATGTGTGTGATGTGCATAGCTATCGGTGATGAAATTATATGCAGAACCGTGTGCCATGAGCTAATCACTCGCAGTTTAATTAGCATTGTATCTATCTGAAATATTTTAGGATATTTTTTATTGCTGATATAAGCACATTCATATATATATATATATATAACACAATTTCTTTCATATGCTTATAATGGTCACCAGGATTTTCATAATTACTGAAATCACAATACAACCAGCAGCTAGTAAAGCAGGCTGCAATACAGAAACACGAAATCTATGGTAACAACCAGCAGATAGTACACCACGCCGCAATACAGAAATACCAAGTCCATCGTATAACAACCTTTGAAAAGTAAAACATCATAATCGGTAGATAGACATATGAATCACATCTGGGAAGCTGTTGAAGCGGAATGCAAGAATTGACCCTTCGAGAAAGTTGAATGTCTGTGCAACTTTAGCCCAGCGCCTGTTCAGGATTGCCCGTCCATCCTTCGACGTCTTCAGGAAGACTTCAATATTATAGAGTGGGTCTTGTACAAATACCTTTCTTTCCTCTTGAACATTGACGAGGGGGTGTCCCCACGACGCCCGCGGATGAGGGTACCTGGTGCATGTTAAGATAGAAGGCCCACTGGACGCCTCGACCAGCCTACGACTGGCCCACTCGAAGCACCGACATACGATTCCTTGGCGTTATGGAAACCGGGACTTGGCGTCCAACACTGAAGCTAGATTAGGAATTTGCCCCTGTAAACCTAGACGGACTCCTTGCGACCTAGACTAGTATATAAAGGCTGGGAGAGGGGACGTCAAGGGCATCCAATCTCATAGCAACACCTCGGGTCCCGAGCGATCTCGCCTCGACCACCACTCTAATCATCTCCATAATAATACAAAAGAGCAGGAAGTAGGGGTTTTACCGATCGAGGGACTGAACCTAGGTAAATCCTTGTCTCCTGTTAGACGACGAGTATCGCCAACCTGCACGTCCTCTCTATGATCTAAACCCAAGGTACCTTACCATGGGATTTGCCGAGGCCGTTCCTCGTCAATTGGCGCAAACCGTGGGAAATTCGCAAGTGGGAATCACGATCTCGGCGGCTCCGTCATCAGAAACCGGCAACCAGACAGCTCGAGCAAGATCCAACCCACTCGAAGAGCTCAAATTAATTGTGAGCCTCTCTGTCGCGCCACCAAGCATGCTCGATCAACGACTGGGCCTGATACATCCAAAACGTATCTATAATTTCTGCTTGCTCCATGCCTCTTTTGTGTGATATTGCTATGATATTGATGAATTTCCATACACTTTTGATCATATTTGGACTAACCTATTAACTCAGTGCACCCCAGTGCCAGTTCCTGTTTTCTGCAGTTTTTCTATTTCAGGTTTCCCCCATATTAAAAGTGCTCCAAAAATTCGGGAAAAATCCAATAAAAATCAGCGTAGAAGAAGCTTCGGGAATCATCGAGGGAGGGGGGGGGCAGAGGGGACCCACCAGGGCCCCCCGCTCCTTCCCGAAGAGCCCTAGGGTGGGGCCGCTCCAGGGGGCCGCCTAGACCCTTGGTGGCCCCCTTGGCTGCCCACCTTCGCCCATATAATCCTCGTGGAGTGAAACCCCCGTGACGCCAACCCTTTTTCGCGATCTCTCCTCTGTTCCGCCGCCGCAGCGCTTCCAAGATCGGGAGCACCAGAAGACCTCTTCCCGGCACCCTGCCGGAGGGAGGAACCACCTCCGGGAGCTTCTCCACCACAATGGATGCTTCCCGGATGAACCGTGAGTATTCCACCTTGGACCATGGGTCTATGATCAGTAGCTATGTGATGTTCTCCTCCCCTCTTTGTTCATCATGGATTAGACCTCGTGAGCTGCCCTACATGATCGAGGCACATATGTAATATTTCTACTGTTGCTATGCTGAGTTTGCTGGGATTCGATGGATTATGAGATTATGTTCAGATTGTGTTTGAGTAATATATTTGATTCTCCTCTTTTATATATATGTGCTAGAGTAATTCTTGCATGTTCTCCGTTGCTGTTTATTGCTTTGGCCAAGTAGTAGGTAGTGACTCCAAGAGGGAGCGTTATGCATGATTGTGGGTTCATGCCCCCCGATGACTGGCTTGAGTGACAGAAACATGAGTCTAGGGGATGTGCTGTTGCCACAAGGGGGAAAACAACGGTGTTTGTACTTGCGGGTGCAATGATTGTTTACTTTACGCAAAGTTCTTTAATGCAGTTGTCCGTTGCTTTGAGTGTCGGGACCCGGGGTTAGCGTATGCAAGTACAGTTAAGACATAGTCATATGGAGAGCCGAGAACCGCACCCACTTGTCTAAGCAGACAAGGCCAAGCACTGAACATTCTCGGAAAGCATCGAACGTGAGGGGCATCCCATCCAGGCCGGATGATCAACTGTGATGGGTCCTCATCGTCCGCGCACAGGTCTAATGATATGGGTGGTGAACTCCCATATTCAAAGACAAGTCGCCTCAACCATACTATGCACTATCTCAAAACTCTTACATAGACTTACTCCAGCCCGATCACTTAGTCGGGGTCTAGGGCGGGCTCGATCATACCACAAAGTGTGCACGAGACGGAGTCTCGGACAATCGCATCGCGATGCCCCAAGCTGCGCACATCTAAGGGCCACTTGGTGTATGAAAGACCGCCAGCCAGAACACAACCAAGGTCTCGAAAACCCATACAAAGACATGCATGTTATAAACATACACGCAGCACACATGCCTTGTATGAACAGCAGGTACCATTGCAATTCTCTACAAAGTGTACATTTTATTTATAACTCTTATAGAGTACAAACAGAGATCACATACATGTGATCCAACATTACAACACAGGCGGAAGCAAATTATGTCTGAGTACAGACAAGTTTAACAAATTGGCTTAAGAAGCCTTATTCAAACATAAAGCCCTCCACGAGGGAACCAGTCTGCTGACTGGGACTAGACTAGCTTAACTTCAGTCGTCCAACTCGATGAAGAAGCCACCTTCGGGGTCAGTGGCGTCATCTAAAACATAGATTTAAGCAAACGTGAGTACAAAGTCGTACTCAGCAAGACTTACATAGGAGCTATACTACTCATGCACATGTATCAAGGTAAAGGGGGTGGGGTTCACTTGCAGAAATGCCAGCTTTGACTTGGCTAGTCCTGAACTACGAGTACCAGACTTGAGGTAAGAAGCGTACACGAGTCCACTACTTTCACCAACCAATACACCACCATGGTGCCTTCCTCGACTTCCCCAAGAGAAAGCACGCCATAGCACTCACACTTATCTTGGTGTGTTTTAGAAGTATCCGGTTCAAGTTATCTAATAATCAAGCTAAGCTTTCCAAGTAGTCCATAACCGCGGACGCGGCTATTCGAATAGTTTTGTTAACCTTGCAAGGGTGTACCGCTACACACACATGATCATCATTTACCGCCTTTGATCTCGACACCATTCAAGGGGTGCCAGCGAGGATGCTCACCACAACTGTTACCTCATAGCCTATCTAGTCCAAGAAAGCCGCCTACTTGGGTTGGCTACCACAATCGTGAACCCGGCCGGTTTACCGAAGTGGACCCAAGCGATGTGTGCGTGGTGCATAAGCCGGTCTCGGGTGAGCCGTTCTCTCACTTAGCATCCAGGCCACAAGCCTACCAGAACTCCGAACTACTGCGACATCTGGACATCGAAAGGGATGAGTTCGTAAGTTGAGAGGGGTCAGTGAGCCCAATGTGTGGTTGTACTCTTCATCTTGGATCACCACACAAGAACTCGGACTTAGGGCGGTGTTCAACGAGACAACCCACCGTGTACTCCTACACAGCCTCTCATCGTTCACCTTGTATTAGGGTCGATTCACCAACACTTTTCTACCATCATCAACATGATCATTCCCATCCCGACTCACATCACAGTAACAACATGGTATCATACTAAGCATGCAATAAGCGATAACATTTGCAGGGGCCACATGATATCATTCAACTCCTACATTTGCTAGGATTGTGGTTTGCTTACTGCTGTGACAAAAGATAGGTCATGCAAAGGAATGGGTTCATCTATGCGGTAGAATCGTAACATGGTGATCATCCTATACAATGCATAAGCGAGACATGAGAGGGAAGTGGGATTTTATCGACATGATCAATGGGGTTTTGCTTGCCTTGCTGACGAGGTTCGGGCTTTGGATCTTTAGCGAAGGGGGTGACCTCTTGCTCCGGTTCAACCTCTACTCGACAAGCAAAGTGCAAAGTAGCAATCAATATGAATGCAATGCTCAAGCACATGATAGAATGTTTAAGCTTGAAGTACAAGTTTGAGGTGTGAGGCAATTCCATTTAAGTGGAATATATTGCATTTTTAAAATGCAAATTCAAATTCCAGATTTGAATTCAACATTAATCAAGTTATATGTGATATAGTTTGATCAATTTGAATTAACTTCAATTGTGTATGATATGCCTCTGAAGTGTGGTTGATTTGCAACATAAATCCATGGTCCAAGTGGCAAAATCATTTGGTTTGAATTTGAAATAAATTCAAATAAAGCAAATGATATATGCTACTGGTCCCATTTTAAATTCAACTCAAACAGAGTTGAAAGTTGCATATTCGGAAAGATAATTTTCTCCTGATCATTTTTCATATATTATTTGTCCAATTTGGAGTTAATATGAATTTTCTATGAATTTCCAACGTTTGGGGTATTTTCTGGAATTTCTGGATTTATTAAACTATTTTTCTTTTCTGGAATTTCCTTTACTGCGTCATTGTGATGTCATGCTGGCGTCAGGGGGGGTTTGACCCTAGTCAAATTGACAAGGGATCCCACCTGTCATCCACAGTGGGGGTTAATCCCCTGCTTAAAATTAACCCGAGGGGTTAATTAGTGGCTGGCCCCACCCGTCAGCCACTGGGTTAGGCTTAACAGGGTCATTAGGGGGGGGCTAATGGTGGGCTCGCCGTGAAGTCGCCGGAATCCTGCCGGAGACTTGCCGGAGTTGGTTCTAGGGCGCGGGGAGGGGCCTGGAGGGCATGGACCTGCTCATTGAGGTCGTCCGCATCGAGTGGTGGCATCAGGGGTTTGCGGGGATCACCGGAGCGTCATCGGCGACGAGCGGCGGCGGAAGTCAGGTACGGGACTCGTCGGGTTCTTCAAATTGTGCATGGATTTGGAAACCGAGAGCATGGAAATGAAGCTGGGGTGTGTGCGGAGCTAGAGGAGCCATCCAGGGGTCAAACGGGGGCTCTGGTGAATGACCTCGACGACGAGCGGCGGCGCTTGGTCTCGGACCTCGTCGGAATCATGCAAACGGGCACGGATTCAAGCGGCAAGATGAGGGGAAAAGCGCGCCTGCTCACCCTGGTTGCAGAGACGGACTCGAGGAAGCCGGAGGAGCTGCGGCTGCGGCGGAATCGATGACGAGCTCTTGCGGGTTCAGCGGCGGCTCGATGAAGAGGACGACGTGCTCGGGGCTCCTGGCTTCGATTGCTTGCACACGGCGATGAAGACGACGACGACGCGCGTCCTGGACAAGGTGGCAGCGGCTGAGGAGGAAGGTGGCCACGGGTCTCCACGGTGGTGCTCCGACGTGCTTCGGGGCGGCGATGAAATCGCGAAGAGGAGAGGGGGAGGAGGTCCAGGGAGAGGTGGAATGGATGCGGTGGCCTTCTGGGCGTCTCCAGGGGCCACGGGAATAGAGGAGGGAGCAGGCAGCTGCCTGGCACGCCCACGGCGGTCGCCGGCGTGCTGCCTGCCTGCCTGTCCTGGGGAGGAAGATGCATGTGCCCTCCCCAGGTGGGCTGGGCCGGCTGGAGAGGTGGGCCTCGCCCTGGGCAACAGGTAACTCTTTTCCTTTTTACTCTGTTTAATCTTTCCTTTCTGTTTTCTGCAATTTGTTTTGGTTCTGATAAAAATACCAAACCATTTTATTAAATGCTGAAAACTTTTATGTGGCCTCATAATAATATGGACTAGCCACTCATAAACTTTCAACATTTTTAAAATTCAAATGATTTGAATTTTAAATCAAATAGGGGGATTTCTTTATTTCCAAGGTACTGTTTGAATATTTGAAAAATCTATGAGCATGGGGTGGGTCCCACATCACTTGATATGTGATCACACTCATTTATAAGACTTTTCAAAACTCTACCATGAATTTTTGGAAAATATTTTTATCTGGCCTTTTGAATTAATTCATCTGGGGGGTGTTCCTTCTCCCATTTGGATTTTGAAATTGATTTTCAAGGTTTCTTTTTGAAACTTTTGCATGATGCAAAGGTACTAGCTAACCCTAGCACATACCTAACAGAGGGATCTGACAACTCGCCCCCACTCAAAAGAATCTCGTCCCGAGATTCAGAAGTCTGCGGGAGGAAGGTGGGGTACTCGGCACTGAGACGGTCTTCTCTTTCCCACGTGGCTTCTCTTTCAGAGTGGTGTGACCATTGCACTTTCAGAAACCTAATCTTCTGACGACAAGTGACACGCTCTGTTGAATCAAGAATACGAACGGGGTATTCTCGATAAGAAAGGTCATCTTGAAGATCAAGCGTTTCATGGTCGACTTCGCGGATGGGGTCCTTGAAGCAATGCCTGAGTTGGGACACATGGAATACATCGTGTACTCGGGAAAGGTGCGGGGGTAGTTCAAGTTGGTAGGCAACTTCTCCACGTTTAGCTAGAATGCGGAAAGGTCCGATGTAACGTGGGGCCAACTTGCCTTTGATACCGAAACGTTGGGTTCCCTTCAGAGGAGTAACCCGAAGGTAAGCCTTCTCATCCAGATTGTAGCTTTCTTGCCTATGATGACGATCATAGTAGCTTTTCTGACGAGACTGGGCTGCTTTCAATTGATCACGAACAATGCGAACTTGCTCTTATGCTTCCTTGATCATATCCGGTCCAAAGAATTGTCTTTCACCGGTTTCAGACCAGTTTAGTGGTGTTCGACATCGTCGGCCATACAGGAGTTCAAAAGGAGCCATGTTCAGACTAGATTGAAAACTATTGTTATAAGCAAATTCGGCAAATGGAAGAGAATTCTCCCAATTCTTCCCGAATGAGATAATACAAGCTCTGAGCATGTCTTCAAGAATCTGGTTAACCCTTTCGACTTGACCGCTAGACTGAGGATGGAAAGCCGTACTAAAGGAGAGATGAGTTCCCAAAGCACGTTGGAAGCTTCCCCAAAATCTAGAGGTGAAAAGGCTACCGCGATCAGAATTGATTTCCAAAGGAACACCGTGAAGTGATACAATCCTGGAGATGTACAAGTCCGCTAACTGACTAGCAGTTATAGACTCGCGAACCGGAAGGAAGTGAGCAACTTTGGAAAGCCTATCTATGACAACGAAGATGGCATTGTTTCCTTTTTGGGTTCTTGGAAAGCCGGTGATGAAATCCATACCGACTTTGTCCCATTTCCACTCGGGAATAGACAAAGGTTGAAGTGTACCAGCAGGTCTTTGATGTTCTTCCTTAATGCAACGACAAACATCACATTCGGCAACAAATTGAGCAATGTCTCTCTTCATCCTAGTCCACCAAAATCTTTGGCGTAGATCTCGGTACATTTTCGTGCTACCGGGATGAATCGAGAGGGGTGTGTCATGGGCTTCTTGGAGGATGAGTTGCCTTAGTTCCTTATTCTTAGGCACTACCAAACGATTTTCAAAGAATACCGTTCCTTTGCTATCTGTGGAGAAACATTTAGCAACTCCGCTGGCAATGTTCTCCTTAATCCGGCGAACACGTCGTGCACGCCTTTGGGCAACTATAATTTGATCCTCAAGAGTTGGTTTCGCCACCAAGGTAGAAAGATAGCCATGAGGAACAATCTCAAGATTAGCTTGTGAAAGTTCTCATGAAGAAGTGGTTGATATTGCTGTAACATGAGGTTGTTACAGTACGACTTACGACTTCGTGCATCAGCCATGACATTGGCTTTGCCTGGAGTGTAAGAAATTGCTACGTCGTAGTCTTTTATCAACTCAATCCAGCGTCTTTGCCTGAGATTAAGATCTGGCTGGGTGAAAATATATTTGAGGCTTTGGTGGTCGGAATAAATCTCACAACGATTACCAAGGAGGTAATGTCGCCAAGTTGTTAGAGCATGAACTACGGCAGCGAGTTCAAGGTCATGGGTAGGATAATTCTCTTCATGTGGCCGCAACTGGCGTGAAGCATAAGCTACCACATGTCGATCTTGCAGAAGTATGCATCCTAACCCTTGCCGTGATGCATCACAATAGATCTCAAAATCTCTTTTGGTGTCTGGAGGTGCAAGTACGGGTGCAGAAGTCAATCTTCTTTTTAGCTCTTGAAAGCTTTCCTCGCACCTGGGAGTCCATAAGAATTTCTTATCTTTCTTGAGAAGTTCAGTTAGAGGCTTTGCAACTTTAGAAAAGTTCTCGACGAAGCGACGGCAATAGCTGGCTAGGCCAAGAAAACTTCTAACTTGCTTAACCGATTCAGGTGGAGTCCAGTCAAGGACGGCCTAAACTCTCTCGGGATTCACAGCAATGCCTTTTGCAGAAATCACGTGGCCTAAGTAGGTCACTTCTGGTAGCCAGAATTCACACTTGGAGAATTTAGCGTACAGGCGATGCTCTCTAAGTTTCATCAATACCAGCCTTAAGTGTTCGGCATGATCTCCTTCGTTCTTCGAGTAGATGAGAATATCATCAAGATAAACTACAACAAATTTATCTAGGTACTCCATGAAGATCGAATTCATCAAGCGTGAGAATGTGGCGGGGGCATTGGTTAAACCAAAGGACATGACGGTATACTCGTAAAGACCATAACGAGTAGTAAAAGCCGTTTTGGGAATGTCCTCGTTTCGGATTCTGATCTGATGATAACCTAATCTCAAATCCATCTTGGAAAAGACAGCGGATCCTGCAAGTTGATCATAAAGATCATTGATCCTGGGCAGTGGGTATTTGTTCTTTATCGTCGCTAAATTTAGCGGGCGATAGTCTACGCACATCCTTTCTGTTCCATCTTTCTTCTTTACGAACAGAACGGGGCAACCCCATGGCGATGAGCTAGGGCGGATGAAGCCTTTTGCCAACGAAGCATCCAGTTGGGTTTTTAGCTCAGCTAACTCATGTGGGGCCATTTTGTATGGGCGTTTGGAAATTGGTGCGGTTCCTGGAACAAGATCCACTATAAACTCTACGCATCTGTCGGGTGGCATGCCCGGCAGCTCTTCAGGAAAGACATCCGGGAAGTCACGAACCACCGGAATATCTTCAAGTTCGGGAAGGGGAAGTACATTCAAGGAATGTACTTGGGTTCTTGTTCTGGGTGAGGTATAGCTAATGGTTTTGCCCGAAGGGTGGGTGAGTTTCACGGATTTGGCTTTGCAATCCAGATAGACATTCTGTCTTGATAGCCAATCCATGCCAAGGATGACATCAATGTCTGAAGACTTGAGGGCTATGAGTGAAGCAAGGAATACTAAACCCTCAATCGCAATTTGATTGCCATGGCTTACTCTATTAGTTTGCCATCTTGACCCTGGAGTTTGAATAACCATCGGGGTGGACAATTCAACAAAGGGTAACTCATGATGAAGTGCATAACTATCCGACATGAATGAATGAGATGCTCCTGGGTCGAAAAGAACGGAAGTAGGAACAAAATTGACTGGGAGCGTACCAAGAATGACGTCAGTGGTGTCGTCAGTCTCTTCAGCTGCAATCTGGTTCAGATGTCCACGAGTGGCGGAAGGAGCGGGTTTGGCGGTGAAGACCTTCTGGGGTGGCTTGCCACGACTATTGTTGTTGTTGTTGTTGCCTCCGGCACGGGGTGGAACATTCTGGTGTTGGAGCTGGTTCTGGGGACACTCGCGAGAATAGTGGCCTGCCTGACCACACTTGTAGCAAGATCCGAAAACAGTGCGTGGAGCTGGGTGGTTTGGTGGGGCTGGGTGGAACTGGGTGGGTGGATGAGGCGTCACATAGGATGGCCTCGGTGGGTTGTTCTGGCGGAACATGTTGTTTGGGATCCAGATCTTGCGTTTCTGGGAACCAGAGCTGGATGAACCTTCCTCTCTAGGGTGTTTGTGAAAGTCATTGGGGGTGTTCATGTCCTCTGCCTTGATGGCCTTGTTGACAAGGACCTGGAAGGTGGCAAAGTCATGAAGGTTAAGTTCGCGACGGAGTCCACTGTTGAGGCCACGACGGAACCTCTCTTGTTTCTTGGAGTCGGTGGAAACTTCCTCAGTTGCGTAACGAGCAAGTCGGTTGAACTCACGACTAAACTCGTCCACGGTTCTTCTGCCTTGAGTGAGGTTGCAGAATTCCTCACGTTTGCGGTCCATGAGACCATTGGGGATGTGGTGCTCGCGGAAGGACGTGCAGAACTCCTCCCAAGATGCAGGTGGTCCAACAGGGCGCATATTCAGAAAATTCTCCCACCAAGAGCTTGTTGCACCTTCAAGGTGATAGGTGGCATAATTGACCTTGTCGCCATTTGCAACATGGCCGGCTTGGAGCTTCCTCTCGATGCTGCGAAGCCAGTCATCGGCGTCAAGGGGCTCGGTGGAGTAACTGAAAATCGGAGGATGAAGCCGGATGAAGTCGTTCAGAGACACCATCTCATTGCGCTGTTGAGTGGTGTTGCGTGCGATGACTTCCAGCAGGTGGTGAGAGTCACGGCGGTTCCTCTCGACCTCCATCAGAACTTGGGCCATCGTGGGTGGGGGTGGAAGGTTGCCTTCCTCCTGGTTGTTCCCACGACCTTGGTTACGACCAACCTGGCCACGGGTTCCTTGAGACATCCTGAAGGTGAAGAATCCAAAGTCAAACAGAGTTGATTTCAAGAGACTAATCAAGGTATTGAAGTACTGGAAGGATTACAGAGCAAAGGAAGTAATCATCTTGACAACATGGTGATAAAAGCATACAAGCCATATATTCACAAGCTGTCATACAAGCCATACATCGTTTTAGTACAAGCACTAAGCTAATACAAACGTGATGAAGATGATACATCCTTCAGAGGCACTCTGACTTCCTATACATTATTTATCTAAGCCTCTGGAACTTAGACACCTTGCTTACAATATACTAGGATACTACTACATCCTCACTAAGTAAGACCACAGGCGGTCTCACTTATCTCCATCTCCATAGTAATCCTCGTAAAAATTACCCGCGTATCCCGGTAGCTGGAGGTGACCATCAGAAAACACGGAGGCTTGTGGACCCTGATATCCATTTGGGCAAGGATGGGGCCTAGGTCCAGTGTAGGGTGGAAGCAAAGGACCACGGGGTGGAAAAATTCCTCCAATCTCGGGCCAAGCAACTCGAGAAGGCATCTGGGTCCTCACTAGATAGATCGCATCATACTCCACTGATCCCACGCTCACAAAGGGTGCCAAGAGCGTCAGTGCTCGGTACAGACGAACACGAGTAGCGTGGAGCTCAAAACGGAGAGCACGTGCATCACGGTCTCTGTCACTAGCAAACCTAGCAGTCACCTGGAGTGCTGGATCCTCTGCGGAGTGATCTGAGTAGAGTCCGGTGTAATATCCCTCTTCTCCTGGAAGTGCAGCTGGGATATAGCGGAATGAAGTCTCTCTCAGTAGGGTGTGTTCCTCTCTCAGCAGTGTGATACATGAATATGCAGCATCCTGCACAGCCATGTTCTCGGTAACGCCGATGCCATGTCCGAAGTGGATAGGCTGGGTGACTCCAACGTGGTGTGGGTAGATCCGGACAATGCAGTGGAACTGCGTCTGGTTGAAGTCGTGAAACTGCTCCTCGATGGTGTACTCAGGGTACCATCGATATCCCACGTAGGACATCATCTCGATCAACGTGGCGGGATGGCCACGCACACCGAGGCACCTGGTCAAACGAACAATCTTCCGAGGGGGAAGATCTGCCATCTGAAACAGAAAGCAAGAGTTTGCAAATGCATCAGATTATGAGATAAACCTGGAATGACTCGGACAGCATAACGGCTGTAATTGTAAGAAATGACAATTTCTTTCAATATGCAAACAACACTTACATAATACGATGTAAGAAATCAGCATTACAAAAATGCTAGGAAAACCTGGACACAACTTTCCTACGGCTATTAAGAAGCAATCAACGAGACATGCTAATCAGACAGAGGAGAGCCTAGTCCTATCTTCCCGTAGAGTAAGATGAGGGTGACTCAGAACTCAGAACGAAGGGGGTAAGGAGAAAAATGAAGCCTTACGTTGTTCCCTTCTATACCCAGAGTAACTATATAACTATAGCAAGCTAGACTCAACTTCGGCCAAGGCTACTAGTACTACAGTCAGTCCTGCTCTGATACCAAGTCTGTCGGGACCCGGGGTTAGCGTATGCAAGTACAGTTAAGACATAGTCATATGGAGAGCCGAGAACCGCACCCACTTGTCTAAGCAGACAAGGCCAAGCACTGAACATTCTCGGAAAGCATCGAACGTGAGGGGCATCCCATCCAGGCCGGATGATCAACTGTGATGGGTCCTCATCGTCCGCGCACAGGTCTAATGATATGGGTGGTGAACTCCCATATTCAAAGACAAGTCGCCTCAACCATACTATGCACTATCTCAAAACTCTTACATAGACTTACTCCAGCCCGATCACTTAGTCGGGGTCTAGGGCGGGCTCGATCATACCACAAAGTGTGCACGAGACGGAGTCTTGGACAATCGCATCGCGATGCCCCAAGCTGCGCACATCTAAGGGCCACTTGGTGTATGAAAGACCGCCAGCCAGAACACAACCAAGGTCTCGAAAACCCATACAAAGACATGCATGTTATAAACATACACGCAGCACACATGCCTTGTATGAACAGCAGGTACCATTGCAATTCTCTACAAAGTGTACATTTTATTTATAACTCTTATAGAGTACAAACAGAGATCACATACATGTGATCCAACATTACAACACAGGCGGAAGCAAATTATGTCTGAGTACAGACAAGTTTAACAAATTGGCTTAAGAAGCCTTATTCAAACATAAAGCCCTCCACGAGGGAACCAGTCTGCTGACTGGGACTAGACTAGCTTAACTTCAGTCGTCCAGCTCGATGAAGAAGCCACCTTCGGGGTCAGTGGCGTCATCTAAAACATAGATTTAAGCAAACGTGAGTACAAAGTCGTACTCAGCAAGACTTACATAGGAGCTATACTACTCATGCACATGTATCAAGGTAAAGGGGGTGGGGTTCACTTGCAGAAATGCCAGCTTTGACTTGGCTAGTCCTGAACTACGAGTACCAGACTTGAGGTAAGAAGCATACACGAGTCCACTACTTTCACCAACCAATACACCACCATGGTGCCTTCCTCGACTTCCCCACGAGAAAGCACGCCATAGCACTCACACTTATCTTGGTGTGTTTTAGAAGTATCCGGTTCAAGTTATCTAATAATCAAGCTAAGCTTTCCAAGTAGTCCATAACCGCGGACGCGGCTATTCGAATAGTTTTGTTAACCTTGCAAGGGTGTACCGCTACACACACATGATCATCATTTACCGCCTTTGATCTCGACACCATTCAAGGGGTGCCAGCGAGGATGCTCACCACAACTGTTACCTCATAGCCTATCTAGTCCAAGAAAGCCGCCTACTTGGGTTGGCTACCACAATCGTGAACCCGGCCGGTTTACCGAAGTGGACCCAAGCGATGTGTGCGTGGTGCATAAGCCGGTCTCGGGTGAGCCGTTCTCTCACTTAGCATCCAGGCCACAAGCCTACCAGAACTCCGAACTACTGCGACATCTGGACATCGAAAGGGATGAGTTTGTAAGTTGAGAGGGGTCAGTGAGCCCAATGTGTGGTTGTACTCTTCATCTTGGATCACCACACAAGAACTCGGACTTAGGGCGGTGTTCAACGAGACAACCCACCGTGTACTCCTACACAGCCTCTCATCGTTCACCTTGTATTAGGGTCGATTCACCAACACTTTTCTACCATCATCAACATGATCATTCCCATCCCGACTCACATCACAGTAACAACATGGTATCATACTAAGCATGCAATAAGCGATAACATTTGCAGGGGCCACATGATATCATTCAACTCCTACATTTGCTAGGATTGTGGTTTGCTTACTACTGTGTCAAAAGATAGGTCATGCAAAGGAATGGGTTCATCTATGCGGTAGAATCGTAACATGGTGATCATCCTATACAATGCATAAGCGAGACATGAGAGGGAAGTGGGATTTTATCGACATGATCAATGGGGTTTTGCTTGCCTTGCTGACGAGGTTCGGGCTCTAGATCTTCAGCGAAGGGGGTGACCTCTTGCTCCGGTTCAACCTCTACTCGACAAGCAAAGTGCAAAGTAGCAATCAATATGAATGCAATGCTCAAGCACATGATAGAATGTTTAAGCTTGAAGTACAAGTTTGAGGTGTGAGGCAATTCCATTTAAGTGGAATATATTGCATTTTTAAAATGCAAATTCAAATTCCACACTTGAATTCAACATTAATCAAGTTATATGTGATATAGTTTGATCAATTTGAATTAACTTCAATTGTGTATGATATGCCTCTGAAGTGTGGTTGATTTGCAACATAAATCCATGGTCCAAGTGGCAAAATCATTTGGTTTGAATTTGAAATAAATTCAAATAAAGCAAATGATATATGCTACTGGTCCCATTTTAAATTCAACTCAAACAGAGTTGAAAGTTTCATATTTGGAAAGATAATTTTCTCCTGATCATTTTTCATATATTATTTGTCCAATTTGGAGTTAATATGAATTTTCTATGAATTTCCAAAGTTTGGGGTATTTTCTGGAATTTCTGGATTTATTAAACTATTTTTCTTTTCTGGAATTTCCTTTACTGCGTCACTGTGATGTCATGCTGGCGTCAGGGGGGGTTTGACCCTAGTCAAACTGACAAGGGATCCCACCTGTCATCCATAGTGGGGGTTAATCCCCTGCTTAAAATTAACCCGAGGGGTTAATTAGTGGCTGGCCCCACCCGTCAGCCACTGGGTTAGGCTTAACAGGGTCATTAGGGGGGGGCTAATGGTGGGCTCGCCGTGAAGTCGCCGGAATCCTGCCGGAGACTTGCCGGAGTTGGTTCTAGGGCGCGGGGAGGGGCCTGGAGGGCATGGACCTGCTCCTTGAGGTCGTCCGCATCGAGTGGTGGCATCAGGGGTTCGCCGGGATCACCGGAGCGTCATCGGCGACGAGCGGCGGCGGAAGTCAGGTACGGGACTCGTCGGGTTCTTCAAATTGTGCATGGATTTGGAAACCGAGAGCATGGAAATGAAGCTGGGTTGTGTGCGGAGCTAGAGGAGCCATCCAGGGGTCAAACGGGGGCTCTGGTGAATGACCTCGACGACGAGCGGCGGCGCTTGGTCTCGGACCTCGTCGGAATCATGCAAACGGGCACGGATTCAAGCGGCAAGATGAGGGGAAAAGCGCGCCTGCTCACCCTGGTTGCAGAGACGGACTCGAGGAAGCCGGAGGAGCTGCGGCTGCGGCGGAATCGACGACGAGCTCTTGCGGGTTCAGCGGCGGCTCGATGAAGAGGACGACGTGCTCGGGGTTCCTGGCTTCGATTGCTTGCACACGGCGATGAAGACGACGACGGTGCGCGTCCTGGACAACGTGGCAGCGGCTGAGGAGGAAGGTGGCCACGGGTCTCCACGGTGGTGCTCCGACGTGCTTCGGGGCGGCGATGAAATCGCGAAGAGGAGAGGGGGAGGAGGTCCAGGGAGAGGTGGAATGGATGCGGTGGCCTTCTGGGCGTCTCCAGGGGCCACGGGAATAGAGGAGGGAGCAGGCAGCTGCCTGGCACGCCCACGGCGGTCGCCGGCGTGCTGCCTGCCTGCCTGTCCTGGGGAGGAAGACGCATGTGCCCTCCCCAGGTGGGCTGGGCCGGCTGGAGAGGTGGGCCTCGCCCTGGGCAACAGGTAACTCTTTTCCTTTTTACTCTGTTTAATCTTTCCTTTCTGTTTTCTGCAATTTGTTTTGGTTCTGATAAAAATACCAAACCATTTTATTAAATGCTGAAAACTTTTATGTGGCCTCATAATAATATGGACTAGCCACTCATAAACTTTCAACATTTTTAAAATTCAAATGATTTGAATTTTAAATCAAATAGGGGGATTTCTTTATTTCCAAGGTACTGTTTGAATATTTGAAAAATCTATGAGCATGGGGTGGGTCCCACATCACTTGATATGTGATCACACTCATTTATAAGACTTTTCAAAACTCTAAAATGAATTTTTGGAAATTATTTTTATCTGGCCTTTTGAATTAATTCATCTGGGGGGTGTTCCTTCTCCCATTTGGATTTTGAAATTGATTTTCAAGGTTTCTTTTTGAAACTTTTGCATGATGCAAAGGTACTAGCTAACCCTAGCACATAGCTAACAGAGGGATCTGACATTGAGTTTACACTTTGGGTGGGATTCGCAACTTAATACCAGCGAGATGTTCTGGATAGATATCTCAAGGTGGATGATTAGTAGGTAGATGCAGATGGATTTCGGTCTACTTGTCTTGGCGTACCGCCCATGCTTTTGAGCCTCTTCATTTCTTCATAGCATAATTAGCATTGGTTTGCGCACATAATCCTGTCAATTGCCCAGCTGTAATTTGTTTACCTCGCATGGCTATTTTATCGTCTTTTGGGAGAGAGACATCACTAGTGAACATCATAGGACCCCGGTCCATATTTCCAATACTGTTTACACCCACTATCGATTTACTGCTTTAATTAGTTTTCCGTTGCTATCACTATCATTATTATCCTGTGCGTTTTATCCTTTGTAAACAACAAGGCTGGAGGAATTGACAACTCCTCTGTACTCGTTGGGAAGCAAAGTTATTTGCTGTGTGTGCAGGTCTAGGTGAAGTAAGCAACCTTTAGTTGTGAACGGCGCCATTGTTCACTTCACTACCTTCTTGTATCTGTTGGAGTCCTATTGGTTCGACATTCAACCTTAGCATCTTCGCTAAGGGAAATTGCCGCTATCTACATCTCAACCTTCCACTCTGGGTAACCAACGAGGGGGCGAGAAATCGTACCATCAGGGCCAAGATCAATTTTTTGGTGACTATAAAAGCCGCATTGAACGACGAAGAACCCGCCTACGCAGAATACAAGCCCAAGTCGCAGTCGCATAATCAGCAATGACGCCAGATCAGATGCAGGAATTTCACATTGAAATTTCGCTCGAGCAACCACCAACCGCTATGATACCCCTTGCCACCAACCGAGCACCCACGGTGACTCGCAGCAGGGAATCGTCCACCCGCTCCGGCGAATACTACGAACCCGACTAAAGGCCTGATGTGTTTGCCAAGATGATCTGGAACTACTCGATCAACGACGGAATTGAGCTCAATCCAAGGTTCCACTCCCGCTCTGAAGACCACTCGCGGACATATCGCTTCACCAGGAGAAGAAGACATGACGGCTCGAACAACCTCACACCCAGAGAGCAGTTGGACGGGCCTTGCACAATTCACCGTTTCGAAGACGACTGGGACGACTCAGAGCAGGCCACACTCTCAGAAGTTTCTGCCTGTTCATCGAACTCTCCGATAGGCTAAAAGAAGAGAAGAAACGCAAAGCCAAATGAGCCCGAGAAATGGCCCACCCACTAGCGCCTAACACAGAAGGACAATATCCACCGCCCCATGGACGTGTGTGCATGATCCAAGAAGGACGACCTTCAAAGATGAAGCAGGAGGCAAACACTCTACAAGCCCGAGCAGCCAAAGACTTGCTGGAAAAAGTATCCTATTACATACGCGATTCAGAAGTCAGCATCACCTTTTCGCAAGACGATCATCCACCCGCAGTTCCAAGGCTAGGGCACACACCTTTGGTTCTCGAAGCACAGATTGGCGGATACAATATGACCCGAGTATTCATGGACGGGGGAGCAGCCTAAACATCATCTTCTCCGATACACTATGCAAGATGATGATCCCACGATCAGTTTGGAAGAACTCAGGCGTCACAATCTATGGTATAGTACCAGACGAGGAAGCTTCCTCCCTGGGAACAATCAAGATCAACGCAGTCTTTGGCAGCAAGGGCAAATTCGCAAGAGAAATCCTAGAATTTGAAGTACCCGACTGGCAGTCCCAATACCACGCCATACTCGGTCGACCGGCATTTGCGCAGTTCATGGCAGTCCCGCACTATGGGTACCTAAAGCTCAAGATGCCAGGACCCGCCGGGTTCATCACATTCAGCGGAAGCTTCATCAAGTCAGATCAATGGGATTGAGATTTCCATCAAGTCTCCGACACATTCGGAGCACAACAAGAACTCGAAGAAATAGCAATGGTGGTAGACAGGAGCGTCTTTCCACTAGCCAGCAGAAGTGAAATAAAGGAGATCACTCGCGACTTTAGCGTCGACAGTGACACCGTCACCCACCAAGTGCACCCGACGGACCCGGACAAGACGGTTTGGATCTACGCTCATCTACCAGAAGAACAAGCAACAACTCTCCTGGCTTTCCTTCGCGAAGAGTGGAAAATATTCGCTTGGTGTCCGACCGACATGCCCGGAATACCGTTTGAATTTGCAGCTCACGCACTACAAATCTATCCAAACACCAAGTCAGTAAAGCAAGAGTTGTGCATATTCTCTGAGCCAAAATGCAGAGCCATCGGAGAAGAATTCAATCGAGTACTGGACGCACAATTCATCCGGGAGACAAAGAATGCCACTTGGGTCGCAAACCCAGTCCTGGTGCCCAAGAAAGACACCGACGTACTGCGCATGTGTGTCAACTACGGACCCGTAAGAAGCACTGCCCTAAGGATCACTTCCCTCTTCTAAGGATCGACAAAATCATCGACTCCACCACAGGATGTGACCTTCTGTCCTTCCTCGACGCTTACTCAGGATACAACCAGATCAGGATGAAGGAGGAAGAAGAGGAGCATACCTCGTTCAACACCCTTATGGTGTATTCTGCTATAGGACAATGCCTTTCGGGCTGAAAACGCTGGAGCCACATACCAACGGATGATGCAAGCATGCCTAAAGGACCAAATCGGCAGAAACGTCCAAGTCTACGTAGATGACATCATCATCAAAACATATAATGCAGACACACTACTCGATGACCTCCAGGAGACCTTCGCAACACTCAACAGATACAAAATCAAGCTTAATCCGAAAAATGTGTCATTGGCGTCCCAGCCGGAAAACTGCTCGAGTACATGGTCTCTGCCCGAGGAGTCAAAGCCAACCCAGATAAAGTCCAAGCACTCGCCAGGATGCAAGAACCAGTCAACATAAAGGGCATACAACAGCTCACTCGGAGACTCGCATCCTTGATCCGTTTCATCAGCAGGCTAGGAGAAAGGACCCTGCCATTCTATCGACTGCTCAGAAAAGGAGACAAGTTCGAATGGACCGAAGAAGCTCGGAACGCGTTCGCAGACCTAAAGAAGACCCTCTCGACTCCACCCATCCTGGCAGTACCCAAGGAACGAGAACCCCTATACCTGTACATAGCGGCACGGAGCAGCATAGTCTACAACACACTCGTTGTCGAGCGCATGGAAGAAGGAAAAATACAAGGCATCCAGAGGCAAATCTATTACCTCAACGAGGTCCTCACAAAATCTCAGCAGAGGTACCCGCACTACCAGAAGCTCGTGTACGCCATGTTCATGACATTACTCAAAGTAACACATTACTTCGAGGAGCACTCAATTATGGTAGTGAGAAGCGCACCACTCTCGAAAATCCTCAACAACCCAGGAGAAACGGGTTGAGTCGCCAATGGAATATCGAACTCAGCCCTTGCGACCTGCAGTTCAGGCACCCCACGACGATCAAAGCACAAGTTCTCCCAGATTTCATGGTCGAGTGGATGGAGGTACAAACACCCGGCCCTGCGGACCTCTCGAATTCATGGAAAATGTTCTTCGACGGATCAAAAAGACACCAAGGAGCTGGAGCAGGTGTCGTGCTAATCTCACCCGAAGCAGACAAGCTCAGATACGTACTCCAGATCAACTTCGAGAAGGCGTAAAACAACGAAGCGGAATATGAGGCACTCCTCCATGGCATGCACATTGCAAAAGCCTGCAGTGCAACTCGCCTCGTAATCTACGGCGACTCCAACCTCTTCGTCCAACAAGCAATGAGAGATTGTGAAGAAGTCGCAGATAACATGTCAGCATACCAAAATCTGTAAAATAATTTCGAAGGAGAGTTCGATGGGTGCAAGCTCAACGATGTCACCAAGGCAAACAACACAGAAGTGGATGAGCTCGCAAACATCGGATGAAACCGAGGGTCAATCCCTCCGGGAGTTTTCCTCGAAAGTATTATCCAGAGATCAATCAAAACCAAAGCACTCGAGTTAGCAATGGCCGCAGAAGCTGGAAACACAAACGCACTAGCACAAGTAGCAGCAGCGGAGCCATTCGCTGACGAAGAAGGCAACAACGCAGACAAGGAGGAAGAGTCGGTTGTACCTGAAGTCCCGTCTTGGACAATACCTTTCCTCAGATATATGATTCACGACACCCTACCGCAAGACGTCACAGAAGCTCGGTGCATCAGCCGACAATCCAAGGCGTTCACCATAATCAATGGGAAGCTCTACAAGCGCAACATTTCTCAAGTGCTCTAAAAGTGCATCGAGGAAGAAGATGGCAAGGCACTACTACTCGAGATCCACGAGAAGGAGTTCGCAGACACCACCCGAGTAGCCGTGCTCTAGTGGATAAAGCCTTCCGAGCAGGTTTTTACTGGCCAACTACGATGTGAAACGCAGAAGACATCGTGCGATGCTGCATCGCCTGCCAAAAATTCACCAGCAGGCCCCATGCGCCAGCGTCATAACTCAAAACCATACCACTATCATGGCCCTTCGCAACATTGGGAATCGACATGGTTGGTCCACTCAAGAAATCTCCAAAGGACGGTCGAACACATCTCCTGGTAGCAGTCGACAAGTTCACCAAGTGGATAGAAGCGGTGGCAATCACAAGCTCGAAAACCCTCACGACAGTAAACTTAATCAACTCAATCATCTTCCGGTTCGGTGTACCGCAGAACATCATTACTGACAATGGCACAAACTTCACCGTAACAGAATTCTAAAACTTTTGACAGGAACTAGTCATCAAGATCAAATACGCATCAGTCAGTGATCAGCGGTGGCATCAAAAAGCGGCTCCTCGCACCACTTGAGAAGGCCACAGGTAACTGGATAGAAGAGCTGCCCACCGTCCTTTGGATCCTGCGCACCATACCTAATGCCTCGACCCAGTACATGCCTTTATTCATGGTGTACGGAGTAGAGTCAGTACTCCCACATGACCTCAAATTTGGACCCCCCCGCATCACGGGGTACGAAGAGAAAGAAGCAGAAGACGCACTCGTGGATGACAAAGATGTCGTGGACGAAGCAAGAGACACAGCCCTAGAACGGTTAGAAGGGTATCAAGACAAACTGTGCACCTACCAAAGCAGCCGACTCCGAACAAGAATTTTTAGCGAAGGAGACCTTGTCCTACGACTAACACAAGAAAAGGTTCACAAGCTCGCTTTGCAGTGGGAAGGACCCTACATAATCTCAGAAGTAATAGGGGGAGGAGCCTATATACTGAAGAACCCCAAGACCGACGAAGACGTGGGAAACCCTTGGAATGTGGCAAACCTATGCCTCTTCTACCCATAGACTACCCAGTGGCTCTCTCATCCCAAAACCTCGATATCGGCAGCACCGCCACTAGGCAAGTCATGTAAAAGTCTAAAGCAATAAAACATGGGTTGCCCCAATTACAGGCCTTGGCACTCGGGGGCTCAAGCACGGACTCACCCTCTCCCCCGGGGCGTTTCTCGCTCATGCAACTAGAATACTTTGGAACTCGGGGGCTCGAGCGCAGACTCACCCTCTCCCTCGAGGCATTTTTCTCTCATCCGACGACAATACTTTGGCACTTGGGGGCTTGAGCGCGGACTCACCCTCTCTCCCGAGACGTTTTTCGCTCACACGAAGACAATACTTTGGTACTCGGGGGCTTGAGCGCGGACTCACCCTCTCCCCCGAGGCGCTTTTCGCTCACGCGACGTCGATACTTTGGCACTCGGGGGCTTTACCGCGGACTCACCCTCTCCCCCAAGGCATTTTTCGCTCACGCGATGACAATAATTTGGCACTTGGGGGCTCGAGCATTGACGGGGATGTAACCCGGCAAATCCCATGGTCAGGGGCCCTGGGTTAATCATGAGAGGCACAGGTTGGACGATAGCTCGTCGGCTAACAGGAGGAGACGTTCCTGCTTGATATTATTGCTTGGAGATGGCGATTACAGGAAGGCCAAGGCTAGTGCGCACTAGGCTAGGATTATAGGTCGTGTATTGGTTGACCTCGACGTCTCCCCTCCTAACCCTTATATACTAGGCTAGGTCTCGGGGAATCCGTCTTGGATTACAGATGAGGTTTCCTAACCCTAATCTTGTACCACATGGCAGGTTTGCACCTTCCTTACGAGTTGCGGACTCCTACGTCGGTGCCACTAGTGGGCCAAGGCTGGGCCCAGGCGGCATCCTTGTGGGCCTTCTGTCTTCGGGTACACTGGGTATGCCCATCCATAGGAGTCGTGGGGTCACACCCTCTTCAGTAGCCCCCGAGTGCCTGGGGGACTCGAAGAGTCGCGCAGGGACTTGAGTCCTTTCTTGCGTCGTTTCGATGTATGCACGGTTTAACCGCGGGTCGCTGACAGTCTGGGGCCTTAAAAAAACCTGTTTCGAGGGAATGCTAAGATGAATGGGCCCAAGGAGTCGACTGGTCGAGCCTTGGTGAATTGCACTAGTGGAAAATACCGCAGTAGCCCAATCAAACTCACGTCCCTCGACATGAGCTTGGAACACTAGTGTCGAGAAAAAGTCATACCGCTGCAGGTCTTACAGTGATCAATTGGCGCCATTAAAGTTCGTAGCCTAGGCGCGTCCGCCCGGCTTTTTCTATCATGCAAGCGCATGGAAAAGATTGGGAGTGAAATCGCTCTGCGGCAAGTCCCAGCCCGGCCGATCTGCGCAGCGGGGTCTTACCTACACGCTAAGCTTGCGTGGCATCTGGGCACAGTGTATCGTGTTTCCAGGAATATGTATTTTTATCGAGGCGCGGAGCCTAGTTAGTGATGCACCCACTTGGAATAAACAATCAAGTGAGCTTTTTTAGCGGTCACTCCAGGAGCTTTGTCGAGCGCTCGGGCGAGGAGTAATGTAGAGGAGTACTTGCTCGGGAGGTTTTTCGAGTGGTCGAGTACTCAGAGTTCTGCGAGTAATCACTCGAGTATCGTCTTCGCTCTCGGGGTGAGGGAGCCCCCGATACTCTGGAATCGTACGATCTAGAGAGTGCAAGCCTGCTTATCTTGTGTCGGTGTGAGGGAGCACCCGAGACTCTCATGGGTGCGAGTAATCACTCGAGCACTGTTACGCCCCGACCACACCCACCGGTTCCCGGCGTACGCCTGGCGGGATCTAGACTGTCCCCACAGACCAACACTAGTCTTTCCTACGCACTTTGTCCTCACTCATGCGCACCCGGGAACAACTTCCCGATCGGTCACCCATCCTCAAATCACTCCAAGCCAAGCACGCTTAACTTTGGAGTTCTTTGGATCTGGGCTCCCGGAAAAGAAGGTGCACCTTGTTGATATGAGTAGCCTATCATTCCTATTAAGCCAGGATGTCACATACACCCATTTGTAACGCCCCGGCCACAACCACCGGTTCCCGGCGTACGCCTGGCGGGATCTAGACTGTACCCACAGACCAACACTAGTCTTTCCTGCGCACTTTGTCCTCACTCGTGCGCACCCGGGAACAACTTCCCGGTCGGTCACCCATCCTCAAATCGCTCCAAGCCAAGCACGCTTAACTTTGGAGTTCTTTGGATCTGGGCTCCCGGAAAAGAAGGTGCACCTTGTTGATATGAGTAGCCTATCATTCCTATTAAGCCAGGATGTCCAAGCACGTCTTTTTAGGTGAGGGAGCACCCGAGACTCTCATGGGTGCGAGTAATCACTCGAGCACGTCTTTTCTTTAGGTGGGGGAGCACCCGAAACTCTCATGGGTGGATACGCTCCTGATGGGAGTTAAATATATTTGAAAAATGTATTTTAGTTAGTAAAAATGGTGCTTGCAGGCTGCATTTTTCTTTTGCGCTGCCATTTTAATTTACCTCTTCTTGGTAAGGATAACGATCTCCTTGCTAGAGGGCCGTCAAAGATGCTCTGTCTGCGAACCGTAATGTCTTCATGAACGGTCATAATGATGGCCTTTGTGGCGTGCTGCAGCTGCCTGTTGAGTTACCGATGCATTTATTGAAAACGCGCGGGATTTGACGCGTCCAACGCACAGTGCCGCCCGTGTGAAAGCATCTTTTGTCTTCGAATTCGAATCACCCAGCATGCTCGATCTTTGAATTAATTGCTCCCATGCCTGGGCTTCTGCGTGCTCTTGGGTTTGTGCTATAAATATACCCCTCTTCTTCATCTAGCAGCAGTGTTCGACCTCTGCTCATCTTGCTCCTCTTTCTCTTCATCTTCTCATGGCCAAGCGCGGTGCAGGTATGATTGGCCGCAGCCGTGTTCGCCGTGGCCGCGGTAGTCGTACTCCGCGCTCCTCTCGCAGCGGCCGTCGTCGACGCCTTCGTCCTCTTCCTCGGAGGAGGGTTTTTGGTGCTACGATTTCCTCCTTCGCGTCCGTGGACGAAACGCCGCTCGCATTCTTCTTCCTCCTGCATTTTCTGCCCTTGTTTCTGAACATAGTCTTGATGGCTTGTTGCTTCATCTTCAGGGGTGCGCTCAATCTCCTTCTTATGTTGAGTTGGAGATCGATAGTTCCAGCTTGATTTTCCTTGGCTTTGGCTGGAAGTCGTTTGCTCGGCCTTTGAACATGCGTGATGGTGATACCCTCTGTTGCCGCTTTGATGGAGAAGATACTCTTACCATCCGCGCTTTTGACCCGAGCGGCAACCGCATGGATCCGTACTGGCAGGAGACAAGCAGCGATGGTTCCGACAGGTCGAGGAGTCCTTCGCCTGCGACTTCAACTGCTTCCTCCTCCAACGACTCTTCGAGTGGTGATGCTGTGCCCTCCGGCTCTGGAGAGGACCTCGACGTCAAGCCACTGATCAAGCGGGCGCGCCAGGTGACCTTGTAGAACTGGAGGTTGCGGCGTCATCTTTCGCCGGCAACTCGGGTGAAGCTGGAGAAGAATCTGGTGGAGCATCGGCTTCGGTGCTCCACAAATAAGTCGAGCTTCACCTTTTGTTATGTCATTGACATCATGGGCTAGCTGCTTCGACTCCTCCCTTGTCTGTGATGATGCTCGCAGTATTAGCGCCAATCATCCCAGCATGGGCACACATGTAAAAGTCATAATTCCTTGGGTGATTGGTGTCGTAGTCTTGTCGGCTGCTTCGTCTTTGGGATTGCCTTCGAGTAATCAGAGCTTCCTTCTATCCAATGTACTCGAGTCCTTGTAATGCAAATTGTGTTTGAATCCTTGTAATGGAATCTGTCTTCGAGTCCTTTGAAGTGTGATTTATCTTTAATTCTTTCAATGAGAGCTGTCTTCGAGTCCATCAAGTTCTTATACTGTGGATTCTATCGGGTGCGCGTTAGCGCTCCCGATGGGAGTAGCCCTCGAGGCTACGTTCGAGTTGGAGAGTCGAACGTAGGCTGAGATTTTTTTCCTATGTCGTTCTTCTGTTAACTGTCGTCTTTTATCGCGTGCGCGAAAGCGCTCCCGATGGGAGTAGCCCCCGAGTCTTTAGGTGATCGTTGGCGATCAGGTGAAGACTAAAGGATTGTCTGTGTCCTGCGCTCCATCCATATTTCTCTAGAGTACTTGGTGTTCCATCTGGTTGTAGCCGTGTCTTCCCTTTGATTCCGAATAGTTTTCAGCGGGTGGCGCCTGTCAGGGGTTTTTGCTTGGACCCTTTAGGTTTCGGGCTGCGTGAGCGACGATAGCGTCTCTCGGGGGAGATGGTGCTCGAGCCCCCCGAGTGGTTTTAAGTAAAGATCGCGTGAGAGACGATGGCGTCTCTCGGGGGGAGTCGGTACTCGAGCCCCCGAGTGCTTTGGGTAAAGATCGCGTGAGCGACGATAACATCTCTCTGGGGGAGTTTTGACTCGAGCCCCCGAGTGCTTTGGGTAAAGATCGCGTGAGCGACGATAACATCTCTCTGGGGGAGTTTTGACTCGAGCCCCCGAGTGCTTTGGGTAAAGATTGCGTGAGCAACGATAACGTCTCTCGGGGGGAGTTTTGTACTCGAGCCCCCGAGTGCCTTGGTTAAAGATCGCGTGAGCGACGATAGCGTCTCTCGGGGGGATTTTTTTACTCGAGCCCCGAGTGCTTTGGGTGAAAATCGCGTGAGCGACGATAGCGTCTCTTGGGGGGAGTTTTGTACTCGAGCCCCCGAGTGCTTTGGGTGAAGATCGCGTGAGCGACGATAGCGTCTCTCGGGGGGAGTTTTGTACTTGAGCCCCCGAGTGCTTTGAGGTGGTAGTATTTGGGCAACATCATTTTATTGCGTCAAAGGGTTACATGAGCTGCCTCTTGAGCATGACTGGTGGAGACTATGGGTAGAACATGCGTAGGTTCGCTATGTTCCATGGATTTCCCACCTCCTCGTCAGTCTTTGGGTTCTTCAGTCTACAGGCGCCTCCTCCTATGACTTATGAAATTATGAACGGTCCTTCCCATTGGGGGGAAAGCCTGTGGACTTTCTCTTGTATGAGCCGTAGGACAAGGTCGCCTTTGTTGAAGGTTCTGGTGCGCAGGCGGCTGCTTTGGTAAGTGCGCAGCTTGTCCTGGTACCCCTCTGACCTTCCTAGGGCTGTGTCTCTCGCTTCGTCTGTTGTGTCCTTGTCATCTTGCAGTGCTTCTTCTTCTTCCTCTTCTTTATACCCCGAGATCCGGGGTGCCCCGAATTTGAGGTCATGTGGTAGCACTGCCTCCGCCCCGTACACCATGAACAAAGGTGTGTACTGGGTTGCGGTATTTGGGGTAGTGTGCAGGCTCCATAGTACTGCAGGGAGTTCTTCTACCCATTTGCCCGCAGCCTGTTCGAGTGGTGCAAGGAGCCGTTTTTTGATTCCTCTGCATACTAGGACATTTGCTTTTTCCTCCTGGCCGTTGGACCGCGGGTGCGAGACTGATGCGTAGTTTATTTTGATGCCCACTTCTTCGCAGAAATTCTCGAATTCTGCCGCTGTGAAGTTCGTACCTTTGTCCGTGATGATGTTGTCTGGTACCCCGAATCTGAAGATGATTGATTTGATAAAATTTACTGCCATGAGGGCTGTGGAGCTGGCGATGGGAACTGCTTCGATCCACTTGGTGAACTTGTCGAATGCTACTAGCAGGTGTGTTCTTCCTCCCTTTGATGATTTCTTGAGCTCGAGTCGAGTCGATGTTTGCGAGTTTGTCGGCTTCTGTGTTGTTTGTTCTGGGTGTCGGGACCCGGGGTTAGCGTATGCAAGACTCGCTACAACACAATCATATGGAGAGCCGAGAACCGTACCCACTTGTCTTAGAAGACAAGGCCCAACATAGAACGTTCTCGGAAAGCATCGAACGTGAGGGGCATCCCATCCAGGCCGGATGATCAACTGAGAAGGGTCCTCATCGTTCGCACAAAAGTCTAAATTATATGGGTGGTGAACTCCCATACTTATAGTCAAGTCGCTTCAACCATACTATCAATTGTATTATAACCCTTACATAGACTTACTCCAGCCCGATCACTTAGTCGGGGTCTAGGGCGGGCTCGATCATACATCAAAGTGTGCACGTGACGGAGTCACGAACAATCGCATCGCGATGCCCCAGGCTGCGCACATCTAAGGGTCACTTGGTGTATGAAAGACCGCCAACCAGATCACAACTAAGGTCTCGAAAACCCATACTAAGACATGCATGATATAATCATACACGCAGCACACATGTCAAGTATCATTGTTCTCTACAAAGTGTACAACTTTATTGATAACTCTTACAGAGTGCACATAGAGATCACGAGACCGTGATCCAACATTACAACAAGCATGTGGAAGAAAAGTAGGTCTGTGTATAGACAATTTTAACAAACGGCTTAGAGAAGCCTTATTTATAAACAAGCCCTTCACGAGTGAACCAGTATGCTGACTGGGACTACACTAGCTTGGTCTTCAGTAGTCGAGCTCGACGAAGAAACCACCTTCGGGGTCGGTGGGTTCATCTAAAACATAGAATAAGAAAACGTGAGTACAAAGTCGTACTCAACAAGACTTACGTAGGAACTATACTACTCATGCACATGTATCAAGGTAAAGGGAGGTGGGTTTCAATAGCAGAAGTGCCAGCTTTGACTTGGCTAGTCCTGAACTACGAATACCAGACTTGAGGTAAGAAGCGTACACGAGTCCACTACATGTCTCCAACCAATTACAACACTATGGTGCCTTCCTCGACTCCCCACGAGAAAGCACGCCATAGCACTCACGCTTACCTTGGCAAGTTTTATAAGTATCCAGTTCAAGTTTTCTAATAATCAAGCTAAGCTTTCCAAGCAGTCCCTTACTGCGGACGCGGCTATTCGAATAGTTTTGTTAACCCTGCAGGGGTGTACCGCTACACACACATGATCATCAGTTACCACCTTTGTACTCGACACCGTTCAAGAGGTGCCGGCGAGGATGCTCACCACAACTGTTACCTCATAGCCGATCTAGTCCAAGAAAGCCGCCTACCTGGGTTGGCTACCACTATCGTGAACCCGGCCGGTTTACCGAAGTGGACGCAGATGATGTGTGCGTGGTGCATAAGCCGGTCTCGGTTGAGCCGTTCTCTCACTTAGCAGCCAGGCCACAAACCTACCAGAACTCCGAACTACTGCGACATCTGGACATCGAAAGGGATGTGTTAGTAGGTCGAGAGGGGTAAGTGAGCCCAATGTGTGGTTGTACTCTTCATCTTGGATCACCACACAAGAACTCAGACTTAGAGCGGTTTTCAACGAGACAACCCACTGTGTACTCCGACACAACCTCTCATCGTTCACCTTGTATTAGGGTAGATTCACCAACACATTTCCACCAACATCAACATGATTGCTACCATCCCGAATCACATAACCGTATTGTATCACTCTAAGCATGCAATAAGCACTAACAGTTGCAGGGGCCACATGATATCAATCAACTCCTACATTTGCTAGGATTGTGGTTTGCTTACTACTGTCACAAATGATAGGTCATGCAAAGGAATGGGTTCATCTATGCGGTAGAAACGTAGCATGGTAATCATCCTAAACAATGCATAAGCGAGAGTGGGAGGGAAGTGGGATTTTATCGACATGATCAATGGGGGTTTGCTTGCCTTGCTGACGAGGTTCAGTATCGGGGTCTTGAACGAAGGGGGTGGACTCTGGTTCCGGCTCCACTTCTATTCGACAACCAACACAAACATCGAAACAATAATAAGACAATGCAAAATCACATGATCAAGTGTTATAACATGGTGTAAGGAGTGCTAATGTGTTGCCAATTCCATTTAAATGGAGTGTATTGCATTTGAGATGCAAATTCAAATTCCATTTGATTTATCGATGAATTTCAAATGCATTTGAATCCATGAATGTTCATTTGAAATGGTTGAGCATGAAGTGATGTTGTAAAGGTGAGGTAAAGTTTCTGATGTGTGGATGAAACCATTTAAAAGAAGTGTGTTGCAAAGTCATTTGCAAAATCACTCCAAATTTGAATTTGAGAAGGATCCATATGCACATATGCCACTGTTCACCCATTTAAAAATGGTCAAACATGAAAACAGAGTGAATATTCAGAATCCTTGCATTTTTCTGATAATTTTACATATATTATATGTTTAATTTGGAGTAAAAATGAATTAGTTATGAATTTCCAAAGTTTATTGCATTTCTGGATTTTCTGAAAATCTTTTTAAATGGAAAAGGGTTTACTGCTTCATCAAGACGTCAACATGACGCAGGGGGGGGGGGTCTGACGTGTGGGGCCACCTGGTCAGTGGCTGGGTTAATAAACCAGGTTAGTTTTAAACTAACCAGGGGATTAGGGGGGCCCGAGGCCCACAAGTCAGTGTCACAGGGGCGGGGTTGGTGCTAATTAAGCACGGGCCACGTCACGGCTGCCGACGACTCAACGTCGCGTCAACAAACGCGGCGGCGCTGCACGGGAGGGCGATTCCGGACACTGTTTTGCCCGCTGAGACCATCTACGGGAAGCTGGAGCTCATGCACATCTACTGGAGCACAAGTGGGACACGGGGAAGCGCCAGGGCGACGGCGGCTTCGAACCCACGGCGGCCGTGGTCACGGGTGCGGGGGCGCATGCGACACAGAGCGCGATAAGACGCTGGAGTAGGCTTATTGCACTCCTAGAGAGCCCAGGAGCACGATGGACATCTTGGTGCGGTCAACGGAGCACGGGAATGAGCTCGGGGTCAGCCATGGCGGCGACGGAGCTCGTCTCCCATGGCGATCGTGCGTAGAGGAAGGGGAAAAGCACGGAAGCAGAGGGGAAATTCTCACCCCAACGTGAGGAGTACAGCGGCGCGGTCAATGGAGGTGGGGAGGCTCTGTGGAGGGAGTAATCGACGGCGAAGTTCGGCGGCCGTAGACGAAGAAGATGACCCGATTCGTCGGCTCCAGGGCGTTCCAGATCGCGGGAATCCTCAGGGTGGTGAAGACGACGACGAAGAACGCGATGGACACGATGGTGTAGCTGCTCGTCGTCGTTGGCTGCACGGACACGGAGGCGCTCGGGCGGCGAGGAAATTGAGCAGGAGGAAGCAAGAGAGTGGTCCAGAGAAGGGGGAAGTGACATGGCGTGCTCTGCTCGTCTCCGTGGCGAGAGGGTAAGGCTCGGGGGCGCCTGGAAGGCCCTCGACGTCGCGGTGGCAGTCGCCGCGCGCTCTGCTGCCTCCAGCGAGCTGCTTGAGCTAGAAGACAGAGGAGATAGCGGGTTGGGCCAGGCTAGTGGGCTGCTGGGGTTTGAGTTGGGCTTGTTTTCCCAGGTAAGTCCTTCTCCTTTTCTTTTTCTTATTTCTTTTCTATAATTTGTTCTAGCTAGCTTATTTAAATACCTAGCCATTTTATAAAATGCTCATAAATTTTATATGGCCTCACAATAAATGTGCCTATCCACTTATAAAGTTTGGGCATTTTTAAAATTCAAATAAATTGAATTTTAAATCAAATAGGGGTTTTTGATTAATTCCAAGGTCCTGTTTGAATATTTGAAAAATCCATGAGCATGGGGTTGGTACCACATCACTTGATATGTGATCACACTCATTTATGAGACTTTTCAAAAATGCAAAAGCAATTTTTGGAGCAACGTTTATTCTGGCCATTTGGATTAAATTCTTCTGGGGGTGTTCTTTCTCCCATTTCATTTTCTTTTATTAAAAATTTCCATGATGCAAAGTGAGACTTGATCCTAGCACATACCTAACAGAGGGTTCTGACAACTCGCCCCCACCCATAAGAATCTCGTCCCGAGATTCAGAAGTCTGTGGGAGGAAGGAGGGGTACTCGGCACTGAGACGGTCTTCTCTTTCCCACGTGGCTTCTTTCTCGGAGTGGTGTGACCATTGCACTTTCAGAAACTTAATCTTCTGACGAAGAGTGACACGCTCTGCGGAATCAAGAATACGAACGGGTATTCTCGATAAGAAATGTCATCTTGGATATCAAGCGTCTCATGGTCGACTTCGCGGATGGGGTCCTTGAAGCAACACCTGAGTTGTGACACATGGAATACATCATGTACCCGGGAAAGGTGCGGGGGTAGTTCAAGATGGTAGGCAACTTCTCCACGTTTAGCAAGAATGCAGAAAGGTTCGATGTAACGTGGGGACAACTTGCCTTTGATTCCGAAACGTTGGGTTCCCTTCAGAGGAGTAACCCGAAGGTAAGCCTTCTCGTCTAGATTGTAGCTTTGTTTCCTATGATGACGATCATAGTAGCTTTTCTGACGAGACTGGGCTGCTTTCAATTGACCACGAACAATGCGAACTTGCTCTTCTGCTTCCATGATCATATCCGGTCCAAAGAATTGTCTTTCACCGGTTTCTGACCAGTTAAGGGGTGTTCGACATCGTCGTCCAGATAGGAGTTCAAAAGGAGCCATGTTCAGACTAGATTGAAAACTATTGTTATAAGCAAATTCGGCGAATGGAAGAGACTTCTCTCAATTCTTTCCGAATGAGATAACACAAGCTCTGAGCATGTCTTCAAGAATTTGGTTAACCCTTTCAACTTGACCGCTAGACTGAGGATGGAAAGCTGTACTAAAGGAGAGATGAGTTCCCATAGCATTCTGAAAGCTTCCCCAAAATCTAGAGGTGAAAAGGCTACCACGATCAGAATTGATTTCCAAAGGAACACCATGAAGAGACACAATTCTAGAGACATACAAGTCCGTTAACTGGCTAGAATTTATAGACTCGCGAACTGGAAGGAAGTGAGCAACTTTGGAAAGTCTATCCATAACAACGAAGATGACATCATTTCCTTTTTGGGTTTTTGGAAAGCCAGTGATGAAATCCATACTGACTTTGTCCCATTTCCACTCTGGAATAGGCAAAGGTTGAACAGTACCAACAGGTCTTTGATGTTCTGCCTTAATGCGACGACAAACATCACATTCAGCAATGAACTGAGCAATTTGTCGCTTCATCCTAGTCCACCAAAATCTCTGGCGTAGATCTCGGTACATTTTTGTGCTACCGGGATGAATCGAGAGGCGTGTGTTACGGGCTTCTTTGAGGATGAGTTGCCTTAGTTCCCTATTCTTAGGTACTACCAAACGATTTACAAAGAATACCGTTCCTTTACTATCTGCGGAGAAACATTTAGCAACTCCGCTAGCAATGTCCTCCTTGATCCGGCGAACACCTCGTGCACGCCTTTGGGAAACTATGATTTGATCCTCAAGAGTTGGTTTCGCCACCAAGGTAGAAATATAACCATGAGGAACAATATCAAGGTTGAGCTTGCAAAATTCCTCATGAAGAAGTGGTTGATATTGTTGTAACATGAGGTTGTTACAATACGACTTACGACTTAGTACATCAGCCATGACATTGGCTTTGCCCGGGGTGTAAGAAATTCCTAAGTCGTAATCTTTTATCAACTCAATCCAGCGTCTTTGCCTGAGATTAAGATCTGGCTGGGTGAATATGTATTTGAGGCTTTGGTGGTCGGAATAGATCTCACAACGATTACCAAGGAGGTAATGTCGCCAAGTTGTCAGGGCATGAACTACGGCAGCGAGTTCAAGATTATGGGTATGATAGTTCTCTTCATGTGGATGCAACTGGCGTGAAGCATAAGCTACCACATGTCTATCTTGAATAAGTATGCATCCTAACCCTTGCCGTGAGGCGTCACAAAAGATTTCGAAATCCTTTTTGGTGTCTAGAGGCGCAAGTACGGGGGAAGAAGTCAATCTTCTTTTTAGCTCTTGAAAGCTTTCCTCGCACTTGGGAGTCCACTGGAATTTCTTATCTTTCTTGAGGAGTTCAGTTAGAGGCTTTGCAACTTTAGAAAAGTTCTCGACGAAGTGGCGTCAATAGCTTGCTAAGTCAAGAAAACTCCTAACTTGCTTAACCGATTCAGGTGGAGTCCAGTCAAGGACGGCCTGAACTCTCTCGGGATTGGCAGCAATGCCTTTTGCAGAAATCACGTGGCCTAAGTATGTCATTTTTGGTAGCCAAAATTCACACTTGGATAATTTAGCATACAGGCGATGCTCTCGAAGTTTCATCAATACCAGCCTGAGATGTTCGGCCTGTTCTTCTTTGTTCTTCGAGTAGATGAGAATGTCATCAAGATAAACTACACCAAATTTATCCAAGTACTCCATGAAGATCGAATTCATCATATGTGAGAAAGTGGCGGGGGCATTGGTTAAACCAAAGGACATGACGGTGTAGTCGTAAAGACCATAACGAGTAGTGAAAGCCATTTTTGGAATGTCCTCGTTTCGGATTTTGATTTGATGATAACCTAATCTCAAATCCATCTTGGAGAAGACAGAGAATCCAACAAGTTGATCATAAATATCATTGATCCTGGGCAGTGGGTACTTGTTATTTATCGTCGCTAGATTTAGCGGGCGATAGTCTACGCACATCCTTTTTGTTCCATCTTTCTTCGTTACGAACAGAACGGGGCAACCCCATGGCGATGAGCTAGGGCCGATGAAGCCTTTTGCCAACAAAGCTTCAAGTTGGATTTTAAGCTCAGCTAACTCACGTGGGGCATTTTGTATGGGCGTCTGGAAATTGGTGCGGTGCCTGACATAAGATCCACTATGAACTCTACACATCTGTCGGGTGGCATAGTTTAAGGGGTTGGATCTCTGGATAGCTTCCTAGAGGATGACCAAGGTTTACTAGGGGCTACAACAGATATGTCAAAGTAGCAAAGTACCCCAAACGATGGTTAGTGTGGTTATTCTTGCTAGAAGACATCTAAACTGGGAGGAAGAACTGCAAATGAATCACTATAGATTTCTAGAACAGAACCTAAACCAAACTCTATGGAACTGTCGGGAATGCCACCTAACAAATCTTCTGGAAAGACATCCGAAAAAGATAGAAGGATTTTGCCAATGCATCAGATTATGTAGAAACCTGGGATGACTCAGACAACATAATGGCTGTAGTTACAAGAAAAGACAATTTCTTACAACATGGAAACAACACTTACATACGATGTAAGAAATCAGGAAGCACAACAACTCTAACAAACCGAACACAACTTTCCTACGGCTACAAGGAAGCAATCAACAAGATGTTCTAGTAAGACATAGATGAGCCTAGTCCTATCTTCCCATTGAACAAGATGAGGGTGACTCGGAACTCAGAACGATGAAGGTAAGGAGAAAAAGAAGCCTTATGTTGTTCCCTTATATACCCAGAGTAACTATATAACTATAGAAGGCTAGACTCGACTTCGACCAAGGCTGATAATCCTACAGTCAGTGCTGCTCTGATACCAAGTCTGTCGGGACCCGGGGTTAGCGTATGCAAGACTCGCTACAACACAATCATATGGAGAGCCGAGAACCGTACCCACTTGTCTAAGCAGACAAGGCCAAGCACAGAACGTTCTCGGAAAGCATCGAACGTGAGGGGCATCCCATCCAGGCCGGATGATCAACTGAGAAGGGTCCTCATCGTTCACACACAAGTCTAAATGATATGGGTGGTGAACTCCCATACTCATAGACAAGTCGCCTCAACCATACTATCAATTGTATTATAACCCTTACATAGACTTATTCCAGCCCGATCACTTAGTCGGGGTCTAGGGCGGGCTCGATCATACATTAAAGTGTGCATGTGACGGAGTCACGAACAATCGCATCGCGATGCCCCAAGCTGCGCACATCTAAGGGCCACTTGGTGTATGAAAGACCGGTTAGGGTTCGCAGCAGAAAACACAAATTTTTCTAACTAGCGTTCCCATATCCCAAGATCTAGCTAGCCGTATTACCGTAACGGAAAAGGAGTACGGAAATAACATACCTCGGGGTGTAGTCCGTTGCGCGGGAAACGTTCCCGCAAACGTGCTTGATGTAGCCGATCAAGTTTCACTGCCCCCTCGCTGTGTTGAGCACCCAGATGGGTGTAGTGCCACACGTGTAGCACCTCGTAGTACTCGCACACGTACGAGACTCGATGACGACCTCCGTTCTCCGATCCAGCGAAGGTGGCAGAAGCAGACCTCCGGATGGAGCTTCGGCAGCACGACGGCCTCCGATTCTAGCAGAGAAGCCTCAATTCCACTATAGGCTCACACTAGGGAGCCCACCGTGAAAGAGACAAGGGAGGGGAGAAGACCGGAGAAAACCGATCTCAATTCGGAGTAAATACTAATTTAATCCGATTTATTGTGTATTTGGCTTAATTAAATATGTGCACCATGGCCCTCTTTATATAGGGGTAGGGGAGGGAGTCAACCCCCCTCCCTTAGCAATGTGGGACTATCCCACATGCTAGGGGGGGCGCCGGCCAAGGGGGAGAGGGGGCACCACCCTCATGGGCCCTAGGGCGCATGGCGCCTCCCCGCCACTCCCTTTTTTTTCTTTTTCTTTTTTCCCTTTTTTTTCTTCCCCTAATGGGCCTTTTTCTCCACTAAGGCCCATTGCACATATTAATTAGAAATAAAATGGTTTTACTTATTAATTCTATTAATTAATAACGAAAACATAATATTCCATCCCCCGGTGCTCCGGAACACCTTCCGGTTCACTCCGAACTTGTTCGGTTCAACACGGTACTTCTCCGATGTTGTTTCCTTTATTCTCTGGTTACTCCGATGGTTCCGAAAAGGTCTCTGATTTCATCGAGCCCTTAAGTGTGTTACCCTACGGCCCGAGAACACTCCAGTCATGACCGAGATGAGGCTAAGGTCAATGATCATCAGCGGGACCTGGATGCCCATAATGACCCCTATGTATTCCGGATATCAAACACCGATTGGACCTTACGCCGTATAGCATTCCCTTTGTCAGCGATACTGGATTGTTCCAAGATTCGATCAATGATATCCTATGTATGGTTCAACCTTGTTCTGAACTAATCCTCATTCACTCGTTCCCGTGATATTCATCCCCGTGACCTAGCCACACGCTGCAACTTTATGGATGGAATCTTACCGAGTGGCCCCCGAGTATCTATCCATTATATGGATTGACAAATCCCGCTCTTGTAACAATACTCCTCAACATATCTCCACGGAATACCCAAGATACAACCGTTATGACCCACATATTTCAGTCAGGTGGTGGGATGTAGGTCAAAGCATCCGGGAAGATAGCAATTATGCACGTACTCACGGTCAAAGGAACGGTCTACCACGTTCTGTAATTACAACACTGAACCTTTACAAGATTTGATCATGCTGTAATGCTTACTTTGGGTAATCCTCATCACGTCACTTAACCAGTGAGGTGACCTCATAGTCAAGAGACTTAATTGTCCATGATCGCGAAACCACGACCATCATGTTGACCATGAACTAGTTATCGATGTAGAGGCTAACTAGGAACTCTGGGGGTTTCTATACAGCACCTGTATCATTGTTTCACTGATACAGTTCTAGAACGGTATGAAACTGGTTATGAAATTGCTTAGATATATAGGAATAATCATATATTATTTGCCTCTAGAGCATATATCCGACAGTCTCCCACTTGCACTAGAGTGCTAATAATCTAGCCGCACTTTTTGATCATAATCATCTTATCACATAAGTGTTCATTGATCATGCATGCTCATGGAAGAGGTTTCGTCAACGAACTGCACCAATTCAGATTCGTATGTTTCCTTTGCAACTGGTACAGGTCAAAAGCTCTTTTGACATACCACTCATTATCATATAATGGTTGGATATAAGTTTCGCGGGAGAGTGAGACTATTATTTCACAGTATCCTCCAATGATCTCTTGGTTCAGTCTTTAGAAGACTCATCCTTAGTCATATATACTGGGAAATACACTCAACTAGAAGTCCAATACTTCTAATGCTAAACTTTTATCCATACGTCTACTTTCTTAAGTAGTATTATGTTTGTAGTGCCGTGAATTTTTCTCACATTTCTTTCATGTCTTTGGTGATGTCTCTAATTCCATATAGACCCATAATATGGCTTGCAATTGTAATCTTGCATTACATTCAAGTCTATTATCCTTTCTATATTTTAGAGTATAGTCCTCAGTATTCCTCATATACTGAAATCATGGACTTTATTCAGATTCTGTGTTTTACTCCTAAAGCACATCGGAATCTGTTCTTCTTCCAAGAACTTTTGAGTCATTCCGTTGTTGGATTCACAATGCATGTTATATGGTAGAATCATATGTCAAGAACATATAAGATCACATGTCCCGTACATGGTGCATCTCTATTCTTCCATCAAGACATTGCTTGTGATATTTGGATTTCATCCATTATATAATTTGTAGCCACAAGAACCTGTTTCTTGTCTTAGAAGATTATTCCAACCTTCACTTCGTTTCATTATCCGTATCTTAATCTACTCATATAGATTTCAACGTGTAATGTGTTGGTACTTCACATAAAAGAAGATTCTTGCAATCTTGTATTTTATTTTCCTTATTCTCTATATATATCATAATGCACATATGTATATAAGACGATTCTCTATATACACAATCAATGCATATCCATATATATACATATGAGATCATTCTTCACACATATCAATGCATATATGTTTGAGACAATGATCATGCTCCCACTCAAATATATCCATCATATACTCATATATTTGTGGTTCAGCTTTCATCAAGTCATTTTATTGTTCACTATGTCTCACATAATGAAAATGCTTCCAAAGCACCCACTCAGAATATTCCCTCTGCATTCCTAGTTTCCGGGAAGTCTTCAAAGCTCCCACTCAGTTTCATGAAACTGCAGGCCCACTCAATATTTTGGTCATCACAAAATCACTTGATCAAATCAAGGTTGAGGGTTCCTGTCTTGAGGTACTATAGTCCATCCTTTTAACGAAATAACCTCCGTCATGCCCATTGCAATTATCTTTCAAATCCCAAATTTGACTGAGATGTAATTTCAGGGTATGGTCCATCGTAGTGTAAATGAAATATTTTATTGATTAAAGCATTCCTACGTTTCCGTAGTCAATCACCATTGAACTTTGGTCATAACCAAATAATTCCTTATGACCATTACATTATTCTCAATAATTCTCCAGTTTGTCGAGAATATGAAATAACCAATTTATTTCACGGGACGTGAGCCATCCTATATGTAACTCAATATTATTTCATTTCTCCTCGTGTTCTAGGCTACTATCATTCCTTTGTGTCTCAAGCAATGTTATTCTTTATTGTTTTATTAAGAAGACTCATGATTATTGTTCTGTACAGAACGTATTCATGACAACCTTCTAAATTGAAGGCTTCAATTCATATACCAAGATCAATCATCTATGGCATATCCTTCCTTATACAGTGTCATTTCAGCGGAACATGCTTCCGTTGCAATACTCTAATATTCTGAAGGCAAGGTCCAATACCCCGGTCAAAGTTTCCATTATCTCCCATTGGATCCGTGTCGAGAGACTTCTTCTCGCATTACCAATCAAGCAACACACATTTTGCTATTCGGGGAGAATATGTAATTTCAATTGCTTGTAGTTTTATTACAAAGAAATTCTTTCTTTTAAGAAACCTTATAACACCATCAATTATGGAGCTATCTTGTCTCATTAGATTCAGGATGGTTTCCTAATCATGAAGTGGGTGTTTTAACTTAATGAATTAAACAACCTTATTCGACAATAACAATAGTGCTAGGGGAAAGAACGTTTAGACCATACTACGGTTTAGTATGACTACGAATGGTTTAAGTAGTCTAGCACTTTCAACTTCCATCGTAGTTTGTGGTACAACTTCCACAAGTCTCCCATTATGTCAATATCAATACTTATCACTTCGGATTGTAGCGTAGTGATATGTATCCTTGTATTCTCACTTCTCACTGTGATTCCTGAATCTCAGTTTTATGATCTCAATTGAATACAACTTTCAATTAATCATATGAAGTCTTAAATGATAACTCACGTGCCCATTTAGTACATCATTTATGTATAATGATTGGCACAAGTTCTACTTGCTAGAACCTTGTCATGGTTATATTTATTGCAGAGGTTCATAGATCGTGTATCTAATCCATCTCGTGCAATCAAGTTATGACTTTCATTCGATAATGAACTCACAAGTAAATAGATCATACATTTAATGAATTCATCAGTTATGAAGTCACCTCATGCAATCAAATCTTTGACTTGTTATAATCAAGACAACTTTATCATTAAACATTGAATATTTCTTGACAATAATAGAAGTATTATAAATGCTTTCTATCATATCATAAATCAAGACATAATCAAAGTATAAGCACTCTTTTATTCATAAAGATGGAACAACTGACTTGTCTCATTACATGAATAACTTTGTCTCGCGAGATGCAAGACACACAACTAAGTGTTCATACTATAATGATTACATAAGATTTATCTAATACTCTAAGTATCTCCTATGATAGATGTCTCGGCGGAATCCATGCTGGCCATCAACTGACTTGATATCCATCAATCCTCGATTTCACCTCTTCCCGTCCATGCAACGGCAGGTCCTGTTTCAATAAACAGAATAAGTATCAGATACTCATTTACTGCAAATGTTGTATAAGGGAGTAAACATTTATAAAGTATATCAAGTATATACCTTCTCCATCCACGACTTCTGCATCCTCGATAGGAGCAATGTCCGCGGCCAAGAGATCAGTCATGAAGTTCTGGAGACTCATATTAGCTCCTCTTCCGACATAGCTATGAACATAATCACCATAACTCGGAGGGAGTGAGTGCAATAACGTGTTTATTGCAAACTCATCTGTGGTGCTTTCGTTCATTGTCCAATATTCATAGTCCTCCACCAGGGTCAGGTACATCTCATGCATCCTGTCCAACTGATCACCAAGGCTTGTGCGTTCTTCCATCTTTGTAGATAGAAACTTGCTTTCTAACTCAAAACTGGCAACTCTGAAGTCACGTACGAACATTTTCCTTAGCGTGTCCATCATGTCATATGAGCCAGTTTCCTGAAACTGTATGCCCAAAACCTCTGACATGCTGAAGATCATGACATTTCTGACTACGGAGCATTTCTGTCGGCGAGCATAATGATGAAGTATCCCTTGATCGCCAACATGATCGTCCGGATGTTCTTCCACATGCACTTCTATTGTAAACAAGATGTTTGCTCTCTTGAGAGACGTCCTAAGGCGTAAGTACCAGTCAGCAAAGTTTGACCCATTTTCTCTAAGTCTTTCACCTTCCATGAAGAAAGATAGTTCACGTTGCTCTAGTGCATTCATTTTCTACAAACATAATTGCAAGGAACACAATTAAGACTAGTTCACAACAATGAGTTCATATAATCATATTATAAATGAGCTCGCACTAAAACAATTCATCCCTAGGAAGTTTTAGTGATTACATGATCCAGATTCACTGCCCGACCTCGAATATCACACGGCCAACGGGTCAGTTTCAAAGGTAGACAACAACTTCTGCCATCACATTATCTTATATGTACTGTGACTCATGCTCGATCTTTCGATCTCTAGTATTCCGAGGCCATATCTGCATATGCTAGGCTCGCCAAATTAACCTCCATGTTATATGCTGCTCAGCAAGGCCATATCTGTATATGCCAGGCTTGCCGAACCCAACCTCATGCGAACTCCATTGAATATGTAGGACAACTCCGGTATGTACGGAGCATCAAGCCATATGGGAGAACCTTCCAGGCGATGCACACTTCGGTAGAATACTTGTGTTTGGCTTTGTGAAGGGATCATCTTATCACATGCTACTGTCGTGTATCCTATACTAGCAAGTTTTAAGATGTCTGAGCTATGGCAACACTAAGTCTACAGTGTCTCCATTTTAGTTTGTTTTATGATGACGATTACTACTTACTAGTAACACATAGCAAAGCTATCGCTACATTACAAACAAACGAATGATAGCCCCCACTTAGCAATACAAGGTTTAGACGGTCTAGTTGTATATTGCAAGTTTTACGTGGCTGCTAGGGATTTCATAGTTAAACAGGTTTTAACCTACGAGTCAACCACAACGTCAACCATACGATTGTCTCTATTACACCCCGCACGGGCCCCTCCGTTGCAAATGCCACATCCGCTAAAGTAGAGAGACAGATACCCCCCCCAGCCACTTTATACGGTACAAGCTGTATGTCAAGCGTGGAACCAGTCTCGCGTAAGCGTACGCGTCAGGTCGGTCGGGGGCCGCTTCATCAAACAATGTCGCAGATGTGAAAAAGTACACGTGGGAGGGTAACAATCATACATTCAACGCCCACATCCCCGATGTGTTCTATCCGTACAGTAATACAAAGCATAGACCTAGCTCTGATACCACTGTTGGGGTTCGCAGCAGAAAACACAAAATTTTATAACTAGCGTTCCCATAACCCAAGATCTAGCTAGCCGTATTACCGTAACGGAAAAGGACTGCGGAAATAACATACCTCGGGGTGTAGTCCGTTGCGCGGGAAACGTTCCCGCAAACATGGTTGATGTAGCCGATCAAGTTTCACAGCCCCCTGGCTGTGTTGAGCACCCGGATGGGTGTAGTGCCACACGTGTAGCACCTCCTAGTACTCGCACACGTACGAGACTCGATGGCGACCTCCGTTCTCCAATCCAGCGAAGGTGGCGGAAGCAGACCTCCGGACGGAGCTTCGACAGCACGACGACCTCCGATTCTAGCAGAGAAGCCTCAATTCCACTATAGGCTCACACTAGGGAGCCCACCGTGAAAGAGACAAGGGAGGGGAGAAGACCGGAGAAAACCGATCTCAATTCGGAGTAAATACTAATTTAATCCGATTTATTGTGTATTTGGCTTAATTAAATATGTGCACCATGGCCCTCTTTATATAGGAGTAGGGGAGGGAGTCAACCCCCCTCCCTTAGCAATGTGGGACTATCCCACATGCTAGGGGGGGCGCCGGCCAAGGGGGGAGAGGGGGCGCCACCCTCATGGGCCCTAGGGCCCATGGCGCCTCCCCCCACTCCCTTTTTTTCTGTTTCTTTTTTCCCTTTTATTTCTTCCCCTAATGAGCCTTTTTCTCCACTAAGGCCCATTACACATATTAATTAGAAATAAAATGATTCTAATTATTAATTCAATTAATTAATAACTAAAACATAATATTCCATCTCCCGGTGCTCCGGAACACCTTCCGGTTCACTCCGAACTTGTTCGGTTCAACACGGTACTTCGTCAATGTTGTTTCCTTTATTCTCTGGTTACTCCGATGGTTCCGAAAAGGTCTCCGATTTCATCGAGCCCTTAAGTGTGTTACCCTACGGTCCGAGAACACTCCAGTCATGACCGAGATGAGGCTACGGTCAATGATCATAAGCGGGACCTGGATGCCCATAATGACCCCTGTGCATTCCGGATATCAAACACCGATTGGACCTTACGCCGTATAGCATTCCCTTTGCCAGCGATACTGGATTGTTCCAAGATTCGATCAATGACATCCTATGTCTGGTTCAACCTTGTTCTGAACTAATCCTCGTTCACTCGTTCCCGTGATATTCATCCCCGTGACCTAGTCACATGCTGCAGCTTTATGGATGGAATCTCACCGAGTGGGCCCCGAGTATCTATCCATTATATGGATTGACAAATCCTGCTCTTGTAACAATACTCCTCAACATATCTCCACGGAATACCCAAGATACAACCGTTATGACCCGCATATTTCAGTCAGGTGGTGGGATGTAGGTCAAAGCATCCGGGAAGATAGCAATTATGCATGTACTCACGGTCAAAGGAACGGTCTACCACGTTCTGTAATTACAACACTGAACCTTCACAAGATTTGATCATGTTGTAATGCTTACTTTGGGTAATGTTCATCACGTCACTTTACCAGTGAGGTGACCTCAGAGTCAAGAGACTTAATTGTCCATGATCGCGAAACCATGACCATCATGTTGACCATGAACTAGTTATCAATGTAGAGGCTAACTAGGAACTCTGGGGGTTTCGATACCACACCTGTATCATTGTTTCACTGATACAGTTCTAGCACGGTATGAAACTGGTTATGAACTTGCTTAGATATATTGGAATAATCATATATTATTTGCCTCTAGAGCATATATCCAACAAGACCGCCAGCCAGATCACAACTAAGGTCTCGAAAACCCATACTAAGACATGCATGATATAATCATACACGCAGCACACATGTCCAGTATGAACAACAGGTATCATTGCAATTCTGTACAAAGTTTACAACTTTATTGATAACTCTTAAAGAGTGCACACAGAGATAACGAGACCGTGATCCAACATTACAACAAGCATGCGGAACCAAAGTAGGTCTGAGTACAGACAAGTTTAACAAATGGCTTAGAGAAGCCTTATTTATAAACAAGCCCTTCACGAGGGAACCAGTCTGCTGACTGGGACTACACTAGCTTGGTCTTCAGTCGTCGAGCTCGAGAAAGAAACCACCTTCGGGGTCAGTGGGTTCATCTAAAACATAGAATAAGAAAACGTGAGTACAAAGTCGTACTCAGCAAGACTTACGTAGGAACTATACTACTCATGCACATGTATCAAGGTAAAGGGAGGTTGGGTTCAATAGCAGAAGTGCAAGCTTTGACTTGGCTAGTCCTGAACTACGAGTACCAGACTTGAGGTAAGAAGCATACACGAGTCCACTACATGTCTCCAACCAATTACACCACTATGGTGCCTTCCTCGACTCCCCACGAGAAAGCACACCATAGCACTCACGCTTATCTTGGCAAGTTTTATAAGTATCCACTTCAAGTTGTCTAATAATCAAGCTAAGCTTTCCAAGCAGTCCCTTACCGCGGACGCGGCTATTCGAATAGTTTTGTTAACCCTGCAGGGGTGTACCGCTACACACACATGATCATCAGTTACCGCCTTTATACTCGACACTGTTCAAGAGGTGCCGGCGAGGATGCTCACCACAACTGTTACCTCATAGCCGATCTAGTCCAAGAAAGCCGCCTACCTGGGTTGGCTACCACTATCGAGAACCCGGCCGGTTTACCGAAGTGGACCCAGATGATGTGTGCTTGGTGCATAAGCCGGTCTCGGTTGAGCCGTTCTCTCACTTAGCAGCCAGGCCACAAACCTAACAGAACTCCGAACTACTGCGACATCTGGACATCAAAAGGGATGAGTTAGTAGGTTGAGAGGGGTCAGTGAGCCCAATGTGTGGTTGTACTCTTCATCTTGGTTCACCACACAAGAACTCAGACTTAGGGCGGTGTTCAACGAGACAACCCACTGTGTACTCCTACACAGCCTCTCATCGTTCACCTTGTATTAGGGTAGATTCACCAACACATTTCCACCAACATCAACATGATTGCTACCATCCCAACTCACATAACAGTATCAACATTGTATCACTCTAAGCATGCAATAAGCAGTAACAGTTGCAGGGGCCACATGATATCAATTGTCGGGACCCGGGGTTAGCGTATGCAAGTCCAGCTAAGACATAGTCATATGGAGAGCCGAGAACCGCACCCACTTGTCTAAGCAGACAAGGCCAAGCACAGAACATTCTCGGAAAGCATCGTACGTGAGGGGCATCCCATCCAGTCCGGATGATCAACTGAGATGGGTCCTCATCGTCCGCACACAAGTCTAATGATATGGGTGATGAACTCCCATATTCAAAGACAAGTCGCCTCAACCATACTATCGACTATCTCATAACTCTTACATAGACTTACTCCAGCCCGATCACTTAGTCGGGGTCTAGGGCGGGCTCGATCATACCACAAAGTGTGCACGAGACAGAGTCTCGAACAATCGCATCGCGATGCCCCAAGCTGCGGACATCTAAGGGCCACTTGGTGTATGAAAGACCGCCAGCCAGATCACAACTAAGGGCTCGAAAACCCATACAAAGACATGGATGTTATAAACATACACGCAACACACATGCCTTGTATGAACAGTAGGTATCATTGCAATTCTCTACAAAGTATACAATTTTATTGATAACTCTTATAGAGTGCAAACAGAGATCACAAACATGTGATCCAACATTACAACACAAACGGAAGCAAAATATGTCTGAGTACAGACAAGTTTAACAAATGGCTTAAGAAGCCTTATTTAAACACAAGCCCTCCACGAGGGGACCAATCATCTGACTGGGACTAGACTAGTTGATCTTCAGTCGTCCAGCTCGATGAAGAAGCCACCTTCGGGGTCGGTGGTATCATCTAAAACATAGATTAAGCAAACGTGAGTACAAAGTCGTACTCAGCAAGACTTACATAGGAGCTATACTACTCATGCACATGTATCAAGGTAAAGGGAGGTGGGGTTCACTTGCAAAAGTGCCAGCTTTGACTTGGCTAATCCTGAACTACGAATACCAGACTTTGAGGTAAGAAGCGTACACGAGTCCACTAATTTCTCCAACCAATTACACCACTATGGTGCCTTCCTCGACTTCCCCACGAGAAAGCACGCCATAGCACTCACACTTATCTTGGTGTGTTTTAGAAGTATCCAGTTCAAGTTATCTAATAATCAAGCTAAGCTTTCCAAGCAGTCCATAACCGCGGACGCGGCTATTCGAATAGTTTTGTTAACCTTGCAAGGGTGTACCGCTACACACACATGATCATCATTTACCGCCTTTGATCTCGACACCATTCAAGGGGTGCCAGCGAGGATGCTCACCACAACTGTTACCTCATAGCCGATCTAGTCCGAGAAAGCCGCCTACTTGGGTTGGCTACCACTATCGTGAACCCGGCCGGTTTATCGAAGTGGACCCAAGTGGTGTGTGCGTGGTGCATAAGTCGGTCTCGGGTGAGCCGTTCTCTCACTTAGCAGCCAGGCCACAGACCTACCAGAACTCTGAACTATTGCGACATCTGGACATCGAAAGGGATGAGTTAGTAAGTTGAGAGGGGTCAGTGAGCCCAATGTGTGGTTGTACTCTTCAACTTGGATCACCACACAAGAACTCGGACTTAGGGCGGTGTTCAACGAGACAACCCACCGTGTACTCCTACACAGCCTCTCATCGTTCACCTTGTATTAGGGTCGATTCACCAACACTTTTCTACCATCATCAACATGATCACTACCATCCCGACTCACATCATAGGAACATCATGGTATCATACTAAGCATGCAATAAGCGATAACATTTGCAGGGGCCACATGATATCAAACAACTCCTACATTTGCTAGGATTGTGGTTTGCTTACTACTGTGACAAAATGATAGGTCATGCAAAGGAATGGGTTCATCTATGCGATAGAAACGAATCATGGTGATCATCCTAAACAATGCATAAGCGAGACATGAGAGGGAAGTGGGATTTTATCGAGATGATCAATGGGGGTTTGCTTGCCTTGCTGACGAGGTTTGGGTTCGGGGTCTTCAACGAAGGGGGTGACCTCAGGTTCCGGCTCCACTTCTATCAGCAACATGACAATCATAGGATCAACATAATGTACAATGCACAATCACATGAAGAAGATTGAAATGGTGATGTTCATGGTACTGATGTGTTGAGCATTCCATTTAAAAGGAGTATATTGCAATTTGAATTGCAAGTTCAAACTCCAATTTGAATTCAAATTTAACCAAGTTACATGTGACATGGTTTGATCATTTTGAATCATCTTCAATTGTATAAGATATGCCTCTGACGTGTGGTTGAATTATAGCATAATTCCATGGTCCAAGTTGCAAAAGCATTTGATTTGAATTTGAATTAATTTCAAATAAACCAAATGACATATGCTACTGGTCCCATTTTAAAATCAACTCAAACATAGTTTAAAATTTGCATATTTGGAAAGATAATTTTCTCCTGATCATTTTTCATATATTATTTGTCCAATTTGGAGTTAATATGCATTTTCTATGAATTTCCAAAGTTTGGGGTATTTTCTGGAATTTCTGGAATTTCCTTAATTCAATTTGATTTTCTGGAAAATCATTATTGCGTCAGGCTGACGTCAAGCAGGCGTCAGGGGGGGGGCTGACATGTGGGTCCAGGGTGTCAGTGACTGGTTGATTTAATATGCTGGGTTAAATTAATCCAGTGGCTTAATTAAGCCACTGGGCCCACTAGTCAGTCTCACTGGGGGGTCATTAGTGGGTGATTAAACCCAGAGCTCAGCCTGACAGGCCGGCGGCTAAACGCCAGCGCCAGAACCGCGGCGGCGTTTTGTGTTCTCCCTCTACTGGCCACCATTCGCCACGCCGAGACCACCGGGACGTAGCCCAAGCGCTCGCACGTCACCTGGAGCACGCGGTTGACCTCGGGGGTGACCAAATCGACGACGGCGACGACCTTCCGCGGCGGCCGTGGCACGGGCTCAGGGTGGATCGCGCTGCAGAGCACCATTGGAGCCAACGTTGGGCGCGTTCGAAGCAGCAGACCACGGTGGAGGTGATGGACAAGACGGCGAGGACGATTTCTTAACAGGTGCTCGCCGACGACGACCGTGGCGGCTCGGTACTCCGGCGACAATGGCTAACGGTGACAGAGGAAGAAATCGAGGGGGAGAGGTTAGGGGTTTTGATCGTGAGATCACCAGGAACTCAACAGAGGTGGTGGCGATGGCTGGGGTGGTTCGACGGCGAAGTAATCGACGAGGTTGCGCGGCGGCCGTAGACGAAGACGACGACGCGATTCGGCAGCTCCAGGGGGCTTGAGCTCCTCCTATTCCGTTCGAAGATGAAGACGACTGCGGTGAAGAAGATGGACAGGATCTTGGGTCTCCTCTGCGTCGATGGCTACGCGGGGGCTCGACGGCGCTCCGGCGTTCTTCTCGGATGTCGACGAATCGGGCGAGAGAGGAGGGGAGGGAGCTCGTGGAGGGGGGGAATGAACTGGGGCGGCTGCGAGGCGTCTCCAGGACGTGTCTAGAGGGCTCGGGAGGCGCCAGGCAAGCAGGTGGCGTGGCGGCCGTGGCATGCCGGCCACCGAGCTGCTTGCCGCCTGAGGAAGACGACAGGGAAGGGGAGGTGGGCTGGGCCGCTGGGGAACTAGTCGGGCTTCTTTGAGGTAAGCCCCTTTTTCTTTTCTTTCTGTTTTTCTTTCTGTCATTTGTTCTGTTTAGCTAAATAAAATAGCTAAACATTTTATTAAATGCTGAAAACTTTTATATGGACTCATAATAATATAGACTAGCCACTTATAAAGTTTCAACATTTTTAAAATTCAAATAATTTGAATTTTAAATCAAATAGGGGTATTTCTTTAAATCCAAGGCACTGTTTGAATATTTGAAAAATCTATGAGCATGGGGTGGGTCCCACATCACTTGATATGTGATCACACTCATTTATAAGACTTTTCAAAAATCTAACATGAATTTTTGGAAAAGATTTTTATCTGGCCTTTTGAATTAATTCATCTGGGGGGGTTCCTTCTCCCATTTGCTTTTGATTTTTGATTTCAACGATTTATTTTTGAAATTTTAACATGATGCAATTGAAATGCTAACCCTAGCACATTACCTAACAGAGGGTTCTGACTACTCGCCCCCACTGAAAAGAATCTCGTCCCGAGATTCAGAAGTTTGCGGGAGGAAGGTGGGGTACTCGGCACTCAGACGGTCTTCTCTTTCCCATGTAGCTTCTCTTTCAGAGTGGTGTGACCATTGCACTTTCAGAAACTTAATCTTCTGACGATGAGTGACACGCTCTTCGGAATCAAGAATACGAACGGGGTATTCTCGATAAGAAAGGTCATCTTGGAGATCAAGCGTTTCATGGTCGACTTCGCGGATGGGGTCCTTGAAGCAACGCCTGAGTTGGGACACATGGAATACATCGTGTACTCGGGAAAGGTGCGGGGGTAGTTCAAGTTGGTAGGCAACTTCTCCACGTTTGGCAATAATGCGGAAAGGTCCGATGTAATGTGGGGCCAACTTGCCTTTGATACCGAAACGTTGGGTTCCCTTTAGAGGAGTAACCCGAAGGTAAGCCTTCTCATCCAGATTGTAGCTTTCTTGTCTATGATGACGATCATAGTAGCTTTTCTGACGAGACTGGGCTGCTTTCAGTTGATCACGAACAATGCGAACTTGCTCTTCTGCTTCCTTGATCATATCCGGTCCAAAGAATTGTCTTTCACCGGTTTCTGACCAGTTTAGTGGTGTTGGACATCGTCGTCCATATAGGAGTTCAAAAGGAGCCATGTTCAGACTAGATTGAAAACTATTGTTATAAGCAAATTCGGCGAATGGAAGAGACTTCTCCCAAGTCTTTCCGAATGAGATAACACAAGCTCTGAGCATGTCTTCAACAATTTGGTTAACCCTTTCGACTTGACCGCTAGACTGAGGATGGAAAGCTGTACTAAAGGAGAGATGAGTTCCCATAGCATTCTGAAAGCTTCCCCAAAATCTAGAGGTGAAAAGGCTACCGCGATCAGAGTTGATTTCCAAAGGAACACCATGGAGGGATACAATTCTAGAGATGTACAAGTCCGCTAACTGGCTAGCAGTTATAGACTCACGAACCGGAAGGAAGTGAGCAACTTTGGAAAGCCTATCTATGACAACGAATATGGCATTGTTTCCTTTCTGGGTTTTTGGAAAGCCGGTGATGAAATCCATACCGACTTTGTCCCATTTCCACTCGGGAATAGACAAAGGTTGAAGTGTACCAGCAGGTCTTTGATGTTCTGCCTTAATGCGACGACAAACATCACATTCGGCAACAAATTGAGCAATGTCTCTCTTCATCCTAGTCCACCAAAATCTCAGGCGTAGATCTCGGTACATTTTTGTGCTACCGGGATGAATCGAGAGGGGTGTGTCATGGGCTTCCTTGAGGATAAGTTGCCTTAGTTCCCTATTCTTAGGTACTACTAAACAATTTTCAAAGAATACCGTTCCCTTGCTATCTGTGCAGAAACACTTAGCAACTCCGCTAGCAATGTTCTCCTTGATCCGGCGAACACCTCGTGCACGCCTTTGGGAAACTATGATTTGATCCTCAAGAGTTGGTTTCGCCACCAAGGTAGAAAGATAGCCATGAGGAACAATCTCAAGATTGAGCTTGCGAAAGTCCTCATGAAGAAGTGGTTGATACTGTTGTAACATGAGGTTGTTACAATACGACTTACGACTTAGTGCATCAGCCATGACATTGGCTTTTCCTGGGGTGTAAGAAATTACTACGTCATAATATTTTATCAACTCAATCCAGCGTCTTTGCCTGAGATTAAGATCTGGCTGGGTGAAAATATATTTGAGGCTTTGGTGGTCGGAATAAATCTCACAACGATTACCAAGGAGGTAATGTTGCCAAGTTGTTAGGGCATGAACTACGGCAGCGAGTTCAAGGTCATGGGTAGGATAGTTCTCTTCATGTGGCCGCAACTGGCGTGAAGCATAAGCTACCACATGTCGATCTTGCAGAAGTATGCATCCTAACCCTTGCCGTGATGCGTCACAATAGATCTCGAAATCCTTTATGGTGTCTGGAGGTGCAAGTATGGGTGCATAAGTCAATCTTCTTTTTAGCTCTTGAAATCTTTCCTCGCACTTGGGAGTCCATAGGAATTTCTTATCTTTCTTGAGGAGTTCAGTTAGAGGCTTTGCAACTTTAGAAAAGTTCTCGACGAAGCGTCGGCAATAGCTGGCTAGGCCAAGAAAACTCCTAACTTGCTTAACCGATTCAGGTGGAGTCCAGTCAAGGACGGCCTGAACTCTCTCGGGATTCACAGCAATGCCTTTTGCAGAAATCACGTGGCCTAAGTAGGTCACTTCTGGTAGCCAAAATGCACACTTGGAGAATTTAGCATACAGGCGATGCTCTCTAAGTTTCATCAATACCAGCCTTAGGTGTTCAGCATGTTCTTCTTCGTTCTTCGAGTAGATGAGAATGTCATCAAGATAAACTACAACAAATTTATCTAGGTACTCCATGAAGATCGAATTCATCATGCGTGAGAAAGTGGCGGGGGCATTGGTTAAACCAAAGGACATGACGGTGTACTCGTAAAGACCATAACGAGTAGTAAAAGCCGTTTTGGGAATGTCCTCGTTTCGGATTTTGATCTGATGATAACCTAATCTCAAATTCATCTTGGAGAAGACAGAGGATCCTGCAAGTTGATCATAAAGATCATTGATCCTGGGCAGTGGGTACTTGTTCTTTATCGTCGCTAAATTTAGCGGGCGATAGTCTACGCACATCCTTTCTGTTCCATCTTTCTTCGTTACGAACAGAACGGGGCAACCCCATGGCGATGAGCTAGGGCGGATGAAGCCTTTCTCCAACAAAGCTTCCAATTGGGTTTTAAGCTCAGCTAACTCACATGGGGCCATTTTGTATGGGCGTCTAGAAATAGGTGCGGTTCCTGGGGCAAGATCCACTATAAACTCTACACATCTATCGGGTGGCATGCCCGGCAACTCTTCAGGAAAGGCATCCGGGAAGTCACGAACCACCGGAATATCTTCAAGTTCGGGAAGGGGAAGTACATTCAAAGAATGCACTTGGGTTCTTGTTCTGGGTGAGGTATAGTTGACTGTTTTTCCTGAAGGGTGGGTGAGTTTCACGGATTTGCCTTTGCAATCCAGGTAGGCATTCTGTCTTGATAGCCAATCCATGCCAAGGATGACATCAATATCTGAAGACTTGAGGGCTATGAGTGAAGAAAGGAATACTAAACCCTCAATTGCAATCTGATTACCATGGCTTACTCTATTAGTTTGCCATCTTGACCCTGGAGTTTGAATAATCATTGGGGTGGTCAATTCAACAAAAGTTAACTCATGACGAAGTGCATAACTTTCCGACATGAATGAATGAGATGCTCCTGGGTCGAAAAGAACAGAAGTAGGAACATAATTGACTGGGAGCGTACCAAGAATGACGTCAGTGGTGTCGTCAGCCTCTTCGGCGGCGATCTGGTTCACACGTCCACGAGTGGCGGGAGGAGCAGGTTTGGCGATGTAGACCTTCTGAGGTGGCTTGCCACGACCATTGTTGTTGTTGCCTCCGGCACGGGGTGGAGCATTCTGGTTCTGGAGCTGGTTCTGGGGACACTCGCGAGAATAGTGGCCTGCCTGACCACACTTGTAACAGGCTCCGAAAACAGTGCGTGGAGCTGGGTTGTTTGGTGGATCTGGGTGGAACTGGGTTGGTGGACGAGGCGCCACATAGGATGGCCTAGGTGGGTTGTTCTGGCGGAACATACTGTTTGGGATCCAGATCTTGCGCTTCTGGGAGCCAAAATTGGATGAACTGTCGTCTCTAGGGTGTTTGCGAAAGTCGTTGGGGTGTTCATGTCCTCTGCCTTGATGGCTTTGTTGAAAAGAACCTGGAATGTGGCAAAATCATGAAGGTTGAGCTCACGACGGAGTCCAGAGTTGAGGCCACGACGGAACCTCTCTTGTTTCTTGGAGTCGGTGGAGACTTCTTCGGTAGCATAACGAGCAAGTCGGTTGAACTCACGACTAAACTCGTCAACGGTCCTCCTGCCTTGAGTGAGGTTGCAGAACTCCTCACGCTTGCGGTCCATAAGACCCTTGGGAATGTGGTGCTCGCGGAAGGACGTGCATAATTCCTCCCAAGATGCAGGTGGTCCAACGGGACGCATATTCAGAAAGTTATCCCACCAAGAGCTAGCTGCACCTTCAAGGTGATAAGTGGCATAGCTGACCTTGTCACCATTTGCAACACGGTCTGCTTGGAGCTTCCTCTCGATGCTGCGAAGCCAGTCATCGGCGTCAAGGGGCTCGGTGGAGTAACTGAAAACCGGGGGATGAAGTCGTTCAGGGACACCAACTCATTGCGCTGCTGAGTGGTGTTGCGTGCAATGACTTCCAGCAGGTGGTGAGAGTCTCGGCGGTTCCTCTCGACCTCCATCAGAACCTGAGCCATCGTGGGTGGGGGTGGAAGGTTTCCTTCCTCCTGGTCATTCACACGACCCTGGTTACGACCAATCTGGCCACGGGTTCCTTGAGACATCCTGAAGGTGAAACACCAAAGTCAAACAGAGTTGATTTCAAGAGACTAATCAAGGTATTGAAGTACTGGAAGGATTACAGAGCAAAGGAACTAATCATCTTGACAACATGGTGATAAAGCATACAAGCCATATATTCACAAGCTGTCATACAAACCATATATCGTTTTAGTACAAGCACCAAGCTAATACAAACGTGATGAAGATGATACATCCTTCAGAGGCACTCTGACTTCCTATACATTATTTATCTAAGCCTCTGGAACTTAGACACCTTGCGTACAATATACTAAAATACTACTACATCCTCAATAAGTAAGACCACAGGCGGTCTCACTCATCTCCATCTCCATAATAGTCCTCATAAAAGTTACCCGCGTATCCCGGTAGCTGGAGGTGACCATCGGAAAACACGGAGGCCTGTGGACCCTGATATCCATTTGGGAAAGGATGGGGCCTAGGTCCAGCGTAGGGTGGAAGCAAAGGACCACAGGGTGGAAAAATGCCTCCAATCTCGGTCCAAGCAACTCGAGAAGGCATCTGAGTCCTCACTGGGTAGATAGCATCATGCTCAACTGATCCCACGCTCACAAAGGGTGCCAAGAGTGTCAGTGCTCGATATAGACGAACACGGGTGGCGTGGAGCTCAAAACGGAGAGCGCGTGCATCACGATCTCTGTCACTAGCAAACCTAGCAGTCACCTGAAGTGCTGGATCCTCTGCAGAGTGATCTGAGTAGAGTCCGGTGTAATATCCCTCTAATCCTGGAAGTGCAGCAGGGATATAGCAGAAAGAGGTCTCTCTCAGCATGGTGTGCTCCTCTCTCAGCAGGGTCATACATGAGTATGCAGCATCCTGCACAGCCATGTTCTCGGTAATGCCAATGCCATGTCCAAAGTGGATAGGCTGGGTGACTCCAACGTGGTGCGGGTAGATCCGAACAATGCAGTGGAACTGCGTCTGGTTGAAGTCGTGAAACTGCTCTTCGACGGTGTACTCAAGATACCAACGATATCCCACATAGGACATCATCTCGATCAACGTGGCGGGATGGCCACGCACACCGAGGCATCTGGTCAAACGAACAATTTGCCGAGGGGGAAGATCTGCCATCTGAAACTGAAAGGAGTTTGCAAATGCATCAGATTATGAGATAAACCTGGAATGACTCGGATAGCATAACGGCTGTAATTGTAAGAAATGACAATTTCTTCCAATATGAAAACAACACTTACATACGATGTAATAAATCAGGAAGCATAACCACTCTAATAAATCGGTCACAACTTTCCTACGGCTACAAGGAAGCAAACAACGAGATGTTCTAATCAGAAAGAGGAGAGCCTAGTCCTATCTTCCCGTAGATTAAGATGAGGGTGACTCAGAACTCAGAACGAAGGGGGTAAGGAGAAAAAAGAAGCCTTACGTTGTTCCCTTATATACCCAGAGTAACTATATAACTATAGCAAGCTAGACTCAACTTCGGCCAAGGCTACTAGTCCTACAGTCAGTCCTGCTCTGATACCAAGTCTGTCGGGACCCGGGGTTAGCGTATGCAAGTCCAGCTAAGACATAGTCATATGGAGAGCCGAGAACCGTACCCACTTGTCTAAGCAGACAAGGCCAAGCACAGAACGTTCTCGGAAAGCATCGTACGTGAGGGGCATCCCATCCAGGCCGGATGATCAACTGAGATGGGTCCTCATCGTCCGCACACAAGTCTAATGATATGGGTGATGAACTCCCATATTCAAAGACAAGTCGCCTCAACCATACTATCGACTATCTCATAACTCTTACATAGACTTACTCCAGCCCGATCACTTAGTTGGGGTCTAGGGCGGGCTCGATCATACCACAAAGTGTGCACGAGACAGAGTCTCGAACAATCGCATCGCGATGCCCCAAGCTGCGCACATCTAAGGGCCACTTGGTGTATGAAAGACCGCCAGCCAGATCACAACTAAGGTCTCGAAAACCCATACAAAGACGTGCATGTTATAAACATACACGCAGCACACATGCCTTGTATGAACAGTAGGTATCATTGCAATTCTCTACAAAGTATACAATTTTATTGATAACTCTTATAGAGTGCAAACAGAGATCACAAACATGTGATCCAACATTACAACACAAACGGAAGCAAAATATGTCTGAGTACAGACAAGTTTAACAAATGGCTTAAGAAGCCTTATTTAAACACATGACCTCCACGAGGGGACCAGTCGTCTGACTGGGACTAGACTAGTTGATCTTCAGTCGTCCAGATCGATGAAGAAGCCACCTTCGGGGTCGGTGGTATCATCTAAAACATAGATTAAGCAAACGTGAGTACAAAGTCGTACTCAACAAGACTTAGATAGGAGCTATACTACTCATGCACATGTATCAAGGTAAAGGGAGGTGGGGTTCACTTGCAGAAGTGCCAGCTTTGACTTGGCTAATCCTGAACTACGAATACCAGACTTTGAGGTAAGAAGCGTACACGAGTCCACTACTTTCTCCAACCAATTACACCACTATGGTGCCTTCCTCGACTTCCCCACGAGAAAGCACGCCATAGCACTCACACTTATCTTGGTGTGTTTTAGAAGTATCCAGTTCAAGTTATCTAATAATCAAGCTAAGCTTTCCAAGCAGTCCATAACCGCGGACGCGGCTATTCGAATAGTTTTGTTAACCCTACAGGGGTGTACCGCTACACACACATGATCATCATTTACCGCCTTTGATCTCGACACCATTCAAGGGGTGCCAGCGAGGATGCTCACCACAACTGTTACCTCATATCCGATCTAGTCCGAGAAAGCCGCCTACTTGGGTTGTCTACCACTATAGTGAACCCGGCCCGTTTACCGAAGTGGACCCAAGTGATGTGTGCGTGGTGCATAAGCCGGTCTCGGGTGAGCCGTTCTCTCACTTAGCAGCCAGGCCACAGACCTACCAGAACTCCGAACTATTGCGACATCTAGACATCGAAAGGGATGAGTTAGTAAGTTGAGAGGGGTCAGTGAGCCCAATGTGTGGTTGTACTCTTCATCTTGGATCACCACACAAGAACTCGGACTTAGGGCGGTGTTCAACGAGACAACCCACCGTGTACTCCTACACAGCCTCTCATCGTTCACCTTGTATTAGGGTCGATTCACCAACACTTTTCTACCATCATCAACATGATCACTACCATCCCGACTCACATCATAGGAACATCATGGTATCATACTAAGCATGCAATAAGCGATAACATTTGCAGGGGCCACATGATATCAAACAACTCCTACATTTTCTAGGATTGTGGTTTGCTTACTACTGTGACAAAATGATAGGTCATGCAAAGGAATGGGTTCATCTATGCGATAGAAACGAATCATGGTGATCATCCTAAACAATGCATAAGCGAGACATGAGAGGGAAGTGGGATTTTATCGACATGATCAATGGGTTTTTGCTTGCCTTGCTGACGAGGTTCGGGTTCGGGGTCTTCAACGAATGGGGCGACCTCGAGTTCCGGCTCCACTTCTATCAGCAACATGACAATCAAAGGATCAACATAATGTACAATGCACAATCACATGAATAAGATTGAAATGGTGATGTTCATGGTACTGATGTGTTGAGCATTCCATTTAAAAGGAGTATATTGCAATTTGAATTGCAAGTTCAAACTCCAATTTGAATTCAAATTTAACCAAGTTACATGTGACATGGTTTGATCATTTTGAATCATCTTCAATTGTATAAGATATGCCTCTGATGTGTGGTTGAATTATAGCATAATTCCATGGTCCAAGTTGCAAAAGCATTTGATTTGAATTTGAATTAATTTCAAATAAACCAAATGACATATGCTACTGGTCCCATTTTAAAATCAAATCAAACATAGTTGAAAATTTCCATATTTGGAAAGATAATTTTCTCCTGATCATTTTTCATATATTATTTGTCCAATTTGGAGTTAATATGAATTTTCTATGAATTTCCAAAGTTTGGGGTATTTTCTGGAATTTGTGGAATTTCTTTAATTCAATTTGATTTTCTAGAAAATCATTATTGCGTCAGGCTGACGTCAAGCTGGCGTCAGGGGGGGCTGACATGTGGGTCCAGGGTGTCAGTGACTGGTTGATTTAATCCGCTGGGTTAAATTAATCCAGTGGCTTAATTAAGCCACTGGGCCCATTGGTCAGTCTCACTAGGGGGTCATTAGTGGGTGATTAAACCCAGAGCTCAGCCTGATAGGCCGGCGGCTAAACGCCGGCGACCAGAACCGCGGCGGCGTTCTGCGTTCTCCCTCTACTGGCCACCATTCGCCACGCTGAGACCATCGGGACGTAGCCCAAGCGCTCGCACGTCACCTGGAGCACGCGGTTGACCTTGGGGGTGACCAAATAGACGACGGCGACGACCTTCCGCGGCGGCCGTGCCACGGGCTCAGGGTGGATCTAACTGCAGAGCACCATTGGAGCCAACGTTGGGCGCGTTCGAAGCAGCAGACCACGGTGGAGGTGATGGACAAGACGGCGAGGACGAATGCTTAACAGGTGCTCGCCGACGACGACCGTGGCGGCTCGGTACTCCGGTGACAATGGGTAACGGTGACAGAGGAAGCAATCGAGGGGGAGAGGTTAGGGGTTTTGATCGTGAGCTCACCAGGAACTCAACGGAGGTGGTGGCGATGGCTGGGGTGGTTCGACGGCGAAGTAATCGACGAGGTTGCGCGGCGGCCGTAGACGAATACGACGACGCGATTCGGCAGCTCCAGGGGGCTTCAGCTCCTCCTATTCCGCTCGAAGACGAAGACGACTGCGGTGAAGACGATTGACAGGATCCTGGGGCTCCTCGGCGTCGATGGGTACATGGGGGCTCGACGGCGCTCCGGCGTTCTTCTCGGACGTCGACGAATCGGGCGAGAGAGGAGGGGAGGGAGCTCGTGGAGGGGGGGAATGAACTGGGGCGGTTGCGAGGCGTCTCTAGGACGTGTCTAGAGGGCTCGGGAGGCGCCAGGCAAGCAGGTGGCGTGGCGGCCGTGGCATGCCGGCCACCGAGCTGCTTGCCACCTGAGGAAGACGACAGGGAAGGGGAGGTGGGCTGGGCCGCTGGGGAACTAGTCGGGCTTCTTTGAGGTAAGCCCCTTTTTCTTTTCTTTCTGTTTTTCTTTCTGTCATTTGTTCTGTTTAGCTAAATAAAATAGCTAAACATTTTATTAAATGATGAAAACTTTTATATGGACTCATAATAATATAGACTAGCCACTTATAAAGTTTCAACATTTTTAAAATTCAAATAATTTGAATTTTAAATCAAATAGGGGTATTTCTTTAAATCCAAGGCACTGTTTGAATATTTGAAAAATCTATGAGCATGGGGTGGGTCCCACATCACTTGATATGTGATCACACTCATTTATAAGACTTTTCAAAAATCTAACATGAATTTTTGGAAAAGATTTTTATCTGGCCTTTTGAATTAATTCATCTGGGGGGGTTCCTTCTCCCATTTGCTTTTGATTTTTGATTTCAACGATTTATTTTTGAAATTTTAACATGATGCAATTGAAATGCTAACCCTAGCACATTACCTAACAGAGGGTTCTGACATCAATCAACTCCTACATTTGCTAGGATTGTGGTTTGCTTACTACTGTCACAAATGATAGGTCATGCAAAGGAATGGGTTCATCTATGCGGTAGAAACGTAGCATGGTAATCATCCTAAACAATGCATAAGCGAGACTGAGAGGGAAGTGGGATTTTATCGACATGATCAATGGGGGTTTTCTTTCCTTGCTGACGAGGTTCAGTATTGGGGTCTTCAACGAAGGGGGTGGACTCTGGTTCCGGCTCCACTTCTATTCGACAATCAACACAAACATCGAAACAATAATAAGACAATGCACAATCACATGATCAAGTGTTATAACATGGTGTAAGGGTGCTGATGCTCCACTGTTCACCCATTTAAAAATGGTCAAACATGAAAACAGAGTGCATATTCAGAATCCTTGCATTTTTTTTGATAATTTTACATATATTATATGTTTAATTTGGAGTTAAAATGAATTAGTTATGAATTTCCAAAGTTTATTGCATTTCTGGATTTTCTGAAAATCTTTTTAAATGTAAAAGGGTTTACTGCGTCATCAAGACGTCAGCATGACGCAGGGGGGTCTGACGTGTCGGGCCACCTGGTCAGTGGCTGGGTTAATAAACCCGGTTAGTTTTAAACTAACCAGGGGATCAAGGGGGCCCGGGGCCCACAAGTCAGTATCACAGGGGCGGGGTTGGTGCTAATTAAGAAAGGGCCACGTCACGGCTGCCGGCGGCTCAACGCCGGCGTCACCAGACGCGGCGGCGCTGCATGGGAGGGCGATTCCGGCCACCGTTTTTCCCGTTGAGACCATCTACGGGAAGCTGGAGCTCATGCTCATCTACTGGAGCACAAGGGGGACACGGGGAAGCGCCAGGGCGACAGCGGCTTCGAACCCGCGGCGGTCGGTGTCACGGATGCGGCGGCGCATGCGACACAGAGCACGATAAGACGCTGGAGTAGGATCATTGCACTCCTGTAGAGCCCAGGAGCACGATGGACATCGTGGTGCGGTCAACGGAGCACGGGAACGAGCTCGGGGTCAGCCATGGCGGCGACGGAGCTCGGCTCCCATGTATATCGTGCGTAGAGGAAGGGGAAAAGCACGGAAGCAGAGGGGAAATTATCACCCCAACGTGAGGAGTGCAGCGGCGCGGTCAATTGAGCGGGAGGCTCTATGGAGGGAGTAATCGACGGCGAAGTTCGGCGGACGTAGACGAAGAAGACGACCTGATTCGTCGGCTCCGGAGCGTTCCAGCTCGCGGGAATCTGCAGGATGGTGAAGACGACGGGGAAGAACGCGATGGACACGATGGTGTAGCTGCTCGTCATCGTTGGCTGCGAGGACACGGTGGCGCGCTCCACGGAGGCGCTCGGGCAGCGAGGAAATTGAGCAGGAGGAAGCAGGAGAGTGGTCCAGAGAAGGGGGAAGTGACATGGCGAGAGGGTAAGGCTTGGGGGCGCCTGGAAGGCCCTCGACGTCGCGGTGGCAGTCGCCGCGCGCTCTGCTGCCTCCAGCGAGCTTCTTGAGCTAGAAGACAGAGGAGATAGCGGGTTGGGCCAGGCTAGTGGGCTGCTGGGGTTTGAGTTGGGCCTGTTTTCCCAGGTAAGTCCTTCTCCTTTTCTTTTTCTTATTTCATTTCTGTAATTTGTTCTAGCTAGTTTATTTAAATACCTAGTCATTCTATAAAATGCTCATAAATTTTATATGGCCTCACAATAAATGTGCCTAGCCCCTTATAAAGTTTGGGCATTTTTAAAATTCAAATAATTTGAATTGTAAATCAAATAGGGGTTTTTGATTCATTCCAAGGTCCTGTTTGAATATTTGAAAAATCCATGAGCATGGGGTTGGTCCCACATCACTTGATATGTGATCACACTCATTTATGAGACTTTTCAAAAATGCAAAAGGAATTTTTGGAGCAACTTTTATTCTAGCCATTTGGATTAAATTCATCTGGGGGGTGTTCGCTCTCCCATTTCATTTTCTTTTTTGAAAATTTTCCATGATGCAAAGTGAGACTTGATCCTAGCACATACCTAACAGAGGGTTCTGACACTGGGGATATAATTGAGCTCGCAACCGTCGAAACTTCCTTCGAGCGTGTCGTAGAGCTTCTGATAGGCCGCCATGTTGTCGGCTACTGCATTGCAGTCTTTCATCGCCTGCTGGACGACGAGGTTGGAATCTCCGTAGATTACGGGGCGAGTGGCACCGCATGTTTTGGCCATGCGCATGCCATAGAGCAGTGCCTCGTATTCGGCTTCGTTGTTGGACGCGTGGCTGAAGTTGATCTGGAGGACGTATTTGAGCTTCATTCCTTTGGGGGAGACCAGAACGACTCTTGCTCCGGCTCCTTGCTGTCTTTTTGACCCATCGAAGAACATTGTCCATGAGTTCGATAGGTCCGGGGGGCCTGGTGTTTGGACCTCCGTCCACTCGACCAGAAAGTCTGGGAGTACTTGGGACTTGATTGCTGTTGGGTGTTTGAACTGCAGGTCCCGCGGGCTAAGCTCAATGTTCCACTCGGCGACTCGCCCAGTCGCTCCGGGGTTGTTGAGGATGTCCGCGAGTGGTGCGCTGCTCACGATTGTGATAGGGTGTTCGTCGAATTAGTGCGACACCTTTCTTGAGGTCGTGATGATGTCCAGTAGTAGCTTCTGGTAGTGCAGGTACCGCTGCTGGGATTTTGTCAAGAGCATGCTGAGGTAGTAGATAGGCCTTTGTATGCTCTAGACCTTGCCTTCTTCTATGCGCTCGACGACAAGTGCTGTGCTTACCACGCTGTTGTGTGCTGCCTAGTGGTACAACTTTTCTTTTCGTTTGGGTACCGCCAAGATCGGTGGGGTCAAGAGTGTCTTCTTGAGGTCCGCGAATGCTTTGCGGGCTTCTTCGGTCCACTCGAATTTCTCCCCTTTTCTGAGCAGCTGGTAGAATGCTAGTGTGCGTTCTCCCAATCTGCTGATAAAAAGACTCAAGGCTGCGAGTCTTCCGGTGAGCTGTTGTACGCCTTTGATGTCGGTTGGCTCCTGCATCCTGGCGATTGCTTGAACTTTCTCGGGGTTCGCTTCGATTCCTCGAGCGGAGACCATGTACCCGAGCAACTTCTCGGCTGGGATGCCGAATGCGCACTTCTTCGGGTTGAGCTTGATTCTGTACTTGTTGAGCGCTGCGAAGGTCTCGCGCAGGTCGTCGAGTAGCGTGTTTGCACTTTAAGTTTTGATGACGATGTCGTCCACGTAGACTTGCACATTTCTTCCGATTTGCTCTTTCAAGCAGGCTTGCATCATCCGCTGGTATGTGGCACCAGCGTTCTTGAGTCCGAAGGGCATTGTCCTGTAGCAAAATACGCCGTAAGGGGTGATGAATGATGTATGCTCTTCTTCTTCTTCCTTCATTCTGATCTGATTGTATCCTGAGTAGGCGTCGAGGAATGATAGTAGATCGCATCCTGCTGTCAAGTCGATTATCTGATGGATTCTTGGTAGGGGAAAGTGATCCTTTGGGCAGTGTTTGTTGACTGGCCCGTAGTAGACGCACATTCATAGCACGTATGTGTCTTTCATGGGGACCATCACAGGGTTGGAGATCCAAGTGGCTTTCTTCGTCTCTCGGATGAATTGGGCGTCGAGTAATCGGTTGACTTCCTCCCCGATTGCTCTGCGCTTGGGTTCTGAGAATCTTCGTAGTGCTTGCTTCACTGGCTTGGTGTTTGGCTTGATACACAGTGCGTGTTCCGCGAAATCGCGCGGTACTCCTGGCCTGTCGGCTGGGCACCAGGCAAAGATTTCCCATTCTTCACGGAGGAAAGCGATGAGGGCAGTTGCTTGCTCTTCCGGGTGGTGGGCATACACGCGGACTGTTTTTTCTGGGTCCGTTGGGTGCACCTGGTGGGTGACCGTGTCGCTGTCGATCCTGAAGTCTCGCCCATACTCTTTTGACTCGCTTCGACTTGCTAGCGGAAAGATACTTTTTTCTGTCGCCATGGCTATTTCTGTGAGTTCTTGCTCGGCTCTGAAGGTGTCGGAGACTTTGTGGAAATCACGATCACATTGGTCTGATTTGGTGAAGCTCCCGTTGGCTGTAATGACGCCCGCGGATCCTGGCATCTTGAGTTTGAGGTAGGCGTAGTGCGGAAACGCCATGAATTGTGCGAATGCTGGACGTCCCAGTATGGCGTGATACTGCGACTGCCAATCGAGTACTTCGAACTCGAGGGTGTGTCTTGCGAAATTGCATCTGCTGCCAAAGACAACTTCGAGCTCGATTATTCCAAGGGAAGTAGCCGCTTCTCTTGGGACTACTCCGTATAACACGGTTCTTGATTTCTTCCATACTGATCGTGGGATCAGCATCTTGCGTAGGGTGCTGACGAAGATTATGTTCATGCTGCTGCCTCCGTCCATGAAGATTCTGTCAATGTCGTACCCGCCAATTTGAGCGTCGAGTACCAGGGGCGCGTGCCCCGGCCTTGGGACTGCAGGTGGGTGATCGTTCTGGGAGAACGTGATACTAGTTTCTGCATCGTGTAGCTGGTAGACTTCGACTGTGTTTAGGTTATCGGCTGCTCTGGCTTGTAGGGTGTAGGCGTCCTGTTGGGCTTGCGATACCCTGCCTTTTTGGATCGTGTACACCTTTCCTTGAGTCGGCGACTGCTCGGTTCATCGGGTGCGCTTGGCTTCTCGTTGTTTTTCTTCCTTGAGGCTGTCGGCGAGTTCGTTAAACAAGCGACAGTCTACCAGAGTGTGACTCGATCTGATGTATCCCCAATCGTCTTCGAAGCAGTGGATCGTGCAGGGCCCTTCTAGCTGTTACCTGACCGTGAGTTTGCTGGATCCGGCGTGCCGTTTCCTCCTTGAGATTCGGAAGATCTGCGCGTGATCCGCCGGGTGCTTGTGGACTCGCGGGTCGATTTCGATCCCCTCGCTCAGATTCTGGTTCTTTATGAGGTTGGATAATTCGTCTGGTCTTCGATCTGGGTCGTAGTATTCGCCGGTCTGAGTCTCAGACTCGCTGTACTAGCGGGCGACAGCTGTCCGCGCGGCGGCGGGTCGTCGAGTGGTCGGCGGGTGCGTAGCTGCATAGTGCGACTCGTCGAGTGGGTTCTCTTCGTAGAATTCTCGCGCCTGTCTTCTGGGTCGTCGATTTCTTCTTCGTTGGCGGTGATCTTGACGATCGCTGGTCTCGAGCTCGGAGTCGGCGTCTTGTTGTGCGTCGGGTGCCTGGGTAGCGGCGGGTCATCGAGTGGTCGGCAGGTCCTCTGCTCCGAGCTGTAGTTCGTCGATCGGTATCTCTGCGTAGAACCCTCGTGTCTTTCTTTTGGGTCATCTATTTCTCCTTTGCTGGCGGTGGACTCGGTTGCCACCATAGTATTGGTCTTGGCGCAGCTGCAGGCCGAGCGATCTCGCTGGGGCGGCAGAGATGTTTGCCGTGATCTTGAATTCTTCGGGTGGATTGGATCTGGTTCTTGCTCTTGAGTGGTGGCTTGCTGAAGATGGAACCGCCGAGATCGTGATTCCAACCTGTGTAGTTCCCACAGACGGCGCCAATTGATGGGGATGTACCCCGGCAAATCCCATGGTCAGGGACCCTGGGTTAATCATGAGAGGCACAGGTTGGACGATAGCTCGTCGGCTAACAGGAGGAGGCGTTCGTGCTCGATATTATTGCTTGGAGATGGCGATTACAGGAAGGCCAAGGCTAGTGCGCACAAGTCTAGGGGTACATATCGTGTATTGGTTGACCTCGACGTCTCCCCTCCTAGCCCTTATATACTAGGCTAGGTCTCGGGGAATCCGTCTTGGATTACAGATGAGGTTTTCTAACCCTAATCTTGTACCGCACGGCAGGTTTGCACCTTCCTTATGAGTCGTGGACTCCTACGTCGGTGCCACTAGTGGGCCAAGGCTGGGCCCAGGCGGCATCCTTGTGGGACTTCTGTCTTCGGGTACACCGGGTAGGCCCATCCATTGGAGTCGTGGGTTCACCCCCTCGTCAAGCGTGGACTCACCATCTCCCCCGAGGTGTTTTTCGCTCACGCAATGAAAACACTTTGGCACTCGGTGGCTCGAGCGCGGACTCACCTTCTTCCCCAAGGCGTTTTTTTCTTATGCGACGACAATATTTTTGGCACTCGGGGGCTCAAGTGTAGACCACCCCCTATTTTTTCGCTTGAAGAGTTCTTTTACCACTCACGCGAAGATCATACATTGGCAACACATTTACGCCAAGTATTCAAGTGAAAAAACTGCCCACGAGATCCTCCCCTCCGGCTAATTTTCAGACCCACGAAGAATCAAAAGGTACCACACAACATAAAAATGACAAGGACCCCTTGAAAAGAAAAGAACCAGAGCCCCTGGAAAAAGAAAACTACAGTTTTCGCCCGAATGCAAGCAATCGACCAAAGCCTCGGGGGCTACTCCCATCGGGAGCGCGGTCGAGCACCTGACGAAGCTTCATCACACAGATCAAACGAAAGGGTGGGGCCAGTCTAACAAAACAACTCTAGAATATGCCCGACTCTACGAGTCGAACATAGCCTCTGGGGCTACTCCCATCGGGAGCGCTGTCGCGCACCCAATATTATCACAGACCTAGGCACCAGATGGAGAAAAAATTCAAGCATTCCAAGGCATTTCCTATTATACACCAAAAGGGATACAAGATCAAGAACTCCAGGACAACTTCTTCTATACATGAAAAGGGATACAAGATCAAGCACTCCAGGAAAATTTCTGCTATACATCAAAGGGAGTACAAGGACAAGCATTACAAGGAATTATGACATCTACATGTGTGCTCATGTTGAGATAATTGGCACTCGCGCACATCTTGACGAGCATCATCACAAACAAATGGAAAATTCTACCCTAAGACTGCATGGTGAAGCCTGCCTCCTCCTTGAGCTTGTTGTCCTTGACCTACCGGCACACCAGCTTGGTCGGCGTATGGACATCAGAGTCCTGCTTAGAACTAGAAGAGAAAGCACCACCAGTCGATGAGTCGGAAGAAGAAGAAGCTGCAGGCGAACCGCCAGGAGAAGAAGGAAGAGAAGCCGATGCACCCCATGAACCTCCAGAACTGTCACTGCTCGAGCTTTCCCAGCAAGGGTCCAGACGATTCCCGCCAGGATCAATAGCACGAACGATGAGATTTTCTTCACCGTCGAAGTGGAAGCAAATACTATCACCCTCGCGTAGATTTAGTTCACGAGAGAACGACCTCCAACCAGACCCCAAGAAGATCAAGAAAGAACTATCAACTAGGAGCTCTACCCACAAAGGGGATCGGGAGCACCCTTGAAGCCGAAGCCAAAGACCTCCCAAGTTAAGATAAAAAAACAATCGGAGCAAAGGAAAATGTATGAAGAATCTGACTAGAAGTTCGGCTAAGAACGCGCAGAAGAAAATCATAGTGTCATACGCCTTCTTCTGCAGCAGCAATGGCAGGAACCATCGCAGCACCACCGTGCCCCCGTCGAGAAGACCGAGGAGCACGGGCGCCACGACCACGGCAGCCTCGCCTCGGCCAGCCGTGCCACGAGAAGAACTAGCAGAAGCTACACGACCGCGACGTTGTGGAGCCATGTCAAGCAAGCAGGAGAGAAAAGGATGGAAGAAGAATGGCTGCCACACACCACAACAACAACATATATATATGCCAAGCCAGTGGCAAAAGAGGAACGTTTCAAGAAATCCAAACGGCGCCACAATTAATAATCAAGATCGGCGCATGCAACGCTATGAATTCCAAGACAAGACGCCCTTTCGCATAGGGAAAATTTTTAAAAAGGCATCAAATCACGCGTGTTCCCATGCCAGCCTCGGAAACCCAACAGGCAGCAGCAGTGCAGTGTCACAACACAGTACCCAAGCCATCATTATGACTAAAAAGAAGATGTGACGGTTCATAAGCTTGCCACCGTCATCAAGCACATCATCATCAAGCATCATTGTGACCCCTCGCATCATGGAAACACAGATGGGACGATTCGGGACCAGTGCAGGCAAACATGTCACTGGAAAGATGCCCTACTTTCCAGGTTTTTTTATTCCTTCAAATTTTGATCATATAAAAATCATACTCCCATCGGGAGCGCCATGTCATTGCTAAAACAGAGCATAGACAACATGGACCAAGCCTCGAGGGTGAGAGTGGCCACTCCTCTCCAAACAAGAACAAATACATCTATAGAGTTCGGGTGCTCCCTCAGCGAGATGATGAAGTGCTTGAGTGGCTACTCGCACTAACAAGCAAGACTCGAAAGACACGTAGAAGGATAATCCACCCGAGCACTCGAGCTCTCCACGGGTGTTCATGCTACTAGTCTACTGGATGACTCTCTCAGTGTGTGCATCTCATATTATTTCCTCGCCTGAGCTCTCAAAATGCTCCGCGAGTGACTACTATTAGTCCACTCGACCGTCTTTCGAGTGGGTGCATGCATTCTGTTTTGGCACTACGCCCCTACAAATATTGCCTGGGTTGCGACACACTGCACCCCAGATGCCGCACAAGCTTGCGCGTAGGTAAGACCCCAGTACACAGACGGCCATGCAAGGACTTGCCACAGAGCGACTTCACTCCCGACGGTTCCATGCGCAATGCATGATGAAAGTTAAGCCACTGACGGACGCATTAGGGCCATGTTTGCTGAGACGGGCGGCATTGATCATGTAAGCCCTGCAGCGGCATGTACCTTGCTTGACACCGGTTGTATCCAAGTTCATGTCGAGGGACGCAGACTTGATTGGGCTACTGAGGTATTTGCCGTTAGCGCAATTCACCAAGGCTCGACCATTCGAGTACCTTGGGCCGTTTCATCATAGCATCCCTAAAAAAAACTATCTCTTATGGCTAACAGCCGGCGACACACAACAAAGCAACACGCACAACTACAACGGATTACAGGCTTGAGTCCCTGCGCGACTCTTCGAGGGGACATCTTGCGACCTTGCCTAGCATATAAAGGCTGGGAGAGGGGACGTCTAGGGCATCCAATCTCATAGCAACACTTCCGGTCCCGAGCAATCTCACCTCGACCGCCACATAATCACCTCCATAATAATACAAAAGAGCAGGAAGTCGGGGTTTCACCGATCGAGGGACCTGAACCTGGGCAAATCCATGTCTCCTGTTAGCCGACGAGTATCGCTAACCTGCACCTCCTCTCTACGATCTAAACCCAGGGTACCTTACCATGGGATTTTCCAAGGCCGATCCTCGTCAACCATACAGGTGGGTTGAGAGGTTTCATTGGTGAACTGCTTTGGGAAAAACTAAATACAAAGATAGGCATAAATATCATTTCTCAGCATTGAAATTGGGTGCATGTGTAAGGTAATATGGCAGGGAGGTAAATTGGTACCATCCTATAGCTGATTGAAGTCTTCTTCATTGTGCAAAAAAAGAGTTTGGTCTCTTTCGTGGCCAGTTTCTTTATCCTAACAATCTTTCTAAGTTTCTTGACTTGGTTCATGGTCATGGTCACCTCATTTCCCCGAATGAAAAATTGGTCGAATAGTGAATCTAAACCTCTGGAGAAATGAGCTACAAGATGGATGTAAATATTAGAACCAAAATACTCACATTTTTCCTGCACTTGTATAGTAAGGAGGTATAAGCCATTTAGACCAAGTGCATACCTCGGTTGTAAATCTCAGAGTCACCCATTGCTACCCTGCAATTGCATCAAGAATATAATGATTAGGTAATGTACAAGGATAATTTATGTAGCATTAGAACAATGCTACAAGCCTACAAGGATAATGAACAAATCGATCTTGTAGACTCGTGAAAAGATCAAAAAGAGCTAAGAATGAATAATATGAAACTCAAATTTACCGCAAGATTACCATGCTCGTAATATAAACACAAAATAGTGGTATCTAACTTGTCCCCATAAGCGAAGTGCAACATAAATGGAGAGGCAATCAATGATAACAGGCTCTCTCATATAAAATATACAATAGAACCGATCATAAAAACATACAATCGAATAGATTCACGACAGTAACAAAATCATGAGCATCGCAATGCATACTAACATTTTACAGTGTACGAGTTCAGTTACTTGAAATTATAGATGCAATCCAATCTAACTAAATATGGTCTAGTGGTCGGTGATGGCACTAAAGTAGTGCTCCTCATTGGTTACCCCAAGTGGAAGGTTGAGATGTAGTCTAGAAGAAAATTTCCCTTAGTGAAGATACCAAGGTTATCATACCAGGAGGACTCCGAAAGATTCAATTAGGTGATCAAACGAGCAAGGCGCCGTTTGAGATAAGTTACTCACTTGACATGGACCTTCACACAAAAGAAAATAACTTTGCTCCCAATGAGTCAGAGAGGTTGTTAATCTCTCTGGTCTTTTTGTTTACAAAGGATCAAACACACATTGGAAATAGTGATGGTGATTACAACGAAAAAGGAAATAAAGAAGTAAATAGTTGAGGTGTAAACAATGGTGGAAATATGGACCGGGGTCCCATGATGTTCACTAGTGATGTCTTTCTCCCAAAAGACAATAAAACAACTAAGTTGGGTGAAAAAATTACAGATGGGCAATTGACAAAATTATAAACGCACCGCAATGCTAATTACGCCACAAGAAAGTTAGGGGCTCAAAAGTATGGGTAGCACGCCAAGACAAGTAGACCATTTATCCATTAGCATATACTCACTAATCATCCACCTTGAGATATCTATCCAGAACATCTCGCTGGTATTAAGTTGCGAGCCCCACCCAAAGTGTAAACCCAAAGCAACAGATAACTACATTAACAAACTTTGCGTAAGGTACACAATTCTTACAACCGCAGTTACAAGCACCGATGTTTTCTCCCTGGTGGCAACATCACATCCCCTAGACTCATGTTTATGTCACTTAAGCTACACATCGGGGGGCATGAACCCACAATCATGCATAATGTTCCCTCTTGGAGTTACTATCTACTACTTGGCCAAATAAATAAAAATCAACGGAGAACATGCAAGAATTACTCAAGAACAAAATATAAAAGGAGAACCAAATATATAACTCATCACAATCTGAACATAATCTCATAATCCATCGGATCCCAGCAAACACAGCATAGCAACAACAGGAAAATTACAAAAGTGCCTTGATCATGTAGGTCAGCTCACAAGGGATAAGAAATGAAGCCCAAGATTGGAGAGAAGACATATCATAGCTACTGGTCATGGACCCATGGTCGAAGGGGGACTACTCATGGCACATCCGGGAAGCGCTCATGGTGGTGGAGAAGCTCCCGGAGGTCAATCCTCCCTCCGGCAGGGTGCCAGGAAGAGGTCTTCTGGTTCTCCCGATCTCGAGATCGCGGCGGCGGCGGAGAAAAGGTGAAACTCATGATTCGGGGTCTCTTTTTAGGGTTTCTGCATTGAGGAGGTAATATAATCTTAAGGGGGGCACTAGGGGAGGGCCCCACCTCCCAGGCGGACTATGGGCGTGGCCTCCACCCTGGCCGCGCCAGGTGGCCCCTCTACGGCTGCCTTTCGGTGTTTTGGAAGCTTCCATTGTGCTGATTTTTATATATTTTTTTCTTGGAATTTTTTGGGCACTGTAAATATGGCTAAAAACCTGCAATGCACAAACATCAGCAGACGGAAACTGGCACTAGGTGCACTGAGTTAGTAAATTAGTCCAAATATGTGTAAAAAGCTATGAAAGTGTAGCAAAACACATAGCAAAGTCACCCAAATAAGCATGGAACAAGCATACATTATAGATCCGTTGGGTACGTATCAACATCCCCAAGCGTAATTCCTGCTCGTCCTCGAGTAGATAAATGATAACACCGATAATTTCTGTGGTGACATGCTAACACACATATAATAACTTCAAAGTAAAGCAAGTAAGATATGCAATTCAAGTCAAGACAATAACAAGCAAGAGTCCTTGACTCAAATGTCTCCAAATGGATGGGCGTGCAAGAGCTCTCGTTGTCCGTGACTCGAATGTATCCAAATGGTGTATGCATGCAAGAAGTGGGAGATGGGTGTAGAGCATAAAAATACTATATAGTTTAATGGGATTATTACTCCTGTGCCCCTGGTTCCTTAGTTGTGCTCAGTTTTCCCCATGCTCCAAACTTTTGCTCACTTTTCCCCACTTCCTTAGCTGAAACTCTCACAAATACTCATAGCGGACGTTTGTCGTCTTGACCGTGCATTGACCATTAATTGTTGACGAGTGGGGTCGAGTCCTTATCTGTCCGTTGCTTGCTGATGGGTGGGGCCGCAAGGAGACAAGTATAGGGCAGCTTGTCTGAATCAGAAACAGATCGAGATACGCTGCACCGCACCGCAACGGGCCGCCCCGCCCCCTCCACCGGCGTCGTGCCGTGTCCGCCGCCGTTGTTTCCTACACCCTATGCCCCTATTCCGTTCGTCGGTGACACGCTGCGTCTTCGCCAAATATAGCCCACCTCCCCATCTGGGATTACGTAGCGATGCTGGGCGAGGACGGCCGGAAGGCCCTCGACCGTGGAGAGGATTGGGTCGAATTCGGGGCAGATAATTCATGGATTACACCTGGGTAAGCATCGTTTCCCCTCGAATTGACGTTCTAACTCGTATTATAGGCCATATTTGACTTCTGTTAGCTTGAATCATTCGAATTTTGCTCAATTGTACCCGGCCTAACTGCAGCCTTTGTTTGAAAAAAATAGGATTGATCCCGCGCTGGCTTTCCGGCTGGCGATTAGAATGGAAACTAGTGTGCTGCGTGGTACTAAATCACATAGGATTTATACATTTTTCTATCCCAAAGTGGTAGAAACGAGCATTTCTTTCAGTGATTTGCGAGCTGCGCTCCGAAACACCTATCCCTGGAGCGATGCCGATGCTGTTGAACTGAATTATTTCAACAGCGACGAGCAAAGATTCCTCCCACTAACTTGCGATGATCATATGGCGTTGCTTTTTACTGGGATTGCTGGCAACCGATTCGGTAAACTCCAAATCGATGTGCTTCAGCCACGCGCAGAACGGGTTAAGGGGAAGGGAGATCGGACATCATCTGTCTCTGCTAATAGCAAGCACCCCGACACTCCTTGTAGGTTGACACCAAGTAAAGCAAGTGGTTCATGGAGCCACAACATGCCTGCTACCAATTCTGTTGCCGATTCATCTTCTGCTTCTCGTGTACCTTCTGCAGTTTGTGTAGAGGAAGATGCAGAACCTGACGAGGAAGTGCCGTCAAATGATGATGAAGACGAGATGATGTACCCTGAACTGGTAGATATAGCCAGTCAGCAAGCAGTGGATGATGAATATCCAGAGGAGCCCATCAGCCGAGCTAGGTTTGACGACACTGACGATGAAGAGAAGGAGGAGAACATGGACAACTTAATCAATAATTAATACGATGGTGAGGACATGCCAACAATTGAGTGGAATAGGGAAGCACCTGAGCTTACTGAAGGCACCATTTTCCAATCCATGGTGGACTGTCGGAATGCAGTGAAAACATGGGGCATTCTAAATGAAAACACCTACAAGATTAAAAGGAGTGAGCCAGTAAGGTTCACAGTTTTTTGTCCATATGATAGGTGTAGGTGGAAGTTGCATGCATCTCGTATGTTAAAGAGAAAATTGATTCAGGTAATCCAAGTTCAGTGAGTAATTTAGTTTCAGATCATTCAGTAATGTTACTTAACTGTTTTTGACACTTTTTTTTGTTTCAGATAAAGAAAAACCCACACAAGCACACCTGTCCACCTGGAGGGGGAGGGGGGAAGGCCAAAACCAAGCTAGCCAAAACTAGGTGGGTGGCAGACGCGATATTGGATTGGCTGAGGGAAGAACCTGGACTTGGTCCAACAGCACTGCATGGGAAGCTTTTTGAGAAGTACAAGGTAGAAATTCCTTACATGAGAATTTTCAATGCTAGGGAAAGGGCTCTTGACAAAATTAGTGGTCAATGGAATGACAGTTTTCAGCTTCTTTACACTTTCAAAGTTGAAGTGGAGATGGCTAGTCCAGGTAGTGTTGTAGAGATTGACAAGCATAGAGTTTAATTCAAAATAAAAGGGAAGTCATTTGAGGAGTGCTTCAGAAGGGCTTTTGTTTGTTTCAAGGCTTGTTGGCAGGGGTTTCTAGATGGTTGCAGGCCCTACTTGGCCGTAGATGCTACACATTTGACTGGAAGATGGAGAGGACAACTAGTAGCAGCTTCTGCAGTTGATGGACACAACTGGCTATTCCCAGTTGCATTTGGTGTCGTGGAGGCAGAGTCCGAGGAAAGTTGGGTCTGGTTTCTGCAGCAGTTGCGCAACATTATAGGCACACCACCAGGTTTAGCTATACACACAGATGCTTGCAAGGGTTTAGAGAGTGCGGTAGAAATTGTATTCCCTGGAGTGGAGCATAGGGAATGTATGCGACACCTAGCGCAGAATTTCAAAAATAAGTTCAAAGGTAAAGTTTATGATGAGAACTTATGGCCCGCATCATACACATGCAGCAAAAGGAAGCATGAACACCATTTGAGAGTGTTGTATGCTGAAAATCCTCTTGAGAAGCAGTACATGGATGCACATCATGGCAAGGTGTGGTCAAGAAGCAAATTCAATGGAATTTGAAAAGTAGATTATGTGACCAATAACCTTGCAGAATGCTTGAATTCAAAGTTCAAGTCAGTGAAAGGGCTTTTGTTGTGGCAAGCATTTGACAAGATGAGGCAGATGATCATGATAAAGATGGATCTTCGTAAAATAATTGCAGAAACACAATATGTTGGTCATCAAATGCTCCCATCACTGATTAAGGCATTGCATTTGAAGGCAAGAGGACAGAAGATGAAATGCATTCGATCTAGTACATATGAGGGTGAGGTAACCTATACTGATAGTAAAAATAGGGTATGGAGGTATCCTGTGAACCTAACTGCTAGAGAATGTAGTTTTAGGCAATGGCAGATCCGTGGGAAGCCATGCATACATGCCCTACATCTGATGACTGTTATCGGGGGTGCAGATGGTGAAGTTGATCAATATTGCTCTGAGTATTTCTCTGTTGCCAAATTTATGGCTGCTTATGATGACAATGTGCCTGCACTCTTGGGAAAAGATCAATGGAACATAGTAGATCCAGGGTTCAAACTCCACTCTCCCATAATGACTAGACCACCAGGAAGACCAAAGAAAAACAGGTTCAGAACAGGTGAGGAGGGTCGTCTACCAAAAAGGCGTGCTTGCAGAAAATGTGGAGTTTTGGGGCATATTGCTAGGCTTTGTACCAATCCAGTGGAGGCATCATTTGGAGAGGAGGAAAGATGGACAACAGCCAATGCAGAGGAGAATGCAGCAACAATGGAGATTGAAGATGCAGAGGAGAATGCAGCTACACTGGAGATTGAGGCAAATGAAGCAGTACCAGCACCTTGGTATGTGTTTGCATTTGTAGAATGCAGCTACCCTTTTGTTTGCATTTGTTCTCTTTTTAATCTATGGCTTATAATTTTATTTACCAGCTCTAGGGAGAAAAGGCCTAGAGATGAAGAAACCGAAGAATTTGAAGCCATGGCCTTTGATGGTTTTGAAGCTATAAGAGAGGAAGAGGAGGGGGTAATTGTTCTAGTTGTCCCTTTAAAGATTATTGAACCCACAGATAAAAAGGATCAAAAGAAAACCAGGAGCATCAAGGTGGTGAAGCCAAAACCCCAAGTAAAGATCAAAAGAATCAAGAGTCTGAATGAAAAGAGCATCTCAACTAGGGAAACCAGGAGCAAGGCTGTGAAGCCAGCTGCGAACACAAGGAGCAAGACGAAGATTTGAATTTGAACTTTGAGGGCGAGTCAATCGCTTAAAACTTGGTAGATTTGTATTAATTTGAGCTACTGTGAAAACTTATCTGTTGTAATAGGGGATCGCTTGTAATGTTGCTTGTACTTTGGTATCTTATTTGAGTCAGAATTAAAATTTGCATCAAATTTGAATTTGAATCAATATTTTAATTTGAGCCAAAATTTGAATTTGAGCCAAAGTTGAATTTGAACCAACATATGAGGTCCATTGCTCTGTGCTATGTATTTGATTGAACATTTGAAATCCAATATTTGAAGGTGATCAATCCGAATGAGAAATGGAGAAATGTGCTAGAAACGAGCTCGAAACCTAGGGTAAATAGGCCTATTTGTAATGAAGTTTTTTTTACCTTCTCTAAATGATGCATAATATTTCTATTAATACTTGTTCCATATATATAGGGTAAAAACGAAGTCTCACTATTTATTGAATTAATATTCATATTACTACATTTTTTTTGAAAAAATTATGCTTTTAATTCAAAACCATAAAAATAACACGTTTTAGATATGAAAATCAAAAAGTAAGTTCAGATCCTTCTTATTCACTCCAAAATGAAGCTTTGGTGATTTTTTTGATTTTTTTTGAATTTTATCAAAACCTAAACCCTCTCTCACTCTCCTACGAACTCTGAACAACTTCATACGTGATAGCTCATTTGTGTGAAGCTTTTTTCATGAAAATGACCTACACCAAGTTTATATTTTTTTCTCATAACCATGTCACATATGACAGCAATGTGCGCAAGAATTGTAATATTTTGATTTTTTTGAATTATTTATGCTCATTTGAACTTGATTTCGACGACTCACTTCAAAAAATGTTTTTTCAAAAAAATTTGCCTATACGAAGTTTATATATTTTTTTGATAACTATGTCACATAAACGGACGAACTACGCTGGAATTTTATTTTTGCAATTTTTTTGATTTAGTTATGGTCATTTGAAATCTGGTCAAACCCTAATAACCCCGTTGACTGGCTCATAACCCCGCAGAATGGTCACAACCGTTGGATCATACCCAAGCGCCAAACTCCACCCGTCCGATCATGGAGATCCGCGTGACGATGGTTCTGTATCCTAATTGGCTACAGAGCAGCCCGTGCTCGCCCAATTGCTTTCCCGGTCTGCTTCTTCTTCGACAAAGCAACCTCCCTTCCTCTGCTTCTTCCTCGATAGAGCAACCTCCTTTCCTCTGCTTCTTCTCTCCGGCGATATGTCGAGCTTCTCGTCAGCCTCCAATCCCACGTGGCCGGTGTATGGTCCAGTGCCGATGACTCGATGCCCTGACTGCCGACGCACTGCGCCACTGAAGCGGTTGACTTCGAAGGAGCACAAGAATGGGAACTATGGGCGCGAGTTCGTCAAATGCGAGAGCAGGCCGGAGGGGCAGGTTAGATCTAAGTTCTTCTCGCATCCTTTATCTCTAATTTCATTTCTGTCAGATTTGGGATTTAGTGTTGATGATTTTGTTTTCAGATCGTGAAGAAATGCAACCATTTTGAGTGGATGGATGCATACATCCAGAGGCTTCAAGGGTTGGGCTTGCTGGATTCGAGGGGGGATGCAACCCGCGAGCTCAATCAACCGTCGGCTGTGGAGAATTTGCCCCATGACAGTACTGCTCCAACGGTGGGGGATGCGGAACTGAAGGGGGAATTGAACAAGATGAACAAGAACTTGAGGCAGCTGATTGAATTGAAGAAGCAATCTAATCTGATAGCTTTAGGAATACTTGCTCTAGGATTTTTTTACTTGATGGTCATCTCTCGTTAGAGATGTTTGTACTGTGTTGTTGCTAATGTTTAGCTTCATCCATGGCATGGAACCTTAATGTGATGGATTTCACCGTCTCTATCTCAAAGGAGAGAGCAAACCCTGCAACTCTCGATCTCTTAATGTATGCAGTTTAGTGTTAGCTTTCAACACTTTCAGTTTCGCCAGAAGACAACTACCAGTTTAATGTTATCATTTTTTTCCAGTTATTTTGTTAGCTAACCTCGACTGTTGGATCATACCCTACCTCGTCAGATGATAGTAAGCAGTACTTGCGCAGCACAAATACATCAAGTTCATCTCTTCGCTCTCGCACTTGCCAAATTTTCTCCTCGAGTTTGTCAGTTACACTGACTACTAGAAAAAAAACTAGTTTGCGGGCCCAAAGAGAATCAAGCTGCAATAGGCCCACATAGGATAAAGGGATGACTCCCAGAAACAAGCGATGACTCTGTTTTTGTTTTTGAACGATTGCTTTGTTCTTTTTTGTTTCTGATTGATTTTTTCAGTAATTTGATTGCCCAAGCTCTTCTATTTCGCTGAGGATTTTTTATTTTTGGCTTTCATTTATGGGTCTATTTGATCTGATTTCTCTTCATCGTATGTTCTTTTTTTTCTTGCTCACAAGCTAGTATAAGCCGTGTACAATATGTTCTTATTTTTAGAATGGATCCCAAAACACATCATTTTCCCTTTTTAGTTAGTTTTCCCCACATCAATTAGCCGTGTCTAAACTTGGGACAAACAAAATACAATAATGTTACAAGTCTAATCTTGTCGTCATGTCACATTAGTTTTTCTGGTAGTTTGCTTTATTCATTAGATAAGCACGATCCGTGACTTGTACGAGCCGTGCATGCATTTGCATGGGCCTGAGATGCACCCGTTTGCATCTGGCTGGTTCCTTTAGATTAGCATGCATATAACAGTGAATAACGAGATATAAGAGGAATAAAAGCCAGGCTCCCGTTTCCAACATATAACACACATAAAAACTTAGATAAATAAAGCGAAGGGTTACAAGTTCTTAATAATAAAAACGACACAGATAGATAACCGTAAACCTAGGGGACCCTAAACCTAGATAGAACTCGCCTCATGGGCAAAACACACACCAAACTCACACTACACATAGATAAGGTAGGGCAACACTGCCATGTCTTCACCGTCTCTTCACCGCCGGCTTCACCGTCGTCTTCTCCGCCGTCTTCACTCCTCCTCCTCCTCCCGGCCGTTCTCGCCGAGGTAGTACGGGAGGCTGTGCATGCCGTTGGGGAAGATGTTGTCGAAGTCGGTGAATATGTTGTAGGTGGTGAATGCGATGAACTCGCACCCACACCAAAACACCTTGCCGAGTAGGTAGTAGGCATCAAACATGTTGGTGAAGTGGGCAACGAGCCCTATCGCTGGAGATTGGCTGTTGGGACGATGTTCCTCGAGGCTGAACATGGACGGCGAGTCCTGCGGGAGGTGGGCAAAGCCCGCACGAAGGAACCACCTGGCAAGGTCATGACCACCCCTCCAGCGTGAGAACACCCACACGCGGAGAGAGGGCTCGACGACGACGAAGGCGGGGTACCGCAACTCCATCACGGTGGGCGGCAGGAGGAACGTCGGCCCGTTGAACTGCATTGTCTTTGCGTCGCTGCGTGTTTTCTTTGTCTTTTGGGGAAGAAGAGAAGAGGGGAGGCGCAGATGGATGTGTAGAAGGAAGAGGCAACCTAGGGCAGTTTAAATAGCCGAGGGAGAGGAAGAAGAGAAGGGGGGAAATGCATTCAATGCATGCGTGAATCAATGCGACCGTGAATCGATGCCACTGAATCGAGGGTGTGCCTCTGTGAGCGTGCGTGACTCAACACGTCAAATGACTGCGCGCGTGCTCTGCGTGCAACTGAATCGAGCGTGCGGAGCGACTGGATCGATGCCTGAGGAACGATTGGATCAAGCGGCAGCCGTGCGGCAGGGATCCAGCGATGCGTGAAACGATGCGTGCGTGCGTGACTCGGTGCGTCAAACGACTGCGCGCCTGCTCTGCGTGAAGATGAATCGAGCGTGCCGAGCGACTGGATCGATGCCTGCGGAGCGATTGGATCAAGCGGCAACCATGCGGCTGGGATCCAGCGATGCGTGAAACGATGCGTGCATGCGTGATCCAGCGACGGAGCGACTGAATCGGCGCCTGTTTGTGTGCGTGATCCAGCGACGGGCGACTGAATCGACGTCTGCGTGCGTGCATGCGAGCAGGTCGTCAATGCATGCATATCCGGCTGCGTGCGTGTCGGCGTGCATGCATAAAAGGCTGCCCAGCAACTCCATAGAAGGACTATTTATTTTATTATCGGGCTAGTCCTACGAACACAAACACGACCCAACCAGCAAAGCCACATAGCGACAGCCAACAGAGTCAAACGTCCACGTAAAAAAACAGAGACCAACGTGGCCCCACTCGTCAGAGTTAACGGTGAAGACGGGAAACGTCTGCTATGAGAATTTGTGAGAGTTTCAACTAAGGAAGTGGGGAAAAGTGAGCAGAAGTTTGGAGCTTGGGGAAAAGTGAGCACAACTAAGGAACCAGGGGCACTAAATTAAATATCCCTAGTTTAATTGAGAACTCAATCTACTAAAACTTCACACTTGGTCTCCTTCGAAATCTTATTTTGACTCATCCCCAGACCAGTAGTCAGGCACAAGTCAAACTGATCTTCTCCCTTTTGACTTTGAGCACTCATGCAATGGATGGGCGCAAGAAAGATATGTTGGCACTTAGGATGGCAAAGAGAAAAATGATGGGGAAGGAAGACAAAAAGGTGTGAAAGGCTCACATCAATGAGGACAATCATAGACGAGAGAAAGCCAAATTATAGATATGATATGAGGAGTACGGATTTCCATGCAACGGATGCACATATGAGCTAAGGTAAGCTCTCGAATGGAACTAGTGGGGGTGCATCCAACTTGCTTGCCCATGAAGACCTAGAGCTCATTTGAGGAGGCTCATCCTTGGAATATGCAAGCCAAGTTCTATAGTGTAAGGATCCCCACATAGTTATACATGAATGATAAGAAAATCTCTATGGAGTACACATATGACTATGGAGTACGAGTGTGGATCTTTCAAAAGGAATAGCAGTGTTGCCCCCCTTCTCACTTTTTAATTATTTTTTTCTATTTTTTTGTATTTTTGTATCCTCTTTGGCATCTTTTCCTCACTTTCAGGGAAACACTCTATATTTTTCAAGAATATAAATAAGATCTTCACACTTTACAAGAAGTAGTCAACATAAAGAAAACTGAAAACTATCATGATGTATGCAAATGTATGCCTTTCCCAGTGTAGCAGGATATGCAATGATACTAGCGCGTCATGTAGCAGGATATGCAATGATACTAGCGCGTCATGTAGCAATGATAAGGGAAAAGCCCAACTAGCATGCGGCTCCTCGATCAAGAAAAAGCATGTATGACATGAAGATCAAGTCATGGGATGATGGATTTTGCATGGCAATGTATCTCAGAAAGGCTATGGAAATGCCTTGATAGGTAGGTATGGTGGATGTTTTGAGGAAGATATAAGGAGGATTATGATGACAGAGCATATCATGCCAAGGGTTTGGATGCGTCGACGAAGTTTGCAGAAACTCTCAAGATGAGAAAGGGAAATGCACGGTACTGAAGAGGCTAGCAAAATATGGAAGGTGGAAGTGCCAACAATCGAATACTCACATTAGTCCGAAACTCATGCACTTATTATCGGTAACTCTCTATCTAATCAGGAGGTTCACAAAGAGACAAGTACCCCCGAGGAGGAGTGTATGGGGGTTTAGTTATCCTTGCTCATCCTCGACCCATGGTACGTGAGGGTACTCTATATATTCCAACCCCTCCAGAGGTTAGCGATCCATCTAGTAGCTAGAGTTCTCAACTAAGTTTTTTTAGTTTTCAAAAATAAGCACGGATTGTCCAAAATACGGCACCTATTCACTAATAGGCTCAAGTTCTTGGCACCAGAAGTTCAAACATTACTCAAATCAATACCTCAAAACTATTGCAAGTTATTACTACACTTATAATAGCAACATCAATTGCCTACTCATGCAAGACACACAACTCAGTGCAAAAGACCAACTCTCTAAACAAGATAAGCATGATAACTCAAGAGAGTTCCAAATACAACCTAAATAAAATCTCTTAGAAAGATAAGCTTGAAAACAAGAGCTAAGCATGACAGCACCTACTAAATGATAAAGAACACACAGTCAAAGAGAAGCATGCAAACCTATGTTGTGTTCTAGGGTGGAGTGGAGCATGTTTCCCTCCCAAACAATGAAGGCTAGGGTCCAACTTTTTATGAACAACAAGCAAAACTAAAACAAACTAAGAAGTAAAGAGCGAGACGCTCCAAGCATAGTACATACCACATGAAGTGATAAAAATATAGCATGGAGAAGGACGAATTGATGATTGTTGATGGAGAAGGGGATGCACGGGGGCATCCCCAAGCTTAGACGCTTGAGTATCCTTGGATATTTCTTGGGGGTGCATGGGAGCATCCCCAAGCTTGATCTTTTGACACTCCCGGATATTCTTTCATCATCTTCCTTCACATACTTGAAAACTCACTTCTTACGAAACTCATCATAAGCAAATTAGAGTGGTTAGTAACCATAAATAAATAATTTTTCTCCACTGGAAATAAACATTTTCATGAGAGCTACTGTTTCTCAAGATTGCCAAAAAGTTTTTGCAAAGAAAAATCAAGCTTAAGATTTTCAAAATAGAGAAAACACAAAATGTGGCAGAATCTGTGAATAACAGACCAACACATAGTAAATAATTTTTTCGGGGTACTTATGCAACTAAAATCAGAAAACTCAGAACAGACGCCAGAAAGCTAATTGTATAGAGCATACTGTCAAAATATGTTCTGGACAACATGTCACAACTTTTGAACTTTCTTGCAATCGGAGGCTAAAACTTGGCACAAAGCTTGAAAATAAAGACACAATGATGTTGCTACAATAGTAACGAACATCAAGACCTCTAAAACTGAAAGTAAAAATATTTTGGGTTGCATCCCAATAAGCGCTTTCTTTTATGCCTTTTAGCTAGGCATGATGGAAAAAGATCAAGTCTTATCAACTCCAAGAGAATAACTTGGCCGTGTAACGTACTCATAAGATACCTTAATCTGTTTTTGAGGGAAGTGTTCCATTCCCTTTTGAGGGGGAATTGGAATATAATAGTCCCTTCTTTCATGTCAATGATTGCACCAACAGTGCGAAGAAAAGGACGTCCCAAAATAATTGGACATGAGGGATCACACTAAATGTCCATAACAAGAAAATCAACGGGAACATAACTATTATTGACAACAATAAGAACATCATCAATCCTTCCTAAAGGTTTCTTTATGGAAGCATAAACAAGACGAACACCAAAAGGACATGGATCAAAAGGTTTCAATTCAAGCATATCATAAATTCTTTTGGGAAAAACAGAGGCACTAGGTCCAACATCACATAAAGCAAAGCAAGAAAAAAAATATTCAATTTGATTTTGACCATAGGATCCCAACCATATTCTAGTTTTCTAGGAATATAAACCTCTAACTTGAGTTTCTCTTCCCTAGATTTGATAAGAGCATTGGTAATATGCTTGGTAAAGGCGATGTTAAGTGAACTAGTGTGAGGGTCTTTAGCCATTCTTTGCAGAAAAGTGATAACTTCAGGAAGTGTGCAATTATCAAAATCAATTTCCTTGCTATTCATCAAAGTCGTGGTGTCATCCTCTACATTTGTCTTGCTTTCGATTATAATAGTTTTGACATCCTCCCAAGTGTGAGGATGTATAGGAGCAATTTCAAACCAGAGATCCGGTTCTTTCCCCGGGAGACCATGCCATGGGCATAATTCCCCGTCATAACTAGTGTAGTCACAAGGTCTGTTACTTTTGTAGGTACCCATAGTAACAGCAGCAAGCAAGAGCAAAGTAACTAATTTTTATGTGGTTTTTGGTATAAGACTCTAAAGCAAAAACTAAAAGTAAACTAATAAGACTAAAAAGAAAAGGTAAAAGATAGTGTGCAACTCCCCTATCTTGAAGATTGGAGTCCCCGGCAATGGCGCCAGAAATTCTCTTGGTGGAACTGAAGTAGTGCTCCTCATTGGTTACTCCAAGTGGAAGATTGAGATAGCCTAGCAGAAAATTTCCCTCGATGAAGATACCAAGGTTATTGTACCAGGAGGACTCCAAAATATTCAAGTAGGTGATCAAACGAGCAAGGCCCCGTTTGAGATAAGTTACTCACTTGACCTAGACCTGCACACAAAAGAAAATAACTTTGCTCCCAATGAGTCAGGGAGATTGTCAATCTCTCTGGTCTTGTTATTTACAAAGGATCAAACGCATGGTGGAAATAATGATGGTGATTGCAACGAAAAAGGAAATAAAGCAGTAAAGAGTTGAGGTGTAAACAATGGTGGAAATATGGACCGGGGTCCCATGATGTTCACTAGTGATGTCTCTCTCCCAAAATAAAATAAAACAGCTAAGCTAGGTGAACAAATTACAGCTGGGCAACTGACAGAATTATAAACGCACCGCAATGCTAATTATGCCACAAGAAAGTTAGAGGCTCAAAAGTATGGGCAGTACGCCAAGACAAGTAGACTGTTTATCCATCAGCATCTACCCACTAATCATCCACTTTGAGATATCTATCCAGAACATCTCGCTGGTATTAAGTTGCGAGCCCCACCCAAAGTGTAAACCCAAAGCAACAGACAACTGCATTAAAAAACTTTGCGTAAGGTAAACAATCCTTGCAACCGCGGCTACAAGCACCGTTATTTTCTCCCTAGTGGCAATAACACATCCCCTAGTCTCATGTTTCTGTCACTCAAGCTAGACATCAGGGGGCATGAAACCACAATCATGTATAATGTTCGCTCTTGGAGTTACTATCTACTACTTGGCCAAAGCAATAACAAGAAACGGAGAACATGCAAGAATTACTCAAGAACAAAATATAAAGGGAGAACCAAATATATAACTCATCACAACCTGAACATAATCTCATATCCATCGGATACAAGCAAACACATCATAGCAACAGCAGGAAAATTACATAAGTGCATTAATCATGTAGGGAAGCTCAAAAGGGCTAAGAATTGAAGCACAAGATTCGAGAGAAGACATCACATAGATACTGGTCATGGACCCATGGTCCAAGAGGGGGACTACTCACGGCACATCCGGGAAGCTCTCATGGTGGTTAAGAAGCTCCCGGAGATCAATCACTAGTGCGCGTGATAGGTATCCAAACGGGTTTCTGACCCCTATCGCCTACGGGAATCGGAACCGTCCCCTAGCTCTCGATTGCGATAGGGGGGGCTATTCCACACGATAGCCAGAAATCATTTGTTATGTCGCCATTACGCGCAGACGTTTCGGTAAAACAACTCGTATGTGATATGGAAGTATATCCGACACATTTAACTTGTAAAACTCGTGTGAAATGATTGACTCATCCCAAACGTGTTGCCTTAAGAAACCGCGTGTAAGGAAATCTCATTGCAAACCAAGGCGCAATAGCAAATGTCTGGGTTGCAAGAACATTTCGCACGGTCCATAAAAATGAATCGTTTGATATAAGTATAGTATTCCAAACGGTTTTGATAATAAATACGTTTGCAATGTACAGAAGATCCCACACATTGTTTTACTTACAATTGTGTGCTATATAGAAGATAACGCACACAAAATACTAGGAGGAGTCGTCACTGATGTATGTTGTATAGGGCAAGGTCGATTACATGCAATTGTTTGTGATACATACCGCCGTACAAACGTACAATTCTTCCTGTCCGTGTGTGATGATAAGTAGATCGCCCACGGTTCTGTTTCAGTTCTATTGTTTTGAGCATCGCAGATGTTTACTTTCGAGGATGAGTTAATGTCGCAGACGGGTCAATTCTAATATCGCAGACGGCAAAATAGATGAGCCGTATGAAATTGAAAAGCAGAGGCACAATTAAAAAACATAATTCAATTAGCACCACTGGTAGTGAATTTGCTGGAACATGTTTTACAACGAATTAATATTCACATCAAGCAGATTATTCATCAAGAAAATGTAATAGTGCATTCTAAGTATCTCAGTGTCACAGAATGAAGTCAAAGACCTGTCATCACATGGAAAACAAATGCATCCCATTGTGAAGTGAACGAAGAAGAAAGCATGCTTATTGAACATCCATAGGTCTTCTAAAATCTGTTCCCGTGCATTTTATGTAGTGGTCGTCCAACCATTTGCAGATCATTGACCTGACACCCAACAACTGCTTTTCGGATAGCAGTTCAGCTGTGAAGTTTTCGAAAACCTGTATGATATAAAAATCAGAATTTTCTGTCCGTGTAAATGAAAGTGATTGAGACACTAGAATTACTTCTGTTAGTTTGCGGGAAGAATATATTGCAGGAGAACTGGCTAAGTAACTCATAAAATGACAAGCATAGAATCCAGACAAGTTGGTCACTGGTTCCTGCCGAGGACACTATAAATTTGTGTACGGAGTTAGCAATAGTGTACATATGTATATATATGAACAAATAAGCCATACGTCGTAATCTATTTTAGTTTCTTTGGAGTACATATAGAACTATAAATGTACTTATATAGAAACTATAACGCATGGACATACATTCTGAAAGTAAAATATTTCAGTATCGTACCGGATAAATGGTGTCATGTTGCAGAGGTTTTGATCTATCGCAAAGGTTCCCTCCAATACAGATATTTTCACGAAGTACACTACAAATGAAGATGAATTTTCCCAAATTCTATTTTGTGATGAAGTTGAATTTTTCCATACTCATTTCTGGAAGTAAATATTAGCATAAGTTTCACCATAGAAGAATTCAATACCTATCTAGAAAATTCTGAACAAGTGACAGATCCATTGGGTTTTCTTTTGTTGATGGAGAATCAATGTAGTAGACGGTGCTGAGCTTTAGAACGATGACAATAACGATCCAATGTTTCCTACAGGTTAGCAAAACACACAAACAAATGAAACATGTTGGGTACTGAAAGTCAATGAATGTAGGTAAATGCCAGGTAACCATATTGAAATGTGAAGGCCAAATCAATGGCACAAATACCAATATGAGGCTTAAATCTACACACAACAAAGTAATAAACTCTAAAAGACTAATTGTTTTAAGCTTTTAATCAGAATGGTTGGCATCATCTTCAGATGAACTAGATGAACCACAAGATTGCATTTGGTTAAATGTATATGTGGCTGTATAATTTACTTACTTTTCAAATTATGGAAGTAGGTGGAATCCCGGCGTCTGGTCGGAATAAAGCTTTCGGGCGAGACTTTCGATGGTCGAAACCTTGTTACAAGATATTTCATACTCACTAACCATACCAGGGTCTATGAAATCCACGGGTTGCATCTTTCGATCTTTAGGCGAGGACGCCAAAGCCCTGAGGAAATTATACAGTTAGATATAATTCGTTCATGGCCTTATATGAGAGGTTTATTGAGTTTCTGAAGTACTTACAAGACGACGAATCGAGTTAAACCCAATTCGAGCATATCGAAGTTGAAGAGGTCATAAAACTCTTCGAATGTTATTTGGAAGTCACCGTGCTCTGTACCTAAACCGAATTGTGTGCCATGGTATATAGTGATACCAGCTTCATCAGTTTTTCGCATTTCACCGACTAAATATTGATGCACCGTTTTGTAGTACGCATCTTCCTTACTCAGGTGTTTGGTAGTCAGATATGGCAGGCCATGTGCAAACTTACGTGCTTGGCATGTATCTACAGGACACAACTTGTCAAGATTTCCATTGAAGCCTGATTTCAGTTTTGCAATAATAGCCTCGTTGTTCTTGTCCTGGTGCTAGATCGTTTGCAGTTGTGATTCATCTGGACATGTGATTCATCTGCAGTTGTGGTTGTTCTTATCGGGCTGATCGTCTGGGCACCTTCTTCCTGGGGATTGATGTGGCCGTAGTCTGACCTTTACAGGTTTTCCTTCTCTTTCTCACTTCATGGTTATGAGAAGTAGGTGCCAAAACGCTTGCATGATCTACTAACATTGCAGCTGGAGGTACAGGTGCATCAGACTTGTTATTAGCTGGTGATGTAGTCGCTTCAAAATGTGGCCCTTGTTGTACGAGTGAATCATAATTTTGCGTTGTTGCTGCAAGTGCGCTGGATCGCTTAGCTGGTTGTCCAGAATTGTCAGACTTTTGAGTTGTTGATTCAAGGTCCCCGAACTCTGGAGCTTGTGTTGCAATATTATTAGACTGGTGAGATGGCAGCGAAGCTCTGTCGAGCTGAGGAGCAGGTGGTGCGGACGTGTGATCCATGGTTGCCGCCGTGTCGGTCTGCTGAGCAACCACTGAATCTGGCACTGTCTTCTTATGTAAGGCCCGATATGCGGTACTGTGCCAGATCTAGGTGTTTCCATCCAAATCCGGGGACGAAGCACATATCGGTCCCACCGCGACATATGACAATGCCATATGCCCCAGATTTCCAACATGATATCACAACATTACGGATGTGTTTGGTTCATGGGCTATGCTCTGTGGGATAGGGATAGCCTCTTTTTAATGGATACCACCTATTTGGTTTGTGGGTGAGCTGGGATAAGGATAGACAGATACCACGAATATTCCTGTAAAATAGGGCTCAGTATATCCGCTAACAAAGTCACGGATCTCGTTATCCTTCGTGCGAGCCGCGAAACATTTTTCTTCCACAGACCTAACCTTATCTTTTTCTCCCCTTTCCTTGTCTTTCTGCTTCTCTCCAGCCAAGGAGGACGGGGCCGGCCAAGGAGGAAGGGTCCGGCCAGGGAGCGGCGGCGGACGAGGATGACAGGGCCGCCAGGGAGAGGCGGCGGAGGAGGAAGGAGCCGGCCAGGGGAGGGAGGTTGGAGTAGGACGGGGCCGGCCAAGGAGGAAAGGGCCGGCTAGGGAGCGGCGGCGGAGGAGGACGACGGGGCCTGCAAGGAGCGGCGGTGGAGGAGGAAGGGGCCGGCCAGGGGAGGGAGTTCGGAGGAGGACGGGGCCGGCCAAGGAGGAAAGGGACTGCTAGGGAGCGGCGGCGGAGGAGGACGACGGGGCCGCCAGGGAGCGGCGGCGGAGGATGAAGTGGCCAGCCAGGGAAGGGGTTTCGGAGGATGAAAGGGCCGGCCAGGGAGCAGCGGCGGAGGAGGACGGGGCCGACTAGGGAGCGGCGGTGGAAGAGGTCCACGGCGGGGCGGAGGCGTGACGGTGCAGACTGGGTAGGAGGAGGACGTAGCAAGATCCCCTAGCGCCTCATCTGCTCAGCCAAACAAAAAAGAGGATATCTCTAACAGGACGGTTGGGGATATCCCTATCCACTTTCCTTGTCCCTGGAACCAAACTCACCCTACGGCTACATGGATAAAATATCTCATACATTCGGCATACAACTGCCTTAATACATTACATCAGCGGAAGATACATGTCTGAGTACAGACTACATTCAAATGCCTAGTGGCAAAGGTAAAACACACCATTCCCGTAACCACACGGGTCCAGGCTCTCCGCCGGGATCCGCCTAACTAGTCGTCGTCGAGTCTCCACGAAGGCGTCCAGAAGAAGAAGAGTCGAGGTAGTAATCAACTGCAGCGGCCGATCATGGAAAACATAAAAGGGAAAAGAAAAGCAAGGGGTGAGAATATATCAAAAGTCTTGTAACTAACTTCTCACGGGTAAGATGGGGTAGTGGTGAGGTTGCAGACACACTAGCAATATATGAGTGGCTAACGGTCTAATTTAGAGTAAGATGAGAACCAAGCATTCGATGAGGAATCACCTCCAACAAGTCTTACTATCAACTACTTACACAAACATAACACCTATCCTATCCTTTTCCTCCTCTTCGCATCCCGACGAAGAAGGAGCAGTCAAGGCACACACACGTTGATCAAGTTATATTAAGACTATCTAAGTTTTTGTTGTCTATGAACAAGGAGTACGTCTCAAGTCGTCCATAACCGTGGACGCGGCTTCACGAAAAGATTTAACCCTGCAGGGGTGTACCAACTGCCCATTACAAGGCTCCGCACGCATGCCCATCTCTCTCAGTTTCTACCCATCATAGGCAGCCATTTTATGATTTAGTCCCGAGAGATCCGACATGACAGGTCCCTCTAACTAACAACGCACAAATCCAGGTGGCCCCCAGTGAGTCGACATCCAACTCAAAAGCCGGCCGTGCTCTCGAATTGGCCTCTACCGTCTGGACGACGTCGGGTTAGCTACCCAAACGATGTGGGCAGCCCCTAGCTCCCTAGGGTGGACCAACAAGAGAAACTATGTCTCCGCTGGCCCATGTTATTTTAAAGGATATCTGCTAGGAGCGACCCGACAAACATATATGCATGTTTTCAAATGGTAAATCAGCTTGGGCCACCACTAGAAATTCTTGAAGCTAGGTAGGTAAGAAAAGGGGACCCCATAAAATCCCGCATGCGGTTAGGCACGCTCAGTCTTAAAACCAATACCCGGAACTCGAATCCTAGGTGACTCGAATGGAACAAAGCGTCGCGGCGGGATAGCCTAGACCTCCCATCCTTCGTCGAATTTAGTCCACATTATAATAATCATATCATCCACAATAACTATAATAGTGTGATAGCCCAATCCAAGGAGTAACAGGGTAACAGTTGATAACATTCTAGCATGCATACTAAGAAGTGGCTGAGCAACGAGCAATAGTAACATAGCCGAACAAGGTTTGCTGTGAGGTGGAGCACATGGCTGTTTGGGTTTATTTGAAAGTCATGAATATAAAGTGGTAGGATCAAGCAATCGTTCTATCCTACACCTAGGCTCGAGTGAGCTGAAAGTTTTAAGCATGATATATGCTCCCCCTTACCTGTGAGAAGACGATACCGAAGGTGTAGTCGATCGCAAGCTCGCAACGTCTCTGAGAGGTACCCGCGGAAGCACAGAAGAAGGTAAACACTGGAAAGCAATCAACGAGCAAGCATCTATTACTACGAAGAAAACACGGGCAATCATCAACGAGGAGACAACACAAGACAACACACCACGGCATCTGATGCCCCACAGGCGTAAGGGAGTGAGATAGTCTTCGCGGGTAAGTTAACCCAATTTATTGATTCAACACACGGGGAGCCAAAGAGTATTTATAACCTTTGACAGTTGAGTTATCAATTCAACCGCACCTGAAATATACTTGCTTGCAACAAAAGGTAAGTGGTAATGGTAATATGATAATGATGGTGGCAATAGAAAAAGTAACAACTAATGACCAGCAGGATTGAAAACACTATAGGCTAGGGAGATGGATGGTTGGGCGCTGCATGGATGAGAGTGAACAAGTAATAGATTCTAACACGGGGCAAGGCACACAGAAAAGCAATGATCATCTAGGCAAATATCAAACATTAGGCATGTATCCCGTAGGTAGTTGTGCGTGCTTGCAATAAGAACTTGCACAACATCTTTTGTCCTACCATCCCGCTACGAACGGGGCCAAAGGGAACTTATGGAGATTAAGGTGGTCCTGTCAAAGAGCACCGGAACAATGCAATAAACTCAATGGATACATGGAATCCTCAAATTATGGACCATCCCCTTTGGTGTCCCAAGATGTCACCTTTGGGATCGCCGGTTCCGGACCATAATAGGTGCATACAACTCATAGATAGGATCTAGAACACAAATATATTCATGAAAACACATAGGGTTCAGATCTGAAAACATGGCACTCGGGCCCAAAGTGACAAGCATTAAGAGCAACAAGTTGAAGCAAAGAAGATAAACACCAAAGTAGATGATAGGCAACATGCCCCCAACAATCTGACGAACTATTATATGATCTAACTCATCCAATCCCTACCATCCCCTTTGGCTACAACAGGGAATTACTCACACATGTGAAGAGAAGTCATGGAGGACGGATGGATTGATGATGGTGATGACGATGGCGACGATCTCCCCTCTCCGGAGGCCAAATCAGCCTCCAGATTAGCCCTCCCGAAGAAGAACAGAGGGTGGCGGGGCTCCGCGACGGAAACTGGAAAAGCGACTTCTGTTCTGGGTTTTTCGCGTCACGAGAATAAATAGGAGTCGAGGTAGGGCAGCAGAGGAGAGGGGAGGCTCCCTGGTGGCCAGAGGGCGCGGCCCCACCCCTGGCCGCGCCAGGGGGGCGCCTGGGGCCCCTAGGGCTCCCCTCTGGTCCCACTTCTGGCTTCTGGCTCCTTTTGGTGCGTGGATTTTCTAGTATTTTTCTGGGAATTTTCTGGAACGTCCAAAAATCCATTTTCCTGCACACAATAAAACCATACAGGCAGCTCTGCTGAAAACAGAGTTAGTCCGGGTTAGTTTCGTCCAAATCATGCAAGAATGAGGGCAAAACAATAGAAAAAGTGTTTGGAAAAGTAGATACGTTTGAGACGTATCAACTCCCCCAAGCTTAGCATATTGCTTGTCCTCAAGAAATTCAGTTCAACGAACTGGAAGCGACAAAGAAAACTTTGACAAACTCTTTTGCTTCATTAGATGTATATAAGCATGTACTACGAAAAGAGTTTAGCAAGTATTGAAACAATGCTATAAGGACAATGCACGAAGCAATTCTTCCTTCATGTGATCAATCACAAACAACTAAAAGTAAATAATACGCTACTGAAAATCAAGACAGGATCACAATGCACATAGCTTGAACATACTTGAGTGGCATTTCGCTAGCCTCCATGAGTGAAGCAAAGGTGACTAGAACTCAGTATTTCAGACTAGCAATAACACAAGCATGCAGAAGACAATGTAATACTTTGGGACAATGCATGTTACACTAAGAATGACAATTATGCTCTCATAGTTGGTGCTTTGAAGAAAGAAGGGGAGACTCTCGAACCGTGGCTTTTGATGGCAAGGTTGAAAACCCGTGAAAGGAAGCAAAGACTAAACATGTGCCAGAGCTCTTGGTTTTGAAAACAGAGATAAAACTCTTTTGAGAGGTGCAACTTTCCAGTCAATGGTGAACGGTAAAGGTCTCTCAATATCTCCCATGCCAACCATATATAATGCCTTTTGCTTACACATATTCCCTTATCCATAAATCCTTTGATGGTCTACGGAACCTTTTATTTTGCCTCAAGGATGGAAGGAGGGTATCGTTCCATCTATCATAAGAAGCATTTGGTCCATTTCACTCCATCATCAAGTATGGGGGAGGTGTAACTCTCAATTTTTTTTGCTTGACTAGTTAAAACTTCCGTCAAAATATTTTTGGCATGAAAGATACTGATTTCCCCTCACCGCACCATGAGCTTGTACGGTTACAAAAGGGAAGCTTTTGAATAAATTTCGAGATGGCACATGAAAGTCTAAGTGAGGAGTGGCCGGTAAATACCACATATAGGTAGGTATGGTGGCCTCAAATGGAATAACTGGTTTCAAGGATTTTGGATGCACAAGCAGAATTCCGCTTAGTGCGAGCGAAGCCTAGCAAAAGACTGAGAAGCGACCAACTAGAGAGCAATAACTGTCATAATCATGCAGAGCGACAAAGCAACATTGAATCGGGCATGAAAGTGATATAACTATTCTGAAACAAAAATATCATCAAGGCATAATAGACTTTTTAGTCATAAACATGTGCGAACATGTGCCAAGTCAATCCAAAAATTCTCCGAAGGGAAATACCACTTCAGTATGGCAAACCATGAACAATGCAATGCATGTAAATCATTTCAACAACACATTATGTACTCTAGCTATTTGAGACTAGCCACAAGAAAAGCATGAACACTGGGAAAGCATTGTAAACATAGCACTATGTCGCTACAAGCTGGTCTCTAGATCATAAGTACAGGCATATGTACAAAAGTAGAAACAAGAAGAGTTCATACCGGTTTTCCTTGTTGCTTCACTTCCGTCGATCTTCGTCATTACTGCCTGGTCACTTGCACGATCGAACGTGGGAAATATTATCAAATGCCATCACGGACTCGAGCTGAACTTTGAAAACAAAGCAAACTAAAGAGAGAAAGGAAATCTTTTTGTTGTTTTTGCAAAGAAAGAAAGAAAGAACAAGCAAAAACTTCAAAAAGATCAAAGCGAACAAAAAATAAAAACGGATAATACAATGGAAATGTGAGAAGGGCACGTACTCCCCCAAGCTTGGGCTTTTGGCCTAAGTTGGTAGTAGCTAATGTCCCCAGGAGCCTCCTGCTCCAGGGTAGTACTGGTGAGTCCATGGGTCGTATGAGGCTTCCGGTGCGTACACCGAAGTCCTCGGATCCTCCCACGAAGAAGGATCCGCGCTCCAAGCCGAGGAAGATCCTTCACCAAACTGGGTGAAGGTCTCCCCCTGGAAAGGTGGGAACTCACCATGCTCCTCCTCGTTGGGCACAACCCCCTCCATGGGGTTATGAAACTAATGCTGGACCACGAACTAATCGAACTGAATAGCATCAAAGGACCATCCGTTCCTGCGAGAAAAATCGAACAAAAGAGGTGCAGGTAGACAGATCTTGCGTTCCGTGGTGACTCCGAAACGCAAGATATAATCAAGGTTACCAAACTCGGAAGTCATGGTAATAAATTTATGCCTTTTCATAGCAGCAAGATCAAAACTTAAATAAGTAAAAGGCTTATCATCGGGGTGTGGGGTGCCAAATAAATCTCCCTTGTTACCGTTCATAGCAAGGCGTCGAGCAATTAAGACACCCACATTATGATCAAACCTCCCTGAAAGGGCTGTTGCCAGGATAGCAATATCCGGCGCAGATATGTTGCTCGTGTTGTCACGAGCTAACACCCCTCTAGCAATAAAATACGCAAAATACCGGAGGTGTGGGAATAAGATGCTGGAGATCTTTGACCGATGAATATCCCTTGTATCCATGCTACAGAGAGAGTTGAAAACGGTTCTTAGCTCGGAGGGCTGAGAGCTCATCTTCGCCGTCAGTCCAACGTTCGGCACACCTATTATTTCACAAAACTTTTCCAAAGGCATGGTCAAAAGATCATTGTAAATTTTAAACTCAACAGAACCAGTATCAAGGTTATATCTAAAACTGTTAATGAAACAGGAGGTGAGTTTTTGATACTGAGCAACACGGCACGTTGCGAGCCGCATCAGACCTGCATTAGCACAAAGATTATAGAATTCCTCCTTAATTCCTGCAGCTTCAAGGAATTCATCGCACGGGAAAGTCATTGCATGTGCTGGATTTGTGTCCTCAAACAACTCTAAGGGCACATGATCTTCGTTGTAGCTCACCCTAGCAGTCGAGGGTGAAGCTGCAGCTCTTGTAACTCGATCGGAGCGCTCGGGCCTTTTCTTCCCAAGCCACCCCTTTGTTCTTCCTAGCAAACTCATTTCTGAAATTTTTGACAAATTACAAAAACAAGGATTTAAACAAAGTGAGTTAAGGCAAACTACTCAACTCACTTACCTAAGGCATAAACTTGCATCAAAACTTGGAAAATAAATTTCTACACATGCATGCAAGATCATCTAAACAACACCAAGAACTACTAAATACTCACAAATGAAGCCACCAACAAAAAATCTATTTGGAGGAGTGGAAGAGTTACATACCAGGGAGTATTTTCCCAAAATCTCAGCTCAAATGATGGTTCGTAGAGAGAGATCGAAATTATGTACGGAGAGCAGCAAGAACACAAGAACAAAGTGCAGAACTCGTGTTTTTGGAGAGAGAGGAAGGAGGAGGAAGAAGACTTACCTGGCTGGCTGCCCTGTGGGCGCGGCCAGGGGGCAGGCCGCTCCAGCTGGCCTCCTGGGCCACTGGTGGCCCCCCTGGTCAGCCCCAGGTGCCTCTGGGTCACTCCCGGCATGGAAATTTTTAATTTTATTTTTCTGGAATTTTTCTGAAAACTTCACTGTTGAAAATTTCTCGGAGTTCAAAAAGCTGCAAAACTTGCTGAAAACTTAAAGCAGTGATTAGTATTGTGAAGCTTCAAAAACACAAAAACTTGGTACAACAAAGAGAATAAAAGCTAAAGCAAATGAAAACATAACAAGCTTAACTTTTTACCTATATAAAACAAGCTCACTAGTAAGGTTAATCAAGTCTTACCAACAAACCGGCGATATATAAAACAAGAAGTCTCACCTCTTATGAAGTGATCATTGCACCTTTACTTTAATGGACATCGTCCCCACCATAATGGTTTTGTGTTTGTGGTGCACATGTAGTGGACAGTCCCATTCTCCAATCTTCACGGTCTCAACATTATTTATAAAGTTAAGGCCATGCCTCTTGTCGATCTTCTTTGGAAAATGCACCGTGTGTTCTTTATCATCAACGTTGAAAGTGACCTTTCCTTTATTACAATCAATAATAGCGCCTGCGGTGTTAAGAAAAGGTCTACCAAGAATAATGGACATGCTCCCATCCTCGGGCATGTCAAGCACAACAAAATCTGTAAGGATCAAACAGTTAGCAACTTCAACGGGTACATCCTCACAAATACCTATTGGGACAGCTGTTGATTTGTCATCAATCTGAAGGGAGATATCTGTAGGGATTAGTTTCTCTAAACAAAGCCTCTTGTAAAGAGAGAAATGCATAACACTCACTCCTGCACCAAGATCACATAAAGCAGTTCTGACGTAATTATTCTTTATGGAGCAAGGAATGGTGGGTATACCTGGATCACCAAGCTTCTTAGGAATCTTCCCACTGAAAGAGTAGTTAGCAAGCATAGTAGATATTGCCTCATTAGGGACTTTTCTTTTATTTGTGACAATATCTTTCATATATTTCGAATAGGGAGGTAACTTAAGAGCATCAGTCAAAGGGATTTGAAGAAAAAGAGGTTTCATCCATTCACAAAATTTATTATAGTGCTCTTCTTCTTTAGATTTGAGGGACTTACCTGGAAAGGGCATGGGTTTCTGTATCCATGGTTCTCTTTCCTTCCCATGTCTTCTTGCGATGAAGTCTTCTCTAGAGTACTTCTTGCATTTATCGGGTGTTTCTTCTTCTCTTACCTCGGGAGAATCATCCTTCTCCGCGTCCTTTTCTTCAGGCTCGGCACCGTCTTCTGTTTCAGCATCGGAGGTAGATATGTTGTTAGCATCAACAGCTGGCTTTTCACTTGTAATAGAATCATCGGGATTGTCAGCCTCCTTGTGTTTCTTCTTTTTCTTCGGAGAGCTAATAGTCTCGTCTTCTTCTTGTACTTGAGAATCTTGCTCGATCCTCTTTGGATGCCCCTCAGGATAGAGCGGGTCCTGGGTGTGTTTTCTACCCCCAGTTTTGATGCCATAAGCTTGTATGTCATGTTTGGAATTATTAGCAAGCAAATCTTTTTGCACATTAGAAATTTGTTCAAGCTGAGTTTGAACCATATGGAAATGCTTAACAAGACATTTAACATCATTAACTGTTCTTTCTAGAACACCTCACAAACTTTTGATAGCAAGGGAGTTATCATGCAACTGACTTTGTATCCTCCTATTAAAATGATCTTGTTTAATAATAAAATTATCAAGCTCATCTAAGCATTGGTCGGGAGGCTTACCTTTAGGGATGTCACTTTCAGTAAAGTCTAATAGAGAGTGTACCTCTACCAAGGGAGGTCGAGTAGTAGGCTCACACAACTTCTCGATAGGCGGTAAATTCTTCACGTCTTCGGATTTAATACCTTTCTCCTTTATAGACTTCTTTGCTTCTTGCATATCTTCGGGGCTCAGAACAAGCATGCCCCTCTTTTTCGGTGGTAAAAGTGGTTCAGGAACGGACCAATCTTCATAGTTCTTGGCAATTTTGCACATTAATTCTTCTGCATCGTCCGGTGTTCTTTCCCTGAAAACACAACTAGCACAACTATCCAGGTAGGATATGGATTCATCAGTTAAACCAGCGTAAAATATATCAAGCAGTTCATTTTTGGGGACCTTAAGTAAATCACAAAACCTGGCATAACCTTAAGTAAATCACAAAACCTCCCCCAAGCTTTAGGGAGGTGCTCATCCTGCAATTGTTTAAAGTTATAGATTCTTTGCAAAGCAGCATGTTGCATATGAGCTGGGAAATATTTATCAACAAAGAATTGGACTAAGTCCTGAGGACTCTTAATGGAACCATAGGGTAGTGCATCGTACCATGATTTAGCGTCTTCCTTCAAAGAAAAAGGAAAAAAGCTTGTCCACATAGAAGTTTCGTATCTTCTCATCAGTAGTGAATAGGTTACCTAGCTCAGCGAGTTTGGTCAAGTGTGCTATAGCATCATCATTTTCTCTGCCATAAAAGGGGTCAGCCTCGACTGTAGATATAAGTGAAAGATCAACAGAGAAATCATAATCAGGATCAATGATGCATATAGGGGATGTGGCAAATTTAGGATCAGGAATAACTTTGTTCTTCATGGAGTGCTTTTTGAGCAGCTCCTTAATAGCACCAGGGTCAGAGTCGACACACTCTCTGAGTTCCCTGCAAAAATCATCATCAAGGATTCTCTCCTTGAGTTCATCTAAGCACGGGTAACCAAAGGTTTTGCAGGTAGGAATATAGGTAGCAGGGGTCTCGGTCCTGGATTCTGCTGTAGCCTTAGCAGTCTGAGTTTCAATATAGTGACCAAGAAAAGTAGTATCATCAAGAGTGGTGGAACCATCATCAAAAGTATCGGACATAGTGACAGACTCAGTAGAAGCATCATGTAGTGGTGGTGAAGTAAACTTACTCATAACAGAAGGTGAATCAAGTGTAGCACTAGTGTTCAGAATAGTACCTTTTCTTGTACGGGATGGTAAGATCGGTACCTTGGGGTCTCCTTTCTTACCCATAGCGGATGATGTGCAGCAGGAAGGATACTTCAAGTAGACTTGTAAATATTTCTATGCTCCCCGACAACAGCGCCAGAAAACGCTGCTTGATGCCCCACGGGCGTAAGGGATCGAGATAGTCTTCGCGGGTAAGTTAACCCAATTTATTGATTCGACACACGGGGAGCCAAAGAGTATTTATAAGCTTTGACAGTTGAGTTTTCAATTCAACCGCACCTGAAATATACTAGCTTGCAACAAAAGGTAAGTGGTAATGGTAATATGATAATGATGGTGGCAACAGCAAAAGTAAACAGCAAAAGTAACAACTAATGACCAGCAGGATTGAAAACACTGTAGGCTAGGGAGATGGATGGTTGGGCGCTGGATGGATGAGAGTGAACAAGTAATAGATTCTCACACGGGGCAAGGCACACAGAAAAGCAGTGATCATCTAGGCAAATATCAAACATTAGGCATGTATCCCGTAGGTAGTTGTGTGTGCTTGCAATAAGAACTTGCACAACATCTTTTGTCCTACCATCCCGCTACGAACGGGGACAAAGGGAACTTATGGAGATTAAGGTGGTCCTGTCAAAGAGCACCGGAACAAAGCAATAAACTCAATGGATACATGGAATCCTCAAATTATGGACCATCCCCTTTGGTGTCCCAAGCTGTCACCTTTGGGATCGCCGGTTCCGGACCATAATAGGTGCATACAACTCATAGATAGGATCTAGAACACAAATATATTCATGAAAACACATAGGGTTCAGATCTAAAAACATGGCACTCGGGCCCAAAGTGACAAGCATTAAGAGCAACAAGTTGAAGCAAAGAAGATAAACACCAAAGTAGATGATAGGCAACATGCCCCCAACAATCTGACAAACTATTACATGATCTAACTCATCCAATCCCTACCATCCCCTTTGCCTATAGCAGGGAATTACTCACACATGTGAAGAGAAGTCATGGAGGAGGGATGGATTGATGATGGTGATGATGATGGCGATGATCTCCCCTCTCCGGAGGCCAAATCAGCCTCCAGATTAGCCCTCCCGAAGAAGAACAGAGGGTGGCGGCGGCTCCTCGACGGAAACTGGAAAAGCGACTTCTGTTCTAGGGTTTTCGCGTCACGAGAATAAATAGGAGTCGAGGTAGGGCACCAGAGGAGGGGGAGGCTCCCAGGCGCCCAGAGGGCGCGGCCCCACCCCTGGCCGCGCCAGGGGGGCGCCTGGGGGCCCCAGAGCTCCCCTCTAGTCCACTTCTGGCTTCTGGCTCCTTCGAGTGCGTGGATTTTTTGGTATTTTTCTGGGAATTTTCTGGAACGTCCAAAAATCCATTTTCCTGCATACAATAAAACCATTTTTGCAGCTCTGCTGAAAACAACGTTAGTCCGGGTTAGTTTCGTCCAAATCATGCAAGAATGAGGGCAAAACAATAGCAAAAGTGTTTGGAAAAGTATATACGTCACACACGACAACACCGCACATTTACAACAGTTCAAGTTGTTTATCTACACAAGATGAGAAAAAGGTTGTTAACATGGCATCTCACTCAAGCATGGCATATCACACAAACATGGCAAGAGGTGAAGCATAAATAAACTACCTGGGCTAGTCCATTTAAGTGGGGGTAAAACCTATGCATGGCAGCTATTACAGACACCACGATAATTATTCCATTGGGTACTGTGTTGCCCTAAACATAATTTTATAATTTTTATTAGCAAGCAAGAGCAGCATAAACACAATCTACATGCAATTCTAGTCAAGTTACATATAAGAAACATTTTAATCGGAGCAACGCTTAAAAAGTTATGGCAATTACAGTTTACAGTGGCAAGGGTTGTAAATAACAGTAAAACAACATGTAAACAAAGTCAAACATGGCAAAAGAGCACATTTTATTAATCTACACCAAATTTTAAGCAAGTTTCATGTTTAAAGGGTCACGATCCGAGCTACGGTTTAAAAGATACGGGCAACGCAAAATTAAAACGCAATCTGCCATTTTAATTTATTCAGGAAAAAAACTAAACCATGCACTAGGCCGGAAGCACTGAACAGGGCCTAACAGAAGCAGTGCAGGATACTAACAAACGCCTGTGGGCTCTACACAGCAAACGGGCCGGCCCAACAGCAGAGAAATAATAAAAAGAAAAAATGGGAGGCGCCTCACCAATGGGCCAAGCCCAGGAGGCAGCGGTGGGCGTCGGATAGCGCAGCCTCGCCCACGGGCGAGGGGGCGCGCTGGGCCTGGTGGCGCGCGGCGTGCTGGGCTTGGGCACGCAGGTCGGCCCACAGCGGCTGGCGAGCGGGCACGCGTCGCGTGCTTCGTGCTCCTCGTCTCCATGGCGCCGACGGCAAGTAGTTGGAGCTCCGACGAGCAAGCAGGAGGGGAGGTCGCGGGATGGGTGGATCCGGTCGAGGCCCACCGGAGATGGGCTCGCCGGTGAGGTGTAGGGTGGCCGCGGCAGGGAGCTTCGATCTCGGGGCGTCCATGGCACTCTGCTGCTCGGGCGACTTCCTGGGGAAGAGGGGAGAGAGGACGGGGCGAGGAAGGAGGTGAGAAGGAAGCGAGGAGGAGAGGCCGCGGCGACCTGGGGCAGGGCAGCGGCCACCAGCGTGGACGTCGGGGTTCGCTGGGGTGGCGCGGCTCGGGAGGAGCTCCTCCACGGGAGGCGGCGCGGGCTACAGAACGGGGAAGGTCCAACGCGTCCACGGCTGTTGGATCAAACGATCCAACGGTGCAAATCTGGGTATGCTCTCTAGAACTGGCAGGCTACACAGGTGGCGACGCTGAGTTGGGCAGGCGCTAAAATTGAGGGACAGGAGGCTAGGGTTTGCCTAAAATGGCTAGGATAGCCTGCTATATATAGCATGTGGGTGTTTGGGGAGGCTTTCGGGCCACAAAATGGCCCGTTTCGGGTCCGGTTTTTCAGGTGGGCTAGAATCCGAAGATAAGAGGGGAATTCGGGGGTCCAGCTAATAGCACGCGCGGCATTTTATAAATACATCCCTGGAGATATACCGGCTACTATGCCTGGCACCTCCGAACGTTCACCTACCCGACGAAGTCGGAATCGCACAAAATTCGAAACACCGCTTCGTTGCACTAAATTGACGCCGTCTACATCGGTTTCGCATAGAACCGAGAACGTCGAAACCCGCCCGATAAAATAACCCATTTAAATATAAATGGGGGGTTTTCACACTGATGGTGAAAGCTGGTCTTGTGCCGATTGCGATAGTGCTCGGGCGAAACCCGGTGTCGCAAAGGTTGTGTGCCGTTGTGGAAAAGGGTCGGTCTCCGTCCGATACGAGATATAAGGGGGAAAATTATCGCCGCTCGATAAATCGGGGATGCAAACACCGCAAACAAAGTAGGCAATCTACCAATTCACACCGAAAACAAAAATTTTATTTTTTGTGAAATCTGGGTTGTTACACCTGTGTAGTTGTAGTAAGTTGTATCCGCGTCACTCCCCTGAGTGGTCACGGCCTGCTATCTAATCCTAGATAACTAAAAAAGAGTAGGGTTTACTGCTGAATATAATATATTTATAAGGCATCATAGGATAAAGGGAGGTACATCAAGGGGCGATAAAAATAGGCCATGCAATTGAATAGGATCGTAATCGTAGCAGCAGCAGTAACCATGCCTAGTGCAAGAAATGTAGAGAAAGGTAGGCGATATCTGGGGAAGAGAACGTCTCTGCTTGCCTGGAAACTCGACGGTAGGGGTAGGGTCGTCGACGAAGTAGTCGTACCCGGCAGCGGTGTAGTCGGCGGTAGCAGCGGGGTCTACCGGAGAACAAAGGGCAGGGGGGGGACAGTAAATATAAAGAAGTCATAGCAAACATATGAATGGCATGACGTATGCACTGTTAACGGTGTTCTAACGCAGTGCAATGCACGTTGCTCGGACCGGGAATTCATCCGAGGATGAACTACCGGCTCCGGGTGATTATCGACGGACGGCCTGGAGGGGGGGGAATGTCGATGTTCGTAGTGTTAGAGGCGTGTGGTTGGTATACGGATAGTGTATCCATATTCGTTATATTTTTCTGATCAATTTTCATGCATAAAGTTTTTGAATGTGACTTACAGTTTAATAGATATTCAATTTTAAAGTTTAATTCATTTTAAAACATTTTTTAGAATTTCTTTTATTAATTAAATAAACATTATCCACAACAGTGGAGTTGACTAGTCAAACATTATCCTCACATTATTAATAATACATTTAATTAAATCTAATATAACAGTGGGGTCCCACATGTCATGCTCTACTTAGCTAATAAAATCATTTTAATTAAACATTTAGAAGTGGGACCCATGTGTCATGGAGACAAAGACATAATTAATTATTCTAATCAATTCAGGTGTTAGTTTAATGGGTTGGACCCACATGTAAGTCTCATTAGAGGGAAGTTTCTCTGGTTAATTTTAATCTCAGGTAATAAGAGGGGGTATGGCCCCACTAGTCATAGACTCAGAGGGGGGGGGCTTAGACTAACAGGGTGTCAGAACCCTAACTTAGGTTTGTGCTTAAGCTAGCTTGCATTTTTGCATCATGAAATTTTTTGCAAAAGAAAAAGAATTGGGGAAGCTAAAAGCCCCTAAATAATTTTAATAAAAGGTCAGACGAAAATCTTTTTCCAAAATTGTTTTGACCTTTTTGAAAAGTCTCATAAATGGGAATGATCACATTTCAACTGAAGTGGGTCCCAGTCCATGCTCATGGAATTTTCAAAAAGTCCAAAATGCGTTTGGAAATTAAATAATTATTGTATTTGCCATTGGAATTATTTTAATATAATTTCAATAATTCTAAAACTTTGTGAGTGGACTTATATATGTCTCATTAGCTCACATTAAAGTTTTTGGAATTTTATAAAATGGTTTGGTTTAGAAATCAAATCAAAACAAAAAAGAGAAAAGAAAATAAAAAGAAAAACAGAGAAGAACCTTACCACTTACATCTGGCCCACCTAACTTATGTCCCAGCCAAGCCCAAAGGGGCATCTTCGTCTTCCACCCCGGCCAGCAGGCACAGAGCTACGTGGCGGCCATGACCGGCGGCCAGCCACCTCGAGCTTGCCTCCCCTACCTTATCCCCTCGCTGCTGGACACCTGGGGACGCCACGCACCTTCTCCCTCTCTCTCTGGCTCACTTCCCTCGCCTCTGCCGCTGTTTCTCGCGCACACCCGAGCGAAGCCGGAGCACGCCGTCGTGGTCCGCGTGGCCATCGTGCCTCCCACGCCACGCCATCGTGTCCATCCTCTTCAACGACGACTCCCTCGATTTTCCCCTTCAATTCGAGCCCGAAGGTCCCGACGACTTCGCCCGCTTCACGTCTTCGCCGCCGGCCGCCGTCAACTGCTGCGAGGAATTGCTCTCCACCAGCTCCTTCCCCGGCCTCGCTCGCCCACCATCGAGCTCTGGTGAGCCTCCCGGTTGCTTCACCCCACCCTGTGCTCCTCCTCGAGCACCAGATGGTCTTCCCCGCCATGGACAGAGCCCTGCCGCCGCGGGCTTCGTCGCTGTCATGGCCTGAGGCTTCCCCGCGACCCCCACTTGCTCTACTAGACGCAGGAGCGCGCAGGCTACCTGCCCGTGCCCTCCAATGCCCTTCCGTGGCCTGCAGCGCAACTCCGGTGGAGCGCCGCCGCGTGCAGAGCCACTGGCGTCAAGCCGGCCATTAGGGCCCTAAACCCCCTCGCTAATCACCCCATGGCCCTATGACAGGTGGGCCCTGAGCCCACTAATTAACCAGTGTTAATTTTAACAGAGGGATTTAACCCTCCAGTCACTGACCAGAGGGCCCCACTAGGCAATTGACCAGTCTACCCCCCCCCCCTGCGTCAACATGATGCAAGCATGGCGCAATAAATTCCTTTTCCAGTACAAAAACAATTCCAGAAATTCTAGAAAATATTCAAAACTTTGAGTTTAAATATCTTTTAAACCGTAACTCAGAATGAAATGATTTTTATATGAAAATTGATCAAAATAAAATTCTCTATCCAAATATGCAGCTTTCAACCATGTTTGTGTTGATTAAAATATGGAACCAGTAGCTTATGCTATTTTGCTTAAATGGGAAGAATTCAAATAAATTTCTTATGCCATTCCAACTTCAACCTTTGCTATGCAATACATATCACATGAACATAAAAAGCACAAAACACCCATGTTCATCATCATATCATGCCATATTGTATGTGCATTGTAATTTATTGAATGTCCTTTACTTCCAGTGCTTCAGTGTTTGCTTCTTCTCAGTAGGAGTTTATTTGGGAGACGAGTTCAACCTCACGTCAGAAGAGTGTTACCTCGTGATCGTCAGCAAGGAAAGCACCCCCTCTTTGATTATGTCGATAAAATCCCAGTTCCCTCTCATTCTCGCTTATGCATGTTTAGGATGTCACCATGATACGTTCTACCGCTTAGTTGAACCTATTCCTTTGCATGACCTATCATTTTGTCACAGTAGTAAGAAAACCACAATCCTAGCAGATGTAGGAGTTGGTTGATATCATGTGGCCCCTGCAACTATTATAGCTTATTTCATGCTTAGAGTTTACAATGAGGGTACTTTGATGTGAGTCGGGATGGTAGTGATCATGTGAATGATGGTGGTAACATGTTGGTGAATTTGACCTAAACAAGGTGAACGATGAGAGGCTGTGTAGGAGTACACAGTGGGTTGTCTCGTTGAACACCGCCCTAAGCCCGAGTTCTTGTGTTGTTATACAAGACTAAGAGTACGACCACACATTGGGCCCACTGACCCCTCTCGGCCTAGTACCTCACCCCGGACCAAGTCCAGGAGTCGCAAGTAGTTCGAACTTTAACGATCTCAAGCAGGTGCATCAAGGTAAGTGGTGGACGTAGGTTGTGGGATCATTGAATCAAGTGATCATGATCGAGTTGAGCTTGATGGATTATCTCGCAACGTTTGTGTCCGCATCGGAAAAATCAGCCGGATTCTGATAGGGATCCCAACTCAAATAGGCGACTCCCTAGGACTAGAGATGGTGTTGTGAGTGACGTGTCATGGCAACATCCTCGCCGGTACTCGCTTGAAGGGTCCACTCCCAGGCGGTAACTGATGCGTTCGTGTGTGTAGTAGTACACCCCTGCAGGGTTAATGAACTATTTGAATAGCCGTGTCCGCGGTTATGGACTACTTGGAGACCTTTACTTGATCATAGACAACTTGAATGGTTACTTTAAAACTTGCCAAGATAAGCGTGAGTGCTATGGATTGCTTCCTCGTGGGGAAGTCGAGGAAGTATCCATAGTGGTGTATTGATTGGAGACTTGATACTTGGACTTGTGTACGCTCCTTACCTCTTTTTGGTTTTCGTAGTACAGGACTAGCCAAGTCAAAGCTGGCACTTCTGCATTGAAACCCCACCTCCCTTTGCCTTAATACTTGAGCATGAGTAGTATAGTTCCTATGTAAGCCTTGCTGAGTACGTCTTTGTACTCACGTTTGATTATTTTATGTTTTAGAGACGAGACCACTGACCCTGATGGTGGCCTCTACCTCAAGCTCGACGTGGACTAAGACGTATAGTTCCAGACAGCAGCCTGTGCCCTTTGGCGGATCGTTATATTTTTTTTCAGGCTTCTTTAGCCATTTGTTAAACTTGTCTTTACTAAGACATAATTTTCTTCCGTTGATGTTTGATGTAATGTTGGATCACATCCATGTGATCTCTGCTTGTAATACAACTACTATGTCTGCTCTGTTTAGCAGATGTTATAAAGACTATTAGTTTGTAGAGTTCATATTGTGATTACCTTCTGTTTACACTAGACATGTATGCTGCGTGTATGATTATAACGTGCATGTCTTAGTGTGGGGTTCGATAGCTTAGTTGAGTTCTTGCCGGTGGTCTTTTATACACCAAGTGGCCCTTAGATGTGCGCAGCTTGGGGCATCACGATGCGATTGCTCGTGACTCTGTCACGTGGCACACTTTGTTGTATGATTGAGCCTGGCCGAGACTCCGACTAAGAGATCGGGCTGGAGTCTGTTTATGTAAGTGTTATGATTCAATCGATAATATGTTGAGGCGACTTGTCTACGAGTATGGGATTTCACCACCCATAAACATTTAGACTTGTGAGCGGACGATGAGGACCCATCTCAGTTGGTCATCCGGCCTGGATGGGATGCCCCTCACGTTCGATGCTTTCCGAGAGTGTTCTGTGCTTGGCCTTGTCTACTTAGACATGTGGGTACGACTCTCGGCTCTCCATATGATTGTGTTGTATTAGGAATTATATACGCAAACCCCGGGTCCCGACACAGGGGATTAATCCCTAATTAAACCAGGGCCGACCCCACTGGTTAATGGGCAGCCCATTGGCTTTCCCAGCCAGGCACGCCGGCGAGACTAGGGAGCACGCCGGCGAAGACCGAGGTGAGGGCGTGATACGTCCAAAACGTATCATAATTTCTGCTTGCTCCATGCATGTTGTTTATGATATTGCTGTGATCTAGATAAACTTTCAAACATTTTTTATCATATTTGGACTAACCTATTAACTCAGTGCACCCCAGTGCCAGTTCCTGTTTTCTGCTGTTTTTCTATTTCAGTTTTCCCCCATATAAAAAGTGCCAGAAAAATTCGGTAAAATTCAGATAAAAAATCATCATGAAGGAAGCTTCGAGAAAAGCCCGGGAGAGGCCAGAGGGGTGCCAGGGGGGCCAAGGCGGCCACCCGGCGCGGCCCCACCCCTGTCCGCGCCAGGGGGGCGCCTGGGGCCCCTGGCCCACCTCTAGCTGCCTCCTTTCGCCTATTTATCCCCCGTCACGGGAAAACTCCAGAACGAGAACCCTATTCCGCGAACTCGCCTCTGTTCCTCCGCCGCCGCGCTTCCAAGATCGGGAGCACCAGAAGACCTCTTCCCGGCACCCTGCTGGAGGGAGGATTGACCTCCGGGAGTCTCCTCTCCACCATGGATGCTCCCCGGATGTCTTGTGAGTAGTTTTCCTTGGACCATGGGTCCGTGATCAGTAGCTATGTGATGTTCTCCTCCCCTCTTTGATCTTCATTGTTTAGACCTCGTGAGCTGCCCTACATGATCGAGGCACCTTTGTAATATTTCTGCTATTGCTATGTTGAGTTTGATCAGATCTGATTAATTATGAGATTATGTTCAGATTGTGATAGAGTAATACATTTCGTTTTTATCTCTTATATTTTTGTTCCTAAGTAATTCTTGCATGCTCTCCGTTGCTGTTTATTTCTTTGGCCAAGTTGTAGGTAGTGACTCCAAGAGGGAGCGTTGTGCTAGATTGTGGGTTCATGCCTCCCCGATGACATGCTTGAGTGACAGCAACATGAGTCTAGGGGATGTGCTGTTGCCACAAGGGGGAAAACAACGGTGATTGTAACCGCGGTTACAAGGATTGTTTACTTTACGCAAAGTTCTTTTTAATGCAGTTGTTTGTTGCCTTGGGTTTACACTTTGGGTGGGGCTCGCAACTTAATACCAGCGAGATGTTCTGGATAGATATCTCAAGGAGGATGATTAGTAGTAGATGTAGATGGATTTCGGTCTACTTACTTTGGCGTACTGCCCGTGCTTTTGAACCTCTTCCTTTCTTTTGTAGCATAGTTAGCATTGTGGTGCGTTCATAATCCTGTCAATTGCCTTTCTGTAATTTGTTTACCTCGCATAGCAATTTTATTGTCTTTTGGGAGAGAGACATCACTAGCGAACATCACATATCCCGGTCCATATCCTTATCATTGTTTCCACTCTACATTTACTTTACCGCTTTTATTTGCTATAATTATCCCTTCCGTTTTATCATTTGTGAATGACAAGACTGGAGAGATTGACAACCTCTCTGAACTTCATTGGGAACAAAGTTATCTGTGTCTGTGTGCAGGTCCGCGTCAGTTGCGCCGCTGACACCTACTTATCATCTCTGGAGTCCTACTGGAGACAAACCTTGGTATCTTTACTGAGGGAAAACTCGCTGCTGTACTGCATCACGCCTTCCACTTGGGGCCTACCAACGAAGGGCGAGAAGCCATCAAGCAAAGTTTTCTGGCGCCGTTGCCGGGGACTCCAAGTGCTAAGATAGGGGAGTTGCACACTACCCTTTACCTTTGCTTTTTAGTCTTTTTAGTTTATCTTTCAGTTTTTAACTTTGTGTCTTTTATCAAAAATACCTGCCACACTTGCTGCTACTATGGGTTCCATTGAAAACACCAAGTTGTGTGACTTCACTAGTCACAACAACCAGGACTTTATCTGCACTCCCATTGCCACACCTGCCACTTCAGCTACCTCTTATGAAATTAAACCTGCTTTGCTAAATCTTGTTATGAGAGATCAATTCTCTGGTGCTGGAGATGCTGCTGCTTTACACTTGAATAATTTTGTTGAATTATGTGATATGCAAAAGTATAAAGAAGTAGAAGGTGATGTTTTTAAGCTTAAGCTCTTTCCTTTCTCTTTAAGGGGAGATGCTAAAATCTGGTTTCAATCTTTTCCTAGAAATAGCATAGATTCTTGGGATAAGTGCAAAGATGCTTTTATAGGGAAGTACTACCCTCCTGCTAAGATTATCCAATTGAGGAGTAATATTATGAATTTTATGCAATTGGATAATGAACACGTTTCCCAAGCTTGGGAACGAATGAAATCTCTTGTTAAGAAATTCCCTACACATGGTTTGACTACCTGGATGGTTATCCAGACTTTTTATGCAGGCTTGAACTTTACCTCGCGGAACCTGTTAGATTTGGCCGTGGGAGGAACCTTTATGTCAACTACACTTGGTGCTGCCACAAAGCTTCTCGATGAAATGATGACCAATTATTCCCAATGGCACACCGAGCGCGCTCCAACAGGTAGGAAGGTAAACTCTGTCAAGGAAATTACCTCCCTCAATGAAAAAGTTGACTTAATTATGTCTCTACTTACCAAGCAACCCTCTATTGATCCTCATGATGTTCCTTTAAATTCTTTGGTTGCTCAAGAACAAGTAGATGTGAACTTTATTGCTATAAACAACTTCAACAACAGTGCTTATAGGGGAAATTTTTCTAGCAATCCTAGACCGTTTCCATCCAACTATGGGAACAACAACACTTACCCTAGCAACAAGAACCCCTCTTCTGAATTAGAAAGCATGCTTAGAGACTTTATCACTACCCAAAAAGCCTTCAACAAAAATGTAGAAGAGAAATTATCTAAAATAGATAATCTCTCTTTGAAGGTAGAAAGCTTAGCCCTTGATATTGAGATGCTTAAAATTAGAACCTCCCCCCTTGAGGAGAATAAAGCCACTCCTATTAATGCTATCCAGTTACAAATCAATGAAAATATTAGGATGATGGCTAAACTTAAAGAGAGATGGGCTAGAGAAAAAGAGGAAGAGGATAGAATTAAGAGCCTTCCTACACACCACACAATTGCCACTATACAAATTGTTGAGGACACCCAAACTATTAGCACCCAATGCACTCCTAGTCCCGTTGGACCTATTAATGGTGATGCTAATACCTCAACTGTAGAAAAAGAAACTCCTATGAACATAGAGGGTTTCAAACAAGTGAGCCTAGATGACACTACTACCACCTGTGATATTAGTGATATTGATTTTGATAGTTGCACCCTCTCAGAAGTTATTAGCTTGTTACACAAAATGTCTAGAGACCCCCACACTAGCACACTTAATCTTGCCTTCACGGAGCATATCACAAATGCTCTCATCAAATCTAGGGAGGAGAAGCTAAGAGTAGAAGCCTCCATACCTAGGAAGCTAGATGATGGTTGGGATCCTATGATCAAAATTAAATTGAATAACTTCTCTTGCTATGCTTTATGTGATGTTGGAGCTAGTACCTCTGTTATGCCCAAAAGAATATTTGATATGTTTGAATTGAATCCTCTTGAGCCTTGTTCCTTTGGTGTTCGTCTTGTTGATTCTTCCATAAGGAAACCTTTGGGGAAGATCAACGATGTTCTTATCATTTTCAATGACAACTATGTTCCCGTTGATTTTATTGTTATGGATATAGAGTGTGAACCTTTATGTCCAATTATTTTGGGACGTCGTTTTCTTCGCACAGTTGGTGCGGTTATTGACATGAAAGAGAGGAATATAAAATTCCAATTCCCATTCAAAAAGGGGAGGGAACACTTCCCTAGAAAGAAAATCAAGTTACCTTTTGAGTCCGTTACACGGGCTAGTTATTCTCTTTCTCTTGATAAAACTTGATTCTTCTTTTTGCATCATGCCTAGCTAATGGCTTTAAAGAAGCGCTTTCGGGAGGCAGCCCGCAACGAATTTAGGTTTTTCTTTTTGCTTTTGTTGTGTCTTGATGATTGTTACTTCTGTAGCAACATCATTGTATCTTTATTTTTCAGCTTTGTGCCAAGTTATATCCTCTTACGGCAAGTGAAGCAAAAGTTGTGACATGCTGTCCAGAAAACAGATTCTGTCCTCGTGACTAGAAAAAATCCAGAAAAATCCCAGTTCATATTTTTTAGCTGAAGTTTTTACACAGTATGCTCTATACACTTACTAAACTTCCGTATGTTCTGAGTTTTTTGTTTTGAGTTGCAGAAGTGCCCCTAAAAAATTATTTACTATCTGCTGTTCTGTTTTTCACAGATTCTGCCACGTTTTGTCTCTCCTTACTTTTGCAAACCTTAAGCTTGCTTTTTCTTTGCGAAAACTTTTTGGAACTCTTGAGAAACAGTAGCTCTTCAAGATTATCTTTATATCAAGTGGGAAAAAATTATTTATTAAGGGTACTAACCTCTCTAATCAGCTTATGATGAGTTATGTATGAAGGGAGTTTTCAAGTGTGCGATGGAAGATGATGAAAGAAGATCCAGGAGTGTCAAGCGCTCAAGCTTGGGGATGCCCCATGCATCCCCAATAAATATTCAAGGAGACTCAAGCGTCTAAGCTTGGGGATGCCCCCATGCATCCCCTTCTCCATCAACAAATCATCAGTTCGTCCTTCGTCTCACTATATTTTTATCACTTCATGTGTTATGTGCTATTCTTGGAGCGTCTCGCTCTTAGGTTTTGTTTTTAGTTTTCTTTAGTTTTGCTTGCTGTTCATCACAAGTTAGATCCTTTCTTACTTTGTGTGGGAGAGAAACACGCTCCACTTTCAAAATCTAGAACACATCATAGGATTTTTCCTGCCTATCTTTTTGTTGTTGTGTGTTCTTTATCTTTTCATAGCTACTGCCATGTTTAGTTTTAGTTTTAGTTTGTCTTTAGAAAGAGCTTTGGCTTTTGTTTAGTTTGTTGCTGCAACTCTTTTTAGTTTTCATGTTTATCTTGTTAAGAGAGTTGGTTGTTGCACTGAGTTGTGTTTTGTCTTGAAAGTAGGTAATTGAGGTTGCTATTTAATTTTAGTAGTAGCTTGCAATAGTTTTGAGACATTGTTGTGGGTAATGTTTGGACTTTTGGTGTCAAGAGCTCTTGCCTAATAGTGATAGGTGTCGTATTTTCGGCAATCCGTGTTTATTTTCAAAACCTACAAAACTAGTTGAGAACTCTAGCTACTAGATGGAGCACTACTCTTCTGAGGAGTCGAATATTAGAGTACACTCACGTACAATGAGTCGAGAATGCGCAAGGATAACCAAACCCCCATACACTCCTCCTCGGGGTACTTGTCTCTTTGTTAACCTCTTAATTAGATTGAGAGTTACCGATAATAAGTGCATGAGTTATTCGGACTAATGTAAGTATTGAGAGTTGACACTTCCACCTTCCCATATTTTGCTAGCCTTTCCCGTGCCGTGCATTGCCTTCTTCTCACTCCGAGAGTTGGTGTCCACCTTCGCCGGTACATCCAAACCCTTGGCATGATACGATCTGTCATCATAAGCCTCCTTATATCTTTCCTCAAAACAGCCACCATACCTACCTATCAAGGCATTTCCATAGCCTTTCCGAGTTACATTGGCATGCAACTTCCACCTCTTCATGACTTGATCTTCATGTCATACATGTTCCTGCTACACTGGCAGCGGCATACATTGTATACATCAGGATAGTTACATCTTCTTTATGATTTTGAGTACCTTGTAAAGTGTGAAAGATCTCCTTTAACTTCTTGTAAAATAGAGTGTTGCCCTTAAGTGAGGAAAAGATCCCAAAGTGGACACATTAAAAGATCCCAAAGAAGACAAATGAGATTTAAATAGAAAGAGCCATTGAGGCCACAAAAAAATAAAAAAAAAATAGAAAAAAGAAAAAAAGAGAAAAAGAAATAAAAAGAGAGAAAGGGGCAACACTACTATCCTTTTGAGAGATCCACACTAGTACTCCCTTTATATCCTTGTACTCCATAGAGATGATCTTTTTGCATATAGTTTGGAGAGCTTCTTAGCTCGTATGTGCATCCATTGCATGGCAATCCCTACTCCTCACATCATATCTATCATTTGGCATCTCTTTCCTATGATTGTCCTCATTGATGTGAGCCTTTCTCATCCTTTTTGTCTTCCTCCTCCACCATATTTCTCTCTTTGCCATCCTAAGTGTCAACTCTCGTGCTTACGCTCATCCATTGCATGAGTGCTCGAAATATCGAAAAGGAGTGGATCAAATTGACTTGTACCTGGCTAGTGGTCTGGGGACGAGTCAAGATAATATTTCAAAGAGGACCAAGTGTGAAACTTTAGTAGATCGAGTTCTCAACAAAAATACTTTTTTCTCTCGTATTCCCTACCCTCCTTTCTTGCACGCAAACACCATTTGGATAAATTCGTGTCACAGACAGCAAGAGCTCTTGCACCTTTTGTTCTTTTGTTACTTGTTTCAATGCTAATATGACTTGAATTGAATCTCTAACCTTGATTGCTTTACTTTTCAAAGTTCTTTTATGGTTGCTCGCATGTCACCACAGAAATTATGCTTGTTATCATTTACCTACTCGAGGACGAGCAGGAATTAAGCTTGGGATGTTGATACGTCCAAAACGTATCGATAATTTCTGCTTGCTCCATGCATGTTTTGTGTGATATTGCTATGATCTAGATACACTTTCATACATTTTTGATCATATTCGTACTAACCTATTAACTCAGTGCACCCCAGTGCCAGTTCCTGTTTTCTGCTGTTTTTCTATTTCAGTTTTCCCCCATATAAAAAGTGCCAGAAATATTCGGGAAAATTCAGATAAAAAATCAGCGTGACGGAAGCTTCGAGAAAAGCCCGGGAGGGGCCAAAGGGGTGCCAGGGGGGGCCCAGGCGGCCACCCGGCGCGGCCCCACCCCTGGCCGCGCCAGGGGGGCGCCTGGGGCCCCTGGCCCACCTCTGGCTGCCTCCTTTCGCCTATTTATCCCCCGTCACGGGAAAACTCCAGAACGAGAACCCTATTCCGCGAACTCGCCTCTGTTCCGCCGCCGCCGCGCTTCCAAGATCGGGAGCACCAGAAGACCTCTTCCCGGCACCCTGCCGGAGGGAGGATTGACCTCCAGGAGTCTCCTCTCCACCATGGATGCTCCCCGGATGTCTTGTGAGTAGTTTTCCTTGGACCATTGGTCCGTGATCAGTAGCTATGTGATGTTCTCCTCCCCTCTTTGATCTTCATTGTTTAGACCTCGTGAGCAGCCCTACATGATCGAGGCACCTTTGTAATATTTCTGCTATTGCTATGTTGAGTTTGATTGGATCTGATGGATTATCAGATTATGTTCAGATTGTGATAGAGTAATATATTTGGTTTTTATCTCTTATATTTTTGTTCCTAAGTAATTCTTGCATGCTCTCCTTTGCTGTTTATTGATTTGGCCAAGTAGTAGGTAGTGACTCCAAGAGAGAGCGTTGTGCTAGATTGTGGGTTCATGCCTCCCCGATGACATGCTTGAGTGACAGAAACATGAGTCTAGGGGATGTGCTGTTGCCACAAGGGGAAAGAAATGGTGCTTGTAACCGTGGTTACAAGGATTGTTTACTTTACGCAAAGTTCTTTTTAATGCAGTTGTCTGTTGCTTTGGGTTTACACTTTGGGTGGGGCTCGCAACTTAATACCAGCGAGATGTTCTGGATAGATATCTCAAGGTGGATGATTAGTAGTAGATGCAGATGGATTTCGGTCTACTTACTTTGGCGTACTGCCCGTGCTTTTGAACCTCTTCCCTTCTTTTGTAGGATAGTTAGCATTGCGGTGCGGTTATAATCCTGTCAATTGCCTTTCTGTAATTTGTTTACCTCGCATAGCAATTTTATCATCTTTTGGGAGAGAGACATCACTAGCAAACATCACGTATCCCGGTCCATATCCTTATCACTATTTCCACTCTACATTTACTTTACCGCTTTTATTTGCTATCATTATCCCTTGCGTTTTATCATTTGTGAACAACAAGACCGGAGAGATTGACAACCTCTCTGAACTTCGTTGGGAATAAAGTTATCTGTGTCTGTGTGCAGGTCCGCGTCAGTTGTGCCGCTGACACCTACTTATCATCTCTTGAGTCCTACTGGAGACAAACCTTGGTATCTTTACTGAGGGAAAACTCTCTGCTGTACTGCATCACACCTTCCACTTGGGGCCTACCAACGAATGGAGAGAAGCCATCAGGGCACCGGAGGCCTAACGGTGCAACGAGGGGCAGGAACTGGACTGGAGTCACGCCGCGCGTCCACTAGTGCCCTCCATCTTTAACGGGGAGGCCCCATGTCGGGACCCGGGGTTAGCGTATGCAAGCCTCGCTACAACACAATCATATGGAGAGCCGAGAACCGTACCCACTTGTCTAAGCAGACAAGGCCAAGAACAGAACGTTCTCGGAAAGCATCGAACGTGAGGGGCATCCCATCCAGGCCGGATGATCAACTGAAATGGGTCCTCATTGTCCGCACACAAGTCTAAATGATATGGGTGGTGAACTCCCATACTCATAGACAAATCGCCTCAACCATACTATCGATTGTATTATAACCCTTACATAGACTTACTCCAGCCCGATCACTTAGTCGGGGTCTAGGGCGGGCTCGATCATACATCAAAGTGTGCATGAGACAGATTCTCGAGCAATCGCATCGCGATGCCCCAAGCTGCACACATCTAAGGGCCACTTGGTGTATAAAAGACCGCCAGCCATATCACAACTAAGGTCTCGAAAACCCATACAAAGACATGCATGTTATAAACAAACACGCAACACACATGCCTTGTATGAACAGCAGGTATCATTGCAATTCTCTACAAAGTATATACTTTATTGATAACTCTTACAGAGTGCACACAGAAATCACAAGCATGTGGTCCAACATTACAACAGACAAGCGGAAGCAAAGTAGGTCTGAGTACAGACAAGTTTAACAAATGGCTTAGAGAAGCCTTATCTAAAAACAAGCCCTCCACTAGGGAACCAGTCGTCTGACTGGGATTACACTAGCTTGGTCTTGGTCTGAGTCTTCAATCTTCGAGCTTCGGATACAAGCCACCATCGGGGTTGGTGGGTTCATCTAAAACATAAAATAAGCAAACGTGAGTACAAAGTCGTACTCAGCAAGACTTACATAGGAGCTATACTACTCATGCACATGTATCAAGGTAAAGGGAGGTGGGGTTTCACTTGCATAAGTGCCAGCTTTGCTTTGGCTAGTCCTGAACTACGAGTACCAGATTTGAGGTAAGAAGCGTACACGAGTCCACTACATCTCTTCAACCAATTACACCACTATGGTGCCTTCCTCGACTTCCCCACGAGAAAGCACGCCATAGCACTCACACTTATCTTGGTGTATTTTAGAAGTATCCAGTTCAAGTTGTCTAATAATCAAGCTAAGCTTTCCAAGCATTCCTTAACCGCGGGCGGCTATTCGAATAGTTTTATTAACCCTGCAGGGGTGTACTGCTACACACACGTGTCATCAGTTACCGCCTTTTGCGTGTCACCGTTCAAGAGATGACAGCGAGGATGCCACCACAACTGTTACCTCATAGCCGATCTAGTCCATGAAAGCCGCCTATCTGGGTTGTCTTCCACTATCGTGAACCCGGCCGGTTTACCGAAGTGGACCCAGACGATGTGTGCGTGGTGCGAAAGCCGGTCTCGGATGAGCCGTTCTCTCACTTGGCTACCAGGCCACAATACCTACAGAAATCCGAACTACTGCGACATCTGGACATCGAAGGGGATGAGTTAGTAAGTTAAGAGGGGTCAGTGAGCCCAATGTGTGGTTGTACTCTTCATCTTGGATCACCACACAAGAACTCGGACTTAGGGCGGTGTTCAACGAGACAACCCACCGTGTACTCCTACACAGCCTCTCATCGTTCACCTTGTATTAGGGTCGATTCACCAACACTTTTCTACCATCATCAACACCATGTTCACCATCATCCCGACTCACATAAAAGTATCATCATGGTATCACTCTAAGCATGCAATAAGCAGTAACAATTGCAGGGGCCACATGATATCAATCAACTCCTACAGTTGCTAGGATTGTGGTTTGCCTACTACTGTGACAAATGATAGGTCATGCAAAGGAATGGGTTCATCTATGCGGTAGAAACGTAGCATGGTAATCATCCTATACAATGCATAAGCGAGACATGAGAAGGAAGTGGGATTTTATCGACATGATCAATGGGGGTTTGCTTGCCTTGCTGACGAGGTTCGGGTTCGGGGTCTTCAACGAAGGGGGCAGCCTCCTGCTCTGGTTCCACCTCTACTCGACAAACAACAAACAAGGTAGCAAAAGTAAATACAATGCAGAATCACATGATGGAAGGTTGAAACTTGATGTATATGCTTTGATGTGTGAAGAAATTCAATTTAAGTGGAGTATATTACAAATTGAATTGCAAATTCAAACTCCAATTTGAATTCAAACTTAGCCAAGTTACATGTGACATTGCTTGATCAATTTGAATCATTTTGGAATGTGTATGATACGCCTCTGATGTGTGGTTGAAATGTAGCATGTTGCCATGGTTCAAGTTGCAAAAACTTTTGAATTGAAATTGATTTAATTCCATTTAAATCAAATAGCAAATGCTACTCATCCCAATTTAAAATCAACTCAAACAAAGTTGAAAGTTGGATATTTGGATAGCTTATTTTCTCCTGATCATTTTTCATATATTATTTGTCAAATTTGGAGTTAATATGAATTTTCTATGAATTTCCAAAGTTTGGGCTATTTTCTGGATTTTCTGGAATTTCTTTAATTCATTTAATCTGGAAAAAAGGTTTACTGCGCCAGCATGGCGTCAGCAGGGGGCTGACGAGTGGGCCAACCCTGTCAGTGGGTCTGGGGTTAATCCCCGTTTTGATTTAAACTGACCGAGGGATTAGGGGTCCAGGGCCCCATTTGTCATCGACTCCAGGGGGTTTTAGCGCGTGATTAGGGGATAACCCACCGGCGGGTTGACGCCGGTGGCCTGGCCACGGCGTCGCCCTTGCCGGAATCGGCTAGAGGCCACGGGAGAGGAAGAGGAGACCACCAACGGGTGCAGCATCGTCGTCCGTGTCGAGAGGAGGCATCAGGGGGTCACGGGGAGGTCGGGAGTGATGACGGCGACGTGCTGGGCGGAAGTAGAACGACGGTGAGGTTGGGGGAAGAGGCTAGCGTGCACGGCTTGGGCTGATCTTGCGTGCGTTCGAAAGCTGGAACACCCGCGAGTCAAACACGCGCACTGGGGTGTCGCGAGGAGCACGAGGGCGAGCTCTAGCTCAACCATGGTGGCGAGGAGCTCGGTTCTCATGGCGGATTTGGCTAGAGGGGCTATGGGGTGCTAGGAGTTTGGGGGAAAAACTCAGAAGCTCACCGCGGATCGAACAGAAGCAACAGCAAGCTCGGGGAGGCTTCAAAGGCGGCGAATCGACGACGGCGAGCTCGCGGGTCTGGCGAGTTCTCGGTGAAGCTTGCGTCGTCTGCTGAGGCGCTCGGGCTCGATTGATTTGAGGGGAACGACGAAGACGCCTGCTGCGGTTCTTCTGGACACGGTTGCACGGCTCGGGGACGACGTTGGCTGCGTGGAGTCGGCGGCGTGCTCCACGGCAGTCCTTGGGCGGCGACGAAATCGAGCACGGGAGGAGGAGGAAGCTCTGGAGGGGGGGAATGGATCGGGACGGGAGAGAGATGTCTCCAGGCGCGAGAAGGAGGCACAGGGAGGCCTGGAAGGTGCTCGGCGGCGACGTGTCATCCACGACTGGCTCGGTGGCATTCCACCAAGCAGCTTGGAGGCGCGAGGCGGGGAAGAAGACCCTGCTGCCCCTCTGGTCCGGGTGGGCTGGATTGGCCGGCTTCGCCTGGGCGTCTGGTAAGGTTTTCTGTTTCTTTTTCTGTTTTTTTTTCTGACATTTTTTTTGCTATGCTAAATAAATAGCTAGGCATTTTATTAAATGCTGAAAATTTTTACATGGCCTCATAATAATATGGACTAGCCATTTATAAAGTTTCAACATTTTTAAAATTCAAATAATTTGAATCTTAACTCAAATAGGGGTTTTTGATTAAATCCAAGGCACTGTTTGAATATTTGAAAAATCCATGAGCATGGGTTGGGTCCCACATCACTTGATATGTGATCACACTCATTTATAAGACTTTTCAAAAATCTAACATGAATTTTTGGAGAAGATTTTTATCTGGCCTTTTAAATTAAATTCTCAGGGCTTTTCTTTTCCCCAATTTTGATTTTCTTTTTGAATTTTTCACATGATGCAAAGGGAACTCAAACCCTAGAACTTGCCTAAATTGGGGTTGTGACACCCCAGTTGACGACGGCGACGACCGTGGCGGCGGCCGGAGCGAGTGCGAACGGGAACTTCGTATGGGGCACGAAATCGATCACGGGGAGTTGGGGGAAAGGGGAGGAAGCTCACGGCAAGGCTGCAGGGGGGTGGCAATGGGCTCGGGGAGGACTTGGGGCGATGAATCGGCGCGGCGGTGCCGGCGGCAGGGTGGATGTCAACGACGAATATGTCACCTGTGGTGCGTCCCAACCCGTGTTTGAGGGTGGGGAAGACCTGAAGGAGGACGGCGGCGGTCCTGGACGTTTTCGCATGGTCTGGGATGAGGGTGGCCGCGCCGGTGACCACATCGTGCCGACGGCGGCGCTCGGGAACGATTTCTCCTGACTAGGGCGAGGTGGGAGAGGGGGGGATGGTGCTGCGCCTGATCCACAAAACGCGGGAGATCTTTATCTCCACACCTGTCGCGACCTGAAGGGCGAGCGGGTTCGGCGTGGACGCGCACTGTCGCCATGGCCGGTCGGCATCTCTTGTAGCAGGAGGTGGAAGAAGGGAGGGGTGGGAGTGGGCCGGGGTGGGCCAGGGGGTTGGGCTACGCCCTGTGCGTTTCTTAACCGTTTTGCTTTTATATGTTTTCTTTTCTGTTACAACCTATTGGGAATTATTTTAAATAGGTTAGACATTTTTTCTAAACATGAAACTTGCTCCAATAATATTGTTGCACCATACAGAAGTGCCACAAGAAGAATTGGACTTTTATAAACTCATTTGATATTTGTTTGGAATTTGCAAATTGCAAATGGTGCTGTTTTTCTGCTTGTATAATTTGTTTGCATTTTTACATAGCTTGATAAATTACCACAACCATACTAGCATTGTCCACATATTATTAGTGATTTTAAAAAAGTGGTTGTATAATTTTTGGAAAAAGTTTAATTGTCACATGATTTTTTTATATTAACCAAAAGGCATTTTTGGAATGTGATCAAAAGCAAAGATGATCATAGCATGATTGCAACATTAATGGTCAACAATATAAGTGATTATTGTTACAGACACTGAGGGTGTTAGAATAGTGGAGCATTACATATAAAATGCGCCACTAATAAGAATTCCATGTATAACCTTTTCTCTAGTAGTGTGTGAACGACTGTATGATGTACGATGGTCCAGACAAAGATTTGCATGAATGTCGCATATGCCACCAACCACGATACAAGTGCAAGCTATCAAAGGACAAGAACAAGGCTGACGACGATATTAAGACGGGAATCCCATTTAAAGTTGTTTGGTACTTGCCTTTAATTCCTAGGTTGAGGCGTTTGTATGCAAACCCCAAAGAGGCAGAGCGGTTACGCTGGCATAAAACCCGGACAAAAGATAAGTATTTGAGGCACCCGACAGATGCTCAACAGTGGCGCGCAATCGATGATAGCTATAAAAGGTTCAGAAAGGACCCTAGAAATTTGAGACTTGCAGAGTGTACTGACGGGATGAACCCATTTGCCGAGTTGAGCACTCAGCATAGCACCACGCCGGTGCTTTTGTGCATATACAACTTAGCACCGTGGCTGTGTATGAAGAAAAAATACATCATGGTGTCAAATGATTATCCAAGGCCCAAAGCAACCTGGAAATGACATTGACATTTACTTTCAACTACTGGTGAATGAACTGAAGGAGTTGTGGGCTACACCAGGTTAAAGATGTTATGATGCTTACAAAAGGAAGTTTTTCAACCTTCGTGCCGTGCTGTTACACACCATCCAAGATATGCCTGCATTAGGCAACACATCGGGGCATAAAACAAAGGGGAAAGTGGGATGTGTGACATGCATGGATAGAATTGTGAGTCGTTATCTTACAAACTCACATAAAACCGTGTACATGCGTCACCATAGGTTCTTAAAAAGAGGCCACCCATACAGAAAGATGATGGAAAAATTTAAAAATATAACGGAGAAAGGAGAAGCTCCAAGAACTTATATTGGGGAAGAGGTCCGCGATATGGCAAACAAAACAAATGTTGTGATTGGCAAGGGAAAGGGGTCTTTTTCAAAAACAACACCTCAGGACCAAGTGTTTAAGAAGAAATCAGTGTTCTCGCAATTACCTTACTGGAAGATTCTAACTGTGTGTCACTGTATCATTGTCATGCACGTAGAGAACAACATTTGTGAAAGCCTGTTTGGTACGCTTCTCCAGATAAAACGCAAAACAAAGGATGGGGAAAATGCAAGGCCGTACATGCTTGGTGGTGAACCAACTGGTGTGCAACATGACGAAGACGGTGAGTATACTCTCCAACTCCGGAGTTACAATTTAACAAAACCGGAAGTGAAACAGTTCTTTGAGTTTTTGTTGTCAGTTAAGACAGCCTCTTCCTACTCTGCCAGCATCAGGAACCTAGTCGATTCAGATAATAATAAGTTGATACAAATGAAGTCACATGATTGCCATGTTATGCTGACACAAATCCTCCCAGTGGCTATCATGAATATGATGCACAAACATATTCGAGACACGATCATCGCTCTCGGTGACTTCTTCAATAAATTATGGAAGAAGGTCGTACATCCTGATGAACTAGATGGTATACAAAAACATATTGCGAGAATATTGTCAGAGCTTGAGATGTTTTTTCCTCCGTCGTTCCTTGATATCATGGTCCATCTTAGTGAGCACCTAGTCGACGATATTAAGTTGTGTGGTCCTGTGTTTCTATGCAACATGTATCCTTTTGAGCGGTTCATGGGAATATTGAAGCACCTATGTCGGAACCGATATCATCCAGAGGCCAGCATCGTGCAAGGTTATGTACCACAGGAGGTGGTTGAGTTTTGCACGGAATACATGAAACATCAACCTATTGGTGTGCCTCTGTCTCGGCAAGAGGGAAGGTTGGCTGGTTATCCGTTCCTTAAGGGAACACCGTGCCTGTCAGAACCCCAACTAGGGTAAATGCTAGGGCTTGTTGCTCCTTTGCATCATGAAGAAATTTTCAAAATGAAATTCAAAAATGGGGAAAAAGAAAGCCCTGAGAAATTAATTCAAATGGCCAGATAAAAATCTTTTTCCAAAAATCATTTGAATATTTGGAAAATTCCTATAAATGATGTTGATCATTTTAAAAGTGGTTTGGGTTATTTCCCATGCCCATGGAATATTCAAAAATTCAAAATGTGCCCTGGAAATTAAATTTGACCCCTTTTTGATTTGAAATTCAACTGTTTTGAATTTCAAAAATGCTCAAATTCTACAAGTGACTTGCTACTGGTTACCTAGGATTTATAAAAATATTTGGGAATTTTTGTAAAATGCTATGGTATTTTTACCAGAGCAAAACAAATAACAGAAAAAAAAGAACAAAAGGGGCAGAACCACTTACCTGGCCCAGCAGAGGCAGCCCAGCCCAAAGGGGCAGGGTTGTCTTCCTCCACTGGCCAGGCAGGCAGGCAGGACGCCGGCGAGCCCGACATGGCCGCCAGCGAGCTACCTGCTTGCCCCCTCGGTCTTATCCGGCGCCGTGGAGGCCTCCAAGACCCGTGCTCCGTTTTCCCCTACCCCCTGCTCATCTCCCCCCCCCCGAGAGCTCATCGTCGCCGCCGTCCATGCGCCTACGTGGCCAACGACCTCGATCCGCCCCGCCGTGCTCTCCAGGAGATTCGCGAGGTCGCCCCGGGCCTCCCTGAGGAAGGAATCGAGTCCCCTCGCCTTGAAGACGACGCCCGCGTCTTCCCCGGCTCCGGCGAGGCCGCCGCTCGCCGTGACAAATTCGGCGCCTCCAGTTCGTCTCCGACCCCGAAGGCCACCCCTTTGAGTTGCCGGTAAGCTCCCGGTTCTTTTCTCCCTAGCCACGCCTGTTCTATCCCTCTGCAACGCTATCTCCGTCGAGCTCAGCTCCGGCAGCCGCCGAGCTTGGCTGCCACCGCGGCCCTGGACCCTCCAGTGGTCGCCCGTGTGAAGTGCGAGACGCGCGCGAGTGCGAGGACCCGTTTGATGCCCTCCCCGTGCCCTCCCGTGGCCGGGAGCCCCTATCCGGCGAGGCGCCGCAGCCTCCCGTGGCCACCGGCGGCTAACCTCCGGCCTGCCCACTTAATTAGGGGGCTAATCCCCCTAGTCATTTGACCCAAGGTCAATGACAGGTGGGCCCTCGCCCCCCTAATCTAATTTAAAATTAATTAAGCAGAGGGATTAACCCCCCTGAGGCTGACACCCTGGCCCCGCATGTCAGCCCCCTGTGACATCAGCATTGCATCATGCTGATGCAATAAACCTTTTTCCAGAAATTAAAAGAATTAAAGAAAACAAAGAAAAATCCATAAAATCAATTAAACTTTGGAAATTCATAACTAATTCATATTTACTCCTAATTTAATAAATAATATATGAAAAATTATCAAAAAAATGAAAGGATTAAGAATATGCAAAAAACTTATGTTTGACCATTTTAAAATGGGGGAACAGTAGCAAATGTGCATATGGCTTAATTTGAATTCAAATTTGAAGTTTGAATTTGCAAATCCTTTGCAATACACTTCAATTAAATTGAATTGTCAACATACCAGTACCATATACATGATGGACAACCTTATCATGTGTATGTGCATTCTTACTTCCGAAGTTGTCCCCCCTTGTTGATGATTGCCTCCGATGACAGACGTTCCGAGACGGTGATCACCCCCGAAGAAGAAGACCACCATTAAGACCCGTGTATCATCAGCAAGGCAAGCAAACCCCATTGATCATATCTATAAAATCCTATTTCCCTCTCAGTCTCGCTTATGCATGCTTAGGAGATCACCGAGACACGTTCTTTCGCATACTGGAACCCATTCGGATGCATGACCTATCATTTTGTCACCGTATTAAGCAAACCACAATCCTAGCAGATTTAGGAGTTGAATGATGAGCATGTGGCTCCTGCAACTATTACTGCTTATTGCTGCTTAGTGATAAAATGAGGATGTTATGATTGTGAGTCGGGATGGAATGAACACACTGATGTTGATGTTAACGTGTTGGTGAATCCACCCTAAACAAAGGTGAACGATGAGAGGCTGTGTAGGAGTACACAGTGGGTTGTCTCGTTGAAGACTGCCCTAGGCCCCGAGTTCCTGTTTTGTGATCCAAGACAAAGAGTATGACCACATGTAGGGTTTATGGGAGCCCCGTTTGGCCTCTTTACGTACCCGATCCGGTCCAGGAGTCACACTAGATTCGGGCTTTCCATTTGACTTATGCATAGATATGTGGGTGGACCTGTGAGGCACGAAACCATCTGTCAAAGATGGCATCTCGGTCCCTTGCATTATCTGAGTCCGTTTCATAGAACCGGCCGGACACTCGAGCGGTGAAAAACTCAGGTAGCCGACTCCTGGATTAGAGAAGGTGATGTGAGGGTAGTGCCTTGGTTTCATCCACGTCCGACACCCGCTTGAAGGGTGACAAGAACGAGGCGATAAGTGATGACACGCGTGTGAAGATGTACACCCCTGCAGGGTTAATGAAATATTTGAATAGCCCTGTCCGCGGTTATGGACTACTTGGAGACCTTTACTTGATCATAGACAACTGGAATGGATACTTATAAAACTCGCAAGATAAGCGTGAGTGCTATGGCGTGCTTCCTCGTGGGGAAGTCGAGGAAGTATCCATAGTGGTGTATTGGTTGGAGACTTGGTAGTGGACTCGTGTACGCTTCTTACCTCAAGTCTGGTACTCGTAGTACAGGACTAGCCAAGTCAAAGCTGGCACTTCTGCATGTTGAACCCCACCTCCTTTACCTTGAAACTTGAGCATGAGTAGTGTAGTTTTGATGTAAGTCTTGCTGAGTATGACTTTGTACTCACGTTTGCTTATTCTATGTTTTAGATGAGAACCCAGACCCCGATGGAGTCACCTTCGTGAAGCTCGACGTTGACTAAGCTAGTATAGTTCCAGACAGCAGTCTGGTCCCTCGTGGAAGGGCATGTATGTTGAACAAGGCTTCTCTAAGCCATTTGTTAAACTTGTCTGTACTCAGACATAATTTGCTTCCGTTGTATGATGTAATGTTGATCACAGACATGTGATCTTTGTATGCTCTATGTGTAAGTCAATAAAGAAGTACTTTGTAGAGTTATGTGATGATACCTGCTGTTCATACTAGACATGTGTGTTGCGTGTATGATTATAACATACATGTCTTAGTATGGGTTTTCGAGACCTTAGTTATGATCCGGCTGGCGGTCTTTTATACACCAAGTGGCCCTTAGATGTGCGCAGCTTGGGGCATCGCGATGCGATTGCTCGTGACTCTGTCACGTGCACACTTTGTTGTATGATCGAGCCCGCCCTAGACCCCGACTAAGTGATCGGGCTGGAGTAAGTCTATGTAAGAGTTAGGATTCTATCGACAACATGGTTGAGGCGACTTGTCTATGATTATGGGATTCACCACCCATAAGTATTTAGACTTATGAGCGGACGTTGAGGACCCATCTCAGTTGATCATCAGGATGTCAGGTGGAACTCGTAGTGCTGTTCGTCGCAATCGAGACCGTGATCGGAATCGAAATGATGATACACCTCCACCACCGCCTTCTGTGGCGGAAATCATGATGGAAGCTGAGAAGAATCGACGTGATCAAACACGCCTTCTGGAGCTCATCGAGCAGAATACCTCATGTCATTGCAATGTGATTGTGAGCATTCAGGACTTCATCCTCCTCAAGCCACCGGTATTCTGATGTTCTTCTGAGCCCCTTGAAGCTGATTATTGGCTCCATTCCATCGAGCGTAAGCTTGATACGGCACATGTTGCTCTCAATGACCGAGTTATATTCGCGGCATACTTTCTGGAAGGTGCGGCTAATGAATGGTGGGAGAACTATGTTGCGATGCAACCTGATGGTCACATAGTGACTTGGCAGGAGTTCCGTGATGCCTTTCGAGGGTACCACCTTCTAGATGAGTTAATGGAGCACAAGAAGGAAGAGTTCTGCAATCTGACTCAAGGAGAGATGTCCATTCATGAGTATGTGAGAGAGTTCAACCGTCTTGCTCGGTATGCCCAAGATGAGATCACCACCGATGCCAGAAAGCAGGAAAGGTTCCGTAAGGGACTTAGCCCCATCCTTCGTCATGATCTCAACCTCCTTGAATTTGCCACCTTTGAGGATTTAGTCAACAGATCCTTTAGAGCTGAGCATGGAAATGAAGTGTTCGAAGAGTCCCGCAAGCATGCTCTTGAGCTTGCTCCGTCTTCTAGTTCAGCCCCTCAGAAACGCAGAATATGGATTCCAACTAGTGCCATACCCCAAAACTTTCTTCAGAGACCACCATCCAATATATGCCATTCACATCAACACATTGTTCCACCCCGGAATGATGGTGTGCAATCAAGTAATCCCGCTCCCATCAATTCAGGAAGGATGTGTTTCACGTGTGGTCTGCCAGGCCATTACTTCCGACAGTTCCCTACAGTGTTGGTGGCACCACGTAGACCTAGTCATAAGCCTCCAAAGAAATCAACCACCAAAACCTTTCCAGAAAAGCTTTCATTCACAAGTAGTGGATATGTGAACAATATCTCAGTTGAGGAAACCACTGCTGCTTCTGACGTCATCCTTGGCATACTCCCAAACAATCATGTTCCCGCCTCCGTTCTTTTCGATCCAGGAGCTTCTCATTCATTCATGTCGGAGAGTTATGCACTTCGTCATGAATTTCCTTTTGAAGAAATGTTTTCTCCAATGATCATTCAAACTCCTGGTTCAAAGTGGCAAACTAATAGAGTAAGCCATGGAAATCAAATTGCAATTGAGGGTTTAGTATTCCTTGCTTCACTTATTGCCCTCAAGTCTTCAGACATTGATGTCATCCTAGGCATGGATTGGTTATCAAGACAGAATGCTGTCCTTGATTGTAAAGCCAAGTCAGTTAAGCTCACCCATCCTTCAGGCCAGACAATTGACTACACATTACCAAGCTCTAGAATCCAGATGCATACTTTGAATGTCCTTCCCCTTCCAGACCTTGAAGATGTTCCGGTGGTTCGTGACTTCCCGGATGTCTTTCCTGAAGAGCTGCCGGGGATGCCACCCGACAGGTGTGTAGAATTCATAGTGGATCTTATACCAGGCACAGCCCCAATTTCTAGAAGCCCATATAGAATGGCCCCACATGAGTTAGCTGAGCTAAAAACCCAACTTGATGCTTCGTTGGCAAAAGGCTTCATCCACCGTAGCTCATCGCCATGGGGTTGCCCCGTTCTGTTCGTAACGAAGAAAGATGGAACAAAAAGGATGTGCGTAGACTATCGCCCGCTAAATCTAGCGACGATAAAGAACAAGTACCCACTGCCCAGGATCAATGATCTTTATAATCAACTTGCAGGATCCTCGGTCTTCTCGAAGATGGATTTGAGATTAGGCTATCATCAAATCAAAATCCGAAACGAGGACATTCCCAAGACGGCTTTCACTACTCGATATGGTCTTTACGAGTACACCGTCATGTCCTTCGGTTTAACCAATGCCCCCGCCACATTCTCGCGCTTAATGAATTCGATCTTCATGGAGTATCTAGATAAATTTGTTGTGGTTTATCTTGATGAAATTCCTATCTACTCGAAGAACGAAGAAGAGCACGGAGAACATCTTAGGTTGGTATTGATGAAACTTTGAGAGCATTGCCTGTATGCCAAGTTCTCCAAGTGTGAATTTTGGCTACCAGAAGTGACCTACTTAGGCCACGTGATTTCTGCAAAAGGTGTTGTAGTCAATCCCAAGAGAGTTCAGGCCGTCCTTGACTGGACTCCACCTGAATCGGTTAAGCAAGTTAGGAGTTTTCTTGGCCTAGCAAGCTATTGCCGCCGCTTCGTTGAGAACTTCTCCAAAGTTGCAAAGCCTCTGACTGAACTCCTCAAGAAAGATGAGAAATTCGAATGGACTCCCAAGTGCGAGGAAAGCTTTCAAGAGCTAAAAAGAAGATTGACTTCTGCACCCGTACTTGCACCTCCAGACACCAAAAGGGATTTCGAGATCTATTGCGACGCTTCACGGCAAGGGTTAGGATGCATACTTATGCAAGATAGACATGTGGTAGCATAGGCTTCACGCCAGTTGCGTCCACATGAAGAGAACTATCCTACCCAAGATCTTGAACTTGCTGTCGTAGTTCATGCCCTGAAGACTTGGCGACATTACCTCCTTGGTAATCGTTGTGAGATCTGTTCCGACCACCAAAGCCTCAAATATATTTTCACCCAGCCAAATCTTAATCTCAGGCAAAGACGCTAGATTGAGTTGATAAAAGATTATGACTTAGGAATTTCTTACACCCCAGGAAAAGCCAATGTCATGGCTGATGCACTAAGTCGTAAGTTGTATTGTAACAACCTCATGTTACAACAGTATCAACCACTTCTGCATGAGGAATTTCGCAAGCTCAATCTTGAGATAGTTCCTCATGGATTTCTTTCTACCTTGGTGGCGAAACCAACCCTTGAGGATCAAATCATAGCCTCCCAGAAACAAGACAGTAGTATTCAAGAGATCAAGCAGAACATTGTTAGCAGAGTTGCTAAATGTTTCTCTGCAAATGATCACGGAACGATATTCTTTGAAAATTGTTTAGTAATTCCTGAAAATGAAGACCTAAAGCAGCTGATCCTTAAGGAATCTCATGACACTCCCCTCTCCATTCATCCTGGTAGCACAAAAATGTACCGAGATCTACGCCAGAGATTTTGGTGGACTCGGATGAAGAGAGACATTGCACAATTTGTTGCCGAATGTGATGTTTGTCGTCGCATTAAGGCAGAACACCAAAGACCTGCTGGTACTGTCGTCGATATGTGACGGCAGATGCCATGGGGATGGCTAAAGTGAGGGGAAGACACGAGGGAGGGAATGCCGATGGTGCCGGAATCGGGTTAGGCGCAAGCACGGTGAAGACACCACGATGTACCCAGGTTCGGGGCTCTCCGGAGAGATAACACCCCTACTCCTGCTTGTCTCTTATATATCAATGAAGGAACTACAATAACTGCTCTTCTATCTTCTTAGGGGAAGGAGTAAACCGCCGCCATGGGCAAGGTCTCCTCCTGCTTCCCTGAGGGGTGACTACGGGCAGTAAAATGAACTGAAGGGGGAAAGAGTTAATGAGATCTCAGGTGTGGCGTCCCTCGCGCAGGAGGGGTACCCTGGCTCTTATAGTGTGAGTCCAGGGTACTTCGGTAACTTCAGTGCCGAATGGGCCCAGCTGTCAACCTCTAATCGGCCTGGGCCCACCGACTGCTCCTATCCGGGTGATCCGGAGCCTACGAGCGGCGGCCCATGCTGCTACCTCGTAGAGCCTAGTGACGAACAGTGGGGCTAGGGGGTGCGGTCTTGTCGGCCTGTCCGCGGAATCGGCGGGGAGGTCAACACCGTATCTCCAGCAAATCCTCGATGTGACTTGGCCTTCCTGCCACCCAGATATCTCGGGATATGGTATTTATGACCTCGTAATCATACCCCCGATTGGGTGGTAGGTTGCTCCGATTGCGCCTGGACCGACTGGTGGTTCCTGGTAAGGCCGATTGCTCTGGGTAGTCGGCCTTCTGGGAATCAACCTCGGTCCAGCTGCAGTCCAATCGGACGAATGTCTGATAAGGGAAGGGTGGGCCGATTGCGCCTGGGCCGACTGCTGGCATTTGGTATGGCCATACCTCCGCCCAGCTCGGCCCAGCTGCAGCCCAATCGGCCCATCCTTGTCTTGAAATCTTGCTTCCGCTTAGGTTAGCCTACCCGGGTACCAATCCCCCGATAGTAGCCCCTAAAGCTGTAAAGGTCCCACGGTCACTTGACCGCGGGGCCTTTGCAGCTTTTCAATCTGTCTTGTCGTTTTCCGACTGTTATGGCCTCCTCGAGTACGTCATTCCGAGCCCATTTGGCCGACTCGGAGATCACACTCGGCTGAACCCACTTCCACCCGATTGGCCTTGGGTCCTTCTCACTTCGTGTCTTCATTTTCTGGCAAAAGTATCTTCTGCCGATTGCGCTCCAACGGTTACCTCCGACTCGCCCACGATGTGATCAATGAGTTGGGACCCACGAGCCACGCGCGATGTGATATAACTGCAGGAGCTGACCCCCACGTCGCACGCCTCGCCTCTTGCGCCGGGATCCTTTGTGCCGATTCGTCGGTTGGCCTCCCTGTGCCCTAGGCCACACCGGGCCACACGACCGCAGGGTCATCCCACTCCCCTCCCCCACCGCCCATATAAGCCACCGGGGGGGGAGCCTCACCTCTTCCTTCTTCCCAAAGCCTCCTTCACCTCTAGCTTTCTCTCTCCGCGCCATTGCTGCTCCTCGCGCAAACCTTCTCTCCCGTGAACCTCTGCTCTCCAACTTGCTCTGGCCACTGACTTGTGTTCTTCATGACGAGGACTGGATTGGCCAGCCACTCGGGGTAAAACACTTCCATGATGAAGCCTGCAGCTTGTAACTTTGCAATCTCTTCGCCGATTGCTCTTCTCTTGTCCTCAGAAAAACGTCTCAGGGGTTGTTTGACCGGCTTCGAGCCTGGCTGAATGTGCAGCTTGTGCTCGGCGAGTTCTCTCGGAACACCAGGCATGTCCTGTGGAGACCATGCAAAGATGTCCCGATTCTCACGGAGAAACTCGACGAGCTCGCTTTCCTATTTGTCGCTAAGTCCAGCTCCGACCACAACAAACTTGGTCGAGTCGGAGGGATCTAGAGAGATTTTCTTGCTGTCCTTGGCCGATTGAAAAGCCGATTCCTCATCTGCTCTCTTTGCTGGGCCAACCGGCAGTGGATTCTTGCTCTGCGCTTGCGCCATTGCAATCACCTTGCCGAGCTGATGCTTCTCTGTCTCCACCACTAAGGACTCAGCCAAACTGCTGCCAGCGGATGTGCACTCGAGGGATTTCCTGAAGTCTCCGGTGACTGTGATGACGCCGCTTGGCCCCGGGATCTTCATCTTCAGGTATGTCTGCTGTGCATTGATCATGAACTTGGCAAATGCTTGTAATCCCAACAAAGCATGGTATGGACTGCTGAGGTCGGCCACCTCGAACCAAATCGGCTCTCTCCTGAAATTCTCCTCTGTGCCAAAAATGACATCCAACCGAATGCGACCCAAGGGGGTGCAAGATAACCCAGGGACGATCCCGTGGAATGTCGTCCGACTGCGCTCCAAATCCATCTCTGTAAGTCCTAGTTTGAGCATCGTATCTCGGTACAGGATGTTGATTGTGCTTCCTCCATCAACTAGCACTCTTGAGAATTTGCATGAAAACTTTGGTCCTGCGACCAGAGCATCCACCACCAGCGGATAGTTGCCCGGATTCGGCAAAATAGTGGGGTGATCTGCTCTGTCCCAGGATATCGGACACTCGGACCAGTGCATGAATTGGGGAATCGGCGACATTGTTTCATTGACTTCCTGGGCTCGGGCTCTCCGACTGCCCTTATCTGTGGAATCACTGGTAAAAATCATATATGCTGCATCTTGCTGCGGGTACTGGTTCTGCTGCTGAGGTGGTCCTCTGTTCTGTGGCGGCGGTGGTGGTGGTGGTGGTGGTAAAGCTTCTCCCTTTGCTATCCTTCTCACGAAATCACATTGCCGAGTAGTGTGCGCAGACGGCCTCCCAGGCGTACTGTGCAACTTGCATGGTGCATCTAACATGTCCTCAAATGTGTACTTGGGCTTCATCTGCCCTGGAGGTCTCACGTTTGGCCTTATCTTCTGACTGCCTCCTGCAGCCGCTGGGTCTTCCTCGTTCTGAACAGCGGCCACCTGCCGACTGCCATACTGTGTGTCCGGTTGCTCGTCCTTTCGCTTGTTCTGCTGGTTGTTGTTGTTGTTGTTGTTGTTGTTGCGGTTGTTCTCCCTTCTCTCCTTCCGACTGAGGCCCTGGTTCCCTGTGTCCGACTGCGGAGCCCCTGGTGATTGGATCACACCTCCAACTCCGAGTTGGATAGGGCGCATCGCAGAATCAGACATAGCGAACGCATTTTCCACCTTCATAAGCTCAGCGAGCGATGTGAAGTCTTTGCGGAGCAGCTTGTGCTTCAACATTGAATCCGCCAGGCACCCATCAGTAAAATACTGAATGGCTTGGATCTCATGGACTCCTTCGCATGAATTCTTCAGCTTGATCCACCGAGATAGGTAATCTCGGAGAGGCTCGTCCTTGCCTTGCACACACAGAGCTAACTGTCGTGGGAGGTTGGGCCTCTCATACGTGCTTGTGAAGTTGTGAATGAATGCGGTCGTGAAATCCTCCCAGCAATTCACACTGTCCTTGGGCAAACTGTTCAACCACGTCCGCGCTGAGCCTTGCAGCATGAGAGGTGCGTAGCGGACTGCTACACGCCGATTGCCTCCTGCAATGCGGACTGCCGTTAGGTAGTCGGACAGCCAATCTTCCGGTTTCACCGAGCCATTGTACTTGGGAGTTTCTCTCGGTAATGTGAAGCCTTTCGGGAATCTCTCCGTCCGAATGCGGTGACCAAAACATGATGGGCCAGCTTCTCCTTCTTCATCTTCCTGAGCTTCCTTCTCCAGGAGCTCAATGCGATGCCTTGCGTCGTTCTGGCCGATTTGGCGAGGGCCAAGTCGGGTGCTGATTGCTGGTCTTGGCGCCGATTTCTGCGGCATGTCATGGCGCCTGCTGTTAACAGCTGGCTCTTCCATTCTTCTGCTTGCTGCTAGGGGTGGCCGATTGCTTCTGACCTTGCTGTCGTTCCAAGACGGTGCAGGTTGACGCCTGTTCTGGCGCGATGCATTCGGTTGCTGGCTAGCTCCCGCATTCGGCCTCGTAGTTCCTCTTGATGCCTCTGGCTCAGCATTCTGATTGCCCATTTCCACAAGCCTCTGCTCTTTTGCGGCCGCTATCAGCTCACGCATTCGGCGCGACTGTTCGCGCCGCTCATCTCCTTCCAATTCTTCCAGCTCGAGCGCTATCTGCTCGGCGGCTCTCAAATTCTTGTCCGGTGTGCTATATGTTGGCCTCTGGATGAATGCCGACTGCGCTGGCTGCTCCGGTTTCCCCGGCCTTCTCGGACGCTCCGGCTGCTCAGTTCCTGATAGCTGCTGGTGGACTGCTCTTCCTCGGCTTCTCAGGTCTTCCAGGACTGCGGGCTCAATCGGGCGGCGCGGTCCTGCATGCGCTGCGTTGTATTCCCGAGTGATGGCTCCCAGCCGACGCTCCTCAGCCAGCACTTGCTCGGCCCTACGAGCCAGTGCAAGTCGTGCCGTTTCCAGCTCGGTATGCACTAGCTCCGGATCACCATTCCTGTTCACGGGTGTGTACAACACATCCCGCAACACGCTGGTGCCGATTCGTTCTGCCGCATCAGCTACTTCCTTTGCCTTCCTTGCTGCACTCGCCGGGTCCCGATTGGTCGAGGAGGACGCTCCCGCCATCATGACAGCAGCGTGCAGTCGGCCCTCCCCTTGGCCAGGCGCTGCAGCGCAGCCCCTGGTCAAGAGAGAGTCTGTAGCACACGAGAAAACACGGATGTCCCTTGGATATGCCTCAGGGAAGCTACCGATGAAGAGACGGTGACTTCCCACCTGCAGCGACACCCCGGGCGGCAAGGGAGCTCCTGCCTTGTACCGCGCCGAGTAGTCCACTACATAGTCGATTGCCCCACACCTTATAATCAGGCCGGAGGCGTGGCTACCGCCCGATGCAGAGGTTGATCCCGTATGGATCTTGACTCCAGTCGACGCCTCGGTCTGCCCCACGGTGGGCGCCAACTGTCGTCGATATGTGACGGCAGATGCCATGGGGATGGCTAAAGTGAGGGGAAGACACGAGGGAGGGAATGTCGATGGTGCCGGAATCGGGTTGGGTGCAAGCACGGTGAAGACACCACGATGTACCCAGGTTCGGGGCTCTCCGGAGAGATAACACCCCTACTCCTGCTTGTCTCTTATATATCAATGAAGGAACTACAATAACTGCTCTTCTATCTTCTTAGGGGAAGGAGTAAACCGCCGCCGTGGGCAAGGTCTCCTCCTGCTTCCCTGAGGGGTGACTACGGGCAGTAAAATGAACTGAAGGGGGAAAGAGTTAATGAGATCTCAGGTGTGGCGTCCCTCGCGCAGGAGGGGTACCCTGGCTCTTATAGTGTGAGTCCAGGGTACTTCGGTAACTTCAGTGCCGAATGGGCCCAGCTATCAACCTCTAATCGGCCTGGGCCCACCGACTTCTCCTATCCGGGTGATCCGGAGCCTACGAGCGGCGGCCCATGCTGCTACCTCATAGAGCCTAGTGACGAACAGTGGACCTAGGGGGTGCGGTCTTGTCGGCCTGTCCGCGGAATCGGCGGGGAGGTCAACACCGTATCTCCAGCAAATCCTCGATGTGACCTGGCCTTCCTGCCACCCAGATATCTCGGGATATGGTATTTATGACCTCGTAATCATACCCCCGATTGGGTGGTAGGTTGCTCCGATTGCGCCTGGACCGACTGGTGGTTCCTGGTAAGGACGATTGCTCTGGGTAGTCGGCCTTCTGGGAATCAACCTCGGTCCAGCTGCAGTCCAATCGGACGAATGTCTGATAAGGGAAGGGTGGGCCGATTGCGCCTGGGCCGACTGCTGGAATTTGGTATGGCCGATTGCCTTGGAGCAATCGGCCATACCTCCGCGCAACTCGGCCCAGCTGCAGCCCAATCGGCCCATCCTTGTCTTGAAAGCTTGCTTCCGCTTGGGTTAGCCTACCCGGGTACCAATCCCCCGACAGGTACACTTCAACCATTGTCTATTCCCGAGTGGAAATGGGACAAGGTCGGTATGGACTTCATCACCGGCTTTCCAAAAACCAAGAAAGGAAATGATGCCATCTTCGTTGTCATTGACCGACTTTCCAAAGTTGCTCACTTCCTTCCAGTTCGCGAGTCTATAACTGCTAGCCAGTTAGCGGACTTATATGTCTCTAGAATCATGTCTCTTCACTGTGTTCCTTTGGAAATCGATTCTGATCGTGGTAGCATTTTCACCTCTAGATTCTGGGAAAGTTTTCAAAATGCTATGGGAACTCATCTCTCCTTTAGTACAGCTTTCCATCCTGAATCTAGCGGTCAAGTCGAAAGGGTTAGCCAAATCCTAGAAGACATGCTCAGAGCTTGTGTTAAATCTTTCGGAAAGAATTGGGAGAAGTCTCTTCCATTTTCCGAATTTTCTTATAACAATAGTTTCCAATCTAGTCTGGACATGGCTCCCATTGAATTCCTCTATGGCCGACGTTGTCGAACACCCCTAAACTGGTCAGAAACCGGTGAAAGACAACTCTTTGGTCCAGATATGATCAAGGAAGCAGAAGAACAAATTCGCATTGTTCGTGATCAATTGAAAGACGCTCAATCTCGTCAAAAGAGCTACTATGATCGTCTTCATAGAGAGGAGAGCTACAATCTTGATGACAAGGCTTACCTTCGGGTTACTCCTCTGAGGGGAACCCAAAGATTCGGTATCAAAGGCAAGTTGGCCCCACGTTACATCGGACCTTTCCGCATTCTCGCTAAACGTGGAGAAGTGGCCTAACAACTTGAACTACCCCCCACCTTTCCCGAGTACATGATGTATTCCACGTGTCACAACTTAGGCGTTGCTTCAAGGACCCCATCCGCAAAGTCGACCATGAAATGCTTGACCTCCCAGATGACCTTTCTTATCGAGAGTACCCCGTTCGTATTCTTGATTCAGCAGAGCGTGTCACTCGTCGTCAGAAGATCAAGTTCCTCAAAGTGCAATGGTCACATCACTCCGAGAAAGAAGCAACCTGGGAAAGAGAAGACCGTCTCCGTGTCGAGTACCCCACCTTCCTCCCGACGACTTCTGAATCTCGGGACGAGATTCTTTTGAGTGGGGGCGACTTGCAGAACCCCAACTAGGGTAAGTGCTAGGGCTTGTTGCTCCTTTGCATCATGAAGAAATTTTCAAAATGAAATTCAAAAATGGGGAAAAAGAAAGCCCTGAGAAATTAATTCAAATGGACAGATAAAAATCTTTTTCAAAAATCATTTGAATATTTGGAAAATTCCTATAAATGATGGTGATCATTTTAAAAGTGGTTTGGGTTATTTCCCATGCCCATGGAATATTCAAAAATTCAAAATGTGCCCTGGAAATTAATTTTGACCCCTTTTTGATTTGAAATTCAAATATTTTGAATTTCAAAAATGCTCAAATTCTACAAGTGACTTGCTACTGGTCACCTAGGATTAATAAAAATATTTGGGCATTTTTATAAAATGCTATGGTATTTTTACCAAAGCAAAACAAATAACAGAAAGAAAAAAAAAGAAAAAGAACAAAAGGGGCAAAACCACTTACCTGGCCCACCTGGCCCAGCAGAGGCAGCCCAGACCAAAGGGGCAGGGTTGTCTTCCTCCACTGGCCAGGCAGTCAGGCAGGACGCCGGCGAGCCCGGCATGGCCGCCAGCGAGCTACCTGCTTGCCCCCTCGGTCTTATCCGGCGCCATGGAGGCCTCCAAGACCCGTGCTCCGTTTTCCCCTACCCCCTGCTCATCTTCCCCCCTGTTGCCGTTTAGCCGCCGCCCGAGAGCTCATCGTCGCCGCCGTCCATGCGCCTGCATGGCCAACGACCTCGATCCGCCCCGCCGAGCTGTCCAGGAGATCCGCGAGGTCGCCCCGGGCCTCCCTGAGGAAGGAATCGAGCCCCCTCGCCTTGAAGACGACGCCCGCGTCTTCTCCAGCTCCGGCAAGGCCGCCTCTCGCCGTGACAAATTCGGCGCCTCCAGTTCGCCTCCGACCCCGAAGGCCACCCCTTTGAGTTGCCGGTAAGCTCCCGGTTCTTTTCCCCCTAGCCACGCCTGTTCTACCCCTCTGCAACGCTATCGCCGTCGAGCTCAGCTCCGGCCGCCGCCGAGCTTGGCTGCCACCGCGGCCCTGGACCCTCCAGTGGTCGCCCGTGTGAAGTGCGAGACGCGCGCGAGTGAGAGGACCCGTTTGGTGCCCTCCTCGTGCCCTCCCGTGGCCGGGAGCCCCTCTCCGGCGAGGCGCCGCCGCCTCCCGTGACCACCGGCGGCTAACCGCCGGCCTGCCCACTTAATTAGGGGGCTAATCCCCCTAGTCATTTGACCCAAGGTGAATGACAGGTGGGCCCTGGCCCCCCTAATCTAATTTAAAATTAACTAAGCAGAGGGATTAACCCCCCTGAGGCTGACACCCTGGCCCCACATGTCAGCCCCCCTGTGACATTAGCGTTGCATCATGCTGATGCAATAAACATTTTTCCAGAAATAAAAAGAATTAAAGAAAACAAAGAAAAATACAGAAAATGAATTAAACTTCGGAAATTCATAACTAATTCATATTAACTCCAAATTTAATAAATAATATATGAAAAATTATCAGAAAAATGCAAGGATTAAGAATATGCAAAAAAATTATGTTTGACCATTTTAAAATGGGGGAACGGTAGCAAATGTGCATATGGCTTAATTTGAATTCAAATTTGCAGTTTGAATTTGCAAATCCTTTGCAATACACTTCAATTAAATTGAATTGTCAACATACCAGTACCATATACATCATGGACAACCTTATCATGTGTATGTGCATTCTTACTTCCGAAGTTGTCCCCCCCTTGTTGATGATTGCCTCCGATGACAGACGTTCCGAGACGGTGATCACCCCCGAAGAAGAAGACCACCATTAAGACCCGTGTATCATCAGCAAGGCAAGCAAACCCCATTGATCATATCTATAAAATCCTAATTCCCTCTCAGTCTCGCTTATGCATGCTTAGGAGATCACTGAGACACGTTCTTTCGCATAGTTGAACCCATTCGGATGCATGACCTATCATTTTGTCACAGTATTAAGCAAACCACAATCCTAGCAGATTTAGGAGTTGAAAGATGAGCATGTGGCTCCTGCAACTGTTACTGCTTATTGCTGCTTAGTGATAAAATGAGGATGTTATGATTGTGAGTCGGGATGGAATGAACACACTGATGCTGATGATAACGTGTTGGTGAATCCACCCTAAACAAAGGTGAACGATGAGAGGTTGTGTAGGAGTGCATAGTGGGTTGTCTTGTTGAACACTGCCCTAGGCCCTGAGTTCCTGTTTTGTGATCCAAGACAAAGAGTTTGACCACATGTAGGGTTTATGGGAGCCCCGTTTGGCCTCTTTACGTACCCGATCCGGTCCAGGAGTCACACTAGATTCGGGCTTTCCATTTGACTTATGCATAGATATGTGGGTGGACCTGTGAGGCAGCGAAACCATCTGTCAAAGATGGCGTCTCGGTCCCTTGCATTATCTGAGTCCGTTTCGTAGAACCGGCCGGACTCTCGAGCGGTCACAAACTCCGGTAGTCGTCTCCTGGATTAGAGAAGGTGATGTGAGGGTAGTGCCTTGGTTTCATCCACGTCCGACACCCGCTTGAAGGGTGACAAGAACTAGGCGATAAGTGATGAAACGCATGTGAAGATGTACACCCCTGCAGGGTTAATGAACTATTCGAATAGCCGTGTCCGCGGTTATGGACTACTTGGAGACCTTTACTTGATCATAGACAACTGGAATCGATACTTATAAAACTCGCAAGATAAGCGTGAGTGCTATGGCGTGCTTCCTCGTGGGGAAGTCAAGGAAGTATCCATAGTGGTGTATTGGTTGGAGACTTGGTAGTGGACTCGTGTACCCTTCTTACCTCAAGTCTGGTACTCGTAGTATAGGACTAGCCAAGTCAAAGCTGGCACTTCTGCATGTTGAACCCCACCTCCTTTACCTTGAAACTTGAGCATGCGTAGTGTAGTTCTGATGTAAGTCTTGCTAAGTACGACTTTGTACTCACGTTTGCTTATTCTATGTTTTAGATGAGAACCCGGACCCCGATGGATTCACCTTCGTGAAGCTCGACGTTGACTAAGCTAGTATAGTTCCAGACAGCAGTCTGGTCCCTCGTGGAAGGGCATGTATATTGAACAAGGCTTCTCTAAGCCATTTGTTAAACTTGTCTGTACTCAGACCTAATTTGCTTCCGTTGTATGATGTAATGTTGATCACAGACATGTGATCTTTGTATGCTCTATGTGTAAGTCAATAAAGAAGTACTTTGTAGAGTTATGTGATGATACCTGCTGTTCATACTAGACATGTGTGCTGTGTGTATGATTATAACATGCATGTCTTAGTATGGGTTTTTGAGACCTTAGTTGTGATCCGGTTGGCGTGCTTTTATACACCAAGTGGCCCTTAGATGTGCGCAGCTTGGGGCATCGCGATGCGATTGCTCGTGACTCTGTCACGTGCACACTTTGTTGTAAGATCGAGCCCGCCCTAGACCCCGACTAAGTGATCGGGCTGGAGTAAGTCTATGTAAGATTTAGGATTCAATCGACCACATGGTTGAGGCGACTTGTCTATGAGTATGGGATTCACCACCCATAAGCATTTAGACTTGTGAGCGCACGTTGAGGACCCATCTCAGTTGATCATCCGGCCTGGATGGGATGCCCCTCACGTTTGATGCTTTCCGAGAGTGTTCTGTGCTTGGCCTTGTCTGCTTAGAGAATTCGGTACGGCTCTCGGGTCTCCATGTCATTGCATCGTGACTGGAATTACATACGCTAACCCCGGTCCCGACAGTGCCATTCAAGTTCTTCAATGCTAGATGAAGCCCATTTGACGGTATTGCATCACACCAGTTGTCTCTCCGCTTGTGAGGATGAACACTTGGATATTATAAAAAATATAGATTGTCTAAAGAGGCCGTCGGTACGCACACTGAACAATACACACAATGAAGAATACATTGGATGGCTGAAGGATCGTTTGAAAAATGGACCCAAAATTGACGTGCTAACGTGGTTGGCGCAAAAACCATCACCTAAAGTTTTGAAATACCAAGCATATGACATTAATGGTAACACATTGGAAACGATTGATCGTGATGAGAGGACCATGTATCAGAATAGCTCTATTAAAATAGAATCCGTGAGTGCCCATAAAAATCTTAAGTCTGTTGTTCACTATGGAACCATCCAATAGATTTGGGAGCTTGACTATGTGCAAATCAAGGTGGAACTATTCCTGTGTAGATGGGTCGATCCTAAAGAAGTGATAGTTGATGAATACGGAAGGACTTGTGTGAATCTCAACAATATGGCCTACCAGGTTGACATGTTCATTCTCGCCAGTCAAGCTACCCAAATTTTCTATGTGACAGACACGTTGAATGATGGTTACCATGTGGTTATGTTTGGGAAGAGGAGGATATTAGGATTTGAAAATGTTGTTGATGAAGAAGAGTACAATCATTTGGATGATTTGCCAACAGTTGGTGCACAAATTGAGGCATCAATGAATGAAAATACCATCACAGATCATGTGTACATGCGGGGGGTTGGTGTTGATGATGTTCACAGGTACAAGCTTGGAGACAAGCCAGGCGAAGAAGAACCAATAGACTAACTAATTATCTAAACAAGTTTGTATGTCTTGCCCTTTATGTATTTGGCTTGTTTTTTCTGTGCCCACAGCGGATGTTGTGTTTGCTTGTAAATTCAACTCTGATTTCTGGTCGTGGCTTTATCTATGAATCGCAGTGAATTCCTATATTCTGAGTGTGTATGTCGTATAGATGTCTATATATGGTGTTGCCACCCACATTGATGTATTTTGATGAAAAAATGAGGTCCAATATAATGGGGAGGTACCCGGCATGGCCTAGAATTAAGATAAAAGTCCACTTAATAAGAAACCACAAATTCGTTGAGGGGGTTTGAACCTTGGTAAGCTGAGTAGAAGAAACCTCAACCTTGAATCATGGTGAGGCTATCAATGCACACGATTTTAATTGTACAAACGTGTGGATAACCTCAACCCCGAGCCGTTCGACGTCACGTTCTGATTGGCCAAAACGCACTACCACGGATCTCACGTCTTCATCACCGTCCGTTCACCCGGATCCAATGGCCACCAACAAACCCACCGTTTGTATCTTTAGTTCCAGTGGATATTCTGTTTAAATTATTTTAATGGTTTTAAGTGAATAAATTGTTTAAATATAGGAAATTAACAAGGAATCCGTCCTAATTTGAACACAAGACACATTTAGCAAAAACTCGTCAATTTCTGATTGATTTTGGATTTATTGGAATTAAAAAACCGTCGACCTTAATGTTTCCGGACGAAATCCCTTGACAATGTGTTCCAATTGTATTCCAATTACATGGGTGGTTACTACGCGTTAACCCGGGAGCACACATACGGTTCCAGCACAACTCGCGCAAATTTCGTTTACTTGCGGCTACATTTAGAAAAAATTATCTGGATTTCTTAAAATGCACTTAATGCCTAAAAAATATCAAATGCATCCAGTAAAAATGGAAAATTTTAGCTTAACGCAGGGGATACAATCAGTGGTTTGTAGAAAAGGAAACAGTGCCATCTGACAAAGAAAATGTCATGTTTGCTTTCAACCCTAACACATTAGTAAGCAGAGACCACGATCATTCGTGTGTGATGACCTAGTGTGAAAGAGCATGACGGCATAACTTTCTGAAAATGGGAGAAAGTTATGCTCTCATCTACCATGCGACACGGGGGTAATTTTCAAACCATTTTGCCTTAGTAAGCACAAAGTCCAAGGGGTTATTCGGTATAACTAATATGAATGTCTCTGTATGCAATTAGTGAATTAAATATAGTGAACTACGAGGAATGGATCAGATGTATACTAAGATTGTCCATAGTGGGGGTATCATAGGTAGGAACATATACTTGGGACTAGCAAAATGCTTATGTGGGAAATAATCAAAAATGATTGGGAGAGTGTTGGAGTAATATAGGTCGATACCGTATCATGATAAATGCCATGCTACTATGAGATCATTTATGATACTAGTTTATGATATTATGCATTATGATTATGAAGGTATTATCATATAATAGTATCATATGATACACCCCACTATATATGATTGAGTAGCATAAGGCTGGCCACAATGGGAGTAACTTACATTGGGCATGTAGTTAATGAGTAGAGAAGTGTTTGGCCATAGTGGCGTGTATTTTTATATAATCATGGTCAAAGTTGTAAAAGTTTGACTTTCCAACAAAAATGGAAGTACAATCTTCAAAGGACGGAGGGAGTAGGTGGTAACATCATACATTTCAAGAAAAAAATGCTTATTTGGCATGTAGTTAATGAGTAGAGAAGTGTTTGTGGTAACTTAGATAGTAGTTAATGTAACAACAGACATACCAAAGCAAGATGAGTTTATAACCTAATAAATAAGGTATTGCAGTACACCACATACATGTTAACAATGTGAACGTGGTAACATAAACTCGTAATATGTGTATATGTTATTAGTTTAAGTTACTGCCCACCGTGACCAGCCTAAACGTCGTGGATGTGTCTGATCATTTTCGTTGAATGACTTAGTAATGACGATTAGTCAAGCTATGGGGCATTTTAGGATTTGTCTGGTTAGGCTTTCTGCTCACACGGTTATAAATGTATAATCGTTTGGATAACCTCAAACACGGGACGTTCGACCGTGCGTTCTAATTGTACAAAAGGGAGCACCACAGATAGCACGTCTGCACCGTCCAATGCACCAGGATCCAACGGCTACCGTGGAGGCCTTACCCGTGGAAAGTACTTGTTGTTCCAGCTCATATGGCAACGCCCACGGTCGCAATGAAAAACTGTGTGTATAACCTCAAACACGAGCCGTTCGACCGTGCGTTCTGATTGGCCAAAAGGAAGCACCACGGATCGCACGCCACCATCGTCCAATGCACCAGGATCCAACAACCACCGAGGAGGCCTTACCCATGGAAAGTACTTGATTTTCTTGCTCATATTGCAACGCACACGGTCGTAATGAAAAACTGTGTGTATAACCTCAAACACGGGCCGTTCGACCGTGCGTTCTGATTGGCCAAAAGGCAGCACCCCGCGGATCGCACGCACGCACCGTCCAATGGACCAGGATCCAACGGCCACCGAGGAGGCCTTACCCATGGAAAGTACTTGATGTTCCAGCTCATAGTACAACGCACACGGTCATAATGAAAAACTGTGTGTATAACCTCAAACACGGGCCGATCGACCGTGCGTTCTGATTGGCCAAAAGGCAGCACCAAGGATTGCACGCCCGCACCTTCCAATGCACCAGGATCGAACGGCCACCGAGGAGGCCTTACCCGTGGAAAGTACTTGCTGTTCCAGCTCATATTGCAACGCACACGGTCGTAATGAAAAACTGTGTGTATAACCTCAAACACGGGCCGTTCGACCGTGCGTTCTGATTGGCCAAAAGGCAACACCATGGATCGCATGCCCGCACCGTCCAATGCACCAGGATCCAATGGCCACCGAGGAAGCCACACCTTCAACCTGCAATTCAAGCGGATATTCTATTTAAATCATTTCATGTTTTTAAGTGTAATAAAATGTTTAAATATAGGAAATTATCAAGGAATGCGTCCTAATTTGAACACAGGTCACATGTAGATGCGTGCTAGTAGTGAAAAAAATAACAATGACAATCGATGACGTGATGACACATTTACTTGAAACTTGAACACTTCACTTCTCTTTCCTTATCGAAACCATGATCCTTCCTGCGAGACCCCCCATTTTGCAAGGCGAATGCATTATAACCTTTTCCAAAACGGCTGAAATTTTTACCACACCCTACTTTCACCTAACCACGATGCCACGCAAAGCCGCGAAAATTTCGGAGTGGTTTTGAATTTATTGGAATTTAAAAAATGACGACTGTAATGTTTCTAACCGAAAGACCTTGCGAATGTGGTCTGAATTCACTCAAATTCCATGCGTGAGTACTACGCGGTAAACCGAGAACGCGCATATGAATGTTCAACACACCTTTGCGCATTTTTCGTTACATTTGGAGTTCAAATTCGAAAATTTCATAGAAATTGATTAGAATGCACTTAATGCACATTATCAAATATATCCATGGGATGTTGACTTTTAACTTAACACCATTGATGCAGTCCATGATTCATAGAAAAGGAACCATGGTCATACGACAACGCGTGGGATACATAAACCATGATCATCCGTGTGAGATGACTTTGTTTGCAAGAGCCGATGTCATCGAAACTTTAAGAGAATGATAGAAAGTTTTATTGGCCTTTTAACATGCAACGCATGACTTATTTTCGTAACCACTCTACATGAAAAACCCAAAGATCCAATGGTTTTTCGATCTAACTCCATTGATTGACTACATAAGAAATAATGAATTACATGTACCGAACTAACCAAGAATTACTCCGATTTTGAAGTCATACCGTGATCATCACGTGTTCATATGTAAAAAAAATACAATGCCAACCAATGTAATAACATTACGATTTGCTTGAAACCAAAACAAATCGTACGAGAACTAATATTCCCCTCACGTGAGATGTAAGCATAGGTCTCACGGGGATCGTGATCGTGGCATTTCGTACATCATTTTAATTTTTTGTACGATCTTCCAGGGCCATGTTCAGAAAACGTGCCAGAATTTCGTTATCTTGGTGAATATATTTGATTTCAAATCATTTAATATATATAATATCGAGTAATGCATTAAATATATAAAAAGCGAAGTAGTTACCACAAAGTAGTTCAAGTTCACTAGGACATGTCGTGCTATCGACGAGTTTTGGCGGTTGGATAATGTCGTGTACCAAAAATGTGGGCGGTAAAGTCATCGAACAAACAAGCGGCCAAAATGTTTGAACAAAAGAATTCTATAAACACACACGGTTTCTTAGATATAACCGTCTACATAGCAATGTTTCTGCGCGTCCCCCCGCTTCGCCATCGTTATTTTCCCCCGCTGCAGTACCAAGGTTTCGGCCTCCACCTGCAATTGGGCACTTTTGCTCATCCAAACGCCATCACCCTCCCCTCCCGTCCCATACCCTAGCCTCCCTCTCCGTACCCTCTCCACCTAGATCCACATCTAGCATTGCCGCCGGCGGTGTGCAACACACACACCGTCTGTGTGGAAACCCGTGTGTCTCTCTCAACCAGCGCGTACGTGTCCCCGTCTGCACGCCTTTCGTCGGCGAGCCCGCGAGCCATCCGTCCGGTCAGAACTAACCAGCGGTCCTGCTATCCATCGAGGTGAGTCTATAATGAATTAGCTCAATCGTTCATACATTTCGCTCCATATGACCCAAATTTGGTTATCGTCGACGTCTAAATTTAAGAAGATGTTGCATTCAATCAGCTGCATATAGACCAAGCTTCTAGATTGACCGAGTTTCGCTTGTTCTTTGTTCCGTAGATGTCAAGCTCGGACAATAGCACCCACGATAGTGAGGAGAGCATGTCAGAATCTGAGTTCGACCGTCCTATGACTCCTTTGCCTGATCCGACGAACACCACACAATCAACTTAGCCGGAGCTGCATATGCCACCGTCAATCACCACTATCAGGTCACAGACAAGGAAGAACGCTCCCAGACGGCCTACCCTTGAGCCCAAAGTTGTATATGAAATACACAGTATTGATGCATATACTTGGGCTCCAAACTCTCCAGATAAAGCACGAACAATGTTCAGGAGTGTGTGTGTGGATACGTTGGCAGGGCAAGGATGAACATCAATGTGGAAGATTTTCGCAAGGTTGACCCAGCACATCGGGACAGGATAATCACATAGATCATGTTGCACTTCACCGCGCCAGATGAGTTCATACGGCGACTGGAAAGCTGTGCGCTAGGTAAGGCCAGGGATGCTTGGAGAAATTGGAAGCACATGTTGTACAAGGAATACATGTGTAAAGGCAAGGATCCCTTCTCCGCATACACCATGATTACGAAACCAGATTGGGAGGAGTTCAAAAGGGGAAGGTGATACGTCCCAAACGTATGTATAATTTCTGCTTGCTCCATGCATGTTTTGTGTGATATTGCTATGATCTAGATACACTTTCATACACTTTTGATCATATTTGGACTAACTTATTAACTCAGTGCACCACAGTGCCAGTTCCTGTTTTTCTACTTAAGGTTTTCCCCCATATTAAAAGTGCTCCAAAAATTCGGGAAAAATCAGATAAAAAATCAGCGCAACGGAAGCTTCCGGAGTCCCGAAGGAGGACCAGAGGGGACCCACGAGGGCCCCAGGCGGCCACCTGGCGCGGCCTACGGCTTGGCCACCCCAGGGGGCTCCTGGACCCCTGGTGGACCCCCTGGTTGCCCCCCTTCGCATATATATTCTCCGTGACGCAAAACCTCCAAAGACAGAACCCTTTTTCACGATCTCGCCTCTGTTCCGCCGCCATCGCGCTTCCAAGATCGGGAGCGCCAGCAGACCTCTTCCCGGCACCCTGCCGGAGGGAGGATTGACCTCCAGGAGCTTCCCCTCCGCCCTTGACGCTTCCCGGATGATCCGTGAGTAGTCTACCTTGGATCATGGGTCCGTGATCAGTAGCTATGTGATGTTCTCCTCCCCTCTTTGTTCTTCATGGTTTAGACCTCGTGAGCTGCCCTACATGATCGAGGCACATATGTAATTTTCTGCTGTTGCTATATTGAGTTTGCTGGGATCTGATTGATTATGAGACTATGTTCAGTTTGTGATTGAGTAATATATTTGGTTCTTATCTTTTATATTTTTGTTCCTAAGTAATTCTTGCATGTTCTCTGTTGTTGTTTATTGCGTTGGACAAATAGTAGGTAGTGACTCCAAGAGGGAACGTTATGCTCGATTGTGGGTTCATGCCCCCTGATGACACACTTGAGTGACAGAAACATGAGTCTAGGGGATGTGTTGTTGACACAAGGGGGAAAATAGCGGTGCTTGTAACCGCGGTTGCCAGGATCGTTTACTTTACGCAAAGTGCTTTTTAATGCAGTTGTCTGTTGCTTTGGGTTTACACTTTCGGTGGGGCTCGCAACTTAATACCAGCGAGATGATCTGCATAGATATCTCAAGGTGGATGATTTGTAGTAGATGAAGTTGGATTTTGGTCTACTTATTTTGGCGTACCGCCCATGCTTTTGAGCCTCGTCCTTTCTTTGTAGCATAGTTAGCATTGCGGTGCGTTTTTAATCCTGTCAATTGCCCAACTGTAATTTGTTTACCGCGCATAGCAGTTTTATCTCCTTTTGGGAGAGAGACATCACTAGTAAACATCACGGGACCCCGGTCCATATTCTCATCACTATTTACACGCTCTTTTATATTCCTTCTTTCACTTTCTAGCTGCTATCATTATCATCTTTTATCTGTTGCGTTGATCCTTTGTGAACAGCAAGGCCGGAGAGATTGACAACCTCTCTGTACTCGTTGGGAATCAAGTTATTTGTGTCGTGTGCAGGTCCAGGAGAAGCAAGTGATTCTTTTCAGATGGCGCATCACTTTCCGAACCACCTACTTATCATTATCGGAGTCCTACGGGAGACGATCTTTAAACCTCGGTATCTTCACCGAGGTAAATATGCCACTACACTACATCTAACCTTCCACTTGGGGTAACCAACGAGGATAGAGTATCAAGAAAATTTCTGGCGCCGTTGCCGGGGACTCCGAGTGCTAAGATAGGGGAGTTGTGCACTATCTTTTACCTTTGCTTTTTAGTCTTGTTAGTTTACCTTTCAGTTTTATCTTTGTGTCCTATACCAAAAATCACAAAAAAAATCTGCCACACTTGTTGCTGCTATGGGTTCCACTGAAAACACCAAGTTGTGTGACTTCACTAGTCACAACAACAAAGACTTTATCTGCAATCCTATTGCCACACCTGCCACTTCAGCTACCTCTTATGAAATTAAACCTTCTTTGCTAGACCTTGTTATGAGAGATCAATTCTCTGGTGCTGGAGATGATGCTGCTTTACACTTGAATAATTTTGTTGAGTTATGTGATATGCAAAAGTATAAAGAAGTATAAGGTGATGTTGTTAAGCTCAACTTTTTTCCTTTCTATTCAAGGGGAGAAGCTAAAATTTTGTCTCAATCTTTGCCTAGGAATAGCATAGATTCTTGGGATAAGTGCAAAGATGCTTTTACTGGGAAGTACTACCCACCTGCTAAAATTATCCAATTGAGGAGTAACATTATGAATTTTAAGAAATTGGATGATGAACACGTTTCCCAAGCTTGGGAACGAATGAAATCTCTTGTTAAGAAATGCCCTACACATGGTTTGACTACTTGGATGGTTATCCAGAATTTTTATGCAGGCTTGACCTTCACCTCGCGGAACCTGTTAGATTCGGACGCGGGAGGAACCTTTATGTCAACTACACTTGGTGCTGCCACAAAACTCCTAGATGAGATGATGACCAACTATTCCCAACGGGACACCAAACGTGCTCCAATAGGTAGGAAGGTAAACTCTGTCGAGGAGATTACCTCCCTAAATGAAAAAGTTGACTTGATTATGTCTCTACTAACCAAGAAACCCTCTATTGATCCGCGTGATGTTCCGTTAAATTCTTTCGTTGCTCAGAAATTTATTGCTAGAAACAACTTCAACAACAATGCTTATATGGGAAAATTTTCTAGCAATCCTAGACCATTTCCATCCAACTATGGGAACAACAATACTTATCCTAGTAACAACAACCCCACTTCTGAACTAGAAAGCATGCTTAGAGACTTTATCACTACCCAAAAAGCCTTCAACAAGAATGTAGAAGAGAAATTAGCTAAAGTAGATAATCTCTCTTTGAAGGTAGATAGCTTAGCCCTTGATGTTGAGATGATTAAAATTAGAACCTCTCCCCTAGAGGAGAGGAATGCCACTCCTATTAATGCTATCCAATTACAAATTAATGAAAATATTAGGATGATGGATAAACTTAAAGAAAGATGGGCTAGAGAAAAAAGAGAAAGAGGATAGAATTAAGAGCCTTCCTACACACCACACTGTTTCCACTATCCAAATTGTTGATGACACCCAAAGTATTAGCACCAGACACACTCATAGTCCCATTGGACCTATTAATGGTGATGCTAATACCTCAACCGTAGAAGAAGAAACTCATATAAACATAGAGGGTTTCAAACAAGTGAGCATAGATGACACTACTACCACCTTTGATAGTAGTGATATTGATTTTGATAGTTGTACCCTTTCAGAAGTTATTAGCTTGCACACTAAATCTTGCCTTCATGGAGCATATCACTAATGCTCTCATCAAAGCTAGGGAGGATAAGCTTAGAATAGAAGCCTCCATACCTAGGAAGCTAGATGACGGTTGGGACCCTATGAAAAAAATTAAATTGAATAATTTCTCTTGCTGTGCTTTATGTGATGTTGGAGCTAGTACCTCCATTATGCCCAAAAGAATGTATGATATGTTTGAATTAAAGCCCTTTGAGCCTTGTTATTTTCGTTTTCGTCTCGTTGATTCTTCTGTAGATAAACCTTTGGGGAAGATCGATGATGTTCTTATCATTGTCAATGACAATTATGTTCCCGTTGATTTCACTATTATGGATATAGAGTGTGAACGTTTATGTCCAATTATTTTGGAACATCCTTTTCTGCGCACCGTTGGTGTTGTTATTGACATGAAAGAGGGGAATATAAAATTTCAATTCCCTCTCAAAAAAAGGATAGAACACTTCCCTAGAAATAAAATCAAGTTACCTTTTGAGTCCGTTACACGGGCTAGCTATTATCTCTCTCTTGAGAAAACTTGATTCTTCTTTTTCTTTATGCCTAGCTTAAAGGCGTAAAAGAAAGCGCTTGTTGGGAGGCAACCCAAGATTTTTTTACTTCTGTTTTTATTGGTCTTGATGATTGTTACTACTGTAGCAACATCATCATTTTCAAGCTTTGTGCCAATTTCTAGCCTCCTATGATAAGGGAAGCAAAAGTTGTCACATGTTGTCCAGAAAATAGATTCTGTCTGCTTGACGGAAAAAATCAAAACAAATCATCAGTTCATATTTTTGAGCTGAATGTTTTACACATCATGCTCTATAAAATTGTGAAACTTTCATATGTTCTGAGTTTTTTTATTTGAGTTGCAGAAGTACCACGAAAAAATTCTTTACTACCTGATGTTCTGTTTTCAAATATTTTGCCACGTTTTTCCTTTCTTCACTTTTGCAAACCTTAATCTTGCTTTTTATTTGCAAAAACATTTTGGAAATCTTGAGAAACAGTAGCTCTTCAAGAATATCTTTATTTCCAGTGGAGAAAAATTATTTTATTAAGGGTACTAACCTCTCTAATCAGCTTATGATGAGTTATGTATGAAGGGAGTTTTCAAGTGTGCGAGGGAAGATGATGAAAGAAGATCCGGGATTGTCAAAGGCTCAATCTTGGGGATGCCCCCATGCATCCCCAATAAATATTCAAGGAGACTCAAACGTCTAAGCTTGGGTATGCCCCCGTGCATCCCCTTCTCCATCAACAATCATCAGTTCTTTATCACTTCATGCGTTATGTGCTATTCTTGGAGCGTCTCGCTCTTAGGTTCCTTTTTATTTTTCTTTAGCTTTTCTTGCTGTTCATAACAAGTTAGACCCCAGCTTACTTTGTGTGGGAGAGAAACACGCTCCACTCCAATCTAGAACATATCATAGGATTTTCATGCCTATCTTTCTCTGATGTGTGTTCTTTGTCTTTTCATAGCTGTTGCCATGTTTAGCTCTTAGTTTTCATGTTTATCTTTTTCAATAACTTTAGTTTTAGTTTAATTTTTTTCTATAACTCTCTTTAGTTTTCATGTTTATCTTGTTAAGAGTGTTGGTTGTTGCACTGAGTTATGTCTTGTCTTGAAGTAGGTAATTGAGGTTGCTATTCAATTGTAGTAGTAACTTGCAATAGTTTTGAGGTATTTCTGTGAGTAATGTTTGAACTTATGTTGTCAAGAGCTCTAGCCTATTAGTGATAGGTGTCGTATTTTGGGAAATCCGTGCTTATTTTAAAACCTACAAAAACTAGTTGAGAACTCTAGCTACTAGATGGATCACTAAACTTTGGAGGGATCGAATATTAGAGTACAGTCACGTACCATGAGTCGAGGATGCGCAAGGATAACCAAACCCCCATACACTCCTCCTCGGGGTACTTGTCTCTTTGTGAACCTCCTTATTAGATTGAGAGTTACCTATAATAAGTGCATGAGTTCTTCGGACTAATGTAAGTATTGAAAGTTGACACTTCCACCTTCCCATATTTTCTAGCCTCTTTAGTACTGTGCATTACCCTTTTCTCACTCCGAGAGTTGGCGTCACCTTCGCCGGTGCATCCAAACCCTTGGCATGATAAGCTCTGTCATCATAAACCTCCTTATATCTTTCCTCAAAACAGCCACCATACCTACCTATCAAGGCATTTCCATAGCTTTTCCGAGATATATTGTCATGCAACATCCACCTCTTCGTGACTTGATCTTCATGTCATACATGTTCCTGCTACACTGGCAGAGGCATACATTTGCATACATCATGATAGCTACATCTTCTTTATGCTGAGTACCTTGTAAAGTGTGAAGATCTCCTATACCTTCTTGTAAAATAGAGTGTTGCCCTTAATTGAGGAAAAGATCCCAATGTGGACAAAATTAAAAGATCCCAAAGAGGACAAATGAGAGTTAAATAGAAAGAGCCATTGAGGCCACCAAAATATAGAAAGAATAGAAAAAAGAAATAAATAGTGAGAAAGGGGCAACACTACTATTCCTTCTGAAAGATCCACACTCGTACTCCCTCTTATCTTGTACTCCATAGAGATGATAATATATGCATATAGCTATGTGGGGACCCTTCACACTATAAAACTTGGCTTGCATATTCCAAGGATGAGCCTCCTCAAATGAGATCTAGGTATTCACGAGCGAGCAAGTTGGATGCACCCCCACTAGTTCCATTGGAGAGCTTTTTTAGCTCATATGTGCATCCGTTGCATGGTAATCCCTACTCCTCACATCATATCTATCATTTGGCCTTCTCGCCTATGATTGTCCTCATTTCTGTGAGACTTTCACACCCTTTTTGTCTTCCTCCTCCACCATATTTCTCTCTTTGCCATCCTAAGTATCAACTCTCGTGCTTACGCTCATCCATTGCATGAGTGCTCAAAATATCGAAAAAGAGTGGATCAAATTGACTTGTATCTGAATAGTGGTCTGGGGACGAGTCAAGATAAGATTCCAAAGAAGACCAAGTGTGAAACTTTAGTAGATTGAGTTCTCAACCAATATATTTTTCTCTCGTATTCCCATCTCCCCCTTCTTGCACGCAAACACCATCTGGAGACATTCGATCCACGGACAGCAAGAGCTCTTGCACCTTAATGTTCTTTTGTTTCTTGTTTCAATGCTAACATAGACTCTTGCCTGTTATGACTTGAATTGAATTACATACCTTGATTGCTTTTTTTCAAAGTTCTTATATGGTTGTTAGCATGTCACCACAGAAATTATGCTTGCTATCATTTACCTACTCGAGGACGAGCATGAATTAAGATTGGGGATGTTGCGTATCTAAAATTATGCTTGTTCCATGCATGTTTTGTGTGATATTTCTATGATCTAGATACACTTTCATGCACTTTTGTTCATATTTGGACTAACTTATTAACTAAGTGCACCACAGTGCCAGTTCCTGTTTTCTGTTGTTTTTCTATTTCAAGTTTCCCCCATATTAAAAGTGCTCCAAAATTCGGGAAAAATCATATAAAAATCAGCGCAACAAAAGCTTCCGGAGTCCCGAAGGAGGACTAGAGGGGACCCACCAGGGCCCCAGGCGGCAACCTGGAGCAGCCTAGGGATTGGCCGCGCCAGGGGGGCGCCTGGACCCCTGGAGGCCCCTCTGGTTGCACCCCTTCGCCTATATATTCACCGTGACGCGGAACCTCCAAAGACAGAACCCCTTTTCGCGATCTCGCCTCTGTTCTGCCGCCCCTGCGCTTCAAAGATCGGGAGCGCCAGTAGACTTCTTCCCGGCACCCTGCCAGAGGAAGGATTGACCTCCGGTAGCTTCCCCTCCACCATGGACGCTTCCCGAATGATCCATGAGTAGTCTACCTTGGACCATGGGTCCGTGCTCAGTAGCTATGTGATGTTCTCCTCCCCTCTTTGTTCTTCATGGTTTAGACCTCGTGAGCTGCCCTACATGATCGAGGCACATATGTAATTTTTTGTTGTTGCTATGCTGATTTTGCTAGGATCTGATGGATTATGAGACTATGTTCTGTTTGTGATTGAGTAATATATTTGGTTCTTATCTTTTATATTTTTGTTCTTAAGTAATTCTTGCATGTTCTCCGTTGTTGTTTATTGCTTTGGCCAAGTAGTAGGTAGTGACTCCAAGAGGGAATGTTATGCTCGAATGTGGGTTCATGCCCCCTGATGACACGCTTGAGTGACAGAAACATGAGTCTAGGGGATGCGTTGTTGCAAAAAGGGGGAAAACAACGGTGCTTGTAATTGCGGTTGCGAGGATCGTTTACTTTACGCAAAGTTCTTTTTAATGCAGTTGTCTGTTGCTTTGGGTTTACACTTTCGGTGGGGCTCGCAACTTAATACCAGCGAGATGTTCTGGATAGACATCTCAAGGTGGATAATTAGTAGTAGATGCAGTTGGATTTCGGTCTACTTATTTTGGCGTACCGCCCATGCTTTTGAGCCTCGTCCTTTCTTTGTAGCATAGTTAGCATTGCGGTGTGTTTTTAATCCTGTCAATTTCCCATCTGTGATTTGTTTACCTCGCATAGCTGTTTTATCGTCTTTTGGGAGAGAGACATCACTAGTGAACATCACGGGACCCCGGTCCATATTCTCATCACTATTTACACGCTCTTTTATTTTCCTGATTTCACTTTCTAGCTTCTATCATTATCATCTTTTATCTGTTGTGTTGATCCTTTGTGAACAGCAAGGCCGGAGAGATTGAAAACCTCTTTGTACTCGTTGAGAAGCAAAGTTATTTGTGTCATGTGCAGGTCCAGGAGAAGAAAGTGATTCTTTTCAGATGGCGCATCACTTGTCGAACCACCTACTTATCATTATCGGAGTCCTTCGGGAGACGGTCTTTAAACCTCGGTATCTTCACCGAGGGAAATTTAACATTCCACTTGGGGTAACCAACGAGGATAGAGTATCAAAAGGTCATCTAAGGAGTTTTCTTTAAAAATTTCTATGCAATCGAAGCTTCATATGAGGAACACACACACCCACCGTATGGGTGTGTGTGGATACTATGGAAAGAAACCAACATGGGACAAGGAGGACCAGGAAGCAGTCGCTGTTGGTTTGCCTCCCCCCCTTCAGTGAAATTAAGGGTACTCATGCTAGATACTTCATTTAGGCACGTGCCTCAAGGAATGAGCAAGGACTATATTACTTTGAAAAATCAGAGGACAAAGCACTATACGATAAGATGGTAAAATTATCATCAGAACCTGGAAGGGTCTACCGAAACTGAGGCCCTGGGGATGTTCTTCATGATGCTTTGGAGACCAATGAGCCCCCTGGTCGTGCAAGGGGTATAGGGGTGAATGTCCCTCATAAGAGGGGTTTCCGACTCACCTTAGACGAGAAAAAGAAGATAAGGAAAGAGAAGAAAGGATTGAAGATGGATCTTATGAAAGGATTATCAGTACATGCTCAATTTCTCCTGTCGCAGGAGGTCACATGTCGGATTCTGATCTTATAACAACAACACCGCATAAGAGTAGTTGTGCATCAGCTGACCCCACCCTCATGGACTATGATGCTGCTATATCTGATCTATATGGCATGACACGGAATCTGACTTGCGATGTGCACTCGCCTAGATTATCCCACCCCCCTCAGTGAAGGGGGTCTCCTCCTAAACAATTTGCCATTGGATCGGGGTCACGTGAGATGTATGGTGACAAAGGTGTTTGAAGCATTCAAGAATTTGCCCCTTCCCCGTGATGAACAGCAAACCCTGGGCGAGCCATTGTTGTATAGAATCCAGTGGACGAGGAATGAAATAATTGTCCTCGATGAGATCCCTCCAACCCCAGTGCCATCCACCATTGGCGCCTTCCATCAAGCAGACCTGTTACCCACGCCACATAAGATTACCCGTCCTTCTGTGGATTGCCCTATCAATTCCAGCCAAGAGGCCTATTCATCAAGCTCTGAGCATCCCCTGCAATCTAATGTTTACACAATCCAAGGAACAACCAACTCAGTATCAGACTGTGCCAGGTCCTCCTACAACGATGACACCACCTGTTCTGATCCTGCCCGTTCAAGCCACAGTGTCCCACACACCGGCAACACCTGATAAGCTGTAACAGCCCAGATTTCACAAAAAATAAAAAAATTGTTTTCGGTGTGAATTGGTTGATTGCCTGCTTTGTTTGCGGTGTTTGCATCCCCGATTTATCGATCGGCGATTATTTTCCCCTTTTTATCTCATATCGGACGGAGACCGACCCTTTTCCACGACGGCACACGACCTTTGCGACATCGGGTTTCTCTCGATTACCGTCGCAATCGGCACAAGACCATCCTTCACCATCAGTACGAAAACACCCATTTATATTTAAATGGGTTATTTTATCGGGCGGGTTTCGACATTCTCGGTTCTATGCGAAACCGATGTAGACGGCGTCAATTTAGTGCAACAAAGCGGTGTTTCAAATTTTGTGCGATTCCGACTTCGTCAGGTAGGTGAACATTCAGAGGTGCCAGGCATAGTAGCCGGTATATCTCCAGGGACGAATTTATAAAATGCCGCGCGCGCTATTAGCTGGACCCCTAGATTCCCCTGTTATCTTCGGATTCTAGCCCACCCAAAAAACCGGACCCGAAACAGGCCATTTTGTGGCCCGAAATCCTCCCCAAACACCCACATGTTATATATAGCAGGCTATCCTAGCCATTTTAGGCAAACCCTAGCCTCCTGGCCCTCAATTTCAGCGCCTGCCCAATTTAGCGCCGCCATCTGTGTAGCCTGGCAATTCTGGAGAGCATCCCAAGATTTGCACCGTTGGATCGTTTGATCCAACGGCCATGGACGCGTTGTACCTTCCCCGTTCTGTAGCCCGCGCCGCCTCCCGTGGAGGAGCTCCTCCCGAGTCGCGCCACCCCGTCGAACCCCGACGTTCACGCCGGTGGCCGCTTCCCTGCCCCAGGTCGCCGCACCCTCTCCTCCTTGCTTCCATCTCACCTCCTTCCTCACCCCATCCTCTCTCCTTTCTGCCCCAGGAAGCCGCCCGAGCAGCCGAGTGCCATGGACACCTCGAGATCGAAGCTCCCTGTCGCGACCACCCTACAGCTCACCGGCGAGCCCATATCTGGCTAGATTTGGTGGGCCTCGACTGGATCCACCCATACCGTGACCTCCCCTCTTGCTTGCTCGCCGGAGCTCCAACTACTTGCCGTCGGCGCCATGAAGACGAGGAGCACGAAGCACGCGAGGCGTGCCCGCTCGCCAGCCGCTGTGGGCCGACCTACGCGCCCAGGCCCAGCACGCCCCGCGCCACCAGGCCCAGCGCGCCCCCTCGCCCGTGGGCGAGGCTGCGCTATCCGACGCCCACCAATGCCTCCTGGGCTTGGCCCATTGGTGAGGCGCCTCCCATTTTTTCTTTTTCTTTTTTTTCTCTGCTGTTGGGCCGGCCCGTTTGCTGTGTAGCGCCCACAGGCGTTTGTTAGTATCCTGCACTGCTTCTGTTAGGCCCAGTTCAGTGCTTCCGGCCCAGTGCATGGTTTAGTTTTTTTCCCGAATAGATTAAAATGGAAGATTGTGTTTTAATTGTGTTGTAACTTTGTTTACATGTTGTTTTACTATTATTTACAACCCTTGCCACTGTAAACTGTAATTGCCATAACTTTCTAACCGTTGCTCCGATTAAAATGTTTCTTATATGTAACTTGACTAGAATTGCATGTAGATTGTGTTTATGCTGCTCTTGATTTATAATAAAAATTATAAAATTATGTTTAGGGAAAAACAGTACCCAATGCAATAATTATCGTGGGGTCCGTAATAGTTGCCATGCATAGGTTTTACCCCCACTTAAATTGACTAGCCCAGGTAGTTTATTTATGCTTCACCTCTTGCCATGTTTGTGTGCTATGCCATGCTTGAGTGAGATGCCATGTTAACAACCTTTGCTCATCTTGTGTAGCTAAACAACTTGAACCCTTGTAAATGTGCGGTATCGTCGTGTGTGACGAGCACTCCACTTAACCTGTTAGTAACCGCTCTCGACGATAGATGTGATGTCGTGGTGTGTTGTCTCGTGTTGTCTCCTTGTTGATGCTTGCTCGTGTTTTCTTCGTAGTAATAGATGCTTGCTCGTTGATTGCTTTCCAGTGTTTACCTTCTTGTGTGCTTCCGCGGGTACCTCTCGGAGACGTTGCGAGCTTGCGATCGACTACACCTTCGGTATCGTCTTCTCACAGGTAAGGGGGAGAATATATCATGCTTATAACTTTCAGCTCACTCGCGCCTAGGTGTAGGATAGAACGATTGCTTGATCCTACCACTTTATATTCATGCCTTTCAAATAAACCCAAACATCCATGTCCTCCACCTCCCAGCAAACCTTGTTCGGCTATGTTACTATTGCTCGCTTCTTAGCCACGGCTTAGTATGCATGCTAGGATGTTATCAACTGTTAACCTGTTACTCCTTGGATTGGGCTATCACACTATTATATTTATTGTGGATGATATCATTATTATAATGTTGACTAAATTCGACGACGGATGGGAGGTCTAGGTTATCCCGCCCTGACGCGTTGTTCCATTCGAGTTACCTAGGATCCGAGTTCCGGGTATTGGTTTTAAGACTGAGCGTGCCTAACCGCGTGTGGGATTTTATGGGGTCCCCTTTTCTTACATACCTTCAAGCATTTCTAGTGGTGGCCCAGGCTGATTTACCATTTGAAAACATGCATATATGTCTGTCGGGTCACTCCTAGCAGATATCCTTTAAAATAACTTGGGCCAGCGGAGACATGGTTTCTCTTGTTGGTCCACCCCAGGGAGCTAGGGGGCTGCCCACATGGTTTGGGTAGCTAACCCAGCCTCGTCCAGACGGTAGAGGCCAATTCGAGAGCGCGGCCGGCTTTTGAGTTGGATGTCAACTCACCGGGGGCCACCCGGATTTGTGCGTTGTTAGTTAGAGGGACTTGTCATTTCGGATCTCTCGGGACTAAATCATAAAATGGCTGCCTATGATGGGTAGAAACTGAGAGAGATGGGCGTGCGTGTGGAGCCTTGTAATGGGCAGTTGGTACACCCTACAGGGTTAAATCTTTTCGAGAAGCGGTGTCCACGGTTATGGACGACTTGAGACCTACTCCTTTTTCATAGACAACAACAACTGAGATAATTTTAATATAACTTGATCAATGTGTGTGTGCCTTGACTGCTTCTTCTTCGTCGGGATGCGAAGAGGAGGATAAGGATAGGATAGGTGTTATGTTTGCGTAAGTAGTTGATAGTAAGACTAGTTTGAGGTGATTCCTCATCGAATGCTTGGTTCTCATCTTACTCTAAATTAGACCGTTATCCACTCATATATTACTAGCGCATCTGCAACCTCACCACTACCCCCATCTTACCCGTGAGAAGTTAGTTACAAGACTTTTGATATATTCTCACCCCTTGTTTTTCTTTTACCTTTTATGTTTGCCTGATCGGCCGCCGCAGTTGATTACTACCTCGACTCTTCTTCTTCTGGACGCCTTCATGGAGACTCGACGACGACTAGTTAGGAGGATCCCGGCGGAAAGCCTGGACCCGTGTGGTTACGGGAATGGTGTGTTTTACCTTTGGCACTAGGCATTTGAATGTAGTCTATACTCAGACATGTATCTTCCGCTGATGTAATGTAATAAGGCAGTTGTATGCCGATTGTATGAGATGTTGTATCCATGTAGTCGTAATGTTGTGATATCATGTTGGAAATCCGGGGCATATGGCATTGTCATATGTCGCGGTGGGACCGATATGTGCTTCGTCCCCGGATCTGGATGGGAACACCTAGATCTGGAACATTACCGCATATCGGGCCTTACAACAGGTACGGTACAATGCAAACACCGCCTAAGGGCCCCTAGCTCCGCTCTACCGAGCCACCATCAAGTGTGAGCTATCAAGGAGTAATCCTTGTACTCCACTCGTTGCTGACTCTGTATAACCGCTCTAGGTACCTGAGCAACGGTTTTCCTTAAAGGTAAGAGTCGGGCGACCCAACGGTGCCCGTGAGTGTTATTGCGTCGGGAACGACAGGTAAGGTACCAACGACGTTACTGGAGTGCTTGGCCCCTGCTCATATCGCGCGAGAGTTACAAAACCACGAAAAGTCGATCTCTACCAAAAGAACACGCGAGACAAGGTAAGGAGACAATTCACCTTGTTGGTAACCGCGTGCTTTGACGGGACGACATGGCAGGCCCCGACGTACTGGTGGTCTTTGTTGTTGTTTGTTGTTTGTTGTGTTGTTAGTCAGACAGCGATAACGGTTGTCTGCGAGATAATATTAAATTGCTAAATGGGTTGGTGGATGACTTGAGAGACCCGTTAGTCTGTACGCACTACCTATCGTGGGATTATGGTGTGGGCCCTTCGCGTCGTAGTTTTGTCCGAAAGCTCTTCAGACGTCAGCAGTACTGCGGCCTGATCGCCGGGAAGCGGTGTTGTCTTCTTTGCTGCGGCAGGTGTTTGGATTTGTTTTTGCTTCACCGGCTAAACTCGCACTATGAAGGAGCGTGGAAGGGTGAGGGACCTAGACCCCTGAGCGCATAGGATATAGTCCGGCGGATGGCCTCTCTGCTAAGCCTAGGATGGGTTGCGATGTGTCGGATAGCCTCGGTAGTGCGTTCCCTAAAAAGGTTCCCGCCACTCTGGAGAACCGAGCGTGCAGGCTGAACAGTAGTGCACCCCTGCAGAGAGTTTAGTCTATTCGAATAGCCGTGTCCACGGTAACAGGATGCATTATGCTAAAGCCTGATCTCACTACTACAAACTACTACAATTAATCTGTTGGTTCCGGGTTTTCTTCCTCGCCGGGAAGTCGAGAAGGGGAATTTGAAGGCATTTATTATTGGTAATTATTACAACTTACTATTATACAATGAAGCAACAACTTTTGCTGCATTGTTACTTTATGCTTTAAATGAATTGTTGGATGTTCTCTTCTTGTGCTGCAAGACTCGTCGGAAGATGCTAGTCTTCGATGGGCCTAGCTTCTTATCCTTATTTCGATTCTACCTTGCAGTCCACTATATACAACCTTCCCTTTCCATTTGATACAAAGGCATAAATGCTTAGTAGCAGACGTAAGACTCGCGGGTATGCTAGATACTCACCCTTGATTTATTTCGCCCATTTTGTTTTGCCTGATCGGCCGCTACAGTCGACGTTGGAGCCCAGGAGCAGGAGTACCCCAGAGGCGCCTACTACTACGTCGAGACACCCTTTGACCAGAACCAGGAGTAGTTTCGGAGGCTCCTAGGCAGGAGGCCTTGCCTTTTCGATCTGTATCTCTGATGTTATTTTTTCTCGCCTTCTTAAGGCAAAACTTGACTAACTATGTCTGTACTCAGATATTATGGCTTGTATAACTTATGTATTCCGATCCTCGTGATCCCTGGTTTGTAACATATTGGTTTATCCTTTTGTGTTTAGTGTTGTGCTGTGATATTCTCACCGTGGCGCCATAATCTCAGTCATGTACCCTGCGAGTATGATTACTGTACATGGATTGATTTTAGGGGCGACACAAGTTGGTATCAGAGCCGACTGCCTGTAGGAAGCCACCCACCCACTCCTTGGTCGAAGTCGAGTCTAGTATTTACAAAACTATTTTTGCTAACTTAATGTTTGGCTTACGGGCCCACATCGATGTCACTACGTGTGATATCTATGGTATTAGGATCCTTTTCTCCTTACCTATGCTTTGGGAATCTGCTCTCTTATCCTTGCTGGTAAGTTTACTAACTCTGACATTAGGATCAAGTTCTCTTGATTCTACCTGAAGTTCTAGTGCGTACCCCTCTATTGAGTCGTGTCGCAGGAGTTCTGACCCAGGTCCCGGACCGCGGATCCCGTTTCTCATTCGGGGCAGGTCGCGCGTTCTCTGGCACAAACTCCTGTGGCCAACAGTTTCCTTGCGGAATGATTGACTTAGAGGAAGCTATGTCGCGTCGTGTATTCCTTACCGCAGTCTGTGCGCCGACTAGTGTGTCCATTTTCCTTAATTTCAGCGATGTTATGTTGCCCCATTTTTGACTGATTTTGTGCGTGGATGTGTATGTCTTATATGACTACTCCTATATATCTGCGCCTCCTCTTCGTTGTCGCATTACCTCATGCTTGTTTCCAGTATCTCGTTAAATGTTCATCATTGAAAAAGCCCTGTTAAATTTTCGCAGGATGGATGGTCGTGGTCGTGGTGCCAACGATCCACCTCCGCCACCGGACTACATGGCCGCAGTGATGCAACAATTTCAGATGAACCAAGTTTTATGCAAGGAGTCATAAATCAGCTCCAGAACCAGAACCAGAATCAGCACCAGAACCAACCGCCTGTGGTTACTCTGCGGGATTTCATGCGTCTCAATCCCCCTATCTTCCACCAACCTGAACTGGCGATGGATGACGATGATTGGCTTCATGACATCACTCGTCAGCTGGAGTTCGCTGGGGTGCACGCTGCGGATTACGTCACCTTCGTGTTCTATTTTCTGTGTGGCCCTGTTGCTCAGTGGTGGGACACCTACAAGGGCTCGCTAGCTGAAGGGACTATCGTCACCTACAATGAATTCAGGATTGCCTTCCGTGCTCGTTATGTCCCCCAGGCGATTATGAACCGTATGAAGGCCGAGTTCCGCAACCTCGTTAAGGGGAACAAAACTGTCGAGGCATATCAGATGGAATTCCTCCGCCTCTCCCGCTATGCTGCAAGTGACCTCCCAAATGATGCCAGTAGACAAGAGAAGTTCCGTGATGGGCTCAATTCAGATCTCCAGCTTGCACTGGCTTTGCGCGTCTTCCCCGACTTCGCCACCATGGTGAACCAGACTATCACTCTCGAGACCGCTCATGTTAAGTTCGGGGGTTCGCCGAAGCGCCCCCGTGATGTTGGCTCATCTTCGGGCACATCACAGAAGCAACGCGTCTGGATTCCGCACAACGTGTATCGACCACCTGCCCCTGCACCAAGGCCGTCGTATGTTGCACCCCGTCTTCCTCCGCCCCCACCGAGACAGCCGAAGACTGAGACTGCACCCATCCGTCCTCAAGATGGCCTGTGTTTCAAGTGCTGACAACCAGGCCATATTTCCAGAGACTGCCCCCAGCGACAGAATCAACTGGTAGTTCACCCTGCTGGCCACGGAAATTGTCGTGGCAACAATGGGACCCTCAACTATAATACTGGTTCCAATACTCATGCTCGTGGTCATGCTTACAACATTGATGTTGAAGCAACTCAGGAACAACCCGCTACTGTGATGGGTACCCTCCTCGTTAACTCAATACCTATTATTGTTTTGTTTGATTCAGGAGCATCGCATTCATTTATGTCTGGAGCATTTGCATCTAAGCATGGCATATACCAAGAAAACATGCATACGCCCTTAATAGTCCAGACTCCCGGTACCCAGTGTCGTGTTGACATGGTTGCACCTAACCTCACCGTCGAGATCGAAGGATTCGAATTCATTGTTTCTCCACGCATTCTGAAAACCTCCACCATAGACCTTATCCTTGGCATGGATTGGTTGAAAGCCCATGATGCCGCACTTTATTTTGGTACCGAGGTCATCCAACTCTTTCATCCTTCTGGCGCGATTGTGAGTCATACTGCCATTGTGTCGATGAATGCCGAAGCTCGTATATATGCTCTGAATGCCTTGAATGTCGCACCTCTCAACGGGATTGAGAAAGTTCCAATCGTTTGTGATTTTACTGACGTATTCCCAGAAGAACTACCGGGGATACCCCCGATTAGGGAAGTTGAATTCGTCATCGACTTGAAGCCCGGCACCGTCCCTATTGCTAAGTGTCCCTATAAGATGCCACCTCACTACCTCCTTCAATTGAAGAAGGAGATCAACACGGCCCTCGAGAAAGGCCTCATCCGTCCAAGTTCCTCTGCTTGGGGAGCACCTTCGCTATTTGTCAAGAAGAGTGATGGCATGAACCGTTCGGTCCAAGATTACCGACCCATCAACCAGACCACGATACAGAACAAGTACCCCCTCCCTCGGATCAATGATCTTTATGATCAACTTGTTGGATCCACAGTGTTTTCAAAACTGGATTTAAGGTTGGGTTACCATAAGATCCGGGTTCGTAATGAAGACATCCCGAAGATCGCATTCATTACTCGCTATGGTTCATACGAGTACACTATCAAGTCATTTGGCTTGACCAATGCACCAGCCACCTTCTTCCGATTGATGAACTATATATTCATGGAATACCTCGACAAGTTTGTCGTGGTTTATCTGGATGATATATTGATTTACTCCAAGACCGATGCAGAACATGCAGTACATCTTCGTCTTGTGCTGGAAAAGCTTTGAGAACACAAACTCTATGCTAAGTATTCTAAGTTTGAGTTCTGGCTTCCCGAAGTAACCTACCTTGGTCATGTGATTTCCAAGGATGGCGTTGCCGTCAACCCCGAACGTATTCAGGCTATTCTTGACTGGACTCCGCCCAGGACTGTCAAGCAAGTCAGAAGTTTCCTCGGACTCCCATCTACTTCCGTCGTTTCGTTGAGAACTTCTCCAAGATTGCCAAGCCTCTTACTAATCTGCTTCACAAAGGCATCAAGTTTGAGTGGACTAATAAGTATCAAGAAAGTTTTCAAGCTCTAAAGGACAAGCTTACTTATCCCCCAGTTCTTTCTCCCCCTAATACTCAGAAGGACTTCGTGATATATTGCGACGCGTCTCGTCAAGGACTAGGCCGTGTCCTAATGCAAGAGGGAAAAGTGAATGCTTACGGCTCTCGTCAGTTGCGTGCTCACGAAGAAAACTATCCAACTCATGATCTTGAATTGGCAGCGGTAATTTATGCATTGAAGCTGTGGAGATATTACCTCGTCGGTAACCGTTGCGAGATCTACACCGACCACCAAAGCTTAAGTACATGTTTACTCAGCCCGGCCTTAATCTCCGCTAGCAGAGATGGCTCGAGACAATAGCCGACTACAACATGGGAATTTCTTACACCCCTGTCAAAGCTAATGTGGTGGCCGATGCCTTGAGCCACAAAGCCTACTGTAGTGAACTAGAGGTTCAAGTACAACAACCACTTCTATATGAAGATCTTCGCAAGCTGAACATCAAGATTGTTCCGCAAGGGATATGTGAATTCCCTGGTTATCGAACAAGACCTTGACTCCAAGATCAAGATAAGACAAGGTTATGACCCTGGCATCGAGAAGATTAAGCGCTATCTCGCCAGAGGAAAGCCCTCATTCTTCACTATTACTGATGATGGCACATTGTACTTAAGGGGTCATCTAGTGGTGCCGATAAACAAGACCAACCTGAACTTAGCCCCAGATGTCATGAAGGAAGCTCACGATACCCCGTTGTCGATCCACCCTGGTAGTACCAAGATGTACCAAGACATTCGTCAGCGGTACTGGTAGTGTAACATGAAACTAGACATTGCTCGTTATGTTGATGAGTGTGACATTTGCCATCGCATGAAAGCCGAACATAAAAGGCCTGCTGGAACTCTGCAACCACACTCTATTCCTGAATGGAAATGGGACAAGATTGAAATGGACTTTGTCACCGGATTTACCCAATCAGATAAGGGTCATGATGCCATCTTTGTCGTCATCTACCGATTCTCCAATGTTTTCCACTTTTTTCCAGTCAAGGAGACGACCTCTGCTAGTCAGTTAGCAAACTTTTATGTTTCCAGAATTGTTTCCCTCGACGGTATTCCATTGGAGATCAGTTCAGATCGTGGCAGCATTTTCACCTCGAAGTTCTGGGATAGTTTCCAAGAAGCTATGGGCACTCATCTGAAATTCAGCACCGCTTATCACCCCCTGTCGCAAGGACAAGTTGAACGAGTCAACCAAGTGCTTGAAGACATGCTTCGAGCTTGTGTCATTTCATTCGGTAAGAAATGGGAGGAGTCTCTTTCGTTTGCTGAATTCTGGTACAACAATAGCTATCAGGCTAGTCTAAAGATGGCACCCTTTGAATTTTTTTATGGACGTAAGTGTCGAACCCCTCTAAATTCGTCAGAAACTTGAGAACAAACCCTTATTGGTCCGGACATTATTCAGCAAGCCGAAGATCAGGTTCGCGTTATCTGTGAACATTTGAAGGCTGCTCAGTCCCGCCAGAAGAGAAACTATGACAGCAAGCACAAGGAAATGGTCTATCAACCCGGCGAACAAGCTTACCTTCGTGTCACTCCCATGACGGGCACTCACCATTTTGGAATCAAAGGCAAGTCAGCTCCTCGCTACATTGGCCCGTTCCGTATCCTTTCCAGGAGTGGACCAGTGGAATCCCGATTGGAATTGCCACCGAACCTCTCCCAAGTACATGATGTATTCCACGTGTCACAACTCCGTCGCTGCTTCAAGGACCATATTCGTGAAGTGGAACATGATCTCATTAATTTGCAACAGGACTTGTCTTATCAAGAACATCCGAGCCGCATTCTCAATCAGTCTGAACGCAAAACCCGCAAGAAGAAAACCAAGTTCCTCAAAGTTCAATGGTCGAATCATTCTGAAGATAAAGTTACTTGGGTGCGCGAAGATCGTCTTGGTGAAGAATACCCCGATCTTTTTCCCTCTACCGCTTAGATTCTCGGGACGAGAATTCTTGTAGTGGGGGAGATTTGTAACACCCTCATTGTACGTAACAGTAATCACTTATATTGTTGACCATTACTGTTGCTAATCACTGTTGCAATTATGCTATGATCATCTTTGCTTTTGATCACATTCCAAAAATGCCTTTTGGTTAATGTGAAAATTAAACTTTTTCCAAAAATTATACAACCACTTTTGTAAAATCACTAATAATCACTGGACCATGCTAGTATGGTTGTGGTAATTTATCAAGCTATGCAAAAATGCAAACAAATCATACCAGCAGCAAAACATCATCATTTGCAATTTGTAAATTCCAAACAAATATCAAATAAGTTTATAAAAGTCCAATTCTTCTTGTGGCACTTTTGTATGGTGTAGCAATATTATTGGAGCAAGTTTCATGTTTAGCAAAAATGTCTAACCTATTTAAAATAATTGCCAACAGGTTGTAACAGAAAAGAAAACAGATAAAAGCAAAACGGTTAAGAAACGCACAGGGCGTAGCCCACCACCCTGGCCCACCCCGGTCCACTCCCACCCCTCCCTTCTTCCACCTCGTGCTACAGGAGATGCCGAACGTCCATGGCGACAGTGCGCGTCCACGCCGAACCTGCTCGCCCTCCACGTCGCGAAAGTGCTCCCCCGTGGAGATAAAGATCTCCCGTGTTTCGTGGATCAGGCGCAGCACCATTTCCCCCCTCTCCCACCTCGCCCTACTCAGGAGAATTAATGCCTGAGCGCCACTGTGGGCACGACATGGTCACCGGCACGGCCACCCTCCTCCACAGACCATGCGACCACGTCCAGGACCGCCGTCGTCCTCCTCCAGGTCTTCCCCACCCTCAAGCACGGGTCAGGACGCACCACAGGCGACGTATTCGTCGTCGACATCCACCCGGCCGCCGGCAACCGCCCCGGCGATTCATCGCCCCATGGCCTCCCCGAGCGCACTGCCACCCCCCTGCAGCCTCGCCATGAGCTTCCTCCCATTTTCCCTAACTCCCCATGATCTATTCCGTGCCCCATACGTCGTTCCCGCTCGCACTCGCTCCAGCCGCCGCCACGATGGTCGCCGTCGTCGACTGGGGCCTCCCCGTTAAAGATGGAGGGCACTACTGGACGCGTAGCGTGACTCCGGTCAGGTTCCTGCCCCTCATTGCACCGTTAGGCCTCCTTTGCCCTCACCCCGCTCGTCGCCGTCTCCGCGTCGCCATGGACGTGCTCGGCCGCGCCCTGGCCTCGCACTGGCCGTGCCCAAGGCCCCCTGCTCGCGCCCCGCGCTGCTTCTTGTCCGCACACGCGCGTGCCCACATGGTTGCGCCCTCACGGCACCGCTCCGGCCGCCGCGATCCGCGGTGCCCCTCGTCGCCGGTGTGCTCGGCAGTAGGCGGATTCACCCCCACTAATGACCTGGTTAAGACCCCCCTCACTGACCGTGGGCCCTAGGCCATTTAAATTAAGTTTAATAATTATGTTAAATTAAAAGCCCCCAGAGACCTACAGGTGGACCCCAACAACTTAACTATCTGTTAAGTTATAATAAAAATGGTTAAGTGTATGTGTCCATGACAGTTGGGTCCCACCGGCTAAATTAGATTAAATAAAATGGATAAAAGAACAGAGTATGACATGTGGGACGAGGTGATTTTTGGATAAATATAATGATCTTATTAAATGAGTAGAGGCTGAAATGTAGGCCCCATGGCATTTTAAATGATTTATAATTAATATTAATTGTCTATGTGTCTATGACATTGGGGCCCAGCTGTTAGTTTGACTGGTCAACCCCACTGTTCTGGATAATGTTGCTTTTAATATTAAAAGAAATTCAGAAAATGTGATAAAATGATTTAAATTGGAAAAATCAATATCTTTTAATCCGTAACTCTAATGAAAAAAAGTTATACATGAAAATTTATCAAAAAAATACCACGAATAAGTTTACGCTACCCGCATACCCACCGCACCCCTCTAACATACCGAACCCGAGATTTTCCCCCTTCGGATCGTCTGTCCGGTAATTACCCGGTACCGGTAAAACTTTCTGGAATGTATTGTTCTGAACATAAAAGTTGTTCGGAATGCATCAATACTCACGGATACACTATCCGCATGTCTGTCAGATATTCACAACACTACAGACATGGAACCTTCCCCATCCGGGCTGTCTGTCGATAATCACCCGGAGTCGGTATGTCATCCCCGGAAGAATTCCCGCTCCAAGCATAACCCTTTGCACTGCGTTAGAACACCGTTAACATTGCGTTTTCCATGTCTTGTAATGGTATTTCTATTATTGTTATGTATTTATTGTTTCTCCCCCTTCTCTTATTGTCCGGTAATCCCGACGACCGTTGCCGATGCACCTGTGAGCGACTACGTCGTCGATGATCGTACCCCTACCGCGAGCTTCCAGGAAAGCAGAGACATTCTCTTCCCCAGATATCGCCTATCTTTTCCGTACATTTCTTGCACTAGGAATTGTTACTGCTGCTGGTACGATTACAATCCTATTCAATTGCATAGTCTGTCATTGTCACCCCATGATGTACCTTCCTTTATCCTACGCTGCCTTATAAATATATATTATATTTAGAAGTGAGACCTGCGCTTTGCTAGACAACTAGGATTAGATAGCGGGCCATGATCACTCTTGGAGTGAACACGGATACGATATATTAACTGTAACAGGTAAGGTACAATGCAGACACCGCCTAAGGCCCCCTAGCTCGGCTCTGCCAGGCCACCATCAAGTGCGAGCTATCAAGGAGTAATCCTTGTACTCCACTCGTTGTTGGCTCTGTATAGCCTCTCTAGGTACCTGAGCAACGGTTGTCCTTCAAGGTAAGAGTCGGGCGACCCAACGGTGCCCCGTGAGCGGTATTGCGTCGGAAATGACAGGGAGCGTACGAGCGACGTTACTGGCGTGCTTGGACCCTACTCGTATCTCGCGAGAGTTACCAAACGACGAAAAGTCGAGCTCTACCAAGGGCGATTGCAATAATATCCAGGTGCAGAAGATCCACCCTGATTTGTGTGAGTCTTTTCGAAGGCTCAATCTCGAGCTAGTTCCAGCAGGCTATCTTGCCAACCTTGTGGTAGAGCCCACTATCCGTGAGAAGATTCGTGAAGCTCAGTCTGGCAGCTCAATGATTCAGAAGATCAAATAGGGTATTGCCGCCTCAATTCCAAAGTACGGTTGCTTTTCAGTGCATAATGACGGCACCGTGTTGTTCGAAGAGCGAGTTGTTGTTCCCAAGGAAGGAGATCTCAGAGAGGTCATCATGAAAGAAGCCCATGATTCCAAGCCATCGATTCACCCTGGTAGTACAAAGATGTATCAAGATCTCAAGCAAAGCTTTTGGTGGACTCGTATGAAGCGGGATGTTGCCTGTTACGTGTCTTAGTGTGATGTGTGCAGGAGAGTGAAGGAACAGCACCAGAAGCCTGCCGGGTTGCTTCATCCACTTGAGATTCCGGAGTGGAAATGGGATCACATAGAGATGGATTTTATCACAGGCTTCCCTTTGTCGCAGAAGAAGAACAATGCCATCTTTGTTGTCATTGACAATCTTTCCAAGGTTGCCCACTTCTTTCCAGTGAAGGACTCCATTTCAGCAGCTCAGTTGGCGGATTTGTACACCGCAAGAGTTGTGTCTTTGCATGGCATTCCCAAGAAGATCAGTTCAGCTAGAGGCAGCCTTTTCACCTCTAAGTTCTGGCAGGCCTTTCAAAAGGCGATTGGTACAACAGTGTTGTTCAGTACCGCGTATCACCCTCAGACAAGTGGGCAAGTCGAGCGCGTGAACCAAATCCTCGAGGACATGCTTCGGGCGTGTGTCCTCTCGTTTGGCATGACGTGGGAAGAATGCTTGCCGTATGCTGAGTTCTCTTACAACAAACACTATCAGGCCAGTCTGCAGGCAGCACCGTTTGAAGTCTTGTATGGCCGCAAGTGCAGGACACCTTTGAACTGGTCCGAGACAGGTGAGAGGCAGCTGTTCGGTCCAGATGTGATCCAAGAGGCAGAGGACAGAGTGAAGATTGTCCGAGAGCACCTAAAGGCAGCACAGTCTAGGCAGAAGGCCTATTATGACAAGAGGCACCGTCGTGTAGCATTTCAGGTTGGTGATTGGGCGTACCTGAGAGTGTCTCCGTTGAGGGGAACTCACCGCTTCGTCATCAAAGAAAAGCTCGCTCCAAGATTTGTCGGACCTTTCCTCATCCTTGAGACTAGGGGACCTCTTGCCTTTCGGCTCGAGCTTCCAGAGAGTCTGTCTATGGTGCATGACGTGTTCCATGTGTCCCAACTAAAGCAGTGCTTCAAGCAGACAGAGCAGGCTGTTGACTTGGGCGAGATCCAGCTGAGTGCGGACCTTTCCTACTCAGAGCATCCAGTCCGTGTTCTTGAGACGTCCGAGCGCAAGACGAGCAACAAGACCGTCAAGTTCATGAAAGTTCAGTGGGCACATCATTCGGAGGAGGAAGCAACGTGGGAGCGTGAAGATCATCTCCGTTCTGAGTATCCTGAGTTGTTTTAGGCTTAGATCTCGGGATGAGATCTTGTGTTGGTGGGGGAGTGCTGTAACAGCCCATGTGCAATAAAAATAAAACACCATGAGATTGTACTTTGTCTGTTGACTTTGTAACTTGGCATGATGCTAAACATTATAATTTCATGTGGTGATTTAAATTTGCATTGGGATTGGAGCCCATTTGGGTTGTTTGAGTTTGCATCCAAAATGGTTCAAGAAAGGTGTTTGAGGATTTTTTTTTATTGTTGCATGCATGCTCCCCTTGACCCCAAACTTGGCATAGCCAATTCCTTGCCCCTTCCAAGTTTTTCAAAAGTCTTGCTCCATTTTTTGCAACTCTAAAAAGGTGGGCCATAGTTCAATGTGCTTTGAATATAAAAAATGCCCCCATATTTTAGTTGCTCATAAATTGGTCTAACCATTTTTGTAAAATGGAGAATAATGCAAGGATCCAGAAACATATTTTTATATGTTTTTCCCTTTTGTGGATTGGCCACAAAAACTCTTAGAATTTTCTGTTATTTTTTTAATAGAAAACCCTTTTCTTTTCTTTTCTCTGGAAGCAGTCTAGCGCGTCGGCCCATCTGGGCCTCCCCTTGTCCGTAGCCCACCTGGCCCGTGCCAGCGAAGGGGTAAGCGGAGTGCGCGCCAGCCGTCGGATCTTGATCAGGTGGCTGGGGCTCGTCGCCTTTCCAGCGTGGAGAGGTCCCCGCCGGCCTCCTCTCTCACACCGGCGACGACATCGACGTCGACGCCTGCCGACGTGGCCAGGGGCCTTCCCCCCTTATATCCTGCGCTCTTGGAGCCCCCTGGAACCCTAGGGTTCCGTTTCCCCACTCATCTCCCATCGCCGCCGCCGGGTTCGTCTCCTCTTCCCTCCCCTGTTCCGCCAGGGCAGCCGGCCGTCTCCTTCAAATTCCTCGCCGCCGTGCCAAATTGGTGGCCGTGCGCTCGCGTACGTCGTCACCTGGACCTCACCTCCCTATCCGTGCCGTGCAGGACGAGCCGGGGCCTCGCAGACGCCACCTCTCCGACAAGGGTCACCACGGTTCCCTTCTTCCATGACGACGGTGGACTGCTCCTTCCTCCACGTCTCGGCTCGGGGTCGTCGGCAACATCCCCAAGGTGAGCCTCAAGGTTCCCTATCCTCCCGGAGATGAGCGTAGCCGTCCCGTCCGCGTAGTTGTAGCTTTTCTGCCGTTTGCTTCGCCACCGGTGCTGAAATCGTGGTCGCCGTGACCCGAGCAGTAGCAGGGCGTGTCCAGGTCGTGTCCAGAGCGCGTCCAGGTCGCGTCTTTGGCCGTAGCAGCGTGTGTGCGCAAGGCGAAGGAGTTGCGCGTGTCTGAACCGAGCGGGTGCTGCGTGTTTCGTCAGAAACGCCGTAGTTTCAGGCGAGCCTGGCCTCCCCTCCGGTGAGGTTCAGGTCGGAGATAGGGCACCCACGTGTTCGTGGTGATGCCCTCTTCCATTTGCCGCCGGTGCCGTGGCCGGAGACGGGGTGTGTGCGACGCCCGCGTCCTCTGAAGATGGCCGCGCCGCCGTGCGTCTGAAGGTGCAGAGAAGGGTTCATCGCCGTGCTGTTCCCGGCAGGTTTCCGGTGAGGAGAGATGTGGAGCCTGGCCCTGGAGTGGTCCCGTGCGTAGCAGGTGGTGCCCTCTCGCGTTTGGATGTGACGGTGTGGCCGGAGGTGACCGGAGAGCGAGGGGAGCCTCGCCGGAGTTCGAGCGCGCGTTGAGTTTCAGAAAAAGGCCCTGTTTTTCTTTAGAGATGAACAATAGGGGGAGGAATACTTCACCTTGTTGCGTTGCTGTTTCTGATCAGAAAACTAACAGCAGCGCAGTGGAAAGGGGGTGAAGTGGTGTTGGGCACGGCCTGGGTTCGAATCCCAGCCGGCGCACCCCCCTTTTCCTTTTGTTTTTGCCACCTGGGCCGAGGAGGTGAAGAGGGCCTTGGGCCTGAGTCCAGAGGGGCTTAGCCCAATTTCTTTTTTTTCTGTTTGCCTCTCCAGCCGAGTGGGCTTTTCCTGCTTGGGGCCAGGGAGAGAGGGGCTGGGCCTTTTGGCCGAAGCCAGCCCAAGTGGGTTGTGCCCTTTCTTTTTTTTCTCTTTCTTCCTTTTTCTTTTCTGTTTTAATTCCAATTTGAATTTGAATTCAAATTCAAATTTAAATTGGATTTTCAACTCCTTTTCAACCAGGGGCATATTATATATGTTTTTGAGGTAGCTTGAGCTACTGATCTTGATGGTGAGGTCTATTTTGCATTTTTTCCCCTCTAATAATTGAGGTGTGGTAATTTTGCAATAACCCCCTCCTTTTTCTTTTGTTTTGACCAAGTCTTGCCCAAATTCAAATTGGCCATGCCATATATGGATTTTTGGTAGTTTCCCCCAAGGATTGCAATGGTGATGTCCTCATGGTGTTTTGTGCAACTCATGTGGACAAGGTGTGATCACCTGATCCAGTATCAATCTGTCCTTTCTGCCTGCAGCATTTCAACTTCAGTGCATTTTGAAATGTTGATCATCTATTCATTTCAAGTTTTGTTTCATGTCATTCTTCAATCATCTTCCTCCAAGTCAACCCCTAACATATTGTCGTATGCAATGTGGCTGGTTTCCAACTATTGTTGCACCTTCCTTGTGTCAATTTCACCGCCACTATTCCGTCTCCGGAATCGATGATACCTTTCACGTTGTTTTATTTATGTTATATGCATTGTTGATCATGCCATGTTGACATGCTACTTACACCAAAAATAAGGCTAGGACCAAAGCCATATTCACGTAAATAAATTGCATATGAAGTTGTTGACGTGTCGTCACCACCTTCATTTAAAATTGACTAGATAGGGTCACAGCATGTCTATTTAAACTTGCTCATACCATCCTTGCCTGTGCATTGTACCGCTACTTACTTGTGTGCCTTTCCTTGCCGGTACCTTAGGTTAGCACCTGAGACCGCCGAGGAGACTTAAGTGGAGATTTCCGACACCGAGCCCGAGGACCCTGCTGCGTCTGCTTCGACGACCGATTACCCAAGCAAGGGGAAGATTTATACCATTACTTGATACCTTTCTGCCTACCTTCTTAGATGTAGCCTAGAACGTTTGTTTGATCCTATCCACTTTGAGTATACCACCTTCAAAACCCCAAACAGCCATGATCCCCACATCCCAGCAAAACTTTGTATTGCTAAGTTACCGCTGCCTAATCGTGTGTGGGATTCTATGGGGTCCCCTTGTCTTACCTGCCTAGCTTCATACAATTCTAGTGGTGGACCGAGCTGATTGACTATTTGCAATGCGTGTGTGCTGGTGGTACCCCAGTTGTTTACAAACCACCTTGGGCCAGGAGGACTTGTGCCTTGGCTGGCCCACCTTGTCCGGCTGAGGACCCGGTGTCCCATGTGTGATTAGCCGGGTATCCAAACCTGCGACAGACGGTAGACACCGATTCGAGAGCACGGCCGGCTTTTGAGTTGGGTGTCGACTCACCGGGGGCCTCCCGGAGTTGTGTGTTGTTAGTTAGAGGGACTCTGATGTTCCGGAGTTTCAGGCGTTTACTTAGCCAAGTGGAAACCGGGCGTACATGCGAAGCCTATGATGGACAGTTGGTACATCCCTGCAGGGTTAAATCTTTTCGAAAAGCCGTGTACGCGGTTATGGACGACTTGAGACCTACTCCTTGTTCATAGAATAACATCAATCTTGAATCATAATTAAAACTTGCCTACCGTGTGAGTGCCTTGGTTGCTTTTCTTCGTCCAGGGGGACCGAGAGAAGATCCAGGTTGTGTTATGCTTGACGTAAGTAGGTGGATAGCAGACTTATGACACGATGTCACGTGCTATTCTTGGATCTTACCTCTATTCTAATAGAACGATAGCCATCATAAATGCTAGCGCGGCTACAAACTCTACCTTTACTTTGTCTTACCGTAGGAAGTCAGTTATCCTGTAATGATATAATCTCACCCTGTTTTACTTTTGTGCTTTTACTGTTTTGCCTGATCGGCCGCTGCAGTGGAGTACTTTCTTGACCCGAGCTCTGGAGGATACTTCGTGGAGGTGCCCTCGGAGGATGACGATGAGTTCGACCCGAGCTCTAGGGAAATTTGGCTTTTGACCGTACTCGGTCGTGTTTGTCTTCCGCTTGTCGCATGATGTACTGTTGGGTCCACGGACCCCTGAGATGTTGTAATAATTATCCAATGGCGATGTATGCCTTGGACTCTATATTTTATGTCTTAGTTAAAGTTCTCGTTCTTATACTTGTTGTTGAGAATCCGGCAGCGACACGAGTGCGAGTGTCGTGAGTCGGTGGCTCTTTATGCGCTACTAACTTGAGCGGGACGCGAAAGCGACTAACTCGAGTTAGCACCGCATCGGGGGCCTTACATGTACGCACTACCTTCACGTGGGATAAGGAGTTATGGGCTCCCCTGCGTCATAGTTTGTCCGAAAGCTCTTCAGACGTCAGCAATACCACGGGTTGATTGCCTGGAAGCGGTCTTGTCTTCTTTTCTGCAGCAGGTGTGTTTGGATTTGCTTTTGCTTCACCGCCTAGTCTCGTACCGTTCAGGAGCGCGGAAGGGTGAGGGACCTAGACCCCTGAGCGCATAGGATATAGTCCGGCGGATGGCCTCTCTACTGAGCCTAGGATGGGCTGCGCCGTGTCGGATAGCTTTGGTGGAGCGTTCCCTAACAAGGTTCCCGCAACCATGGAGATCCGAGCGTGCAAGCTGAAAAGTAGTGCACCCCTGTAGGGAGTTTAATCTATTTGAATAGCCGTGTCCATGGTAATAGGACGCTTTATGCTGAAGCCGGATCTTATCACTACAAACTACTACTATTAATCATTTGGTTCCAGGTTTTCTTCCTCGCAGGGAAGTCGAGGAGGGGAACTCGGAGGCATATATTATTATTAATCATTACAACTTACTATTATACAATGCTGCAGCAAGTTCTGCTTCATTGTGACTTTATGCTTTATATAAAATGTTGGCTGTTCTTATCTTGTGCTGCAAGACTCGTTAGAAGATGCTAGTCTTCGATAGGCCGAGCTTCTTATCCTTATTCTGAATTCTACCTTGCACTCCACTATATACAGCCTCCACTTTCCATTTGATACAAATGCATAAATGCTTAGTAGCGGACGTAAGACTCGCGGGTATGCTAGATACTCACCCTTGCTTTATTTCCCCCTTTATGTTTTTCCTAATCGGCCGCTGCAGTCGACGTTGGAGCCTTGGACTCCAGGAGCAGGAGATCCCTGATGCCGACCACCGCAACATGAAGATCCCCGATGCCTTCTTCCGAGTTGAGTCCCCCGTTGACCAGGAGTAGTTTGGAGGTTCCCAGGCAGGAGGCCTCGCCTTTTCGATTTGTTGTTTTTTGTGCTAGCCTTCTTAAGGCAACCTTGTATTCTTGTGTCTGTACTCGGATACTTTTTATTCCGCTAACTTTGTGCTTTCGAGCTGTTTTACTTGAGCCCTCGTGGCCCCTGGCTTGTATTAAACAAGTTGTATTATTTTATTTGTAGAGTTGTGTTGTGATATCTCACCGTGAGTCCCTAATCTCGATCGTGTCCCTTGCGTGTATGATTACTGTACACGGTCTGATTTTGGGGGCGTCACAAGTTGGTATCAGAGCCGACTGCCTGTAGGTAACCCCCTTCCCACTCCTTGGTCGAAGTCGAGTCTAGTCGTTGCAAAACTATTTTACTAACAGTGTCGTGTGGCTTATCGGCCCACGTCGCCAACTGGGTGGTATTAGGATCCTTTTTATCCACACCTTTACTCTGGGACTCTGACTTCTCTCCTCTTCGTGTTATTGATTTTTGCTAACTCTAACTTTAGGTTCTCATACCTCCTTCCTTCCGGAGAGCCCTGCATTTCAGATGGTCGCTTACTTTGCCAGAAGATGTCGAGGATACTCTCCGATAAATTCCTGAGAGCCTTATGCCCACTGCTTTGCGATTCCCCACCATCGGTAAGTCAGTGTGGATAATTACATACACCTACCGTTTGGCCATTCGATCCCAATTACTCTTGTTAATACAAGATACCCCGTAATATTCTCAGTTGTTTCAAAAATCATTTGTTCCTACTGCCTTGCAGCTTCTTTTCACCATGCGGATAATTCCTCACATTTATCGAGGATCCGTTCATCCTAAGTTGTTCATGTGATTCCCAAAATACTTTGAAATAATATTCGATCTCGCGAAAATCCTTGGTAGCCTACTTATTTGGAGATTCTTCTTACCTGCTTGCACTATGATTAATCCCGTTTGTCTTGTAGACTTTGATGACCTCCCTTGGCATTGCCATTCTGATCTGTTAAATCATCGTGTGTACTAGTGCACGCAAACATCCATTCATCCCTATGAATCCATTCTTCGGGCTCAGACGTCATTCCGTACATGACATGGTTCTCGGTAAATCAAACCTTAATTGATTAACCGTCAAGCTTCTATTCAACTTATTCATGTTTGATCGATGTATATGAATCTAATACACCGATATGGAAGTAATAATTCCTTTGTACTTAAGCATCGAATTATTCTGATGCTTCTATCTCCAATGCTTTGGCATTCTTTCTTCTTATGGTTGAGTACCGATACTCGCACCAGACTCTCTGTACGCCGCTTGACCTTTTTTGTGGATTACAACCTGCCGTCCCCTTGTGTCCTAAATCATTGACGAGCTTCCCCTGATACAAAATGCCTTTGGCAAACGATATCACCTGCCCCGGGTCATTAGCCTTCTGCTTTCAAACTGGTCCCCTTATTCTTGTTGTTTGTTGTATAGATTTGTGAAATGTCCCTATGGGTTGTATCTATGCTTCAGCCGTCAGTGTGAACCCAGCAACTTCTACGGGTCTTACTCTACTAGTGTTATGCCAGATAAACTTTTGAATGCTACAAATTCATCCGCAACGAGAAGTGAATGAGAGGCTATGCATTGAAGAAGAGGGAGTCGACCCTGAACCTCTGTGTTCGTGTCCATGGACACGATGTAGAACTTATCATGAAAGCTTCTAGTAAAAGTAATTGTCCCCTTGGCGGAAATTCTTCTTGCGTCTGTGATCTTTCGTTCTACATTCGAGTATTACCTCCTGGTACCTCGAGGACATCATGCCTTTGCACTACATCTTATGAATTGTGATGAAACAATGCCTATCCCTCTCATAGACATTTTATGGTTCTGGGTTGTCGTCAACCGATAACACCGCTTACCTTTTGCTCCACCACCCCTTTTGTTTGGTGATTTTGTTATTAGATTGTATTTTCTTGAAACCTTTTGACATGATGTGTCCTGGTCATCACCAACATTTTGCCTTCCTCCAAGTGTCAATTTAATTCATTGTGGGAAATACCATTCTTGCCCCTCGATGAATTGTGTCATCATTGAAAACCTCCTTTGACTCCCTGCCAATACAGACTTGGTCATGTATGTCGTGCTCTGCTTTCCCTTGGGAAAGATATACACCTGATACTAATGTATCATCACGTTGTCCTTTCCATTTGTCTGTTTTACCTTTCTGGAATATAACTTATCTGAGCAGTGATAATTCCATGCTTATGTAAACACTTCGGTGTACTACTTTGTCCGTACAACCTGTTACAATTGTTGATGACTTTTCGGTGACCACCGATGGACAAGAACCTTGCCAATTGGTCTGCCTCGTCTTAACGGGCAGGAAAATGGTTCTCTTTGCCCATCGCCCTTGGCACTGATGTTGTTGCCAACATAGTTGACAAGATGTTCTCTGACTTACCTTGCAACTAGATCGCATTTTTTGTCACCACCCTTCTTATTCAATGTGGGCCCATAACCCATAGTTCCACATGATCGCAACCTGACTCTCTTGTACCTTTCTGTTCTCGAGGTTATTCCTCTTGTTTGACCTCGTATGCAAATCGCGAGTCCTCTACCTTGTGATATTCATTCCAATATCATACTAAGTTCTTATGCCTGATGCTCTGGATCCCGTTTCATCGTCTGTCATTGGCATCGAATGCATGCCTATCCGCTTGAAACTTCTCATACCTTCTTTTGCTTCTCTCGATGTTTTTCCCTGTGTTTGAAATCGAGAGATACCCTGTGTCCCATTCCCTTGGACAACCCCGGTTGATTAACCTTGTGTCGATTCGGCCCCCTAAGTGTCCCCCTAACCTGTTCGTAGGTACAATTCAACCCCGAAAGAAGGATGAAAACCCGTCGAGATGCACTGATGTAGAGAAATAAAGACTTCAACGTGAAGGCTTAACTTCTTCGAGAAGGACAACAAGCACCAGAAGAATCGTTAGAATACGAAATCAAAGCTTTACCCCTTCCACTACCTTTTAATTATCGGGACGAGAATTCTTGTAGTGGGGGAGATTTGTAACACCCTAGAGCCAGTAACATTAATCACTACAGTGATCCCCTTGGTAATGATCATCACTATTGTTAATAAAGCCATGATCACCTTTGATCATAGCTCTGTCAAATTCCAACCCTGATAAAATTTTCAAATTGAGTGGATTATAAATCTTGCTCCAAGAATTTTGGGAGATTATTAATCACCTTGCAGATAAATAGACCAAGTCATACCTAGCCTTTAGAATAATCCCAAGTGAATGATAATTATGAAACCAATAGTGGTGGGTTATTAAATTGCCCCTAGGAATTAAAATAAAAGTGGAACATAAAGTTAAACTAAAACATTGTTAAAACAATTTTATTAAATGCCTAATAATCAGTGGGTCATATAAAAATATAAATGGGAATTTATTAAGCTATTTAAATAATGAAAACAAGTGAAAACAGTAGCAAAACAACAAATTTTACTACATATTAAACCATTCAAAAATCTAAATGATTTTATTTTGGTACCACACTTTTTGTGCCATCACTATAATATGTAACAGTAATTATGGAGCAAGTCTTCCATTTTATAAAAATCATATGGTGGCCAAATAAAATATTAATCGAAAAGGATAAAAACAAAAATAGAAAAATGGGAAAAATCCTAAACTATGCACTGGGCAACAGACCCAGCCCCTCCCCTCCACTGGGCTCGGCCCACCCCCACCTCCTTTCTCCCTCCTCCCCCTCTCTCTCCGTGCGTGTCTGATAACCCACAAATGCAGGGGATCGAGATAGTCTTCGCGGGTAAGAATAACCCAATTTATAGATTCGACTCAAGGGGAACCAAAGAATACCCACAAGCTTTGACATTGGAGTTGTCAATTCCACCGCACCTGAGATACACTTACTTGTAATAAGATATTAATAATAACTGCGATATGGAAGTGATGGTAGCAACGGAAATAGTGGTGGTGAAACAGCGACATTAAAACAGCAAAAGCAAACAACTAGTAACCAGCAAAATTAAAAACACTGTAGGCTATGGAGATGGATGGTTGGGTGCTGCATGGATAAGTTGGGGAAAGGCACACAGAAAAGCAATGATGATCTAGGCAAATATCCAACATTAGGCATGTACCCTACAGGTAGTTGTACGTGCTTGCAATAAGAACTTGCACAACATCTTTTGTCCTACCATCCTGCTACGAACGGGGCCAAAAGGAACTTATGGAGATTAAGGTGCTCCTGTCAAAGAGCACCGGAACAAAGCATTAACAATCAATGGATACACGAAATCCTCAAACTATAGTCCATCCCCTTTGGTGTCCCAAGCTGTCACCTTTGGGATCGCTAGATCCGGACTATAACAGGTGCATACAACTTGTAGATAGGATCAAGAACACAAATATAATCATGCAAACACATAAGGTTCAGATCTGAAAACATGGCACTCGGGCCCAAAGTGACAAGCATTAAGAGCAACAAGTTGAAGAAAAGATGATAAACACCAATCTAGATGATAGGCAACATGCCCCCAAAAATCTGATAAACTATTACATGAGCTAGCTCATCCAATCCCTACCATCCCCTTTGCCTACAGCAGGGAATTACTCACACATGAAAGGAGAAGTCATGGATGGAGGATGGAGTGGTGATGATGATGACGATGGCGATGATATCGCCTCACCGGAGGCCAAAACATCCTCCAGATTGCCCCCCCCCCCGAGAAGAACAGAGGGTGGCGGCGGCACCGCGACGAGAATTGGGAAAACGACTTCTGTTCTGGGGTTTTCTCGACACGGGAATAAATACGAGGCGAAGTAGGGCACCAGAGGGTGGGAGGACCCTCCCAGGCGGCCTCCTGGCGCGGCTAGGGGTGGGGCCGCGCCAGCAGGGCGTCTGGGGCCCCCCTGGCTGCCCTTAGGCCCCAATTCTGGCACATTGGTCCTTCGGGTGCGTGGATTTTCTGTGATTTTTCCTGGAATTTTCTGAGACACCTAAGAATCCATTTTCCTGCACACAATAAAACCATACAGACAACTCTGCTGAAAACATCGTTAGTCCAGGTTAGTTTCATCCAAATCATGCAAGAATGAGGGCAAAACAATAGCAAAAGTGTTTGGAAAAGTAGATACGTTTGAGACGTATCAGTTTCGGGCATCCACGCTGACCGTGGCCCCTGCCATCGCTGTGGCAGCCATCGGGCGGCACCCCGGCGAGTTTAAGACCTGGAGCCCCTCCCCTAAACCCTAGCTGATCCCATTTTCCCTAGCTGCCCCTCAGATCCCCAACGCTTCCCCCTGGTCTCCCTCCCGCTTGAGCCCAACTCCCACCGTCGTCGCCGTCGCGCTCCGGCGTGGCCACTGAAGTCCCTGAGCCAAGTCGGCGTGTCCAGTGAGTTCCTCAGGGTCGACTTCTTCTTCGTGCGCGTGGAATCGAACCAGGATGTCCCACATGACGCCGCCCCCTTTTCTTCCTCGCCGCCGACCGCCGCGAGCCCCATCGACGAATTCAGCGCCTCCACCGCGTGCACCACCTCTCCGAGCAGCGCATCGCCATCGCTGTGAGCTCTACGACTGACCCCCCTTTTTTCCTCCTCCGTGTGGCTGCTCCGATCGCCGTTCCCGCACGCACGTTCCGGCCGTCGTCTCCGCGTCGCCATGGACGCGCTCGGCCGCGCCCTGGCCTCGCGCTGGCCGCACCCAAGGCCCCCTGCTTGCGCCCCCGTGCGTGCCCACATGGCTGCGCCCTCACGGCGCCGCTCCGGCCGCCGCGCTCCGCCCTGCCCCTCGCCTCCGGTGTGCTCGGTAGGGGGCAGAGTCACCCCCACTAATGACCTGGTTAAGCCCCCCCCTCACTGACCGTAGGGCCCTAGGCCATTTAAATTAAGTTTAATAAGTCTGTTAAATTAAAAGCCCCCAGAGACTTACAGGTGGACCCCACCAACTTAACTCTCTGTTAAGTTATAATAAAAATGACTAAGTGTATGTCCATGACAGTTGGGTCCCACCGGCTAAATTAGATTAAATAATATGGATAAAATTAACAGAGTATGACATGTGGGACCAGGTGATTTTTGGATAAATATAATGATCTTATTAAATGAGTAGAGGTTGACATGTAGGCCCCGTGGAATTTTAAATGATTTATAATTAATATTAATTGTCTATGTGTCGATGACAGTTCTGGATAATGTTGCTTTTAATATTAAAAGAAATTCACAAAATGTGATAAAATGATTTAAATTGGGAAAAACAATATCTTTTAATCCGTAACTCCAATGAAATTATTTTATACATGAAAATTGATCAGAAAAATACCACGAATAAGTTTACGCTACCCGCATACACACGGCACCCCTCTAACATACCAAACCCGAGACTTTCCCCCTCCGGATCGTCTGTCTGGTAATTACCTGGTACCGGTAAAACTTTCCGGATGGAATTGTTCTGAACATAAAAGTTGTTCGGAATGCATCAATAATCACGGATACGCTGTCCACATGTCTGTCAGATATTCACGACACTACAGACATGGAACCTTTCCCCTCCGGGCCGTTTGTCGATAATCACCCGGAGCCGGTATTTCATCCCCGGATGAATTCCCGCTCTGATCATAACCCTTTGCACTGCGTTAGAACACCGTTAACATTGCGTTTGCCATGTCTTGTAATTGTATTTCTATTATTGTTGTGTATTTATTGTTTCTCCCCCTCTCTTATTGTCCGGTAGTCCCGACGACCGCTGCCGATGCCCCTGTAATCGACTACGTCGTCGACGACCGTACCCCTACCGCGAGCTTCTAGAGCCATTCTCTTCCCCAGATATCGCCTATATTTTGCGTAACTTTCTTGCACTAGGCATTGTTACTGGTGCTGCTACGATTTCAATCCTATTCAATTGCATAACCTGTCATTGTCGCCCCTTGATGTACCTTCCTTTATTCTACGCTGCCTTATAAATATATATTATATTCAGAAGTGAGCCCTACCCTTTGCTAGACAACTAGGATCAGATAGCGGGCCGTGATCACTCTGGGAGTGAACACGAATATGATATATTAACTGTAACAGGTACGGTACAATGCAGACACCGCCTAAGGCCCCCTAGCTCGGCTCTGCCGAGCCACCATCAAGTGCGAGCTATCAAGGAGTAATCCTTGTACTCCACTCGTTGTTGGCTCTGTATTGCCGCTCTAGGTACCTGAGCAACGGTTGTCCTTAAAGGTAAGAGTCGGGTGACCAAACGGTGCCCGCGAGCGGTATTGCGTCGGGAACGACAGGGAGGATACGACCGAAGTAACTAGCGTGCTTGGCCCCTGCGTGTATCTCGCAAGAGTTACCAAACCACGAAAAGTTGATCTCTACCAAGTGCACACGCGAGACCAGGTAAGGAGAAGGTTCACCTTGTTGGTAACCGTGTGCTTTGACGGGACGACAGGGCAGGCCCTGACGTTACTGGTGGTCCTTGTCGCTGTTCGTTGTTCGTTGTGTTGTTAGTCAGACAGCGATAACGGTTGTCTGCGAGACAATATTAAAATGCTAAATGGTTCGGCGGATGACTTGAGAGACCCGTTGGTCTGTACGCACTACCTTCACGTGGGATAAGGAGTTATGGGCTCTCCTGCGTCATAGTTTTTCCGAAAGCTCTTCAGACGTCAGCAGTACCATGGGCTAATTGTCGAGAAGCGCTCTTTTCTTCTTTGCTGCAGCATGTGCGTTTGGATTTTTTTTTGCTTCACCGGCCAGTCTCGTACCGTTCAGGAGCGTGGACGGGTGAGGGACCTAGACCCCTGAGCGCATAGGATACAGTCCGACGGATGACCTCTCTGCTGAGCCTAGGATGGGCTGCGCCATATCGGATAGATTTGGTGGAGCGTTCCCTAACAAGGTTCCCGCCACCCTGGAGATCCGAGCGTGCAGGATGAACAGTAGTGCACCCCTGCAGGGAGTTTAATATATTCGAATAGCCGCGTCCACGGTAACAGGACGCTTTATGCTAAAGCTGGATCTTATCACTACAAACTACTACTATTAATCTGTTGGTTCCGGGTTTTCTTCCTCGCAAGGAAGTCGAGGAGGGGAACTCGGAGTCATATATTATTATTAATCATTACAACTTACTATTATACAATGCTGCAACAACTTCTGCTTCATTGTTACTTTATGCTTTATATAAACTGTTGGTTGTTCTTATCTTGTGCTGCAAGAATCGTCAGAAGATGCTAGTATTCGATAGGCCTAGCTTCTTATCCTATTCTGATTTCTACCTTGAAGTCTGTAACGACCAAATTCACATAGAATTGAAGTCTCTGTGATCAAGTGCCAGTCCCTGGATCGAACTCGCTGGCACATACAGTATCATAGATGTATATCAAAGTACAAGTGCATCATTATTAAAACGTATGATCCAGAATAAAACAAATAACAAGTTGCATAGCTCAAGGCTAGCTTATTCAATATAAATATAGCGGAAGAAAAAGCAAGTAACATGGAGTCCCATCAACAGCCACAAGCGAACATGCTGAGTGTAGACCAGCAACCCTAAACACACCTTACTGCTCGTCTGAAAAACCTGCAACACCGAAGGTTACAGCCCGACAACGGGTCAGTACATCTGATTTGTACGGCAAGTGACACGGAAAAGTTTATATAAGGGACCTACAACTACATGCAAGGTGAGTCAAAGGAAAGGCTTATGGTTTTGTTTTGCAGAAAGCCAATTTTCTCCTGAACTAAACTAGTCAAAATTCTAAGTTGGATTCTACCTGATAACACACAGCAACCCATGCTAATATTTCCCACCAATTATTATTAAGTGTTCATCTGTCAAGATCATTCATCAACAGTACTGACTAGTTTCTCAAAGTTCGTCCGTAACCGTGGACACGGCTAATCATGATCAGTTTATACGCTCTGCAGAGGTTGTACACGTTCCCCACTGGACTCAACCCGAAGATTGAGACAAATACTTTCCGAAGAGGTTGCCTCCACCCTTTGGTAGTCGGTACACCTAACACACATCTACATCAGCTAGCTACCAGGGCCAGGTTCCCCACAACGTACTCATGCTAAGCCAGAGCCCATATAGCCTTTTTGAGCCTGGACGGCACCCACTGCGTTCAGAGGGTAGACACCATGTCGCACCCGGTTCACCACCATAACAACCATTGGGTGCATTTAACCCCGGCACTGTCCTTAGACAAGGCACAGCCACCGGGATGCAACCCGCCCGTCTAGAAGTGATTTCTATTTATTATAAAGTTGTTACACAAATTATTAAATAGCTCACATGCACTCCATGAATTCTCACTACCCAACCACGTCTACAAAGCATAGCAATGAAGTAACAACACGTCTAGGTTGATCTACAAATACAAGTCAAGACATGTTGCTATCCTAACTGGTTTTGCAGCAATAGTAAAGTAAACTACCTATCATGCAATAAGGTGATATTCTTAACATAATGCATATAGAAATTATAGGTATGATTATGGTCAAAGAATCACTTGCCTTCTTCCTGTTCCTGACGATCACAATCCTCACAAAACGATGCGGCGCACTCCGGACAATCTATACGAGTTAACATAGCACCAATCAACATATATTCAACACAATTAAGCACAAATAGTAATAATCATACAAATAACAGTATAAAAACTTGCCTAACAATAGCTAAACTTAAAGTACTCGACAAAATAAAACCAACGCAAAAAGAAACGGCGCAAACGGGCGCACCGTTAAAAAGTTACGGCTATCGGAACTTCAAATTTGGATCTGCTTGGGATTCAAATTTGAAAACTTCAAACTTCTTTAAGACTTCGTCTACTGGCTAGAAAATTTTACCACGGTCGCAACGCAACTGGAATCACTCAATTCCGAGTTACGGTTAAAAAGTACTCGCCAAAACGGTACCGTGCGATTTCGGGGTCTAAACTGTGAAAAGGACCAAACCGTAAATACAATAACTTAAAAAAAAGCGATCGGGTCCTCGGTGGATCCGAAAACGGATCTGGCCAGCAGCGGCGGTGGTCTGCGGCACACGGCGAGGGCGGCGAGGCGACGAGGCGGCGGGGTGGCGCGGCGCCTCACCTTGGGGCAGCGGCGAGTCGGCGGGTTCGCGGGTTCGCGGGTGCGGGAGAAAACCCTAAAACCCGCGGGTACGCTGGTATTTATAACGTCCGCGAACTTTTTTTTAAATCCGAAATAAAAACAAATTTGGTCAGGCGGAAAAAATAGAACGGCCCATTAGGCCCAAAATAATTTTAGAAAAATCACGGAATATTTTTTTTAATTTCCTTCTTCACCAATATTTTTAAAAGAATAAAATTGAATTTTGGCTTTACCAAAATATTAAATAAAAATAAAAGCTTTGCTACTTATTTTTAAATATATTTAAATATTTTTCTGGCATTTTAAAAATACTGAAAACTCCGAAAAATGATTTTAAAACTTTTCCAGAGCATAAATAAATTCCCAAAATATTTTTAGAAATTATTTATAACCCCAAAGTAAATTTAAAAAGTCTCCCAAAAATATTTTAAACTATTTTCCAACAATTTAAAAATGGGGATAAGTCCTTTTATATCCTCTCCAGCGAACTGCCATGTGTGGAAATTTGTTTAAAAATATTTTAAAACTCCAGAAAAATGCGGAAACATCATGAGATGCATATGATGATCTATTAACATCCGAATTTAGAAAATTGGGATGTTACACAGTCCAATATATACAGCCTCCCTTTTCCATTTGATACAAATGCATAAATGCTTAGTAGAGGACGTAAGACTCGCGGGTACGCTAGATACTCACCCTTGCTTTATTTCCCCCTTTATGTTTTTCCTGATCGGCCGCTGCAGTCGACGTTGGAGCCTTGGAGTCCAGGAGCGGGAGATCCCCGATGCCGACCACCGCAACATGAAGATCCCCGATGCCTTCTACGACGTCGAGTCCCCCGTTGACCAGGAGTAGTTTGGATGTTCGCATGCAAGAGGCCTCCCCTTTTCGATCTGTTGTTAATTGTGCTAGCCTTCTTAAGGCAACCTTGTATTCTTGTGTCTGTACTCAGATACTTTTGCTTCCGTTCACTTTGTGCTTTTGAGCTGTTGTATTCGATCCCTCGTGGCCCCTAGCTTTTATTGAACAGCTTGTATTATTTTATTTGTAGAGTTGTATTGTGATATCTCACAGTGAGTCCCTAATCTCGAACGTGTACCTTGCGTGTATGATTACTGTACACGGTCTAATTTTGGGGGCGTCACAGCAATGCCGCCGATCTCAGATTGAGCTCATATGCCACCTGGGACCCAGGAAAGAACGCCCTACCCCGTCGATGACCAAGGATTGAGTTCTTTTTCCACAGCCGCAGAGCAAGGTCAGTTCTATGAAGTAGTCTCAAATATTCCCCATGCGTCGTCCACAAGCCCACAACCCTTTATGGGCTAGACTATAGGGTTATAACAAAGCACACGGTTATTAATTTTAAGCGTTTGGGTACGTGCACATGGAAGCTACAAAAAACGTGTGTGATTCAGAACAGGGTGCCATATAAGTACTTGTGAATTCGTTGAACGTTATTTCATCCACATTTCCCCCAAATTCCTAGAGTGCCGGTTTGTGTGTGCGGCGATGACTTTCAACCGTACGAGGGATCCAGATGCTCCGACGGAGATCACAAGCGCAATGGGCGCCGCCGCCAGGACGGTCGACGACGAGCAATTGCCTAAAGTAGTCAAAAGGGTTGTGTACTACGATTCAGAATCGCCTCGTCAGGTGAAAAAGTCGATCTAGATCTAAATTTTAATTTCTCCAAACTCTCTCAATCCTCCTTCCTAAAGGGATCCTCATTTAGGAAATCGATGAACCGCTGGACCTCAGATTTCCGCCACAAGATTTTAACCCGGAGTTTGGTGGCACTGAGAAGTACCGAAATGTTGGTTGTGTCCACGGGCACACTCCCGCACGACGGATATGCAGGGAGGGATTCGACATAGGCAGACGGTTTCTGAATTTCCCCTTAGAGGTTTGCGCCAATATTAGTATAGTTAACGCCCTTTTCTCCACTGGCTTGATGGCGCATACTAATATTTATTACCATTATTTTCCAGGGAAACGGATCTTGTGCTTTGTCAAGTGGTTTGATGATGATTCATAGGGCAGGGCTAGGAGTGTTATCACCAAGCTTGCAGAAGATAACAGGGAGTTGAATAAGAAGGTTGCTGATATGGAGTGTACAATTACTAGGCTGAAGCTAGAGAGAATCAAGAACAGGAAGCAGATGAAAGAAAGAGACAAGTATGAAGTAGCATGTGTAGTTGCAGTTGCGGCATTGGCCATCTTCTATGAAATTTTTGAAATGATTATTTGGCTTTGTTTGAATGCACTTCGGGTTGAATGATGTGTTGATTTCATAAATTTTCTAGTTATGCATTCATGTACTTGTTGCGAAGAAGGCTAACGATTCATTGTTTGCAACCGTACGAGTTCTCAATTCTCATAGCGGACGGTTGGTTGGACGAACTGTCAGCCTTGCTTTCGCCCATGAAAGGATTTCCAAAAATGTGCTTGATAGATTATGCATCCCAAACATTTCACTAACTACCACCGTTTGGTAAGAAGGGCTAGCGGTTCCTTCTTTGCAACCGTTGGTTTTCTGAATGTACATGCTCGACCGTTGTTTAGAGCAAACCGTGAGCCAGAATCAGCCCACGAAAGGATTTTAAGAACCATGCCTGATACATAATACATCCCACACATTTCAATAACTATGAACAACTGCGAATACGGGCTAGCGGTCCATTATTTGCAACCGTGGGTTTTCACCCTCAAAATAACGGACGATTGTTTATCGGAACCGTCAGCCCTATATCTCCCACGAAATAATTTTTGTAATCGTGGTGGATAGCCAATGTTTCCCAAACGGTTCAGTATCTGGCACACGGTTATTTATATATGCCTTTTGCGTTGATAGCATCGTAAACAGTTTCGTACAAAGGACTGGGAAAGTAGTATCGTGTTAGCCCCTCTTTGTAGTACCGAATCCTCCCTCCGACAGGGTGCCGGGAAGAGGTCTTCTGGTGATCCCGATCATGGGATCGCGAAGGCGACGTAATAGAGGTGAAAATCGCAATGTGTGGTCTCTTTTTAGGGTTTACGCATCGAGGAGGTAATATAAGCCGAAGGTGGCACCAGGGGAAGGCCCCATCTCCCAGGCGGACTGTGGGCGCGGCCTACACCCTGGCCGCACCAGGTGGCCACCTGGGAGGGGGTGGCCCCTCTCCGGCTGCTCTTCGGTGTTCTGGAAACTTCTGTTACGCTGATTTTATATATTTTTTCTTGGAATTTTTTGGGCGTTATAAATATGGGTAAAACCTGCAATTTACACACATCAGCAGACGGAAACTCGAACTGGGTGCACTGAGTTAGTAGGTTAGTCCAAATATGTGTAAAAAGGTATGAAGGTATAACAGAACACATATCAAAGTCACCTAAATAAGCATGGAACAAGAAAAAATTATAGATACATTTGGGACGTATCAGTCGGGCCATACATGATCGATGGAGGAGTAAGAGCATGAGCATGAGGAGGGTGGCCGGAATCTTACCGGAACAGGGTGAGCAGTGAACTGAAGAGGCACGGCAAGCAGGGAGGGGCCAGCCGGTCGATAAAGTCTAGGCCGCCACACACGGTATACAGAAGAGGGGTGCGCCGTGTAGGCCGCCGCACGCGGTATACGACAGGGGTGGCGGGGCTGCGCCGTGTTGGTCGTCGTGGTAGTTGCCGGCGTCGTCTAGGCCGCATCGCTAGGAGGAGCAAGTGGGGATTTCAACAAGAAAGGGGGACGCAACACCTTTTGGTTGTGGGAAGAGGGGGGGAAGGTTAGTTATTTGACTCGGTTGGCGACAAAATTCGCCTGTGGGGGGGAGAGTACTGGCGGGATATGTGATATCGCAGAAGAATTCAAAAATATAATTGTATGCTCTATAAGCTTATCGCAAGTGGACATTATTGTTTACCCGAATTAGATGATACGAGAAACTTGCGATAGGTGGGTTGCCAATACATGTCAGATGATCACAGACGTTCATGCAATATAAAATGTTTGTAATATACTTGAATAAATATCCAACCAATCAGGTCGCATAACCATCTTCTCGCGGATCGCGGTAAGATCCAACGACTATCGTTCAGCGCTATGGTTACATCCAACGGCCATAGTTGTGCGCTAGAGGTACGAGATATCATCCAGGGTTTTGAGACGGTCAACGGGGTTTTTTATTTTTTGACCACCATTCAACTAATGCATTTTGTACCCAAAGTGTATCGATTTTTTTTATATTCCTCTCGAATTCCTCTTTAATTTTTAGCAACTACCATGTAGGCCAAATAACAACAGCATGCCAAGTCTCGTGCTTTTTAGAGGTCATTTGAATTTATTTTCATTTTCAGGGTCATTTTGTTCAAAAATAATTCATTTAATGCGTCGAAATTTTCAAATGAAGTCAGAAACTTTGGAAATTTCAGGATCTTAGTGTGAATGATTAATGTTGAACACATACAAAGTTTGGGGTTTAATGGATTTAAATATAGTGTAATGTATTTGTAATGTGGTTGATTCTGATTGAATCCCCGATACTTGGAAAGGAATGGTCTAGTTTGTACACAAAGCGTAGCTAATTTTGATGATAATCCTCTCAAATTTTTACCAGCTACCATGTATGTAAAATAACGGCACCATGCCAAGTCTCATCCTTTTTAGTGGCCATTTCAATCGATTTTCAATTTAGGGCCATATTGTTCAAAAACTAATTCATTTAATATGTTTACATTGCCAAATGAAGTTAGAAACGTTTCAAATTTCAGGATCTTAGTGTGAATGCTTAGTGTTGAACATATAAAAAGTTTGGGGATTAAACAATTTAAAAATAATGTGATGTCTTTGTAATGTAGTTGATTCCGATCGAATCCCCGATACTTCAAAGAAAATGGTCTAGTTTGTACACAAAGTGTATCTAGTTTTTTTATAATCCTCTCAAATTTTTACCAGCTACCATGTAGGTCAAATAGCATCATGCCAAGTCTGGTCCTTTTAGAGGTCGTTTGAATTGATTTTCAATTTTAGGGCCATTTTAATCAAAAATAATTCATTTAATGCGTTAAAATTGCCAAATGAAGACAAAAACTTTGGAAATTCCAGGATCTTAGCGTGAATGCTCAATGTTGAACACATAAAAATTTTGGGTATAAAGGATTTAAAAATAATGTGATGTCTTTGTAATGTTGGGTATTCCGATTGAATCCCCGATACTTGGACAGGAAATGGTCTAGTTTGTACACGAAGTGTCTCTAATTTTGTTGATAATCCTCTCAAATTTTTACCAGCTACCATGTATGTCAAATAACGACACCTGCCAAGTCTCATCCTTTTCAGGGTTGTTTAAATTTATTTTCAATCTCAGGGCCATTTTGATAAAAAATAATTCATTTAATGGGTTTAAATTGCCAAATGAAGTAAAAAACGTTTGAAATTTCAGGATCTTAGTGTGAATGCTTAGTGTTGAACACGTAAAAAGTTTGGGGTTTAAACGATTTAAAAATAATATGATGTCTTCGTGAAGTAGGGACTAGCGGGAAAAGTATAGAATTCTATGCGCTATAGGCTTATCGTTGACGGGTATAATTGTTTACCCGAATGAGATGATACGAGAAACTTTCGGTGGGGGTTGCCAAGACATGTTAGATGATCACAAACGTTTATGGAATATAAACTGTTTGTAATATACTTGGATAAATATCCAACCAATCAGGTCGCATAACTAGCATCTCGCGGATCGCTGTAAGATCCAACAATTATCGTTTGGCGCTACGGTTACATCCAACGGCCATAGTTGTGCGCTAGGGTTACGAGATATCCTCCGGGGTTTTGAGACGGTCAACGGGGTTTTCATTGTTTGACCACCATTCCACTAATGCATTTTGTACCCAAAGTGTATTTAAATTATTTTTTATTCCTCTTGGATTCTTTCCAGGTACCATGTAGGTCAAATAACAACAGCATGCCAAGTCTCGTCCTTTTTAGAGGTCGTTTGAATTTATTTTCAATTTCAGGGCCATTTTGATAAAAAAAATAATTCATTTAATGCGTTAAAATTGCCAAATGAAGTCACAAACTTTGGAAATTTTATGATCTTAGTGTGAATGCTTAATGTTCAACACATAAAAAGTTTGGGGTTTAATGGATTTAAATATAGTGTAATGTATTTGTAATGTGTTTGATTCCGATTGAATCCCCGATACTTGGAAAGGAATGGTGTAGTTTGTACACAAAGCCTAGCTAATTTTGATGATAATCCTCTCAAATTTTTACCAGCTACCATGTATGTAAAATAACGACACCATGCCAAGTCTCATCCTTTTTAGTGGCCATTTCAATCGATTTTCAATTTAGGGCCATATTGTTCAAAAACTAATTCATTTAATATGTTTACATTGCCAAATGAAGTTAGAAACGTTTCAAATTTCAGGATCTTAGTGTGAATGCTTAGTGTTGAACATATAAAAAGTTTGGGGATTAAACAATTTAAAAATAATGTGATGTCTTTGTAATGTAGTTGATTCCGATCGAATCCCCGATACTTCAAAGAAAATGGTCTAGTTTGTACACGAAGTGTATCTAGTTTTTTTATAATCCTCTCAAATTTTTACCAGCTACCATGTAGGTCAAATAGCATCATGCCAAGTCTGGTCCTTTTAGAGGTCGTTTGAATTGATTTTCAATTTTAGGGCCATTTTAATCAAAAATAATTCATTTAATGCGTTAAAATTACCAAATGAAGACAAAAACTTTGGAAATTCCAGGATCTTAGCGTGAATGCTCAATGTTGAACACATAAAAAGTTTGGGTATAAAGGATTTAAAAATAATGTGATGTGTTTGTAATGTTGGGTATTCCGATTGAATCCCCGATACTTGGACAGGAAATGGTCTAGTTTGTACACGAAGTGTCTCTAATTTTGTTGATAATCCTCTCAAATTTTTACCAGCTACCATGTATGTCAAATAACGACACCTGCCAAGTCTCATCCTTTTCAGGGTTGTTTGAATTTATTTTCAATCTCAGGGCCATTGTGATAAAAAATAATTCATTTAATGGGTTTAAATTGCCAAATGAAGTAAAAAACGTTTTAAATTTCAGGATCTTAGTGTGAATTCTTAGTGTTGAACACGTAAAAAGTTTGGGGTTTAAACTATTTAAAAATAATATGATGTCTTCGTGAAGTAGGGACTAGTGGGAAAAGTATAGAATTCTATGCGCTATAGGATTATCGTTGACGGGTATAATTGTTTACCCGAATGAGATGATACGAGAAACTTTCGGTGGGGGTTGCCAAGACATGTTAGATGATCACAAACGTTTATGGAATATAAACTGTTTGTAATATACTTGGATAAATATCCAACCAATCAGGTCGCATAACTAGCATCTCGCGGATCGCTGTAAGATCCAACAATTATCGTTTGGCGCTACGGTTACATCCAACGGCCATAGTTGTGCGCTAGGGTTACGAGATATCCTCCGGGGTTTTGAGACGGTCAACGGGGTTTTCATTGTTTGACCACCATTCCACTAATGCATTTTGTACCCAAAGTGTATTTAAATTATTTTTTATTCCTCTCGGATTCTTTCCAGGTACCATGTAGGTCAAATAACAACAGCATGCCAAGTCTCGTCCTTTTTAGAGGTCGTTTGAATTTATTTTCAATTTCAGGGCCATTTTGATAAAAAAAATAATTCATTTAATGCGTTAAAATTGCCAAATGAAGTCACAAACTTTGGAAATTTTAGGATCTTAGTGTGAATGCTTAATGTTCAACACATAAAAAGTTTGGGGTTTAATGGATTTAAATATAGTGTAATGTATTTGTAATGTGTTTGATTCCGATTGAATCCCCGATACTTGGAAAGGAATGGTGTAGTTTGTACACGAAGAGTAGGTAATATACCGACACCATGCCAAGTCTAGTCCTTTTTAGTGGTCGTTTGAATTGATTTTCAATTTAGGGCCATATTATTCAAAAATAATTCATTTAATACGTTTAAATTGCCAAATTAAGTAAGAAACGTTTTGAAATTTCAGGATCTTAGTGTGAATGCTTAGTGTTGAACACATAAAAAGTTTGGGGTTTAAACGATTAAAAATAATGTCATGTCTTTTTAATGCGGTTGATTCCGATCGAATTCCCGATCCTTCAAAAAAATTGTATAGTTTGTACATGATGTGTATCTAATATTTTCGATAATCCTCTCAATATTTTACCAGCTACCATGTAGGTCAAATAAAGACATCAGGCAAAGTCTTGTCCTTTTTAGAGGCCGTTTAAATTGATTTTCAATCTTAAGGCCATTTTGATAAAAAATAATTCATTTAATGCGTTGAATTTGCCAAATGAAGTGAGAAACTTTGGAAATTTCACGATCGTACCGTGAATGCTTAATGTTGAACACATAAAAAGTTTGGGTAAAAAGGATTTAAAAATAATGTGATGTCTTTGTAATGTGGTTGATTCCCATTGAATCCCCGATATTTGGAAAGGAAATGGTCTAGTTTGTACACGAAGCGTATCTAATTTTGTTGATAATCCTCTCAAATTTTTACCAGCTACCATGTACGTCAAATAACGACACCATGCCAAGCCTCATCCTTTTTAGCGGTTGTTCGAATTTATTTTCAATCTCAGTTCCATTTTAATAAAATAATAATTTATTTAAGGCGTTTAAATTGCCAAATGAAGTAAGAAACGTTTGAAATTTCAGGATCTTAGTGTGAATGCTTAGTGTTAAACACATAAAAAGTATGGGGTTTAAACGATTTAAAAATAATGTGATGTCTGCGTGAAGTAGGGACCAAAGGGAAAAGTATAGAATTCTATGCGCTATACGCTTATCGCAAACGGGCATTATTGTTTAATTGAATGAGATAATACGAGAAACTTTCGATTGGGGGTTGCCAGTATGTGTTTAGCATGGCCTTAATTCCGTTGAAAATGTTGAAACCATGAAGATTGGAGATTGGGATTGTCCTCTACATGTGCCCCACAAATACAAAACTATTTTGGTGGGGAAAATGTCCGTTAAAATAAATGTACCATGAACACTTTACAAGAAGTGAAATTTTTTGCTCTATGTAAAACTTGGTTGGTACTAAGACTTGATCAGCCTTGCTAATTAACCCGTTCTATATAAGTAAAAATGGAGGATTATTATGTTTCCATTTCCTTTTTTTTCAATCTCCCTTGTTGTACCTGAGCTTTATGTTTTTGAAACCTCATAAGTTTACAACTGTTTCAATCTTTCCGGAAGTTTTTCAGCTTTCGCCACCTCAAAAAATATTCAAAAATGAAGTTGTCAGAAAAATTCCAGAAAATTCAAAATAAATATTTCCATAAAAAATGTGACCTGGAGGTACCAGGGCTGACCAGGGGGGTCAACCCCTGGAGAAGGCGATCAAGTGGCGTGGGCACCCCCAGGCCTCCGCATTAATCCGCCTGGGCCCACCAGGGCCCCTCCCTTCAGGTATGTCTTCTTCCACACACTCTCTCTTGCTCCAAAAATCCCGAGTATCCAGTTCAAGCTCGTGTTCTTGGTGCTCTTGGCTGAAAATTTCGATCCCCTTCCACATCCCATCATTTCTGCTGAGATTTTGGGAATTTGCTCCTTGGTATGTGACTCCTCTGCTCCTCCAAATAAAAATTTGAATGGTAAACTTATATGTGAGTATTTTGGAGTTCTTGGTGGTTGTTCATATGAGTTTGCATGCATGCTTAGAAATTTATTTTTGATGTTTTGATGCAAACTTAGGCCTTGGGGATGTGAGTAGAGTAGTATGCTTCAACTCTCTTTTCTTATTTACCACATTTTGTGATTTGCAAGGTACACGGCGGAGATCAAGGACTCGCGGCATGATATCAGAACACAACTCTAATAATAAAAATCATACAAGTTGTTTAATACAAGCCAGGGGCCACGAGGGCTCGAATACAATAGCTCGGGATACACAAGTCAGCGGAAGCAATAGTATATGAGTACAGACACAAGGTACACATGATCTTCCATCAAAAGGCTAGCCCAAAAACAACAACGATCTTAAAGGCGAGGCCTCCTACCTGGGAAACTCCAAACTACTCATGGTCGACGGGAAACTCGACGTCGTAGTAGGCGCCTCCGGGGGACTCTTGCTCCTGGGCTCCGACGTCTGATTGCAGACATTCGGGTATATAAAACAAAAAGGGGAAATAAAGCAAGGGTGAGTATCTAGCATACTTAGCGAGACTTAAACCCAGGCTACTAAGCATTTATGCAATGGTATCAACATGGAAGGGGAGGCAGTATAGTGGACTGCAAGATAGAAGTATCAGGGTAAGAGGGAATGACCTAGGCCTAACGAAGACTAGCATCTTCCAACGATTCTTGCAGCACAAGAAAAGAACAGCCAACAGTTATATATAAAGCATAAAGTAACAATGCATCAGAAGTTGCTGCAGCATTGTATAATAGTAAGTTGTAATAATCATCAATGCCTCCGAGATCCCTTCCTCGACTTCCCTACAAGGAAGAAAACCCGGAACCAACAATTTAATATTAATAGTTTGTAGTAGTAGGATCTGGCTTCAGCATAAAGCATCATGTTACCGTGGGCACGGCTATTCGAATAGATCATCTTCCCTGTAGGGGCTGCACTATTGTTACCCTACACGCTCGCATCTCTAGGATGGCATACACCTTGTTAGGGAACACCCCAACGAGGATATCCGACACGACGTAGTCCTACCTAGGCTCAGCAGAGAGGCCATCCGCCGGTCTAAATCCTAAGCACACATGGATTTTGGACCCTTGCCCTGACGCACTCCTACACGGTGCATGGCTGGCTGGTGAAGAAGACCCACCTCCCACTACTGGAGTAGGCGGTCCAATCCCGGCGCAGGCCACGGTAAAGATGATGTCTGAAAAGCTTTCAATAGAATGTACGCCGCGGAGGGCCCACACTGTAATCCCACGTGGAGGTAGCGCGTATAGTGAACGTAGACCCACTCAAGTCATCCACCTGACCCATTGAAGCATTTTATTATTAGCTCGCAGGAAACCATTATCGTTGCCCGACTAGTAATACAATGGACATCGAACATCAGTCAGGACCACCAGTGCATGGGGGCCTGCCCTGTCATTCCGTCAATGCTCTACGGTTACCGACAAGGTGAACCGTCTCCTTACCTTATCTCGTGTGTGCTCTTGGAAGAGCTCGACTTTTGTGGTTTGGTAACTCTCGAGGACAACGATCAAGGTCCAAGCACACCAGTACGTCGGTAGTACCCTCCCTGCAGTCCCGTCACAGTACCACTCGCGGGCACCGTTGGTTCACCCGACTTCTTAACTTTAAGGACAACCGTGGTTCGGGACCCTAGGGTGGCACTATAGAGTGAGAAACGAGTGGAGTACAAGGATTACTCCTGGATAGCTCACACTTGATGTGGCTCGGCATGGCCGTGGTAAGGGCCTTTGGCGGTGTCTGCTCTGTAGTAATAATATAGTGTATCTGTGTTCACTCCCAGAGTGATCACGACCCACTATCTAATCCTAGTTGACTAAGGGCCAGTTCTTTTGCAGCTTATTTCCAGCGGTGGAAATAAGTTGCCCCTCCCCCAGCTTATTCTAGAAGCCCAACATAAATTTTTATTTTAGAAGCTTACTAGTAAATCTTTAACTACCAGGATTCTAAAATAAAATTTAAAGTAGGGCTTCTAGAATAAGCTGGGGGTGGGGCAGCTTCTTTCCACTGCGGGAAATAAGCTGCAAATGAACTGGCCCTAGCAATGCGCAGGGCTAACTGTTGAATAATATATATATTTAATAGGCAACATAGGATAAAGGAAGGTACATCAAGGGGCGACAATGACAGACTATGCAATTGAATAGGTAAGAAACGTAGCAGCAGCAATGCCTAGTGCAATAGATAAATATAGACAGATAGGCGATATGTGGGTGAGGTGGTGGGGCACTACTTGCCTAGAAGCTCGGCAATAGGGGTACAATCGTCGACGACGTAGTCGTACTCAGCAGCGGTGTAGTCGGCGGCAGTCTCGGGGTCTACCGGAGAATAAGGGGGGGGGGACAGTAAATACAAATAAATCATATGCAAACAGATGCATGTCCTAACATATGCAATGTTAACGATGCTCTAACGCTGTACAAAGCGTTTGGCTCGGAGCGGGAATTCATCCGGGGATGAACTGCCAGCTCCGGGTGATTATCGGCAGACGATCTAGAGGGGGAAGGTTCCATGTTCTGTCTGTTAGAGGGGTGTGTGGGTATAACGGTAGCATATTCTTATCCATTGTATTTTTTGATCAACTTTCATCTATAAAGTTTTTCCATCTAAGCTACGGTTTAAAAGGTATTAATTTCTAAAGTTTTAAATCAAATAAAAGGATTTCTGTATTTATTTAAATCAATTAAATAGAAATTATCCAGAATAGTCATAGTTGACTGGTCAACCTAACATGTGGGTGATACGTCCAAAACGTATCGATAATTTCTACTTGCTCCATGCATGTTTTGTGTGATATTGCTATGATCTAGATACACTTTCAGACACTTTTGATCATATTTGGACTAACCTATTAACTCAGTGCACCCCAGTGCCAGTTCTTGTTTTCTGCTGTTTTTCTATTTAAGTTTTCCCCATACAAAAAGTGCCAGAAAAATTCGGGAAAATTCAGATAAAAAATCAGCGTGACGGAAGCTTCGAGAAGAGCCCGGGAGGGGCCAGAGGGGAGCCAGGGTGGCCCAGGTGGCCACCCGGCGCGGCCCCACCCCTGGCCGAGCCAGGGGGGCGCCTGGGGACCCTGATCCACCTCTGGCTGCCCCCTTCGCCTATTTATCCCCCGTCACGGGAAAACTCCAGAACGAGAACCCTATTCCGCGAACTCGCCTCTGTTCCGCCACCGCCGCGTTTCCAAGATCGGGAGCACCAGAAGACCTCTTCCCGGCACCCTGCCGGAGGGAGGATTGACCTCCGGGAGTCTCCTCTCCACCATGGATGCTCCCCGGATGTCTCGTGAGTAGTTTTCCTTGGACCATGGGTCCGTGATCAGTAGCTATGTGATGTTCTCCTCCCCTCTTTGATCTTCATTGTTTAGACCTCGTGAGCTGCCCTACATGATCGAGGCACGTTTGTAATATTTCTGCTATTGCTATGTTGAGTTTGATCGGATCTGATGGATTATGAGATTATGTTCAGATTGTGATAGAGTAATATATTTGGTTCTTATCTCTTGTATTTTTGTTCCTAAGTAATTCTTGCATGCTCTCCGTTGTTGTTTATTGCTTTGGCCAAGTAGTAGGTAGTGACTCCAAGAGGGAGCGTTGTGCTAGATTGTGGGTTCATGCCTCCCTGATGACAAGCTTGAGTGACAGAAACATGAGTCTAGGGGATGTGATGTTGCCACAAGGGGGAAAACAACGGTGCTTGTAACCGCGGTTATAAGGATTGTTTACTTTACACAAAGTTCTTTTTAATGCAGTTGTCTGTTGCTTTGGGTTTACACTTTGGGTGGGGCTCGCAACTTAATACCAGCGAGATGTTCTGGATAGATATCTCAAGGTGGATGATTAGTAGTAGATGCAGATAGATTTTGGTCTACTTATTTTGGCGTACTGCCCGTGCTTTTGAACCTCTTCCTTTCTTTTGTAGCATAGTTAGCATTGCATTGCGTTCATAATCCTGTCAATTGCCTTTCTGTAATTTGTTTACCTCGCATAGCAATTTTTATCGTCTTTTGGGAGAGAGACATCACTAGCGAACATCACGTATCCCGGTCCATATCCTCATTATTCTTTCCAAGATATATTTACTTTTCTGCATTTACTTTCAAGTTGCTATCATTATCCCTTGCGTTTTATCATTTGTGAACAACAAGACCGGAGAGATTGACAACCTCTCTGAACTTCGTTGGGAACAAAGTTATCTGTGTCTATGTGCAGGTCCGCGTCAGTTGCGCTGCTGACACCTACTTATCATCTTTGGAGTCCTACTAGAGACAAACCTTGGTATCTTCACTGAGGGAAAACTCGCTGCTGTACTGCATCACGCCTTCCACTTGGGGCCTACCAACGAAGGGCGATAAGCCAATAAGCAAGAGTATTTCTGGCGCCGTTGCCGGGGACTCCGAGTGCTAAGATAGGGGAGTTGCACACTACCCTTTACCTTTTTTTTAGTCTTGTTAGTTTACCTTTCAGTTTTTATCTCAATGTCCTTTATGAAAAACCACAAAAATAGTTGCTACATTTTGCCTTTGTCTTGCTTTGCCTATTTATTCTATCCTCACCATGGGTGATGAACCAGCCAAATATGGTAGGATGGACATGTTTCACTTGGATCGTCTTCGATCAATTTGTGCTCGCGCTAAAAACCCAACTGACTTGGTTGAGGGAAAATCATTGGATGAGCATGCTCGTTATACGCGGCACCGCCTATCTCAGAAAGGGAAACACTTATGGGATCAAATACATGTTTCTTATTGCCATGCTAAAATTTTGTGCCACATATATGATTTTACTTGCTGTTCTAATATAGATCATAAACACCTCCCTTTCCAATGTGATTTTAATGAAAATGAGATCTTATCTTCTTATGCTAAAGGTGTTTATGATTACTTTGATGTTGAAAAGATTGAAGAGTTCGTTGCTTTTAAGGGTGCCTATGAGATTGCTTCTTTGATTGAAAAGTATCACGATACTATTTTCGAGTCTGAAAACTTTGCAGTTCTTGCTTATTGCTTCGAGAATTATAATTCCAATTCTTATATTGAGTATTTTAAAAATAGAATGCTTGCTGCCCAAGAAGAGGCTAATGATTGCTATGAAGAGGAATCTTATGATTCCGAGGACTCACTTGAAATATCCCTTTCAGAAAATTTTGATACTTGCTTTGTTGATGGCCAAGATGCCACTATGGATTATGCTTGTGAAGATGAACTTGCTATAGTTCCTTACGTCAAGCATGAAATTGTTGCTATTGCACACACACTTGACGTCCCTATTATCCTTTTGAAATGTCCAACTCCGGAGAATTTTCCTCTTATCAAAGCTCAATATGATGGGTTGCATTTATCTTATGATCCTAAAAACCGTGTTGAAAATGATACACGTGTGCTTCTAGGTCATGAACAATATGATTTATGTGATAGTTATATTCTTGATGTTGTTCATCATACTACTGAAAATTACTTTGAGAGAGGAAAGTTTGGTTATAGAAACTTCCATATTACTAAAACACCTCTCTTTATATTGAATGTTTTGAAAATCTTCTTGACCCACCTTCCTATGCTTATCTCTTTATGCTTCTTTGATTTATTTTCTTACAAGATGCCTATGCATAGGAAGTGGGTTAGGCTCAAATGTGTTTCATATTTGCTTCTTGATGCTCTCTTTTGCTTCAAATTCTTATTCTCTTGTGAGAGCATCTTTTATAATCTTTAAGCCTAGCTAATGGCTCTAAAGAAGCGCTTTCGGGAGGCAGACCGCAATGAATTTAGGTTTTTCTTTTTTCTTTTGTTGTGTATTTATGATTGTTACTACTGTAGCAACATCATTGTATCTTTATTTTTCAGCTTTGTGCCAAGTTATAGCCTCTTACGGCAAGGGAAGTACAAGTTGTGACATGCTGTCCAGAAAACAGATTCTGTCCTCGTGACCAGAAAAATTCCACAAAAATCCCAGTTCATCTTTTTGAGCTTAATTTTTTACACAGTATGCTCTATACAATTACGAAACTTTCTTATTTTCTGAGTTTTTTAATTTGAGTTGCAGAAGTGCCCCTAAAAAATTCTTTACTACCTGCTGTTCTATTTTTCACAGATTCTGCCACGTTTTGTCTCTCCTTACTTTTGCAAACCTTAAGCTTTCTTTTTCTTTGCAAAAACCTTTTGGCACTCTTGATAAACAGTATCTCTTCAAGATTATCTTTATATCCAGTGGAGAAAAATTATTTATTAAGGGTACTAACCTCTCTAATCAGATTATGATGAGTTATGTATGAAGGGAATTTTCAAGTGTGCGATGGAAGATGATGAAAGAAGATCCAGGAGTGTCAAGCGCTCAAGCTTGGGGATGGCCCCATGCATCCCCAATAAATATTCAAGGAGACTCAAGCGTCTAAGCTTGGGGATGCCCCCGTGCATCCCCTTCTCCATCAACAATCATCAGTTCCTCCTTTGTCTCACTATATTTTTATCACTTCATGCGTTATGTGCTATGCTTGGAGCGTCTCGCTCTTAGGTTTTGTTTTTAGTTTTGCTTGCTGTTCATAACAAGTTACATCCTTTCTTACTTTGTGTGGGAGAGAGACACGCTCCACTTTGAAAATCTAGAACACATCATAGGATTTTTCATGCCTATCCTTTTGCTGTTGTGTGTTCTTTATCTTTTCATAGCTACTACCATGTTTAGTTTTAGTCTTAGTTTGTCTTTAGCAAGAGCCTTGGCTTTTTTTTAGTTTGTTTCTGCAACTCTTTTTAGTTTTCATGTTTATCTTGTTAAAGAGAGTTGGTTGTTGCACTGAGTTGTGTTTTATCTTGAAAGTAGGTATATGAGGTTGCTATTTAATTTTAGTAGTAGCTTGCAATAGTTTTGAGGCATTGTTGTGAGTAATGTTTGGACTTTTGGTGTCAAGAGCTCTTGCCTATTAGTGATAGGTGTCGTATTTTGGGCAATCCGTGTTTAATTTCAAAACCTACAAAACTAGTTGAGAATTCTAGCTACTAGATGGATCACTACTCTTCTGAGGGGTCGAATATTAGAGTACACTCACGTACCATGAGTCGAGGATGCGCAAGGATAACCAAACCCCCATACACTCCTCCTCGGGGTACTTGTCTCTTTGTGAACCTCCTCATTAGATTGAGAGTTACCGATAATCAGTGCATGAGTTCTTCGGACTAATGTAAGTATTGAGAGTTGACACTTCCACCTTCCCATATTTTGCTAGCCTTTCCCGTGCCGTGCATTGCCTTCTTCTCACTCCGAGAGTTGGTGTCCACCTTCGCCGGTACATCCAAACCCTTGGCATGATACGCTCTGTCATCATAAGCCTCCCTTTATCTTTCCTCAAAACAGCCACCATACCTACCTATCAAGGCATTTCCATAGCCTTTCCGAGTTATATTGCCATGCAACATCCCCCTCTTCATGACTTGATCTTCATGTCATACATGTTCCTGCTACACTGGCAGGGACATACATTGCATACATCATGATAGTTACATCTTCTTTATGTTTTGAGTACCTTGTAAAGTGTGAAAGATCTCCTTTACCTTCTTGTAAAATAGAGTGTTGCCCTTAAGTGAGGAAAAGATCCCAAAGTGGACACATTAAAAGATCCCAAAGAGGACAAATGATAGTTAAATAGAAAGAGCCATTGAGGCCACCAAAAAAATACAAAAAATAGAAAAAAGAGAAAAAGAAATAAAAAGAGAGAAGGGGGCAACAATACTATCCTTTTGAGGGATACACACTAGTACTCCCTTTATATCCTTGTACTCCATAGAGATGATCTTTTTGCATATAGTTTGGAGAGCTTCCTAGCTCGTATGCGCATCCATTGCATGGCAATCCCTACTCCTCACATCATATCTATCATTCGGCATCTATTGCTTATGATTGTCCTCATTGATGTGAGACTTTCTCATCCTTTTTGTCTTCCTCCTCCACCATATTTCTCTCTTTGCCATCCTAAGTGTCAACTCTCATGCTTACGCTCATCCATTGCATGAGTGCTCAAAATATCGAAAAGGAGTGGATCAAATTGACTTGTACCTGGCTAGTGGTCTGGGGACGAGTCAAGATAAGATTCCAAAGAGGAACAAGTGTGAAACTTTAGTAGATTGAGTTATCAACAAAAATACTTTTTTCTCTCGTATTCCCTATCCTCCTTTTTGCACGCAAACACCATTTGGAGACAATCGAGTCACGGACAGCGAGAGCTCTTGCACCTTTTGTTCTTTTGTTACTTGTTTCAATGCTAATATAGACTCTTTCCTTTTATGACTTGAATTGAATCTCTAACCTTGATTGATTTACTTTTCAAAGTTATTTTATGGTTGCTAGCATGTCACCACAGAAATTATGCTTGTTATCATTTACCTACTCGAGGACGAGCAGGAATTAAGCTTGGGGATGTTGATACGTCCAAAACGTATCGATAATTTCTGCTTGATCCATGCATGTTTTGTGTGATATTGGTATGATCTAGATACACTTTTATACATTTTTGATCATATTTTGACTAACCTATTAACTCAGTGCACCCCAGTGCCAGTTCCTGTTTTCTGCTGTTTTTCTATTTCAGTTTTCCCCCATATAAAAAGTGCCAGAAAAATTTGGGAAAATTCAGATAAAAAATCAGCGTGACGGAAGCTTCGAGAAGAGCCCGGGAGGGGCCAGAGGGGTGCCAGGGGGGCCCAGGCGGCCACCCGGCGCGGCCCCACCCCTGGCCGAGCCAGGGGGGCGCCTGGGGCCCCTGGTCCACCTCTGGCTGCCCCCCTTCGCCTATTTATCCCCCGTCACGGGAAAACTCCAGATTGATAACCCTATTCCGCGAACTCGCCTCTGTTCCGCCGCCACCGCACTTCCAAGATCGGGAGCACCAGAAGACCTCTTCCCGGCAACCTGCCGGAGGGAGGATTGAGCTCCGGGAGTCTCCTCTCCACCATGGATACACCCCGGATGTCTCGTTAGTAGTTTTCCTTGGACCATGGGTCCGTGATCAGTAGCTATGTGATGTTCTCCTCCCCTCTTTGATCTTCATTGTTTAGACCTCGTGAGTTTCCCTACATGATCGAGGCACCTTTGTAATATTTCTGTTATTGTTATGTTGAGTTTGATCGGATCTGATGGATTATGAGATTATGTTCAGATTGTGATAGAGTAATATATTTGGTTCTTATCTCTTGTATTTTTGTTCCTAAGTAATTCTTGCATGCTCTCCGTTGCTGTTTATTGCTTTGGCCAAGTAGTAGGTAGTGACTCCAAGAGGGAGCGTTGTGCTAGATTGTGGGTTCATGCCTCCCCGATGACATGCTTGAGTGACAGAAACATGAGTCTAGGGGATGTTTTGTTGCCACATGGGGGAAAACAACGGTGCTTGTAACCGCGATTACAAGGATTGTTTACTTTACGCAAAGTTCTTTTTAATGCAGTTGTCTGTTGCTTTGGGTTTACACTTTGGGTGGGGTTCGCAACTTAATACCAGCGAGATGTTCTGGATATATATCTCAAGGTGGATGATTAGTAGTAGATGCAAATGGATTTCGGTCTACTTATTTTGGCGTACTACCCGCGCTTTTGAACCTCTTCCTTTATTTTGTAGCATAGTTAGCATTGCGGTGCGTTCATAATCCTGTCAATTGCCTTTCTGTAATTTGTTTACCTCGCATAGCAATTTTTATCGTCTTTTGGGAGAGAGACATCACTAGCGAACGTCACGTATCCCGGTCCATATCCTCATTATTGTTTCCAAGCTATATTTACTTTTCTGCATTTACTTTCAAGTTGCTATCATTATCCCTTGCGTTTTATCATTTGTGAACATCAAGACTGGAGAGATTGACAACCTCTCTGAACTTCGTTGGGAACAAAGTTATCTGTGTCTGTGTGCAGGTCCGCGTCAGTTGCGCCGCTGACACCTACTTATCATCTCTGTTGTCCTACTGGAGACAAACCTTGGTATGTTTACTGAGGGAAAACTCGCTGCTGTACTGCATCACGCCTTCCACTTGGGGCCTACCAACGAAGGGAGAGAAGCCAATAAGAAGTGGGGCCACCCTGTCATAGGTTGGACCCTTTGTCTGGTAAAACTGACCAGTGGGTCCCACATGTCATTGCCCTATTCTAGATTGCTTTGAAATTTTCTAGGTCTGGGGAATTATGTTATGGTTAACTCTTTTGTGAATGTAATAGCTAATTAATTAAACTTCAAACCAATATATGCCCAATACATTAATTTTATCTTGGTTATGTGTACAACATGCCCATGTCATTTGCTTTATTAATAAACATCAATAGCACAAAGTTTTGGGATAATGAAGTGGTTAAGATAATGCTTGTGACTTTGCAGAAATTTGCTAAGTCTGGGAATTTCTGGTTCATCAGTACTTTACTGTTTTCGAAGGGCTATGGTTTATGGTCCTACACACCTATATCAAATATGAGCATTTTTCAGTGATCGACAAAGTGGTACAAATTTCATTCATATTAGAGTTCATTTTCCCAAGTAAAACTTTGCTGGAATAATGCTACTTGATGTCAGTTCCAAAAAATGTTAAGATTTAGGAATTTTTCATGATGATCCCACTGACCCATACCTCCAATTGAGATGTCTCCTATAAGTGTTTTGCACTACAACAAGAGTACTTGCATGCCATAGCGTCAGATGGCATGACAGATCCTAACCAACTCATGCACTAGATTATCAATGATGACAATATTGTGTTCTTTTAATAGAAATGTGCACTTTATGAATTTTATAGCATTTAATCCAGGTATGAATTAAGGTTCGTACAATGGTACAAAATGGATCTGGTTGCTTCAACTTTCTATTCATATAAAAAAATTCACATTTGAATTTATACTGCCCAGCTTTTACTGTTGTTCATAGGTGCACATTCAATAGCAGAGGCAACAGTTAGCAGCTGTTGCAGCTGAAAACATCAACAGCAACAGCAAGCAGCGCAGGAGCAGCAGCTAGCAGCTATAGTGGCGGCCACGAGCAGGCAGCACGCGCTAGGTGTGGCTAGGGCGCGCACTGGGCACATCTCGGGCACGACCAGCGCAGCATGAGCGCGGACGCGATTACAACAACAACGTGCGAAGGCTCGATCGAAGCTCGAACTCGCGGCAATGGAGATACAGGACACGGCGAAGGGAGGGAAGGGGTTAGGGGGTTCACGGGCTCACATTGAGTACATAGTGGAGATCATGGGGTCCAGGTTGGCGCCATCGGCGGAAAATCAGATGGTGGCGCGCGGCAGCGGCGCGGTGGCCGTGGTTGAAGACGATGGTGATGGAGAGGGATGTAGCATGCCCCGACCCAGATTGGTGCGCGGAGTCTACGTAGATGACCTCAGTGGAACACCTGGACACGCTGGAGCTACTCGAGGAGGTTGATGGCCACGAAGACGGTGACCTCGCGGCGACGGGGATCTCGGGGCCGAGGGGACATGGCGCGAGGGAGGAGGATAATGGCGATCTAGGGTTTTAGGGTGGGGGTGCGAGGTGGTCCTATCCACTCCGGCACAGTGTAACGGCACGGGGTGACCGAGTTCGACGACGAAAGTGGCCGCGTCAGGTGCGCCATGGCCACGGTCGGATGAACAGGGGAGGGGGAAAAGAGGAGAAAGTGAGTGGACTCTAGGTGGGCTTCGCCCAGGGCGCTAGATAGGTTTTTCTTTCTTGTTTCTTTTTTTCTTTTATGTTTCTATTTTGGTTAGCTAGCATAAGATTTTATAAAAAATGTGAATCCAGCTCCAATATTTGTGTTGCTAATTATTTTAATGCTACAAAAAGTTTGAGCCATTAATAAAATCATTTGGATTTTATATAAATAGTAAAGGAATAAAAGGGATGTTTTAGCTACTGTCTTGATTCGTTTGAATTATTTATTCATTATATTAAATGCTTATTTCTATTTTATAATGTCCTACTGATTATTTGGCATTTTATAAAATTGGTTGAATAATTTTTAGTTTTACTTTAATTTCCACTTTTTTAAAAATTCCAACCAAGGGGATTTGAATAAGATTTGATTCAATGATGATCAAGACATGGTTAACCATAGTGATTTTTCATTAACCAAAGGGATTATTGTAGCATGACACTAGGAGTGTTACAAATCTCCCCCACTACAAGATATCTCTTCCCGAGATTTAGGGGGTAGGGTAAGGGGGTAAAGTTTTGGTCTCGTATTCTAACGAATCTTCGGGTCTTGTTTGCTCCTCTCGCGGGAGTCAATCCTTCTCGTTGATGTTCTCATTTCTCTGCATCAGTGCTATCTCGACGAGTTGTTATCCTTCCTTCGGAACTCCATCGTACTTACGAATAGGGTAGGAGGGGAAACTCAAGGGGGTCGGATCGACACAAGGTTAATCAACCGGGGTTGCCGGAGGGAATGAGGCACAGGGTATCTCTCGAGTTGAAACATCGGGAAACACATCAAGAGAAGGAAAAGAAGGTATGAGAATCTTCAAGAAGATAGGCAAGCATTCGATGCCGATGACAGATAATGAAAAGGGGTCCAGAGCATCAGGAATAAGTACTACTTCTGACACCGGATTGAATAACACAAGGTAGATAACTGGTGAATTTCATACGAGGCCAAGCGCGAGGAATAACTTTGAGAACAGAAAGGTACAAGAGTGTCAGGTTTCGATCCTGTGGAACTATGGGTTATGGGCCCACATTGAATAATAAGGGTGGCGACATTCCATGCGATCGCGATGCAAGGTTTTTCAGAGAATAGTTCGTCAGTTATCTTGGCAACGACGTCGGTACCAAGGGCGAGGGACGAACAGAATCATTTTCCTGCTCCTTAAAACGAGGAAGACCAGTCGGAAAAACTCTCGTCCAGCGGTGGCAACCGAAAGGTTATCCATGATAGAAACAGGTTGTACCGACAGAGTAGTACACCAAAGTATTTATTTAAGCAGGGAATTATCACTGCTCAGTTAAGTTACATTCCAAGAAAGGTTAAACAGTCCAATGGAAAGGAAAATGTGATCGTCAGATAAACAGACCAATGGAAAATAAAATATGATTATACACAAGTATTAGGTACATATCCTTCCTAAGAAAGGGCAACAATGTTATCGAGGACAACCAAAATTATCGAGGGGGCAAGGATGGTATTTCTCACCATGATTTCAATTAATACTTGGAAGAAGCCAAGATATCAATGATGAACACGACACATCATGTCGAAAGGTTTCAAGAGAATACAATCAAACAGTGGTGACATCAAGAAAAAGGAATGGTGAAGCAAAAGTATTCAGTGTTCCCGGTTGACGACAACCCAGAACAATCAAATGGCTATGATAGGGATAGGAATTGTTTCATCACAATTCATAAGATGTAGTGCGCAATGGCATGATATCCTCGAGATACCAGAGGTAATACTTGAAGGTAGAATGGTGGATCATAGACGCAGAAGAATTTATACCAAGGGGGGTAATTATCTTTACGAGAAGCTTTCAAGATAAGCTCTACAACGTATCCATGGGCATGAACACAAGTTCAAGGTCGACTCCCACTTCTTTAATGCATAACCTTTCATTTATTTATTGATTTCGAGGAATTGCCATGTTAGAATATTATCTGGAGTAATACCAGTAGAGTATGACCCGTATAAGTTTCTGGGTTCACATAGATGGCTGAAGCATAGATACAACCCATTGGGACCTTTTACGAATCTACACAACAACAAAACAGAGGTAAGGGATACCACTTCGAAAGTATAGTGTCCAAGTCAAAGTAGAGGATATGACTTGGCAAAGTCAATTCGTACCAAGGGAAGAACTCAAGGGTTTTAAAATAAGTAGGATCGATCAGATGATAATCCACCAAAGGATCTGGCGGACCGCAAGGAATCTGATATGAGTATCGGTACTCAACCAGAAGAAGAAAGAATGCAAAGGCATCGGATTATAGAAACATCTGAATAATTCGATGATTGAATTCAAAGGAAATATGATTTCTAGTAGGGGAGATCATAAGAAAATGTTCTAACCAAAGATAAGTAAGTTGAATATAATTAGATGGACAACCAATCAAGGCTTGATTTACCGGGAACCAACTCATGTCCGGAATGAAGTCTGAGCCGGAAGAATGAATTCATAAGGATCAACTACAAGGCAGTAGGAACAAGGATTCCTGGAACAATGGAGAGTATTTGGAAGCATCTTGTAAACAACAAGAGCAACTGGGATTGAATAGTTGAATGGAAGGTGTATGTAGTTATTCATACGGATATATCAGTGTTATGGAATTGTAAATGCGATGGGCACATAGGGTCTCGAGAATTTATCGGAAAGTATCTTCGGGGTCTTCTCGTGAAGCAAGCGATCGTCTGGAATGAGGGGTCTCCGGGAGGAGGTAGTCACGAGATCCTAATGTCAGAGTTGGCAAAATCTTTATCCTGAAAGGAAGAGAGAGCATAGTCCCAGAGTAAGGGTGCGGAGAAAAAGATCTTAATACCACCCATTTTGCGACGTGGGTCGATAAGCCACACGACACTTTTAGTAAAGTAGTTTTGCAAAGACTAGACTCGACTTCGATCAAAGAGTTGTAAGGGGGTGTCCTACAGGCAGTCGGCTCTGATACCAACTTGTGACGCCCCCAAAATTGGACCGTGTACAGTAATCATACACGCAAGGTACACGGCCGAGATCAAGGACTCACGGCATGATATCACAATACAACTCTAACAATAAAAATAATACAAGCTGTTTAATACAAGCCATGGGACACGAGGGCTCGAATACAACAGCTCGGGATACACAAGTCAGAGGAAGCAATAGTATCTGAGTACAGAAACAAGGTACATATGATTTGCCTTAAGAAGGCTAGCACAAAAACAACAATGATTGAAAAGGCGAGGCCTCCTGCCTGGGAACCTTCAAACTACTCCTGGTCGACGGGGAACTCGATGTCGTAGTAGGCGTCTCCAGGGGACTCCTGCTCCTGGGCTCTGACGTCTGATTGCAGCAATCCGGGTATATAAAACAAAAGGGGGAAATAAAGCAATGGTGAGTATCTAGCATACTCAGTGAGACTTAAACCCAGGCTACTAAGCATTTATGCAATGGTATGAACATGGAAGGGGAGGCGGTATAGTGGACTGCAACATAGAAGTACCAAGGTAAGAGGGAATAAGCTAGGCCGATCGAAGACTAGCATCTTCCGACGGTTCTTGCAGCACAAGAAGAGAACAACCAATAGTTATATATAAAGCATAAAGTAACAATGCAGCAGAAGTTGCTGCAGTATTGTATAATAGTAAGTTCTAATAAATATCAATGCCTCCGAGATCCCTTCCTCGACTTCCCTGTGAGGAAAAAACCCCAGAACCAACAGTTTAATAGTAATAGTTCATAGTAGTAGGATCTAGCTTTAGCATAAAGCGTCCTGTTACCATGGACATGGCTATTCAAATAGATTATGTTCCCTGCAGGGGCTGCACTACTGTTACCCTAGACGCTCGGATCTCCAGGGTTGCGTACATCTTGTTAGGGAACACCCCATCGAGGCTATCCGACACGATGTAGTCCTACCTAGGCTCAGCAGAGAGGCCATCCGCCGGTCTAAATCCTAAGCACACTGAGACTTTGGACCCTTCCCTTGACGCACTCCTGCATGGTGCGTGGCTGGTCGGTGAAGCAGACCCACCTCCCAGAGTAGGTGGTCCTTGTAGGGGTTCGGGGCAGAAAACACAAATTTTTCATAACCTACGAGACCCATACCCAAGACCTATGCTATGGCGATGCAAGTAATAGACATAAATAGATCACATACCAGTATGTAGTCCGTTAAGCGGGAAATGTTCCCGCATGAACGTGGTTGGTGTAGTCGTATCGGCAATCCCCGATGCCACGCAGATCCACGATGACTCCTGCACTAGAGTACAAATAATCTAGTTGCATTTTCTCTGGATCATAACTCCTTATCGATCATGCTTGCCCGTGGAAGAGGTTGTATCAACGGTCTGGGTACCATTCAGAACCGTATGTCCTTTTGCAAATCATAATGTCACCTAATTTGACATTCCTTCATTATCCACTATAATGATGAGGTATATATATTTGGCGGTCAAGTGAGACTTTGTTTGCTGTCTCATAGCAATGACATCCGGTGGGTCACGTGGACTTTCCCATAGTCATGCACACTTGAAACTCACTCAATCAGAAGTCGAACTTCTTAAGCCATAATATAACTCCTGCTACTTCTAAAGAAGGCACATCAATGTAGATTCAATCCTTAGTGCATTGTATGCAACTTTGATGTCTAACCATGTTTCTTTCAACTTAGGCATTCATTAGTATGATATCTCAATTTTCTAGGTTAGTGTCAAAACTTGAACCAGCATAACATTTATGGTCAAGTCCACTATCCTTTACAAATTTGAGATGTATCCTCAGTTCTCTTCAGACACTGAAGGATAAACTTAACTCTTTGTTCAATGATTTACTCATAAATCATATCACAACATGTTCTTACTACTAAGAACTTGGGTCACATTACGTCGAGTACATAACTCTGGTTTTGTATGAAAGAACCTATGACAAAGGCATAGAGGATCCAACACATCCATTTGTTTCATTATCCATTAACCATTGTTCTTGTACTGAGATTAACTCAACACTTCTCTTGGATATACATGTAAGGACTACTTCTTGACTTGTCCCATTCTGAACTCCTTCAGAATCTTATCCAGGAAAGTATTACGACTCAATCTTATTAAACACATATCTATCTTAATAGATCTTCAATGCTTAATACTTATTCATCTTCATTTATGAAAGATTCAAATAATCATTAACACCAACTGCACCATTCATAATATGTTATCCATATATGAGAATGTTATCATGCTCCCACTCAAATATGTCATGCACATATTAAGTTATAGGACAACACTCATATTGCTCCCACTCAAATATGTCGGCCACATATAAGACAAGGATAACATCCACATGGCTCCCACTTAGATTTGTCAGACACATATTAAGTTCAGGATACTAACCACATGGCTCCTACTCAAATATGTCATTTACATATTAGTCTAGGATAATACTCCCAATAGCTCCCACTCAAAATATGTCGTCTACATATTAAGTTTCAGGAAACTATTCACCTCCCACTCAGTTTCATGCAAATGCATGTTTCCTCGATATTTTGGTTAAGTCCAAAATCCTTTGATCATCCATCAAAATGAGAATTCAGTTTACGAGACACTAGTATCAATCCTGGATATGTTTTTCCAAAACCTTCTTGTTGTACCAATTACAACACTTCTTCAAATACAGGATTTGAGGAAGTCACGGTATTGATAACAATCCTGGATCAATCGTAGTGAATATCCCTTTGACTCAATCATTGCTACACATTGTAGTCAACCCATTGAATTTGTCAGAAACAATCATTGTGACAAACCAATCTTGACGTCACTTTGATGTTCACATTTATTCCTCATAACTCTGAAGTTATTGTGAATATCAAGTAACCTCCTTACTTGATAAGATTCAAGCAATCTTAAATGTAAATCAACATAGGATTTTATGACTCGTAGTCATATCTCATACTTAGGTCCACCATCGCTTCTTTGTAGTTCGTAGGAATGTCTTGTTCCATTAACATGACAAGTGAATCATGAAGATCATTTTGCACCAGGGGCAAATATATATTCTTGAATCCTACCTTTCTCAGTAAAAGCTCCCATCAGAAGATCATGATCATTATCATTAGTTTCTCCTCTTATTATAGAGCTTTGCTTCCAGAACATATTCCGTTGCACTACTCTGACATTTGGAGGCAAGGTCAATTACCTTGGTTGAACTTTCACTTTTCTTCCATTACCACATTTATCAAGAACAATTCTTGACAAACACCAAACATAGCAATACAAGTTTTTCTCCTTTTGGTTCTAGTTGTGGAAGATGCATCCATAGTTGTCTAAGGATACACTACAAAGATAATTTATCTTACATAAATCAAGCTTCCTAGAAACCACAACACACCATGACATATATAGTGTTGGTTTCCACGAACTCAGATGATTCCCTATGCTGAAGTGAGTGTTTGAATATTAAATTAATAATTCTAAACAATAATAACGTAACTTGGTAAGAGATAACTTAGACCATACACTTTTCGATAGAATATGATCACAATGTTCAGGCACGTCAATCATATTGAAGTGTCTCAAGGCATTGCAATTTGTGGAACAACTTTCACACAAGTCTTTATGCCCAAGACTAACTCAAAACATTTGTCACTTTGATCAAATCGTAGAGACTTGTCTTTCTTGTTAATTTAATATCCATCTTTACTCTGAAATCCCTTTTGATCATATCAAATTATTTCAGACTCATGTTTCATTAGTGAATACAAATATTCATCTAAGTCCACATTCGAAGTTCACGAAATAATGAAATTCACCACATGCTGACATACGATACATCACAATGTATGATACTCAACAATCAGTACACATTCCGTTTACCAGAATGCGAGGTTTTAGACTTCTCACATAAAAAGCATGGTTTGTATGTGCCAAGAGATCAAGTATCTTATGACATCATCATACCATTCATGACTTAAACTGTAGTGTCATTATTAAGCCTGGATATTTCTTGTCATTACAATATTTCTTATAAATGATCAAACAATTATCATCAATATAAGAAAAACTCCTTCATAATTGTAATGTGACCATAAGAGATATCATTCATAAAAGGAGAACAACTGACTTGTTTCTCACTAATATGAATAATTGTCTTCTCAAGATGCAAGACACACTAATAAAGTTCACATTCAAACGATCATAAAATTTATTCATATATTAATCAATTGATAGATGTAGAGGGAGAGTGTTGTCGACCATCAACTATCTTGATTGCCGCCAGCACACATTGTCACCTCATCCCTTCCAAGTCACTCTCAAGCAGTAAGTTCAAGCATCGAATACTTAATCAACCGCAATTAGTGTTTCGTGGGAAAGACATTTATAACTCGTATATCAAATATACCTTCTCCGTCAATGACCATTCCTGCATTGGTTCTACTCTTAAAGTTCTTGACTTTAACCATGACCTCATGACAGGTGAACGATTCTCCTTCATGACATAGTCCAGACATGGTCTTTGTAACTGGGAGGAAGCGGATGCAACTCCCCAGTTATCGCAAAGTAACCAGTCATTCAGTAGTCCAAGTTATACACAAGGTGTTCCATGTATCTTATACATTTTCCAAGTGACTTTCTCAGAAGGTTGTTCCTTCCACCATAGTTGAAAGAAACCCCGTCCATATACTCATATTCCATTACTCTGATTTGTGACCAAGTGCTTTCAAGTTTCACCTAGCACGTCATACGTGTTGGTTAACATGCATTCACAATTCAGACTCATAGAATGAAGTATGGTGTATTGGACAGTCATTCATAAGTGACGGTGAGTGCGATACTCATCATCATCTTCCTTGATTACGGATTTGTCAGGTGTATCTCCTAGCAGTTCTTCGTATTATGTTTAGCAAGTCATTACTAATGAGTATGTCTCTAATGGTGTTGGTACACATCAATGAAGTAAGACCCTTTTACCTTAAGTTCTATCATACTAAAAGAGCCATAGTTCTAAACATTGGTATGACGTTATCTACAATGATATTTGCTAAGACAAGAAGATTAAGTTCATAATGTGGAGTTTCAATTTGATCTCAAAATTCTAGAAAGCTCCCACTTAGATAAACACCTCTCAATTTAACTAAGTGATTACACAATCCCAGCCCCCATACCTCCCCCGATCTTCGCGGCCATCAGTATGCGAACCAGGTAGGCCTCTAAGCCAATCACATCAGGCATGTGACTCGTGCTCGACCTTTCGATCTCCTGTGTTCCAGGCCCGCATCTACACATGTCAAGCCTGCCAATCGAACCTTGATGTTAGCTGTTCAGCAAGGCCATATCTGCATATGCCAGGCTTGCCGAACCCAACCTCATGCAAACTCCGTTCAATATGTAGGACAACTCCGGTATGTACGGAGCATCAAGCCATATGGGAGAACCTTCCAGGCGGTGCCCACCAAGGGAGAACACAATGTTGGTATTGTGAGAGATGGTCTTGTTTCGTGCTACCGTCGATATATCTAGCATACTAGCATAAAACAGGAAGTAAAACTGTAAATCATACAACCTATGATCCCCCTTACATGCAAATTAAAGTTAAAAACGCCTTTCTACTTTATCTTTTGCAAGTTTTACGTGGCTGCTAGGGGTTTCGAGAAAAGAACCGTTTCTATCCTATGAAAACAAGCCACAACACCAATCCACAATTGTCTCTATTACACCCCGGTCCGGGCCCTCCGTTGCAAACATCTTCGCATCGCTAATGCAGAGAGACAGGCACCCCCCAGCCACTTTATATGGTACAAGCCATATGTCAAGCGTGGAACCAGTCTCGTGTAAACGCGTAAGGTCAGTCGGGGGCCGCTTCATCAAACATTGCCGCAACGCTAAATGAGTACACATGAGAGGGTAACAATTTGAGAATTGATGCCCACATACTAGATGTGTTCTATCCATAGAATACATCTACGCATAGCCTTGCTCTTATACCACTATAGGGGTTCGGGGCAGAAAACACAAATTTTTCATAACCTACGAGACCCATACCCAAGACCTATGCTATGGCGATGCCAGTAACAGACAGAAATAGATCACATACCAGTATGTAGTCCGTTAAGCGGGAAACGTTCCCGCATGAATGTGGTTGGTGTAGTCGTACCCGCAATCCCCGATGCCGCGCAGATCCACGATGACTCCTGTAGCCACCCGATCCTTGTAGAACGATGACGGGATTACGTCCCCGTCGGAACGTTGCTGATGAAGACCTCGCGATACGACCATGACGATGAAGTAGCACCACAAGTGTAGTGCCTCGCGGGATTATACACATACAGTATACCCGACGTCCCTCCGGGCTCCGAACCAGTAGAGCAGCGGAAAGAAGATGGATTCAGATCCCGATTCCAGCAGCACGACGGCGTGCGTATAGTGGAGAAATCCCCAACCAAGTGTAGACTCCAAACAAGGGGAGTCCACTCGAGGAAGGAGAAAAGGAGGAAGAGAGAACTTCAATTGTTGAATCAAAAGGGCACGCCTGCCCCTCCTTATATAGTCCAAGGAGGGGTGGGATCCTCCCTCCCTCCCTGAGGTGGGACTAATCCCACCAAGGGGGGGAGGTGCGCCGGCCTAAGGAGGGGGTGGGCCCCTCCCTTGGCGCCAAGCCCAAGGGGGGAGGCTCCCTTCTTCCCTAATGGGCCCTTAGAGGCCCATACACCTTTTTAATTCATTTTTTAATATATTTAAATACATTTTAATATTTAATTCAGATAATTAAATAATAAAACATATATTAAATATTATTAAATATATTTTGAACCTTTCAAAATACCCGGAACAACTTCCGGCCTTCATCGGAACAATTTCGGCCATCACCGGAACAATTCCAGTGTTCTCTCCAATTTCTCCAGTGATCTCGAATCAATCCTTACTCTGTCGAGTACCCTTAAGTGTAACACCCTACGGTCCGGGAAACAGCAAACATGATCGAGACAATTCTCATTGATCAATGACTAATCAATTGGACCTGGTTACAATCCTTGATAGCCCCTGCGCTTCCATCGAATGAACTTCAATCGCTGTTGGATCCGTTAACCGTGTGCCTGTTCCCTTTGTCCTTGGGTACTTTGCTTGTCCGAGGTTTGATCATCGGTATCCAATATACCTAGTTCGTCCTCTTTCTCAAGAAACAAGTTTACTCGTTCCCGTGATATTACAACTCCGTGACCTAGTCACACGTTTGCAAACTTTATGATGTAACATCACCGAGTGGGCCTAGAGCACCTATCCGTCACACGGATGGACAAATCCCTCTTTCATCTATTTGCATACTCATCAACCATCTATTTCGGAGTACCCAAAGTGCACCGTTATGGCCAGCATATTTCAGTCAGGCGGTGGGATAGAAATCGAAGTCTCCTCATAGATGACAATTACGTATGATCATTACGGTCAAAGGATCTGGTCAGTACGTTATAGTTATCGCAATGTAGAACTATGTGACTTGATCACATCGCAACACTTCTGGTGGGTGTATGTCCATCATATCATTATCCAATGATACGACTCCATTGTCAACAGACGCCATTGTCTCATGATCAGGAAACCTTGATCATCGATCGCCCAATGGACTAGTATACTAGGTTTAACTAGGGACCTGGTTGTTTGTATACCACACCTGTATTAATGTTTCCGCTTAATACAGTTATAGCATAGTATCAAACGTATTATGAACTAATGGAATATGCTTGATAAAACATATTTTATTTTCCTCTAGGGCACATTCCCAACAGTCCTATCTCGGCGCAGGCCGGTGTAAAGCTGATGTCTGAAGACCTTTCAATAGAATGTAGGGGATCGATTGTAGTGTTCTCGCGGGTAAGTTAACCCAATTTATTGATTCGACACAAGGGTAACCAAAGAGTATTTTGATAGTTGATTTTTCATTTCAACCGCACCTGAAATATGCTTGCTTGCAACAAAGTATTAATAGCAACTGTGATATGATAGCAATAGTGATGATAGCGAAAGTAAACTAGTAGTAACCAGCAGAACTAAAATACTGTAGGCTAGGGAGATGGATGGTCGGGCGCTACATGAATAAGAATGAACATGTAATAGATTAACACGGGGCAAGGCACACAGAAAAGCAATGATCATCTAGGAAAATATCAAACATTAGGCATGTATCCCATAGGTAGTTGTATGTGCTTGCAATAAGAACTTGCACAGCATCTTTTGTCCTACCATCCCACTATGAACGGGGCCAAAAGGAACTTATGGAGATTAAGGTGCTCCTGTCAAGGAGCATCGGAACAAGGCAATAAACTCAATAGATACATGGAATCCTCAAATTATGGACCATCCCCTTTGGTGTCCCAAGCTGTCACCTTTGGGATCGCCGGTTCCGGACCAAAATAGGTGCATACAACTCATAGATAGGATCTTGAACATAAATAAACTCATGAAAACATAAGTGGTTCAGATCTGAAAACATGGCACTCGGGCCCAAAGTGATAAGAATTAAGAGCAACAAGTTGTAGAAAAGATGATAAACACCAAAGTATATGATAGGCAACATGCCCCCAACAATCTGACGAACTATTACAAGATCAATCTCATCCAATCCCTACCATCCCCTTTGCCTACAGCACGGAATTACTCACACATGTGAAGAGAAGTCAGGGAGGGATGATGGAGTGGCGATGGTGATCAGGATGGCAACGATCTCCCTGTCCGGAGGCCAAATCAGCCTCCAGATTAGCCCTCCCGAGGAAGAACAGAGGTTGGCGGCGACTCCGCGACGGGTTCTGGAAAAGCGACTTTTGTTTCGGAGTTTCACCGTCACGGGAATAAATAGGAGTCGAAGAAGGGCACCAGGGGAGGGGGGAGTCGCCCAGGCGTCCACCTGGCGCGGCCCCACCCCTGGCCGCGCCAGCAGGGCGCCTGGGGCCCCCCTTCTGGCTCCGGGCTCCTTCGGGTGCGTGGATTTTTTGGTATTTTTTGGGAATTTTCTGAGATGTCCAAAAATCCATTTTCCTGCGCACCATAAAACCATACAGGCAGCTCTGCTGAAAACAGCGTCAGTCCGGGTTAGTTTAGCTCAAATCATGGAAGAATGAGGGAAAAACAATAGCAAAAGTGTTTGGAAAACTAGATACGTTTGAGATGTATCAACACCCCCAAGCTTAGCCTATTGCTTGTCCTCAAGCAATTCAGTTCAACGAACTGGACGCGACAAAGAAAACTTTGACAAACTCTTTTGCTTCATAAGTTGTAGATAATCCGGTACTACGAAAAGAGTTTAGCAAGTATCAAAACAATGCTATGAGGAAAATGCGCGAAGCAATCCTTCTTTCCAGTGACCAATCACAAACAACCTAAAGTGAATAATATTCTGCCAAAAATCAAGACAAGATCACAATGCACATAGCCTAAACATATGAGAGTGGTATCTCGCTAGCCTCCATGAGTGAAGCAAAACATAAATGCAGAAACTCCTCCGGAGTTTTAAAGGAGACTAGAACTAAGATTTTCAGACTAGCAATATAACAAGCATGCAGAAGACAATGTAATACTTTGGGACAATGCATGTTACACTAAGAATGTCAATTATGCTCTCAATAGTTGGTGCTTTGAAGAAAGAAGGGGAGACTCTCGAACCGTGGCTTTTTTATGGCAAGATTGAAAACCCGTGAATGGAAGCATAGACTAAACATGTGTCAGAGCTCTTGGTTTTTAAAACAGAGACAAAATTCATTGTAGAAGTGCAACTTTCCAGTCAACGGTGAATGGTAAAGGTCTATCATTATCTCCCATGTCAGCCATATTAATGCTTTTTGCTTACACTTGTTCCCTTATCCATAAATCCTTTGATGGTCTATGGAACCTTTTATTTTTCCTCAAGGATGGAAGGAGGATATCGTTCCATATATCATTAGCAGCATTTGGTCCATTTCCTTCCATCATCAAGTATGGGGGAGTTGTAACTCTCTCTCTCTTTTTTTATTTGACTAGTTAAAATTTCCGTCAAAATATTTTTGGCATGGTAGATACTGATTTTCCCTCACCGCACCATGAGCTTGTACGGTTACAAAAGGGAAGCTTTTGAATAAATTTCTAGTTGGCACAAGAAATTCTAAGTTAGGAGTGGCCGGTAAATACCACATATATGTAGGTATTGTGGACTCAAGTGGAATAATTGGTTTGAAAAGGAGTTTGGATACACAAGCAGAATTCCGCTTAGTGTGAGCGAAGGCTAGCAAAAGACTGGGTAGCGACCAACTAGAGAGCAATAATTTTCATAATCATGCAGAGCGACAAAGCAACATTGAATCGGGCATGAAAGTGATATGACTATTCTGAAATAAAAAAGGTCATCAAGGCATGATAGACATTATAGTCATAAACATGTATGAACATGTGCGAAGTCAATCCAAGAATTCTCCGAAGGGAAATACTACTTCAATATGCCAAACCATAAGCAATTCAATGCATGTAGATCATTCCAACAACATATTATGCACCCTAGCTATTTGAGATCAGCCACAAGGAAAGCATGAACACTGGGAAAGCATTGTAAACATAGCACTATGTCGCCACAAACTGGTCTCTTAATAATAAGTACAGGCATATGTACAAAAGTAGCAACAAGAAGAGTTCATACCGGTTTTCCTTGTTTCTTCCCTTTCGTCGATCTTCGTGATTACTTCCTTGTCACTTGCACGACCGAACATGGGAAATATAATCAAAGGCCATCACGGACTCGAGCTGAACTCTGAAAACAAAGCAAACTAAAGAGAGAAAGGAAATCTTTTTGGTTTTTTCCAAAGGTTTAACGAAAACAAAAGAAAAGAGAAATCTTTTTTTTGTTTTTGCAATTTAAAAGAACAAAGAAGAACTGGCAAAAACTTCGAAAAAGATCAAAGAAAATGAAAAAACGGATAATACAATGGAAAAAGGAGAAGGGCACATACTCCCCCAAGCTTAGGCTTTTGGCCTAAGTTGGTAGCAGCTACTGCCCCCAGGAGCCTCCTGGTCCGGGGTAGTACGGGTGAGTCCAAGAGTCGAACGAGCCCTCCGGTGCGTACACCGAAGTCCTCGGGTCCTCCCATGAGGAAGGGCATGCGCTCCAAGCTGAAGAAGACCCCTCACCCTGCTGGGTGAAGGTCTCCCCTTGGAAAGGTGGGAACTCCCCATGCTCCTTCTAGTCGGGCACAACCCCCTCCATGGGGTTATGCAGCTGGTACTGAGCCATGAACTCATCAAACTGGATATCATTGAAGGACCATCCATTCCTGCGAGTGTTATCAAACAAAAGTGGTGCAGGTAGACGGATCTCATGAGTAATGGTCTTCTCAAACCTCAAAATATAAACAAGGTTACCAAACTTGGAAGTCATGGTAACAAACTTATGCCTCTTCATAGCAGCAAGATCGACACTTGTGTATGAAAAGGGAACATCATCAGGATGCGGGATGCGATTAAGAGACTCAAGGATAAGCGTGGCGTAAAAACCACCATATAAATCGCCCTTGTTACTGTTCATAACAAGGCGCCGAACAATTAAGGCACCCACATTATAATCATTCTTATCAGAGAGGGCGTTCGCATAGATAGAGAAATCTGGTGCAGAAGCATTTCTCGTGTTGTCACGAGCCAACACCGCTCTAGCAATAAAGTACGCGAAATACCTGATATGTGGGAATAAAATGCTGGAAATCTTCGTACGCCGAATGTCTCTCTCCTCCTGGCAACAAAGGGAGTTGAAAAGGGTCCTCAACTCAGAGGGTTGAGTATTCATCTTTGCCGTCTGACCAGCGTCCGGCACACCTATTATATCACAAAACTGTGCCAAAGACATGGTTATAAGATCATTATAAAGTTTGAATTCGACGGTTCCAGCAGAATGGTTATAACAAAAACTGTTAACAAAGTAGGAGGTGAGCTTCTTGTATTGTACCACACAGCATAGTGCTAGCCGTGTCAAACCTGCATTGGCACAAAGCCCATAGAATTCCTCCTTAATTCCTGCAGCTATAAGAAAATCATCGCACAGATACATCATTGCGCATGCTGGACTTGTATCTTCCGACAACTCCAGGGGCGCATGATCATCCACAACTGTAGGGGATCGAGATAGTCTTCGCGGGTAAGAATAACCCAATTTATAGATTCGACTCAAGGGGAGCCAAAGAATACCCACAAGCTTTAACAGTGGAGTTGTCAATTCCACCGCACCTGAGATACACTTACCTGCAACAAGATTTTAATAGTAACTGCGATATGGAACTGATGGTGGCAACGGAAATAGTGGTGGTGAAACAGCGACAGTAAAATAGCGAAAGCAAACAACTAGTAACCAACAGAATTAAAAGCACTGTAGGCTAGGGAGATGGATGGTTGGGCGCTGCATGGATGAGATACTTCATGCATTTAACTTGGTGCAAGGCACACAGAAAAGCAATGATCATCTAGGAAAATATCAGACATTAGGCATGTACCCCACAGGTAGTTGTACGTGCTTGCAATAAGAACTTGCACAACATCTTTTGTCCTACCATCCCGCTACGAACGGGGCCAAAAGTAAGTTATGGAGATTAAGGTGCTCCTGTCAAAGAGCACCGGAACAAAGCATTAACAATTAATGGATACACGAAATCCTCAAACTATAGTCCATCCCCTTTGGTGTCCCAACCTATCACCTTTGGGATCGCCGGTTCCGGACTATAACAGGTGCATACAACTTGTACATAGGATCAAGAACACAAATATATTCATGCAAACACATAGGGTTCAGATCTTAAAACATGGCACTCGGGCCCAAAGTGACAAGCATTAAGAGCAACAAGTTGAAACAAAGATGATAAACACCAATCTAGATGATAAGCAACATGCCCCCAACAATCTGATAAACTATTACATGATATAACTCATCCAATCCCTACCATGCCCTTTGCCTACAGCAGGGAATTACTCATATATGAAAGGAGAAGTCATGGAGGGAGGATGGAGTGGTGGTGATGATGACGATGGCGATGATCTCCCCTCACCAGAGGCCAAAACAGCCTCCAGATTAGCCCTCCCAGAGAAGAACAGAGGGTGGCGGCGGCTCCGCGACGAGAATTTGGAAAACGACTTCTGTTATGGGGTTTTCTCGCCACAGGAATAAATAGGAGTCGAAGTAGGGCACCAGAGGGGGGTGGGGTCGCGCCAGCAGGGTGCCTCGGGCCCCCCTGGCTGCCTTCTGGCTCCACTTCCGACAACATGGTCCTTCGGGTGCGTGGATTTTCTGTGATTTTTCCTGGAATTTTTTGAGACACCTAAAAATCCATTTTCCTGCACACAATAAAACCATACAGACATCTCTGCTGAAAACATCGTTAGTCCGGGTTAGTTTCGTCCAAATCATCCAAGAATGAGGGAAAACAATAGCAAAAGTGTTTGGAAAAGTAGATACGTTTGAGACATACCAACTCCCCCAAGCTTAGCATATTGCTTGTTCTCAAGCAATTCAGTTCGACGAACTGAACGTGACAAAGAAAACTTTGACAAACTCTTTTGCTTCATTAGATGTATATAAGCATGTACTATGAAAAGAGTCTAGAAGGTATTGAAACAATGCTATAAGGACAATGCACGAAGCAATCCTTATTTCATGTGAACAATCACAAACAACTGAAAGTAAATAATATGCTACTGAAAATCAAGACAAGATTACAATGCACAAAGCTTGAACATACTAGAGTGGTTTCTCGCTAGCCTCCATGAGTGAAGCAAAACATAAATGCAGAAACTCCTCCGGAGTTTTAAAGGAGACTAGAACTAAAAACTTCAGAATAAGTAATACCACAATCATGCAGAAGACAATGTAGTACTTTGGGACAATGCACATTACACTCAGAGTGACAATTATCCTCTCATAGTTGGTGCTTTGAAGAAAGAAGGTGGAGACTTGTTGTGGGAAAGTCACGGCAGATGTCCGTAGAGTCGGACTTATCGTGGGACCTTTGCTGCGAGGAGAATTCGAAGAGGGAGTCGACATAGGCACAAGACTCGGCGAGTTACCCAGGTTCGGCCCCGACGGTGCGGTAAAGACCTACTCCTGCTTTATGACTATATGGGGATCGACTCCTCAATAGGGAGAGTCGATCGTATCGATTACAGTGGTGATGTTTCGCCGGCTTAGTCTCGTGGAGATCTAGGCTCTAGAGCGAGTTGTCTAAACCTGGCTTGATGTAAGTCCTGGCTCTGGCTCCCGTGGTCCTCGGCTTATAAAGGCGCCGGGTCCCGGGATTCCTGGAGTCCGACTCCTACACGATGTGGAGTTCTATTCTACTTTACAAGTTTTCTACGTGCTATACAAGGTAAGTCGAATTCCTCCTAGGGCTTCAATCTTCACGCTTGGCACGTCAGACTCCTGGTCGGGTCTTCTTTGTGGGCCTTCATATGTAAGCCGGCCCAGAGGTTCCTAAGGCCGGGTCTATGGGCAATCCTTCTTTCATGTGAACAATCACAAACAACTGAAAGTAAATAATATGCTACTGAAAATCAAGACAAGATTACAATGCACAAAGCTTGAACATACTAGAGTGGTGTCTCGCTAGCCTCCATGAGTGAAGCAAAACATAAATGCAGAAACTCCTCCGGAGTTTTAAAGGAGACTAGAACTAAAAACTTCAGAATAAGTAATACCACAATCATGCAGAAGGCAATGTAGTACTTTGGGACAATGCACATTACACTCAGAATGACAATTATCCTCTCATAGTTGGTGCTTTAAAGAAAGAAGGTGGAGACTCTCGAACCGTGGATTTTGATGGAAAGGTTGAAAACCCGTGGCTGGAAGCAAAGACTAAACATGTACCAGAGCTCTTGGTTTTGAAAACAGAGATAAAAAAGTGTTTTTGGGAGGTGCATGATTCGTCAAAGAATGCTAGTAGACAACTCAATCACCTCTTACGCTAGACATGTTTCGAGGAACGGCTCCCAAGATGGGGACGATCACATCCCCTTAATCTCCTTTGTTTATCACTACCAAAGTTTTCTGATTTTTCATAATCAAAGCGTGAAGGAGGGTTTGTTGGTTGTGATTATCTTTTGTGAGCTGGTGATACGTCCAAAACGTATCTATAATTTCTTCTTGCTCCTTGAATGTTTTGTGTGATATTGCTATGATCTAGATACACTTTCATACACTTTTGATCATATTTGGACTAACCTATTAACTCTGTGCACCCTAGTGTCAGTTCCTATTTTCTGCTGTTTTTCTATTTCAGTTTTTCCCCATATAAAAAGTGCCAGAAAAATTCCGGGAAAAATACAGGAAAAATCAGCGTACAGGAAGCTTCGCGAAGATTCCGGGAGGGGCCAGAGGGGAGCCAGGGGGGCCCAGGCGGCCACCCGGCGCGGCCCCACCCCTGGCCGTGCCAGGGGAGCGCCTGGGGGCCCTGGTCCACCTCTGGCTGCCCCCCTTCGCCCATTTATTCTCCATCACGGGGAAACTCCGAAGACAGAACCCTATTTCGCAAACTCGCCTCTGTTCCGCCGCCGCCGCGCTTCCGAGATCGGGAGCACCAGAAGACCTCTTCCCGGCACCCTGTCGGAGAGAGGATTGACCTCCGGGAGTCTCCTCTCCACCATGGATGCTCCCCGGATGTCTCGTAAGTAGTTTTCCTTGGACCATGGGTCCGTGATCAGTAGCTATGTGATGTTCTCCTCCCCTCTTTGATCTTCATTGTTTAGACCTCGTGAGATGCCCTACATGATCGAGGCACCTTTGTAATATTTCTGCTATTGCTATGTTGAGTTTGATGGGATCTGATGGATTATGAGATTATGTTCAGATTGTGATAGAGTAATATATTTTGTTTTTATCTCTTATATTTTTGTTCCTAAGTAATTCTTGCATGTTCTCCGTTGATGTTTATTTCTTTGGCCAAGTAGTAGGTAGTGACTCCAAGAGGGAACGTTGTGCTAGATTGTGCGTGCATGCCCCCCGATGACACGCTTGAGTGACAGAAACATGAATCTAGGGGATGTGATGTTGCCACAAGGGGGAAAACAACGGTGCTTGTAACCGCGGTTACAAGGATTGTTTACTTTACGCAAAGTTCTTTTTATTGCAGTTGTCTGTTGCTTTGGGTTTACACTTTGGGTGGGGTTCGCAACTTAATACCAGCAAGATGTTCTGGATAGATATCTCAAGGTGGATGATTAGTAGTAGATGCAGTTGGATTACGGTCTACTTATTTTGGCGTACTGCCCGTGCTTTTGAGCCTCTTCCTTTCTTTTGTAGCATAGTTAGCATTGCGGTGCGTTTATAATCCTGTCAATTGCCCTTCTGTAATTTGTTTACCTCGCATAGCAGTTTTATCGTCTTTTGGGAGAGAGACATCACTAGTGAACATGACGTATCCCGGTCCATATCCTTATTATTATTTCCACGCTATATTTACCTTACTGCTTTTACTTTCTATCATTATCCCTTGCGTTTTATCCTTTGTGAACAACAAGACCGGAGAGATTGACAACCTCTCTGAACTTCGTTGGGAACAAAGTTATCTGTGTCTGTGTGCAGGTCCACGCCAGTTGCGCCGCTGACACCTACTTATCATCTCCGGAGTCCTACTGGAGACAAACCTTGGTATCTTCACCGAGGGAAACTTGCTGCTGCGCTACATCTCCACCTTCCACTTGGGGTAACCAACGAAGGGCGAGAAGCCATCAGCTGGGCGCACTCATGCTAGTCCCTCCTCGTATTAGGGGTTTGCAGATTAGACATGCAATCCCGGGATAAAACATGTCTAACATAAGAAGGTCATGAATCACCTACTACTTCGTCATGAGCTAAAGCAGAGGCACAACACAGGATTGTTTTTGAATAATTTCGAGATGGTACAAGAAAGTGAAAGCTCAAGAATGATCAGAGGGGGAGGGGGTGAATGATCACTTCTAAAAATTCTAAGGAACTTAGAAGGAAATCATGTAAACATCGTAGGACTAAAGACATCTTGAAGGAAATACAGTATCGAAAGTAATGCAAGGCTCGAAAGGATTGAGAGCGAAGGAAAACATCGAAGACAAACAGGCTACGAGTAAATACTTGAAATAAATGCTAGAAGGAAAACGAGCCTGACACAGCGATGTTTGGTAAACCAGTTCACACTCTGCAAAGTGCTACGTCTGGTTGGAGGGACTGGTGATTGAACACCTGGAGCAAAACTCTCTCCGTCCTATTCTCCACTGCAACAAACTCCTCGAGCTTGTCCAGTTTTCACTCGTGGTAGATGATTCAGGACATCTCCGTGACCTTTACAAACTTCCTTCAGCAGTGACAATTACTCTTCGACTGCTTGACAGGCGACGCCTAACCGTCTAGGAGACTTGCAGTTCTCCAAGATGAAAAGACCGGCTAATATCAACCTAAGTCTCCATGAATTGCTCAACTCAGTTCAGACTTGGGTGTAGGTTTTCTCTCGATGAATCTCTTCGGGATGCTCTCAGACTTCTGTCTTAGAATCTTCAGTGGAGCAGCCAGCCCGAACTGGCGGGTAGGTGCGGGGTATTTATAGTTGGCGATCCCGATGGGTAAAATGACTGAAGTGACCCGATGCAACCGCTTGACGCGTGTCCACAACGGTCGGATTTCAATCACTGCGCAACTTTACTTGAGGAACAAGTAAGCCGACTCACCGAATGAGTTCTCTCTCGATGGCACAAAGTGCAATGACTTTGCCTTTGAGCTATTCGTTCGACTCGGTGAGATTTCTCTCGGTAGGCTTTTGTGGGTTTTGGTTGAGCAGAGCAAATTCACTTCGACAAAGATCTCAACTAGCAAACCCCTCTTAATAGTACGGTTTTCCTACGACTCAAGAAATAAAGAGAAACTAGCAAAAAGACTAAGTCTTCGACCAGCTTCAGCTTTCTCCTCGTTGCTCTTTTGCTCGAGAGAAACATCTTCTTCGACAACATTTTTAGGGGTCGTCTTCCTTCAAAGATTTCGGTAGATGACTGCAGCCACACTGCAGTGAGTTGTCCTTCGACCTTCAACATGCAAACTCCATTCTTTCGGAACCTAAGTATCTGTTTATATTCGAAAACAATATTAGTTCCACTTCTGCTTTGTCCAACAATGTCCAAAACCTTCGGGGGCAAAACTTGCTCTTACAATCTCCCACTTTTTGGACGATTGTTGACAAAACAGGCATCGATAAATAATTTGAAAAAGTTTGAGTTTTCGATGATAAACCAGAGTAGAGATTGATGAAGTACTCCCCCTAGATGTATGCACGGAAGATAAAGATTTCCTGTGAAGTGCATATTTGACAAGTAGTGTCGAGGGAAAAACATCAATAGACTTAGCGAGAGAAATTGCATTCCAGATAGTATCCAATGTGAAGTATGCAATTTCCTCGAATGGCCTGTGAACTTATATGAAAGATAACTTCCTGCAAAAATGGTTAAGTATAGCAAGCAGCAGATAGATATCCTACTTAGAGTTAGTTACAACCAGATCGAATGTGAATCGAAAGTTTGTTGGAACTGCTCAGAAACCTCAAAAACAAGAGTTTATCGAATGGAATGCAAAACCCTTAACCCCGTAGGCAAACTAATTTCTTCGATGCCACTACATCTCCCCCTTTTTGTCACAACGTACAAAAAGATCGAGAGAATAGGGTCGAAAGAAATTCCTACTCGCGACGCTGGCTCCGGCGACGTCGAGAAGATTCGGCGAGTGTTGGAGCACGACGAATTGGACGAGAGCCTGGAGGAGTGATCTTCGTGCGGAACGAATGTTGATCTCCTGAAGATTCCAGCTGTGATTCCGGCGGGGTTCTGGGGCTTCGAGGAAGTGGCGAGGGAACTCTGGGTTGACGTTGAGGAGGGGCTTCTTCTTCTTGCTCGGAGTCAGAGGATAAATTGTCCAAAGTGATGTGATAATAATCATCGACACTTAGCACATCTCTGTTCTTCGATAGGCGAGGGATATTGGGATCCGGTCGATCTACTCGATCATCATTGGTCCAATTCCTGTTCAGATGGGGAGGATATTCTTCGAATCCGCAACGTTGAAGTTGACCGAGGGAATTGAACTTCCGAAGACCTTTCCAATCACGGCGAAGGCATTCACGCAGCATCTGATTGTTGTTCATGGTAATGTTGCGCAAGTGATTGATCTCATCCATCAGAGCTTGCTTCTGAATAAAATCTTGATCAATGTGATGTTGAAGCATTTGCTGGGACCGAAGAGAAACTTCCATATGATGCACTGGCTTGATAAACTTCGAGCGAATATTGCGCTCCGTTAAGTGGGCGCGGATGCCAGTGTGCTCAGCAAAAGGGTCGTTGGGTCGAGCAACAACCTGCAATACTTCTCGAACAGGTGGAGTGAAAATCTTCGGGTAAATAGATACGGGGAATGGCACGGCCTGAGAGTAATTGCAGATTGCCATCAGCCATGGTGCATATGGCTTGTGGGAGTTGTGGTCATCAGCACAAGACACTAAAGTTCTAAGGAAGTAGTCTTCAAAATCAAAGGAATGACCGTGGACTAACTTCAACAGAGCAAGTTGCACATCATTTGGAATTGGAAAATTATCGTTCACATCAAGCATTGGCATCAAAGTCTTCGAGAGAATATAAAACCATGCCTTTGCTTCAAATACCAAGTGTCTTGGCTTCGGCTCAGTGGGGTAGTGATCTCCTACGACTTCTGGATCCATCAGCGTAGAGAATTCAGCAGGAGTTGCAGCAGGTAAGTCATGAAGTTTGTGAGGTAATCCTTCGAATCGAGGTAAGTTGATGATAGCCAGAAATTGGTCGACAGTTATGTGAAAAACGTGGCCTTGAATCATATAGTCAAATTTCCATGTCTTCGAGTTCTCAGGATCTCCAGAGACATAAAGTGTAGCATAAAACTGCTTGATAAGCTCGGGATTGTAACCACAATCGAGGGCAAACATCTTGTGAGCATGCAGGCTATCAATTGTCTCGGCAATGTTCTCGAAACAAGTAGTGGAGTACACCGAAGGCATATCAAGATATTGATGCTGGAAAACTCTTGCCTTGTTGTACAACACGCGAGTATAATAGATAGCTTGCTCTTGGGTCCAGAACCGAAGAGAATATGCACTTCTGGGCTTCTCGTAGGGATTGGTACCGAAGAAAAATGGCTTATGTTCGCGCCTTTTGAAGATGGGACCTCCTCGAGGAACATCTGAGCGGAACAAAGGCAGCATTTATCTCGGATGAGCAGAGTGAAGCAGCTCATCAACTGGAAAAACTTCAGCAGCGTTATCTGGCATCTGGAACTCTGGTTCAGCAGGTCGAGAGATAGATGATGGAATGTTTACGATATCCTGAGCCGGAATGACTGCAGGAGCATTCTCCTCGGCCTGAGCTACGACTGCATCTCCTTCGTCGGTTTGAGCATTTTGTGCGGCCTCTTAAATTTCCATGGCCTCCAAGTCTTCATCAAATTGAGCAAAAGCATCAACCATTTCTTCGTTCGAAGAACTGGATGAGGAGGATGAAGAATTATCACTTGAACTGTCATCTCCAGAACTATTTCTTACGACAGGATCTCGTCGAGAGAAAACTGTCGTGATGTCAACATCAACATCTTCTCCTTCAAACATAGTCCGGGCAGAAGAGTAATCTTTCTGGACTTGAGTTTCTTGCTCGACACGAGCAACTTGCTCGGTCTCTGCATGAGCTTGGATTTCAGTGGCGGGGGTGGTCGATGGAATGATATGAGGTGGAGATGGCGGGTTTGGAGGTGGTGGCGAGGCTTTTGGTGGTGAGGGTTGACGGGGTGGAGATGGAGCTGGAGGTGGAGGTGTTTGTTGTCGGGGTGGAGGTGTAGGTGTTTGTTGTCGGGGTGGAGGTGTAGCTTGACGAGGGGGTGGAGTTGTTTGTCGAGGTGGTGAACTTGTTTGGCGAGGTGGTGGAGTTTTCTTACGGGGAGGAGTGGGTTGCTTGGTGGGGTTTGGTTCAGTTTCTTGTCGTTCTGTGGAAGCAACGACCTCGGTGGACTTGGCCTTCTTGGCGTTTTTCTCGATCTCTGGCGTCCCACGCTCAGAGGTTGGGGCAGCAGACTTTCTCTTTCGAGATTGTCTTTGGAACAGAGCATCATTATGCTCTTTGCAAATAGCAGACACAACTTGTTTTACCTTGTCAAACACAGCAGTTAAATTTTCTTTCTGAGTCCTCCTGGAAGCTTCAGCAGATGCAATCTTGGACTTGAAAAAGTTTCGGGACTCAATGTCCTCGGTTTCCTCTTGGAGTTGCCTGGTGTAAAACCTGACTTGCTCCTTATCCTTTCGATCCTGGGTGATGTAGCCTTCCCAGCGTATCATATATCGAGCAACATGCTCTTGGATTTCAGCAGGAACATCATCCTCGGCAGTGACTTTGCTCGGTGTAGTAGCCATCTTCCAGAGAATGTGTGAAATGTGTGCAGCATCCCAAGGAGCATTTGCATTAGATTCTCCTTCATTAGAACTTTCTTCATCGGCACGAGGGCCGGAAACAGCAGGTGCAATAGGGGCAGGAGCTGGTGCAGCTCTAGGAACTGGAGCAGCTTGAGCCTTCTGTCTTGCCTCCTTGGCTTTCTTTTCGGCTTCCTTGGTGGCTTTGGCAGCAGCAATGGGTTTTGAGACCTCTTCTTTATCCTTCGAGGCACTAGGGGCCTCAGCATTCTTCTTCGAAGCACTAGGGGCTATTACCTTTTCTTTCGTGACTGTGGGAGTCACAACTTTCTCGGTGACCTTTTCTTTCGGGTCACTAGGGATAGAGCCTGCAGAAACCTGTCGTCGATATTTTTCACTGACCAAATGAAGAATGCCAAGTTGTTGAGCAACCAGAGCCTTTTTATGCTCGGGCTGACTGTGAAAGTTTAGGAGCTTAGAGTTTATCAAGTCTTTTTCTTCTTGTTCCTTTTGCTTGGCCAGTCTTTCCTTTCGCTGAATAAGCGTTTCATCATCTTCACCAACTTGAGGTTGCTTTCCCTTCGTTGGAGCCGAAGGTTTTGGTTGGCGAGCAGGAACAGGTGGAGCAGATGAAATAGGCGGATCTGTGACCAAATTGGTCAAGTCAATATTTCCTCGAGGAGCCTGTGGTGCTGGCTCCTGGATCCTTATGCCTCTACTGCTCGGCTTTTTCTTCAGAGGTAAGTCCTCGACATCAGCCTCTGTACCAGGGTCTTGATCATCTGAATTAGCTTCTCCTTCGGAGCTTGCATCAGGAGGTGAAACTATTACAACCTTTTTCTGTCTCTTGGCAGACTTCTTGCCACCTTTCGATTTGGCGCTAGGGCCGACATCTTCGGCAGCATTAGCAGCAGCTGCTTCCTTTCGAGCTTTAGCTTCTTTCCTCTTTTGTGCTCGAAGTTCACGTGCTTCAACGAGCTCTTTAAAATCATCAGGAGTTTTGAGGGCAGAAGGGTGAGCATCAGCTGGAGGAGGTGGTCGATTAAATTTCGTCCACTTTGGCCTTAGAGCTTTGACATCAACCCAAGGATTCTTCATAGAAAAAAGCCTCTCCCAACGAGGAATAAGAGACTTGTATTCATACCAACGAAGAGCTTGAAGTCTCCGAATCTCTTGCAAACGATTCTCTCTTGTACGATCATCCTCAGAACCTGGCGGCGTTCTCAAATTCTTCTCAATGATTACTTCCTCCGATAACCCTTCAGAGTTATTGGTGATTCTTGTTCGGCCTCCCACACGCTTGGGAACTCTGATATTTCCTTCGTTCTCAGCCATTTTCCTGCAAAAAAGAGAGGTACGAGGGAATATAGGAAAGTTGTGAACAAGTACCAACAATTTCGAGGAAAAACATTTTGAATGCAGCAAACTTTTCGAGAGATTTGTCTTATCGCAAGTTTTCATGAAAGTGCTAGGCTAGATTTTCATCGGGTGGAAATCTAACGAAGAACTTGTATGAATAAATCGCACAAGAATAAATCTATCGAAACGGTACTGTGGGAATTGCCTAAGTGAGAGAATCCGAGGGATTTCTTACCGAGGTCAGATGGGGAATCGACGGAAAAGCTAGAAACAGATTTCCCAAGTTTCAAAGATCCAAACGGATCAAACAGACCTAAAAGAAATCACAAAAAAATCAACACAGAAACTGGAAACGATGAACAGAACGAGATTGAATCGACTCCAGAGCCACACATACCCTAACTTGGTGATGTGAGGCGACTACTGCGACGCGGATCATGATCTTCGTCGACGGGAACGCCTCCGGCGGCTTCCTTCCGGCAGTTAAGCGGCGAGGGAGTCGACGGCGACGAGACAGCACGGCGGCGCGCGAGAGAGAGAGCTTCTGGAGGCGAAGAGACGAAGTCGAAGGAATAGCGATGTCTAAGCCGGTGGAGTGGATCAGTATTTATAAGGGAGGTTCTGACCGAGCTGTCAGATCTGATCCATCGGCGCAGATATCGCGTCTCTCCGCATTCAACGGACGGATTTTGTGGCGGTAATCGCGGGAAATCCCAACGAACCGAAAGATAGTTGATCCACGTCCGAGACCAAACTCATCGAACATCGAGTATAAAAGTAGATAAAACTTCGATAGATTTTCCTTCGGGATCAATGACATTCGAAGGGAATCTTGATCGAGTACAATATATACATGTTCACGAGAGAAAAGCACAGAATAGGTAGGGATAGAATAGAGGGAAAACAGGGTCCGATACTTAGTCAATCCGAGGGGAAAACAGCGATAAAACTCGGAATGATAAGTGTATAGGACAACACCAAGCGAACAAAAATAAACGAAAAAGAAACACGATAGAAAATTAACGAAATTAAATATCAATGAAAATTTATAATACATAGTACCGATAGTTATGATCTTACTGCACATTTCGTGAGTCCAATATGTTTAACTCACACCTCAGTGTACAGAACCTCTTTTCATCCAAGGGCTTTGTGAATATGTCAGCCAATTGTTCTTCGGTGCGAACATGGCTGATAACAATATCTTCTCGCTGAACGTGATCTCGAAGAAAATGATGACGAATATCAATATGCTTCGTTCGAGAGTGTTGCACTGGATTATGAGCAATTTTGATTGCACTCTCGTTATCACAAAGCAATGGAATTTTCTTCACAAGAATACCATAATCTTTCAGCGTTTGCTTGAGACACAGAATCTGAGTACAGCATGAACCGGCAGCAATATACTCGGCTTCAGCCGTAGAAATAGATACACAATTCTATTTCTTCGAGGCCCAACAGACAAGAGATCTACCGAGAAAATGACATGTGCCTGAGGTAGATTTCCTGTCGACTCGATCACCAGCCCAGTCAGAATCTGAATAACCAACGAGATCAAACTGGGCACCCTTGGGATACCAAAGACCCAAGGTTGGTGTGTGTGCCAGATATCGAAGGATTCGCTTGACAGCAATATGATGAGATTCCTTCGGATTTGCCTGAAAACGAGCACACATACAAACTGATAGCATAATGTCAGGTCTAGATGCACAAAGGTAAAGAAGCGAACCGATCATCGAGCGATATTTCTTCTGATCGAAAGGTTTGCCCTTCTCATCTGCATCTAGATGAACATTTGTAGGCATTGGAGTCTTGATAGTTTTGCAACCGACAAGATCAAACTTCTTCAGGCAATCTCTGAGATACTTCTCTTGAGAAATGAAAGTACCATTTTTCTGCTGACGGATTTGAAGCCCGAGAAAGAACTTCAATTCTCCCATCATTGACATTTCATATTTCTTCGACATCATACGAGCAAATTCTTCGCTAATATCAGGGTTAGTACAGCCAAAAATAATGTCATCGACATAAATTTGACACACAAAAAGATCATTTTTGTATGTACGAGTAAAAAGAGTCGGATCAGTTGTTCCTGGTTTGAAGCCCTTCTTTAGAAGAAAATCCTTCAGCGTTTCATACCAAGCACGAGGTGCTTGCTTTAACCCATATAGAGCCTTGTGTAATCTGTACACCTTATCAGGATTCTTCGGGTCTTCAAAACCTGGTGGCTGCATAACATACACTTCTTCTTCGATCTCACCGTTAAGAAATGCACTTTTGACATCCATTTGATATAGTAGAATACCATTGTAATTGGCAAAAGCAAGCATGACACGAATGGATTCAAGTCGAGCAACTGGGGCATAAGTCTCACCAAAATCAATACCTTCGATTTGAGTGTAGCCTTGTGCAACCAGTCGAGCTTTATTCCTTACCACTATGCCATCTTCATCTTGCTTGTTGCGAAAAATCCACTTCGTACCAATGATATTATGCTTCGTGGGATCAGGTCTATCGACAAGGGACCAGACTTTATTTCTCTCGAACTGGTTAAGTTCTTCGAGCATGGCAGTCATCCAGTCTGAGTCTCTCATGGCTTCATCAAATTTTGAAGGTTCTAACATGGATACAAACGAGAAATTTCCACAGAAGTTAGCTAATCGAGTACGAGAACGAGTGGTGGGACGACCTGGTATACGAATCTCTTCGAGAATTGAGTCGACATTCACTCTTCTTCGAACACGAGGAAAAGTTTCTTCATCTTGTGGATCAGGATGATCTTCGGGATCAGCTTGTCCTTCGGGATCATTTCCTTCGGGTTCAGCTTGTCCTTCGGGATCAACATATTCTTCGTTTATGCGTTCTCCTTCGACCTGTGCATCAATTTCTTCAGGATGTTGATCTCCAGCGCCCCGGGCTATGTGTGGGAACATTGGACCATCATCATCCCTGTTTGCTTGTTGAGCATTTCCTTCGACAGGCCGAATATCTCCAATAGCCATGAACCTGATAACTTCATCCAAAGGAGGTTCATCCAGGTTAAGAGGTAATTGCTCCTTTTGAGAGCCGTTAGTTTCATCAAATCGAACATTTACAGTTTCTACAACTTTGCCAAGATGTGAGTTGTAAACTCTGTAAGTGTGAGAATTTGAACCATAACCTAGAAGAAAACCTTCGTGAGCCTTTGGGGCAAACTTGGAGCTGTGATTCATGTCTCTGATATAACATGGAGCACCAAAAACCCTGAGATAAGACACATTTGGCTTTTTACCAGTGATGAGTTCATGTGAAGTTTTCTTCAGAAACTTATGCAGATAAACCTTGTTGATGATATGACATGCAGTGTTGATAGCTTCGGCCCAGAACCTGATAGGGGTCTTGTATTCAGCAAGCATTGTTCTGGCCATTTCAATAAGTGTTCGATTCTTTCTCTCGACCACACCATTTTGTTGCGGTGTATAAGCAGCCGAGAATTCATGAGTAAAGCCATATTCATCAAGAAAATCTTCGATATGAGTATTTTTGAATTCTGTACCATTATCACTTCTGATATGCTTGAGAGATAATTCATATTCAGTTTGAGCTCTCTTTGCGAAAGTTTTGAAAATTTCAACAACTTTGCTCTTGTCATCTAGAAAGAAAACCCAGGTATATCGAGAGAAATCATCAACAATAACCAGACCATACTTGTTACCTCCAAGACTAGCATAATTTTGAGGACCGAATAAATCCATATGAAGTAACTCAAGAGGACGAGTAGTAGTCATGACGGTTTTTGCAGAGTGATGTTTCTTGGCAATCTTTCCTGCTTCACAGGCACTGCATAGACGATCTTTATCGAATTTCACATTATCAATTCCAACGATGTTCTTCTTCGAGATAAGAGTTTGAAGATTTTTCATCCCTGCATGACCAAGTCTTCGGTGCCATAACCAACCAGAAGTGGCTTTGGCCATTAAACATGTGGACACTGCAGGTCCCGAAGAAAAATCAACGACATAAAGATCACCCTTGCGATATCCTTCGAACACGAAGGAATAATCATCCTGTGAAAAGACAACACAACGAGACGCAGAAAACAGTACAAGCATACCCATATCACAAAGTTTCGATATAGACATAAGATTATATCCTAGAGATTGTACAAGCAAAACCTTATCAATATGCTTGTCTTTGGATATAGCAACTTTACCCAAACCAAGCACTTTCCCTTTGTTGTTGTCACCGAAGGTAATATATTTCTGTGAAGATACAGACAGTTTTTCTTCGGTGAACAAATCTTTGTCTCCGGTCATATGATTTGTACATCCACTATCCATGACCCATTCGGATCCACCGGAGACATAGCCCTGCAGAAGAATTAGTTCTTCTTAACCACCCACAAACGAGCAGGTGACTTAGAAGGCATGGTAGAGCTAGATGGATCAGCAATATTATATCGAACAGGATTTCATTGTCGATCAGGACCATCAAGCACACCATAAATATAATTCCTCGATGAGGGGTTAGAGTAACGATGGGTAATGGCAATTTTGGTGCGATTGTCACGATGGCGATAAACATTTCTATCTATTCGATAGTAATCCTTCTGGGGAACATTTGAAGCAGGCACCAAGGGTTCATTTCTATCCTCGAGAGAATAGTAGTGATTCGGTGGTACGGAGGATTTTCCCTGCATAGAATGGTTAGGGGGCAGTTTTTCTACGAGAGATTTGCGAACCCAAATCTGTCGCTTATAAAAGCCATTCTTTGGAGGAGTACCAACGAACTCAGCCGACACCTTTCCTTCCTGATCTTTGACAAGCTTGTAGTCAGAATCAAGTGATTCATCAACAATAGCTTTGTCAATTTTGCAACTGAAACCTGAAAGGTTAGCAATATCAATGGGCTTTTCTTTCGCAAGAACCCAGACAGTTTTAGGATACTGTTCAGGTTTCCAGTAGGTTCCATCAGGATTGATTTTCCTTTCGAAGCCAACTCCTTCGTTACGAGGATTTCTGTGAAGAAGAGCCGTTCGAAGGATATCACATAAGTACTGGTGTCCCTGCACACTTTTGAACATGCCTGTTTCAAATAAATTTTTCAACCTGAGGAGTTCCTCGGTAATGGTTTCCTCGTTCGAGGGATTAGCATCATCAATAACAATAGGTTGCTTTCCTTTCGATCTCTCATAAATAGACTCAATTTTACTTCGTTCCAAACAGGTTAAGCAAAGTGAAACAGATTCATTTTTATCTTCTGAGCCCTGTTGAGCCATAAGAGTGAGATTTACACTTTCCAACTCTTCATTAGCCACTCTCAGTTTCTCGAGAGCCATTTTCCTTTGAAGGAATTCGTAGGTTAGCTTCTCGTAGTCCCCTGAGAGAAGTTCATGACGAGAGGAAAGTTCATCATACTTTTCCTTCAGAGCTGCATGCTCGTTAGTCAAAGTTTGACCCTTCTCAATCTCATTGATCAACAGAGTCTCAGATTTTTGAATAGTTTCACTTAGAGAATCTAGTTCATCTTGTTGGATAGAAGCAATTTTAGCAAGTTTAGCATAGCTTATCCTAGAGTCACTTTCATAAGCAGATCCATCAGAAGTATCGTAGGATTTCTTAGATGAGGATACCTTAGCCTTGGCCATGAAGCAGTAAGCTGGAGATTCATCTTCACTGCTCTGGTTGGAGAAGAATGAACTTGAATTCTTGTTCGAGGCGAATGCTATCCCAGCAACACCATCAGATTCAGAACCAGAACCAGAACCTGATCTTGACTTTGATCCTGCTTCAGAACCGGATGCTTCTTCTTCAGAGTTCATCTCTTTACCCAGATAGGCTTTGGCTCGGTGCGAATTCTTTCGACGAGAGGAATGAGATTTTGATGAAGTACCCTCTCGATGCTTGTGATACTTCTTTTTCTTGTCATCATCAGAACCATCTTTCTTGTCTTTTCTGGACCTTGAATCATATCTCTTCGAATCATGATTTTTGCTCGATCTGTAAGACTTGCTCGAAGAGCTGCTGTGAGAGTGCTTTGATTTATGTTCAATTTCCCAGAGAGGACAATCAGCAATGAAGTGACCTGGCTTCTTGCACTTGTAACAACAGTTATCTTTCGCAGATGAGTTTTTGAATGATGACCGATGCTGAGATGAATTGCTAGAATGTCTTGAAGAGTAGTTTTTCTTCGGTGAAGAGGAGGACCTTCTCTGAAAGCGGTTGAATCTTCTCATTATCAGTGCAAGATCTTTCACAATGTTCTCGGGGTCATCTGAGGCACCATCAGATTCACAACTGGCTTCAGGAGAGGAGTGATGTGAAGCTCTAGCCTTCAGTGCATGAGATTTTCTTCGACTCCCATTGACGTCACGTTTCTCATCTTCTTCCATCTCGAAAGTATTAAGCCTTTCAAGAATATCAGCGGCAACCATATCCTTGAAATCAGTTCTTTCCTTAATCATCAGCACAATGTGATCGAAGGAATCATCAAGAGAACGGAGTAACGTTCTGACAATAATCCGATTGGTAATGTCATCTGCACCGAGGGAAATCAGTTCATTTGACAGCGCAGTGAGTCTGCTGTATATGGAACAAACTTTCTCTCCCTCGTGCCTCTTGAAACGATAGAACTTGCTTCGAAGGGTGTCAATTCGAGCATCTTTCTGAGTAGAGACACCTTCACCAATCTTCTCGAGATAATCCCAAACACCTTTGGCCGAAGGAATATTCTTGACCTCATGATATTTTTCAGGAATCAGATGATTTGTGATGAATACCCAGACTTCAGCATCAAGGGACAACTTCTTAGCTTCTTCAGGAGTGATGGCATCGGTGTCCTTGACAGTTACACCATTCTTGACAACTTCCCAAGCGACAGAGTTGATAGCCATGATATTCCTCTTCATTTTGTCCTTCCAATAGGGATAGTCCTTCCCATTGAATATAGGGATCGGTTCCCCCGAGCGAACAGCTGCAAACGACATTCTTGACAACACTCCAGGTTGTTAGACCAAAATACACAGAGCGTAGGGAGTGCCTAGCTCTGATACCAATTGAAAGCTCAAGAATGATCAGAGGGGGAGGGGGTGAATGATCACTTCTAAAAATTCTAAGGAACTTAGAAGGAAATCATGTAAACATCGTAGGACTAAAGACATCTTGAAGGAAATACAGTATCGAAAGTAATGCAAGGCTCGAAAGGATTGAGAGCGAAGGAAAACATCAAAGACAAACAGGCTACGAGTAAATACTTGAAATAAATGCTAGAAGGAAAACGAGCCTGACACAGCGATGTTTGGTAAACCAGTTCACACTCTGCAAAGTGCTACGTCTGGTTGGAGGGACTGGTGATTGAACACCTGGAGCAAAACTCTCTCCGTCCTATTCTCCACTGCAACAAACTCCTCGAGCTTGTCCAGTTTTCACTCGTGGTAGATGATTCAGGACATCTCCGTGACCTTTACAAACTTCCTTCAGCAGTGACAATTACTCTTCGACTGCTTGACAGGCGACGCCTAACCGTCTAGGAGACTTGCAGTTCTCCAAGATGAAAAGACCGGCTAATATCAACCTAAGTCTCCATGAATTGCTCAACTCAGTTCAGACTTGGGTGTAGGTTTTCTCTCGATGAATCTCTTCGGGATGCTCTCAGACTTCTGTCTTAGAATCTTCAGTGGAGCAGCCAGCCCGAACTGGCGGGTAGGTGCGGGGTATTTATAGTTGGCGATCCCGATGGGTAAAATGACTGAAGTGACCCGATGCAACCGCTTGACGCGTGTCCACAACGGTCGGATTTCAATCACTGCACAACTTTACTTGAGGAACAAGTAAGCTGACTCACCGAATAAGTTCTCTCTCGATGGCACAAAGTGCAATGACTTTGCCTTCGAGCTATTCGTTCGACTCGGTGAGATTTCTCTCGGTAGGCTTTTGTGTGTTTTGGTTGAGCAGAGCAAATTCACTTCGACAAAGATCTCAACTAGCAAACCCCTCTTAATAGTACGGTTTTCCTACGACTCAAGAAATAAAGAGAAACTAGAAAAAAGACTAAGTCTTCGACCAGCTTCAGCTTTCTCCTCGTTGCGCTTTTGCTCGAGAGAAACATCTTCTTCGACAACATTTTTAGGGGTCGTCTTCCTTCAAAGATTTCGGTAGATGACTGCAGCCACACTGCAGTGAGTTGTCCTTCGACCTTCAACATGCAAACTCCATTCTTTCGGAACCTAAGTATCTGTTTATACTCGAAAACAATATTAGTTCCACTTCTGCTTTGTCCAACAATGTCCAAAACCTTCGGGGGCAAAACTTGCTCTTACAGAAAGTCTTCGTGAGGATGGCTGGTAAATACCACATAGGAAGGTATGGTGGACTCATATGGAATAACTGGTTTCAAGGATTTTGGATGCACAAGCAGAATTCCTCTTAGTGTGAGCGAAGGCTAGCAAAAGACTGGGAAGCGACTAATAACTAGAGAGCAATAAAAGTCATAATCATGCAAAGCGACAAAGTAACATTGAATTGGGCATGAAAATGATATAACTATTCTGAAATTCAAAGATCATCAAGGCATAGTAGACTTTGCAGTCATAAACATGTGTAAGCATGTGCCAAGTCAATCCAAGAATTCTCCAAAGGGAAATACCACTTCAGTATGCCAAACCATGAACAATGCAATGCATGTAAATCATTTCAACAACACATCATGTACCCTAGCTATTTGAGATTAGCCACAAAGAAAACATGAACCACTGGGAAAGCATTGTAAACATAGCACTATGTCGCTACAAGCTAGTCTCTAAATCATAATTAAAAGCATATGTACAAAAGTAGAAACAAAAAGAGTTCATACCGGTTTTCCTTGTTGCATCCCTTTCGTCGATCTTCGTCATTACTGCCTTGTCGCTTGCACGATTGAACGTAGGAAAATATAATCAAGTGCAAATGCCATCACGGACTCGAGCTAAACTCTGCAACAAAGCAAACTAAAGAGAGAAAATAAATCTTTTTAGATTTTTCAAAGGTTAAATGAAAGAAAAAGAAAGAGAAAATCTTTTTGTTGTTTTTGCAAAGAAAGAATCAAAGAAGAAAAGGCACAAACTTCGAAAAGATCAAAATGAAAAATCATAAAGAGGATAATACAATGGAAAAAGGGAGAAGGACACATACTCCCCCAAGCTTAGGCTTTTGGCCTAAGTTGGTATCTGCTACTGTGCTCCCCAGGAGCCTCTAGCTCCAGGGTAGTACTGGTATGTCCATGGGTCATACGGGGCTTCAGGTGCATAGACCGAAGTCCTGCGATCCTCCCACGAAGACGGCTCCGTGCTCCAAGCGGAAGAAGACCCTTCACCCCACTGGGTAACGGGCTCCTCCTCCTCATCATGCACAACCCCCTCCATGGGGTTATGGAACTGCTGCTGGGCCACGAACTCATCGAACTGGATGAAGTTGAAGGACCATCCGTTCCTGCGAGTAGAATCAAACAAAAAAGGAGCAGGTAGACGGATCTCCCGAATATTGATTAGTCCAAACCTCAGAATATAAATAAGGTTACCAAACTCGGAAGTCCTGGTAACAAACTCATGCCTCTTCATAGCAGCAAGGTAAAAGCTTATAAAAGGAAAAGGCTCATCATCAGGATGTGGGGTGCGCTCAAGAGAATCAAGAATAAGTGTGGCGTAAATGCCACCAAAGAGATCTCCCTTGTTTCCATTAAGGGCAAGTCGGCGAGCAATCAAGGCACCCACATTATACATAGTTTCCCCCGAGAGGGCATTTTCCAGGATAGCAATATCCGGCGCAAAAATGTTGCTCGTGTTGTCACGAGCTAATACCCCTCTAGCAATATAATATGCAAAATACCTGAGTTGGGGAAACAAGATGCCGGAAATTTTTGAACGTCGGATATCCCTTGTATCTTGACTACAAAGAGAGTTGAAGAGCGTTCTCTGCTCGGTGGGCTGAGTGTTCATCTTTGTCGTCCGTCCAACGTTCAGTACACCTATTATTTCACAAAATATTTCCAAAGACATGGTCAAAGGATCATTGTAAATTTTAAACTCGATAATACCAACATCATGGTTATATCCAAAACTGTTAATAAAACAGGAGGTGAGTTTACGGTATTGAGTAACACGGCATGTTGCCAGCCGTGTCAAAACTGCATTAGCACAAAGGTTATCAAACTCCTCCTTAATTACTGTCGCTTCAAGAAAATCGTTGCACGGAAACATCATTGCCTGTGATGGACTTGTATCTTCCACCAACTCCAGGGGCACAACATCTTCATTATAGCTCACCCTAGCAGCTGAGGATGAAGCTGCATCTCTAGTCACTCTATGAGTGTGCTCTGGCTTCTTCTTCCCAAGCCATCCTTTTGCTTTTCCAAAGAAACTCATTTCTGAAATTTTTCACAATTTACGAAAACAAGGATTTAAGAAAAATGAGTTGGGGCAAACTACTCTACTCACTTACCTAAGTCATAAACTTGCATCAAAACTTGGAAAATAAATTTGTTCACATGCTTGCAAGCTCATAAGAACAGCACCAAGAGCTACTAAATACTCACTAATGAAGCCACCAATCAAATATCTATTTGGAGGGGTGGAGGAGTCACATACCAGGGAGTATTTGCTCAAAATCTCAGCTCGAATGATGGGCTGTAGAGAGAGATCAAAAATCGCCTCCAAGAATAGCAAGAACGCAAGAACAAGTGCAGAACTCGTGTTTTTGGAGAGAGAGGGAGAAAGATAGAGGAAGAAGAAATACCTGCAGGTGGGGCCTATGGGCCCCAGGCTCCTTGTGGGCGCGGCCAGAGGGCAGGCCGCACCAGCTGGCCTCCTGGGCCACTTGTGCCCCCCCTTGGTCAGCCCCAGGTGCCTCTGGGTCACTCCCGACATGGAAATTTTTATTTTTATTTTTCTGGAATTTTTCTGACAACTTCATTGTTGAAAAATTTCGAGGTTCAAAAAGCTGCAAAACTTTCTGAAAACTTGCAATAGTGGTTAGCTACGTGAAGCTTCAAAAGTAAAACTTTGGACCTAGCAAGAAAGATAAAGCAAAAAAGAAGTGCAAACATAACAACCTCTACTTTTTACTTATATAAAACTCATTTAATAGCAAGGTTGATCAAGTCCTACTACCAAACTAGCAATACATAGAGCAAAAAATTTCACTTACTATGAAGCATTCATGGTACCTTCACTTTAATGGATATTGTCCCCACCATAATGGTTTTGTATTTGTGGTGCACATGTAGAGGACAATCCCAATCACCAATCTTCACGGTCTCGATATTCTCTATAGAGTTGAGGCCATGCCTTTTGTCTATCTTCTTCGGAAAATACACTTGTATTCTTTATCATTCACATTAAAAGTAACCTTTCCTTTATTGCAATCAATAATAGCACCTGCAGTGTTAAGAAAAGGTCTACCAAGAATAATAGACATGCTCCCATCCTCGTGCATGTCGAGCACAACAAAACCAGTAAGGATCAAAAAATTAGCAACTTCAACGGGAACATCCTCACAAATACCTATGGGAACGGCTGTTGACTTGTCATCCATCTGAAGAGAGATATCTGTAGGGATTAGTTTCTCTAAAAAAAGCCTCTTGTAAAGAGAGAAAGGAATAACACTCACTCCTGCTCCGAGATCACATAAAGCAGTCTTGACATAATTATTCTTTATGGAGCAAGGAATGGTGGGTATACCTGGATCACCAAGCTTCTCAGGAATCTTTCCACTAAAAGAGTAGTTAGCAAGCATAGTAGATATTGCTTCATTAGGAACTTTTCTTTTATTAGTAACAATATATTTCATATATCTAGAATAGGGAGTTAACTTAATAGCATCAGTCAAAGGGATTTGAAGAAAAAGAGGCTTCATCCACTCACAAAACTTATTGTAATGCTCTTCTTCTTTAGTTTTGAGAGACTTACCTGGAAAGGGCATGGGTTTCTGTACCCATGGTTCTCTTTCCTTCACATGTCTCCTTGCGATGAAGTCTTCTCTAGTGTATTTCTTGCGTTTGTCGGGTGCTTCTTCTTCTCGAACTTCGGGTGGATCATCCTTTACACCATCCTTTTCAGGCTCACCACCGTCTTCAGTCTAAGCATCGGAGGTAGATATACTATTTTGATCAATAACAAGCTCTTCACTTGTGATTGGATCATTGGATTTTTCAGCTTATTTGTGCTTCTTCTTCTTCTTCGGAGAACTAACAATTTCTTCTTCCTGCATTTGAGAATCTTGCTCGATCCTCTTCGGATGCCCCTCTGGATAGAGAGGATCTTGAGTGCTAGTTCCTCCTCGGGTTTTAATGCCGAAGGCCTGTATATCCTGTTTGGCATTATTAGCAAGAAAATCTTTTTGCACATTAGAAATTTGTTCAAGCTGAGTTTGAACCATATGAAAATGCTTCACAAGACATTTAACATCAAGCAAGTTTTGATAGCAAGGGAATTATCATGCAACTGACTTTGTATCCTCACATTAAAGTGACTTTGCTTCATAATAAATTATCAAGTTCATCTAAACATTGATCAGGAGTCTTACCATGAGGGATGTTACTTGCATTGAAATCTAAAAGAGAGTGTACCTCTACCATAGGAGGGTGAGTGGTAGGCTCACACAACTTCTCAATAGGGGGTAGATTCTTCACGTCTTCACTTTTAATACCCTTCTCTTTAATATACTTCTTTGCTTCTTGCATATCTTCGGGGCTTAGGACGAGCATGCCCCTCTTTTTTGGTGCTGGAGGTGGTTCAGGGACGGACCAATCTTCGTGGTTCTTGGCAATCTTGCCCATTAATTGTTCTGCATCGTCCGGTGTTCTTTTCCTGAAAACACAACCAGCACAACTGCCCAAATAGGATCTAGATTCATCAGTTAGACCAGCATAGAATATATCAATTAATTCAATCTTAGGGACTCCATGTCCCGGTCTAGCCTGGATCAGACTGCAATACCTCACCCAAGCTTTAGGGAGGTGCTCATCCTGCAACTGTTTAAAGTTATAAATTCTTTGTAGAGCAGCATGTTCCATATGAGCAGGAAAGTACTTATCAACAAAAGAGTGATCTAAGTCTTTAGGACTCCTAATGGAACCACACGGTAGTGCATCATACCATGCTTTAGCACCTTCCTTCAAACAGAAAGGAAGAAGCTTAGTAACATAAAAGTTTCGTATCTTTTCATCGGTAGTAAACAGGCCACCCAACTCGGTGAGTTTGGTCAAGTGTGCAATAGCATCATCATTTTCTCTGCCATAAAAGGGGTCAGCTTCAACCATAGATATAAGTGAAAGATCAACAGAGAAATTATAATCAGGATCATTGATGCATATAGGAGATGTAGCAAATTCAGGATCAAGAATGGTCTTGTTCTTCAGGGAGTGTTTTTCGAGAAGCTTCTTAATAGCACCAGGGTCAGAGTCGAAAAATTCTGTTAGCTCCCTGCATAAATCATCATCAAGTTTAATATAATCATCATCAAGGAGTCTCTCCTTGAGTTTACTCAAATCAGGATAATCGTAAGTTCCACCAATAGGGTAGCGAGTAACAGAAATTTCAATTCCATATTTTTTTTGCAGCAGCGATCTGTTTCTCAAGAGCGTAACCAAGTGAACCAATATCATCAAGAGTAGTAGAAGCATCATCAAAAGTATCGGACATAGTAACGGATTCAGTAGAAGCATCATGTGGTGGAGTTGAAGCAAACTTACTCATAACTGAAGGTGAATCAAGTGTAGCACTAGTGTATAAAACGGTACCTTTTCTTGTATAGGATGGTAAGATCGGGACCTTGGGGTCTTCTTTCTTACCCATAGCGGATAAATTGCAGCAGGTAAAATACTTCAAGTAGACTTATGAATAAAGCTATGCTCCCCGGCAACGGCGCCAGAAAACAGCCTTGATAACCCACAACTGCATGGGATCGATATAATCTTCGCGGGTAAGAATAACCCAATTTATAGATTCGAATCAAGGGAGCCAAAGAATACCCACAAGCTTTAACAGTGGAGTTGTCAATTCCACCGCACCTGAGATACACTTACTTGCAACAAGATATTAATAGTAACCGCGATATGGAAGTGATGGTGGCAACGGAAATAGTGATGGTGAAACAGCGACAGTAAAATAGCAAAAGCAAACAACTAGTAACCAGCAGAATTAAAAGCACTGTAGGCTAGGGAGATGGATGGTTGGGCGCTGCATGGATGAGATACTTCATGCATTTAACTTCGGGCAAGGCACACAGAAAAGCAATGATCATCTAGGCAAATATCAAACATTAGGCATGTACCCCACAGGTAGTTGTACGTGCTTGCAATAGAACTTGCACAACATCTTTTGTCCTACCATCCCGCTACGAACGGGGCCAAAAGGAACTTATGGAGATTAAGGTGCTCCTGTCAAAGAGCACCGGAACAAAGCATTAACAATCAATGGATACACGGAATACTCAAACTATAGTCCATCCCCTTTGGTGTCCCAATCTGTCACCTTTGGGATCGCCGGTTCCGGACTATAACAGGTGCATACAACTTGTAGATAGGATCAAGAATACAAATATATTCATGCAAACACATAGGGTTGAGATCTGAAAACATGGCACTCGGGCCCACAGTGACAAGCATTAAGAGCAACAAGTTGAAACAAAGATGATAAACACCAATCTAGATGATAGGCAACATGCCCCCAATAATCTAATAAACTATTACATGATATAACTCATCCAATCCCTACCATCCCCTTTCCCTACAGCAGGGAATTACTCACAAATGAAAGGAGAAGTCATGGAGGGAGGATGGAGTGGTGATGATGATGACGATGGCGATGATCTCCCATCACCGGAGGCCAAAACAACCTCCATATTAGCCCTCCCGGAGAAGAACTGAGCGTGGCGGCGGCTCCGCGACAAGAATTGGGAAAACGACTTCTGTTCTGGGGTTTTATCGCCACGGGAATAAATAGGAGTTGAAGTAGGGCACCAGAGGGAGGTGGACCCTCCCAGGCGGCCTCCTGACGCAGCCAGGGGTGGGGCCGCACCAGCGGGGCGCCTGGGGCCCCCTGGCTGCCCTATGGCCCCACTTCTGGCACAATGGTCCTTCGGGTGCGTGGATTTTCTATGATTTTTATTGGAATTTTATGAGACACCTAAAAATCCAATTTCCTGCACACAATAAAACCATACAGACAGCTCTGCTGAAAACATCGTTAGTCCAGGTTAGTTTCGTCCAAATCATGCAACAATGAGGGAAAAACAATAGCAAAAGTGTTTGGAAAAGTAGATACGTTTGAGACGTATCAGCGCATGATATTCATTGTAGCTCACCCTAGCAGCTGAGGGTGAAGCTTCAGCTCTAGTAACTCGATCGGAGCGCTGTTTTTCCTAGCAAACTCATTTCTGAAATTTTTGACAATTCACAAAAAACAAGGATTTAAACAAAGTGAGTTGAGGCAAACTACTCTACTCACTTACTTAAGGCATAAACTTGCATCAAAACTTGGAAAATAAATTTCTGCACATGCATGCAAGCTCATCTGAACAACACCAAGAACTACTAAATACTCACAAATGAAACCACCAATAAAAAATCTATTTTGATGGTTGGAGGAGTTGCATACCAGGGAGTATTTTCTCAAAATCTCAGCTCAAATGGTGGGTTGTAGAGAGAGATCGAAAAACGCCTCTAAGAACAGCAAGAACGCAAGAACTGGAGCAGAACTCGTGATTTTGGAGAGAGAGGAAGAAGAAATACCTGCAGGTGGGGCCTATGGCCCCCAAGCGCCTTGTGGGCGCGGCCAGCCGGCCAGGGGGCTGGCCGCGCCAGCTGGCCGCCTGGGCCACTAGTGGCCCCCCTGGTCAGCCTCAGCTGCCCCTGGGTCACTCCCGGCATTGAAATTTTTATTCTGAATTTTCTGGAATTTTTCTGAAAACTTCACTGATCAAACTTTTCCGGAATTCAAAAGCTGCGAAACTTTCTCAAAACTCGAAGCAGTGATTAGAATTGTGAAGCTTAAAAAACATATAAAGTTGGTACAACAGGGAGAATAAAAGCTAAAGAAAATGAAAACATAACAAGCTCCACTTTTTGCCTATATAAAACATGCTAGCTAGTAAGGTTGATCAAGTCTTACCAACGAATCGGCAATATATAGAACAATAAGTCATTCTCCACTGGACATTGTCCCCACCATGATGGTTTTGTATTTGTGGTGCACGTGTAGAGGGCAATCCCATTCTCCAATCTTCACGGTCTCGATATTCTCTATTGAGTTAAGGCCATGACTTTTGTCGATCTTCTTTGGAAAATACACCGTGTGTTCTTTATCGTCTACGTTGAAGGTGACCTTTCCTTTATTGCAATCAATAATGGCACCTGCGGTGCTAAGAAAAGGTCTACCAAGAATAATGGACATGCTCCCATCCTCGGGCATGTCAAGCACAACAAAATCTGTAAGAATTATACAATTAGCAACTTCAACTGGAACGTCCTCACAAATACCTATCATGCTGGCTGTTGATTTGTCAACCATCTAAAGAGAGATATCTGTGGGGATTAGATTATCTGAACATAGCAGTTTATAAAGAGAAAAAGGCATAACACTCACCCCTGCTCCGAGATCACATAAGGCAGTCTTGACATAATTATTTTTTATAAGCAAGGAATGGTGGGTATACCTGGATCACCAAGGTTCTCAGGAATATTTCCACTGAAAGAATAGTTAGCAAGCTAGTCGATATTGCATCATTAGGGACTTTTCTTTTATTAGTGACAATATCTTTCATGTATTTGGAATAGGGAGGTAACTTGATAGCATCAGTCAAAGGAATTTGTAGAAAAAGAGGTTCCATCCATTCACAAAATTTATTATAATGCTCTTCTTCTTTAGATTTGAGAGACTTACCTGGAAATGGCATGGGTTTTTGTACCCACAGTTCACTTTCCTTCCCTTGTCTTCTTGCTATGAAGTCTTATCTTGTGTACTTCTTCCGTTTATCGGGTGCCTCTTCTTCTCACACCTCAGGAGGATCACCCTTCTCCTTATCATTTTCTTCGGGCTCAGCACCGTCTTCAGTTTCAGCATCGGAGGTAGATATGTTGTTAGGATCAACAACATGTTCTTCACTTGTAATAGGATCGTTGGAGTTGTCAGCCTCCTTGTGTTTCTTCTTCTTCTTTTTCTTCTTTGGAGAGCTAACAATCTCGTCTTCTACTTGCACTTGAGAATCTTGCTCGATCCTCTTCGAATGCCCCTCAGGATAGAGTGGGTCCTGCGTGTGTGTTCCACCCCTGGTCTTGATGCCATAAGCTTGTATGTCCTATTTGGCATTGTTAGCAAGCAAATATTTTTGCACATTAGAAATTTGTTCAAGCTGAGTTTGAACCATATGAAAATGCTTAACAAGACATTTAACATCATTAACTATTCTTTCTAGAACATCAAGCAAACTTTTGATAGCAAGGGAATTATCATGTAACTGACTTTGTATCCTCCTATTAAAATTGTCTTGCTTAATAATAAAATTATCAAGCTCATCTCATTGGACGGGAGGCTTACCTTTAGGGATGTCACTTTCAGTAAATTCTAATAGAGAGTGTACCTCTACCAAGGGAGGGTGAGTGGTAAGCTCACTCAACTTCTCGATAGGCGGTAGATTCTTCACGTCTTCGGCTTTAATTCCTTCCTCCTTAATAGACTTCTTTGCTTCTTGCATATCTTCGGGGCTCAGAACAAGCATGCCCATCTTCTTTGGAGGTGGAGGTGGTTCATGGACGGACCAATCTTCATGGTTCTTGGAAATCTTGCCCATTAATTCTTCACCATCGGACCTGGACTCATCGGTTAGGCCAGCATAAAATATATCAAGTAATTCATTCTTTGGGACGTCATGTCCTGGTCTCGCCTTAATTAAGTCACAATACCTCCCCCAAGATTTTGGGAGGTGCTCATCCTGAAACTGTTTAAAGTTATAGATTCTTTGCAAAGAAGCATGTTGCATATGAGCAGGAAAATATTTATTAACAAAAAATTGAACTGAGTCCTCAGGACTCTCAATGGAACCATAGGGTAGTGCATCGTACCAGGATTTAGCGTCTCCCTTCAAAGAAAAAGGAAAAAACTTGGCCACATAGAAATTTCGTATCTTCTCATGAGTAGTAAATAGGTCACCTAACTCAGCGAGTTTGGTCAGGTGTGCTATACAATCATCATTTTCTCTGCCATAAAAAGGGCCAGCCTCGACTACAGATATAAGTGAAAGATCAACAAAGAAATCATAATCAGGATCATTGATGCATATAGGAGATGTGGAAAATTTAGGATCAGGAATATTCTTGTTCTTCATGGAGTGCTTTTCGAGCAGCTCCTTAATAGCATCAAGGTCAGAGTTGGCACACTCTCTGAGTTCCCTACAAAGATCATCAACAAGAGTAATATAATCATCATCAAGTATCATCTCCTTGAGTTAATCTAAGTTTGGGTAACCAAAGGTTTTGCAAGTCGGAATATAGGTAGCAGGAGTCTTGGTCTCGGGTTCTCTTGCAGCCTTAGCAGTCTGAGTTTCAATATAGTGACCAAGAAAGCTAGTATCATCCAAAGTAGTGGAAGCATCATCAAAAGTATCGGACATAGTAATAGACTCAGTAGAAGTAGCATGTGGTGGTAGTGATGAAGCAAACTTACTTATGACGGAAGGTGAATTTGGCGTATCACTGGTACTCAAGACGGTACTTTTCTTGTAGTGGATGGTAGTGTCGGAACCTTGGGGTCTCCTTTCTTACCCATCGCGGATTAAGTGTGGCAGGCAGTGTCGTGGATATGATCCTGGTAATAGAGAGAGGGGTATGAACGGCGCATGATCTATCGAAATGCAAACGGGTGACGCAGGCGATTTTATCGAGTTCGGGACTCTTGCGGAGGAGATAAAATCCCTACGTCTCGCGCTCCCGGAGGAGCTTTTCCTTATCTTTGTATGAACAAGATTTACATGAGATTCTTTCCATGGTAGAGGAAGAAGAAAACTAGAGGAAGAAGAAGAGAGTCCCGCCCCTGAGAGCATGGTGGTGGATGGCTTATATAGAGTTCGCCATCCCTACCTCTTCATTTTACATAAGGGAGAATTAATGAGAGATTAGTTCCTAATAAATGCGCATGTTTATAGTGGTACTTATTACATGAAGTAATGCTTGGAGTAGTGGGATGTCTTGAGTAACTACCCTTTTAATGCAGAGTTGATACATGCAGAGTTGCCACGTGCAGAGTTGATATATGCAGAGTTTCCACGTGAAGTGTTGACATATGCAGAGTTGCCACGTGCAGAGTAAATCCATCCGAGTTGCAGCATCCGAGTTGGACCATCCTAGTTGGACTATCCGAGTTGGAGTATCCGAGTTGCAGCATCCGAGTTGGACAATCCGAGTTGGACCATCCGAGTTGGACCATCCGAGTTGCAGCATCCGAGTTGGAGCATCCGAGTTTCAGCCTCCGAGTTGGACCATCCGAGTTGGAGCATCCAAGTTGGACCATCTGAGTTGTTGTATGCGAGTAAGACCATCCGAGTTGGTGTATCTGAGTAACACTTGGCTCGGTTATATGTCATGTTGTCTTACTCTTATTATCTCGTTAAGGGTACCCCATGATATGCGATACTTAAGGGTATGCCTTAGGTATGACCACGACAGTAGCCCCTAAGGCTCCGAGTAACTTTCTGAAGTTACTTGGAGTCTTTTGATTGGAGACTTTTTGTATAAATCCTTCCTGTGGGAGCACTTCTTAGTGCACCCACTGGGTGTAGACCCCAAGGCTCCGAGTAACTTCTTGAAGTTACTCGGAGTCTTTTTATTGGAGACTTTTTATTAATTGGGATAATTGATTTCATCAAAGGAGAGTGCTCTTCCTATTGATGACATATTCAGAAGGTATATGAAGATTAAACTCAATAAGAGGCCCGGAAGGACTTTACTAAAGTTTACACTTTTCCCTTGTATGTGGGTCGGGTAAGTTAAAGGAAAAATCTGGCGACACTCAAGCGTCTCTCGGAAGAGGTGGACTGAGGCCTCAGAAGGCGTGTCTTGGAGTAAAAGGCCTTAAACTCCATATAAAGCAGATTTGTAAAGTTTGATATCCTAAAGCATCATAATGAGCTTTTGGTCATACCACATGGGATATCGATTCTTTACCCCTCGCACCTTATCATACTAATAATCTAGCAATCTTCGTCAGAGACAGACTATTAGTGAATTAACCATTCGGAACTTTTTTCGAATAGCTAATAAATACAAGATTTTTCGTTTGTTGTGCGTTCCAGAATGCAGTTTGTTTCTAACTCATTACTTAGCTTCAGGCGGTATCCCATCCTGTCACTGCTTTGAGTTTTTGAGTATTGTCTACTTTCTTTGACGCTCCGAGTGACAACTTACTCGGTTGTTCTGGCAACAACTCTTTTCGAGAGTTAACTCACTCAGAAGGATTTCCGAGTGACAACTTACTTGGTTGTTTTAGAAATGACTCTCTCCGAGTAGTAGCTTACTCACAAAAAATACTTCGAGCGATGACTTAATCGGTTATTATTTAGGTTATCGAGTGACAACTTACTCGGTTTTGTTGAGTATTCAAGTGATAACTTACTCGGTTTTTATTGACCACCCACTGGGTGTGTCTGAGTGATGCCTTACTCGGCATGTTGTTCTTCCGAGTGAAGTTCTACTCGGGAAATTTTCCTTCCAGTGGGAGCACGATCAGTGCACCCAGTGGGTGTAGCCCCCAAGGCTCCGACTAACTATTGGTAGTTAGTTGGAGTATTTTACTGAAGCTATACAAAATTCTTTCATCGTGTGTGGACACGGAACATTTTCTTGAGTGTTATTTCTTGAAGTAATTTGGAATCTCTTTGTGCGCTGGCACGGAATGAAACCAAGGATATTTCCTTCATTGACCTGAAAGAAAATGCAAACAGATAGAGAATGAAAGTATTATAGTATTCAAACCCAGAAAGCTGAGTGAAAACGCGAACTTTAAACTTTGCAGAAATAAAGTGTATAATTCAAACTTTGCAGATAGTAAAGTATAAAACTTAAACTTTACAGATAGCAATAAATTTCACTTGGTTTATTTGTTCTTTCGTGTTTAGCCACTTAGCGATTCGACAGAACATTAGCTTTTGCTCTTGCCAACCAGACAATCAGGTTGCGACCAGGTTGGAGACGAAGAGTAGGTGTTTATGGTACCGAGCATCTGTAGGCGTTTCACAAAGAATAAGAGAAAACCAAGTAAAGAACCTGCCGATTGGCGGCACATCCACTTAGGCGAGCAAAGAACCAACCATAAAGGTAAATGTGATTCTAACTAAGTTGTAGCCCCCGGGTGCGGCGTAGCCCCCGGGTGCGGCGTAGCCCCCGAGTACGTTCCAACTTTTAACGGCGGACCGGTCGAAATGCGGGGAAAGTGATTAGTGTTTCATCGAGGTAGACTCGGATAAAAGCGAGAAGTGGTTCCCGGGAGAAGCTCGGGAGAGAAAACTCGCTAAAACGTGTAATACGAAGTTTGGTTGTATGAGAAACTTAGTTGTTTCCGTGTTGGGGCGGTAGTCAAAGTCGATGAAGCCATGACAAATAGAAGTCCTCGAAAAAGTTTGTTGATTATGCCTAAGGTCGACTCGTTGCAGAAGAGTCGATGAAAGTTGAGTCATTGCAGAAGAGTCGATGGAGACCGAGCCATTGCAGAACAGGAAAATGCCAAATTTATCCGAATGAGCCTGCACGTTAGTTGTTCGAGTGCGAAATTCATCCGCATAACTAGGGCCAATTGTTGTCCGTACATAAAATGTATGAGAATAAAGTATGTGACTTTACTTAGCTTATAGGAAAAACCGATGAACATATCTCCAGCCGAACGGCCATGCGCTCGGACAAGTTGATGAAGGTGCGTGTATAAATTAGATGTTAAATTGCTATTAATGTGTGCATGCATAAATTAATGGGTATGGAAATTGAATGGCATGCAGTCAATTAGAATGGTAACCAACACGAGAAATAATTAATTACCGTTTAATGAGTTCATAAAGGCGACCCAAGTTGTTGGTGGAGATCGAGTCGCTGGAGGACAGAGCCGGAGAGTAACCGGCGTCTGAGTCGCAGCCAAGTCGGGGAAGTGTCATGAGCTTGTCCATGCATGTAGTCGTCCGAGTTGCTGCGAGGAAAATGTTTGAGTCGTGTTCTCCTCCCGTCGGAGTGGGCGTTTTAGCAGACCTGCAAGTTACTCAGTGCACAAAACTTGGATACAAAGGCAACGCATTAATTGCATTTTAGTAATGAGGTAGTAGTAACAGCAAATGGTATTTCATTAACATGCAATTAAGGTTTTAATGGGCTGCATGCTACAGTTTCGCATGTAATTAATCATCCTCTCGTTCTACACTGACCACTGTGATTTAACCACAATTAAATTACGCGAGAGTTTAAATTTCTCAGCGCACTTTCAGTAGAGAGGATCGAGGGAAAATAATGAAAAGAGACATTTCACCCGCTAAGACGGCCCATGTGTCCTCATAGCCAATGCAGGGGAAGGAGTCGTCCGAGTTGGAGAGGAGCGGAGGTGGCCGCGGCCAACGCGGCGGTGGAGGCGAGCGCGGTGGCGGAGGTGAGACGCAGCCAACGCGCAGAGCTACAAGTTGTAGATCGTCACTTGCCGGACACACAACATCTTTGTGTATGTGTTTGGTTGTTCATCTTCGGGCTCGAAAAAGATCATCCGAGAATTTCATAGTCTTGGAAAAAATGACGTGCATCAAGAGCAACAGAAAATAGGTGTAAGAGTGAATACAAACCATTCGCATCATGGCTCGATAGACGCCAAGCCCCACGGTGGGCGCCAACTATCGTGGATATGGTCCTGACAATAGAGAGAGGGGTATGAATAGAAAAATGATCTATCGAAATCAAACGGGTGACGCAGGCGATTTTATCGAGTTCGGGACTCTCGCGGAGGAGATAAAATCCCTACGTCTCGCGCTCCCGGAGGAGCTTTTCCTTATCTTTGTATGAACAAGATGTACATGAGATTCTTTCCATGGTAGAGGAAGAAGAAAACTAGAGGAAGAAGAAGAGAGTCCCGCCCCTGAGAGCGTGGTGGTGGATGGCTTATATAGAGTTCGCCATCCCCACCTTTTCATTTTACATAATGGAGGATTAATGAGAGATTAGTGCCTAATAAATGTGGTTATTTATAGTTCTACTAATTACATGAAGTAATGCTTGGAGTAGTGGGATGTCTTGAGTGACTACCCTTTTAATGAAGAGTTGATACATGCAGAGTTGCCACGTGCAGAGTTGATATATGAAGAGTTGCCACGTGCAGAGTTGATATATGCAGAGTTTCCACGTGCAGAGTAAATCCATCCGAGTTGCAGCATCCGATTTGGACCATCCGAGTTGGACCATCTGAGTTGCAGCATCCGAGTTGGACCATCCGAGTTGGACCTTCCGAGTTCGGCCATCCGAGTTGGGCCATCCGAGTTGCAGCATCCGAGTTGGACCATCCGAGTTGCAGCCTCCGAGTTGGACCATCCGAGTTGGAGCATCCGATTTGGACCATCCGAGTTGTTGTATCCGAGTAAGACCATCCGATTTGGTGTATCCGAGTAACACCTGGCTCGGTTATATGTCATGTTATCTGACTCTTATTGTCTCGTTAAGGGTACCCCAAGATATGCGATAATTAAGGGTATGCCTTAGGTATGACCACGACAGACAGGATACTTCAAGTAGACTTGTAAATATTGCTATGGTCCCCGGCACCGGCGCCAGAAAACAGTACTTGATGACCCTTAATTGTAGGGGATCGATTGTAGTGTTCTCGCGGTTAAGTTATCCCAATTTATTGATTCGACACAAGGGGAACCAAAGAGTATTTATAAGCTTTGACAGTTGAGTTGTCAATTCAACCACACCTGAAATATGCTTGCTTGCAACAAAGTATTAATAGCAATTGTGATATGATAGCAATAGTGATGATAGCGAAAGTAAACTAGTAGTAACCAGCAGAATTAAAATACTGTAGGCTAGGGAGATGGATGGTCGGGCATTGCATGAATAAGAATGAACATGTAATAGATTCTAACACGGGCAAGGCACACAGAAAAGCAATGATCATCTAGGAAAATATCAAACATTAGGCATGTATCCCATAGGTAGTTGTGTGTGCTTGCAATAAGAACTTGCACAACATCTTTTGTCCTACCATCCCGCTATGAACGGGGCCAAAAGGAACTTATGGAGATTAAGGTGCTCCTGTAAAATAACACCAGAACAAAGCAATAAACTCAATGGATACATGGAATCCTCAAATTATGGACCATCCCCTTTGGTGTCCCAAGCTGTCACCTTTGGGATCGCTGGTTCCGGACCATAATAAGTGAATACAACTCATAGATAGGATCTTGAACATAAATAAACTCATGAAAACATAAGTGGTTCAGATCTGAAAACATGGCACTCGGGCCCAAAGTGACAAGCATTAAGAGCAACAAGTTGTAGCAAAGATGATAAACACCAAAGTAGATGATAGGCAACATGCCCCCAACAATCTGAAGAGCTATTATATGATCAATCTCATCCAATCCCAACCATCCCCTTTGCCTAAAGCAAGGAATTACTCACACATGTGAAGATAATTCATGGAGGGATGATGGACTGGCGATGGTGATGATGATGGCGATGATCTCCCCTCTTCGGAGGCCAAATCAGCCTCCAAATTAGCCCTCCCGAGGAAGAACAGAGGTTGGCGGCGGCTCTGCGATGGGTTCTGGAAAAGCGACTTCTGTTTTGGAGTTTCCCCGTCACGGGAATAAATAGGAGTCGAAGTAGGGCAACAAGGAAGGGGGGAGTCGCCCAGGTGGCCAGCTAGCACGGCCCCACGCCTGTCCGCGCCAGCAGGGCGCCTGGGGGGACCCTGGCTGCCCTCTGGCACCCCTTCTGGCTCCGGGCTCCTTCAGGTGCGTGGATTTTGTGGTATTTTTCTCGGAATTTTCTGATATGTCCAAAAATCAATTTTCCTGCGCACAATAAAACCATACAGGTAGCTCTCCTGAAAACAGCGTCAGTCCGGGTTAGTTTAGCTCAAATCATGCAAGAATGAGGGCAAAACAATAGCAAAAGTGTTTGGAAAAGTAGATACATTTGAGACGTATCAGGCCCACACCGTAATCCCACATGCAGTTAGCGTGTCTAGGGAATGTTGACCCACTCAAGTCATCCACCTGACCCATTTAAATATTTTATTATTAGCTCGCAGGCAACCATTATCGTTGCTCTACTAGTAACACAACGGACAACGAACAACAGCCAGGACCACCAGTGCATCGGGGCCTGCCCTGTCGTCCCGTCAAAGCTCTGCGGTTACCAACAAGGTGAACCATCTCCTTACCTTATCTCGCGTGTGCTCTTGGAAGAGCTCGACTTTTGTGGTTTGGTAACTCTCGCGGACAACAATCATGGTCCAAACACAGCAGTACGTCGGTAGTACCATCCCTGTCATCACGTCACAATACTACTCGCAGACACCATTGGGTCACCCGACTTTTTACCTTTAAGGACAACCGTGGTCCGGGACCCTAGGGAGGCACTACAGAGTCAACAACGAGTGGAGTGCATTGATTAGTCCTCGATAGCTCACACTTGATGTGGCTCGGCAGAGCCGTGGTAGGGGCCTTTGGCGGTGTCTGCTCTGTATCGTACCTGTTGTAGTAATAATATATTGTATCTGCGTTCACTACCCAGAGTGATCACGGCCCGCTATCTAATCCTAGTTGACTAAGAATGCGCATGGCTAACTACTGAATAATATATATATTTAATAGGCAGCATAGGATAAAGGAAGGTGCATCATGGGGAGACAATGACAGGCTATGCAATTGAATAGGTAAGCAACATGGTAGCAGCAATGCCTAGTGCAATAGATAAATATAGATAGATAGGGGATATGTGGGAGAGGTGATGGGGCACTGCTTGCCTGGAAGCTCGACAGTAGGGGTACGGTCGTCGATGACGTAGTCGTACTCAGCAACGGTGTAGTCGGGGGTAGTCCCGGGGTCTACCGGAGAATAAGGGGGGGACAGTAAATACAAAGCAATCATATGCAAACAGATGCATGGCATAACATATGCAATGTTAACGGTGCTCTAATGCAGTACAAAGCGTTTGGCTCGGAGCAGGAATTCATCCGGGGATGAACTGCCAGCTCCGGGTGATTATCGACAGACGATCCGTAGGGGGAAGGTTCCATGTTCTCTATGTTAAATGAGTGTGGTGGGTATACGAGTAGCATATTCTTATCTGTTATATTTTTCTGATCAACTTTCATGTATAAATTTTTCCATCTAAGCTACGGTTTAAAAGATATTAATTTCAGACGCCATCAGCAACGAATCAGAAGGTGGCGCGCGGCGACGGCGCGGTGGCCGTGGTTGAAGACGATGGTGATGGTGAGGGATGTAGCGCGCCCCGACCCAAATTGATGTACAGAGTCAACATAGAGGACCTCAGTGGAGCACCTGGACACGCTGGAGCTGCTCGAGGAGGTTGATGGCCGCGACGACGGCGACCTCGCGGCGACAGGGAGCTCGGGGCCGAGGGGAGATGGCGCGAGGGAGGAGGATAATGGCGATCTAGGGTTTGAGGCTGGGGCTGTGTGGTGGTCTTATCCACGCTGGCACACTATAGCGGCGTGGGGTCACCGGGTTCGATGGCGAAGGTGGCCGCGTCGGGTGCACCATGGCCACGGTCGGATGAAGAGGGGAGGGGGAAAAGAGGAGAAAGGGGGTGGACCCAGGGTGAGCTCCGCCCAGGGCGCTAGATAGGTTTTTTTATTTTGTTTTGTTTCTTGTTTTCTTTTATGTTTCTATTTTGGTTAGCTAGCATTAGATTTTATAAAAATGTGAATCCAACTCCAGTATTTGTGTTGCTAATTATTTTAATGCTACAAAATTTTTGAGCCATTAATAAAATCATTTTGATTTTATATAAATAGTAAAGGATTAAAAGGGATGTTTTAGCTATTGTCTTGATTTTTTTGAATTATTTAATCATTATATTAGATTCTTATTTCTATTTTATAATGACCTACTGGTTATTTGGCATTTATAAAATTGGTTGAATAATTTTTAGTTTAACTTTAATTTCCATTTTTGTTTTTTAATTCCAACCAAGGGGATTTGAATAATATTTGATTCAATGATGATCAAGACATGGTTAACCATAGTGATTTGTCCTTAACCAAAGGGATTACTGTAGCATGACACTAAGGGTGTTATAGTGAGCTACAATTTATGATATTGTGCCCCCGGAGTTGATCGACGAGTCCGACATGGTGCATACCATGGCATACCCGTGCCCGGATTTTCTTGTTGCGGCAGGTATTAAAGATGAATTCAATGACCTTTGTGCAGCTGCAGGTTTGACGCACCTTACAACACGTCAAGTGCACCAATATCCTAAACTCACATATTACTTTGTCAACTGGTTTAAATTCAATGATACAGCTTCTACCATTGAATTTAGAATTTATGATGATGTTATGAGTATGTCGTTGATACGTCTCAAACGTATCTACTTTTCCAAACGCTTTTGTTATTGTTTTTCCCTCATTCTTGCATGATTTGGACGAAACTAACCCGGACTAACGTTGTTTTCAGCAGAGCTGCTTGTATGGTTTTATTGTGTGCAGGAAAATGGATTTTTAGACGTTCCAGAAAATTCCCAGAAAAATACCAGAAAATCCACGCACCCGATGGAGCCAGGAGCCATAAGTGGGACCAGAGGGGAGCTCTGGGGGCCCCAGGCGCCCCCCTGGCGCGGCCAGGGGTGGGGCCGCGCCCTCTGGCCGCCTGGGCGCCTCCCCCCTCCCCTGGTGCCCTACCGAGACTCCTATTTATCCCCGTGACTAGAAAACCCCAGAACAGAAGTCGTTTTCCCAGTTTCCGTCGCGGAGCCGCCGCCACCCTATGTTCTTCTTCGGGAGGGCTAATCTGGAGGCTGATTTGGCCTCCGGAGAGGGGAGATTGTCGCCATCGTCATCACCATCACCACTCCATCCATCCTCCATGACTTCTCTTCACATGTGTGAGTAATTCCCAGCTGTAGGCAAAGGGGATGGTAGGGATTGGATGAGTTTGATCATGTAATAGTTCGTCAGATTGTTGGGGGCATATTGCCTATCATCTAGATTGGTGTTTATCTTCTTTGCTTCAACTTGTTGCTCTTAATGCTTGTCACTTTGGGCCCGAGTGCCCTGTTTTCAGATCTGAGCCCTATGTGTTTTTATGAATATATTTGTGTTCTAGATCCTATCTATGAGTTGTATGCACCTATTATGGTCCGGAACCGGCGATCCCAAAGGTGACAGCTTGGGACACCAAAGGGGATGGTCCATAATTTGAGGATTCCATGTATCCATTGAGTTTATTGCTTTGTTCCGGTGCTCTTTGACAGGAGCACCTTAATCTCCATAAGTTCCCTTTGGCCCCGTTCGTAGCGGGATGGTAGGACAAAAGATGTTGTGCATGTTCTTATTGCAAGCACACACAACTACCTACGGGATACATGCCTAATGTTTGATATTTGCCTAGATGATCATTGCTTTTCTGTGTGCCTTGCCCCGTGTTAGAATCTATTATATGTTCACTCTCATCCATGCAGCGCCCAACCATCCATCTCCCTAGCCTACAGTGTTTTCAATCCTGCTGGTCATTAGTTGTTACTTTTGTTGTTACTTTTGCTGTTGCCACTATCACTATCATATTATCATTACCACTTATCTATTGTTGCAAGCAAGTATATTTCAGGTGCGGTTGAATTGACAACTCAACTGTCAAATCTTATAAATACTCTTTGGCTCCCCGTGTGTCGAATCAATAAATTGGGTTAACTTACCCGCGAAGACTATCTCGATCCCTTACGCCTGTGAGGCATCAAGCAGCGTTTTCTGGCGCCGTTGCCGGGGAGCATAGCAATATATACAAGTCTACTTGAAGTATCCTGCCTGCTGCACATCATCCGCTATGGGTAAGAAAGGAGACCCCAACGTTCCGATCTTACCATCCCGTACAAGAAAAGGTACTGTTCTGAACACTAGTGCTACACTTGATTCACCTTCTGTTATTAGTAAGTTTACTTCACCACCACTACATGATGCTTCTATTGAGTCAGTCACTATGTCCGATACTTTTGATGATGCTTCTACTACTCTTGATGATGCTACTTTTCTTGGTCACTATATTGAAACTCAAACTGCTAAGGCTGCAGCAGAATCCAAGACCAAGACCCCTGCTACCTATATTCCTACCTGCAAAACCTTTGGTTACCCATGCTTAGATGACCTCAAGGAGAGAATCCTTGATGATGATTATGTTACTCTTGATGATGATTTTTGCAGGGAACTCATAGAGTGTGTCGACTCTGACCCTAGTGCTGTTAAGGAGTTGCTCAAAAGGCACTCCATGAAGAAGAAAGTGATGCCTGATCCTAAATTTGCCACATCTCCTATATGCATCACTGATCCTGATTATGATTTCTCTGTTGATCTTTCACTTATATCTACAGTCGAGGCTGACCCCTTTTATGACAGAGAAAATGATGATGCTATAGCACACTTGACCAAACTCGCCGAGCTAGGTAACCTATTCACTACTGATGAGAAGATACGAAACTTCTATGTGGCCAAGCTTTTTCCTTTTTCTTTGAAGGAAAACGCTAAATTATGGTACGATGCACTACCCTATGGTTCCATTAAGAGTCCTCAGGACTTAGTTCAATTCTTTGTTGATAAATATTTCCCAGCTCATCTGCAACATGCTGCTTTGCAAAGAATCTATAACTTTAAACAATTGCAGGATGATCACCTCCCTAAAGCTTGGGGGAGGTTTTGTGATTTACTTAAGGTTATGCCGGGACATGAAGTCCCCAATAATGAACTGCTTGATATATTTTACGGTGGTTTAACCGATGAATCCAGGTCCTACCTGGATAGTTGTGCTAGTTGTGTTTTCAGGGAAAGAACGCCGGACGATGCAGAAGAATTAATGTGCAAAATTGCCAAGAATTTTGAAGATTGGTCCGTTCCTGAACCACTTCTACCACCTAAAAACAGGGGCATGCTTGTTCTGAACCCCGAAGATATGCAAGAAGCAAAGAAGTATATCAAGGAGAAAGGTATTAAAGCCGAAGACGTGAAGAATTTACCGCCTATTGAGAAGTTGTGTGAGCCTACTACTCACCCTCCCTTGGTAGAGGTACACTCTCTATTAGACTTTACTGAAAGTGACATCCCTAAAGGTAAGCCTCCTGATCAATGTTTAGATGAGCTTGATAATTTTATTGTTAAGCAAGACCATTTTAATAGGAAGTTACAAAGTCAGTTGCATGATAATTCTCTTGCTATCAAAAGTTTATGTGATTTTCTAGAAAGAACAGTTAATGATGTTAAATGTCTTGTTAAGCATTTTCATATGGTTCAAACTCAGCTTGAACAAATTTCTAATGTGCAAAAAGATTTGCTTGCTAATAATTCCAAACAGGACATACACGCTTATGGCATCAAAACTAGAGGTGGAACACACACCCAGGACCCGCTCTATCCTGAGGGGCATCGAAAGAGGATCGAGCAAGATTCTCAAGTACAAGAAGAAGACGAGACTGTTATCTCTCCAAAGAAGAAAAAGAAGAAGAAACACAAGGAGGCTGAAAATCCCAATGATCCTATTACAAGTGAAAAGCCAGCTGTTGACCCTAACATCATATCTACCTCCGATGCTGAAACAGAAGACGATGCCGAGCTGAAGAAAAAGACGCTGAGAAGGATGATTCTCCCAAGGTAAGAGAAGAAGAAGCACCCGATAAATGCAAGAGGTACTCTAGAGAAGACTTCATTGCAAGAATACATGGGAAGGAAAGAGAACCATGGATATAGAAACCCATGCCCTTTCTAGGTAAGTCACTCAAATCTAAAGAAGAAGAGAATTATAATAAATTTTGTGAATGGATGAAACCTCTTTTTCTTCAAATTCCTTTGACTGATGCTATTAAGTTACCTCCCTATTCGAAATATATGAAATATATTGTCACAAATAAAAGAAAAGTTCCTAATGAGGCAATATCTACTATGCTTGCTAACTACTCTTTCAGTGGCAAGATTCCTAAGAAGCTAGGTGATCCAGGTATACCCACCATTCCTTGCTCCATAAAGAATAATTACGTCATAACTGCTTTATGTGATCTTGGCGCAGGAGTGAGTGTTATGCCTTTTTCTCTTTACAAGAGGCTTTGTTTAGAGAAACTAATCCCTACAGATATCTCTCTTCAGATGGCTGACAAGTCAACAGCTGCCCCATTGGTATTTGTGAGGATGTTCCTGTTGAAGTCGCTAACTGTTTGATCCTTACAGATTTTGTTGTGCTTGACATGCCCGAGGATGGGAGCATGTCCATTATTCTTGGTAGACCTTTTATTAACAACGCATGTGCTATCATTGATTGCAATAAAGGAAAGGTCACTTTCAACATTGATGATAAAGAACACACGGTGTATTTTCCAAAGAAGATCGACAAAAGGCATGGCCTTAACTCTATAGAGAATATCGAGACCGTGAAGATTGGAGAATGGGACTTTCCACTACATGTGCACCACAAATACAAAACCATTATGGTGGGGACAATGTCCATTAAAGTACAAGTGATATGATCACTTCATAAGAGGGGAGACTTTTTGTTCTATATATAGCCGGTTTTTTGGTAAGACTTGATCAACCTTACTAGTAAGCTTGTTTTATATAGGTAAAAAGTTAAGCTTGTTATGTTTTCATTTGCTTTAGCTTTCATTCTTTTTGTTGTACCAAGTTTTTTTATGTTTTTGAAGCTTCACAATACTCATCACCGCTTTAAGTTTTCAGAAAGTTTTGCAGCTTTTTGAACTCCGAGAAATTTTCAACAGTGAAGTTTTCAGAAAAATTCCAGAAAAATAAAAATAAAAATTTCCATGCCGGGAGTGACTCAGAGGAACCTGGGGCTGACCAGGGGGGGCACCAGTGGCCCAGGAGGCCAGCTGGCGCGGCCTGCCCCCTGGCCGCTGATGGCTTCTCGCCCTTCGTTGGTTACCCCAAGTGGAAGGTTTGAGATGTAGTGCAGCAGCAGTATTCCCTCGGTGAAGATACCAAGGTTTGTCTCCAGTAGGACTCCAGAGATGATAAGTAGGTGTCAGCGGCGCAACAGACGCGGACCTGCACATAGACGCAGATAACTTTGTTCCCAACGAAGTTCAGAGAGGTTGTCAATCTCTCTGGTCTTGTTGTTCACAAAGGGTAAAACGCAAGGGATAAAGTTAGCAAGTAAAAGAAGTAAAGTAAATATAGCATGGAAATAATAATAAGGATATGGACCGGGATACATGATGTTCGCTAGTGATGTCTCTCTCCCAAAAGACGATAAAACTGCTATGCGAGGTAAACAAATTACAGAAGGGCAATTGACAGGATTATGAACGCACCGCAATGCTAACTATGCTACAAAAGAAAGGAAGAGGCTCAAAAGCACGGGAAGTACGCCAAAATAAGTAGACCGAAATCCATCTGCATCTACTACTAATCATCCACCTTGAGATATCTATCTAGAACATCTCGCTGGTATTAAGTTGCGAGCCCCACCCAAAGTGTAAACCCAAAGCAACAGACAACTGCATTAAAAAGAACTTTGCGTAAAGTAAACAATCCTTGTAATCGCGGTTACAAGCAACGTTGTTTTCCCCCTTGTGGCAACAGCACATCCCCTAGACTCATGTTTCTGTCACTCAAGCGTGTCATCGGGGGGCATGAACCCACAATCTAGCACAACGTTCCCTCTTGGAGTCACTACCAGTACTTGGCCAAAGCAATAAACAGCAACGGAGAACATGCAAGAATTACTTAGGAATAAAAATATAAGAGATAAAAACCAAATATATTACTCTATCACAATCTGAACATAATCTCATAATCCATCAGATTCCTCCAAAGTCAACATAGCAACAGCAGAAATATTACAAAGGTGTCTCGATCATGTAGGGCAGCTCACGAGGTCTAAACAATGAAGATCAAAGAGGGGAGGAGAACATCACATAGCTACTGATCACGGACGCATGGTCCAAGGAAAACTACTCACGAGACATCCGGGGAGCATCCATGGTGGAGAGGAGACTCCCGGAGGTCAATCCTCTCTCCGGCAGGGTGCCGGGAAGAGGTCTTCTGGTGCTCCCGATCTCGGAAGTGTGGCGGCGGCGGAACAGAGGCGAGTTCGCGGAATAGGGTTCTTCTTCTAGAGTTTTCCCGTGACGGAGAATAAATAGGCGAAGGGGGGCAGCCAGAGGTGGACCAGGGGCCCTAGGCGCCCCCCTGGCACGGCCAGGGGTGGGGCCACGCCGGGTGGCCGCCTGGGCCCCCTTGGCTCCCCTCTGGCCCCTCCCGGGCTCTTCTCGAAGCTTCCGTCACGCTGATTTTTTATCTGAATTTTCCCGAATTTTTCTGGCACTTTTTATATGGGGAAAACTTAAATAGAAAAAAGCAGAAAATAGGAACTGGCACTGGGGTGCACTGAGTTAATAGGTTAGTCCAAATATGATCAAAAGTGTATGAAAGTGTATCTAGATCATAGCAATATCACACAAAACATGCATGGAGCAAGCAGAAATAATAGATACGTTTTGGACGTATCAACATCCCCAAGCTTTATTCCTGCTCGTCCTCGAGTAGGTAAATGATAACAAGCATAATTTCTGTGGTGACATGCTAGCAACCATAAAAGAACTTTGAAAAGTAAAGCAATCAAGGTTAGAGATTCAATTCAAGTCAGAACATGCAAGAGTCTATATTAGCATTGAAACAAGTAACAAAAGAACATTAGGTGCAAGAGCTCTCGCTGTCCGTGACTCGAACGTCTCCAAATGGTGTTTGCTTGCAAGAAGGGGGAGAGGGAATACGAGAAAAAAGTATTTTTGTGTTGAGAACTCAATCTACTAATGTTTCACACTTGGTCTTATTTGGGATCTTATCTTGACTCGTCCCCAGACCACTAGCCAGGTACAAGTCAATTTGATCCACTCCTTTTCGATATTTTGAGCACTCATGCAATGGATGAGCGTAAGCACGATAGTTGACACTTAGGATGGAAAAGAGAGAAGTATGGTGGAGGAAGACAAAACGGATGAGAAAGGCTCACATCAATGAGGACAATCATAGGAAAGATATGCCAAATGATAGATATGATGCGAGGAGTAGGGATTGCCATGCAACGGATGCACATACGAGCTAAGAAGCTTCTAATCTATATGCATGAAGATTATCTCTATGGAGTACAAGGATATACAGGGAGTACTAGTGTGGATCTCTCAAAAGGATAGTAGTGTTGCCCCTTTCTCTCTTTTTATTTATTTTTCTCTTTTTTCTATTCTTTTGTATTTTTTTTGTGGCCTCAATGGCTCTTTCTATTTAACTCTCATTTGTCCTCTTTGGGATCTTTTAATGTGTCCACTTTGGGATCTTTTCCTCACTTAAGGGCAACACTCTATTTTACAAGAAGGTAAAGGAGATCTTTCACACTTTACAAGGTACTCAAAATCATAAAGAAGATGTAACTAACATTATGTATGCAAATGTATGTCGCTGCCAGTGTAGCAAGAACATGTATTACATGAAGATCAAGTCATGAAGAGGTGGATGTTGCATGGCAATGTAACTCAGAAAGGCTATGGAAATGCCTCTATAGGTAGGTATGGTGGCTGTTTTGAGGAAAGATATAAGGAGGCTTATGATGACAGAGCGTATCATGCCAAGGGTTTGGATGTACCGGCGAAGGTGGACACCAACTCTCGGATTGAGAAGAAGGCAATGCACGGCACGGGAGAGGCTAGCAAAATATGGGAAGGTGGAAGTGTCAACTTTCAATACTTACATTAGTCCGAAGAACTCATGCACTTATTATCGGTAACTCTCATTCTAATAAGGAGGTTCACAAAGAGACAAGTACCCCGAGGAGGAGTGTATGGGGGTTTGGTTATCCTTGCGCATCCTCGACTCATGGTACGTGAGTGTTCTCTGGCATTCGACTCCTCAGAAGGGTAGTATTCCATCTAGTAGATAGAGTTCTCAACTAATTTTGTAGGTTTTGAAAATAAACACGGATTGCCCAAAATACGACACCTATCACTAATAGGCAAGAGCTGATGACACCAAAATTTCAAACATTACTCACATCAATACCTCAAAACCATTGCAAGCTACTACTAAAATTAAATAGCAACCTCAAGTACCTACTTTCAAGACAAGACACAACTCAGTGCAACAACCAACTCTCTTTAACAAGATAAACATGAAAACTAAAAAGAGTTCCAGCAACAAACTAAACAAAAGCCAAGGCTCTTGCTAAAGACATACTAAGACTAAAACTAAACATGGCAGTAGCTATGAAAAGATAAAGAACACACAACAGCAAAAAGATAAGCAGGAAAAATCCTATGATGTGTTCTAAATTTGAAAGTGGAGCGTGTTTCTCTCCCACACAAAGTAAGACGGGATCTAACTTGTTATGAACAACAAGCAAAGCAAAAGAAAACTAAAAATAAAACCTAAGAGCGAGACGCTCCAAGCATAGCACATAACGCATGAAGTGATAAAAATATAGTGAGACGAAGGACGAACTGATGATTATTGATGGAGAAGGGGATGCACGGGGGCATCCCCAAGCTTAGACGCTTGAGTCTCCTTGAATATTTGTTGGGGATGCATGGGGGCATCCCCAATCTTGAGCGCTTGACACTCCTGGATCTTCTTTCATCATCTTCCATCGCACACTTGAAAACTCCCTTCATACATAACTCATCATAAGCTGATTAGAGAGGTTAGTACCCTTAATAAATATATTTTCCCCACTGGATAAAAAGATATTCTTGAAGAGCTACTGTTTCTCAAGAGTGCCAAAAAGTTTTTGCAAAGAAAAATCAAGCTTAAGGTTTGAAAAAGTTAGGAGAGACAAAACGTGGCAGAATCTGTGAAAAACAGAACATCAGATAGTAAAGAATTTTTTTAGGGGTACTTCTGCAACTCAAATCAAAAAACTCAGAACATACGGAAGTTTCGTAATTGTATAGAGCATATTGTGTAAACATTTCAGCTCAAAAATATGAACTGGGATTTTTCTGGAATTTTTCTGGTCACGAGGACAGAATCTGTTTTCTGGACAGCATGTCAAAACTTTTACTTCCCTTGCCGTAAGAGGCTATAACTTGGCACAAAGCTGAAAAATAAAGATACAATGATGTTGCTACAGTAGTAACAAACATCAAGACACAACAAATGCAAAAATAAAAACATAAATTCGTTGCGGGCTGCCTCCCGAAAGCGCTTTCTTTTATGCCTTTAAGCTAGGCATGAAGATTATAGAAGATGCTCTCACAAGAATAAGAATTTTAAAGCAAAAGAGAGCATCAAGAAGCAAATGTGAAACACATTTAAGCCTAACCCACTTCCTATGCATAGGAATCTTGTAAGAAAGTAAATCAAAGAAGCACAAAGTGACATGCATAGGAAGGTAGAACAAGAACAACTTCAAAACTTTCAACATGAAGAGAGGTGTTTTTGTAACATGGAAGTTTCTACAACCAAACTTTCCTCTCTCAAAGTAATTTTCAGTAGCATCATGAACAACATCAAGAATATAACTATCACATACATCATGCTGTTCATGACCTACAAGCACACGTGTATTGTTTTCAACGCGGTCTTTAGGATGATAACATAGATGCAACCCATCACATTGAGCTTTGATAAGAGCAAAATTCTCCGGAATAGTTGGAGATTTCAAAAGGATAATAGGGCAATCAAGTGTGGGTGCAACAAAAATAATTTCATGCTTAACATAAGGAACTATAGCAAGTTCATCTTCGTAGGCATCATCCATAGTGGCATCATGGCCATCAACAAAGCAAGTATCAAAATCATCAGAAAGGGAAGTATCAAGTGAGTCCTCGGAATCATAAGATTCCTCATCATAGCAATCATTGGCCTCTTCTTGGGCAGCAAACATTTTATTTTTAAAATCCTCAATATAAGAATTGGAAGTATAATTCTCGAAGCAATAGGCAAGAGCTGCAAAGTTTTTAGACTCGAAAATAGCATCGTGATACTTTTCAATCAAAGAAGCAATCTCATAGGCACCTTTAAAAGCAACAAACTCTTCAATATTTTCAACATCAAAGTAATCATAAACACCTTTAGCATAAGAAGATAAGATCTCATATTCATTAAACTAACATTGGAAAGGGAGGTGTTTATGATCTATATTAGAACAGCAAGTAAAATCATAAATGTGGCACAAAAGTTTAGCATGGAAATAAGAAACATGTATTTTATCCCATAAGTGTTTCCCTTTCTGAGATAGGCGGTGCCGCCTATAATGAGCATGCTCATCCAATGATTTTCCTTCAACCAAGTCGGTTGGGTTTTTAGCGCGAGCACAAATTGATCGAAGACGATCCAAGTGAAACATTTCCATCCTACCATATTTGGGTGGTTCATCACCCATGGTGAGGATAGCATAAATAGGCAAAGCAAGACCAAGGCAAAAGGTAGCAATTATTTTTGTGGTTTTTCATAAAGGACACTGAGATAAAAACTGAAAGGTAAACTAACAAGACTAAAAAGAAGGTAAAGGGTAGTGTGCAACTCCCCTATCTTAGCACTCGGAGTCCCCGGCAACAGCGCTAGAAAACTTTGCTTGAGGGCTTCTCGCCCTTCGTTGGTTACCCCAAGTGGAAGGTTTGAGATGTAGTGCAGCAGCAGTTTTCCCTCGGTGAAGATACCAAGGTTTGTCTCCAGTACGATTCCAGAGATGATAAGTAGGTGTCAGCAGCGCAACTGACGCGGATCTGCACACAGACACAGATAACTTTGTTCCGAACGAAGTTTAGAGAGGTTGTCAATCTCTCTGGTCTTGTTGTTCACAAAGGGTAAAACGCAAGGGATAAAGATAGCAAGTAAAAGCAGTAAAGTAAATATAGCGTGGAAATAATAATAAGGATATGGACCGGGATACGTGATGTTCACTAGTGATGTCTCTCTCCCAAAAGACGATAAAACTGCTATGCGAGGTAAACAAATTACAGAAGGGCAATTGACAGGATTATGAACGCACCGCAATGCTAACTATGCTACAAAAGAAAGGAAGAGGCTCAAAAGCACGGGAAGTACGCCAAAATAAGTAGACCGAAATCCATCTGCATCTACTACTAATCATCCACCTTGAGATATCTATCCAGAACATCTCGCCGGTATTAAGTTGCGAGCCCCACCCAAAGTGTAAACCCAAAGCAACAGACAACTGCATTAAAAAGAACTCTGCGTAAAGTAAACAATCCTTGTAACCGCGGTTACAAGCACCGTTGTTTTCCCCCTTGTGGCAACAGCACATCCCCTAGACTCATGTTTCTGTCACTCAAGCGTGTCATCGGGGGGCATGAACCCACAATCTAGCACAACGTTCCCTCTTGGAGTCACTACCTACTACTTGGCCAAAGCAATAAACAGCAACGGAGAACATGCAAGAATTACTTAGGAACAAAAATATAAGAGATAAAAACCATATATATTACTCTATCACAATCTGAACATAATCTCATAATCCATCAGATTCCTCCAAAGTCAACATAGCAACATCAGAAATATTACAAAGGTGTCTCGATCATGTAGGGCAGCTCACGAGGTCTAAACAATGAAGATCAAAGAGGGGAGGAGAACATCACATATCTACTGATCACGGACCCATGGTCCAAGGAAAAATACTCACGAGACATCCGGGGAGCATCCATGGTGGAGAGGAGACTCCCGGAGGTCAATCCTCCCTCCGGCAGAGTGCCGGGAAGAGGTCTTCTGGTGCTCCCGATCGCGGAAGCGCGGCGGCAGCGGAACAGAGGCGAGTTCGCGGAATAGGGTTCTTCTTCTGGAGTTTTCCCATGAAGGAGAATAAATAGGCGAAGGGGGGCAGCCAGAGGTGGACCAGGGGCCCCAGGCGCCCCCCTGGCGCGGCCAGGGTTGGGGCCGCACCGGCTGGCCGCATGGGCCCCCCTTGGCTCCCCTCTGACCCCTCCCGGGCTCTTCTCGAAGCTTCCGTCACGCTGATATTTTATCTGAATTTTCCCGAATTTTTCTGGCACTTTTTATATGGGGGAAAACTCAAATAGAAAAACAGCAGAAAACAGGAACTGGCACTGGGGTGCACTGAGTTAATAGGATAGTCCAAATATGATCAAAAGTGTATGAAAGTGTATCTAGATCATAGCAATATCACACAGAACATGCATGGAGCAAGCAGAAATTATAGATACGTTTTGGACGTATCAGCCGCACCCACAGGGCGCCTGGGGCCCACAGGCCCCACTTCCAGGTATGTCTTCTTCCTCCTCCTTCTTCTCTCTCCAAAAACACGAGTTCTACACTTTGTTCTTGCGTTCTTGCTGTTCTTGGAGGCGATTTTCGATCTCTCTCTACAGCCCACCATTCGAGCTAAAATTTTGAGCAAATACTCCCTGGTATGTGACTCCTTCACTCCTCCAATTAGATTTTTGATTGGTGGCCTCATTTGTGAGTATCTAGTAGCTCTTGGTGCTGTTTATATGAGCTTGCATGCATGTGTAGAATTTTATTTTCCAAGTTTTTATGCAAGTTTATGCTTTAGGTAAGTGAGTTGAGTAGTTTGCCTTAACTCACTTTGTTTAAATCCTTGTTTTTGTAATTTGTCAAAAATTTCAGAAATGAGTTTGCTAGGAAGAGCAAAGGGGTGGCTTGGGAAGAAAAGGCTCGAGCTCTCCGATCGAGTTACAAGAGCTGTAGCTTCACCCTCGACTACTAGGGTGAGCTACAACGAAGATCATGTGCCCTTAGAGTTGTTTGAGGACACAAACCCAGCACGTGCAATGACCTTCCCGTGCGATGAATTCCTTGAAGCTGCAGGAATTAAGGAGGAGTTCTATAATCTTTGTGCTAATATAGGTCTGACGCGGCTCGCAACGTGCCGTGTTGCCCAGTATCAAAAACTCACCTCCTATTTCATTAACAGTTTTAGATATAACCTTGATGCTGGTTCTGTTGAGTTTAAAATTTACAATGATCTTTTGACCATGCCTTTGGAAAAGTTTTTTGAAATAATAGGTGTGCCGAACGTGGGATTGACGGCGAAGATGAGCTCTCAGCCCTCCGAGCTGAGAACTGTCTTCAACTCTCTCTGTAGCATGGATACAAGGGATATTCATCGGCCAAAGATCTCCAGCATCTTATTCCCACACCTCAGGTATTTTGCGTATTTTATTGCTAGAGGGGTGTTAGCTCGTGACAACCCGAGCAAAATATCTGCGCCGGATATTGCTATCCTGGCAACCGCCCTCTCTGGGAGGTTTGATTATAATGTGGGTGCCTTAATTGCTCAACGCCTTGCTATGAATGGTAACAAGGGAGATTTATTTGCTGGCGTTTACGCCACACTTATCCTAGAGTCTCTTAATGGCACCCCACACCCCGATGATAAGCCTTTTACTTATTTAAGTTTTGATCTTTCTGCTATGAAAAGGCATAAGTTTGTTACCATGACTTCCGAGTTTGGTAACCTTGATTATATCTTGCGTTTCGGAGCCACCACGGAATGCAAGATCCGTCTACCTGCACCTCTTTTGTTTGATTTTTCTCGCAGGAACGGATGGTTCTTTGATGTTATCCAGTTTGATGAGTTCGTGGTCCAGCATCAGTTTCATAACCCCATGGAGGGGGTTGTGCCCGACGAGGAGGAGCATGGTGAGTTCCCACCTTTCCAGGGAGAGACCGTCACCCAGTTTGGGGAAGGGTCTTCCTCTGCTTGGAGCGCGGATCCTTCTTCGTGGGAGGATCCGAGGACTTCGGTGTACGCGCCGGAAGCCTCATACGACCCTTGGACTCACCAGTACTACCCTGGAGCAGGAGGCTCCTGGGGACATTAGCTACTACCAACTTAGGCCAAAAGCCTAAGCTTGGGGGAGTACGTGCCCTTCTCACTTTTCCATTGTATTATCCATTTTATTCGCTTTGATCTTTTCGAAGCTTTTTCCCGTTTTCTCTTTCTTTCTTTCTTTGCAAAAACAACAAAAAGATTTTCTCTTTTCTTTTGCTCTCTTTTAACCTTCGAAAACCCAAAAATATTTCCTTTCTCTCTTTAGTTTGCTTTGTTTTCAGAGTTCAGCTCGAGTCCGTGATGGAATTTGATTATATTTCCCACGTTCAGTCGTGCAAGAGACAAGGCAGTAATGAAGAAGATCGACGGAAGGGAAGCAACAAGGAAAACCGGTATGAACTCTTCTTGTTTCTACTTTTGTACATATGACTGTACTTATGATCTAGAGACCAGCTTGTAGCGACTTAGTGCTATGTTTACAATGCTTTCCCAGTGTTCATGCTTTCCTTCTGGCTAGTCTCAAATAGCTAGAGTACATAATGTGCTGTTGAATTGATTTACATGCATTGCATTGTTCATGGTTTGGCATACTAGAGTGTTATTTCCCTTCGAAGAATTTTTGGATTGACTTGGCACATGTTCACACATGCTTATGACTAAAAAGTCTATTTTTTCCTTGATGATCTTTTTGTTTCAGAATAGTTATATCACTTTCATGCCCGATTCAATGTTGCTTTGTCGCTCTGCATGATTATGACAGTTATTTCTCTCTAGTTGGTCGCTTCCCAGTCTTTTGCTAGCCTTCGCTCGCACTAAGCGGAATTCTACTTGTGCTTCCAAACTCATTTTCAAACCCAATTGTTCCATTTGAGTCCACCATACCTACCTATATGTGGTATTTACCGGCCACTCCTAACTTATTCAAAAGTTTCCCTTTTGTAACCGTACAAGCTCATGGTGCGATGAAGGGAAATCAGTATCTTTCATGCCAAAAATATTTTGATGGAAGTTTTAACTAGTCAAACAAAAAAAAATATGAGAGTTACACCTCCCCCATACTTGATGATGGAGTGAAATGGACCAAATGCTGCTTATGATAGATGGAACGATACCCTCCTTCCATCCTTGAGGCAAAATAAAAGGTTCCATAGACCATCAAAGGATTTATGGATAAGGGAATATGTGTAAGAAAAAGGCATTATATATGGTTGGCATGGGAGATATTGAGAGACCTTTACCGTTCACCGTTGACTGGAAAGTTGCACTTCTCAAAAATGTTTTATCTCTGTTTTCAAAACCGAGAGCTCTAGCACATGTTTAGTCTTTGCTTCCTTTCACGGGTTTTCAACCTTGCCATCAAAAGCCACGGTTCGAGAGTCTCCCCTTCTTTCTTCAAAGAACCAACAATGAGAGCATAATTGTCATTCTTAGTGTAACATGCTTTGTCCCAAAGTATTATATTGTCTTCTCCATGCTTGTGTTATTGCTAGTCTGAAATACTAAGTTCTAGTCACCTTTAAAACTCCGGAGGAGTTTCTGCATTTATGTTTTGCTTCACTCATGGAGGCTAGCGAAGTGCCACTCAAGTATGTTCAAGCTATGTGCATTGTGATCCTGTCTTGATTTTCAGTAGCTTATTATTTACTTTTAGTTGTTTGTGACTGATCACATGAAAGAAGAATTGCTTCGTGCATTGTCCTTATAGCACTGTTTCACTACCTGCTAAACTCTTTTCGTAGTACATGCTTATTTACATTTAATGAAGCAAAAGAGTTTGTCAAAGTTTTCTTTGTCGCGTCCAGTTCGTTGAACTGAATTGCTTGAGGACAAGCAATATGCTAAGCTTGGGGGAGTTGATACGTCTCAAACCTATCTACTTTTCCAAACACTTTTGCTATTGTTTTGCCCTCACTCTTGCATGATTTGGACGAAACTAACCCGGTCTAACGCTGTTTTCAGTAGAGCTGCCTCTATGGTTTTATTGTGTGCAGGAAAATGGATTTTTAGACGTTCCAGAAAATTCCCAGAAAAATACCAGAAAATCCAAGCACCCGATGGAGCCAGGAGCCATAAGTGGGACCAGAGGGGAGCTCTGGGGGCCCTAGGCGCCCCCCTGGCGCGGCCAAGGCTGGGGTCGCGCCCTCTGGCCGCCTCCCCCCTCCTCTGGTGCCCTACCGAGACTCCTATTTATCCCCGTGACGAGAAAACCCCAGAATAGAAGTCGTTTTCCCAGTTTCCGTCGCGGAGCCGCCGCCACCCTCTGTTCTTCTTCGGGAGGGCTAATCTGGAGGCTGATTTGGCCTCCGGAGAGGGGAGATCGTCGCCATCGTCATCACCATCACCACTCCATCCATCCTCCATGACTTCTCTTCACATGTGTGAGTAATTCCCTGCTGTAGGCAAAGGGGATGGTAGGGATTGGATGAGTTTGATCATGTAATAGTTCGTCAGATTGTTGGGGGCATGTTGCCTATCATCTAGATTGGTGTTTATCTTCTTTGCTTCAACTTGTTGCTCTTAATGCTTGTCACTTTGGGCCCGAGTGCCATGTTTTCAGATCTAAACCCTATGTGTTTTTATGAATATATTTGTGTTCTAGATCCTATCTATGAGTTGTATGCACCTATTATGGTCCGGAACCGGCGATCCCAAAGGTGACAGCTTGGGACACCAAAGGGGATGGTCCATAATTTGAGGATTACATGTATCCACTGAGTTTATTGCTTTGTTCCGGTGCTCTTTGACAGGAGCACCTTAATCTCCATAAGTTCCCTTTGGCCCCGTTCATAGCGGGATGGTAGGACAAAAGATGTTGTGCAAGTACGCACAACTACCTACGGGATACATGCCTAATGTTTGATATTTTCCTAGATGATCATTGCTTTTCTGTGTGCCTTTCCCCGTGTTAGAATCTATTATATGTTCACTCTCATCCATGCAGCGCCCAACCATCCATCTCCCTAGCCTACAGTGTTTTCAATCCTGCTGGTCATTAGTTGTTACTTTTGTTGTTACTTTTGCTGTTGCCACTATCACTATCATATTATCATTACCACTTATCTATTGTTGCAAGCAAGTATATTTCAGGTGCGGTTGAATTGACAACTCAACTGTCAAAGCTTATAAATACTCTTTGGGTCCCCGTTTGTCGAATCAATAAATTGGGTTAACTTACCCGCGAAGACTATCTCGATCCCTTACGCCTATGGGGCATCAGTCGTTGGCAGAGTTTTGTCATGTTATAGGTGTGCGAAATGTAGGGAGGAAGGACACGATGAATACGCGGGAAACCGAGAGAGATTCGTCGAGGAAAGATTTCTGGCATCTTGTTGCCCCACATTAGGTATTTCTCTTATTATATCGTTCGAGGGGTGTTATCTCGTGAGAACACGGGCAACATTATCGCTCCAGATCTAGATATCTTGGCTGCTGCCTTCCAGAGTGATCGTACGTACTACATAGGTTCTTTGATTGCTCGTCATCTCGACACTAATGGCGAGAAGGGTCCTAACTATGGTGGCATCTTTGCCACTGATACGTCCAAAACGTATCTATAATTTCTGCTTGCTCCATGCATGTTTTGTGTGATATTGCTATGATCTAGATACACTTTCATACATTTTTTATCATAATTGGAATAACCTATTAATTCAGTGCACCTTAGTGCTAGTTCCTGTTTTCTGCTGTTTTTCTATTTCAGTTTTCCCCCATATAAAAAGTGCCAGAAAAAATCGGGAAAATTCCGATAAAAAATCAGCGTGAAGGAAGCTTCGCGAAGAGCCTTGGTGGGGCCAGAGGGGAGCCAGGGGGGCCTAGGCGGCCACCCGGCGTGGCCCCACCCCTGGCCGCGCCAGGGGGGGCGCCTGGGGCCCCTGGTCCACCTCTGGCTGCCCCCCTTTGCCTATATACTCTCCGTCACGGGAAAACTCGAGGAGAAGAACCCTATTCCGCGAACTCGCCTCTGTTCCGCCGCCGCCGCGCTTCCGAGATCGGGAGCACCAGAAGACCTCTTCCCGGCACCCTGCCGGAGGGAGGATTGACCTCCGGGAGTCTCCTCTCCACCATGGATGCTCCCCGAATGTCTCGTGAGTAGTTTTCCTTGGACCATGGGTCCGTGATCAGTAGTTATGTGATGTTCTCCTCCCCTCTTTGATCTTCATTGTTCAGACCTCGTGAGCTGCCCTACATGATCGAGGCACCTTTGTAATATTTCTGCTGTTGCTATGCTGAGTTTGGAGGGATCTGATGGATTATGAGATTATGTTCAGATTGTGATAGAGTAATATATTTGGTTTTTATCTCTTATATTTTTGTTCCTAAGTAATTCTTGCATGTTCTCCGTTGTTGTTTATTGCTTTGTCCAAGTAGTAGGTAGTGAATCCAAGAGGTAACGTTGTGCTAGATTGTGGGTTCATCCCCCCCCCCCCCCCCGATGACATGCTTGAGTGACAGAAACATGAGTCTAGGGGATGTGCTGTTGCCACAAGGGGGAAAACAACGATGCTTGTAACCGCGATTACGAGGATTGTTTACTTTACGCAGAGTTCTTTTTAATGCAGTTGTCTGTTGCTTTGGGTTTACACTTTGGGTGGGGCTCGCAACTTAGTACCAGCGAGATGTTCTAGATAGATATCTCAAGGTAGATGATTAGTAGTAGATGCAGATGGATTTCGGTCTACTTATTTTGGCGTACTGCCCGTGCTTTTGAGCCTCTTCCTTTCTTTTGTAGCATAGTTAGCATTGCGGTGCGTTCATAATCCTATCAATTGCCCTTCTGTAGTTTGTTTACCTCGCATAGCAGTTTTATCGTCTTTTGGGAGAGACACATCACTAGTGAACAACAGGTATCCCGGTCCATATCCTTATTATTATTTCCACGCTATATTTAATTTACTGCTTTTACTTGCTATCATTATCCCTTGTGTTTTACCCTTTGTGAACAACAAGACCGTAGAGATTGACAACCTCTCTGAACTTCGTTGGGAACAAAGTTATATGTGTCTGTGTGCAGGTCCACGTCAGTTGCGCCGCTGACACCTACTTATCATCTCTGGAGTCCTACTGGAGACAAACCTTGGTATCTTCACTGAGGGAAAACTGTTGATGCACTACATCTCAAACCTTCCACTTGGGGTAACCAACGAAGGGCGAGAAGCCATCAAGCAAGTTTTCTGGCGCCGTTGTCGGGGACTCCGAGTGCTAAGATAGGGGAGTTGCACACTACCCTTTACCTTTGTTTTTTTAGTCTTGTTAGTTTATCTTTCAGTATTTATCCTTGTGTCTTTTATCAAAATTTACAAAAAAATCTACCACACTTGCTGCTACTATGGGTTCCACTGAAAACACCAAGTTGTGTGACTTCACTAGTCACAAAAACCCAAGACTTTATTTGCACTCCCATTGTCATACCTGCCACTTCAGCTACCTCTTATGAAATTAAACCTGCTTTGCTAAACCTTGTTATGAGAGATCAATTCTCTGGTGCTGGAGATGATGCTACTTTACACTTGAATAATTTTTTTTAATTATGTGATATGAAAAAGTATAAAGAAGTAGAAGGTGATGTTGTCAAGCTCAAGCTCTTTCCTTTCTCTTTAAGGGGAGATGCTAAAATCTGGTTTCAATCTTTGCCTAGAAATAGCATAGATTCTTGGGATAAGTGCAAAGATGCTTTTATAGGGAAGTACTACCCTCCTGCTAAGATTATCCAATTGAGGAGTAATATTATGAATTTTAAGCAGTTGGATAATGAAAACGTTGCCCAAGCTTGGGAACGAATGAAATCTCTTGTTAAGAAATGCCCTACACATGGTTTGACTACTTGGATGGTTATCCAGACTTTTTTTAGAGGCTTGAACTTTACCTCGCGGAACCTGTTAGATTCAGCCGCGGGAGGAACCTTTATGTCAACTAAACTTGGTGATGCCATGAAGCTTCTGGATGAAATGATGACCAATTATTCCCAATGGCACACCGAACGCGCTCCAACAGGTAGGAAGGTAAATTCTGTCGAGGAAATTACTACCCTCAATGAAAAAGTTGACTTTTATGTCTCTACTTACCAAGCAACCCTCTATTGATCCTCATGATGTTCCTTTAAATTCTTTGGTTGTCCAAGAACAAGTAGATGTGAACTTTATTGCTAGAAACAACTTCAACAACAATGCTTATAGGGGAAATTTTGCTAGCAATCCTAGACCGTTTCCATCCAACTATGGGGACAACAACACTTACCCTAGCAACAAGAACCCCTCTTCTGAATTAGAAAGCATGCTTACAGACTTTATCACTACCCAAAAAGCCTTCAACAAAAATGTAGAGGAGAAATTAGCTAAAATAGATACTCTCTCTTTGAAGGTAGAAAGCTTAGCCCTTGATATTGAGATGCTTAAAATTAGAACCTCTCCCCTTGAGGAGAATAAGGCCACTCCTATTAATGCTATCCAATTACAAATTAATGAAAATATTAGGATGATGGCTAAACTTAAAGAAAGATGGGCTAGAGAAAAAGAGGAAGAGGATAGAATTAAGAGCCTTCCTACACACCACACAGTTGCCACTATCCAAATTGTTGAGGACACTCAAACTATTAGCACCCAATGCACTCCTAGTCCCGTTGGACCTATTAATGGTGATGCTAATACCTCAAACGTAGAAAAATAAACTCATATGAACATAGAGGGTTTCAAACAAGTGAGCCTAGATGACACTACTACCACCTTTGATAGTAGTGATATTGATTTTGATAGTTGCACCCTCTCTGAAGTTATCAGTTTGCTACACAAAATGTCTAGAGACCCCCACACTAGCACACTTAATCTTGCCTTCACGGAGCATATCACAAATGCTCTCATCAAAGCTAGGAAGGAGAAGCTTAGAGTAGAAGCCTCCATACCTAGGAAGCTAGATGATGGTTGGGATCCTATGATCAAAATCAAATTGAATTACTTTTCTTGCTATGCTTTATGTGATGTTGGAGCTAGTACCTCCGTTATGCCCAAAAGAATATTTGATATGTTTGAATTGAAACCCTTTGAGCCTTGTTCTTTTGGCGTTCGTCTTGTTGATTCTTCCATAAAGAAAACTTTGGGGAAGATCGACGATGTTCTTATCATTGTCAATGAAAACTATGTTCCCGTTCATTTTATTGTTATGGATATAGAGTGTGAACCTTTATGTCCAATTATTTTGGGACGTCCTTTTCTTCGCACCGTTGGTGCTGTTATTGACATGAAAGAGGGGAATATAAAATTCCAATTCCCATTCCAAAATGGGATGGAACACTTCCCTAGAAAGAAAATCAAGTTACCTTTTGAGTCCGTTACTCGGGCTAGTTATTCTCTTTCTCTTGATAAAACTTGATTCTTCTTTTTGCATTATGCCTAGCTAATGACTTTAAAGAAGCGCTTTCGGGAGGCAGCCCGCAACGAATTTAGGTTTTTCTTTTTGCTTTTTTTGTGTCTTGATGATTGTTACTACTGTAGCAACATCTTTGTATCTTTATTTTTCAGCTTTGTGCCAAGTTATAGCCTCTTACGGCAAGGGAACTAAAAGTTGTGACATGCTGTCCAGAAAACAGATTCTGTCCTCGTGACCAGAAAAATTACAGAAAAATCAAAGTTCATCATTTTGAGCTGAAATTTTTACACAGTATTCTCTATACAATTATGAAACTTCCGTATGTTCTGAGTTTTTTTATTTGAGTTGCAGAAGTGCCCCTAAACAATTCTTTACTACCTGCTGTTCTGTTTTTCACAGATTCTGACACGTTTTTTCTCTCCTAACTTTTGCAAACCTTAAGCTTGCCTTTTCTTTGCAAAAACTTTTTGGCACTCTTGAGAAACAGTAGCCCTTCAAGAATATCTTTATATCCAGTGGAAAAATTTTATTTATTAAGGGCACTAACCTCTCTAATCAGCTTATGATGGGTTATGTATGAAGGGAGTTTTCAAGTGTGCGATGGAAGATGATGAAAGAAGATCCAGGAGTGTCAAGCGCTCAAGCTTGGGGATGCCCCCATGCATCCCCAATAAATATTCAAGGAGACTCAAGCGTCTAAGCTTGGGGATGCCCCCGTGCATCCCCTTCTCGATCAACAATCATCGGTTCGTCCTTCGTCTCACTATATTTTTATCACTTCATGCGTTATGTGCTATGATTGGAGCGTCTCGCTCTTAGGTTTTGTTTTTAGTTTTCTTTAGCTTTTCTTTCTGTTCATAACAAGTTAGATCCCTTCTTACTTTGTGTGGGAGAGAAACACGCTCCAGTTTCAAAATCTAGAACACATCATAGGATTTTTCCTGCTTATCTTTTTGCTGTTGTGTGTTCTTTATCTTTTCATAGCTACTGCCATGTTTAGTTTTAGTCTTAGTTTGTCTTTAGCAAGAGACTTGGATTTTGTTTAGTTTGTTGCTGGAACTCTTTTTAGTTTTCATGTTTATCTTGTTAAAGAGAGTTGGTTGTTGCACTGAGTTGTGTCTTGTCTTGAAAGTAGGTAATTGAGGTTGCTATTTTAGTTCTAGTAGTAGCTTGCAATGGTTTTGAGGTATTGATGTGAGTAATGTTTGAACTTTTGTTGTCAAGAGCTCTTGCCTATTAGTGATAGGTGTCATATTTTGGGCAATCCGTGTGTATTTTCAAAACCTACAAAACTAGTTGAGAACTCTAGCTACTAGATGGATCACTACTCTTCTAAGGGGTCGAATATCAGAGAACACTCATGTACCATGAGTCGAGGATGCGCAAGGATAACCAAACCCCCATACACTCCTCCTCGGGGTACTTTCATCTTTGTGAACCTCCTTATTAGATTGAGAGTTACCGATAATAAGTGCACGAGTTCTTCGGACTAATGTAAGTATTGAAATTTGACACTTCCACCTTCCCATATTTTGCTAGCCTCTCCCGTGTCGTGCATTACCTTCTTCTCACTCCGAGAGTTGGTGTCCACCTTCGCCGATACATCCAAACCCTTGGCATGATACGCTCTGTCATCATAAGCCTCCTTATATCTTTCCTCAAAACAGCCACCATACCTACCTATCAAGGCATTTCCATAGCCTTTCCGAGTTACATTGCCATGAAACTTCCACCTCTTCATGACTTGATCTTCATGTCATACATGTTCCTGCTACACTGGCAACGACATACATTGGATACATCATGATAGTTACATCTTCTTTATGATTTTGAGTACCTTGTAAAGTGTGAAAGATCTCCTTTACCTTCTTGTAAAATAGAGTGTTGCCCTTAAGTGAGGAAAAGATCCCAAATTGGACAAATCAAAAGATCCCAAAGAGGACAAATGAGAGTTAAATAGAAAGATCCATTGAGGCCACCAAAAAAATACAAAAAATGGAAAAAAGAGAAAAAGAAATAAAAAGAGAGAAAGGGGCAACACTACTATCCTTTTGAGAGATCCACACTAGTACTCCCTCTATATCCTTGTACTCCATAGAGATGATCATTATGCATATAGCTATGTGGGGACCTTCACACTATAGAGCTTGGCTTGCATATTCCAAGGATGAGCCTCCTCAAACGAGCTCTAGGTCTTCATGAGCGAGCAAGTTAGATGCACCCCCACTAGTTCCATTGGAGAGCTTCCTAGCTCATATGTGCATCCGTTGCATGGCAATCCCTACTACTCACATCATATCTATCATATGGCCTTCTCTCTCATATGGTTGTCCTCATTGATGTGAGCCTTTCTCACCCTTTTTGTCTTCCTCCTCCACCGTACTTCTCTCTTTTCCATCCTAAGTGTCAACTTTCGTGCTTACGCTCATCCATTGCATGAGTGCTCAAAATATCGAAAAGGAGTGGATCAAATTGACTTGTACCTGGCTCGTGGTTTGGGAACGAGTCAAGATAAGATTCCAAAGGAGACCAAGTGTGAAACTTTAGTAGATTGAGTTCTCAACAAAAATACTATTTTTCTCGTATTCCCTATCCCACTTCTTGCACGCAAACACCATTTGGAGACATTCGAGTCACGGACAGCGAGAGCTCTTGCACCTAATGTTCTTTTGTTACTTGTTTCAATGCTAATATAGACTCTTTCATATTATGACTTGATTTGAATCTCTAACCTTGATTGCTTTACTTTTCAAAGTTCTTTTATGGTTGCTAGCATGTCACCACAGAAATTATGCTTGTTATCTATAATTTCTGCTTGCTCCATGCATGTTTTGTGTGATATTGCTATGATTTAGATACACTTTCATACATTTTTTATCATAATAGGACTAACCTATTAACTCAGTGCACCCTAGTGCCAGTTCCTGTTTTCTGCTGTTTTTCTATTTCAGTTTTCCCCCATATAAAAAGTGCCAAAAAAATTCGGGAAAATTCAGATAAAAAATCAGCGTGAAGGAAGCTTCGCGAAGAGCCCTGGTGGGGCCAGAGGGGAGCCAGGGGGGCCCAGGCGGCCACCCGGCGCGGCCCCACCCCTGGTCGCACCAGGGGGGCGCCTGGGGCCCCTGGTCCACCTCTGGCTGCCCCCCTTCGCCTATTTATTCTCCGTCACGGGAAAACTCCAGGAGAAGAATCCTATTCCGTGAACTCGCCTCTGTTCCGCCGCCGCCGTGCTTCCGAGATCGGGAGCACCAGAAGACCTCTTCTTGGCACCCTGCCGGAGGGAGGATTGACCTCCGGGAGTCTCCTCTCCACCATGGATGCTCCCCGGATGTCTCGTGAGTAGTTTTCCTTGGACCATGGGTCCGTGATCAGTAGCTACGTGATGTTCTCGTCCCCTCTTTGATCTTCATTGTTTAGACCTCGTGAGCTGCCCTACATGATCGAGGCACCTTTGTAATATTTCTGTTGTTTCTATGCTGAGTTTGGAGGGATCTGATGGATTATGAGATTATGTTCAGATTGTGATAGAGTAATATATTTGGTTTTTATCTCTTATATTTTTATTTCTAAGTAATTCTTGCATGTTCTCCGTTGCTGTTTATTGCTTTGGCCAAGTAGTAGGTAGTGAATCCAAGAGGGAATGTTGTGCTAGATTGTGGGTTCATGCCCCCCCGATGACATGCTTGAGTGACAGAAACATGAGTCTAGGGGATGTGTTGTTGCCACAAGGGGGAAAACAATGGTGCTTGTAACCGCGGTTACGAGGATTGTTTACTTTACGGAGAGTTCTTTTTAATGCAGTTGTCTGTTGCTTTGGGTTTACACTTTGGGTGGGGCTCGCAACTTAATACCAGCGAGATGTTTTGGATAGATATCTGAAGGTGGTTGATTAGTAGTAGATGCAGATGGATTTCGGTCTACTTATTTTGGCGTATTGTCCGTGCTTTTGAGCCTCTTCCTTTCTTTTGTAGCATAGTTAGCATTGCGGTGCGTTCATAATCCTGTCAATTGCCCTTCTGTAATTTGTTTACCTCGCATAGCAGTTTTATCTTCTTTTGGGAGAGAGACATCACTAGTGAACATCACGTATCCCGGTCCATATCGTTATTATTATTTCCACGCTATATTTACTTTACTGTTTTACTTGCTATCATTATCCCTTGTGTTTTACCCTTTGTGAACAACAAGACCGGAGAGATTGACAACCTCTCTGAACTTCGTTGGGAACAAAGTTATCTGTGTCTATGTGCAGGTCCACGTCAGTTGCGCCGCTGACACCTACTTATCATCTCTGGAGACCTACTGGAGACAAACCTTGGTATCTTCACTGAGGGAAAACTGCTGCTGCACTACATCTCAAACCTTCCACTTGGGGTAACCAGCGAAGGGCGAGAATCCATCAGCCACACTTATTATTGAGCATCTTCACCTAGTTGTACGTGCAGATGATTTCCCTCTTCCATTTTTACATCTTGATCTTAATGCTATGAAGAGGCACAATTTTTTTACTAGAACTTCTGAGTTTGGTAGCCTGGTTTATAAGATGAAGTTTGGAGAAAATACTACTCGTGTGACCCGTATACCTGCACCACTTTTCTTTAGTTTCACTGGCAGGAACAGATGGTCCTTCATCACGACTGAGCTAGACGAGTACATGGATCAGCAGTAGTTCCATCACCCCATCGAGGGGGTTTCTCCCAAGGAAGAGGAGGCAGAGCATATTAGCCTCCCTAGGAGGAACTCGTTGCCCAATGGGGCGAGGGGTCTTATTCTTGGAGCACGGAGCCTTCTACTTGGGAGGACGGCAGGATGTCGTTCTTTGCACCAGCTACTTAGTACAACCCATGGAGCCACTACTATCATCCTGGAGCCGGAGGGAGCTCTCGGGGCCTGCAGTAGCCGATCCCAACTTAGGCCAAAAGCCTAAGATTGGGGAAGTACGTACCCTTCTCCCCTTTCATTGTATCATCCATGGTTTTATTTTTAATATTTTCCGAGTTTTTTCATGTTCTTATTTGATCCTTCTTAATTTGCAAAAACAACAAAAAGATTTCTCCTTTCTTTTGCTTTCGTTTAACATTTGAAAAACCCAAAAAAAATCCTTTCTCTCTTTAGTTTGCTTTGTTTGCAGAGTTCATCTCACGTCCATGGTTGCAATTGCAATTGATTATATCGTTTGACGTTCGATCATGCAAGCGACGAGGCAATAATGATGAAGATCGATGGAAGGGATGCAACAAGGAAAAACGGTATGAACTCTATATGTTTCTAGTTTTGTACATATGCATGTACTTATGATCTAGAGACCAGCTTGTAGCGACATAGTGCTATGTTTACAATGCTCCCCCAGTAGTTCATGCTTTCTTTGTGACTAGTCTCAAATAGCTGGACTGCATAATGTGTTATTGAAATTATTTGCATGCATTACATTGTTCATGATTTGGCATATTGAAGTGTATTTCCCTTCGGAGAATTTTTGGATTGACTTGGCACATGCTTACACATGTTTATGACTAGAAGTCTATCAAGCCTTGATTATTTATTTCAGGGTGATCATATCACTTTCATGCCTGATTCAATGTTGCTTTCTCGCTCTGCATGATTATGACCATTATTGCTCTCTAGTTGGTTGCTTCCCCTTCTTTTGCTAGCCTTCACCTGTACTAAGCCGATTGACTGCTTGTGCATCCAAAACCCTTTAAACCAGTTGCGCCATATGAGTCCACCATACCTTCATATATATAGTATTTACCGGCCATCCTAACAGAAGCTTTCTTATACCACCTCAAAATTATTCAAATACACTTCTCTTTTTGTATCCGTACAAGCTCTTGGACCATTAGGGGCAATCGATATCTTCCATGCTAAAAATGTCTTACTCCTTGACAAAGTTTAATCTAGTCAAATTTATGAGGCAGAGGCCGGTCTTGAGAATGCCCAGTTCTCATTTGTTTTCAAATTTATAAAAACTTACACTTTCCCCTCCATACTTGATGACGGAATGAAATGGAACTTATGTTGGCCAAAGATTATTGATGATTGGTGGAAGGAGATTTACAATCTTTCCTTCCATACTTGAGACAGAATGAAGGGAACCAAGCAATCATTGATGTCCATAGACCATCTATGATTGATGGATAGGGAACACAAGTGTAGGCATACCGCAAGAAGCATGGGAACCGCCATTAATATAGTTGGTATGGAAGATATCGAAAACCTTTACCGTTACCATTGACTGGAAAGTTACACTCCCAAAAAGCATTTTATATCTGTTTTTAAAACCACGAGCTCTAGTACTTGTTTAGTCTTTTCCTCCAGCCACGGGTTTTCAACCTTGCCATCAAAATCCATGGTTCGAGAGTCTCACCTTCCTTCTTCAAAGCACCAACTATTGAGAGCATACTTGTCATTTTGAGTGTAACATGCATTGTCCCAAAGTACCACAATGTCTTCTGCATGATTGTGATATTGCACATTCTGAAATATTTATTTCTAGTCTCCTTTGAAACTCCGAAGGTGCTTTTGCATTTATGTTTAGCTTCACTCATGGGGGCAAGCGACATACCACTTTATTATGTTCAAGTTATATGCATTGTGATCCTGTCATGATTTTCAATTTCATATTATTTATTCTTAGTTGTTTGAGAGATTTTCATAAGAATAAATGATTGCTTTGTGCATTATCTTTGTAGCATTGCTCCATTACTTGCTATAATTGTTCGTAGTACAGACTTATATACATCTTATGAAACAAAAGAGTTTGTCAAAGTTTTCTTTGTCGCGTCTAGTTTGTTGAACTGAATTGCTTGAGTACAAGCAATATGCTAAGCTTGGGGGAGTTGATACGTCTCAAACGTATTGCATTTTCCAAACACTTTTGCTATTGTTTTGGCCTCAATTTTGCATGATTTGAATGAAACTAACCCAGACTGACGTTGTTTTCAGCAGAGCTGCATGTATGACTTTTTGTGTGCAGGAAAAAATAATTTTATGCATCTAAGAAAATTCCAAGAAAAATCATAGAAAATACACGCACCCGAAGAGTCCAGGAGCCAGAAGATGGACCAGAGGGGGGCATCCCCTGGCCCAGGCGGGCAGGTGGCGTTTCCTGGTCCCTGGTCGCGCCATGGGCCCGCCTGGTCCAGTGGAACCTCCCCTGGTGCCCTACTTCGACTCCTATTTTTACCCCCGACGAGAAAACCCCAAAACAGAAGTCAATACTCCAGCTCCCGTCACATAGTTGCCGCCACCTCCGTTCTTCTACGGGAGAGATAATCTGGAGGATGTTTTGTCCTCCAGTGAGGGGAAATTGTTGTCATAACCATCGCCACTCCATCACCATTCGATGTCTCCCCCATCCATGTGTGAGTAATTCCCTGCTGTAGGCGAAGGGGATGGTAGGGATTGGATGAGTTAGATCATGTAATAGTTCGTCAGATTGCTGGGGGCTTGTTGCCTATGATCTACTATGGTGTTTATAATCTTTGCTACTACTTGTTTCTCTTCATGCTTGTCACTTTGGGCCCGAGTGTCATGAGTTTAGATCTGAACCCTTTATGTTTTCATGAATATATTTGTGTTCTTGATCCTATCTATGAGTTTTTTCCACCTATTATAGTCCGGAACCGGCGATCCCAATGGTGATAGCTTGGGACACCAAAGGGGATGGACTACAATTTGAGATTCCATGTATCCATTGATTGATAATGCTTTGTTCCAGTGCTTTTTGACAGGAGCACTTTAATCTCCATAAGTTCCTTTTGGCCCCGTTGGTAGCGGGATGGTAGGACAAAAGATGTTGTGCAAAGTTCTTATTGCAAGCACACACAACTACCTTTGGATACATACCTAATATTTGATATTTGCCTAAATGATCATTACTTTTATGTGAGCCTTGCCCCATGTTAATTACATGTTATCTCTCATCCATGCAGTGCCCTACCATCCGTTCTCCTAGCCTACAGTGTTTTAATCCTGCTGGTTACTAGTTGCTTTACTTTTCTATTTTTACTTTTTTTGCTTTGCCACCACTATTTCTGTTGCCACCATCACTTCCATCACACCGTTACTACTAATAAATTGTTGCCAAGCAAGTATCTTTCAGGTGCGGTTGTGTCGAATCTTTTGGCTTATAAATATCCTTTGGCTCCCCTTGTGTCGAATCAATATATTGGGTTATTCTTACCCGCGAAGACTGTTGCGATCCCCTACACTTGTGGGTCATCAACGACGATGCGGGTACCCTCTTATGGATCGACCTGTGGGTTAGGACTAGCCCTCTGCGGGTATCCTTCCCTAGACTCTTTGTCATTTTCTCCAACCCGCAACACCTGGCTGTCGAGGATGGGGCAAATGGACGCTAGGATGTCTCATTCTGGCGAACATTCGGCCCGGACGAAGCCCGAGCTTGGCACACCATTAGGATTTTTAATCCCTTCAGATCGCCATATGCGATCCGATCGTGTATCTTGGTCACTTGTTGTAACGCCCCGACCACTCCCAACCGGTTAACCACCAATTCCATGGTCGGTGCGCCTAGGATCTAGATTGTCCTCACAAACCAACACTAGTCTTTTCTGCACACTTTGTCCTCACTCGTGCGCACCCGGGATAAACTTCCCGGTCGGTCACCCATCCCAAGACTACTCCAAGCCAAGCACGCTTAACCTGGTAGTTCTTTCCCGATGGGCTCCCGGAAAAGAAGTGCACCTTGTTGATATGAGTAGTCTATCATTCCTATTGAGATCCTGGGTTGTAACATACACCACCCCTCAAAGGAAGCGACGTCCCCGTAGGCCTAGCAGGAACGTTCCCCTTTGGCACACGTTTGTGCGCGCCAGTTGCAGGCTTCCAACATGTACCCCGTGTAAGCCTCACCGACCGACACACACACCGTGGAACCGCCAGGGTCGGCTCTGATACCAAATTGTAACGCCAGACCACTCCCAACCGGCTAACCACCAATTCCATGGTCGGTGCGCCTGGGATCTAGACTGTCCTCACAAACCAACACTAGTCTTTTATGCACACTTTGTCCTCACTCGTGCGCACCTGGGATCAACTTGCCGGTCGGTCACCCATCCTAAGACTACTCCAAGCCAAACACGCTTAACATGGTAGTTCTTTCTCGATGGGCTCCTGGAAAACAAGGTGCACCTTGTTGATATGATTAGTATATCATTCCTATAGAGATCCTGGGTTGTTAGACTTGCATCCTCTTGGAAGTATTTGATGGACTCCTCTTATTGGGCCCTCTACCTGGCTCCGACCATCCCTTGGATGGCTCATCTATGGAAGTCCCTCGTCTTGCTGAAGATTAATATCTTCCTTTGGTAGCTGCTTCGGGACCGCCTTCCCTCTGGAACGGGGGTCCTTAAGCGTTAAGGCCATGGCAATGGTATTTTCCCGCTGTGTGATGTCCCGGAGACCGGACATCACATCTTGTTCGCGTGCTCGGTGGCCAGATTCTTGGGGCACTTCATACGTGAGGCTCTGGGACCTGATTGGGAAGCCCCAGACCTGGCCAGGTTAATTCAGACTCGATCCAACCAACCCAATATTATGAGACATCTTTTTTGTCTTGTGTTCGCGGCTCTAACCTGAACCCTCTGGACGACTAGGAACCAAATGTTTATTGAACATATCTTCCAACGACGGGCCTAAGATATACTTCTCAAATTGTTGGCCTTCATGAAGCACTGGCACCCATTCTCCTTCGCATGACTGAGGCTAGGTGTCTGGCCTCGCCATCTTATGCAGCCTGCACTTTCCGGCGGAAGGAACCTGGTGGCGTCCGTATTTTTTATCTTTCTTTTCTTTTTCTCTTGGGATCTATGTGTTGTTTCCCCAGCTGACTCTTGTGGTACTTGCGGATGTTGCTGTGATATTTTCTTTATCTATAAAGTGGGGTGAAAGCCTATTTTCGGAGTCAACATGGGTGTCCATGGCTCCACTGTTGATTATTGGCTATCGACAAAAGGTTGTTGTCCTATGCACGAAAGATGTTCTAATTCATGTCTGCATAATACCAAACCTATTGGGTCACCCGCTTAACGAGCAGTATTCTGTTAGAATACTGGAATGGAAAAGGTTTAGTGGAAGTAAAGCAAAATAGTTCAAACGGGCACCAGAAGTAGTTCCAGATATTTAAGGATATGCCTAGAGCACCTGGGAATGGTCCCAAATGGTTCTGGAGCATACGAGAATGGTACTGGGTAAGTCCTGGATCATCTGGAATGGTTTCTGGATCATCGCTAGGCGTCTCGGCAATAATCACGGTCATCTAATATCTTTGACTGCAACTTTAATCATACTTGAAACTATCTAGATAGTTCCGGAACGTCTAAGAACATTCTTGGAAGGTTTCGAAATGTCCCAAAACTAGCCCGGAAGGTCTCCGAGTGGCCAAGAATGACCTGGAAGATTTTGGAAGCTTTCATAAGGTTTCGGAAGTTTCTCAATGGTACCAACCACTGCACCCGACCCACTTGCCTTTGGGGCAAGGCATCACCCCAAGGGCCAAGTCGGCTCGGGGGTGGGGTGCCACATGTGGGGGAGTCCTACTAGGACTCGTACTCCCCTGTGGGAAGGTTTCCCCTAGGAAGGGGAGTCCTAGGAGGACCTCACCCTCCTAGGTCGGTCGTCCAAGGCCCCATGGCCTTCTATATAAGGAGGACCAGGGTAGCACTTTCATACCATTTGCAACATATTTGAGACTAACCTATTAACCTAGTGCCCAGTGCCAGTTTCTGTTTGTTTTTTCCCATCCATTGCAGAAAAAGGATTAAAAATCAATATTGCCAGAAAAAAACAGAAATTCTTATTTGTGGGAAGACTCCAGAAGGCCGAAGGGGGCTGATACGACCCAAACGTATCTATAATTTTTGCTTGTTCCATGCTTGTTTTGGTGAATTTTCTATATGTTTCAATGCACTTTTATATCATTTGCATCATATTTGGACTAAATTATTAACCTAGTACAAAGTGCCAGATTCTGTCTGTTTTTACCTATGCATTGAAGAAAAAGCTAAATAAATCAATATCACCGGAAAAAAGTAGAAAATTTCCATAAATTCCAACTTACCGAAAGACTCCAGAAGCTCAAAGATGAGCTAGAGGGGGACCATGCCTTGGCCAGGCGGCCACACGGCGCGGTCAGGGCCTGACCGAGTCCCCTGGCCTCCTGGTTAGGTGGGTGGGGATACCCCTGGTTCCCCCCTTTGGCATATATTTACACCCCATTCCGAAAACCCTTGGGGAGGACTCTTTTTTCGCCATGTAAGCCACTGTTCCACCGCCTGCCGGAGAGAGGATTGATCTCCGGAAGCCCCTCCTCCACCATGCTTGCCTCCGAGATGCTTCTTGAGTAGTTCCACCTTGGACCTAGGGTTCAAGGCAGCAAGCTAGATGATGTCTTCTCTCCAGTATTTTTCTTGTTTAGACCTTGTGAGCTGCCTATCATGATCAAGGCATATTTGCTATAGTTTCTATGTTGTTATGTTTTGATTGCTAGGATCCGATGGGTTATGAGAATATGTTCAGATTGTGGAAGTAATGTATTTTGATCTCTTTTATATTGTTTTGTTGAGTAGTCATGCATGTTCTTCATTGTAATTTATTGCTTTGGCCAAGTAATAGGTTATGACTCCAAGAGGGAGTGTTATGCTAGATAATGGGTTCATGCCTCGTGATGTCCATCTTGAGCGATAGAAACATGGGACTAGGAAATGTGTTGTTGCCATTAAGAGTAAAACAGTGGTGCTTATGACTGCGTGTCATAAGGATTGTTTACATTACGCATAGAGTGTTAATCCAGTTGTCTGTCCTTTGGGTTTGCAACATATGGTTATGGCTTGCAACTTAGGGTCAGTTCTTTTGGCGGCTTCTCCCAGAAGCTGCCCTCCCCCCAGCTTCTCTGAGAAGCTGCCCCAAAAAGTTAAGGAGGCTTTCGGAATGCCCCGTGTTATGCCATTCCAGAAGCCTCCCTAACTTTTTGGGGCGACTTCTCAGAGAAGCTGGGGGGAGGGCAGCTTGTGGGAGAAGCTTCCAAAAGAACTGGCCCTTAATACTAGTGAGATGTTCTAGATAGATATCTCAAGGTGGATGATTAGTAAATAGATGCTGATGAGTAAACAATATACTTTTCTTGGTGTAATGCTCATACGATTGAACCATGCACTCTCTGTTAGCATAATTAGCATTGCAGTGCATTTATAATTGTATCAATTGCCTAGCTGTAATTTGTTCACCCAACATAACTTTTTACCGTCTTTTGGGAGAGATACATCACTAGTGATCACCATGACGCCCTGGTCCATAATCTCATCATAGTTTACACCACTATCATTGACTGCTTTTATTTCCTTTTTAGCCACATTATTATTGTCCCTTGTGTTTTTAATAATTTCTAAACAGCAGGGCCGGAGAGATTGACAACCTCTCTGTACTTGTTGGGAGCAAAGTTAGTTGTGTATGTTCGAAGGTCCAGGTCAAGTAATTTCCAGCCGCCAGAGAAGTCACTAGCCACCTAATTTTCGTCTCAGGAATCCTCCTGGTTCAATAAACCTTATAGTTCTCACATAAGGGAAATTACCGGTATCTGCATCATAACCTTTCACTTGCGGTAACGAACGAGGAGGAGTTATTTGCACTCATCAAGCTAAATTTCGGGCGTTGTTGCCAGGGATTCCAACATTCAAGATAGGGGAGTTGCACACTACCTTTTAGCTTTTCTTTTTAGTCTTGTTAATTTACCTTTTAGTTTCTAGTTTTGCTTTTGTGTCTTTATCCAAAAACCAAAAAAATAATTACCTTGTTCTAGTTTGCTGCTGCTAGTATGGGTGCTTATAAGAGTAACAAACCTTGTGATCACACTAGATTTAATGGTGAATTATGCCCTTGGCACGGTACTCCTTGTATCGTGCACATAAATAGGCTAGAGGAGGCCCCAAAACGTTCTCGTACTTGGGAAGATGTCAAAGTTGGTATGGAGAAAAGTAGAATGGTTTTAGATAATAGCACTCCCATTTTAATTAATGGTAGTGAACTTGACTTTGACAATTGCAATCTCTCCGAAGTTATTCAATTCCTTCAAAAGATTGTCAAAGATCCCCATACTAGTTCACTTAATACGACTTTCACCGAGAATATCACTAAATCCTCTTATCAAGGCTAGGGGAGAAAAACTTAGACTAGAAGTTTCTATTTCTAGGAAATTAGAAGATGGTTGGGATGCTACTATTAAGACTAAAATCAATGATTTTGTGTTCCATGCTTTATGTGATCTTGGAGCTAGTGCCTCCGTTATGCCAAAGAGATCGAACTTATGATATGCATGATTTGAAATATACTGATCCTTGATCTTTGGATGTTTGACTTATTGATTCTTTCATTAAGAAACCTATAGGAATAATAAATGATGTGCTTATTGTGGTCAATGATAACTATGTTCTCGTTGATTTTCTTGTTATGGACATTGAATGTGATCATTCGTGTCCATTTACTTTGGGAAGACCTTTTCTTCGCACCGTTGGTGCAATCATTGACATTAAATAAGGGATTATAAGATTCCAATTTCCCCTCAAGAAGGGCATGGAACATTTCCCTATAAATAAGATGAAGTCGCCTTTTAAGTCCATTCTACGGGCTAGCTATGCTTTTGATTTTGATAAAAATTGATCTTATGCTTCATGCCTAGCTAAAAGGCGTAAAAGAAAGCGCTTATTGGGAGGCAATCCAATTTTTTTTTACTTTTAGTTTCAATGTTTCTTGGTGTTTGTTACTATTGTAGAAACACCATTGTATCTATATTTTCAATTTTTGTGCCAAGTTTTAGCCTTTAATGAAGGGGAAAGGTTGTGACATATTGTCTAGAAAATATATTGTGTTTGCTTAATTAAAAAATCTTTACAATTTCTTTTTGAATTTAAGGACTGTGAAGCATGAGCTCCACAGTATTTTATTGCATATAAATAAGAGGGGAGGACCAAAAGTTCTCAAGAGGAGTACATGGATAATTACAAAGGGGGCCTACCTGTACAAACTAGTGCAAGATATTAATCCAAGTAAGCAACTGATCTCTAGTATCTCCCTGAAATCTATGTGAAAGCAGGGTGATGTCATGCACAAAGTGCCTTATCCAGGAGGTAAAAGAGAAGCTCTCCCCCCTGAAGGTCTTGCCATTACTTTGTAACCAAATGCACCAGGCAGCACTGAGAACAACTTCTAAGAAAAATGGTCTTGAAAAAATGCTCCTTGCCTGGACAAAGCAAGACACAATGTCTGGAGCATTGGGCCATTCAATTTGAAGATAGTTCCAAATTCTTGCACTGAAGTTGCAGGTGAAGAACAAGAGTAGCATGTCCTCATGAGCATGGATAGGACACAGAATGCAAGAGTTGTTGTCCTGAGGAGACCTCCACTGTCTTCTAACCATAAGATCTTTACTATTAAGTCTGTCAAACAGCAAGAGCCACCCAAAAATTTTGATCGTCATGGTGCATTTACTCTTCCAGATCCACTTACAGGCAGAATCATCAAGGAGTGGAAAGAATATACATGCTTCCCAGGTCAAGTCCATATATCAGGGATGGTAGTGTCTCTCTGTAAGTTGGCAAGCCAATATCTGAGAGTTTGAAGCTCCAGGGCAGCCTGCTGGGAAAGAGGCAGGTGAAAAAGTGTGGCAACTCCAGTGTGTGTGATGAATTCATGGAAAGACTATTTTTCATCCCTGACATAGGCGAAAAAGGTGACGCAGTCTATCTCTCAAAGGTCTGAAGGAATTGCCCAATTGCCATCCATCAAACCAGAGAAGAACTGAATCACCAGAACTAACCTGGATTGAAACCACTGGTCTGTAAAGATCTTCCAGCTTGAGGATGTCTTTCCACCAAAAGTAACCACAAAGCACAGTACCATGTGGCACATTCCCATTATAGTAGGAGTTCCAAATGAGAGAGACCCAGAATGCTCCATATAATTTCCTACTGAAGTCTACTTATGATTTCATTAGATCATCTTTTTGATCTTAGTGTTTTACAAATCACTAGATCATCTTTTTGATCTTAATGTTTTACACAGAATGCTCCATATAATTGCCTACTGAAGTCTACTACACGCTTCTATTCTTGTAGACTATGTTGGGCCTCCAAGCGCAGAGGTTTGTAGGACATCAGCAATTTCCGTCAAGTGGATGACATAAGGTTTATCGATCCAAGGGAAGTAGAGGTGGAAGATTGTCTCTCTCAAGCAACCCTGCAATTAACTCGGAGTACATTATTTTGTGGTCAAGAGAGGACGAGAATTTGTAGGGCTACAAAAGCACACCTTAGAGTTTGTAGTTCACATCTTAGGATTTCCCAATGTCACCGCGTCCATCCAAAGAGATTACTAAAAATCACCACAACATATCTTAAGGATAGTCAAGAAAATCATAAAGATACTCTCAAATCATCAATACACGCAATGTCACCGCGGTCTCGGAGATTATAATAGATATTATCAAGTGAGCACATCAAATCCAATACATAGAAGAAGGGGAAACATCATGCGAGACAATTAGATTAACATAGTCAATGATCACAATCAATATCACATCATGGCAGAGAGAGATAATCACATAGATCAAGGTACAAGCCTCAGCCCCGAGGATGAACTACTCACACATAGACATGGTGAGAAAGAGAGAGTTGTTGATAGAGAGGTGCAGCCCGGAGGAGATGAAGGAGACGGCGGCGGCGTCCACGGCCACGGCGGCGTCCACGGCCACGGCGGCGGCCACGACCCTTGGGGGAAGCGGCCATTGGCCCCCTTCTTATTCCTTGGATATGGTGTTGGTATGTAGATGGATCTCCCCCTCAAGACGGCTGCCAAGGGGGAGGAAATTTCATGGTGCCTTTGACCTAGGTTTCCTCTCTTTATAAAGACTCTCGGATTCTCATCACCTAGATTACGTCTTCAGTAGAATGGGCTTCGCGGGGGAATCTAAAATCAGATTGGGCCAAATTTTATATCCAGAACGGTCGGTTTTTTTCCCACAACTTTGTAGTTTTAAGTTTTTCCGTTTAAGGTCGTATTCTGACGTTTCCGAGGCGATTTCTAAAACATGTCTGGTGGGGACAGATTTTGGGACAGTTAGATTTCAACTCCAACAAGTCTCCTTTTGTGATTGTTTTTCCTTTATCCAAGTAATTCCTACGCATAAAGTATAAAAACAAGAATTTGTGCACTATTGCAACCATTAATAGGTTAGTTCCAAATATGTTGCAAATGATATGAAAGTGCATCAAAACATATAACAATATCACCAAAAGAAGCATGAAACAAGAAAAAATTATGGATACATTTCGGACGTATCACCTACCTTTCATTAGTTTTGAGTATTTTTATTTGAGCTATAGAAGTGCCCCCAATAATTCGAGTTTCACATGTTGTTCTGTTTTCCCAGATTTCTGCCATGTTTTGCATTTTCATCTTTTGGGCAGTTTGTTCACGGATTTTCTTTGCAAGAACCTTAAAACAAGTTGGGGAACAATATATAATGTTTAAATTAAGTGTTACAATGTGTTCCAACAGTACCCAAGTGAAACTTTATTATTTATTGGCACTAATCGCTCTAATCAGTTTATGAGAAGTTTCGTGTGATGGAAGTTATCAAGTGTTACGAAGGGAGATGACGAAAGAAGATATAGGAGTGCCAAAAGCTCAAGCTTGGGGATGCCCCCAGCACCCCCAAGAAATATCCTAGGAGACTCAAGCGTCTAAGCTTGGGGATGCCCCCGTGCATCCCCTTCTCCATCAACAATTATCAGTTCATCCTTCCTAGCTCTATATTCTTATTCTTCACATATTATGTGCTTTGCTTGGAGTGTCTTGCTATTTACTTTTCAGTTTAGTTTTGTTTTCTGGTCATAACAAGTTGGCCCCTAGAATGCCTTGTTTGGGAGAGAAACACGCTCCACTTTTCCCTAGAATGCTCATAGTTTCACTTCTATCTTTTTTAGTGTTCAATTCTATTTCTAGTTGCTGCCATGTTTAGCTCTTGTTTTTCATGTTTATTTCTTTCTAAGAGCTGAGAATTCTAATTTCTAGAACTCTCTTGACTTTCATGCTTATGTTTTTAAGAGAGTTGGCCTTGTTGCACTAGGTGGGTATCTTATTTTGGGTAGGTAATCAAGTTTGCTAAATTGAGTCTAGTAATAACTTGCCATAGTTTTGAGGTGTTGATACAAGTAATGTTTGAACTTTTTGTGTTAAGAGCTCAAGTCTATTAGTGATAGGTGTCATATTTTGGCTCAACGTGCTTATTTTTGAAAACTACAAAAAATAATTGAGAACTCTAGCTACTGAAAGGATCACTAACCTTTGCATGATTCTAAAACAATACCCGCATGTTATCATGGGTCGAGGATGCACAAGCATAACCAAACACTCCTCTTAGGGTGCTTGACTCTTTGTGAATCTCCTGACTAGATAAAGAGTTACCGGTAATAAGTGAATGAGTTCCTTTGACTGATGGGAGAGTTCGATTGTTGGCACTTCGACCATCCACTAGTACCGACCGCAACTATTAAGCCCCATGTATCGCAAACGATAGCGCGAAACTGTGTGCAATGACTACCAAGCATACGCTAGGAATATCGACCCATCCGCCCAAAAGAGAAGCGTGGGCGATGAACGTGACATCACTGACGATCGAAACCTATCATGCGTGGGCGATGAAGTACACACAGTTGCGTTTGAAAAAAGTTGTGGGCATTGTAACCATGCTATCCATACATTTAAACATATTGACTTGTATGCAATTAAATTGTGACAGTTCTGCGTGCTCATCGTCGGCGATGAATCTTATAATCGCACACCACTCGGAGATACTACCCGTGTGCCATGAAGTATAAAATAAATGTTGAACAAAATACTGAATATGCATGAACCAGATCTAGGTATACTTCTAAAATATATGTAGAACGATACTGAACTAAAGTTACAGGAATGCTAACTATTAAATACTTCAAACATTACATATATATATATATATGCTCGTTCTAGGACAGTAGCTATAAATTGTCAATCGAGGATCGATCGATCGATCTACTTCTTTTTCTTGTTCTTCCTCTTCTTCTTGTGACTGCAGCTGGCGACATATTCTTGTTTAACAAGGCACTCACGCATCAAAGCGATGTGCCTGTACACCTCGTAGCCGACGTAGGTATCCCTCACCGCATAAGACACATGTTCATCATCAAGGGGAAAGTTCGCCCACTTCTTGCAGAGCTTGTTCTTCGATGCATCAACCTTCACATTGAGGAATGAGGGGTCGATGATGGTCACGCCGAGATGACCCAGCAAGTCCTTGCTCTTGTCGTTGTTCTTTATCTTGTATTGCTCCTGTATGTCAACAAGTTTCCGGCACGACATGTCGGTATCCTCTAGCACCCTCCTATTGTTGTTGGCATCTACTGTAGCAAATTCGTAAGCATCGCTGTTGATGAAATTGGCAAACCTTTCGAAAGGACTTGGGGCCGCGTAGTGGTAGTGGTACACCAATACATGGTTCTCCACGCACAACTGAGCCATGACGACTGTTTGAACTTCGCATGTTTTCCTCTTCGTGTACTTGAGGTCGAAGCCCACCACTAGATTCTCGATGGCCTTCGTCTCCTTGTGTTTCCTCAGGATCTCTTCGAAGAGGTCGGTCATTTTATCGAATCTCGATGTCTGGTTGGTGTAGACAATGTTGAGCTTCAAAGGGGGGGTACGGCGGCGATCACTTAGATGTCTCTGTCGGGGAGGAGCTCCATTGCCATCAGGGAGAGGGCCGCGAAGATCGAAAGAGATGGAGGGTTTCTTCTTGGGGTTGTGGGAAATGAACTGTGTGGGGGGGGGTACGGTGGCCGGGATTAAGTTTAATAGGAACATCGCCCATGATCACTCTGGGAAATCCGTTTAGGAACGCCAACGGTCACTGACGCTTCGGTACAATGAAACGTGTGCATTTCAAGCATCGTGTCCCTTCGAGCTTGCGCAACCGCCCATGGCCACACGTGTAAAATGGCACACGCGTCGGACAAACGAACCGTTAGTGATGCGCAATAACGGGTTCATCTTCCCACTGATATAAATGTCTCCGGTGAGATTGCCGAAGAAATTGCATTGACGCCGGCCGCCCGCGGCTACTAAGCGTGGTTGCATGCTTCCGTAGCCACACTCGATATAATTTCCATCTGCCATCAGTCCCCCAACTCCCGTAGAGAACGTGGTTCACAAGAAGATAACCACATACAAGATGCTAACGCCGAGCGCCGCGCCGATCTAGCAGCGGAGGAGGACCGACGTAGGGCCTAGCAGCAAGCTCATGTAGAGGATGCAATTGCGGCGGAGGATGTGGATGCGGAGGACGCGCCCACGCCGGATGAGGAAGAGCAGGAGGCGACATCGACGAATCCAGAGGAATAGCATGAGAATGTCGCACCCGCGCCGGAGGAAGAGAAGAAAGAGGCGACAACGCCTTTGGAGGATGAGGAGGATCTGACACCGGAGCGCCTGTATGAACTGCTAGCGCAGCTGCAGGACTGGCGGGCCGCTCGCTTCGCCGCTGGGTTGCCCCTTGACTATCCGACCGCGTCGCAGTCGCCGGCTCCGATCGCCCCTGTTGTGTCAGCGGATCCGGTTAAAGCGGAGCAGAAGGCCATCCTTGAGTCCATCAAGTCGGAGCGCGAGGTAGAGGCATGCCGCCGCTAACACCTCGGGAGGAACAAGTCATCGGCGAGAAGATGGGTGGTGGAGGGGAAAGCGATGAGTGGATTACATTAGTTTAAACTTTTTTTATCTTTTTACATTTTCAATAGACGATATATATATCATCTAGTTATGAAAATTAGATCACTTTCAATGAAATGTTCAAGGAAGGGTAATATAAGTCTATCTGCATTACCAACTTTCAACTTTTTTTTACTTTTCCATTTTCAAAATTTTCCACAAGAAAAAAATCCATTTTTAATTTGAGGTGGTTCCACAAAATGTTTTTCCATATTGCGCTGCCTCTTTTTCTTGCACATGGCATCCACATGTGGAGAAGACCGTTGGACAGATATTTGTAACTATTTTTGTACAATAATTTGTGTAATTGTAGTTCAAATCTGAATTACTTGCATTAAATGCAAAGAAAATGCAGTAAATCACTTAAATATAGCAAATGAACCACGAAAAATTCCAAACTTGCACGTAATGATTTCATAGCATATGTTGATCATATAAAAATATCATGTTCAAACAAAGAATATACCTCAACTATCTCTCAAAATTTAAGCGGTTCTTTCTCGAAACTACGAATCTTCATCGGAGATGGCTCAATTTGTGAAGACTCTACATGGCAACAGTCTCCAAAGCATTCCAAAAATTTGCCACTGCATTGTGATGTCAATTCAAGGTAACATGCTAGTTTTCAGTCTTATTTGACTTATTTTCCATTTTCGTTATTTTTGGAAATAAAAAATTCCATCTTTACGGGGTTCCAAAACAATGTTTTCACATATTGCGCTGCCTATTTTTCTTGCGTAAGGCATCCACACGTGGATAAGACCGTAAGATAGATTCTTGTAACCATATTTATACAATAATTTGTGTACTTGTAATTCAAATCTGAATTACTTGCATTAAATGCAAAGAAAATGCGGTATATCACTTAAATATAGCAAATGAACCCCGAAAAATGTCAAACTTGCACGACAATGATTTCATAGTGTATGTTGATCATACAAAAAATATCATATTCAAACAAAGAATATACCTCAACTATCTCTCAAAATTTAAGTGGTCCCCCCTCGAAACCACGAATCTTCATCGGTGATGGCTAATGTCTACACACGCTTCAGTGCTTGTAGACTATGTTGGGCCTCTAAGCACAGAGGTTTGTAGGACAGCAGCAATTTCCCTCAAGTGGATGACCTAAGGTTTATCGAACTCAGGGAAGTAGAGGTTGAAGATGGTGTCTCTGAAGCAATCCTGGAATTAAGAAACAAGAAGTCTCTTGTGTCCCCAACACACCTAATATAATAGAAAATTGTATAGGTTCACTAGTTCGGTGAAGAGATTGTAAAATACGAGCGGTAGGTGTGGCAAAACAAAATAATATAAATCTGTAATAAAAATTACAGCAAGGTAGCAAGTGACAAAACTTAGCACAAACGGTGTAACAATGGTGAGAAACAAGGCCTAGGCTTCATACTTTCACTAGTGGCAACTCCCAACAACATTAACATAGTCTAATCACATGATATTTCCACTAAAACATGCTAGGCGACGTAACTTGGAGGTCATTCCTTTGTGATCAAGAGAGGACGAGAATTATGTAGGGCTACAAAAGCACACCTCAGAGTTTGTATTTCTCATCTATGGATTTCCCAATGTCACCACGTCCATCCAAAGAGAGTACCACAATCACCACAACATATCTCAAGGATAGTTAAAGACAAGCACCAAGACTCTCAATCTTCAATCAATACACAAAAGAGGAAATCACTCATGAAAATATTCTTCTAATCTATGTCCAATAGACCGCTGTCACCATGGTCTCGGAGATTATACTAGATAAGATAAAGTGATTACAGCAATCCAATACATAGAAGAACGGAAACATCATGGGATCACCCTAGATTAACATAGACTATGATCACAATCATAATCACATCATGTGAAAGAGAATTAAACACATAGATCAAGGTACAAGCCTTAGCCTCGAGGGGGGACTACTCACACATGGAAATGGTGAGCAAAAGAGACTTGTTGATGGAGAGGTGCAGCCCGGAGGAGATAAAGGAGACGGCGGCGGCGGTCACGGCGGCGTCCACGACCCTTGGGGGAAGCGGCCCTTGGCCCCATTCTTCTTCCTTGGATATGGTGGTGCTATGGATATTGATCTCCTCCTAAAGATAGCTGCCTTGGGGAGCAATTTTTGTGGTGCCTTTTGACCTAGGTTTCCTCTCTTTATAAAGAATCTCAGATTTCCGTCATCCCGATTAGGTCTTCGGTAAAACGGGCTTAGAGGGAGCATCTGAACTCCGATTGGGCCAAATTTTATATTCAAAAGAAAGAGATAAATTTCTCTACAACTTTGTAGTTGTAAGTTTTTTCGTTTGCAGTCGCCTTCTGGCGTTTCCGACGCAATCTTTAAAACCTGTCTGGTGGGGACATATTTCGGGAGAGTTAGAGTTCAACTACAACAAGGCTCCTTTCTGTGATTTTTCCTTTATCCAAGTAATTCCTACATATATATAGTACAAAAACAAGCTATATAATACAAGCCAGGGGCTACGAGGGCTCGAATACAACAGCTTGAAAGCACAAAGTTAGTGGAAGCAATAGTATCTGAGTACAAACACAAGGAATACAAGGTTGCCTTAAGAAGGCTAGCACAAAATCAACACTCGATCGAAAAGGCAAGGCCTCTTACCTGGGAACCTCCGAACTACTCCTGGTCGACAAGGATCTCCATGTCGTAGAAGGCATCGGGGATCTTCACGTTGCGGTGGTTGGCACCGAGGATCTCCTGCTCCTGGACGCCTCGCGTCTGATTGCAGCAATCTGGGTATATAAAACAAAGATAGAAAAGAAAGAGGGGTGAGTATTTAGCATACCCGCAAGTCTTACGTCCGGCTACTAAGCATTTATGCATTGGTATCAAATGGAAAGGGGAGGCTATATAATGGACTGAACTGCAGAAAGCAAGAATAAGGATGAGAAGCTAGGCCTATCGAAGACTAGCATCTTACGATGATTCTTGGAGCATGAGAAGAGAATAGCCAACAGTTATAAATAAATCATAAAGTAACAATGCAGCAGAAGTTGTTGCAGCATTGTATAATCGTAAGTTTAATAATTATCAATGCCTCCGAGATCCCTTCCTCGACTTCTCTGCGAGGAAGAAAAACCCGGAACCAAACAGTTTAGTAGTAATAGTTTGTAGTAGTAGAGTTTGGCTTCAGCATAAAGCGTCCTGTTACCGTGGACACGGCTATTCGAGTAGATTATATTCCCTACAGGGGATACACTACTGTTACCCTACATGCTCGGATCTCCAGGGTGGCATACACCTTGTTAGGGAATGCCCCACCAAGGCTATCCGACAAGCCGAGGCCCATCCTACGGCTCATTAGAGAGGTCCCCGCCGGTCTAAAGTCCTAAGAGCAAGGGGGTCTTGGACCGTCTCCCCTTGCCCTCCGAGTCATTGTGCGCCAGGTTGATTCCATGGAACTCTTATAGGATGCGGATCCGACCCAACCACAATGCTGAACTGGACGTCTTCCAGAGCTTTTGAACGAGACCACGACGCGGAGGGCCCACACCATAATCCCACGTGGAGGTAGTGCGTATAGTGCACGTCGAACCACTCAAGTCATCCACCTGACCCAGTTAAGCATTTTGTTATTATCTCGCAGACAACCGTTATCATTGCCCGACTAGTAACACAACGGACAACGAACAACAGCCAGGACCAGCAGTACATCGGTGACTGCCCTGTCGCCCCGTCAAAGCACGCGGTTACCAACCAGGTGAACCGACTCCTTACCTTACCTCGCGTGTGCTCTCGGAAGAGCTCGACATTCGTTGTTTGGTATCTCAAAGCCAACGAGCAAGGACCAGACCCACGATGGTATCCGTCTGTCCTGCTGTCCCGATACAATACCTCTCGCGGGCACCGTTGGGTCACCCGACTACTTACCTTTAAGGACACCAGTTGATTCAGGTGGCTACCATCAAGTGAAATCAGGAGGAATCACCCTCGATGGTACACTTGAAGAGGTTCGATCGAGACATCAGCGGAATGAAGTAAAGAGGAATATCCTCGTATCATCCCGATGGTGCTACGCTACCGAGCTGGCGACGAGAGTGAAATACGAGTCCATCCACTCGTAAGTTAAACTTGAAGCGACTCGGAAGAGTCTCGTCGTTGTAGGTTCCCTTGGGCGTCTTCTTTGTACCGTACCTGTTGCAGCAATTTAAATCGTTTGTGTTCCACGTCCACTCCCTAGAGCGATCACGGCCCGCTATCTAATCCTAGTTGACTAACAATGCGCATGGCTCACTGCTGAATAATATATATATATATATATAGGTAATTATTTGGGACACCTAGGTGCCTGGGCACCTTACAACATGTACGCCTATATTTCATGGGGTATTTCGTTATCTATATATATATATATATATATATATGCAGCATAGGATAAAGGAAGGTACATGAAGGGGCGACAATGACAGGCTATGCAATTGAATAGGATTGTAATGTAATAGTTGCTGGATTGTAATGCAATAGCAGCAGCAATGCCTAGTGCAAGAAATGTACGGAAAAAATAGGCGATATCTGGGGAAGGGGAATGGTTCTGCTTGCATGGAAGCTCGGTAGTAGGGATACGATCGTCGATGATGTAGTCGTACTCATCAGCGGTGTAGTCGGCGGTAGCAGCGGGGTCTACCGGAGAAGAAAGGGGGGAGAAACAATAAATATATGGCAATAATAGCAATACAAATACAATTCATGGCAATATGTTATGCTAGGAGTGAACTAGCGCAGCGCTACGCGTTGTAGATGAAACGGGAATTTAACCGGCTATTTAACCGGCTCTGGATGATTATCGGACAAACGATCCGGAGGGGGAAAGTCTCTTGTTCGTTGTGTTAGAGGGGATGATGGACATACGGATTGTGTATTCCTACTCATTATATTTTTCTGATCAACTTTCATGTACAAAGTATTTTCATCTGACTTATGATTTTTTAGAGCTTTAATCATTTTTAAACATTTCTTTTATTACTTAATTCAACATTATCCAGAACAAGAGAGTTGACTGGTCAAACCTGACATGAGGGACCCACATGTCATAAGCAGTGGTAAATAAAAGGATTTTATTTAATATGAAAAGTCCATTGCCCACATGTCATTGTCTATTGTTGGAATTCCCAAATTTTGCTAAGTTTGGGATTACCGGTGAAAATTATCCATTGGCTGCCTTCGGGACCTACGGTTTTGGGTTTCACCCATCCGATGAATTTGTGTCCAACATCAACTTTCATTAGCTATCCGCGATCTCGAATCCGGTACCAATGGTATTTAGGTTAGGGTTCATCTAATTACGTAAAACTTTGCCGGAAAAGTGTTGTCCGACGTTAATTCCAAAGATTGTTAAAATAAGCAAAGTTTGCAAGATAATGGCCATCTTATATATACTAATTGGAAGCACTAATCGAGGCTCCACGTTAATGTTCAGAAACTTACCAAAATGATAAAAATGAGATGTCACATAATGCTAAAACAACAATCCTTGAATCGTGCCTAGAAAATAGAACTTAAATCAGCGATAAAAAGAAAGAGATCTCACGTTCTATACAATTTCCTTCTCCTTTAATAACGGTATAATAAACATGAGCGTTAAACCTCAAAAAGAACAGAAAAAAAAAGATGTCACATAGGAGATGTCAGATATGTAAAATCTTATAACATGCATCCTCAAAAAAAACTCACGACATGTTAATCTCTATCTAATCTCTCATCTCACACGATAAAAAGAATTCTGTAGTTTTTTTCCTTCTCTAGCACGGTAATGCTTAATCTCCATCTGATCTCTAATCTCTCACGTTGTAGTTTTATTTCCCTAACACGGAATTGTTAATCTCCATCTAATCTCTCATCTTCTAGGCTTAATATTTTTTTCTGCGCAGATTCCTGAATCATCATCCCTCTCATGGAATCCTGAAATCCTGCACAGATGCGCAACAGCCCCATCACGGAATTATAGTATTGTGATGAAGCGTGATCACCGGGCGGGTCAGTATTTTTACTTTTAATAAAGGCATGCCTCTATTCTGCCCTCTACTAAGCTTGCTATATCCTCTCATATTGCACTCACCTTTTATGCTCCTTCACACAGAAGAGGAATCTTACATTCGTAAGAAGTTCGATCCCCACTACTACATATTCTCTCAACATGCACACACTCCACATCATCATGCATGTCACATTAGCTTTCACACCACCATTAAATATCTCAACATGCATTCCACATCATCAAATGTGCCATGGTAGAAAAAAAAATCAATTCTCATTATTATCATGTACGAGAAACTCCACTTTTTTATACCAACGGATTCCTCTACAACACCAAGATGGATATATAAGCCGATATATATTTGCATACCGTTAAATTTATTTCATGAAAGGAAGCACTATTATTAATCTTTGTTTATCTCATTTGCATCGAAGTTGCTTCCATTCGTTTTTTGTCTGATATATATACTTGCATGTAGGTTCTTTGATTATAATTGATGCTTCGACTAAGCATGCATGTTTACATATATTGGAATATATCCACTAAGCATGCATGTTTGCATATATTGAAATATATCTATGCCTACAGAATTCAAAAGTTGTTCAACTATGCAACTTTTTGTTACTTCTTTTCTATGAATGTATTATACTTTTACCCCTGTGTGTGCATTAATTTCAAATAAATCGCTTCAACTTCTTGTTTAATATTTTTGTAGGAAATAATTAGAACATAATGTGGTAATTTTATTTTGTGAGTTCACAACGTGCTATATCTCTAATTTGAATTATGAAATTTAATTACTAAACTTTAACTTTATCATTGAATGTGATAATTTAACTTTTATTGAGCAATGCCTTGATTGGTGTCATGACATGAAATAAAGAACATGCATTGCCTTCTTTCTTTGTTATACATACAACTCTAAAAAACTGAGCAAAATATCCCGTAGCAACGCGCGGGGTATTATCTAGTCCATGTAATATTCACGTGCATGATCATGTTGATGTAAAGTCCTAAGGAATTGTAGAAGATGGATTTTATCTCAGGTTATCAACATGGACGGTATGTTTGTGTTCCATCATGTGATGATAGCCTTTGGGACATCATAATAATTTAAGTCTTCACAAACATGAAGTATCTAATCCTATCAGGTGGAAAATATTAATATTGTGATACTACCATATTTATATATATTAGATGTGTAATTGTAAAAGGTAAAGTTCTACTCCAAGTAGTTTTATTGGAAGTTGTATATAATTATGTAAAAGCAAGGGTGATGGAGTTTTGCACTATGATGATCTCATATATCATTAGTTCTGGTATGGTAATTTCTTCTATTTTTGTGCATCTCTAATATTAACAATTGAAATTATAATCTGAAGCTTACTAGCATACAAAGTGTAAGACATCCCTACCTGTAACTTAAGGTTGACATGAGAAGTGCAAGCCGGTACAAGAAAACATATGCTTAGAAAATTATTGTTATTTTCACAAAATTAGTAAATGAAATATAATGATCATTGTCTATTTAATTTTCTATATAATATCATGATTCTGCCATCGTAATTAACAAAAAAAATCTTACACCTATAACATTTAAGGGAATAGATAGATTACCCATGGAAAAAAATGTACGCGACAACTCATAATCGTAGTGCATTACTCATTACACACTCATTATTATGTTTAGTTACATTTATTAGAACCATCTATTGATGATTTCACCCGAATTCCTATTATTTTTTTCTATCCTCAGTCTTCATTAATTTCCCTTTAATAGTAGAATGACTTTTAATCTATTTCTTAATTAATTTGATAGATAGTTGTAAGTCTCACTCGATCATATGGTCATTCATATGTTATGATGTTGATTTCAATTAAAGGAAAATAATACTCCCTATGTTTCGTTTTACTTTGCATATAAGATTTGTCTGAAGTCAAACTTAGTAAACTTTGACCAACTTTATAGGAAAAACTATCAAGATTGAAACTAATATAATTAAATGCACCATGAAATTAATTATTATATTGTACAACTTTGATGTTGTAGTTATTGATCCATTTTAATATAAATATGAAGTTTGACTTCAGACCAATCTTATATGCAAGTAAAAAGAAACGGAGGGAGTAGTTCATACTCACTTTGTCAAAGTTAAAATTTTTAGCTCACCTTAATTATGCGATATATTCTAATATGATCAAACAAGACTAAATATATGGTGCCCGTGCGAATGCACGGGTTGACGACTAGTTGATCTATAACTCAGATGGGGATGCACCCAACAGATGATTTGTACTGCAATAAGTGTACTATCATGACATGCCCTCAGATGGCATGACAGACTAGCGCAACTTGTTTGTCTCCTACTCCAAAGTAGCTACGAAAATAAATCTATTTTTCATTTAGTAGAAATCTGCATTTTGCGATTTTGTTAGATTTAATCCATGCACCAATCGAAGTTGGTCCAATGGAGTAAGATGAAGCTGATTAGAGGACACGGTTTTCACAGGGAATGCATCACCCACATGGACTGCCATAAGCCATGGTTTGGAATTGCTAAAAAAGGGCCTAATCTGGCGTGTCGGAGATGGAACCAATATCCGTGTGTGGAGAGACAATTGGGTGCCGAGACCCTTCTCTTACAAACCATTCAGCCAGCAAGGAAGGTGCCGCATAAGATTTGTAGCAGGATTTCTCAATCCTAGCGGCACATGGAATCATAACCTCCTAAGGCAGTACTTTGTGCCTGCGAACGTCATGGCGATCGAAAGGATCCGGACAAACAGTGGGGTGCCGGACACCTTGGCTTGGGGACCGAATAAGTTTGGGTTATTCTCTGTTAAATCAGCGTATGACCTTGGTTTTCAGGAACTTCATTTAGAAGCTGCCACGGGATCCAGTTCAATTCCTGATGGTCGACGATCTTGCTGGTCGCTAATATGGAACAACGTTGCCCCCCCTACAGTGAAGAATTTTGCTTGGAGAGCGTCGATAAATTCACTTCCTCCTTGGCCTAATATGTTCAAACGTACTCTGGTGACGTCTGAGTGGTGCCCCATTTGCCAGCGGGAACATGAAAGTATCTTCCATGCTATCTGTCGATGCCCGCTCTCAGTGGAACTCTGGAATTCTATGTCGGAAGTTTGGCCCCTTCCAAGATTGGCGGAAATTGTGCATACTGGAGATGAATGGTTGCTACATCTTTTGGCGGGCCTGGACAGTACTCAAAGAACCATGGTGTTGCTGATCTTCTGGCGCAATTGGTTCGTTAGGAATGAGATAACCCATAACAAAAACCCTCCTCCAGTCCATGTGTCTAGGGATTTCTTGATCGGGTACTTCATATCAATTTACAGCAGTCACAGTCCGATGGGTGGCATTAAGGGAAGTCCCCTATCATTCCAAATGCAGCACGAACACATGTGATAATGAACAAAGAGAGTTCGCCTTGCTGGAAGCCACCTTCGGAGGGACAGGTGAAATTGAATTGTGCCTCGAGTGGAAGCTCTCGGAAATTTGGCTGCGGTATGATTCTTAGGAATCATCTTGGTGAGATCCTCTTTTCAGCTTGTAGGGAGCTTTTATCATGCCAGGATGATCTGGAAGCTGTTCTTCATGCAATAAGAGAAGGCGTGCAGATTGCTATAAACAGGAATTACACACATATCAACATCGAATGTTCTTCAAGATCGACGCTTAAGCTTTTGGAGGAGCCAGAAGCTAGTAGGTCCATCTACTCGTCCTTAGTGACGGAAGTCAATTGTCTGCTGTTATCTTTAGATAATTTCTCTTTTACTTACTGTTTTGCTTGTCATCCTAGTAGTCTTCTTTCTAAACTTGCTCTTTCGGATTCTAGAACTTCGGTTTGGCTCCGTTGTGGACCTGAGTCTGTCATAAATGCTTGTAACCTTGAACTTCCCAATGTAGGGGCTGAGTAGTGGATGTCTTAATTTCGCAAAAAAAAAGAAGCTGGTTATGTCTACTTTTCATTCATATTAGTTTTACCTATGTTAAACTGGGTTTTGATGGTATTTTGCTGCTGGTTTTGTGGTTGTTTTGGAGGTAGTACAATAGCAGCAGTAGTAACCGCCGCAGACAGCAGAAGCAGAGCAGCAGCGGCCACGAGCGGACAGGCGCGCTGGGCGCGGCCGGACCAGCCGGTGGTGGCTGTGCACACCACGTACACACACACACCACACACACACGTTGCACACATACACACAAATCACGTACACCACCCACGCACACAGCACGCAGGCATGCGCACGGCCATGGACGGCCGTGGCCAGCAGCGAGGGCGAGCCGGGGCAGAGGAGCAGCGACAGCGAGCTCCGGCATGGCGGTCGTGGCTACGGCGACGAGCCCGGGCACTACTCCGGTGACCCTTTTCACGGCGTAAGGGCAGAATCTAACGAGCCTGGTGTCGCACAACTACTGGTAATCGAGGGGGCGTCGAGGGTGACCACGTCGACGGCGATAACGAGCAACCGCGGCGGCCGGAGTAGGACCATGATGGGAACGGTGGCCGGTGTAGCAATTAAGGCGCAGGGGGATGGGGAGGGAGAGGATCTCACTATGAACGCGATGGATGGCTTGAGGAGGCCGGAGAGGGCACGGGGGCGAGTAATCGGGCGTGGTGGCGCGACGGCCGTGCTTGAAGACGACGGTGATGGCGAGGGATACAGCGCGCCCCGACCCAAATTGATGCGCGGAGTCGACGTAGAGGAGTGCAACGGAGCTCCTGGACACGCTAGCGCGATGAATGGTGGTCGGTGGCCGCGCCGGCGTCGACGTCGTGTCCACCGCTGCGCGTGGGCAAGCCCGTGGAGGAGCAGGGAAGTCGATGGGGGGGAAGGGAGGGAGGCTGTTAGGGTTAGGGGTTCGGGAGGGTATCCCTATAGGTCGAAGGGGTCGATGTGGAGGTCATCCATGGCCATGGCGCCGTGGATGCACGCCACGACCCCCTCTGCCTCCTATAGCGTGAGGTAGGGGAAGGGGATGGGGTGGGCTGGGACAAGTGGTTGGGCCTTGCCCTGGGCGACTTTTAGTTTTTTCCTTTTTTTGTTTTTCTTTTCTATTTTCTTTTCTATTTATATTTTATTGCTCTAGAATTTGATTTTCATAAAAATGTGAAATTGGTTTCTAGATTAGTATTACACTATAAGGTGATGCCACAAAAGTTTGGACAGAAAATAATTCAATAAAATATTGTTTTGTTTAAAATGGATTTAAATGTGGCTGATTTGCTACTGTTTGAATTTTTTCAATGATTTAAACACTGTAATAAATTACTATTGCTATTTTATTATGACCTAGTGATTATTTAAAATTTTATAAAAAAATTTGCACTCATTTTGGTTTCACCTTTATTTCCTCTTTTGTTTTTAACTCCGTCCAAAGAGAATTCGAGTTTGGTTTGAATCACTAATGATCAAGGCATGATTAATCACAAAGATCTGTCATTAGACAAAATTATTACTGTAGCATGACACTGGGGGTGTTACAATATGCATATTCTCTTGTGTTTTTAGATGTGGGAGATTTGTCGTTCTCGGTTTGTGGTTTCACACCTCTATTTGTTAGGAAGCTTTGTTCGTTAGCTTTTCATCAAGTTTAAGTTTTCCTCAATCGGAGTTAATTTTCAGAAGTTATGGTTGTTCTGGTTTTCCTGGTGTTGACAGCTCCTGCCAAGCGGTTCTACCGGTCGGCTAAGCCGGTTGTATTTCCCTTGACAGGGTGCGGTACTACCGGTCCAACTACCGGTGCCACTACTAGGCGTAGTGCCTTTCTCTTCTGACCTCGGGGCGGTGGGCCAGCGGTGGTACCTTTGTTGTACTGGTAAATGTATATTTACCGGTACTACCAGGCGAGTGGCCGGTTGTACCGCCCTTGTCAGGGTGTGGTACTACCGGGCTGACTACCGGTGGCTCTACCGGGCAAAGGCCCTTTATCCTCTGACCTAGGTCGGTGGTGGACCAGTGGTGCCACGGTTGTACCAGTAATTAGCTAATTACCGGTACTACCGGGCGAATGGGTGGTTGTACCACCCTAGCCATCTCACCACTAGCTAGGGTTTGGGGGAATGTGGGATGATCTTGGTTGGCCGTTGGTACCGGTGTGTGCAGGCCGGTTTTACCGGTTATCTGCACAAACGCACATAACGGTCAGATTTCGTGGGGACATATAAAAGGGGTCTTCATCCTCCTTTGTCCCCAGCGGTTGACCTCTTCAAGCTTGCTTGCTCTCTAACCCTTCTATGATTCTTTCTCCCTTTTTAGGGAAAAGATAGAGGGGATCTAGATCTACATTCTCCACCAAGTCATATCTCCTCTAAGTGAGGGGAACTTTGTGGATCTAGATCTTGGAGTTCTTTGGTGTTCTCCTTGTTCTTTCTCTCATATTCCTCCATAGTTTTTGTTCCTTTGGTGGGATTTGAGAGTGGGCGACTTGAGCACTTCGTGTGCTCTTGCCACTGCATTTGGTGCATCGGTTTGAGTTCTCTCTGAGGATTCGTTGTAGTAAGTGAAGTTGAGAAGATTGTTACTCTTGAGTGCATTGACACTCTAGAGCTTGTACTCTTCAGTGCATTGGTGAAAGGACGTGGATGTCTCCTAGAGGGGGGTGAATAGGCGCTTAAAATAATTACGGTTTAGGCTTGAACAAATGCGGAATAAAACTTAATGTTTAATTTGCCAAGGAAGAACACTAAATAAGCTAGGCTCAACTATGTGCACCAACAACTTATACTAAGCAAGATAAACAACTATGTGATAGCAAGATATATAACAAGAGCAATATAGCTATCACAAAGTAGGTGCACAAGTAAATAGGTTCACTAGAAGAAAAACCTATGGGACAAGCAATGCAACAATAAAATGAGCAAGCACAAGATAAATAAGGTAATAAGCTTGCTCAAAGTAAGGGTAGAGATAACCATAAGTGGAGCCGATGGAGACAAGGATTTGTTACCGAAGTTCCTTCTCTTGCGAGAAGTACGTCCCCGTTTGGAGAGGGTGTGGAAAACAATACTCACATGAATCCAATGAGGGCCACACTTTTTCTCCTCACGCTCTCACCAATGCAAGATGTCGTGATTCCACTACAGGACACTTGAGGGCGGTCACCGAACCCGTACAAATGCTCGGGGCTATCTCCACAACCGAATTGGAGGCTCGCGTAGCGTCCCTAAGCTTTCTACCACAATGATTGAGCTCCACAACAACAAGCCTCTAGGGGCCAACGCACCCAAGAGGAACAGGCTCTAGAGTGCCAATGCACTCAAGAGTACAAGCTCAAGAGTGCCAATGCACTCAAGAGTAACTATCTTCTCAACTTCACTTACTACAACGAATCCTCAGAGAGAACTCAAACCGATGCACCAAAGCAATGGCAAGAGCACACGAAGTTCTCAAGTCCCCCACTCTCAAATCCCACCAAATCAATAAAAGTAATGGAGGAATATGAGAGGAAGAACAAGGAGAACACCAAGAACTCCAAGATCTAGATCCACAAGGTTCCCCTCACTTAGAGGAGAGATGACTGATACTCTATCCTCGTTGGTTACCCCAAGTTGAAGGTTAGATGTAGTGTAGCGGCAAATTTCCCTCGGTGAAGGTACCGAGGTTTAAAGATCGTCTCCTGTAGGACTCCGATAATGATAAGTAGGTGGTTCGGCAAGTGATGCGCCGTCTGAAAAGAATCACTTTCTTCTCCTGGACATGCACATGACACAGTTAACTTTGCTTCCCAACGAGTACAGAGAGGTTGTCAATCTCTTCGGCCTTGCTGTTCACAAAGGATCAACACAACAGATAAAAGATGATAATGATAGCAGCTAGAAAGTAAAAGCAGGAAAATATAGGAGTGTGTAAACAGTGATGAGAATATGGACCGGGGTCCCGTGATGTTCACTAGTGATGTCTCTCTCCCAAAAGACGATAAAACTGCTATGCGAGGTAAACAAATCACAGATGGCAATTGATAGGATTAAAAACGCAATGCAATGCTAACTATGCTACAAAGAAAGGACGAGGCTCAAAAGCATGGGCGGTACGCCAAAATAAGTAGACCGAAATCCAACTGCATCTACTACTAATCATCCACCTTCAGATATATATGCAGAACATTTCGCTGGTATTGAGTTGCGAGTCCCACCCAAAGTGTAAACCCAAAGCAACATACAACTGCATTAAAAAGCACTTTGCGTAAAGTAAACGAACCTCGCAACTGCGGTTACAAGCACCGTTGTTTCCCCCTTGTCGGAACAACACATCCCCTAGACTCATGTTTCTGTCACTCAAGCGTGTCATCAGAGGGCATGAACCCACAATCGAGCATAACGTTCCCTCTTGGAGTCACTACCTACTACTTTGCCAAATTAATAAACAACAACGGAGAACATGCAAGAATTACTTAGGAACAAAAATATAAAAGATAAGAACCAAATATATTACTCAATCACAAACTGAACATAGTCTCATAATCCATCCGATCCCAGCAAACTCAACATAGCAACAGCAGAAAATTACATATGTGCCTCGATCATGTAGGGCATCTCACGAGGTCTAAACCATGAAGAACAAAGAGGGGATGAGAACATCACATAGCTACTGATCACGGACCCATGGTCCAAGGTAGAATACTCACGGATCATCCGGGAAGCGTCCATGGTGGAGGGGAAGCGCCCGGAGATCAATCCTCCCTCCGGCAGGGTGCCGAGAAGAGGTCTGCTGGCGCTCCCAATCTTGGGAGCGCGGCGGCGGTGGAACAGAGGCGAGATCGCAAAAAGGGGTTCTGTCTTTGGAGGTTTCGCGTCACGGAGAATATATAGGCGAAGGGGGAAGCCAGGGGGCCACCAAGGGTCCAGGCGCCCCCCTGGCGCGGCCAAGCTCTAGGCCGCTCCAGGTGGCCGCCTGGGGCCCTAGTGGGTCCCCTCTAGTCCTCCTTCGGGACTCCGGAAGCCTCCATTGCGCTGATTTTTTATCTGATTTTTCCCAAATTTTTGGAGCACTTTTAATATGGGGGGAACCTGAAATAGAAAAACAGCAGAAAAGAGGAACTGGCACTATGGTGCACTGAGTTAATAAGTTAGTCCAAATATGATCAAAAGTGTATGAAAGTGTATCTAGATCATAGCAATATCAGGCAAAACATGCATGGAGCAAGCAGAAATTATAGATACATTTGGGACGTATCAACATCCCCAAGTTAAATTCCTGCTCGTCCTCGAGTAGGTAAATGATAACAAGCATAATTTTTGTGGTGACATGATACCAACCATATAGGAACTTTGAAATAAAGCAATCAAGGTATGTAATTCAATTCAAGTCATAACAGGCAAGAGTCTATATTAGCATTGAAACAAGCAACATAAGAACATAAAGGTGCAAGAGCTCTTGCTGTCCGTGACTCAAATGTCTCCAGATGGTGTTTGCGTGCAAGAAGGGGGATATGGGAATACAAGATAAAAATATATTTGTTGAGAACTCAATCTACTAAAGTTTCTCACTTGGTCTTCTTTGGAATCTTATCTTGACTCGTCCCCAGACCACTAGTCAGGTACAAGTCAATTTGATCCACTCTTTTTCGTAATTTTGAGCACTCATGCAATGGATGAGCGTAAGCACGAGAGTTGACGTTTAGGATGGTAAAGAGAGAAATATGGTGGAGGAGTAAGACAAAAAGGGGTGAGAAAGGCTCACATCAATGAGGAAAATCATAGGCGAGAAGGCCAAATGATAGATATGATGTGAGGAGTAGGGTTTGCCATGCAACGGATGCACATATGAGCTAAGAAAAGCTCTCCGATGGAACTAGTGGGGGTGCATCCAACTTTCTCGCTCATGAAGACCTAGAGCTCGTTTGAGGAGGCTCATCCTTGGAATATGCAAGCCAAGTTTTATAGTGTGAAGGGTCCCCACATAGCTATATGCATTTATGATGATTTCTATGGAGTATAAGGATAAGAGGGAGTACGAGTGTGGATATTTCAAAAGGAATAGTAGTGTTTCCCCTTTCTCTCTTTTTATTTATTTTTTCTATTTTTTGTATTTTTTTGGTGGCCTCAATGGCTCTTTCTATTTAACTCCCATTTGTCCTCTTTGGGATCTTTTAATTTTGTCCACTTTGGGATCTTTTCCTCACTTAAGGGAAACACTCTAGTTTACAATAAGGTATAGAAGATCTTCACACTTTACAAGGTACTCAGCATAAAGAAGATGTAGTTATCATGATGTATGCAAATGTATGTCTCTTCTAGTGTAGCAGGAACATGTATGACATGAAGATCAAGTCATGAAGAGGTGGATGTTGCATGGCAATATATCTCGGAAAGGCTATGGAAATGCCTTGATAGGTAGGTATGGTGGCTGTTTTGAGGAAAGATATAAGGAGGTTTATGATGATAGAGCGTATCATGCCAAGGGTTTGGATGCACCGGCGAAGGTGGACGCCAACTCTTGGAGTGAGAAGAGGGCAATGCACAGTACTGAAGAGGCTAGCAAATATGGGAAGGTGGAAGTGTCAACTTTCAATACTTACATTAGTCCGAAGAACTGATGCACTTATTATCGGTAACTCTTCATTTAATAAGGAGGTTCACAAAGAGGCAAGTACCCCGAGGAGGAGTATATGGGGGTTTGGTTATCCTTGCGCATCTTCGACTCATGGTACGTGAGTATACTCTAATATTCGATACCTCCAAAGATTAGTGATCCATCTAGTAGCTAGAGTTCTCAACTAGTTTCTGTAGGTTTTGAAAATAAGCACGGATTGCCCAAAATATGACACCTATCACTAATAGTCTAGAGCTCTTGACATCATAAGTTCAAACATTACTCACAACAGTATCTCAAAACTATTGCAAGTTACTACTCCAATTGAATAGCATCCGCAATTACCTACTTCAAGACAAGACACAACTCAGGGCAACAACCAACTCTCTTAACAAAATATACATGAAAACTAAAAAGAGTTTCAGCAAAAAACTAAATCAAAACTAAAGATCTTGAAAAATATAAACATGAAAACTAAGATCTAAACATGGCAGCAGCTATGAAAAGATAAAGAACACACAACAGAGAAAGATAGGCATGAAAAATCCTATGATGTGTTCTAGATTGGAGTGGAGCGTGTTTCTCTCCCACACAAAGTAAGATGGGGTCTAACTTGTTATGAACAGAAAGAAAAGCTAAAGAAAACTAAAAAGGAACCTAAGAGCGAGACGCTCCAAGCATAACACATAACGCATGAAGTGATAAAAATATAGTGAGACGAAGGACGAACTGATGATTGTTGATGGAGAAGGGGATGCACGGGGGCATCCCCAACTTAGACGCTTGAGTCTCCTTGAATATTTATTGGGGATGCATGGGGGCATCCCCAAGCTTGAGCGTTTGACACTCCTGGATCTTCTTTCATCATCTTCCCTCGCACACTTGAAAACTCCCTTCATACATAATTCATCATAAGCTGATTAGAGAGGTTAGTACCCTTAATAAAATAAGTTTTATCCACTATAAATAAAGATATTCTTGAAGAGATATTGTTTCTCAAGATTTCCAAAAATAATTTTCAAAGAAAAAGCAAGCTAAAGGTTTGCAAAAGTGAAGAAAGGCAAAATGTGGCAGAATCTGTGAAAAACAGAACAACATGTAGTAAAGAATTTTTTCGGGGTACTTCTGCAACTCAAATCAAAAAAGTCAGAACATATTAAAGTTTCACAATTGTATAGAGAATGCTTTGTAAAAAATTCAGCCGGCCTTGGTGGGGCCCTGGTGGATCCCCTCTGGTCCTCCTTCGGGACTCCGGAAGCTTCCGTTGCGCTGATTTTTTATCTGATTTATCCCGAATTTTCGGAGCACTTTTAATATGGGGGAAACCTAAAATAGAAAAAAGCAGAATACAGGAACTGGCACTATGGTGCACTGAGTTAATAAGTTAGTCCAAATGTGATCAAAAGTGTCTATATCTAGATAATAGCAATATCACACAAAACATGCATGGAGCAAGCAGAAATTATAGATACGTTTGGGATGTATCAATGACTTGGTGGAGAATGTAGATCTAGATATCCTCTCTCTTTTCCCTCAAAAATGAGAAAGAATCATGGGAGGAATAGAGAGATCTCAATCTTGAAGAGGTCAACAATGGAGGTGAAAAACAAGCTCAAGAGCATTAGGTACAATGGGGAAGAATACCGCCTTTTATAGGTCCCCACGAATCCCTCAAACACAAAAGTAGATGAATATGAAATCCATTTTTTATTAAGAAGATCTTGTAATGAATACAAACTCAAGCTCCAACACTCACAAAGAGAAAAACGAAACAAGAACCAATAAAGATGATGCCAAGGATGCAAAGGTTTGAGCTCTCACGAACGATGCGGCCTAGCCTATAACCCGGTCTCCTAACTACCACCATGAGACCGGTAAACTAGAAACCTATAAAGGTCAAACCTTTGTCTTGCGCATAATCCACTTGAGTTTGATGATGACGATCATGTCCGCCTCAAGTTGGAAAACCTTTATTGGTTGCGCCGGCTCGATGAAGACTAGTAAATTGCTCCCCCATACTCCATTATGGGTGAGCCTCTTTTAGGCACATCTTCACAAGACCATCATCACCTAATGATCAGCAAGCTCCAAGCATATGATATCTTCATGATGATCCTCTTGATCTTGCACACAACAACCTTGATGGCCATCACCACTTGATTCCATCCTCTCTCTCGGGCTATATGAAATCTTCCTTTTAATACAAGCCCATGGAAAGATTCCTAACCCCTCATAGAAACACCACATGCATGGATTATGGGTTAGTACACAAAGCATAATGGACAATGCTTACCATACCGTGAGATCACATGATCCCACAAGGTACATCTTCTATACTTTGTGTGTTGATCAACTTGATTCCATTCTTCGCACTTTGTCTTGATCAAACATGATGTGACGCCCCCAAAATCAAGTCGTGTACAATAATCATACACGCAAGGTACACGATCGAGATCAGGGACTCACAGTGAGATATCACAACACAAATCTACAAATAAAATAATACAAGCTATTTAATACAAGCCAGGGGCCACGAGGGCTCGAATACAACAGCTCAAGAGCACAAATTTAGCGGAAGAAAAAGTATCGGAGTACAGAAAAAAGGTACACAAGATCTTCCTTAAGAAGCCTAGCACAAAAACAACAACAACCGAAAAGGCGAGGCCTCCTGCCTGGGAACCTCCAAACCACTCCTGGTCATCGGGGAACTCGATGTCGTATAAGGCATCGGGGATCTTCATGTTGCGGTGGTTGGCATCGTGGATTTCGTGCTCCTGGACTCCAAGCCTCCAACGTCGACCGCAGCGGCCGATCAGGAAAAACAAAAAGGGGGAAATAAAGCAAGGGTGAGTATCTAGCATACTCGCGAGTCTTACGTCCGCTACTAAGCATTTATGCATTTGTCTCAAATGGAAAGGGGAGGCTATATATAGTGGACTGCAAGGTAAAAATCAGAATAAGGATGAGAATCTAGGCATATCGAAGACTAGCATCTTCCGACGAGTCTTGAAGCACAAGAAGAGAATAGCCAACAGTTCAATAGCATGAATGTAATAACAATGCATCAGAAGTTGCTGCAGCATTGTATAATAGTAAGTTGTAATAATTAATAATTATAAATGCCTCCGAGTTCCCCTCCTCGACTCCCTGTGAGGAAGAGAAACCGGAACCAACAGTTTAGTAGTAATAGTTTGTAGTAGTAGGTTATTCGAATAGATTATCTTCCCTGCAGGGGCTGCACTACTGTTACCCTGCACGCTCGGATCTCCAGGGTGGCGTACACCTTGTTAGGGAATGGCCCACCGAGGCTATCCGACACGCCGAGGCCCATCCTATGGCTCATCAGAGAGGTCCCCGACGGTCTACAGTCCTAAGCGCAAGAGCTTCATGGGCCATCACCCCTCGCACTCCGGGTCGTTGTGCGCCAAGTGGATCCAATGCCACAGCACGATCCGGCCCAACCACAATGTTGAAACTGAACGTCTTTCAGAGCTTTCGAACGAGACAACAACGCGGAGGGCCCACTCCATAATCCCACGTGGACGTAGTGCGTATAGGGCACGTCGACCCACTCAAGTCATCCACTTGAACCGATATTCATTTTATTATTTTCTGTCGGGACAAACGTTATCGTTGCCCCTATCCAGGTCAGTCGCGGACAACGACAGAGGCAGGTCCACCAGTACATCGGTGCCTGCCCTGTCGTCCCACCAACTCGTGCGGTTACCAACAAGGTGAGCCGTCTCCTTACCTTGTCTCGTGTGTGCTCTTGGTAGAGCTCGACTTTCGTACATAAGGATATCTCTCAGCCAAGAACAAGTACCGGCCCCACCGCACACCGGTGGAATACACCCGTCCTGTCGTTCTGATACAATACCCTGCGCGGGCACCGTTGAGTCACCCAACTCCTTACCTTTAAGGACACCACTTAATTCGAGTGCCTACCATCAAGTGAAACCAGGAGGAATCACCCTCGATGGTACACTTGAAGAGGTTCGACAGAGACATCAGTGGAATGAACTAAAGAGGTAAACCTCGTGAAAGGGCATGAGCCCTCATGTTTGGTTTTGGTAATTGATGACAATATTTATGGACAAATGGTTTCCTTGAGTTATACTTTAAGGTTTGTCCATAGGCAACGCTTGAAGATCATATGTTGGCTTCAAGGTTGTAAGATGAAGATTACGTGTTGACCAAGGTGTTCTTCATGGATCTATCCAAATATTGGTCAAGTTGATGTGTGCAAGGTCAAGAGGAGCATCACGAAGATATCATATTCTTGGAGCTTGCCGACCATTTGGTGATAATGGTCTTGTGAAGATATGCCTAAAAGAGGCTCTCCCATAATGGAGTATGGGGGAGCAATTTACTAGTCTTCATCGAGCCAGCGCAACCAAGAAAGGTGTTCCAACTTGAGGCGGACATGGTCGTCATCATCGAGCTCAAGTGGATTATGCGCAAGAAAAAGGTTTGACCTTTATAGGTTTCTATTTTACTGGTCTCATGGTGGTAGTTAGGAGACCGGGTTATAGGCAAGGCCGCATCGTTCGTGGAGAGCTCAAACATTTGCATTCTTGGCATCATCTTTATTGGTTCTTGTTTGGTTTGTCTCTTTGTGAGTGTTGGAGCTTGAGTTCATATTCATTACAAGCTCTTCTTCATCAAAAACGGATTTCATATACATCTACTTTTGTGTATTCGATGTTGGTGTTATTGTCGGCTCTTATCTTGTGAAGGTTTCACCTTCTAGCTTGTTGGCATTTTAAATTTCCTTGTTTTGAAGCCTTTCTTTTTGTTGGTCTTGGGTGTTTCTCTATGCGAGGACCTAGAGCTTTTTCCATAGCTTTAAAACAAGCCCAAGATCATCAATATCGGATTTCGTATGGAAAAGTTGGCTCTTATCTTGTGAAGGTTTCACCTTCTACCTTGTTGGCATTTCAACCTTTCCTTGATTTGCAGCATTTCTTTTTGTTGATCTTGGGTGGTTCTCTATGTGAGGACCTAGAGCTTTTCCATAGCTTTAAAACAAGCCCAAGATCATCAAAATCGAAGTTCGTATGGAAAAGTTATGCATGTTTTGGTCGTGTTGTTTTTTTCCTGTGCGGTAGTACCGCCCGGAAGAGCGGTAGTACCGCCCGAGCGGTAGTACCGTGGCTACTACCGCACCTACTACCGCAAACCTCCTGTTTAGAGAAGAAGTAGAGCATTTTTAGTGTCCGGTAGTACCGCTTGAGCGGTAGTACCGCTCCGGTGAGCGGTAGTTCCGCTCGGGACACAGAAAACTGCTCATAACGGTTGGATTCGTGGGGACCTATAAAAGGGGGTCTTCTTCCCCATTGTCCCCAACGTTCTTGAGCTCGTTTTTCACCTCCATTTTTGACCTCTTCAAGCTTGAGATCTCTCTATTCCTCCCATGATTCTTGCTCCTTTTTTAGGGAAAAGAGAGAGGAGATCTAGATCTACATTCTCCACCAAGTCATATCTCCACTAAGTGAGGGGAACCTTGTGGATCTAGATCTTGGATTTCTTGGTGTTCTCCTTGTTCTTCCTCTCATATTCCTCCATAGCTTTTGTCGCTTTGGTGGGATTTGAGAGTGGGGGACTTGATCACTTCGTGTTCTCTTGCCATTGCATTTGGTGCATCGGTTTTAGTTCTCTCCGAGGATTCGTTGTAGTAAGTGAAAATGAGAAGATAGTTACTCTTGAGTGCATTGGCACAATTGAGCTTCTTCCTCTTGGGTGTGTTGGCCCCCCTAGAGGCTTGTTGTTGCGGAGCTCAATCATTGTGGTGGAAAGCTTCGGGACGCTACGGGAGCCTCCAATTCGGTTGTGGAGATAGCCCCGAGTATTTGTACGGGTTCGGTGACTGCCCTCAAGGGTCGCCATTTTTACGGGTTCGATGACTGCCCTCAATTGTCCTAATAGTGGAATCACGGCATCTTGCATTGGTAAGAGCGTGAGGACAAATAGGGTGGCCCTCGTTGGTTTCTTGTGAGCATTGTGCTCCTCACCCTCTCCAAACGAAGACGTACTTCTCGCAAGAGAAGGAACTTTGGTAACAAATCCTTGTCTCCATCGGCTCCACTTGTGGTTATATCTACCCTTAGTTTGAGAAAGCTTATTACCTTGTTTATCTTGTGCTTGCTCATATTATTGTGCATTGCTTGTCCCATAGGTTGTTCTTCTAGTCAACCTATTTACTTGTGCACCTACTTTGTGATAGCCTTAGTGCTCTTGTTATATATCTTGCTATCACATAGTTATTTATCTTGCTTAGTATAAGTTTTGGTGCACATAGTTGAGCCTAGCTTATTTAGGTTTCTTGCTTGGAAAATTAAACGTTAAGTTTTATTCCGCATTTGTTCAAGCCTAAACCGTAATTATTTTAAGCGCCTATTCACCCCCCCCTCTAGGCGACATCCACGTCCTTTCACCTCGTATCATCCCGGTGATGCTACGCTACTGAGCCGACGAGAGTGAAATACGAGTCCATCCAATCGTAAGTCAAACTCGAAGTGACTTGGTAGAGTCTCGCCGTTGTAGGTTCCCTAGGGCGTCAGCATTGATCCGTACCTTTTGTAGTTATAATATTTGGTAATCCGCGTTCACTCACCACAGTGATCACGACCCGCTATTCTAAACATAGCTAACAAAGCGCAGGGCTCACTGGTGAATATAATATAATTATAAGGCAGCATAGGATAAAGGAAGGTATATCAAGGGGCGTCAATGACAGGCTATGCAATTGAATAGGCAAGCAACGTAGCAGCAGTAGTAACAATGCCTAGTGCAAGAAAAGTACGGAAAGATAGGCGTTATCTGGGGAAGAGAATGGCTCTGCTTGCCTGGAAGCTCGACCGTAGGGGTAGGGTCGTCGATGACGTAGTCGATCACCGGGGCATCGGCAGCGGTCGTCGGGGCTACCAGAATATAAAAGAGGAGCGGGAAGAAACAATAAATACACGGCAATAATAACAATACAAATACAAGACATGACAAACGCAGTGTTAGGGGTGAACTAAAGCGGTGCTACACGTTGCAGACGAAACGGAAATTTAACAGGCAATTTTACCGGCTCCGGGCAATTACCGGACAAACGATCCAAAGGGGGAAAGTTTCGGGTTCGGTATGCTAGAGGGGAGTGGTGGACATACGGGTAGCGCATTCTTAACCGTTATATTTTTCTGATCAATTTTCATGTGCAAAGTTTTTCCATCTGATTCACGGTTTAAAAGATATTAAATTTTGAAGTTTAAATCAATTTTAAATCATTTTCTAGATTTTCTTTTATTATTAAAATGTAACATTATCCACAGTTGGTTTGACCAGTCAACACTGACATCTAGGACCCACATGTCATACACAGGGACAGAAATAAATCATTTTATTTATTTAAAAAGCAGAGGGGCCCACATGTCATTGACATTGCCAGATTAAATTCTTTTATTTAATTGCTTATCAGAGGGGGGTCCACATGTAAGCCACACATGGGATTATTTCCGTTTGTAGTGAATTAACAGTTTAATCAAGGGGCAGGTCCCACATGTCACGGAGACATTTTATTTAGCAACTTAATTAACTAAGGGTTAACTTAGTGGGATTGGGCCCACTTGTCATCCACTAGGGGGGTTCTCTGGTTAATAAGGGATTAGTGGGGGGTTTGGCGACGACCAACCATGCGTGCACACGCAGTGCACGCCGGCGGTGAGCCGGGGCACGGCGGCGGCCGGAGTGCCGCGACGAGCAGCGGGGGGCGCGTAGGGCGGAGGCCAATGCAGCAAGGCGAGTAGCAGGTCCACGCAGGGGAGCGCCATCCCATGGTCGAGCACGTCCAGACGAGGCGCAGGGCACGGTGAGCCTTCCGGTCGGAGGCCAGTGGGAGGGCACGCCGAGGGTGTGGCGAGGGGGCGAAGGGCGTGGCCGAGCGCGAGGCAAGGCACGTCCAGGGCGCAGTCCGGCCATGGCGGCATGTCGGCGGCCCGAGCACGGCAACGGCGATGATGGACGCCTCAGGGAGGGAGGGAAGAATGGGGAACCAATTCGGCACTCACAGGGGAGGGGGCGTCGCGGCTAGGGGTGCGAGGAGGGCGAGGCATCCTCGGGTTGGGGTAGGGCGACGCGACGTAGAGGGAGGCGGCGGCCGGGGCGTCGGTGTTCCCGCCGTCGACGGGAATGGAAACCGGTCGTGGCATCCGCGCTATGCGCAGCGCACGGGGGCGGGATGGAGAGAAAGAGCAAAGGGGCTAGGTTAGAGGCGGCCGCAACAGCTTTATAGGGCGTCGCCGGCCGGCCGATGGAGGCCACGGCGACGGCTGTCGGCTTCCGCCGCTTGATGACCGCCACGGTATGGCGTGAGAAGTGAGTAGAGGGGGAGGAGGGAGTGGACTGTGGGAAGAGGTGGGCTGGGCCCGATGGGTGGGCCGGTCAGTTGGGCCTTGGCACAGGCGTAGATTAGGGTTTTCTCTTTTTTTTTGTTTATTTTCTTTTTCTGTTTGTTGTATTTATTTTATTAGTCTAGCTGTCAGAACCCTCTGTTAGCTATTTGCTAGGATCAAGTCTCACTTTGCATCAAGGAAAAATTTCAAAAGGAAAATGAAATGGGAGAGAGAACACCCCCAGATGAATTTAATTCAAATGACCAGAATAAAAGTTGCTCCAAAAATTCCTTTTGCATTTTTGGAAAGTCTCATAAATGAGTGTGATCACATATCAAATGATGTGGGACCAACCCCATGCTCATGGATTTTTCAAATATTCAAACGGGAGCATGGATTTAAATTTAAACCCCTATTTGAATTAAAGTTCAAATTATTTGAATTTTAAAAATGCCCAAACTTTATAAGTGGCTAGCTATATGCATTTCAAGTCCACATAAAAAATTGGGGCATTTTATAAAATGGTTTGCCATTTTTAGCAGGGCCAAAACAAATAAATAGAAAAAGAAAGGAAAGATTAAACAGAAATTAAAAACAGAGGGGCTTACCTACGAAGAGGCCCAACTCAAGCCTGGCCGGCCCAGTAGCAGGCCTAGCCCACCTCCCTCTTCTGTCGTCTTCCTCCCCGCGCCCACAAGCTGCTCGGTGGAATGCGTGCAGCATGCCACCGCGCCGCCGACGAACTCCCCGCCACCTCCTGCTTTCCCGCGTCAACGTTTCGACGCTTGGAGACGTCCGGAAGTGCCCTCGACCACTTCCCCCTCTTACTTGCCACACCCGATATCTCCCTCGCCGGATTTCTTTGCCACCCGAAAGCCGTCGTCGCCATGGTTGCGCGCACGCGTGGCCAGTGACCTCCTAGGGCCGCGCCACCGTGTCTAATGTCTCCGCCTACGTCGACCACGTCACGCTGCGCGAGGAATTGAGCTGCGACGCCTTCTAGCCGTCGGAATCGAGCTCGAGCAGTCGCCGGACCAGAAGATCGCTGTCACCGATTACTCCGCCGTTCCAGCCTCCCCGGGCTCGTCGTCACCTCCATCAGCTCCGTGGTGAGCTCCTGGTTCTTCCCCAACCGCTCGCAGGCGTCCCCTAAACCCGTAGCCAAATCCCCTTTCAACAGCACCACGGTCGTCGCCATGAATGCCGACGAGGTCGCCCTCGTGCTCCTCTATCCCAACCATGGCGCGCATCATGTTCCACTTCGGCCTAGCGTGGAAACGCAACCGTCCGTGGTCAAAACGGTGCACCGCAACATCGACTGCATCAAACCCGAGCCACGGCCGCCGCTAGGGCTCGTCGCCGGTGACGCTCCGGTGACCCCAAGTGACCCCGTTGAGATGGAATCGATGCGCGAGTGCTCAAGCTTCCGTTTGGTGGTCTCAGCGCACCAAATGGTGGCTGGAGCCACCGTCCCCGTGGACGCAAACCGCGTCTGGACGTCGCCGGCGACTTGCCGCCGGTGAGCCCACGTGGCCGGCGTGATTAGCTTCTAATCCCCCCCGGGAGACACTTACATGTGGGCCCTAGCCCCTAATGAAACCACTGTTAATTTAAATAACTCGGGATTTAGCTCTGTGTCAATGACAGCCGGGTCCCACAGGTAAGTATGACCAGAGTCAAACCCCTGATGTCATGCTGACGTCATAGTGACGCAATAAACCTTTTTCAAATTTAAAGAATAATCAGGAAATTCCGGAAAATGTTTTAAACTTGGGAAATTCATAACTAATTCATTTTAACTCCAAACTAAACATATAATATATGTAAAATTATCATAAAAATGTAAGGATTCTGAATATGCAATCTGTTTTCATGTTTGACCAAATCAAATTGGGTGAATAGTGGCAACATTGCATATGAACCCTTTTGAAATTCAGTTGGAGTTTGATTTTGCATTTCAAATGCAATGCACTCCTTTTAATTGGAATAACTCACACATCAGTGACACATACATCAAGTTTCAACCTTCAACTCATGTGTTTGAGCATTGTCTTATTATTGTTTCGATGTTTCTGTTGTTTGTCGAATAGAGGTGGAGCCGAAACCCGAGATCACCCCCTCCGTTGAAGATACCCTATACGACCCTCGTCAGTAAGGCAAGCAAACCTCCATTGATCATGTCGATAAAATCCCACTTCCCTCTCAGTCTCGCTTATGCATTGTTTAGGATGATTACCATGATAACGTTTCTACCGCATAGATGAACCCATTCCTTTCCATGACCTATCATTCTTCACAGTAGTAAGCAAACCACAATCCCAGCAGATGTAGGAGTTGATTAATACAAGGTGAACGATGAGAGGTTGTGTAGGAGTACACAGTGGGTTGTCTCATTGAACACCGCCCTAAGCCCGAGTTCTTTTGTGGTGATCCAAGATGAAGAGTACTACCACATGTTGGGCACATGGACCACCGCTCAACCTACTAACTCACCCCTCCTCAGTTCAATGAGTCGCAGTAGTTCGGAGTTCTAGTAGGTTTGTGGCCTGGCTGCAAAGTGAGAGAACGGCTCAACCGAGACCGGCTTATGCACCAAGCACACATCTTCTGGGACCACTTCGGTAAACCGGTCAGGTTACGAATGTGGAAACCATCCCACATAGGCGTCTTCATTGAACCTGAGTTGGCTGTGAGGTAAAAGTTGTGGAAATTATCCTCGCCGACACCCGCTTGAAGGGTGACGAGATTCCGGCGGTAACTGATAGTTTCAAGTGTGTAGCATTACACCCCTGCAGGGTTAATAAACTATTCGAATAGCCGCGTCCGCGGTAAGGGACTACTTGGAAAGTTGTGCCTTATTATTAGACAACTTGAACTGGATACTTATAAAACTTGCCAAGATTAGCGTGAGTGCTATGGCGTGCTTTCTCGTGCGAAGTCGAGGAAGGCACCATAGTGGTGTAATTGGTTGGAGACATCTAGTGGACTCGTGTACGCTTCTTACCTCAAGTCTGGTACTCGTAGTTCAAGACAAGCCAAGTCAAAGCTGACACTTCTGCTTCTGAACCCCACCTCCCTTTACCTTGATACATGTGCATGAGTAGTATAGCTCCTACGTAAGTCTTGCTGAGTACGACTTTGTACTCACGTTTGCTTATTCTATGTTTTAGATGAACCCACTGACCCCGAAGGTGGATTCTTCCTGGAGCTCGACGACTGATCAAGCTAGCGTAGTCCCAGTCAGACGACTGGTCCCTCGTGGAAGGGCTTGTTTATAAATAAGGCTTCTCTAAGCCATTTGTTAAACTTTTCTGTACTCAGACCTACTTTGCTTCCGCATGTTTGATGTAATGTTGGATCACGGTCTCGTGATCTCTGTGTGCATTTTGTAAGAGTTATCAATAAAGTTGTACACTTTGTAGAGAATTGCAATGATACCTGTTGTTCATACTAGACATGTGTGTTGCATGTATGATTATAACATGCATGTCTTAGTATGGGTTTTCGAGACCTTAGTTGTGATCTGGCTGGCGGTCTTCTATACACCAAGTGGCCCTTAGATGTGCGCAGCTTGGGGCATCGCGATGCGATTTCTCGTGTAACGACCCAATTCACACAGAATTGAAGTCTCTGTGCTCAAGTGCCAGTCCCTGGATCGAACTCGCTGGCACACACAGTATTATAGATGTATATCAAAGTACAAGTGCATCGTTATTACAACGTATGATCCAGAGTAAATAAATAACAAGGTGCATAGCTCAAGGCTAGCTTATTCAATATAAATATAGCGGAAGCAAAAGCAAGTAACGTGGAGTCCCATCAACAGCCACAAGCGAACATGCTGAGTGTAGACTCGTAACCCTATCGTAACACTCTAATCTTCTGAGAAACCTGCAACACGAAGGTTACAGCCCGAACACGGGTCAGTACATCTGATTTGTACGACAAGTAACACAAGTGACAAAGCAAGCCTACAACTAATTTCAAAACAAGAATAAGAAACAAGCTTGGTTTGTTGTACATAAAGTTTGTATTCATCTACTTCTACTTACTACTCAACAATTTTTTTATCACTCAAGTTAATAACGACCCACAACGCACAACAGCTAACTAACCGCCTATGAGAGCCCCCGGGATCATAGGATTTCTAATGGCAGCCATGAGAGCCCTCAGGATCATGCTTCCGTGAGTATTGTAGAGCCCTCAGGATACAATTGCACACGTACCTCCTATTCGTGAACATCATAGAGCCCTCAGGATACGATGCCACTACAAACACGTTCGTGACCGTTACAGAACCCTCAGGATGCAACGTCACCCTATCGTGAACAATGTAGAGCCCTCAGGATACAGCGCCACTACCTAGACACAAAGTGAACATTGCAGAGCCCTCAGGGTGCAATGCCACACAAACAAACGTAAGTGAAATATCACAGAGCCCTCAGGATGTAATACCACTCTACAGTACCTCAATCGCAAGTTACCATTTTACTGATAAAAATGTTTTCACAACACTTGAATAACACAACAATTACTCCCATGGTTATCATTGCAACGGTAAGCATAAATCACATAGCACAAGAAATACTAAAAACATAACAACGTTGGATACATTGATCAATCAAAACACGTGGCTATCCTACCAGGTTTCAGCATAAACACAACGCCCTTCACATGCATGGAAACATAGTATATGCATAATCAAAAGTGAAGCTTAACCAAAAGTGAAACTTGCCTTGAACGGTGTTGAAGTAATCTAACACTTATTTCTGATCCTTTCTGCACTCCGGACAATCTACACAGTCAAACAATGAAGCATTCAACACACCATAACACATAAACAATGCAACAACAAAAGAACCAAATGAACAGCAAGAAAATCAACTAAACAATAGCTAAACTTAAAGTACTTGTCAAATAAAAACCAACGCAAAAAGAAACGGCGCAAACGGGCGCACCGGTAAAAGGTTACGGCTGCCGGAAGTTCAAATTTGGATCAGCTTGGGATCCAAATTTAAATACTCCAAACTTCTGTAACACTAGGTCTACTGGCTAGATAATTTCTACGCGGTCGCAACGCAACTGGAATCACTCGATTCCGAGTTACGGTTAAAAAGTAGTCGCGAAACGGTTTCGGGTGAAAAATGGGGTACCGGGGGGATCTACTGTAAAAAGGACTGATACATAAATAAAAATTTTGCAAAAAACGCGATCGGGTGCCTGGGCGGTTTTGGATCTAGATCTGAGAAAAAAAAATTCGCGAACCGTTTTCTAATGTTTTTTTTCCAAGTCCATCTCCTTCCTCGCACAGGCTACACAGGAGGCAGCCATGGGACCGGCCAAGCTCCGGCCATGGAGCTAGGCTCACCGGCCGGCGAGCGGGCGGCCAGGGCCGGGGCGGCGGCGGCCTGCCGCGGGAGGGCCGGCGGGGCGGGGGCGCAGGCGCACACAGCCGTGGGCGCAAGGGACGCGCGGGCGCGGCATAGGCAGGAGCTCGCGGCCCCATGGCGCGGGCGGCGGCCGGCTCCGGCCGGTGGGGCGGCGGCCCGGCGGCGGAGCGGCGCGGCTAGGGGGCGGCGCGGTGGCGGGGTCGGCGCAAAATCCGGTGATCCGCACAATAAATTTTACCTCAAAAAAAACGCGAAAAACGCACTCCGGCGATGCTCCGGCGAAAAATCCGGCGAACTCCGGCGATGACGTCGGCGGTGGCGGGTCCCGCGGATTAAATAGAGCTAACCCTAAAACGCTGGCCAAAATAAATTTAGCCCTAATCGGGGCTATTTATATCCAGCCCCTAATCCCTTTTTTTTGTAAATCCGAAATAAAAACAAATTCGGTCTGCTGGAAAAAAACAGACCAGGCCCAATAGGCCCAAAACAATATTAGAAAAATCACGGAAATTTATTTTAAAATTCCGTCTTCGCCAATTTTTTTTTTAAAATTGAATTTTTGACTTGACCAAAATAATAAAATAAAATAAAAACTTTTCAACATATTTTTAAATATTTTTAAATACTTTTCTGGCATTTTAAAAATACCGAAAACTCGGAAAATTGATTTAAAAACTTTTCCAGAGCATAAATAAATTCCAAAAATATTTTAGAAAATATTTATAACTCCAAAGTAAAATTAAAAAGTCTCCCATAAATATTTTAAACTATTTTCCAACAATTAAAAATGGGGATAAGTCCTTTTATATCCTCTCCAGCGAACTGCCATGCGTTGAAAAATGTTTAAAAATATTTTAAAACTCCAGAAAAATGCGGAAGCAGCAGGAGATGCATATGATGATCTATTAACATCCGAATTTAGAAAATTGGGATGTTACATCTCGTGACTCTGTCACGTGCACACTTTGTTGTATGATCGAGCCCGCCCTAGACCCCGACTAAGTGATCGGGCTGGATTATGTCTATGTAAGGGTTATAATACAATCGATAGTATGGTTGAGGCGACTTGTCTATGAGTATGGGAGTTCACCACCCATATCATTTAGACTTGTGTGCGGACGATGAGGACCCATCTCAGTTGATCATCCCGCCTGGATGGGATGCCCCTCACGTTTGATGCTTTTCGAGAGCGTTCTGTGCTTGGCCTTGTCTGCTCAGACAAGTGGGTACGACTCTCGGCTCTCCATATGATTGTGTTGTAGCGAGTCTTGCATACGCTAACCCCGGGTTCTGACAGACTTGATATCAGATCAGGACTGAATGTAGGATGATCATCCTTGGTCGAAGTCGAGTCTAGCCTTCTATAGTTATATAGTTACTCTGGGTATATAAGGGAACAACGTAAGGCTTCTTTTTTTCTCCTTACCCTCATCGTTCTGAGTTCTGAGTCACCCTCATCTTTTCTACGGGAAGATAGGACTAGGCTCATCTATGTCTTACTAGAACATCTCGTTGTTTGCTCCCTTGTAGCCGTAGGAAAGTTGTGTTCGGTTTGCTAGAGTTGTTGTGCTTCCTGATTTCTTACATCGTATGTAAGTGTTGTTTCTATGTTGTAAGAAAATTGTCTTTTCTTGCAATTACAGCCGTTATGATGTACGTGTCATTCCAAGTTTCTTCATAATCTGATGCATTTGCAAACTCCTTCTTTCTGTTTCAGATGGCAGATCTTCCCCCTCGGCAGATTGTTCGTTTCACTAGGTGCCTCGATGTGCGTGGGCATCTATCCATTCTCATCGAGATGATGTCCTTGAATGGCTATCTATGGAATCCTGAGTACACCGTTGAGGAGCAGTTCCTTGACTTCAACCAGGCTCAGTTCCACTGCACTGTCAGGATCTACCTGCACCACATTGGAGACACTCAGCCTATCCTCTTTGGGCATGGCATTGGTGTGACTGAGAACATGGCTGTGTAGGATGTTGCGTACTCATGTATTACCCTGCTGAGAGAGGAGCACGCAATGCTTGGTGGGTCACCATTCCTCTATATCCCTGCTGCACTTCCAGGAGAAGAGGGATATTACATCGGATTGTACTCAAATCACTCCTTGGAGGATCCTTTTCTTTAGATCACTGCTCGGCACGCTTGTGATAGAGATCGTGATGCACGTGCCCTTCGTTTTGAGCTTCACGCCACCCGTGTCCGTCTGTATCGAGCACTTACACTCCTGGCTCCTTTTGTGAGTGTTGGATTAGTGGAGTATGATGCTATCTACCCAGTCAGGACACAGATGCCTTCTCGAGTTGCTTGGCCCGAGATTGGAGGCATTTTTCCACCCCGTGGTCCTCTGCTTCCACCCTACGCTGGACCTAGGCCCCATCCTTGCCCAAATGGATATCAGGGTCCACTGGCCTCCGTGTTTTCCGATGGTCACCTTCAGCTACCGGGTTACATGGGTAACTTCTATGAGGATTACTATGGAGATGGAGATGAGTGAGACCGCCTGTGGTCTTTCTTTAGTGAGGATGTAGTAGTATCTTTAGTATGTCGTACGCAAGGTGTTCTAAGTTCCAGAGGCTTAGATAAATAATGTATAGGAAGTCAGAGTACCTTGAAGGATGTATCATCTTCATCACGTTTGTTTTAGCTTGGAGCTTGTACTAAAACAATGTATGGTTTGTATGACAGCTTGTGAATATATGGCTTGTATGCTTTTATCACCATGTTGTCAAGATGATTACTTACTTTGATCTGTGATTCTTCCAGTACCTTCAATACCTTGTTTAGACTCTTCCAATCAACTCTGTTTGACTTTGGTTTTAACCTTCAGGATGTCTCAAGGAACCCGTGGCCAACTTGGTCGTGCCCATGGTCGCGGGAATGAATCGGAGGAAGGCAATCTTCCACCTCCACCCACGATGGCTCAGGTTCTAATGGAGGTTGAGAGGAACCGCTGAGACTCTCACCAATTGCTGGAAGTCATTGCCCGCAACACCACTCAGCAGCGCAACGAGTTGGTGTCTTTGAATGACTTCATCCGGCTTCATCCCCCGGTTTTCAGCTACTCCACCGAGCCCCTTGACGCCGATGACTGGCTTCGCAGCATCGAGAGGAAGCTCCAGGCAGGCCATGTTGCAGATGGTGACAGGGTCAGCTATGCCACCTACCACCTCGAGGGTGCAGCTAGCTCTTGGTGGGAGAATTTCCTGAACATGCGTCCCGCTGGACCGCCCACAACTTGGGATGAGTTCTGCACTTCATTCCGTGAGAACCACATTCCAAAGGGTCTGATGGATCGCAAGCGTGAGGAGTTCTCCAACCTCAACCAAGGCAGTAGGACTGTTGACGAGTTTAGTCATGAGGTCAACCGACTGGCTCGTTATGCTACTGAAGAGGTCTCCACCGACACCAAGAAGCAAGAGAGGTTCCGCCGTGGACTCAATTCCGGACTCCGTCGTGAGCTCAACCTACATGACCTCGCGACCTTCCAGGTCCTTGTCAACAAGGCCATCAAGGCGGAGGACATGAACACCCCAATGATTTCTGCAAGCACCCTAGAGATGATGGTTCATCCAGTTCAGGCTCTCAGAAGCGCAAGATCTGGATCCCCAACAGCATGTTCCGCCAGAACAACCCACCGAGGCCATCCTATGTGGCGCCTCGTCCACCAGCTTCGTTCCACCCAGCTCCACCGAACAACCCAGCTCCCCGCACTGTCTTTGGAGCCTGCTACAAGTGTGGTCAGGAAGGTCGCTACTCCCACGAGTGTCCCCAGAACCAGCTCCAGAATCAGAATGCTCCACCCCGTGTCGGAGGTAACAACAATGGTCGTGGCAAGCCACCCCCGAAGGTCTTCACCACCAAACCCGCTCCTCCCGCCAATCGTGGACGTGTGAACCAGATCTCAGCTAAAGAGACTGACGATACTTCTGACATCATTCTTGGTACGCTCCCAGTCAATTATGTTCCTACTTCCGTTCTTTTCGATCCCGGAGCATCCCATTCATTCATGTCGCAAAGTTATGCACTTCGTCATGAGTTGTCCTTTGTTGAATTGTCCACCCCAATGATAATTCAAACTCCAGGGTCAAGATGGCAAACTAATAGAGTAAGCCATGGCAATCAAATTTCAATTGAGGATTTAGTATTCCTTGCTTCACTCATAGCCCTCAAGTCTTCAGACATTGATGTCATCCTTGGTATGGATTGGTTATCAAGACAAAATGCTTTTCTTGATTGTAAAGCCAAGTCAGTTAGACTTACCCATCCTTCAGGCCAGACAATAGATTATTCCTCACCAAGATCGAGAACCCAGATACATTCTTTGAATGTGCTTCCCCTTCCCGGCCTTGAAGATATTCCGGTGGTTCGTGACTTTCTGGATGTCTTTCCTGAAGAGCTGCCGGGCATGCCACCTGACAGATGCGTAGAGTTCATAATGGATCTTATGCCAGGAACCGCACCAATTTCCAGACGCCCATACAAAATGGCCCCACGTGAGTTAGCTAAGCTCAAAATCCAACTTGAAGCTTTGTTGGAAATAGGCTTCATCCGCGCTAGCTCATCTCCATGGGGTTGCCCCGTTCTGTTCGTAACAAAGAAAGATGGAACAGAAAGGATGTGCGTAGACTATCACCCACTAAATCTAGCGACGATAAAGAACAAGTATCCACTGCCCAGGATCAATGATCTTTATGATCAACTTGCTGGATCCTCTGTCTTCTCCAAGATGGATTTGAGATTAGGTTATCATCAAATCAAAATCCAAAACTAGGACATTCCAAAAACGGCTTTCACTACTCGTTATGGTCTTTACAAGTACACCTTCATGTCCTTTGGTTTAACCAATGCCCCCGCCACTTTCTCGCGCATCATGAATTCGATCTTCATGGAGTACTTGGATAAATTTGTTGTAGTTTATCTTAATGACATTCTCATCTACTCGAAGAAAGAAGAAGAACATGTCGAACATCTTAGGCTGGTATTGATGAAACTTCGAGAGCATCGCCTTTATGCCAAGTTCTCCAAGTGTGAATTTTGGCTACCAGAAGTGACCTACTTAGGCCACGTGATTTCTGCAAAATGCATTGTTGTGAATCCCGAGAGAGTTCAGGCCGTCCTTGACTGGACTCCACCTGAATCGGTTAAGCAAGTTAGGAGTTTTCTTGACTTAGCAAGCTATTGCCGCCGCTTCGTCGAGAACTTTTCTAAAGTTGCAAAGCCTCTAACTGAACTCCTCAAGAAAGTGAAGAAATTCAAATGGACTCCCAAGTGCGAGGAAAGCTTTCAAGAGTTAAAAAGAAGATTGACTTCTGCACCCGTACTTGCGCCTCCAGACCCCAAAAAGGATTTCGAGATCTTTTGTGATGCCTCACGACAAGGGTTAGGATGCATACTTATGCAAGATAGACATGTAGTAGCTTATGCTTCCCGCCAGTTGTGTCCACATGAAGAGAACTATCCTACCCATGATCTTGAACTCGTTGCCGTAGTTCATGCCCTGACAACTTGGCGACATTACCTCCTTGGTAATCATTATGAGATCTATTCCGACCACCAAAGCCTCAAATATATATTCACCCAGCCAGATCTTAATCTCAGGAAAAGATGCTGGATAGAGTTGATAAAAGATTATGACTTAGGAATTTCTTACACCCCAGGCAAAGCCAATGTCATGGCTGATGCACTAAGTCGTAAGTCGTATTGTAACAACCTCATGTTACAACAGTGACAACCACTTATTCATGAGGAATTTCGCAAGCTCAATCTTGAGATTGTTCCTCATGGATATCTTTCTACCTTGGTGGCGAAACCAACCCTTGAGGATAAAATCATAGCCGCCCAGAAACGTGATAGTGGTATTCGAGAGATCAAGAAGAACATTTCTAGCGGAGTTCCTAAATGTTTCTCCATAAATGATCAAGGTGTCATTTTCTTTGGCACTCGCTTGGCTGTACCATGAAAACACAATCTTAAGAGGCTATTTCTTAAGGAGGCTCATGATACTCCCCTTTCGATTCATCCCAGTAGCACAAAGATGTACCGAGACCTACGCCAGAGATTTTGGTGGACTAGGATGAAACGAAAAATTGCTCAGTATGTTGCCGAATGTGATGTTTGTCGTCGCATTAAGGCCGAACACCAAAGACCTGCTGGCACTCTTCAACCTTTGCCTATTCCAGAGTGGAAATGGGACAAAGTCAGTATGGATTTCATCACTGGCTTTCCAAAAACTCAGAAAGGGAATGATGTCATCTTCGTTGTCGTTGATAGACTTTCAAAAGTTGCTCACTTCCTTCCAGCTCGTGAGTCTATAACTGCTAGCCAGTTAGCGGACTTGTATGTCTCTAGAATTGTGTCTCTTCATGGTGTTCCTTTGGAAATCAATTCTGGTCGTGGTAGCCTTTTCACCTCTAGATTTTGGGGAAGCTTTCAGAATGCTATGGGAACTCATCTCTCCTTTAGTACAGCTTTCCATCCTCAGTCTAGCGGTCAAGTTGAAAGGGTTAACCAAATTCTCGAAGACATGCTCAGAGCTTGTGTTATCTCTTTCGGAAAGAATTGGGAGAAGTCTCTGCCATTCGCCAAATTTTCTTATAACAATAGTTTTCAATCTAGTTTGAACATGGCTCCTTTTGAACTCCTCTATGGACGAAGATGTCGAACACCCCTAAACTGGTCAGAAACCGGTGAAAGACAATTCTTTGGACCGGATATGATTAAGGAAGAAGAAGAGCAAATTCGCATTGTTCATGATCAATTGAAAGCTGCCCAGTCTCGTCAGAAAAGCTACTATGATCGCCATCATAGGCAAGAAAGCTACAATATGGACGAGAAGGCTTACCTTCGGGTTACTCCTCTGAAGGGAACCCAACGTTTCGGTATGAAAGGCAAGTTGGCCCCACGTTATATTGGACCTTTCCGCATTCTTGCTAAACGTGGAGAAGTTGCCTACCAACTTGAACTACCCCCGCACCTTTCCCGAGTACATGATTTATTCCATGTGTCACAACTCAGGCGGCTTCAAGGACCCCATCCGCGAAGTCGACCATGAAATGCTTGATCTCCAAGATGACCTTTCTTATCGAGAGTACCCCGTTCGTATTCTTGATTCCGCAGAGCGTGTCACTCGTCGTCATAAGATCAAGTTTCTAAAACTGCAATGGCCACACCACTCTGAGAAAGAAGCCACGTGGGAAAGAGAAGACCGTCTCAGTGCCGAGTACCCCTCCTTCCTCCCACAGACTTCTGAATCTCGGGACGAGATTCTTTTGAGTGGGGGCGAGTTGTCAGAACCCTCTATTAGGTATGTGCTAGGATCAAGTCTCACTTTACATCATGGAAAATTTTCAAAAGGAAAATGAAATGGGAGAGAGAACACCCCCAGATGAATTTAATTCAAATGGTCAAAATAAAAGTTGCTCCAAAAATTTCATTTGCATTTTTGTAAAGTCTCATAAATGAGTGTGATCACATATCAAGTGATGTGGGACCAAACCCATGCTCATGGATTTTTCAAATATTCAAACAGGAGCATGGATTTAAATTTAAATCCCTATTTGAATTAAAGTTCAAATTATTTGAATTTAAAAAATGCCCAACCTTTATAAGTGGCTAGCTATATGCATTTCAAGTCCACATAAAAATTTGGGGCATTTTATAAAATTGTTTGCTATTTTTAGCAGAGCCAAAACAAATGAACAGAAAAAGAAAGGAAATATTAAAAAGAAATTAAAAACAGAGGGGCTTACCTGCGAAGAGGCCCAACTCAAGCCTGGCCGGCCCAGCAGCAGGCCCAGCCCACCTCCCTCTTCTGTCGTCTTCCTCCCCGCGCCCACAAGCTGCTCGGTGGAATGCTTGCAGCATGCCACCGCGCCGCCGACGAGCTCCCCGCCACCTCCTGCTTCCCCGCGTCCACGTCTCGACGCCTAGACACGTCTTGAAGCACCCTCGACCACTTCTCCCTCTTCCCTGCCACTCCCGAGCTCTCCATCGCAGGATTTCTTTGCCACCCGAAAGCCGTCGTCGCCATGGCTGCGCGCACGCGTGGCCAGTGACCTCCTAGGGCCGCGCCACCGTGTCTAACGTCTCCTCCTACGTCGACTACATCACGCTGCACGAGGAATTGAGGTGCGATGCCTTCTAGCCGCCGGAATCGAGCTCGAGATGTCACTGGACCAGAAGATCGTCGTCGCCGATTACTCCGCCGTACCAGCCTCCCCGGCCTCGTCGTCACCTCCATCAGCTCCGTGGTGAGCTCCTGGTTCTTCCCTAACCGCTCGCAGCCGTCCCCTAAGCCCGTAGCCAAATCCCCCTTTAAACAGCACAACGGTCGTCGCCATGAACGCCGATGAGGTCGCCCTCGTGCTCCTCCGTCCCAACCATGGCGCGCATCGTGTCCCACTTCGTCCCAGCGTGGCAACGCAACCTTCCATGGTCAAAACGGTGCACCGCAGCGTCGACTGCATCAAACCCGAGCCACGGCCGCCGCTAGGGCTCGTCGCGAGTGACGCTCTGGTGACCCCCAGTGATCTCGTTGAGCTGGAATAGATGCGCGAGTGCTCAGGCTTCCGTTTGGTGGTCTCAGCGCACCAAATGGTGGCCGGAGCCACCGTCCCCGTGGACGCCGCCACGTCTGGACGTCGTCGGCGACTTGCCGCCGGTGAGCCCATGTGGCCGGCGTGATTAGCTGCTAATCCCCCCCAGAGACACTTACATGTGGGCCCTAGCCCCTAATGAAACCATTGTTAATTTAAATAACTCAGGATTTAGCTCTGAGTCAATGACAACCGGGTCCCACAAGTCAGTTTGACCAGAGTCAAACCCATGATGCCATGCTGACATCACAGTGACGTAATAAACCTTTTTCTAATTTAAAGAATAATCAGGAAATTCTAGAAAATGTTTTAAAATTGGGAAATTCATAACTAATTCATTTTAGCTCCAAATTAAACCTATAATATATGTAAAATTATCAGAAAAATGCAAGGATTCTGAATATGCAATCTGTTTTCATGTTTGACCAAATCAAATTGGATGAACAGTGGCAACATTGCATATGAACCCTTTTGAAATTCAATTGGAGTTTTATTTTATATTTCAAATGCAATGCACTCCTTTTAATTGGAATAACTCACACATCAGTGACACATACATCAAGTTTCAACCTTCAACTCATGTGTTTGAGCATTGTCTTATTATTGTTTCGATGTTTGTGTTGTTTGTAGAATAGAGGTGGAGCCAGAACCCGAGATCACCCCCTCCGTTGAAGATACCGTGTACGACCCTCGTCAGCAAGGCAAGCAAACCCCCATTTATCATGTCGGTAAAATCCCACTTCCCTCTCAGTCTCGCTTTTGCATTGTTTAGGATGATTACCATGATAACGTTTCTACCGCATAGATGAACCCATTCCTTTGCATGACCTATCATTTGTCACAGTAGTAAGCAATCCACAATCCCAGCAGATATAGGAGTTGATTGATATCATGTGGCCCCTGCAACTGTTACTGCTTATTGCATGCTTAGAGTGATAAAATGTTGATACTGTTATGTGAGTCAGGATGGTAGCAATCATGTTGATGATGGTGGAAATGTGTTGGTGAATCTACCCTAATACAAGGTGAACGATGAGAGGTTGTGTAGGAGTACACAGTGGGTTGTCTCGTTGAACACCGCCCTAAGCCTGAGTTCTTGTGTGGTGATCCAAAATGAAGAGTACTACCACATGTTGGGCACATGGACCCCCGCTCAACCTACAAACTCACCCCTCCTCAGTTCAATGAGTCGCAGTAGTCCGGAGTTCTGGTAGGTTTGTGGCATGCCTGCAAAGTGAGAGAACGGCTCAACCGAGACCGGCTTATGCACCACGCACACATCTTCTGGGACCACTTCGGTAAACCGGCCGGGTTACGAATGTGGAAACCATCCCAGATAGGCGTCTTCATTGAACCTGAGTTGGTTGTGAGGTAAAAGTTGTGGAAATTATCCTCGCTGACACACGCTTGAAGGGTGACGAGATTCCGGCGGTAACTGGTAGTTTCATGTGTGTAGCAGTACACCCCTGCAGGGTTAATAAACTATTCGAATATCCGCGTCCGCACTAAGGGACTACTTGGAAAGTTGTGCCTGATTATTAGTAAACTTGAACTGGATACTTATAAAACTTGACAAGATAAGCGTGAGTGCTATGGCGCGCTTTCTCGTGGGAAGTCGAGGAAGGCACCATAGTGTGTAATTGGTTGGAGACATGTAGTGGACTCCTGGAGGCTTCTTACCTCAAGTCTGGTACTCGTAGTTCAGGACTAGCCAAGTCAAAGCTGGCACTTCTGCTTATGAACCCCACCTCCCTTTACCTTGATACATGTGCATGAGTAGTATAGCTCCTACGTAAGTCTTGCTGAGTACGACTTTGTACTCAGTTTTCTTATTCTATGTTTTAGATGAACCCACTGACCTCGAAGGTGCATTCTTCCTGGAGATCGACGACTGATCAAGCTAGCGTAGTCCCAGTCAGACGACTGGTCCCTCGTGGAAGGGCTTGTTTATAAATAAAGCTTCTCTAAGCCATTTGTTAAACTTGTATGTACTCAGACCTAATTTTCTTCCGCATGTTTGATGTAATGTTGGATCACGGTCTCGTGATCTCTGTGTGCACTCTGTAAGAGTTATCAATAAAGTTGTACACTTTGTAGAGAATTACAATGATACCTGTTGTTCATACTAGACATGTGTGTTGCGTGTATGATTATAACATGCATGTCTTAGTATGGGTTGTCGAGACCTTAGTTTTGATCTGGCTGGCGGTCTTTTCTACACCAGGTGGCCCTTAGATGTGCGCAGCTTGGGGCATTGCGATGCGATTTCTCGTGACTCTATCACGTGCACACTTTGTTGTATGATCGAGCCCGCTCTAGACCCCGACTAAGTGATCGGGCTGGAGTAAGTCTATGTAAGGGTTATAATACAATCGATAGTATGGTTGAGGCGACTTGTCTATGAGTAAGGGAGTTCACCACCCATATCATTTAGACTTGTGTGCGGACGATGAGGACCCATCTCAGTTGATCATCCGGCCTGGATGGTATGCCCCTCACTTTCGATGCTTTCCGAGAGCGTTCTGTGCTTGGCCTTGTCTGCTCAGACAAGTGGGTACGGCTCTCGGCTCTCCATATGATTGTGTTGTAGTGAGTCTTGCATACGCTAACCCCGGGTCCCGACACTAGCATTTGAGTTTTGCAAAATATGAAATTTGTTCCAATATTGGTGTTACATTTTAAAGTAATGCTACAAAAAGTTTGGTATTTTTCTAAATTCATTTGATATTTTCTTTAAATAATAAATGATTAAAATGGGTTGCTTAAGCTACTATTTCAATTGTTTGACTTAATTAATAGCTTAATAAATCCCCTAATCCACATGGACATGATCCATTGAATAATTGGCATTTTACAAAAATGGTTGCACAATTTTTGGAAAAACTTTATTTTCTCACAATGTTTTGAATTTCCAAACGATTTTGAATTTAAACTTGACTTGATCAAGGGTGATGATTATTAGCATAATCATGATGACTTGGCATTAGTTAAGGTGATCACTGTAGTGTGACACCCGGGGTGTTACAAATCTCCACCACTACAAATAATTCTTGTCCCGAGAATTAAAGGTAGTGTAAGGGGTAGAGTTTTGGTTTCGTATTCTAGCGATTCCTTTGGTGCTTGTTGTCCTTCTCGAAGAAGTTTATCCTTCTCGTTGATGTCTCCATTTATCTGCATCAGTGCATCTCGTTGAGTGGTCATCCTTCCTTCGGGGGCTTCATCGTACTTACGGATAGGGTAGGAGGGGAAACTCGAGGGGGTTGGATCGGTACAAGGTTAATCAACCGAGGTTGTCCAAGGGAATGGGGTACAAAGTATCTCTCGAGTTTAAGCTCAGGTAAATACGCCGAGAGAGACAACAGAGGTATTTCAAGCGGATATGCATGTATCCAATGCTGCTGACGGATGATGATAATGGTCCAGAGCATCAGGCATAAGCATGATATCAGGCCGAATATCGCAAGGTAGACGACAAGAGTCAGGTTTCAATCCTGTGGAACTGTGGGTTATGGGCCCACATTGGACAAGAAGGGTTGTGACCTACCAAGAAATCGTGATGCAAGGTTTGTCAGAGAACAGTTCATCAGTTATCTCGGCAACAACGTCGGTAACAAGGGCAGTGGACAAAGAGAACCACTTGGCAAAGCTCTCATCCATCGGCGGTAACCAAAAAGGTTATCCACGATGGTAACAGGTCGTACCGACGGAGTAGTACATCGAAGTGCTTACATAAGCAGGGGATTATCGTTGCTCAGATAAGATACATTACAAGAAAGGTTAAACAGACCAATGGAAAGGAAAATGTGATTATACACAAGTATTAGGTACATACCCTTCCCAAGGTAAGGTAGAGCACGATATACTCGACCAAGTTGTATTGGCACGGAGTCAAGGGAGGTTGTCGATGATAACACAAATCATCCAGGGCAAGGATGGTATTTCACACGATGAATCCCATCGACACATGGAAGAAGCCATGTAAGATTATTCGGATAATAATCCACCAAAGGTCGGGTGGTTCACAAAGAATCTGATGTGAGTATAGGCACTCAACCAGAAGGAGAAAGAATGCAAAGGCATCGGGTGATAGAAGCATCGGAATAATTCGATGATTAAGTACAAGGGAATTATGATTTCTAGATCGGGAGGTGGATGGAATTATCCATACACACTTATCGGTGGTAGGGGATTGCAAAGGCAATGAACACGTAGGTTCTCGGGAATTTATCGGAGAGTACCTTCGAAATTTTCTGGCGAATCAAGTCATCATCTGGAATGAGGGGTCTCCGGGAGGAGTTGTCACGAGATCCTAATGTCAGAGTTAGCAAAATATTTATCCCGAAAGAAAGAGAGAGAAGAGTCCCAGAGTAAAGGTACGGAGAAAAAGATCCTAATACCACCCATTTTGCGACGTGGGCCGATAAGCCACACGACAATATTAATAAAGTAGTTTTGCAAAGACTAGACTCGACTTCGACCAGGGAGTTGGAAGTGGTATCCTACAGGAAGTTGGCTCTGATACCAACTTGTGACGCCCCCAAAATCAAGTCGTGTACAATAATCATACACGCAAGGTACACGATCGAGATCAGGGACTCACGGTGAGATATCACAACACAACTCTACAAATAAAATAATACAAGCTATTTAATACAAGCCAGGGGCCAAGAGGGCTCGAATACAACATCTTGAGAGCACAAAGTTAGCGGAAGCAAAAGATTCTGAGTACAGATACAAGGTACACAACATCTACCTTAAGAAGGCTAGCACAAAAACAACAACGACCGAAAAGGTGAGGCCTCCTGCCTGGGAACCTTGAAACCACTCCTGGCCATCGGGGAACTCGATGTCGTAGAAGGCATCGGGGATCTTCATGTTGCGGTGGTTGGCATCGGGGATCTCCTGCTCCTGGACTCCAAGGCTCCAACGTCGACTACAGCGGACGATAAGGAAAAAAAAGGGGGAAATAAAGCAAGGGTGAGTATCTAGCATACCCGCGAGTCTTCCGTCCGCTACTAAGCATTTATGCATTTGTATCAAATGGAAAGGGGAGGCTATATATAGTGGACTGCAAGGTATAAATCAGAATAAGGATGAGAATCTAGGCCTATCAAAGACTAGCATCTTCCAACGAGTCTTGAAGCACAAGAAGAGAATAGCCAATAATTCAATAGCATGAATGTAATAACAATGAAGCAGAAGTTGGTACAACATTGTATAATAGTAAGTTGTAATAATTAATAATTATAAATCTCTCCAAGTTCCCCTCCTCGACTCCCTGCGAGGAAGAGAAACCGGAACCAACAGTTTAGTAGTAATAGTTTGTAGCAGTAGGCTCTGGCTTCAGCATAAAGCGTCCTGTTACCCTGGACACGGCTATTCGAATAGATTATCTTCCCTGCAGGGGCTACACTACTGTTACCCTGCACGCTCGGATCTCTAGGGTGGCGTACACCTTGTTAGGGAATGCCCCACCGAGGCTATCCGACACGCCGAGGCCCATCCTACGGCTCATCAGAGAGGTCCCCGCCGGTCTACAGTCCTAAGCGCAAGAGCTTCATGGGCCATCACCCCTCGCACTCCGGGTCGTTGTGCGCCAAGTGGATCCAGTGCCGCAGCATGATCCGACCCAACCACAATGCTGAAACTAGACGTCTTTCAGAGCTTTCGAACGAGACCACAACGCGGAGGGCCCACACCGTAATCCCACGTGGAGGTAGTGCATATAGGGCACGTCGACCCACTCAAGTCATCCACCTGAATCGTTAGTCATTTTATTATTTTCTGTCGGGACAACCGTTATCGTTGCCCCTATCCGGGTCAGTCGCGGACAACGACAGCAGGCAGGTCCACCAGTACATCGGTGCCTGTCCTGTCGTCCCACCAACTTGTGCGGTTACCAACAAGGTGAACCGTCTCCTTACCTTGTCTCGCGTGTGCTCTTGGTAGAGATCGACTTTCGTACAACAGGATATCTCTCTGCCACAAACAAGTACCAGGCCAACCGCACACCGGTGGAATACACCCGTCCTATCGTTCCGATACAATACCCTGCACGGGCACCGTTGGGTCACCCGACTCCTTACCTTTAAGGACACCAGTTGATTCGAGTGCCTACTGACAAGGGGGTGACCCCACGACTCCTACATGTGAGACTTCCTGGTGCATGTGAAGACAGAAGGCCTGCTGGGAAGATACGACAAGCCCACGATTGGCCCAACCAAGCACCGACGTAGGAATCCGCGACTAACATGGAAGGTGCAGCTTGGCGTACAAGGCAAGACTAGAACTAGGAAACTACCTCTGTAACCTAGCACGGACTCCCTGAGACCTAGCCTAGTATATAAAGGCTAGGAGGGGAGACGTCCAGATTAACTCAATACGCATCTACTCATCCTAGCCTTGCGAGAACTCGCCTTGGCCTCCACTGTAATCGCCCCCTCACGTGATAATATCGAGCAGGAAGTGCTTCTCTGTTAGCCGATGAGTATCGTCCAACCTGTGCTTATATCTATGACTAACCCAGGGTCCCTGACCATGGGATTTGCCGGGGTTGATCCCCGTCAATTGGCGCCGTCTGTGGGAACTTCGCAGGTTGGAATCGCGATCTCGGCGGCCTCACCATCGGCACTCGTCAAGGTAGCGACTCCATCAGCACTCATCGACTCTGCGATTCGGGCAGACTCCGATCTATTCGGATCCCTCGGTTTCATGGCTCACCTCCCGGCCTTTCGATCGGCATTTTCCGACCTGCGCACTGGTGTCAACCTGATTTTTGGAGCATATCAAATCTACATCAACCACTGGGGAGTCCTCCGTCTCACGGATCGCGCTCGAGCACCCGCGACGGCAGGTCCTACATCAGCAGTCGAAGAAGCACCCGCCCACGTGACGACTTCGCGAGTCAGCCACGATCCCCAGCCCGACTACTCGAGTGGTCCTTGGAAGAAGTGCAACATGCGCTCAAGCAAGACGACATTCAAGATGCTGTCTCAAGTGTTCATGGCAGACACCCACGAGCCAACCACAGATGACAAAAACCAAGATGACGACCCGAGCATTCGCCGGGTCAACCGCTCGAATAGCAAAGACAGCGATCCTAACAACGCTGGCCAGGTCATTGTCACACTTGGAGAGCCAGGAACCATACCAAAGAAAATATACAAAGGAGCGGAGCATAGCAATCGCAGGAGCGAAGATCCAAAAAGCAGCAAGCATCAGACCCTAGGCATGGCGAAAGAGGACCATCACGTAGAAAAGATCTACCTGTCCAAGGAAGAAATCGCCAGAATAAGGGACGCAGTGAAACGCGGCAAACTACTCCCGGAGAACGCATTACGAGACGAGCTCAGAGCATACAACAAGCTGGCGAGTGACGCCGCGAAGAGAGCAAGACAGCAACGCTTAGTATTAGAGAAACAAGGAAAAGCTACCACCGAACCAAGAAACAACCGCAGGGCATCTCCCAGAAGCGACTCCTCCGACTACGACTCCCCCATCAGATCAAGATCCAGATTCAGCAACCTGAGACGCACAGACAAGAGGAAGGTGGCCCACAAGCTATATGACGACTTCAAGCTAGAAGAGGACGACGACGAGGAAGAACAACTCACGCTAGCCGAAGCACTTTTCACTGCCCAAGAGTACCTATCTCGTGCTCAGAAAACAAAGAAAGGCAGCTTAGATCACAACACGACGATGGCACTCAAAATAATGAAAGACGCCATCTCAGCCCCCAAAAGAGTAGGCGCAAGACATGCTCCCCGCGAGCAGACCCCGGACAGGGACCCCAGTTCACCCGACGATGACAGCAGTGACGACTGGCGCAAACGCCCAAACACAAACAAAAACCACGACAGCGACGAAAATAGCAATAGACGCAACAACAATCGGCGAGACGCACGCGACGACATAACACAAAGCAAAGTCAACCGTGGAAGACGAAGGCGAGCGGCCCACGAAGAGTACTCGGACGAGCAAGCTTCCAACGAGAACGTAGACCCATGCGGAGCACTATGCTTCACACGGTCCATACGGAAAACAAGAATGCCGAAAGGTTTCAAGCTAAACTCCACGACGCACAAGTACGACGGGCTGGAAGAACCAGAACCATGGCTCAACGACTACCTAACGGCCGTCAAATTCCAGCGAGGAACCAATATCACAGCAATGCAGTACATACAACTCATGCTCGAGAGCTCAGCACGACACTGGCTGAAGAACCTACCGCGAGGATCAATCGACTCCTGGAGGCAGTTCCGCAGCGCCTTCATCGAGAACTTCAAGTCCACTTAAAAACGACCGGCATCACTCGAGGAGCTGAGGTCCTGCAAACAAGGATCCAGAGAATCCCTTCGGGCATACATCCAGCGATGGACCTTAATAAAAAATTCAGCCGAGGACATATCAGACGAAAGCGCAATCGACGCATTCAGAAGGGGCTTGCAATGAATCGACTTCAAGGAGCAGCTCAGGCAGATGAAAGTCCGAACACTCGCACAACTGCTCGAGCAAGCCAACAACTGGGAAAATGGAGAGGACTCTGTACGGAACGAGTCGGAGATCCAGACAGCACGCTCAGAACGCGACTACGACTACCACACCAGCGACAGAGGATTCGACAGAAGAAGAAAATGACCGAGGCGCAACTTCTACGATGACAGAGGACCCGATATGGTCGCGGCCGGTTTCCCAGATGACAGAGAAGGCAGACATCGCGACAACAGGAGAATACAGCACAGGGACAACCAAGAAGAAGCACCCCAAATTCAAAAACGGGACTGAAGAACAAGGCAGACACGAGACGACACCCGATCATATCGTTCGGCTAAAGAGCAGCTCGACAGACCGTGCATAATACACGGGTTTAGGAACGAGCGTGGAGAACTCAGATCAGGGCACACCCTCAGGAACTGCAGGAGATTCATCGAGCCCTCAGAAGAGAAAAGCCGATATACAACAACAGCAGCACAGCCTCTCGCAAGCGTAGCGGTCGGAACCATCGCCCACAACGCACCGCCAGCACCTGCAATCCCAACAAGGCAAGTAGCAGTAATCCAAGAACGGAGCATGACACCCAAGGAAGAAAAATACCCAGAAGCGCACGGCCGGATCTACATGATATGTCGGGACCCGGAATATGCGTATGTAATTCCAGTCACAACTCAATCACATGGACAGCCGAGGGCCGTACCCACTTGTCTAAGCAGACAAGGCCAAGCACAGAACACTCTCGGAAAGCATCGTACGTGAGGGGCATCCCATCCAGGCCGGATGATCAACTGAGATGGGTCCTCATCGCCCGCTCACAAGTCTAAATGATTATGGGTGGTGAAATCCCATACTCATAGACAAGTCGCCTCAACCATGTTATCGATTGAATCATAACCCTTACATAAACAAACTCCAGCCCGATCACTTAGTCGGGTGATACGTCCAAAACGTATCTATAATTTATGCTTGCTCCATGCATGTTTTGTGTGATATTACTATGTTCTAGATACACTTTCATACACTTTTGATCATATTTGGACTAACCTATTAACTCAGTGAACCCCAGTGCCAGTTCCTGTTTTCTGCTGTTTTTCTATTTCAGTTTTCCCCCATATAAAAAGTGCCAGAAAAATTCCGGGAAAAATACAGGAAATTCAGTGTACAGGAAGCTTCGCGAAGAGCCCGAGTGGGGCCAGAGGGGAGCCAGGGGGGCCCAGGCGGCCACCTGGCGCGGCCCCACCCCTGGCCTCGCCAGGGGGGCGCCTGGGGCCCCTGGTCCACCTCTAGCTGCCCCCCTTCGCCTATTTATTCTCCATCACGGGGAAACTCCGAAGACAGAACCCTATTTCGCAATCTCTCCTCTGTTCCTCCGCCGCCGCGCTTCCGAGATCGGGAGAACTAGAAGACCTCTTCCCAGCACCCTGCCGGAGGGAGGGCCGACCTCCGGGAGTCTCCTCTCCACCATGGATGCTCCCCGGATGTCTCGTGAGTAGTTTTCCTTGGACCATGGGTCCGTGATCAGTAGCTATGTGATGTTCTCCTCCCCTCTTTGTTCTTCATGTTTTAGACCTCGTGAGCTGCCCTACATGATCGAGGCACTTTTGTAATATTTCTGCTATTGCTATGCTGAGTTTGATGGGATTTGATGGATTAAGAATTATGTTCATATTGTGATAGAGTAATATATTTGGTTTTTATCTCTTATATTTTTGTTCCTAAGTAATTCTTGCATGTTCTCCGTTGCTGTTTATTGCTTTGGCCAAGTAGTAGGTAGTGACTCCAAGAGGGAACGTTATGCTCGATTGTGGGTTCATGCTTCCCGATGACACGCTTGAGTGAAAGAAACATGAGTCTAGGGGATGTGCTGTTGCCACAAGGGGGAAAACAACGGTGCTTATAACCGCGGTTGGAAGGATTGTTTACTTTACGCAAAGTTCTTTTTAATGCAGTTGTCTGTTGCTTTGGGTTTACACTTTGGGTGGGGCTCACAACTTAATACCAGCGAGATGTTCTGGATAGATATCTCAAGGTGGATGATTAGTAGTAGATGCAGTTGGATTACGGTCTACTTATTTTGGCGTACTGCCCGTGCTTTTGAGCCTCTTCCTTTCTTTTGTAGCATAGTTAGCATTGCGGTGCGTTCATAATCCTGTCAATTGCCCTTCTGTAATTTGTTTACCTTGCATAGCAGTTTTATCGTCTTTTGGGAGAGAGACATCACTAGTGAACATCACGTATCCCGGTCCATATCCTTATTATTGTTTCCATGCTATATTTACTTTTCTGCTTTTACTTTCAAATTTCTATCATTATGCCTTGTGTTTTACCCTTTGTGAACAACAAGACCGGAGAGATTGACAACCTCTCTGAACTTCGTTGGGAACAAAGTTATCTGTGTCTGTGTGCAGGTCCGCGTCAGTTGCGCCGCTGACACCTACTTATCATATCCGGAGTCCTACGGGAGACAAACCTTGGTATCTTCACCGAGGGAAACTTGCTGCTGCGCTACATCTCAAACCTTCCACTTGGGGTAACCAACGAGGGGCGAGAAGCCATCATCGGGGTCTAGGGCGGGCTCGATCATACAACAAAGTGTGCACGTGACAGAGTCACGACCAATCGCATCGCGATGCCCCAAGCTGCGCACATCTAAGGGCCACTTTGTGTATAAAAGACCGCCAGCCAGATCACAACTAAGGTCTCAAAAACCCATACTAACACATGCATGTTATAAACATACACGCAACACACATGCCTAGTATGAACAGCAGGTATCATCACATAACTCTACAAAGTGTATCTTTATTGACTTACACATAGAGCATACAAAGATCACATGTCTGTGATCATCATTACATCATACAACGGAAGCAAATTAGGTCTGAGTACAGACAAGTTTAACAAATGGCTTAGAGAAGCCTTGTAAACATACATGCCCTTCCACGAGGGACCAGACTGCTGTCTAGAACTATACTACCAAGGTCAACGTCGAGCTTCAGGTCGGTGACTCCATCGGGGGCTGGGTTCCCATCTAAAACATAGAATAAGCAAACGTGAGTACAAGTCGTACTCAGCAAGACTTTCATCAGAACTATACTACTCATGCTCAAGTTTCAAGGTAAATGGAGGTGGGGTTTCAACATGCAGAAGTGCCAGATTTGACTTGGCTAGTCCTTTACTACAAATACCAGACTTGAGGTAAGAAGCGTACATGAGTCCACTACCAAGTCTCCAACCAATACACCACTATGGATACTTCCTCGACTTCCCCATGAGGAAACACACCATTGCACTCACGCTTATCTTGCGAGTTTTAGAGTATCCATTCGAGTTGTCTAATAATCAGGTACAGGTTCCAAGTAGTCCTTAACCGCGGACGCGGATATTCGAATAGTTTTGTTAACCTTGCAAGGGTGTAAACTACACACACATGACCATCAGTTACCGCCAGGTCTCTCCACCGTTGAAGAGGTGAAAGCGAGGATGTTCACCACGACACTTCGCTCACAACCGGTCTATTCCGGGAGTCGACTATCTGAGTTTTTCACTGCTCGAGAGTCTGGCCGGATCAACGATACGGACCCAGACAATGTAGGCAACCGAGACGCCACCTCTGACAGATGGTTTCACTGTCTCACAGATCCACCCACATATCTAGGATGATGCAACATTTCCACTCACTCTTTTTCTATGCATATGTCAAATGGAAGGCCCGAACTAATGTGACTCCTGGACGTCAACACGGGTCAAGGTACTAGGCCGAGAGGGGTCAGTGAGCCCAATGTGTGGTTGTACTCTTTGTCTTGGATTACCATACAAGAACTCAGTGCTTAAGGCGGTGTTCAACGAGACAACCCACTGTGTACTCCTACACAGCCTCTCATCGTTCACCTTGTATTAGGGTAGATTCACCAAAACAGTTTCACTTTCATCAACACAATGATCACTACCATCCCGACTCACATCAAAAGTATCCTCATTGTAAACTCTAAGCATGCAATAAGCTTTAACAGTTGCAGGGGCCACATGATATCAATCAACTCCTATATCAGCTAGGATTGTGGTTTGCTTACTACTATGACAAGATGATAGGTCATGCATCGGATATGGGTTCAACTATGCGGTAGAATCGATACCAAGGTGATCTCCTAAACATGCATAAGCGAGACTGAGAGGGAAGTGGGATTTTATAGACATGATCAATGGGGTTTGCTTGCCTTGCTGACGATACACAGGTCTTAACGGTGGTCTTCTTCTTCGGGGGTGATCACCGTCTCGGAGGCACTGTTACCGATACAAACATCAACAAAGGGGGCCAACAATGAATTTAAATGCACAAGCACATGTTTATGTTGTCACACGATGTGAATGGTGCTGGTTTGTAGCAGATTCAATTTAAATGAAGTGTATTGCATTTGAAATGCAAATTCAAACTCCACATATGAATTTCAATTTAACCAAATTGCAATTTCTATTGTTTGTTCTTTGAAAACCATTTGATCATGTGTGTAATATGTCTCTGATGTACAAGTGACCAAGTTTACATTGTATTGGTTCAAAGTGGAAAAGCATTTGAATTAAATTTGAATTAATTCCATTTAAACCAAATAGCAAAAGCTACTGGTCCATTTTTAAATTCAACTCAAACATAACTGAAAGTTGTATATTTGGATAGATTATTTTCTGCTGATCATTTTTCATATATTATTTGTCCAATTTGGAGTTAATATGAATTTTCTATGATTTATTGAAGTTTTGGCTATTTTCTGGATTTTTCTGATTTCTCTGGAATTATTTTTAATCTGGAAAACCTTTATTGCGTCATGCTGAGGTCAGGGTGACGTGGGGGGGGGGGGGGCTTCTGACTGGTGGGCCAGCCTTGTCAGTGGCAGAGGGGTTTAATCCTCTCTGTTTAATTAACAGAGAGGGGGTTAAGGGGCTGGGGCCCAGTAGTCAGTGGGGTTAGGGCTAGGATTTGTGGGTGATTAGCCAGGGTTTAGGGTTTAATGGCGGGGGTCGCCGGAGAGATGGCCGGAGCTTCGCCGGAATTTCCTAGAGGGCACGGGGTGGGGGTTTGGCTGGCACAGAACTGATCCTCGCGGGCTCCCGCACCCAACGGTGCCATTGGGGCGTCTCAGGGGGGCTCTGCAGCGAGGCCGGCGTCGACATGGGCGGAAGCCGTGGTGCTGGCTCGTTGAGAAAGGCATCTAGGGCACGGGGAGAGGCGTGAGTTGGGGGGAAATTACCGGAGCCTCACCGTGAAGACGAAGGAGAGGCTGGTGGAGGCAGAGAAGCAACGGCGACGACGAAATCCCGATAATGGTGCACAGCGGCCGTGGGGAGGAACGCAATGCGGGCGGCGTCTCCAATGGCTCCCGGCTCGATTCGATGCTCTTGACGACGAAGGTGACTGCTACAAACCTCCTAGACATGGCCTTTGGGCAGCTGGGCGTCGATGGCCACGGTGGTGCGCCGCGGCGTGCTCCGACGAGCTCTCGGGCCACGACGAAATCGGCGAGGGGGAAACGGGAGAGAGAGCGGCGAGTGACGGGAAGGAGGTAGGGGCTTCTGGGCGTTCTCGTGGCGCAAGCAGAGGGCAGGGGGCCTAGGTGGCCTTGTCGTCGCGGTGGCGTCGGCCGCGCGCTCTCGGGGTGACACCGAGCTGCTTGAGGAAGGAGACAAAGGGGAGGTGGGCTGGGCCGTGCTAGGTGGGCTGGGGGGGCTTGAGTTGGGCCAGAAGCACAGGTAGGCCTCCTTTCCCTTTTCTTTCTGTTTTTCTTTTCTGATATTTGTTTTGCCTTGCTAGAAAAAATAGCTAGGCATTTTTATAAATGCCCCAAATTTTTATATGGCCTCATTAGACATATATATAGCCACTCATAAAGTTTGGGGATTTTTGAAATTCAAATAATTTGAATTTCAAATCAAATAGGGGTATTATTTAATTTCCAAGCCCTTTTCTGAATTTTTGACAAATATTGGAGCATGCAGTGGGACCCACTTCACTTTATATGTGATCATGCATATTTATAAGACTTTTCAAAAATAATAGAGGAATTTTTGGAAGCAATTTTTATCTGGCCTTTTTAATTAAATTCTCTAGGGCTTTTCTTTTCCCCATTTTTGAATTTCTTTTTGAAATTTTCACATGATGCAAAGGATCAACAAGCCCTAGAACTTACCTAACTTGGGGTTGTGACATGATACAATAAGGAAGACCATCAAACAGGCAGCAAAAGCAGGTTACCAGACAAGTTTTCCTCGCAGTCTCCTCGCACCCTGCTGTCCCAGAATACCTGCGCGGGTCCAAGACTGAAATCACCTTCTCCTGGAAAGACCACCCGCGAGCCATCCCGCGCCCAGGACACGCCGCACTAGTACTCGAAGCAAGAATCGGAAACTACGACATGTCACGTGTCTTCATGGATGGCGGCAGCGGAATCAATATCATATTCACAAGAACCCTGGAAGAAAAGCTCATCCAAAACTCAGCACTGAAAACTTCACGCACAACGTTTCATGGAATCGTGCCAGGGAAAGCTGTATACACCCTCGGAAAAATAAGCCTTGAGGTAGTTTTTGGCAGCACGAGCAACTTCCGCAAAGAGACACTGGACTTTGAAGTGGTCAACTAGAAATCACAATACCACGCTATCCTAGGACGACCAGCCTTCGCACGTTTCTGTCACAACCCCAAGTTAGGTATGTGCTAGGAATAGCAAGTCACTTTGCATCATGTTAAAAATTTCAAAAGAAATCAATTGAAATCAAATTCAAATGCAAAATGGGAGAAGGAAACCACCCAGATGGATTTAATTCAAATGGCCAGAATAAAAGTTGCTCCAAAAATTCCTTTTGCATTTTTGAAAAGTCTCATAAATGAGTGTGATCACATATAAGTGATTTGGATCCAACCCGATGCTCATGGATTTTTCAAATATTCAAATAGGAGCATGGATTTAAATTTAAACCCCTATTTGAATTAAATTCAAATTATTTGAATTTTAAAAATGCCCAAACTTTATAAGTGCCTAGATATTTTTATTTTTAGTCCATATAAAAATTTGGAGCATTTATAAAAATACTTTGCTATTTTTTTAGCAAGGTAAAACAAATTGCAGAAAAGAAAAACAGAAGAAATAAAAAGGAGAAGGATTTACCTGAAGTGGCCCAACTCATCGCCCAGCAGCCCACCTGGCCGGCCCAGCCCAACCCCTCTTCTGTCGTCTTCTTCAAGCAGCTCGGTGTCGAGCCAGGGCACGCCGTGGATGCCACCGCGACGTCGAGGATGTTCCAGGCGCCCTCGAGCCATCTCCTCTCGCCACGCAAGCCGCCAGAGCCCCGCAACACCTTTCCCCCTCCTCTGGTTCTTCCTCCATCCCTCCTCCGCCCGTTTTCGTCGCCAACAGAGAGCTCGCCGGAGTGCGCCATCGTGTCAGCCGTGGCCAACGGCAGCCATCCCCCGCACGAGTTTGTCCAGTCGCACCGCAGCAGCCGTCTTCGTCTTCGAGCGGAAGATGGGGAGCTGAAGCCCCCTGGAGCTGCCGAATCGCGTCGACGTCTTCATCCACGGCAGCCGCGCGCCATCGTCGATTCCATCGCCACCGATGCTCCTCTGCCTTCCCCGACCTCGCCGTCGCACTCAGGGTGAGCAGCGGCCCGTTTTCCCCAACTTGTTGCCTCCCCGTTTGACCTCTAGCTCGATCCTCCATGGGAGCCGAGGCATGCCGCCGCCATGGATGAAGCTGCGCTCGCTCCCGTGCACCTAAGCTCATGCCTTGTTGTCCGTTGTGTTGCTGCACGCTCCAGGAAGCCAACGCCTCTCGTCGTTCTCTTTTTTGCGCACGCTAGCGACCTCCTCGTCGAAACAGCACCACGGCCTCCGCCGTCTTCAACGCCGGCGACGACTCCGGCCACCCCCAAGACGCTGGCCTACCTCCCTCGACGCGCGGGAGCACGGGGGTCCCAACGGTTTAATCAGCGCACCAGACAACCCCCTGGAACGCTGTCCGCGTGCAGCGCCGCCGCATCCCGTGGCCACCGGCGGCTCAACGCCGGCGAGTCTGACGTGGCCACGGTCATTAGACCTTAACCACCCCCCCCCCTAATGACCACCTGAGACACTGACATGTGGGTCCTGGCCCCTAATTAAATCCCCTCAGTTTTAATTAAAACAGGGATTAATCCCTGAGACACTGACATGTTGGCCCCACCAGTTAGATCATCCCCCACGTCAGCATGACATCATAGTGACGCAGTAATTGGTTTTCCAATTTAAAAGAAATCCAGAAAATTCCATAAAATTCTTTAAACTTTCAAATTCAATAACTAATTCATATTAACTCCAAATTGGACAAATAATATGTCTAAAATTATCAGAAAAATCCAAAGAATATGAATATGGACTTTGTTTGTATGTTTGACCAATTTAAATTGGGTGAACAGTGACAAACATCCATATGGCTTTAATTTGAATTCAAATTTGGAGTGAATTTGCAAATGATTTTGCAACACACTTCTTTTAGATGGATTCATCCACACATCAGAGGCTTTACCTCACATTTACAACATCACTTCATGATCAACCACTTCAAATGAACATTCATGCATTCAAATGCATTTGAAATTCATCGATAAATCAAATGGAGTTTGAATTTGCAATTCAATTGCAATATACTCCTTTTAAATGGAATTTTCCACACAATGCAGCCATGAACATCACCATTACAATCTTATTCATGTGATTGTGCATTGTACATTATGTTGATCCTATGATTGTCATGTTGCTGATAAAAGTGGAGCCGGAACCCGAGATCACCCCCTTCGTTGAAGACACCGTGTGTGAACCTCATCAGCAAGGCAAGCAAACCCCCATTGATCATGTCGATAAAATCCCACTTCCCTCTCATGTCTCTCTTATGCATTGTATAGGATGATTACCATGATAACGTTTCTACCGCATAGTTGAACCCAATCCTTTGCATGACCTATCATTTTGTCATAGTAGTAAGCAAACCTCAATCCTAGCAAATGTAGGAGTTGGTTGATATCATGTATGTAACCCCTGCAACTATTACTGCTTATTGCATGCTTAGAGTTATAATGAGGTTACTCTTTTGTGAGTCGGGATGGTAGTGATCATGTTGATGATGGTAGAAATGTGTTGGTGAATCTACCCTAATACGAGGTGAACGATGAGAGGCTGTGTAGGAGTACACAGTGGGTTGTCTCGTTGAACACCGCCTTAAGTCCGAGTTCTTGTGTGGTGCTCCAAGAAGAAGAGTACAACCACACATTGGGCTCACTGACCCCTCTCGACCTAGTACCTCACCCCGTTCGAATCCCAGAAGTCACAGTAGTTCGGAGTTCTGGTAGGGCTATGGCACGGTCTGCGAAGTGGGTGAACGGCTTTTCAAGACCGGCTTGGGACCCTGCACACATCGTTTGAGGCTGTACTGGAACCTCGGCCGGACTTCCATACGGATCCCCCTCAGATAGGCGACTCTCTGGACTAGAACGGAGCTGTGGGCGAAGTGTTGTGGTGGCATCCTCGCTGTCACCTCTTGAACGGTGACACGCAAAAGGCGGTAACTGATGACACGTGTGTGTAGCGGTACACCCCTGCAGGGTTAACAAAACTATTCGAATAGCCGCGTCCGCGGTTAAGGACTGCTTGGAAAGCTTAGCTTGATTATTAGACAACTTGAACTGGATACTTATAAAACTTGCCAAGATAAGTGTGAGTGCTATGGCGTGCTTCCTCGTGGGGAAGTCGACGAAGGCACCATAGTGGTGTAATTGGTTGGAGACATGTAGTGGACTTGTGTACGCTTCTTACCTCCATTCTGGTACTCGTAGTTCAGGACTAGCCAAGTCAAAGCTGGCACTTATGCAATTGAACCCCACCTCCCTTTACCTTGATACATGTGCATGTTTAGTATAGCTCCTACGTAAGTCTTGCTGAGTACGACTTTGTACTCACGTTTTCTTATTCTATGTTTTAGATGAACCCAGTGACCCCGAAGGTGGATTCTTCGTGGAGCTCGACAACTGAAGACCAAGCTAGTGTAGTCCCAGTCAGACGACTGTTCCCTCGTGGAAGGGCTTGTTTATAGATAAGGCTTCTCTAAGCCATTTGTTAAACTTGTCTGTACTCAGACCTACTTTGCTTCTGCATGTTTGATGTAATGTTCGATCACAGACTTGTGATCTCTGCGTGCACTCTGTAAGAGTTATCAATAAAGTTGTATACTTTGTAGAGAATTGCAATGATACCTGCTGTTCATACTGGACATGTGTGCTGCGTGTATGATTATAACATGCATGTCTTAGTATGGGTTTTCGAGACCTTAGTTGGGATCTGGCTGGCGGTCTTTTATACACCAAGTGGCCCTTAGATTTGCGCAGCTTGGGGCATCGCGAAGCGATTGTTCGAGACTCTGTCTCGTGCACACTTTGATGTATGATCGAGCCCTCCCTAGACCCCGACTAAGTGATCGGGCTGGAGTAAGTCTAGGTAAGAGTTATGAGATAGTCGATAGTATTGTTGAGGCGACTTGTCTGTGAATATGGGAGTTCATCACCCATATCATTTAGACTTGTGTGCGGACGACGAGGACCCATCTTTGTTGATCATCCGGCCTGGATGGGATGCCCCTCACGTATGATGCTTTCCGAGAACGTTCTGTGCTTGGCCTTGTCTGCTTAGACAAGTGGGTACAGTTCTCGGCTCTCCATATGACTATTTCATAGCGGGACTTGCATACGCTAACCCCGAGTCCCGACAGACTAGGTATCAGAGCAGGACTGACTGTAGGATTATCAGCCTTGGCCGAAGTCGAGTCTAGCTTTCTATAGTTATATAGTTACTCTGGGTATATAAGGGAACAACGTAAGGCTTCTTTTTCTCCTTACCCTCATCGTTCTGAGTTCTGAGTCACCCTCATCTTGTTCTACGGGAAGATAGGACTAGGCTCATGTATGTCTTACTAGAACATCTCGTTGATTGCCTCCTTATATCCATAGGATTGTTGTGGTTGTCCAGAGTCTCCGTGTTTTGAGTTCCTTGAAGAAGTTCTGTCCAATTTCTTCGAGGTTGTTTCAATTTCCATCCCAGTGTAGCCATTATGTTGCCGGATTTGTTCCGTGTTTCTTTGATTCATTGCCTTCGCATTATTATCTTTTCCGCCTAAATCATATCCTTTTATCCTTGCCTCCATCGTACAACCTGTTCTCATTGTTGATTTTTATCACACAGGATGTCAGGTGGAACTCGTAGTGCTGTTCTTCGGAATCGAGACCGTGATCGGTATCGAAATGATGATGAACCTCCACCCCCGCCTTCTGCGGCGGAAATCATGATGGAAGCTGAGCGGAATAGACGTGATCAAACACGCCTTCTGGAACTCATCGAGCAGAATACCGCCCACCATCGTAATGTGGTGGTCAGCATTCAGGACTTCATCTTCCTCAAGCCACCGGTATTCCGATGTTCTTCTGAGCCCCTCGATGTTGATGATTGGCTCCGTTCCATCGAGCGTAAGCTTGATACATCACATGTTGCTCCCGATGACCGAGTTATTTTCGCGGTATACTTCTTGGAAGGTGCTGCTCTTCAGTGGTGGGAGAACTATGTTGCAATTCAGCCAGATGGTCACGTAGTGACTTGGCAGGAGTTCTGTGTTGCCTTTCGAGGGTACCACATTTTGGGTGAGTTGATGGAGCGCAAGAAGGAAGAGTTATGCAATCTGAATCAAGGAGAGATGTCCATTCATGAGTATGTGAGGGAGTTCAACCGTCTTGCTCGTTATGCCCAAGATGAGATCACCACCGATGCCAGAAAGAAGGCAAGGTTCCGCAAGGGACTTAGCCCCATCCTTCGTCATGATCTCAACCTCCTTGAGTTTGCCACCTTTGAGGATTTAGTCAACAGATCCTTCAGAGCTGAGCATGGCAATGAAGTTTTCGAGAAGTCTCGCAAGCATGCTCTTGAGCTTGCCCCTTCTTCCAGTTCACGCCCTCAGAAGCGCATGATCTGGATTCCTAACAGTTTGATCCACCAAAACAACCCACCGAGGCCATCCCTTGTGCCGCCTCGTCCACCAGCTCCACCAAACAACCCAGTTCCCCGCACTATCTTTGGAGCCTGCTTCAGATGTGGCCAGCCTGGTCACTATTCTCGTGAGTGCCCCGTCAGTCAGAATGCTCCACATCATGCCAAAGGGAACCCCCAATGTTCGTGCCAAGCCACCCCCGAAGGTTTCCACCGCCAAGCCTCCCACTTCCGCAAATCTTGGACGTGTGAACCAAATCTCAGCTCAAGAAACTGATGGTACTTCTGACGTCATTCTTGGTACGCTCCCAGTCAATTTTGTTCCCACTTCTGTCCTTTTCGATCCAGGAGCATCTCACTCATTCATGTCGGAGAGTTATGCACTTCGGCATGATGTATCCTTTGAAGAAATGTTCACCCCTATGATCATTCAAACTCCTGGTACAAAATGGCAAACTAATAGAGTAAGCCATGGTAATCAAGTTGAAATTGAGGGTTTAGTATTCCTTGCTTCACTCATAGCCCTCAAGTCTTCAGACATTGATGTCATCCTTGGTATGGATTGGTTATCAAGACAAAATGCTTTTCTTGATTGTAAAGCCAAGTCAGTTAGACTTACCCATCCTTCAGGCAAGACAATCGACTACACCTCACCCAGAACAAGAACCCAAGTACAATATTTGAATGTGCTTCCCCTTCCCGACCTTGAATATATTCCGGTGGTTCGTGATTTCCCGGATGTCTTTCCTGAAGAACTGCCAGGAATGCCACCAGGAACCGCACCAATTTCCAGACGCCCATACAAAATGGCCCCACGTGAGTTAGCTGAGCTTAAAACTAAACTTGAAGCTTTGTTGGTAAAAGGCTTCATCCGCCCTAGCTCATCGCCATGGGGTTGCCCCGTTCTGTTCGTAACGAAGAAAGATGGAACAGAAAGGATGTGCGTAGACTATCGCCCGCTAAATCTAGCGACAATAAAGAACAAATACCCACTGCCCAGGATCAATGATCTTTATGATCAACTTGCTGGATCCTCTGTCTTCTCCAAGATGGCTTTGAGATTAGGTTATCATGAAATCAAAATCCGAAACGAGGACATTCCCAAAACGGCTTTCACTACTCGTTATGGTCTTTACGAGTACACTGTCATGTCCTTTGGTTTAACCAATGCCCCCGCCACTTTCTCGCGCATGCTGAATTCGATCTTCATGGAGTACTTAGATAAATTTGTTGTAGTTTATCTTGATGACATTCTCATCTACTCGAAGAACGAAGAAGAACATGCCGAACATCTTAGGATGGTATTGATGAAACTTAGAGAGCACCGCCTGTATGCTAAATTCTCCAAGTGTGAATTTTGGCTACCAGAAGTGACCTACTTAGGCCACATGATTTCTGCAAAAGGCATTGCTGGGAATCCCGAGAGATTTCAGGTCGTCCTTGACTGGACTCCGCCTGACTCGGTTAAGCAAGTTAGGAGTTTTCTTGGCCTAGCCAGCTATTGTCGTCGCTTCGTCGAGAACTTTTCTAAAGTTGCAAAGCCTCTAACTGAACTCCTCAAGAAAGATAAGAAATAACTATGGACTCCTAAGTGCGAGGAAAGATTTCAAGAGCTAAAGAGAAGATTGACTTCTGCACCCGTACTTGTGCCTCCAGACACCAAAAAGGATTTCGAGATCTTTTGTGACGCCTCACGGCAAGGGCTAGGATGCATACTTATGCAAGATAGACATGTGGTAGCTTATGCTTCACGCCAGTTGCGTCCACATGAAGAGAACTATCCTACCCATGATCTTGAACTCGCTGCCGTAGTTCATGCCGTGACAACTTGGCGACGTTACCTCCTTGGTAATCGTTGTGAGATCTTTTCCGACCACCAAAGCCTCAAATACATATTCACCCAGCCAGATCTTAATCTCAGGCAAAGACGCTGGATTGAGTTGATAAAAGACTATGACTCAGGAATTTCTTACACCCCAGGCAAAGCCAATGTCATGGCTGATGCACTAAGTCGTAAGTCGTATTGTAACAACCTCATGTTACAACAGTATGAACCACTTCTTCATGAGGAATTTCGAAAGCTCAACCTCGAGATTGTTCCTCGTGGATCTCTTTTCAACTTGGTGGCGAAACCAACCCTTGAGGATCAAATCATAGCTGCCCAAAGGTGTGCACGAGGTGTTCGCCGGATCAAGGAGAACATTGCTAGCGGAGTGGCTAAATGTTTCTCCACAGATAGTAAAGGAATGGTATTCTTTGGAAATCGTTTGGTAGTACCTAAGAATAGGGAACTAAGGCAACTCATCCTCAAAGAAGCCCATGACACACCCCTCTCGATTCATCCCGGTAGCACAAAAATGTACCGAGATCTACGCCAGAGATTTTGGTGGACTAGGATGAAGAGAGACATTGCTCGATTTGTTGCCGAATGTGATGTTTGTCGTCGCATTAAGGTAGAACATCAAAGACCTGCTGGTACACTTCAACCTTTGCCTATTCCAGAGTGGAAATGGGACAAAGTCGGTATGGACTTCATCACCGGCTTTCCAAAAACCCAAAAAGGAAATGATGCCATCTTCGTTGTCATAGATAGACTTTCCAAAGTTGCTCACTTCTTTCCAGTTCGCGAGTCCATAACTGCTAGCCAGTTAGCAGACTTGTATGTCTCTAGAATTGTGTCTCTTGATGGTGTTCCTTTGGAAATTAATTCTGATCGTGGTAGCCTTTTCACCTCTAGATTTTGGGGAAGTTTTCAGAATGCTATGGGAACTCATCTCTCCTTTAGTACAACTTTCCATTCTCAGTCTAGCGGTCAAGTCGAAAGGGTTAACCAAATTCTTGAAGACATGCTCAGAGCTTGTGTTATCTCATTTGGAAAGAATTGGGAGAAGTCTCTTCCATTCGCCGAATTTGCTTATAACAATAGTTTCCAATCTAGTCTGAGCATGGCTCCTTTTGAACTCCTATATGGACGACGATGTCGAACACCACTAAACTGGTCAAAAACCGGTGAAAGACAATTCTTTGGACCGGATATGATCAAGGAAGCAGAAGAGCAAGTTCGCATTGTTCGTGATCAATTGAAAGCCGCCCAGTCTCGTCAGAAAAGCTACTATGATCGTCGTCATAGGCAAGAAAGCTACAATCTGGACGAGAAGGCTTACCTTCGGGTTACTCCTTTGAAGGGAAGCCAACGATTCGGTATCAAAGGCAAGTTGGCCCCACGTTACATCGGGCCTTTCTGCATTCTTGCTAAACGTGGAGAAGTTGCCTACCAACTTGAACTACGCCCGCACCTTTCCCGAATACATGATGTATTCCATGTGTCACAACTCAGGCGTTGCTTCAAGGACCCCATCCGCAAAGTCGACCATGAAACGCTTGATCTCCAAGATGACCTTTCTTATCGAGAATACACCGTTCGTATTCTTGATTCAGCAGAGCGTGTCACTCGTCGTCAGAAGATTAAGTTTCTGAAAGTGCAATGGTCACACCACTCTGAGAGAGAAGCCACGTGGGAAAGAGAAGACCGTCTCAGTGCCGAGTACCCCTCCTTCCTCCCGCGGACTTCTGAATCTCGGGACGAGATTCTTTTGAGTGGGGGCGAGTTGTCACAACCCCAAGTTAGGTATGTGCTAGGAATAGCAAGTCACTTTGCATCATGTTAAAAATTTCAAAAGAAATCAATTGAAATCAAATTCATATGCAAAATGGGAGAAGGAAACCCCCCAGATGGATTTAATTCAAATGGCCAGAATAAAAGTTGCTCCAAAAATTCCTTTTGCATTTTTGAAAAGTCTCATAAATGAGTGTGATCACATATAAAGTGATTTGGATCCAACCCCATGCTCATGGATTTTTCAAATATTCAAATAGGAGCATGGATTTAAATTTAAACCCCTATTTGAATTAAAGTTCAAATTATTTGAATTTTAAAAATTCCCAAACTTTTTACGTGGCTAGATATTTTTTTTTTAGGCCATATAAAAATTTGGAGCATATATAAAAATACTTTGCTATTTTTTTAGCAAGGTAAAACAAATTGCAGAAAAGAAAAACAGAAGAAATAAAAAGGAGAAGGATTTACCTGAAGTGGCCCAACTCATCGCCCAGCAGACCACCTGGCCGGCCCAGCCCAGCCCCTCTTCTGTCGTCTTCTTCAAGCAGCTCGGTGTCGAGCCAGGGCACGCCGTGGACGCCACCGCGACGTCGAGGATGTTCCAGGCGCCCTTGAGCCATCTCCTCTCGCCACGCAATCCGCCAGAGCCCCGCAACACCTTTCCCCCTCCTCTGGTTCTTCCTCCATCCCTCCTCCGCCCGTTTTCGTCGCCAACAAAGAGCTCGCCGGAGCGCGCCATCGTGTCAGCCGTGGACAACGGCAGCCATCCGCCGCACGAGTTTGTCCAGTCGCACTGCAGCAGCCGTATTCGTCTTCGAGCGGAAGATGGGGAGCTGAAGCCCCCTGGAGCTGCCGAATCGCGACGTCATCTTCATCCACGGCAGTCGCGTGCCATCGTCGATTCCATCGCCACCGCCGCTCCTCTGCCTTCCCCGACCTCGCCGTCGCACTCAGGGTGAGCAGCAGCCCGTTTTCCCCAACTTGTTGCCTCCCCGTTTGACCTCTAGCTCGATCCGTCATGGGAGCCGAGGCATGTCGCCGCCATGGATGAAGCTGCGCTCGCTCCCGTGCACCTAAGCCCCTGCCTTGTTGTCTGTTGTGTTGCTGCACGCTCCAGGAACCCAACGCCTCTCGATGTTCTCTTTTTTGCGCACGCTAGCGACCTCCTCGTCGAAACAGCACCACGGCCTCCGCCGTCTTCAACGCAGGCGACGACTCCGGACACCCCCAAGACGCTGGCATACCTCCCTCGACGCGCGGGAGCACGGGGGTCCCAACGGTGCAATCAGCGCACCAGACAACCCCCTGGAACGCCGTCCCCGTGCAGCGCCGCCGCATCCCGTGGCCACCGGCGGCTCAACGCCGGTGAGTCTGACGTGGCCACGGTCATTAGACCTTAACCACCCCCCCTAATGACCACCTGAGACACTGACATGTGGGCCCGGGCCCCTAATTAAATCCCCTCAGTTTTAATTAAAACAGGGATTAATCCCTGAGACACTTACATGCTGGCCCCACCAGTCAGAGCATCCCCCACGTCAGCATGACATCATAGTGACGCAGTAATTGGTTTTCCAATTTAAAAGAAATCCAGAAAATTCCAGAAAATGCTAACTTTGAAATTCAATAACTAATTCATATTAACTCCAAATTCGACAAATAATATGTCTAAAATTATCAGAAAAATCCAAAGAATATGAATATGGACTTTGTTTATATGTTTGACCAATTTAAATTGGGTGAACAGTGGCAAACATCCATATGGCTTTAATTTGAATTCAAATTTGGAGTGAATTTGCAAATGATTTTGCAACACACTTCTTTTAGATGGATTCTGTCACACATCAGAGGCTTTACCTCCCCTTTACAACATCACTTCATGATCAACCATTTCAAATGAACATTCATGCATTCAAATGCATTTGAAATTCGTCGATAAATCAAATGGAGTTTGAATTTTCTATTCAATTGCAATATACTCCTTTTAAATGGAATTGTCCACATAATGCAACCATGAACATCACCATTACAATCTTATTCATGTGATTGTGCATTGTACATTATGTTGATCCTATGATTGTCATATTGCTGATAGAAGTGGAGCCGGAACCCGAGATCACCCCCTTCGTTGAAGACACTGTGTGTGAACCTCGTCAGCAAGGCAAGCAAACCCCCATTGATCATGTCGATAAAATCCCACTTCCCTCTCATGTCTCGCTTATGCATTGTATAGGATGATTACCATGATAACGTTTCTACCGCATAGTTGAACCCAATCCTTTGCATGACCTATCATTTTGTCACAGTAGTAAGCAAACCACAATCCTAGCAAATGTAGGAGTTGGTTGATATCATGTAACCCCTGCAACTGTTACTGCTTATTGCATGCTTAGAGTTATAATGAGGTTACTCTTTTGTGAGTCGGGATGGTAGTGATCATGTTGATGATGGTAGAAATGTGTTGGTGAATCTACCCTATTATAAGGTGAACGATGAGAGGTTGTGTAGGATTACACAGTGGGTTGTCTCGTTGAACACCGCCTTAAGTCCGAGTTCTTGTGTGGTGATCCAAGAAGAAGAGTACAACCACACATTGGGCTCACTGACCCCTCTCGACCTAGTACCTCACCCCGTTCGAACCCCAGAAGTCGCAGTAGTTCGGAGTTCTGCTAGGGCTGTGACACGGCCTACGAAGTGGATGAACGGCTTTTCGAGACCGGCTTGGGACCCTGCACACATCGTTTGAGGTTGTACTGGAACCGCGGTCGGACTTCCATACGGATCCCCCTCAGATAGGCGACTCTCTGGACTAGAATGGAGCTGTGGGCGAAGTGTTGTGGTGGCATCCCCGTTGTCACCTCTTCAACGGTGACACGCAAAAGGCGGTAACTGATGACACGTGTGTGTAGCGGTACACCCCTGCAGGGTTAACAAAACTATTCGAATAGTCGCGTCCGCGTTTAAGGACTGCTTGGAAAGCTTAGGTTGATTATTAGAAAACTTGAACTGGATACTTATAAAACTTGCCAAGATAAGTGTGAGTGCTATGGCGTGCTTCCTCGTGGGGAAGTCGAGGAAGGCACCATAGTGGTGTAATTGGTTGGAGACATGTAGTGGACTCGTGTACGCTTCTTACCTCAAGTCTGGTACTCGTAGTTCAGGACTAGCCAAGTCAAAGCTGGCACTTCTGCAATTGAACCCCACCTCCCTTTACCTTGATACATGTGCATGAGTAGTATAGCTCCTACGTAAGTCTTGCTGAGTACGACTTTGTACTGACGTTTGCTTATTCTATGTTTTAGATGAACCCACTGACCCCGAAGGTGGATTCTTCGTGGAGCTCGACAACTGAAGACCAAGCTAGTGTAGTCCCAGTCAGATGATTGTTCCCTCGTGGAAGGGCTTGTTTATAGATAAGGCTTCTCTAAGCCATTTGTTAAACTTGTCTGTACTCAGACCTACTTTGCTTCCGCATGTTTGATGTAATGTTGGATCACAGACTTGTGATCTCTACGTGCACTCTGTAAGAGTTATCAATAAAGTTGTATACTTTGTAGAGAATTGCAATGATACCTGTTGTTCATACTGGACATGTGTGCTGCGTGTATGATTATAACATGCATGTCTTAGTATGGGTTTTCGAGACATTAGTTGGGATCTGGCTGGCGGTATTTTATACACCAAGTGGCCCTTAGATGTGCGCAGCTTGGGGCATCGCGATGCGATTGTTCGAGACTCTGTCTCGTGCACACTTTGATGTATGATCGAGCCCACCCTAGACCCCGACTAAGTGATCGGGCTGGAGTAAGTCTATGTAAGAGTTATGAGATAGTCGATAGTATGGTTGAGGCGACTTGTCTGTGAATATGGGAGTTCATCACCCATATCATTTAGACTTGTGTGCGGACGATGAGGACCCATCTCTGTTGATCATCCGTCCTAGATGGGATGCCCCTCACGTGCGATGCTTTCGAAGAATGTTCTGTGCTTGGCCTTGTCTGCTTAGACAAGTGGGTACGGTTCTCGGCTCTCCATATGACTATGTCATAGCGGGACTTGCATACGCTAACCCCGGGTCCCGACAGACTTGGTATCAGATCAGGACTGACTGTAGGATTATCAGCCTTGGCCGAAGTCGAGTCTAGCCTTCTATAGTTATATAGTTACTCTGGGTATATAAGGGAACAACATAAGGCTTCTTTTTCTCCTTACCCTCATCGTTCTGAGTTCTGAGTCACCCTCATCTTGTTCTACGGGAAGATAGGACTAGGCTCATCTATTTCTTACTAGAACATCTCGTTGATTGCCTCCTTATAGCCGTAGGATTGTTGTGGTTGTCCAGAGTCTCCGTGTTTTGAGTTCCTTGAAGAAGTTCTGTCCAATTTCTTCGAGTTCGTTTAAATTTCCATCCCAGTGTAGCCGTTATTCTGCCGGATTTGTTTCGTGTTTCTTTGATTCATTGCCTTCGCATTATTATCTTTTCCGCCTAAATCATATCCTTTTATCCTTGCCTCCATCGCACAACCTGTTCTGATTGTTGATTTTTATCACACAGGATGTCAGGTGGAACTCGTAGTGCTGTTCTTCGGAATCGAGACCGTGATCAGAATCGAAATGATGATGAACCTCCACCCCCGCCTTCTGCGGCGGAAATCATGATGGAAGCTGAGCGGAATAGACGTGATCAAACACGCCTTCTGGAACTCATCGAGCAGAATACCGCCCACCATCGTAATGTGGTGGTCAGCATTCAGGACTTCATCTTCCTCAAGCCACCGGTATTCCGATGTTCTTCTGAGCCCCTCGAAGCTGATGATTGGCTCCGTTCCATCGAGCGTAAGCTTGATACAACACATGTTCCTCCCGATGACCGAGTTATTTTTGCGGTATACTTCTTGGAAGGTGCTGCTCTTCAGTGGTGGGAGAAGTATGTTGCAATGCAGCCAGATGGTCACGTAGTGACTTGGCAGGAGTTCTGTGTTGCCTTTCGAGGGTACCACATTTTGGGTGAGTTGATGGAGCACAAGAAGGAAGAGTTCTGCAATCTGAATCAAGGAGAGATGTCCATTCATGAGTATGTGAGGGAGTTCAACCGTCTTGCTCTTTATGCACAAGATGAGATCACCACCGATGCCAGAAAGCAGGCAAGGTTCCGCAAGGGACTTAGCCCCATCCTTCATCATGATCTCAACCTCCTTGAGTTTACCACCTTTGAGGATTTCAAGCAACAGCCCCCCCCCCTCGTGTAAGAAACAAAGGAGAAATATTGAAAATATTTTTCCAAAAAGTTCTTTTCATTGTCACTCGGGGGCTCGCCGAAGCAGCCACCCCCCGAGCCGTTCTTCGCGAACGCGACTCTAAAAAATTGGCACTCGGGGGCTCGCCGAAGCAGCCACCCCCCGAGGTGTTCTTCGCAAACGCGACTCTAAAAAATTGGCACTCGGGGGCTCGCCGAAGCAGCCACCCCTCGAGGCGTTCTTTGCAAACGCGACTCTAAAAAATTGGCACTCGGGGGCTCGCCGAAGCAGCCACCCCCCGAGGTGTTCTTCGCAAACGCGACTCTAAAAAATATGCACTCGGGGGCTCGCCAAAGCAGCCACCCCCCGAGGCGTTCTTCGCAAACTCGACTCTAAAAAATTGGCACTCGGGGGCTCGCCGAAGCAGACACCCCACGAGGCGTTCTTCGCAAACGCGACTCTAAAAAATTGGCACTCGGAGGCTCGCCGAAGCAGCCACCCCCTGAGGCGTTCTTCGCAAATGCGACTCTAAAATATTGGCACTCGGGGGCTCGCCAAAGCAGCCACCCCCCCCCCCGAGGCGTTCTCCGCATACGCGACTCTAAAGATCGGCGAGAAGGGAACCCTCGCTCAAAAGTTCAGCAGACAAGACAAACCTATACCACGCAAGTTTGATTTACAGCAGACGAAGAAAGTAAAAGTAAAACAGAATAGCAACAAAACGTTGCCCAGCAAAGGAACAAAACGCCAAGCAAAGGCTAATCCCCAGGCTCTGACTTTACTTTACACAGAGCACCCAACCGACGGTCATTATCCTCGGCCACCCACTTCACAACTTCACTTGTAGGCTCATCCGCCACGGCGTAATGGTCGTCCATCGGCTGAGCTCGACCACCAGGAGGACCACGAGATGCCAACATAATATCAACCCCCGGACAATGACTATGGACAAAGGCAAAAGCACAACAAGCACCTGCATAAATCTGGTGATTAACTACGCGCCGAAGATCCGCAGGCTGGGAGAAAATCCGACAAAGCGCCTCAAGAGATGAAGGGACAGGATCCAAAGGGTAAAACTCAGCAAAAATTCTGCCAAAAGCACTGCAGAATTACTCAAGAGCCCGCGGTACCCTCTCCACCCACATCCGCAAAACGGCGAACACCTGAGCACGCGCCCTATCCATCCAGAAAGGATTGCTCGCCTGCACAACCGGGTCCTCCAGCCGCAGCAACTCAGACTTTACTGCCTCCTCTTCCTCGCGAGAATGCCCAGCAAGCACTTCGCAGCGAAGAACAAAGGTCAGCCACAAAGCATAAAGAACCCGCGTAGTCGAGCGGTCGAAGAAAAGAGAAAACTCACCCTTCAGAAGGTCAGACAGCTTCACCATCCAAGCCACCAAGCCATCCAAGACAGCCTCAGCACGCTCGCGTTTCGATCAATGGACCGCAAGAGCACCTTTCAGTCGAACGATCTCATGTTCGGCTTCTTTCAGCCTCAAACAAACGGACTCGTAAGCACCTTCGCGAGCATCCTCCTTCAGCAAATTCCAAGCCCGAGAAACGCCCGGGATGGCCTACCGCAAAGAGAAACAAGTCAAAAGAAACAAGGCAACAAGCAGCACAAGAAAGCAAAGCAGGTCCATGAATTAGATCCGACGTCCCGCAAGAGGAACATTACAACCGAAAGTTCTCAAAAACAAAAACAGGGTCACCCTACTCCTTGGTTGCAGAATTGTCCGCCTCTACGACCAGTTGCAGCTGGCGGGCCAGCCGAGTGGCCCGAGCACTCTGCTTGTCCGTGTAATCAGGCACAGCATCCACCATGGAGTCCTCAATAGGGAGACCATGGCCCAGAAAAACAACAATAGACGTGGCAAGCCCACTCACCACGTTCTTACGAACCAAGCCCTCCAGCTGATCACCATCCGGACCGAAGGCAGCTACCAGAGAATCAAGACCCTCAGGACGCTCCGCCGCATCTAGGAACATATGTTCATGGAGAAGCTTCAGGAGAGTTGAAGCCCGAGCGCAGACATCCCCAGCAGCTACAGCAGCACCTGAGGCAGCATCTACAGAGCCACGGAGAACACCTGAACCTGCAGCAGCAACCTCCACCGCCCCAATACCCGCAGAAGCTGGAAAAAGAAAAAAGGGTCAAAAATCCAGCAGCTGCAGAACCAAAACCAAACCCAGCAAACGGACGACGGGAGGAATCCACTCACTAGTCACAGAGCCCGCCAAATCCTGCAGGCGCTTGCACTCAGCCTTCTCGACCTGGAGAAAGTTCTCCTCCACCCGCCGCAACTGCTCGAGCTCGCCATGCTGCGCCTATAGCTATTTTTCTTTGGATTGCAGGGAAGCCCGAAGCTCAGCAAGTTCTCTCTTTGCAGCCTCCGCCCGCTTGTCAGCACCCTTCTTACGACCTACGGAACAAAACATCAGTCAGTCAACATCAACCAGCAAAAAAGCAAGAGCAAAGTACAAGGATCTCACGTCTCATAGCAGTCAAGCTCCCCTGGACCGAGTCATGAGCACGTCGCCACCGATCAGTTTCAATCAGCACGCGCTCGCACACCCAGAATAAAGGTTGCATTCAGGAAAATCCATCAAGACAACAGCGTAGGAAAAGGAAAATCATAGACTACAACCAATCACAAATGATTGCTTGCAGCTTCGGGGGCTACTCCCATTGGGAGCACTACCATGCTCCCAATACACAACAGACCGACAAAAAGAAGGCCGAAATCATAGACTACAACCACTCACAAGTAACTGTATGCAGCCTCGGGGGCTACTATAGTAAAGCACAGAAGGACAAAGAAATCACATACCTGCTCTGCCATGCGATCAAAGAACTTAACTTTATCCTCAGCTGAGAGATCCCGCCTCTCTAAGAAGTGCTCCTGAGGGATCACCGGTTTAACATCCGGAGGTAAGTCCCCTTCAGGAGCAGCAGCAGCCACAGCAGCCGAAGCAGAAGCCCCAGACGGAGCAGTCGCAGAAGTTCCCTCCATGCCTGCAGTCACAGGAGCCGTCCGAGCACTCGAAGACGCAGGAGTAGCGGAACCAGCCAGCCGATCAGATGTTGCACCAGAATCAGCAGAAGGAGCAGCAACAGCACCAACACTCGCAGAGTAAGTAGCCGGAGCAGGAGCAGACCAGCAAAATGACTTATCTTTAGAACGCCAGCCAGCAAACACAACGAAAACCAGAGACGACAAAGTGGAAATGTATACTAACCCAGCAGGCGCAGCGCTTGGACGCAGTAACATCCCAAACATGCGCTTCTTCAATGCAGCGGGAGGAGGACACGGCACAGCAGGCCGCACAACCGCTGGAAACTCATCACCATCACCCGCTGCATCACGACCACTCGCAGGGCTAGTGCGTTTCACGCGAAGAGGACTTGAATCCCCAGAATCATCAGCACCTGGCGGTGGGACACCAGTAGACTCGACAGCAACAGCACCCGAAGTGCCAGAAGCACCCCCGTCACTCGCAGGAAAAGGATCTGCATCAACCTCACCAGGTTCATCAAGTATATCCGCATCTTCAGGCTGCGGCAGATTGTTCAACAAAGGAACGTGATCCTACAGATCAAACCAACATCAGTAGTCGACAGAAATGAGCCAACGGCACAGAAATAAAACAAAGACAAGTACCTAAGGAAGAGGCAAGTCAGCAGAGTAAGGACGAACAAGATTCTGCTCTCCAATGCTCGCGCACTTCGTGACTTGTTGAACCCGGGCCAAGAGACCGTCATCGGAAAACTCCTCGAGTGAACACCTGGTAGAGTCATCAGGCCCAGTGTATTGCCACATGGGACGCACCCGATGCTGAAGCGACTGCACACGTCTCTTGACAAAAACTGAGATAAGCTGGCCACCAGTCAATTCATCCTTCAAAACAGCAATCCTCTGCACAAACGGTTCCACGAGAGACGACTCGCGAGCAGACAAAGGATGCGCCCATGAAGATCGCTTCACCGCCCGCGCAGCAGGACCGAAAGGGGGCAGACCAAACCACTGACCCTCAACGCACTGGTCCTTCAGATAAAACCAACTCCTCCGCCATGAAAAGACGGAGTCCAACTTTTCCAGATCAAAGTAGGCAGATTTCTCCTTAATGGAAATACCCACACCCCCAATGGCATATTCAGAATTCGTCCTCTTCACATTGAAGAGACGCTTTCAGAGGCCCCAATGGGGATAGATCCCCAAAAAACCCTCACAGAGTGTAATAAAACAGGCAATATGCAGAATCCCATTGGGGGTCAAATCATGCAATTGCAACTGATAAGCGCAAAGCAATCCCCGGAGGAAAGGATGAATGGGAAGTGAAAAACCACGGGGGAAGAAACTCTGAAAGCATACCGGCTCATTGGGACGGGGCGCAGGAATTTCCTCATCCCTAGGAATCCGGGCGGCATCATACGCCACCACGCCATCGGCCGCCAGCTCATCCAGATATGCGACTCCAAAAGCAGAGCGATCCCATCTGCCGGTCATCCTTGCCGACTCCTGTGCTGCACTACGGGGACACTTGGACATGGATCCTCACTAGCAAGCCGCACGAAAGGACAGGCGGGAGGCAGAGAACAATGAAGGAAGAAGAAAGGAAGACAGGAGAAGGCAATGGTTGGGTGAAAACCTAAACACACCAGACCCCCCGGTATTTAACCAGTAACCGGAGCAAGCAAATCGTCACCGTTCATCTTGGAATACAGCAAACATGGCATAATCCCACGATAGCCGAGAAATATGGAAAACTCAACTGACGCACTAACCATACCGCCCACCGCGCGCGAAAAACGATGGCCATCATCACGAAGTGCGAAATTATCGGGCAACAGATGTCAAGTCACTTCACGGCGGCCCAACATGTCAGGCGAACCAGCAAACGTCACACTTCAGCAACGCGTCTCAAACACGCATCTTCGGTCAGCATCCAGCGCTCTACAAGCTTTTTCATGATATTTCAAAAAATATTTTAACTCCCATTGGGAGTACCTTTATTCGAGTTTGGGTGCTCCCTCACCCCGAAGGCAAAGATGTGCTCGAGTGATCACTCGCACCAGCAGAAAACATACTCTCAGAGTTCGGGTGCTCCCTCACCCCGAAAGCAGTAAGGCATTCGAATGACTACGCGCAAAAGAGACTCAATAATTCAACAAGCATGACTTACTCGCGCACTCGACGACATTCCGAGTGGGTGCTATCTTATTTTCCTCGCCTGAGTTCACTACAAGCTCCGCGAGTGGCGACTAAAACAGCTCACTTGATTGTTTATTCCAAGTGGGTGCATCGCTAATCAGGCTCCGTTCCTCTAAAAAACCAATTATGCCTGGGCTACGACACACTGTACCCAGATGCCACGCAAGCTTAGCGTGTAGGTAAGACCCCGCTGCGTAGAACGGCCGGGCCGGGACTTGCCGCAGAGCGATTTCACTCCCGACCTTTTCCATGCGCTCGCATGATAGAAAGAGCCGAGCGGACGCGCTCAGGCTATGTGCTTAGACTGGCAGCAATTGATCCTATAAGACCTGCAGCGGCATGACTTTGCTTGACACCAGTGTTCCAAGTTCATGTCGATGGACGTGGGCTTGATTGGGCTACTGTGGTATTTGTCACTAGCACAATTCACCAAGGCTCGACCAGTCGACTCCTTGGGGCCTTTCAGCTTAGCAATCCCTCGAAACAGATATTGTCATGGCTCAAAACTGCCAGCGACCCATGGCGATGCCACGCTTACAAACAATAAAGCGCAGATGAATTCGAGTCCCTGCGCGACTCTTCGAGTACCCCAGGCACTCGGGGGCTACTGACGAGGGGGTGACCCCACGACTCCTACATGTGAGACTACCTGGTGCGTGTGAAGACAGAAGGCCTGCTGGGAAGATACGACAAGCCCACGATTGGCCCAACCAAGCACCGACATAGGAGTCCGCGACTAACATGGAAGGTGCAGCTTGGCGTACAAGGCAAGACTAGAACTAGGAAACTACCTCTCTAACCTAGCACGGACTCCCCGAGACCTAGCCTGGTATATAAAGGCTAGGAGGGGAGACATCCAGATCAACTCAATACGCATCTACTCATCCTAGCCTTGCGAGAACTCGCCTTGGCCTCCACTGTAATCGCCCCCTCACGTGATAATATCGAGCAGGAAGTGCTTCTCCTATTAGCCGACGAGTATCATCCAACCTGTGCTTATCTCTATGACTAACCCAGGGTCCCTGACCATGAGATTTTCCGGGGTTGATCCCCGTCACCTACCATCAAGTGAAACCAGGAGGAATCTCCCTCGATGGTACACTTGAAGAGGTTCGACAGAGACATCGGCCGAATGAACTCAAGAGGTAAACCTCGTATCATCCCAGTGATACTACGCTACTGAGCCGACGAGAGTGAAATACGAGTCCATCCACTCATAAGTCAAACTCGAAGCGACTCGGCAGAGTCTCGCCGTTGTAGGTTCCCTAGGGCATCTGCATTGATCCGTACATGTTGTAGTTATAATATTTTGTAATCCGCGTTCACTCACCAGAGTGATCACGACCCGCTATTCTAAAACTAGATAACAAAGCGCAGGGCTCACTGCTTAATATAATATAATTATAAGGCAGCATAGGATAAAGGAAGGTACATCAAGGGGCGACAATGACAGGCTACGCAATTGAATAGGTAAGCAACATAGCAGCAGCAGTAACAATGCCTAGTGCAAGAAAAGTATGGAAAGATAGGCGACATCTGGGGAAGAGAATGGCTCTGCTTTCCTGGAAGCTCGACGGTAGGGGTAGGGTCGTCGACGACGTAGTCGATCACCGGGGCATCAGTAGCGGTCGTCGGGGCTACCGGGCAATAAAAGAGGAGGGGGGAAGAAACAATAAATACACGGCAATAATAACAATATAAATACAAGACATGGTAAACGCAGTGTTAGGAGTGAACTAAAACGGTGCTACACGTTGCAGATGAAACGGGAATTTAACCGACTATTTTACCAGCTTCGGGCAATTACCGGACAGATGATCCAAAGGGGGAAAGTCTCGGGTTCGGTATGCTAGAGGGGGTGGTGGACATATGGGTAGCATATTCTTAATCGTTATATTTTTTTTGATCAATTTTCATGTACAAAGTTGTTCCATCTGATTCACGGTTTAAAAGATATTAAATTTAAAGTTTAAATCAATTTTAAATCATTTTCTAGATTTTCTTTTATTATTAAAATGCAACATTATCCACAGTTGGTTTGAACAATCAACACTGAAATCTGGGACCCACATGTCATACACAGGGACAGAAATAAATCATTTTATTTATTAAAAAGCAGAGGGGCCCACATGTCATTGACATTGCCAGATTAAATCATTTTATTTAATTGCTTATCAAAGGAGGGGGTCCACATGTAAGCCACACAGGGTATTATTTCCATTTGTAGTCAATTAACAGTTTAATCAAGGGGCGGGTCCGACATGTCATGGAGTCATTTTGTTTAGCAACTTAATTAACTAAGGGTTAACTTAGTGGGATTGGGCCCACTTGTCATCCACTAGGGAGGGTTCTCTGGTTAATAGGGGATTAGTGGGGGCGTTTAGCAACGACAATCGTGCGTGCACACGTAGTTCATGCCGGCGGCGGCCGGAGTGCCGCGGCGAGCAGCGGGGGGCGCGTAGGGCGGAGGCCAATGCGGCAAGGCGAGCAGCAGGGCCACGTAGGGGAGCGGCATCCCATGGTCGAGCACGTCTAGACGAGGCGCAGGGCGCGGTGAGCATGTTGGCTGTAGGCTAGTGGGCGAGCACGCCGAGGGCGTGGCGAGGGGGCGAATGGCGCAGCCGAGCACGACGCAAGGCGCAGCCAGTGCGCAGTCCAGCCATGGCGGCATGTCGGCGGCCCGAGCACGGCAATGGCGGCGATGGATGGCTTAGGGTGGGAGGTCAGAAGGGGGAACCAATTTTGCTCTCACAGGGAAGGGACGTCGCGGCTGGGGGCGCGAGGAGGGCGAGGCATCCTCGAGTTGGGGTAGGGCGACGCGGCGTAGAGGGAGGCGGCGGCCGGGGCGTCGGTGAGCCCACCGTCGACGGGAATGGCAACCGGCTGTGGCATCCGCGCGATGCGCAACGCATGGAGGCAGGATGGAGAGGAAGAGGGAAGGGGCTAGGTTAGAGGCGGCCGCAACAGCTTTATAGGGTGTCGCCGGCCGGCCGATGGAGGCCACGGCGACGGCTGACGGCTTCCACCGCGCGATGACCGCCACAGTATGGCGTGAGCAGTGAGTCGAGGGGGAGGAGGGAGTGGGCTTGGGGAAGAGGTGGGCTGGGCCCGATGGGTGGGCCGGCCGGTTGGGCCTTGCCCCAGGAGTGGATTAGGGTTTTCTCTTTTTTTTGTTTATTTTATTTTTATTTTTGTTGTATTTATTTTATTAGTCTAGCATTTGAGTTTTGCAAAATATGAAAGTTGTTCCAATATTTGTGTTACATTTTAAAGTAATGCTACAAAAAGTTTGGTACTTTTCTAAAAGCATTTGATATTTTCTTTAAATAATAAATGATTAAAATGGGCAGCTTAAGCTACTATTTGAATTGTTTGATTTAATTAATAGGTTAATAAATTCCCAAATCCACATGGACATGATCCACTGAATATTTGGCATTTTACAAAAATGGTTGCACAATTTTTGGAACAACTTTATTTTCTCACAATGTTTTGAATTTCCAAACGAGTTTGAATTTAAACTTGACTTGATCAAGGGTGATGATTATTAGCATAATCATGATGACTTGGCATTAGTTAAGGTGATCACTGTAGCGTGACACCCCGGGTGTTACACATGAGTCTTGCCAACACTCCTCATTAAGATGATGTCTTGAAGGTAAACATGAATGTTCACACAACCTCCTTCTTCAAGACATGCTTGCAATATGCTCAACTCTCACATGACCAATCTTTGGATAACTCCATGAATAACACCTTGGTCATCACATGATCTTCTCCTTTCAACCTTGAAGCCAACATATGATCTTCAAGCACTGTCTATGGACAAACCTTAAAGTATAACTCAAGCAAGCCATTAGTAAATAAAATTTGTCATCAATTACCAAAACCAAACATGAGGGCACATGCCCTTTCAATCTCCCCCATTTTGGTAATTGATGACAAACACATTAAGGGGGTTTATATGATGAATTATGCTAATCATGCAAAGCAAATATGCATGAGAAAGAAGGAAAAAGCTTAAGAACAAAACCAAAACATGAACCTCCTCAAACAAAATCCTCTAAACTTCTCCCCCGTTGGCATAGATTGCCAAAATGGGCGGAAAAACTTCGAAGGACGATATAGAATGTTCGTCCCAAAAGGGTGTATGTCTCAAGAAATGAGTGGAATAAAATACACATATCCAAAGATACATGGTGGGAGGAAAAACATACTATGTTGAGGATACAAAGATTGCAAACAGATGAGATGGCACAAAGGCATAAGAAAATGCAGGCAATCAAACGATCCAACATGCCAAAAGACTACAAGATATTATGATTTGAGCATATGAGTGTTCTAAAGAAAATAGAGAAGTTCCCCGAGATTTGATCACTATTTAGAATCTTTGTATTATAATACAAAGTTCACAAATATGTATCAGCACTCCCCCAAAATTGATAGAAACACAACAAACCAACGGTTGATAAAGTAGCAAAAGAGATAATCAAAGGAATGGGCTCAACCAACAAGATGTGTGTGAGTCATGGCAAAGCACTTGATATGACTAATATAAGGATGATCATTAAACATCAACGTAGTCTTGAAGAAACGAGACTCAAGGTGCTAGACATGTCCTTCTAACATAAGTTAAGAAGGTCACACACACACAAACAACAAATGGGTTCACAAGCTTAATAAAATGCAAAGTGAAATAAACGCTTGTGACAACCCCATGGTGAAGATTGAAAATAAAAGGTTCATCAAGACAAGCATGATGACAACAATCTTCACCACCAAAAGAGTGCATTAAGATGAATAGAATTAAGACACACACTCAAAGACACACACTTTCATGAAACTACCAAAGAATTAATCATTAAAAATAAAGGTGGACATGACAGAAAAAGGATATCCACTAAATGAGTAGCCTCTCCCAATTGTATGAGATTCTAGGTAAATGAAATGTCCACAAAGAAGCATGTACACACAAAATAGTTACAAAAGGAAAGAACAAGATATCCAAATGGAATCCATAAATATACGAATAAGATCTTTGCTTGAAAGAATAGCCAATGGCTTAATATTATCTTATTGTATAAGAATGAACTCCACACACACAACCATCAAAGTCATCACAACTAGCAACAAGGTAACAAGAGATAGTTGGGATGCTTTGAACAAGGAAACAAGTATCGCAACAAAGGATATATCTTGCAATTCTAGAACAATTCAAGAACCCCAACAATTGCAAATGATTAATGTCATGTCATGTCATGATGCAACCTACACAAGGTTGAATGCAAGAAATGTATGCATGAGGTAGATACTTGCTACCGAGATAGCATGGGAATGATGTAGTAGAAAGAGTATTCATTGATCGTCCTAGCTTGACTCCAATAGGCACATGGTGACACCACCTTCCTTGTGACTAAGACGATCATCCAATGCATCTCCAAAGTTCCTAGAATCAACATTAACAAAAAAATGGTACCCAAACTCATTGGGACCCAAGAGTTAGAGGAACAAAAATACATAGGACAAACTCCATGAGACTAAGTGCATATGGACATGGATATGAATTCCATGCACATATTAGCCAATAAAGAAGTGGATGGAGTTTAACCTATATATAGGATCAAAGAAAGAAATCATGCAACGGAACTACACATAGAAAATATGCATGCACAAGACTTTCAAGAACCAAAAGGAAATACAATTTGAACAAAATACCAAGTAAACCAAGATGGCACACCAATGGGTGACACAACATAGGGTTGTCCGAATTATATCAAAGGACCAAATCAACACATGATAGGAGACAAGTAGCAACTAACACATGGTCAATTGCTACACTCACCAACAAATGAGAAGGAAAACCACTTGAATCCCATCCCAATCAACACATAATTGAATAGGAAAACAATTTAAAAGGATACCAAGTGAACAGAAGATTCCAAAATAAGATTCCAATTAAAAATAAGATTTCAAAATAAACTTGTCACTTGGAGTATGCCAAATAAAAGATACATCAAGGAATGGGATATCAATTGGCACACCAATTGATCGAGAGTATGATACCAAATAAAAAAAATCAAAGAAGGAGATATCAAACTCTCAAAAATAGCACAATTCCAAACAAACTATGCCCTCAACAAATATGATGGCACAAAGCACCAAAGAGAATATGTCTTCCAATAACACACACTTGATATGGGTCATAAGATGCTAGCTCCCCCAAGCGATGTGCATTAAATAGAATTTTCATTTGAAAACAAAATGCACAAGATGGGATCACCACTTTCACTATATCTAGAGAAACACTAGAAAAGATCACGAAAACAAATGATCCACAAGTGACAAGGAAGACAATGAGAGTTAAAACCAAAATAAAATCTTGGCAAGTAATAAGGTAATTATAATCAAGCCAATGTGAAGATGATCAATAATTTCTACCACATATAAGAGTACCAATTGTTAAGGAAAAGAAGTATATGGAATTACTTCCCGGTGGTAGATAACAATAATATATATTATCATCTTCACAACAACAATCATAAGCATGTGGCAAACGATAAGAATTGAGTACAATTCTTATAAGGAGATTCTTGATAGCTTCAAGTATGCATCCAATCATGCAAGTAATGACTACAATAACTTGAAGCAAACGGTTCGCACATAGGAAATACAAGTACATGTTGAAGGGAAACCGTACCAAGAAAATCTCACACACTCAAGATCCATAAGATGAGAAATAAAATCAATTTAAGCAAATTGGAACTTGAGGAGCAAACATGCCACCTAGGAACTAGATAATTTACAATATCAACTCTAAGTGGAAAACCCCCCAAATGTACACATTTCATAGGCGTGTAATATGCACAAAGTATATTACTCCCCCATAATGTGATATTCCAAAATTTACAACTAGAGGCAAACAAATACCAACAAGAGATAATTAATGGACATATTTTTAGAATTTCAATTTCTCACGAGGGGCATGAAGATTGGTCCGTTCCTGAACCACTTCTACCACCAAAAAAGAGGGGCATGCTTGTTCTGAACCCAGAAGATATGCAAGAAGCAAAGAAGTCTATAAAGGAGAAAGGTATTAAAGCCGAAGACGTGAAGAATTTACCGCCTATTGAGAAGTTGTGTGAGCCTATTACTCACCCTCCCTTGGTAGAGGTACACTCTCTATTAGACTTTACTGAAAGTGACATCCCTAAAGGTAAACCTCCCGACCAATGTTTAGATCAGCTTCATAATTTTATTGTTAAGCAAGACCATTTTAATAGGAAGTTACAAAGTCAGTTGCATGATAATTCTCTTGCTATCAAAAGTTTATGTGATGTTCTAGAAAGAACAGTTAATGATGTTAAATGTCTTGTTAAGCATTTTCATATGGTTCAAACTCAGCTTGAACAAATTTCTAATGTGCAAAAAGATTTGCTTGCTAATAATTCCAAACAGGACATACAAGCTTATGGAATTAAAACTAGGGGTGGAACTGTAACAGCCCAGTTTTTGCAAAAATTAAAAAAATTGTTTTCGGTGTGAATTGTTTGATTGTCTGATTTGTTTGCGGTGTTTGCATCCCCGATTTATCGATCGGCGATTATTTTTCCCCCTCTTATCTCGTATCGGACAGAGACCGACCCTTGCCACTCTGACACTCGACCTTTGCGACACCGGGTTTCGCCCGATCACCGTCGTGAAAACCGCACGAGACCAGCCGCAGCCAACGGAACGAAAAACACCGTTTAATAATTAAACGGGATGTTTTTATAGCGCGCCGGAAAGTGTTTTCGGAACGGTTCCAGCGAGGTGAACGCCTCCGGCTCGACACGCTGATCGCGCAGTTCGAAGTTCTACCCGAATCGGAGGTACTGCGGACCCCCGGCGGTCAGAAACATGTGCACCGCGCGCGAGAGAGAAATCGGGATGTTTTTGTAAACTGCCAGCCACCTGTGCTATATAAAGACCACCACACTCCCACCCCTTTTTTAGGGTTTCCCTAGCCACAAATTGCAGCCACCCCCTCAAACATAGCCCCAATTTTCGCAACCTAGCCCCTCAGATCTGGAATTTCTCTCCTGAGCGATCTGGACCGTCAGATCTTCCGATCTGACGGCCAGGAACCCTCCACTGACCCCCCCCCCTCCTCTCTCCTCTCCAACCTCCAGCCCGCTGCGCCGCCAGCCTTGCCCGTGGAGCCGCCGCTCCCTCCGGCCACCGGAGCCCCTGCCCGGCCGTCTCCTCTCCATCTCCTATTTCCCTCTCTCCCCTCTCCTTTCTCTCCTCTCCCTCTCATCTCTCTCCCTCTCCTCGCAGGTACAGGAGCCCCGCCCGCCATGGCAGCCCAAGGACGCCGGCCCGAGCTCCTCCACCGTCGCCCGGCCACCGGATCCGGCCGGCGCATCCCCGCCTCCAGCGCCCCTCGTCCCGCAGCCAGCCGCCCCTTGCCGGCGTCCATGGCGCAGCCGCCGCCGTGCCCGCTCAGGAGGAGCTGGGTCGGCCTCCCCAGGACAGGCCGGCCACGTGGGCCCCGATCCAGCCCACTCTAAGCCTCCAGCCTCCAGCTGGCAGTGGGTCGAGCCCATTGAGTGAGCAGCCCATGCCCTTTTTTCTGAATTAGACCCGGCGATTTTTGCTAAGTGTTGGAAAATCTGTTGCTGATTGCTTTTTGTGCTGCGAATTCCCGTTGAACCGTTGCTCCGATGAACGTGCCCCCAAAACGAAAGTTGCTCAGTTTTGCGTGCTCTAGCATTCGTATGTAGAAAGTTTTTCCGTTTGAGCTCACCTTGATTGTGTAATTGTGTGCTGAAGTGGGCATCAGGCCGTTAAACTGCTACAAATTGCTGTTAATGTGCTGCTGTGCTGAAAACTGTTATTTTGTTGCAACTTCGGTCGACGAGTGTGTCGCGACCGTTTATCGTAATTGAGTGATTCCGGTTGCATTTAGTTAAGCATCATGTATACTTTCATCCCATGTATTGCATTGTCATGATATGCTTGCTAGTCATATAGTTATTCTGCTCCAAAGTTGCTATGCTGCTGTTTTTGACAGCCACCTCTGTTTTTCTCTAAGTCTGTTACTTTGCGATGCCATGTTGTTTGCTTAATATCTTTTGATCTATGATGCCTATTTGCATGATTCTTTTTGCCATGCCTTCCTTGTCATGTCTAGTTTAATTTAATATCATTTGTCAGCATGTTTGCATTCATTGTCCTGTTTATACTTTGCTCTAAAGTGTGCTTCGTGATGTTGGCAGTTTGTGCGCGTAACTTGTTTTGCTTATATCTTTTTAACCGTAACTCCGTTTGGAGTGTTCTTTATATGTAACTTGATTAGTTTTTCGTGTACTTTGTGTTCATGCTATTGCTTGCTGTTGTTAACCAACATAAAATATGGTTTAGGGCAGAACAGTACCAAATGTTTTAATCATCGTGCGGCACTTAGTGTTATGTTGTGCCTCACTTAAATTGACTGGCATAGATAGTTTACTTTGTGCTTCACCTCTTGACATGTTTGTGTGATATGCCATGCTTGCTTGAGTTTCCATGTTAACAACCTTTGTTGATCACCTGTAGCTAAACAACTTGAACCTTTCTAAATGTGCGGTATCGTCGTGTGTGACGAGCACCCCACTTAACCTGTTAGTAACCGCTCTCGACGGTAGGTGCGATGTCCCGTGTTTCCTTCTTGTTGGTGCTTGCTCGTGTTTGCCTTGTAGTAATAGAGTGCTTTCTCGTTGATTGCTTTCAAGTGTTTATCGTCTTGTGTGCTTCCGCAGGTACCTCTCGGAGACGATGCGAGCGTGCGATCGACTACACCTTCGAAACCCGACTTATCAATAGGCAAGGACTATACATTACTTATGATCCATTCTATTTCAACCAGCGGTTTGCATGCTAGTCTAGGTTAGGTTCGATGTTTGATCCTACCACAGGTTTACAGCCTCTTTCAAACCGATACAGCCATGTCCCTTCCCAGCAAACCATGTACTGCTATGTTACTATTGCTCGTTGCTCAGCCCTGCTTAGTATGCATGCTTAGGATGCTACGTTGTTACCCTGTTACTCCTTGGTTTGGGATATCACATTATCATTATTTATATTGTTGTTGATGATATGATTATTAAATGTTGACTATATTCGACGAAGGATGGAAGGTCTAGGCTATCCCGCCCCGACGCTTTGTTCCATTCGAGTCACCTAGGACCCGAGTTCCGAGTATTGGTTTTAAGACTGAGCGTGCCTAACCGCGTGTGGGATTTTATGGGGTCCCCTTTTCTTACCTACCTAGCTTCAAACATTTCTAGTGGTGGCCCAAGCTGATTTACCATTTGAAACCGTGTGTGTGCTGGTCAGCTGCCAGTAGTTTTTAAACCAACCCGGACCAGTGAGGACTTAGTTCCCTTGCTGGCCCATCATGACCGGCTGAGGACCCGGTGTCCCATGTGTGATTAACCGGCAATCCAAACCTGGAGTCATACGGTAGAGACCAGATTGAGAGCACGGCCGGCTCCTGAGCTAGATGTCGTCTCACCGGGGGCCACCCGGATTTGTTCGTTGTTAGTTAGAGGGACCTGTCATTTCGGATCTCTTGGAACTAAATCATAAAATGGTTGCCTGTGATGGGTAGCAACTGAGAGAGATGGGCGTGCGTGCGGAGCCTCGTAATGGGCAGTTGGTACACCCCTGCAGCGTTAAATCTTTTCGAGAAGTCGTGTCCACGGTTATGGACGACTTGAGACCTACTCCTTGTTCATAGACAACAACAGCTGAGATAATCTTAATATAACTTGATCAACGTGTGTGTGCCTTGACTGCTTCTTCTTCGTCGGGATGCGAAGAGGAGGACAAGGATAGGATAGGTGTTATGATTGCGTAAGTAGTTGATAGCAAGACTTGTTGGAGGCGATTCCTCATCGAATGCTTGGCTTCTTACCTTACTCTATAGATCGTTAGCCACTTCATAAATGCTAGTGCGACAGCAACCTCACCACTTACCCCTTCCTTACCGTAAACTACTAGTTGTCCTAGAATGACGAGTGATGAAGTCCTTGCTGGGTCAGATGACCACTACAGTTGGATGCTGAGTACCTCTGTACTCATGATACTACCCTCAAACTCTTTTCAGGGTTCTTGATCGACAACAGGTATGGTGATCGACGTTTCGCGTGGAGACTCGACGACGACTAGTTAGGCGGATCCCGGCGGAGGGCCTGGACCCGTGTGGTTATGGGGATCAATGTTTTTCTCTTTCCCAGTAGGCATTTGATTGTAGTCTGTACTCAGACATATATCTTCCGCTGTTGTATTGTATTTGAGGCAGTTGTATGTCGATTGTATGAGATGTTGTATCCTTGTATCTGTAATGTTGTGATATCATGTTGGAAATCCGGGGCATATGGCTTTGTCATATGTCGCGGTGGGACCGATATGTGCTTCGTCCCCAGATCTGGATGGAAACATTTAGATCTGGAACAGTACCGCATATCGGGCCTTACAGGAACACACACCCAAGACCCGCTCTACCCTGAGGGGCATCCAAAGAGGATCGATCAAGATTCTCAAGTACAAGAAGAAGACGAGACTGTTAGCTCTCCAAAGAAGAAAAAGAAGAAGAAGAAACACAAGGAGGCTGACAATCCCAATGATCCTATTACAAGTGAAAAGCCAGCTGTTGATCCTAACAGCATATCTACCTCCGATGCTGAAACAGAAGACGGTGCCGAGTCTGAAGAAAAGGACGCAGAGAAGGATGATTCTCTCAAGTTAAGAGAAGAAGAAGCACCCGATAAACGCAAGAGGTACTCTAAAGAAGACTTCATCGCAAGAAGACATGGGAAGGAAAGAGAACCACGGATACAGAAACCCATGCCCTTTCCAGGTAAGTCCCTCAAATCCAAAGAAGAAGAGCATTATAATAAATTTTGTGAATGGATGAAGCCTCTTTTTCTTCAAATTCCTTTGACTGATGCTATTAAGTTACCTCCCTATTCGAAATATATGAAAGATCTTGTTACTAATAAAATAAAAGTTCCTAATGAGGCAATATCTACTATGCTTGCTAACTACTCTTTCAGTGGCAAGATTCCTAAGAAGCTTGGTGACCCAGGTATACCCACCATTCCTTGCTCCATAAAGAATAATTACGTAAGAACTGCTTTATGTGATCTTGGTGCAGGAGTGAGTGTTATGCCTTTCTCTCTTTACAAAAGGCTTTGTTTAGAGGAACTAATCCCTACAGATATCTCCCTTCATATGGCTGACAAATCAACAGCTGTCCCAATAGGTATTTGTGAGGATGTACCCGTTGAAGTTTCTAATTGTTTGATCCTTACAGATTTTGTTGTTCTTGACATGCCCGAGGATGGGATCATGTCCATTATTCTTGGTAGACCTTTTCTTAACACCGCAGGTGCTATCATTGATTGCAATAAAGGAAAGGTCACTTTCAACGTTGATGATAAAGAACACACGGTGTATTTTCCAAAGAAGATCGACAAGAGGCATGGCCTTAACACTATAGAAAATATCGAGACCGTGAAGATTGGAGAATGGGACTGTCCACTACATGTGCACCACAAATACAAAACCATTATGGTGGGGACAATGTCCATCAAAGTAAAGGTGCAATGATCACTTCATAAGAGGGGAGACTTCTTGTTCTGTATATCGCCGGTTTGTTGGTAAGACTTCATCAACCTTACTAGTAAGCTTGTTTTATATGGGTAAAAAGTTAAGCTTGTTATGTTTTCATTTGCTTTAGCTTTCATTCTCTTTGTTGTACCAAGTTTTTGTGTTTTTGAAGCTTCACAATACTAATCACCGCTTTAAGTTTTCAGAAAGTTTTGAAGCTTTTTGAACTCCGAGAAATTTTCAACAGTGAAGTTTTCAAAAAAATTCCAGAAAAATAAAAATAAAAAAATTCCATGCCGAGAGTGACCCAGAGGCACCTGGGGCTGACCAGGGGGGCTACCAGTGGCCCAGGCGGCCAGCTGGTGCGGCCTGCCCCCTGGCCGCGCCCATAGGGCGCCTGGGGCCCACAGGCCCCACTTCCAGGTATGTCTTCTTCCTCCTCCTTCCTCTCTCTCCAAAAACACGAGTTCTGCACTTTGCTCTTGCATTCTTGCTGTTCTTAGAGGAGATTTTTTATCTCTCTCTACAGCCCACCATTCGAGCTGAAATTTTGAGCAAATACTCCCTGGTATGTAACTCCTTCACCCCTCCAATTAGGTTTTTGATTGGTGGCTTCATTTGTGAGTATTTAGTAGCTCTTGGTGTTGTTTATGTGAGCTTGCATGCATGTGTAGAATTTTATTTTCCAAAGTTTTGATGCAAGTTTATGACTTAGGTAAGTGAGTTGAGTAGTTTGCCTTAACTCACTTTGTTTAAATCCTTGTTTTTGTAGTTTGTCAAAAATTTCATAAATGAGTTTGCTAGGAAGAGCAAAGGGGTGGCTTGGGAAGAAAAGGCCCGAGCGCTCCGATCGAGTTACAAGAGCTGCAGCCTCACCCTCCACTGCTAGGGTGAGCTACAACGAAGATCATGTGCCCTTAGAGTTGTTTGAGGACACAAATCCAGCACGTGCAATGACTTTCCCGTGCGATGAATTCCTTGAAGATGCAGGAATTAAGGAGGAGTTCTATAATCTTTGTGCTAATGCAGGTCTGACGCGGCTCGCAACGTGCCGTGTTACCCAGTATCAAAGACTCACCTCTTGTTTTATTAACAGTTTTAGATATAATCTTGATGCTGGTTCTGTTGAGTTTAAAATTTACAATGATCTTTTGACCATGCCTTTGGAAAAGTTTTGTGAAATAATAGGTGTGCCGAACGTGGGACTGACGGCGAAGATGAGCTCTCAGCCCTCCGAGCTGAGAACCGTCTTCAACTCCCTCTGTAGCATGGATACAAGGGATATTCATCGGTCAAAGATCTCCAGCATCTTATTCCCACACCTCTGGTATTTTGAGTATTTTATTGCTAGAGGGATGTTAGCTCGTGACAACACGAGGAACATATCTGCGCCGGATATTGCTATCCGGGCAACCGCCCTCTCAGGGAGGTTTGATTATAATGTGGGTGCCTTAATTGCTCGATGCCTTGCTATGAACGGTAACAAGGGAGACTTATTTGGTGGCGTTTACGCCACACTTATCCTAGAGTCTCTTAATGGCACCCCACACCCCGATGATAAGCCTTTTACTTATTTAAGTTTTGATCTTGCTGCTATGAAAAGGCATAAGTTTGTTACCATGACTTCCGAGTTTGGTAACCTTGATTATATCTTGCGTTTCGGAGCTACCACGGAACGCAAGATCCGTCTACCTGCACCTCTTTTGTTTGATTTTTCTCGCAGGAACGGGTGGTCCTTTGATGCTACTCAGTTCGATGAGTTTGTGGTCCAGCGTCAGTTTCATAACCCCATGGAGGGGGTTGTGCCCGACGAGGAGGAGCATGGTGAGTTCCCACCTTTCTAGGGAGAGACCGTCACCCAGTTTGGTGAAGGGTCTTCCTCTTCTTGGAGCGCGGATCCTTCTACGTGGGAGGATCCGGGGACTTCGGTGTACGCGCCGGAAGCCTCATACGACCCTTGGACTCACCAGTACTACCCAGGAGCAGGAGGCTCCTGGGGACATTAGCTGCTACCAACTTAGGCAAAAGCCTAAGCTTGGGGGAGTACGTGCCCTTCTCACTTTTCCACTGTATTATACATTTTTATTCGCTTTGATCTTTTCGAAGCTTTTTGCCCGTTCTTCTTTCTTTCTTACTTTTCAAAAACAACAAAAAGATTTTCTCTTTCCTTTTGCTTTCTTTTAACCTTCGAAAAAACCCAAAAAGATTTCCTTTCTCTCTTTAGTTTGCTTTGTTTTCATAATTCAGATCGAGTACGTGATGGATTTGATTATATTTCCTACGTTCGATCGTGCAAGTGACCAGGCAGTAATGACGTAGATCGACGGAAGGGAAGCAACAAGGAAAACCGGTATGAACTCTTCTTGTTTCTGCTTTTGTACATATGTCTGTGCTTATGATCTAGAGACCAGCTTGTAGCGACATAGTGCTATGTTTACAATGCTTTCCCAGTGTTCATTCTTTCCTTGTGGCTAGTCTCAAATATCTAGAGTACATAATGTGTTGTTGAAATGATTTACATGCATTGCATTGTTCATGGTTTGGCATACTGAAGTGGTATTTCCCTTCGGAGAATTTTTTGGATTGACTTGGCACTTGTTCACACATGCTTATGACTATAAAGTCTACTTTTGCCTTGATGATCTTTTTGTTTCAGAATAGTTATATCACTTTCATGCCCGATTCAATGTTGCTTTGTCGCTCTGCATGATTATGACAGTTATTGCTCTCTAGTTGGTCGCTTCCCAGTCTTTTGCTAGCCTTCGCTCGCACCAAGCGGATTTCTGCTTGTGCTTCCAAACTCCTTTTCACACCCAGTTGTTCCATTTGAGTCCACCATACCTACCTATATGTGGTATTTACCGGCCACTCCTAACTTAGACTTTCTTGTGCCATCTCGAAATTTATTCAAAAGCTTCCCTTTTTTTAACCATACAAGCTCATGGTACGGTGAGGGGAAATCGGTATCTTTCATGCCAAAAATATTTTGACGGAAGTTTTAACTAGTCAAAACTGAAAAAACAAATTTGAGAGTTACACCTCCCCCATACTTGATGATGGAGTGAAATGGACCAAATGCTGCTTATGATAGGTGGAACGATACCCTCCTTCCATCCTTGAGGCAAAATAAAAGGTTCCATAGACCATCGAAGGATTTATGGATAAAGGAATATGTGTAAGCAAAAGGCATTATATATGGTTGGCATGGGAGATATTGAGAGACCTTTACCGTTCACCGTTGACTGGAAAGTTGCATTTCTCAAAAATATTTTATCTCTGTTTTCAAAACCAAGAGCTCTGGCACATGTTTAGTCTTTGCTTCCTTTCACGGGTTTTCAACTTTGCCATCAAAATCCACGGTTCGAGAGTCTCCCCTTCCTTCTTCAAAGCACCAACTATGAGAGCATAATTGTCATTCTTAGTGTAACATGCATTGTCCCAAAGTATTACATTGTCTTCTGCATGCTTGTGTTATTGCTAGTCTGAAATACTGAGTTCTAGTCACCTTTAAAACACCGGAGGAGTTTCTACATTTATGTTTTGCTTCACTCATGGAGGCTAGCGAAATGCCACTCAAGTATGTTCAAGCTATGTGCATTGTGATCCTGTTTCGATTTTTAGTAGCATATTATTTACTTTTAGTTGTCTGTGACTGATCACATGAAAGAGAATTGCTTCGTGCATTGTCCTTATAGCATTGTTTCAATACCTGCTACACTCTTTACGTAGTACATGCTTATATACATCTAATGAAGCAAAAGAGTTTGTCAAAGTTTTCTTTGTCGCGTCCAGTTCGTTGAACTGAATTGCTTGAGGACAAGCAATATGCTAAGCTTGGGGGAGTTGATACGTCTCAAACGTATCTACTTTTCCAAACACTTTTGCTATTGTTTTTCCCTCATTCTTGCATGATTTGGACGAAACTAACCCGGACTAACGCTGTTTTCAGCAGAGCTGCCTGTATGTTTTATTTGTGCGCAGGAAAATGCATTTTTAGACGTACCAAAAAATTCCCAGAAAATTATCAGAAAATCCACGCACCCGAAGGAGCCAGGAGCCAGGAGCCAGAAGTGTGACCAGAGGGGAGCCCTGGGGGCCCCAGGCGCCCGCCTGGCGCGGCCAGGGGTGGGGCCGCGCCCTCTGGCCGCCTGGGCGCCTCCCCCCTCCTCTGATGCCCTACCGATACTCCTATTTATCCCCATGACGAGAAAACCCCAGAACAGAAGTCGTTTTCCCAGCTTCCGTCGCGGAGCCGCCACCACCCTCTGTTCTTCTTCGGGAGGGCTAATCGGGAGGGATTGGATGAGTTTGATCATGTAATAGTTCGTCAGATTGTTGGGGGCATGTTGCCTATCATCTAGATTGGTGTTTATCTTCTTTTCTTCAACTTGTTGCTCTTAATGCTTGTCACTTTGGGCCCGAGTGCCATGTTTTCAGATCTGAACCCTATGTGTTTTCATGAATATATTTGTGTTCAAGATCCTATCTATGAGTTGTATGCACCTATTATGGTCCGGAACCGGCGATCCCAAAGGTGACAGCTTGGGACACCAAAGGGGATCGTCCATAATTTGAGGATTCCATGTTTCCATTGAGTTTATTGCTTTGTTCTGGTGCTCTTTGACAGGAGCACCTTAATCTCCATAAGTTCCTTTTGGCCCCGTTCGTAGAGGGATGGTAGGACAAAAGATGTTGTCCAAGTTCTTATTGCAAGCACGCACAACTACCTACGGGATACATGCCTAATGTTTGATATTTGCCTAGATGATCATTGCTTTTCTGTGTGCCTTGCCCCGTGTTAGAATCTATTATATGTTCACTCTCATCCATGCAGCGCCCAACCATCCATCTCCCTAGCCTACAGTGTTTTCAATCCTGCTGGTCATTAGTTGTTACTTTTGTTGTTACTTTTGCTGTTGCCACTATCATATTATCGTTACCACTTATCTATCGTTGAAAGCAAGTATATTTCAGGTGCGGTTGAATTGACAACTCAACTGTCAAAGCTTATAAATACTCTTTGGCTCCCCGTGTGTCGAATCAATAAATTGGGTTAACTTACCCGCGAAGACTATCTCGATCCCTTACGCCTGTGGGGCATCACATGGCAATGTAACTCGGAAAGGCTATGGAAATGCCTTGATGGGTAGGTATGGTGGCTGTTTTGACGAAAGATATAAGGAGTCTTATGATGACAGAGCGTATCATGCCAAGGGTTTGGATGTACCGACGAAGGTGGAAACCAACTCTCGGAGTGAGAAGAAGGCAATGCACGGCACAAGAGAGGCTAGCAAAATATGGGAAGGTGGAAGTGTCAACTTTCAATACTTACATTAGTCCGAAGAACTCATGCACTTATTATCGGTAACTCTCAATCTAATAAGGAGGTTCACAAAGAGAAAAGTACCCCGAGGAGGAGTGTATGGGGGTTTGGTTATCCTTGTGCATCCTCGACTCATGGTACGTGAGTGTTCTCTGATATCCGACTCCTCAGAAGGGTGGTGATCCATCTAGTAGCTAGAGTTCTCAACTAGTTTTGTAGGTTTTGAAAATAAACATGGATTGCCCAAAATACGACACCTATCACTAATAGGATAGAGCTCTTGACACCAAAAGTTCAAACATTACTCACAACAATACCTCAAAACTATTGCAAGCTACTACTAGAATTAAATAGCAACCGCAAATACCTACTTTCAAGACAAGACACAACTCAGTGCAACAACCAACTCTCTTTAACAAGATAAACATGAAATCTAAAAAGAGTTGCAGCAACAAACTAAACAAAAGCCAAGGCTCTTGCGAAAGACAAACTAAGACTAAAACTAAACATGGCAGTAGCTATGAAAAGATAAAGAACACACAACAGCAAAAAGATAGGCAGGAAAAATCCTATGATGTGTTCTAAATTTTGAAAGTGGAGCGTGTTTCTCTCCCACACAAAGTAAGAAGGGATCTAACTTGTTATGAACAGCAAGCAAAGCTAAATAAACTAAAAACAAAACCTAAGAGCGAGACGCTCCAAGCATAGCACATAACGCATGAAGTGATAAAAATATAGTGAGACGAAGGACGAACCGATGATTGTTGATGGAGAAGGGGATGCACGGGGGCATCCCCAAGCTTAGACGCTTGAGTCTTCTTGAATATTTATTGGGGATGCATGGGGGCATCCCCAAGCTTGAGCGCTTGACACTCCTGGATCTTCTTCCATCATCTTCCATCGCACACTTGAAAACTCCCTTCATACATAACTCATCATAAGCTGATTAGAGAGGTTAGTATCCTTAATAGATAAAAAAAATCCACTGGATATAAAGATATTCTTGAATAGCTACTGTTTTTCAAGAGTTCCAAAAAGTTTTTGCAAAGAAAAAGCAAGCTTAAGGTTTGCAAAAGTTAGGAGAGACAAAACGTGGCAGAATCTGTGAAAAACAGAACAGCAGATAGTAAAGAATTTTTTAGGGGCACTTCTGTAACTCCAATAAAAAAACTCAGAACATACAGAAGTTTCGTAATTGTATAAAGCATACTGTGTAAAAATTTCAGATCAAAAATATGAACTCGGATTTTTCTGGAATTTTTCTGGTCACGAGGACAGAATCTGTTTTCTGGACAGCATGTCACAACTTTTACTTCCCTTGCCGTAAGAGGCTATAACTTGGCACAAAGCTGAAAAATAAAGATACAATGATGTTGCTACAGTAGTAAAAATCATCAAGACTCAACAAAAGCAAAAATAAAAACCTAAATTCGTTGCGGGCTGCCTCCCGAAAGCGCTTTCTTTTATGCCTTTCAGCTAGGCTTAAAGCTTATAGAAGATGATCTCACAAGAATAAGAATTTTGAAGCAAAAGAGAGCATCAAGAAGCAAATTTTAAACACATTTAAGCCTAACCCACTTCCTATGCATAGGCATATTGTAAGAAAATAAATCAAAGAAGCACAAAGTGACATGCATAGGAAGATGGAACAAGAACAACTTCGAAATTTTTAGTTTAGAGAGAGGTGTTTTTGTCACATGGAAGTTTCTATAACCAAACTTTCCTCTCTCAAAGTAATTTTCAGTAATATCATGAACAACATCAAGAATATAACTATCATATAAATCATATTGTTCATGACCTACAAGCACACGTGTATTGTTTTCAACACGGTTTTTAGGATCATAAGATAAATGCAACCCATCACATTGAGCTTTGATAAGAGGAAAATTCTCCGGAATTGGAGATTTCAAAAGGATAATAGGGACATCAAGTGTGGGTGCAATAGCAACAATTTCATGCTTGACGTAAGGAACTATAGAAAGTTCATCTTCGCAAGCATAATCTATAGTGGCATCTTGGCCATCAACAAAGCAAGTATCAAAATTTTCAGAAAGGGATATTTCAAGTGAGTCCTCGGAATCATAAGATTCCTCTTCAAAGCAATCATTAGCCTCTTCTTGGGCAGCAAGCATTCTATTTTTAAAATCCTCAATATAAGAATTTGTCGGGACCCGGGGTTAGCGTATGCAAGTCCAGTTAAGGCATAGTCATATGGAGAGCCGAGAACCGTACCCACTTGTCTAAGCAGACAAGGCCAAGCACAGAACGTTCTCGGAAAGCATCGTACATGAGGGGCATCCCATCCAGGCCGGATGATCAACTGAGATGGGTCCTCATCGTCCGCACACAAGTCTAATGATATGGGTGGTGAACTCCCATATTCAAAGACAAGTCGCCTCAACCATACTATCGACTATCTCATAACTCTTACATAGATTTACTCCAGCCCGATCACTTAGTCGGGGTCTAGGGCGGGCTCGATCATACCACAAAGTGTGCACGAGACAGAGTCTCGAGCAATCGCATCGCGATGCCCCAAGCTGCGCACATCTAAGGGCCACTTGGTGTATGAAAGACCGCCAGCCAGAACACAACTAAGATCTCGAAAACCCATACAAAGACATGCATGTTATAAACATACACGCAGCACACATGCCTTGTATGAACAGTAGGTACCATTGCAATTCTCTACAAAGTGTACATTTTATTTATAACTCTTATAGAGTACACACAGAGATCACATACATGTGATCCAACATTACAACACAGGCGGAAGCAAATTATGTCTGAGTACAGACAAGTTTAACAAATGGCTTAAGAAGCCTTATTTAAAAACAAAGCCCTCCACGAGGGAACCAGTCTGCTGACTGGGACTAGACTAGTTTAACTTCAGTCGTCCAGCTCGATGAAGAAGCCACCTTCGGGGTCAGTGGCGTCATCTAAAACATAGATTAAGCAAACGTGAGTACAAAGTCGTACTCAGCAAGACTTACATAGGAGCTATACTACTCATGCACATGTATCAAGGTAAAGGGAGGTGGGGTTCACTTGCAGAAGTGCCAGCTTTGACTTGGCTAATCCTGAACTACGAGTACCAGACTTTGAGGTAAGAAGCGTACACGAGTCCACTACTTTCTCCAACCAATACACCACTATGGTGCCTTCCTCGACTTCCCCACGAGGAAGCACGCCATAGCACTCACACTTATCTTGGTGTGTTTTAGAAGTATCCGGTTCAAGTTATCTAATAATCGAGCTAAGCTTTCCAAGCAGTCCATAACCGCGGACGCGGCTATTCGAATAGTTTTGTTAACCTTGCAAGGGTGTACCGCTACACACACATGACCATCGTTTACCGCCTTTGATCTCGACACCATTCAAGGGGTGCCAGCGAGGATGCTCACCACAACTGTTACCTCACAGCCGTTCTAGTCCGAGAAAGCCGCCTACTTGGGTTGGTTACCACAATCGTGAACCCGGCCGGTTTACCGAAGTGGACCCAAGTGATGTGTGCGTGGTGCATAAGCCGGTCTCGGATGAGCCGTTCTCTCACTTAGCATCCAGGCCACAGACCTACCAGAACTCCGAACTATTGCGACATCTGGACATCGAAAGGGATGAGTTAGTAAGTTGAGAGGGGTCAGTGAGCCCAATGTGTGGTTGTACTCTTCATCTTGGATCACCACACAAGAACTCGTACTAGGGCGGTGTTCAACGAGACAACCCACTGTGTACTCCTACACAGCCTCTCATCGTTCACCTTGTATTAGGGTCGATTCACCAACACTTTTCTACCATCATCAACATGATCACTACCATCCCGACTCACATCACAGTAACAACATGGTATCATACTAAGCATGCAATAAGCAGTAACATTGCAGGGGTTACATGATATCAACCAACTCCTACATTTGCTAGGATTGTGGTTTGCTTACTACTGTGACAAATGATAGGTCATGCAAAGGAATGGGTTCATCTATGCGGTAGAATCGTAACATGGTGATCATCCTATACAATGCATAAGCGAGACATGAGAGGGAAGTGGGATTTTATCGACATGATCAATGGGGGTTTGCTTGCCTTGCTGACGAGGTTCGAGTTCGGGGTCTTCAACGTAGGGGGTGACCTCGGGCTCCGGCTCCACGTCTAACAGCAACATGACAAGCATAGGATCAACATAATGTACAATGCACAATCACATGAATGAATGTTGAAACTTGAAGTATGAGTTTTGATGTGTGAGGCAATTCCATTTAAGTGGAGTATATTGCATTTGAATTGCAAATTCAAACTCCACATTTGAATTCAAACTTAACCAAGTTGCATGTGACATTGATTGATCATTTTGAATTATTTTCAAATGTGTATGATATGTCTCTGAAGTGTGGTTGAATTGTAGCTTAATTCCATGGTCCAAGTTGCAAGATCATTTGATTTGAATTTGAATTAAATTCAAATAAACCAAATGACATATGCTACTGGTCCCAATTTAAATGGAATTGCTTCATACATCAAAGCATATACATCAAGTTTCAACCTTCCATCATGTGATTGTGCATTGTATTTACTTTGCTACCTTGTTTGTTGTTTGTCGAGTAGAGGTGGAACCGGAGCAGGAGGTTGCCCCCTTCGCTGAAGATCCAGAACCCGAACCTCGTCAGCAAGGCAAGCAAACCCCCATTGATCATGTCGATAAAATCCCACTTCCCTCTCATGTCTCGCTTATGCATTGTTTAGGATGATTACCATGATGCGTTTCTACCTCATAGATGAACCAATTCCTTGGCATGACCTATCATTTTGTCACAGTAGTAAGCAAACCACAATCCTAGCAAATGTAGGAGTTGTTTGATATCATGTGGCCCCTGCAATTGTTACTGCTTATTGCATGCTTAGAATGATACCATGATGATACTGGGATGTGAGTCGGGATGGTAGTGATCATGATGATGATGGTAGAAAAGTGTTGGTGAATCGACCCTAATACAAGGTGAACGATGAGAGGCTGTGTAGGAGTACACGGTGGGTTGTCTCGTTGAACACCGCCCTAAGTCCGAGTTCTTGTGTGGTGATCCAAGATGAAGAGTACAACCACACATTGGGCTCACTGACCCCTCTCAACTTACTAACTCATCCCTTTCGATGTCCAAATGTCGCAATAGTTCGGAGTTCTGGTAGGTCTGTGGCCTGGATGCTAAGTGAGAGAACGGCTCATCCGAGACCGGCTTATGCACCACGCACACATCACTTGGGTCCACTTCGGTAAACCGGCCGGGTTCACGATAGTGGTAGCCAACCCAAGTAGGCGGCTTTCTCGGACTAGATCGGCTATGAGGTAACAGTTGTGGTGAGCATCCTCGCCGACACTTCTTGAACGGTGTCGAGTACAAAGGCGGTAACCGATGATCATGTGTGTGTAGCGGTACACCCCTGCAGGGTTAACAAAACTATTCGAATAGCCGCGTCCGCGGTTATGGACTGCTTGGAAAGCTTAGCTTGATTATTAGACAACTTGAACTGGATACTTCTAAAACACACCAAGATAAGTGTGAGTGCTATGGCGTGCTTTCTCGTGGGGAAGTCGAGGAAGGCACCATAGTGGTGTAATTGGTTGGAGAAAGTAGTGGACTCGTGTACGCTTCTTACCTCAAAGTCTGGTACTCGTAGTTTAGGACTAGCCAAGTCAAAGCTGGCATTTCTGCAAGTGAAACCCCACCTCCCTTTACCTTGGTACATGTGCATGAGTAGTATAGCTCCTATGTAAGTCTTGCTGAGTATGACTTTGTACTCACGTTTGCTTAATCTATGTTTTAGATGAGACCACTGACCCCGAAGGTGGCTTCTTCATCGAGCTGGACGACTGAAGACCAACTAGTCTAGTCCCAGTCAGACGACTGGTTCCCTCGTGGACGGCTTGTGTTTAAATAAGGCTTCTTAAGCCATTTGTTAAACTTGTCTGTACTCAGACATGATTTGCTTCCGTTTGTGTTGTAATGTTGGATCACATGTTTGTGATCTCTGTGTGCACTCTATAAGAGTTATCAATAAATATGTACTCTTTGTAGAGAATTGCAATGATACCTGTTGTTCATACAAGGCATGTGTGCTGCATGTATGTTTATAACATGCATGTCTTTGTATGGGTTTTTGAGACCTTAGTTGTGATCTGGCTGGCGGTCTTTCAAACACCAAGTGGCCCTTAGATGTGCGCAGCTTGGGGCATCGCGATGCGATTGTTCGAGACTCCGTCTCGTGCACACTTTGTGGTATGATCGAGCCCGCCCTAGACCCCGACTAAGTGATCGGGCTGGAGTAAGTCTATGTAAGAGTTATGAGATAGTCGATAGTATGGTTGAGGCGACTTGTCTTTGAATATGGGAGTTCACCACCCATATCATTAGACTTGTGTGCGGACGATGAGGACCCATCTCAGTTGATCATCCGGCCTGGATGGGATGCCCCTCACGTACGATGCTTTCCGAGAACGTTCTGTGCTTGGCCTTGTCTTCTTAGACAAGTGGGTACGGTTCTCGGCTCTCCATATGACTATGTCTTAGCTGTACTTGCATACGCTAACCCCGGGTCCCGACAGACTTGGTATCAGAGCAGGACTGACTGTAGGACTAGTAGCCTTGGCTGAAGTCGAGTCTAGCTTGCTATAGTTATATAGTTACTCTGGGTATCTAAGGGAACAACGTAAGGCTTCTTTTTTCTCCTTACCCCCTTCGTTCTGAGTTCTGAGTCACCCTCATCTTATTCTACGGGGAGATAGGACTAGGCTCTTCTCTGTCTGACTAGAACATCTCGTTGATTGCTTCCTTATAGCCGTAGGAAAGTTGTGTCCGGTTTCCTAGCATTGTTGTAATGCTGTTTCTTACATCGTATTATGTAAGTGTTGTTTCGTATTGGAAGAAATTGTCATTTCTTACAATTACAGCCGTTATGCTGTCCGAGTCATTCCAGGTTTATCTCATAATCTGATGCATTTGCAAACTCCTTCTTTCTGTTTCAGATGGCAGATCTTCCCCCTCAGCAGATTGTTCGTTTGACCAGGTGCCTCGGTGTGCGTGGTCATGCCGCCACGTTGATCGAGATGATGTCCTACATGGGATATCGATGGTACCCTGAGTACACCGTCGAGGAGCAGTTCCACGACTTCAACCAGACGCAGTTCCACTGCATTGTCAGGATCTACCCGCACCACGTTGGAGTCACCCAGCCTATCCACTTTGGACATGGCATTGGTATTACCGAGAACATGGCTGTGCAGGATGCTGCATACTCATGTATTACCCTGCTGAGAGAGGAGCACACCATGCTGAGAGAGACCTCATTCCGCTATATCCCTGTTGCACTTCCAGGAGAAGAGGGATATTACACCGGACTCTACTCAGATCACTCTACAGAGGATCCAGCACTTCAGGTGACTGCTAGGTTTGCTAGTGGTCGAGATCGTGATGCACGCGCTCTCCGTTTTGAGCTCCACGCCACCCGTGTTCGTCTGTATCGAGCACTGACACTCTTGGCACCCTTTGTGAGCGTGGGATCAGTTGAGCATGATGCTATCTACCCAGTGAGGACTCAGATGCCTTCTCGAGTTGCTTGGCCCGAGATTGGAGGCATTTTTCCACCCCGTGGTCCTTTTCTTCCACCCTATGCTGGACCTAGGCCCCATCCTTGCCCAAATGGATATCAGGGTCCACAGGCCTCCGTGTTTTCCGATGGTCACCTACAGCTACCGGGATACGCGGGTAACTTTTACGAGGACTACTATGGAGATGGAGATGAGTGAGACCGCCTGTGGTCTTACTTAGTGATGATGTAGTAGTATCATAGTATATTGTATGCAAGGTGTCTAAGTTCCAGAGGCTTAGATAAATAATGTATAGGAAGTTAGAGTGCCTCTGAAGGATGTATCATCTTCATCACGTTTGTATTAGCTTGGTGCTTGTACTAAAACGATGTATGGTTTGTATGACAGCTTGTGAATATATGGCTTGTATGCTTTTATCACCATGTTGTCAAGATGATTACTTCCTTTGCTCTGTAATCCTTCCAGTACTTCAATACCTTGATTAGATCCTTCAATCAACTCTGTTTGACTTTGGTTTTTCACCTTCAGGATGTCTCAAGGAACCCGTGGCCAGATTGGTCGTAACCTAGGTCGTGGGAACGACCAGGAGGAAGGCAACCTTCCACCCCCACCCACGATGGCTCAGGTTCTGATGGAGGTCGAGAGGAACCGCCGAGACTCTCACCACCTGCTGGAAGTCATTGCTCGCAACACCACTCAGCAGCGCAATGAGCTGGTGTCCCTGAACGACTTCATCCGGCTTCATCCCCCGGTTTTCAGTTACTCCACCGAGCCCCTTGACGCCGATGACTGGCTTCGCAGCATCGAGAGGAAGCTCCAAGCCGGCCATGTTGCAGATGGCGACAAGGTCAGCTATGCCACCTATCACCTCGAAGGCGCAGCTAGCTCTTGGTGGGAGAACTTTCTGAATATGCGCCCCGTTGGACCGCCTACATCTTGGGAGGAATTCTGCACGTCCTTCCGCGAGCACCACATTCCCAAAGGTCTTATGGACCGCAAGCGTGAGGAGTTCTGCAACCTCACCCAAGGCAGAAGGACCATTGACGAGTTTAGTCGGGAGTTCAACCGACTTGCTCGTTATGCTACCGAAGAAGTCTCCACCGACTCCAAGAAGCAAGAGAGGTTCCGTCGTGGCCTCAACTCTGGACTCCGTCGTGAGCTCAACCTACATGACTTTGCCACATTCCAGGTCCTTGTCAACAAGGCCATCAAGGCAGAGGACATGAACACCCCCAACGATTTCCGCAAACACCCTAGAGACGATGGTTCATCCAGTTCTGGCTCCTAGAAGCGCAAGATCTGGATCCCAAATAGTATGTTCCGCCAGAACAACCCACCGAGGCCATCCTATGTGGCGCCACGTCCACCAACCCAGTTCCACCCAGATCCACCAAACAACCCAGCTCCACGCACTGTTTTCGGAGCCTGTTACAAGTGTGGTCAGGCAGGCCACTATTCTCGTGAGTGTCCCCAGAACCAGCTCCAGCATCAGAATGCTCCACCCCGTGCCGGAGGCAACAACAACAATGGTCGTGGCAAGCCACCCCAGAAGGTCTACACCGCCAAACCCGCTCCTCCCGCCACTCGTGGACTTGTGAACCAGATCGCCGCCGAAGAGACTGACGACACCACTGACGTCATTCTTGGTACGCTCCCAGTCAATTATGTTCCTACTTCCGTTCTTTTCGACCCAGGAGCATCTCATTCATTCATGTCGGAAAGTTATGCACTTCGTCATGAGTTATCTTTTGTTGAATTGTCCACCCCAATGATTATTCAAACTCCAGGGTCAAGATGGCAAACTAATAGAGTAAGCCATGGTAATCAAATTGCAATTGAGGGTTTAGTATTCCTTGCTTCACTCATAGCCCTCAAGTCTTCAGATATTGCTGTCATCCTTGGCATGGATTGGCTATCAAGACAGAATGCCTACCTGGATTGCAAAGGCAAATCCGTGAAACTCACCCACCCTTCAGGAAAAACCGTCAACTATACCTCACCCAGAACAAGAACCCAAGTGCATTCCTTGAATGTACTTCCCCTTCCCGAACTTGAAGATATTCCGGTGGTTCGTGACTTCCCGGATGTCTTTCCTGAAGAGCTGCCGGGCATGCCACCCGACAGATGTGTAGAGTTTACAGTGGATCTTGTACCAGCAACCGCACCAATTTCCAAACGCCCATACAAAATGGCCTCACATGAGTTAGCTGAGCTAAAAATCCAACTTGATGCTTCGTTGGAAAAAGGCTTCATCCGCCCTAGCTCATCGCCATGGGGTTGCCCCGTTCTGTTCGTAAAGAAGAAAGATGGAATAGAAAGGATGTGCGTAGACTATCGCCCGCTAAATTTAGCGACGATAAAGAACAAATACCCATTGCCCAGGATCAATGATCTTTATGATCAACTTGCAGGATCCTCTGTCTTCTCCAAGATGGATTTGAGATTGGGTTATCATCAAATCAAAATCTGAAACGAGGACATTTCCAAAACGGCTTTTACTACTCGTTATGGTCTTTACGAGTACACCGTCATGTCCTTTGGTTTAAACAATGCCCCCGCCACATTCTCACGCTTGATGAATTCGATCTTCATGGAGTACCTAGATAAATTTGTTGTGGTTTATCTCGATGATATTCTCATCTACTCGAAGAACGAAGAGGATCATGCCGAGCATTTAAGGCTGGTATTGATGAAACTTAGAGAGCATCGCCTGTATGCTAAATTCTCCAAGTGTGAATTCTGCTACCAGAAGTGACCTACTTAGGCCACGTCATTTCTGCAAAAGGCATTGCTGTGAATCCCGAGAGAGTTCAGGCCGTCCTTGACTGGACTCCACCTGAATCGGTTAAGCAAGTTAGGAGTTTTCTTGGCCTAGTCAGCTATTGCCGTCGCTTCGTCGAGAAATTTTCTAAAGTTGCAAAGCCTCTAACTGAACTCCTCAAGAAAGATAAGAAATTCTTATGGACTCCCAAGTGCGAGGAAAGCTTTCAAGAGCTGAAAAGGAGATTGACTTCTGCACCCGTACTTGCACCTCCAGACACCAAAAAGGATTTCGAGATCTATTGTGACACATCACGGCAAGGGTTAGGATGCATACTTCTGCAAGATCGACATGTGGTAGCTTATGCTTCACGCCAGTTGCGGCCTCATGAAGAAAACTATCCTACCCATGACCTGGAACTCGCTGCCGTAGTTCATGCCCTAACAACTTGGCGACATTACCTCCTTGGTTATCGTTGTGAGATCTATTCCGACCACCAAAGCCTCAAATATATTTTCACCCAGCCAGATCTTAATCTCAGGAAAAGACGCTGGATTGAGTTGATAAAAGATTACGACGTAGGAATTTCTTACACCCCAGGCAAAGCCAATGTCATGGCTGATGCACTAAGTCGTAAGTCGTATTGTAACAACCTCATGTTACAACAGTATCAACCACTTCTTCATGAGGACTTTCGCAAGCTCAATCTTGAGGTTGTTCCTCATGGCTATCTTTCTACCTTGGTGGCGAAACCAACTCTTGAGGATCAAATCATAGTTGCCCAAAGGCGTGCACGAGGTGTTCGCCGGATCAAGGAGAACATTGCTAGCGGAGTTGCTAGATGTTTCTCCACAGATAGCAAGGGAACGGTATTCTTTGAAAATCGTTTGGTAGTACCTAAGAACAGGGAACTAAGGCAACTCATCCTCAAGGAATCCCATGACACACCCCTCTCGATTCATCCCGGTAGCACAAAAATGTACCGAGATCTACGCCAGAGATTTTGGTGGACTAGGATGAAGAGAGACATTGCTCAATTTGTTGCCGAATGTGATGTTTGTCGTCGCATTAAGGCAGACCATCGAAGAGCTGCTGGTACACTGCAACCTTTGTCTATTCCCGAGTGGAAATGGGACAAAGTCGGTATGGACTTCATCACCGGCTTTCCAAAAACCCAGAAAGGAAACAATGCCATCTTCGTTGTCATAGATAGGCTTTCCAAAGTTGCTCACTTCCTGCCTGTTCGCGAGTCTATAACTGCTAGCCAGTTAGCGGACTTGTACATCTGTAGAATTGTATCCCTTCACGGTGTTCCTTTGGAAATCAATTCTGATCGTGGTAGCCTTTTCACCTCTAGATTTTGTGGAAGCTTTCATAATGCTATGGGAACTCATCTCTCCTTTAGTACAGCTTTCCATCCTCAGTCTAGCGGTCGAGTCGAAAGGGTTAACCAAATTCTTGAAGACATGCTCAGAGCTTGTGTTATATCATTCGGAAAGGATTGGGAGAAGTCTCTTCCATTTGCCGAATTTTCTTATAACAATAGTTATCAATCTAGTCTGAACATGGCTCCTTTTGAACTCCTTTGTGGACGACGATGTCGAACACCTTTAAACTGGTCAGAAACCGGTGAAAGAAAATTCTTTGGACCGGATATGATCAAGGAAGCAGAAGAGCAAGTTCGCATTGTTCGTGATCAATTGAAAGCAGCCCAGTCTAGTCAGAAAAGCTACTATGATCGTCATCATAGGCAAGAGAGCTACAATCTGGATGAGAAGGCTTACCTTCGGGTTACTCCTCTGAAGGGAACCCAATGTTTCGGTATCAAAGGCAAGTTGGCCCCACGTTACATCGGACCTTTCCGCATTATTGCTAAACGTGGAGAAGTTGCCTACCAACTTGAACTACCCCCGCACTTTTCCCGAGTACATGATGTATTCCATGTGTCCCAACTCAGGCGTTGCTTCAAGGACCCTATCCGCGAAGTCGACCATGAAACGCTTGATCTCCAAGATGACCTTTCTTATCAAGAATACCCCGTTCGTATTCTTGATTACGCAGAGCGTGTCACTCGTCGTCAGAAGATTAGGTTTCTGAAAGTGCAATGGTCACACCACTCTGAAAGAGAAGCCACGTGGGAAAGAGAAGACCGTCTCAGTGCCGAGTACCCCACCTTCCTCCCGCAGACTTCTGAATCTCGGGACGAGATTCTTTTGAGTGGGGGCGAGTTGTCAGAACCCTCTGTTAGGTAATGTGCTAGGGTTAGCCAGTACTCTTGCATCATGTTAAATTTTCAAAAGAAATTTTTGAAATCAAAAATCAAAAGCAAATGGGAGAAGGAACCCCCCCAGATGAATTAATTCAAAAGGCCAGATAAAAATCTTCTCCAAAAATTCATGTTAGATTTTTGAAAAGTCTTATAAATGAGTGTGATCACATTTCAAGTGATGTGGGACCCACCCCATGCTCATAGATTTTTCAAATATTCAAACAGTGCCTTGGAATTAATCAAATACCCCTATTTGATTTAAAATTCAAATCTTTTGAATTTTAAAAATGTTCAAAATTTATGAGTGGCTAGTATATTGTTTTATGAGGCCACATAAAAATTATGAGCATTTATTAAAATGTTTAGCTATTTTATTTAGCTAAACAGAACAAAGGTCAGAAGAGAAAACAGAAAGAAAAAGAAAAACAGGAAAGTGGCCCACTTACCTGGGCCACCTCGGCCCGACTTACCTCTCCCGCAGCCCAGCCCACCAGGGGGGCACATGCGTCTTCCTCCCTGGACAGGCAGGCTGGCAGGTCGCCGGCGAGCGCCGTGGGCGCGCCAGGCAGCTGCCTGCCTCCCGGGAGGGCTATCCCCTCGCCACGCCACCTTCTGGAGACGCCCAGGCCATTTTCCCCCTCACGCACGCTCTTCTCCTTTCTCTCCGACGAATCCCCGTGAAGGACCGAGCGCACCGGAGAGCACCGGCGAGCCCCTGCGTAGCCAACGACAGCGAGGAGCTACGCCACCGTGTCCAAGTTCTTCCTCGTCTTCGTCTTCGTCATCAGGCCAAAGGAATCGAGCCCGGAGCCCGCGTAGACGCCGGATTCTTCCTCGAGTTCTCGCCGGCCGCAGAGAAGATCACCACCAAATTCGTCGCCATCGTTGCCTCTCCGACCGCGCCGTCTTCACCAATCACCTCAGGGTGAGATCCTCTTCGAAACCCCCCAAACCCCGTGCTTAATTTGGGCCCCCTCCGTCGACCGCCATGAGAGCCGAGACAGGTCACCGCCATGGATGACCTAGAGCTCACTCCCGTGCTCCAGCACCTCCTCCTTCTAGCCTACAATGCTTCCGGTGCTCACAGCTTTCCAACGAACCAAACCCCGGTCAAAACGGCGCTCCAGATCACGATCCCGACGTCGTCGTGGTTCTGTCGCCGGCAAGGACGTCGCCGCCGTCGATTCCGAGCTCCCCGTGACCCCCTGTTGCTTCCAGACGACGCGGACGACGATGCTGCACCCGATGGTGTCCACCCCGTAGCCTCCCGTGGCCCCTAGCCCATTCCGGCGAGTGCGCCGCCGTGGCCAGGCCGCCGACGTTTAGCCGCCGGTGGGTTAGCCACTAATCCCCTCCTAACCCCCACCCTGGGTCACTGACCAGTGGGCCCAGTGGCTTAATTAAGCCACTGGATAAGTTAACACAGCCGGTTTAAATCAACCAGCCACTGACAGGTGGGACCCCCTTGTCAGCCCCCCCCCTGACGCCAGCTTGAAGCCAGCATGACGCAATAAATCGATTTAATGAATTTCCAGAAATCAAATTGAATTAAAGAAATTCCAGAAATTCCAGAAAATACCCCAAACTTTGGAAATTCATAGAAAATTCATATTAACTCCAAATTGGACAAATAATATATGAAAAATGATCAGGAGAAAATAAGCTATCCAAAAATTAAACTTTGAACTATGTTTGAGTTGATTTTAAAATGGGACCAGTAGCATATGTCATTTGAATTATTTGGAATTTATTCAAATTCAATTCAAATGCTTTTGCAACTTGGACCATGGAATTATGCTATATTTCAACCACGCTTCAGAGGCATATCATACACATTTCCAAAAGGTTTAAAATGATCAAGCAATGTCACATGTAACTTGGATAAGTTTGAATTCAACTTGGAGTTTGAATTTGCAATTCAATTTGCAATATACTCCATTTAAATGGAATTGCTTCACACATCAAAGCATATACATCAAGTTTCAACCTTCCATCATGTGATTGTGCATTGTATTTACTTTGCTACCTTGTTTGTTGTTTGTCGAGTAGAGGTGGAACCGGAGCAAGAGGCTGCCCCCTTCGCTGAAGATCCTGAACCCGAACCTCGTCAGCAAGGCAAGCAAACCCCCATTGATCATGTCGATAAAATCCCACTTCCCTCTCATGTCTCGCTTATGCATTGTTTAGGATGATTACCATGATGCGTTTCTACCGCATAGATGAACCCATTCCTTTGCATGACCTATCATTTTGTCACAGTAGTAAGCAAACCACAATCCTAGCAAATGTAGGAGTTGTTTGATATCATGTGGCCCCTGCAATTGTTACTGCTTATTGCATGCTTAGAATGATACCATGATGATACTGTGATGTGAGTCGGGATGGTAGTGATCATGATGATGATGGTAGAAAAGTGTTGGTGAATCGACCCTAATACAAGGTGAACGATGAGAGGCTGTGTAGGAGTACACGGTGGGTTGTCTCGTTGAACACCGCCCTAAGTCCGAGTTCTTGTGTGGTGATCCAAGATGAAGAGTACAACCACACATTGGGCTCACTGACCCCTCTCAACTTACTAACTCATCCCTTTCGATGTCCAAATGTCGCAATAGTTCGGAGTTCTGGTAGGTCTGTGGCCTGGATGCTAAGTGAGAGAACGGCTTATCCGAGACCGGCTTATGCACCACGCACACATCACTTGGGTCCACTTCGGTAAACCGGCCAGGTTCACGATAGTGGTAGCCAACCCAAGTAGGCGGCTTTCTCGGACTAGATCGGCTATGAGGTAACAGTTGTGGTGAGCATCCTCGCCGACACTTCTTGAACGGTGTCGAGTACAAAGGCGGTAACCGATGATCATGTGTGTGTAGCGGTACACCCCTGCAAGGTTAACAAAACTATTCGAATAGTCGCGTCCGCGGTTATGGACTGCTTGGAAAGCTTAGCTTGATTATTAGACAACTTGAACTGGATACTTCTAAAACACACCAAGATAAGTGTGAGTGCTATGGCGTGCTTTCTCGTGGGGAAGTCGAGGAAGGCACCATAGTGGTGTAATTGGTTGGAGAAAGTAGTGGACTCGTGTACGCTTCTTACCTTAAAGTCTGGTACTCGTAGTTTAGGACTAGCCAAGTCAAAGCTGGCATTTCTGCAAGTGAAACCCCACCTCCCTTTACCTTGGTACATGTGCATGAGTAGTATAGCTCCTATGTAAGTCTTGTTGAGTACGACTTTGTACTCACGTTTGCTTAATCTATGTTTCAGATGAGACCACTGACCCCGAAGGTGGCTTCTTCATCGAGATGGACGACTGAAGACCAACTAGTCTAGTCCCAGTCAGACGACTGGTTCCCTCGTGGAGGTCTTGTGTTTAAATAAGACTTCTTAAGCCATTTGTTAAACTTGTCTGTACTCAGACATGATTTGCTTCCGTTTGTGTTGTAATGTTGGATCACATGTTTGTGATCTCTGTGTGCACTCTATAAGAGTTATCAATAAATATGTACACTTTGTAGAGAATTGCAATGATACATGTTGTTCATACAAGGCATGTGTGCTGCGTGTATGTTTATAACATGCATGTCTTTGTATGGGTTTTCGAGACCTTAGTTGTGATCTGGCTTGCGGTCTTTCAAACACCAAGTGGCCCTTAGATGTGCGCAGCTTGGGGCATTGCGATGCGATTGTTCGAGACTCCGTCTCGTGCACACTTTGTGGTATGATCGAGCCCGCCCTAGACCCCAACTAAGTGATCGGGCTGGAGTAAGTCTATGTAAGAGTTATGAGATAGTCGATAGTATGGTTGAGGCGACTTGTCTTTGAATATGGGAGTTCACCACCCATATCATTAGAATTGTGTGAGGACGATGAGGACCCATCTCAGTTGATCATCCGGCCTGGATGGGATGCCCCTCACGTACGATGCTTTCCGAGAACGTTCTGTGCTTGGCCTTGTCTGCTTAAACAAGTGGGTACGGTTCTCGGCTCTCCATATGACTATTTCTTAGCTGTACTTGCATACGCTAACCCCGGGTCCCGACAAATGTAGACTTCCCTTCATGACCCTTTCCCAAGTCTTTCTTCAAATAAGTGACTTGGTCCTTGAGCTCTTTGATTTCCTCTACATGGTTAGTAACAATACAAGTACTAGAGGAAGTAGAAGCTTCATTGTTAGAGCAACAAGGCAAGGAAAGTAATTCATCACACGATGTAGAAACATTATGAGTGGATGAATTACAAGGACTAGCACATGGCAATATAGCATAATGAGTAGAAGTAGTGCTAATGTCCGCATGAGGAACTAATTTAGAAACCTTAGCCTCATGAGCTAACTTTAGCACATTATGGGAGACTAGAAGATCCTCATGAGAACTTGAGAGCTTTTCATGATTTTATTCCAATTTCCCATACTTGCTAGTTAGCAACTCAAGTTGAGCCTTTGGTTCAACATTCTCCTTTAGGATGGATGATTCACAAGAAATAGAGTTAGTAGCACAAGCATCATCAAGAATAACGGAAGGAGAAGACAACATAGCAAGCTCTTTTAAATATGAAGCTTTTAGTTGAGCATGCGACTCGGTGAGTTTAACGAGCTCACCCTTAATGACCCGTGAGCCATTTCCGAGTTGCTCAAAATCCTCAAGGAGTTTAGCATGCACAACTTCAAGCTTATAATGTTTAGTTTTGATAGAATTAGCCACCACAAGGGTTCTATCAAGAGATTCCTTTACTTTAGATAACTCTAAAGCAAAAGTATCCTCAAGAGATTCCTTGGTGGTTTGTTCAAACTCAAGAGCTTGAGATAGATCTGCAATCTCATTATACTAATCACGCTCATGGCTTTCCATTTTCTCAATGATAGCCTAATTCTCCTCGATATGAGTTTCCAACTCCTCAATGTATTTCTTTCCCTCAATGGCAATAGACATGATTTCCATGAAGTTGGAGCGAGCAATTTTATTCTTATGAAGAACTTTAAAAATCATTTCTCCCTTAATTTTTAAGGAAGAAATATTATCATCCTCTTCAACATTATCTACATTAACATTATCTACATCATCACAATAACTAGATATGGGGGTTAAAGTTGGAGATACATTTAACTCCTTCACCATAAGGCAAAAAAGAGTAACACAAGATGATGATGTAGGATCTCTTGAGGCACCATTCAAGACCACATCTTGTTCCATGGACCGTTGGTTTTCCTCTACATTGTTAGCACAATAACTAGAGTAAATAGAGGCATTCTTATCATGGAAACAAGATATAGCAAGCATATCATCATGAGATTTATTCAAATGATTTCTACATGAGATGCATGGACTATCAACACAAGCATGTAAGATATTTAAGGTGCTCGAAGTGTTGAGGTCCAACAAGGAAGCATTGCGATAAGATAGTGATAAAGGGTTATCAACAATAAGTTCACTATCATCATTGCAATGACTCACACTACTCACCATTTCATTACCTTGTGCAAAACCACATGTTGGTGAAGTAGAAGAATTTGAGAATGCATCGCGACCGGAGGTGGAGGGAGAACAATCATCCCCGTAAATCTTGGACACACCATATTTACCTTGAAGCTTTGTCCATAACGCATGAGCATCCATAAATGGCATGAGTTGAGATATATCTACATTACTCAAAGCATCAACAAGCACATTAGAAGCTTGAGCATTGACATAAGAGTTTTTCTCATCCTCTAAGGATAGGTTTTGAGTATCCTTTGGAGGAGAAAAACCCATATCTACAATTTGCTCCATACACGGGTCAATACCCCAGAAATATTTAAGCATGCAAATTTTCCAAGCAACATAATTTGTGCCATCGAAACTAAGAGTGTCAATGAATCTTAATCCCCTAGTCGACATATTTACTATCAAAGCGGGGAATCCCTATAATGAGAGACGAGGCTCTGATACCAATTGAAAGGACGTGGATGTCGCCTAGAGGGGGGGTGAATAGGCGCTTAAAATAATTACGGTTTAGGCTTGAAAAAATGCGGAATAAAACTTAACGTTTAATTTGCCAAGAAATAAACCTAAATAAGCTAGGCTCAACTATGTGAACGAACAACTTATACTAAGCAAGATAAACAACTATGTGATAGCAAGATATATAACAAGAGCACTATGGCTATCACAAAATAGGTGCACAAGTAAATATGTTGACTAGAAGAACAACCTATGGGACAAGCAATGCAACAATAAAATGAGCAAACACAAGATAAACAAGGTAATAAGCTTGATCAAAGTAAGGGTAGAGATAACCGCATGTGGAGCCGATGGAGACAAGGATTTGTTACCTAAGTTCCTTCTCTTGCGAGAAGTACGTCTCTGTTTGGAGAGCGTGTGGAACACACTGCTCACATGAAGCCAACGAGGACCGCCCTATTTCTCCTCACGCTCTCACCAATTCAAGATGCCGTGATTCCACTATAGGACACTTGAGGGTGATCACTGAACCCGTACAAATGGCGACCCTTGAGGGCGGTCACCAAACCCGTACAAATGCTCGGGGCTATCTCCACAACCGAATTGGAGGCTCCCGTAGCGTCCCGAAGCTTTCCACCATAATGATTGAGATCCGCAGCAACAAGCCTCTAGGGGCCAATGCACCCAAGAGGAACAAGCTCTAGAGTGCCAATGCACTCAAGAGTAACTATCTTCTCAACTTCACTTACTACAACGAATCCTCGGAGAGAACTCAAACCGATGCACCAAATCAATGGCAAGAGCACACGAAGTGCTCAAGTCCCCCACTCTCAAATCCCACCAAAGCAACAAAAGCTATGGAGGAATATGAGAGGAAGAACAAGGAGAACACCAAGAACTCCAAGATCTAGATCGACAAGGTTCCCCTCACTTAGAGGATAGATGACTTGGTGGAGAATGTAGATCTAGATCTCCTCTCTCTTTTCCCTCAAAAAGGAGAAAGAATCATGGGAGGAATAGAGAGATCTCAAGCTTGAAGAGGTAAACAATGGAGGTGAAAAACGAGCTCAAGAACATTAGGGACAATGGGGAAGAAGACCCCCTTTTATAGGTCCCCACGAATCCAACCGTTATGTGCAGTTTTCTTTGTCCGGAGCGGTACTATCGCTCAAGAGGTACTACCGGACATTAAAAACTGCGCTACTGCCGCTCGAATCAGAGCTTTTGCGGTAGTATCAATCGGTACTACCGCTCTTCCGGGCGGTACTACCTCTCAGGCAAAAAAACAACACAGCCAAAACAAGCATAACTTTGCCATACGAACTCCTATTTTGATGATCTTGGGCTTGTTTTAAAGATATGGAAAAGCTATAGGTCCTCACATAGAGAACCACCCAAGATCAACAAAAAGAAATGATGCAAATCATCGAAAGGTTAAAATTCCAACAAGGTAGAAGGTGAAACCTTCACAAGATAAGAGCCGACAAAAACACCGACATCGAAAACACAAAAGTAGATGTATATGAAATTAGTTTTCGATGAAGAAGAGCTTGTAATGAATACAAACTCAAGCTCCAACAATCACAAAGAGAAAAACCAAACAAGAACCAATAAAGATGATGCCAAGCATGCAAAGGTTTGAGCTCCATGAATGATGCAGCCTAGCCTATAACCCGGTCTCCTAACTACCACCATGAGACCGGTAAACTAGAAACCTATAAAGGTCAAACCTTTGTCTTGCGCATAATCCACTTGAGCTTGATGATGACGATCATGTCCGCCTCAAGTTGGAACACATTTCTTGGTTGCGTCGGCTCGATGAAGACAAATAAATATCTCCTCATCCTCCATTATGGGTGAGCCTCTTTTAGGCACATCTTCACAAGACCATTATCACTTAATGGTTATCAACCTCCAAGCATATGATATCTTTATGATGATCCTCTTGAGCTTGCACACAACAAACTTGATGGACATCACCACTTGATGCCATCCTCTCTCTCGGGCTATAGGAAATCTTCCTTTTGATACAAGCCCATGGAAAGATTCCTAACCCCTCATAGAAAGACCACACGCATGGACTATGGGTTAGTACACAAAGCATAATGGATAATGCTTACCATACCGTGAGATCACATGATCCCACAAGGTACATATTCTATACTTTGTGTGTTGATCAACTTGATTCCATTCTTCGCACTTTGTCTTGATCAAACATGAGTCTTTCCAACACTCCTCATTAAGATGATGTCTTGAAGGTAAACACGAATGTTCACACAACCTCCTTATTCAAGACATGCGTGCAATATTCTCAACTCTCACATGACCAATCTTTGGTTAACTCCATGAATAACACCTTGGTCATCACATGATCTTCTCCTTTCAACCTTGAAGCCAACATATGATCTTCAAGCACTGTCTATGGACAAACCTTAAAGTATAACTCAAGCAAACCATTAGTCCACAAAGTTTGTCATCAATTACCAAAACCAAACATGAGGGCACATGCCCTTTCAATTGGCACTCTAGAGCTTGTTCCTCTTGGTTGCGTTGGCCCCTAAAGGATTGTTGTTGCGGAGCTCAATCATTGTGGTGTAAAGCTTCAGGACGCTACAGGAGCCTCCAATTCAGTTGTGGAGATAGCCCCAAGCATTTGTACGGGTTCAGTGACCGCCCCCCAAGGGTCGCTATTTGTACGGGTTCGTGACCGCCCTCAAGTGTCCTATAGTGGAATCACAGCATCTTGCATTGGTGAGAGCGTGAGGAGAAATAGTGTAGCCCTCGTTGGCTTCGTGTGAGCATTGTGTTCCACACCCTCTCCAAACGGATAGATACTTCTCGCAAGAGAAGGAACTTTGGTAACGAATCCTTGTCTCCATCGGTTCCACTTGCGATTATCTCTACCTTTACTTTGAGCAAGCTTATTACTTGTGCACCTACTTTGTGATAGCCATAGTGCTCTTGTTATATATCTTGCTATCACATAGTTGTATATCTTGCTTAGTATAAGTTGTTGGTGCACATAGTTTAGCTAATTTAGGTTTCTTGCTTGGCAATTAAACGTTAGTTTTATTCCGCATTTGTTCAAAGCCTAAACCGTAATTATTTTAAGCGCCTATTCACCCCCCCCCCCTCTAGGCGACATCCATGTCCTTTCAAAGTGTAGCAAAACATATAACAATATCACCCAAAGAAGCATGGAGCAAGCAGAAATTATAGATACGTTTGGCCTGTATCAATCGCTCGATTTGTGAAGATTCTACATGGCAACACTCAACAAAGCATTTCACAATTTTACCATTTCATGTACAAACTACACCATTTCTTTCGAAGTATCGGGGATTCGATCGGAATCAACCACGTTACAAAGACATCACATTATTTTTAATTCGTTTAAACCCAAACTTCTTATGTGTTCAACACTAAGCATTCAGACTAAGATCCTGAAATTTCAATCGTTTCTAACTTCATTTGGCAATATAAACCTATTAAATGAATTATTTTTGAACAAAATGACCCTAAATTGAAAATCAATTCAAACACCCGCTAAAAAGATGAGACTTGGCATGGCGTCGTTATTTGACGTACATGGTAGCTGGTACAAATTTGAGAGGATTATCAACAAAATTAGATACGCTTCGTGTACAAACTAGACCATTCCTTTCCAAGTATCGGGGATTCAATCTGAATCAACCACATTACAAAGACATCACATTATTTTTAAATCCTTTAAACCACAAACTTTTTATGTGTTCAACATTAATTATTCACACTAAGATCCTGAAATTTCCACAGTTTTTGACTTCATTTGGCAATTTCAACACATTAAATGAATTATTTTTGATCAAAATTGCCTTGAAATTGAAAATCAATTCAAACGGCTAAAAAGGACGAGACTTGACATGTTGTCATTATTTGAACAACATGGTAACTAGTAAAAAGTCGAGAGGAATATAATTTTTTTGATACACTTTGGGGACAAAATGCATTAGTTGAATGGTGGTCAAACAATGAAAAACCACGTTGACCATCTCAAAACCCTTGAGGATATCTCACAACCCTAGCGCACAACTACGGCCGTTGGATGTAACCGTAGCGTTGAATGATAGTCGTTGGATCTTACCGCGATCCGCGAGACGCTGGTTATGCGACCTGATTGGTTGGACATTTATTAAAGTATATTACAAACAGTTTATATTGCATAAACGTCTGTGATCATCTGACATGTACTGGCAACCCACCTACCGAAAGTTTCTCGTATCATCTCATTCGGATAAACAATAATGCCCGTTTGCGAAGCCTATAGCGCATAGAATTATATTTTTAGATTCGTCTGCGATATCACATATCCCGCCAGTCCTCTCCCCCCCACACACACAAGCGAAAATTTTCATCAACCGAGTCAAATATCTAACCTCCCCCCTCCGCCCACCACCAAAAGGCGTCGTATCCCCCCTTTCTTGCTCAAATCCCCACTTTCTCCTCCTAGCGCCGCGGCCTAGCTGACGCTGGCAACTATCACGGAGGCCAACACGATGCAGCCCTGCCGCCCCTGTCGTATACCATGCGCGGCGGCCTACACGGCGCAACCCACTTCCGTATACCGCGCATGGCAGCCTAGACTGTCTAGGACGGCTGGGGGCCTCCCTGCGAGCCGCGCCTCTTCGGTTCACTACTCACCCTGTTTCGGTAAGATCTCGCTCGCCCTCCTCATGCTCATGCTCTTACTCCTCCATCGAGCATGTATGGCCCGACTACCAAACCATGTTTAGTTATATTGGATTGCATATATAATTTCAAGCAACTGAACTCGAACACTGTAAAATGTTATCATGCATTGCGATGCTCGTGATTTAGTTACTTACATGAACTGTCCATGTCGTGAATCTATTCGATTGTATGTTTTTATGGTCCGGTTCTATTGTTTATTTTATATGAGCGAGCATGTTATCATTGATTGCTTCTGCATTTATGTTGCACTTCGCTTATGGGGACAAGTGAGATACCACTCTACTATCTGTTCACGAGTCTACATGATTGATTTGCGAATTAACCTTCTAGGCTTGTAGCATTGTTCTAATGCTAGATAAATTATCCTTGTACATTACCTAATAATTATATACTCAATGCAATTGCAGGGTAGCAATGGGTGACTCTGAGATTTACAATCGAGGTATGCACTTAGTCTAAATGGTTTATACCCCCTTACTATACAAGTGAAGGAAAATGTGAGTATTTGGGTTCTAATATTTACATCTTCCTTGTAGCTCATTTTGCCCAAGGTTTAGATCCACTATTCGACCCATTTTGCATTTGGGGAAATGAGGTGACCATGACCACAAAAGAGACCAAACTCTTTGTCTGCACAATGAAGAAGACTTCAGTCAGCTATATGATGGTACCAGTTTACCTCCCTACCATATTACCTTACACATGCACACAATTTCAATGCTGAGAAACGATATTTATGCCTATCTTTGTATTCAGTTTTTTCTGAAGCAGTTCACCGATGATTACATCTCAACCCACCTGTATGGTCAAGAGGCAAGAAAGGTATTTGTACAACACCCACGCTATAATATTGAAGTCTTCTTGAAGAGGTCAAAGGATGGACGAGTAATCATGAACAAGCGTCGGGCTAAAGTTGCACAGGCATTCAACTTTCTCGAAGGGTCAATTTTTTGCATTCCGCTTCATCAGCTTCCCAGGTGCGATTCATATGTCTATCTACCGACTATGACACTGTACTTTGCAAAGGTTGTTATATGATAGACTTTTGTTTTGTATTGCGGCCTGGTGTACTATTTGCTGGTTGTTACCATAGATTTTGTGTTTCTGTATTGCGGTCTGTTGTATTAGCTGCTGGTTGTACTGTGATTTCAATAATTATGAAAATCCTGGTGAACATTACAAGCATATGAAAGATACTGTGTTATATATATGAATGTAGCTTATACCAGCAATTAAAAAATGTCCTAACATATTTCAGATAAATACAATGCTAATTAAACAACTAGTGATTAATTCATGGCACACTGTTTTGTTGGATATATGCTCTAGAGGCAAATAATATATGATTATTCCAATATATCTAAATAAGTTCATGACCAGTTTCATACTGTGCTGGAACTATATCAGTGAAACAATGATACAGGTGTGGTATAAAAACAACCAGAGTTCCTAGTCAGCCTCTCATGATGACTGGTTTATCGTCAACTGATGATTGTGGTTTCACGATCCTGGACAATCAAGTCAATTAACGGTAAGGTCACCTCATTGAATGAATGAGGTGATGAACATTACCCAATGCAAGCATTGCAACATGATCAAATCGTAGAAGTTCAGTGTTTTAATTACAGAACGTAGTAGCCTTCTCCTTTGACCGTGAGATCACGCATAATTGCTATCTTTTGAGGATGCTTTGAGTGCATTAACCGTCACACTGAAACATGGTGACCATAAATGTGTATCTTGGGCTATCTGATGGGATATGTTGAGGAGTGTTGATTCAAGAGCGGGATTTGTCAATCCATATAATGGAAAGATACTTCATGGCCAACTCGGTGAGATTGCATCCATAAAGCTGCGCAACGTGTGACTAGGTCACAAGGATGAATATCACGGAACGAGTGAATAAGATTTGTCGCTAACAAGATAGAACTAATGCATTGGATGCAGTTGATCGGATCTTGGACTAATCAAGTATCGCATGACAAAGGGAATGGTATACAACGTGTACGGTTCAATCGGTTACTTCCGGAAAGCACAGGGGTCTTTATGGGCATCCAGTTCCCGCTATTGATCATTGGCCGTAGCGTTTGTCTCGGTCATGACTGGAGTGTTGTCGGACCGTAGGGTAACACACTTAAGGGCTTGATGAATACCGGAGACCTTTTCGGAACTATAGGAGTTACCGGAGAAGAGAGAAAGACGTACCGGAAAAGTTACGTGTTGGTCTGAAGGACGTTCGGAGTGAGCTGGAAGGAGTTCCGGATCATCGGGAGATGAAATAATATGTATTATTTATTAATTAAGTGAATTAATAATAATTTATTTCAGATTAAAAAGTGCAATGGGCCTTATTTATGAAAGAAGCCCATTAGGGGAAGGAGGAAAAAAAAGGGAAAAAGGGGGGGCGCCATGGGCCTTGGGGCCCATGTGGGTGGCGCCCCACTTCCCCCCCTCCTCCTAGCCGCACCCTCCCCCCTTGGCAAGGGATTAGTCCCACATTTCCAAGGGAAGGGGGGTTGACTCCTTCCGTCTGCCTATATATAGATGGGCAGGGGTGCACTTCTTGAAGACAGAAAAATTCGCAGAGAATTCAATATTACTCCGAATTCAGATCGGTTTTCACCGGTCTTCTCCCCTCTCTCGTCTCTCTCAAGCCGTTGTCTGGAACCTGTATTGGGATTGAGGCTTCTCTGCTACGCGGACGCCGTCGTGCTGCCGAAACTCCGGTTCCGGGAGGTCTACTTCCGCCACCTTCGCTGGATCGAAGAACGGAGGTCGTCATCGAGTCCGTATGTGTGCGAGTACTACGAGGTGCCGCACGTGCGACACTACCACCCAACAGGGTGCTAACACAGCCAAGGGGCTGTGAAAGGTTTACGGCTTCATCAACCACGTTTGCGGAAATGTTTCCCGCGCAACGGACTACACCCCGAGGTATGTTTCCGCTAGTCTTTCCGTTACGGCATTACAGCTAGATAGATCTTGGGTTAAGGGCGACGCTAGTTAGAAAAATTATTGTTTTCTGCTGCGAGACCCAACAGTGGTATCCTGAGCTAGATCTATGCTTCGTATTGCTGTACGGTTAGAACACATCGGGGATGTGGGCGTTGATTCTACGATTGTTACCCTCTCACGTGTACTTGTTATATCTGTGGCATTGTTTGATGAAGCGGCCCCCGACCGACCTTACGCGTACGCTTACGCGAGACTGGTTCCACGCTTGACATACGGCTTGTACCGTATAAAGTGGCTCTGGGGGGTGTCTGTCTCTCTTACTTTAGCGGATATGGCATTTGCAACGGAGGGCCCCGTACGGGGTGTAATAGAGACAATCTATAATCAGCGTTGTGGTTCAATGTTCGTAGAAACAGTTGATCTATGAAAAGCCCTAGCATCCACGTAAAACGTGCAGTATAAAAAATAGAGGCGTCTAACTTTATATTGAAGAGGGGGCTATTTGTTGTTTGCTTGATCTTGATGTAGTGATAGCTTTGCTATGTGTTACTAGAAAGTAATAAACGTTCATCATGATAAAACAAACTTAAATGGAGACACTGTAGACTTAGTGCCACCATGATCATACATCTTAAAACTTGCTAGTATAGGATACACGACGGTAGCATTAAATAAGATGATCCCTTATAAAATGCCAAACATAAGTATTCTACCAAAGTGTGCACCACCTGGAAGGTTCTCTTTATGATAGGCAGGCCGTGACGATCGGGTGTCATACATACATTAGAGTTCGCATGAGGATGGGCCTGGCAAGCCTAGCATATGTCGATATGGCCTTGCTAAGCAGCATATAACACTAAGGTCAATTTGGCGAGCCTAGCATATGTAGATATGGCCTCGGAATACTAGAGATCGAAAGATCGAGCATGAGTCACATATAGGATGTGATCGCACAAACTAGTTGTCTACCTTTGAACCTAATCCGTCGGCCGTTGTGATATTCGAGGACGGATAGTGAATCTGGATCATGTAATCACTAAAACTTCTTAGGGATGATTGTTTTAGTGTGAGCTCATCTATAATATGATTATTATGAACTCATTGTTATGAACTAGTCTTAATTGTTTTTCCTTGCAAATATTTTGTAGAAAATTAAAATGGACATGAATCAGTATCATGGATTGGTTACTTTCTTACGTGGTGAAAGACTTAAAGATGATGGGTCAAATTTCGTTGATTGGTACTTATACCTTAGGACTGTGCTCAAGATAGCTAACCTCTTGTTCGTGATACAAGAGCGTATGGGAGACCCTCCAGTAGACAACATGGATGAAAAAGTAATGCTTGATTACCATAATCGTCGAAGGACTTAAGCCATGGTTAAAAGTGTCATAGAAACTAGCTTTCCGCAAGATTTACGTGAACAATATGCGGATATGGACACGTTTGACACAATTGAAATGATGAAGTCATTATTTATACATTAGTTCAGAGTGGCCAAATTTGAGTTAGAAAATGAGTTTCTTACTACAAAGATGCAAGAGAACACTTGTCTGAAAACTCACGTAGCCAAGATGCATGGGATACATCTGAAACTCGTGGAGGACTTTGACTATTGGACCATAGAGGAGTTTGCTATAAACACGGTGCTACACTCGCTTCCACCGAGTTACACAGACTTTGTCCATGACTATGCCGGAAGAGGTGAAAGCCTTCAATTCTTTGAGTTCATGGTCAACCTCTGAGATTTAGAGGTTGAACCCATTGAAGGAGAAATTGTTGATGGAGAAGGTATATGTTTGATATACTCGTTATAAATGTGTGTTCCCTTATACAACATTTGCGGTTTAATAAGTATTTGATACTTTTTCTGTTTTATGAAAGCAGGGCCTGCCGTTGCATGAACGGGAATAGGTGCGATCCAGGATTGATGGCAACCAAAACAGTTGATGGCCACCAAGATTTCACCAAGACATCTATCATAGAATTATACTTAGAGTATTAGATAAATCTTTTGTAATCGATTAAGTATGAACACTTAGTGATATGTCTTGCATCTCGCAAGACGAAGTTATTCATGTTTTGAGACAAGTTAGTTGTTCCAGTTTGATGAATAAAGTGTGCTTATACTATGATTGCAATTGAGTTTATAATATGATAGAAGCATTTATAAAACACCATAATTTTCAAGTGATATTCAATGTTTAATGATTAAGTTATTATGAATAACAATAAGGTCAAAAGTCATAACTATACTAAATGCATGAGATGAATTCATAAATGATGAAGTCATTAGATACTCGATCTATTAACTCATGAATTTATTATCAACCAAGATGACTAATGACGGAGTTCTAGCAAAGTATAACTTGCACCAAACATTGTACATAAATGATGTATTAACCAAGCGCATGAATAATCATTAAAGATGCTTCGCATGACTAATTGAACAAGGCATTCAATTAAGATCATAAATCTGAAATTACGGAATCACAGTGAAGTTGGATATAAGAATACAAATCACCATGATGTGATCAAAGTGATGAGTATTATAGTTGACATAAATGGGAGACTTGTGGAAATAATGCTACAAATTACGATGGAAGTTTAAAGTGCTCAAGCACCTGAACCATTCGTAGTCATACTAAAATGTAGTATGGTCTAAATACATTCCCCTTACGCTAATGCTATTGAATGAACAAAGTTGTTATAATTTATTAAGTTAAAACACCCACTTCATGAAATAAGGAAACCATTCTGAATTTAATGAAGCTGATGACTCCATATGACGATGGTGTTAGAAAGTTTCTAGAAGTTTTATATGATATAACTTTCTTTGTATTAGAGTTGTGAGCAATTGTAAAACACACCTTCCCAAATAGCAAAACTTTTATTGCTTGAATTGGTGAATGAGAAGATGGTTCTCAAGGAATAAACCAATGGGAGAAAAGTGAATTCTTTGACCAGGGTGATTGACCCTGCCTCTAGATAACAGAGTAACGCAACGGAAAACGTTCCGCTGCAATGACTCCATGAAAAGAGGAAATATGCTATTGATGATGATCATGGTATATAAGTTAAAGCCTTAGTTTAAAAATAAGAAGATTGTCATGACTACGTTCTGTACAGAAAAATAATCATGAGTCTTCTTAAGTGAAACAAAAGGGACACTGCTCATAAATTACGAAGGATTAATGGTTACCTTGGAAACAAGGAGAAATGAAATCATATTGAGTTGCATATGGGATGGCTCACATCCTATGAAATAAAGTAGTTATTTCACATTCCGAATAACCAGGAAGTTATTAAGAATGATGCAACACATAAAGGCATGATTTGGCACATAAAAGATGTTATGGCTAAATTCAATAATGATTGACTACGGAAGCGTAGTAATGCTAAATCAATGTGGGTATTTCATTCACGAACACTATGAAGGGACCATAGCTTGAAATTGCATCACATTCAAGTTGTGGAATTTGAAGAGAAGTAGCAATTGGCATAACGAAAGAATGTTTCGATAAGATGGACCATAGTACCTCAAGGCAGAAACTCTCAACCTTGATTTGATCAAGTGATTTTGAAGTAATCAAAATATTGAGATGGACTGCAATTTCATGAAACTGAGTGGGAGCTTTGGAGACTTCTTGAAAACTTGGAATGCAGAGAACATTTTCTGAGTGGGAGCTTTGGGACCAATATTATTATGTCTGACATAATTAGAATAGAAACTTAATAAAAGCTTACTTACAGATATATGTCGGATATATTTGAGTGGCAGCACAATGTCAATTTCATATATATGCGATGATATATGTGAAAACAATCTCATATATATATATACGTTGATATACATGGAGATTAAGGCTAACAAGATGAAAGGATTACGAGAATCTTATATGAACGAAATACAGATGTGTCACACACTAAAATCTATAAGGATAGATTAGGACACGTGTAATGAACATCAAAAGGATTGGAATGATATCCTAAACAAGAAAAGGTTTGTCGGGACCCGGGGTTAGCGTATGCAAGTACAGCTAAGACATAGTCATATGGAGAGCCGAGAACCGTACCCACTTGTCTAAGCAGACAAGGCCAAGCACAGAACGTTCTCGGAAAGCATCGTACGTGAGGGGCATCCCATCCAGGCCGGATGATCAACTGAGATGGGTCCTCATCGTCCGCACACAAGTCTAATGATATGGGTGGTGAACTCCCATATTCAAAGACAAGTCGCCTCAACCATACTAACGACTATCTCATAACTCTTACATAGACTTACTCCATCCCGATCACTTAGTCGGCGTCTAGGGCGGGCTCGATCATACCACAAAGTGTGCACAAGACGGAGTCTCGAACAATCGCATCGCGATGCCCCAAGCTGCGCACATCTAAGGGCCACTTGGTGTATGAAAGACCGCCAGCCAGAACACAACTAAGGTCTCGAAAACCCATACAAAGACATGCATGTTAGAAACATACACGCAGCACACATGCCTTGTATGAACAGCAGGTACCATTGCAATTCTCTACAAAGTGTACAATTTTATTGATAACTCTTATAGAGTGCACACAGAGATCACAAACATGTGATCCAACATTACAACACAAACGGAAGCAAATTATGTCTGAGTACTGACAAGTTTAACAAATGGCTTAAGAAGCCTTATTTAAACACAAGCCCTCCACGAGGGAACCAGTCGTCTGACTGGGACTAGACTAGTTGGTCTTCAGTCGTCCAGCTCGATGAAGAAGCCACCTTCGGGGTCGGTGGTATCATCTAAAACATAGATTAAGCAAACGTGAGTACAAAGTCGTACTCAGCAAGACTTACATAAGAGCTATACTACTCATGCACATGTATCAAGGTAAAGGGAGGTGGGGTTCACTTGCAGAAGTGCCAGCTTTGACTTGGCTAATCCTGAACTACGAGTACCAGACTTTGAGGTAAGAAGCGTACACGAGTCCACTACTTTCTCCAATCAATTACACCACTATGGTGCCTTCCTCGACTTCCCCACGAGAAAGCACGCCATAGCACTCACACTTATCTTGGTGTGTTTTAGAAGTATCCAATTCAAGTTATCTAATAATCAAGCTAAGATTTCCAAGCAGTCCATAACCGCGGACGCGGCTATTCGAATAGTTTTGTTAACCCTGCAGGGGTGTACCGCTACACACACATGATCATCATTTACCGCCTTTGATCTCGACACCATTCAAGGGGTGCCAGCGAGGATGCTCACCACAACTGTTACCTCATAGCCGATCTAGTCCGAGAAAGCCGCCTACTTGGGTTGGCTACCACTATCGTGAACCCGGCCGATTTACCGAAGTGGACCCAAGTGATGTGTGCGTGGTGCATAAACCGGTCTCGGGTGAGCCGTTCTCTCACTTAGCATCCAGGCCACAGACCTACCAGAACTCCGAACTATTGCGACATCTGGACATCGAAAGGGATGAGTTAGTAAGTTGAGAGGGGTCAGTGAGCCTAATGTGTGGTTGTACTCTTCATCTTGGATCACCACACAAGAACTCGGACTTAGGGAGGTGTTCAACGAGACAACCCACCGTGTACTCCTACACAGCCTCTCATCGTTCACCTTGTATTAGGGTAGATTCACCAACACTTTTCTACCATCATCATCATGATCACTACCATCCCGACTCACATAACAGTATCAACATGGTAACATACTAAGCATGCAATAAGCGATAACATTTGCAGGGGCCACATGATATCAATCAACTCCTACATTTGCTAGGATTGTGGTTTGCTTACTACTGTGACAAAAGATAGGTCATGCAAAGGAATGGGTTCATCTATGCGGTAGAATCGTAGCATGGTGATCATCCTAAACAATGCATAAGCGAGACATGAGAGGGAAGTGGGATTTTATCGACATGATCAAAGGGGGTTTGCTTGCCTTGCTGACGAGGTTCGGGTTCTGGGTCTTCAACGAAGGGGGCAGCCTCCTGCTCCGGTTCCACCTCTACTCGACAAACAACAAGCAAAGTATCAAAGTAAATACAATGCACAATCACATGATGGAAGGTTGAAACTTGATGTATATGCTTTGATGTGTGAAGCAATTCCATTTAAATGGAGTATATTGCAAATTGAATTGCAAATTCAAACTCCAATTTGAATTCAAACTTGACCAAGTTACATGTGACAATGTTTGATCATTTTGAACCTTTTGGAAATGTGTATGATATGCCTCTGAAGTGTGGTTGAAATATAGCATAATTCCATGGTCCAAGTTGCAAAACCATTTGATTTGAATTTGAATTAATTTCAAATAAACCAAATGACATATGCTACTGGTCCCATTTTAAAATCAACTCCAACATAGTTGAAAGTTTCATATTTGGACAGATAATTTTCTCCTGATCATTTTTCATATATTATTTGTCCAATTTGGAGTTAATATGAATTTTCTATGAATTTCCAACGTTTGGGGTATTTTCTGGAATTTCTGGAATTTCTTTAATTCAATTTGATTTTCTGGAAATTCATTTAAATGACTTATTGCGTCATGCTGACAACATGCTGGCGTCAGGAGGGGGCTGACATGTGGGTCCAGGGTGTCAGTGGCTGGTTGAATTAATCCGGCTGGTTAATCTAATCCAGTGGCTTAATTAAGCCACTGGGCCCACTTGTCAGTGACCCAGGGGGTCATTAGATGGGTGATTAGCGGGGGGGGGGGGGGGGGGGTTGGCTAACCCACCGGCTTCCTGGCCACGGCGGCGCACTCGCCGGAATGGGCTAGGGGCCACGGGAGAGTAAATGGAGGGCATCGTCTTGCTCCTGGAGGTCGTAGGTCGGGAGCGACGACGGCGACGTCCTTGGCGGCGACAGAACCACGGCGAGGTTGGGGAAGAGGCTAGGGTGCACGGCTTGGGCTGATCTTGCGTGCGTTCGAAAGCTAGATCCACTGGGAGTCAAACACGCGCGCTGGACGCGATGATGGGGCACAGGGGCGACCTCATCGTCGTCCATGGCGGCGACGTGCTACGACAACCATGGAGAAAACGGCTAGAGGGGTTGCGGGGTGCTGGAAGCTTGGGGGAAACGCTCAGTAGCTCACCGTGAATCGAACGGAAGCAACAACAAGCTCGGGGAGGCTTCAACGGCGGCAAATCGACGGCGGCGAGCTCGCGGGTCCAGCGAGAGGTTGAAGACGATGGCGTCGGCTCGGGGAGGAATTAGGGCTCCAGCTTCTGCGTGAAGACGAAGTCGAGGACGAGGAACACGGTGGACTTGCTGGCTTGAGCTCTAGGGCACGGTGGCCACGTCGTCCACGGCGGTGCGCTCCGGTGAAGCTTCGGGCGGCGACGAAATCGAGCACGGGAGGAGGAGGAGGAAGCTCTGGAGGGGGGGAATGGACGTGGCGTGCTCCAGGGCGTCTCCAAGTGCGAGAAGAGGGCACGGGGAGGCCTGGAAGGTGCTCGGCGGCGACGTGGCGTCCATGGCTGGCTCGGTGGCATTCCACCGAGCAGCTTGGAGGCGCGGGGCGGGGAAGAAGACCCCGCTGCCCCTTTGGGCCGGCTTCGCCTAGGCGACAGGTAAGGTTTTCTGTTTTTCCTTTTCTGTTTTTCTTTTCTGACATTTGTTTTGCTGAGCTAAAATAAATAGCTAGGCATTTTATTAAATGCTGAAAAATTTTATGTGGCCCCATAATAATATAGACTAGACACTTATAAAGTTTCAACATTTTTAAAATTCAAATAATTTGAATCTTAACTCAAATAGGGGTATTTCTTTAAATCCAAGGCACTGTTTGAATATTTGAAAATTCTATGAGCATGGGATGGGTCCCACATCACTTGATATGTGATCACACTCATTTATAAGACTTTTCAAAAATCTAACATGAATTTTTGGAGAAGATTTTTATCTGGCCTTTTGAATTAATTCATCTGGGGGTTTCTTCTCACATTTGGATTTTGTTTTTTGAATTTCCTTTGATTTCTTTCATGAATGCAAAGTGAAATTGACCCTATCACATTACCTAACAGAGGGTTCTGACAACTCGCCCCCACTCAAAAGAATCTCGTCCCGAGATTCAGAAGTCTGCGGGAGGAAGGTGGGGTACTCGGCACTGAGACGGTCTTCTCTTTCCCACGTGGCTTCTCTTTCAGAGTGGTGTGACCATTGCACTTTCAGAAACCTAATCTTCTGACGACGAGTGACACGCTCTGCGTAATCAAGAATACGAACGGGGTATTCTCGATAGGAAAGGTCATCTTGGAGATCAAGCGTTTCATGGTCGACTTCGCGGATGGGGTCCTTGAAGCAACGCCTGAGTTGGGACACATGGAATACATCATGTACTCGGGAAAAGTGCGGGGGTAGTTCAAGTTGGTAGGGAACTTCTCCACGTTTAGCAATAATGCGGAAAGGTCCAATGTAACGTGGGGCCAACTTGCCTTTGATACCGAAACGTTGGGTTCCCTTCAGAGGAGTAACCCGAAGGTAAGCCTTCTCATCCAGATTGTAGCTCTCTTGCCTATGATGACGATCATAGTAGCTTTTCTGACGAGACTGGGCTGCTTTCAATTGATCACGAACAATGCGAACTTGCTCTTCTGCTTCCTCGATCATATCCGGTCCAAAGAATTGTCTTTCACCAGTCTCTGACCAGTTTAGTGGTGTTCGACATCGTCGTCCATATAGGAGTTCAAAAGGAGCCATGTTCAGACTAGATTGAAAACTATTGTTATAAGCAAATTCGGCGAATGGAAGAGACTTCTCCCAATTCTTTCCGAATGAGATAACACAAGCTCTGAGCATGTCTTCAAGAATTTGGTTAACCCTTTCGACTTGACCGCTAGACTGACGATGGAAAGTTGTACTAAAGGAGAGATGAGTTCCCATAGCATTCTGAAAGCTTCCCCAAAATCTAGAGGTGAAAAGGCTACCACGATCAGAATTGATTTCCAAACGAACACCGTGAAGGGATACAATTCTAGAGATGTCCAAGTCCGCTAACTGACTAGAAGTTATAGACTCGCGAACCGGAAGGAAGTGAGCAACTTTGGAAAGCCTATCTATGACAACGAAGATGGCATTGTTTCCTTTCTGGGTTCTTGGAAAGCCGGTGATGAAGTCCATACCGACTTTGTCCCATTTCCACTCGGGAATAGACAAAGGTTGCAGTGTACCAGCAGCTCTTCGATGGTCTGCCTTAATGCGACGACAAACATCACATTCGGCAACAAATTGAGCAATGTCTCTCTTCATCCTAGTCCACCAAAATCTCTGGCGTAGATCTCGGTACATTTTTGTGCTACCGGGATGAATCGAGAGGGGTGTGTCATGGGCTTCCTTGAGGATGAGTTGCCTTAGTTCCCTGTTCTTAGGTACTACCAAACGATTTTCAAAGAATACCGTTCCCTTGCTATCTGTGGAGAAACATCTAGCAACTCCGCTAGCAATGTTCTCCTTGATCCGGCGAACACCTCGTGCACGCCTTTGGGCAACTATGATTTGATCCTCAAGAGTTGGTTTCGCCACCAAGGTAGAAAGATAGCCATGAGGAACAATCTCAAGATTGAGCTTGCGAAAGTCCTCATGAAGAAGTGGTTGATACTGTTGCAACATGAGGTTGTTACAATACGACTTACGACTTAGGGCATCAGCCATGACGTTGGCCTTGCCTGGGGTGTAAGAAATTCCTACATCGTAATCTTTTATCAACTCAATCCAGCGTCTTTGCCTGAGATTAAGATCTGGCTGGGTGAAAATATATTTGAGGCTTTGGTGGTCGGAATAAATCTCGCAACGATTACCAAGGAGGTAATGTCGCCAAGTTGTTAGGGAATGAACTACGGCAGCGAGTTCAAGTTCATGGGTAGGATAGTTCTCTTCATGTGGCCTTAACTGGCGTGAAGCATAAGCTACCGCATGTCGATCTTGCAGAAGTATGCATCCTAACCCTTGCCGTGATGCGTCACAATAGATCTCAAAATCCTTTTTGGTGTCTGGAGGTGCAAGTACGGGTGCAGAAGTCAATCTTCTTTTTAGCTCTTGAAAGCTTTCCTCGCACTTGGGAGTCCATAGGAATTTCTTATCTTTCTTGAGGAGTTCAGTTAGAGGCTTTGCAACTTTAGAAAAGTTCTCGACGAAGCGTCGGCAATAGCTGGCTAGGCCAAGAAAACTCCTAACTTGCTTAACCGATTCAGATGGAGTCCAGTCAAGGACGGCCTGAACTCTCTCGGGATTCACAGCAATGCCTTTTGCAGAAATCACGTGGCCTAAGTAGGTCACTTCTGGTAGCCAAAATTCACACTTGGAGAATTTAGCATACAGGCGATGCTCTCTAAGTTTCATCAATACCATCCTTAGGTGTTCGGCATGTTCTTCTTCGTTCTTCGAGTAGATGAGATATTCATCAAGATAAACTACAACAAATTTATCTAGGTACTCCATGAAGATCGAATTCATCATGCGTGAGAAAGTGGCGGGGGCATTGGTTAAACCAAAGGACATGACGGTGTACTCGTAAAGACCATAACGTGTAGTAAAATCCATTTTGGGAATGTCCTCGTTTCGGATTTTGATCTGATGATGACCTAATCTCAAATCCATCTTGGAGAAGACAGAGGATCCTGCAAGTTGATCATAAAGATCATTGATCCTGGGCAGTGGGTACTTGTTCTTTATCGTCGCTAAATTTAGCGGGCGATAGTCTACGCACATCCTTTCTGTTCCATCTTTCTTCGTTACGAATAGAACGGGGCAACCCCATGGCGATGAGCTAGGGCGGATGAAGCCTTTCTCCAACAAAGCTTCCATTTGGGTTTTAAGCTCAGCTAACTCACGTGGGGCCATTTTGTATGGGCGTCTAGAAATAGGTGCGGTTCCTGGGGCAAGATCCACTATAAACTCTACACATCTATCGGGTGGCATGCCCGGCAACTCTTCAGGAAAGACATCCAGGAAGTCACGAACCACCGGAATATCTTCAAGTTCGGGAAGGGGAAGTACATTCAAAGAATGCACTTGGGTTCTTGTTCTGGGTGAGGTATAGTTGACTGTTTTGCCTGAAGGGTGGGTGAGTTTCACGGATTTGCCTTTGCAATCCAGGTAGGCATTCTGTCTTGATAGCCAATCCATGCCAAGGATGACATCAATATCTGAAGACTTGAGGGCTATGAGTGAAGCAAGGAATACTAGACCCTCAATTGCAATTTGATTACCATGGCTCACTCTATTAGTTTGCCATCTTGACCCTGGAGTTTGAATAACCATTGGGGTGGACAATTCAACAAAAGTTAACTCATGACGAAGTGCATAACTTTCCGACATGAATGAATGAGATGCTCCTGGGTCGAAAAGAACGGAAGTAGGAACATAATTGACTGGGAGCGTACCAAGAATGACGTCAGTGGTGTCGTCAGTCTCTTCGGCGGCGATCTGGTTCACACGTCCACGAGTGGCGGGAGGAGCGGTTTTGGCGGTGTAGACCTTCTGGGGTGGCTTGCCACGACCATTGTTGTTGTTGCCTCCGGCACGGGGTGGAGCATTCTGATTCTGGTTCTGGTTCTGGGGACACTCACGAGCGTAGTGGCCTGCCTGACCACACTTGTAACAGGCTCCGAAAACAGTGCGTGGAGCTGGGTTGTTTGGTGGAGCTGGGTGGAACTGGGTTGGTGGACGAGGCGCCACATAGGATGGCCTCGGTGGGTTGTTCTGGCGGAACATACTATTAGGGATCCAGATCTTGCGCTTCTGAGAGCCTGAACTGGATGATCCATCATCTCTAGGGTGTTTGCGAAAGTCGTTGGGGGTGTTCATGTCCTCTGCCTTGATGGCCTTGTTGACAAGGACATGGAATGTGGCAAAGTCATGAAGATTGAGCTCACGACGGAGTCCAGAGTTGAGGCCACGACGGAACCTCTCTTGTTTCTTGGAGTCGGTGGAGACTTCTTCGGTTGCATAACGAGCAAGTCGGTTGAACTCACGACTGAACTCATCAACAGTCCTTCTGCCTTGAGTGAGGTTGCAGAACTCCTCACGCTTGCGGTCCATAAGACCCTTGGGAATGTGGTGCTCGCGGAAGGATGTACAAAATTCCTCCCAAGACGCAGGCGGTCCAACGGGACGCATATTCAGAAAGTTCTCCCACCAAGAGCTAGTTGCACCTTCAAGGTGATAGGTAGCATAGCTGACCTTGTCGCCATTTGCAACACGGCCTGCTTGGATCTTCCTTTCGATGCTGCGAAGCCAGTCATCGGCGTCAAGGGGCTCGGTGGAGTAACTGAAAACCGGGGGATGAAGTCGGATGAAGTCGTTCAGGGACACCAACTCGTTGCGTTGCTGAGTGGTGTTGCGAGCAATGACTTCCAGCAGATGGTGAGAGTCTCGGCGGTTCCTCTCAACCTCCATCAGAACCTGAGCCATCGTGGGTGGGGGTGGAAGGTTGCCTTCCTCCTGGTCATTCCCACGACCTTGGTTACGACCAATCTGGCCACGGGTTCCTTGAGACATCCTGAAGGTGAAAACCAAAGTCAAACAGAGTTGATTGAAGAATCTAATCAAGGTATTGAAGTACTGGAAGGATTACAGAGCAAAGGAAGTAATCATCTTGACAACATGGTGATAAAAGCATACAAGCCATATATTCACAAGCTGTCATACAAACCATACATCGTTTTAGTACAAGCACCAAGCTAATACAAACATGATGAAGATGATACATCCTTCAGAGGCACTCTGACTTCCTATACATTATTTATCTAAGCCTCTGGAACTTAGACACCTTGCTTACAATATACTAAGATACTACTACATCCTCACTAAGTAAGACCACAGGCGGTCTCACTCATCTCCATCTCCATAGTAGTCCTCATAAAAGTTACCCGCGTATCCCGGTAGCTGGAGGTGACCATCGGAAAACATGGAGGCCTGTGGACCCTGATATCCATTTGGGAAAGGATGGGGCCTAGGTCCAGCGTAGGGTGGAAGCAAAGGACCACGAGGTGGAAAAATACCTCCAATCTCGGGCCAAGCAACTCGAGAAGGCATCTGAGTCCTCACTGGGTAGATAGCATCATGTTCAACTGATCCCACGCTCACAAAGGGTGCCAAGAGTGTCAGTGCTCGATACAGACGAACACGAGTGGCGTGAAGCTCGAAACGGAGAGCGCGTGCATCACGATCTCGATCACTAGCAAATCTAGCTGTCACCTGGAGTGCTGGATCCTCTGCAGAGTGATCTGAGTAGAGTCCGGTGTAATATCCCTCTTCTCCTGGAAGTGCAGCAGGGATATAGCGGAAAGAGGTCTCTCTCAGCAAAGTGTGCTCCTCTCTCAGCAGGGTCATACATGAGTATGCAGCATCCTGCACAGCCATGTTCTCGGTAATGCCAATGCCATGTACAAAGTGGATAGGCTGAGTGACTCCAAGGTGGTGCGGGTAGATCCGAACAATGCAGTGGAACTGCGTCTGGTTGAAGTCGTGGAACTGCTCCTCGACGGTGTACTCAGGGTACTATCGATATCCCACATAGGACATCATCTCGATCAACGTGGCGGGATGGCCACGCACACCGAGGCACCTGGTCAAACGAACAATCTGCCGAGGGGGAAGATCGTCCATCTGAAACAGAAAGGAGTTTGCAAATGCATCAGATTATGAGATAAACCTGGAATGACTCGGACAGCATAACGGCTGTAATTGTAAGAAATGACAATTTCTTCCAATATGAAAACATCACTTACATACGATGTAATAAATCAGGAAGCATAACCACTCTAACAAACCGGTCACAACTTTCCTACGGCTACAAGGAAGCAAACAAGGAGATGTTCTAATCAGACAGAGGAGAGCCTAGTCCTATCTTCCCGTAGAATAAGATGAGGGTGACTCAGAACTCAGAACGAAGGGGGTAAGGAGAAAAAAGAAGCCTTACGTTGTTCCCTTATATACCCAGAGTAACTATATAACTATAGCAAGCTAGACTCAACTTCGGCCAAGGCTACTAGTCCTACAGTCATTCCTGCTCTGATACCAAGTCTGTCGGGACCCGGGGTTAGCGTATGCAAGTACAGCTAAGACATAGTCATATGGAGAGCCGAGAACCGTACCCACTTGTCTAAGCAGACAAGGCCAAGCACAGAACGTTCTCTGAAAGAACTGTACGTGAGGGGCATCCCATCCAGGCCGGATGATCAACTGAGATGGGTCCTCATCGTCCGCACACAAGTCTAATGATATGGGTGGTGAACTCCCATATTCAAAGACAAGTCGCCTCAACCATACTAACGACTATCTCATAACTCTTACATAGACTTACTCCAGCCCGATCACTTAGTCGGGGTCTAGGGCGGGCTCGATCATACCACAAAGTGTGCACGAGACGGAGTCTCGAACAATCGCATCGCGATGCCCCAAGCTGCGCACATCTAAGGGCCACTTGGTGTATGAAAGACCGCCAGCCAGAACACAACTAAGGTCTCGAAAACCCATACAAAGACATGCATGTTATAAACATACACGCAGCACACATGCCTTGTATGAACAACAGGTACCATTGCAATTCTCTACAAAGTGTACAATTTTATTGATAACTCTTATAGAGTGCACACAGAGATCACAAACATGTGATCCAACATTACAACACAAACGGAAGCAAATTATGTCTGAGTACAGAAAAGTTTAACAAATGGCTTAAGAAGCCTTATTTAAACACAAGCCCTCCATGAGGGAACCAGTCGTCTGACTGGGACTAGACTAGTTGGTCTTCAGTCGTCCAGCTCGATGAAGAAGCCACCTTCGGGGTCGGTGGTATCATCTAAAACATAGATTAAGCAAACGTGAGTACAAAGTCGTACTCAGCAAGACTTACATAGGAGCTATACTACTCATGCACATGTATCAAGGTAAAGGGAGGTGGGGTTCACTTGCAGAAGTGCCAGCTTTGACTTGGCTAATCCTGAACTACGAGTACCAGACTTTGAGGTAAGATGCGTACACGAGTCCACTACTTTCTCCAATCAATTACACCACTATGGTGCCTTCCTCGACTTCCCCACGAGAAAGTACGCCATAGCACTCACACTTATCTTGGTGTGTTTTAGAAGTATCCAATTCAAGTTATCTAATAATCAAGCTAAGCTTTCCAAGCAGTCCATAACCGCGGACGCGGCTATTCGAATAGTTTTGTTAACCCTGCAGGGGTGTACCGCTACACACACATGATCATCATTTACCGCCTTTGATCTCGACACCATTCAAGGGGTGCCAGCGAGAATGCTCACCACAACTGTTACCTCATAGCCGATCTAGTCCGAGAAAGCCGCCTACTTGGGTTGGCTACCACTATCGTGAACCCGGCCGGTTTACCGAAGTGGACCCAAGTGATGTGTGCGTGGTGCATAAGCCGGTCTCGGGTGAGCCGTTCTCTCACTTAGCAGCCAGGCCACAGACCTACCAGAACTCCGAACTATTGCGACATCTGGACATCGAAAGGGATGAGTTAGTAAGTTGAGAGGGGTCAGTGAGCCCAATGTGTGGTTGTACTCTTCATCTTGGATCACCACACAAGAACTCGGACTTAGGGAGGTGTTCAACGAGACAACCCACCGTGTACTCCTACACAGCCTCTCATCGTTCACCTTGTATTAGGGTAGATTCACCAACACTTTTCTACCATCATCATCATGATCACTACCATCCCGACTCACATAACAGTATCAACATGGTAACATACTAAGCATGCAATAAGCGATAACATTTGCAGGGGCCACATGATATCAATCAACTCCTACATTTGCTAGGATTGTGGTTTGCTTACTACTGTGACAAAAGATAGGTCATGCAAAGGAATGGGTTCATCTATGCGGTAGAATCGTAGCATGGTGATCATCCTAAACAATGCATAAGCGAGACATGAGAGGGAAGTGGGATTTTATCGACATGATCAAAGGGGGTTTGCTTGCCTTGCTGACGAGGTTCGGGTTCTGGGTCTTCAACGAAGGGGGCAGCCTCCTGCTCCGGTTCCACCTCTACTCGACAAACAACAAGCAAAGTAGCAAAGTAAATACAATGCACAATCACATGATGGAAGGTTGAAACTTGATGTATATGCTTTGATGTGTGAAGCAATTCCATTTAAATGGAGTATATTGCAAATTGAATTGCAAATTCAAACTCCAATTTGAATTCAAACTTGACCAAGTTACATGTGACAATGTTTGATCATTTTGAACCTTTTGGAAATGTGTATGATATGCCTCTGAAGTGTGGTTGAAATATAGCATAATTCCATGGTCCAAGTTGCAAAACCATTTGATTTGAATTTGAATTAATTTCAAATAAACCAAATGACATATGCTACTGGTCCCATTTTAAAATCAACTCCAACATAGTTTAAAGTTGCATATTTGGAAAGATAATTTTCTCCTGATCATTTTTCATATATTATTTGTCCAATTTGGAGTTAATATGAATTTTCTATGAATTTCCAACGTTTTGGGTATTTTCTGGAATTTCTGGAATTTCTTTAATTCAATTTGATTTTCTGGAAATTCATTTAAATGACTTATTGCGTCATGCTGACAACATGCTGGCGTCAGGGGGGGGGCTGACATGTGGGTCCAGGGTGTCAGTGGCTGGTTGAATTAATCCGGCTGGTTAATCTAATCCAGTGGCTTAATTAAGCCACTGAGCCCACTGGTCAGTGACCCAGGGGGTCATTAGATGGGTGATTAGCGGGGGGGGGGGGGGGGGTGGGGGGGTGTTGGCTAACCCACCGGCTGCTAAACGCCGGCGGCCTGGCCACGGCGGCGCACTCGCCGGAATGGGCTAGGGGCCACGGGAGAGAAAACGGAGGGCATCGGCTTGCTCCTGGAGGTCGTCCGCGTCGAGAGGAAGCATCAGGGGGTCACGGGGAGGTCGGGAGCGACGACGGCGACGTCCTTGGCGGCGACAGAACCACGACGAGGTTGGGGAAGAGGCTAGGGTGCACGGCTTGGGCTGATCTTGCGTGCGTTCGAAAGCTAGAGCCACTGGGGGTCAAACGCGCGCGCTGGACGCGATGATGGGGCACAGGGGCGACCTCATCGTCGTCCATGGCGGCGACGTGCTTCGGCAACCATGGCGAAAACGGCTAGAGGGGTTGCGGGGTGCTGGAAGCTTGGGGGAAACGCTCAGTAGCTCACCGCGAATCGAACGGAAGCAACAGCAAGCTCGGGGAGGCTTCAACGGCGGTGAATCGACGGCGGCGAGCTCGCAGGTCCAGCGAGAGGTTGAAGACGATGGGGTCGGCTCGGGGAGGAATTAGGGCTCCAGCTTCTGCGTGAAGACGAAGTCGAGGACGAGGAACACGGTGGACTTGCTGGCTTGAGCTCTAGGGCACGGTGGCCACGTCGTCCACGGCGGTGCGCTCCGGTGAAGCTTCGGGCGGCGACGAAATCGAGCACGGGAGGAGGAGGAGGAAGCTCTGGAGGGGGGGAATGGACGTGGCGTGCTCCAGGGCGTCTCCAAGTGCGAGAAGAGGGCACGGGGAGGCCTGGAAGGTGCTCGGCGGCGACGTGGCGTCCACGGCTGGCTCGGTGGCATTCCACCGAGCAGCTTGGAGGCGCGGGGCGGGGAAGAAGACCCCACTGCCCCTTTGGGCCGGGTGGGCTGGCTGGGCCGGCTTCGCCTAGGCGACAGGTAAGGTTTTCTGTTTTTCCTTTTCTGTTTTTCTTTTCTGACATTTGTTTTGCTGAGCTAAAATAAATAGCTAGGCATTTTATTAAATGCTGAAAAAATTTATGTGGCCCCATAATAATATAGACTAGCCACTTATAAAGTTTCAACATTTTTAAAATTCAAATAATTTGAATCTTAACTCAAATAGGGGTATTTCTTTAAATCAAAGGCACTGTTTGAATATTTGAAAATTCTATGAGCATGGGATGGGTCCCACATCACTTGATATGTGATCACACTCATTTATAAGACTTTTCAAAAATCTAACATGAATTTTTGGAGAAGATTTTTATCTGGCCTTTTGAATTAATTCATCTGGGGGTTTCTTCTCCCATTTGGATTTTGTTTTTTGAATTTCCTTTGATTTCTTTCATGAATGCAAAGTGAAATTGATCCTATCACATTACCTAACAGAGGGTTCTGACAAGGTTCTTGTGGCTAGGAATTATATAAAGGATGTAAAACCTTAATATCACAAAATAATGTTTTAATGGAAGAATAGGGATGCACTTTGTCTCAAGACATGTGATTCTATATGACCTTTGACATATGATTCTACCATAAAACGGAAGTTGTGAATCCAATAACAGAATGACTCAAAGGTTCTTAGAAGAAGAACAGGTTCCGATGTGCTTGGTTGGCAAAACACAGAACCTGAGCAAAGTCCAAGCATTCAGTATTTGAAGAGAAACTGAGGACAATACTCTAAATGATAGAAAAGATAATATACTTGAATGTAATACTGGATTACGATTGCAAGCCTTATTATGGGTCTATATGAATTAGAGATATCACCAAAAGGAATAGAAAGGAAATGTGAGCTATAATTTCACGAACCAAAACTCTACAAAATATAAATATCTACTTAAGGAAGTAGAAGGTTGAATAAAGTTTAGCGTAAGAAGTTTAGACTTCTGGCTGAGTTTTCAGTATACATGACTATGGGAGTCCTAGGGACTAAAAACCATTTTGTCATTAGAGAATACTGTAAAATAAGAAGTCTCACTCTCCCGCCAAACTTATAATTCAAGAATTATTAGATAATGAAGGGTATATCAAGCAAGTTGACCAATACCTGTTGCAAAGGAACATACGAATCTGAACGGGTACAGATCGTTGACAAAACCTCTTCCATGAGCAAGCATGATCAATAAACACTTATATGATAAGATAATTATGATCGAGAAAATATGCGGCTAGATTATTTGCTATCTAGTGCAAGTGGGAGACTGTTGGATATATGCTCTAGAGGCAAATAATATATGATTATTCCAATATATCTAAATAAGTTCATGACCAGTTTCATACTGTGTTGGAACTGTATCAATGAAACAATGATACAGGTGTGGTATAGAAACAACCAGAGTTCCTATTCAGCCTCTCATGATGACTGGTTTATCGTCAACTGATGATTGTGGTTTCACGATCATGGACAATCAAGTCAATTGACGGTAAGGTCACCTCATTGAATGAATGACGTGATGAACATTACCCAATGCAAGCATTGCAACATGATCAAATCGTAAAAGTTCAGTGTTGTAATTACAGAACGTAGTAGCCTGTTCCGTTGACCGTGAGATCACGCATAATTGCTATCTTCTGAGGATGCTTTGAGTGCATTAACCGTCACACTGAAATATGGTGACCATAAAGGTGTATCTTGGGCTATCCGATGGGATATGTTGAGGAGTGTTGATTCAAGAGCGGGATTTGTCAATCCATATAATGGAAAGATACTTCATGGCCAACTCGGTGAGATTGCATCCATAAAGCTGCGCAGCGTGTGACTAGGTCACAAGGATGAATATCACGGAACGAGTGAATAAGATTTTTCGGTAACAAGATAGAACTAATGCATTGGATGCAGTTGCTCGAATCTTGGACTAATCTAGTATCGCATGACAAAGGGAATGGTATACAACGTGTACGGTTCAATCGGTTACTTCCGGAATGCACAGGGGTCATTATGGGCATCCAGGTCCCGCTATTGATCATTGGCCGTAGCCTTTGTCTCGGTCATGACTGGAGTGTTCTCGGACCGTAGGGTAACACACTTAAGGGCTCGATGAATATCGGAGACCTTTTCGAAACTATCGGAGTTATCGGAGAAGAGAAAGACCTACCGGAAAAGTTCCGTGTTGGTCCGAAGGACGTTCGGAGTGAGTTGGAAGGAGTTCCGGATCATCGGGAGATGAAATAATATGTATTATTTATTAGTTAAGTGAATTAATAATTAATAATAATTTATTTCAGATTAAAAAGTGCAATGGGCCTTATTTGTGAAAGAAGCCCATTAGGGGAAGGAGGAAAAAAATGGAAAAGGAAAATAAAAAAAGGGGGGCGCCATGGGCCTTGGGGCCCATGTGGGTGGCGCCCCACTTCCCCCCTCCTCCTAGCCGCACCCTCCCCCCTTGGCAAGGGATTAGTCCCACATTGCCAAGGGAAGGGGGTTTGACTCCTTCCGTCTGCCTATATATAGATGGGCAGGGGTGCACTTCTTGAAGACAGAAAAAATCGCACAAAATTCAATATTACTCCGAATTGAGATCGGTTTTCACCGGTCTTCTCCCCTCTCTCTTCTCTCTCAATCCGGGGTCCCCTTGTCTGGAACCTGTGCTGGGATTGAGGCTTCTCTGCTACGCGGACGCCGTTGTGCTGTCGAAACTCCGGTTCCGGGAGGTCTACTTCCGCCACCTTCGCTGGATCGGAGTGTCACAACCCCAAGTTAGGTATGTGCTAACATCAGAGGTACCTTGCATTCATGCCAAAAATTCAAAAGGAAAATCAAAAATGGGGAAAAGAAAGCCCTGAGAAATTAAATCAAATGACCAGATAAAAATCTTTTTCCAAAAATCATTTGAACATTTGGAAAATTCCTATAAATGGTGCTGATCATTTTGAAAATGGTTTGGGAGCAATCCCATGCTCAGGGATTTTTCAAAAATTCAAACAGAGGCTTGGAAATTAAATTTAAATGCTATTTGAATTGGATTCAAATAATTTGAATTCCAAAAATATTCAAATCTTGGGAGTGACTAGTTTTATGTCACATAGGTCTAAGATAAAAATTTGGGGATTTTTAAAAATGCTTTGGTGTTTTTCTCAGAGCAAAACAAATAAAACAGAAAGCAGAAAAGAAAGAAAAAGAAAAAGGCTGAAAGCCACTTACCTGGCCCACCTGACCCAGCAGATGCGGCCCAGCCCAAAGGGGCAGGGTCGTCTTCTCCACCAGGCCAGGCAGGCAGGCAGCTCGCCGCCGGCCGCGGCATGGCTGCCAGGCAGCTGCCTGGCTTCTCCCCGGCCGCCTTCTAGCGTCGTGGAGACCCCGTGTTCTTCCCCCTTCCTTTTCCCCCTCGCCTGGACCTCCTCCTCTCTCTCCCGTGCGAAAACCGCGAAAGCCCGAGCGCCCCCGAGCCCGCCGTCGTGCTCATACGTGGCCACCGTGCCTCTCCCGGCGAGCCACCGTGTCCGGGAAGCTCCCCGTCGTCGACTTCGTCGATCTGCGCCAGTGATTCGAGCCAAGTCCCACCCGAAGCGACGCCAGCATCAATTTCTTCTCGCCGGCCGCAGCAACTCCGGCGAGGGATTCCTCACCGGACAGCACCTCCCCGACCTCTCCGTGCTTCCCTTCGCACTCCTGGTGAGCTGCTCCGCGTCCGGATCCCCTCCGTTCATCTCCTCGTACCTTCCCTCGCAAGTTCACCGTTAACCGGAGCTCCGGCCGCCGCAAGTTTGAAGTAGCCGTGGCCCCGAGCCTCTCCTTGAGCTCCAGCTCACGCCTTTAGACGCGAACTGCCCGTAGCCACCTCCCAGTGCCTCCAGTTTCCATCCCCGTGCCTGGTTTCGCCTTGCCGTCGGAGTCAGAGCTCCGGCAGCCGCCTCCGTCCTCGTAGCCGTGGCTACCAACCTCCCCGTGAGCCCCAGTTGGCTCCACGCGACGCAAAAGAGAGAGGGCTTCCTCCCAGTGCCCTCCCCTCCTTCTCCCGTGGCCGGAACGGCCACTCCGGCAACCCTCTGTCGTGCCCGTGCCACCGGAGGCTAACCGCCGGGCAATTAGCCCTAAACCCACGCCCTAATCAGCCGCCCAGCCACTGACAGTGGGACCCACAGCCCCCCTAACCCTCGGTTTAACTTAATTAAAACGGGGTTAACCCCACTGTGGCTGACAGGTGGGGCCCCCTAGTCAGTTTGACTGATCAGCCCCCCTGCTGACGCAATAAATCAAAAAGATTTTAAATAAATCAGAGAAATTCCAGAAAATACCCCAAACTTTGGAAATTCATAGAAAAATCATATTAACTCCAAATTGGACAAATAATATATGAAAAATGATCAGGAGAAAATTATCTTTCCAAATATGCAACTTTCAACTATGTTGGAGTTGATTTTAAAATGGGACCAGTAGCATATGTCATTTGATTTGTTTGAAATTAATTCAAATTCAATTCAAATGATTTTGCAACTTGGACCATGGAATTATACTATATTTCAACCACACTTCAGAGGCATATCATACACATTTGAAGATGATTCAAAATGATCAAACAATGTCACATGTAACTTGGTCAAGTTTGAATTCAAATTGGAGTTTGAATTTGCAATTCAATTTGCAATATACTCCATTTAAATGGAATTTCCCAAACACATCAGAAACATATACATCAAGTTTCAACCTTCAACCATGTGTTTGTGCATTGTATTTATATTGCTTCCTTGTTTGTTGTTTGTCGAGTAGAGGTGGAACCGGAGCAGGAGGCTACCCCCTTCGTTGACGACACCGTTATCGAAACCTCGTCAGCAAGGCAAGCAAACCCCCATTGATCATGTCTATAAAATCCCACTTCCCTCTCATGTCTCGCTTATGCATTATTAGGATGATCACCATGATAACGTTTCTACCGCAATAGTTGAACCCATATCCTTTGCATGACCTATCATCTTGTCACAGTAGTAAGCAAACCACAATCCTAGCAGATGTAGGAGTTGGTTGTTATCATGTGGCCCCTGCAACTGTTACTGCTTATTGCATGCTTAGTGGCACAATGAGGTTGCTTATGATGTGAGTCGGGATGATAAACATGGTGTTGATGAAAGTGAAACGTGTTGGTGAATCTACCCTAATACAAGGTGAACGATGAGAGGCTGTGTAGGAGTACACAGTGGGTTGTCTCGTTGAACACCGCCCTAAGCTCGAGTTTTTGTGTAGTGATCCAAGAAGAAGAGTACAACCCCACATTGGGCTCACTGACCCCTCTCGACCTAGTACCTCACCCCGTTCGAACCCCAGAAGTCGCAGTAGTTCGGAGTTCTGGTAGGGCTGTGGCACGGTCTGCGAAGTGGATGAACGGCTTTTCAAGACCGGCTTGGGACCCTGCACACATCGTTTGAGGCTGTACTGGAACCTCGGCCGGACTTCCATACGGATCCCCCTCAGATAGGCGACTCTCTGGACTAGAACGGAGTTGTGGGCGAAGTGTCGTGGCAACATCCTCGCCGGTACCCGCTTGAAGGGTCCCACTCCCAGGCGGTAACTGATGATTGTGTGTGTGTAGCGGTACACCCCTGCAGGGTTAACAAAACTATTCGAATAGCCGCGTCCGCGGTTAAGGACTGCTTGGAGAGCTGTGCTCGATTATTAGACAACTTGAACCGGATACTCCTAAAATACACCAAGATAAGTGTGAGTGCTATGGTGTGCTTCTCGTGGGGAAGTCGAGGAAGTAACCATAGTGGTGTATTGGTTGAAGAGATGTAGTGGACTCGTGTACGCTTCTTACCTCAAGTCTGGTACTCGTAGTTCAGGATTAGCCAAGTCAAAGCTGGCACTTCTGCAAGTGAAACCCCACCTTCCTTTACCTTGATACATGTGCATGAGTAGTATAGCTCCTATGTAAGTCTTGCTGAGTACGATTTTGTACTCACGTTTGCTTAATCTATGTTTTAGATGAACCCACCGACCCCGTTGGTGACTTCTACCCGAAGCTCGAAGAATGAAGACTCGGACCAAGACCAAGCTAGTGTAGTCCCAGTCAGACGACTGGTTCCCTCGTGGAGGGCTTGTTTTTAGATAAGGCTTCTCTAAGCCATTTGTTAAACTTGTCTGTACTCAGACCTACTTTGCTTCCGCTTGTTTGTTGTAATGTTGGATCACATGCTTGTGATCTCTGTGTGCACTCTGTAAGAGTTATTAATAAAGATATATACTTCGTAGAGAATTGCAATGATACCTGTTGTTCATACAAGGCATGTGTGCTGCGTGTATGTTTATAACATGCATGTCTTTGTATGGGTTTTCGAGACCTTAGTTGTGATCTGGCTGGCGGTCTTTTATACACCAAGTGGCCCTTAGATGTGCGCAGCTTGGGGCATCGTGATGCGATTGTTCGAGACTCTGTCTCGTGCACACTTTGATGTATGATCGAGCCCGCCCTAGACCCCGACTAAGTGATCGGGCTGGAGTAAGTCTATGTAAGGGTTATAATACAATCGATAGTATGGTTGAGGCGACTTGTCTATGAGTATGGGAGTTCACCACCCATATCATTTAGACTTGTGTGCGGACGATGAGGAACCATTTCAGTTGATATTCCGGCCTGGATGGGACGCCCCTCACGTTCGATGCTTTCCGAGAACGTTCTGTGCTTGGCCTTGTCTGCTTAGACAAGTGGGTACGGTTCTCGGCTCTCCATATGATTGTGTTGTAGCGAGGCTTGCATACGCTAACCCCGGGTCCCGACACGAAGAACGGAGGTCGTCATCGAGTCCGTACGTGTGCGAGTACTACGAGGTGCTGCACGTGCGGCACTACCACCCAATAGGGTGCTAACACAGCCAGGGGGCTGTGAAAGGTTTACGGCTTCATCAACCACGTTTGCGGGAATGTTTCCCGCGCAACGGACTACACCCCGAGGTATGTTTCCGCAAGTCTTTCCGTTACGGCATTATAGCTAGATAGATCTTTGGTTAAGGGCGAAGCTAGTTAAAAAAATTATTGTTTTCTGCTGCGAGACCCAACATGTTTTGCATATAATTTCGTCACCGATAAGTATGTACATCACACACATTCGATAAGAAATGAGCGCTGGGGATTTATTTCTAATTCCACACCATATATTGTGAACAACCGTTTGTAATGTTCAGCGTACAACACATATAGTTCGACTGAAAATAACGTTTGGGATTTCATTCTTAAACCACACGAGCATTTGTGCACAAACATTTGTGTAGGTATGAACAACACAAACGTTTGTGTAGGTATGAACAACACAAATGTGTACTATATGCAAACTGTATGGAATAGCTTTAGGTATCCCACGCAATTCCTGACACACCAGCATTTGGGATAGTATAACTCAACACAATCGTTCGATTTATCATGTGCGTCTGCGCGGACTAGTCCATAGGCAACGATTTTTGTCTATCGTGTGGAATAGCCCTCCTATCGCAATCGAACGCAAGGCGACGATTCCGATTCCCTTAGGCGATAGGGGTAAAAAACCGTTTGAATAGCTACGTCCCGCACTAGTGATTATTGTTGTCGTTTTCACTTTCATTTTACTGTTGCTCCAAATCTATCAAACCTACCTATCACTACTTTTAATACCATTGCTAGCAAGACATGGGGATTGACAATTCCTCTGCCAATTTGTTGGTAGCAGAGTTTCTTGTTATTTGTCTCCAGGGGCTGCTGGACTTGCGAGTTTAGGAGTTCCTTTTTGGTTCGATAATTTCGATATCTTCATCGAGGGAAAATCTAACCGCTTTCTACTTCACCCTACATCTCGGGTGTCCCAACAAGCCGCATTAGATCACTCTGAGGGATTTGCTTCCTTCCGACTTCCCTATGCGGTCGAATTATGTCTCTTGGACTCTTTCCCTATCTGGGAATTTTTTGGTGGCTTCCTCCTATTGAGTCCAATGTAGGACCCCGGTCATTCCCTGGGTGGATCATCTATATATGGAAGCCCCCCTTGCCGCCGAAGATTAATATCTTCGTGTGGCAGCTGCTTCGGGACTGTCTTCCTTCTATGATGGAAGCCCTTAAGAGACACCGTCGGGGCGATGGTATGTGTACACTGTGTGATGTCCATGAGACTGGAAAACACATATTGTTCTCGTACCCGGTAGCTAGATTTTTGTGGTGTTTTATCCGTGAGGCTCTGGGTCTCGATTGGGAGGTCATAGACCTAGCCGAGTGTCTCCAAACTCATGCCAACTAGATCAATAAGAGGAAACACCTCTTTTGGCTAGTGTTTGCGGCCTTGACCTATGCACTCTGGACGATTAGCAATAAAATGGTTATTGAGCATGTTTTCCCGCGACGGGCCTCTGACATGATCTTTCAATTTCTAGCATTCATGCAACACTGGCATTCACTCGAGGCGCATGGATAGAGATATTCTTCTCCGTATGATGAGGCTCTGGTAGCTACGGGCCAACGCTTGGCCTCGTCTCCTCCCACAACATGAGCTTTCTGGCGGAGGGCCCCTAGTGTGCTCGTGCCTTTTTATTTTTTCTTTTGTCTTGGGCTTTATGTGCTGCTGCTCCAACTGGATCTTGGATTTATTCTGTACTCGCGGATGGTGTTGTTATCGTTGCTTTATCTATAAAACATGGTGAAATCTTCTTTCAGAATGGAAAGTATCATGTTATGGTCGAAGTAAAACAACCAAAATATATACACCATCGTTGTAGTGTCATGTTAGATATGATTAAAGTAAAACAATCAAAATATATGTGTTATCATTGCAACATAGTTTACAAGTATTAGAGCATCTCTAGCCGCACCCCCAAGGCACCTTTTTTCCGCCGGCGCAAAAAAAGATCCCTAGTCGCGCCCCCAAGACGCCGAATTCCGCCGGTTCGAGCCATTTTTCCGCCTGGCGATTCCAGCCCGAATCCAACACATTGGGGGGGGGGACTTGGGGGCTCCGGTGAAAAGAAAAGTGGCACATGGGCCACCACTGCAGGCGAGAAATGCCTTTTAGCCGCCTAGATTCGACCCACGCGCGGCAGAATTCCACTTCCCCTTTCCCCTCCATGCCGATGCCGGCGCCAACCCTCTGCCCACAACCGCTGCTCCAATCTCGATTTGCTGTTGCCCGGTACCCCACTCTGACCGGTCGAAATATCAGATGTGGGAGGTGATGAATTGTTGTGTCATCTTGCACAACATAATCATTGAGAGCGAGCAGGACGAGCCAATGTTTGACACTGAACCATATTTCCAGCAGGGTCCTCTTGCAGCTGTTGATTACCAGGGATCGGCAACATGGGTTGCCTTCTCCAATATGCGTTAGGAGATCCGAGTTCCACATGTGCATCAAGAACCGCATCATGATCTGGTGGAGCACCTTGGAGGCTCAAGGGAAACGCCTAGTTTGATGTGTTTTAATTTGTGTTTGAATTATTACCTTGCTTCGTTGAACTATTTGATTTGTACTGATTTGTGTGATGAACTATGTGATACTCCCTCCGATCCATAATAAGTGTCGCTCATCTAGTATACTTTATACTAGATGAGCCACACTTATTATGGATCGGAGGGAGTAATTTTTTTTGAATTTGTGTCGATGTGTAACGAATTTGTGCCGAATCTGAGTTGAAACTCGGCGGTTGGGGGGGAGGGGGAGAACTTGGAGGGCGGTTGGGAACCGAAATCTCCCACACCGAAAATAAAGCCGACAAGCCCCCAAGAGGCGTTATTTCCGCCTAAAAACACCCCTGGGGGTGGGGGCGACGACTTGAGATGCTCTTAGATCATGACATTTTAAGTTTTTTTAGAGACTCATGACATTTTAAGGGTCAGTTCTTTTGGCGGCTTAAAAAATAAGCCGCCCCCTCCCCAACTTTTATCATAAGCCCCATATCTTATTTGTTGAGGCTTCTAAATTAGCTATCCCATAACTAGTTTAAAAGCCTCAACAAATTTAGAGGGCAGCTTATTTCGTAAGCTAGGGAGGAGCAGCTTATTTTATAGGGACAATTGCATTTTTGCCCCTAGTTTTGCCAGCCCGTGGGTTTTGCCCTTACTTTTCGGCTCTGCTCAGTTTTGCCCTTAGATTTGTCCCTCGGGTCATCCGAACGCCCTTTGACCGTTTGACCAATACTTAGAAAATGTATAACAAATTCATATGAACTTAGAAAAATGCAAATAAGATATTTAATTATTCAGAAAAGCATTTCCTTTATGTGTGTATCATTTGCACATATGAAAATATTAATTGTTAACCTACCCAAGGTTACTAACGTTCTTAACATTATTAAAAATAAAAATGTGTAAACAATAAAAAAATCATGAATAAAAACGGCATGCAAGTTTAGGTGATGTCTGCTGACCATTCTGATATCTTATTTGAGATTTTTTGAATTCACATGAACTTGTTATGAATTTTAAAATTAATGGTCAAAGTCATTTGAAAATGCATAACAACTTCATATATACCCAGAAAAATGCAAATAAGATATCAGAATGTTCAGAAGACATCACCTACATTCGCATGTCATTTTTAATCATGAAAATGTATTGTTTATACCCTTTAATGTTTAATAATGTTAATAACATTAATAACCTCAAGTAGTTTAAATATTATTTTGTTCGTGAATGCTAATAACATGCACTTACAGGTAATGCTTTTTTAAACATTTTGATATCTTATTTGCATTTTTCTGAGTTCATATGAATTTGTTATGCATTTTCAAAGTATTGGTCAAACGGTCAAAGGGCGTTCGGATGACCTCAGAGACAAATTTAAGGGCAAAACTGAGCAAAGCCGAAAAGTAAGGGCAAAACCCACGGGCCGGCAGAACTAGGAGCAAAAATGTAATTGTCCCTATTTTATAAGCCGCTCAAAAGAACTGGCCCTAAGTAATTAAAAAAAGACGCAAGACATTAGAATGCAATTGGGCTTATTTGGGCCGTGTGGCTTCTGGGAGCTGGGAGAGCCGACAACCAAAAGAGACCAATGCCGCCGCCGCCGCCGTCGCAGGGAGCAATGGCCACCGGCGCCGCCAACCACGGCGCCCCCTGCTCCGTCGGCCGTCCGAAGCGGGCGAACCAGCGTCGCGGCCCCGCCTCCCTCTCGGTGCGCGCGTCCAGCGACGCCAACAGTAAGCACCACTCAGACCATCCCCACCCACCTTCCCTTGCAGAATTCGTCCCATTCTATCAGTATCTTCACGGCTGCTTTTGCTTTGTTTCGCCGGTCGGCGGGTGGCCGTAGCCGTGACCCTGCTGGACTATGGCGCGGGCAACGTCCGCAGCGTGCGCAACGCAATCCGCCACCTCGGCTTCAACATCCGCGACGTGCGGAGCCCTGAGGACATCCTCGCCGCCGACCGCCTCGTATTCCCCGGAGTCGGAGCTTTCGGTTCCGCCATGGATGTCCTTAACCGTACAGGCATGGCAGACGCGCTTCGCGAGTACATCCGCAGGGACCGCCCCTTCCTGGGTATCTGCCTCGGCCTTCAACTGCTATTCGATTCCAGCGAGGAGAATGGCCCTGGTAAGGCTTTGTAATAGCACTCTACTTGATTGGGAACATGTTGCTGAGCAGGAGCTGATAGTGCATTACTATTGTAGTAAGCGGCCTTGGTGTGATACCTGGAATTGTTAGGCGATTTGACTCTTCGGAGGGTCTCATAGTGCCTCACATTGGATGGAACGCCCTCCAGATCACCAAGGACACAAAGCTGCTGCAAGGAGCTGATGGTCACCATGTGTACTTCGTTCACTCCTATCACGCTCTACCTGTAAGGAGCAATTCCATTTAGATGCTTCCTCTTATTATAGACTCTGGAAATTTGAGTTGTTTCTTCCTTTTTTGGGTGCTTAGTCAGATGCAAACAGAGACTGGATTTCGTCGACATGTAACTATGGTGAGAGTTTCATATCATCTATCTCAATGGGCAACATTCAGGCAGTCCAGTTTCATCCAGAGAAGAGCGGAGGTAAAATATGCAGTTTATTAGTGAGTATACATGATATTTCATAGACAAATATTCATAATGGATGTTATAATGTAGATATAACATTGGAAGTTGTTGATTTCTGGTAGCTTGCCTTGCTTGAATCACCAAGGCTTGCAAAGTGTACAGGGTACTGTATAATATTTAGGATTTCTAAGCTTATATTTACTATGTTTTCTTTTGCTTCCTGCAGCTACTGGGCTTTCCATTTTTGAGAAATTTCTCAGTCCTAACTCTTCAGGGGCAAAGGTAATCATCATGTCTGGCTTTATTATTTTCACTTCCTTTTATCTTTTTTTTCCTCAACATAAAAATTCACACGTATGTTTCCAATGCAGGCCCCACTTTGTAGAAAAGCATCAAAACTTGCAAAGAGAGTAAGCTTTTTATTGCCTAATGTTCCAGCGTCCATCACATTTGTCATTGCCATCTCGAACACCAGTATCCATTGCCATCATACTTTTTATCTCCTATTTTGCAGGTGATAGCATGCCTTGATGTTCGGTCAAATGATAATGGGGATCTTGTGGTAACAAAAGGTGACCAGTATGATGTAAGAGATCATAGCAGTAGCAAAGAGGTACTAAACTTTATTCATTGACCCTGGGATATAAAAAAATTCTACACATTAGGGCTAGTTTATAGTTGGCCTTAGGGAGAGTTAGTTTCTGATGTATCTGTACAATCAATAAATAGTTAAAAAAATCTTTGTAGTTGTACCTAAACATTATCATTGTACACTGGAATATCTTTTTATTCCATCCTTATAGGTAAGAAACCTGGGCAAGCCAGTGGAATTAGCAAGTCAATACTACATAGATGGGGCTGATGAGGTATTTTTCTACATGACGTTACATATACATATTATTTGTAATGCACATATGATCTGATACCATGAATACAAATCCTTCTTTAGGTCAGCTTCTTGAATATAACTGGTTTCCGTGCCTTTCCATTGGGTGATTTGCCAATGCTTGAGGTTTGTTTGAGATCTATAAATATCAAGTATTTCTATTACTTGCCTTTATCTGGTGAAGTGACATGTTCGTGCAATTGTAGGTACTACGTTGTGCATCTGAAAAAGTTTTTGTGCCACTTACAGTTGGTGGTGGTATAAGGGACTTCACGGATGAAAGTGGAAGGTTAATTCCTCTCCAGTTTTGAGCCAATGCTGCTACTGCTATATATTTGTTTTTTTCTTGTATGATTCAATTACAATGGAGGTCATCACGTGAAGATCACCATGGTATGGCACTATGGCTCAACATGGTAGAGACCATCATGCTCCGAGTCATTATCTTTGTGAGCATGTTGGTCCCAGCGCGGATTAACAATATATTATTCCTGTTGACTAGATGAGATAATCTGTACTGAAAATGGTACACAAATTCCCTGATTTTATTCTGAATAGATCTGATTTTTACTATATATTTCCATGTGTTCCTTCCAATATCTGAGGGGTATCAGACAATCTACTATCTTATTCCTTTTTACTAGGGCCTATTTGCTACTCTCCATGTTACATATTTGTATATTGTCCCTTCCCAACTGCTATATCCCTCACACTTTTTCTGGGGTGATATTAGGTACTATTCAATACAAGAAAATAGTTATGGCAAAATAATGATGTCAATTTATCTCTTTTCAGATACTATTCAAGCTTGGAAGTAGCATCAGAATATTTCAGGTCTGGTGCTGACAAGATTTCAATTGGAAGTGATGCTGTTTTTGCTGCTGAAGCCTATTTACAGACTGGTGTATGTATCTTATTCTCCCTGCAATGTTCAGCTAATTTCCCATAGCATAATTTTTCCTGTGTATCAGGTAAAGACGGGAAAAAGCAGCTTGGAGGAAATTTCTAGAGTATATGGAAATCAGGTTATCTTTTATTTATCTTCACAACTCGCTTTTGTGTTTCTAGTACTTTATTATATTAGCATGCCACTCGAAAAAAAACATGCCATTTTCTTTGAAAAATAACATTGCGAAAAACTGAACAATCATAATCAAATTTTGTGGGGTTTGATCAGGTCTAACATATCAAAAAGTTATAAGGAACTATTCCAACAAATCTGAATCATACTCTAGCTATCTTTACTAGACCTACTTAAAAATGATGCATGCAATCCTCCACATTTTCGTTACTGCAACACTTTGTGATATTTAGAGTAGTGTGGTAGCACCAAGGCAGAGTAGAAACCAGGTGTGTTACAGTTAAATTCAAAAGTACTGCGAAATTCGTTTTGATCAGTATTCCTCAGTTATTAGTTTTTCCAAGCAACACCAAAAAAGAATTATGTGCCTGAGCATGATTTTTTTTACCTTATCCATTTAAATATCGAGGAGGTTTCGTAGGCACATTCAGGTGTTTTCTGTGGTCAACAACTGGAACCCTCGAACTTACCTGCAGTAATAATCATTTCCATTTTTTCAATTAATTAATTCTGTTTTGCAACTGATGCAGTTTGTTTATCACTATTTCAGATCAAGGACCTGCTTTTTCATTTGTTCTGTAGAATAGTTAGATAACCTGTAAATCACTCAATTGTAACAAAGCCTTTTCTATCTCAGGCTGTAGTTGTAAGTATTGATCCTCGAAGAGTATATGTCAAAAGTCCAGATGAGGTGCAATTTAGAACTGTAAGAGTGTCCAGTAAAGGTATGTTTGCATATATTCCCTGTACGAATTTGCATTTTAAATTTTCTCACATTTCCCGTACTTTCTTCAGGTCCATTAGGAGAAGAATATGCATGGTACCAGTGCACAGTAAGTTCTTTGTTCTGCTTTTTCTGTTTTAATTATCACTCCCGTCTTATGCCATTCATGCATGCGTGGTGTCATTATACAAAGATTTACTCCCTCTGTACCGTTTTATAGGTCGTTGGAACAAATTTCCGACCAGGTGAAAACGTAACAAATGACCACGTTACCCCTATTCTGAAATCCCGATCTCAGCATCTTCCACCTCCGATCCCCCGACCTGGGCGTCTTCCGCCGCCACCTACCCCCCTCCTCCCAACTCCCCCCCCCCCCCCCACCTCCAGCAACCAATCTGGACGCCTCCAACAATCGATCTGGGCGCCTCCAGCAATTGATCTGGGCGCCTGCATCGTCGTCGCCTGCTTCTGCCCTGCTCCTCTGCTCTGCTCCAGGTCTACGTCGTCGTCGTCCAGCAACCAACCAGCAGCATCACCCGGCCTGGGCGCCTCTTCCCTCCTCTACCCTGTAGATGCTCTCCAAGAACAGTAGCACTCCTCGATCTGGGCGCCTCGAACAATCGATCTGGGCACATCAGCAATTAGTCCAGTGGTACAGGCACAAATCAACAAATCACCAATTAATCCATGCAGTAGTACAGTAGTACTCCAGGCAACACAAATGAAAAAATCACCAATTACTCCAGGCAGCAGTACATGCACAAAAATAGGTGCTGGAAGATCACTACTGGAAGATCAAAATAATAGGTTCAGCAAGCAACACACACTACAACAAAGCTACTCCAGGAATTATACCGAAGAGGAGTCGCCCCAGAGTGGTGGTCGTCAGTTTGTCGCTCAGGCTCCCCGTGGCACTCCGACTGCTCCTCGACACTCTAGTTGCTCCTCGATGATCCGGCTGCTCCTCGATGCTCCAGTTACTCCTCGCTGTCATTGAACACTGAAAATACAATTAAGATGTTTGTAAATACAGTTACTAACATTTTTAAGGTGAAAAAAGTCCCTTCTGAACATAGCGCTATTTCTCAAGTACACCTATGATCACATCATCCAGTATCAGGAGATTGAATGATACTTGAACACTCAAATGTGATTAGATCCTCTCTTTGAGCCAGCAACCAGCAACACTTGAAGGGGTAAGTCAGTGTTGAACAGCCCAAAACCAAATGCTATCTCACTGTCCCAGCCAGCCACCCCATTATGAAAACTGTTAAGATAGCAAATGAACAAGCTATGCCCTAAATAAGTTGGAGAACTATAAAATGCATAAGGTCTGACATAAAATACGCACACATATTGGCAGGAATAAACACCCTGCAACCTAGAGCAGATTAAAAACGACTAACCGAGACATAACAATCTAAACAAGTAAAGAAAAATCCATTTCCACAGAGAAGTGGACACCAACTCTCCATCGTCACCGCACAAAACACATTCAGAAACTTGTACTAGCAGGGCATGCATCATCATAAACTCAACGCAGCAGAACGCATCATTAGTAGCACTGAAATGGGCACTGAATCTCAATAAACACCACACATGCACATTCAGAAACTACTAGCGGGGCATGGACACGGAGAGAGCACTCACTTGGCTTGCCCATTGCCCTTGGGGAGGACGGTGCGGTCCACTGCTGGACTGATGTTCCATGCCTCGTTGATCTTAACCTTAGAGCTCAAACGAAGAGAAATGACCTTGGCAGCTCACCCAGATCCAGTTGAGGACGCGCCCGCCAGTTGAGCTCGCTGCCGGTGGCCTCCGCATGATCCAGCTCCCCATCGCCAGATCAAGCTCCCCGCCGCCAGATCCAGCTCCACATCGCCTCCTCCACTGCCCGCTTCTCGGTCGATAAAAATCGATTTTTTCTTTCCTCACTAGACATGGAGAGCAAGGGGGAGACGGAGACGAGGGCCATGGATGAAGACGCGGCCAGGCGGCGGCGCGACCGGGGGATAGGAGAAGGCGACGCGAGCGGGTGATGGGCGCGGGCGACGCGGCCCGGCGGTGGGCGATGGGCACGGGCGCAGGCGAGCGACCGAGTGAGTGAGTTATCTAGCGAGGGTAAAATGGGAAAGGAAGGAAATTGTCCTTCGTTACGAAATTTGGACGTGATCGTGCCAACGACCTATAAAACGGTACAGAGGGAGTAGTTTACAACTCGTGTGAGTGCTTATTCAAATAGTTCACTCCATATTGTTCAAAAAATGGGGTCCCTTCAGATATTTGTAGTCAATCATTGTAGGTACAACCGTACAAGCATATGGTGCGAGGTGTTCATATCTTGAACTCCCTCCGTTCACTATTATAAGATGTTGTAACTTTTTTCTGAATCGGATGTATATAGACGCGTTTAAGTGTGTTTGTTCACTCATTTCAGTCCATACATAGTCCATATTGAAATATCCAAAACATCTTACATTTGTGAACGGAGGGACTGGGAGTATTAATTATGATACCGTGTCTTTTCTAGTAGAGTTTTTGTGTGTCTATTTTTGCATGCTATAACGTGCCGTCTTTTTTCTTGTTTTATACCAGTATAAGTGTTGACATATTTCTGTTCCAGGTAAGTGGTGGGCGTGACAGCCGACCTATAGGAGCATATGAACTAGCAAAAGCTGTGGAAGAATTGGGTGCAGGAGAAATACTACTCAACTGCATTGATTGTGATGGTATGCTAAATCCTTACTATTAAAGGGGAGTCTCTGCCGTTGTTGTAATTATTACTTCACCCCTCCCGTCGTACTAAATAGTTTTAGTTTGCCAGTACACAAAGCTTAGCTGCTTATGTACAATATATTTCATATTGTTATGCCCTGCATAGTGCATACTAATGTCTTATTCAAGCCTCTGAAGCAATATCAAGAACCTTCTAGTTATGTTTTGAGTACTTTTGATGAAGCTGCTTATGCTTTTACCGAACTGTCACAAAGTACATTTTTTAAATCAAAACAAACAAGTTGAATATTCTTTGAAGTCTCTTAATCAACTGGGTGCACCAGTCACAAGTTTATTTTTTCTTGTTTGACATACCCCTGTACTTGTTCTAGTCAATTGGAATGCTCTTAAACAACTGGGTGCACCTGTAAGACACACATTGTAATTTCTGCCTGTTGTGAAGCTGCGACGTGGGCCAAATAAAATGCCAGTGTTCTCCTGATATGCAGCACCGAGGGGGGCTAAAGACCTCGGGGTCCTCCACCCCACCTTCTCCATGCAAGGCATCAGGTCATATGCTGATGCACCTGGTCCATGGTCCATTTATAGGTCAATCTAGTTGGTCAGAGTCCATGGATTGGAACGGGTAGTTCTGGTATAGGCTCAGAAGCGAATGGCGTATGCCGTTTCACAAAAATACTTCAAAGTGCAGTTTTGTGGTAGTCTAATTAAAGTATGTATAGTTGCTTGAAATTTGTGATTGGGCACTTAAGGTACTTAATGAAACCATTTCAAACAAGTGACACCTGATTGTAGGAAACTTTGTGCTTTTCCAATCTGGAATGCTGATTTCACTGTATTCCTTGTAAAATCTGAATTATACAAGTCAACTTATCTTCATCAATATGTCAACACTGTTTAACTGAGTTAAGCACAAGAAGATTACCTGTTTTGGATAACAATTTGTCAGTTAACCATGTAAATATGGTGTGAAACTTATAACTTGTACTACCTCTGTGCCAAATATAAGACGTTTTTGTAGTTCAATTTGAACTAAAAAACGTCTTATATTTTGGTACGAAGGGAGTAGCATGTAATTTTCTTATACTGAATGTATCTTGTATATTTGTTGCTTATATTATAGTGCTCTATAAAGCCAACACTGAATGCATTATGCCATTCTATCTTGCAGGTCAGGGCTGTGGATTTGATATAGATTTGATCAACATGGTATCGGATGCTGTGACAATTCCTGTCATTGCAAGCAGTGGTGCTGGTGCTGTGGAGCATTTTTCTGAAGTCTTCGAGAAAACAAATGCTTCTGCTGCTCTTGCAGCTGGCATTTTCCATAGGAAAGAGGTATTGTGACTATCCCACTATCACATTTTATTGAAATGCTATGTTATAATTCTCAGAAGATATAATTTCTCTTACACAATCTTGCCATATTTTGTTAGTACTGTACACATTGTCCATTAGATCAGTGGTGTTAATATGTTATATATTCCGCAAAGGCCGATTTATTCCATTAGCTACACTTTTTCTTGTGATTTTAATTGTTCTGTCTATTAGCGCAGTTTAGAAATTGTCGATGGTTTGAAATTAACCTTTGTTATTGGTTTGAATTTGAGACCTCGAACATTTCTTTGATACAGGTTCCCATTCTAGCAGTCAAAGAGCATCTGGTAGATGCTGGCGTGGAGGTCAGAATGCAGTAACCTGAGGTGGACTACCGTAACATACCGCTGCAAACCTTTTGTTGATTGGAACTTTTCTGTCGATGCTGTAACAGTGTATCTTGGGACTATGTGTGATACAGTGGCAGCGCATAGAACGTTGATTGAAAATGCAGTTTGGGAATAAATCAATAAAATGATGCTTTGAGATCTTCAATTTCTCTCCTTTTTAGTTTCCAGTTTAAGGCTCCTTCGGACACTTTTTTTGACAGGCAAGGGCCCTTACGACATGGTGGTATCCCCGAATGCAAATGTCGCTTGAACGTGTGAGGCTTTTATGAGGAACAACGGCAGCCATAGTGTGTCTGGACATGCCAAGCAGCAACACGGCTTATACCACAAACTAGATATAGGGTGTGTTGGCTTATACCACAAACTAAACATAGGGTGTGTTTGGTTGTCCGCATCTGCCACAACAAGGCATTGGGATGCAATTTTTGGCAGTTTGGTTACTTGCGTGTGTGGCTGAGAAGACTGCGTAGCACGATACTCAAAGCAGTCCAAAGTCTGGTTTCGGAGGAACAATTGAACTGATCGTTTTCGACGAGCCAGACCCGAGCGAGCTCAAGTGGGGACTCGCGGGGGACAACTCATAGCTGCGACGTAAATCCCTTCACCCTTTTACGGTTCACTCTCCCTTACCTTCAATGTCACTCTTGTCACCTTCGGTGGTTGCACCAACGGTGGTGACCTTTGTCATGGTGGCAAGCCCTTTCCTGCTCGATGTATGGTTTAATTTAGGGTTTGATATGGCTTAATTTAGGTGTTGAAGTTGGTTGATTTGAATGTTGAAATCAGGTTAGATTTGAGTGTCGATTTAGGATTAGATTTTCAGAGAGACTAGTTTGATTTAGGGTAAGATTTGGGAGAAGAAACATTTTATTAGGATTGTGAGGAGCAATGGTCTTCACTGAAGCGCAATCCCAGTATTAGTGTGATCGTTGGCACAAGGGTTGGTTTCACACATTGTAGTCATGATCCTTGTACCAGCTCTTCCCTTTTACATAAGAACATACAATGAAGATCATCATCCTTGATATGCATAACAATGTGACATGTCGAATGCCTTCTTAATGTTTTTTTTGAAACTATCACCGGGGGGGGGGGGGGGGGGAAGACTCCCCACCTGAATAAATTTCATTTTTTTGTTTTTTGGAGCAAAGTTATCAGGAGAGGCGGGAGGAGGAAAAGTCGCGCCACAACCCGTCTTCTCAATTTGATAGTATAAAGTGAAGGAGAACCTCATCTAGTAAGCAAAAGTCACAGATCAACACAATACACCAAATGAAGCAAGCAAGAAGGATGGTGACTAATGTGTGAAGCAAACTAAACTTACATGACTATCAATTCCAATACCACTTTGGCGCTTATTCATCACTTGTGCATAAATAACACAAAACTTGTTCACAGACTTTTGGATGGCGGCTCATCTATGTTGGAGAGAGCAATCATTGCGGGTGGTATGGATTGCATGTGTCTCCATGCAATGGTTGTTTCCATGGTCCCATGTATGGACCCCCCCCCCCCCCCAATACCTCGAGCCATGTTGCTCGGTTCCACATACATGATCTATGCTTGTGGCCAACCAACCTTTACACAACAACGCATCTTCATGGCTTGAGCATGCATTCCATCTTTCCTTCACATTTTTTGAGTGATCCATGATTGTTCAAGATCAAACAAAGATGAATTTGTATCACCCATCTCATAATTTGAATAATCTTGACCTATCATTTATCATCATCCATCATGATGAGTCGAAAATAAGCATCACAATGAAAATACCATCCAAAAATTGGCATGATAGATGCATATGGGCCAAAAGATTGCGGATTTGGTTGAGAAATATCCTTGAATAGTTCGTGGTCATATCCAGCGTCTAAGTTTCCTAACATTGTCTCCATCTATTTGAGCTCTATTTACTTGTATGTTGTGTCAGGTGTCCAACTCTAGCATGAACGCATCTAGGATGCCCCATTATTGCGAAACCAGAATGTTGTAGGGCGTGAGCATGGACAAGGGTGCGAACCCGAGCATGTGCGCGGAAGAAGACGCCTAACCAGACTCGGCGAACTCCATGTCAACAACGTCCTTCGTTGAAGATTCCTTCTTTGTCTTCTTGTGGGTGCGTTGTCGGGCACACTGCTCCTTGCAGACGGTGGTCTCCGCTTTGTTCCCAACGATATGGATCCTTACGGAATCTATCGAGCCATGGTCCATGGTGGTGGGCAGATGAAGGAGGACATCAACAACACAAACTAGGAGCAAAGGCGGAGGATGGTTACAACATGGACGCTAGAAGGACGAGGGGCCTTTGGTCAATTAAGGGCTTGTTTGGTAGACCGGGATCCACCCGGGACCCCCTTCATTTCCCGGGAAAAAAATCCCGGCCTCAGGACACCAGGCAAAAATTCCCTGTATCTACATCTATTCACGGTGGGGTTTGCTGCCCGGGGAAAATATCCCCGTTCAACCAAACAAGCCCTAACGGGGATTTGGGAAAGGTCTTGCGTGTCGAATCCACGTGGTTGACGCTTTCAAGCGACCTTAAATTCGTCCCATATATGGATGGGTGTAAGGGGTGCTAAACAATTCGAATATATGTGCTGGGTCTGGATGGTCTGTTGGAGAATCTACAACCGGACTTCTCAAATACTCCTCAAACGACCGCGGACGCTCCCGGTCACTTAACATGATAAAGAAGGCAAAAAGTGATCCAACCGGACCCCTCATATCATCCCTATACTTTCGCGGGTTGTCCTCATATCAAGGACAAATGTAAGGAGGATATGAGGGCTCGCAGACCGCGTCCAATTAGTCCACCATGTAGGATGCGACCCTTCCCGGACCACATTTCTCTTTCTTTAATATTTCTTTTCTTTCTTTCTCTTCATCTCCACCAATCAAGTGACCTAACATATAAGGAGGAATATGAGAAGTATAACTTCATATGAATGGACAAATAAGGACTCAAAACGAACATGTTCATGCGCTGACCGAACGCGTCTTCGAACGTTTATGGCATCTTGAACACGGAACCTCAAATCTACCACAACCGTTTGAAGTAGGTTGTCTGAACTACTTTTGCCATCCACGGGTTGGTCCTCCTGCCCATTTCCCCGCAAATCTGAACAAAACCACGGGGGGGGGGGGGGGGTGCGGGGGTTGGGACCGCCGAAGCGTCCTCACCTGACACCTTGTCCCCATACAAAAGCTCTCCACGCCAAAAAAACACCCCGCGCACGAAGCAATTGGCGGTTTGGTATGCCGGAGAGACGTTGCTGGAGGTCTTCGATCAGAGTTTCGTTCTTCTCATGCGCTTTAATGTCGATGAGACGCGGCACGACAACTAAGAAGCGACGACGATTCTGTCATTTCTCCGTTGTTTATGTGTCTTCAATGCCAAAGACGTGACGAGTCGAATTCAAAACGATGGTGCCGCTTCAATGCAGACACGTCGACCGAGAAGCTCACCTCACCGACCGACATTGAAGCCGACTGCTCGCCCGTCCTTCTGCCCGCGGCTATATAAAGCGACGCGACAAGCCTCCATTGCCATTCATCCGCGCCACTCCGATATCATGGTCCGTTCTAAGATCACCACATACAAGATGGTCATTCCGACAAGGCGAGCAGAGCTCCTATCGGATCAGGAGGAGGAGGGCGTGGAGCAGAAGGAGGAGGATGAGGAGGACAAACTTACTCCGGCGTGCCGCCGCCAGCTCTGACTGGAGATACATGACAAGCACGCCATCGAGGCGGACGTCTTGGCAATCCCATCACAGCGAAAAAAAAGTGATCCTCAACTCCATCTAGTTAGAGCTCGAGGTGCAAGAATTCGACGTCTCCTCATCGAGCAACATGCGAGGATCGACTACTTCAAAGCCGGTCCTCAGGACGATGAGGTGCCAGAAGAGGCCACTAAGGAGATGGAGGACGACAGCGTGGAGGTGGTCGTGGAGTTCGATTAAATTTTTTAGTTTTAAATATTATAATAGTTCAACGGATGAAATAGGGCATGTTTATGTAAATTTTATCTGCATATCAAAAAATATCGTTCGAATTTATCTAACTCCAGCAAATTAACTTTGTTCGAGTTTATACAAAATATGTTATACTGCTGGCGGACTGATGAGGCCAAGATTGAAGGTCGACTCCCATATCAGCGTCCGCGCACGGGTCCCCTCTATATATCCGCGGATAAATGTAGCATCCGTTTTAAAGGATAATGGTTGAGATGCCCTTGTGCAACTTTTTTTTAGACCGTACCAAAAACTGCCCACCCAAGAATATGCAAGAAAGTGAAGGGTCCAGTTGAAGATGCTTTAATGGTTTGCAAAACATAACCAAAACGCTAGGAAATAAAAAGTCCAAAGCACGCGAAGGTCTAGGAGATCATCCATGGAAGAAGGCAATTGGTGCAACAACGATAAGGAAGAGACCAAGTCTACAAAGTGAGAGATGTTAGATTGATCTCCTCCCGATCGAGCCCAACGGCTCGACGGGCCCTTGACTCGCGCCCTGATCGGGGGCGCCCAACCCCTCATGGTTGGTGGGCCCCTGTCACGCTGCGTATATAAAGAGGTGGGAGACGGCTGCACGACGTACGGGGTTTACCTGCGCCGCAAGCCCGCAACCCCACCGATACACCCAAACCCGATCTAGGTTTTCGCAGCAGTGACGGGAAGCTCCGCCGCCGCCACCACTTCCCACTCCGTCCCGCCGACGTCCTCCTCATGGCCGACGCATCGGGATCCTCCAGCAGCAAGGGGCAAGGTACCTCTCCCATCTCTTTCTCTCTGATCTATCTCGATCTGGATACACAAAGATATAGTTTGCACCCGGTTGCATCTAGCCTAGTTGATCCACAAGGTCTAACAATGGTAATCAGAGCTGCTAGGTTGTAGATCTTCACGGGTACAAAAGAAAAGAATTTTTCCCCAAAGAACCCTAGAACAGGGCATAGAGGAAAAGACTCACCGGATCAGGGCCTTGGGCTCGCCGGCAAAGGGCGCCGCCGCCTAGGCCGCGCAGTTCCTCTCGATCCCGACGCGCATCGGCAAGCCGAGGCGTCGGGAAGAAGAACACACCCCACCACGGGGCAAAGGGCACCGCGGCCAACCGTTCGACGGCGGCGCGCTCACCGCAAGGCGAACGCGTGACCGGCGAAGGGAAGGAACGTCGCCGCCACTCCTTAACTCCACGCCACCGGGGCGCCGCTCTAATCGACGAGAGCAAGGGGCAGAGGAGGCGCAGCCGCGTCCCTGGTCTCTCTCTCGCTACAGGTCACGGTGGTGAACGGATAAAGCAACGAGGGAAAAGAAGGGCTCGCCCCACGGGCCTCCGCCGCCGCCGTCGTGCGGTACAGGGGTACGACACGGTGGCGCCCGTCGCCTTCGCGCGGCACAGAGAAAGGGGCGAAGGCGCGGGGGAATGGGGGCTAGGGTTGCTCGGGGGAGGCGGCAGCCGGTTTTTCCCTGCCGATGCGAGCGGGGGGCCGTCAGATCTCACGGACGGATGAGATCGCGCCCCAGCCTCCCCACCGGGCCGGTCAGGCCGAAAGGAGGAGCAGGCCATGGCCCGCATGGGCCGCAGCCGGCATTAAAAAAATGCGCGCGGGAGAGCGCAGGCCAGGCCGTGGGCTGGGCAAGGTCGCCCTCACGCGGATAAGGCCGTGGGCTGGAGGCCGGCCACGCCGCCATTTTCTGTTATTTTTTACAGAAGCAATTTTATCTGTTTTTTGTCCAGATTTTTGGGCAAATTTCATCCAAAATTTTTATTCAAAATTATCCAACGAAATTTTGTTTAGAAAATAGAAAAGTAAAAGAAAAGCTTCTCGTAAAATATAAAGTCCATGAATTGTTTTTTATTCATGTTTCCGCTGCAAATAGATAAAAGTGCTCTTTTTTTCTTAAGAGTAAAAAGTGAATAAAAATTAGAATTATTTAAAAGAGCATGTTAAAGTAATTACAGAAAACAAAAAATATGGTTTTGTTATTTTATGACCAACGTTATTAATAACATAATCATAATTTAATGTGGTTATATGTGCATTTATTTCTATTTGTTGCCCAACGGTGATATAGTTTTAATTTCACCAACAGTTGTATGTTTTAATTTTGACCAACGTTGGATTATTGCATGCAATTGTTGTTATGTTCTCACTTAATTGTGGTTTTCAGGAGGGTTCTACTTGATGAGTTGCATCAAAGAGGTCCCAACCCTCGTGGTGATAACTATACCGAGTGGAGAAAGAAGGTGGACTTTGCATTTGTCTGTGCTGAGGTTGACTGGGTTGTGGAAACTCCACAGCCGGTCAAACCTACAGAGCCAGTAAGAGATGCTAAGGAGACTGATGCAACATGGGAGAAAAATAAAAGGGACTATGCTCCGTTCGAGATGTCATACACTCTCGAGAACACAAAGTGGCTCACCGCCAATAAAAAATGCATGTCATTTATAAAGAATACAATTGACTCACACATTGTGTGTTCAATTCCAGAGTGTTCTTTCGTAGGGGAGCTCCTTGAAAATATAAAGAGCCAGTTCACTGGTTCTTCAAAGATTTATGCCACCCAGCTGGTCAAGCAACTGGTGTCTGAAAAGTACACCGGGGGTGGACATGGAATAAGGGAGCACATCCTTCGGATGAGCAATATGGATGCAAAGTTAAAGCCAATGGATGCTGACCTGAAACTTAAGACAACACTCATTGTCCATCTGGTCATGGCTTCATTGCCAAAAGAATTTGAAACTTTTGTTGTAAACTACAACTTCCAGCCAGAGCGGTGGGACATAGAAAAGACCATAGCCATGTGCGTACAAGAGGAGGACATAATCAAATCCTCATATGGTGGTTCTCTGAACTATGTGAGGGAAAACAAGAAAAAGAATCAGAACTATGGTTCCCCCTCAAAACCACATGGAAAAGCTCCCTATCAGCATCAACAGAAGTTCTTCCCAGTGGACAAAGACACATGTATCCATTGTAAGAAGTCCGGGCATTACAAGAAATACTGCCCTGACTGGCTAAAGTCAATAATGGCCAAGAAAGGTAACCACATTGTTTCCTTTGTAAATGAATCCTTGTATACACAGTTTTCGAAATCTACTTGGTGGATTGACTCAGGTGCAACTGTTCATGTTGCAAATTCATTACAGGGATTCCATTCGACGCGGACTATTCAAAGAAGAGAAAGACGCATTGAAGTTGCGAATGGAGTTCAAGCAGACATTGAAGCTGTCGGCGACGTCTCCCTAGAATTAGCTAATGGCTTCAAGCTTGTGCTTAAAGATGTATTATACGTTCCTTCTTTGCATAGAAACTTGATTAGTGTGTCACGTTTGGACAAATGTCACTATGAATGTTATTTTGGACATGGCAAGTGTGCCATATGGTTTAATAATTCTCATGTGGGTGTTGCTTTCCTTCACAATGAGCTTTATTTGTTATCCCTACGGGAAAAAGTGTATTATGTGTGTAATGTGAGTGAGAATGTTTCCGCGTCGAACAAAGAACAAAAGAAAAGAAAGAGAACTCACGACTCATCGAAATTATGGCACTGTCGTTTGGGCCATATTTCGAGGGGGAGAATAGAAAGACTAGTTAGAAATGAAATTCTTCCTCCATTAGAGTTCTCGGACTTAGAACAATGCATAGACTGCATTAAAGGAAAGTATGTGAAACAAATCAAAAAGGGTGCAAATCGAAGCACAACAACACTAGAAATCATTCACACCGATATTTGTGGACCATTTCCTATGAAAAGTGTGGATGGTTATGACTCGTTCATAACATTCAAAGATGACTACTCCTGATATGGTTATATTTATCCAATCAAAGAAAGAAATGAAGCGTTGGATAAATTTAAGATATTCAAAGCTGAAGTAGAAAATCAACATGATAAAAGAATAAAGATAGTCAGATTTGACCGTGGGGGGGGGAGTACTACGGTCGGCACACTCCATATGGCCAAGTCCCTGGACCTTTTGCAAGGTTCTTACAGGAGACTGGCATAGTAGCCTAGTACTCAATGCCGGGCGAGCCTCAGCAAAATGGAGTAGCTGAAAGGCGTAATCGTACACTTATGGATATGGTGCGCAACATGATGAGCTACTCCACCTTACCATTGGGATTATGGATGGAGGCGCTTAAAACCGCCATTCACATTCTCAATAGAGTACCAAGCAAGTCAGTGCCCAAAACACCGTACGAGTTGTGGACAGGAAGAGTACCCTCCCTACAACACTTCAGGGTGTGGGGGAGCCCAGCTGAGGCCAAAGTTTTTAATCCAAATATTGCAAAGTTAGATCCAAAAACAGTGAGTTTCCATTTCATTGGCTATCCTGATAGATCAAAAGGTTTTCGTTTCTACTGTCCAGACAGATACACAAAGTTTATAGAAACGAGGCATGCAATCTTCTTAGAGGACGAAATGATGAGGGGGAGCATGGTAGCTCAGAAAATTGATCTTGAGGAGAAGAGGGTGCAAGCACCTAATCCGACGATTCAGGAGTCATTTTTCTCACTACCTGTTGTACCTGCATCGACAATCCCCGAGGTTGTGGTGCAAGCACCTGTTGTAACTCCACCCGTGCCAACTATGGGTGAAGATCCGGAACCTGTCCGTCAGGAGCCGGCTGAATCCATCGTTGAGCATGAAAGGGAGGTGCAGCAGCCACCTTTAGAAGATGTGCCAGAGAATGAGGCTCTTAGAAGGTCTAAAAGACCTAAAAAGTCAGCTATTTCCTCCGATTATAAAGTTTATAATACAGAAATAGTTCATATGGACAATGATCCCACTTCATATGAAGAAGCCATGAGAAGCCCCTGCTCATCGCAGTGGCAAGAGGCAATGGAAGACGAGATGAAATCGATGAGTTCCAACGATGTTTGGGACTTAGAAAATATTCCTAAAGGAGCCAAAGCAGTAGGCTGTAAATGGGTCTACAAAACTAAATATGACTCTAATGGGAATATAGAAAAGTATAAAACACGACTTGTGGCAAAAGGATTTACACAAAGAGAAGGGATAGATTACAATGAGACATTTTCTCCAGTCTCATGTAAGGATTCCTTCAGAATCATAATGGCATTAGTTGCACATTTTGATTTAGAGCTACATCAAATGGATGTAAAGACGACATTTCTAAACGGGGATTTAGAAGAGAATGTTTACATGAAACAACCCAAGGGTTTTATCATGGAAGGGAAGGAAGATATGGGATGCCGCCTAAAGAAATCCATTTATGGAATAAAGCAAGCCTCTAGACAGTGGTATCTAAAGTTTAATGAGACCATTAAAAGATTTGGATTTAAGGAGAATGTTGAGGATAATTGCGTTTATGCAAAGTTTAAAAATGGAAAATATATTTTCCTAATCTTGTATGTGGATGATATCTTGCTTGCGAGCAGTGATGTTAGTCTACTTCAAGAAACAAAGAAGTTCTTATCCTCAAACTTTGACATGAAAGATCTTGGTGAAGCATCATATGTTTTGGGCATAGAAATTCACCAAGATAGGAAAAATGGAGTTCTTGGACTATCACAGAAGGCATACTTAGAAAAGGTTCTTAAAAAGTATAATATGCATACGAGTAACGCCACTCCTGCTCCTATAGTCAAGGGCGACAACTTTGGGAAATTTCAATCTCCCAAGAACCAGTACGAGATCGATCAAATGAAAGGAAAACCATATGCTTCGGCTGTTGGAAGCTTACAGTATGCACAAGTGTGCACTCGCCCTGACTTAGCTTTTGTCACCGGGGTACTCGGTAGATATCAAGAAAATCCAGGCATAGAACACTGGAAGATGGTAAAGAAAGCTTTGCGTTATGTGCAAGGCACAAAAGATCTCATGCTAACATGCAAATCTTCTGATTCCCTAGAGATAAAGGGGTATTCAGATGCAGATTTTGCGGGGGATAAAGATGATAGAAAATCCACGTCAGGATACGTCTTTACTCTTTCGTGGAAAAGCTCCAAACAGTCAATAGTTGCATCGTCCACGATGTATGCAGAATTTATAGCATGTTATGAGGCCACGGGGCAGGCGATATGGTTAAAGAAATTTATACCCGACTTGAAAGTGGTAGAGTGTATTGACAAACTACTAAAGTTATACTGTGACAACCAGCCCGCAGTATTTTATGCTTACAACAACAAGTCGAGTAATGCTACCAAACCAATAGAAATAAAGTATTATGTTGTGAAAGATAAAATCCAGAATCACACTATAAGTCTCGAGCATATAAGGACAAAGGATATGCTTGTGGATCCGCTTACGAAAGGCTTACCACCCAATGTGTTCAAGGAACACTTAGCCGGCATGGGTTTAAGGGAAAGCCTATGATTCCTGGATCATGAGAGGCCCAAAAGGAACAGAATTTGTCTCAAAATAGAGAGGTATGTCGTAGCTGTTTGATTCTATCGACAATTGAGCTGTGACGATGAAACATGCTCTATATACTAATCTGTGATGAAACGAGTAAAGTAAAAAGTATAAAGTTAAAAAGGAAAGTTGAGATCAAGGGGGAGAATGTTACATTGATCTCCTCCCGATCGAGCCCAACGGCTCGACGGGCCCTTGACTCGCGCCCTGATCGGGGGCACCCAACCCCTCATGGTTGGTGGCCCCCTGTCACGCTGCGTATATAAAGAGGTGGGGCCGGCTGCACGACGTACGAGGTTCACCTGCGCCGCAACCCCACCGATACACCCAAACCCGATCTAGGTTTACGCAGCAGTGACGGGAAGCTCCGCCGCCGCCACCACTGCCCACTCCGTCTCGCCGACGTCCTCCTCATGGCAGACGCATCGGGATCTTCCGGCAGCAAGGGGCAAGGTACCTCTCCCATCTCTCTCTCTTTGATCTATCTCGATCTGGATACACAAAGATATAGTTTGCACCCGGTTGCATCTAGCCTAGTTGATCCACAAGGTCTAACAAGAGAATCGTCGCTGTTTCCGAGTAGTGAAAGATCAACACCACTGATTCATCTTCCAAAGCTACCCCCAAAACCTGAACTAGTAAGGTCCTCCCTCCCTTTCGGCTAAGACGTCATAGCTAACCACGACATTGCTGTCTCGAGTTGAAAACGAAGAATCTCCTCACCCGCAGCACATGTGAACCCTACTGCTCATTTGTTATCGGCTCAGTCTGATGGTTGCAACTTGCAACTGCCACCTGCATTCCATATTCCATTGCCCCCGCTGCACAAATAGAAAATGCATGAATTCTGAAAATGCTCTGCGGATCTGAAATGGGATGCTGAGTAGCCTCTGAAAAACAAAACACTGTTGTTTTATTTGAGACCTCGTTGCAGCCTCGCTCTCTCCCAAGAATCCGTTGATGTCAAATTTAGACAACAACAACAACAAAAATAACAACAACAACAACAACAACAACAACAATAATAATAATAATAATAATAAGAGTTCTGACTGATCGAAGTAGTCTGAGCTATACGGTTCTTTAGAAAAATCAAATAAACTGGAGTAAAGTATAATCTGAGTTCTTCATATCATATGTCGTAATCCAGGCAGGCTACCTTCCACTTCCACCGGCATCAGCAAAGCAAAGCTTTTTAGCCATGCAGATCGTCGTCCTCGGTCACGTACATGAGCACACCCACGGTGCCGCAGACAACATTGGTGGGCTCTCTGCCCGGCCCCGGGAGGCGCCAACCCTGAAGCTTGACCCTCTCGTGGAACACCCGCGTCTTCTTCACCAGATGCAGCGCCCTCTCGAGGTCGAGGCGACACCTCTTTTGCACGGCCCCCTCGTCGTCTCTGCCGTCGTCGTCGTCTCCGTGCACCAGCGCGTCCACCAGCGGCACCAGCGCCGCCCCGATCGCCGCGGTGTGACCGGACGTGTGCGGCTCGTCCGTGCGGAACACCAGTACGTGGCCCGTGTTCGTTACGTGGTAGTCCTCGCGCACGGCCTCGAGACGAAGGCACAGGCTCAACCATCTACTGTCTAAGTGAATCTTGAAGGTTTCTCCCCACTCCGCTACAAGGTCGTGGTAGATGGGGAGTTCCAGCGTATCGATGCAGAGTATCGGCGAGCCCGCCTCCTTGCCGCTGAGGGACACGTTGAGGAAGGTCCACGGCTTCCATGCCGGACCCTCATGGTCCCGGCCGTTCATCACCGGCTGCTTGACGGTGACATACAGCGCATGCCGCGCGTTGGGTACATCTACCAGACGCAGTTCTTTCTTCAGGCTAATCTGCCAGCCGGCCGGCTCCTCCGCTTCCATGTTGGCCGCCGCTGGGAAGCCGGAGGATACATGCGCCTAGGCGTGTGTTGGAAGAATATACATACACGACGGTTACGAGGGGATAAAAGTTCATTTCCCTTTAAATAACGAATGGAGATATGCACGTTTTTTCTCGAGGGAATTTTTTGAGGGAATATGCAGGTTTGTTTGTTGGGATTTTTATTTTCGTGCCCTTTCTTTCTCAGTGCTACTTCGTATTTAATTTTACCCGTTCATCTAACATTGCTCTTTTTTTTTCTCCTCTAGTCTTTTCGATTTCACAAAAGCCAAGCGGCGGTTTTTCGTTGGGTCAAAGGCATTGACCGTTACTAATGTGTTGGACCCACCGTTACTGCAGCATGCATGCATCACTCATTTTGCAAAATTGAATTAGCGTCACTTGCTCTCTATGACCATCGCGTGGGACCCTCCCACCGGTATGCAAAACTATATTAGCATCGCCGATTGTCTATGATTGACGCGTGGGATTCACCGGTATGCAAAACTGAATTAGAACCAGTGGTTGTCTCCCAAGAGGTGACTGCTCGTGATTTTCACACTACGCAACTGCTCGCGATTCCAAATTGCTTGATTGCGCCCATTAATGGTGGTTTAACGCCGCAATCCTATATGCATTCTTCTCCCATCCCATTTCACCGCTTACCTCTACACTAGTAGAAAACAGGGCTTTCGTTCAGGCCTGGCCAACCCATTAGTCCCGGTTCAGTTACGAACCGGGACCCATGGGGGCATACGTCCCGGTTCGTGCGCCCAGGGGGCCGACCGAGCCTCGTGGGGCATTGGTCCCGGTTCGTCTGGACCCTTTTGTCCCGGTTCCAGACACAAACCGGGACTAAAGGGTGTCGCAACCTTTAGTCCCGGTTGGTGTCTTGAACCGGTACTAAAGGTAGGACCTTTAGTCCCGGTTGGAGACACCAACCGGTACTAAAGGTCTGTTTTTTTTCATTTTTCTTTTTCTAAACAGAAGAGTTTCTGTTTTTAGATTTTGAATAACTTTTAGAATATTCAGAGTTTTTGAATGAATATTTTTTCTTTAGGTCAAAAAAATTATAAACTTTCTGTTAGTGCCAGTAGTTTTCAAACTTAAATAGTTTAAACTTGAATTATTTTGAAATTTGTGTCAATCACTAGTTTGTGAATAACTTTAGTTTAAAAATAGATTTTTAGTGATTATTTTTCCTGTTGTTTAATATTAGTATGTTTTATCAACATGTTCAATATGGGAATTTTTAGGATATTTTAAATAGGTGTTTTAATCAAAACCAGACTCTGTTTAACTCTTTATGATGGTTTCAAATGAAAACTCATATGTTACAAGGCATTTTTTTTTACTTATTTCAACTCCAGACTTTTTGTGCATTAACTATGCACCATACAAAGCCACATCCTCAAGTTTCAAACCTTTCTAACTTCATTTGATATTTTTCATGCATTTAATGTTTGTTTTGCGCTAAATGACTCAAAATTGAAAAGGCAGTAGAAATGAACTCTAAAAAGGTGGAAACTTGGCATGGTATCATCATTTCACCCACATAGCATGTGCTAAAAAGTTGAGAGGGTTACGGCAAAAACTGGATGCACTTCGTGTACAAATTGGACCATCTCCTTCGAAGCATGAGGGTTTTGGAAGAAAACTCATCTGTTACAAAGAAATTTCTTTTTTTAGCTTATTTCAACTTCAGAATTTTTGTGCATTCAATATGCACCATTCAAAGCCACATCCTCAAATTTCAACTCTTTCTAACTTCATTTGTTATTTTCATGCTTTTAATGATTTCTTTGCGCTACATGACCCTAAAATTGAAAAGCCGGTACAAATGAACTCTAAAAATGTTGAAACTTGGCATGGTATCATCATTTCACCCACATGGCACATGCTAAAAAGTTGAGAGTATTATGGCAAAAACTGGATGCACTTCGTGTACAAACTAGACCGTCTCCTTCGAAGTATGAGAGTTTTGGAAGAAAACTCATATGTTACAAAGAAATTTCTTTTTTTTAACTGATTTCATCTCCAAACTTTTTGTGCATTTAATATGCACCATTCAAAGCCACATCCTCAAATTTCAACACATTCTAACTTCATTTGTTATTTTTCATGCATTTAATGATTTTTTTTTGCGCTAAATGACCCTAAAATTGAAAATACACTACAAATGAACTCTAAAAAGGTTGAAACTTGGCATGGTATCATCATTTCACCCACATAGCATGTGCTAAAAAGTTGAAAGGGTTACGACAAAAATTGGATGCACTTCGTGTAAAAATTGGACCATCTCCTTCGAAGTGTGAGGATTTCGGACGAAAACTCATATGTTACAAAGGCATTTCTTTTTTTAACTTATTCAACTCAGAATTTTTGTGCATTCAATATGCACCATTCAAAGCCACGTCCTCAAATTTCAATCCTTTCTAACTTCATTTGTTAATTTTCATGCATTTAATGATTTTTTTGCAAAATTAACTAGCATGAATTTTGACATTTTTTACAAAATCTATCTAGAATTTGTAAAATGGTCATAACTTTTGCATACGACCGCCGATGAAAAAGGTTTTTTGTATGAAACAGAAAAACCAAACAGAAAAAAAGTTATGATGCTTTTAAGATTTGGAGAAAAAATAATTCAAAAAAAGTTGGCATAGAAATTTAAAATAGCACCCATCCACTTACCCATTCATTATTCTCCTCAATAAAATAATACAACAAAAGTTGGGATAGAAATTTAAAATTGGAAAATATGAAATAAGGGTTTTCCGACTACTATTGAGGGGGATATGAAAATTTTCAAATTTTAGGTTTTGCAAAAAAATTATTTTTTATTTTTATTGAAGATTATTATTATTACATTACTTGAGTTTATTTAAATAATTATTCGGAATTAAAAATATATATAAGTGTGACATTGGAATCAAGAGGTTAATAGGATTGATATGATAGTAATAGCAACAACGTGTGCGAGGTGTAGTTGGAAGTGGAGATGGAAGGAACTCAGAACTTAAGCGTGTTATTGCTGGAGTAGTGCAAAGATGGGTGACTGATCGGGAAGTTTGACTACGACTAAGTAATTTGACTAGACATTAAGGGTAGTTAAAGACTAAACTAATCAAATAACTCAAATAATAGAAATTGTGAAAATATATGAAAAAAAGGGAGTGAAAAAAACTGGTCAAATAATGGAAATAATATAATTTTTGAAAAAATAGAAAAAAGAAAGAGGAAAATATTTGAATGATTTTTTTCCCCGTGGAGGCCTTTAGTACCGGTTCGTGTTACCAACCGGGACTAAAGGTCCTCCGCCCCAGTGCACCAGAACAACCCACGTGGAGGACCTTTAGTACCGGTTCGTGGGCAAACCGGGACTAAAGGTTTTGGGCATTAGTAACGACCCTTTAGTCCCGGTTCCGAAACCGGGACAAATGGGCCTCTAGAACCGGGACAAATGAGCCTTTTTCTACTAGTGCTACAACCTTATTCCCCGTCGCCGCCGCTGCAGTACAAACCCTAGCCCTCCTCTCCCACCTCCCCTTCCGCAGTCATGGTTCTGCCGCACAACATCACTGCCCATGAAACCGAACTTATCCACCGCTACGACATTTTGGCGCCCCTCGACACACACCTGTCTGTGGGATGGGTTGTGACTCAGGGGGGCTTCTGGTGGAGCCTCTCCCCGGCGTCGGCACAGGTGCCTTTGTGCAAGCCATCGCCAAGTATTGGCATATTAGAGCTAGAACTTGTGACGTACATATTATGTTGGTTTAGGCATGTGAATATGGTGCAAATCGCGATTTCATATGCCCGCAACGTTGTATAGGCATGCTAGCGTGGTGCAGATACCACTGTCAGCAGTTGAACAAGGACATGTGGCATGTTATTTTGCGAAAAAAAAATCCTCAAAATCTTTTTCTTTCACAAAAAACCTTTTTCATGAATGTACACTTACCAATCAACCCAAAAAGCTTTCTTTTCACATGCTTGATATGTATTGTATATATTATGTGAGTGTTAAGTGGATTGTAACACAGGCAACCCATTTCGCAATTTTTTTTAGAAACTTATAGAATATATTCGCAGATTTAATATAAATATAAGAGGAAATTTGTATGTTTCTATATATTTAACAAATTCTTATATGTATTCTAAAAAATCATGTTTACTAAAATCACTTATTATTATAAAACATATTCATATAACATTTTTTTATTTTTATAAAAATTTCTATTTAATTTAATTTATAATATATATCCTTCAGCAAAAATTCTAATTTTATTTTAAAGAAAACTATATATAAAGTAGCTTTGTAATATGTAAAAAAATGTATTTATATACATTAGGAAAGTTTCTCAATGGAGCTTCCGAGAAGTTTCATCATTTTAGGAAGGAAAGTGTTGCACCACGTAAGTTCACGTCCATTTAATTGAGTTTCAAATTTTTTTTAAAGCCATAACTTTTGATTCAAGTATCGAAATTCAAATCCGTTTTCACCGTTGGATTTCTCACGATGGGGTCTTCAAAACTAGATCTCATATTGATAGGTTTGTACTTGAGCAACTTTTCACGGTTTATAGGTAACTTTAGTGCTATAAGAAAGCAACTCTTATTGTGTTACCTAGTATGACAACCTATTAGCTTGGTTTGTGTAAAACGGAGAAAATGAAAAAAATGAAGCGTCTTTAGTGCAAATTACAAGCAACTTTATTGCACTATGTGTATCAATGAATTTTACTATTATTATCTCAAATTCGCCTATCAAAGTTGCATAGTTACATACCATTGATGATCAATTGTCTATACTTGAGGCTTAGTTGCCTACAATATTATTCTAGTAAGATTCAAAGCAGCACCATCTAGCAAAAAAATGTCTTAAAACTCCAAGAAATTGTATTATCAAAACACAATGCAAAAATATTCTGATAAACCAAGCAACTATATATCCTAGAAAAATCAAACATTATCTTAGTAATTCAAGCAAATACATTATCAGAAGACACGATGCAAAATAGTCCTAGTAAACCAAGTAACTATCCTAGCAAACCAAACAACTATCCTAGCAAAACCAAGTACCTGTCATAGCAAAGCCAAGCAACTGTCATAGGAAATTCAAGAAATTATCCTAGTAAAATCAAGCTACTACCCTAGCAAAACCAAGCATCTATATTACGAAACAAAAATATGCAAAATGGGCGCTGTCATCATCAAAGTTGCATACCATGATGCTTAGTTGCCTATATGCTGTGAAAAATTGCATGACATGATTTATAAGTGGCCTATGACATACTTGCTTGATAAACTAACTAGTATATACGGTATATGAAAAGTTGTTTTTGTTTAACACTAAAGTTGCTTATTTTTAAAAAATCATAGAAACATACTTATATGGGATCTAGTTTTAAAGAGCTCGTTGCAAAAACCTAACATTTAAAACGGATCTTACTTTCAACGACGGGTCTTAGTTTCAGTGATTAAGTAATTGGGTATTTCTAAACTATGATTTCGGGTGACGATGTGGTTGCGGGTAGCTAGTGCCTTTCCATTCACTCCCCTCGGTTCAAGACTCTATTTACTGCAAAATTCATACAAACCTTTCAAACCCCGTCCCCTTTCCATGCAGCAATCTCCCTCTCCTACCCCGTCCCCATCATATCGCATTGAAAATTCATACAAACACTTGATACAATTCAAACACTGCACAATGGCACAATGGCAGAGGGGAGCGAGGTCGCCCATCAATATCGAATTTCTGGCTGATAAAAAGCTTAACCAAAAACGGGATATAACAGAAATTCTGGAAGAATTCGCTTTGCAAAAGAAAATAAACGAAGAACATATTCCGGATTCTTCTTCAGCTACGTAGCAACCAAGCTTACCCATGCAGACCATCGTCCTCAGTCACGCGCAATTTTACGAACACCGAGCCGCAAACCACATTGGTCGGTTGTCCGCCCGCTTCCGCCGGCCTCCAACGCTGCAACTGGACCCTCTCGTGGAACTCGCGGGTGTTCTCCGCCAGCTTCAGCTGGAGATTGGGACGCCTCTTCTTAGCCCTCCTCTTCTTCTCCCTCCTCTTCTGCTCCGCCCGCTCTTCGGCGCTGTCATCGTCGTCGTCCCCGAGCACTAGCGCCTTCATCAGGGGAACCCGCGCCGCCCCGATCATGGCGGTGTGGCTGGAGGAGTGCGGCTCGTCCGCGCGGAACACCACCACGCGGCGCGTCGCCCGTTGGATGCCGCTGTCCTCGCGCACGGCCTCGAGGTCGACGGACAAGTCTCGCCAGTTCGAGTCCACCACGTATTCCATGGTTTCCTTCCACCTTTTTAAACGGGCACCGACACCGGCACCGTCATCGTCATCGTCATCTTGACAGGGTAGCGAGAACGATTCTTTCAGGTCGCCGCCGAGGACCACGTTCAGGTGGGTGAACCGCTTCCACGCCGGGCCCTCGTAGCCGCTCATCACCGGGCGCTTGAGGATGATATGCAGAAGCAGCCGCCGGCGGGGTACAGGCAACCCTCTCGTGAGGCGAAGGTGCCGTTCCGCCAGTTCCTCGTCCATGCCGGCTTGCGGCCGCTGCGTGCATCAACTGGAAGGTTTGCCGGGGGTTTTGTGGGTTCACGGCAAGATCGCAAATATTTTCCTTTTAAATATCCGGTAAGATATTGAACTGTACGCAAATACTAACTGGAATACACAAGGGAGTCCCGTACATGCACGACTTCTATGAAAAAAAAATAAGACATCTTGGAAAAAAAAAGGTCGAAACCGGTGCTGGAAAAGAGCGTGAATCTGCAATCTACACACGTACCAACTCCTTGAATTTCGTTAAAAAAAACAAGTTCTATCTTTTTTGGGTCGGGGTTTCCTTCTAGATTAGTCATATCCAACTACCCCATTTCTTTCTATATACAGTCATGTATTGTATGAAGAAAGATACAAATTAATTAATATAAATCAAATTCTGTTTTTATTATTATTGTGTCATTTGTACGATTACTTCGAATACGCTCCCGCTCCATGTCTTTGGACTGAATTTGCTGGCAAATGTTGTGAAACCAGCCCAAATAAGTAAGGTACTTGTAGACAATTCTCCCCTCGTCTCGTTCGACCCACTCCCACGAGCGGGAGGGTGAACCCTAGCGGCACCGCTTCCAACCTCTCTCCCGCCCCCTTCCCCTCCCTTGCCCCCGCCGACGTGCATCGAGCAAGGCCCCTTCTCCCTCCCGGCGATGTGGGACGATGCGAAACGTTCGCGACGTGTGGAGGCACGACGCTGTGAGGGGTTGTGTGGTGCGGTCACGGCTAAGGCACTCGTGTCAGTGAGACCTTGAGGCGGCAACACAGATGGCTGTGCTCCAGCGGTGCATGTTGCTGGTCGAGGGCAGGGTCCGGCCAGATCTTACCTCACAACTACGCGGGCTGAGGGCGTCTTGGGCTGCGGGCAGCTACCTCTGAGACGAATCGGTAGGGGTGACGGTGCAGTGGCGGTGGCGGGTCGGCAGCACGGGGTGCTGGCTGTCTGGTCCGCGATCGGCCCCTCTGCGGTGATGGGTGGAGGCGGCGGTGCGTCGGCGGTGTTTGGCGTGCTCGCCGAGATTCAATCATATCTTTCGACGGTGTGGTGGTCCCCCCTCCCCCCCCCCCGGTGAGCAATCTTGGGGTGAGCAGCGGTCTTCCAGGTCCCCTGGCCGAATGACGGGTCGGCATTGGTGGCCGTGGGTGGATCTTCTTCGATCGCCGTGGTGCGGCGGTGGGGAGCTTGGCGAGGGATGGGCAGCGCTGACGTCAGAGCTACCCGGTGCTGGCACGAGATGTGCCGATCGTGGATGCGTCCACTCCCCTTGCTCCCCATTCCACATCCGTTTGTGTGCGGCGACAGCTCTGGCGATGTTCAAGGAAGGATGTGGGTTGCAGTTTCGTCGATTGTGGGCGTCCCCTCGGACCAAAGGCGGTCACTTTGGCTGGTCTTGGGGTGGTCTGGATGCAGGGCGGCCTTGGCGGTGGAAGGTGTGGTCTTTGTGGGCGGAGCACATGTCTCGGGTGCGGGAAGCAATCTTGGCCACGCGTGGTATGTGCGCCGGGTGCATAACCTGCATGTGCTTCCAGGTCGACGACATCGGTGTTCACGGAAGCCATAACCTTCTTGAACGCTTTGTATGTCTGTTCTCCCATAAATCTAACGCAAACCGAGGGGCTTTGCAGGAGTCCGGACCACCGAGACCCAGGCCCCACTCAAAAATTCCTCTCCACACGTGAAGTGGTGGCCATATATTGATGTTGGTCAGCCACTACAGAGCATACACAACCGCTCATTGGAGTCGGCATTGATGCCAGTACATAAAGACGCAACCGCTCACTTGAGTTGTAGCAGCGCATCGGACGAAAGCTCTGTTCTCTGCACTTATTCAATGTCGGAGACACGCGGCGAAACGGTTAAACACTGAATTCAAACCAGTTACCCATTCGCCCGCATGTCGACATTGAACGGGTGCGACAACGGAGAATCCCACTCAGACACCCCACATTCAAGCCGGTATTTAACCGAAGTCCTCACCGCCCCTCTATTTAAACACGACCACGCACTGGACTATTTATACTTGCATCATGACGTCGAGCTCTAAAGCCTTATTGAAGAACCTGTCGAAGAAGCAAAAGCATGAGTTGGTCCGCTTGGACAGTAATAGGAAGGCCCGGTGTGGGCGCCGCATAGAGGCCGACTTGCCGGAAACCTCCCCATAGTTGAGCGAATATTAGACGATGATGAAGGAGACGTGAGATGTGAGACCAAACTCTTGTCCGCATCGGTTCTTAGGGGCATCATCATGGACCGAGTAAATAGTATAAAACTACCACAACTGAGGCTAGGGTACCGGAAAACTACCACTTTTGAACTTTCCCTGATGCCCGTCACTTTTTTGGTTTAGTGTAAGAGCAAAGTTTTGCCCCCGTGTGTTTTGGATATTGTTGGACAAGACAGTACAGGAACTAACAATGTTTTCGAGTGTAAACAGTTGAATAGGTTCCTGAAGGACAAGCTAGGTGATAAAGCTTCAGGGAAGGTTTTCAAGTTATTGAAGCATTACCCCTTGAGCGAAGCTTAATCACGGAGGATGACCCCCAAAAATGAAGGTGTCTTGAAGCTCAACTCATTGAAGGAAATGAAGAAGACGGCGCAAGACTTAGATGTTTTTGTGTAGTTCTTTTTCTGCTCTTTGAGTCATAGGACAAACCGTACTATCAAGAGGGGACTTTAGTTTGTGGACACCGAAGTTATTGAGAAAATGCTCAGATCAAATCTAAACCAAGTGAGAAGCCAGAGTGAAGAAATCTCATGTGCACTAAGTTAAGTTTCGGTAGCAAAGACTTCGTTCTTTGGCTTCCGAATCAGAACTAAGTCCGTGAGTCAGCCTTACTTGTTCCGTAAGTAAAGTTGCGTAGTAGTGACAAATCCGACCATTGTGGACACATGTCAAGCTGTCACTTCGGGTCAAATTTGTCATTTCGCACCTCGGGATCGCCAACTATAAATACGCCGCCCCCTCCTCCATTTTCGGGTGGCTGCTCTAAGAATATTCCTGAGAGAGACTGAAGAGAGCACCCGAAGAACGCCACCGAAGCAAAACCCCAAAACCCAGAATACTGAAGCCTAAGTCCCATTGATCTGAGTAGAATCGAGATGACTTAGGTGAAAGCTTGCTAGCATTTTTATCTTGGAGAACTGCAATTCTCCTAGACGGTTAGAGTGTCGACTTCAGAGAGCGAAGAGTAATTGTCGCCACAAAGATCAAGTTTGTCAAAGGTTTCAGAGATTTCCTTGATAATCTACCCCGAGTCAAAACTGACCAAGCTCAAGGAGATTGGTGCAGTGGAACAACGGACGGAGAGAGATTTGCTCCAGGTGTTCAATCACTAGTCCCTCCAACCAGACGTAACACTTTGCAGAGCGTGAACTGGTCGAACAAACATTGCCGAGTCATAGTTCGTTTTACTTCAAGCATTTACCTTCCGCATTGCATTTGCTTCCCAGTTATGCTTCAATGTGTTTTGATTCACTGCATTTAGTTTCGCTTCCAGTTTTACTTCCCTGTCACTTGATTCTTCTTCCCTGTTCCGCTTTACTTATGCTTCACCTCAAAGTTTCAGTCGAAAATTTGAAGTGATCATTCACCCCCTCCCCCTCTGATCACATACTTGGACTTTCAATTGGTATCAGAGCTAGTCACTCCCTACACTCTGTGTGTTTTGGATTAACCTCCTGGAGTGCTTTCAAGTATGTCTTTCGCAGCTATTCGCTCCGGCGAGCCTATTCCTGTTTTCAATGGGAAGGACTACCCTTACTGGAAGGACAAAATGAAGAGAAATATCATGGCTATCGATTCAGCTGCCTGGCAAGTTGTCTTGAAAGGAGTCACAATCAGGAATGAGAATGCCATCACTCATGCCGAAGCAAAATTGATTGATCTTGATTCTGAAGTCCGGGTATTCATCACCAACCATTTGACTCCAGAGAAGTATCATGAAGTGAAGAATATCCCATCGGCCAAAGGTGTCTGGGACTATCTAGAAAAGATTGGAGAAGGAGTATCCACTCAGAAAGATGCCAAAATTGACACTCTCCGAAGCAAATTCTTTCGATTCAAGAGAAATGAGGGCGAGAAAGTCAACTCCATTTACAACAGACTCACTGCTCTTGCAAATGAGCTGATTTCCCTCAGCGCTGATGACATCACCCCTCACTCAGTTGTAAGAACTTTGCTTCGCTCATTGGATGATTCTTTTGATCACATTGTGCTGATGATCAAGGAAAGAACTGATTTCAGAAATCTTGTTGCCGTTGATATTATTGAGAGACTCAATACGTTTGAAATGGAAGAATATGAAAAACGTGACATAAATGGTTCTCGAAGAAGATCACATGCTCTAAAAGAAAAAGCTTCACATCACTCTTCACCTGAAGTTAGTTCTGCTTCCGGTGTCGAATCTGATGATCCTGCAAGTATTGGGAAGGATTGTGCATTGATCATGAGATGCTTCAACCGCATCCAAAGAAAAGGTTTTTCTTCACCCAAGAAGAACTATTCATCAAGGAACTCAAGTTACTCGTCTCACCGTTCATCCTCAAGAAGCTCTCCATCGAAGGACAATTGCTGCTACAAGTGCAAGAAACCAGGTCATTACATTGCTGATTGCCCTCTGTGGGAAGCTGAAAACAAATCAAAGCATTCACTCAGAGATTCTTCAAGTAAGTCCCATAGATCCTCTAGAAGCTATGAGTCCAAGAGACATGATTCCAGTTCAAGAAGAGAAAAGAAGAAGGATTCAGATGATGACAAAAAAAGAAGTATCACAAGAAGCTTGAGAGTTCTTCTTCGAAGACACATTCTTCTCTTCGAAACAATTCTCACCATGCCAAGGCCTATCTGGGAAAGGAGATGAACTCTGAGGAAGAAGCCTCTGGATCCGAAGCAGAATCAGGCTCAAGATCTGCATCTGGTTCCGTGTCTGATGGTGTTGCTGGATTGGCATTTTCTTCGGTCGGTGCTTCGAGCTCATTCTTCACCAACAACAGCAGTGAAGATGAAACTCCTGCATATTGCTTCATGGCCAAAGCAAGGGTATCTTCATCCAAAGTTACCTATGGTACTTCTGATTGTTCTTCATATGATAGTGATTCTAAGATAAGATACGCTAAACTTGCTAAAATTGCCTCAATCCAACAAGATGAACTTGATTCGCTAAGCAAAACCCTTAAGAAATCGGAAACTCTGTTGATCGATGAGATAGAGAAAAGTCAAACTTTAACTAATGAGCATGTTGCTCTGAAGGAGAAGTTTGAAGAATTATCCTCTCGGCATGATCTTCTTTCAGTTGATTATGAGAATCTTACCTATGAATTTCTTCATAGGAAAATGGCTCTCGAAAAACTGAAAGAGGCTCATGAAGAGTTGGAAAATGTCAATCTCTCTCTCATGGCTCAACAAGGTTCTGAAGCAAATCATAAAACTGATTCACCTTTCTTAACTTGTCTGGAACGAAGCAAAACTGATTCCAAAGGCAAAGCTCCTATTATTATTGATGATACTAATGCCTCAGATGAGGAAAACTCTGCTTTTACCAAGGAACTCCTCAGGTTGAAAGATTTGTTTGAAACAGGTTTGTTTAAAAGTGTACAGGGACACGAGCACCTTTGTGATATCCTGAAGAAGGCACTACTTCACAGGAATCCTAGGAACGAAGGTGTTGGCTTTGAAAGGAAGCTAAACCCTGATGGAACTTACTGGGAACCTGAGCAGTACCCAAAAATTGTATGGGTCCTAGCAAAGGATAAGCCTATAGATATTGCTAATCTTTTAGGTTATAACTGAAAAATTTATAAGGCTATTGTTGATGAATCAATTGATTCTGACTACAAGCTTATCAAGAACCAGGAAGGAAAGGTTTCGGCCCAATACATTGGTGCCCCTCCAAAGAATGGTTTCTATAAGAGACAAATTTGGGTGCGCAAGTCACTCGTTGAGAAATTTCCTGCTAACCATTCTATGCAGGGAAAGTCTTCGGTACCACCGAGACACTTCTATTCTCTGGAAGAGAGAAATGATTCACTGGTGCCTGAATCAAATGTTCCTCAAAAGGAATACTATCGCACTGGTCGTTATACTTACCGTCACCGTGATAACAATGATAAGATTGCATATGCTCATTCATATCCTAACCCTTCGTAGAGGACTTACATTTATGGTGTACTTGATGGTCCCCCTAGGCAATATAATCCTGTTCGATTTGATATTGCTTCAACAAGTGCTTCCACCTCTTCTCAGTCACCTGCTCGTTTGTGGGTGGTTAAGAAGAACTAATTCTTCTACAGGGCTATGTCTCCGGTGGATCCGAATGGGTCATGGACAATGGTTGCACAAATCATATGACTGGAGACAAGGAGTTATTCACCGAAGAAAAACTATCTCAATCTTCTCAGAAGTACATTACCTTCGGTGATAACAACAAGGGTAAAGTTTTAGGTTTGGGTAAGGTTTCCATATCAAATGATAAGCACATTGACAAGGTTATGCTAGTTCAATCTCTCGGTTATAATCTTATGTCTATTTCTAAGTTATGCGATATGGGTATGCTTGTTCTATTTTCTGCTTCGCGCTGTGTTGTCTTTTCACAGGATGAATATACGTTTGTCTTTGAGGGTTACCGAAAAGGAGATTTATATATTGTTGATTTTTCTCCGGGCCCTGCTGTATCCACATGCCTAATGGAAAAAGCTTCATCTGTTTGGTTATGGCATCGAAGACTTGGTCATGCAGGGATGAGAAATCTTCAAAATCTAGTGAAGAAGAAGCATGTTATTGGTCTTAACAAAGTAAAATTCGATAAGGATCGTCTCTGCAGTGCTTGTGAAGCTGATAAAATTACGAAGAAACATCATTCAGTGAAGACTATCATGACTACTACTCGTCCTCTTGAATTGCTTCACATGGATCTTTTTGCTCCTCAAAATTATGCAAGTCTGGGAGGAAACAAATATGGTCTCGTCATTGTTGATGATTTTTCAAGTTATACTTGGGTTTTCTTTCTGGATGAAAAGAGCAAAGTTGTTGAAATCTTCAAGTCATTCGCTAAGAGAGCTCAAACAGAATATGAATTATCTCTGAAGCATATCCGAAGTGATAATGGAACTGAATTAAAAAATACTCATATTGAAGAATTTCTTGATGATCATGGCTTTACGCATGAATTCTCTGCTTCTTATACACCTCAACAGAATGGTGTAGTTGAAAGGAAAAATAGAACTCTTATTGAAATGGCCAGAACTATGCTTGTTGAATACAAGACTCCCATCAGGTTCTAGGCCGAAGCAATTAACACTACATGTCATATCATCAACAAGGTTTACCTTCACAAATTTCTTAAGAAGACTTCACATGAGCTTATCACTGGTAACAAGCCAAATGTTTCATATCTTAGGGTATTTGGCGCTCCTTGCTTTATTAGAGATATGAATCATAGCTCAAAATTTGCCCCTAAGGCACATGAAGGCTTTCTACTAGGTTATGGCTCAAATTCTCACACTTACAGAGTGTATAACTCCCATTTTGGGAAGGTTATGGAAACTGTAAAAGTGAGGTTTGATGAAACTAATGGCTCTCAAAAAGAGCATTTACCTCATGATCTAGATGAACCTCCTCTTGATGAAGTGATCAGGTCAATGGCTATTGGAGAAATTCGCCATGTTGAAGCAGTTGCTCGTCAAGCTAATCAAGATGATGACGATCCAATGTTCCCACACATAGCCCGGGGCGCTGGAGATCAATATCCTGAAGCTAATGATGAACAGGATGAAGAGGAACCTGTGAACAAAGAAAATGAAGATCCTGAAGGAAATGCAGATCCGGAAGGAGATGCTGGTCCTGAAGGAAATGATCCTGAAGAAGAACAAGAGCCACAAGTCATTGAAAATGCACTAACTCGAGTGTGAAGAAGAGTTGATGTTGATTCGATCCTCGAAGAAATTCAACAACCAGGTCGTCCCACAACTCGTTCTCGCACTCGTTTGGCTAACTTCTGTGGAAACTTTTCATTTGTCTCCATGCTAGAACCTTCAAAGTTTGATGAAGCCATGAAGGATCCAGTTTGGTTAACTGCTATGCTCGAAGAACTTAATCAATTCGAGCGAAACAAAGTCTGGTCCGTAGTTGAAAGGCCTGATCCCACGAAGCACAACATCATTGGTACAAAGTGGATTTTTCGCAACAAGCAAGATGAAGATGGTATTGTGGTAAGAAACAAAGCACGACTGGTAGCACAAGGGTACACCCAAATCGAAGGTATCGATTTCGGCGAAACTTATGCTCCAGTTGCTTGTCTCGAATCCATTCGTGTTATGATTGCTTTTGCAAATTTCAATGGTATCCTACTTTATCAAATGGATGTGATATGTGCTTTTCTTAACGGAGAAATCGAAGAAGAAGTGTATGTTATGCAACCTCCAGGTTTTGAAGACCTGAAGAATCCTGACATGGTGTACAGGTTGCACAAGGCTCTTTATGGGCTGAAGCAAGCACCTCGTGCTTGGTACGACACACTGAAGGACTTCCTTCTGAAGAAAGGCTTCAAACCAGGAACAACTGACCCAACTCTTTTCACTTGATCTTATAATGGTGATTTGTTTTTTTGTCAAATATATGTAGATGATATCATTTTTGGCTGCACTAAGACTGAAATTAGCGAAGAATTTGCCAAAATGATGTCGAAGAAATATGAGATGTCAATGATGGGTGAATTGAAGTTCTTCCTTGGACTTCAAATCCGTCAACAGAAGAATGTCACCTTTATTTCTCAAGAAAAATATCTAAAGGATTGCCTGAAGAAGTTTGGTCTCACTGATTGCAAAACAATTAAGACTCCAATGCCTACCAATGGCTTCCTTGATGCAGATGAAAAGGGAAAAGCCTTTGACGGGGATCAGCCCCGGAAAATCCCATGGTCAGGGACCCTGGGTTAGTCATAGAGGAGGAACAAGTTGGACGATACTCGTCGGCTAACAGAAGAAGCACTTCCTGCTCGATATTATTGCTTGAGGAGGCAATTACAGAGGAGGCCAAGCGAGTTCTCGCAAGACCAGGTTAGTAGATGTGTATTGGATTGATCTGGACGTCTCCCCTCCCAGCCTTTATATACTATGCTAGGTCTCAGGGAGTCCGTGCTAGGTTACAAATATAGTTTCCTAGTTCTAGTCTTGCCTTGTACGCCAAGTTGTGCCTTCCATACTAGTCGCGGACTCCTACGTCGGTGCTTGGCCGGGTCAGTCGTGGGCCTGTCGTGGCCTCCTAGTGGGCCTTATGTCTTCATCCGAACCGGGTAGTCTTATACTCAGGAGTCGTGGGGTCACCCCCTCGTTAGAAGCCCCCGAGTGCCTGGGGGACTCGAAGAGTCGCGCAGGGACTCGAATTCGTCCACACTTTATCGTTCGTAGGCACGGCATCGCCGTGGGTCGCTGGAAGTTTTGAGCCATGACAATATCTGTTTCGAGGGATTGCTAAGATGAAAGGGTCCAAGGAGTCGACTGATCGAGCCTTGGTGAATAGCGCTAGTGGAAAATACCGCAGTAGCCCAATCAAGCTCACGTCCCTCGACATGAACTTGGAATGACCAGTGTCAAGAAAAGTCATGCCACTGCAGGTCTTATAGGATCAATTGCTGCCAGTCTAAGAAAATAGCCTGAGCGCGTCCGCTCGGCTCTTTCTATCATGCGAGCGCATGGAAAAGGTCGGGAGTGAGATCTCTCTACGGCAAGTCCCGGCCCGGCCGTTCTGCACAGCAGGTCTTACCTACACGCTTAGCTTGCGTGGCATCTGGGTACAATGTGTCTTAGCCCAGGCATAATTGTTTTTGTAGAGGCACGGAGCCTGTTTAGCGATGCACCCACTTGGAATAAACGATCAAGTGAGCTATTTAGCAGTCACTCGCGGAGTTTGTAATGAACTCAAGCGAGGAAAATAAGAAAGCACCCACTCGGAATGTCGTTGAGTGCACGAGTAAGTCATATTGTTGAGTTGCTAAGTATTTTTTTGCGAGTAGTCACTCGAATGATTTACTGTCTTCAAGGTGAGGGAGCACCCGAACTCTGAAAGTATGTGGTTTTTGTTGGTGCGAGTGATCACTCAAGCACGTCTTTGCCTTCTGGGTGAGGGAGCACCCGAACTCGAATAAAGGTACTCCCAATGGGAGTAAAAGATTTTTTGAAATAGTATGAAAAAGCTTGTAAAGAGCAGAATGCTGACCGAAGATGCGTGTTTGAGACGTATTGCTGAGATGTGGCGTTTGCTGGTCTGCCTGAAAGGTTGGGTCGCTATGTCATGTGAAAATGAAGTGACTTGACGTCTTCTGCCCAAAAATTTCGCGCTGCGTGATGATGGCCCTCGTTTTTCGCGCGCAGTGGGTGGTATGATTAGTGCCCCGGTTGAGTTTTCCATGTTTCTCGGCTATCGTGGGATCGCGCCACGTCTGCTGGATTCCAAGACGAGCGGTGACGATTTTCTTGCTCCGACTGCTGGTTAAATACAGGGGGGTCTGGTTTGTTTTAGGTTTACACCCTGCAATTGCCTTCTCCTGCCTCTCTTTCTTCTTCCTTCTTCGTTCTTTGTCTCCTGCCTGTCTTTTCGTGCGGTTTGCTAGTTAAGATCCATGTCCAAGCGCCCTCGCAGTGCAGCATAGGAGTCGGCGAGGATGACCGGCAGATGGGAGCGCTCTGCTTTTGGGACTGCAGATCTGGATGAGCTGGTGGCCGACGGCGTGGTGGCGCATGGCGCCGCCCGGATTCCTGGGGATGAGGAGGTTCCTGCGCCCCGTCCAGATGAGCGGGTATGCTTTCAGAGTTTCTTCCCTCGTGGTTTTGTGCTTCCCATTCATACTTTTCTCCGGGGGTTGCTTTGCGCCTATGATACGTCCAAAATGCATCACTATTTTATATAGTAAATCTTTCTTATTCATTGATATATTTCATGATATGATGCTATCCTTATGTTGTTTTGGCTTATTTTACACAGTTTGCAACTTTCCGGTGCCGAAGCAGCAGACGCAGGATTCAGCGGTAAAAAGTGGAAGCTGAGTTGCTGAAGAAGAATACCTCCAAATTACCTGAAAATCGACGGAGGCTATTTTCCAGAAGGATCACGAAGACACGCAAAAGAGCGACCAGAGGGGGGCCACAGGGTGCCTAGGCGGCCACCTGGCGCGGCCCCCACCCTGGCCGCGCCGGGAGGGTGCCTAGACCCCTGGGACCACTCCCGGTTCCCCCCTCTGGCCTATATAACACACATCATCTAGAAACCCTAAAGAGGGGGGAGTTTACGGAGTTCCGCCGCCGCTCCGTGGCGGAAACCTACAGAGAAGAAAAGCCATCTCTGGCGGGCAGATTCCGCCGGGGAGATCACCTCCCGGAAGGGGAGATCATCGCCATCGTCATCACCATCGTCACGGGCATCATCGAGATCATCATCAACATCATCCCCATCATCAGCACCATCTCCACCTCCATCTAATCTCATCTCACAATTGCAACTTGTGTTGTAATCCGTACTATCTATCCTCTCTACTCTATCGGTGTTGATTACTACTTTGTGGTGAATGCTATTGAGTTTTGTTGGAGAAATATCATTGTGTCCAGATTGTTTATCATCTATTTATCACCACTGATCATGATCTCTTTTATGTCTTGTGAGTAGTTACTTTAGTTCTTGAGGACATGGGAGAAGTCTAGTTGTTAGTAGTCATATGATGTTGAAGTAATATGTGTTGTTTGATATTTAAGTTGTGTTGTTATTTTCGTAGTGGTGTTGTGTGAGTCGAACACTCAACACTTCGCCTTATCAAGGACCTAGGGGAATACATTGTGTACAAAGAATGCTTACGGTGGGTTGCCGGAGTGACAGAAACCTAAACCGCAGTTTGGACGCTTTTGCACAAGGGAACAATGGATCACCGATCGTATTGCTATGGTTAGGCTTTTGCCTTAATTACTATCTTGTATTTTCGGATGCTTGCAAGGTGTTTAATCATAAGAGTGCACTTATCTTAGTCTAGAGGGTGTACTAGCATAGATCCACCCACTCAACACTTATCAACCCAGCACATAGTGCCGATACGGAATATGGCGAAAGCACATGACTCCCTCTCCCGTGTGTCCTCAAGAACACTTTAGCCTTTATAAGTTCAGTTGTTAGGCCTCTCCTTTGCTCGTTTTTACTTTCCTGTTGCTTATACTAAGAAAACCCCTAAAAAGTTATCTTTTAGTGCTTGCAGTTATCTCCTTGCTAAAGTCACTTGCTATTACCTTCTGCTCCTCGTTGGGTTCGACACTCTTACTTATCGAAAACGCTGCAATAGATCCCTTACGGTTGTGGGTCATCAGCCTATCAATTGCAATTGCATGATTTGACTCCCAATGGGATTCTGCACATTGCTTGTTTCATTATGCTCTGTGAGGGTTTTTGGGGATCTATCCCCAATTGTGCCTCTGGAAACGTCTCTTCAGTGTGAAGAGGAAAAATTCTGAATATGCCATTGGGGGCGTGGGTATTTCCATTAAGGAGAAGTCTTCCTATTTTGATCTGGAGAAGCTGGACTCCGTCTTTTCGTGGCGGAGGAGTTGGTTTTATCTGAAGGACCAGTGCGTTGATGGTCAGAGGTTTGGTCTGGCCCCTTTCGATCCTACTGCGCGGGCGGTTAAGCGATCTTCATGGGCACATCCTTTGTCTTCTTGCGAGGTGTCTCTCGTGGAGCCGTTTGTGCAAAAGATTACTTCTTTGAAGGATGAATTGACTGGCGGCCAGCTTATCTTCGTTTTTGTCAAGAGATGCATGCAGCCGCTTCAGCATCGGGTGCGTCCCATGTGGCAATACACTGGGTCTAATGACTCGACCAGGTGTTCACCCGAGGAGTTTTCTGATGACGACCTTTTGGCCCTGGTTCAGCAAGTCACAAAGTGCACGAGCATTGGGGAAGAGAGTCTTGTTCGTCCTTACTCTGCTGACTTTCCTCTTCCTCAGGTACTTGTCTTTGAATTATTTATTTGTAATGTTGACTCGTTTCTGCTGATTGCTGATGCTGCTTTGATCTGTAGGGTCACACCCCTTTGTTGAACAATCCGCCGCAGCCTGAAGATGCGGATATACTCGATGAACTTGGTGAGGTTGATGCTGATCCTGTGCCTGCGAGTGATGGGGGTGCTTCTGGCGCTTTGGGTGCTGTTGCTGTCGAGTCCACGGGTGGTCCACCGTCAGTTGCGGATGACTCTGAGGATTCGAGTCCTCTTCGTGTCAAACGCACTCGCCCTTTGAGAGCGAGTGTTCGTGATGCGATGGGTGGCGGTGATGACTTTCCGACGGTCGTGCAACCTGCTATCCCGTGTCCTCCCTTAGCTGCCCCGAAGAAACGCAAGTTTGGTATATTGCTGCGTCCGGGCGCTGCGCCTGCTGGGTTAGTGTAACTTTCCACATTGTCTTTCTGTTGTTCAGTGCTTTGGCTGGTGTTCTGAAGATAAGTTGTTTGTAGGACTGCTCCTGCTCCGGCTGCTTCCTCTGCAAGTTCTGGTGCTGTTGGTGCTCCTTTGACTGATTCTGGTGCGGCGTCTGATCGGCTGGCTGGTTCTGCTACTCCCGTGGCTTCGGGTGCGGGGACGACTCCTGTGACTGCGGGCACGGAGGGAACTTCTGCGACTGCTCCATCTGGGGGGTCTGCTGCGGCTATTGCGGTTCCTAAAGGGGACTTACCTCCAGACGTTAAACCAGTGATCCCTTAGGAGCACTTCTTGGAGAGGCGGGATCTCTCTGCCGAAGATAAAGCGAAGTTCTTTGATCGTATGGCGGAGCATGTATGTGATTTCTTTGTCCTTCTGTGCTTTGCTATAGTAGCCCCCAAGGCTGCAAGCAGTCACTTGTGAGGGGTTGTAGTCTTTGATTTGCTCTTCCTTTTGTCGGTCTTATGCATATTGGGAGCACAGCAGTGCTCCCAATGGGAGTAGCCCCCGAGGCTGCAAGCAATCATTTGTGATTGGTTGTAGTCTTGAGTTTGATTTTCTTCTTTCCTATGCTTTGACTTGATGCATTTACTTGGGTTCGACCTTTGTTCCGGATGTGCGAACGCGTGCTGACTGAAACTGACCAGTGGTGATGTGCTCATGACTCGGTCCAGGGGAGCTTGACTGCTATGAGACGTGAGATCCTGATTCTTGGTCGTTGTTTCTTTTGCTAGTTGATTTTGTCTGACTGGTGTTTGTTCCGTAGGCCGTAAGAAGGGTGCTGACAAGCGGGCGGAGGCTGCAAAGTAGGATCTTGCTGAGCTTCAGGCTGATCTGGAGTCCAAAGAAAAGGAGCTGCAGGCGCAACATGGTGAGCTCGAGCGGTTGCGGCGGGTGGAGGAGCATTTTCTCCAGGTCAAGAAGGCTGAGTGCGAGCGCCTGCAAGATTTGGCGGGCTCTTTGACTGGTGAGTGGACTCTTCCTGTCATCCGTTTACTGGGGTTGGTTTGTCTCTGAGACTGCTGGATATTTGATATTTTTCCTTCTTCCAGGATCTGCGGGTATTGGGGCGGTGGAGGTGGCTGCTGTGTTTTCTGGTGTTCTCCGTGGATCTGTAGATGCTATCTCGGGCGCTGCTGTAGCTGTTGGGGATGTCTGTGCTCGGGCTTCAAATCTCCTGAAGCTTCTCCATGATCATATGTTCCCAGATGAGGAGAAGCGTCCTGAGGGTCTCGATTCTCTAGTTGCTTCCTTCGGTCCAGATGGTGATCAGCTGGAGGGCTTGGTTCATGAGAACGTGGTGAGTGGGCTTGCCACATCTATTGTTGTTCTTCTGGGCCATGGTGTCCCCATTGAGGATTCCATGGTGGATAGTTTTCCTGCTTATACGAATGAGCAGAGTGCACGAGCCACTCGCCTGGCCCGCCAGCTGCAACTGGTTGTGGAGGCTGCAAACAATTCTTCAGCCGAGTAGTAGGGTGAACCTGTTTTTGTTTTAAAAACTTCAGCTGTAATGTGCCTCCCGATGGGACGGCATATCTTTTTTAATTCATGGACCTGCTTTTGTTTTTTTGTGCTGCTTGTTGCCTCATTTCCTTTGACTTGTTTCTCTTTGCGGTAGGCCATCCCGGGCGTTTCTCGGGCTTGGAATTTGCTGAAGGAGGATGATCGCGAGGGTGCTTACGAGTCTGTTTGCTTGAGACTGAAAGAGGCCGAGCGTGAGATCGTTCGACTGAAAGGTGCTGTTGCGGTCCATCGTTCGAAACGTGAACGTGCTGAGGCTGTCTTGGATGGCTTGGCAGCTTGGATGATGAAGCTGTCTAATCTTCTGAAGGGTGAGTTTGTCTTTTCTTGACCGCTCGACTGCGCGGGTTCTGTTCCTTATGCTTTGCGGCTGATCTTTGTTCTTCGTTGCGAAGTGCTTGCTGGGCGTTCTCGCGAGGAAGAAGAGGCAGCACAGTATGAGTTGTTGCGGCTGGAGGACCCGGTTGTGCAGGCGAACAATCCTTTCTGGATGGATAGGGCGCATGCTCGGGTGTTCGCTATTCTGCGGATGCGGGTTGAGAGGCTACCGCGGGCTCTTGAGTACTTCTGCGGGGTGTTTGGCAGGATTTTTGCTGAGTTTTACCCTTTAGATCCTGTCCCCTCTTCTCTTGAGAAGCTTTGTCGGGTGTTCTCCCAGCCTGCGGATCTTCGGCGTGTAGTTAATCACCAGATTTATGCAGGGGCTCGCTGTGCTTTTGCCTTTGTCCATAGTCATTGACCGGGGGTGGATATTATGCTGGCAGCTCGAGGTCCTCCTGGTGGTCGAGCTCAGCCGATGGACGACCATTACGCCGTGGCGGATAAGCTTGCAAATGAAGTTGTGAAGTGGGTGGTCGAGGATAATGACCGTCGGTTGGGTGCTCTGTGCAAAGTAAAGTCAGAGCCTGGGGACTAGTCTTTGCTTGGTGCTGGTTCCTTTGCTGAACAACGTGTGTTCCTGTTCCCTTTTGCTTTACTTTGTTCATTTGTTGTAAGCCAATCTTCTGTGGTATAGGTTTGTCTTGTTGGCTGCTAAGTTTTTGGGCGAGGGGTCCCCTCACACTATTTTTAGAGCCGCGTAAGCGAAGAGCGCCTCGGGGGGTGGCTGCTGCGGCGAGCCCCCGAGTGCCAATTTTTTAGAGTCGCGTAAGAGAAGAACGCCTCGGGGGGTGGCTGCTATGGCGAGCCCCCGAGTGCCAATTTTTTAGAGTTGTGTAAGCGAAGAACGCTTCGGGGGGTGGCTGCTGCGGCGAGCCCCCGAGTGCCATTTTTTTAGAGTCGCGTAAGCGAAGAACGCCTCGGGGGGTGGCTGCTGCGGCGAGCCCCCGAGTGGCAATTTTTTAGAGTCGCGTAAGCGAAGAACGCCTCGGGGGGTGGCTGCTGCGGCGAGCCCCCGAGTGCCAATTTTTTAGAGTCGCGTAAGCGAAGAACGCCTTGGGGGGTGGCTGCTGCGGCGAGCCCCCAAGTGCCAATTTTTTTAGAGTGGCATAAGCGAAGAACGCCTCGGGGGGTGGTTGCTGCGGCGAGCCCCCGAGTGCCAATTTTTTAGAGTCGCGTAAGCGATGAACGCCTCGGGGGGTGGCTGCTGCGGCGAGCCCCCGAGTGCCAATTTTTTAGAGTCGCGTAAGCGAAGAACGCCTCGAGGGGTGGCTGCTGCGGCGAGCCCCCGAGTGCCAATTTTTTAGAGTTGCGTAAGCGAAGAACGCCTCGGGGGGTGGCTGCTGCGGCGAGCCCCCGAGTGTCAATGGGCAAAAAGAATTTTTGGAAGAATATTTTCAATATTTCTCCTTTTGTTTCTTACACGAAGGGGTGGGGGGCTGGTTGAAGACATCCCCTTTATTTGGATCGATGACTTAGTAGCCCTAAGGACGGTAGATTGTTGTGGCTCCCTTTTGCTTCTATGGTAGGGCCTTTTCCTCTGATGCTGTGGCTCCGCTGGCTTGGTGTGCTCCGAAGGTTTCTGATATATTGTGGAACTCCTTGTCGCAGCGGTCGGATCTGACGAAGCTGCCGCTGACTGTGATCACTCCTCGCGGGCCTGGAATTTTCATCTTGAGGTAGGCGTAGTGTGGCACTGCCATGAAACGCGCGAAGGCTGGGCATCCTAGGATGGCATGGTATTGTTGTTTCCAGTTGACCACTTCGAAATCCAATGTCTCTTTGCGGAAGTTGCTCGTGCTGCCAAAAACCACCTCGAGACTTATTTTTCCGAGGGGTTAGACTTCTTTCCCTGGCACGATTCCATGAAACGTTGTGCCTGAAGTTTTCAGTTCTGAATTTTGGATGAGCATTTCTTCCAGGGTTCTGGTGAATACGATGTTGATTCCGCTGCCGTCGTCCATGAAGACTCGTGACATATCGTAGTTTCCGATTCTTGCTTCGAGTACTAATGCGGCGTGTCCTGGGCGCGGGATGGCTGGCGGGTGGTCTTCTCTGGAGAAGGTGATTTCAGTCTAGGACCCGCGCAAGTATTTTGGGACAGCAGGGTGCGAGGAGACTGCGAGGAAAACTTGTCTGGTGACCTGCTTCTACTTCCTATTTGATGGTCTTCCTTCTTGTATAATGTAGATCCGGCCGTGCACTTCTGGGTATTTTTCTTTTTCCTCGGGTGTCGTGCTCCGTTCTTGGATTACTGCTACCTGCCTAGCTGGTATTGCAGATGCTGGTGGTGCGTTGTGGGCGATGGTCCCGACCGCTACGCTTGCGATAGGTTGTACTACTGTTGTTGTAGATCGCCTTTTTTCTTCTGAGAGCTCGATGAAGCGCCTGCAGTTACTGAGGGTGTGTCCTGATCTGAGCTCTCCACGCTCATTTCTGAACCCGTATATTGTGCACGGTCCGTCGAGCTGCTCTTTGGACGAGCGATATGCTCGGGCGTCATCTCGTGGCTGCCTTGTTCTCCAATCCCGTTTTTGTACTTGGGGTGCTTCTTCTTGGTTGTCCCTGTGCTATATTCTTCTGTCGTCGCGATGTCTGCCTTCTCTGTCATCTGGGAAATCGGACGTGACCATATCGGGTCCCCTGTCGTCGTAGAAGTTACGCCTCGGGCGTTTTCTTCTTCTGTCGAATCCCTTATCGCTGGTGTGGTAGTCGTAGTCATGTTCTGAGCGTGCTGGCTGGATCTCTGATTCGTTCCGTATGGAGTCTTCTCCGTCTGCCCAGTTGTTGGCTTGCTCTAGCAGTCGTGCGAGTGTTCGGACCTTCATCTGCCCGAGTTGTTCCTTGAAGTCGATGTGTTGCAAGCCCCTCCTGAATGCGTCGACTGCGCTTTCGTATGATATGTCCTCGGCTGAGTTTTTGAGTATGGTCCATCGCTGGATGTATGCTTGTAGGGATTCTCTGGATCCTTGTTTGCAGGCCCTCAGCTCCTCGAGTGATGCCGGTCGTTTGTAAGTGGACTTGAAGTTCTTGATGAAGGCGCTGCAGAACTGCTTCCAGGAGCTGATTGATCCTCGCGGTAGGTTCTTCAGCCAGTGTCACGTCGAGTTCTCGAGCATGAGTTGTACGTACTGCATTGCTGTGATATTGGTTCCGCGCTGGAATTTGACGGCCGTTAGGTAGTAGACAAGCCATGCTTCTGGCTCTTCCAACCCGTCGTACTTGTGCGTTGCGGAGTTTAGCTTGAAACCTTTCGGCATCCTTGTTTCCCGTATGGATCGTGCGAAGCACAGTGCTCCGCATGGTTCTATGTCCTCGTCGGAAGCTTGCTCGTCCGAGTACTCTTCGCGGGCTGCTCGCCTTCGCCTTCCACAGTTGAATTTGTTTTGTGTTATGTCGTCGCGTGCGTCTCGCCGATTGTTGTTGTGTCTGTTGCTGTTGTTTTCGCTGTCGTGGTTTTTGTTTTTGTTTGGGAGCTTGCGCCAGTCGTCGCTCCTGTCGTCGTCGGGTGAGCTGGGGTCCCTGTCTGGGGTCTGCTCGCGGGGGACTCGTCTTGCGCCTTCTCTCTTGGGGGCTGAGATGGCGTCTTTCACTATTTTGAGTGCCATCGTCGTGTTGCGATCTAAGCTGCCTTTCTTGCCTTTCTGAGCACGAGATAGGTACTTTTGGGCAGTTATAAGGGCTTCGGCTGGCGTGAGTTGTTCTTCCGCGTCATCGTCCTCTTCTAGCTTGAAGTCGTCATCTAGCTTGCGGGCCACCTTCTTCTTGTCCGTGCGTTTCAGATTGCTGAATCTGGATCTGGCTCGGATGGGGGAGTCGTAGTCGGAGGAGTCGCTTCTGGGAGATGGCCTGCGGTTGTTCCTTGGGTCGATGGCAGTTTTCCTTGCTTCTCTAATTCTAAGCGTTGTTGTCTTGTTCTCTTGGTGACGTCACTCGCCAGCTTATTGTATGCTCTGACCTCGTCTCGTGTTGCGTTCTCCGGGAGTAGTTTCCCGCGTTTGACTGCATCCCTTACTCTGGCGATTTCTTCCTTGGACAGGTAGATTTTTTCTACATGATTGTCCTCTTTCGCCGTGCCCGGAGTCTGGTGCTTGCTGCTTTCTGGCTCGTCGCTCCTGTGATTGCTATGCTCCGTTCCTTTGTATGTTTTCTTTGGTATGGTTCCTGGTTCTCCAAGGGTGACAGTTATCTGGCCGGTGCTGTCGGGATCACTGTGTTTTGCTGTTTGAACGAGTGTCTCGGTGACTGCTCGGGTCGTCATCTTGGCTTTTGTCATCTGCGGTTGGCTTTTGGACGTCTTCCATGAACACTTGGGACAGTGTCTTGACTGTTGAATTGCTTGCGCGCATGTTGTGCTTCCTCCATGGACCACTCGAGCAGTCGAGTTGGGAGTCGTGGCTGACTCACGGAGTCACCACGTGGGCAGGTGCATCTTTGATCGCTGGTGTAGGATCTGTTGCTGCGGGTGCTCGAGCTCGATCCGTGAGACGGAGGACTCCCCAATGGTTGATGTAGATTTGGTATGCTCCAAAGATCAGGTTGACACCGGTGCGTAGGTCAGTGCAGTGGCGGAGCCACTCATTGGCTGTGTAGTCAACTGACTACACAGTTTTTTTGACAAAACCTTTTTATTTAGGGTAAAAAACAAACAAAAAAATACAAAATTTGTACAACTACATGTATTTGACATCACAACACTAAATTGACAACACAACCTCGTACTCCTGGCTCCTCCACTGGGTCGGTGGAAGGCCGGTCGAAAGGCCGGGAGGTGAGCCATGAAACCGAGGGATCCGAATAGATCGAAGTCTGCTCGGGCCGTGGAGTCAATGAGTGCTGATGTAATCGTTGTTTTGACGAATGCCAGTGATGAGGCCGTGGAGATCGCGATTCCAACCTGCGAGGTCCCCACGGTCGGCGCCAATTGACGGGGATCAGCCCCGGCAAATCCCATGGTCAGGGACCCTGGGTTAGTCATAGAGGAGGCACAGGTTGGACGATACTCGTCGGCTAACAGGAGAAGCACTTCCTGCTCGATATTATTGCGTGAGGAGGCGATTACAGAGGAGGCCAAGCGAGTTCTCGCAAGACCAGGTTAGTAGATGTGTATTAGATTGATCTGGACGTCTCCCCTCCAAGCCTTTATATACTAGGCTAGGTCTCAGGGAGTCCGTGCTAGGTTACAAAGATAGTTTCCTAGTTCTAGTCTTGCCTTGTACGCCAAGTTGTGCCTTCCATACTAGTCGCAGACTCCTACGTCGGTGCTTGGTCGGGTCTGTCGTGTGCCTGTCGTGGCATCCTAGTGGGCCTTCTGTCTTCATACGCACCGGGTAGTCTTATACGCAAGAGTCGTGGGGTCACCCCCTCGTCAGCCTTCGACCAGAAGAAATATCGATCTACGATTGGTTCTCTTTTATATTTATGTGCATCTAGACCTGAAATTATGCTTTCAGTATGTATTTGTGCCCGCTTTCATGAAAATACAAAGGAATCACATCATACTGATGTAAATCGAATTCTTCGGTATCTTGCTCACACACCAACTTTGGGCTTGTGGTATCCCAAGGGTGCTCAGTTTGATCTTATTGGCTATTCGATTCAGAATGGGCTGGTGATCGTGTGGATAGGAAATCAACTTCAGGGACTTGTCATTTCCTCGGAAGATTACTTGTGTGTTGGGCTTCCAAGAAGCAAAACTGTGTCTCAATATCTACTGCTGAATCCGAATACATTGCTGCTGGGTCATGCTATACTCAGATTCTTTAGCTGAAGCAAACGCTGAAGGATTATGGTATTCATGTGAAGAAAATTCCTCTTCTATGTGATAATGAGAGTGCAATCAAAATTGCTCACAATCTAGTGCATCACTCTCGCATGAAGCATATTGATATTCGCCATCATTTTCTTCGTGATCATGTTCAGCGTGAGGATATTGTGATTAGTCATGTCAGAACTGAAGATCAACTGGCTGATATATTCACAAAACCATTGGATGAGAAAAGGTTTTGTACGTTAAGGTGTGAGCTAAATATTTTGGACTCACGAAATGTACTGTAAGACCGAACCTTTACCTCCTTATACATATTCATTCACTTCGTTGTTTGTTTTTGGTTTTGGTATTTTTTTTGCTTCAATTTCTATTTTTATTTTGCTTGCATTTAGTACTCCACACTTATCACCTTTAGCTTCGCTATTGGTTTTTCTTTGAGGTGATAAGTTTAGGACCGTACCCCCTCTGTTCTTTTTCCCTCTTATTCCATCTGTCTAAAATGGTTGAGCACAATTGAAACGGAAAGTATTTTGCTTCGAACGTCATTGAGTTCCGAATCAAATGCTTCCAACTTTTATCGAAGTTTTACTCAAGACAAAGACATATTCTTCGGTCATTGAGATCCCGTCAAATCCGGGTCGTTGAGATTTTCTCGCGATTCTCTACCATATCTGGGCCGTTGAATGCGGAGCGTCAGTCGCTGTGAACCTTCCGATCTGATCTGATAACTCCTGTGAGACCAGCCTATATATACCCCTCGCCCGGCGACACCATATCCCACTTCTTCCCCAACGCTCTGAAACCCTCATTCTCTCGCACGCCGTCGTGCCTCTCGTCCTCGCCGCCGTCCTCGCCACTTAGCTGCCGGAAGGACTCCTCCGTGGGCCTCCCGGTGAAGACGAGCATCTCCGCCGCTCCTCGCCGCCGTAGCCGCTCGACGTCGCCAAGTTAGGGTACGTCGCAGGACCCGATCCAATTTTCATCTCCGTTCTTTCCTCTCCCGATTTGATCTGTTCTTAGTAAGTTTTTCTTTGTATTTTCTTAGGGTTTCTCGATACGTTGGATCCTTGCTCCGTTGGGAATCTTTTTTTAGCTAGCAAAAGTTTCCCATATCGATTCAGGTTAGTGGTTAGGGAAAATTCAGATAAAAAATCAGCGTGACGGAAGCTTCGAGAAGAGCCCAGGAGGGGCCAGAGGGGAGCCAGGGGGGGCCTAGGCGGCCACCCGGCGCGGCCCCACCCCTGGCCGCGCCAGGGGGGCGCCTGGGGCCCCTGGCCCACCACTGGTTGCCCCCCTTCGCCTATTTATCCCCCGTCACGGGAAAACTCCAGAACGAGAACCCTATTCCGCGAACTCGCCTCTGTTCCGCCGCCGCCGCGCTTCCAAGATCGGGAGCACCAGAAGACCTCTTCCCGGCACCCTGCCGGAGGGAGGATTGACCTCCGCGAGTCTCCTCTCCACCATGGATGCTCCCCGAATGTCTCGTGAGTAGTTTTCCTTGGACCATGGGTCCGTGATCAGTAGCTATGTGATGTTCTCCTCCCCTCTTTGATCTTCATTGTTTAGACCTTGTGAGCTGCCCTACATGATCGAGGCACTTTTGTAATATTTCTGCTATTGCTATGTTGAGTTTGATCGTATCTGATGGATTATGAGATTATGTTCAGATTGTGATAGAGTAATATATTTGGTTCTTATCTCTTGTATTTTTGTTCCTAAGTAATTCTTTCATGCTCTCCCTTGCTGTTTATTGCTTTGGCCAAGTAGTAGGTAGTGACTCCAAGAGGGAGCGTTGTGCTAGATTGTGGGTTCATGCCTCCCCGATGACATGCTTGAGTGACAGAAACATGAGTCTAGGGGATGTGCTGTTGCCACAAGGGGGAAAACAATGGTGCTTGTAACCGCGGTTACAAGGATTGTTTACTTTACGCAAAGTTCTTTTTAATGCAGTTGTCTGTTGCTTTGGGTTTACACTTTGGGTGGGGCTCGCAACTTAATACCAGCGAGATGTTCTGGATAGATATCTCAAGGTGGATGATTAGTTGTAGATGCAGATGGATTTTGGTCTACTTACTTTGGCGTACTGCCCGTGCTTTTGAACCTCTTCCTTTCTTTTGTAGCATAGTTAGCATTGCGGTGCGTTCATAATCCTGTCAATTGCCTTTCTGTAATTTTTTTACCTCCCATAGAAATTTTTATCGTCTTTTGGGAGAGAGACATCACTAGCGAACATCACGTATCCCGGTCCATATCCTCATTATTGTTTCCAAGCTATATTTAATTTTCTGCATTTACTTTCAAGTTGCTATCATTATCCCCTTGCGTTTTATCATTTGTGAACAACAAGACCGGAGAGATTGACAACCTCTCTGAACTTCGTTGGGAACAAAGTTATCTGTGTCTGTGTGCAGGTCCGCGTCAGTTGCGCCGCTGACACCTACTTATCATCTCTGGAGTCCTACTGGAGACAAACCTTGGTATCTTTACCGAGGGAAAACTCGCTGCTGTACCGCATCACGCCTTCCACTTGGGGCCTACCAACGAAGGGCTACCAACTAAAAAATTATTTATTAAGAGTACTAACCTCTCTAATCAGCTTATGATGAGTTATGTATGAAGGGAGTTTTCAAGTGTGCGATGGAAGATGATGAAAGAAGATCCAGGAGTGTCAAGCGCTCAAGCTTGGGGATGCCCCCATGCATCCCCAATAAATATTCAAGGAGACTCAAGCGTCTAAGCTTGGGGATGCCCCCGTGCATCCCCTTCTCCATCAACAATGATCAGTTCGTCCTTTGTCTCACTATATTTTTATCACTTCATGCATTATGTGCTATGCTTGGAGCGTCTCGCTCTTAGGTTTTGTTTTTAGTTTTCTTTAAGATTTGCTTGCTGTTCATAACAAGTTAGATCCTTTCTTACTTTGTGTGGGAGAGAAACACGCTCCACTTTCAAAATCTAGAACACATCATAGGATTTTTCCTGCCTATCTTTTTGCTGTTGTGTGTTCTTTATCTTTTCATAGCTACTGCCATGTTTAGTTTTAGTCTTAGTTTGTCTTTAGCAAGAGCCCTGGCTTTTTTCTAGTTTGTTGCTGCAACTCTTTTTAGTTTTCATGTTTATCTTGTTAAATAGAGTTGGTTGTTGCACTGAGTTGTGTTTTGTCTTGAAAGTAGGTAATTGAGGTTGCTATTTAATTTTAGTAGTAACTTGCAATAGTTTTGAGGCATTGTTGTGAGTAATGTTTGGACTTTTGGTGTCAAGAGCTCTTGCCTATTAGTGATAGGTGTCGTATTTTGGGCAATCCGTGTTTATTTTAAAAACCTACAAAAATAGTTGAGAACTCTAGCTACTAGATACATCACTACTCTTCTGAGGGGTCGAATATTAGAGTACACTCACGTACCATGAGTCGAGGATGCGCAAGGATAACCAAACCCCCATACACTCCTCCTCGGGGTACTTGTCTCTTTGTGAACCACCTTATTAGATTGAGAGTTACCGATAATAAGTGCATGAGTTCTTCGGACTAATGTAAGTATTGAGAGTTGACACTTCCACCTTCCCATATTTTGCTAGCCTTTCCCGTGCCGTGCATTGCCTTCTTCTCACTCCGAGAGTTGGTGTCCACCTTCGCTGGTACATCCAAACCCTTGGCATGATACGCTCTGTCATCATAAGCCTCCCTTTATCCTTCCTCAAAACAGCCACCATACCTACCTATCAAGGCATTTCCATAGCCTTTCCGAGTTACATTGCCATGCAACTTCCACCTCTTCATGACTTGATCTTAATGTCATACATGTTCCTGCTACACTGGCAGCGACATACATTGCATACATCATGATAGTTACATCTTATTTATGATTATGAGTACCTTGTAAAGTGTGAAAGATCTCCTTTACCTTCTTGTAAAATAGAGTGTTTCCCTTAAGTGAGGAAAAGATCCCAAAGTGGACACAATAAAAGATCCGAAAGAGGACAAATGAGAGTTAAATAGAAAGAGCCATTGAGGCCACACAAAAAAATAAAAAAAATAGAAAAAAGAGAAAAAGAAATAAAAAGAGAGAAAGGGGCAACACTACTATCCTTTTTGAGAGATCCACACTAATACTCCCTTTATATCCTTGTACTCCATAGAGATGATCTTTTTGCATATAGTTTGGAGAGCTTCCTAGCTCGTATGCGCATCCATTGCATGGCAATCCCTACTCCTCACATCATATATATCATTTTGCATCTCTTGCCCATGATTGTCCTCATTGATGTGAGCCTTTCTCATCCTTTTTGTCTTCCTCCTCCACTATATTTCTCTCTTTGCCATCCCAAGTGTCAACTTTCGTGGTTACGCTCATCCATTGCATGAGTGCTCAAAATATAGAAAAGGAGTGGATCAAATTGACTTGTACCTGGCTAGTGGTCTAGGGACGAGTCAAGATAAGATTCCAAAGAGGACCAAGTGTGAAACTTTAGTAGATTGAGTTCTCAACAAAAATACTTTTTTTCTCTCGTATTCCCTATCCTCCTTTCTTGAACGCAAACACCATTTGGAGACATTCGAGTCACGGAAAGCGAGAGCTCGTGCACCTTTTGTTCTTTTGTTACTTGTTTCAATGCTAATATAGACTCTTGCCTGTTATGACTTGAATTGAATCTCTAACCTTGATTGCTTTACTTTTCAAAAGTTCTTTTATGGTTGCTAGCATGTCACCACAGAAATTATGCTTGTTATCATTTACCTACTCGAGGACGAGCAGGAATTAAGCTTGGGGATGTTGATACGTCCAAAACGTATCGATAATTTCTGCTTGCTCCATGCATGTTTTGTGTGATATTGCTATGATGTAGATACACTTTCATACATTTTTGATCATATTTGGACTAACCTATTAACTCAGTGCACCCCAGTGCCAGTTCCTGTTTTCTGTTGTTTTTCTATTTCAGTTTTCCCCCATATAAAAAGTGCCAGAAAAATTCGGGAAAATTCAGATAAAAAATCATCATGACGGAAGCTTCGAGAAGAGCCCGGGAGGGGCTAGAGGGGAGCCAGGGGGGCCCAGGGGGCCACCCGGCGCGGCCCCACCCCTGGCCGCGCCAGGGGGGCGCCTGGGGCCCATGGCCCACCTCTGGCTGCCCCCTTCACCTACTTATCCCCCGTCACAGGAAAACTCCAGAACGAGAACCCTATTCCGCGAACTCGCCTCTGTTCCGCCGCCGCCCCGCTTCCAAGATCGGGAGAACCAGAAGACCTCTTCCCGGCACCCTGCCGGAGGGAGGATTGACCTCCGGGAGTCTCCTCTCCACCATGGATGCTCCCCGAATGTCTCGTGAGTAGTTTTCCTTGGACCATGGGTCCGTGATCAGTAGCTATGTGATGTTCTCCTCCCCTCTTTGATCTTCATTGTTTAGACCTCGTGAGCTGCCCTACATGATCGAGGCACTTTTGTAACATTTCTGCTATTGCTATGTTGAGTTTGATCGGATCTGATGGATTATGAGATTATGTTCAGATTGTGATAGAGTAATATATTTGGTTCTTATCTCTTATAGTTTTGTTCCTAAGTAATTCTTGCATGCTCTCCGTTGCTGTTTATTGCTTTGGCCAAGTAGTAGGTAGTGACTCCAAGAGGGAGCGTTGTGCTAGATTGTGGGTTCATACCTCCCCGATGACATGCTTGAGTGACAGAAACATGAGTCTAGGGGATGTGTTGTTGCCACAAGGGGGAAAACAACGGTGCTTGTAACCGCGGTTACAAGGATTGTTTACTTTACGCAAAGTTCTTTTTAATGACGTTGTCTGTTGCTTTGGGTTTACACTTTGGGTGGGGCTCGCAACTTAATACCAGCGAGATGTTCTGGATAGATATCTCAAGGTGGATGATTAGTAGTAGATGCATATGGATTTCGGTCTACTTACTTTGGCGTACTGCCCGTGCTTTTGAACCTCTTCCTTTCTTTTGTAGCATAGTTAGCATTGCGGTGCGTTCATAAACCTGTCAATTGTCTTTCTGTAATTTGTTTACCTCGCATAGCAATTTTTATCGTCTTTTGGGAGAGAGACATCACTAGCGAACATCATGTATCCCGGTCCATATCCTCATTATTGTTTCCAAGCTATATTTACTTTTCTGCATTTACTTACAAGTTGCTATCATTATCCCCTTGCGTTTTATCATTTGTGAACAACAAGACCGGAGAGATTGAAAACCTCTCTGAACTTCGTTGGGAACAAAGTTATCTGTGTCTGTGTGCAGGTCCGCGTCACTTGCGCCGCTGACACCTACTTATCATCTCTGGAGTCCTACTGGAGACAAACCTTGGTATCTTTACTGAGGGAAAACTCGCTGCTGTACCGCATCACGCCTTCCACTTGGGGCCTACCAACGAAGGGCGAGAAGCCAATTAGCAGGGCATGCCGTTTATCATTGCTCAATTGATGTTACTAAGTATAGCTCAGAACAGGCCGGAAACATCCCCCATATTCAACTGAATCTCTTGTCAAAATCATTATTTTGGTCGAAACTTTTGCCGATGCTCAGACCATACTTGTCTTTTTCCCTCGCTACCTTTTGCTCTTTCACATGATGTCTGAGGATTTAGGCTTCAGTGATGAGTCTCCAGTACTTGATCACCTCAACGAAGCAGAACAAGTTTCCCCCAAGAGAAAAGGAGGCAGAAAAAAGGAAACAAACAACGCCAAAGGCATTCCCGAATCAATTCGGATTGAACTTAGATATGATACTCCTCCTGAAGAAACCAAGGATCGGCGCAAGATTCGGTTGCAAAACATTCGCCGCTACAGGGCCATCAGGTGGTACAAATACAAGAGCATCCCTGACTGGAAATGGGCAATGCAGTTTTCCTTCAATCCACCCTTCCTATACACTTCACACATGTGTGGAAGATACACTGAAGAAAATCGCCATCTGTACTATCCAGTTCCACCCAAATATCCTCACCCCAACACCCTCAAGACTCCGGATGATTTTCCTAAAGAGCAAAAGCGATTGAGACTCGCTGCCGAAAAGAAGAGACTCAAGGAAGCAAAGAAGGCAGCCAAGATAGCTGACGCAGAAGCTCATGGAGTAGGCCCAAGCTCGAAGAAGAAGAGGAAGATCAAGAAGAAATCTGCTTCACCCCCTCATGCTTCCACCGACGACGAAGAGCAAGCTAGACTGGAACGAGCTGCTCTGGAAGATTCTATTCTTGACGAGTCAAATGCTGAAGCTGACGACGAATCAGAATCTGAAGCATATGATGAGTCAGAACCTGCCCCCCACCCTAAGAAGCAAAGGATTCGGCTTCCTTTGAAGAAAAAGCCAGGAGAGAAACCGACTGCAAAGGGGATAAAAATTCAAGACCCCACAGATAAGCCCGCAGCTCGCCCCACCATTGACTTGTCAAATTTGGTGGTTGCGAAACATTTGGCCTCCAAGCCACCGACTGATGCCCTCAACACTAAGAGGCGATCCAAGCTGAGGCACGATCCTGCAAACCATCAACAATCTGCTAAGGCCGCTGCACCAGCGAAGCCTAATCAGTCTGCGGCTCCAAATCCCTCAGGGAAGTGAAAGCTCACTGAAGCTGAACTGCAACAGAAAGACCTCGAGGAGGCACTTGAACGGAATGTTCTTGCTAGAGAATCTACTGAGAAGCAAAAGGCAGCAAAAGAAGCTGCACGAAAAAAAAGGGAGCTAGACTCCGCAAAATTTGCTGCTGAGAAGGCTGAGACGAAGCGAAAGCTCGCCGAAGCTGAGAAGAATGAAGAAAAAGAAGCTGATGAAGCCAAATTGTTGGCTGAACACGAAGCTAAATGCAAGGCCTCACTAGAAGGCTGAGAAAGCAGCCAGGGCTGCCCAGAAGAAGGCAGTAGTTGATATGACTCCCTCTGCTGAAGCAATTCCACCAAAGCAGAAAGGCATCTCTATGCCTGAAGCTCAAGCTGAAGCAGATCGCCATCGTGAACATCAATTCCCTGATCCTCGTGAAGGCGAACTATGGGATCAATTGGGCGTATCTGAAGCCCTTTGGAAGAAGTGTGCAGCAGAAGATCCTGAAGTTGTTGATCTCGGTGAAGTCTACATCTCAGGCTCCATCGAAGCAATGATATCTACTATGATCAGTGATGACCCACAACCGTACGGGATCTATTACAGTGTTTTCGATAAGTAAGAGTGTCGAACCCAACGAGGAGTGAAATGTATTGATAAGTGATTTTGGACAAGGAATAACTGCAAGCACTAAAAGATAACTTTTTAGGGGTTTTCGATATAAGCAACAATAAGACAAAAGCAAGCAAAGTAAATAATGCTGAGGAGAAGCAAGTGGCCCAATCATTTTGAGCAAATTATAATCCTGGCAACTGAACTTATAAAGACTAAAGCGTTCTTGAAGACACATGGAGAGGTAGTCATGTGCTTTCGCCATATTCCGCATTGATAACATGTTTTGTGTTGATAAGTGTTGAGTGGGTGGATCTATGCTAGCACACCTTCTAGACTAAGATAAGTGCACTCTTATGATTAAACAACTTGCAAGCATCCGCAAATACAAAATAGAAATTAAGGCAAAGCCTAACCACATCAATAAGATCAAGGATCCATTATTCCCTTGTGCAAAAGTGTGCAAACTGGGGTTCAGGTTTCTGTCACTCCGGCAACCCACCGTAAGCATTCTTTATACACAATGTATTCCCCTAGGTTCTTAATAAGGCGAAGTGTTGAGTGTTCAACTCATAAAACACAACTGGGAAAATAACAACTCAACTTAAATATCAAACAACACAAATTACTTCAACATCATATGACTACTAACAACAAGACTTCTCCCATGTCCTCAAGAACTAAAGTAACTACTCACAAGACATAAAAGAGATCATGATCAGAGGTGATAAATAGGTGGTAAACAATATGTAGATAATGATATTTCTCCAACAAAACTCAATAGCATTCACCACAAAGTAGTAATCAACACCGGTAGAGTATAGAGGATAGATAGTAAGAGTGACAATGCAAGTTGCAATTATGAGATAAGATTGGATGAAGATAGAGATGGTGCTGATGTTGGGTATGATGTTGATGATGATCTCGATGATGCCTGTGATGATGGTGATGACGATGTCGATGATCTCCCCTTCCCGGAGGTGATCTCCTCGGCGGAATCTGCTCGCCAGAGAGCCCTTTTCTTCTCTGTAGGTTTCCGCCACGAAGCGGCGGCAGAACTCCGTAAAAACTCCTCTTTTTAGGGTTTTCGGACGACGAAGAGTATATAGGCCAGAGGGGGGAGCCTGGGGTGGTCCCAGGGCTCCAGGCGCCCTCCCGGCGCAGCCAGGGTGGGGGCCGCGCCAGGTGGCCGCCTGGGCACCCTGTGGCCCCCCTCTGGTCCCTCTTCTGCGTGTCTTCATCAATCCTTTCAAAAACACTCCCCGTCGATTTTCAGGTAATTTTGAGGTGTTCGTCTTCAGCAACTCAGCGTCCACTTTTTACCGTTGAATCCCGCGTCTGCTGCTTCGGCACCGGAAAGTTGCAAACTGTGTAAAACAAGCCAAAACAACATAAGAAAATCATCGTAATGTGAAATATATCAATGAATAAGGAAGAATTATGATATAAAATAGTGATGCATTTTGGACGTATCAACTCCCCTAAGCTTAGACCTCGCTTGTCCTCAAGCGAAAACTGAGCTCAGTAAACCTGTTCACAAGTTTAGAGAGTGAAGTGTCGATAAACAGAATACGGACAAGAAGCATCATGATTTCTTCACCAAACTCAAACATCTTCAACAACAATCTTCAACTCATAGGGCCCTTATGAAAGAGTAATAACAATTATTATCAAGAGTAGGGCTAAGGAAACTCATCAAATCATGACAAACATGTCCTTTGGTCAAAGTACAACTAATAGCTTTTACTTTTTCTCTTTATTTTTATATTTTGATGACATCAAATGAAGCTTTTGAAAGAACATGCTGTTAGGAATGAAGTGAAAATGTTAACACAAAGGAAGATGTTTGCTTCAGCCAGGCTTAACAAACAACTTTCTTATCAAATGATAATGTCAACAAGGATGCGGTATGACAGATCTTAATGCAGCTTTATATGAATGAATCCTTGTCACATCAAGTGTCTGCTCTCTTTAAGAATAGAAAGAAGTAGGAATAACTGACTCAACCTAAAACTAAAAGATAGGCCCTGCTCTAGGGAAGTAGGGAAAACTCAAGTGTTATCCTTAAATCAAACAGAATGAAAACAAGTTTTGGGAGGTGCATGATTTGTCAAAGAATGCTAATAGATAACTCAATTACTTCTCAGATTGGACAAGTTTCGAGGAACGGCTCCCACACGGGGACGATCACATCCCCGCAATCCCCTTTGTTTATCACAGCCAAAGTTTTCTGATTTCTCATGAACAAAGCGTGAAGGAGGGTTTGTTTGTTGTATTATCCTTTGTGAGCTGGGCGCATGATACGTCCAAAACATATCTATAATTTCTTCTTGCTCCATGCCTCTTTTGTGTGATATTGCAATCATATTGATGAACTTCCATACACTTTTGATCATATTTGGACTAACCTATTAACTCAGTGCACCCCAGTGCCAGTTCATGTTTTCTCCTGTTTTTGTATTTCAGGTTTTCCCATTATTTAAAGTGCCAGAAAAATTCCGGGAAAAATATAGGAAAAATCAGCGTACAGGAAGCTTCCGTAGTCCCGAAGGGGGGCCAGAGGGGACCCACCTGGGCGCCAGGCGGCCAGGTGGCGCGGCCTAGGGTGGGGCCGCGTCGGGAGGCCGTCTGGACTCCTAGTGGCCCCCCTGGCTGCCCCCTTCGCCTATTTATTCCCCGTGACGAGAAACCCTCGGGGACAGAACCCTTTTTCGCGATCTCTCCTCTGTTTCATTGCCGCCGCGCTTCCAAGATCAGGAGCACCAGGAGTCCTCTTCCCGGCACCCTGTCGGAGGGAGGAACCACCTCCGGGAGCTTCTCCACCACCATGGATGCTTCCCGGATGAACCGTGAGTAGTCCACCTTGGACCATGGGTCTATGATCAGTAGCTATGTGATGTTCTCCTCCCCTCTTTGTTCTTCATGGATTAGACCTCGTGAGCTTCCCTACATGATCGAGGCACATATGTAATCTTTCTGCTGTTGCTATGCTGAGTTTGCTGGGATATGATGGATTATGAGACTATGTTCAGATTGTGCCTGAGTAATATATTTGATTCTCCTCTTTTATATTTATTTTCTTGAGTAATTCTTGAATGTTCTCCGTTGCTGTTTATTGCTTTGGCCAAGTAGTAGGTAGTGATCCAAGAGGGAGTGTTATGCATGATTGTGGGTTCATGCCCCCTGTTGACTAGCTTGAGTGACAGAAACATGAGTCTTGGGGATGTGTTGTTGCCACAAGGGAGAAAACAACGGTGCTTGTACTTGCGGGTGCAAGGATTGTTTACTTTACGCAAAGTTATTTAATGCAGTTGTCTGTTTCTTTGGGTTTACACTTTGGGTGGGATTCGAAACTTAATACCAGCGAGATGTTCTGGATAGATATCTCAAGGTGGATGATTAGTAGGTAGATGCAGATGGATTTCGGTCTACTTTTCTTGGCGTACCGCTAATGGTACGAGTTAACGCCCCCTCGTTGGTTACGCAAAGTGGAAGGTTGAGATGTAGATAGCAGCAATTTCCCTTAGCGGAGATGCTAAGGTTGAGATCGAACCAGTAGGACTCCAATGACGACAAGTAGGTGGTAAAGTGAACAATAGCGCCGTTCACAACTGAGGTTGCTTACTTTACCTGGACCTGCACACACAACAAATAACTTTTCTTCCCAACGAGTACAGAGGAGTTGTCAATTCCTCCGGCCTTGTTGTTTACAAATTATAAAACGCACGGGATAATAATGATAGTGATAGCAATGGAAAAGGAAATAAAGCAGTAAATTGATAGCAGGTGTAAACAGTTTTGGAAATATGGACCGGGGTCCTATGATGTTCACTAGTGATGTCTCTCTCCCGAAGGACGATAAAATAGCCATGCGAGGTAAAAAAATTACAGCTAGGCAATTGACAGGATTATGTGCGCAAACCAATGCTAACTATGTTATAAAGAAAGGAAGAGGCTCAAAAGCATGGGCGGTACGCCAAGACAAGTAGACCGAAATCCATCTGCATCTACCTACTAATCATCCACCTTGAGATATCTATCCAGAACATCTCGCTGGTATGCAGTTGCGAATCCCACCCAAAGTGTAAACTCAAAGCAACAGACAACTGCATTAAAGAACTTTGCGTAAAGTAAACAATCCTTGCACCCGCAAGTACAAGCACCATTGTTTTCCCCCTTGTGGCAACAACACATCCCCTAGACTCATGTTTCTGTCACTCAAGCTAGTCATCAGGGGGCATGAACCCACAATCATGCATAACGCTCCCTCTTGGTGTCACTACCTACTACTTAACCAAAGCAATAAACAACAACGGAGAACATGCAAGAATTACTCTAGAACATAAGTATAAAAGAGGACAATCAAATATATTACTCAAACACAATCTGAACATAATCTCATAATCCATCGGATCCCAGCAAACTCAGCATAGCAATAGCAGAAATATTACATAAGTGCCTCGATCATGTAGGGCAGCTCACGAGGTCTAATCCATGAAGAACAAAGAGGGGAGGAGAACATCACATAGCTACTGATCATAGACCCATGGTCCAAGGTGGACTACTCATGGTTTATCCGGGAAGCATCCATGGTGGTGGAGAAGCTCCCGGAGGTGACTCCTCCCTTCGGCAGGGTACCGGGAAGAGGTCTTCTGGTGCTCCCGATCTTGGAAGCGCGGCGGCGGCAGAACAGAGGAGAGATCGCGAAAAAGGGTTCCCGTCACGGGGTTTTCACTTCACGAGGAATAAATAGTCAAAGGGGGGCAGCCAAGGGGGCCACCAGGGGTCTAGGCGGCCCCCTGGCGCGACCCCACCCTAGGGCGCGCCTGGAGGGCGCCTGGGGCCCTGGTGGGTCCCCTCTGGCCCCCCTCGGTGATTCCCGAAGCTTCTTCTGCGCTGATTTTTTATTGTATTTTCCCGAATTTTTGGAGCACTTTTAATATGGGGGAAACCTGAAATAGAAAAACAATAGAAAACAGGAACTGGCACTGGGGTGCACTGAGTTAAAAGGTTAGTCCAAATATGATCAAAAAGTGTATGGAAGTTCATCAATATCATAGAAATATCACACAAAAGAGGCATGGAGCAAGCAGAAATTATAGATACGTTTTGGACGTATCAACATCCCCAAGCTTAATTCCTGCTCGTCCTCGAGTAGGTAAATGATAAAAGCATAACTTCTGTGGTGACAAGCTAACAACCATATAAGAACTTTTAAGTAAAGAAATCAAGGCATGTAATTCAATTCAAGTCATAACAGGAAAGAGTATATATTTAGCATTGAAATAAGCAACATAAGAACATAAAGGTATAAGAGCTCTCGCTGTCTGTGACTCGAATGTCTCCAAATGGTGTTTGCGTGCAAGAAAGGGGATAGGGATATAAGAGAAAAAAGTATTTTTGTGTCGAGAACTCAATCTACTAAAGTTTCACACTTGGTCTTCTTTGGAATCTTATCTTGACTCATCCCCAGACCACTAGCCAGGTACAAGTCAAAATGATCCACTCCTTTTCGACATTTTGAGCACTCATGCAATGAATGAGCGTAAGCAAGAAGGTTGACACTTCAGATGGCAAAGAGAGAATATGGTGGAGGATGAAGATAAAAAGGGTGTGAAAGGCTCACATCAATGAGGACAATCATAGGCGAGAGAAAGCCAAATGATAGATATGATGTGAGGAGTAGGGATTGCCATGCAGCGGATGCACATGTGATCTAAGGTAAGCTCTCAAATGGAACTAGTGGGGGTGCATCCAACTTGCTTGCCCAAGAAGACCTATAGCTCATTTGAGGAGGCTCATCATTGGAATATACAAGCCAAGTTCTATAGTGTGAAGGTCCCCACATAGCTATATGCATAAATGATAATCTCTATGGGTTACAAGATATAAGAGGGAGTACGAGTGTTGATCTCTCAAAAGGAATAGTAGTGTGCCCCCTTCTCTCTTTTTATTTCTTTTTCTCTTTTTTGTATTTTTTTGTATTTTTTTGGTGGCCTCAATGGCTCTTTCTATTTCTCTCATTTGTCCTCTTTGGGATCTTTTAATTTGTCCTCTTTGGGATATTTTAATTTGTCCACTTTGGGATCTTTTCCTCACTTTAGGTGCAACACTCTATATATTACAAAAAGTATAGAAGATCTTTCACACTTTACAAGGTACTCAAATCATAAAGAAGATGTAACTATCATGAAGTATGCAAATGTATGCCTCTTCTAGTGTAGCAGGATATGCAATGATACTAGCGCGTCATGTAGCAATTATTAGGGCAATGCCCAACTAACATGCGGCTCATCGATCAAGAAAGTAGCATGTATGACATGAAGATCAAGTAATGATAAGGTGGATGTTGCATGGCAATGTATCTCGGTAAGGCTATGGAAATGCCTTGATAGGTAGGTATGGTGGATGTTTTGAGGAAGGATATAAGGAGGTTTATGATGACAGAGCATATCATGCCAAGGTGGACGCTAACTCTCGGAGTGAGAAGAAAGCAATGCACGACACAGGAGAGGCTAGAAAAATATGGGTAGGTGGAAGTGTCAACTTTCGAATACTCACATTAGTCCGAAGAACTCATGCACTTATTATCGGTAACTCTCAATCTAATAAGGAGGTTTCACAAAGAGACAAGTACCCCGAGGAGGAGTGTATGGGAGTTTGGTTATCCTTGCGCATCCTCGACTAATGGTACGTGAGAGTACTCTAATATTCGACCCCTCAGAAGAGTAGCGATCCATCTAGTAGCTAAAGTTCTCAACTAATTTTGTAAGTTTTGAAAATAAACACAGATTGCCCAAATTACGACATCTATCACTAATAGGCTAAAGCTATTGACACCAAAAGTCCAAACATTACTCAAAACAATACCTCAAAACTATTGCAAGTTACTACTACAAAAGAATAGCAACCTCAATTACCTACTTCAAGTCAAGACACAAAACTCAGTGCAACAGGCAAACTCTCTAAACAAGATAAACATGAAAACTCAAGAGAGTTCCAGCAACAAACTAAACAAAAGCTCTTTTAAAAAGATAAGGAATGAAAACTAAGGGCTAAACATGACAGTAGCTGTGAAAAACATAAAGAACACACACAACAAAGATAAGCATGAAGAATCCTATGTTGTGTTCTAGATTTTGAAAGTGGAGCATGTTTCTCTCCCACGCAAAGAAATATGGGTTCTAACTTGTTATGAACAGAAAGCAAAGCTAAATGAAACTAAAAATAAAACCTTAGAGCGAGACGCTCCAAGCATAGCACATAATGCATGAAGTGATAAAAATATAGTGAGACGAGAGACGAACTGATAATTGTTGATGGAGAAGGGGATGCATGGGGGCATCCCTAGGCTTAGATGCTTGAGTCTCCTTGAATATGTCTTAGGGATACATGGGGGCATCCCCAAGCTTGAGCGCTTGACACTCCTGAATCTTCTTTCATCATCTCCCCTCGCACACTTGAAAACTCCCTTCATACATAACTCATCACAATCTGATTAGCGAGGTTAGTACCCATAAAAATATATATTTTTTATCTACTGGAAATAAGGATATTCTTGAATATCTACTGTTTCTCAAGATTTCCAAAAAGTTTTTGCAAAGAAAAAGCAAGCTTAAGGGTTGCAAAACGAAGAAAAGGCAAAACAGGACAGAATCTGTGAAAAACAGACCAACAGGTAGAAAAGAATTTTTTGGGGATACTTCTGCAACTCAAATAAAAAAACTCAGAACATACGAAAGTTCCGTAATTGTATAGAGAACTCTGTGTAAAAATTTCATCTAAAAAAGATGAACTGGGATTTTTCCATGATTTTTGTAGTCACGAGGACAGAATCTTTTTTCTGGACAGCATGTCACAACTTTCACTTCCCTTGTCATATGAGGCTATAAATGGCACAAAGCTTGAAAAGTAAAGATACAATGATGTTGCTACAGTAGTAACAATCATCAAGACCACTAAAAACAGAAGAAAAACAAAAAGGAAATCCTAAACTCGTTGCGCGCTGCCTCCCGAAAGCGCTTCTTTAAAGCCATTAGCTAGGCCTGATGCAAATAGATCAAGTCTTTTCAAGAAAATAACTAGCCCATGTGACGGACTCAAAAGGTAACTTAATATTTTTCCTAGGGAAGTGTTCCATCCCTTTTTTATAGGGAATTGGAATTTTATAATCCCTTCTTTCATATCAATAATAGCTCCCACGGTGCGAAGAAAAGGACGTCCCATAATAATTGGACAAGAAGGTTCACATTCAATGTCCATAATAGTAAAATCAACGGGAACATAATTGTCATTGACAATGATAAGAACATCATCGATCTTCCCAAAATGCTTCTTTATGGAAGAGTCGACAAGACGAACACCAAAAGAACAAGAATCAAAAGGTTTTAATTAAAATATATCATACATTCTTTTGGGCATAACGGAGGTACTAGCTCCAACATCACATAAAGCATAGCAAGAAAAGTTATTCAACTTAATTTTAATCATAGGATCCCAACCATCTTCTAGCTTTCTAGGTATGTAGGCTTCTACACTAAACTTCTCCTCCCTAGCTTTAATGAGAGCATTAGTGATATGCTCCGTGAAGGCAATATTAAGTGTGCTAGTGTGGGGGTCTCTAGACATCTTGTGAAGGAAACGAATAACTTTATAAAGGGTGCAATTATCAAAATCAAGGTCACTACTATCTAGTAAAGTGGTAGTGGTGTCCTTTAGGCTCACTTGTTGGGTAGCTTCTATAGTCATAGGAATTTCTTCTTCTACGGTTGAGGTCATAGCATCACCATTAATAGGTCCTATGGGACTAGGGGTGCATTGGGTGCTAAGAGTTTGGATATCCTCAACAACTTGGATAGTAGCGATGGTATGGTGTGTAGGAAGGCTCTTAATTCTATCTTCTTCCTCATTTTCTCTAGCCCATCTCTCTTTAAGTTTAGCCATCATCCTAATGTTTTCATTAATTTGCACTTGGATAGAATTCATAGGAGTGACCTTCCTCTCCTCAAGAGGAGAAGTTCTAATTTTAAGCAATTCTACTTCATGGGCTAAATTGTCTACCTTCGACGAGAGGTTATCTAATTTTTCTAGTTTTTACTCTACACTCTTGTTGAAGGCTTTTTGGGTAGTGATGAAGTCTTTAAGCATACTCTCTAATTCAGAAGTGGAGTTCTTGGTGCTAGGATAAGTGTTTTTGTTCCCATAGTTGTTGGAGGGGAACGGTCTAGGATTGCTACCAAAATTACTCCTATAGGCATTGTTATTGAAGTTGTTTCTAGAGATAAAGTTCACATCTACTTGATCTTGAGCAATCAAAGAATTTAAAGGAACATCATGAGGATCAATTGGAGATTGCTTGGTAAGTAGAGACATAATCAAGTCAACTTTTTCATTTAGGGAGGAGATCTTGTAAGGCCCGATATGCGGTACTGTTCCAGATCTAGATGTTTCCATCCAGATCCGGGGACGAAGCACATATCGGTCCCATCGCGACATATGAAGAAGTCATATGCCCCGGATTTCCAACATGATATCACAACATTACAGATACAAGGATACAAAATCTCATACAATCGGCATACAACTGCCTTAATACAATACATCAGTGGAAGATACATGTCTGAGTACAGACTACAATCAATTGCCTAGTGGCAAAGAGAAAAACATCGATCCCCATAACCACACGGGTCCAGGCCCTCCGTTAGGATCCGCCTAACTAGTCGTCGTCGAGTCTCCACGTGAAACGTCGATCACCATACCTGTTGTCGATCAAGAACCCTGAAAAGAGTTTGGGAGTAGTATCATGAGCACAGAAGTACTCAGCATCCAACTGTAGTGGTCAACTGACCCAGCAAGGACATCATCACTCGTCATTCTAGGACAACTAGTAGTTTACGGTAAGGATGGGGTAAGTGGTGAGGTTGCTGCCGCACTAACATTTATGAAGTGGCTAACGATCTAGAGAGTAAGATAAGAAGCCAAGCATTCGATGAGGAATCTCCTCCAACAAGTCTGCTATCAGCTACTTACGCAAACATAACACATATCCTATCCTTGTCCTCCTCTTCGCATCCCGACGAAGAAGAAGCAGTCAAGGAACACACACGTTGATCAAGTTATATTAAGATTAACTCAGTTGTTGTTGTCTATGAACAAGGAGTAGGTCTCAAGTCGTCCATAACCGTGGACACGGCTTCTCGAAAAGATTTAACCCTGCAGGGGTGTACCAACTGCCCATTACAAGGCTCCGCACGCACGCCCATCTCTCTCATTTGCTACCCATCACAGGCAACCATTTTATGATTTAGTTCCGAGAGATCCGAAACGACAGGTCCCTCTAGCTAACAACGAACAAATCCGGGTGGCCCCCGGTGAGTCGACATCCAACTCAAAAGCCGGCCGCGCTCTCGAATCGGCCTCTACCGTTTGGACGAGGTCGAGTTAGCTACCCAAACTATGTGGGCAGCCCCCTGGATTCCAGGTGTGGACCAACAGAGAAACCATGTCTCAGTTGGCCCAAGTTATTTTAGAGAATATCTGCCAGGAGCGACCAAACAGACAAACACACACACGGTTTTCAAATGGTAAAATCAGCTTGGGCCACCACTAGAAATGTTTGAAGCTAGATAGGTAAGAAAAGGGAACCCCATAAAATCCCACACGCGGTTAGGCATGCTCAGTCTTAAAACCAATACCCGGAACTCGGATCCTAGGTGACTCGAATGGAACAAAGCGTCGGGGCGGGATAGCCCAGACCTTCCATCCTTCGTCGAATATAGTCAACATTATAATAATCATATCATCAAAAACAATATAATAATGTGATAGCCCAAACCAAAAGTAATAGGGTAACATCGTAGCATCCTAAGCATGCATACTAAGCAGGGGCTGAGCAACAAGGAATAGTAACATAGCAGTACATGGTTTGCTAGGAGGGGACATGGCTGTATCGGGTTGAAAGAGGCTGTAAACATGTGGTAGGATCAAACATCAAACATATCCTAGACTAGAATGCAAACCGCTGGTTGAAATAGAACGGATCATAAGTAATGTATAGTCCTTGCCTGTTGATAAGTTGGGTTCCGAAGGTGTAGTTGATCGCAAGCTCGCATCATCTTCGAAGGTACCCGCGGAAGCACACAAGACGGTAAACACTGGAAAGCAATCAACGAGCAAGCATCTATTACTACAAAGCAAACACGAGCAAGCATCAACAAGAAGGCAACACGATACATCGCACCTACCGTCGAGAGCGGTTACTAACAGATTAAGTGGAGTACTCGTCACACACGACGATACCGCACGTTTAGAAAGGTTCAAGTTGTTTAGCTACACAAGATGAGCAAAGGTTGTTAACATGGCATCTCAATCAAGCATGGCATAGCACACAAACATTTCAAGAGGTGAAGCATAAAGGAAACTATCTATGCTAGTCAATTTAAGTGAGGCACAGCCTAAACATGGCATAACACTAAGTACCCCACGACAATTAAAACATTTGGTACTGTTCTGTCCTAAACCATATTTTAGGTTGGTTAAGCAGCAGACAATAGCATAATCACAAAGTACACAAAATTCTAGTCAAGTTACATATAAAGAACACTCCAAACAGAGTTACGGTTAAAAAGATATAAGCAAAGGGCACAATCTGCCAAACATCAGGAAGCACACTTTAGAGCAATGCATAAACAGGATAATGAATGCAAACATGCTCACACATGATATGCAATTAAAGTAAACATGACAAGGAAGTCATGGCAAAAAGAATCATGCAAAAAGGCATCATGAACAATAAATTATAGCCCAAGCAAAATGCAATAAAATATTACTGGTCTAGGACTTTGTGAAAATCAGGAAAACAGGGCAAAGACTGTTATTTTCATGTTGTATAAACAGGTGTAAAACTATATGCAAAAGTGCAGAAACATGACATAGCAATATATGGGCATGAACTAGGCATGATGGTGATCAGGTACAAACAAGAATCATGGTCATATGCATAACAGATCAAAAGATATTAAGCATGCAACATGGCATCGGAAAGTTACAGACTTAGTGAAAACAGAGGTGGCTGTCAACAATCAGCAAGATAGCAACTTTGGGTGATGAAACAAACATCATGCATCAGGAAAATATGACATGTGAATGCATAGCATTGAAGTAGACATGATGCTTAACGGTATGCAAAAAGAATCAATGCAATAGGCCTCATGGATGAGTCACAATCATCAAGCAAACATGCAATAAAATAACAGCAGCAGCACACTAGCAGAAAATAATAGCACTTAACAGTCTGATGCCCACATCAAAAGTGATTAACAACATCAAGATGGACTCAAATCAAAATGCTCACAAAAGAGGAATTGAAGTACACACTATTCTCAACAATTTTCCTTTTGGGCGCAACGTGATCCGGGCTACGGTTTGATCGCAAATATCGTCGCAAAATTGAATCAGCAGCAATAAAATAAGGACTGAGCAAATTATAAAAAGAAAAAAAACTGAGAAGGGAAAAAAGGGGCCTCACCCAAACGGGCTCGGCCCAGATCTGCAGTGGAGGTGGCTGGCAGCTGGGCCGCGCGGTGGCCTGGGCCGGCCCACCCATGGCGGCGGCTGGCTGCTGGAGCCGTCATGGCTGGAGCCCGACGGCGGCGTGCTGGCTCGGGCTGTCCGGTGAGGGGCGGCGGCCCTCCGGTGAGGTGGGAGGCGCCGGTGGGAGGGCGACGGGGGCGGCTCCGGCAGGAGTCGCCGGATCCGGGAGCGGCGGAGGCAGGCAGGCGGAGGAGGGCTCCGGTGGCGACTCGAGCTCCGAGCTCGGGCTCGGTCATGGCAGAGACGGCTCGAGGGCTTCCGCCGGAGGCCTACAAAGGAGGAGGGAGAGGGAGGTCAGGGAGGTGAGGAGGAGGAGATGGCGCAGCGAGGGGAGAGGAGACGAGCTCACTGGGGCGACTGTCGGTGACGGGCGGCTCGTCGGCGGCGGCCTCCAGGGCAAGGGCGCGGCGGCGGTTGGCGCGGCCCGGATCGGGCCCGACGGTGGCCCGAGCGGCTGGGAGCTGGAGGTGAATGGTTGGGCGTGACGTGGCCTCTCTAGAGCCACAGATCTGAGGATCTGACGGCTCTGGATAGCCCAGGAGTTAGGGTTTCGAATTTGGGGATCTAAAGGAAAATTTGGGCAAAGTGGAGTGGGGTGGCTGCAATTCTGGCTTAGGGGAAACCCTAGAAAGGGGTGGGAGAGTGGTGGTCTTTATATAGCCCAGGTGGCTGGCAGTTTGCAAAAACATCCCCGGTTTTTCTCTCGCGCGTGCGGTGTTTACGTTTCTGACCGCCGGGGGTCCGCAGGACCTCCAATTCGGGTAAAACTTCGAACTGCGCCATCAGAGCATCGATCCAGCGGCGTTCACCTCGCGTTGGAACTGTTCCGAGAACACTTTTCGGCGCTCTATAAAAATATCCCGTTTACTTATTAAACGGGGTTTTCGTTCCGTTGGTTGTGGCTGGTCTCGGGCGGTTTTCGCGGCGGTGCTCGGGTGAAACCCGGTGTCCCAAAGGTCGAGTGTCAGGGTGGCAATGGTCGGTCTCCTTCCGGTACGAGATAAGAGCAGGGGAAATAATCGCCGATCGATAAATCGGGGATGCAAACACCGCAAACAAATCAGACAATCAAGCAATTCACACCGAAAACAAAAAAAATATTTTTTGTGAAATCTAGGCTGTTACAGATCTCGTCGACAGAGTTTACCTTCCTACCTGTTGGAGCTCTTTCGGTGTGCCATTGGGAATAGTTGGTCATCATCTCATCGAGTAGTTTTGTTGCAGCACCAAGTGTAGTTGACATAAAGGTTCCTCCCGCGGCTGAATCTAGCAAGTTCCGCGAGGTAAAGTTGAAGCCTGTATAAAAGTTTTGGATAACCATCCAAGTAGTCAAACCATGCGTAGGTCAATTCTTAACAAGAGACTTCATGCGTTCCCAAGCTTGGGCAACGTGTTCATTATCTAATTGCCTAAAATTCATAATATAGCTCCTCAATTGGACAATCTTAGCAGGGGGTAGTACTTCCCAATAAAAGCATCCTTGCACTTGTCCCAAGAGTCTATGCTATTCTTAGGCAAGGATTGAAACCAAATTTTAGCACCGTCCCTCAAAGAGAAAGGAAAAGGCTTAAGCTTAACAATATCACCATCTACTTCTTTTTACTTTTGCATATCACAAAGCTCAATAAAATTATTTAAGTGCAAAGCAGCATCATCTCCAGCACCGGAGAATTGATCTTTCATAACAAGGTTCAGCAAAGCAGGTTTAATCTCATAAGAAGGTGCTGAAGTAGCAGGTGTAGCAATAGGAGTGCAGATAAAGTCACTGTTGTTGTGACTAGTGAAGTCACACAACTTGGTGTTCTCGGAGGAACCCATAGTAGCAGCAAGCAAGATAACTATTTTTTTATTTTTGATAAAGAGAACTAAAGCAAAAACTGAAAGGTAAACTAACAAGACTAAAAAGAAAAGATAAAAGATAGTGTGCAACTCCCCTATCTTGAAGGGTGGAGTCCCCGGCAACGGCGCCAGAAATTTATTTTGATGGTACGAATTAACGCCCCCTCGTTGGTTACCCAAAGTGGAAGGTTGAGATGTAGATAGCAGCAATTTCCCTTAGCGAAGATGCTAAGGTTGAGATCGAACCAGTAGGACTCCAATGACGACAAGTAGGTGGTAAAGTGAACAATCGCGTCGTTTGACGCGTCCCAAACGTATCTATAATTTCTGCTTGCTCCATGCATGTTTTGTGTGACTTTGCCATGATTTGCTTGAACTTTCATACACTCTTGAGCATATTTGGACTAATCTATTAACCCAGTGCACCCAGCTGCCAGTTGCTGTTTTCTGCTGTTTTTGTATTTCAGGTTTTCCGGCCATTAAAAGTGCTCCAAAAAATCCGGAAAAATCAGATAAAAAATCAGAGACCCGAAAGCTTCCGGAATCACCAAGGTAGCGGAGGGGGGCCACCACAGGGACTCCAGAAGGGTCCCTGGCGCGACCCCACCCTAGGCCGCGCCAGGGGGCCTCTTGGCTGCCCTTTGTGTCCCATCGACACCCCCCTCTTCCTATATTTAGCCCTCGGGGTGGAAACCCCTAATATCGATCTCTTTTCCGCGAACTCGCCTCTGTACCGCCGCCGCCGTTTCAAGATCAGGGCTGCCTGGAGAAGCTGCCCCGGCACCCTACCGGGAGGAGGAACCCCCTCCGGGAGACCATCCATAGCCATGGATGCCTCCCGTATGTGCCGTGAGTAATCCCCCTTGGACCATGGGTCCGTGACCAGTAGCTATGTGAGGTACCTCTCCTCTCTTTGTGCTTCCACTTTCGAGACCTCGTGAGCTGCCTCACATGATCGAGGCACTTTTGTAATTTCTGCTGTTGCTATGCAGAGTTTGCTAGGATCTGATGGATTATGAGATTATGTTCAGATTGTGATGAGTAATATATTTGGTTCTTCTCTTTTATATTTTTTTCTTGAGTAAATTCTTGCATGTTCTCCGTTGCAGTATTTTGCTTTGGCCAAGTAGTTTGTTGCAACTCCAAGAGGGAGCGTTATGCTTGATTGTGGGTTCAGCCCCTTGATGTCTAGCTTGAGTGACAGAAACATGAGACTAGGGGATGTGCTGTTGCCACCAGGGATAAAACAACGGTGCTTGTACCCGCGGGTGCAAGGATTGTTTACTTTACGCAAAGTTCTTTTAATGCAGTTGTCGGTTGCTTTGAGTTTACACTTTGGGTGGGATTCGCAACTTAATACCAGCGAGATGTTCTGGATAGATATCTCAAGGTGGATGATTCGTAGTAGATGCAGTTTGATTTCGGTCTACCTACCTTGGCGTACTGCCCATTGCTTTTGAGCCCTTCCTTTCTTTGCAGCATAGTTAGCATTGCGGTGCCTTCATAATTCTGTCAATTGCCCAGCTGTGATTTGTTTACCTCGCTAGCACTTTTATCGTCTTTTGGGAGAGAGACATCACTAGTGAAAATCACGGGACCCCGGTCCATCTTCACATCATTGTTTACACCCTTTGTTTAATTTCAGTCTTTACTTTCAGTTCCACTTTTATCTCTTGTGTTGATCCTTTGTAAACAACAAGGCTGGAGGAATTGACAACTCCTCTGTACTCGTTGGGAGCAAAGTTATTTCTATCTGTGTGCAGGTCCTGTCAACTCCCTAGTCAGAAGCCAATTTCTGGCACCGTTAGCCCGAAGTTTCTGGCGCCGTTGTCACCTTCTTGTATTTCTGCGAGTCCTACTGGAGACAAACCTTGGTATCTTCACCGAGGGAAATTTGGTGCTACGCTACATCTCACCTTCCACTTGGGGTAACCAACGAGAAGTGAGCGAACTATCCTCACCGTATCACCGTTCAAAACCGAGGTTGCTTACTTTACCTGGACCTCACACACAGCAAATAACTTTGCTTCCCAACGAGTACAGAGGAGTTGTCAATTCCTCCGACCTTGTTGTTTACAAAGGATAAAACTCACGGGATAATAATGATAGTGAGAGCAACGGAAAAGGAAATAAAGCATTAAATTGATAGCGGGTGTAAAGAGTGTTGGAAATATGGACCGGGGTCCTATGATGTTCACTAGTGATGTCTCTCTCCCGAAAGACGATAAAATAGCCATGCGAGGTAAACAAATTACAGCTGGGCAATTGACAGGATTATGTGCGCAAACCAATGCTAACTATGCTATAAAGAAAGGAAGAGGCTCAAAAGCATGGGTGGTACGCCAAGACAACTAGACTGAAATCCATCTACATCGACCTACTAATCATCCACCTTGAGATATCTATCCAGAACATCTCGCTCGTATTAAGTTGCGAATCCCACCCAAAGTGTAAACTCAAAGCAACAGACAACTGCATTAAAGAACTTTGCGTAAAGTAAACAATCCTTGCACCCGCAAGTAGAAGCACCATTGTTTTCCCCCTTGTGGCAACAACACATACCCTAGACTCATGTTTCTGTCACTCAAGCTAGTCATCAGGGGGCATGAACGCACAATCATGCATAATGCTCCCTCTTGGAGTCACTACCTACTACTTGGCCAAAGCAATGAACAACAACGGAGAACATGCAAGAATTACTCTAGAACATAAATATAAAAGAGGAGAATCAAATATATTACTCAAACACAATTTGAACATAATCTCATAATCCATCGGATCCCAGCAAACTCAGCATAGCAACAACAGAAATATTACATAAGTGCCTCGATCATGTAGGGAAGCTCACGAGGTCTAATCCATGAAGAACAAAGAGGGGAGGAGAACATCACATAGCTACTGGTCATAGACCCATGGTCCAAGGTGGACTACCCACGGTTCATCCGGGAAGCATCCATGGTGGTGGAGAAGCTCCCGGAGGTGATTCCTGTCTCCGGTAGGGTGCCGGGAAGAGGTCTTCTGGTGCTCCCGATCTTGGATGCGCGGCAGCGGAGGAACAGAGGAGAGATCGCGAAAAAGGGTTCCCGTCACGGGGGTTTCACGTCACGAGGAATAAATAGGCGAAGGGGGGCAGCCAGGTGGGCCACCAGGGGTCCAGGCGGCCCCCTGGCGCGGCCCCACCCTAGGGCGCGCCGGGAGGGCGCCTGGGGCCCTGGGGGGTCCCCTCTGCCCCCCCCCCCCTCGGTGATTCCCGAAGCTTCTTCTGCGCTGATTTTTTATTGTATTTTTCCCGAATTTTTGGAGCACTTTTAATATGGGGGAAACCTGCAATAGAAAAACAGTAGAAAACAGGAACTGGCACGTGGGTGCACTGATTTAATAGGTTAGTCCAAATATGATCAAAAAGTGTATGGAAGTTCATCAATATCATAGCAATATCACACAAAAGAGGCATGGAGCAAGCAGAAATTATAGATACGTTTTGAAGGTATCAACCGCCCATGCTTTTGAGCCTCTGCCTTTCTTTATCGCATAGTTAGCATTGGTTTGCGCACATAATCCTGTCAATTTCCCAGCTGTAATTTGTTTACCTCGCATGCCTATTTTATCGTCTTTTGGGAGAGAGACATCACTAGTGAACATCATGGGAGCCCGGGCCATATTTCCAACACTGTTTACACCCGCTATTTATTTTCTGCTTTATTTCCTTTCCGTTGCTATCGCTATCATTATTATCCCGTGCTTTTGATCCTTTGTAAAAAACAAGGCCGGAGGGATTGACAACCTCTCTGAACTCGTTGGGAGCAAAGTTATCTGTTGTGTGTGCAGATCCACGCCAACCGCCTAATTTCTGGCACCGTTGTCACCTTCCTGTCGTTGTCAGAGTCCTACTGGAGACAAACCTTGGTATCTTCACCGAGGGAAATTTGCAGATGTCTACATCTCAACCTTCCACTTTGGGTAACCAACGAGGGGCGAGAAGCCATCAAAGCAATTTCTGGCACCGTTGTCGGCGACTCTGAAGCGCAGCAAAACAGTGGTCCCGTCAACCGCGCAATTTCTGGTGCCGTTGCCGGGGACTCCACTCTTCAAGATAGGGGAGTTGCACACTATCTTTTATCTTTGCTTTTTAGTCTTCTTAGTTTACCTTTTAGTTTTTGTTTTTGCTTTTGTGTCTTATATGAAAAACCAAAAAACTAGTTGCTACCTTTTGCCTTTGTCTTTCTTTGCCTAGTTATGCTATCCTCACCATGGGTGCTGAACCACCCAAATATGGTAGGATGGATATATTTGACATGTTTCACTTGGATCGTCTTCGGTCAATTTGTGCTCGCGCTAAAAACCCAACCGACTTGGTTGAGGGAAAATCATTGTATGAGCATGCTCATTATACGCGGCACCGCCTATCTCAGAAAGGGAAACCTTATGGGATCAAATACATGTTTCTTATTGCCATGCTAAACTTTTGTGCTACAATTATGATTTTACTTGTTGTTCTAATGTAGATCATAAACACCTCCCTTTCCAATGTGAGTTCAATGAAAATGAGATCTTATCTTCATATGCTAAAGGTGTCTATGATTACTTTGATGTTGAAAAGATTGAAGAGTTTGTTGCTTTTAAAGGTGCTTATGAGATTGCTTCTTTGATTGAAAGGTATAACGATACTATTCACCAATCCGAAAACTTTGCAGTTCTTGCTTATTGCTTCGAGAATTATACTTCCAATTCTTATATTGAGGATTTTAAAAATAAAATGTTTGCTTCCCAAGAAGAGGCCAATGATTGCTTTGAGGAGGAATCCCATGATTCCGAGGACTCACTTGAAATATCCCTTTCTGAAAATTTTGATACTTGATTTGTTGATGGCCAAGATGCCACTATGGATGATGCTGGCAAAAATGAACTCTCTATAGTTCCTTATGTTAAGCATGAAATTGTTGCTATTGCACCCACACTTGATTGTCCTATTATCCTTTTGAAATCTCCAACTCATATTCTGGAGAACTGTGCTCTTATTAAGGCTCAATGTGATGGGTTGCATTTATCTTATGATCCTAAAGACCGTGTTGAAAATTATACACGTGTTCTTGTAGGTCATGCACAACATGATTTATGTGATAGTTATATTCTTGATTTTGTTAATGTACTACTGAAAATTACTTTGAGAGGGGAAAGTTTTGTTGTAGAAAATTCCATGTTACAAAAACACCTCTCTTCATGTTGAAAGTTTTGAAATTGTTCCTGTTCCACCTTTCTATGCATGTCACTTTGTGCTTCTTTGACTTACTTTCTTACAAGATGCCTATGCATAGGAAGTGGGTTAGGCTTAAATGTGTTTCATATTTTCTTCTTGATGCTCTCTTTTGCTTCAAATTCTTATTCTTATGAGAGCACCTTTTATAATATTTATGCCTAGCTTAAAGGCATAAAAGAAGGCGCTTGTTGGGAGGCAACCCAAGATGTTTTTCTTCTGTTTTTAGTGGTCTTGATGATTTTTAATACTGTAGCAACATCATTGTATCTTTATTTTTCAAGCTTTGTGCCAAGTATTGCCTCATATGACAAGGGAAGTGAAAGTTGTGACATGCTGTCCAGAAAACAGATTCTGTCCTCGTGACGGGAAAAATCATAGAAAATTCCCAGTTCATCTTTTTGAGCTGAATTTTTTACACAGCATGATCTATAAAATCACGGAACTTTCTTATGTTCTGAGTTTTTTATTTGAGTTGCAGAAGTACCCATAAAAAATTATTTACTACCTGCTGGTCTGTTTTTCACAGATTCTGTCCTGTTTTGCCTTTTCTTCGTTTTGCAAACCTTAAGCTTGCTTTTTCTTTGCAAAACCTTTTTGTCAATCTTGAGAAACAGTAGCTCTTTAATAATATTCTTATTTACAGTAGATAAAAATTATTTTATTATGGGTACTACCTCGCTAATCAGATTATGATGAGTTATGTATGAAGGGAGTTTTCAAGTGTGCGAGGGAAGATGATAAAAGAAGATTCAGGAGTGTCAAACGCTCAAGCTTGGGTATGCCCCCATGAATCCCCAATAAATATTCAAGGAGACTCAAGCATCTAAGCTTGGGGATGCCCCCATGCATCCCCTTCTCCATCAACAATTATCAGTTCGTCTTTCGTTCCACTATATTTTTATAACTTCATGCGTTATGTGCTATGCTTGGAGCGTCTCGCTCTTTATTTCCTTTTTTAGTTTTCTTTATCTTTGCTTGCTGTTCATAACAAGTTAGAACCCAACTTTCTTTGTGTGGGAGAGAAACACGCTCCACTTTCAAAATATAGAACACATCATAGGATTCTTCATGCTTATCTTTGATGTGTGTGTTCTTTATCTTTTTCATAGCTGTTGTCATGTTTAGCTCTTAGTTTTCATGATTATCTTTTTAAAAGAGATTTTGTTTAGTTTGTTTCTGTAACTCTCTTGAGTTTTCATGTTTATCTTGTTTCGATGGTTTGACTGTTGCACTGAGTTTTGTGTCTTGACTTGAAGTAGGTAGTTGAGGTTGCTATTCAATTCTAGTAGTAATTTTCAATAGTTTTGAGGTATTGCTATGAGTAATGTTTGGACTTTTGGTGTCAAGAGCTTTATCCTATTAGTGATAGATGTCGTATTTTGGGCAATCCGTGTTTATTTTCGAAAAACCTACAAAATTAGTTGATAACTTTAGCTACTAGATGGATCACTACTCTTTGGAGGGATCGAATATTAGAGTACACTCACATACCATGAGTCGAGGATGCGCAAGGATAACCAAACCCCCATACACTCCTCCTCGGGGTACTTGACTCTTTGTGAACCTCCTTATTAGATTGAGAGTTACCGATAATAAGTGCATGAGTTCTTCGGACTAATGTGAGTATTCAAAAGTTGACACTTCCACCTACCCATATTTTTCTAGCCTCTCATGTGTCGTGCATTGCTTTCTTCTCACTCCGAGAGATAGCGTCAACCTTCGCCGGTACATCCAAACCATTGGCATGATACGCTCTGTCATCATAAACCTCCTTATATCCTTCCTCAAAACAGCCCCCATACCTACCTATCAAGGCATTTCCATAGCCTTTCCGAGATACATTTCCATGCAACATCCATCTTCTCATGACTTGATCTTCATGTCATACATGCTACTTGCTTGATCGATGAGCGGCATGCTAGTTGGGCCTTTCCCTAATCATTGCTACATGACGCGCTAGTATCATTGCATATCCTGCTACACTGGCAGAGGCATACATTTGCATACTTCATGATAGTTACATCTTCTTTATGATTTGAGTACTTTTGTAAAGTGTGAAAGATCTTCTATACTTCTTGTAATATATAGAGTGTTGCCCCTAAAGTGAGGAAAAGATCCCAAAGAGGACAAAATCAAAAGATCCCAAAGAGGACAAATGAGAGAAATAGAAAGAGCCATTGAGGCCACCAAAGAAATAGAAAAAGGGAGAAAAGGAAATAAAAAGAGAGAAGGGGTCACACTACTATTCCTTTTGAGAGATCCACACTCGTACTCCATCTTATATCTTGTACTCCATAGAGATTATCATTCATGCATATTGCTATGTGGGGACCTTCACACCATAGAACTTGGCTTGTATATTCCAATGATGAGCCTCCTCAAATGAGCTGTAGGTATTCTTGAGCAAGCAAGTTGGATGCACCCCCACTAGTTCCATTGGAGAGCTTACCTTAGCTCATATGTGCATCCATTGCATGGCAATCCCTACTCCTCACATCATATCTAACATTTGGCCTTCTCGCCTATGATTGTACTCATTGATGTGAGCCTTTCTCACCTTTTTGTCCTCCTCTTCCACCATATTCTCTATTTGCCATCCTAAGTGTCAACTTTCTTGCTTACGCTCATCCATTGCATGAGTGCTCAAAATATCGAAAAGGAGTGGATCATTTTGACCTGTACCTGGCTAGTGGTCTGGGGATGAGTCAAGATAAGATTCCAAAATAAGACCAAGTGCGAAACTTTAGTAGATTGAGTTCTCAACACAAAACACTTTTCTCTCGTATATCCATATCCCCTTTCTTGCACGCAAACACTATTTGGAGACATTCGAGTCACGGACAGCGAGAGCTCTTGCACCTTTATGTTCTTATGTTGCTTGTTTCAATGCTAATATAGACTCTTTCCTGTTATCACTTGGATTGAATTACATGCCTTGATTTCTTTACTTAAAAGTTCTTATATGGTTGGTAGCATGTCACCACAAAAATTATGCTTGTTATCATTTACCTACTCAAGGACGAGCAAGAATTAAGCTTGGGGATGTTGATACGTCCAAAACGTATCTATAATTTATGCTTGCTACATGCCTCTTTTGTGTGATATTCCTATGATATTGATGAACTTCCATACACTTTTGATCATATTTGGACTAACCTATTAACTCAGTGCACCCTAGTGCCAGTTCATGTTTTCTGTTGTTTTTGTATTTCAAGTTTTCCCATTATTTAAAGTGCCAGAAAAATTCCGGGAAAAATATAGGAAAAATCAGCGTATAGGAAGCTTCCGGAGTCCCGAAGGGGGCCATAGGGGACCCACCTGGCCCAGGCGGCCAGGTGGCGCGGCCTAGGGTGGGGCCGCGTCGGGAGGCTTCCTGGACCCCTGGTGGCCCCCCTGGCTGCCCCCCTTCTCCTATTTATTCCCCGTGACGAGAAACCCTTAGGGACAGAACCCTTTTTCATGATCTCTCCTCTGTTCCGCCGCCGCCGCGCTTCCAAGATCAGGAGCACCAGGAGACCTCTTCTCGGCACCCTGCCGGAGGGAGGAACCACCTCCGGGAGCTTCTCCACCACCATGGATGCTTCCCGGATGAACCGTGAGTAGTCCACCTTGGACCATGGGTCTATGATCAGTAGCTATGTGATGCTCTCCTCCCCTCTATGTTCTTCATGGATTAGACCTCGTGAGCTGCCCTACATGATCGAGGCACGTATGTAATCTTTCTGTTGTTGCTATGCTGAGTTTACTGGGATATTATGGATTATGAGACTATGTTCAGATTGTGCTTGAGTAATATATTTGATTCTCCTCTTTTATATTTATGTTCTTGAGTAATTCTTGCATGTTCTCCGTTGCTGTTTATTGCTTTGGCCAAGTAGTAGGTAGTGACTCCAAGAGGGAGCGTTATGCATGATTGTGGGTTCATGCCCCTTGATGACTAGCTTGAGTGACAGAAACATGAGTCTAGGGGATGTGTTGTTGCCACAAGGGAGAAACCAAAGGTGCTTATACTTGCGGGTGCAAGGATTGTTTACTTTACGCAAAGTTCTTTAATGCAGTTGTTTGTTGCTTTGAGTTTACACATAGGGTGGGATTCGCAACTTAATACCAGCGAGATGTTCTGGATAGATATCTCAAGGTGGATGATTAGTAGGTAGATGCAGATGGATTTCGGTCTACTTGTCTTGGTGTACCGCCCATGCTTTTGAGCCTCTGCCTTTCTTTATAGCATAGTTAGCATTGGTTTGCGCACATAATCATGTCAATTGCCCAGCTGTAATTTGTTTACCTCGCCTGGCTATTTTATCGTCTTTTGGGAGAGAGACATCACTAGTGAACATCATGGGACCCCGGTCCATATTTCCAACACTGTTTACACCCGTTATTTATTTTCTGCTTTATTTCCTTTCCGTTGCTATCGCTATCATTATTATCCCGTGATTTTGATCCTTTGTAAACAACAAGGCCGAAGGGATTGACAACCTCTCTAAACTCGTTGGGAGCAAAGTTATCTGTTGTGTGTGCAGGTCCACGCCAACCGCCTAATTTCTGGCGCCGTTGTCACCTTCCTGTCGTTGTCGGAGTCCTACTGGAGACAAACCTTGGTATCTTCACCGAGTGAAATTTTCTGTTGTCTACATCTCAACCTTCCACTTTGGGTAACCAACGAGGGGCGAGAAGCCATCAGCGCACTCATGCCAATTCCTCCTCGTATTAGGGGTTTGCAGATTAGACATGCAATCCCGGGGTAAAACTTGTCCAACTTAAGAAGATCATGAATTAACTACTACTTCCTCATGAGCTAAAACAGGGGCACAAAATAGAAGATTTTGAACATCTAAGGATAACACATAAATTCTATACTTTAGGAGTGGTAGTGGAATACCACGAATAAGAAGGTATGGTGGACTCATATGGAAAATACTGGTTTCAGGGTATGGATGCACAATCAGAATTCCGCTTAGTACAGAGGTTTGGCTAGCAAAGGGTTTGAGAGAACAGACAATTGATGATGACTTGGATGCAAAGCAATATAAAGCATAAACATTAAAATAAGCATAACACATCAAGTTGTCTTCCTTGTCAACATAACACTACAAGCATAATAACAAAAAGGTTTTGGCTATGTCGCTACTTTGAGAAAATCATGCTTGTTGTTAGGACCAAAGCTATGTTTGCCAAGATTAAATAAAGTTTTCAAAGCCATACCTGATATAAGGTCAATACTCCCCATAAGAATCATCATAAGGTCGATTGCGTGAAGAGAATACCGGGTGCAACGAAGGAATCAATAGACTTCTCATTAATATTCCATCATAGATTACTCCACACTCACGGATACATAACTCTCCAAAAAGGAGTGATATACCTCAATGCAAACACCTATTTTATAATTTAAATTCCCTAGACATGATATGAATCTACGTGACTCTAAAAGACAAAGATAAAGATAAAGATACCGGGCACTCCCCCAAGCTTGGAACAAGCTAAGGGGATGCCATTACCCAAGGAGATTTCACTCCTCATTCTTGTTCTTGTTGATCACGTACTCCTTGGCGAAGCACTTCCATGGCAGTTGTTCTCCAGTCTCAAAGGACATTCCCGTCTCCAGGATCCTGCACTCAGCACCCAAACCCATGCACAGAAACTTTAGTTCATACTCATAGTTCTGGTTCTACAGATCATAGATCTGTGCTTGAAGCTCATAAACTTTTTCTTCTAGTGCGGCCAAACTTGACCACATCTCCTTCATCTCCTTCTTGTGGGAAGCCTCTATTTCGTTTATGATGTCGAAGTTAGCTTCAACACCACGCTCCATCATCTTCTTGAACTTGAATACCTCATGTTCCATCTCCTTCAGCCGCTCCTCGATGCTCCCTTCCTTGACTGGTCCCTTCAGATCCTCCTTGTGGAGATCACCATCCTCCACACGAAGGATATGGGGGTGCTTCTTCACCACAGAGAGGTAAGGGTTGATGGCGTTGACGATGAACTTGTCCTTGGGGGAACTTGGGGAAGCCATGGAACCTAGGTCTAGCTAAAATATTTTCTGGCAGAAACAGATCGAAAAGAAAACACACGAAATCGCGAGATACGTTGCTGGAGCAATCCGGGCAAATATATAGAAAAACTTTCTGCATGGAAAGGAAGGTAACGAGCCAAAGTGGGGTCGAAGACGGACTCATGGGTGCCCAGGCGGCCTCCCGGCGCGGCCAGGGGGTAGGCCGCGCCAGGGGGGCGCCTGGGCCCCCTGGATCTTGTCTCCGGCTCCACTTCGGCCTCAAATTTTCCTAATTTTACAAAAATTCATAATACGGGATTTTTATGGCGGTTCGCGATGTGTCCTTACCGTAATACATACCTTTCCTTATTCTGCTTCTGTGGGTGTCTGAAACAGGGCTGCAACATGTTCTTCATGAGTTGTTGTGTATACCAAATCCACATCAACATTGACAGGGTCTCCTACTATGTAATGCTTAAGTCTTTGCCCATTCACAACTTGAGGTTTGGTGCCTTCGAAATTGTTAATCTTGATTGCGCCCGAGCGGTAGACTTCCTCAATATGAAATGGCCCTTCCCACCTGGAAAGTAGTTTACCTGGAGAAAACCTGAAAAGGGATCTAAACAACAAAACTTTATCACCAAAATTAAATTCACGTTTCAGAATCCTCCTATCTTGCCACTTCTTTACCTTTTCCTAGAACATTTTAGCGCTCTCGTAAGCTTCACTTCTCCACTCATCTAGAGAATTCAAGTTCATGAGACGCTTTTCACCAGCTAATTTCGGGTCAGTATTAAGCTCTCTAATAGCCCAGAAAGCTTTGTGTTCTAATTCTAATGGAAAATGGCAAGCCTTGCCATAGACCATCTTATAGGGAGACATGCCCATGGGGTTTTTGTAAGCGGTTCTATACGCCCACAAAGCATCTCCTAACTTATTCGACCAATCTTTTCTATTTCTATTAATTGTCGTCTGTAAGATCAACTTGATCTCTCTATTGGTGAGCTCAACTTGCCCACTAGTTTGAGGGTGGTACAATGAAGCAATTCTATGATTGACATCGTACTTGGCTAAAGCTTTTCTAAAAGCTCCATGCGTAAAGTGCGAACCCCCATAAGTCATGAGGTACCTGGGTACTCCAAACCTAGGAAAAATTACATCCTTGAGCATTTTCAAAGATGTCTTGTGATCAGCACTTTCAGTGGGGATTGCCTCTACCCACTTGGTTACATAATCCACAACAACTAAAATGTGAGTGTACTTGTGCGAGGGAGGAAAAGGACCCATAAAATCAAAACCCCAGCAATCAAAAGGCTCAATCACAAGAGAGTAATTCATAGGCATCTCATTCCTCCTACTAATATTACCAACTCTCTGACACTTATCACAGGATAAGACATAATTTCTAGCATCCTTAAAGAGAGTAGGCGAATAAAAACCTGATTGAAGAACCTTATGTGCGGTCCTCTCACTGGCATGATGTCCACCATATGGACTATCGTGACATTGTCTAAGAATGTCCTTCTGCTCGTGTTCCGGTATGCATCTCCTCACGATCCTATCTGGACCTTCTTTGAAAAGATGTGGGTCATCCCAAAATTAGTGCCTCAAATCGTGGAAGAACTTCTTCCTTTGCTGAAATGTTAAACCTGGAGGCAAAAACTTTGCAACGATAAAGTTAGCATAATCTGCAAACCAAGGATCGGAGAGAGATTGTACTTTTACAACAACTAGATGTTCGTCTGGAAAACTGTCATTGCCTGGAATGGGATCATGCGGTATATCTTCCATCCTTGAAAGATTATCCGCCACCGGATTGTCTGCTCCTTACCTATCGACAACCTGCAAATAAAATTCTTGAAGAAGGAGTACCCATCGGATGAGTCTGGGTTTGGCATCCTTCTTCTCCATAAGATCCTTAATGGCAGCATGGTCAGTATGAATAATAACCTTAGAATCAACAATATACTGCCTAAACTTATCACAAGCAAACACTACTGCTAAGAATTCATTCTCAGTAGTAGCATAATTCTTTTGAGCACTATCAAGGGTTTTGCTAGCATAATATATAACATTCATTTTCTTATCAACCCTTTGCCCTAAAACAGCTCCAACGGCAAAATCACTAGCATCACACATAATTTCAAAAGGTAAATTCCAATCAGGTGGTTGTACTATAGGAGCGGTTATTAAAGCTTTCTTAAGAACTTCAAAGGCTTCCTTACAATCTTCATACAAAACAAAAGGAACATCCTTCTGGAGAAGATTAGTGAGGGGTCTTGAAGTCTTAGAAAAGTCTTTAATAAATCTTCTATAGAAACCAGCATGACCGAGAAAACTATGAATACCTTTGATATCCCTTGGGTAGGGCATCCTTTCAATTTCTTCGATCTTGGCCCTGTCCACCTCAATTCCCCTCTCGGAAATCTTGTGGCCAAGAACAATTCCCTCGTTGACCATAAAGTGGCACTTCTCCTAGTTAAGCACCAAATTTGTCTCCTCACATCTCTGCAAAACTTTATTAAGGTTGTGGAGACAATGGTCAAAAGAGGTTCCATAGACGGAGAAATCTTCCATGAATACCTCCACAATTTCTTCACAAAAACCATGAAAGATAGAAGACATACACCTTTGAAAAGTAGCAGGGGCATTACATAAACAAAAAGGCATACGCCTGTAAGCATAAGTAACATAGGGACAAGTAAAAGTAGTCTTCTCTGGATCAGCAGTGTTAACATGAATTTGAGAGAAGCCAGAATAACCATCAAGGTAAAAAAAGTGATTATTTTTTGATAACCTTTCAAGCATTTGGTCGATGAACGGCAACGGGTAGTGGTCCTTCCTGGTTGCCTTGTTCAGCTTCCTGTAATCAATACACATTCTATATCCAATAATAATTCTCTGAGGTATTAGTTCATTCTTATCATTAGGAACCACAGTTGTACCTCCTTTCTTTGGAACACAATGAACCGGGCTTACCCACTTACTATAAGTTATAGGGTAGATAATACCTGCGGCTAGAAGCCTGAGAATCTCAGTCCTTACAACATCCATCATTTTCGGATTCAACCGTCGTTGATGGTCAACAGCTGGTTTAGCATCAGGCTCAAGGTTGATGGTATGTTGACAAATAGATGGACTAATCCCCTTAAGGTCATCAAGGGTATAGCCAATTGCACCTCGATGTTTGCAAAGTACTTCCAATAGTTTCTCTTCTTTGTACCCTGAAAGGTTAGAATTGATAATAACAGGATATACTTTCTTTTCATCTAAATAAGCATATTTGAGCGTATCAGGAAGAGGTTTAAGATCAAACACTGGATCTTCTTTTGGTTTCGATAAAATTCCCAAAGGCTCAACTGGAAGGTTGTGCTTTAGGATAGCAGGTTGTCTTAAGAATATTTCGTCCAGCTCATTTCTCTCCTGCATATGCAAATCATTCTCGTGGTCCTCCATATATTGCTGCAAAGGATCATTAGGAGGGATAGCAATGGAAGCAATATCTTCAATAATCTTATCGTTACTAGGCAAATTAGTACCACGAGGCTGCTTAGAGAACTTAGAAATGTTAAATTCATATGGCTCACCATTGAATTCAACAGAAACTTTACCCTTCTTGCAATCTATTATAGCTCCACAAGTTCTGAGAAAAGGTCTACCAAAAATAATAGGACAAAAATTATTCCCTACTGAACTAAGTACTAGAAAGTCGGTAGGATATTTTACCTTTCCGCATCAGACTTCAACGTCTCTCACAATTACGATAGGAGAGATAGTTGCTCTGTTTGCAAGATGAATAGTAACATCAACTTCTTCAAGTTCACAAGATGAAATCTCACCCATGATCTCTTGATAAAGTGAATACGGGATAGCACTAGCACTCGATCCAAAATCGCATAGCACATAATAATTGTGGTCTCCTATTTTAACAGATACTACCGGAGTACCTGAAATTGGGCCTTTATTCTTGGTTGTGACAAGGTTAGTGGAAACAGCACAAAAATTGATATTGGAATTTAAAGCATCATTAGTAACAAGATCCTTAACCACTGCAATTTGAGGATCGACCTTGATCTAGTCCTCAGGCTCATCAATTCTTCTCTCACTCTTATTTATTATGCCTGTCACCAAAGAGTGCTCCCTTATCCTTGCGGGAAAAGGGGTTTTTTCATATATAACTGCATGCAAAATAGGATCAGCAACATGAATATCAATAGGTAATTCTTTGAAGGGTTTATGATGTTGATACTTCTTCTTCTTAGAAGAGTCAATATGAGAGGCAAAGTCCGTACAAAAATCAATCATTAGATGGGAATCAAGACCAATCTTAGAGCAAAAGGTATTAAAGTAATCAGTTTTCACATAGCTCTCTATATAATCATGCTCATAATTTATAGTGGGTTCAATACCTTTATCTATTTCCCAATCTTCGGTATTCTTCCGGATCCTTTCAATGAGATCCCACCTTTCTTCAATGCTTTTTGTCTGAAATACCACACTAGAGGAGGCATCCAGCATCTCCTTATCCTGACGAGAAAGTCTAGCATAAAAGTTTGTAAGTATAATTTCCTTGGGGAGCTCATGAATAGGACATTTGAGCATTAGGGATTTCAATCTCCCCCAAGCTTGAGCGATGCTTTCTCCGTCACGAGACCTAAAGTTATAGATATAGTTTTTTTCTCGATGAATTTCATGAAGAGAATAAAACTTGGTATAAAAGAGAGACATAAGCTCTTGCCAATCAAGCAAATGTGAGTTATCGAGAAGCTTATACCAATCTGAAGCTTTATCTATAAGCGATATGGAGAACAATTTCCTCATGAAAAACTCCATTGATACACCTGCGAGCTTAAATAGTGAACATAGTTGTGACAAATATAGAAAGTGTTCACTGGGATGTCTGTCTCCTGCATAACGATTAGCCAAAACACAATCGATAATACCAGCTGGTATTTTATAAAGCACAATTTCAGTAGGGGGAGGAACAACCACCACAGATGTGGGGTGTTTCCCCGTAAGCAACGATCCAATAGCTAGGTTGTCCATATGGACAAAGAGCAGCAACAGCAAAATAAAAACAGTAATATAAAAATTTCCTTACCAGCTTCACTTACCAATAGCGCTATGCTCTCCGGCAACGGCGCCAGAAAACGGTACTTGATGACCCCCAACCGTAATGGGTCTATTGCAGCGTTTTCGATAAGTAAGAGTGTCGAACCCAACAATGAGCGAAAGGTATTGATAAGTGATTTTGGACAAGGAATAACTGCAAGCACTGAAAGGTAACTTTTTAGGGGTTTTCGGTATAAGCAACAATACGAAAAAAGCAAGCAAAGTTAGTAATGTTGAGGAGAAGAAAGTGGCCCAATCCTTTTGAGCACAGGACAAGCCTGGCAAATGAACTTATAAAGACTAAAGCGTTCTTAAGGACACATGGAGAGGTAGTCATGTGCTTTCGCATATTCCGCATTGATAACATGTTTTGTGTTGATAAGTGTTGAGTGGGTGGATCTATGCAAGCACACCTTCTAGACTAAGATAAGTGGACTCTTATAATTAAACAACTTGCAAGCATCCGCAAATACAAGATAGAAATTAAGGCAAAGCCTAACCACAGCAATAAGATCAAGGATCCATTATTCCCTTGTGCAAAAGTGTGCAAACTGGGGTTCAGGTTTCTGTCACTCCGGCAACCCACCGTAAGCATTCTTTATACACAATGTATTCCCCTAGGTCCTTAATAAGGCGACGTGTTGAGTGTTCGACTCACACAACACCACTAGGAAAATAACAACACAACTTAAATATCAAACAACACAAATTACTTCAACATCATATGACTACTAACAACAAGACTTCTCCCATGTCCTCAAGAACTAAAGTAACTACTCACAAGACATAAAAGAGATCATGATCAGAGGTGATAAATAGGTGGTAAAGAATCTGGACATAATGATATTTCTCCAACAAAACTCAATAGCATTCACCAGAAAGTAGTAATCAACACCGGTAGAGTAGAGAGGATAGATAGTATGATTTACAGCGCAAGTTGCAATTATGAGATGAGATTGGATGAAGATGGAGATGGTGCTGATGTTGGGGATGATATTGATGATGATCTCGATGATGCCCGTGACGATGGTGATGATGATGGCGAGGATCTCCCCTTTCCGGGAGGTGATCTCCTCAGCGGAATCTGCCCACCGGAGAGCCCTTTTCTTCTCTGTAGGTTTCCGCCACGGAGCGGCGGCGGAACTCCGTAAAAACTCCTCTTTTTAGGGTTTTCGGACGACGAAGAGTATATAGGCCAGAGGGGGAGCCTGGGGTGGTCCCAGGGCTCCAGGCGCCCTCCCGGCGCGGCCAAGGTGGGGGCCGCGCCAGGTGGCCGCCTGGGCACCCTGTGGCCCCCCTCTGGTCCCTCTTCTGCGTGTCTTCGTCAATCCTCTCAAAAACACCCCCCCCCCCCCCGTTGATTTTCAGGTAATTTGGAGGTGTTCTTCTTCAGCAACTCAGCGTCCACTTTTTACCGCTGAATCGTGCGTCTGCTGCTTCGGCACCGGAAAGTTGCAAACTGTGTAAAACAAGCCAAAACAACATAAGAACACCATCATAATGTGAAATATATCAATGAATAAGGAAGAATTATGATATAAAATAGTGATGCATTTTGGACGTATCAATCAGTCAGCTGAAGGACTTGCATTCAAGAGATAGAGCTGAAGTTGAAAAGATTCACAACTATCAAAAGCGCGCTAAAGCTGAATCAGATGAAGAATTCAAACAACACGCCTTTCAGTTGCTTCAGAAGGTGACATACGTCAAGACCACCACCAAGGAAAACATAAAAACCTACAAGGGAAAGATCAAAGCTGTAGTGGAAGAAATGGTGAAGACGCATAATGCTTCCATTATGGAAAGGGATTCCCGGAAGCGCAAGGCCACGCTGGAAGCTGAACCAGCTGCTGCAAAGCCTATTGAAGACAAACCTTCTGACCCTTCTCCGAAGAAAAGGACCACCAAGAAACGGAAGGTTACTTTGGCCTCGGCTGCTGACATGGATACGAGTGATGAACCAACCAGCCAGCCAAAGGAAAACACTGAAGCAGTTCCCACTCCTGCTCCACAACCAAAGCCTTCCCAGCCAAAACCTTCAGTTCCACCCATAAAAAACCCTACACCTCCTCCTACCAAATCCACTCCCAAGCAAACACTCGTTCCACACACTCCCACTCCACCTCCAAAAGCTCCAACCCCCAAGCGAACCCCAACCCCAATTCCAACACCTACACCAACGCATGCACCCATTCCACCTCGTGCTCCCACACCAACACGTGCTCCATCCCCCGCACCGCAAAGAACTCCAACACCACCTACTTCTCCCGCACCACCCCCATCAACTCACCCAGAAGCCAATGAACCCTCACCATCACACTCAAGAACGCGCAACTCGCGTGATTATTCTTCAGCTCGCACTGCTCAAGAATCTGAAGCAAATGTGCCTCGCAAAGAAGCACATGAAGATGAAGATGAGCAAGTGCAGATTCTGAATCCCTCGCAAGAGCAAGCATTGATAGTCTCTCAGACCGATGTCCCTTCAAGAGCCAACCCAATAGCTCCTCTGCAAAGGATTCGCGCTCGTTCGCGCCCCTGCCAAGACACCCAGCTAGATTCAAATTACCCTCGTGAAACTTTCCCAATCTCCAGGGCGCTGGCTATTCTGCAAGGCACGGTCCAGAATTTAGCTTGGAACAACATCAGAAGCGTCACCGATTCTTTGGTATAAGTCCATATGCCTCCGACCGCACTGTCGATGATCTTCGCTTCTGGACTACGGAACAACAAATCTTATACACCAAGGTTTTCTGTCAGCAAGGTGTTTTGTTTCGGAACAGGTATCTGGATATGCGAAGTCTTTCCACTGCCACTTGCTTTCAGAACATCACTGAAACGATTGAGAATCAGAATCTGACTCGGCTATTTGCCTTGAGCACTCCCTTCAATTCTGAACTCATTAAGCAATTCTACGCCACTTTATATGTTTCTGATGATGCAAATGAACCCCGCACATGGATACTGGAATGGATGATCCAAGGTGAAATCTTCAGAATGTCTTCTGCCAAGTTCATGGAGATAGTCAATGTCTTAAGGCATACTGGCGATCTAGAAAAGATTCACTTAGAGCCAGATCTGACTGAAAAAAAATTTGCTAACTTGTTGGATACTGAAGTCACTGCAAATTATATTCCTGAAAATATTCGCCCGAAGAATTTGAACTTCATTTCTAAGACTTGGTTCTATATCTTGTCCAACTCATTGATTCCATTGAGTACTGCTTCGGAAGAATCAAATCTATATCCAGAGACAAGGCATGCGATTATGAAGCTCACTCATGGTCTCATATTTGACTTCGAGGACTGCTTCATTCAGAATTTCGTCCATGCAGCAGAACTGCCATTCACACTAAAGCCATGTGCTCCTTGGCTGCAAGTTGTCTGCGATCATGGCCGCAACAAAGACTTTGTGGATTGCCATCAGCCGAAGCTCTTCCTTACTCCAGTGTGTGACACTTTGGAATTGCTGAGGAAACCCAATGACATTTTTGCCACATATGTTGGAGTGCGTCATGAAGTTAATGAGCGTAACATATCGAAGAAATTCCATAAGGACTGCCACCACTTTGAAGTAAATCTTCGGTCGCAGCAAATGCTCGAAAACTACATTGAAGCCAATCAGCGCCAGATGCAATTCCTTGCTGATGAAATCAACCGCGTTGGCAACATTGCTCTCAACAATAATCAGTATCTGCGAGTGCTTAAACGACATTCCTGGAAGGGACTCCGGAGATTCAACTCAGTTAAAGGCCTTCGTCAAGATCGCATCTAAAAAGAGTATGAGCACCTCCAGCGAAATTTTTCCCGAGATGATACAGTGGACCGTCCGAATCAAAAGCTTCCTCCCCTGCAAAATATTGATGAAGTATTCTTCGTCAACGAGCCAGAACCCTTCAGGCCGGACACCATCTCCGAAAACGACTCCATCACCTCGAAGGACGACGACGACCTCGACGACAGCGACCTCGACATCAACCTCATCACTCAGACGCGACTCGAAGCTCTTCCTTCGCCTGCGTCGGTAGAAGAATCATCGGGAGATCAGTCTTCTTCTGATGCGTCTTCGTCAAGTTCTGCCTCGTCGGGCTCCAAGGGTGCTGACGCTGCGAAGTAAATCTCTCGAACCTCTTCCCAACCTTTTGTCCAATCCTTGACAAAAAGGGGGAGAATGAGGGCATCGATGAGTTAGATTTGCATCGGGGAAAGGCATTTTGCTATTTTCATTTTGCTTCACTTGGTTTAAGTTACAACAAACATTCCATTCCTTTCGATTGGGTTGTAACTTAAGTTTACATTCGGTCTTGATACTCCTGTGCCACACTTAAGTTTAATAACCCTTTGCTCGCAAGTATTGCTTGGTATCCTCTGTCTTGCAGGTGGTTATTATTTTCTAAGTCACAGGTCACTGGAAGCAATTGCACACATTTCTGGACATTTATCTTCAAATGCAATTGTCTTCGCTAAGATATTTGTTTTGCTCTCCACCGAAGAAATTTCTCCCAAGCATTAACTTCCATTATATAAATCTTCGATGCTTGCATTCAGGGGGAGCCAAAAACTTCATATCTTAGAGTTTGTCACTTCACTTCACAAAAACTTCAATATCTTTTATCGATGCCTGTTTTGTCAACAATAGTCCAAAAAGGGGAGATTGTAAGAGAAAAGTTGTGCCCCCGTGTGTTTTGGATATTGTTGGACAAGACAGTAGAGTAACTAACAATGTTTTCGAGTGCAAACAGTTGAATAGGTTCCTGAAGGACAAGCTAGGTGATAAAGCTTTAGGGAAGTTTTTCAAGTTATCGAAACATTACCCCTTGAGCGAAGCTTAATCACGGAGGATGACCCCCAAAAATGAAGGTGTCTTGAAGCTCAACTCATTGAAGGAAATGAAGAAGACTGCACAAGACTTAGATGTTTTTGTGTAGTTCTTTTTCTGCTCTTTGAGTCATAGGACAAACCGTACTATCAAGAGGGGTCTTTAGTTTGTGGACACCAAAGTTATTGAGAAAATGCTCAGATCAAATATAAACCAAGTGAGAAGCCAGAGTGAAGAAATCTCATGTGCACTAAGTTAAGTTTCGGTAGCAAAGACTTCGTTCTTTGGCTTCCGAAGCAGAACTAAGTCCGTGAGTCAGCCTTACTTGTTTCGCAAGTAAAGTTGCGCAGTAATGACAAATCCGACCGTTGTGGACACATGTCAAGCTGTCACTTCGGGTCAAATTGGTCATTTCACACCTCGGGATCGCCAACTATAAATACGTCGCCCCCTCCTCCATTTGCGGGTGGCTGCTCTAAGAATATTCCTAAGAGAGATTGAAGAGAGCACCCCAAGAACGCCACCAAAGCAAAACCCAAAACCCAGAATACTGAAGCCTAAGTCCCATTGATCTGAGTAGATTCGAGATGACTTAGGTGAAAGCTTGATAGCCTTTTTATCTTGGAGAACTGCAATTCTCCTAGACGGTTAGAGTGTCGACTTCAGAGAGCGAAGAGTAATTTTCGCCTCAAAGATCAAGTTTGTCAAAGGTTTCGGAGATTTCCTTGATATTCTACCCCGAGTCAAAACTGACCAAGCTCAAGGAGATTGGTGCAGTTGAGCAACGGACGGAGAGAGATTTTCTCCAGGTGTTCAATCATCAGTCCCTCCAACCAGACGTAGCGCTTTGCAGAGCGTGAACTGGTCGAACAAACATCGCCGAGTCACAATTTGTTTTACTTCAAACATCGCTGAGTCACAGTTTGTTTTTGATTCACTGCATTTAGTTTCGCTTCCAGTTTTACTTACCTGTCACTTGTTTCTACTTCCCTGTTCCGCTTTACTTATGCTTCACCTCAAAGTTTCAGTAGAAAATTTGAAGTGATCATTCACCCCCTCCCCCTCTGATCACATACTTGGACTTTCATTTAGGGTTTAAAAAAACTACCAAGTTGCACCGATGACTTTCTAAGTTAATTTTAAATACCATTATGGAAGATCAGGTCCACTCGTCAGGTCTCACGTAACATAAAAGTCCCTGTAAAAAAGTAATTAACTCCCTCCCTGCAAAACATATGATTTTCTTCAAAAAAAATCACATGGGACCCACATGTTAGGCTCAACAAAAAAGTTAAAATTTTCACCAAAAAATGTAACGCCCCTCCAAATCAAAAAAATTCCAAAAAACATTTCCCCAAAAAAGTCCAATTTTTCCAAAGAAAATTTGAAAATTCTTAAAAAATCATTTTTTACCCAAAAATATCATTTCCTGCAAAAATATATTTTTCCAACAATTTTTTTGCAGGGAGGAACCTAATTGATATTTTTGTAGGGATTTTATGCAACGTTACACCTGACGAGTGGACCCAATCTATCATAATCATCAATGCAACTTGACAGTTTTTTAAATCCTAAACCAAAAAAGTGATAGGTATCAGAAAATATATATCAAAAAGTGGTAGTTTTCCGTTAACCTAACTATAATTGTAGTGGTTTCATAATATTTATTCTGATGGAACATGCGCTTATCTTCAGTACAACCGTTAAGAAAATAGAGCAGCCCAACGAGGGACCCGCATTGGTGATGTGAGAGCCTATCTCATGCTACCATTATTCACATGCTCCCATGATACATGTTGAAATAAATATATTACCAACCCTTCTCTAAAAGATCGGTCTTTTGGATAAATTGGTTAGAGTCTATTGTTCAATATGGTATCAGAGCCTTAAGTGTCTTGAGTTCAAGTCCTGGGTAACACACTATTAATCTAAAATAGTGGTGGTATTTCATCATCCTTCGTCAGGTATCTGTTCGGCTTCTGTATGCCTCTCTGTCCCGCCTTGACGTGAGGGGCTGTGTTGAAATAAATATATTATCAACTCTTCTCCAAAAGGTCGGTCTTTTGGATAGATTGGTTAGAGTCTATTGTTCAATAATATAAGATTTGAAAATTTCAATTTGAACTTCTAAAAAAACTGATTTTTTGTGTGGATATTCTTGAGACATGAGTCTATAAAGAAAGTGGAGGATGGTAGCATGAGATATTCTCTTGATGTGATGTTGTTCACGTTTCGCATTCTCCCATGCTCAACCATGACTCTGTATGGTTCTCTTGCCCGCAGACATCTATAGAAACTATGGAAGGTATGACCCCGCAAATAAAGTATGGAAGGTATTCTCGCATTGTACATCATACATTCACATATATCGGCAAGAGCAAGGAACGTAACATCGTCGTTCATGACGTGCACTATGCCTTCTCGCGTGGTTGATCATTTGGAAGCATCGGAACACTGTCGTCTTCAACGAGATGGTGCCTTCGATTGAGAGTTGCATCAACAGGATCACGGAGGAGGGCAAGATGTGGGTGCAGGCCGGGCTGCTCAAGGGAAAGTTGAAGTGGCCGTGGGTGTGTCGTGAGTAATCCGTAGATCTAGGCAGTAGGCGTGGAGCTGGGAAAAACCCATCCGTAAAGTGTAACTTGTGGACATGGGGTTTGTCGTCGATATGTAACGGCAGATGCCATGGGGATGGCTAAAGAGGGGGAAAAACCGAGGTGAGTGTCGCTGGTACCGGAAACGAGAATGGGAACACATTGTGAGACACCACGATGTACCCAGGTTCGGGGCTCTCCGTAGAGATAACACCCCTAGTCCTGCCGAGCTAGCTATATGCAATAACTCTGGCTACAATGAATGCTCCTTGAGCTGTTTGGGAGGAAGGAGAAGAGGGCCTCCAGTCACTACTCTCTCCTTGCTATCTCTATGGTGGGTAAGATTGCAATAATTGCTCCGTCGTCCCTCACGCAGGAGGGGTACCCAAAGCTCTTATAGGACGAGCCCGGGGTACAAAGGTAAATGTACCAAGGGGAGGGCCCAGCTGTCTGCCTCAGATAAGCTAGGGACCTCACATCGTGTTCCTCCGGATGACCCGGTGTAGACTTGTGGCTCGCCATACCGCTATCCGGTAGACCTCGGTGGTGAATAGTGGAGCTAGATACTTAGGCCTGTCGGCCTGTCCGCGTGATCGGTGCTGGAGGAGATCGCACGCCTCTGACAGCCCCGATCTTCCGGGATTGCGCATTGAATGCTCTTGTACCAGGTGTCCGACCTTGGATCCTAATCGGATGTTGCTCTGCTTACTTTGGCCGAATGCTCCTTGTGAGGCTGATTGCGCCTTCTCTGGGGCAATCGGCCCTCACCTTGAACAGTTCGGCCCACTTCTTGCTTGCTCTTGATTAGCTCGGCCATGATTAGATCGGTGACCATTAGGTCGGTGATCTTTGCCTTGATGAATTGTTTCCTCTGGGTGACCCTACCCTGGGGTCATTCCCCCGACAGTAGCCCCTGAAGCTGCGGAGGTCCCGCCGAACTCAGAGATGGCGAGGCCTGCACAGGTTCCTTCACTTCTGGAATACTAAATCCTTGCTTCTGACTGAATGCTTCAATAGGCCGATTGCTCTTCAACTTTCGATTGCTTCTTGATCTTCGTACCGATTGCTCTCAATTGGCCGATTGCTTTTTATTTGTCTATTGCTCTTGACATCCTCGACCGATCCGCCAACGGTTGGTTTGACTGGGATGTTGACCGAACTTGCCGCTTCGAATTCGCCGAAGAATACGGGACGTCGTGCCATGATTTGACATGCCATAACCGATGCCTAGACCCACGCACGCACGTCCCGTCCCATCCGCTGGATCTTCTATGCTCCGAACTGATGCTGCTCCGTGGATACACGCGGCCACACCGCCTGCCGGATCGGCACACCGGATCCCACTACCTTCTCGCCGCGTCTTTAAATACCCCGTGGAGTGAGAGATGCGCCACGCACCCCTCACTCCATCGTCTTCCTCGCGTTCTCCTCCGCTGCCTCCGCTGCCGCACCGCGCGCCTCTCCGTGATGTTGCCTCCGCCGCTGCCACGATTGGTGGGCTCGGATCCAGATTTCCGCCGCCGTCGCCTCCATCTTCACCTCCATCGCCATCTTCACCATCGTCCTCGTCTTTCTTCTCCTTGCCCACCATGGAGTCCGACACCTCCATGGGGAACGCTGCTGCCGCCGCCGGCTCCCAGAGGGGATCTTGGAAAGGTTCCATGGTTAATGAGATGCACATTGCTCTCCTCCGCCGGTCTCGCAAGATCCCGGCGGACCTCGACTTCCGCGTTCCCGGCGACGAGATTGTGCCCGCGCCTCGGGCCGGCGAGCGCGTCGTCTTCCTTGCGCATTTTCAGCACGGTTTTTGGCTCCTGGTGAGCCAATTCTTCCGCGACTTTTTGGACTTTTACCGCATGAATCCGCACCACCTTGGGGCATTTGCTATCTTGCTGCTCTCCACCTTTGTCGCACTGTGCGAGGGCTATCTCGGAGTTCGGCCCACCATTGGACTCTGGTGACGGCTCTTCTTCTTCCGCAGTTTCCGAGTGGGCACTGGGGGTGTTTGGTGTTAACCCCATGACCAAGAAAAAGGAGGAGGTGAAGGTGATGGCCGAATGCGGTGGCGCAACCATATATATCCGCAAGCTCGGACTCTATCCTCATCCCCAACTACCTCAGTCCATCAAGAACTGGCAGATGGGGTTCTTCTATGTTTCTTCACTGAAGGACGAGGACTTGCTGAATCTGCCCGAATTCTCTCTGCCTCCGCCGACTGCGAAGTACCACTGGGCCGAGAAGCCAGGGGACGGGGACACCGACCTGGACCGTCAAATGGCCTACATCCAGAAGCTGATGGATGAAGGATTGCAGCCCGCCGATCTGGTGGCGGCCTGGCTCTGCCACCGAGTGCTCCCGCTTCAGCGCCGCTGCCACCGCATCAGCGATATGAGCCGGTTCCTTGACCCCACCCGGATCTCCTCGTTCCGCATCAATGAGGCCGAATTTCTCCGCCGGATCAAGAATATCACCGACCTCAAGGTTGTTGGGCCCTTTAACTTCACAAAGGCATCGTATAGCCGAGCTCGGCGCTGCACCGAGGTATGCTCTTATCCTGTTTTTTATCCTGAGCTCTTATTTTTCTCTTGCTGATTCTGATCGGATACTTCTCCACAGGAATTCCTTGGCTCCTGGGTCATGCAGGACGGACAGTCCGCCTCAGGCTACCATCCCGACCGCGCTGAAGAAGATGCCAAGAACGTGGAACTTGAAGAGGAGACCGATTCCGAGACTGAAGCTCGGACTGCTTCTCTCGGGCTCGGCTTCAAAAAGTGGAGTGAGTCCGATTCCTCCATCAAACGCTTCATGGCCGAATGGAGCAGTGATGCTGATTCCCTTGGTGACTTCAGCGCAGAATCTGAACCGGCCGGACAGACCGTAGCTTCTGGGAACGCCCCCGACCTGATGATGCCGCCGGTCCCTCCAAGGTTATCAAGAAAAAGGGCAAACATGGTGCACGCCGGGCCGCCCCTGAGCCGAGTGGCCATGTGCTCTCTCCCACTCCGCTGAACATCGCTCGCCCTGGCTTCTCCATGGCCAAGTTTTCTACTCAGCTTCCTCGAGCCTCTGGGTATGTGTCTTCGCACTTTTTGCTTCTTCTGACCTTTCACTACTGCTTTTCTCAATTTTCTCTTTGCTTTGCAGGGATGTCCGATCTAATGATCCCGTGGGACCTGGGGGTGCTCCGACTGCTCCCCCTGCCCCCTCTGATGCCCCTCCTCATACCACTCCTGCGGCTTCCGCTACCTCCAACATGCCTGCGCCTTCTCGCAAGAGAGCCGTCGCCGACACCAACAAGGCCGAGCGGGCCAAGAAAAAGCGAGTTGCCGCTGCCACGAAACAGGCGCAGCCGGCTGCTCCCCTTCCGACCTCTACTGCTCCTCCGACTGTTGGCGCGCAGTCGGCCACTCCTACCACGACCACGGCTGCTACTTCTCCGATCCTGCTGGACCCCTCTGGTATCGCACATCTTGATGTGCCCTTGCCAGATCGGCCTATCATTGCAGCTGCTCAGCCTGAGGCTTCTTCAGCCCAGGCCACTGTTGTGGAACCAGCTGTTGAAAGGATCGAGATAGACCTAGAGGGGTGGTGAATAGGTCTTATTACAAATTTTATCACTACTTAGCAATTTTTAGGCAATAGTGCGGAAAACAAAGGTGTTCCTAACAATTGCAAGGTCTATTTAGCAAAGACAAGATAAACAATAAGCACAATAAACAAAAGCAAGTGAGGGGCAAATAATACGGTAGTACAAGTAATAAGGGGAAAGAGTAGGGATAACCGAATGACGCGGAGACAACGATGTATCCCGATGTTCACTTCCTTGGAGGGAAGCTACTCACCGTTCGGAAATAGTGGGTGAAACCACGAAGGCACACCAATGCCACGAAGGCTCACTTTATTCCCCTTGAGATATCACCACGAAGGTGATTCCCAACCACTACCGGTTGACCTTAAAGGTGGTCACCAAACCCTCACAAACTCAACGGGGGTAATCACAATGGTCGATTCCTCTCCGAAGAACTCCTACCCGCCTAGGAGTCTCCAACCTCCAAGAGTAACAAGATCAATGGGAAATGCTCAAGACTTTCTCAAAACGTGATTTGCTTTGGTTGAAAGATGGGGAAGGGGCGGATCTATCACTGGGTGAAAGATCCGTCAAGAACTCTCTAGGAACTCTCTGGGATCTGAGATTTGGTGAGGGAGAGAGTGAGAGGGAGCACTTGTGTTCTTGGGTGTTTCTAAATGAAGTGGTCAACCCTCACAAGTGGGAGTGAGGGGGTACTTATAGCCCAAGGGAAGAAATGGCCGTTGGGACATTAATGTTGTGTAAGTGTCGGACGTCCGTCAGGTATCGGACGCCCGAAAGTTCACATGTCGGATGTCCAAGCCAGGTCGGACGTCCGAAGTGTTATATCTGCGTGCAGGAACCACCAGTGTAGGAAAAAGATCAGTAGCACATCGGACGTCCGACAGAGTTCGGACGTCTGAGAGGGCGAACGTCCGAAACATGTCGGAAGTCCGGCATTTTCGCATGCCTACTAACCTTTCCAACGATAAACAATATATGAGATATCGGACGTCCGATGTCCGTCGGACGTCCGAAACTTTGAAATGTCGGACGTCCGAAACTCGTCGGACGCCCGAAAGAAGTGATCATATTTTTACTTTTGAGCTCCAATATTGTGTCGAGATGTTTTAGTTTTAATTAGCTTTGAGAAAATCTTAAACACAAACCCACTGATCCCCTCTTAATAGTGCGGGGATCCCTATACTCAAGATAAACCGAAAATCTTACGCTTTAACATGGATTGGATCCGTATCTTGAGCATATCGAGATGATTATATGGTCCTTGATCCACCAACACAACGCACCGAGGACTAAAACCTGAGATATACTTGGCAAACATGATTAGTCCTCTATATGTACATTGTCATCAACATCAAAATATAATTAAGGGCAAGATAGCACTTTCAATCTCCCCCTTTTTGGTACTTGATGACAACATACATATAGCTCCCGAAATTATTCAAAAATTTGCTTTTGGTGGGAGCAAGTTTTACAATGAACTCCCCCTTAATATGTGCATATAAGATTCTTTACTTTTACACAAGATGCACACATTTGGGGCGAGTCACAATACATGATATTAAGGCAAGCAATCATTGATTATGGAGATGACAGATTAGCTTGCACCAAAACATAATAGACCCATAATGCCAAAAGCCAGCCAAACGCAAGAGCAACACCATGCATAACACAAAGTACACAATGCATAACACAGAGTACACATAACAATCACACACAAAGGTCTTAACACACCAGAATCCCATACAACGACATAATCAAGTCTCGATCACCTAGACACCATAAGTAAAACACATATGACTCTCCCCCTTTGGCATCAAGGACCAAAAAGGGGCACACGCGCTGAAGAAACTAGTGAGTCCCACTGCCACTGGCGCCAGGATCTCCAGGGAAGAAATCCGCCCACTCCGGTCCCGTAGGGAAGTCGAAGCCAAGATCAGCGGGAGGAGCATCGGGAAGGCGCTCATCATCACTGACGTTGTCCTCTCCATGTGCACACAGACGGGCCTTCGAGGAGTTCTTGGACTGGATGAGACGCGAGACCACCGTGTGGTTGGAGTGGCATTTGAACGAAATAGCGTGCATCATAGCCGCTTGGGCCTTACCCAAAAACCGAGCCATACGACGCATAGGAGCCTGCTCCACAGACTGACGCTCAAGGTTCCCACGAACTGTGGTGTGTATCGAAACAGGTCGCGTCAGACCAACCTCAGGAGCATCAAAGTACATGTGCTCCGGAATGGACCAAACAGCGTGGGGCTGAGTGATCTCCAATGGGGAGGAGACGACGTACTGAAAGAGTGCCATGATGAAGGGTGCATGGGGATATTGGCGACGCTGCTGAAGACTCGTCATCCGAATCTCATGCCAAAGATAGTGGGCCACATCAAGGCGCTTGAGAGGAGTGTCATGGATATGGCACATCAGTGTGATAGCAGAGCTTCTGCAATGAGTCTTGTCACCAGACTTGGGATATAGAGTCCGGAGGACGCACTGGTAGAGGAACCTATAGGGCTGCTTCCAAATATGTCATTTTCCTTCCTGTAGCTGTCATCACCACGAATCTCAGACTTAACAAAACACAGACAGTCATTGATCCCCTTGGGCTTCTCCTTGGTAGAGGCATGAATCCGGACACCAGAGGACCGAATGTTCAGAGCTCTCTGAAATTGAGCAAACGTGGTTGTGCACTGCTGCTCACCAGTCATCCATGATATCTCCCGGTGATTGGTGTGGAAGTAGCATGTGGCATATAACTGGAGGATCGCAGCAGTATTCCTGTCACGCCGAAAGCTGAAGACTGGACCGAGCCCCACAGAATCAATAATAGCCATCACACCGGGAAACTTGTCCGGATTTTCCTGGATGAAGTCAAGGGGGATGCAGGCATGAGAGTTTGCAAGTTCCTGACGAACTGCAACTGACGTGAAGATATCGGCCTGCACATTGGTCTGGAACCTGCTGTCCAAACAATCCTGAGGAGCCTCAAACTGATTAACACGGCGAAGCTTGCGGTAGGCATCCAAAGAAATCTTCGAGTAATCTGCCATCATACGTCCAGTAGCAACCACTGGATCATATGAGATATGTATTGGAGGCATAGGAGGGGCATCAGCAGGATCCTCATCACCACGAGCACCAGAAGCCGATGAGGAGCCCTTAGTCGGGCGACGCACCCCAAGTTTGGAGGGGCGTATCACCACCGGGGGATCATCTTCTTCAACCACAAACTCCTCTTCATCCTCAAATTCAGAGGCATAGGTACTATCCTCCGCACTAGGAGTGTGCTCACTGTCCGAGGAGGGTTCCGTGTACGTCGGTTGCTTCATGCGGCGATGAAGACGGGGCGGTTCATCCCCGGAACCACCTAGCCATTCGGGAGGAATGTGAGTACGAAACCCTAACCAAAAATGAAGCCACACGAAGGAGAGAAGGCTAGGGATGAGCATACCAAGGAAACTGGAGGCCTCACGATTCTTGCGACCGCAAGTTTTCGTCCTCACCAATGCGAATCCCTAGAGGAAGGAGATGCAAGAATGAGGCAAGAAACCGGGCAAAAATTGCAAAACCAATCGGATGAGCGGGTAGATCGGGACGAGAAGTACCGCGAGGGAGGAGATCCGGAGGAGAGGAGAACCGGGGAGGACGGGGCGGCCGGCGGTGGCGTCAGGCGGCGGCGCACGAGGGTGTGCAGAGAGGAACGTCCGAGGGGAAAGAAAATTGCCCCCTCGACCCGACGCCCAGCATATATAGTGCAGCCAACTTCGGACGTCCGAAACCCAACGGATTTCCGAAGAAGGCTGATTCTGCGCAGGCTGGTTAGGCTGGGCACCCAGGTGTGGGCACCAGGGAATGTCGGAAATCCTACGAGTTTCGGACGTCCGACGTGTCGGACGTCCGAAATCCAACGGATTTCCGACAGGCTACTAGGATTTGACGTGTAAGTCCGAGAATGTGAAGAAATAATTGATGCTAGAATTTCAAACAACCTTGACATGGGCCAAAAATAGATAAACACACAACATCATTACCATGGATTCACACATGAATAATCAAATCAAACATTTCTCAAAAGAGAGGTGGTGGCCGAAACCACCATGTTTGAGTGTATAGTGCTTTGACACCGCGAAGATGTACCTTGGGTTCAAAGACACTTACTCCATCGATAACCGCTACACGTGGGTTCACCGTGGTGAGCACGCGGATCTTTGATGTGGGGATCCATTTATGCATCACGTAGAAGGAGAGAACTCATTGAGTGAGTGTCTCCCCCTACATATATGCCTACATCTAGACAAGATAGTTGCTATGTGCATGAATGAGAGCAAGATACCCCTAGGCCAAGAAGCTATAACGTTCCAAGATACCAAGTTCACCCCTTAGTTGGCAAAACCTTGCTTCATCCAATGGTTTTGTGAAAATATCGGCAAGTTTCTTGTCGTTGCCCACATGTGCAAGAACAATATCACCCTTTTGAATGTGATCCCGTATGAAGTGATGACGAATGTCAATATGCTTGGTGCGAGGATGTTGACACGGGTTGTTGGCAATCTTGATAGCACTTTCATTGTCACATAAGATGGGTACCTTGTAGGTGAGGCCATAATCCTTCAAGGTTTGACTCATCCATAGAACTTGAGTAGCACAACTTGCGGCGGCCACATACTCGGCTTCAGCGGTGGAGAGGGAGACACAATTTTGCTTCTTGGAATGCCAACTTACCAATGAGCGCCCAAGAAATTGGCATGAACCGGATGTTGACTTCCGATCCACCTTATCTCCGGCCCAATCCGCATCGGTGTACCCCAAGAGATCAAACTTGGCTTCCTTGAGGTACTAAAGGTCCAACAAAGGAGTATGAACAAGGTATCTAAGAATGCTCTTAACCGCCAAATGATGACTCTCCATGGGAGAGGCTTGATATCTTGCAAACATTCCTACGCTAAGAATAATATCCGGTCTAGATGCACAAAGGTAAAGCAATGACCCAATCATAGAACGATAAAGAGTAGCATCAAATGGAATACCGGAAAGGTCTTGATCTAGATATCCCTTGGTTGGCATGGGTGTCTTGCATGGCTTGGCATCCTTCATACCAAACTTCACGAGCATGTCTTGAATGTACTTTGTTTGAGAGATGAAGGTTCCTTCGGCAAATTGCTCGATTTGAAATCCAAGGAAATACTTCAAGCTCCCCATCATGGACATCTCAAAGTTCTTGGTCATAGTTTCCGAGAACCACTTGCATAAAGATGGATTAGGAGAACCAAATATGATGTCATCTACATAGATTTGGCATATGAGCAATTCACCATTGGTTATCTTGGTAAAAAGAGTGGCATCAATGACACCCCTCAAAAATCCTTCCTCGAGTAAAAACTTCCTAAGATGGTCATACCAAGCCCTAGGGGCTTGCTTAAGACCATATAATGCCTTATGAAGTTTGTACACGTGGTCCTTGTGATGAGGGTCACAAAAGCCGGGTGGTTGAGCTACATATACATCCTCTTGTAGAGGACCATTAAGGAAAGCACTTTTTACATCCATTTGAAATAATGGAAATCCATTGAATGCGGCATAAGCAAGAAACATGCGTATAGATTCAAGGCGAGCAACGGGAGCAAAGGTCTCATCAAAATCCAAGCCTTCAACTTGGGAGTACCCTTGAGCCACTAGCCTAGCCTTGTTTCGAATGATATTACCATATTCATCTTGCTTGTTTTTGAAGATCCACTTGGTTCCAATGATGTTATGATCATGACCGGAAGGACTCTCCACGAGAGACCAAACTTCATTCCGGGTGAAGCTAGTGAGATCATCTTGCATTGCAATGAGCCAATACGCATCCACAAGTGCTTGTTCAACCCTAAGTGGTTCAATGCAAGACACAAACGAGAAGTGAGCGCAAAAGTTCATAAGTTGACGACGAGTAACTATACCTTTCCCCAATCCCGTGAGGATCTTGTCAACATCAACACGTCTAGCCACTAATGGCATGATGGAAGTTGGAGTTTCAATATGCTCTACCCATTCGGGCTCATGGGCAACATTTGGTTCATCATCAAGGGCGGAGCCATCATCAATTTCATCATTTTTCTCCAAAGCAAATGCGGTCAAGTCGATCACGTGGATCAATCGCAACCTCAACTTGTGGTTGAGCAACAACATTGGATTGTGGAGGGTCTTGTTCTTGTTCTTGGATAGTTGGCTCATCATGAGCAATCGGATCTTGAGTGGTAGGAGGAGGTTCTTGTGGTGGTGGAACACTTGGCCCATCACACACCTCATCATCTCTAGGGACTTGAGCAATGGGCACAAGATCTCCAATGCCCACAGCCAAGATGTCTTGAGAAGGGTCTTCGTTATTTCCTACATCACTTAGATCAACATGCTCCCCATGGGAGCCATTAAATTCATCAAACTCCACGTCACAAGTTTCCACAACACATCCAGTGGATTTGTTGTAGACCCTATAGGCGTGAGAATTTGAAGCATACCCAACAAATATACCCTCAATTTTTTTGGATTGAAACTTAGCTAACCGGTCTTTCTTATTGAGAAAGAAACACTTACAACCGAATACTCGGAAGTATTTGACGTTTGGCTTGTGACCGGTTAGAAGCTCATAGGGGGTCTTCATCAAGATCTTGCGAAGAAAGAGCCGGTTTGATGCATGACATGCGGTGTTGATGGCTTCGGCCCAAAAGCTATATGGTGACTTGTACTCATCCAACATGGACCGGGCCATCTCCACAAGAGTATGGTTCTTCCTCTCGGCTACACCATTTTGTTGAGGGGTGTAAGGTGCGGAATATTGATGTTCTATACCCTCATCACTCAAGAATTCTTCCAAGGTGTAGTTCTTGAATTCGGAGCCATTGTCACTTCGTATTGCCAAGATAGCCATGTTGTATTTCCTTTGTGCTTTCTTGGCAAAATCAATGAAGGTGGCCTTCGTCTCGTCCTTGGACTTGAGAAAGAACACCCATGTGTATCTTGAATAATCATCTACAATGACGAGACCATATTTCTTCCCACCAAGACTATCCCATGATGGAGGACCAAAGAGATCCACATGAAGGAGCTCCAAAGGCCTTGACGTTGAAACGATATTCTTGGGGGTATGCTTTGCTTGATGTTGCTTCCCGGCTATGCATTCACTACACACACGGTCTTTCTCAAAAGACACGTTTGTTAGTCCGAGGATGTGTTCACCCTTTAGGAGATCTTTTAGATTTCTCATACCGACATGGGCTAGCCGGCGATTCCATAGCCACCCCTTGTCGGCCTTGGCCATTAGACAAGTTGCATGGTAAGTACTCTCTTTCGAGAAATCAACTGTATAAAGGTTGCCATCCAACTCTCCAACAAAGGCCACTTTGAGAGTATCTTTCCTAAAGAATTTCACACTTGTTAGACCAAATAGTGTATCATAACCAACTGAAGCTAGTTGACGAACGGAAAGCAAATTGTATTGAAGGGATTGGACAAGCATGACATTTGAAAGAGACATGTCATTAGTAATAGCGACTTTGCCCAACCCAAGTACCTTTCCCTTGGAACCACCACCAAAGACAATGCTCATGTATAGTTGAATTGCATCCATGAAGTCCTTGAGCAAACGTCTTTCTCCGGTCATATGATTGGTGCATCCACTATCAATCACCCATTTGACTCCACCGGAGATAGCATCCTACACAGTGATTTAGGCTTTGGTTAGAGGTGCCCATTTTTCAATGGGACCTCTAAAGTTAGTAACAAGGGTCTTTGGAACCCAAATGGTATAGAAATGAAAAGCATTACGGGGCCCAATGAATTTCGCAAACACCTCTCCATCCTTTGCCTTACGGAGCACATAGGATGGAGGCATTTTCTCCTTCTTCTTGGTAGGAGTGGGCTTGCCCCTAATGGCCTTCCCATTCCCAACACCAACCTTATCAACAATTTTCTTACCTTTGTCCTTGTGCCCTTCACGAACAAAGATCACCTTTTGGGGAGTTGATTCCTTGCTAAGGGTGACATCCTTTGTCACACTCGTACTTGGATCAAATCCAAGTCCTTCCTTAGCAAAGGATTCCTTGTGATGACTTAATACATCATTTAGGTTTTTCTCGCCTTGGGCACAAGTCAAGAGGCCCTTCTTTAGTTGAGCATGAAGAGCTATGTTCTCCTCAATGAGTGATGCTTGATCAATGGTAGAGTTAGTAGCACAAGCATCAATATGCACAATAGTTGGAGGAGACATCTTCGTAAGTGTTTTTATATGGGAAAGTTTGTGGGCCTCGAGATATTTCTTAAGGGTGGCGAGTTCCTCATCTTTTGTCTTGAGGGACAAGGTGAGTACCTCAACATCCTTAGAAAGGGAGGTGTTTAGCTCCACAAGTTTGCTCATATCATTAGCAAGCTCTTTACATATTTCATTAGCCTTTTTCAAGGAGGCAACATGCTTGTCATTTAAGTCGTTTGATGCGTGAACAACTTTGCATAAGTTGTCATTTCGAGCTTCCTCAAAGTCAAATTTTCGCTCAAGGAAAGTATAGTTCTCCTTTTCCTCGGTGAGGAGGATTTCAAGATCCTTAATGGTTGTGGAGTGCTTACCCACCACATCCATAAGTAATTGAAACATTTTGAGCTTGTTGCCTTTGAGAGAGCTCATCATTTTGTTCACTTTGGCAAACAACAAATCTTCACATATAGCATGTGCATCATCACTTTCCGCATCATGAAATTCATCATGAGGTTCGGAAGAGAACATGAAGGACTCATCAATAGGAGTTACCTTGATCTTAGCCGAGGAGGAAGGAGTGTCATCGTCAACCAACTTGTCCATGAGACACTTGTGAGCATTGCCGGCGTAGTCACTCATGTAGTTGTAGTTTACAACTTCACCTTCCTTGTTGAGGAGCTTCAAGGTTTTTTGTGTATCTTGAGCAACCCCGGCCACACCACCAACATCCTCGGGATCGGACCCTTCAAGTGCCAACAATGCTTTCTTTTTGAACTTGTTGTTGAGAGGGTTTGGGAGCTTCTTGGCGACATCCTTCCGAGGAAATCGAGGTTTTTCCTCTCTTTTCTCATATGGACACTCCTCCGCAAAATGTCCCAGTCTCTCACAGTTGTAGCAGTTTCTCGTCTTCTTCTTTTGGAATCTTCCCTTGAAGTCCCCTTTGGTGAACTTCTTCACAAAGAGAGCAATATCATCATATGAGGGAGTATCATCGGAGTTATCATCATCTTCATACTCATCTTCTTCCTCATCATCAACAAACTCCTCGAGCCTAGCCTTGAGAACAAGGTTTGAGGACGGACCACCATATGTGGCAAGAAGCCTCTTGGACTCCTTTAGGTGCTCTTCATATTGCAAGAAGGTCGCAATCACATCATCCGGTGTCATCTTGAAGAAGTCGGGCATACGCCTCAATTCCCACACCATTTGATGAGAATACACCATGAGAGCATTCAACATTTTGTCCACAAGGTAACGGTTGGTGATTTGATATCCATCCAAAGATTTTTCACATGTGAAGGACTGGACATGAGCAGAGAGACCTTGAGACGCATATGAAGTTGTTGGGGCATCTCATCTTTCTTCATGTGAAGGTTGTGCAATGCATTCTTTGCGGTCTCATATCTTGTCATTTGAAGCGACCCGGTGCCGGACTTGGCAATGAGAAGAGTATCCCACATTTCCTTGGCATTGGTGATATGAAGAAATGGTGCACGTGTCAACTCATCCATTCCTCTCTTCAAGAACCCAATAGCCGCAAGGTTGAGATGTCGATCAAACACTTCACTTGGATTAAGGTTGTTTGGATCAACGGGATAGTAGCCTTTCCCGGAGTCGATGAGGTTCCACATGGGTTCGCACACAAACCTAAGACAATTTTCCATAAGACTTTTCCAATCCAAAAAGTTAGTGTTCTCGGTTAGTACCGGCCGATTGTCGTTGAAATTATACTTAGGTTCCACAAGCATAGGAGCAAGATAGTCCCATTAGTAGGGACCACCTCTTTGCAAGGGAACCACGGAACCGGGTGCACAAAGGTCGCTTGTGGGGACCTAGGGGCCGCACCACTTGACGTTTGTGACTCCGACGCTGAAGTCTTCAATCTAGCAAAGGAGGCTTTCATTTCCTTCCTTTGATTGTCCAAAGCTTTTTGCAAGGCTTTTTCCATATCTCCGGAGGTGAACAACTTGGGGTCCTCAATCTCATAACTAACATGCCCCGTGGAGGGAGGCAACGCAGCTGGTGCGGCGGCCCTTTGTTCGGTATCCAATCTCTCGGCTTCCGAACTCGCGGCATCCGCAACAATTGCGACCTCCTCCACATTGGCACCCGAACTTTCGGGGATGCCGTTCTTGGTCATCTCTCTCTAGGGCGGTTAAGCCACAAGAATAGAGCACGAGGCTCTGATACCAGTTGAAAGGATCGAGATAGACCTAGAGGGGGGTGAATAGGTCTTATTACAAATTTTATCACTACTTAGCAATTTTTAGGCAATAGTGCGGAAAACAAAGGTGTGCCTAACAATTGCAAGGTCTATTTAGCAAAGACAAGATAAACAATAAGCACAATAAAAAAAAGAAAGTGAGGGGCAAATAATACGGTAGTACAAGTAATAAGGGGAAAGAGTAGGGATAACCGAATGACGCGGAGACAACGATGTATCCCGATGTTCACTTCCTTGGAGGGAAGCTACTCACCGTTCGGAGAGAGTGGGTGAAACCATGAAGGCACACCAACGCCACGAAGGCTCACTCTATTACCCTTGAGATATCACCACGAAGGTGATTCCCAGCCACTACCGGTTGACCTTAAAGGTGGTCACCAAACCCTCACAAACTCAACGGGGGGTAATCACAATGGTCGATTCCTCTCCGAAGAACTCCTACCCGCCTAGGAGTCTCCAACCTCCAAGAGTAACAAGATCAATGGGAAATGCTCAAGACTTTCTCAAAACGCGATTTTCTTTGGTTGGAATATGGGGAAGGGGCGGATCTATCACTGGGTGAAAGATCCATCAAGAACTCTCTAGGAACTCTCCGGGATCTGAGATTTGGTGAGGGAGAGAGTGAGAGGGAGCACTTGTGTTCTTGGGTGTTTCTAAATGAAGTGGTCAACCCTCACAAGTGGGAGTGAGGGGGTATTTATAGCCCAAGGGACGAAATGGCCGTTGGGACATTAATGTTGTGTAAGTGTCGGACGTCCGTCCGGTATCGGACGTCCGAAAGTTCACATGTCGGACGTCCGAGCTAGGTCGGACGTCCGAAGTGTTATATCTGCGTGCAGCAACCACCAGTGTAGGAAAAAGATCAGTAGCACATCGGACGTCCGAGAGGTCGGACGTCCGAAACATGTCGGAAGTCCGGCATTTTCGCATGCCTACTGACCTTTCCAACGATAAACAATATATGAGATGTCGGACGTCCGATGTATGTTGGACGTCCGATGTCTGTCGGACGTCCGAAACTTTGAAATGTCGGACGTCCGAAACTCGTCGGACGCCCGAAAGCAGTGATCATATTTTTACTTTTGAGCTCAAATATTGTGTCGAGATGTTTTAGGTTTAATTAGCTTTGAGCAAATCTTAAACACAAACCCACTGATCCCCTCTTAATAGTGCGGGGATCCCTATACTCAAGATAAACTGAAAAGCTTACGCTTTAACATGGATTGGATCCGTATCTTGAGCATATCGACATGATTATATGGTCCTTGATCCACCAACACAACGCACCAAGGAATAAAACCTGAGATATACTTGGCAAACATGATTAGTCCTCTATATGTACATTGTCATCAACATCAAAATATAATTAAGGGCAAGATAGCACTTTCACCAGCTCCTGCAGCCGGCTCGGAGGGTGCTGCTACTACCTCCACCAAACCAACTGCTTCTCCACCCGCCGCTTCGCAGGTTAGCTTTCCACTTGCTACCCATGCCCTTGCTAGACCCAATGCTTCCACAGCACCATCCTCCGGTACCCTTGTGCGCCAACCACCGAGCAGCCGCGAGCTCCTGCTAGCTGACCGGTTCCGCGAGGCGTACATTAGCGTTTCCGATGTCTCCCCAGTCCGACCTGCTGCCGATTCGGCCACTGCCCCGCCTCCTGGATCCGAGGACCAACTCCCGTCCCATCTCCTGGGCCGATTGGGTGGCCTTTCCACCCACATTAGACACTTCACTGATGGAGCTTACGAGGGGGTGACCCCACGACTCCTATGGATGAGCCTACCCGGTGTACCCGAAGACAGAAGGCCCACAAAGATGCCGCCTGGGCCCAGCCTTGGCCCACTAGTGGCACCGACGTAGGAGTCTGCGAGTCATAAGGAAGGTGCAAACTTGCCGTATGGAACAATATCATGGTTAGGAAACCTCATCTGTAATCCAGGACAGACTCCCCGAGACCTAGCCTAGTATATAAGGGCTAGGAGGGGAGACGTCGAGATGAAGCAATACACAATCTGTAACCCTAGCCTTGTGCGCACTAGCCTCGGTTTCCCTGTAATCGCCATCTCCAATCAATAATATCGAGCAGGAACGTATCCTCCTGTTAGTCGACGAGCTTATCGTCCAACCTGTGCCTCTCATGACTAACCCAGGGTCCCTGGCCATGGGATTTGTCGGGGTACATCCCCGTCAATTGGCGCCGTCTGTGGGAACTACATAGGTTGGAATCACGATCTCGGCGGTTCCGTCTCCAGCAAGCCACAACTCAAGGGAAAGAACCAGATGCAATCTACCCGAGGAATTCAAGATCACGGCGAATATCTCCGCCGCCCCGGCAAGATCGCTCAGCTTGCAGCCATGCCAAGACCAACACTACGGAGGCAATCGAGCCCACCGCCAGCGAAGGAGAACCCGACGACCCAAAAGAAAGGTGTGAGGGTTCTACACAGAGATCCCGATCGACGAACTACAACATGAAGAAGAGGACCTGCCGGCCACTCGACGACCCACCGCCACCTAGGCACCCGCCGCACAACAAGACATCGACTCCGAACTCGAGATGAGCGATCACCAAGATCACCGTCAACGAGGAAGAAATCGACGACCCAGAAGACAGGCGCGAGAATCCTACGAAGAGACCCCACTCGATGAGTCGAATTACACAGCCACGCGATTGCCGATCACTCGACGACCCGCCGCCGTGCGGACAGCCGCCGCCCGCCAGGACAGCGACTCTGAGACTCGGACCGGCGAATACTACGACCCAGATCGAAGACCAGACGAATTTGCCAATCTCATAAGGAACCAGAATCTAAGCGAGGGGATCAAAACTGACCCGCGAGTGCACGAGCACCCAACGGATCAGGCGCTGTTCTTCCGAATCTCAAGGAAGAAGCGACACGCCGGATCCATCAAACTCACGGTCAGAGAACAACTAGAAGGACCCTGCACGATCCACTGCTTCGAAGAAAACTGGGGATACATCAGATCGAGCCACACCCTAGGAGACTGTCGCCTGTTCAACGAACTCGCCGACAGCCTCAAGGAGGAAAAACAGCAAGAAGCCAAGCGAGCCCGACGAACCGAGAAGTCGCCCACTCAAGGACAGGTGTACACGATCCAAGAAGGCAAGGTATCACAAGACCAACAGGACGCCTACACCCTACAGTCTAGAGCAGCCGAGAACCTTAACGCAGTCGAAGTCTGCCAGCCACACGGCGCAGAAACCAGCATCACGTTCTCCCAGAGCGACCACCCGCCTGCAGTCCCAAGGCCGGGGCACGCGTCCCTGATCCTCGACGCCCAAATTGGAAGATACGACATGGACAGAATCTTCATGGACGGAGGCAGCAGCATGAACATAATCTTCGTCAGCACCCTACGCAAGATGCTGATCCCGCGATCAGTATGGAAGAAATCAAGCACCATGCTATACGGAGTGGTCCCAGGATAAGAAGCCACTTCCATTGGATTAGTTGAGCTCGAGGTCGTCTTCGGCAGCAGACGCAATTTCGCAAGACACACCCTCGAGTTCGAAGTACTTGATTGGCAATCACAGTATCTCGCCATATTGGGACGTCCAGCGCTCGCAAAATTCATGGCGATTCTGCACTACGCCTACCTCAAACTCAAGATGCGGGATCCGCGGGCGTCATCACTGTCAACGGGAGTTTTGTCAAATCAGACAAATGCGACCGCGATTTCTACAAACTCCCCGAAACTTTCGGAGCCGAGCAAGAACCCACAGAAACAGTCATGGCGACAGATAAAAGCACCTTCCCACTAGCAAGCATAAGCGAGTCAAAAGAGCATGGACGGGACTCCAGGATCGATTGCGACGCGGTCAACCACCAAGTACACCCGACGGACTAAGGAGAAGCAGGCCGCCCCAAAATGCCCTTCGGCTTAAGCAACGCAGGAACAATACACCAGCTAATGGCGCAATCACACATGAGAAACCAGATCGGTGGAAACATTCAGGCCTATATAGACGAGACCATCACCACAATCAAAGAACTCGGACCAGAAGCGGACATGGAGGATGACAACACAGTTGAACCAACACAAGTGGCAGCCGCATACCCAATAGTTAATGAAGAAGCCCACAACGCAGTCGAGGAGCCAGAGCCAGCCGCACCTGAGGACCAATCTTGGAGAGAGCCACTCCACAGGTTCCTAATCGACGGCATCCTACCGCGGGACATCGCAGAAGCCAAACGCATTAGTCTGCTCTCCAAAACATTCACAGTAATCAACGGACAACTCTACAAGCGCGGCGTTTCCCAGGTCCTACAAAAATGCATAGACGAGGAAGACGGCAAGACCCTACTACTGGAGATCCACGAAGGCACCTGCGGGCACCATGCCTGCAGTCGAGCACTCGTGGCAAAAGCCTTTAAAGCAAGACTTTATTGGCCAACAGCTATGAGGAACGCAGAGGACATCATGCGGCGTTGCATGGCCTGTCAAAAATTCGTCAGCAGACCGCACGCCCCAGCCTCAGAACTCAAGACCATACCACTGTCATGGCCCTTCGCCACCTGGGGACTCGACATGGTGAGTCCACTCAAGAAATCATCAAAGGGAGGAAGAACTCACCTGCTAGTAGCAGTCGATAAGTTCACCAAGTGGATCGAAGCAGTGCCCATCACCAGCTCCACAGCCCTCACGGCAGCGAATTTCATCAAATCAATAATCTTCAGGTTCGGAGTACCACACAACATTATCACGGACAACGGTACGAACTTCACAGCGGCAGAATTCCAGAACTTCTGCGAAGAGTTGGGCATCAAAATCAACTATGCATCAGTAGCGCACCCGCAGTCCAACGGCCAGGTGGAGAAAGCAAATGGCCTAGTATGCGGGGGAATCAAAAAACGGCTCCTCACACCACTCGAGCAAGCCGCAGGCAACTGGGTAGAAGAACTCCCCGCAGTGTTATGGAGCCTGCGCACTACCCCAAATACCGGAACCCAGTGCACACATTTCTTCATGGTGTACGTGTCGGAGGCAGTGCTACCACATGACCTCAAATTCAGGATTCACGGATCTCAGGGTACGAAGAAGAAGAAGCAGAAGAAGCGCAGCAAGATGACAAGGACACGGCAGACGAAGCAAGGGACACAGCCCTAGCAAAGTCAAAGGGGTACCCGGACAAACTGCGCACTTACCAAAGCAGTCGCCTGCGCACCAGAACCTTAAATAAGGGCGACCTTGTCCTACGGCTCATACAAGAGAAAGTTCACAAGCTTGCCCCCCCAATGGTAAGGATGACAATTTTATCCATGGACATGGATACCCGTGGGTATCCAACCCGAACGGATAGGGTTTGGATAGTTTTTTGTATCCATGGGCAGCGACCGAATCCGACCCGATTATTAATGGATAGGGCATGGATAGAATGTTATACCCGTGGATATATCCAAACCCGACCCGTATATATTTCTCTAGTAATGTATAATAAAAATACAACGGAAGTCTCCACCGAGTAACTAATGAACCGCCTTTTCTCATTCTAGTCTCCTCGCTCAATGTTTCCTCATTAAGATCGTCTCCTCGATTACTCATCCGATGGATCTAGAAATACAAGGGCCGCCTGCCTCCGGCTCTCCGCATGCAGTGCCGCACAGCATCCACCTAGACTGGCCGGTGGCAGCCCAACTCCATAGACTCCGTCGACCCCTCCATATCATCTGCAACCTGCGCGGCGGATCAAGCCGATGCGGCGCCCAACGGCATGCAACAGCGCTACATCGCGCAGGACCAGGAGCATGGCGGCACAAAGTGGCAGCGAGGCAGGCGCAGATCGCGACGAGGAGCAGCCCCGCGTCGTGGAGGCCGCGAACACACCAAACAGCCAACGTACCTGGTAATATTTCTGTTCCTGCTCATGTATGCGTGTGGTGTTCTTCAATTCTTAGGCCATGCATGTGCATCACGTCTTTGTTCGGGAACTGGAGCATAAATTTCTACAGCTTCATTTGTTAGTGGTAGCAGTAAAAAATGGATCTTCTCTTGTGATTTATCAAATCAGTAGTTTTCGTTTTTGTACAGATAACCTGATCTATGGATATGCATGCTAAATTTCTAATTAGTGTTTTTCTCCAAGTCGATCAGATCAATTCTAAATTTTAATCACAAGTGCTTGTTGTGAATGATTAAGATCGTATCAAATTTCTACAGTTTAGACAGTATTTACCTTGTTTGTCTTCAGCTGAAACTAGGTACTATTTTTTCATTGTACAGCTCAATGGCTTCTCCTGATGGAGCACAAGGCAAAGCTGTGGTTATTGCTGGGAATGTTAACTTGGCTGGTTCCCCAGTGTCTAATTCCCAAGCTGCTACTGTGGTAGAACCACAAGGTCATGGTGATGGATATGTTAGAGTTAGTAATAAGAGAAAGCTCACATCAATTGCGTGGGAAGGAAATTTTGAGAAAAAACGTGTTGATGGGGAATGGAAAGCTGAGTGTATGTACTGTCATAAACTTCTTACAGCAAAAGGTACCAGTGGCACTTCACACTTGTTGAGTCACATGAGCTCTTGCGGTGCTAGACATGCACCAATAGGACCAAAGCAACAAAAATTGAGGTTATCAAAGGTTGATAATGGGAAAGCCAATCTGGAGAATATTATTTTTGATCAAGATGTTGCCAGGAAAGAGCTTGCACTAATGATTTGTGTTCACGAGTACCCTCTATCTATGGTTGACCATTCAGGTTTTCGGAAATTTTGTTCTACATTACAACCAATGTTTAAAATGGTGTCAAGGAATACCATTAGAAAAGATATTTTGGATATGTATGAGGCTGAGAAGGATAAGATGGTGAAGTATTTTGCAAACTTTAAAAATCGAGTTGCCATCACTACAGACATGTGGACTGCAGGACATCAGAAGAGAGGTTACATGGTAGTCACTGCGCATTTCATCGACGAGTTTTGGCAACTAAAGAGTTTTATTTTAAGGTAAGAACTTGTTATTTTCCAATATGAGATGTAGTTGTAGTCAGTGTAAATCTGTTGGTCTCAAATGTTTGCTTTCCTTATATCTCAGGTTTGTGTATGTGCCTTGCCCACACAATGATGAAGTCATATGTAAAGCACTACATGAATGCCTTGTTGAGTGGCATCTCGAGAGGAAGATATCGACGGTGACTCTGGAAAATTGCACACAAAATGATAAAGCTATGGAACATTTGCCGGATAAGTTGGATTCTAGTTCTCTTATATTGGAGGGTAAATATTTGCATATGCGTTGTGCTTCACATATACTTAATCTGATTGTGAAAGATGGCATGAGTGTCATGGAGAAGGGTATAGAGAGGGTTCGTGATAGTGTTGCATTTAGGTCTGCTACTCCTAAGAGGCATGAGAAATTTGAAAAAATGGCACGGACTCTAAACATTGAATACAAGAAAAGATTGTTTCTTGATTGTAAGACCAGATGGAATTCAACCTACACAATGCTAAGCATTGCATTAGAATATGTGGAGATTTTTGAAAAACTGAAGGGTCATGACAAATTATTTAGTTGTTGTCCAACCAAAGATGATTGGAAGGTTGCAAAGGAACTTTGTCATAGGCTAAAAGTTTTCTTTGATGTTACGGAGGCATTTTTAGGAACAAAATATGCTACTGCAAATCTGTTCTTTCCTAAAATATGTGGCATTCAATTGGCAATACAAAAGTGGGCTGCTAGTGAGAATGAAATTGTACAAGAGATGTCTGAAGAAATGAAACAGAAATTTGACAAATATTGGAAAGATGTACATGGTCTTATGTCTGTTGCAACTGTACTTGATCCAAGGTACAAGCTTCATATGTTGCAAGCTTTGTTTGGTTCTCTCTATGGAATTGAATATGCACATGTGAAAATTGCTGAGATAAAGAAATTAATGGCTAATCTGTGCGAACAATATCGAGAAGATGTTGATGCTACATCAGAGGATATTAGCACTACTGCTACACATGTTGCTGCTGTAGATGATGTAATGGACATATTTGATCAATATATGTCCTCACAGCCAACACTTTGTGCTTCTCAAGTGCGGACAGAATTAGACTTGTACTTGGAAGAGCAAACTATCAAGAGAGTACCAGACAAAGATATGGACATCATCAATTGGTGGAAGTTTGCAGTGCCTATCCCTGTGACATCAGTGGCATCCGAATCAGCCTTTAGTACTAGTGGCAGACTACTTAGTCCACATCGTAGCCGACTTGTGCCAAATATGGCTGAAGCTCTCATGTGTATGCAAGCTTGGTCCCGTGCTGACATGATAGGTAATTAACCTTCTCACATTTCAATCATTAACCTTTTTCCATTACACTAGTGATTTGTTTACTAATTACTCCATCATCACTTAAATCTTGCATTAGGGGATAGCAACTCCACTCTCTTTGCAGCATTTCAAAGTGTTCTTGACGATGATGAAGAAACTATGGTAACATATTCTACCCATTACAGATGATTCTTACATCATGCAATATTTGTTGTTTCTTTCCATGATTTTAATTATTCTAATTTTGTATGTTCACTTGAAGGATGAGTCCATGTCAATCATAACTGAAGCGTGAAGCCTAATCTACCATGTGCTGGAGAGAGAAGATGATGCCTAGAAGAATACCTTCCTTTATTTAGAATGCCTAGAAGAATACCTTCCTTTATGTGACGCACTTGTGCTTGTTGATTGTACTTGTGCTTATTAGATGTCATGCTCTGCCAATTTGTAAGAAACTAAGACTGGGTAATTATATTGGGCTATTTTTATGTCATTTTGTGAGAAACTTGGCTGAGAAATGCGTATTTATGTTTATTTGACATTATCCATATCATTTTGTGAAAATCTGAGATCTAATTTGATGTGGTGCATGTCTCGTATGTCATTTTGTTAGCATTTGAAAATTTATTGTGCAGTTTTAATAGGAGCCACTGGATATCCATCGGGTTTGGACATGGACATAATTTTTCGCCCATGGGTTTTTTCGTGGATGGGCAAAGAATGCCCTTGTGGATTAGGGTATGGATTTGTTATTGTTCAACCCGAGCCGAACCCGATCCATTGCCATCCTTACCCAATGGGAAGGACCGTTCATAATCACAGAAGTCATAGGAGGAGGCGCCTATAGACTGAAGAACTCAAAGGCTGACGAGGACGTGGGAAATCCATGGAACGTAGCGAACCTACGCCTGTTCTACCCATAGTCTCCACCAGTCATGCTCATCTGACAGCTCATGTAAACCTTCGACGCAATAAAATGATGTTTCCCAAATACTACCACACCAAAGCACTCGGGGGCTCGAGCACAAAACTCCCCCCGAGAGACGCTATCATCGCAATCGCGATCTTTTATTAAAGCACTCGGGGGCTCGAGTACAAACTCCCCCCGAGAGACGCTATCGTCGCAATCGCGATCTCTTATTAAAGCACTCGGGGGCTTGAGTACAAACTCCCCCCGAGAGACACTATCGTCGCAATCGCGATCTCTTATTAAAAAGCACTCGGGGGGCTCGAGCACAAAACTCCCCCCGAGAGACGCTATCGTCGCAACCGCGACCTTTTATCAAAGCACTTGGGGGCTCGAGCATAAACTCCCCCCGAGAGACGCTATCATCGCCCACGCGATCTTTACAACAAAGCACACGGGGGCTCGAGTACAAAATCTCCCCGCAAAGACGTCATCATAGCTCACGCAGCTCGAAACTTCAAAAGAGTCCAATCAAAGAACCCATTGAAAAGCACCACCCGGTGAAATCCGCCCGGAACCAAAAGGAAAGACACGACTACAACCAGATTGAGCACCAAGTACTCTGATGAAACTTTGGAGGGAGCACAGGACGCAAACTCCTTTAGTCTTCATCCGATCGCCAACTGACGAGGGGGTGACCCCACGACTCCTACAGATGAGCCTACCTGGTGTCCATGAAGGTGGAAGGCCCATGAAGATACGGTCTCGGCCCGCTAGTTGGCACCGACATAGGAGTCCGCGACTCACAAGGAAGGTGCGAAGACCTGCCGTACGGAGCAACCTAGGGTTAGGAAAGCTTACCTGTAAACGTAGAGGGACTCCCCGAGACCTAGCCCGGTATATAAGGGCTAGGAGGGGTGACGCCAAAGACATCTAATCTCTCACCCTTAACCCTAGCCTTGAGCGCTCTAGCCTTGGCCTCCACTGTAATCGCATCTCCCCAATCAATAATATTGAGCAGGAGCGAGCCTTCCTGTTTGCCGACGAGCTATCATCCAACCTGTGCCTCTCATGACTAACCCAGGGTCCCTGACCATGGGATTTGCCGGGGTTGATCCCCGTCAATTGGCGCCGTCTGTGGGAACTACGTAGGTTGGGATCACGATCTCGGCGGTCCCGTCTTCAGCAAGCTACAACTCAAGGGCAAGAACCAGATCTAGCTCACTCGAAGGATTAAAGATCACGGCGGACATCTCCGCCACCCCATCAAGACCACTTGAGCTACAGTTGTGCCAAGACCGATACTACGGTAACGGCCAAGTGCAGCGCCAGCGCCGAAAGAGTCGACGACCTAGAAGAACGGCGAGGGGCCTCTACGAAGGAATTCCACTCGACGAACTGCGACGCGCAGCGGAGGACTCGCAAATCTTTCGACAACCCACCACCGCCCGGGCACCCGCCGCACATCAAGACGATGACTACGAGATCGAATCCATCGATCAACAGAACCACCGCCAAGGAAGAAGGAATCGACGACCCAAAAGGCGCGCATTGGAAAACTACGGCGAGGCCCCAATGAACGAGCCACATCACGCAGCCGCACAGCCGACGACCACTCGACGACACGCCGTCGCGCGAGCATCTGCCGCCAACCAAGACAGCGACTCCGAGACACCTGTCGGCGAGTACTACGGCCCAGATCAAAGGCCGGATGAATTCTCCAACCTCATCAAGAACCAAGACATGAGTCGAGGAATCGAAACCGATCCTCGCTTCCACGAACACTCGGAGGATCACGAGCAGATCTTCAGAATCTCAAGAAGGAAGAGACACGCCGGATCTAGCAAACTCACGGCTAGAGAGCAGCTAGCAGGACCCTGCACAATCCACAGCTTCGAAGATGACTGGGGATGCGTCAGGTCAGGTCACACCTTAAGAGACTGCTGCCTGTTCAACGAGCTAGCCGACGACCTCAAGAAGGAGAAGCAGAAGGAAGACAGGCGCAACCGACGACCCGAGCAATCGCCGACCTCAAGCCCGGAAGGACATCACAGCCTGCTGCAAGCACAGGTGCTCATGATCCAAGAAGGAAGGGTACCGCAAGCACAACATGATGCCCAAACCCTGCAGGCCAGAGCAGCTGAGAGCATAAACATAGTCGAAGTCTACCAACTACATGAAACGGAGACCAGCATCACGTTCTCACAGGACGACCATCCACCCGCAGTCCCAAGACCGGGGCATGCGCCCCTAGTACTCGACGCACAACTCGGAGGATACGACATGGATCGGGTCTTCATGGACGGAGGCAGCAGCATGAACATCATCTTTGCCAGCACCCTGCAAAAGATGCTGATCCCACGATCAGTATGGAGAAAATCAAGCACCGAGTTACACGGGTTAGTCCCAGGAGAAGCAGCCACATCCCTCGGAGTCATCGAACTCGAAGTTGTCTTCGGCAACCGACGCAACTTCGCAAAGCACGTCCTCGAGTTCGAGGTACTCGACTGGCAATCGCAGTATCACGCCATATTGGGACGGCCAGCATTCGCGCAGTTCATGGCGGCCCCACACTACGCCTACCTCAAGCTCAAGATGCCAGGATCATCAGGAGTCCTCACGAACAGCGGAAGCTTCATCAAATCAGATCAATGTGATCGTGACTTCCACAGAATCTCCGACACATTCGGAGCCGAACAAGAATTCAGAGAAATAGCCCTGATGACGGACAAGATTACCTTCCCACTGGTGAGCCGAAGCGAATCCAGGGAGTACGACACCCAAGGAACGAGAGAAGTTATACCTCTACGTGGCAGCACGTAGCAGTGTAGTCAGCACAGTGCTCGTTGTCGAACGCGCGGAAGAAGGCACGGTCCAGAGCATCCAGAGACCAATCTACTACCTCAGCATGCTCCTGACCAAATCCCAGCAGCGGTACCCGCACTATCAGAAGCTAATACTAGCCATCGTCATGACCTCAAGAAAGGTGTCCCACTACTTCGACGAGCACCCTATCACAATCGTGAGCAGCGCACCACTCGCCAATATACTCAACAACCCTGGAGCAACCGGGCGAGTCGCCGAGTGGAACATTGAGCTCAGCCCACGGGACCTGCAGATCAAGCACCCAACAACCATCAAAGCCCAAGTACTCCCAGATTTCCTGGTCGAGTGGACGGAGGTTCAGACGCCAGGCCCTCCAGACCTATCAAGCTCATGGTCAATGTTCTTAGATGGGTCCAAGAGACAACAAGGAGCTGGAGCAGGAGTCGTGCTACTCTCCCCTAAAGGAACAAAGATGAAATATGTCCTCTAGATCAACTTCAGTCACGCCTCTAACAACAAAGAAGAATACGAGGCACTCCATGGCATGCGCATGGCCAAAACATGCGGAGCCACTCGCCTCATAATTTACGGGGACTCCAATCTCGTCGTCCAGGAAACGATGAGAAACTGCAACGCAATAGCGACAACATGGCGGCCTACCAAAATCTCTACAACGAACTCGAAGGAAGTTTCGACGGTTGCGAGCTCAACTACATCACCAGGACAACAACACAGAAGCTGATGAGCTCGCGAACATCGGTTCGACCCGGGGACCTTTACCACCCGGCGTTTTTCTCGAAAGCATCAGCCGGAGATCCATCAAGGTCCAAGCAGCAACACCTGAAGCAGTCGTGGATGGCAAAGACGCAACAAAAATGGCGCAGGTGGCAGCAGCAACCCCATCAAAAGGCGCAAGCACCAGCACATCCGACAGCACAACTCCGACAGAGCTCGAAGGACCCGTCTGGACAAAACCATTCCTCTGATTCCTAATCGAAGGCACGCTACCACAAGATGTGGCCGAAGCACGACGCATCAGCCAACGATCCAAGGCGTTCACGGTGATCAACAGACAACTATACAAGCGCAGCATCACCCAAATACTCAAAAGGTGCATCGACGAAGAGGACGGCAAAGCCCTACTGCTCGAAATCCACGAAGGCACCTGCGGGCACCACGCGATCAGTCGAGTACTCGTGTCCAAAGCATTCCGAGCTGGGTTCTACTGGCCCACAGCCATGAAAAACGCAGAGGAAATCATGCGACGTTGTGTCGCTTGCCAGAAATTCGCCAACAAGCCACACGCTCCCGCATCAGAGCTCAAAAACATACCACTATCCTGGCCGTTCGCCACCTGGGGACTCGACATGGTGGTCCCACTCAAGAAATCATCAAAGGGCGGAAGGACACACCTGCTCATCGCAGTCGACAAGTTCACCAAATGGATTGAAGCAGTGCCTATCACCAGCTCTACAGCCCTCACGGCTGTCAACTTCATTAAGTCGATCATCTTCAGATTCGAAGTGCCACACAACATCATCACGGACAACGGCACGAACTTCACAGCCGCAGAATTTCAGAACTTCTGCGAAGAACTGGGCATCAAAATCAATTACGCATCAGTCGCGCACCCGCAGTCCAACGGCCAGGTGGAAAAAGCAAACTGCCTTGTCTGCGGGGGAATCAAGAAACGGCTCCTCGCACCACTCGAGCAAGCCGCCGGCAACTTGGTACAAGAACTCCCCGCGGTTCTATGGAGCCTACGAACCACACCAAATACCGCGACCCAATACACACCCTTCTTCATGGTGTACGGGGCAGAGGCAGTCCTACCACACGACCTCAAGTTCGGAGCACCCCGGGTCACCGGATACGAAGAAGAAGAAGCACTACAAGACGACAAAGATACGGCTGACGAAGCAAGAGACGCAGCCCTGGCAAAATCAGAGGGGTACCAAGACAAATTACGTACCTACCAAAGCTGTCGATTGCGCACTAGAACCTTCAACAAAGGTGACCTAGTCCTACGACTAATACAAGAGAAGGTCCATAAACTTGCCCCCCAATGGGAAGGACCATTCATAGTCTCAGAAGTCATCGGAGGTGGCACCTACAGGCTGAAGAACCCGAAGATAGACGAGGACGTGGGCAACCCATGGAACGTAGCAAACTTGCGACTGTTATATCCATAGCCCCTATCGGTCGGATATGACTGGCAGCTCATGTAAAAAGCTTGACCGCAATAAAATAAATGTTGCCCAAATGCTGCCATCTCAAAGCACTCGGGGGCTTAAGAAAAATCCCCCCGAGCAACGCTATCGCCTACGCAATCTCAACTAAAGCACTCAGGGGCTTAAGAGCAAAATCCCCCCGAGCAACTCTATCGCCTACGCGATCTCAACTAAAGCACTCGGGGGCTTAAGAGCAAAATCCCCCCGAGCAACGCCATCGCCTACGCGATCTCAACTAAAGCACTCGGGGGCTTAAGAGCAAAATCCCCCCACGCAACGCCATCGCCTACGCGATCTCAACTAAAGCACTCGGGGGCTTAAGAGAAAAATCCCCCCGAGCAATGCTATCGCCTACGCGATCTCAACCAAAGCACTCGGGGGCTTAAGAGTAAAATCCCCCCGAGCAACGCTATCGCCTACGCGATCTTAACCAAAGCACTGGGGGCTTAAGAGTAAAATCCCCCCGAGCAACGCTATCGCCTACGCGATCTTAACCAAAGCACTCGGGGGCTTAAGAGTAAAATCCCCCCGAGGAACACTATCGCCTACGCGATCTTAACCAAAGCACTCGGGGGCTTAAGAGCAAAAATGCCCCCGAGCAACGCTATCGCCTACGCGATCTTCATCAAAAACACTTAGGGTCTCGAGTACAGCCCCCACCCGAGGACGCTACCAAAGATTCAAAGGATCCAAGCACTCGGGAGCTCGAGGATCATCGCCTCCCGAAGACAGTTCGCGCAGTCTGAAGCTTAAAAAATGCTCGAGCAAAAAAAACCGGCCAGTCCCACCTACTGAAAACAAGGCTCGAAGAACATGGCCCCAATCGGATGAAGCACCAAGTACTCTGCAAAAACTTTGGAGGAAGCACAAGGCACAGGCTTATTTAGTCTTCACCCGATCGCCAACGATCACCTAAAGACTCGGGGGCTACTCCCATCGGGAGCGCTGCCGCGCACCCGATCAAAGACAGAAACTAATGACAAAGGAAACAAATTCTAGCCTACGCTTGACCCTTCGACTCAAGCGTAGCCTCGGGGGCTACTCCCATCGGGAGCGCTGTCGCGCACCCGATAGAACCAACAAGTACAAAGTATTGGACGAGCTCGAAGACAGCTCCTGATCGTCAAGGACTCAAACACAGTTTTTGGTTGCATAAAGGCACAAATATAAATTCCATTGCAAGGATAAAGCACATTTTACATCATAAGGATTACCTTCAGTACAAAAAGGATTCAACTACATTTGGATAGAAGGCAGCTCCTGTTACAAGAGGAAATCACCCAAGGAATTATGACTTCTACATGTGTGCCCATGAGGGGTAATCGAGTCTAGTACAAGAGCATCATCACAGACAAAGGAGGAGTCGAAACAGCCGGCCCATGATGTCAATGACATAACAAAAGGTGAAGCTCGACTTATTTGCGGAGCCATTGAAGACGATGCTCCACCATCTTCTTCTCCTGCTCCTCTAGCTTCTTCTCCAGCTCCGCCCAAGCTGCCGGCGAAGATGACACCGCTGCCTCTAGTTCTACAAGGTCGCCTGCCGCGCTCGTTTAACTGATGGTTTGACATCGAGGTCTTCTTCAGAGCCAGAGGGGTAAGAGGTTGAAGACGGCTCACCACCAGCACCAGAAGAGTCCCTGGAGGAAGAAGCAGTCGAAGACGCAGGCGAAGGACTCCTCGACTTTGTGGAGCTGTCGCTACTCGACTCATGCCCATGCGAATCCATGCTATTGCCGCTCGGGTCGAATGCGCGGACAGTGACAGTGCTTTCGCGGTCAAAGCGACAGCTGAGCATATCGCCATCTCGCAAATTCAACCGCCGAGCAAACAAACACCAACCAGAGCCAAGAAAAATCAAGCGAGAGCTATCAACCTTCAAGTCAACATAAGAAGGAGATCGACAGCTCCCTTGAATATGGAGAAGCAAGCCATCCAAGCCACGTTCAGAGACAATGGCAGAAGTAGAAGAGGGAAGAAGAACGCGATTGGCACTCTGGCCACGAACACGTAAAAGGAAATCATAGCGCCAGAATCCCTCCTCCAAGGGAGAGGAGGAAGGCACTGGCGCCGTACCATGGCGACCACCACGGCATGAGCGTGGTGTGCGGCCACCACGGCCACGACGAACACGGCCACGGCCAACACCTCGCCTGGGAACCATGAGCGTAAAAAGAGATGAAGAAGGAGGCAAGGCAGCGAGTTGGATAGAGGCGGAACGCTGTGGAAATACAAGGCTTATTTATAGAACAGCAATCCTCAAAGCACAGAGAAGCCAAAGCGACAGCAGCAATTAATTCAAAGACCAAACCTCCCAGACGCCTCGGACTCCAAGACGAAGATGCTTTCCCACGGGACGCACTGTGCGCGAGACGCGTCAATTCACGCGCGTTTCCAACCCGCGTATGGGAAACTCAACCGGCGCCTGCCGCACGCCACAGCGGCCATTATTATGACCGGTCATGAAGACGTGACGGTTCACTGACAGAGCATCCCTGACATCCATCAAACAGAGGCATCGCTATCCCTGACAAGCGGCAAAGAAAACCAAACAGACATCAAGGCCCAAAGATTTCATCCTTCAGATCTTTTCCCCAATTGAGAAAAACATCTTACTCCCATCGGGAGAGTACATCATAAGAGTCCCAGGTGCTCCCTCACCTAAAAGTCAGCCATGTGCTCGAGTGACCACTCGCACTTATGAGAGTCTCGGGTGCTCCCTCAACCCGACGTAAGAAAAACATGCATTCGCCAAGACCATACGGCGCTAAGAGTTTCAGATGCTCCCTCCCCTCAAGAGCCGAAAACGGCATTCGAGTGATTACTAGCGAAAAACCCCCCGACTGAGCACTCGAAACAAAGCTCCTCGGGTGAATGATTGAACAGCTCGCTTGATGTTTTGTTCCAAGCGGGTGCAATGCTATAAGGCTCCGCGCCTCAAAAACACACATTCCTGGAACACGATACACTGTGCCCAGATGCCACGCAAGATTAGCGTGTAGGTAAGACCCCGCTGTGAAGTACGGCCGGGCTGGGACTTGCCGAAGAGCGATTTCACTCCCAACCTTTCCCATGCGATGCGCATGATAGATAAGCCGGGCGGACGCGCCTTAGGCTATCCACATTACTGGCGGCAAATGAACACCGTAAGACCTGAAGCGGCCGGACTTTTGCTCGACACCAGTGTTCCAAGCTCACGTCGAGGGACATGGTTTTGATTGAGCTACTGTGGTATTTTCCCTAGTGCAATTCACCAAGGCTCGACCCGTCGACTCCTTGGGCCCTTTTAGCTTAGCATCCCTCGAAACAGGTTTTGTCATGGCCACCAGACTGCCGGCGACCCGCGGATGAACCGTGCATAACAATAACTGACGAATGAATGTACTCGAGTCCCTGCGCGACTCTCCGAGTCCCCCAGGCACTCAGGGGATACTAACGAGGGGGTGACCCCACGACTCCTACAGATGAGCCTACCTGGTGTCCATGAAGGCGGAAGGCCCATGAAGATACGGCCTCGGCCCGCTAGTTGGCACCGACATAGGAGTCCGCGACTCACAAGGAAGGTGCGAAGACCTGCCGTACGGAGCAACCTAGGGTGAGGAAAGCTTACCTGTAAACGTAGAGGGACTCCCCGAGACCTAGCCCGGTATATAAGGGCTAGGAGGGGTGACGCCAAAGTCATCCAATCTCTCACTTGTAACCCTAGCCTTGAGCGCTCCAGCCTTGGCCTCCACTGTAATCGCATCTCCCCAATCAATAATATCGAGCAGGAGTGAGCCTTCCTGTTTGCCGACGAGCTATCGTCCAACCTGTGCCTCTCATGACTAACCCAGGGTCCCTGACCATGGGATTTGCCAGGGTTGATCCCCGTCACCAATGATCACCTAAAGAATCGGGGGCTACTCCCATTGGGAGCGCTGTCGCGCACCCGATAAAAAACAGAAATTAGCAGAAGAACGACAAGGGAAACAAATCTCAGCCTACGCTCGACCCTCCGACTCAAGCGTAGCCTCGGGGGCTACTCCCATCGGGAGCGCTGCCGCGCACCCGATAAAACCCACAGTGCAAGGACCTGAAGGACTCAAAGATAGCTCTCGAACGCAAAGACAGCTCTCGAACGCAAAGGACTCGAAGACAGCTCTCGATCGCCAAGGACTGGAACACAGATATCGGTTGCAAAGGGTTCAAAGACAAATTCCGTTGCAAAGACTCAAACACAGTTCACATCACAAGGATCATTTTCAGTACAAAAAAGATTCAAAGTACATTGGATAGAAGGCAGCTCTGATTACTCGAAGGCAATCCTCATTACATGGAGAACTAACCTAGTTACAAAAGGCACAAGAAGGCGATAAGCTTACGGCATCAATTACCCAAGGAATTATGACCTCTACATGAGTGCCCATGCTAGGATGACTGGCACTAAATACAGCGAGCATCATCACAGACAAAGGAGGAGTCGAAGCAGTAGGCTCATGATGTCAATGACATAACAAAAGGTGAAGCTCGACTTATTTGCGGAGCAGTCGAAGACGATGCTCCACCAGCTTCTTCTCCTGCTCCACCAGCTTCTTCTCCAGCTCCACCCGAGCTGCCGGCGAAGATGACGCCACTGCCTCCAGTTCTACAAGGTCGCCTGGCACGCCCGCTTGATTGGTGGCATGACGTCGAGGTCCTCTTCAGAGCCGGAGGAGGAAGCAGTTGAAGACGGCTCAACATCAGCACCCGAAGAGTCGCCGGAGGAGGAAGCAGTTGAAGACACAGGCGAAGGACTCCTTGACCTGCCGGAACCATCGCTGCTTGTCTCCGGCCAGTACGGATCCATGCGGTTACCGCTCGGGTCAAAGGCGCGGATGAAAAGAGTGTCTTCTCCATCAAAACGGCAACAGAGAGTGTCACCATCACGCAAATTCAACCGACGAGCAAAGGATTTCCATCCAAAGCCAAGAAAAATCAAGCGGGAACTATCCACCTCCAACTTAACATAAGAAGAAGATCGAGCACACCCCTGAAGACGAAGCAGCAAGCCATCAAGACTGCGCTCAGAAACAAGGGCAGAAAAAGCAGAACGAAGCACAATGCGAGCAGCGTTCCGGCCACGGACGCGCAGGAGGAAATCATAGCGCCAAAAACCCTCCTCCGAAGAAGAGGAAGGCGTCGACGGCGCACCACGACGGCCACCGCGACCACGGCGAACTCGTCCACGGCTAGTCGTACCTGCACCTTGCTTTGGCCCCATGAGAAGATGAAGAAGAAGAGAAAGATGGGCAGAGGATGAACACTACTGCAAGATGAACAAAAGGGGGCTATTTATAGCACAAGCCCAAAAGCACGCTGATACGTCTAAAACGTATCTATAATTTCTGCTTGCTCCATGCATGTTTTGTGTGATATTGCTATGATCTAGATACACTTTCATACACTTTTGATCATATTTGGCCTAACCTATTAACTCAGTGCACCACAGTGCCAGTTCCTGTTTTCTGTTGTTTTTCTATTTCAGTTTTCCCCCATATAAAAAGTGCTCCAAAAATTTGGGAAAAATCAGATAAAAAATCAGCGCAGAAGAACCTTCCAGATGAACCTAGGTGGGGCTAGAGGGCCACCACCAGGGGCCCAGGTGCCCTGGTGGCGCGCCCCAGGGGCTGGCCGCGCCAGGGGGGCGCCTGGACCCCTGGTGGCCCCCCTGGCTGCCCCCCTTCGCCTATATATTCTCCGTGACGAGAAACCCTCAAAAGGAGAACCCTTTTTCGCGATCTCTCCTCTGTTCCGCCGCCGCCGCGCTTCCGAGATCGGGAGCACCAGCAGACCTCTTCCCGGCACCCTGCCGGAGGGAGGGCCGACCTCCGGGAGTCTCCTCTCCACCATGGATGCTTCCCGGATATCCCGTGAGTAGTTTCCTTTGGACCATGGGTCCGTGATCAGTAGCTATGTGATGTTCTCCTCCCCTCTTTGTTCTTCATGGTTTAGACCTCGTGAGCTGCCCTACATGATCGAGGAACTTTTGTAATCTTTCTGCTGTTGCTATGCTGAGTTTGATGGGATCTGATGGATTATGAGATTATGTTCAGATTGTGATTGAGTAATATATTAGGTTATTATCTCTTATATTTTTGTTCTTAAGTAATTCTTGCATGTTCTCCGTTGTTGTTTATTGCTTTGGCCAAGTAGTAGGTAGTAACTCCAAGAGGGAACGTTATGCTCGATTGTGGGTTCATGCCCCCTGATGACACGCTTGAGTGACAAAAAATGAGTCTAGGGGATGTGTTGTTGCCACAAGGGGGAAAACAACGGTGCTTGTAACCGCGGTTGCAAGGATTGTTTACTTTACGCAAAGTGCTTTTTAATGCAGTTGTTTGTTGCTTTGGGTTTACACTTTGGGTGGGGCTCGCAACTTAATACCAGCGAGATGTTCTGGATAGGTATCTCAAGGTGGATGATTAGTAGTAGATGCAGTTGGATTTCGGTCTACTTATTTTGGCGTTCTACCCATGCTTTTGAGCCTCTTCCTTTCTTTTGTAGCATAGTTAGCATTGCGGTGTGTTCATAATCCTGTCAATTGCCCTTCTGTAATCTGTTCACCTCGCATAGCAGTTTTATCGTCTTTTGGGAGAGAGACATCACTACTGAACATCACGTATCCCGGTCCATATCTTCATCACTGTTTTCACGCTCATTTACTTTTCTGCTTTTACTTTCAGTTGCTATCATTATCCCTTGTGTTTGATACTTTGTAAACAACAAGACCGGAGAGATTGACAACCTCTCTGAACTTCGTTGGGAACAAAGTTATTTGTGTCTGTGTGCAGGTCCGTGTTAGTTGCGCCGCTGACACCTACTTATCATCTCCGGAGTCCTACTGGAGACAAACCTTGGTATCTTTACTGAGGGAAATTTGCTGCTGTGCTACATCACGCCTTCCACTTGGGGTTTACCAACGAAGGGCGACAAATCACTATCATCACCTCGCACATCAAGCAAGATTTCTGGCGCCGTTTCGGGGGACTCCGAGTGATAAGATAGGAGAGTTGCACACTACCCTTTACCTTTGTTTTTTAGTCTTATTAGTTTACCTTTCAGTTTTTATCTTTGTGTCCTTTATCAAAAATCACAAAAAAAAATATTCGTCTTGCTGTTAGTAGTCCTCCTTGTTTACATGAACATGCTAGGTCTAGGTGCTTTGCGGGAATCGGAAGTTCTCGATTTCAGTCAAAGAGATGGAGAAAATATGAAGAAGGCATGGGACAGAATTTCTGAAGCACATAAAAGAATTATGCCTTGGATACCTATAAAAATTGTGCTTAGAAATTTTTACCATTGTCTTTTTAAGTGGTGTAAACACTCTCTTGATATTATAGCTCAAGGAGATTTTCTAGAGTGTGATGAAGTTAGAGCTCTTGATATTTTGCACAGTCTATCTAGTTACTTTGTTTATGATCGTAGTATTGATACTGTCATAGATAGACTTGCCACTATTGAAAAAAGATTGGATGCTCTAGACTTGAGGAAAGTAGAGGAACTTAAGTCCAACAAGAAAGAAATGTTGGAGATAAATGATGATTGGGAGCCCTTTGTTAGGATTAGCATCTCTAACCAAGGCTTCCTTGCTCTTTGTGATATTGGATCCACAGTTTCTACTATGCCAAAAATAGTTTATGATTCTTTGAAGCTAGATATGGATAAATTATCATCTTATCATGAACATTCTAATGGAGATATTTCAGAGATTAAAGGAAAGGTAAAATAAGTCCAAGTTGCATTCCTTCATAGGACTGCACCAATGGATTTGTTCATCATGGAGCCAAACCAAAGTAACATTGTACTCGGAAGAGACTTCCCTCGTGCTACGAAAGGCTTCATTGATATTGGTAACGGGCACATACGCTTACGCGGTATGGCGAAAGGTAAGTACCTCTTTCCTAGGAAGAAGAAGAATGAGCTTATTGAAAATCAATTTGAAGGTTTTTATGATTCCGATTTTGGAGACCCTTGATTGATCTTTTGCATCATGCCTAGCTTAAAGGCATTAAAGAAAGCGCTTTTGGGAGGCAGCCCACAACGAATTAGGTTTCTTTTTTGTTTTGTTGTGTCTTGATGTTTGTTACTACTGTAGCAACATCATTGTATCTTTATTTTTTCAGCTTTGTGCCAAGTTATAGCCTCTTATGATAAGGGAAGCAAAAGTTGTGACATGCTGTCCAGAAAACAGATTATGTCCCTTGACAGAAAAATTCGAATAAAATCACCAGATCATATTTTTGATCTGAATTTTGTGACAGCATGCTCTATGCAATTGTGAAACTTTCGTATGTTCTGAGTTTTTTGATTTGAGTTGCAGAAGTGCCCCGAAAAAATTCTCTACTACCTGCTGTTCTGTTTTTCACAGATTCTGCCACGTTTTGCCTCTCTTCACTTTTGAAAACCTTAAGCTTGCTTTTTCTTTGCAAAAACTTTTTGGCACTCTTGAGAAACAGTAGCTCTTCAAGAATATCTTTATATCCAGTGGGGAAAATTTACCTTATTAAGGGTACTAACCTCTCTAATCAGCTTATGATGAGTTATGTATGAAGGGAGTTTTCAAGTGTGCGATGGAAGATGATGAAAGAAGATCCAGGAGTGTCAAGCGCTCAAGCTTGGGGATGCCCCCATGCATCCCCAATAAATATTCAAGGAGACTCAAGCATCTAAGCTTGGGGATGCCCCCGTGCATCCCCTTCTCCATCAACAATCATCAGTTCGTCCTTCGTCTCACTATATTTTTATCACTTCATGCGTTATGTGCTATGCTTGGAGCATCTCGCTCTTAGGTTTTATTTTTAGTTTTCTTTAGTTTTGCTTGCTGGTCATAACAAGTTAGACCCCATCTTGTTTTGTGTGGGAGAGAAACATGCTCCACTCTAATCTAGAACACATCATAGGATTTTTCCTGCTTATCTTTTTGCTGTTGTGTGTTCTTTATCTTTTCGTAGCTGCTGCCATGTTTAGTTTTAGTCTTAGTCTGTCTTTAGCAAGAGCCTTGGATTTTGTTTAGTTTGTTGCTGGAACTCTCTTTAGTTTTCATGTTTATCTTGTTAAGAGAGTTGGTTGTTGCACTGAGTTGTGTTTTGTCTTGAAAGTAGGAAATTGAGGTTTCTATTTAATTCTAGTACTAACTTGCAATAGTTTTGAGGTATTGATGTGAGTAATGTCTGAACTTTTGGTGTCAAGAGATCTAGCCTATTAGTGATAGGTGTCGTATTTTGGGCAATCCGTGTGTATTTTCAAAACCTACAAAAACTAGTTGAGAACTCTAACTACTACATGGATCACTAATCTTTGGAGGGATCGAATATTAGAGTACACTCACGTACCATGAGTCGAGGATGCGCAAGGATAACCAAACCCCCATACACTCCTCCTCGGGGTACTTGTCTCTTTGTGAACCTCCTTATTAGATTGAGAGTTACCGATAATAAGTGCACGAGTTCTTCGGACTAATGTAAGTATTGAAAGTTGACACTTCCACCTTCCCATATTTTGCTAGCCTCTCCCGTGCCGTGCATTGCCTTCTTCTCACTCTGAGAGTTGGTGTCCACCTTCGCCGGTACATCCAAACCCTTGGCATGATATGCTCTATCATCATAAGCCTCCTTATATCTTTCCTCAAAACAGCCACCATACCTACCTATCAAGGCATTTCCATAGCCTTTCCGAGATATATTGCCATGCAACATCCACCTCTTCATGACTTGATCTTCATGTCATACATGTTCCTGCTACACTGGCAGCGACATACATTGCATACATCATGATAGCTACATCTTCTTTATGATTTTGAGTACCTTGTAAAGTGTGAAAGATCTCCTTTACCTTCTTGTAAAATAGAGTGTTGCCCTTAAGTGAGGAAAAGATCCCAAAGTGGACACAATAAAAGATCCCAAAGTGGACACAATAAAAGATCTGAGGACAAATGAGAGTTAAATAGAAAGAGCCATTGAGGCCACAAAAAAATACAAAAAAATAGAAAAAAGACAAAAAAGAAATAAAAAGAGAGAAAGGGGCAACACTACTATCCTTTTGAGAGATCCACACTAGTACTCCCTTTATATCCTTGTACTCCATAGAGATGATAATTATGCATATAGCTATGTGGGGACCTTCACACTATAGAACTTGGCTTGCATATTCCAAGGACGAGCCTCCTCAAACGAGCTCTAGGTCTTCATGAGCGAGCAAGTTAGATGCACCCCACTAGTTCCATTGGAGGGCTTCTTAGCTCGTATGTGCATCTGTTGCATGGCAATCCCTACTCGTCACATCATATCTATCATTTGGCATCTCTTGCCTATGATTGCCCTCATTGATGTGAGCCTTTCTCATTCTTTTTTGTCTTCCTACTCCTCCGTACTTCTCTCTTTGCCAACCTAAGTGTCAACTCTCGTGCTTACGCTCATCCATTGCATGAGTGCTCAAAATATCGAAAAAAGGAGTGGATCAAATTGACTTGTACCTGGCTAGTGGTCTGGGACGAGTCAAGATAAGATTCGATAAAAAGACCAAGTGTGAAACTTTAGTAGATTGAGTTCTCAACAAATAAATATATTTTTCTCGTATTCCCTATCCCCCTTCTTGCACGCAAACACCATTTGTAGACATTCGAGTCACGGACAACGAGAGCTCTTGCACCTAATGTTCTTTTGTTACTTGTTTCAATGCTAATATAGACTCTTGCATGTTATGACTTGAATTGAATCTCTAACCTTGATTGCTTTACTTTTCAAAGTTCTTATATGGTTACTGGCATGTCACCACAGAAATTATGCTGTTATCATTTATCTACTCGAGGACGAGCAGGAATTAAGCTTGGGGATGTTGATACGTCCAAAACGTATCTATAATTTCTGCTTGCTCCATGCATGTTTTGTGTGATATTGCTATGATCTAGATACACTTTCATACACTTTTGATCATATTTGGACTAACCTATTAACTCAGTGCACCATAGTGCCAGTTCCTGTTTTCTGATGTTTTTCTATTTCAGTTTTCCCCCATATAAAAAGTGCTCCAAAAATTCGGGAAAAATCAGATAAAAAATCAGCGCAGAAGAACCTTCCAGATGAACCTAGGTGCGGCCAGAGGGCCACCACCAGGGGCCCAAGCGCCATGGTGGCGCTCCCCAGGGGCTGGCCGCGCCTGGACCCCTGGTGGTGATCTCGCCTCTGTTCCGCCGCCGCCGCGCTTCCGAGATCGGGAGCACCAGCAGACCTCTTCCCGGCACCCTGCCGGAGGGAGGGCCGACCTCCGGGAGTCTCCTCTCCACCATGGATGCTTCCCGGATGTGCCGTGAGTAGTTTCCTTTGGACCATGGGTCCGTGATCAGTAGCTATGTGATGTTCTCCTCCCCTCTTTGTTCTTCATGGTTTAGACCTCGTGAGCTGCCCTACATGATCGAGGCACTTTTGTAATCTTTCTGCTGTTGCCATACTGAGTTTGATGGGATCTGATGGATTGTGAGATTATGTTCAGATTGTTATTGAGTAATATATTTGGTTCTTATCTCTTATATTTTTGTTCTTAAGTAATTCTTGCATGTTCTCCGTTGTTGTTTATTGCTTTGGCCAAGTAGTAGGTAGTAACTCCAAGAGGGAACGTTATGCTCGATTGTGGGTTCATGCCCCCTGATGACACGCTTGAGTGACAGAAACATGAGTCTAGGGGATGTGCTGTTTCCACAAGGGGGAAAACAACGGTGCTTGTAACCGCGGTTGCAAGGATTGTTTACTTTACGCAAAGTGCTTTTTAATGCAGTTGTCTATTGCTTTGGGTTTACACTTTGGCTCGCAACTTAATGCCAGCGAGATGTTCTGGATAGATATCTCAAGGTGGATGATTAGTAGTAGATGCAGTTGGATTTCGGTCTACTTATGTTGGTGTTCTGCCCATGCTTTTCAGCCTCTTCCTTTCTTTTGTAGCATAGTTAGCATTGCGGTGCGTTCATAATCCTGTCAATTGCCCTTCTGTAATTTGTTCACCTCGCATAGCAGTTTTATCGTCTTTTGGGAGAGAGACATCACTACTGAACATCACGTATCCCGGTTCATATCTTCATCACTGTTTTCACGCTCATTTACTTTTTTGCTTTTACTTTCAGTTGCTATCATTATCCCTTGAGTTTGATCCTTTGTAAACAACAAGACCGGAGAGATTGACAACCTCTCTGAACTTCGTTGGGAACAAAGTTATTTATGTTTGTGTGCAGGTCCGCGTCAGTTGTGCCGCTGACACCTACTTATCATCTCCGGAGTCCTACTGGAGACAAACCTTGGTATCTTTACTGAGGGAAATTTGCTGCTGTGCTACATCACGCCTTCCACTTGGGGTTTACTAACGAAGGGCGAGAAATCACTATCATCACCTCGCACATCACACGCAGAAGCCCGGACGACGGCAGCAATTAATTCAAAGACCAAAGCATGCTGGGAGATTCGAATTCCAAGACAAAGATGCCTTCACACGGGCGGCATTGTGCGTTGGACGCGTCAAATCTCGCGCATTTTCAATGTGTGCATCGATAACTCAACAGGCGGCTGCAGCACGCCACCAAAAGCCATCATTATGACCGGTCATGAAGACACGACGGTTAGCAGCCAGAGCATCTTTGACGGCCCTCCAGCAAGGAGATAGTTATCTTCACCAAACAAAAGGTAAATCAAAGGGGTAGTGAGCAGAAGAGGCAGCTTGCAAGCACCGTTTTTACATAGTTTAAATAATATATTTTTCAAAATATATCTAAACTCCCATCGGGAGCGTATCCACCCATGAGAGTTTCGGGTGCTCCCTCACCTAGAAGTAAATACGTGCTCGAGTGATTACTCGCACCCATGAGAGTTTCGGGTGCTCCCTCACCTAGAAGTAAATACGTGCTCGAGTGATTACTCGCACCCATAAGAGTTTCGGGTGCTCCCTCACCACGAAACAAGATGAGCAGACCTGCACTCGCCAGATCGGGCGGTCCCGGAGTATCGGGTGCTCCCTCACCCCGAGAGCAAAAGTGATATTCGAGTGATTACTCGCAAAACTCTATATATTCAAGCACTCGATGACCTCCCGAGAAAATACTCCTCTACATTACTCCTCGCCCGAGCACTCGGTGAAGCTCCGCGAGCGACCGCTAAAACATCTCACTTGGTTGTTTATTCCAAGTGGGTGCATTATCTACTAGGCTCCGCGCCTCAATAAAAATACATATTCATGGAACACGATACACTGTGCCCAGATGCCACGCAAGCTTAGCGTGTAGGTAAGACCCCGCTGCGCAGATCGGCCGGGCTGGGACTTGCCGAAGAGCGATTTAACTCCCAACCTTTTCCATGCGCATGCATGATAGAAAAAGCCGGGCGGACGCGCCTAGGCTACGAACTTTACTGGCGGCAATTGATCACTGTAAGACCTGCAGTGGCATGACTTTTGCTAGACACCAGTGTTCCAAGCTAATGTCGAGGGACATGAGTTTGATTGGGCTACTGCGGTTTTTTCCACTAGTGCAATTCACCAAGGTCGACCAGTCGACACCTTGGGCCCTTTCAGCTTAGCATCCCTCGAAACAGGTTTTGTCATGGCCCCAGATTGCCAGCGACCCACGGTTGAACCGTGCATACATCAAAACAACGCAAGAATGGATTCGAGTCCCTGCGCGCCTCTTCGAGTCCCCCAGGCACTCGGGGGCTACTGACGAGGGGTGACTCCACGAATCCTATGGATGAGCCTACCCGGTGTACCCGAAGACAGAAGGCCCACAAAGATGCCGCCTGGGCCCATCCTTGGCCCACTAGTGGCACCGACGTAGGAGTCCGGGAGTCATAAGGAAGGTGCAAACTTGCCGTACGGAACAAGATCATGGTTAGGAAACCTCTTCTGTAATCCAGGACGGACTCCCCGAGACCTAGCCTAGTATATAAGGGCAGTGGCGGAGCTAGCAAATTATCAAAGCCTGGGCACACCGAAATCTAAAATATACTTTGGTCTATTGAGCACTATAAATATGATTTATTTGAATAAATGGCATGTCCAAATATACACGCTAATATTTTATAAATCATGAAAATAAATAAAAACATGAGATACAGTATCAAATAATTTGCTAAACATTAGCAACACAATCAAACATTCCGATGTCTTAATGTTAAAAGTTCAATCTTCGATGTTCATCCTTATGCACACACATGAGAATCTAATACAACACGTTCATCTTTTTTCCTTATTGAAATCAAACACATTAAAGAAAATGAACCGTACCAATACCATGATAATATTAGACCTAGGCAAACCCCTTTCCAAGTCATGAACAATCAGCCCAAGCTGAAATTTTCACCACAAGGCTGCCATTTTGAGTCTTAACAATTCTGCTTCCGGTTTTAACCGTTGCTTATTGAAGTCATAGCCTGATTAAAGGTGTGGCCGTACATTATTTCTTGTAGTCTTGTCGGTCGTCGTCGCTCCCAACAGTGGATTTGCTACGGCCTAGACGCCTAGGGCACATCATGCGGCACACGACGCACAGACGAACAGGCGTGCGAAGCAACATGCGAGGCGAGCCATGTACGAGTAGCAGGCTAATGATCGATTGTTTCACAGAGATAAAGAAATTGATGGATGGGCCTTTGGCGTCCTGGTTTGGATTAGCCCAAAAGTTAAAAGGAACACCCTACCTAGCCCAATTCAAGAAGTCTGATGCATTTTTAGCGTATATTTGTAGGAGTACGTATTCAACGGTGGTGTATGTCCGACTGCTCGGAAAATTCCCATCGCTCGAGCCCGGGCACGTGCCCAGGGTGCCCGGACGGTGAAATCGCCCCTGTATAAGGGCTAGGAGGGGAGACGTCGAGATGAAGCAATACACAATCTGTAACCCTAGCCTTGTGCGCACTAGCCTCGGTTTCCCTGTAATCGCCATCTCCAATCAATAATATCGAGCAGGAACGTATCCTCCTATTAGCCGACGAGCTTATCGTCCAACCTGTGCCTCTCATGAATAACCCAGGGTCCCTGACCATGGGATTTGCCGGGGTACATCCCCGTCAGAGCTCTGGGCCAAATCCTTGCCTCCGAACACTCTACCACTGTAAGCTTTATTTTTAGTGGGGGCGCGCCTAGCGCACCCACTGGGTGTAGTCCCCGAGATTTGGGCCGATTGCATGCAATCTGCTCGGATCTTACTTTATTTTGATTGTTGTACTTTGCTCAGATCTGACCGACCCATTTTTCAGGCCATCTGCGACAGACGTCAAGCTGTGTTTGACGAACTCTTGGCCGCTTATTCAGCGGGCCAGCAATCCATTGCTTCCCTGAAGGACAATGTTGATGCCCAAGCTTCCAATATCCAAGAATTAACCGGTATAACTTTTGCTTGCCCTTTTTTCTTTCTCCCGATTGTTACTACTTTCTTACTTAATGTAAACTTGTAGCTGCTGCCACTCGCTCCTCCAAGCTGGAGGCCGCTCAGAAGAGGATTGCCGAACTGGAGAGCCAGCTCGGTGAAAAGAACGGCCAGCTTGGCAGTGCCGAACAGGAACGTTAGCGCCTAGCTGCTGTTGAGACCGAGCTGCAGGCCAATCTTCAAAGAGCTACTTAAGATCTTGCTGCTGCCAAAACTGCCCACGAACAAGAACTACAAAGGCTTGTCGATGCTCGCCATGAAGTGGAAGGCCAACTGCTTAAAGAGAAGGATCTTGCTGTCAAGCGCACCGAAGACATGGATGTCCAACATCAGACAGAAATCCAACGGGCACAAGCTGGTGTTGATCTTGCCCTTTCCTGCCTCCACCGAGTGGATCTTGCCCTTGCAGGTATTTTTTATTTTGTTTATTCTTTCATTCTGATCTGATCTTGCTCCTCTCCGAGCTGAACTTCTTCTCCGATTGCTTTTGCCAGACGCTTGGCCTCATTATACTACTGCTGCTGATGAAGCTGTTGCCGAAGCCCGCCGAGTGCGGGGTGTGGTGCTTCCTGCTGATGCCGGCTAGGATGCCGAGGACTTCGTTGTTGCTCTGGATGCCAGGATCCCCCACGTGAAAGGTGCCATGTGCACTTACAAGACTGGTATCCAGAAGCTGAACGAAAAGCTATTCAAGGGCAAGCAGAAAGCGATTGCTTTTGATAAACACGAAGATGTTGCTCGGAGTCTCAAGGATGTGTCTCGCCAAGTTGAAAATATGCTTGATTCTGCCTTCTGGTCTGGAGTATAGGCCGCCCTCTCTATTGCAAAGAGATGGTACCCTGGTATTGACCTGAAGCTGATGACTGCTCTGCGGGAGGGATCGGAAGAATCCATTGGCGAGCTCTGGACCCAAATCTGCCTAATTGCTCAGGAGCTTGCAAACGGCATGGATCTCCTGGAAGTTACTCCCTATGTTGATTCTGCTGGTCAGCCGACTGGAGTTGCCTCCTTCAGCGACCTTCTGTACACTACAAGTGAAGATGCACCCCAGCCCCGACCTTCTCGGCGGACCGGCAGCGAGAGCTCCCACTCTTCAGATTATGCAGATGACGACGCTGAGGAAGAAGGTGAGGGATCCTCCGATGAACACTCGGTGAGTGCTACCCAGGACCCTTCACATGATCAAGCCAAGGCCACCGCCTCTTTTTCTCCTGGGGGCGCCACCATCACGGCCCCAACTGCTTCATCTCCGACTGCTCCATCCGCGCCGGATGCGCCAACCGCTTGAGCTCGGCATACCATTTTAATTTCCTGCTTCTGCTGAACAAATAGTTAAATTCCAAGTGCGCCCGTCGAGGGCCACTTTCATGTAATGAACACCATTCGGCCAATCGGCCCTATCTTCTTGTGAACTTGCTTTTGCTTAGATTTACACAGCACTCTGCCTTTGCGTTTTTCAACCGACTGCCCTTTTCTTTGCCTTTCTTCTCTCTTGGCCGATACTCTTGCCGACCTTACAGCCGACCTGCGGTCTGTGGTCGGATCGGAGCATAGACCTCGAAGGAATTTTTGACAAGTACTTCTAGGCTCTCAGTTTTGCTCGCAAAGGTAGGGTTTTATAGATGGGCCGGTTGCAACCTGCCGACTGTTGGCCAGCCGGCCTGGTCACAATCGGTGGGTCTGCTACCGGCTAACTTTTGATCAGATATACTTCGAGTAAGAACTGTTCGATTGATAGTTCTGCTCGGCCAGGTCCACCCGACATTACAGCCGACCTGCGGTCTGCATTCGGTTCGGACTAGTCTTCGCAGAACCCCTCACTCGTTTTGCTCTTTCTCCGAGTATACCCTTTTCGGGGCAACCGTCCAGTCCTCGGGTCTGCTTTTGCTGACCCCGGGACTGAAACACGTAGACAAGTAATTTCATAACTCCTGTCGAATGCAGTCTCATGGACGCACGGCTATTCTCATTGATAATATTTCCACAAAGGGAGGGGATAGAAACAATACCATTCAACTGTAAAACGGACATAACAGCTCGGCGTTCCAAGGACGCTCCATTTCTTGCCCCGAAGTATCCACATATCGGGTCGGCTTCCTGAGATCAATGAGGTAGTATGCATTGTTTTTTAGTGCTCGACTGACGACGAATGGACCTTCCCAAGGAGAGGATAACTTGTGTTGGACGTCCGATTTCTGGATTCGGCGCAGCACCAAGTCACCCTCACGAAAAGCTAGGGGACGGATCTTCTTGTTGTGGTAGTGACGCAGCTTCTGCTGGTATATTGCCGACCTGGAAAAGGCCAGGAGACAAGCTTCTTCTTTGAGATCAACGCCGTCCTCACGATCTTCCTTGGCTTCTGCCTCCGTGTACATGGCGTGACGAGGTGAATCGAACTCAATGTCACAGGGGAGCATTGCTTCAGCGCCATATACTAGGAAGAAGGGAGTAAATCCAGTTGAACGGTTTGGTGTGGTGCGTAAACTCCAAAGCACTGCTGGCACCTCGTCGATCCATGCGTCGGGTGCTCTTTCTAGTGGTTCCACCAATCTTGGCTTGATTCCGGACAGAATGAGACCATTCGCCTGCTCTGCTTGACCATTTGACTGGGGGTGAGCCACGGATGCTACGTCCAGCCGGATGCCCTGCTGGGAAGCGAACCGAGCTAACGCCCCTTTTGCGAAGTTTGTTCCATTGTCAGTGATGATGTTGTGCGGCACTCCATATCTGACCATGATGTCCTGAAAGCTCAAGAATGATCAGAGGGGGAGGGGGTGAATGATCACTTCTAAAAATTCTAAGGAACTTAGAAGGAAATCATGTAAACATCGTAGGACTAAAGACATCTTGAAGGAAATACAGTATCGAAAGTAATGCAAGGCTCGAGAGGATTGAGAGCGAAGGAAAACATCGAAGACAAACAGGCTACGAGTAAATACTTGAAATAAATGCTAGAAGGAAAACGAGCCTGACACAGCGATGTTTGGTAAACCAGTTCACACTCTGCAAAGTGCTACGTCTGGTTGGAGGGACTGGTGATTGAACACCTGGAGCAAAACTCTCTCCGTCCTATTCTCCACTGCAACAAACTCCTCGAGCTTGTCCAGTTTTCACTCGTGGTAGATGATTCAGGACATCTCCGTGACCTTTACAAACTTCCTTCAGCAGTGACAATTACTCTTCGACTGCTTGACAGGCGACGCCTAACCGTCTAGGAGACTTGCAGTTCTCCAAGATAAAAAGATCGGCTAATGTCAACCTAAGTCTCCATGAATTGCTCAACTCAGTTCAGACTTGGGTGTAGGTTTTCTCTTGATGAATCTCTTCGGGATGCTCTCAGACTTCTGTCTTAGAATCTTTAGTGGAGCAGCCGACCCGAACTGGCGGGTAGGTGCGGGGTATTTATAGTTGGCGATCCCGATGGGTAAAATGACTGAAGTGACCCGATGCAACCGCTTGACGCGTGTCCACAACGGTCGGATTCCAATCACTGCGCAACTTTACTTGAGGAACAAGTAAGCTGACTCACCGAACGAGTTCTCTCTCGATGGCACGAAGTGCAATGACTTTGCCTTCGAGCTATTCGCTCGACTCGGTGAGATTTCTCTTGGTAGGCTTTTGTGGGTTTTGATTGAGCAGAGCAAATTCACTTCGACAAAGATCTCAACTAGCAAACCCCTCTTAATAGTACGGTTTTTCCTACGACTCAAGAAAATAAGGAGAACTAGCAAAAAGACTAAGTCTTTGACCAGCTTCAGCTTTCTCCTCGTTGCGCTTTTGCTCGAGAGAAACATCTTCTTCGACGACATTTTTAGGGGTCGTCTTCCTTCAAAGGTATCGGTAGATAACTGCAGTCTTACTGCAGCGAGTTGTCCTTCGACCTTCTACTTGCAAACTCCATTCTTTCGGAACCTAAGTATCTGTTTATACTCGAAAACAATATTAGTTCCACTTCTGCTTTGTCCAACAATGTCCAAAACCTTCGGGGGCAAAACTTGCTCTTACAATCTCCCCCTTTTTGGACGATTGTTGACAAAACAGGCATCGATAAATAATTTGAAAAGGTTTGAGTTTTCGATGATAAACCAGTGTAGAGATTGATGAAGTACTCCCCCTAGATGTATGCACGGAAGATAAAGATTTCCTGTGAAGTGCATATTTGACAAGTAGTGTCGAGGGAAAAACATCAATAGACTTAGCGAGAGAAATTGCATTCCAGATAGTGTCCAATGTGAAGTATGCAATTTCCTCGAATGGCCTGTGAACTTATATGAAAGATAACTTCCTGCAAAAATGGTTAAGTATAGCAAGCAGCAGATAGATATCTTACAAAAAGGGTAGCAGTTCACAGTCCTACTTAGAGTTAGTTACAACCAGATCGAATGTGAATCGAAAGTTTGTTGGAACTGCTCAGAAACCTCAAAAACAAGAGTTTATCGAATGGAATGCAAAACCCTTAACCCCGTAGGAAAACTAATTTCTTCGATGCCACTACATCTCCCCCTTTTTGTCACAACGTACAAAAAGATCGAGAGAATAGGGTCGAAAGAAATCCCTACTCGCGACGCTGGCTCCGGCGACGTCGAGAAGATTCGGCGAGTGTTGGAGCACGACGAATTGGACGAGCGCCTGGAGGAGTGATCTTCGTGCGGAATGAATGTTGATCCCCTGAAGATTCCAGCTGCGATTCCGGCGGGGTCCTGGGGCTTCGAGGAAGTGGCGAGTGAACGCTGGGTTGATGTTGAGGAGGGGCATCTTCTTGTTCGGAGTAGGAGGAGAAGGTGTCCAAAGTGATATGATAATAATCATCGACACTTAGCACATCTCTGTTCTTCGGTAGGCGAGGGATATTGGGATCCGGTCGATCTACACGATCATCATTGGTCCAATTCCTGTTCAGATGGGGAGGATATTCTTCGAACCCGCAACGTTGAAGTTGACCGAGGGAATTGAACTTCCGAAGACCTTTCCAATCACGACGAAGGCATTCACGCAGCATCTGATTGTTGTTCATGGTAATGTTACGCAAGTGATTGATCTCGTCCATCAGAGCTTGCTTCTGGATAAAATCTTGATCAATGTGATGTTGAAGCATTTGCTGGGACCGAAGAGAAACTTCCATATGATGCACTGGCTTGATAAACTTCGAGCGAATATTGCGCTCAGTTAAGTGGGCGCGGATGCCAGTGTGCTCAGCAAAAGGGTCGTTGGGTCGAGCAACAACCTGCAATACGTCACGAACTGGAGGAGTGAAAATCTTCGGGTAAATGGATACGGGGAATGGCACGTCCCGAGAGTAATTGCAGATTGCCATCAGCCATGGTGCATATGGCTTGTGGGAATTGTGGTCATCAGCACAAGACACCAAAGTTCTGAGGAAGTAGTCTTCAAAATCGAAGGGATGACCATGGACTAACTTCAACAGAGCAAGTTGCACATCATTTGGAGTTGGAAAATTATCGTGCACATCAAGCATTGGCATCAAAGTCTTCGAGAGAATATAAAACCATGCCTTTGCTTCAAATACCAAGTGTCTTGGCTTCGGCTCAGAGGGGTAGTGATCTCCTACGACTTCTGGATCCATCAGCGTAGAGAATTCAGCAGGAGTTGCAGCAGGTAAGTCATGAAGTTTGTGAGGTAATCCTTCGAATCGAGGTAAGTTGATGATAGCCAGAAATTGGTCGACAGTTATGTGAAAAACGTGGCCTTGAATCATATAGTCAAATTTCCATGTCTTCGAGTTCTCAGGATCTCCAGAGACATAAAGTGTAGCATAAAACTGCTCGATAAGCTCGGGATTGTAACCACAATCGAGGGCAAACATCTTGTGAGCATGCAGGCTATCAATTGTCTCGGCAATGTTCTCGAAACAAGTAGTGGAGTACACCGAAGGCATATCAAGATATTGATGCTGGAAAACTCTTGCCTTGTTGTACAACACGCGAGTATAATAGATAGCTTGCTCTTGGGTCCAGAACCGAAGAGAATATGCACTCCTGGGCTTCTCGTAGGGATTGGTACCGAAGAAAAATGGCTTATGTTCGCGCCTTTTGAAGATGGGACCTCCTCGAGGAACATCTGAGCGGAACAAAGGCAGCATTTCTCTCAGATGAGCAGAGTGATGCAGCTCATCAACTGGAAAAACTTCAGCAGCGTTATCTGGCATCTGGAACTCTGGTTCAGCAGGTCGAGAGATAGATGATGGAATGTTTACGATATCCTGAGCCGGAATGACTGCAGGAGCATTCTCCTCGGCCTGAGCTACGACTGCATCTCCTTCGTCGGTTTGAGCATTTTGTGCGGCCTCTTCAATTTCCATGGCCTCCAAGTCTTCATCAAATTGAGCAAAAGCATCAACCATTTCTTCGTTCGAAGAACTGGATGAGGAGGATGAAGAATTATCACTTGAACTGTCATCTCCAGAACTATTGCTTACGACAGGATCTCGTCGAGAGGAAACTGTCGTGATGTCAACATCAACATCTTCTCCTTCAGGCATAGTCCGGGCAGAAGAGTAATCTTTCTGGACTTGAGTTTCTTGCTCGACACGAGCAACTTGCCCGGTCTCTACATGAGCTTGGATTTCAGTGGCGGGGGTGGTCGATGGAATGATATGAGGTGGAGATGGTGGGTTTGGAGGTGGTGGCGAGGCTTTTGGTGGTGAGGGTTGACGGGGTGGAGATGGAGGTGGAGGTGGAGGTGTTTGTTGTCGGGGTGGAGGTGTAGCTTGACGAGGGGGTGGAGTTGTTTGTCGAGGCGGTGAACTTGTTTGGCGAGGTGGTGGAGTTTTCTTACGGGGAGGAGTGGGTTGCTTGGTGGGGTTTGGTTCAGTTTCTTGTCGTTCTGTGGAAGCAACGACCTCGGTGGACTTGGCCTTCTTGGCGTTTTTCTCGATCTCTGGCGTCCCACGCTCAGAGGTTGGGGCAGCAGACTTTCTCTTTCGAGATTGTCTTTGGAACAGAGCATCATTATGCTCTTTGCAAACAGCAGACACAACTTGTTTTACCTTGTCAAACACAGCAGTTAAATTTTCTTTCTGAGTCCTCCTGGAAGCTTCAGCAGATGCAATCTTGGACTTGAAAAAAATTCGGGACTCAATGTCCTCGGTTTCCTCTTGGAGTTGCCTGGTGTAAAACCTGACTTGCTCCTTATCCTTTCGATCCTGGGTGATGTAGCCTTCCCAGCGTATCATGTATCGAGCAACATGCTCTTGGATTTCAGCAGGAACATCATCCTCGGAAGTGACTTTGCTCGGTGTAGTAGCCATTTTCCAGAGAATGTGAGATATATGTGCAGCATCCCAAGGAGCATTGGTATTAGATTCTCCTTCATTAGAACTTTCTTCATCGGCACGAGGGCCGGAAACAGCAGGTGCAACAGGGGCAGGAGCTGGTGCAGCTCGAGGAACTGGAGCAGCTTGAGCCTTCTGTCTTGCCTCCTTGGCTTTCTTTTCGGCTTCCTTGGTGGCTTTGGCAGCAGCAATGGGTTTTGAGACCACTGCTTTATCCTTCGAGGCACTAGGGGCCTCAGCATCCTTCTTCGAAGCACTAGGGGCTATTACCTTTTCTTTCGTGACTGTGGGAGTCACAACTTTCTCGGTGACCTTTTCTTTCGGGTCACTAGGGATAGAGCCTGCAGAAACCTGTCGTCGATATTTTTCACTGACCAAATGAAGAATGCCAAGTTGTTGAGCAACCAGAGCCTTTTTATGCTCGGGCTGACTGTGAAAGTTTAGGAGCTTAGAGTTTATCAAGTCTTTTTCTTCTTGTTCCTTTTGCTTGGCCAGTCTTTCCTTTCGCTGAATGAGCGTTTCATCATCTTCACCAACTTGAGGTTGCTTTCCCTTCGATGGAGCCGAAGGTTTTGGTTGGCGAGCAGGAACAGGTGAAGCAGATGAAATAGGCGGATCTGTGACCAAGTTGGTCAAGTCAATATTTCCTCGAGGAGCCTGTGGAGCTGGCTCCTGGATCCTTATGCCTCTACTGCTAGGATTTTTCTTCAGAGGTAAGTCCTCGACATCAGCCTCTGTGCCAGGGTCTTGATCATCTGAATTAGCTTCACCTTCGGAGCTTGCATCAGGAGGTGAAACGATTACAACCTTTTTCTGTCTCTTGGAAGACTTCTTTCCACCTTTTGATTTGGCGCTAGGGCCGACATCTTCGGCAGCTTTAGCAGCAGCTGCTTCCTTTCGAGCTTTAGCTTCTTTCCTCTTTTGTGCTCGAAGTTCACGTGCTTCAACGAGCTCTTTAAAATCATCAGGAGTTTTGAGGGCAGAAGGGTGAGCATCAGCTGGAGGAGGTGGTCGATTAAATTTCGTCCACTTTGGCCTTAGAGCTTTGACATCAACCCAAGGATTCTTCATAGCAAAAAGCCTCTCCCAACGAGGAATAAGAGACTTGTATTCATACCAACGAAGAGCTTGAAGTCTCCGAATCTCTTGCAGACGATTCTCTCTTGTACGATCATCCTCAGAACCTGGCGGCGTTCTCAAATTCTTCTCAATGATTACTTCCTCCGATAATCCTTCAGAGTTATTGGTGATTCTTGTTCGGCCTCCCACACGCTTGGGAATTCTGATATTTCCTTCGTTCTCAGCCATTTTCCTGCGAAAAAGAGAGGTACGAGGGAATATAGGAAAGTTGTGAACAAGTACCAACAATTTCGAGGAAAAACATTTTGAATGCAGCAAACTTTTCGAGAGATTTGTCTTATCGCAAGTTTTCATGAAAGTGCTAGGCTAGATTTTCATCGGGTGGAAATCTAACGAAGAACTTGTATGAATAAATTGCACAAGAATAAATCTATCGAAACGGTACTGTGGGAATTGCCTAAGTGAGAGAATCCGAGGAATTTCTTACCGAGGTCAGATGGGGAATCGACAGAAAAGCTAGAAACAGATTTCCCAAGTTTCAAAGATCCAAACGGATCAAACAGACCTAAAAGAAATCACAGACAAATCAACACAGAAACTGGAAACGATGAACAGAACGAGATTGAATCGACTCCAGAGCCACACATACCCTATTTTGGTGATGTGAGGCGACTACTGCGACGCGGATGATGATCTTCGTCGACGGGAACGTCTCCGGCGGCTTCCTTCCGGCAGTTAAGCGGCGAGGGAGTCGATGGCGACGAGACAGCACGGCGGCGCGCGAGAGAGAGAGCTTCTGGAGGCAAAGAGACGAAGTCGAAGGAATAGCGATGTCTAAGCCGGTGGAGTGGATCAGTATTTATAAGGGAGGTTCTGACCGAGCTGTCAGATCTGATCCAACGGCGCAGATATCGCGTCTCTCCGCATTCAACGAACGGATTTTGTGGCGGTAATCGCGGGAAATCCCAACGAACCGAAAGATAGTTTCTCCACGTCCGAGACCAAACTCATCGAACATCGAGTATAAAAGATGATAAAACTTCGATAGATTTTCCTTCGGGATCAATGACATTCGAAGGGAATCTTGATCGAGTACAATATATACATGTTCACGAGAGAAAAGCACAGAATAGGTAGGGATAGAATAGAGGGAAAACAGGGTCCGATGCTTAATCAATCCGAGGGGAAAACAATGATAAAACTCGGAGTGGTAAGTGTATAGGACAACACCAAACGAACAAAAACAAACGAAAAAGAAACACGATAGAAAAATAACGTAAGTACACCATAGAAAGAAAACATATAATACATAGTACCGATAGTTATGATCTTACTGCACATTTCGTGAGTCCAATATGTTCAACTCACACCTCAGTGTACAGAACCTCTTTTCATCCAAGGGCTTTGTGAATATGTCAGCCAATTGTTCTTCGGTGCGAACATGACTGATAACAATATCTTCTCGCTGAACATGATCTCGAAGAAAATGATGACGAATATCAATATGTTTCGTTCGAGAGTGTTGCACTGGATTATGAGCAATTTTGATTGCACTCTCGTTATCACAAAGCAATGGAATTTTCTTCACAAGAAACCATAATCTTTCAGCGTTTGCTTGAGCCACAGAATCTGAGTACAGCATGAACCGGTAGCAATATACTCGGCTTCAGCCGTAGAAATAGATACACAATTCTGTTTCTTCGAGGCCCAACAGACAAGAGATCTACCGAGAAAATGACATGTGCCTGAGGTAGATTTCCTGTCGACTCGATCACCAGCCCAGTCAGAATCCGAATAACCAACGAGATCAAACTGGGCACCCTTGGGATACCAAAGACCCAAGGTTGGTGTGTGTGCCAGATATCGAAGGATTCGCTTGACAGCAATATGATGAGATTCCTTCGGATTTGCCTGAAAACGAGCACACATGCAAACTGATAGCATAATGTCAGGTCTAGATGCACAAAGGTAAAGAAGCGAACCGATCATCGAGCGATATTTCTTCTGATCGAAAGGTTTGCCCTTCTCATCTGCATCTAGATGAACATTCGTAGGCATTGGAGTCTTGATAGTTTTGCAACCGACAAGATCAAACTTCTTCAGGCAATCTCTGAGATACTTCTCTTGAGAAATGAAAGTACCATTTTTCTGCTGACGGATTTGAAGCCCGAGAAAGAACTTCAATTCTCCCATCATTGACATTTCATATTTCTTCGACATCATACGAGAAAATTCTTCGCTAATATCAGGGTTAGTACAGCCAAAAATAATGTCATCGACATAAATTGGACACACAAAAAGATCATTTTTGTATGTACGAGTAAAAAGAGTCGGATCAGTTGTTCCTGGTTTGAAGCCCTTCTTTAGAAGAAAATCCTTCAGCGTTTCATACCAAGCATGAGGTGCTTGCTTTAACCCATATAGAGCCTTGTGTAATCTGTACACCTTATCAGGATTCTTCGGGTCTTCAAAACCTGGTGGCTGCATAACATACACTTCTTCTTCGATCTCACCGTTAAGAAATGCACTTTTGACATCCATTTGATATAGTAGAATACCATTGTAATTGGCAAAAGCAAGCATGACACGAATGGATTCAAGTCGAGCAACTGGGGCATAAGTCTCACCAAAATCAATACCTTCGATTTGAGTGTAGCCTTGTGCAACCAGTCGAGCTTTATTCCTTACCACTATGCCATCTTCATCTTGCTTGTTGCGAAAAATCCACTTCGTACCAATGATATTATGCTTCGTGGGATCAGGTCTATCGACAAGGGACCAGACTTTATTTCTCTCGAACTGGTTAAGTTCTTCGAGCATGGCAGTCATCCAGTCTGAGTCTCTCATGGCTTCATCAAATTTTGAAGGTTCTAACATGGATACAAACGAGAAATTTCCACAGAAGTTAGCTAATCGAGTACGAGAACGAGTGGTGGGACGACCTGGTATACGAATCTCTTCGAGAATTGAGTCGACATTCACTCTTCTTCGAACACGAGGAAAAGTTTCTTCATCTTGTGGATCAGGATGATCTTCGGGATCAGCTTGTCCTTCGGGATCATTTCCTTCGGGTTCAGCTTGTCCTTCGGGATCAACATATTCTTCGTTTATGCATTCTCCTTCGACCTGTGCATCAATTTCTTCAGGATGTTGATCTCCAGCGCCCCGGGCTATGTGTGGGAACATTGGACCATCATCATCCCTGTTTGCTTGTTGAGCATTTCCTTCGACAGGCCGAATATCTCCAATAGCCATGAACCTGATAACTTCATCCAAAGGAGGTTCATCCAGGTTAAGAGGTAATTTCTCCTTTTGAGAGCCGTTAGTTTCATCAAATCGAACATTTACAGTTTCTACAACTTTGCCAAGATGTGAGTTGTAAACTCTGTAAGTGTGAGAATTTGAACCATAACCTAGAAGAAAACCTTCGTGAGCCTTTGGGGCAAACTTGGAGCTGTGATTCATGTCTCTGATATAACATGGAGCACCAAAAACCCTGAGATAAGACACATTTCGCTTTTTACCAGTGATGAGTTCATGTGAAGTTTTCTTCAGAAACTTATGCAGATAAACCTTGTTGATGATATGACATGCAGTGTTGATAGCTTCGGCCCAGAACCTGATAGGGGTCTTGTATTCAGCAAGCATTGTTCTGGCCATTTCAATAAGTGTTCGATTCTTTCTCTCGACCACACCATTTTGTTGCGGTGTATAAGCAGCCGAGAATTCATGAGTAAAGCCATATTCACCAAGAAAATCTTCGATATGAGTATTTTTGAATTCTGTACCATTATCACTTCTGATATGCTTGAGAGATAATTCATATTCAGTTTGAGCTCTCTTTGCGAAAGTTTTGAAAAATTCAACAACTTTGCTCTTGTCATCTAGAAAGAAAACCCAGGTATATCGAGAGAAATCATCAACAATAACCAGACCATACTTGTTACCTCCAAGACTAGCATAATTTTGAGGACCGAATAAATCCATATGAAGTAATACAAGAGGACGAGTAGTAGTCATGACGGTTTTTGCAGAGTGATGTTTCTTGGCAATCTTTCCTGCTTCACAGGCACTGCATAGACGATCTTTATCGAATTTCACATTATCAATTCCAACGATGTTCTTCTTCGAGATAAGAGTTTGAAGATTTTTCATCCCTGCATGACCAAGTCTTCGGTGCCATAACCAACCAGAAGTGGCTTTGGCCATTAAACATGTGGACACTGCAGGTCCCGAAGAAAAATCAACGACATAAAGATCACCCTTGCGATATCCTTCGAACACGAAGGAATAATCATCCTGTGAAAAGACAACACAACGAGACGCAGAAAACAGCACAAGCATACCCATATCACAAAGTTTCGATATAGACATAAGATTATATCCTAGAGATTGTACAAGCAAAACCTTATCAATATGCTTGTCTTTAGATATAGCAACTTTACCCAAACCAAGCACTTTCCCTTTGTTGTTGTCACCGAAGGTAATATATTTCTGTGAAGATACAGACAGTTTTTCTTCGGTGAACAAATCTTTGTCTCCGGTCATATGATTTGTACATCCACTATCCATGACCCATTCGGATCCACCGGAGACATAGCCCTGCAGAAGAATTAGTTCTTCTTAACCACCCACAAACGAGTAGGTGACTTAGAAGGCATGGTAGAGCTAGATGGATCAGCAATATTATATCGAACAGGATTGCATTGTCGATCAGGACCATCAAGCACACCATAAATATAATTCCTCGATGAGGGGTTAGAGTAACGATGGGTAATGGCAATTTTGGTGCGATTGTCACGATGGCGATAAACATTTCTATCTATTCGATAGTAATCCTTCTGGGGAACATTTGAAGCAAGCACCAAGGGTTCATTTCTATCCTCGAGAGAATAGTAGTGATTCGGTGGTACCGAGGATTTTCCCTGCATAGAATGGTTAGGGGGCAGTTTTTCTACGAGAGATTTGCGAACCCAAATCTGTCGCTTATAAAAGCCATTCTTTGGAGGAGTACCAACGAACTCAGCCGACACCTTTCCTTCCTGATCTTTGACAAGCTTGTAGTCAGAATCAAGTGATTCATCAACAATAGCTTTGTCAATTTTGCAACTGAAACCTGAAAGGTTAGCAATATCAATGGGCTTTTCTTTCGCAAGAACCCAGACAGTTTTAGTATACTGTTCGGGTTTCCAGTAGGTTCCATCAGGATTGATTTTCCTTTCGAAGCCAACTCCTTCGTTACGAGGATTTCTGTGAAGAAGTGCCTTTCGAAGGATATCACATAAGTACTGGTGTCCCTGCACACTTTTGAACATGCCTGTTTCAAATAAATTTTTCAACCTGAGGAGTTCCTCGGTAATGGTTTCCTCGTTCGAGGGATTAGCATCATCAATAACAATAGGTTGCTTTCCTTTCGATCTCTCATAAATAGACTCAATTTTACTTCGTTTCAAACAGGTTAAGCAAGGTGAAACAGATTCATTTTTATCTTCTGAGCCCTGTTGAGCCATGAGAGTGAGATTTACACTTTCCAACTCTTCATTAGCCTCTCTCAGTTTCTCGAGAGCCATTTTCCTTTGAAGGAATTCGTAGGTTAGCTTCTCGTAGTCCCCTGAGAGAAGTTCATGACGAGAGGAAAGTTCATCATACTTTTCCTTCAGAGCTGCATGCTCGTTAGTCAAAGTTTGACCCTTCTCAATCTCATTGATCAACAGAGTCTCAGATTTTTGAATAGTTTCACTTAGAGAATCTAGTTCATCTTGTTGGATAGAAGCAATTTTAGCAAGTTTAGCATAGCTTATCCTAGAGTCACTTTCATAAGCAGATCCATCAGAAGTATCGTAGGATTTCTTAGATGAGGATACCTTAGCCTTGGCCATGAAGCAGTAAGCTGGAGATTCATCTTCACTGCTCTGGTTGGAGAAGAAGGAACTTGAATTCTTGTTCGAGGCGAATGCTATCCCAGCAACACCATCAGATTCAGAACCAGAACCAGAACCTGATCTTGACTTTGATCCTGCTTCAGAACCGGATGCTTCTTCTTCAGAGTTCATCTCTTTACCCAGATAGGCTTTGGCTCGGTGCGAATTCTTTCGACGAGAGGAATGAGATTTTGATGAAGTACCCTCTCGATGCTTGTGATACTTCTTTTTCTTGTCATCATCAGAACCATCTTTCTTGTCTTCTCTGGACCTTGAATCATATCTCTTCGAATCATGATTTTTGCTCGATCTGTAAGACTTGCTCGAAGAGCTGCTGTGAGAGTGCTTTGATTTATGTTCAATTTCCCAGAGAGGACAATCAGCAATGAAGTGACCTGGCTTCTTGCACTTGTAACAACAGTTATCTTTCGCAGATGAGTTTTTGAATGATGACCGATGCTGAGATGAATTGCTAGAATGTCTTGAAGAGTAGTTTTTCTTCGGTGAAGAGGAGGACCTTCTCTGAAAGCGGTTGAATCTTCTCATTATCAGTGCAAGATCTTTCCCAATGTTCTCGGGGTCATCTGAGGCACCATCAGATTCACAACTGGCTTCAGGAGTGGAGTGATGTGAAGCTCTAGCCTTCAGTGCATGAGATTTTCTTCGACTCCCATTGACGTCACGTTTCTCATCTTCTTCCATCTCGAAAGTATTAAGCCTTTCAAGAATATCAGCGGCAACCATATCCTTGAAATCAGTTCTTTCCTTAATCATCAGCACAATGTGATCGAAGGAATCATCAAGAGAACGGAGCAAGGTTCTGACAATAATCCGATTGGTAATGTCATCTGCACCGAGGGAAATCAGTTCATTTGACAGCGCAGTGAGTCTGCTGTATATGGAACAAACTTTCTCTCCCTCGTGCCTCTTGAAACGATAGAACTTGCTTCGAAGGGTGTCAATTCGAGCATCTTTCTGAGTAGAGACACCTTCACCAATCTTCTCGAGATAATCCCAAACACCTTTGGCCGAAGGAATATTCTTGACCTCATGATATTTTTCAGGAATCAGATGATTTGTGATGAATACCCAGACTTCAGCATCAAGGGACACCTTCTTAGCTTCTTCAGGAGTGATGGCATCGGTGTCCTTGACAGTTACACCATTCTTGACAACTTCCCAAGCGGCAGAGTTGATAGCCATGATATTCCTCTTCATTTTGTCCTTCCAATAGGGATAGTCCTTCCCATTGAATATAGGGATCGGTTCCCCCGAGCGAACAGCTGCAAACGACATTCTTGACAACACTCCAGGTTGTTAGACCAAAATACGCAGAGCGTAGGGAGTGCCTAGCTCTGATACCAATTGAAAGCTCAAGAATGATCAGAGGGGGAGGGGGTGAATGATCACTTCTAAAAATTCTAAGGAACTTAGAAGGAAATCATGTAAACATCGTAGGACTAAAGACATCTTGAAGGAAATACAGTATCGAAAGTAATGCAAGGCTCGAGAGGATTGAGAGCGAAGGAAAACATCGAAGACAAACAGGCTACGAGTAAATACTTGAAATAAATGCTAGAAGGAAAACGAGCCTGACACAGCGATGTTTGGTAAACCAGTTCACACTCTGCAAAGTGCTACGTCTGGTTGGAGGGACTGGTGATTGAACACCTGGAGCAAAACTCTCTCCGTCCTATTCTCCACTGCAACAAACTCCTCGAGCTTGTCCAGTTTTCACTCGTGGTAGATGATTCAGGACATCTCCGTGACCTTTACAAAATTCCTTCAGCAGTGACAATTACTCTTCGACTGCTTGACAGGCGACGCCTAACCGTCTAGGAGACTTGCAGTTCTCCAAGATAAAAAGATCGGCTAATGTCAACCTAAGTCTCCATGAATTTCTCAACTCAGTTCAGACTTGGGTGTAGGTTTTCTCTTGATGAATCTCTTCGGGATGCTCTCAGACTTCTGTCTTAGAATCTTTAGTGGAGCAGCCGACCCGAACTGGCGGGTAGGTGCGGGGTATTTATAGTTGGCGATCCCGATGGGTAAAATGACTGAAGTGACCCGATGCAACCGCTTGACGCGTGCCCACAACGGTCGGATTCCAATCACTGCGCAACTTTACTTGAGGAACAAGTAAGCTGACTCACCGAACGAGTTCTCTCTCGATGGCACGAAGTGCAATGACTTTGCCTTCGAGCTATTCGCTCGACTCGGTGAGATTTCTCTTGGTAGGCTTTTGTGGGTTTTGATTGAGCAGAGCAAATTCACTTCGACAAAGATCTCAACTAGCAAACCCCTCTTAATAGTACGGTTTTTCCTACGACTCAAGAAAATAAGGAGAACTAGCAAAAAGACTAAGTCTTTGACCAGCTTCAGCTTTCTCCTCGTTGCGCTTTTGCTCGAGAGAAACATCTTCTTCGACGACATTTTTAGGGGTCGTCTTCCTTCAAAGGTATCGGTAGATAACTGCAGTCTTACTGCAGCGAGTTGTCCTTCGACCTTCTACTTGCAAACTCCATTCTTTCGGAACCTAAGTATCTGTTTATACTCGAAAACAATATTAGTTCCACTTCTGCTTTGTCCAACAATGTCCAAAACCTTCGGGGGCAAAACTTGCTCTTACATGTCCGCTATGAACCTGACCGCAGTCGGCCCATCTAGCTTCTTGATCGGCCTTGCTTCGATCCATTTGGTGAACTTGTCCACTGCTACCAGTAAGTGTGTCATGCCACCTCTTGCTGTTTTGAACGGCCCTACCATGTCCAGACCCCAAACTGCAAATGGCCATGTGATCGGAATGGTTTTGAGTGTTGAGGCTGGTAAGTGGCTTTTTGCTTTGAATATCTGACACCCATTGCAATGCTTGACCAATTCTTCTGCCGCTGCTTTCGCAGTCGGCCAATAAAACCCATGGCGAAAAGCCTTGGCAACTATTGCTATTGTTGATGCGTGATGACCACATTCGCCTTGGTGGATGTCTCGGAGCAATTTTATCCCCTTGTCCTCTTCCACACACCGTTGAAGGACTCATGTTGCACTTCGGTGCACCATCTCATTGTTGATGATCGTGTATGCTCCAGATTGGCGCTGGATTTGCCGAGCTTCCACTTCATCTTCTGGGAGTATGTCGTCCACCAGGAAGTTGATGATCGTGTATGCTCCGATCGTGTATGCTCCTTCGCCTTTTGCTTCTTTTCCTCGAGCTCTGCCATCTTCAGGTCGGCCGGAATAAAGATTGACTCTGATTCTGTGGAAGGCTTGATGGATGGCTTGTGGATGTTCTCTAGTGATATTCCTGGTGGGATTTCCTTTCTGGTGCACCCCATCTTGGATAGTGCATCTGCTGCTTCATTTTCAGCTCGGGGAATATGATGGAACTCGCACCCTTCAAAGAAACCAGACAACTGCTGCACAAGGAATTTGTATCTTGCCATATTTTCATCTTTTGCGTCCCAAGTGCCAGTGCATTGCTGCACCACCAGATCGGAATCGCCATAACACAAAATCCGCCGAATGCCAATCTCCTTAGCCAATCGGACACCATGTACCAAAGCTTCGTATTCGGCCACATTGTTTGATGCTGCAAAGTGAATCTGCAGCACATACTCAAGCTTGTCACCTTTTGGAGAGGTAAGAACAACACTAGCCCCTAGTATGGTCATCATCTTGGAGCCATCGAAGTGCATCTGCCAGAACTGAGAGTCCGGACAGGGGGGTATATATTGAGTTTCTGCCCAATCCACCAGGAAATCTGCCAGCATTTGAGACTTCACTGCCGTCCGAGGCTCATACTTGATCCCATGTGTTGCAATTTCAATGGCCCATTTTTCCACCCGGCCGGATGCGTCCCGACTGCCAATGATTTCTGCCAGTGGAGCCGAACTGACCACCGTGATCGGATGCGCCTGCAAATAAGGCTTCAAATTTCTTGCCGCCATGTATACGCCATGTATACGCCATAGCACATCTTCTGATAATGGGCGTAGTTTTGCTTGGAGGTGGAGAGCACTTCACTGACATAGTACACTGGCCTTTGGACCGGTTGCGCCTTGTCCTTTTCAGGACGCTCGACCACCATAACAATATTGACCACCCGAGTGGTTGCTGCAATATACAATATCATTGGCTCTTTTTCCTTTGGAGCTGCTAGCACTAGAGCAGTAGACATCATGCTCTTGAGCTGCTTGAATGCTTTGTCCGCTTGCGGGGTCCAAATGAACTTGTCTGTTTTCTTCATCAGCTGATACAGCGGAATTGCCTTCTCTCCCAGCCGACTGAGAAATCGGCTGAGCGATGCCAAGCATCCGGTAAACTTCTGTACATCTTTGAGACTTCTGGGCTTGCCCATCTTCTCGATTGCTTCAATCTTCTCAGGGTTGCACTCTATTCCTCTCTCAGAAACCAGAAATCCGAGCAACTTGCCGGCTGGCACGCCGAACACACATTTCTCTGGGTTGAGCTTGATCTGGTATGCTCGCAAATTTGAGAATGTCTCCTTGAGATCATCCAACAGGGTTGATCCTAGCACCGACTTGACCACAAGGTCATCTACATACACATGAATGTTCCGACCTAACTGAGGCCGAACACATCGCTGCATAGTACGCTGATAAGTCGCACCGCCGTTTTTCAGGCCAAAGGGCATGGTGATGTAGCAATAAGCCCCGAATGGGGTGATAAAAGTTATTTTAATCTGGTCGTTTACATCAAGCTTGATCTGGTGATAGCCTGATGTGGCATCCAGAAAGCACAAGAGCTGACAGCCAGCCGTAGAATCAATCACTTGATCGATACGGGGCAAAGCAAAAGGATCCTTGGGGCAGGCCTTATTCAGGCAAGTGTAATCTATACACATGCGCCAAGTTCCATTCTTCTTAGGAACCAGAACTGGATTTGCTAACAAGTCTGGGTAGAACACTTCCTTGATAAATCCTGCTGCGAGCAACTTGGCTATCTCATCGTCGATTGCTCCTCTCTTCTCTTCTGAAAAACGCCGAAGTGGCTGCTTGATTGGCTTGGATCCAGGTCGGATATGAAGCTTGTTCTCGGCAAGTTCCCTCGGTACACTAGGCATGTCATGTGGGGACCATGTGAAGATGCCACTGTTCTCACGGAGGAACTCGACGAGCTCGCCTTCCTATTTGTTGCCGAGCCCAGCCCCAACAATGACGCACTTGCTCGGGTCGGAGGGGTCCAGGGAAATCCTCTTGCTGCCCTTTGTTGCTTGAAATATGGTCTCATCATCCGGTCTCTTGTCCTTCGTGCTCGGCATGGGGTCCTTCATCTGAGCCTGGGCCATTGCTACAACCTTGTCGAGCTGGCGCCGTTCTGCATCGATGACCAGCGAATCGGCTAGCTTAGAACCAGCAGACGAACATTCCAGTGACTTCCTGTAGTCACCACACACAGTGATTGGACCATTCGGCCCTGGGAGCTTCATCTTCAGGTAAGGCTGCATGATGTTGAACATGAACTTGGTGATCGCAGGCGATCCGAGCAGAACATGGTATGGGCTACTCAGATCGGCCACCTCGAACCAGATCGGCTCTCGGCGGAAATTCTCCTCCGACCTGAATACTACTTCAAGCCGAATGCGGCCTAATGGGGTACATGACAGGCCGGGCACTATCCCATGAAATATGGTCCTGCTGGGCTCCAACTCGCTCTCACTGATGCCGAGCTTGATCATTGTGTCTCTGTACAGAATGTTGATGGCGCTGCCTCCATCAATGAGTGTCCTAGTGAACTTGCATGAATACAAAGGTGCCGCCAAGATTGCATCCACCACGAGCATATAACTGCCCGGGTTGGGAATTACGCTCGGGTGGTCCTTTGGGCCCCATGATATGGCATTGTCCGACCAGTTCATCCTGTGGGAAATTGCTGGCATGGTGGCGTTGACTGCTTGCTCACGGGCTCTTCGACTGCCCTTGTCATTTTATTCACTGGTGAAAATCATATATGCTGCATCCTGACGTGGGAACTGATGCCGAGCATTTGCTGGTGGTGGACCTGGGGGTGGTGGTGGGGGTGGGGGGATTTCCTGCTCCTCCCTTTGCCAAACGCTCAACCCAGATGCACTGCCGAGTGGTGTGCGATGCGGGCTTGCACACTCCACTATGAATTTTGCAGGGCTGGTTCATCATGTCCTCAAAGGTGTATGGGGGCCTGGGCTGACCTGGCGGCCTTTCTGCCGGCTTCAGCTTCCGTCTGCCTCCCGCAGCCCCTTGTTCCTCTTAGTGTTGCACTGTTTCTACCTGTCGACTGCCATATTGGGCATCCGGCTGCTCATCCTTCCTCTTGGTTAAACATGTGTTGTTGTTGTTGGGGGTGTTGTTGAAATTGGGGTTGTTGTTGTTGCCAAAGTTGTTGTTCCTCTGGATCTCGCGCCTCTCGCATCGATTGGGACCGTTCGACCCATTTGCCTCTGCCGATTGCTGCTGCTGGCCGGATGGTTGCCCTTGGATGAAACCACTGGGACTCAACGTGATCGGGCGCATTGCAGAGTCAGATGCGGCGAATGAATTGGCTATTCTCATCAGATTGGCCAAAGAAGTTATCTCCTTGCGCAGGAGCTTGTGCTTCAACAAAGACCCGTCCAAGCAGCCGCCAGTGAAGTACTGGATGGCTTGGATTTCATGAACTCCCTCGCAAGTGTTTCTGAGCTTGATCCACCACTGAAGGTAATCGCGAAGAGGCTCGTCCTTTCCTTGTACGCAGAGTGCCAAGTGCTGAGGCAGGCCTGGGCGCTCGTAGGTAGCCGTGAAATTGCAAACAAATGCATCCTCAAAATCCTTCCAGCAATTGATACTGTTGCTGGGCAAACTGTTTAACCAGGACCGAGCTGAACCTTGGAGCATGAGCGGAGCATAGCGCACAGCTACGCGCCGACTACCTCCTACGATGTCGACTGCTGTCATAATCGACCAGCCAATCTTCTGGCTTGTCTGATCCATTGTATTTGGGGGTGTCCCTGGGATGTGAAGCCTTTGGGGAACTGCTCTTGCCGAATGCGCGGGCCAAAACATGCTGGACCCGCCGGCACATCATCTTCCGGTTGCTTATCCTGCTGCAACTACTCGATTCGGTGTCTCGCATCATTATCCGTGATTGCTCGGGGACCTAACCGCTGACTTATTGTCGGCCGGGCTGACGCCACCGGTTGCTCGTTGCGCCTGTTGTTGACTGCTGTCTCATCCCTCCGACTGCCTCCTGCAGCCCCTTGATTCTTCCGACTGCGATGCAAACTGCCATGCGACGAGCATGCCTGCCTCTGCTGCCGCTGTGGCGCATTCAGCTGGTTCGCACCCGCAGTTGCCCCGAACTGATTTTGATGCTACTGGCCCTTGCTGCTCGGTGGCCGCCTTCTGCTGCTGGTTTGCCGTGGTTATGAGGTCACGCATTCGGCGCGTCCTCTCCCGCAGCTCTTCTCCTTCCAAATGCTCCAGCTCGGTGGCGATCTGCTCGGCAGCTCTCATGTTCTTCACAGGAGAATTGTACAAAATCTTGGGAACGGCAATGATGGATGTTACAGGCTGCTGGGCTCCTCCCAGTTCTCTGCCGACCTCTCGGCCTGCTGCTCGGAGGTCCTCAATTACCGGGGGCGGGATAACACGTTGTCAGATACCATGCGCCGCATTGTACTCCCGAACTGATGCCTCCATCCGGCGCTTTTCAGCGTCGATCCGATCCGACTGCTCCTTCAGAGCTTGACGCACCTTTTCCAGCTCAGCCTGAGCCACAACTGAATCGGCATGAAGATCCACAGGAGTGCTGAGCACATCCGGTGGATTGCTTTGGCCTGCTGGTGCCGTGGTTGTTGCCCTCGCGGCTCGGGTTGCCGAAGTAGAGCTGTGGCGACTGGATGCTCCTTCCATCATAACCTCCGCACGGATGTGCGCAGTCATGCCCTCTGTTCCCACAGCATCCGGCCCTCCTGGCAACGGATCCGTGAGCTCAGAAAACACCCGTACCTCCCTGGGAAACACATCAGGAAGTGTCGCGACGAAGACGCGATGTCCGCCGAAAGGAATGATGATGACGCGCGGCAGAGGCATTCCAGCCCCAAACCGCGAGGCATTGTCGATGACGAAGTCCCACGCTCCGCTCCTCATCACCAGGTCGGAGGCGAAGCGCACGCGCGATGCAGATGATGGTCCCGTCCGGATCAGAACTCTAGTCGACGCCTCGGCCTGCCCCACGGTGGGCGCCAACTGTCGTCGATATGTAACGGCAGATGTCATGGGGATAACTAAAGAGGGGGACAAACCGAGGTGAGTGTCGCTGGTACCGGAAACGAGAATGGGAACACACGGTGAGACACCACGATGTACCCAGGTCCGGGGCTCTCCGTAGAGATAACACCCCTAGTCCTGCCGAGCTAGCTATATGCAATAACTCTGGCTACAATGAATGTTACTTGAGCTGTTTGGGAGGAAGGAGAAGAGGGCCTTCGGTCACTACTCTCTCCTTGCTCTCTCTATGGTGGGTAAGATTGCAATAACTGCTCCGTCGTCCCTCACGCAGGAGGGGTACCCGGGGCTCTTATAGGCCGAGCCCGGGGTACAAAGGTAAATGTACAAAGGGGAGGGCCCAGCTGTCTGCCTCAGATAAGCTAGGGACCTCACATCGTGTTCCTCCGAATGACCCGGTGTAGACTTGCGGCTCACCATACCGCTATCCGGTAAACCTCGGTGGTGAATAGTGGAGCTAGATACTTAGGCCTATCGGCCTGTCCGCGTGATCGGCGCTGGAGGAGACCGCACGCCTCTGACAGTCCCGATCTTCAGGGATTGCGCATTGAATGCTCTTGTATCAGGTGTCCGACCTGGGATCCTGATCGGACGTTTCTCTGCTTACTTCGGCCGAATGCTCCTTGGTGAGGCCTATCGCGCCTTCTCTGGGGCAATCGGCCCTCACCTTGAACAGTTCGGCCCACTTCTTGCTTGCTCTTGATTAGCTCGGCCTTGATTAGATCGGTGACCATTAGGTCGATGATCTTTGCCTTGATGAATTGTTTTCTCTGGGTGACCCTACCCGGGGGTCATTCCCCCGACAGGGTCTATCCCTCTCTTCTGTAATGATTGATACGCATGCTTGTGCGTATTAGAGAAACATACATTCGCATATATCAACTTTCATAATATTACAACTAGCATTACTTTTTGTAATCGCTAGAGAATTTGTAGCCACCTGTCAAATAAAGACGCGTACCTTAGGAAGAGCAGGGGTGACTACCATCACTCTCCTCAACATAATGAGTTACACAAAGCTTTGGATTATAGCGGGCGCAAAACATTTGAATCGAATATTGCCCGAAGAATGACGGCGTTGTAAATTTTTACTTATGTCGATGCACTTTTAAACATTTTTCTTAAATGGATGAATTAAATCTTACTTACTTCGATCCATAATAAATATTAGTTATCTAGTACAAAGTTTGTAGTATCTTTCGGGTGCCCGGGTGCATCTACACCCAGGGAGGCAAAAATAAAAATAAAAATAAAAATGAGAAAAACTTAAAAAAATTATTTATTTTTGGTGATGGAAGATGCTTACGTTCAAGATGCTTATGCAAATTTTGAAAAAGTTCGAACATCTGAAAAGCTCACGGTAAAAAAGATAAATTTGTTGTTTCTTTAAACGATATTATTAATGCATTATTTCGGACTGAATTTGTCTTTTTTGCTGTGAGCTTTCTAAAAATCAAAAAAAGCTCAAATTTTACACAAAAATCTAACCCCTAAGCATCTTTCACCATAATAAAATTTGATTTTTTTTTATATGTCTTCTCGAAAGTTTTTTGTGTAGGAGTATATGAGCCTGGGCTCAGATTTAAATATCTCAAAAAATCACTTATTATGAACAGTAGGGAGTATTTTATGGCGAAGGCGGGCACCAGGAGAGTTCCTAGAACATACAAGTCGTCCCGCGGTAACGCGGTTTGTTCTACGGTACAAAACACCGCGTTGTAGACTTCACTTGACCCGGAGAAGCACGAAGCTCCTTCATATATGCTCCCTGCATCTCTAGCTTCACTCACTCCCTCCGCAACCCAGTCACATCGTCCACGTCACTAACCCCGATCGAGGTGTCACCACAGCAACCTTCCTCCGATTTTTCGCATGGACCTCCCCCGAGTTCACCCAGGCGCCGTGCCGGCGGGCGACGTGGAGATGGGCCACCAAGCACAAGCAGCCGTGTACCCGCCGCTACCGGCGGCGCACGACCGGCCGGCCGTGAACCAGCTGCAGCTCGGCGTCGGCGGGCAAGGCCAAGGACCCAACACCTGGGTCGGCAACGACGCCAACACGCTGCTGGTGGTGGCCACGCTGATCACCACGCTCACCTACCAGCTCGGCACCAACATCCCCGGCGGGTACTGGCAGGAGACCAAGTCGGTGGACGGCAGGATGTGCCGCGCCGGCGACCCCATCATGCGTGACCTGCACCGGCCCAGGTACGCCCGCGCCGTGAAAACACACTCGATCTATCATGCCATGCCAGCATCGGTTGACATGCCGGCATGCACTGCACAGGTACTGGTTGTTCATGGCGGCGAGCTGGGTTGGGTTCGCGAGCTCGATGGTGATGACGCTGAGCCTGCTGGTGCGGATGGCGGTGGAGTCGCGGCACGTGCGGTGGTCGTTCGCGGTGGCCTACTCCAGCCTCGTGCTCACCTTCGTGGTGTCGCAGCCCAGGACGCACCTCTCCATCGACATCCTCGTCTGGGCGGGCGTCCTCGCCTTCCTCTGGCTCGTCGTCAGCGTTCACCCGGAGCACCGCACGCGCATCGTCCAAGCGCTCTGCTGCAGCCACCGCAACGAGTAGTTGAATGGTGGATGCCTCTGTCGTCCAGCCAAATAGTTCGATTGGCTTCAGAATTAGCCATATGTAGTACTCACTTGTTTCTTTAGTTATGTAGTACTCTCTCTTATTTTATCCGGGGAAGTAGTATTATTGTTCATTAGTGATCGATGATTACCATTTTCTTCAAGCTGTGTGGCACGTTGTACATATTCATAAAATTGATTGACGGCAATCCTTTCTCCACTGTGTTGTTTCGGAAATATCTAGCACACAATCTTAAATTACGAATTGGATGAATTGACTGAAGCATGAATTTAAATCCTATTGTAATCTATACGGAGCGAAACGTCGCGCTAGCTCCTGGCACGACACGATCTTCGTCGTTTGATCGACAATCGGGATTCTGGCGTGCCACGTCAGCGGCTGCGTTCGTTCGCTCAGTCGTCTCCTCGCGCGACCCCCACTTTAAACGGGTTCTTTTCGGCGGTGGCAATCCAGGCCCTGCATCGAGGAGGAGGGGGCAAGAGAGGCAGCCGCGAGGCATCTGACCGAGCGGCATTAGAGTTGCTCCAAAGAGAAGAAGAAGAAGAAGAAGAAGAAGAAGAAGAAGAAAATGCATTTTGTTGCTTAGAAAGAAGAAGAAGCAAACCGCTAGTTTAAACAAGTGGGCCTTTGTCCTTTTATTTCTTTTTTCTGCAAACAAAATATGGATATCGCAGTGGGCTTTTGACTCACGAAAGATGGACCACAACAGGTTAAAAAGGAGGAGAGCAATTAAATTTTCCATGTGTTTCTCAAAAAATATTTTACCTTGTTTCTCAACAAAAAGAAATTAATTTGTCATGGAAATTCCAATGATAGTTTAAAGAAAATTAAATTTCAATTTTACATGAAAATTCCAAAGCTAGTTTAAAAATAATGAACTTAAATTTGCTATGGCAACTGAAGGTTGTTAAGCATGAAAATTGTATATCATGGAGTATGATTTCTTTTTGCATCATGGCAAAAAAATCTTTTTAAGGGATCATGGAAATTGAAGTTATTTAGCATGGCAATTGTAGGGCATGGAACATGGCAAATGTTTTTTGTGCACGTGGAAATTTTAGTTGTATAGCATGGACAAATTAACTTTTGCAGCATTGGCATTAAATTTGCCATGGCAATTCCAGAGCTTGATTAAAGAGAAATCAACTTAAATTTGCCATGGCAATTCCAAAGATAGATTTTTGCAATGGCAATTGTTGGTCATGGATCCTGGCATTTTTTCTGTTTTTGTAACCTTACCACAAGGCATTTTTTCTATATATCATTGCAAATTTAATTTCATGATATATAAAATAGCTTTGGAAAATTTAACATAATTGTTTTGCCAAGTTTCTCAACAAAAAGAAATTAAATTTGTCATGGCAATTCCAATGATAATTTAAAGAAAAAACAAATTAAAATTTCCATGGCAATTCCAAAGCTAGTTTAAAAAGAATGGACATAATTTGCCATGGCAATTGAAGGTTATTAAGCATGGATATTGTACATCATAGAGTATGATATTATTTTTTTATCTTTGCATCATGCAAAGAAAATTAAGGGATCATGGCAATTGAAGTTGTTTAGCATGGAAATTGTAGGGCATGGATCATGGAAAATGCTTTTTGAGCACATGGCAATTTTAGTTATATAGCATGGAAAAAATAACTTTTTCAGCATGGCAATTCCAAAGCAAGTTTTTAGCAATGGCAATTGTTGGTCATGCAGCATGACATTTTTCTGTTTTTGTAACACTACCACATGGCAATTTTATATATATCATGGCAAATTTTATTTCATTTTGTAGTATATATAGCATGTCATTTTTTAGTTACATGGTATGGCAAATGTAGTTTTTGGACATGACATTTGTAGTATATATAGCATGTCATTTTTAATTACATAGCATGGCAATTGTAGTTTTTAGACATGTCGTTTGTAGTATATATATCATGGTACTTTTTTAGTTACGTGGCATAGGACATGTAGAGTAGCATGGCAATTGTAGTTTTTAGACATGACATTTGTAGTATATATAGCATGAAATTTTTTAGTTACGCTAGGATGGAAAATTTAGTTTTTACTTTTTAGACATGCCAAATATAGTTTTTCGACATGAAAATTACTACATTTTTATGAGACCATGGCAATTAAAGTTTGTTAAGCATGGAAAACATAGGTCATAGATCACGGCAATTAAAACTTGGTTAAGGTGTCAATTAAACATAATCTCTTGGCATGGCAACTAATTTTTATTTTTTGACATGGAAAAAATTTCATGGTAATTATTTTTTGGCTGAGATGGCAATTAAAGATAATATCTTGCCATGGCAACTAAATTTTAATGTTTTCCATGGCAAACATAATTATTTTCATGACAATTAAAATCTGGTTAAGATGGAAATTAAAGATAATCTCTTGTCATGACAACTAAATTTTAATTTTTCCCATGGCAATTAAAATTTGGTTGAGATGCCAATTAAAGATAATCTCTTGCCATGGCAACTAATTTTTTTCATGGCAATTAAAATTTGATTGAGATTGCAAATAATGATACACATTTTTTTGGACATCCCAATTTTAGTTATTATAACATGACAAAATTAGGTTCTGTAGCATGCTCCAAAAGTAATTTTGCCATGCTCCAAAACTAATTTTTTATTTTTTTTCATGCCAAATTAATTAAATTGTACTTATGTTGTTTTTGCATATCATGGCAATTTGGGTATGTTTTCACCTTGTTTTTTAATAGCGTGATAGTGCTAAATAGACACGGGCTTCTTTTGCGGCCCAGTAACTTCTAGCACGTTTCCCTGAGCTGGAAAAAAACCAAGTAGTTCCGCCGCAATTGTTTCCTGCGCGAACAAAAAAAAAGAGACCCGAGTAGTTCGCTTAGGGCGCGATCTGAGCGGCTCGCCGCTCTTAATCAGGGTCCATTTAGGCCCCCTTTGTTTGGGCTACGAATTCCTGAGAATCAGCTGTAGCTTGGATTCCCAAAATCAACTATAGCTACAGATTCTAAAAATCTGAAGCAGGCTGTTTATTTACCCTTTTTCAGAAAAACTGGATGTGTTGTAAAACGTTTGCAACATTTCAAAAGCATTAATTGTCAAACACAAAACTTATCTCATTTTATTTTGCGGGGACCACACATTCATAAACAATTCACAGATCTTCTATCTGTACACACACATTCAGCTAGGAACACACATCTGAGAAACTATTCATCGAAAAGACAAAATAATTGGGGGAGAAAACACAAGATATTTTTGAAATGAGCAAATCCATACATCCTTTTTAATATGCATACATCCATACAAACTACTTTAGCATATTGTAGCAACGAGCAGGGAAAAGAGTGCGGGCAAGAACGCATCTATGTGTTGTGGCATTGGAGCAAGAGGGATTTGGGCTAGCTTCGTTTGGCATTGGATGTGACCATGTAGGCGTCGCTGCTGGAGCCTGGGACAGAGAGCGGACGGGGCCTGCAGAGCTTGGGGATGGATGGATCTCATGTCGCTCGGTGGTGGTGGGGATCCAAGCTTGGGGGCGCTGGTGAGGAGCTGCAGGTTCAGTGCGAGGCGAAGTAGGCTGTCGGAGTTCGGACCACTTGAATCCGACAGAACATGGTTGCAGGAGGACTAGCTACGTCTGCGCCGCAGGAACCTAGGGTTCCTTCTCCATGGCGTCTTGACGTGGTGCTCGGGTGGAGGAGAAATAGAGGACGACTGCTCGGGGTGGCATTTCAGCAGTAATAACGGGGAGGGATTTGGGTAGTCTGAAAAATAACGATTGGCAGCTCGGGAATCACCTCTTTTGCAGCTTCGGGATGTCGCTGGCTGCTAGTGCAATTTTAGGAATCGATTCCTATGAATCTGGGCCAAAATCTAACTGTTTGTTAGTGCTTCTGATTTGTAGAGACGCAGAATCTGAAAATCTCTAGTTGTAGCTCAAACAAAGGCCACCTTAAATAGTATATAGATCAATGGAATTTAGAGTTTAAGACTCTACCAATGCAGTATTAAAAAAGAACTTATAGCTATATGGAAACATCGGTTGCAAGGAGTTGAAGGAAACAAACGTTTTTAATGGAAATTTAGGTGATGGAAAGTGGGCAAATCCTTCCTTTCTGGCAACATTTTTTTCTGTCTTTATGAACATTGCTATGTTTTTTAAAAACAGTCGTTCTCCTACAACTAAAAATGCCATGGAAACCGTTCACAAATGCCAACCACTTCAGAAAACGTTCGCTTGATATTGGCGTACTTAAAAAAACTATGTACCACATCCGCAAATTGAAAAATCTTGGTTGCTTTGTGTATGACACCAGTGATACGAAGTCAAGCGGAAGGGAGAAACCTTGTGCTAAAGCAAGAGAAGAAAACATCAACGTTGGAGCAACATGATTAGTCACTGAATATGCATGACCTCGCACTCGGATGAACATGAGAAGAAGAAGCAAGACACGGAAACCAAAGGGTTAGCACAGCCTTCGCCATGTTATGACATGGAGCGAACGCTTGCTCTGTATATCATACTTGTTGGATTTGGCTTAGCTAATACTACTAGATCACACAGCCAACACCCGGGGTACAAAATCCCCAAAAGGCATGGAGCCTGGACTGTGGAGTGAGGCATGTCACAATCGTCAAAGAAGGAAAGAACGGTGCGGACCAAAGAGCTCAACAATCTGCCAAACCGAACCGAGTCGAGTAAGACTGATGAAGTCTGACGCGGTAATGCGCCACTAGCAAACACGAGACAAACATAGCAGTCGTGCAAACCGGAAATTGATTAGGGTGGTTGGACGTCCCCGCGTACGTGCCCTAAGGTTTCCGTTTGGAAACCTGGAAAGTTCGTCGAGTTGAAAAATTTCAGCCAGGAAGCGTGTGCGGGAAAAGAAGGTGAAAACAAGACACAGCACGATCCAACTCAAGGGCACCATTAGCAGCATATGTTTTGCTGGAGCACTCATTCTTAGTAATCCTGCAGTTTGCTGCCAATCCAGTCAGGCGGAAAACATCTGAATTCGCAAGCACCATTAAATGAGCATACTCTAAGCGACACTATATCACCTAAATCTGATGGATTGCTAAATGGTACTCGAGCTATAGGTAGTAGGCACTACCACATTGCACTAAAAACAATTTCAGTATGTCTATGACACACTGGCAGGTAGGAGACGTACTCGAGCAAACAACCCAATTTCAGTATGTCTGTGTCATACTAGACATTTAGATCAAAGCCTCTGATCAGAAAAGGGTAAGCTACGAAGAAAGTATGAAAGAGAGAATGTTTTACAATTTTTGACGAGTTCTACTAATGAAAACTTTGCATTCAATCGGAGGATGAGCATTTGTGGAAGCATCTCACACTATGACACCTTGCAGATCAAACAATCTACAAAATCAATAACTATGAGATGAGAACATGAATTTTTTGTATGTGCCATCAATATTCAGATTTAGTTCTTGATAAATTTTCTTTAGCAATAGAAGTATCGTATAAGATTTCTTGATAAAATTTTGTGTATGTCGCGAGGCCTCGACTGCTCCATCTGGTCTACTGTGGCTCTTACTATTCCGTGGAAGCTTTGGGACTATCGTAATGTGCTTGTCTTCAGGGGCAAACGCCACTTCGTCGCCACCACCTTGCGTAACATTGTTGCTGATTTCTCGCTCTGGTCACCCTTGCATGTAAAGAGGCCGCCATATCTTGGCGGAACTACCTCTCCTCTCGACCCCTGCTCTAATGTAACCTCTCTGTGAACCCGTTCCGCAGCCCTTTGAGTAATATATTCAGGTGGGGAGCCCCCCCCCCCTAAAATAAAATTTTCCTTCTTCGATGCATAATTATCTACCAGTATTGGATCAGAAAAGCGTAATTGAGCAGATAGCATAGTCATAGTTTCTATTTTTTGTAGTATTATTATTAATGATAAATACAATTTAGAAGTTGTATACTAACTTTAGACATTATTTATGAGCAAATATTATACTCCCTCCATTCCTAATTATAAGGTGTATAGTTTCTTTCAAAAAGTCAAACTTAGTTAACTTTGACCATATTTGTAGATAAATATATCAATATAAATTATTCTATAACTGTATCATTAGATTCATCTTGAAACATATTTTCATCTTATATTTATTACATATCATAGATGTTGATATTTTTTGCTATAAGTTTGGTCAAAGTTAAAAAAGTTTGACTTTTTAAAGAAAACTATACACCTTATATCAAGGAACGGAGGGAGTATTGTTCAAGCAAAATTTAGTACTACTCCCAACTATACAAAACCAAAGTGTGCAATCAATATTTTCTATATATTTGATGACTAATTAATATTCCATCTGTTCATAAATATAAGATGTTTTAGATACTAGGACAATGCCCGTGCGTTGCAACGGGGAAATAAATCCTTGTGTTCCTCACAACATATTCATGTGATTTAGCGGCAGATGAAAAGGTTTAATTAATACCCTAAAAATATATTTAATTAATGTGATTGTATGATATATGGAAATATTTAATTAACATGATTGAATTATGCATGGAAAGATTTTAATATGATTTAAGTCGCATATGGTAAGGTGTGGTTAAATAAGATTTGGTGGGATAAGAAAACCGGTTGGACAAAAAACTCGATGAAGAGGCGTGGTGGAAGAAAATAAACCGGTTGACGAAACTGCTAGCAAAACACTTGGAAGGGACCGTGAGGAACCGTTAGCCTTTTTTTAGATAGTAGAGATTTCAATGTCTATATATGGACCGAAATGAGTGAACCAACACACTAAATGTGTCTATATACATCCAAATCGAAAAAAAAAGTTAGAACATCTTATAATTGTGAACATAGGAAGTACAATATATCAAGATTTTTGAGATATAAATTTATTCATCGGATTTTCTATGTAAGATAGATTTATTATCTATAGCTTATACATTTTTTATTAACTTGTACTCCATAATTTAATATGATTGTCTCGCATTATTATCTACATCATATACATTTTGTAAGATGCTCATGAGGAAGAAAGCGAAGGAATTTGAAATTCAAACAAGCCAGATCGATGAGGGTAGAATTCAGCTTTTATCCTGTTTTGGGGATTGTTCGAAACAGAGAAGGTACTTACAAAATGTATTGACCAAGATTGTCATATCATCTATAGTCAAGCTTATAGCTCACAAATACAATACCTGCATATTCAAATGTACTATTTTATTGATATATGGTTCACCTTACTCTTTCATAAAGTGTCTAGGAGCGCGCGTTGCAGCCTACCGTTAGTAGTCCGCTTTACTTTTCTCTCCTCTTCTCTTTCTTCCAACTCATTAAAAATATATTATTTTATGTCTTATAGCCCGCCTATGTCATTTTATTGTACTTGCTCTAAGTAATCTTGCAGTTTCCTGTCAATTCAGCCAGGCAGGAAAGTGGAACTATATGTTTTAATGGTGTACATCTGAATTTTCTGGCATCATTAAATAGCATGATATCACCTGAACTGGATTCTAAGAAAGTGCTAAATGAGAGCATATCTGGCACTACTCATTGCAGTAACTGACAATACGTCTATATCACACTGGCAAGTAGGAAACGCAACCGAGTAGGCAACCTCGTCTGACCCCGGGACTTCGCCGGTGACCGGTCACGTGCCCGCCGCCGCCCTGCCTATAAACGGAGCCGCTCCATCACAATCGATCTGATCAAAGCCGTTTGTCAGTCGGCACCATGGTGGGGAACAACGGTGTGATGGGCGGCGAGATATACCCGGCGCCGGCGCCGGCGATGGCGCACGGGCAGGTGGCGGTGAACAACTGGGCGGGCAACGACGCCAACACGCTGCTGGTGGTGGCGACGCTGATCACCACGCTCACGTACCAGCTCGGGTGCAGCGTCCCCGGCGGGTACTGGCAGGACTCGGTGAAGCCGGGGGACGAGAAGCAGGCGCCGCACCAGGCCGGCGACCCCATCATGCGCGACATGCACCCGCGGAGGTACGTAGGGAGCGCAGGCTAGATAGATTCTGAACCCTGATGGCTGGTGCGGACGTTGCTTGACATGACATGCATGGGTGCAGGTACTGGGTGTTCATGGCGGCGAGCTGGATGGGGTTCCTGGCGTCCATGATGATGACGCTGAGCCTGCTGTGCGCATGCCGGTGGAGTCGCGGCAGGTCTGGTGGTCGTTCGCCGTCGCCTACTCCAGCTTGGTGCTCACCTTCAACGTGTCGCAGTGCAAGACGCACATCGCCGTGGACATCATCGTCTGGGTGGTCACCGTCGGCTTCCTGTGGCTCATGATCAGCGTGCGCCCGGACCGCCGGGCGCGTATCTTCCGTTTCTTCTGCTGCAACGCCGAGAACTGAATTGATCGATGCACCCTACCCTACCCTACTCTTCTTGTCTTTGCTTCAGTACATTCCGCTGTGCGCTGTGAGTCCAGAAGTTCAGAAGCTGTAAGCATTGGAGCTTAGACTCGGAGTAATAACAAAGGGACGACCTAGAAGTCAGTCATTAATTGGTTATGAAATCAGTTCCGGTGGATTTTGTCAGAGCTGTTTGGATTTACTGGTTCATCCCCTAAATGCGATGTGCGTACGACATGGTAATCCCACATTTGTTGTTCACTCAGGGCTTGTTCATTTGGAAAGCCTCTGCAAGTTAAAATTCTTCTCAATCCCATCCAAACCTTTTCAACGAAGGTTTAACCAAACAAGGATGTGATCTTGTACACGCATCACATAAAATTTGTCGGGTCGGTTTTCGATCCGGTTTTCCTTGTAAATAAGATCAATTTGTGAAGGTTTTTGATCCGTTTTTTCATATAAATTGGATCAAACAAATGGCATTATGACCTCTTTGATCAATATATTAAGGTGGTGAATCTCTTCCCTCCGGTGACCATTCGAAAGAAAAAAAAAACTGGATGTATGGCAACATGATATTCAATTTGGCTCTATGGATCACATGCACCTGCATACCAAAAATGCATTATACAAATGTCAACGAAATTAAACCACTATTCTTCTTTCTTCTCCCTCCAGCCGACTTGTCGAACCCCCTCATCACTCTAAACCCTGCCCCAAATTCCAAAGCCGGCCAAATAAGATCTAGAGATATTTATTTAATGGAAAAACTTTTCAAATGCCACAGAACTAACGTCAATCCTAAGCAATATCAACAATCCTAAGCAATATCTGCACAAACGTATCCTGAGCTGTCGAATGAATTCCCCAAACACACGAAAGCAGTTACCCCAAGCTCCCCATTTGTTGCAGTTAGTGATTATTTTTTGCAAAGGTTGTGAGCATTGGGATCCAATGAAGTAGTATTTGTGTTCAGTCTGATCTAATTTTTGAATCAAAGAGGGTGGGGGATGGGTCCGAGCATGTTGGTACAAGGTGCATTCCAACGTCGATTAAATCGTGGATGATGGGTACAGGTCGAATTCCATTTTTTGCTATGTTTGAGCAAGAGAAAGTAACAACTAACACCGTGTGTTGGAGATGGGTGCAATCACATAGCTCACAGAGTAGTAGCATTTTTTTCAGTACTGCTGCCACACTGAACACTTGCCAACAATGGAGCTATTTGGGGGGTATTCAGTGTTTAATAAGTGTTTTACAAAGGGAAATTCAAAGATAAGCCCAGCCTCATCTATTCCTGCGCAAAAATTCCTCGAAAAACATTTTAAAAAAATTCAAAAAAATCCAAATCTTTTTGCGGTGAAAGATCCTTATGTGCGAGATGTTTCTGCAAATTTCGGAGAAGTTCGGACTTCTGAAAAGCGCGGGCAAAAAAGACAAGTTCAGCCTGAAATAGTGCATGAACAGTGTCTTCTCAAAAACTGCAAATTTGTCTTTTTTGCCGCGCGCTCTTCAGAAGTTTGGAGTTCTCCCGCACATAAGCATCTTTTATCATAAAAAAATAGAATTTTTTGAGTTATTTTCATATTTATTTAAAAAAATTAATCATGCATCCGGGCACCGAATCGCTACTTCCTTTTACAAATAGCTATTTCTAAGTCCTTAGCATGGTAATCTGTGTTTCCTGAGCTTTTTTCAGGAGATATTTCACGATACATCCTAGTACTACCAAAAATAATGGATACTATATAATTGATCCAGTGGTCATTATTGATCCTCTTAATGTTAATTGTGGTAATTGACTGTTAGGATAGATTTATCCTTTCTTAATATTAATTGTGATGTAACTAATCATGGATTAGTGAAAATATAGTGATAAACATTTTTTAAGAACAACTAAACACATAGTCGATCGATCCCATCCCAAGTTCTTAACTTTGTTCTTGTTCTGTTTTTTGCACTACACATGTACAACCACATGGGTGCCCGTCACGCAACTGCCTCATGCGCTCCCTGGCTCACTGTGGAGGACGCAGGCGCCCCGCTCCGACCGGCGACCCTCTCTCCGGTGAACTCCGGTTGACGTGCGAAGGGAGGTTATGCCCTTCACTCATTTTTGGACGGAACCAATCCGCATTTGGCTAAACAGTGAACTATCGAAACTGCACTTTATCACAATATATGGTACTGAATCTTGCAATGGTATTTCTAAATCTAAGTTGTCCAAACACATAAATAAAAGGTCAATATTGACCTAATGTACCGTAAAAGGTCTCAATTTATTTGGTACTTTCGTTTTCCAAATCAATTTCCACATGTTGTGATTCCCCGCCTCACTCATGGAGTTGGACGCCTGATTCGAGATTGAAGATTTTTTGTCTCCCAACGGCTTGTAGGCGTTCTTTATTCTGAAAACACATGATTTCTCAAAATACAAGGCAACATGGTCTTCCACATCACCAACATGAATTCAGATCTTCTTAATAACCTCTTCATCAAAAGGGAAGAATATATGGTGTATGAGGTGTATATCCCACTCTATTGTTCCATCTTTCATGAGTTGATTAACCCATTGCAGTCGGGATCTCTTAATGAAACTAGCTGCCCGAAAACCCTCTTTCCTAGGGATCCACTAATCCCGTTGAATTTGGATTTTGCAACCATTTCCCATCCGGCATATTATACCTTTTCTTAAAATTTCAAGGCCACATTCTATTCCATGTCAGATAGGGGAATCATCTGAGGCGAACACCATGCTAAGGATATCTCCATGCCGCGATTCCTATTCAGCTCTTATAGGGCCCGTTTCTTCGTTATCAGTACATCATGGCACACATACGTTTCTATTTGGCTGGCCCATATAAACATATGAAAATTAGGTCTTGCTAGAAGTTTCCAGCTTGGTTATTTTCCTTCTTTTTGATTAGGGTTTACTACCTTTTTGTATTATATATTTTATTTTTTATTTTTATTTTCAATAAATTATTTTATTTCCCATTTTTTAACCATTTAAGAACTATTTCCTATTTTTATAATTTATGAACTTAAAAAAACTTAATGTCTGATTTTTAATTTTCATGAAAAAAATTCAAATCCATGAACTTTCCCTAAATTCGTGAAAAAAATTCTCAAATTTCGAATCATATTTCCTCATTAATGAACGTTTTCAAAAATTCGTAAAACTCAAATTTGAGAATATATTCATAAATTCTTGGACCCATTTGAAATCTATGATTTTTGTTTCCATATTCATGAACTTGTCTTAATTAAAAAAACATGAACTTTCAAATTTTTGAACAATTTTTCATATTACTTTGTTTTTATATCTATGTTATTTTTTCCAAAGTCAAGGATCAATGGTAAACCGGTGAATGATTAATATTCAACCAACCGACCAAAGGAGCATCGCGGCTATTAATAGCCTGTGCCAATCCCTACTGTAAATCGCTTACCGCGGGTGGCTATGGGGTCAAACCAGCGCAGTTACACGATTTTGTTTCTTATTTACTTCTGCACTGTTCTAACACGGTTTTCCTTGTTTCGTTTCTCTGGTTTTCTTCGATTTTCCATTTTTCATTTACTTATTATTTCCCCTAAAAAGAATAATTTCTATTTTTTTCTAATCCTTTGTTATGTTTTCTTAGTTCTCTATAGGTGTTCACTTGTTTTATTTGTTTTTTAGTTTCCTTTTTATTTTTCATCGTCATATATCACTTTTTCATACACATTATATATATTTTTTATCCATCTAGAATTTATTTTTATAGAAGTTTAGAATTTTGAAAATACATAATTAATATTTTACAAATATTTCTTTTGTTTTAAATTTTTTCCTTTATGTTTTGCATTTCCAAATAAACTAGTTAAAAACACGTTTATCATTTCAAAAATACATAATTAACAATTTCTAATATATGTTTTAATGTCAACTCTTTCATTAATGTTATATTTTTTCTTATAAACCGAACCTTTCTAATTTTTATACATGTTTAACATTTTTAAAATATAGAATTAATATTATTTTGAATATATGTTTTGATATTTACTTTTATATATTTTTTATATTTCATATAAGTTAGTAACATTTTGTACATGTTTATTATGTCGATACATGATTAACATTGCTTAATATCTAGTATTTTCATACACATTGTATATTTGTCGTATACATTAAAATTGTTTTTCCATTTCTAAGTTATTAAAAATTCATGACCAATTACTTTTTACAATGTCACGTATATTTTCTTGAACACATAAACTTTGTTTTTTACAAACATATACTTTAAAATAAAATTTTAAACATGTATTTCATTAAAATTCATTAAAATAAATATTTTTTAAACTATGCTAACAAAGTTTTTGCACCGCATTATTTCATTTAAATTCAACCGAACGATATACATGTATTTATTTATTTTGAAAATATGAGAATAAATGACTAAAAATTAAAGTGAAACGAACTAACAAGCCAATTAAGCCTTCACTAACCGAAGGATGATGGCTTGAGGTTAACCTAGGTTTCAGATCGCTACAAGCGATATATATAGGAGCGCCCAGAAGGAGCGATGAGACCCTGCTCATGTTGTTGGGCTGGCCAAACAGTGGGCGTCTGAGTGCCAGTTTTACGGACTGCTGCTGAACTGGAGGTCTCAGACAATTCCTCTCGTAATCCTGAAATATCTGATAGAGCCACGCTAGAATTTGTCTACAACAATCATCATCTTTGTCATGGAACTTTGGTCGCCACGCCTCCGATTGGAGTAAAATGCACCGCGGTCCTAATTCTTTCTCTATAGTGTCAACTGAGTCCTAATTCTTTCAAAATGCATATTTGAGTCCTAAATCTTTTTAGATTGTTTACGCGAGGTCCTAATCCGGTCTGACCAGCGCTGACCAGCTTGCGTGGCGCTTTGACGTGGCTGGCGGCTGGAGATCTATGCAATATGGCCCCTCAAGCATCTCTCCTCCACATTCCACCATCCCTAGGTGTTTTCCCTCCCTGTTCTCTTCGTTCTGCCGCTGCTCCAGCGCCATGTCCGTCTCTAGAGATTTTTTGTTTTTCATAATTTTTTGACAGCATTTTTTTTGTTTTTCAGTGTTTTGGCAACATTTTCAGCAAACAATAATAACCAACAATACAGTGAGAAATTGCACCAATTGGGGAACTTAAAATTAGTCTAAAACATAGCCACATAAGGTCTTAAGGTGCTGATCTTAAAAGTAGTCTGAAATATAGCAGTTTCATGGTTTGTGTGAAACCTACAGCAACACGACAATATCAGGTTTCAGTTCAAACCATGTACTATCCTAACAAAATAGTACTATCCTAACAGTACAGACCATTTGCTTTTTTCCAAGAAACATTTCACTTTTTAGCCTTTGTTGGGGCTTTGTTTTCATTAGTTTTTGATACTTTCTTCCTTCTCTTCAAGCCAAGTGTTGCAATAGTATGGATTCTTGGAGGGGGCATGGCATCTTTGCAGTTTGCAATGAACTGACTTTCTGGTAGAGGAGCTGGCACTGTTGTTTGAGATTGTTGAGTAGATATAGCCTACACACCAGACATTTAGTTAGTAAATATAGTTGAATTTGTAGCAGAAGAGATGAAAATGCATTTAGGAACATTTCATTTGAAAATATGCACTCACTTGGTCCTGTAAAATCTCAATCACAGTAGAGGAAGCAAGATCATAAGTCATAGAAGAAGAAATCATATTAGATGCACATGTACTTCTGTCGACTTGTGGACATGCCTTTTTCTGCAGAAAATGCACAAATGTTGTTGAGCAATGTAATTTGAGAAAAGTTTCAACATTTAAGAAAAATCTAAAAATTTGAGAGAAATGCACCTTGGAACTTGGCCTCCTCTTGACTGGTAATTTAGTTATTTCATGTGCTTCCGGAAGCATAATTTGAAGTGGTTGTGGCTCTTCTGTAGCTGGCTCATTTTCTGCTTCTGCTGCTGGCTCTTGTGCTATTGTTGGCTCTTGTATAGCTGCTAGTTCTTCTGTTGCTGCTGATGTATGTTGACCTCTCCCTAGTTCAGGGCACTTTCTTTTGTTGTGTCCTGGTTGATTGCACACACTACAGTGGCCTACAATGCCATGTCTACTCATCCTAGTTCCATTGTCCTCCTCTACTGGGTTCTTCTTTCTCTTCTTTCCAGGCCTGCCAACTTGCTTCTCATAGTGTGGTGGTAGCATTGAAGGCCCATTAGTTTTTGGCCACACTCTAGGATCACTACATGGCATTATGATGTTTCCGTAAGCAGCTTTGAAAGCATCAATGCTATAGCACTTGTTTACCACATTCTCTGGCTTAATTCTTTCATGCCTTAAACATGCCACTCCATGTCTACATGGAATTCCTGAAAGCTGCCAGGCCCTACAAGAGCACATCTCCTTCTGTATGTTGACATCATACTCCCCAATCATGCCTATAACATGAAAGATGTGCTGACCAGCAGGTAATACTTTGCAGTTATTGGACATGCTAATATTTTTGTCCAATTTCTTCCTAATTTTGGGACAAATTTTACCACACATCTCCTCAGATTCCACATTCTTGCTATAGAACCTAGTCATTAATTGATCCTTGATCTTCTTAAGACAAGTAACTATAGGCATTTCTCTGGCATCAAGTATATACCTATGAAATTATTACAGTTAGAACAAATGAACTACTACAGTGCTGACAAAATGAAAATGCTACATTTAACAATGAGAAATTGCACTTACTTGTTGAACACTTCACAACTGTTGTTCAGGAGCAGATCACACTTTGGGAGCTCATGAAAATAAGCCTTGCACCACTGCCTCGGGTCAATTTGATCCAAATATTCAAATGCACCCTGGTCCAGTTCTTTCATCTCTTGCATGTATTTATTCCAGTCAGCCTCATGTGTAGCTCTAGCAATCTTCCACAACTTGTTCTTAAAAACATCACCTTTCCAATTCTTTGCAAAGTTTTGATGTAGATGCCTTACGCAAAACCTATGTTGTGCATCAGGAAATAGTGCATTGACAGCATTGATAAGCCCCTACAATAAATATTTTTGTCAAAAATATAATGTAATGCTACAGATTCAGAAATATAATGTAATGCTACAAAGTTGGTACCTTCTGCCTATCACTCATAAGTGTCCATGGGGCTGTGTTATCTATGCCAAGATCCTCCTTTAATGTGTTCAAAAACCACTTCCATGTGTTAGTATCTTCCACTTCTACTATGGAAATTGCAATGGGAAAGATACAATCATTGGGATCAACTCCAACGGCTGTCAGCATCACTCCACCATACTTGTTCTTAATGTGACACCCATCAATGCATATAATGGGCCTACAACCTAGCAGAAAACCCCTTTTACATGCATCTAAGGACATGTAGCAGTTCTCAAACTTTCCATTCTTTGCATTTACAAACATCGTACTGCCGGGGTTTGACCTTCTGATTTCAGCAGCAAAGTCCCATAGTAAATTATACTGCTCCAGTTCATCTCCATTAATTTTCTTTAGTGCAATCCTCCTTGCTCTAGCTAGCTTGCTTCTAGTAGGAAGCATGTTGTAGTCCAACTGAACAAGCCTGGCAAAGTTCTGCAATGACATCTTCTCATCAGCCCTAAATGTTTCCACATACTTGCTAGCCAAATATCTTGCTGTAAATTGCTTCAGTGCCCACTCTCTTTCACATGAATGTTCACCTACATACTTCTTCACAACCCATGCTTTGGTCCTGCTGTCAGGTGCAGCAAATAAGAACCAGGGACAATCTCCAACACAACATGCTCTTACCCTCTGCAAATCATTTTTCTTGTACTCTATCCGCACTCTTTGTTTGACAATGTATTCTTGTATTGCTGCTCTCAGTTCAATGACAGACAGGAACACCATGCCTATCTTAAAACTAACATCTTTCATGTTTTCTGGCCTCCACCTTTTAAGCTTCACTTTCTTCTTCATTTTTTTCCTTCCTTGAGCATCAAGTACTTCCACTTCCTCTATTCCATCACTATCCTCAAGCTCTGAATCTTGTATCTCTTGCAACTCATCTGAATCATAGTCACTGCCCTCCTCCCATTCAGATTTGTTCTTTTTCTTCTTCTCAAATTTTTCATCAACCCATTCTTCATATAAATCATCATCTTCTTTACCTACTTCATTGTCAGAGTCAACCCAGTCTGAATCCCATTCACTTTCATCACTGCCACTGTCATTTTCGTTGGGGGTTTCTTATTCCACCACAAAATTTCTTCTGCTTCTTCTAAGCTCGTGTCCAACATTTTGTCCCAATGGAACACTGTTGCTCTCTTCATTTCTGCTGCCTGCATTAAACTTTGTAGCTTTCACCTGGGACCTGGGACTTCTCGTAATTGAAGTGGTAAAGCAATAAGATTTAGGGCTTACTACAGGAGGCATATCAGGTGTACCACTAACATGAATATCGTCAATTGCATTGTCAAATGTCATGTCTTTGTGATCAACAAACAATTGAAAGTACTGAAACTTTGGAACAACTGTTGTCATGTGCAAAGTGTCAGTGTCACAATCCACAATCCGCAGTCCATCATCTAAATTCTTTCCAGGGAGCAACCAGTACAAAACAATCTTGGATTGGTCACTATTTCCTAATTGCTTCATAAAATCATTGAGCCAGAGAGGAGACCAAGTATCTACTTCGCATCCATCGAACAAAGCAACTTTCCCATCAACATATGTCTTCGACCGGCCAAATCCACAAAAAAATCCAGCGTAGTTGATTTCCACAGTGAAAAGCTCCTCATGCGGTCCTAGATAGCAATGGATTCAGTCAAACACTAGCACTGATTGATTCGAACTAATCGGAATCCGCAAGAAAAGTAGAATCGAGGGACGGATAGGGTTACGAGCACTGACCGTATCGCGGAGGAGGATCTCCGGGTCGCCGCAGCACGGGCGCCATCCTAGCGGCGCCGCCGCCGGACACACGGCTGAGATGAACGGCTCTTCTCACCGGAGCAGCGCCTCCGCCGTGGATCGCCCCTGTTTTGTTTTTGGATGGAAGTCGATCGCCTCTGTTCTTCCAAAGAGGGGTGGAGAAGAGGAATAGACTGCCGCTGATTTAGGTTTGGGGGCTCTTGTCTACGTGGCGCCGGTCAAAGAGTTGGTCAGACCGGATTAGGACCTCGCGTAAACAATCTAAAAAGATTTAGGACTCAAATATGCATTTTGAAAGAATTAGGACTCAGTTGACACTATAGAGAAAGAATTAGGACCGCGGGTGCATTTTACTCCCTCCGATTGCTATCTTGGCGCTGAGAGGGAGGGGGGCTCGAATCTTGAAGAGTTTTATGTTCTTTATCAACGATCTATTTTTGTGAGAAGAAAATTACTCATATTTCTTTGTGGTGCCATGAGGTTGAAGAATTTTGTGTCCTCGTAGATCCGATTATGCAGATTTAACGAGTTCCTGTTGGTGTTTCAAGCTTTTTTGTTGGTTTGATTCTTTGCGAAGAACAAATTTTCCATCGGCATCATGATGACGATATTATTATGTTTGAAAGGATCATCCTCGGTTCAAGTATGTTTATAGGATCATCCTCGGTTCAAGTATGTCTATAGAACATGGTTCCCATCTATTTCGATAGGCGACTCAAGGTGCTTTAAAAAAACCTTTATTAGTATTGTAACCTTTTTACCGAAGCCTTGGAACCATTTCTTCTAGTAGAGATTGATACACGAAAAAGATGTTATCATGAGATCTTTGTTTAATTTTTAGTCATAAAAATTACTTTGTATTATTTTATCCCACATTCAAATACCTAAAATTTTATGTTTTAATGAGAACTAATACAAAAAAATTGTACACATTGGAGCCATTTTATTTTTTTACAAATGTTTAACTCTTTTCAAATACACAATTAATATGTTTTTCAAATATATGTTTTGATATTTATTTTTATGTGCATTCTCTATTTTTCATATAAATTAGTAACATTTTTATATATTTTCAATATTTTAACACATGATTAACATTGTTTAATATATCTTTTAATATTATTATTTTTGATAAACTTTTTGTATTTGTCGTATACATCAAGCTAGTTTTTACACGTCTAATATTTTAAAATACACTAGGAAATTTCCCGTGCGTCATTACGGGGTGCAAACATTTCAATGATCTAATAGAAATTATGTCAACATGTATGTACCTTTATGAACTTCTTGAACATCCCACATCTTATTCTTTTTTGAGCGAAAGATAGAATCTAAATATTTTTTAAATAGTACTAGTAGTAGAGATAATACGACAAGTTAATCAATCAGCTACATATGTAAAGTTATTATCGTGATTAATGGTATATATATGAGAAGTTTTAATTAATATGAATGAACGATGTATGGAAAAATTTAATTAATATGATTGAGCGATGTATGAATGGTATTAATGCGATAGGGTTACATATGTTAAGGTGCAGTCAAATAAAACACGATGAAATAAATCGGTTGAACAAAAAAAATCGATAAGGACATGGTGGAAGGATGACTAGATGAAGAAACTATTGGCAAAACGCTTTAAAGGAACCGTGAGGAACTGTTAGCTTCTTTTTAGATAGTAGCGATGATATTTTTACAATGTCACGCACATTTTTGAACACATGAACATTTTCTTGTTTCAAACATATATTTTAATGCTATCAACACTTTTAAAAACTACGGTAAAAAAAATTACAATGCACTAACATTTTTAATTCACATTAAAAAATAAAATTTAAAATATATGTATTTACTTTTTCTAAAAATATGAGAAAAAATGAGTGAAAAATTATAGAAAATGAACTAACAAGCTAATGAAGCTGGCCCAACCGAACGATGCTTGAGGTAACTCCATGTTTCAGATTGCTACAAGCGATATATAGGAGCGCCCTGAAGGAGCGATGACCGGCCGAGTAACCTGCTCATGTTATTTGCTTGATCCAGGTGTGATGAATATATATTGATTCGACGAGTTGCATTCTGAGGAGATCATCCTCGATCCAAGCACGTTCATCTATCAAGTCCCTGTCGATTTAGATGGAGGACTCAATGCGATTTAAAAAAACCTTTATTGATAATGTTTGTGCGGATGTAAGAATGACGACATCGTTGCTTCGATCAATTGCAACCTCTTTATCGAAATCTTGGAAGTATTTCTTTTAGCAGAGATTGATACATGAAACAATGTTTTCAAAAGGACTCAGTGTGCTTTTTACTCACAAAAATTACAATGTTTTTACTTTTAAAAAGACCTAGATTCAAATACATGTAATTATCACCAGTATCATAGATGTTCTTTAAATGGAAGATCTCAGACAAACCTGACCATTTCGCTGTGGAGACTGGGAACCGTGGAACGCCGTGTGGAACAGAGAGCTATTGAGATTAGGCAGCCGACCTCCCCCGGGCGACGCCTTCTCCAGGGCCTCACGTACACCACCGAGACAAAGCTGTTTGTCCGGCCAGTTTTTCTGCCAATACTGCATATAGAGAGTCCTTGCTGCATAAATTCACAGGAGACGAAAGATGCCCCGTCAAATCCATCATTGTCCATGGCCCTCGCTTTAGTATCTCTCCGGTGTTGGCAATTTGGCGGCATCGTTCGGATTTGATGGAATCTGGAAATATTCACCTCCGCAGACCGCGCGCTTGGGATCGACACCGACGGCCAGCAAATTGTGGCGCCTCACCTCCCCCGGTACGCGGCGTACGTCCTTTGCCTGGGCCTAGCGCATGTGTGAATCGGCATTTGGTTGAGTTGCTTGGAGGGACAGTGGTATCTCAGTCCATCAAAGTTCAAATTTCAAATTTGACATTCTCACATTTTCCTGGATTTATTTTAGGCTTCCGGCGATATGTTTTCAGTGGGAGGAGATAGGAGATGTTTCCGTCGAAGACGAAATGGTGACTTTGTTAATTTTAAGATGATGTGTCGGGCTCAGTATTGCGAAGATGCACATAAAAATAGGGTGTGCGTATGTGCGTTCATAGGGATGAGTGTATATTTGTGTCTGCGTTGTATTATGTTCTCTTGAAAAAAAAAAGGCCTAGCGCATGCCAACCCATCTATCTACTCTGGGCGATCTGTGTCGCTGTCCTATACACTGTTTAAGTTGATAAAGCCATCTCAACGTCGAGTTTTAAAATCCACATCGCATTCGTCCGTGGATTAAATGATCAATCCATGGATACTGATGCACGAGCTCACCATTCAATTGTAATCGCAAATATCTGCAGTAGTTCAACCAAAATTTGATAAAGTACGATAAACTTGAACAAAAATCATTCACATTTGAATATAATTTACATAAACCGAATGTATTTAATGTGAATGGATGATTTTCATAAAAAAATATTTTTACAAGTCTAAAACTATATCAGCGCCTGTGCACGACGCCCTTGAGCTTCATGAATTGAAGTTGCCTCGTGCTTCTCCGGGTAGTCGGCATAGAAGCCCTTGGGATTAACATTGAAACACGAAGCAAGACCACATGGAACACGAGATGTGTTCTTATTTATCTTTCATGTTCTACTCTTTCTCCAAGTTGTCGTCCACTGTCTGGACGTTGGCGGTGGAAGTGAGATCCATGAATGACGTCGACATGCCACCGTTGGAGGTGCCCGACGCGGGCGGCGTCCACGAGGCCGAGCTGCCTATGTTGTCTTCTAAGATCGCCTGTGATCCCTCCACCTTCGCCACCGCCAGGATCGTGTTGTAGTTGGCGCGATTGTAGCGTGCGAACTAGTAGAGAGCCTGTTGTTGCTCGGTGAAGTTCTGGATATCCACCGGCTTGGCCACTATGCTCGCCATGTCGTTGTAGATTTGGTATTTCACCCGCTGGTGTTGCTCCAGGAGGTCCATGTCATACCTTTGATCCTTCACCGTACACGTCGGAAAGCAGAAACTGGCGGCGGTGCCGACTGCTCCTCCGCCATAACGGTGTTGATGTGGGCTCGCACCTAGCCCATGGTGATGCTGGTGAGAAAAGGCACGGGAAAGTGTGGATGGCCATCTCTTCCTTGGATCTGCACGAAACATTTCCAGCCCGTATATCGGGTGACGAAGGTCTCGAATCCATTCTCACCATACCGAAGAAGGTCAAAAATTGCCGGAGAGAAGCTTAAGGAGGGGTGAGGTTAAATGGGCAGGATTTCATCCGAAAACCGGATGGAGTCATATTTATGTGGAGACGGGATAGATCATTATGGATCGGATCCAATGTAACGAATGGGCTCGAACGCGTCGAGACATCGTATCTGAAAAAAGTGAGTGACTGTCAGCCCAGATGTTTGCATCAAGATGCTAAAACAAAAGATGTTTGTACCGATTTTTCCTCTTTTTATTGGATGACAGAAAAAAAAAACAGCCATAATGCCTCCGGTCATGTAGACATTTCAGCGAAGAACCATAGTACTACCATGAAAGATATGAGCAACATACTGAAAACAATGGGCTGTGACCGGCCCCTGGTTTGGCAAATCCGGATGAAGGAGAAAACCAAAACTGATGTACTACGTTGCTTTGCCTTTTACATGGTCCGGTCGCATCCACTACTGCCCGGTACTGCCGTCCATTATCAAGTACTGCCATCCACAGTACGATTTTTCTTCATTCCAGAACTGATTCATTGTCACGTCTAATTAAAGTGACTATGGCCCTAGAAAAGCGACCGTTCCTTCTGGGGAAAAAGTGTCTTAACTAATCTTTCGTTCCGTATGCATTTCGCAACAAAAGAGAGACAAGCCTCTGTTGTGTATGGCATACTTGCTCTTTACGTAGAGCCATGCGTGTGCCTTGCCTATTGGAACGACTATTAATACGACCACTCCTTTGCGTTACGCGGTTAGGCCGTCGTGGCCGCACCTGCATGGCCATGCAGTACCTTTCGTGAAGATCACTGACTGGGTACCCAGCTTGCGTCCAGTGGGTGAGTTGGATCAATGTGAAGGAAGGAACTTGTTTTTAGATCTGAAAACGGATGGCAAGGCAAGGGCTTGCCCGGGGGAGGCACGCACCGGTGCACCACCGCACAAGAGCAGGCCGAGTGCAGAAGAAGAAAACTGTCCCACTCTCCTCTGGCGTCTGCAATTGACTATTACTGGAAGTAAGTACAGACAGTAGGATGCAAAAGTCGAGAGGCACCACGCATACACGGCGAAAAATGTTAAATGTACTTGGTCCTTCCAAGTCAAGTGCGGTTCATTTGTTTGCATGGTGCAGAATTAACCCGTTGGGAGCAGCAGTTCCACGGAAGGAAGGTGGGAAACGGCTGGGTGCTCCGCTCGCGGACTCGCGCTCGAACAGCCGTGCCAACGCCGCACCGCACCGCACTAGCAGCAGCACGGTGCGGAAGATCTGAAGAAAACGAGTCTTCTTTTATGATTTTTTGGCAGAAAATGACAAGAAAGCGAGTCTCGAGGAGGAAAACCGGAAGAAAAGACTGACAAGACCGCGTAGTGCTTGGGTATTTTCGATTTCGGCAAAATCACCCATGTGGCGACGAGGCGACGAGGCGACGATGAGACGCAACTTTGGAGACGTGCGTCCTAATCGATCAAGCAACGCCGGCACGTACCGAACCCGATGCCGCTGTGTTTGGGGAATCACACAGAGGCTGCCCAGGCCAGGCGCCGCGGCCTCGGGAGAACCCGCCCCGGATGCCGCCTCCCAGAGACCCAGACCTAAACCTCGAGACAAAAACACAACAAGCGCGTGGCGACGTGACGCTTGAGGAGGATGTGCACGGCGCTAGCTCCGCAACACGCAACAGTCGGGATTCGGAGGAATTTGCGGTGCACGCTCGGGTCGGGGAGAGAAAGAGAAAGAGCGGAGCAAGGTGAAGACGAGAGGCGGCCTGGCCTATCCCGATGTACTAGTAGTCTAGTGCTACCGGTTAAATGCAAGTGACGTCCAACACCATATATTATTGTCTTTGCTATAATTTTGAATCATATATTTTAGCACGTATAGTTTAACAAAACATCACATACAAACCATAAAAAGCTTTGCATGGTACCCATTTTTTTATTACAATTCATACATTGTAACACATAAATGGATGCATATATAGTTTTACAATCCATACATTGTAGCACATATAATCACTACTGGTTTTCTACGTGAGCCCATATATATACTCAACCAAATCGTTCTACAGTTGCACGTGAGTTTTTTGATCACGCATATCACGATGAAATTTGAGGAATTGTGCATATATTGCCGCACCTTCTTAAGGCATAACACTGTTACCCTGGTACTGCCACCCCATCAAAGATACTGTCATCACGCTCGTTCTCTACGATCATGTTATGCATGATCACACATGAATTCATTACCTCATCCAAAGTTTCAACGCTTCAACATCTCGTAGGGTGTCAAACAATATTCCAATGAGACTAGAGCACACCAAAAGCACGCTCCATATCCTTCCTAGCATTCTCTTGTTCTTTGGCAAACCATGCTCTCTTCTCGCCTTGGGGGTTGGAGATTTTTTTCACAAATGTTAACCACTGAGGATAGATATCATCCGCTAGGTAGAATCCCTTGTTGTATTGGAGGTCATTGACCTCAAAGTTCACCTCTGGAGAATTGCCTTTCGCAAGATTCGCAAACACCGGAGAATTGACTCGATGGAATTCTTGTAAAAAAAACTCATATGCACTATCGGACCATGATTGAATTCTTACCTCACACGGGTCGGGCAATTAACCGAACACCTTGTGGGCATCCAAGCGCGATGAAGAGGCCGATGATATGTCGGCGTGGTTGGGGTAGAGGAAGCAGGGACGACGGCCGCAACGTCCTCGGGGTGGCGGTGGTTGCGGTAAGGCTCCTCCTTCTAGCATCCACGACAGTGTCCCTCCTCCCTCCGGCTACCGCAACCTCCTCCTTTCGACTGCGCTTCCTTCGCGGTTGGACTGGGTGACGGGAGTGATGGCGACCGTTGCGGTGGAGGCGATAGTGGTAGCGGTGGTGGGAAGGGGGTGTGCGGCGGACAACGGTGGTTTGGTGCGGCGGCGAAGGATGGCAACTCATAACGTGATTTAGTGGAAATCCATTGCATAAATGGGTGACAAGAGCACCTTGGCCTGATCTCCTCATCGCCTCGAGTCAGATTTCAATCGAAACTCGTTATCCTTCCCTCACAGAACTTGAGGAGTCAAACATGAAGGGAGGCAGAAAAGAGAGCATCATCGAGCCGTTGGCGCTACATCGTCTTACAACATCTTTAAAGTAGGATCCTCATGGCCGACAAATGCAAGATCAAAGTAAACCACCGCATCTTTGTTCTTCATGTCCTGAGCGACACATACTATACCGTATTTTTAGACAACCGCTACTGCTACTCGACAACCTTATGCAATAGATTAGAAACACAACCGCTACTACTACTCGACAACCTTATTTTCTATCCCCCTCTGTTTTGACATCAATGCACCATAATTTTAAATTTTGTAAATTTTGTCTTATTTCATACGTAAAAAGAGAACGTAAAAAAATATAATCGCCGTAAAATATATTTTATATTACATAAAATTACAAAGGTAAAAATGATGGTGTAAAATATACATAAAATGTAATTTTTTGATCTTATGATCAATATTTTTGTTTTTTATGTCAAAATTTATGAAGTGAATCCATATTAATGTAACTATTTGTATTACAAATGTAAAAAATTTATGAAAGGTTCATAAAATTACCTCGGGTGAAGAATAAATTATTCCGTACCCTCGGTGATGAATAGCTTCAATATATATATATATATATATATATATATATATATATATATATATATATATATGCCCCGCGCGTTGCTGCGGGAATTCATAATACAAACATGAGAAAAATTTATTAAGCATAGTATAATTTGATTATAAATTCTCTTTTTGAAAGAAAGTTTAGGGTAAAAATTGTTGAAAAATCCAAAAACTATGTTTTTTTGTTAATTTATTTCCCTAACAATATATCGACGAGATGATAAGAGGCGGTAACAACGTTGAGTAGAGATAGTGAAAACATCTACCCTTGGATAAACCTAAAACAATGATAGCAATTATATATGTGCATAAAAATTGAGATAACTCATAATTTGTTTTTTTATAAAAAAATCCCTTATAAATCATGAGGCTAAGTGCATAAAAAATTATTATTTATTTAGGTTGAATGCGCATGCAAAATTAGTGAGAGTATGTGCATGAAGAGTTGGCGAAAAATATTTTTACATGGTGAGTCTATTTGATGATGTGGATAGCTTGCATGTCAAGAGAAATAAATTAGTGAGGATGAACTATTTAGATATTGTAAATTGTTAAAAAGTTAAATTTAGTGAATCGATTGTAAGCCACAATTTTGTAGAAAAAACAAATATATTCCTAAAAAATACTCAAACTTTTGCTACTTTAAATTAAAAGGTGTCGATTAGAGATGCTCTAAGATTTAATTTGCCAAAACAGTTTTCCCTCAATTTGACTTTTGGGGCATCTACTACTAGTGATGCTCGTGCATTTGACGACGGACGAACCGGCAACGACGACACTGTTAACCATTTGACCAACGATCCAACACATGTGCAATCCCCCCTAGTTGCCGGCACATAACTTCGTCGAACCCTCCTCTCCCATCGCCGCCCCATCGAAATGGCCAAGGCCGCAAGGGCACGTTGCCGGAGGAGGAGCTAGGACGAGATCAAGTCGTGGATGGATACGGAGGCCGCCTATAGAGGGCATCCATCCGTCCGTCCGTCCGGTGGTTGAGTCGGGGACTTGGGAGGATAATAATGTTAGAGGAGCGCCACGCCGATACGGCGCGTATGACAGGGATTAGCGTCGGATAAAACCATATAAAAACTGGCAAATCCGCGCCTGGATAATGCAGGAACTGGTAAAACAAACAGATCTGCACATGCACAATTGGACATACATCGCAGCTGTACGGTACTCAAGAAAAATATACATTTCATTTCTTCCACCGCCGATCGTTCATCTTGCTTATGCGGGAAACAAGTCAAACACTGGTATTAAGGGCCGGTTCGGTGCACGCAACGCAAGCATCCAATCCAATCCATTCACACGTTTTATATTTTTCCCCTTTCATCCTTGTTAACTAACAAGGATGATCTCCCTAGCTTTGCCAAGAGTCGGTCAGTAATGGAGAGCAGGAGGAAACAACAAAGCTCAATCCGAAGAGTCAAACAAAAATTACACTTCCATTTCGCTTCTGCGTACGTGCAAAGTGCACTAGTGGAGGAGCTCAGGAAAATCATGCCGCAAACGGAAGGTAATGTGATCTTGGGGAATATAGTAAAATGGATTCACGGGACCAACTTGGTTCGTCACTCTCGCTGCTTCTTCACGGCAGTACCCTCAAAGCTCATCAAGATCTTGAGAACGATCTTATCGGAGAAGCTAGCAGAGCGACAGATGAAAAGGACCGATACACAAAACAGAAGAAAAATGAAAAGAAGGAGCGGAATAATCCATCAACACCTGTCAAAACTAATTAAATGAATACTAAATTCGGTTGACTTGAGAAATGCACCGCGAGTTTCTTGCTTTTAGACTATGATCTCTCGCCATCTGACAGTTCTGACTTATGTATTTCCCTTTAAAAAATACAGGAGTAGTGTACATGTTAAGCAGATAACAGGTGGAGGAAATGGTGCTTTGTTTTCACAAGGGGCAATACGTTGTCATCCCTATCCGTCCATCTCATACACACATGTTCAAAGCCAACACACGAACTCTAGCTACCTAAGCCAGTGCTCGATCAAACGTTGACACCCTCTGGTCTTATTGATTTTGTATCACATGTTGAGCTGCTCACCAGTACTGACCTATTTTCTTTGGGTTATCCTGAGGTTGGATAACAGCTGGAGCTAGGTCTCCAGCGACCGAGCATGCTGGTCGGATTATCTGCAATGATAACGCTAATGACGAAGAACTTGCCGTCTAATAACCTGGCTGGTGACTTCGCAATGTACTGGATGATAAGCAGGTGGGGAAATCCCATTTGTAAGTCACCTACCGTGTTTTCAATTTTCAAATGTATTACGGCAACACTAACATATATACTTCCATGTTGAAATTCTCTCAAACTATTTGAATCGGTATTCTAATTTACTGGGTATGAAGATGTTCAAAGTTATCGATCACATACGATACTTATCACTTCATTGATCTTTGGTCTGGACTATAAATTAAAGATGTGGCTCATCCTCATGCGTTGGGGGGGGGGGGGGGGGGGGCGCCAGACATGTCACACTCTGCTCTGCTCCCACGTGGCACCTTCTCTTTTTGATCGCCATATGCCCTCTATCTCCTAGTCGGCAAGATCATGGCCAATGCCAACTTCCTATGGAGTTCCCCGGCTCTCTCTGACGTGAAGTTCTTCGGCTGGTTTCTCTCTTTGGCTCGGAACCACACCCATGACGTCCTCCTTCGAAAAACAAGTGTGCTGCTCGACAACGCACGGAACAACGGATCATCTTATCTTTGGATGTGAGTTTGCCATGAGGTTTTAGCGATGTCTTGGTCTCTCTATGAATGGAGCCTCTGTCCAAAACCTATACATGTTTGACCACGCACCGATAGTCAGTGCAGCCTGCCTTGCGGCTTCTTGCTCCTTTGTTGTTGGCATCTTTGGAAGCGTCGAAATGTTGTCATCTTCTAGGAAGCTGTGCACTCTCTAGTTACGATCATGAAGAACTGCTGCGATGATGCAGTGCTATGGAATCTAGGTTTCGGGTCGACTACCGGAGCCATGTCGGCGTTTGGCTCCGAGTGTTGGTGGTGCCGTGTTAGTTTTAGGTTGGCTAGTCTTGGATCTACCCTGTGGAATCACCCTGTAAATTATACCTCGGTGTAACAACAACATGGCATTTTGGCCCTGTTTATTGATTAATTTAGGTGGAAGAACCCCATTCCCTCGGGTAATAAAAACACTACAAAAATGTGAGAATTGAGTGCTAGTTCAACGACCGGTGCATTGAATAAGTGAACCCGCCCACCCATCTTCTACTCACACACGTCTATCAAACAAATAAGAAAGGGATTCGCCTCCTTTCATCTCCAATTTTTATAAATTACTATGAAAAGTAACCATAGAGGTAGGCAAAATGGGCATAACAAACTCTAAAATAGGAAAATAACGAGTGGGGAAAAAGATTATGAGAATCCAGCACAGTCTAAAACATAGCCTAAGGATATAGCAATAAAGATGCTTAACTTTGCTAATGTTCATCGACAATCAGAAGTATATTTGAGGATCAAATATGATCTTTGTTTTGTAAAACTTCCACCATTGTACATGTTATAGTTTCGCTATGTTTGTCCCTTTCTTATTTAATTATGTGGCTCTCAATAATGTATTTAGTTGTATCCAAAATTGAGTAATGTGCAGATCCTAGTGAGGCAGATTGACATCACCCATTTATTTTGACTTGGTTGATGTTTGGTAAGATGTAATTTTGGTTTGCGTTCGGATAGAGAAAAGTAATAATTTAGTTTAGATTTTGGTAAGATTTGATTTGGTTTGATTGTGTTAATGTGGTTTTGAGAGGAGAGACTACAGATGAATGTACAAACACCAAACCTACCATCACAACTGCAGACTCTTTTTTTTTTAATAAAATTTAATTTGTTTTGATTTGGTAATAAATAGAAAGAAGAAATGATTTGAATTAGTTGATGTTTTGGTAATATATTAATTGATTTGGATAAGATAATCCTTTTCATGACTACAAGCTAACGTGGCAGGGCATCTGAACTTTTGGTGGGGATTTCCCGCGCCTGCGTTCACCGCAAGCTTCCTTCCCCTCCCTCAACCCCGGAAGTCCCAACCCAGCCAAGAAACCAACTCCATCGCCAACCTGACCCTCCAGCACGGTCAAGTAACCCAACCATGGTTAACCCCAGGCCTTTAAAAGCCTCCCCGGGGCTCTACCCATCACCCACATCTCTCACTAGCTCCTGTCGTCGTCTTCCCCCCGCCATTACCACCACCTTCTCGCTACCAACGACGTAACCTCCTCGTTCTCTTCTCGTGCGTGCCATACTCATATCCTCCCTCTGATTCCATTCGCAAGCGGTTTCGCTTCTGCAACAATGGCGCTTAGTACGTAGGATCGCTGGGTTGCTGCTAATGTGGTTGTTATCTTCATGTTTTGGCAGAGAAGAAGAAGGAGGCCGGCCATGGCGACGCCGAACGGGCTGGCGAGGATCGAGACGACGCACGCGGCGGCGGCGGAGAAGAAGAAGGGCGCCAAGCACGAGAACGGGATCTGCCACGACGACAGCTCGGCGCCGGTGCGCGCGCAGACCATCGACGAGCTGCACTCCATGCAGCGGAAGCGCTCGGCGCCCACCACGCCCATCAAGGACAGCGGCGCCTCCCCCTTCGCCGCCCCCGCCGTCTCCGAGGAGGATCGCCGGAAGCAGCAGCTCCAGTCCATCAGGTTTAACTTAACTTAATCTTCTCTCCCTCAAGTTCACCCGCGCTTCCTTCTAACCTGGTAAAAGCGGCCATTAATAAATATATATTTTTACAATACAAAGCGGCCATTGATTGGAGAATGGCGAAGACTAAAACCTCCTTTTAATCAGGACGCAAAATGGAATTGTTTATTTCACACTTTCGTTTTTGCTGGACTTGGGAAGAAAGAACAGACGGAACATGCACGATAACCTTCTACTACTTGCGCGTTTGACCCGCACGCGGGCGTCCGACGACGGCCATATGTGCCACCTCTCCGTCAACCCTTAATCATTTCGCCTATAAACTGGATGCTGGGATATCTAAAGTCTTTTTTATTTTGGGATGGGAATCATTTGAATAAACTCTTTGGGTGATGGGTAATTGAATTGAAGAAGAAAGCTGGAATCACTAGAGCAGGTCTAGGAAAACAAAATAGGATGGGTGTGAATTGTGATGACGATCGCCCAGCCGGTCGTTTTCCAACCAAAAGTGACACCATCTTCCCAATAAAATCTGCAACACACCTTCTGGGCATGGCTCTACGTACTCCCATGACCTCCCCTTGCCGTGCGTGCATCGAAGTGCCAAAACGTCACTTAATTTTTTTTGTTCTTATCGCACCGCATAAAGTTCCATACCCATTTCGTAGACATGTAGCCTACTACTGAATCCTAAACTCGCACCACAAAAGTTTGTTGCTAGGTGCAATACCTTAAAAAACAATACCAGAGCATTTAAATTCTGAATGGTTTTGATCACGCAAACGCAAACTGACACCGTGATGCCAACGATGAATGCAGCGCGTCGTTGGCGTCGCTGACCCGTGAGACCGGGCCCAAGGTAGTCCGGGGCGATCCGGCCAGGAAGGGCGAGGCCGCCGCCAAGACCGCGCCGGCGGCGGCCGCGCCACCGCCGCCGCAGCCCCATCACCACCACCACCACCACCACGTCGCGCCCACCATCAGCGTCAGCGACAGCTCCCTCAAGTTCACGCATGTCCTCTACAACCTGTCGCCGGGCGAGCTGTACGAGCAGGCCATCAAGTACGAGAAGGGGTCGTTCATCACGGCCACCGGCGCTCTGGCGACGCTCTCCGGCGCCAAGACCGGCCGGTCGCCCAGGGACAAGCGCATCGTCAAGGACGAGGCGGCGGCGCAGGAGCTCTGGTGGGGCAAGTGAGTGCTTCTTCTACCTACCATCATCTCTGGTTATGCTTCTTCTTCTTGAGATAAGTAGATAACTGAAGATCTAAATGTGATGATGATGATGATGGCAACAGGGGGTCGCCAAACATCGAGATGGACGAGCACACGTTCCTGACCAACAGGGAGAGGGCGGTGGACTACCTCAACTCGCTGGACAAGGTGTTTGTGAACGACCAGTTCCTCAACTGGGACCCCGAGAACCGCATCAAAGTCCGCATCATCTCCGCCAGGGCATACCACTCCCTCTTCATGCACAACATGTAATCTTCTTAACAACTTCAGTAAAGTTTATTACGTACTCGTTTTTCAGTTAGAACTATGGTACTAAGTAACAGAATTTGGCAGGTGCATACGGCCGACGGAGGAGGAGCTGGAGAGCTTCGGGACGCCGGACTTCACGATATACAACGCCGGCAAGTTCCCGTGCAACAGGTACACGCACTACATGACTTCGTCGACGAGCGTGGACATCAACCTGGGGCGGAGGGAGATGGTGATCCTGGGCACGCAGTACGCCGGGGAGATGAAGAAGGGCCTCTTCGGCCTCATGCACTACCTCATGCCCAAGAGGCGTATCCTCTCCCTCCACTCCGGCTGCAACATGGGACGCGACGGCGACGTCGCCCTCTTCTTCGGGCTCTCAGGTACGTCCTTCTCCATCCGGCCGCAACAACAAACACTGCGCTGCCGTCACTGGCCCAACGGCCTTGCTCATCAGCCTATCCTTCCAACAGCTCTATCGTGTGATGTCATTTCTTGAATTTTCCAAAAAATATTTATGAATTCTGATTTGTATATTTCTCTCACATCACAACAACGACAGGTACTGGAAAGACGACTCTGTCGACTGACCACAACAGGCTGCTGATCGGCGACGACGAGCATTGCTGGAGTGACAATGGTGTGTCCAACATCGAGGGCGGCTGCTACGCCAAGTGCATAGACCTCTCTCGGGAGAAAGAACCTGATATCTGGAACGCCATCAAGTTCGGAACAGGTAGCATTCTTTTCCTGAACAATTTAGCTGTGCGCGTCATATTTCAGTGGCTTACATTCGACTGAAATGTTCTACTTGCAGTGCTGGAGAATGTTGTGTTCGACGAGCACACCCGTGAAGTCGATTACACTGATAAATCTGTCACAGGTAAATCTCATTGTCATGCAAAAACCAGGAATCACATGGCGAAAAATGGAGTGTGATAACATGACGTCCCGGACTGTATTGCAGAGAACACTCGCGCCGCTTACCCCATCGAGTACATCCCCAACGCCAAGATACCATGCGTCGGCCCGCACCCCAAGAACGTCATCCTCCTGGCGTGCGACGCCTTCGGCGTGCTCCCGCCCGTCAGCAAGCTCAACCTGGCGCAGACCATGTACCACTTCATCAGCGGCTACACTGCTCTCGTAAGACTGCACTTAATTCTGATGCATAGGCAGTTTGTTCTTCAGGAATGTGAACGTCCATCTGATCTGATCGCTCGTGTCTTGTGGTTCACAGGTTGCCGGTACAGAGGAAGGCATCAAGGAGCCGCAGGCTACCTTCTCGGCTTGCTTCGGCGCGGCCTTCATCATGCTCCACCCCACCAAGTACGCCGCCATGCTTGCCGAGAAGATGCAGACGTATGGCGCCACCGGGTGGCTTGTCAACACCGGCTGGTCCGGTGGGAGGTACCATCCTTACCATTGCAATGAGATCACCACAAGTTGCTCTGAGCCACCATTCGTAGGAACTAACTAACTCTGCATTTGTCGATGCTCAGGTACGGCGTCGGCAAGCGGATCAGGCTGCCCTACACCAGGAAGATCATCGACGCCATCCACTCTGGGGAGCTCCTCACCGCCAACTACCAGAAGACCGAGGTCTTCGGCCTGGAAATCCCCACCGCCATCGAGGGCGTGCCGTCTGAAATCCTCGACCCCATCAACACCGTAAGCCCTCTTCAGCGCTCACCAATCCTTCATTCTCTCGGCCATTTCATCTGCTATATGTTGCTTGTCTTGTTGGGAACATACACTGAGTGAGCGAGTGTTTTCGTGCGTGCAGTGGACGGACAAGGCCGCGTACAAAGAGACGCTCCTGAAGCTGGCCGGGCTCTTCGGCAAGAACTTCGAGGTGTTCGCCAACTACAAGATCGGGGAAGACAGCACCCTCACCGAGGAGATCCTTGCTGCTGGACCCAAGATCTGATCTCCCACTTCATAGCACAAGATGAATGGAATGTGTTTCAGAATAAAAGCAGTGGTCTGTGTGCTGCGTAGGTCGACGACGATGATGATGACGAAAATTGGGTCCATGTGCTGGGTACTACTAGTAGAGTTGGTTCCCTATATTTTTCATGCGCAATGTTAGTTTCTTTCTGTCACAAATTGGTGCTTGTTTTGGCTATGTACAGATGTACCGTGCTTTCAGATTTGGAATTCGGATCAGCCTGATTTGATCATATTACCTGTGTTCTCCTCTGTTAATGCATCATCAAACACTGAATTATTTCTGCTTGGGAATCTGCCTCTTGTATGTATTTTTGCTATTTTTTTCAATCTCTTGATAACCTTCAAATCCAAGTCCTCTAAAACGCATGTTATAGTATTCGGCATCGCTAGGTCTTAAGTCTCAGCCGATGTTATATCCGTGAGATTTTACATTAAGATCGGTGCAAAAGTTTCTTTTTTTTTTTCTTTCTTGCATGTTATGTGATATGATTGAGACTTGGTTAAATCTCAGTCATCTAAGACCTAGCCACACCCTATAATATTATTACCTGCGGCGGATAATGTGATTTCTCTAATGTGTGACCACGGTTGAGTATTCTGTTCGTTTTGATTTTGTGGAAACAAAGAGCTTTAAAACCATCAGAGGATTGTGAACTGAGTCTAGCTCAGTTAGTTTGGTTCCTTGTGGTGGAATCAACCCACCAGAGTTTAAATTAAATTTTAGATTTGATATTGGTGTATGTATTTTTCTGAATTTATCTTAGGTTTTCTAGCGATGTGTATTCGGTGAAAGGAGACGTTTCCATCAACTGCGTGTGTGCGTTCATAAGGATGCAAAGGAATACGCGACATCGTAATATTGGTGGGGGTTACAGTGACAACCAAAAGAGAATGCATTAGACGACATGATAAAATTTGTGTGTGCCAAAATTTGAAGGACGAATGAGATTTAGAGAAATTTATTGTTGTAACTTAGCGCTGCTAGCAAAGCAAACATGGAGGCTAACTGATAACCCGGATTCGTTGGATGCTTCTGCTCTCATGGCCAAGTATTTTTCTAGACGATGATTTATTGAATGCCACATTAGTAAAAGGTGTGTTTTTCACATGCCAAACTACCATGGCGGCATAAACATGCTTAAGTATGGATGTATTTGGAGAGTGGGTAATGGTCAAAAGATCAACATCTAGAAGGATTTGTGGGTACCAGGGTTTAGGGTCTGTTAGAGCATGAACTATGGTAGCATACTTACTAGCTAGTAAATGTAGTAAATGTTATCATTTACTAGCATCTTTAGGCCATAAGAATATTGTAGGTCTTTCATAAGGGGTAGCTTACATGTATACATGAAAAATATGTCAAGGTTCTTGACGATCAAGATTAGTATTTGCCCTTTCGACGATGAAGATATACTCTTCGTGTCTACTCGGTATTACAGTATCCATCATCGGTTGTCCAGACACAAGCGTGATTATGAAAACGGCGGTACATGAATACGGAAATGAGAAAAGGGAACAAACTGATAACGAGAATAACTTGGTATTGTGATCACAGTTGCTTCACAAGGATACCGACAGAAGTCTCGCCTCTAGTTTTATATAAAGGTATCACGAAGGAAAAGCAATTGTTTACGAAAACAAAAGGTTTTCTCGATAAAAATCTCAATGTATATGTCGGAATTATCATGCGTGTTCAGATCCCGACAGTTGTTATTGACCGGAAGGTGTTTGGGTCATGTCCACAAATTATCGAACCTGCAGGGTCACACACTTAACGACTAGTGGTTTGTTAGAGAACTAAGAGACATTGGATAATGAAAGAATGGGCACAGGAAAATTCAGGATGTTTCACAACTTCCCATGAGTGTCCGGGAGTGTCCAAAAGTACCTAGGAGCATCCTAAATTTAATAGAAGGCATTTGAAGCTTTCAGAACGTTCCAAGGGGTCCTAGTAGGCTACCACTTGGTTGTGCCAAATGGACATGCGCCGCATGTGCCCCAATGGGCAAAAGAGGGGCTTACCATGAGGTGCCTTGGGGGACAAGCCGCTGCTCTAGCGGAGTCCTATGAGGACTCCTACTGGGATTCAACTCAACCAGGGGAGAACCCCTCCCCAAGTCGGATGCACTCTCCCCTTGGCCAATTATAAATAGAGGAGAAGGGGGCTTCCCCTAGAGCACACAAGCCCTAGGCAAACACACACCCCTGAGCCGACTGACGAGGATCATCCTCGGAAAATCCCATGGCCAGGGACCCTGGGTTGATCATAGAGAAGGAACAGGTTGGACGATACTCGTCGGCTAACAGGAGAAGCACTTCCTGCTCGATATTATTGCGTGAGGGGGCGATTACAGGGGAGGCCAAGGCGAGTTATCGCAAGACCAGGAGAGTAGATTGCGTATTGGATTGATCTAGACGTCTCCCCTCCAAGCCTTTATATACTAGGCTAGGTCTCGGGGAGTTCGTACTAGATTACAAAGATAGTTTCCTAGTTCTAGTCTTGCCTTGTACGCCAAGTCGTGCCTTCCATATCAGTCGCGGACTCCTACGTCGGTGCTTGATTGGGCCAGTAGTGGGCCTGTCGAGGCTTCCCATCGGGCCTTCTGTCTTCATACGCACCGGGTATCCTCGTACGCAGGAGTCGTGGGGTCACCCCCTCGTCAGTAGCCCCCGAGTGCCTGGGGGACTCGAAGAGTCATGCAGGGACTTGAATTCATCAGTGTTGTATTGTTTGTAGTCGCCGCACCGCCGCGGGTCGTTGGCAATTTTGAGCCATGCCAATACCTGTTTCGAGGGATTGCTAAGCTGAAAAGGGCCCAAGGAGTTGACTGGTCGAGCCTTGGTGAATTGCGCTAGTGGCAAATACCGCAGTAGCCCAATCAAGCTCACGTCCCTCGACATGAACTTGGAACGACCGGTGTCTAGCAAAGTCATGCCGCTGCAGGTCTTATAGGATCAATTGATGCCAGTCTAAGCAAATAGCCTGAGCGCGTCCGCTCGGCTCTTTCTATCATGCGAGCGCATGGAAAATGTCGGGAGTGAAATCGCTCTGCGGCAAGTCCCGGCCCGGCCGTTCTGCGCAGCGGGGTCTTACCTACACGCTAAGCTTGCGTGGCATCTGGGTAAAGTGTGTCGTAGCCCAGGCATAATTGTTTTTGTAGAGGCACGGAGCCTGATTAGTGATGCACTCACTTGGAATAAACAATCAAGTGAGCTATTTAGCAGTCATCCGCGGAGCTTGTAGCGCACTCAGGAGAGGAAAATAAGAAAGCACCCACTCGGAAAGTCGTCGAGTGCGCGAGTAGATCGTATTGTCGAATACTTGTTGAGTCTTTTGCGAGTAGTCACTCGAATGCTTTACTGTCTTCAGGGTGAGGGAGCACCCGAACTCTGAAAGTACGTTGTTTCTGCTGGTGCGAGTGATCACTCGAGCACTTCTTTGCCTTCTGAGTGAAGGAGCACCTGAACTCGAATAAAGATACTCCCGATGGGAGTAAGAGATTTTTAAAATCAGAAAATTTTGACATCAAGAAATAGGTAGATTTTGGAGTCTCTTGTTTTGTCCAATTGCTTTTATCTTGATCTGTCCTTCTTGAGATGTTACGATGATAAGCGTTGTCATGTGCTTAGCGGCTTCTCGCCCTTCGTTGGTGAGCCCCAAGTGGAAGGCGTGATGCATTACAGCAGCGAGTTTTCCCTTGGTGAAGATACCAAGGTTTGTCTCCAGTAGGGATCCGGATATGATAAGTAGGTGTCAGCGGCGCGACTGACGTGGACCTGCACACAGACACAGATAACTTTGTTCCCAACGAAGTTCAGAGAGGTTGTCAATCTCTCCGGTCTTGTTGTTGACAAAGGGGTAAAACACAAGGGATAATGATAGCAAGTAAAAGCAGAAAAGTAAAGATAGCTTGGAAACAGTAATGAGGATATGGACCGGGATACGTGATGTTCGCTAGTGATGTCTCTCTCCCAAAAGACGATAAAACTGCTATGTGAGGTAAACAAATTATAGAAGGGCAATTGACAGGATTATGAACGCACCGCAATGCTAACTATGCTACAAAAGAAAGGAAGAGGTTCAAAAGCACGGGCAGTACGCCAAAATAAGTAGACCGAAATCCATCTGCATCTACTACTAATCATCCACCTTGAGATATCTATCCAGAACATCTCGCTGGTATTAAGTTGCGAGCCCCACCCAAAGTGTAAACCCAAAGCAACAGACAACTGCAATAAAAAGAACTTTGCGTAAAGTAAACAATCCTTGTGACCGCGGTCACAAGCACCGTTGTTTTCCCCCTTGTGGCAACATCACACCCCCTAGACTCATGTTTCTGTCACTCAAGCATGTCATCGGGGGGGGGGGGGCATGAACCCACAATCTAGCACAACGCTCCCTCTTGGAGTCACTACCTACTACTTAGCCAAAGCAATAAAAAGCAACGGAGAACATGCAAGAATTACTTAGGAACAAAAATATAAGAGATAAAAACCAAATATATTACTCTATCACAATCTGAACATAATCTCATAATCCATCAGATCCCATCAAACTCAGCATAGCAACAGCAGAAATATTACAAAGGTGCCTCGATCATGTAGGGCAGCTCACGAGGTCTAAACAATGAAGATCAAAGAGGGGAGGATAACATCACATAGCTACTGATCACGGACCCATGGTCTAAGGAAAACTACTCACAAGACATCCGGGGAGCATCCATGGTGGAGAGGAGACTCCCGGAGGTCAATCCTCCCTCCTGCAGAGTGCCGGGAAGAGGTCTTCTGGTGCTCCCGATCTTGGAAGCGCGGCGGCGGCGGAACAGAGGCGAGTTCGCGGAATAGGGTTCTGGAGTTTTCCCGTGAAGGGGGATAAATAGGCGAAGGGGGGCAGCCAGAGGTGGACCAGGGGCCCCAGGTGCCCCCCTGGCGCGGCCAGGGGTGGGGCCGCGCCGGTTGGCCGCCTGGGCCCCCTGGCTGCCCTCTGGCCCCTCCCGGGCTCTTCTCAAAGCTTCCGTCACGCTGATTTTTTATCTGAATTTTCCCGAATTTTTCTGGCACTTTTTATATGGGGGCAAACTGAAATAGAAAAACAGCAGAAAACAGGAACTGGCACTGGGGTGCACTGAGTTAACAGGTTAGTCCAAATATGATCAAAAGTGTATGAAAGTGTATCTAGAGCATAGCAATATCACACAAAACATGCATGGAGCAAGCAGAAATTATAGATACGTTTTGGATGTATCAACATCCCCAAGCTTAATTCCTGCTCGTCCTCGAGTAGGTAAATGATAACAAGCATAATTTCTGTGGTGACATGCTAGCAACCATAAAAGAACTTTGAAAAGTAAAGCAATCAAGGTTAGAGATTCAATTCAAGTCATAACATGCAAGAGTCTATATTAGCATTGAAACAAGTAACAAAAGAACAAAAGGTGCAAGATCTCTCGCTGTCCGTGACTCGAATGTCTCCAAATGGTGTTTGCGTGCAAGAAGGGGGATAGGGAATACGAGAAAAAAGTATTTTTGTGTTGAGAAATCAATCTACTAAAGTTTCACACTTGGTCTTCTTTGGAATCTTATCTTGACTCGTCCCCAGGCCACTAGCCAGGTACAAGTCAATTTGATCCACTCCTTTTCGATATTTTGAGCACTCATGCAATGGATGAGCGTAAGCACGAAAGTTGACACTTAGGATGGCAAAGAGAGAAATATGGTGGAGGAGGAAGACAAAAAGGATGAGAAAGGCTCACATCAATGAGGACAATCATAGGCAAGAGATGCCAAATGCTAGATATGATGTGAGGAGTAGGGATTGCCATGCAACGGATGCACATACGAGCTAGGAAGCTCTCCAAACTATATGCATAAAGATCATCTCTATGGAGTACAAGGATATAAAGGGAGTACTAGTGTGGATCTCTCAAAAGGATAGTAGTGTTGCCCCTTTCTCTCTTTTTATTTCTTTTTCTCTTTTTTCTATTTTTTTGTATTTTTTGTGGCCTCAATGGCTCTTTCTATATAACTCTCATTTGTCCTCTTTGGGATCTTTTAATGTGTCCACTTTGGGATCTTTTCCTCACTTAAGGGCAAAACTCTACTTTACAAGAGGGTAAAGGAGATCTTTCACACTTTACAAGGTACTCAAAACATAAAGAAGATGTAACTAACATGATGTATGCAATGTATGTCGCTGCCAGTGTAGCAAGAACATGTATGACATGAAGATCAAGTCATGAAGACGTGGATGTTGCATGGCAATGTAACTCGGAAAGGCTATGGAAATGCCTTGATAGGTAGGTATGGTGGCTGTTTTGAGGAAAGATAAAGGGAGGCTTATGATGAAAGAGCGTATCATGCCAAGGGTTTGGATGTACCGGCGAAGGTGGACACCAACTCTCGGAGTGAGAAGAAGGCAATGCACGGCACGGGAAAGGCTAGAAAAATATGGGAAGGTGGAAGTGTCAACTCTCAATACTTACATTAGTCCGAAGAACTCATGCACTTATTATCGGTAACTCTCAATCTAATGAGGAGGTTCACAAAGAGACAAGTACCCCGAGGAGGAGTGTATGGGGGTTTGGTTATCCTTGCGCATCCTCGACTCATGGTACGTGAGTGTTCTCTGATATTCGACCCCTCAGAAGAGTAGTGATCTATCTAGTAGCTAGAGTTCTCAACTAGTTTTGTAGGTTTTGAAAATAAACTCGGATTGCCCAAAATACGACACCTATCACTAATAGGCAAGAGCTCTTGACACCAAAAGTCCAAACATTACTCACAACAATACCTCAAAACTATTGCAAGCTACTACTAAAATTAAATAGCAACCACAACTACCTACTTTCAAGACAAAACACAACTCAGTGCAACAACCAACTCTCTTTAACAAGATAAACATGAAAACTAAAAAGAGTTCGAGCAACAAACTAAACAAAAGCCAAGGCTCTTGCTAAAGACAAACTAAGACTAAAACTAAACATGGCAGCAGCTATGAAAATATAAAGAACACACAATAGCAAAAAGATAGGCATGAAGAATCCTATGATGTGTTCTAGATTTTGAAAGTGGAGCGTGTTTATCTCCCACACAAAGTAAGAAGGGATCTAACTTGTTATGAACAGCAAGCAAAGCTAAAGAAAACTAAAAACTAAACCTAAGAGCGAGACGCTCCAAGCATAGCACATAACACATGAAGTGATAAAAATATAGTGAGACGAAGGACGAACCGATGATTGTTGATGGAGAAGGGGATGCACGGGGGCATCCCCAAGCTTAGACGCTTGAGTCTTCTTGAATATTTATTGGGGATGCATGGGGGCATCCCCAAGCTTGAGCGCTTGACACTCCTGGATCTTCTTCCATCATCTTCCATCGCACACTTGAAAACTCCCTTCATACATAACTCATCACAAGCTGATTAGAGAGGTTAGTACCCTTAATAAATAATTTTCCCCACTGGATATAAAGATATTCTTGAAGAGCTACTGTTTCTCAAGAGTGCCAAAAAGTTTTTGCAAATAAAAAGCAAGCTTAAGGTTTGCAAAAGTAAGGAGAGACAAAATGTGGCAGAATCTGTGAAAAACAGAACAGCAGAGAGTAAAGAATTTTTTAGGGACACTTCTGCAACTCAAATCAAAAAACTCAGAACATACGGAAGTTTCGTAATTGTATAGAGCATACTGTGTAAAACATTCAGCTCAAAAAGATGAACTGGTATTTTTCTGGAATTTTTCTGGTCACGAGGACAGAATCTGTTTTCTGGACAGCATGTCACAACTTTTACTTCCCTTGCCGTAAGAGGCTATAACTTGGCACAAAGCTGAAAAATAAAGATACAATGATGTTGATACAGTAGTAACAAACATCAAGACACAACAAAAGCAAAAATAAAACACCTAAATTCGTTGCGGGCTGCCTCCCGAAAGCGCTTCTTTAAAGCCATTAGCTAGGCATGATGCAAAAAGAAGAATCAAGTTTTATCAAGAGAAAGAGAATAACTAGCCCGTGTAACGGACTCAAAAGGTAACTTGATTTTATTTCTAGGGAAGTGTTCCATCCCCTTTTTGAAGGGAATTGGAATTTTATATTCCCCTCTTTCATGTCAATAACCGCACCAACGGTGCGAAGAAAAGGACGTCCCAAAATAATTGGACATAAAGGTTCACACTTTATATCCATAACAATAAAATCAACGGGAACATAGGTTTCATTTAAAATGATAAGAACGTCGTTGATCTTCCACAAAGGTTTCTTTATGGAAGAATCAACAAGACGAACACCAAAAGAACAAGGCTCAAAAGGCTTCAATTCAAACATATCAAATATTCTTTTGGGCATAACAGAGGTACTAGCTCCAACATCACATAAAGCATAGCAAGAGAAGTTATTTAATTTAATTTTGATCATAGGATCCCAACCATCATCTATCTTCCTAGGTATGGAGGCTTCTACTCTAAGCTTATCCTCCCTAGCTTTGATAAGAGCATTTGTGATATGCTCCGTGAAGGCAAGATTAAGTGTGCTAGTGTGGGGGTCTCTAGACATTTTGTGTAGCAAGGTAATAACTTCTGAGAGGGTGCAACTATCAAAATCAATATCACTACTATCAAAGGTGGTAGTAGTGTCATCTAGGCTCACTTGTTTGAAACACTCTATGTTCATAGGAGTTTCTTTTTCTACGGTTGAGGTATTAGCATCACCATTAATAGGTCCAACGGGACTAGGAGTGCATTGGGTGCTAATAGTTTGGGTGTCCTCAACAATTTGGATAGTGGCAACTGTGTGGTGTGTAGGAAGGCTCTTAATTCTATCCTCTTCCTCTTTTTCTCTATCCCATCTCTCTTTAAGTTTAGCCATCATCCTAATATTTTCATTGATTTGTAACTGGATAGCATTAATAGGAGTGGCCTTATTCTCCTCAAGGGGGGAGGTTCTAATTTTAAGCATCTCAATATCAAGGGCTAATCTTTCTACCTTCAAAGAGAGATTATCTATTTTAGCTAATTTCTCTTCTACACTTTTGTTGAAGGCTTTTTGGGTACTGATAAAGTCTCTAAGCATGCTTTCTAATTCAGAAGAGGGGTTATTGTTGCTAGGGTAAGTGTTGTTGTTCCCATAGTTGGATGGAAACGGTCTAGGATTGCTAGCAAAATTTCCCCTATAAGCATTGTTGTTGAAGTTGTTTCTAGCAATAAAGTTCGCATCTACTTGTTCTTGAGCAACCAAAGAATTTAAAGGAACATCATGAGGATCAATAGAGGGTTGCTTGGTAAGTAGAGACATAATTAAGTCAACTTTTTCATTGAGGGAGGTAATTTCCTCGCCAGAATTTACCTTCCTACCTGTTGGAGTGCGTTCTGTGTGCCATTGGGAATAATTGGTCATCATTTCATCGAGAAGCTTCGTGGCAGCACCAAGTGTAGTTGACATAAAGTTTCCTCCCGCGGCCGAATCTAACAGGTTCCTCGAGGTAAAGTTCAAGCCTGCATAAAGAGTCTGGATAACCATCCAAGTAGTCAAACCATGTGTAGGGCATTTCTTAATAAGAGATTTCATGCGTTCCCAAGCTTGGGCAACATGTTAATTATCCAATTGCTTAAAATTCATAATATTACTCCTCAATTGGATAATCTTAGCAGGAGGGTAGTACTTCCCTATAAAAGCATCTTTGCACTTATCCCAAGAATCTATGCTATTTCTAGGCAAAGATGGAAACTAGATTTTAGCATATCCCCTTAAAGAGAAAGGAAAGAGCTTGAGCTTAACAACATCACCTTCTACTTCTTTATACTTTTGCATATCACATAATTCAACAAAATTATTCAAGTGTAAAGCAGCATCATCTCCAGCACCAGAGAATTGATCTCTCATAACAAGGTTTAGCAAAGCAGGTTTAATTTCATAAGAGGTAGCTGAAGTGGCAGGTGTGGCAATGGGAGTGCAGATAAAGTCCTGGTTGTTGTGACTAGTGAAGTCACACAACTTGGTGTTTTCAGTGGAACCCATAGTGGCAGCAAGTGTGGCAGATTTTTCTGTAGTTTTTGATAAAAGACACAAAGATAAAAACTGAAAGATAAACTAACAAGACTAAAAAACAAAGGTAAAGGGTAGTGTGCAACTCCCCTATCTTAGCACTCGGAGTCCCCGGCAACGGCGCCAGAAATTCTCTTGCTTAGCGGCTTCTCGCCCTTCGTTGGTGAGCCCCAAGTGGAAGGCGTGATGCAGTACAGCAGCGAGTTTTCCCTCGGTGAAGATACCAAGGTTTGTCTCCAGTAGGACTCCGGATATGGTAAGTAGGTGTCAGCGGCGCGACTGACGTGGACCTGCACACAAACACAGATAACTTTGTTCCCAATGAAGTTCAGAGAGGTTGTCAATCTCTCCGGTCTTGTTGTTCACAAAGGGGTAAAACACAAGGGATAATGATAGCAAGTAAAAGCAGAAAAGTAAAGATAGCTTGGAAACAGTAATGAGGATATGGACCAGGATACGTGATGTTCGCTAGTGATGTCTCTCTCCCAAAAGACGATAAAAGTGCTATGCGAGGTAAACAAATTATAGAAGGGCAATTGACAGGATTATGAATGCACCGCAATGCTAACTATGCTACAAAAGAAAGGAAGAGGTTCAAAAGCACGGGCAGTACGCCAAAATAAGTAGATCGAAATCCATCTGCATATACTACTAATCATCCACCTTGAGATATCTATCCAGAACATCTCGCTGGTATTAAGTTGCGAGCCCCACCCAAAGTGTAAACCCAAAGCAACAGACAATTGCAATAAAAGGAACTTTGCGTAAAGTAAACAATCCTTGTGACCGCGGTCACAAGCACCGTTGTTTTCCCCCTTGTGGCAACAACACACCCCCTAGACTTATGTTTCTGTCACTCAATCATGTCATCGGGGGGGATGAACCCACAATCTAGCACAACGCTCCCTCTTGGAGTCACTACCTACTACTTGGCCAAAGAAATAAACAGCAATGAAGAACATGCAAGAATTACTTAGGAACAAAAATATAAGAGATAAAAACCAAATATATTACTCAATCACAATCTAAACATAATCTCATAATCCATCAGATCCCATCAAACTCAGCATAGCAACAACAGAAATATTACAAAGGTGCCTCGATCATGTAGGGCAGCTCACGAGGTCTAAACAATGAAGATCAAAGAGGGGAGGAGAACATCACATAGCTACTGATCACGGACCCATGGTCCAAGGAAAACTACTCACAAGACATCCGGGGAGCATCCATGGTGGAGAGGAGACTCACGGAGGTCAATCCTCCCTCCGGCAGGGTGCCAGGAAGAGGTCTTCTGGTGCTCCCGATCTTGGAAGCGCGGCGGCGGCGGAACAGAGGCGAGTTCGCGGAATAGGGTTCTGCTTCTGGAGTTTTGCCGTGACGGGGGATAAATAGGCGAAGGGGGCAGCCAGAGGTGGACCAGGGGCCCCAGGCGCCCCCCTGGCGCGGCCAGGGGTGAGGCCGCGCCGGGTGGCCGCCTGGGCCCCCCTGGCTCCCCTCTGGCCCCTCCTGGGCTCTTCTCGAAGCTTCCGTCACGCTGATTTTTTATCTGAATTTTCCAGAATTTTTCTGGCACTTTTTATATGGGGGAAAACTGAAATAGAAAAACAGCAGAAAACAGGAACTGGCACTGGGGTGCACTGAGTTAATAGGTTAGTCCAAATATGATCAAAAGTGTATGAAAGGGTATCTAGATCATAGCAATATCACACAAAACATGCATGGAGCAAGCAGAAATTATAGATACGTTTTGGACGTATCATCATGCTGCTTGGTGACCTGTGATGGTGCTTGCTTCTTTGATCCGTCGCGTCTTCTGTCCAGTCAAAATGATGATTTGGACGTCGTGCTGCCTGGTGCGTGTTGGATTTCCAAGGTGTGTATGGGGAACAGACGAGATTTGACGTGTCCTTTAAATAGTGCTGACCGTGTGAAGGCATCTTGTCTTGGAATTCGTAACGCCCAGCCCGTTTGGTCTTTGATGTAATGATGGCGCCGCCTGGGCTTCTGCGTGTTTCCCTGGTTTGCCCTTGGATTGTGTTATAAATACCTCTTGTGGTTGCCTGTCCTTGGCATTCATTCTTCACTTCTTTCTCTTCTGCTTCTTCTTCATATAGCGCCCAAGCGTGGTGGTGGTGTGACTGGGCGAGGTCGTGGCCGCCATGGCCGTGGTGGCCGCACGCCTCGTTCTTCGTGCGGTGGATGTCGTGGTGTTGCGTCGGTGCCTTCTTCTTCTTCCATGGAAGAGGGTTTTTAGCGCTATGATTTTATTTTGCGTGTTCTTAGCCGGACCGCTGCCCGGATTCCTCTTCCATTCTCGTTTGCCTCCATTGCTTCTGAGCTTAATTTGAGGGGTTTCTGGATCCGTCTTCACGAATGCGCTCGGTCTTCTTCTTCGGTGGAGTTGGAACTTGAAAATTAATCCTTGATTTTCCTTGGGTCTGGCTGGAGGGTGTTTTCTCGTCGGTTGAATCTGCGTGACGGAGATAGCCTTTGCTGTCGTTTTGATGGCGAAGATACTCTTATTGTTCGTGCATTTGATGCCGGTGGCAATCATCTGGATCCATACTGGGGGGAAACAAGCAATGGAAGTTCCGATGGGTCGAGTGGTGGTTCGCCTGCTTCTCCCGTGACTTCATCTTCGGCCGATTCCTCGGCTGATGATGCTTGCTCTTCTAATTCTAAAGATGAGCTGGACGTCAAGCCGGTCGTCAAGCGGCTGCGTCAGTAGGCGAGGCACCTTGTAGAACTGGAGGACGGCGACCTGCTTCTTCGCGGACTGGGTTGCTACTTTGTCTGTGGTGATGCTCGTCCAGTTGTTGTATGAAAGTGTCAATCATCTCATCATGAGCATACATGTAGAAGTCATAATTCCTTGGGATAGTTGTAACCCGTCTGGTAGTTGCTCGAGTCCTTTTGTAGCGATAACTGTCCTTTGACTCCTTTGTAATTAAAATTGTCCTCGACTCCTTAGTAATGAAATTGTCCTCGACTCCTCTGTAAGGGAGAACTGTCTTCGACTCCTTTGTAATGGAAAACTGTCTTCGACTCCTTTGTAATGAAATTGTCCTCGACTCCTTTGTAAGGGAGATTGTCCTCGACTCCTTTGTAAGGGAGAACTGTCTTCGACTCCTTTGTAATGGAAAACTGTCTTCGACTCCTTTGTAATGAAATTGTCCTTCGGGTGAGCGGCAGCGCTCCCGATGGGAGTAGCCCCCGAGGCTACGTTTGATTTGTAGAATCAGGCGTAGGCTGTGATTTTTGTCTACGTGGGCTGTCCTTTCCCGTTGCTATTTATTCCAAGTTTTTTATCGGGTGCGCGTCAACGCTCTCGATGGGAGTAGCCCCCGAGTCTTTAGGTGATCGCTTGCGATTAGGTGAAGACTAAATAACTTTGCGTTTTTCGATATGATTCTCTTTGCGGAAAATTCTTGGTGAGTCGGAGGGGATCTTGTGTTCTGGTTTCCCAGGTGCTTGCAGACGAGGTCGCGTTTTAGCGGGGATAGCGTCTCTCGGGGGGGGGGGGTTATGCTCGAGCCCCCCGAGTGCTTTTAGGTATAGTCGCATGAGCGAGGATAACGTCTCTCGGGGGAGTTTTATGCTCGAGCCCCCGAGTGCTTTTAAGTATAGTCGCATGTGCAAGGATAGCGTCTCTCGGGGGATTTTTATGCTCGAGCCCCCGAGTGCTTTTAAGTATAGTCGCATGTGCGAGGATAGCGTCTCTCGGGGGGGAGTTTTATGCTCGAGCCCCTGAGTGCTTTTGAGTATAGTCGCATGTGCGAGGATAGCGTCTCTCGGGGAGAGTTTTAAGCTCGAGCCCCCGAGTGCTTTTAAGTATAGTCGCATGTGCGAGGATAGCGTCTCTCGGGGGGAGTTTTATGCTCGATCCCCCGAGTGCTTTTGAGTATAGTCGCATGTGCGAGGATAGCGTCTCTCGGGGGGATTTTTAAGCTCGAGCCCCGAGTGCTTTTTAGTATAGTCGCATGTGCGAGGATAGCGTCTCTCGGGGGGAGTTGTATGCTCGAGCCCCCGAGTGCTTGTAAGTATAGTTGCATGTGCGAGGATAGCGTCTCTCGGGGGGAGTTTTATGCTCGAGCCCCCGAGTGCTTTTGAGTATAGTCGCATGTGCGAGGATAGCGTCTCTCGAGGGGAGTTTTATGCTCGAGCCCCCGAGTGCTTTTGAGTATAGTCGCATGTGCGAGGATAGCGTCTCTCGGGGGGAGTTTTAAGCTCGAGCCCCCGAGTGCTTTTAAGTATAGTCGCATGTGCGAGGATAGCATCTCTCGGGGGGAGTTTTATGCTCGAGCCCCCGAGTGCTTTTGAGTATAGTCGCATGTGCGAGGATAGCATCTCTCGAGGGGAGTTTTAAGCTCGATCCCCCGAGTGCTTTTGAGTATAGTAGCATGTGCGAGGATAGCGTCTCTCGGGGGGAGTTTTAAGCTCGAGCCCCCGAGTGCTTTTAAGTAAGGTGTTTGGGCAGCATTATTTTATTTCTTCGAGTTTTACATGGGTTGCCGATCGGTGCTGCTATCGATGTCTCTGACAATGCCTAGAGGACTATGGGTAGAACAGGCGTAGGTTTGTTACGTTCCATGGATTTCCCACGTCCTCATTGGTCTTCGGGTTCTTCAACCTGTATGTGCCTCCTCCTATGACTTCCGAGATTATGAACGGCCCCTCCATCGCGGGGGAAGCTTGTGCACTTTTTCCTGTATTAGCCGTAACACGAGGTCTCCTTTGGTGAATGTTCTGGTCCGCAGACGGCTGCTTTGATATGTGCGCAATTTGTCCTGGTATCCTTCATATCTTGTGATGGATGTGTCCTGTGCTTCGTCTGTTGTGTCTTTGTCGTTCTGAAGTGCTTCTTCTGCCTCTTCCTCTTCGTACCCTGAGATTCTGGGAGCTCCCAATTTTAAGTCGTGTGGCAGTACTGCTTCTGCCCCGTATACCAGGAAGAAAGGTATATACTGGGTTGAGCTGTTTGGGGTGGTGCGCAGGCTCCATAGTACTGCGGGAAGTTCCTCTACCCAGTTTCCTGCGGCTTGTTCTAGTGGTGCTAGGAGTTGTTTCTTTATTCCTCCGCATACTAGGCCATTTTCTTTCTCCACTTTCCCGTTGGACTATGGGTGTGCGACTGATGCGTAGTTGATTTTGATGCCCAGCTCTTGACAAAAGTTTTGGAACTCTGCTGCTGTGAAATTTGTACCATTGTTTGTGATGATGTTGTGTGGTACTCCGAATCTGAAGATGATTGACTTGATGAAGTTAACTGCCGTGAGGGCTGTTGAGCTAGTGATTGGTACTGCTTCGATCCATTTGGTGAACTTATCAACTGCGACTAGTAGGTGTGTTCTTTCTCCTTTTGAGGATTTCTTGAGTGGGCCTACCATGTCGAGTCCCCATGTGGCAAATGGCCATGACAACGGTATGGTTTTGAGTTCCGATGTTGGGGCGTGTGGCCTGCTGGCAAACTTTTGGCAGGCGATGCAACGCCATACGATATCCTCTGCATTTCTCATAGAGGTTGGCCAGTAGAAACCTGCTCGAAAGGCCTTGGCCACGAGTGCTCGACTGCTCGCGTGATGTCCGCATGTGCCTTCATGAAACTCGAGCAGTAGGGCTTTGCCGTCTTCTTCATCTATACACTTTTGGAGGACCTGAGAAATGCTGCGCTTATAGAGCTGTCTGTTGATTACTGTGAATGATTTAGATCGTCGGCTGATGCGTCGGGCTTCTGCAATGTCTTGTGGTAGGGTGCCCTCGATTAGGAGTCGAAGGAAAGGTTTTGCCCAGGCTGGGTCTTCGAGTGCTGCTAGTTCTACGGCTTCGGTTGCTTGGCTGCTTGTGCCGTCGGCTGTGCTACTTGCTGCCACCTGTGCTGGTTCGTTTGCGTCATCTTCCTCTGCGACTACCTTGGGTGCCGATGGCTTTGCTTTGATTGATCTCTGTTTGATTCTCTCGAGGAAGACGCCTGGTGGTATTGGTCCTCGAGTTGATCCAATGTTTGCAAGTTCGTCGGCTTCTGTGTTATTTGCTCTAGGGATGTAGTTGAGTTCGCAGCCGTCGAATCCTCCCTCTAGTGTGTTATAGAGATTTTGGTAGGCCGTCATGTTGTTTGCGACTGCGTTGCAGTCTCTCATCGCCTGCTGGACGACGAGGTTGGAGTCGCCATAGATTGAGAGGCGAGTGGCGCCGCAAGTTTTTGCCATGCGCATGCCGTGGAGTAGTGCCTCGTATTCTGCTTCGTTGTTGGAGGCATTGCTGAAGTTGATCTGGAGGATGTATTTGAGCTTCGTTCCTTTGGGGGAGACTAGTACGACACCTGCTCCGGCTCCTTCCTGTCTTTTGGATCCGTCGAAATACATCGTCCATGAGTTGGATAGGTCTGGGGGACCTGGTGTTTGGACCTCCGTCCACTCGTACAGGAAGTCTGGGAGTACTTGGGCTTTGATTGCTGTTGGGTGTTTGAACTGCAGATCTCGCGGGCTGAGCTCGATGTTCCACTCAGCGACTCGGCCGGTCACTCCGGGGTTGTTGAGGATGTCCACGAGTGGTGCACTGCCCACGATTGTGATGGGGTGTTCGTCGAAGTAATGCGATACTTTCTTGGAGGTCATGATAATGGCGAGTAGGAGCTTCTGGTAGTGTGGGTACCGTTGTTGTGGCTTTGTGAGCAGCGTGCTGAGGTAGTAGATTGGTCTTTGTATGCTCTGGATTTTGCCTTCTTCTGCGCCCTCGACGACGAGCACCGTGCTCACGACACTGCTGCACGCTGCTATGTAGAGGTACAACTTCTCCCGTTCTTTGGGCACCGCCAAGGTCTGTGGGGTCGAGAGGGTTTTCTTTAGGTCTGCGAATGCATTGCGGGCTTCCTCGGTCAACTCGAATTTTTGTCCTTTTTTGAGCAGTTGGTAGAACGGTAAGGTCCTTTCTCCTAGCCTGCTGATAAAACGGCTCAATGCTACGAGTCTTCCTGTGAGTTGCTGCACGCCTTTGATGTTGGTTGGCCTTTGCATCTTGGCGATTGCTTGGACCCTTTCGGAGTTTTCTTCGATTCCTCGGGCGGAGAGAACGTACCCTAGTAGTTTTCCTGCTGGGACGCCGAACAAGCACTTTTTTGGGTTGAGCTTGATTCTGTACTTGTTGAGGGCCGCGAATGTTTCACGGATGTCGTCGAGTAGCGTGTTTGCGTTGTAGGTTTTGATGACAATGTCGTCTACGTAGACCTGGACATTTCTGCCAATTGTGTCTCTCAAGCATGCTTGCATCATTCGCTGGTACGTGGCTCCGGCATTTTTTAGGCCAAAGGGCATTGTTTGGTAGCAGAATACGCCGTAGGGGGTGATGAATGAGGTGTGCTCTTCGTCTTCTTCCTTCATCCTGATCTGATTGTATCCTGAATATGCGTCGAGGAAGGAGAGGAGGTCGCATCCTACTGTGGAGTCGATTATTTGATCGATTCTTGGCAGGGGGAAGTGGTCTTTTGGGCAGTGCTTGTTGACGGGCCCATAGTCGACGCACATCCTTAGTACCTCAGTGTCTTTTTTAGGGACTAGGACTGGGTTTGGTATCCAGGTTGCTTTCTTCTTCTCTCGGATGAACTGTGCGTCGAGTAGTCGGTTGATTTCTTCTCCGATTGCTCTGCGTTTGGGCTCTGAGAATCTTCGCAGCGCCAGCTTTACTGGCTTGTTGTTTGGCTTGATGTGGAGCGCGTGTTCTGCAAATTCTCGCGGTATTCCGGGCTTGTCGGCTGGGCACCAGGCGAAAATTTCCCACTCTTCACGAAGGAAGGTTATGAGGGCGGTTGCTTGTTCTTCTGGGAGGTGGGCGTATACGCGGACCGTCTTCTCTGGGTCTGTTGGATGGACTTGGTGTGTGATTGTGTCGCTGTCGACGCTGAAATCGCGGCCAAATTCTTTTGACTCGCTTCGGCTTGCCACCGGAAATATGCTTTTGTCCGTCACCATGGCTATTTCTTTGAGCTGTTGTTGGGCTCCAAACGTGTCGGAGACTTTGTGGAAGTCATGGTCGCACTGGTCCGATTTGGTGAAGCTTCCTTTGACTGTGATGACTCCTGTAGGTCCTGGCATCTTGAGCTTGAGATATGCGTACTGCGGGACCGCCATGAATTGTGCGAACGCTAGTCGCCCGAGTATGGCGTGATACTGCGACTGCCAGTCGAGCACTTCGAACTCGAGGACTTGCTTTGCGAAGTTGCGCTTGCTGCCGAAGATCACATCAAGCTCGATTGTTCCGATGGAGGCGGCTGCTTGATGTCTACGCACGCTTCTATTCTTGTAGACTTGTTGGGCCTCCAAGCGCAGAGGTTTTTAGGACAGCAGCAATTTCCCTCAAGTGGATGACCTAAGGTTTATCGAACTCAGGGAAGTAGAGGTTGAAGATGGTCTCTCTCAAGCAACCCTGCAATTAAGATACAAGAAGTCTCTTGTGTCCCCAACACACCTAATACAACTAGGAGTTGTATAGGTGCACTAGTTCGGCGAAGAGATGGTAAAATATGGGTGATAGGTGTGATAAAACGAAGTAATATAAATCTGTAATAAAAAGTGCAGCAAGCAAACATGTAACAAAAGTGAGTGCAAACGGTGTAACAATGATGGAAACAAGGCCTAGGCTTCATACTTTCACTAGTGTCAACTCCCCACAACATTAACATAGTCTAATCACATGATATTTCCCATAAAACATGCAATGGAGACGTACTCGGAGGTCATTCCTTTGTGGTCAAGAGAGGACGAGAATTGTGTAGGGCTACAAAAGCACACCTCAGAGTTCGTAGTTCTCATCTACGGATTTCCCAATGTCACCGCGTCCATCCAAAGAGAGTACCACAATCACCACAACATATCTCAAGGATAGTCAAAGACAAGCACCAAGATACTCTCAATCTTCAATCCACACACAAAAGAGGAAATCACTCATGATAATATTGTTCTAACCCATGTCCAATAGACCGCTGTCACCTTGGTCTCAGGGATTATACTAGATAAGATCAATTGAGTACATCAATCCAATACATAGCGGAAGGGGAAATATCATGGGATCACCCTAGATTAACATAGCCTATGATCACAACGAAGATCACATCATGGGAGAGAGAAGAACACCTAGCTACTGGTAGAAACCTTAGCCCCGAGGGAGAACTACTCCCGCTTCATGGAGGGAGGAAGCAACGTCGATGGAGATGAATCCGGGGGCACTTCCCCGTCCCAGCAGGGTGCCGGCACAAAAATTCTGTCCCCCCGAAACTTGATGGCGATGGCGGCGGAGATCAGAATTGCTTCTGGAGAAAAGGGGAATGGAATCAGGGTTTCCGCGATGGGAGAATAAATAGGGGCCAAAGTGGGGCACCAGGGGGGCCACCAGGGGTCCAGGCGCCCCCCTGGCGCGGCCAACCCCTGGGGCGCGCCACCAGGGCGCCTGGGCCCCTGGTGGTGGCCCTTTGGCCCAATCAGGTCCTTCCGGAAGGTTCTTCTGCGCTGATTTTTTATCTGATTTTTCCCGAATTTTTGGAGCACTTTTTATATGGGGGAAAACTGAAATAGAAAAACAGCAGAAAACAGGAACTGGCACTGTGGTGCACTGAGTTAATAGGTTAGTCCAAATATGATCAAAAGTGTATGAAAGTGTATCTAGATCATAGTAATATCACACAAAACATGCATGGAGCAAGCATAAATTATAGATACGTTTTGGACGTATCAACATCCCCAAGCTTAATTCCTGCTCGTCCTCGAGTAGGTAAATGATAACAACATAATTTCTGTGGTGACATGCTAGCAACCATATAAGAACTTTTAAAAGTAAAGCAATCAAGGTTAGAGATTCAATTCAAGTCATAACATGCAAGAGTCTATATTAGCATTGAAACAAGTAACAAAAGAACATTAGGTGCAAGAGCTCTCGCTGTCCGTGACTCGAATGTCTCCAAATGGTGTTTGCGTGCAAGAAGGGGGATAGGGAATACGAGAAAAAAAATTATTTGTTGAGAACTCAATCTACTAAAGTTTCACACTCGGTCTTTTTCTGGAATCTTATCTTGACTCGTCCCCAGACCACTAGCCAGGTACAAGTTAATTTGATCCACTCCTTTTTCAATATTTTGAGCACTCATGCAATGGATGAGCGTAAGCACGAGAGTTGACACTTAGGATGGCAAATAGAGAAGTACGGAGGAGGAGGAGGAAGACAAAAAATTTGAAAGGCTCACATCAATGAGGACAATCATAGGCGAGAGAAGGCCATATGATAGATATGATGTGAGGAGTAGGGATTGCCATGCAACAGATGCACATAAGAGCTAAGAAAAGCTCTCCAATGGAACTAGTGGAGGGGCATCCAACTTGCTTGCTCAAGAAGACCTAGAGCTCATTTGAGGAGGCTCGTCATTGGAATATACAAGCCAAGTTCTATAGTGTGAAGGTCCCCACATAGCTATATGCATGAATGATAATCTCTATGGAGTACAAGATATAAGAGGGAGTATGAGTGTGGATCTCTCAAAAGGATAGTACTGTTGCCCCTTTCTCTCTTTTTATTTCTTTTTCTCTTTTTTCTATTTTTTTTGTATTTTTTTGGTGGCCTCAATGGCTCTTTCTATTTCTCTCATTTGTCCTCTTTGGGATATTTTGAGTTTGTCCTCTTAGGGATCTTTTCCTCACTTTAAGGGCAACACTCTATATATTACAAAAAGTATAGAAGATCTTTCATACTTTACAAAGTACTCAAATCATAAAGAAAATGTAACTATCACGAAGTATGCAAATGTATGCCTCTGCCAGTGTAGCAGGAACATGTATGACATGAAGATCAAGTCATGAAGAGGTGGATGTTGCATGGCAATATATCTCGGAAAGGCCATGGAAATGCCTTGATAGGTAGGTATGGTGGCTATTTTGAGGAAAGATATAAGGAGGTTTATGATGACAGAACGTATCATGCAAGGGGTTTGGAAGTACCGGCGAAGGTGGACACCAACTCTCGGAGTGAGAAGAAGGCAATGCACGGCACGGGAGAGGCTAGCAAAATATGGGAAGGTGGAAGTGTCAACTTTCAATACTTACATTAGTCCGAAGAACTCATGCTCTTATTATCGGTAACTCTCAATCTAATAAGGAGGTTCACAAAGAGACAAGTACCCCGAGGAGGAGTGTATGGGGGTTTGGTTATCCTTGCGCATCCTCGACTCATGGTACGTGAGTGTACTCTAATATTCGATCCCTCCAAAGATTAGTGATCCATCTAGTAGCTAGAGTTCTCAACTAGTTTTGTAGGTTTTGAAAATACACACGGATTGCCCAAAATACGACACCTATCACTAATAGGCTAAAGCTCTTGACACCAAAAGTTCAAACATTACTCACATCAATACCTCAAAACCATTGCAAGTTACTACTCAAATTAAATAGCAACCTCAATTACCTAATTTCAAGACAAGACACTACTTAGTGCAACAACCAACTCTCTTTAACAAGATAAACATGAAAACTAAAAAGAGTTCCAGCAACAAACTAAAAAAAAGCCAAGGCTCTTGTTAAAGACAAACTAAGACTAAAACTAAACATGGCAGTAGCTACGAAAAGATAAAGAACACACAACAGCAAAAAGATAGGCATGAAGAATCCTATGATGTGTTCTAGATTTTGAAAGTGGAGTGTGTTTCTCTCCCACACAAAGTAAGACGGGATCTAACTTTTATGAACAGAAAGCAAAGCTAAAGAAAACTAAAAATAAAACCTAAGAGCGAGACGCTCCAAGCATAGCACATAACGCATGAAGTGATAAAAATATAGTGAGACGAAGGACGAACTGATGATTGTTGATGGAGAAGGGGATGCACGGGGGCATCCCCAAGCTTAGACGCTTGAGTCTCCTTGAATATTTGTTGGGGATGCATGGGGGCATCCCCAAGCTTGAGCGCTTGACGCTCCCGAATCTTCTTTCATCATCTTCCATCGCACACTTTAAAACTCCCTTCATACATAACTCATCATAAGCTGATTAGAGAGGTTAGTACCCTTAATAAAATAATTTTTCCCCACTGGATATAAAGTAATTCTTCAAGAGCTACTTTTTCTCAAGATTGCCAAAAAGTTTTTGCAAAGAAAAAGCAAGCTTAAGGTTTGCAAAAGTTAGGAGAGACAAAACGTGGAAGAATCTGTGAAAAACAGAACAACAGGTAGTAAAGAATTTTTTAGGGGTACTTCTGCAACTCGAATCAAAAAACTCGGAACAGACTCTCGAAATTCAATTGTATGGAGCACGCTTTCAAAAAAAATCAGATCAAAATAATGATCTGGTGATTTTAGGCTAATTTTTCCGTCCAAGGATAGAATCTGTTTTGTGGACAGCATGTCACAACTTTTGAACTTTCTTGCAATTGGAGGCTAGACTTGGCACAAAGATTGAAAATAAAGATACAATGATGTTGCTACAGTAGTAACAATCATCAAGACCTGTAAAAACTGAAAGTAAAATCTCAAACTAAAGATAACAAGGGTTGTCTCCCTAGAGCTCTTTCTTTATAGCCATAAAGATAGGCTTAAGAGTTTTAATGATGCTCTCATAGGAATAAGGAATAAGAGTGGAAGAACAAAAGAGAGCATCAAGAAGCAAATATCAAACACATTTAAGTCTAACATGCTTCCTATGCAAAGGGATCTTATAGAAGAATAACTCATTGAAGCATAAAGATATTAGCATAGGAAGGCAAAATAAGTGCAACTTCAAAACCTTTAACATAAAGAAAGGGAATTTGACATTATTGAAATATCTATAAGCATATGTTCCCCTCTCATAATAATTTTCAGTGGGATCATGAATAAACTCAACAATATAAGTATCACATAAAAAATTCTTATCATGATCCACAAGCATAGAAAATTTGTTACTCTCCACATAAGCAAAATCCTTCTCATTAGTAATAGTGGGAGCAAACTCAAGAAAATAGCTATCACATGAATCATTCTTATCATGACACACTTCCAAACATTCATTCTTTATAGCATAAGTGTCATCACAATAATCATCATAGATAGGAGGCAAATTATCATCAAAATAAATTTCCTCATCAAACCTTGGGGGGCTAAAAAGATCATCTTCATCACACGTATCATCCCCAAGCTTATAGCTTTTCATCTCATTAGCATCAAAAGTATTCAAAGAAGACATGCAAATAACATTACTACTATCATGAGTGTTGTGCAAATAATAAAGCTCCATAGGCTTTTTGATCTCCTCCTCAAACACTTCATGTCCTAACTCAAGATAGAGCTCATAAAGCTCTCTCATATTTTTTTTTTGTTTTCCATAAGGCCTAACTAGTGAAAATAAAAAAAAGAAACAAAAAGGTTTAATTGCAGAATCTAAAGATATACCTTCAAGCACTCACCTCCCCGGCAACGGCGCCAGAAATAGCTTAATGTCTACGCACGCTTCTATTCTCGTAGACTATGTTGGGCCTCCAAGCGCAGAGGTTTGTAGGACAGCAACAATTTTCCTCAAGTGGATGACCTAAGGTTTATCGAACTCAGGGAAGTAGAGGTTGAAGATGGTCTCTCTCAAGCAACCCTGCAATTAAGATACAAGAAGTCTCTTGTGTCCCCAACACACCTAATACAACTAGGAGTTGTATAGGTGCACTAGTTCGGCGAAGAGATGGTAAAATATGGGTGATAGGTGTGATAAAACGAAGTAATATAAATCTGTAATAAAAAGTGCAGCAAGCAAACATGTAACAAAAGTGAGTGCAAACGGTGTAACAATGATGGAAACAAGGCCTAGGCTTCATACTTTCACTAGTGGCAACTCCCAACAACATTAACATAGTCTAATCACATGATATTTCCCATAAAAAATGCAATGGAGACATACTCAGAGGTCATTCCTTTGTGGTCAAGAGAGGACGAGAATTGTGTAGGGCTACAAAAGCGCACCTCAGAGTTCGTAGTTCTCATCTATAGATTTCCCAATGTCACCGCGTCCATCCAAAGAGAGTACCACAATCACCACAACATATCTCAAGGATAGTCAAAGACAAGCACCAAGAGACTCTCAATCTTCAATCCACACACAAAAGAGGAAATCACTCATGATAATGTTATTCTAACCCATGTCCAATAGACCGCTGTCACCTTGGTCTCGGGGATTATACTAGATAAGATCAATTGAGTACATCAATCCAATACATAGCGGAAGGGGAAATATCATGGGATCACCCTAGATTAACATAGCCTATGATCACAACGAAGATCACATCATGGGAGAGAGAGAAGAACACATAGCTACTGGTAGAAACCTCAGCCCCGAGGGAGAACTACTCCCGCTTCATGGAGGGAGGAAGCAACGTGATGGAGATGAATCCGGGGGCACTTCCCCGTCCCGGCAGGGTGCCGGCACAGGAATTCTTTCCCCCCGAAACTTGATGGCGATGGCGGCGGAGATCGGAATTGCTTCTAGAGAAAAGGGGTCTGGAATCAGAGTTTCCGCGACGGAGAATAAATAGGGGCTAAAGTGGGGCACCAGGGGGGGCCAACAGGGTTCCAGGCGCCCCCTGGCGCGGCCAACCCCTGGGGCGCGCCACCGGGGCGCCTGGGACCCTGGTGGTGGCCCTCTGGCCCCACTCAGGTCCTTCCGGAAGGTTCTTCTGCGCTGATTTTTTATCTGATTTTTCCCGAATTTTTGGAGCACTTTTTATATGGGGGAAAACTGAAATAGAAAAACAGCAGAAAATAGGAACTGGCACTGTGGTGCACTGAGTTAATAGGTTAGTCCAAATATGATCAAAAGTGTATGAAAGTGTATCTAGATCATAGCAATATCACACAAAACATGCATGGAGCAAGCAGAAATTATAGATACGTTTTGGACGTATCACTGCTTCGCCCGGAACTACGCCATATATTGTTGTGCCTTACTTCTTCCAAACTGATCGTGGGATTAGCATCTTGCGTAGGGTGCTGGCAAAGATTATGTTTAGGATGCTACCTCCGTCCATGAAGCTCTGTCCATGTCGTAACCTCCGATCTGGGCTTCGAGGACCAGGGGTGCGTGTCCCGGCCTTGGGACTGCGGGCGGGTGGTCGCTCTGAGAGAAGGTGATGACCGTCTCGGCGCCACACGGTTGGTAGATTTCTGCTATCTTTAGGCCTTCGGCTGCTTCGGCCTGCAGGGTGTAGGCGTCCTGCTTTGCTTTTGAGGGTCTTCCTTCTTGGATCATACAGATTCGTCCATGGGATGTGGGGTATTGCCTTTCTGTACTTGGTGCTGATGACTGCGCGCTTCTTCGAGTGCGCTTGGCTTCACGCTTCTTTTCCTCCTTGAGGCTGTTGGAGAGTTCGGTGAATAGGTGACAATCTCCTAGGGTGTGGCTTGCTCTGAGGTGTCCCCAACTGTCTTCGAAACAGTGGATCGCGCGAGGTCCTTCCAGTTGCTCTTTGGCTGTGAGTTTACTGGAGCCAACGTGCCTTCTTCTCCTTGAGATTTGGAAGATCTGCGAGTTGTCTTCTGTTCGGTTGTGGAATCTTGGGTCGAGCTCTATCCCATCGCTGAGTGACTGGTTCCGGATGAAGTTGGCGAATTCATCTGGTCTTCGATCTGGGTCGTAGTACTCTCCGGTCTGGGTTTCGGAGTCGCTGTCTTGTCGTGTGGCGGGAGTTCGGGCGGCGGCGGGTCGTCGACTGGTGGGCGAGTCTTCTGTCGCGCGCCGCGACTCTTCGAGTGGGGTTCCCGTGTGGGGTTCTCGCGCTTGTCTTCTGGGTCGTCGAGTTCTTTTCCGTTGGCGATGGATTTGGCGGTCGTTGAGGTGCTGGACTTGATTCGACTGCAGGCTAAGTGATCTTGACGGGACGATGGAGATGCTTGTGGTGAACTTGAATTCCTCGAGCGGACTAGATCTGGTTCTAGTCCTCGAGTCTTGATTTGCTGAAGGCGGGACCGCCGAGATCATGATTCCAACCTGTGTAGTTCCCACAGACAGCGCTGATGTTACGAGAGTTTACTTCTCGCCCCTCGTTGGTTTACCCAAAGTGGAAGGTGAGATGTAGCGTAGCGGCAAATTTCCCTTAACGAAGATGCTAAGGTTGAATGTCGAACCAATAGGTCTCCAACAGATACAAGAAGGTGGTGAAGTGAACAATGGCGCCGTTCACAACTCAAGGTTGCTTACTTCACCTGGACCTGCACACACAGCAAATAACTTTGCTTCTGAACGAGTACAGAGGAGTTGTAAATTCCTCCGGTCTTGTTGTTTACAAAGGATAAAACGCACGGGATAATAGTGATAGTGATAGCAACGGAAAAGTAAATAAAGCAGTAAATTGATAGCGGGTGTAAACAGTATTGGAAATATGCACCGGGGTCCTATGATATTCACTAGTGATGTCTCTCTCCCAAAAGACGATAAAATATCCATGCGAGGTAAAAAAATTACCGCTGGTCAGTTGACAGGATTATGTGCGCAAACCAATGCTAACTAAGCTACAAAGAAAGGAAGAGGCTCAAAAGCTTGGGCGGTACTCACATTAGTCCGAAGAACTCATGCACTTATTATCGGTAACTCTAAATCTAATCAGGAGGTTCACAAAGAGACAAGTACCCCGAGGAGGAGTGTATGGGAGTTTGGTTATCCTTGCGCATCCTCGACTCATGGTACGTGAGTCTACTCTAATATTCGAACCCTCCAGAGGTTAGTGATCCATCTAGTAGCTAGAGTTCTCAACAGGGGTTTTTGTTTTCGAAAAACACACGGATTGCCCAAAATACGACATCTATCACTAATAGGCTCGAGCTCTTGACACCAAAAGTTCAAACATTACTCTAGTCAATACCTCAAAACTATTGCAAGTTACTACTACAAAGAGAAAAGCAACTTCAACTACCTACTTCTAGTCAAGACACAAAACTCAGTGCAACAGGCAAACTCTCTAACAAGATAAAACATGCAACCTATAGAACGTTCAACCTAAAACAAAATAAAATCTGTAGAAAAACTAAAGCACTACAACTAAACAGAGCAACAGCTAAGAAAAGAAAAAGAACAACTCACAGCTAAAAGAATAAACATGCAAATCCTATGAGGAGTTCTAGTTCAAGCGGAGCGTGTATCTCTCCCACACAAAAGAGTAAGCTGGGGTCTAACTTGTTATGAACAGCAAGCAAAGATAAAAGAAAAAACTAAAAACAAAACCTAAGAGCGAGACGCTCCAAGAATAGCACATAACGCATGAAGTGATAAAAATATAGTGCAACGAGAGACGAACCGATAATTGTTGATGAAGAAGGGGATGCACGGGGGCATCCCCAAGCTTAGACCCTTGAGTCTCCTTGAATATTTCTTGGGGATGCATGGGCATACCCAAGCTTGAGCGTTTGACACTCCAAGATCTTCTTTCATCATTTTCCATCGCGCACTTGAAAACTCCCTTCATACATAACTCATCATAATCTGATTAGCGAGGTTTGTACCCATAATAAAATAATTTTTCCTCTAATGGAAATAAAGATAAACCTGAAGAGCTACTGTTTCTCAAGATTGCCAAAAGGTTTTTGCAAAGAAAAAGCAAGTTTAAGGTTTGCAAAACGAAGAAAAGGCAAAACAGGACAGAATCTGTGAAAAACAGACCAGCAGGTAGAAACGAATTTTTTAGGGGTACTTCTGCAACTCAAATCAAAAAACTCAGAACATACGCAAGTTTCATAATTGTATAGAGCATGCTGTGTAAAAAAGTCAGCTCAAAAATATGAACTGGGATTTTTCCATGATTTTTCTAGTCACGAGGACAGAATCTGTTTTCTGGACAGCATGTTACAACTTTCACTTCCTGACGGGGATCAACCCCGGAAAATCCCATGGTCAGGGACCCTGGGTTAGTCATGAGAGGCACAGGTTGGACGATAGCTCGTCGGCAAACAGGGAGGCTTGCTCCTGCTCGATATTATTGATTGGGGGAGATGCGATTACAGTGGAGGCCAAGGCTGGAGCGCTCAAGGCTAGGGTTACAGATGAGATTCGATGCCTTTGGCGTCACCCCTCCTAGCCCTTATATACCGGGCTAGGTCTCGGGGAGTTCATCTACGTGTACAGGTAAACATTCCTAACCCTAGCTTGCTCCGTACGGCAGGTCTTCGCACCTTCCTTGTGAGTCGAGGATTCCTACGTCGGTGCCAACTAGCGGGCCGAGGCCGGATCTTCATGGGCCTTCTGCCTTCATGGAAACCAGGTAGGCTCATCTGTAGGAGTTGTGGGGTCACCCCCTCGTCAGTAGCCCCCGAGTGCCTGGGGGACTCGAAGAGTCGCGCAGGGACTCGAGTACATTTATTTTTCGTTCATTGATATGCACGGTTCATCCGTGGGTCGCTGGCAGTCTGGTGGCCATGACAAAACCTGTTTCGAGGGATGCTAAGCTGAAAGGGCCCAAGGAGTCGACGGATCGAGCCTTGGTGAATTGCGCTAGGGCAAATACCACAGTAGCCCAATCAAACCCACGTCCCTCGACGTGAGCTTGGTACACTGGTGTCGAGCAAAAGTCCGACCGCTTCAGGTCTTACGGTGTTCATTTGCCGCCAGTAATGTGTGTAGCCTAAGGCGCGTCCGCCCGGCTTATCTATCATGCTCTGCGCATGGGAAAGGTTGGGAGTGAAATCGCTCTTCGGCAAGTCCCAGCCCGGTCGTACTTCGCAGCGGGGTCTTACCTACACGCTAATCTTGCGTGGCTTCTGGGCACAGTGTATCGTGTTCCAGGAATGTGTGTTTTTGAGGCGCGGAGCCTTTTAGCATTGCACCCGCTTGGAACAAAACATCAAGCGAGCTGTTCACTCATTCACCCGAGGAGCTTTGTTTCGAGTGCTCAGTCGGGGGGTTTTTGCGAGTAATCACTCGAATGCCGTTTTTCGGCTCCTGAGGTGAGGGAGCACCTGGGACTCGTAGCGCCGTATGGTCCTGGCGAGTGTTTTGTTTGTCTTGCGTCGGGTTGAGGGAGCACCCGAGACTCTCATTGGTGCGAGTGTTTCACTTGAGCACGTGGTTGGTCTTTAGGTGAGGGAGCACCTGCGACTTTTATGATGTACACTCCCGATGGGAGTAAGATGTTTTTTCTTTCTTGAGGAAAAGATCTGAAAAGATGGAATCTCTGGACCTTGATGGCGTACTGAGTACGCCTTGCTGTGATATGACGTTGGCGTGGTCTTCTGCAATTTGTTGACCGCTGCGGTCTGTTTTGTGAAATGACTTGGCGCTGTCCCGCCGAAATTTTCGCGTCGCGCGATCATGGTCCTCTTTTTGCGCGCATAGTGGGCGGTGTTGTTATTGCACCCGTTGATTTTTCCATACTTTTCGCCTCTGTATGGGATCGTGCCACGTTTTTACTGGGCGAAAATGTTGCATGGTGGCCCTTCTTGTGGGGCTCTTTGAGTTAAATACCATGTGGCTGGGTAAGTTTTATGTTTTACCCAGCCATTGCCTTTCTCCTCTTTCTCTGCTTCCTTTGTGTTCCAGCGCTTTCGTCTTTTCTCTTCTGCCTCCTGCCGTGAGATCTATGTCCAAGCGCTCCCGTGCTGCTATCGAGTCGGCCAAGATGTCCGGCAAGTGGGAGCGCTCCACATTCGGGGCTGGAGATCTAGAGGCACTGGTCGCAGATGGCGTGGTGGTGGAGGGCGATGTGCGCCTTCCTGGTGAAGAATCGATTCCAGCGCTGGCGGTGGACGAGCGGGTATGCTTCCAGGCTTTGTTCCACCGAGGGTTTTCTCTTCCGCTGCATCCTTTTGTTCGGGGCTTGCTGTATTCTTATCGACTTCAGTTGCATGACCTGACTCCCAACGGGATTTTGCACATTGCATGTTTCATCACTCTTTGTGAAGCTTTCCTGGGGATTTATTCCCATTGGGGACTTTGGAGGCGCCTTTTTAGTGTAAAAAGGACGAACTCTGAGTACGCCGTGGGTCGAGTGGGTATCTCCATTGGGGATAAACATGCGTATTTTGACTTGGAGAAGATCGATTCTGTTAGTGGCTGGCGAAGGGGCTGGTTTTATCTGAAGGATCGCTTCGTTGTTGGTCAGCAATTTGGTCTTGCTTCTTTCAATCCGAGCACTCGGGCGGTCAGACAGTCTTCGTGGTATCATTCTTTGACCGAAGTGGAGTCATCCGCGCTGACTCCATTTTTGGAGAGGATCTCTGTGTTGAAGGATAACTTGAATGGTGGTCAACTTATCTCTGTTTTTGTTGGGAGGCGAGTTCAACCGTTGCAGCATCGAGATCACCCTATGTGGTAGTACAAGGGACTCGATGACTCGACGAGATGCTCGCCTGAAGAGCTAGAACCTGATGACCTGCTGGCTCGCATCCAGCAGGTGATCAAGTGCTCTAGTATTTCCGAGATGCGCCTTGTCCTTCCATATGCTTCTGATCATCCTCCGCCGCCGGTTGGTTCCATGTTCCTTCATCTGCTTGGACGAGTACCTGGTTTCGTTTTTTTGTTGACATTGCTTGTCTTGCAGGGCCATGCTCCAGTGCCGTGTAACCCTCCGCAGCCGGAGGACGCCGATATTTTTGAAGAGCCTGATGCTTCCGCAGCTGAAAATGTTGCCCCGGCTCTTAATGCTGAGATTGTTCTAGTGGAGACCGGGGATAGTGAGGACTCGAGTCCCTTTCGGGTGAAGCGATCACGTCCTTTGGGTGCTGAAGATCATGTTGCATTAGGTGATGACGTCTCTCCTGCTTCTCCTTTTGCTGGTCCTTCACCTTCGGCTGCTGCTCGGCCCCTCCTCCCAAGAGGGCCATGCTTGGGAGGCTGGGGCGTCCTCGTGCTGCGCGCGTCGGGTAGGATTCTTGCGTGATTTGTGCCTGTTCCGTTGTCTTTGTTCTTGCGTCTGATAATGTTTTACTTTGTAGTGTTGCGCCTTCTCCGGCTGTTTCGTGCACCAGCGCGGCTGCTACTGATCTGAAGTTGACGAGTTCTGGGGCGGCAGCCAAGCATCTTGAGGTCCACTCGGCTGCCGCTGGCCAATCTGGGCCGGCGGCGACTCCTGTTGTTTCGACTGCGGGTGTAGTTCCCGGTGTACCTTCTTCTGGGGCGCCTGGTACTACTGCTTCTGAGCCTAGGCCGGCCGAGCTTGGTCCTCCGTACTTTGGCCGTCCTGGTCTGGCAATTGAAGAAAAGGCCCGTGATTTTGACCATGTCTCTAAGCTGGTAAGATGATTCGTGTCTGTGTCATTTTATCATCGGGGGCACGGCAGTGCTCCCGATGGGAGTAGCCCCCGAGGCTAGAAGTAACTGTTTGCAGTTGCTTGTAGTCTTGCCTTTAATTAACACCTGATTGCCTGGTTCTTGCAGCCTGTTTTCCAGCACTGTGAGCGTTTGGTTCTTGATGCTGAGCGTTGGCAACGGTCCCATGAGTCTGCCCAAGATGCCTTATCTGCTATGGATAGTAAGTTTTTATTCTTGTGCTGCTGAGCTTTTGGGTGCTTCGCCTGTTGTTTCTGAGTGTTTGTTTTTGCCTCGCAGGTCGTCGCCAGGCTGCTGAGAAACGAGCCGAAAAGGTGGAAAGGACTGTTTCCATTCTCGAGGCTGCCTTGGCTTCCAAGGAGGCGGAGCTGCATGGTCAACATGAGGATCTGGTTCGCCTTTGCCAGGCTGAGAACGCGCGTGCTCAGGTGGAGGCACTCGAGGGCAAACGTCTTCGCGCCTTGGCGGGCTCGCTTGTGTGTAAGTTCTGTGTTTGACTGTTGCTGTTTCCACTGTTTTCCTTTGGTGACGTTTCTTTGTTTGGTGCAGCTGCTGTAGGTGCTGAGCCGAAGGAAGCTGTTGCGTCGGGGTCTGGGATTCTTCAAGGTGTTGTTGATGCTGTTGCGGATGCTGTTGCAGTGGTCGAAGACGTCTGTGCCCGGGCTTCCAATGTTGTGGGTCTTGCGTACGAGCACCTTACGCCGGAGGGTACGAAGGTGCCCAATGGCCTGGGTGCTCGGGTTGCTGCGTTCGGCCCTGATGGCAAAGATGTGGTGGAAATGGTGGCGGAGAGCGTGGTGAGTGGTTCTTCCACGGCCCTGGTCGTTCTTATAGGGCATGGGGTTTCCTTTGATGATTCCTTGGTTGAGACCATCCCGCAATATTCTGGTGAGCAGGACGACCGAGCCGACAGGCTGGCTCGTTGCCTGCAACAGGTTGTGGATGCTCAGGGTCCTCCTGTCATAGGTGAAGGGGAGGTGCAGTAGTGTTACACCTTTTTTGGAAACTTTTGTCTGTAATTCGCGACTCTGTTGGGACGATTGATCTTTTGCAACTTCTATCTGAATGTCTGCTTTGGCTGTTCTTCTTGTTTGAATTTGATTAGTTTTTGTTTAACCTGCGGTAGGCCACTCCGGGCTTTCTTCGTCCGTGGAGTTCACTGAAGGATGATGCTCGCGAGGGTGCGTATGAGTCCGTTTGCCGCGATTGCGGAGGACGCGTCGGGGGGTGGCTGCTTTGGCGAGCCCCCGAGTGTCGAGTAATTTTGTGGAAAAATATTTATGAAATATCTTCCCTGCTGTTCCTTTACAAATATGAAGAGGGTAGGTTCCTTTTAGAGCGATGATGTAGTGGCTATAAGGGCTAGGTAGCTTTGTCTCCCAGTTCTGGGTTTCTTCGGGCGGTGTTCCTTTCCTTCTACGAGAGCGCTTCTTCCGCGAGTCCCGTGGTTCTGCTGTCTTGGTGGGTTACGAATGCTTCTGCTATCTTGTGGAATTCTTTGTCGCAGCGGTCGGATCTGTTGAAACTGCCGCTGATTGTGATGACCCTATTTGGGCCTGGCATCTTTAGCTTGAGGTAGGCGTAGTGGGGTACGGCCATGAAGCGAGCGAAAGCTGGCCGCCCGAGGATTGCGTGGTATTGCGACTTCCAATCGACTACTTCGAAGTCAAGTGTTTCCTTGCGGAAGTTCGTCGCGTTCCCGAAGACTACCTCCAGGATTATCCTCCCGATGGGGTAGACTGCTTTTCCTGGTATGATCCCGTGGAAGGTTGTGCCCGAGGATTTGAGTGTGTTGTTTTGGATGAGCATGTCGTCGAGTGTTCGGGTGAAGATGATGTTGATCCCGCTGCCGCCATCCACGAATACTCGCGACATGTCGTAATTTACGATTCTGGCCTCGAGTACCAGCGCGGCGTGCCCTGGTTGGGGGACGACTGGTGGATGGTCGTCCCGGGAGAAGGAGATTTCTGTCTACGACCCGCGCAGGTACTCTCGGACGGCCGGGTGTGCGGAAGTTGCCAGGAAGACTTGTCTGGTGACTTGTTTCTGCTGCTTGTTGGAAGGTCTGCCTTCTTGTATCATGTAGATCCTCCCGTGGGCTTCTGGGTATTGGTTTTCTTCTTCTGGCATCCTTTGTCGTTCCTGGATGGCGGCCACATGTCTTGTTGGCAGGGGGGCTGGTGGTGCACCGTGGGCGACTGGCCCAACTGCTACGCTTGCGAGTGGTCGTGCTGCTGCGACCGAGGAGCGGCTTTTCTCTTCGGCCAACTCGTTGAAGCTTCGACAGTTCCTGAGGGTGTGGGATGATTTGATATCTCCTCGCTCGTTTCTAAATCCGTGTAGAGAGCACGGCCCATCGAGTTGTTCTTTGGCGGAACGGAATGTGCGAGTGCCGTTGCGTGGCTGTCTTGTCCTCCATTCTCGTCTTTGAGCCTGGGGCTCGTCTTCTGGGTTGTCTCGGCGCTATGGTCTGTTGTCATCACGGTGCCTGCCCTTCTGGTCGTCCGAGAAACTGGCGGCGACCATGTCAGGTCCTCTGTCGATGTAGAAGTTCCATCTGGGTCGCTTCCTTCTTCTGTCGTCTCCTCTATCTCCGTTGTAGTCGTAGTCGTATTCTGATCGTGAGTTGTGGGTTTCTGTTTCGTTACGAACGGAGTCTTCTCCGTCTGCCCAGCTGTTGGCTAGTTCTAGTAGCCCTGCGAGTGTTCGTACTTTCATCTTTCCGAGCTGCTCTTTGAATTCAACGCGCTGAAGACCTCGCCTGAATGCGTCGATCGCACTTTCGTCCGAGATGTCTTCCGCTGAATTCTTGAGTATCTTCCATCGCTGGATGTATGCTCGCAGGGCCTCCCTTGTTCCTTGTTTGCATGCCCGCAGCTCCTCGAGTGAGGCTGGTCGCTTTTATGTTGATTTGAAGTTTTCTATGAAGGCTCCTCGGAACTGGCTCCAGGAGCTGATGGATCCGCGCCGAAGATTTTTCAGCCAGTGTCGAGCGGAGCTCTCGAGCATGAGCTGTACGTACTGCATCGCCGTGACATTGGTCCCTCTTTGAAATTTGACTGCTGTTAGGTAGTCATCGAGCCAAGCCTCCAGCTCCTCGAGTCCGTTGTACTTTGGAGTCGTGGAGTTCAGTTTGAACCCGTTGGGCATGCGCGTCTCACGTATGGCACGTGTGAAGCAGAGTGCTCCACATGGCTCAATTTCCTCGTCGGAAGTCTCTTCCTCTGAGTACTCCTCGCGTGCTACGCGTTTTCTCCTGCTGCGGTTGACTTTGTTCTATGTGATGTCGTCCCGCGCGTCTCGTCGAGTGCTGCGGCGTCTGCCGTTGTCGTCGCTGACGCGTTTCTTGTGCTTGTCGGAGCGCCTGCGTCTGTCGTTGTTACTGTCGTTGTCGTCGTCGTCTGACGAACTGGGGTCCCTGTCCGGAGTCCGCTCGCGAGTCTGCCGCTTTGCACTGGATTTTTTAGGTACCGAAGCGTCGATAGCGTCCTTCATTATCTGCAGAGCTATGGAAGTGTAGCGATCCGTTTTGCCCTTTCTTCTTTTCTATGCACGGGACAGGTAGTCTTGGGCGCTTATGAGCGCTTCCTCCGGAGTGAGAGGCTCCTCCTCGTTGTCGTCTTCCTCTGACCTGAAGTCGTCTTCCAGTTTCCGCACTACTCTCGCCCTTTCTATCTTCCGCAGGTTGTTGAGTTTCGACCTATTGCGGATGGGGGAGTCGTGACTTGGCGAGTCGCTTCTAGGAGATTGTCTGCGGCTGCTTTTCCTTTCGGGTTCTGCTATGGCTTGCTTCTCCATGGCTAGGCGCCACTGTCTCGTCTACTTTGTTAGCTCTCCCGCTAGCTTATTGTATGCCCTTAGCTCATCTCTTGTGGCTTCTGATGGTAGTAACCCGCCGCGGGCGACTGCTTCTTTTACCATTGCCATCGATTCCTTGGAAAAGTATATTTTTTCTTTGGATGATTCGCCCGCCGCTGCAACCGGGGTTTGCTGCCTGCTGCGCGATGGCTGGCTGCCCTGGCCAGGTGCTTGCTGTTTGTTTCTTGGCAGCTGACTGCTTTTTTGATTGCTTGGTCCTTGCTCCACCGGGACTTTCTTTGGTATGGTCCCCGGTTCTCCTAGCTGTACGACCATCTGACTGGTGTTGCCAGGGCCAGCCACCCTGTTGGTGGTTGGGGTGTCTTGTCGAGTGCCCGGGTCGTCGGCTCTCCCGTTGTTACCTGACGTTGATGTGCCGACTTCTGCCATGAATATTTGCGATGGTGCCCTTGCAGTTTCCTTGCCGATGCGTGCGATCGTGCTTCTCCATGCTGGGGCTTCACTCGAGCGGTCGCGAGTAGCGTGGAGCCGTGAGTTGGGTGCGTAGCTACAACCGCCAGATAGATCGTCCGTGCGGGCGGCGTCTGCTATGGTCGTTGTTGTAGATGTTGCCGTGGGCGCACGGGTGTCGTCGACGAGGCGGAGGGTACCCCAGTGGTTGATGTAGATCTGGTACTCTCCGAAGATCAGATTGATGCCGGAGCGTAGGTCCATGAAGATTGGTTTGAGGGCTGGGAGGTGGGCCTTGAATCCGAGGGACTCGAACAGGTTGGATCTTGCCGGAGCCGCCGAGTCGATAAGTCCTGGTGATGATCAGGCCGCCGAGATCGCGTTCCCAACCTGCGTGGTTCCCACAGACGGTGCTAATTGACGGGGATCAACCCCGGCAAATCCCATGGTCAGGGACCCTGGGTTAGTCATGAGAGGCGCAGGTTGGACGATAGCTCGTCGGCAAATAGGGAGACTTGCTCCTGCTCGATATTATTGATAGGGGGAGATGCGATTACAGTGGAGGCCAAGGCTGGAGCGCTCAAGGCTAGGGTTACAGATGAGATTCGATGCCTTTGGCATCACCCCTCCTAGCCCTTATATACCGGGCTAGGTCTCGGGGAGTTCATCTACGTGTACAGGTAAACTTTCCTAACCCTAGCTTGCTCCGTACGGCAGGTCTTCGCACCTTCCTAGTGAGTCGAGGACTCCTACATCGGTGCCAACTAGCGGGCCGAGGCCGGATCTTCATGGGCCTTCTGCCTTCATGGACACCAGGTAGGCTCATCTGTAGGAGTCGTGGGGTCACCCCCTCGTCACTTCCCTTGTCGTATGAGGCTATAAAGGCACAAAACTTGAAAAGTAAAGATACAATGATGTTGCTACAGTAGTAACAATCATCAAGACCACTAAGAACAGAATAAAAAAAAATGAAAACCTAAATTCGTTGCGGGCTGCCTCCCGAAAGCGCTTCTTTAGAGCCATTAGCTAGGCTTAAAGCAAATAGATCAAAGTTCTCCAAAATCATCGGAAGGTTCACCAAGGATCTCAAAAGGGTTTTCAATAAGCTCATCCTTGTTCTGCCGAGGGAAAAGGTACGTACCTTTTGCTTTACCACGCAAACGTATTTGTCCTTTACCTATATCAATGAAGCCTTTCGTAGCTCGGAGGAAGTCCCTTCCAAGCACTATGTTTCCTCGATTGACCTTCATGATGAAGAAGTCAATCTCCACACTTCTTTTAAGAAACATGACATGGACATCTCTCAATCTTCCCTGGATCTCAGAAATATCACCATTAGAATGTTCATGGAAAGATAGAAATTTGTCCATGCTTGCAAAGGTACAAAGAATCATAAATAAAGCTATGCATTATAGAAACTATAGATCCAATGTCACAAAAAGCAAGGAAGTTTTGATTAGAGATAACAACCCTAACAAAAGGCTCCCAGTCATTTTCTATTTCCAAAATCTCCTCTCTAGGAGGATTTAGTTTTTCTACTCCTTTAAAGTCTAGAGCATCAAGTCTCTTCTCAATAGTAGCAATTCTGTCTACAACAGTATCAAGACCATCATAAACAAAATAACTAGATAAACCATGTATAATTTCAAGAGCTCTAGCTTCATCGCACACTAGAAAGTCTCCTTCAGCTATAAGATCAAGAGAGTGCTTACACCACTTAAAAAGGCCAAAGTAAAAATTTCTAAGCACAATTCTTATAGGTAACCAAGGAATATTTTCCTTATGTGCTTCAGAAATTCTGTCCCATGCCTTCTTCATATTCTCCCCGTTCCTTTGGTGGAAATCCAAGACCTCGGATTCCCTCATAATACCAACTCCTAACATACTTGACCACACAAGAAAGGTAACAGGTATTTTTGGTATTTTTGATAAGGGACACAAAATTAAAAACTGAAGGCACCGCAATGCTAACTATGCTGCAAAGAAAGGAAGGGCTCAAGAGCAATGGGCAGTACGCCAAGGTAAGTAGACCGAAATCCAACTGCATCTACTACGAATCATCCACCTTGAGATATCTATCCAGAAGATCTCGCTGGTATTAAGTTGCGAATCCCAACCAAAGTGTAAACTCAAAGCAACAGACAACTGCATTAAAAGAATTTTGCATAAAGTAAACAATCCTTGCACCCGCAAGTACAAGCACCGTTGTTTTATCCCTGGTGGCAACAACACATCCCCTAGTCTCATGTTTCTGTCACTCAAGCTAGACAGCAAGGGGCTGAACCCACAATCAAGCATAACGCTCCATCTTGGAGTTGCAACAAATCACTTGGCCAAAGTAAAATACGGCAACGGAGAACATGCAAGAATTTACTCAAGAACAAAATATAAAAGGGAAGAACCAAATATATTACTCATCACAATCTGAACATAGTCTCATAATCCATCAGATCCCAGAAAACTCAGCATAGCAACAGCAGAAATTACAAAGGTGCCTCGATCATGTGAGGCAGCTCAGGAGGTCTCGAAAGTGGAAGCACAAAGAGGGGAGAGAAGTACAACACATAGCTACTGGTCACGAACCCATGGTCCAAGGGAAACTACTCACGGTACATACGGGAGGCGTCCATGGCTATGGATGGTCTCCCGGAGGGGGTTCCTCCTCCTGGCAGGGTACCGGGGCATCTTCTCCAGGCAGCCCCGATCTAGAAACGGCGGCGGCGGCGGTACAAAGGCGAGTTCGTGGAAAAGAGATCGATATTATGGGTTTCCACCCCGAGGGCTAAATATAGGCAAAGGGGGGGTACCGAGAGGGGCTACAGGGCAGCCAGGAGGCTCCCTGGCGCGGCCTAGGGTAGGGTCGCGCCAGGGACCCTTCTGGAGTCCCTGTGGTGGCCCCCTTTCCCTCCTTTGGTGTTTCCGGAAGCTTCCGGGTCGCTGATTTTTTATCTCGTTTTTCCGGATTTTTTGGAGCACTTTTAATGGCCGGAAAACATGAAATACAAAAACAGCAGAAAACAGCAACTGGCAGCTGGGTGCACTGGGTTAATAGATTAGTCCAAATATTCTCAAAAGTGTATAAAAGTTCAAGCAAAACATGGCAAAGTCACACAAAACATGCATGGAGCAAGCAGAAATTATAGATACGTTTGGGACGTATCAACATCCCCAAGCTTAATTCCTGCTCGTCCTCGAGTAGGTAAATGATAACAAGCATAATTTCTGTGGTGACATGCCACACAACCATATAAGGACTTTTAAGTAAAGCAATCAAAGCATTCAATTCAAGTCTTAACAAGCAAGAGTCTATATTAGCATTGACACAAGCAACAAAAGAACAAAAGGTGCAAGAGCTCTCGTTGTCCGTGGCTCGAATGTCTCCAGATGGTGTTTGCGTGCAAGCAGAGGATAGGGAATACGAGATAAAAAAATAGTTGTTGAGAACTACTATCTACTAAACTTTCACACTAGTCTCCTTTGGATTCTTATCTTGACTCGTCCCCTGACCACTAGCCAGGTACAAGTCAAACTGATCCACTCCCTTTCGATATTTTGAGCACTCATGCAATTGATGATCGTGAGCAGGAAAGTTGACATTTAAAAGGCAAAACAGAAAGAAGGTGGAGGAGGAAGACAAAAAGGTGTGACAGGCTCACATCAATGAGGACAATCATAGGCGAGAGAAGGCCATATGATAGATATGATGTGAGGAGTAGGGATTGCCATGCAACGGTTGCGCATGTGAGCTAAGAGCTATCCAAGGGAACTAGTGGGGGTGCATCTAACTTGCTTGCTCAAGAAGACCTAGAGCTCGTTTGAGGAGGCTCATCATTGGAATATACAAGCCAAGTTCTATAGTGTGAAGGTCCCCACATAGCTATATGCATGATGATGATCTCTATGGAGTATAAGGGATAGAGGATGAAGTACTAGTGTGGATCTCTCAAAAGGAATAGTAGTGTGCCCCTTCTCTCTTTTTATTTTCCTTTTTCTCTTTTTTTCTATTTTTTGTATTTTTTTGGTGGCCTCAATGGTTCTTTCTATTTAACTCTCATTTGTCCTCTTTTGGATCTTTTGATTTTTTTCCTCTTTGGGATCTTTTCCTCACTTGAGGGGCAACACTCTATATTTCACAAGAATATAGGAGATCTTTCACACTTTACAAAGGTACTCACATAAAGAAGATATAACTATCATGATGCAAATGTATGCTTCTGCCAGGACAGCAGGATATGCAATGATACTAGCGCATCATGTAGCAATGATTAGGGCAAGGCCCAACTAGCATGCGGCTCATCTATCAAGAAAGTAGCATGTATGACATGAAGATCAAGTCATGAGAAGGTGGATGTTGCATGGCAATGTATCTCAGAAAGGCTATGGAAATGCCTTGTAGGTAGGTATGGTGGCTGTTTTGAGGAAAGATATAAGGAGGCTTATGATGACAGAGCGTATCGTGCTAAGGGTTTGGATGCACCGGCGAAGTATGCGACAACTCTCAAGGTGAGAAAGGGCGATGCATGGTACCGAAGAGGCTAGAAAAAGTATAGGTGGGTGGAAGTGTCAACTTTCGAATACTCACATTAGTCCGAAGAACTCATGCACTTATTATCGGTAACTCTGAATCTAATCAGGAGGTTCACAAAGAGACAAGTACCCCGAGGAGGAGTGTATGGGGGTTTGGTTATCCTTGCGCATCCTCGACTCATGGTACGTGAGTCTACTCTAATATTCGAACCCTCCAGAGGTTAGTGATCCATCTAGTAGCTAGAGTTCTCAACAGGGGTTTTTGTTTTCGAAAAACACACGGATTTCCCAAAATACGACATCTATCACTAATAGGCTCGAGCTCTTGACACCAAAAGTTCAAACATTACTCTAGTCAATACCTCAAAACTATTGCAAGTTACTACTACAAAGAGAAAAGCAACTTCAACTACCTACTTCTAGTCAAGACACAAAACTCAGTGCAACAGGCAAACTCTCTAACAATATAAAACATGCAACCTATAGAAAGTTCAACCTAAAACAAAAGAAAATCTCTAGAAAAACTAAAGCACTACAACTAAACAGAGCAGCAGCTAAGAAAAGAAAAAGAACAACTCACAGCTAAAAGAATAAGCATGCAAATCCTATGAGGAGTTCTAGTTCAAGCGGAGCGTGTATCTCTCCCACACAAAAGAGTAAGCTGGGGTCTAACTTGTTATGAACATCAAGCAAAGCTAAAAGAAAAAACTAAAAAAAAAACCTAAGAGCGAGACGCTCCAAGAATAGCACATAACGCATGAAGTGATAAAAATATAGTGCAACGAGAGACGAACTGATAATTGTTGATGAAGAAGGGGATGCACGGGGGCATCCCCAAGCTTAGACGCTTGAGTCTCCTTGAATATTTCTTGGGGATGCATGGGCATCCCCAAGCTTGAGCGTTTGACACTCCAAGATCTTCTTTCATCATTTTCCATCGCGCACTTGAAAACTCCCTTCATACATAACTCATCGTAATCTAATTAGCCAGGTTAGTACCCATAATAAAATATTTTTTCCTCTAATGGAAATAAAGATAAACTTGAAGAGCTACTGTTTCTCAAGATTTCCAAAAGGATTTTGCAAAGGAAAAGCAAGTTTAAGGTTTGCAAAACGAAGAAAAGGCAAAACAGGACAGAATCTGTGAAAAACAGACCAGCAGGTAGAAACGAATTTTTTAGGGGTACTTCTGCAACTCAAATAAAAAAACTCAGAACATACGCAAGTTTAGTAATTGTATAGAGCATGCTGTGTAAACAATTCAGCTCAAAAATATGAACTGGGATTTTTCCATGATTTTTCTAGTCACGAGGACAGAATCTGTTTTCTGGACAGCATGTCACAACTTTCACTTCCCTTGTCGTATGAGGCTATAAAAGAAACAAAACTTGAAAAGTAAAGATACAATGATGTTGCTACAGTAGTAACAATCATCAAGACCACTAAGAACAGAATAAAAGCAAAAATAAAAACCTAAATTCGTTGCGGGCTGCCTCCCGAAAGCGCTTCTTTAGAGCCATTAGCTAGGCTTAAAGCAAATAGATCAAAGTTCTCCAAAATCATTGGAAGGTTCACCAAGGATCTCAAAAGGGTTTTCAATAAGCTCATCCTTGTTCTGCCGAGGGAAAAGGTACGTACCTTTTGCTTTACCACGCAAACGTATTTGTTCTTTACCTATATCAATGAAGCCTTTCATAGCTCGGAGGAAGTCCCTTCCAAGCACCATGTTTCCTCGATTGACCTTCATGATGAAGAAGTCAATATCCACACTTATTTTAAGAAACATGACCTGGACATCTCTCAATCTTCCCTGGATCTCAGAAATATCACCATTAGAATGTTCATGGAAAAATGGAAATTTGTCCATGCTTGCAAGGTACAAAGAATCATAAATAAAGCTTGGGATTATAGAAACTATAGATCCAATGTCACAAAAAGCAAGGAAGTTTTGATTAGAGATAACAACCCTAACAAAAGGCTCCCAGTCATTTTCTATTTCCAAAATCTCCTCTCTAGGGGGATTTAGTTTTTCTACTCCTTTAAAGTCTAGAGCATCAAGTCTCTTCTCAATAGTAGCAATTCTGTCTACAACAGTATCAAGACCATCATAAACAAAATAACTAGATAAACCATGTATAATTTCAAGAGCTCTAGCTTCATCGCACACTAGAAAGTCTCCTTCAGCTATAAGATCAAGAGAGTGCTTACACCACTTAAAAAGGCCAAAGTAAAAATTTCTAAGCACAATTCATATAGGTAACCAAGGAATATTTGCCTTATGTGCTTCAGAATTTCTGTCCCATGCCTTCTTCATATTCTCCCCGTTCCTTTGGTGGAAATCCAAGACCTCGGATTCCCTCGTAGTACCAACTCCTAACATACTTGACCACACAATAAAGGTAACATGTATTTTTGGTATTTTTTATAAGGGACACAAAAGTAAAAACTGAAAGGTAAACTAACAAGACTAAAAAGCAAAGATAAAAGATAGTGTGCAACTCCCCTATCTTGTAGTCTGGAGTCCCCGGCAACGGCGCCATAAATTGGCTTGATACGATGAGGATCTCTCACTCCTCGTTGGTTACCCCAAGTGGAAGGTGAGATGTAGCGTAGCAGCAAATTTCCCTCGGTAAAGATACCAAGGTTATCGAACCAGTAGGACTCCAAGAGATACAAGAAGGTGTCACGGCGCTTGACGTGGACCTGCACACAGATACAAATAACTTTTCTCCCAACGAGTACAGAGGAGTTGTCAATTCCTTCGAGCTTTCTGTTTACAAAGGATCAACGCAAGAGATAATAATAGTGGCAACTGAAAGTAACCTAAGGAAGTAAACAGTAATGTGAAGATGGACCGGGGTCCCGTGATTTTCACTAGTGATGTCTCTCTCCCAAAAGACGATAAAAGTGCTAGCGAGGTAAAGAAATCACAACTAGGAAACTGACAGAATTATGAAGGCACCGCAATGCTAACTATGCTGGAAAGAAACGAAGGGCTCAAGAGCAATGGGCAGTACGCCAAGGTAAGTAGACCGAAATCCAACTGCATCTACTACGAATCATCCACCTTGAGATATCTATCCAGAACATCTCGCTGGTATTAAGTTGTGAATCCCACCCAAAGTGTAAACTCAAAGCAACAGACAACTGCATTAAAGAAACTTTGCGTAGAGTAAACAATCCTTGCACCCGCAAGTACAAGCACCGTTGTTTTATCCCTGGTGGCAACAACACATCCCCTAGTCTCATGTTTCTGTCACTCAAGCTAGACATCAAGGGGTTGAACCCACAATCAAGCATAACGCTCCCTCTTGGAGTTGCAACAAATCACTTGGCCAAAGTAAAATACGGCAACGGAGAACATGCAAGAATTTACTCAAGAACAAAATATAAAAGGGAAGAACCAAATATATTACTCATCACAATCTGAACATAGTCTCATAATCCATCAGATCCCAGAAAACTCAGCATAGCAACAACAGAAATTACAAAGGTGCCTCGATCATGTGAGGCAGCTCACGAGGTCTCGAAAGTGGAAGCACAAAGAGGGGAGAGAAGTACATGACATAGCTACTGGTCACGGACCCATGGTCCAAGGGAAACTACTCACGGTACATAAGGGAGGCGTCCATGGCTATGGATGGTCTCCCGGAGGGGGTTCCTCCTCCCGGAGAGTGCCGGAGCACCTTCTCCAGGAAGCCCTGATCTAGAAACGGCGGCGGCAGCGGTACAGAGGCGAGTTCGCGGAAAAGAGATCGATATTAGGGGTTTCCACCCCGAGGGCTTGATGGCTTCTCACCCCTTCGTTGGTTTCCCCAAGTGTAAGGTTGAGATGTAGTGCAGCAGCAGTTTTCCCTCCGTGAAGATACCAAGGTTTGTCTCTAGCAGGACTCCAGAGATGATAAGTAGGTGTCAGTGGCGCAACTGACGCGGACCTGCACACATACACAGATAACTTTGTTTCCAACGAAGTTCAGAGAGGTTGTCAATCTCTCCGGTCTTGTTGTTTACAAAGGATAAAATGCAAGGGATAATGATAGCAAATAAAAGCGGTAAAGTAAATGTAGCGTGGAAACAGTGATAAGGATATGGACCGGGATACGTGATGTTCGCTAGTGATGTCTCCCTCCCAAAAGACGATAAAATTGCTATGCGAGGTAAACAAATTACAGAAAGGCAATTGACAGGATTATGAACGCACCGCAATGCTAACTATGCTACAAAAGAAAGGAAGAGGTTCAAAAGCACGGGCAGTACGCCAAAGTAAGTAGACCGGAATCCATCTACATCTACTACTAATCATCCACCTTGAGATATCTATCCAGAACATCTCGCTGGTATTAAGTTGTGAGCCCCCACCCAAAGTGTAAACCCAAAGCAACAGACAACAGCATTGAAAAGAACTCTGCGTAAAGTAAACAATCCTTGTAACCGTGGTTACAAGCACCGTTGTTTTCCACCTTGTGGCAACAGCACATCCCCTAGACTCATGTTTCTGTCACTCAAGCGTGTCATCAGGGAGGCATGAACCCACAATCTAGCACAACGCTCCCTCTTGGAGTCACTACCTACTACTTGGCCAAAGCAATAAACAACAACGGAGAACATGCAAGAATTACTTAGGAAAAAAAATATAAAAGATTGAAACCAAATATATTACTCTATCACAATCTGAACATAATCTCATAATCCATCAGATCCGATCAAACTCAACATAGAAATAGCAGATATATTACAAAGGTGCCTCGATCATGTAGGGCAGCTCACGAGGTATAAACAATGAAGATCAAAGAGGGGAGGAGAACATCACATAGCTACTGATCACGGACCCATGGTCTGAGAAAGACTACTCACGGGACGTCCGGGGAGCATCCATGGTGGAGACGAGACTCCCGGAGGTCAATCCTCCCTCCGGCAGGGTGCCGGGAAGAGGTCTTCTGGTGCTCCCGATCTTGGAAGCGCGGCGGTGGCGGAACAGAGGCGAGTTCGCGGAATAGGGATCTGCTTCTGGAGTTTTCCCGTGACGGGGGATAAATAGGCGAAAGGGGGAAGCCAGAGTTGGGCCAGGGGCCCCAGGCGCCCCCTGGCGCGGCCAGGGGTGGGGCCGCGCCAGGTGGCCGCCTGGCCCCCCCTTGGCCCCCCTCTGGACCCTCCCGGGCTCTTCTGGAAGCTTCCTGTACGCTGATTTTTTCTGTATTTTTCCCGGTATTTTTCTGGCACTTTTTATATGGGGGAAAACTGAAATAGAAAAACAGCAGAAAATAGGAACTGGCACTGGGGTGCACTGAGTTAATAGGTTAGTCCAAATATGATCAAAAGTGTATGAAAGTGTATCTAGATCATAGCAATATCACACAAAACATGCATGGAGCAAGCAGAAATTATAGATACGTTTTGGACGTATCAACATCCCCAAGCTTAATTCCTGCTCGTCCTCGAGTTGGTAAATGATAACAACATAATTTCTGTGGTGACATGCTAGCAACCATAAAAGAACTTTGAAAAGTAAAGCAATCAAGGTAAGAGATTCAATTCAAGTCATAACATGCAAGAGTCTATATTAGCATTGAAACAAGTAACAAAAGAACAAAAGGTGCAAGAGCTCTCGCTATCCGTGACTCGAATGTCTCCAAATGGTGTTTGCGTGCAAGAAAGGGGATAGGGAATACGAGAAAAAGTATTTTTGTGTTGAGAACTCAATCTACTATAGTGTCACACTTGGTCTTCTTTGGAATCTTATCTTGACTCATCCCCAGACCACTAGCCAGGTACAAGTCAATTTGATCCACTCCTTTTCGATATTTCGAGCACTCATGCAATGGATGAGCGTAAGCACGAGAGTTGACACTTAGGATGGCAAAGAGAGAATATGGCGGAGAAGGAAGACAAAAAGGATGAGAAGGGCTCACATCAATGAGGACAATCATAGGCAAGAGATGCCAAATGATAGATATGATGTGAGGAGTAGGGATTGCCATGCAACGGATGCACATACGAGCTAAGAAGCTCTCCAATATAGCTATATGCATAATGATCATCTCTATGGAGTACAAGGATATAGAGGGAGTACTAGTGTGGATCTCTCAGAAGGATAGTAGTGTTGCCCCTTTCTCTCTTTCTATTTCTTTTTCTCTTTTTTCTATTTTTTTTATTATTTTGTGGCCTCAATGGCTCTTTCTATTTAACTCTCATTTGTCCTCTTTGGGATCTTTTATTGTGTCCACTTTGGGATCTTTTCCTCACTTAAGGGCAACACTCTATTTTACAAGAAGGTAAAGGAGATCTTTCACACTTTACAAGGTACTCAAAACATAAAGAAGATGTAACTATCATGAAGTATGCAATGTATGCTTCTGCTAGTGTAGCAGGAACATGTATGACATGAAGATCAAGTCATGAAGAGGTGGATGTTGCATGGCAATATAATTCGGAAAGGCTATGGAAATGCCTTGATAGGTAGGTATGGTGGCTGTTTTGAGGAAAGATATAAGGAGGCTTATGATGACAGAGCGTATCATGCCAAGGGTTTGGATGTACCGGCGAAGGTGGACACCAACTCTCGAAGTGAGAAGAAGGCAATGCACGACACGGGAAAGGCTAGAAAAATATGGGAAGGTGGAAGTGTCAACTCTCAATACTTACATTAGCCCGAAGAACTCATGCACTTATTATCGGTAACTCTCAATCTAATGAGGAGGTTCACAAAGAGACAAGTACCCCGAGGAGGAGTGTATGGGGGTTTGGTTATCCTTGCGCATCCTCGACTCATGGTACGTGAGTGTTGTCTGATATTCGACTCCTCAGAAGAAGAGTGATCCATCTAGTAGCTAGAGTTCTCAACTAGTTTTGTCGGTTTTTGAAAATAAACACGGATTGCCCAAAATACGACACCTATCACTAATAGGCAAGAGCTCTTGACACCAAAAGTACAAACATTACTCATAACAATACCTCAGAACTATTGCAAGCTACTACTAAAATTAAATAGTAACCTCAAGTACCTACTTCTCAAAACAAGACACAACTCAGTGCAACAACCAACTCTCTTTAACAAGATAAACATGAAAACTAAAAAGAGTTCCAGCAACAAACTAAACAAAAGCCAAGGCTCTTGCTAAAGACAAACTAAGACTAAAACTAAACATGGCAGTAGCTATGAAAAGATAAAGAACACACAACAGCAAAAAGATAGGCATGAAGAATCCTATGATGTGTTCTAAATTTTGAAAGTGGAGCGTGTTTCTCTCCCACACAAAGTAAGAAAGTATCTAACTTGTTATGAACAGCAAGCAAAGCTAAAGAAACTAAAAAAAAAACCTAAGAGCGAGACGCTCCAAGCATAGCACATAACACATGAAGTGATAAAAATATAGTGAGACGAAGGACGAACCGATGATTGTTGATGGAGAAGGGGATGCACGGGGGCATCCCCAAGCTTAGACGCTTGAGTATCCTTGAATATTTGTTGGGGATGAATGGGGGCATCCCCAAGCTTGAGCGCTTGACACTCCTGGATCTTCTTTCATCATCTTCCATCGCACACTTGAAAACTCCCTTCATACATAACTCATCATAAGCTGATTAGAGAGGTTAGTACCCTGAATAAATAATTTTTCTCCACTGAATATAAAGATATTCTTGAAGAGCTACTATTTCTCAAGAGTGCCAAAAAGTTTTTTCAAAGAAAAAGCAAGATTAAGGTTTGCAAAAGTTAGGAGAGACAAAACGTGGCAGAATCTGTGAAAAACAGAACAGCAGATAGTACATATTTTTTAGGGGCACTTCTGCAACTCAAATCAAAAAACTCAGAACATACGGAAGTTTCGTAATTGTATAGAGCATACTGTGTAAAAATTCAGCTCAAAAGGATGAACTGGGATTTTTCTCGAATTTTTCTGGTCACGAGGACAGAATCTGTTTTTTGGACAGCATGTCACAACTTTTACTTCCCTTGCCGTAAAAGGCTATAACTTGGAACAAAGCTGAAAAATAAAGATAAAATTATGTTGCTACAGTAGTAACAAACATCAAGACACAACAAAAGCAAAAAGAAACACCTAAATTCGTTGCGGGCTGCCTCCCGAAAGCGCTTCTTTAAAGCCATTAGCTAGGCATAATGCACAAAGAAAAATCAAGTTTTATCAAGAGAAAGAGAATAACTAGCCCGAGTAACGGACTCAAAAGGTAACTTGATTTTCTTTCTAGGGAAGTGTTCCATTCCCTTTTTGAATGGGAATTGGAATTTTATATTCCCCTCTTTCATGTCAATAACCGCACCAACGGTGCGAAGAAAAGGACGTCCCAAAATAATTGGACATAAAGGTTCACACTCTATATCGATAACAATAAAATCAACGGGAACATAGTTGTCATTGACAATGATAAGAACATCGTCGATCTTCCCCAAAGGTTTCTTTATGGAAGAATCAACAAGACGAATACCAAAAGAACAAGGCTCAAAAGGCTTTAATTCAAACATATCAAATATTCTTTTGGGCATAACGGAGGTACTAGCTCCAACACCACATAAAGCATAGCAAGAGAAGTTATTCAATTTAATTTTGATCATAGGGTCCCAACCATCATCTAGCTTCCTAGGTATGGAGGCTTCTACTCTAAGCTTCTCCTCCCTAGCTTTGATGAGAGCATTTGTGATATGCTCCATGAAGGCAAGATTAAGTGTGCTAGTGTGGGGGTCTCTAGACATTTTGTGTAACAAGCTAATAACTTCTGAGAGGGTACAACTATCAAAATCAATATCACTACTATCAAAGGTGGTAGTAGTGTCATCTAGGCTCACTTGTTTGAAACCCTCTATGTTCATAGGAGTTTCTTTATCTACGGTTGAGGTATTAGCATCACCATTAATAGGTCCAACGGGACTAGGAGTGCATTGGGTGCTAATAGTTTGGGTGTCCTCAACAATTTGGATAGTGGCAACTGTGTGGTGTGTAGGAAGGCTCTTAATTCTATCCTCTTCCTCTTTTTCTCTAGCCCATCTTTCTTTAAGTTTAGCCATCATCCTAATGTTTTCATTGATTTGTAACTGGATAGCATTAATAGGAGTGGTCTTATTCTCCTCAAGAGGGGAGGTTCTAATTTTAAGCATCTCAATATCAAGGGCTAAGATTTCTACCTTCAAAGAGAGGTTATCTATTTTAGATAATTTCTCTTCTACATTTTTGTTGAAGGCTTTTTGGGTAGTGATAAAATCTCTAAGCATGCTTTCCAATTCAGAAGAGGGGTTCTTGTTGCTAGGGTAAGTGTTGTTGTTCCCATAGTTGGATGGAAACGGTCTAGGATTGCTAGCAAAATTTCCCCTATAAGAATTGTTGTTGAAGTTGTTTCTAGCAATAAAGTTCACATCTACTTGTTCTTGAGCAACCAAAGAATTTAAAGGAACATCATGAGGATCAATAGAGGGTTGCTTGGTAAGTAGAGACATAATTAAGTCAACTTTTTCATTGAGGGAGGTAATTTCCTCGACAGAATTTACCTTCCTACCTGTTGGAGCGCGTTCGGTGTGCCATTGGGAATAATTGGTCATCATCTCATTGAGAAGCTTTGTGGCAGCACCAAGTGTAGTTGACATAAAGGTTCCTCCCGCGGCCGAACCTAACATGTTCCGCGAGGTAAAGTTCAAGCCTGCATAAAAAGTCTAGATAACCATCCAAGTAGTCAAACCATGTGTAGGGCATTTCTTAACAAGAGATTTCATTCGTTCCCAATCTTGGGCAACATGTTCATTATCCAATTGCTTAAAATTCATAATATTGCTCCTCAATTGGATAATCTTAGCAGGAGGGTAGTACTTCCCTATAAAAGCATCTTTGCACTTATCCCAAGAATCTATGCTATTTCTAGGCAAAGATTGAAACCAGATTTTAGCATCTCCCCTTAAAGAGAAAGGAAAGAGCTTGATCTTAACAACATCACCTTATACTTCTTTATACTTTTGCATATCACATAATTCAACAAAATTATTCAAGTGTAAAGCAGCATCATCTCCAGCACCAGAGAATTGATCTCTCATAACAAGGTTTAGCAAAGCAGGTTTAATTTCATAAGAGGTAGCTGAACTGGCAGGTGTGGCAATGGGAGTGCAGATAAAGTCCTGGTTGTTATGACTAGTGAAGTCACACAACTTGGTGTTTTCAGTGGAACCCATAGTAGCAGCAAGTGTGGCAGATTTTTTTTTGTAGTTTTTGATAAAAGACACAAAGATAAAAACTGAAAGATAAACTAACAAGACTAAAAAACAAAGGTAAAGGGTAGTGTGCAACTCCCCTATCTTAGCACTTGGAGTCCCCAGCAACGGCGCCAGAAAACTTGCTTGATGGCTTCTCGCCCCTTCGTTTGTTTCCCCAAGTGTAAGGTTGAGATGTAGTGCAGCAACAGTTTTCCCTCGATAAAGATACCAAGGTTTGTCTCCAGCAGGACTCCAGAGATGATAAGTTGGTGTCAGCAGCGCAACTGACGCAGACCTGCACACAGACACAGATAACTTTGTTCCCAACAAAGTTCAGAGAGGTTGTCAATCTCTCCGGTCTTGTTGTTTACAAAGGATAAAATGCAAGGGATAATGATAGCAAATAAAAGCGGTAAAGTAAATGTAGCGTGGAAACAGTGATAAGGATATGGACCGGGATACGTGATGTTCGCTAGTGATGTCTCCCTCCCAAAAGACGATAAAATTGCTATGCGAGGTAAACAAATTACAGAAAGGCAATTGACAGGATTATGAACGCACCGCAATGCTAACTATGCTACAAAATAAAGGAAGAGGTTCAAAAGCACGGGCAGTACGCCAAAGTAAGTAGACCGGAATCCATCTACATCTACTACTAATCATCCACCTTGAGATATCTATCCAGAACATCTCGCTGGTATTAAGTTGCGAGCCCCACCCAAAGTGTAAACCCAAAGCAACAGACAACTGCATTAAAAAGAACTCTACGCAAAGTAAACAATCCTTGTAACCGTGGTTACAAGCACCGTTGTTTTCCCCCTTGTGGCAACAGCACATCCCCTAGACTCATGTTTCTGTCACTCAAGCGTGTCAACAGGGAGGCATGAACCCACAATCTAGAACAACGCTCCCTCTTGGAGTCACTACCTACTACTTGGCCAAAGCAATAAACAACAACGGAGAACATGCAAGAATTACTTAGGAACAAAAATATAAAAGATAGAAACCAAATATATTACTCTATCACAATCTGAACATAATCTCATAATCCATCAGATCCGATCAAACTCAACATAGCAATATATGAAATATTACAAAGGTGCCTCGATCATGTAGGGCAGCTCACGAGGTCTAAACAATGAAGATCAAAGAGGGGAGGAGAACATCACATAGCTACTGATCACGGACCCATGGTCCAAGAAAGACCACTCACGGGACGTCCGGGGAGCATCCATGGTGGAGAGGAGACTCCCGGAGGTCAATCCTCCCTCCGGCAGGGTGACGGGAAGAGGTCTTCTGGTGCTCCCGATCTTGGAAGCGCGGCGGCGGCGGAACAGAGGCGAGTTCGCGGAATAGGGTTCTGCTTCTGGGGTTTTCCCGTGACGGGGGATAAATAGGCGAAAGGGGGCAGCCAAAGGTGGGCCAGGGGCCCCAGGCGCCCCCTGGCGCGGCCAGGGGTGGGGCCGCTCCAGGTGGCCGCCTTGCCCCCCCTTGGCCCCCCTCTGGCCCCTCCCGGGCTCTTCTGGAAGCTTCCTGTACGCTGATTTTTTCTGTATTTTTCCCGGAATTTTTCTGGCATTTTTTATATGGGGGAAAACTGAAATAGAAAAACAGCAGAAAACAGGAACTGGCACTGGGGTGCACTGAGTTAATAGATTAGTCCAAATATGATCAAAAGTGTATGAAAGTGTATCTAGATCATAGAAATATCACACAAAACATGCATGGAGCAAGCAGAAATTATAGGTACGTTTTGGACGTATCAGGGCTAAATATAGGCGAACGGGGGCACCGAGAGGGGCCACAGGGCATCCAGGAGGCTCCCTGGCGCGGCCTAGGGTGGGGCCATGCCAGGGACCCTTCTGGAGTCCCTGTGGTGGCCCCCTTCCATCCTTTGGTGTTTCAGGAAGCTTCCGGGTCGCTGATTTTTTATCTGATTTTTCCGGATTGTTTGGAGCACTTTTAATGGACGGAAAACCTGAAATAAAAAAACAGCAGAAAACAACAACTGGCAGCTGGGTGCACTGGGTTAATAGATTAGTCCAAATATGCTCAAAAGTGTATAAGTGTTCAAGAAAAACATGGCAAAGTCACACAAAACATGCATGGAGCAAGCAGAAATTATAGATACGTTTGGGACGTATCACAGGGTGCCGGTGATAACCCTCAACTGTAGGGGATCGAGATAGTCTTCGCGGGCAAGATAACCCAATTTATTGATTCGACACTTGGGGACACAAAGAATACGTACAGGATTTGACAATTGAGTTTTCAATTCAACCGCACCTGAAATAAACACTTGCTTGCACAAAGGTATTAGTAGCAACTGTGATACGGTGGTAGTAGTGGTGGTGATAATAGTGGTGATGGTGGTGGTGAAACAGCAAAAGTAAAACAGCAAAAGTAAACAACTAGTAACCAGCAGGAAAGAAAACACTGTAGGCTAGGGAGATGGATGGTTGGGCGCTTCTTGGATGAGAACGAACATGTAATAGATTCTAACACGGGCAAGGCTCACAGAAAAGAAAGGATCATCTAGGCAAATATCAAACATCAGGCGTGTATCCCAGGTTAGTTGTAAGTGCTTGCACTAAGAACTTTGCACAACATCTTTTGTCCTACCCTCCCACTACAAACGGGGCCAAAAGGAACTTAGGGAGATTAAGGTACTCCTGTCAAAGAGCACCGGAACAAAGCATTAACACTTCATGGATACACGGAATCCTCAAATTATAGTCCATCCCCTTTGGTGTCCCAAGCTGTCACCATTGGCATCGCCGGTTCCGGACTATTATAGGTGCATAAAACTCATAGATAGGATCAAGAACACCACAAACTCAAGAAACAAAAGGGTGATCAGATCTGAAATCATGGCACTCGGGCCCAAAGTGACAAGCATTAAGAGCAACAAGTTGTAACAGAGATGATAAACACCAAGTAGATGATAGGCAACATGCCCCCAACAATCTGATTGAACTATTACATGATCTAACTCATCCAATCCCTACAATCCCATTTGCCTACAGCAGGGAATTACTCACACATGAGAGAGGAAGTCATGGAGGGGTGATGGAGAGGCGATGATGATGACGATGGCGATGATTTCCCCTCACCGGAGGCCAAAGCAGCCTCCAGATTAGCTCTCCCGGAGAAGAACAGAGGGTTGCGGCGGCTCCGCGACGTAGATTGGAAAAGCGACTTCTGTTCTGGGGTTTCTGCGTCAGGAGAATAAATAGGGCCAAAGTAGGGTACCGGGGGACGTGGGACCAAGCCGGGTGGGCAGGTGGCGCGGCCAGGGGCTGGGCCGTGCCAGGCACCCTCCTGGCTGCCCCCTAACTGCCCTGTGGCCCCCCTTTGGACTTACGGAAGCTTCCGGAACGCTGATTTTTTATATATTTTTGTGGGATTTTTCCAGCGTACCTAAATATCCAGAAACCTGCACAAAAGAAAACAGCACTGGTAGCTCTGCTGAAAACAACGTCAGTCCGGGTTAGTTTCGTTCAAATCATGCCAAAACAATAGCAAAAGTGTTCAAAAAGTAGATACGTTTGAGACGTATCAACTCCCCCAAGCTTAGCTATTGCTTGTCCTCAAGCAATTCAGTTCAACGAACTGGACGCAACAAAGAAAACTTTGACAAACTCTTTTGCTTCATTAGATGTATATAAGCACGCACTACGAAAGAGTTTAGCAAGTTTTGACACCATGCTACAAGGACAATGCACGAAGCAATCCTTCTTTCATGTAATCAGTCACAAACAAACAAAAAGTAAATAATATGCTGCTGAGAATCAATTTAAGATCACAATGCACATAGCATGAACATATCAGAGTGGTATCTCGCTAGCCTCCATTAGTGAAGCAAAACATAAATGCAGAAACTCCTCCGGAGTTTTAAAGGAGACTAGAACTCAGAACTCAAAGTAAGAAACATCACAAGCATGCAGAAGACAATGTGATACTTTGGGACAATGCATGTTACACTAAGAATGACAATTATGCTCTCATAGTTGGTGCTTTGGATAAAGGAAGGTGGAGACTCTCGAACCGTGGATTTTGATGGCAAGGTTGAAAACCCGTGGTTGGAAGCAAAGACTAAACATGTATCAGAGATCGCATCTTTAAAAGAGAGATAAATTTCTTTTTGAGAGTGCAACTTTCTAGTCAACGGTGAACGGTAAAGATCTCCCAATATCTTCCATGCCAACCATATCTTTTTATTATTATTTTTCTTACACTTTTGTTCCTGACTCCATCTATCATAGACGGTTGTGCCATCATCAAGTATGGGGGAAGTGCAACTTTTCTCTTTTTCTCTTTCTCTTTTTTTTGACTAGTTAAAATTCCGTCAAATATTTTTGGCATGAAAGATACTGATTTCCCCTCACCGCACCATGAGCTTGTACTGTTACAAAAAGGAAACTTTTGAATAAGGTTTTGAGATGGTACATGAAAGTCTTCGTTAGGGATGGAACGTAAATACCATATATAGGTAGGTATGGTGAACTCAAATGGAACAACTGGGTTTAGAAAGGTGATTGTGGAAGCACAAGCAGAATTCCGCTTGGTGCTGGAGGAAGGCTAGCAAAAGACGGGGAAGCGACCAACCAGAGAGAATAACAGTCATAATCATGCAGAGCGACAAAGCAACATTGAATTGGGCATGAAAGTGATATAGCTCACTCTGAAGTAAAAAGATCATCAAGGCAGAACAGACGTTTTAGTCTTAACATGCGTGAACATGTGCCAAGTCAACCCAAGAATTACCCGGAGGGAAATACCACTTCAATATGCCACACCATGAACAATGAAATGCATGTCAATCATTTCAAGCAACACATTATAAACTCTAGCTATTTGAGACTAACCACAAAGAAAGCATGAACCACTGGGAAAGCATTGTAAACATAGCACTATGTCGCTACAAACTGGTCTCTAATCATAAGTACAGGCATATGCACAAAAGTAGAAACAAAAAGAGTTCATACCGGATTTCCTTGTTGCATCCCTTCCGTCGATCTTCGTCATTACTGCCTTGTCACTTGCACGATCGAACGTAGGAAATTATAATCATCACGGATTCGAGCTGAACTCTGAAACAAAGCAAAATAAATAGCAAAGGAAACATATTTTTGGGTTTTTTTAAGGTTTAACGAAAGCAAAAGAAAGGAGAAATCTTTTTGGGTTTTTGCAAACTAAAAGAACAAAGAAGAACAGGCAAAAACTTGCAAAAAGATAAAAGCAAACCAACGGTAGATACAATGGAAAGGGGAGGAGAGCATGTACTCCCCCAAGCTTAGGCTTTTGGCCTAAGTTGGGGCTCGTCTATTGCGGTCCTGAGGAGCCTCCTGCACCCGGGTAGTACTGGTATGCCCATGGGTCGTATGCGTCCTCTGGTGCGTACACTAAAGTCCTGGGTTCCTCCCACGTGGAAGAGGAAGGTCCCGCCCCCCATCCAGAGGAAGACCCTTCACCCCAGGGGGTGACGGTCTCCTCCTGAACTGGTGGATATACCACGTGCTCCTCCTAAACGAGCGGATACACGACGCGCTCCTCCTCGTCTGGCTCGACCCCTTCCGTGAGGTCGTGAAACTGGTATCTCCCCATGATCTCATCAAACTCGGCCACTGAAAAACGAAATCCGTTCCTGCGAGAAAAATCAAACACAAGTGGTGCAGGTAGACGGACAGTGCGTGCCACACCGTCTTTAAACCGCAAAATATAATCAAGTGTATAGTGGTCAGAGGTCTTAGTAACAAAGAAATGCCTCTTCATGGCAGCCAAGTCAAGGCTAACAAAAGGAAAGATTGCATCATCTGGGCGCGGTTCTCCTTGGAGAAACTACAAAAGAAGTGTGGCATAGACGCCACCAAAGAGATCCCCCTTGTTACTATTAGTAGCAAGGCGTTTTGCAATAAGCGAACCCACATGATACGCGTGCTTCCCTGAGAGGGCATTCGCCATGATAGCAGTATCAGGCGTAGAAGTGATGCTCGTGTTGTATCGAGCCAACGCTCCTCTAGCAATATAATAGGAGAAATACCTGAGTTGAGGGAACATAATGTTGGAAATCTTCTGACGGTTGGATGGCCTCACTTCAGTGTTACAGCACGAGTCGAGGAGGGTGTTGAGTGCAACAGTTTGGATATTTTTCCTCTTCTTCTCGACCAAGCCTGGCAAACCTAAAGCTTCAAAAAATATACTCATAGGCATGGTCAGCAATCATTCATAAAGTCGAAACACCACAGTATCATTGTCAGAATAAAACCTGAAACTGTTAACAAAAATAGCGGTGAGTGTCTCGTACTGTGGTACACGGCTCGTAACAAGCCGTGTCAAACCTGCATTGGCACACAGAGCATAGAACCCTTCTTGTATGTCGGCATCCTCCATGAAATCTTCGCATGGAAATGCCATGGCTTTTGCGGGTGACGCGTCCAACATCTCTATGGGTATGATATCTTCATTGTAGCTCACTGATACGTCCAAAACGTATCTATAATTTCTTCTTGCTCCATGCATGTTTTGTGTGATATTGCTATGATCTAGATACACTATCATACACTTTTGATCATATTTGGACTAACCTATTAACTCAGTGCACCACAGTGCCAGTTCCTGTTTTCTGCTGTTTTTCTATTTCAGTTTTCCCCCATATAAAAAGTGCTCCAAAAATTCGGGAAAAATATGATAAAAAATCAGCAAGAAGAACCTTCCAGATGAACCTAGGTGGGGCCAGAGGGCCACCACCAGGGGCCCAGGCGCCTTGGTGGCGCGCACTAGGGGCTGGCCGCGCCAGGGGGCGCCTGGACCCCTGGTGGCCCCCCTGGTTGCCCCCCCTTCACCTATATATTCTCCGTGACGAGAAACCCTCGAAAGAAGAACACTTTTTCGCAATCTCCCCTCTATTCCGCCGCCGCCGCGCTTCCGAGATCAGAAGAACTAGCCGACCTCTTCCCGGCACCCTGCCGGAGGGAGGGCCGACCTCCGGGAGTCTCCTCTCCACCATGGATGCTTCCCGGATGTGCCGTGAGTAGTTTCCTTTGGACCATGGGTCCGTGATCAGTAGCTATGTGATGTTCTCCTCCCCTCTTTGTTCTTCATGGTTTAGACCTCGTGAGCTGCCCTACATGATCGAGGCACTTTTTTAATCTTTCTGCTGTTGCTATGCTGAGTTTGATGGGATCTGATGGATTATGAGATTATGTTCAGATTGTGATTGAGTAATATATTTGGTTCTTATCTCTTATATTTTTGTTCTTAAGTAATTCTTGCATGTTCTCCGTTGCTGTTTATTGCTTTGGCCAAGTAGTAGGTAGTAACCCCAAGAGGGAACGTTATGCTCGATTGTGGGTTCATGCCCCCTGATGACACGCTTGAGTGACAGAAACATGAGTCTAGGGGATGTGTTGTTGCCACAAGGGGGAAAACAACGGTGCTTGTAACCGCGGTTGCAAGGATTGTTTACTTTACGCAAATTGCTTTTTAATGCAGTTGTCTGTTGCTTTGGGTTTACACTTTGGGTGGGGCTCGCAACTTAATACCAACGAGATGTTCTGGATAGATATCTCAAGGTGGATGATTAGTAGTAGATGCAGTTGGATTTCAGTCTACTTATTTTGGCGTTCTGCCCATGCTTTTGAGCCTCTTCCTTTCTTTTGTAGCATAGTTAGCATTGCGGTGCGTTCATAATCCTGTCAATTGCCCTTCTGTAATTTGTTCACCTCGCATAGCGGTTTTACCGTCTTTTGGGAGAGAGACATCACTAGTGAACATCACGTATCCCGGTACATATCTTCATCACTGTTTCCACGCTCATTTACTTTTCTGCTTTTACTTTCAGTTGCTATCATTATCCCTTGTGTTTGATCCTTTGTGAACAACAAGACCGGAGAGATTGACAACCTCTTTGAACTTCGTTGGGAACAAAGTTATTTGTGTCTGTGTGCAGGTCCGCGTCAGTTGCGCTGCTGACACCTACTTATCATCTCCGGAGTCCTACGTGAGACAAACCTTGGTATCTTTACTGAGGGAAATTTGCTGTTGTGCTACATCACACCTTCCACTTGGGGTTTACCAACGAAGGGCGAGAAATCACTATCATCACCTCGCACATCAAGCAAGATTTCTGGCGCCGTTGCCGGGGACTCCGAGTGCTAAGATAGGGGAGTTGCACACTACCCTTTACCTTTGTTTATTTAGTCTCATTAGTTTACCTTTCAGTTTTTACTTTTGTGTCCCTTATAACAAAAATACCAAAAATACCTACTGATGCTATCTTCACCATGGGTGTGGAACCACCCAAATATGGTAGGATGGACATGTTTCACTTGGATCGTCTTCGATCAATTTGTGCTCGCGCTAAAAACCCAACCCACTTGGTTGAGGTAAAATCATTGGATGAGCATGCTCATTATACGCGGCACCGCCTATCTCAAAAAGGGAAACACTTATGGGATCAAATACAAGTTTCTTATTGCTATGCGTAGTGTTTATGCCACATTTATGATTTTACTTGCTGCTCTAATATAGAGCGTAAACACCTTCCTTTCCAATGTGAGTTTAACGAAAATGAGATCCTATCTTCTTATGACAAAGGTGTTTATGATTACTTTGATGTTGAAAAGATTGAAGAGTTTGTTGCTTTTAAAGGTGCTTATGAGATTGCTTCTTTGATTGAAAAGTATTACGATACTATTCACAAGTCTGAAAAATTCGTTGTTCTTGCTTATTGCTTTGAGAATTATACTTCCAATGCTTATATTGAGGATTTTAAAAATATAATGCTTGCTGCCCAAGAAGAGGCTAATGATTGCTATGAAGAGGAATCTTATGATTCCGAGGACTCACTTGATACTTCCCTTTCTGATGATTTTGATACTTGCTTTATTGATGGCCATGATGCCACTATGGATGATGCCTACGAAGATGAACTTGCTATAGTTCCTTATGTTAAGCATGAAATTATTGTTGTTGCACCCACACTTGATTGCCCTATTATCCTTTTGAAATCTCCAACTATTCCGGAGAATTTTGCTCTTATCAAGGCTCAATGTGATGGGTTGCATCTATCTTATCATCCTAAAAACCGTGTTGAAAACAATACACGTGTGCTTGTATGTCATGAACAACATGATTTCTGTGATAGTTATATTCTTGATGTTGTTCATGATGCTATTTAAAATTACTTTGAGAGAGGAAAGTTTGGTTGTAGAAACTTCCATGTTACAAAAACACCTCTCTTCATGTTGAAAGTTTTGAAGTTGTTCTTGTTCCACCTTCCTATGCATGTCACTTTGTGCTTCTTTGATTTATTTTCTTACAAGATGCCTATGCATAGGAAGTGGGTTAGGCTTAAATGTGTTTCATATTTGCTTCTTGATGCTCTCTTTTTCTTCAAAATTTTATTCTTATGAGAGCACCTTTCATAATCTTTAAGCCTAGCTAATGGCTTTAAAGAAGCGCTTTCGGGATGCAGCCCGCAACGAATTTAGGTTTTTCATTTTGCTTTTGTTCTGTTCTGAGAGGTCTTAATGATTGTTAATACTGTAGAAACATCATTGTATCTTTAATTTTCAAGCTTTGTGCCAAGTTTAGCCTCATACGGCAAGGGAAGTGAAAGTTGCGACATGCTGTCCAGAAAACAGATTCTGTCCTCGTGACTAGAAAAATCAAATAAAAATCCCATTTCATCTTTCTGATCTGAATTTTTTTGACAGCATGATATATACAATTGTGAAACTTTCTTATGTTCTGAGTTTTTTTATTTGAGTTTCATAAGTGCCCCAAAAAAAATTCTACTACCTGCTGTTCGGTTTTTCACAGATTCTGCCACGTTTTTCCTCTCTTCACTTTTGCAAACCTTAAGCTTGCTTTTTCTTTGCAAAAACTTTTTGGCACTCTTGAGAAACAGTAGCTCTTCAAGAATATCTTTATATCCAGTGGGGAAAATTTATTTTATTAAGGGTACTAACCTCTCTAATCAGCTTATAATGAGTTTTGTATGAAGGGAGTTTTCAAGTGTGCGATGGAAGATGATGAAAGAAGATCCAGGAGTGTCAAGTGCTCAAGCTTGGGGATGCCCCCATGCATCCCCAATAAATATTCAAGGAGACTCAAGCGTCTAACCTTGGGGATGCCCCCGTGCATCCCCTTCTCCATCAACAATCATCAGTTCGTCCTTCGTGTCACTATATTTTTATCACTTCATGCGTTATGTGCTATGCTTGGAGCGTCTCGCTCTTAGGTTTTATTTTTAGTTTTCTTTAGTTTTGCTTGCTGGTCATAACAAGTTAGACCCCATCTTACCTTGTGTGGGAGAGAAACACGCTCCACTCCAATCTAGAACACATCATAGGATTTTTCCTGCTTATCTTTTTGTTGTTGTGTGTTCTTTATCTTTTCGTAGCTGCTGCCATGTTTAGTTTTAGTCTTAGTTTGTCTTTAGCAAGAGCCTTGGCTTTTGTTTAGTTTGTTGCTGGAACTCTCTTTAGTTTTCATGTTTATCTTCTTAAGAGAGTTGGTTGTTGCACTGAGTTGTGTCTTGTCTTGAAAGTAAGTAATTGAGGTTGCTATTTAATTCTAGTAGTAACTTGCAATAGTTTTGAGGTATGGATGTGAGTAATGTCTGAACTTTTGGTGTCAAGAGCTCTAGCCTATTAGTGATAGGTGTCGTATTTTTGGAAATCCGTGTGTATTTTCAAAACCTACAAAAACTAGTTGAGAACTCTAACTACTAGATGGATCACTAATCTTTGGAGGGATCGAATATTAGAGTACACTCACGTACCATGAGTCGAGGATGCGCAAGGATAACCAAACCCCCATACACTCCTCCTCGGGGTACTTGTCTCTTTGTGAACCTCCTTATTAGATTGAGAGTTACTGATAATAAGTGCATGAGTTCTTCGGACTAATGTAAGTATTAAAAGTTGACACTTCCACCTTCCCATATTTTGCTAGCCTCTCCCGTGTCGTGCATTGCCTTCTTCTCACTCCGAGAGTTGGTGTCCACCTTCGCCGGTACATCCAAACCCTTGGCATGATATGCTCTGTCATCATAAGCCTCCTTATATCTTTCCTCAAAACAGCCACCATACCTACCTATCAAAGCATTTCCATAGCCTTTCCGAGATATATTGCCATGCAACATCCACCTCTTCATGACTTGATCTTCATGCCATACATGTTCCTGCTACACTAGCAGCGACATACATTGCATACATCATGATAGCTACATCTTCTTTATGATTTAGAGTACCTTGTAAAGTGTGAAAGATCTCCTTTACCTTCTTGTAAAATAGAGTGTTGCCCTTAAGTGAGGAAAAGATCCCAAAGTGGACACAATAAAAGATCCCAAAGAGGACAAATGAGAGTTAAATAGAAAGAGCCATTGAGGCCACAAAAAATACAAAAAATAGAAAAAATAGAAAAAAGAAATAAAAAGAGAGAAAGGGGCAACACTACTATCCTTTTGAGAGATCCACACTAGTACTCCCTTTATATCCTTGTACTCCATAGAGATGATCATTATGCATATAGCTATGTGGGGACCTTCACACTATAGAACTTGGCTTGCATATTCCAAGGATGAGCCTCCTCAAACGAGCTCTAGGTCTTCATGAGCGAGCAAGTTAGATGCACCCCCACTAGTTCCATTGGAGAGGTTCTTAGCTCATATGTGCATCCTTTGCATGGCAATCCCTACTCCTCACATCATATCTATCATTTGGCATCTCTTGCCTATGATTGTCCTCATTGATGTGAGCCTTTCTCATTCTTTTTTGTCTTCCTCCTCCTCCTCCGTACTTCTCTCTTTGCCATCCTAAGTGTCAACTCTCGTGCTTACGCTCATCCATTGCATGAGTGCTCAAAATATTGAAAAAGGAGTGGATCAAATTGACTTGTACCTGGCTATGGTCTGGGGACGAGTCAAGATAAGATTCCAGAAAAAGACCAAGTGTGAAACTTTAGTAGATTGAGTTCTCAACAAATAAATATTTTTCTCGTATTCCCTATCCCCCTTCTTGCACGCAAACACCATTTGGAGACATTCGAGTCACGGACAGCGAGAGCTCTTGCACCTAATTTTTTTTGTTACTTGTTTTAATGCTAATATAGACTCTTGCATGTTATGACTTGAATTGAATCTCTAACCTTGATTGCTTTACTTTTCAAAGTTCTTATATGGTTGCTAGCATGTCACCACAGAAATTATGCTGTTATCATTTACCTACTCGAGGACAAGCAGGAATTAAGCTTGGGGATGTTGATACGTGCAAAACGTATCTATAATTTCTGCTTGCTCCATGCATGTTTTGTGTGATATTGCTATGATCTAGATACACTTTCATACACTTTTGATCATATTTGGACTAACCTATTAACTCAGTGCACCAAAGTGCCAGTTCATGTTTTCTACTGTTTTTCTATTTCAGTTTTCCCCCATATAAAAAGTGCTCCAAAAATTCGGGAAAAACAGATAAAAAATCAGCACAGAAGAACCTTCCAGATGAACCTAGGTGGGGCCAGAGGGCCACCACCAAGGGCCCAGGCGCCCTGGTGGCGCGCCCCAGGGGCTGGCCGCTCCAGGGGGGCGCCTAGACCCCTGGTGGCCCCCTGGATGCCCCCTTCGCCTATATATTCTCCGTGACGAGAAACCCTCGAAACAAGAACCATTTTTCATGATCTCGCCTCTGTTCCGCCGCCGCGCTTCCGAGATCGGGACCACCAGCAGACCTTTTCCCGGCACCCTGCCGGAGGGAGGGCCGACCTCCGGGAGTCTCCTCTCCACCATGGATGCTTCCCGGATGTGCCGTGAGTAGTTTCCTTTGGACCATGGGTCCGTGATCAGTAGCTATGTGATGTTCTCCTCCCCTCTTTATTCTTCATGGTTTAGACCTCGTGAGCTGCCCTACATGATCGAGGCACTTTTGTAATCTTTCTGTTGTTGCTATGCTGAGTTTGATGGGATCTGATGGATTATGAGATTATGTTCAGATTGTGGTTGAGTAATATATTTGGTTCTTATCTCTTATATTTTTGTTCTTAAGTAATTATTGCATGTTCTCCGTTGCTGTTTATTGCTTTGGCCAAGTAGTAGGTAGTAACCCCAAGAGGGAACGTTATGCTCGATTGTGGGTTCATGCCCCCTGATGACACGCTTGAGTGACAGAAACATGAGTCTAGGGGATGTGCTGTTGCGACAAGGGGGAAAACAACGGTTCTTGTAACCACGGTTGCAAGGATTGTTTACTTTACGCAAAGTGCTTTTTAATGCAGTTGTCTGTTGCTTTGGGTTTACACTTTGGGTGGGGCTCGCAACTTAATACCAGCGAGATGTTCTGGATAGATATCTCAAGGTGGATGATTAATAGTAGATGCAGTTGGATTTCGGTCTACTTATTTTGGCGTTCTGCCCATGCTTTTGAGCCTCTTCCTTTCTTTTGTAGCATAGTTAGCATTGCGGTGCGTTCATAATCCTGTCAACTGCCCTTCTTTAATTTTTTTCACCTCGCATAGCGGTTTTATCGTCTTTTGGGAGAGAGACATCACTAGTGAACATCACGTATCCCGGTCCATATCTTCATCATTGTTTCCACGCTCATTTACTTTTCTTCTTTTACTTTCAGTTGCTATCATTATCCCTTGTGTTTGATCCTTTGTGAACAACAAGACCAGAGAGATTGACAACCTCTCTGAACTTCGTTGGGAACAAAGTTATTTGTGTCTGTGTGCAGGTCCGCGTCAGTTGCGCCGCTGACACCTACTTATCATCTCCGGAGTCCTACTGGAGACAAACCTTGGTATCTTTACTGAGGGAAATTTTCTATTGTGCTACATCACACCTTCCACTTGGGGTTTACCAACGAAGGGCGAGAAATCACTATCATCACCTCGCACATCACTCACCCTCGTGGTCGAAGGTGAAGCTGCAGAACGCGTAACACGGCTAGAGCGCTTGGGTTTCTTCTTCCCAAGCCACTTTCCTAGCCTCTCCATTTCTGAAATTTTTAACAATTCACAAAAACGACGATTTAACCAAAACTAGTTTGGGCAAAACATTCTACTTACTTTACCAAGGCTCAAACTAGCAACAAAACTTGAAAAAAAAATTCTACACAAACATTTAAGCTCAACTAAACAGCACCAAGAACCACTAAATACTCACTAATGAAGCCACTAACTAGAAAACTAATTGGAGGGGTGAGGGAGTCACATACCAGAGAGTATTTGTTCCCAATTTCAGCTCAAATGAGTGGTTGTAGAAGGAGATCGAGGTTCCGTGCTCAAGAACAGCAGAACCAGAGCTAGAACACGAGTTTTTGGGAGGAAGGAGAGAGAGTGAGGGAAGAGAGGCCACCAGGGGGTGCCTGTGGGCCCTAGGAGGGTGGGTGGCGCGGCCAGGAGCTGGGTCGCGCCACCTGGCCTCCTGGGCCAGGGGTGGACCCCCCTGGTCAGCCTCAGGTGCCTCTTGATGGCTTTTTACCTGGAAATTTTGATTTTGATTTTTCTAGAATTTTCTGCGCAACTTCACTGTAGAGAGTTTTTCAAAGTTCAAAAAGCTGCAAAAACTTTCTTGAACTTGAGATAAAAGTTAGAACAAGTGAAGCTTTAAACACAAAAACTTGGGTACAACAAGGAGAATAAAAGCTAAAGGAAATGAAAAAATAACAAGCTCAACTTTTTACCTATATAAAACATGCTAGTCAGCAAGGTGATCAAGTCTTACCAACAAACCTGTGGTATATAGCGCAGAAAGTCTCGCCTCTTATGAAGTGATCATTGCACTCTCACTTTAATGGACATTGTCCCCACCATAATTGTCTTGTATTTATGGTATACATGTAGTGGACAATCCCATTATCCAATCTTCACGGTCTCGATATTCTCAATGGAGTTAAGGCCATGCCTTTTGTCGATCTTCTTTGGAAAATACACCGTGTGTTCTTTGTCATTCACGTTGAAGGTAACCTTCCCTTTATTGCAATCAATAACAGCACCTGCGGTGTTAAGAAAAGGTCTACCAAGGATAATGGACATGCTCCCATCCTCGGGCATGTCAAGCACAACAAAATCAGTAAGTATTAAGCAATTGGCAACTTCAACAGGAGCATCCTCACAAATACCGATCGGGACGGCCGTGGACTTGTCGTCCATCTGGAGAGAGATATCTGTAGGAATTAGTTTCTCTAAACAAAGTCTTTTGTAGAGAGAAAAGGGCATAACACTCACTCCTGCACCAAGATCACATAAAGCAGTTCTAACATAATTATTTTTTATGGAGCAAGGAATGGTGGGTATACCTGGGTCACCGAGCTTCTCATGAATCTTGCCACTGAAAGAGTAGTTAGCAAGCATAGTAGATATTGCCTCATTAGGGACTTTTCTTTTATTAGTATCAATATCTTTCATATATTTAGAGTAAGGAGGTAACTTAATAGCATCGGTAAAAGGGATTTGAAGAAAAAGAGGTTTCATCCACTCACAAAACTTGTTGTAGTGCTCTTCTTCTTTGGTTTTGACGGACTTGCTTGGGAAAGGCATGGGTTTCTGTACCCATGGTTCTTGTTCCTTCCCATGTCTCCTTGCAAGAAAGTCTTCTCTAGTATACTTCTTGCGCTTATCTGGTGCTTCTTCTTCTCGAACCTCAGGTGGATCATTCTTTTCAGCATCTTTTTCAGGTTCAGCACCGTCTTCAGTCTCAGCATCTGAGGTAGATATGTTGTTTGGATCAACAACTTGTTCTTCTTCTTCTATTGGATCATTGGAATTGTCAGCTTCCTTGTGTTTCTTTTTCTTCTTCTTCTTCTTTGAAGAGCTAACAATTTCTTCTTCCTGCACTTGAGAATCTTGCTCGATCCTCTTCGGATGCCCTTCCTGGTAGAGAGGGTCCTGGGTGTGTGTGTTCCACCCCGGGTCTTTATACCATAAGCCTGTAAATTGTCCTGTTTGGCATTATTAGCAAGAAAATCTTTTTGCACATTAGAAATTTGTTCAAGCTGAGTTTGAACCATATGAAAATGCTTCACAAGACATTTAACATCATTAACTGTTCTTCCTAGAACATCAAGCAAACTTTTGATAGCAAGAGTATTATCATGCAACTGACCTTGTATCTTCTCATTGAAGTGATTCTGCTTCATAATAAAATTATCAAGCTCATCTAAACATTGGTCAGGAGGTTTACCTTTAGGGATGTCACTTGCATTGAAATCTAAAAGAGAGTGTACCTCTACCATAGGTGGGTGAGTGGTAGGCTCACACAGCTTCTCAATTGGAGGTAGATTCTTCACGTCTTTAGCTTTAATACCTTTCTCTCTTATATACTTCTTTGCTTCTTGCATATCTTCGGGGCTTAGGACAAGCATGCCCCTCTTCTTTTGTGGTGGAGGTGGTTCAGGCACGGACCAATCTTCATGGTTTTTGGAAATCTTGCCCATCAATTCTTCCGCATCGTCCGTTGTTCTTTGCCTGAAAACACAACCAGCACAACTATCTAGATAGGATTTAGACCCATCGGTTAGACCAGCATAAAATATATCAAGTAATTCATTCTTAGGGATCTCATGTCCCGGTCTAGCCTTCAGCAAACTGCAAAATCTCCCCCGAGCTTTAGGGAGATGCTCATCCTGCAACTGTTTAAAGTTATAAATTCTTTGCAAAGCAGCATGTTGCATATGAGCAGGAAAATACTTATCACCGAAAGATATAGCCATATCTTGAGGACTCTGAATGGAACCACATGGTAGTGCATCATACCATGCTCTAGCATCTCCTTTCAAGGAAAAAGGAAGAAGCTTGATCACATAAAAGTTCCGGATCCTTTCATCAGTAGTAAACAAGCCACCCAACTCAGTGAGTTTGGTCAGGTGCTCGATAGCATCATCATTTTCTCTGCCATAAAAGGGATCATCTTCAACTGTGGATATAAGTGAAAGGTCAACAGAGAAATCATAATCAGGATCAGTGATGCATGTAGGAGACGTAGCAAAAGTAGGATCAGGAGTAAACTTGTTCTTCGGGGAATGCTTTGCTAGCAACTTCTTTATAGTAGCAGGGTCGGAATCAGCACATTCATTAAGCTCCCTGCAAAATCATCATCAAGCGTAATATAATCATCCTCAAGGATTTTCTCCTTAAGGCCAGCAAATTCATGAGTTTTTCCAATAGGTGTTTGGGTAACAGGAATTTCAACACCCGAGAATCGGGCAGCAACAACAGTCTGTTCTTCAATAAAAGAACCAAGTGAACCTGTAGTCTCAAAGGTAGTAGAAGCATCATCAGAAGTATTTGACATATTGCCAGACTCAGCAGAAGTAGTATGTAACTGAGGTGAATCAAACTGACTCATAACTGAAGGTGAATCAAGTTTAGCACTAGTGCTAAGAGCAGTACCTCTTCTCGTACGGGATGGTAAGATCGGAACCTTGGGGTCTCCTTTCTTACCCATAGTGGATAGCGTGCAGCAGGTAGGATACTTCAAGTAGACCTGTAAATAAAGCTATGGTCCCCGGAAACGGCGCCAGAAAACAGTACTTGATAAACCTCAACTGTAGGGGATCGAGATAGTCTTCGCGGGCAAGATAACCCAATATATTGATTCGACACTTGGGGACACAACGAATACGTATAGGCTTTGACAATTAAGTTGTCAATTCAACCGCACCTGAAATAAACACTTGCTTGCACAAAGGTATTAGTAGCAACTGTGATACGATGGTAGTAGTGGTGGTGATAATATTGGTGATGGTGGTGGTGAAACAGCAAAAGTAAAACAACAAAATTAAACAACTAGTAACCAGCAGGAAAGAAAACACTGTAGGCTAGGGAGATGGATGGTTGGGCGCTGCTTGGATGAGAACGAACATGTAATAGATTCTAACATGGGCAAGGCTCACAGAAAAGAAAGGATCATATAGGCAAATATCAAACATCAGGCGTGTATCCCAGGGTAGTTGTACGTGCTTGCAATAAGAACTTTGCACAAGATCTTTTGTCCTACCCTCCTGCTACAAACGGGGCCAAAAGGAACATAGGGAGATTAAGGTACTCCTGTCAAAGAGCACCGGAACAAAGCATTAACACTTCATCGATACACAGAATCCTCAAATTATAGTCCATTTCCTTTGGTGTCCCAAGCTGTCATCATTGGGATCGCCGGTTCCGCACTATAATAGGTGCATACAACTCATAGATAGGATCAAGAACACCACAAACTCAAGAAAAAAAAGGGTGATCAGATCTGAAATCATGGCACTCGGGCCCAAAGTGACAAGCATTAAGAGCAATAAGTTGTAACAGAGATAATAAACACCAAGTAGATGATAGGCAACATGCCCCCAACAATCTGATTGAACTATTACATGATCTAAATGATCCAATCCCTACCATCCCCTTTGCCTACAGAAGGGAATTACTCACACATGAGAGAGGAAGTCATGGAGGGGTGATGGAGAGGCGATGATGATGATGATGATGGCGATGATTTCCCCTCACCGGAGGCCAAAGCAGCCTCCAGATTAGCTCTCCCGGAGAAGAATAGAGGGTTGCGGCGGCTCCGCGACGTAGATTGGAAAAGCGACTTCTGTTCTGGGGTTTCTGCATCGGGAGAATAAATAGGGCCAAAGTAGGGCACCGAGGGACGTCGGACCAAGCCAGGAGGGCAGGTGGCGCGGCCAGGGGCTGGGCCACTCCAGGCACCCTCTTGGCTGCCCCCTGGGTGCCCTATGGCCCCCCTTTGGACTTGCGGAAGCTTCCGAAATGCTGATTTTTTATATATATTTTTGGGATTTTTCCAGCGTACCTAAATATCCAAAAACCTGCACAAAAGAAAACAGCACTGGCAGCTCTGCTGAAAACAGCGTCATTCCGGGTTAGTTTCGTTCAAATCATGCAAGAATGAAGCCAAAACAATAGCAAAAGTGTTTGGAAAAGTAGATACGTTTGAGATGTATCAGCCAGGAATAGGTCTTCTGGTGCTCCCGATCTTGGAAGCGCGGCTGCGGCGGAACAGAGGAGAGATCGCGAAAAAGGGTTCCCGTCACGAGGAATATATGGGCGAAGGGGGGCAGCCAGGGGGCACCAGGGGTCCAGGTGGCCCCCTGGCGCGGCCCCACCCTAAGGCGCGCCGGGAGGGTGCCTGGGTGATACGTCCAAAATGCATCACTATTTTATATAGTAAATCTTTCTTATTCATTGATATATTTCATGATATGATGCTATCCTTATGTTGTTTAGGCTTATTTTACACAATTTGCAACTTTCCGATGCCGAAGCAGCAGACGCAGGATTCAACGGTAAAAAATGGACGCTGAGTTGCTGAAGAAGAATACCTCCAAATTACCTGAAAATCGATGGAGGCTATTTTCCAGAAGGATCACGAAGACACGCAAAAGAGCAACCAGAGGGGGGCCACAGGGTGCCTAGGCGGCTACCTGGCGCGGCCCCCACCATGGTCGCGCCGGGAGGGCGCCTAGACCCCTAGGACCACTCCCGGTTCCCCCCTCTGGCCTATATAACACCCATCATCCAGAAACCCTAAAAAGGAGGGAGTTTACAGAGTTCCGCCGCCACTCCGTGGCGGAAACCTACAGAGAAGAAAATCCATCTCTGGCGGGCAGATTCCGCCGGGGAGATCACCTCCCGGAAGGGGAGATCATCGCCATCGTCATCACCATCGTCACGGGCATCATCGAGATCATCATCAACATCATCCCCATCATCAGCACCATCTCCACCTCCATCCAATCTCATCTCACAATTGCAACTTGTGTTGTAATCCGTACTATCTATCCTCTCTACTCTATTGGTGTTGATTACTACTTTGTGGTGAATGCTATTGAGTTTTGTTGGAGAAATATCATTGTGTCCAGATTGTTTATCATCTATTTATCCCCACTGATCATGATCTCTTTTATGTCTTGTGAGTAGTTACTTTAGTTCTTGAGGACATGGGAGAAGTCTAGTTGTTAGTAGTCATATGATGTTGAAGTAATATGTGTTGTTTGATATTTAAGTTGTGTTGTTATTTTCCTAGTGGTGTTGTGTGAGTCGAACACTCAACACTTCTCCTTATCAAGGACCTAGGGGAATACATTGTGTACAAAGAATGCTTACGGTGGGTTGCCGGAGTGACAGAAACCTAAACCCCAGTTTGCACGCTTTTGCACAAGGGAATAATGGATCACCGATCGTATTGCTATGGTTAGGCTTTTGCCTTAATTACTATCTTGTATTTGCGGATGCTTGCAAGGTGTTTAATCATAAGAGTGCACTTATCTTAGTCTAGAGGGTGTACTAGCATAGATCCACCCACCCAACACTTATCAACACAGCACATAGTACCGATACGGAATATGGCGAAAGCACATGACTACCTCTCCCGTGTGTCCTCGAGAACGCTTTAGCCTTTATAAGTTCAGTTGCTAGGCCTCTCCTTTGCTTAGAAAGGATTGGGCCACTCGTTACTCTCCAGTGCCTTTTACTTTGCTCGTTTTTTACTTTCCTGTTGCTTATACTAAGAAAACCCCTAAAAAGTTATCTTTCAGTGCTAGCAGTTATCTCCTTGCCAAAGTCACTTGCTATTACCTTCTGCTCCTCGTTGGGTTCGACACTCTTACTTATCGAAAACGCTGCAATAGATCCATTACGGTTGTGGGTCATCAAGTACCGTTTTCTGGCGCCGTTGCCGGGGAGAGTAGCGCTATTAGTAAGTGAAGCTGGTAAGGAAGTTTTTATATTTCTGTTTTTAGTTTTGCTGTTGCTGCTTTTGTCCTTATGTACACCCCTACTCTTGGATCGTTGTTCTTGGGGAACCGCCCCACAACTAAGGTAGTCACTCCTGCCCCTGCTGAAACTGTGCCTTATAAGATACCATCTGGTATTATCGATTATGTCTTAGCTAATCGCTATGCAGGAGACAGACATCCAGGTGAACACTTGCTATATTTATCACAACTATGTTCATTATTCAAACTTGCAGGTGTGTCACTGGAGTTCTTATGAAGAAATTATTCTCCATATCGATTATGGACAAAGCTTCAGATTGGTATAAGCTCCTCGATAACTCACATTCTCTTAATTGGGAAGAGCTTATGTCTCTCTTTTATACAAAGTTTTACCCTCTTCATGAAGTTCATAGAGACAGGAATTACATCTATAACTTTAGGTCTCGCGACGGAGAGAGCATCGCTCAAGCTTGGGGGAGGCTTAAATCCCTAATGTTCAAATGTCCTATCCATAAGCTCCCCGAAGATATTATACTTACAAATTTTTATGCCAGGCTTTCTTGTCAGGATAAGGAAATGCTGGATGCCTCCTCTAGCGGGGTATTCCAGACAAAGAGCGTTGAAGAAAGATGGGATCTCATCGAAAGGATCCAGAAGAATACTGAAGACTGGGAAATCGATAAAGGTATTGAACCTGCTATAAATTATGAGCATTATTATATTGAGAGCTATGTGAAAACTGATTATTTTAATACCTTTTGCTCTAAGATTGGTCTGGATTCCCATCTAATGATTGATTTTTGTAATAATTTTGCCTCTCATGTTGATTCTTCTAAGATGAAGAAGGATCAGCACCATAAGCCTTTCAAAGAAGTGCCTATTGATATTCACGTTGCTGATCCTATTTTGCCTGCAGTTATATATGAACAGCCCCCTTTTCCTTCAAGAATAAGGGAGCACTCTTTTGTGACAGGCATAATAAATAAAAGTGAGAGGAGAACAGGCGAACCTGAGGACCATATCAGAGTCGATCCTCAAGTTGCGATGGTTAAAGATTTAGTTACTAATGATGTTTCAGATTCTATTATAAATTTTTGTGCTGTTTCAACTAACATTGTCACAGCTAAGAATAAAAGCCCGATTTCAGGTACACCAGTTGTATCTGTTAAAATAGGAGATCACAACTATTACGGGCTATGCGATCTGGGATCAAGTGCTAGCGCGATTCCTTATTTGCTTTATCAAGAGATCATGGGTGAGATTTCACCCTGTGAACTCGAAGAGATTGATGTTACTATTCATCTTGCAAACAAAGTACTATCTCTCCTATTGGGATTGTGAGAGATGTTGAAGTCCTATGCGGAAAGGTAAAGTATCCTACCGACTTTCTCGTACTTGGTTCAGTGCAAGATAGTTTTTGTCCTATTATTTTCGGTAGACCTTTTCTCAGAACTTGTGGAGCTATTATAGATTGCAAGAAAGGTAAAGTTTCTGTCGAATTCAATGGTGAGCCATATGAATTTAACTTTTCTAAGATCTCTAAGCAGCCTCGTGGTACTGAATTACCTAATGATGATAAAATTATTGAAAGTATTGCTTCTATTGCTATTCCCCCTAATGATCCTTTGCAGCAATACATGGAGGACCACGAAAATGATACTCATATGCAGGAAAGAAATGAAATTGATGAAATCTTTTTGAGACAACCTGCTATCCTAAAGCACAACCTTCCGGTTGAACCTTTAGGAATTCTATCCAAACAAAAAGAAGACCCGGTGTTTGATCTCAAACCTCTTCCCGATACGCTCAAATATGCTTATTTAGATGAAAAGAAAGTATACCCTGTTATTATCAACTCTAACCTTTCAGGATATGAAGAAGAGCGATTATTGGAGATACTTCGTAAACACCGTGGTGCAATTGGCTATACCCTTGATGACCTTAAGGGAATTAGTCCATCTATCTGTCAACATGCTATCAACCTTGAGCCCGATGCTAAACCTGTTATTGACGATCAACGACGGTTGAACCCAAAGATGATGGATGTTGTGAGGACCGAAATCCTCAAACTTCTAGCCGCAGGCATTATCTAACCTATAGCTGATAGTAAGTGGGTAAGTACAGTTCACTGTGTTCCTAAGAAAGGAGGGACAACTGTAGTCCCTAATGATAAGAATGAACTAATACCTCAGAGAATTATTATTGGATATAGAATGTGTATTGATTACAGGAATTTGAACAAGGCAACTAGGAAGGACCACTACCCGCTGCCCTTTATCGATCAGATGCTTGAGAGGCTGTCCAAAAACACCCACTTTTGCTATCTTGACGGGTATTCAGGCTTCTCTCAAATTCATGTTAACACTGCTGATCAAGAGAAGACCACTTTCACTTGTCCTTATGGTACTTATGCTTATAGGCGTATGCCTTTTGATTTATGCAATGCCCCTGCTACTTTTCAGAGATGTATGTCTGCAATATCTCATGGTTTCTGTGAGGAGATTGTGGAAGTCTTCATGGACGATTTCTCCGTCTATGGAACTTCCTTTGACCACTGTCTCCACAATCTTAATAAAGTTTTGCAGAGATGCGAGGATACAAACTTAGTTCTAAACTGGGAAAAGTGCCACTTCATGGTTAACGAAGGGATCGTGCTTGGCCACAAGATTTCCGAGAGGGGAATTGAAGTGGATAAGGCGAAGATTGAAGCTATCGAAAGGATGCCCTATCCAAGGGAAATTAAAGGTATTCGTAGTTTTCTCGGTCATGCTGGTTTCTATAGAAGATTTATTAAAGACTTTTCTAAGACCTCGAGACCCCTCACTAATCTTCTCCAGAAGGATGTTCCTTTTGTATTTGATGAAGATTGTAAGGAGGCTTTCGAAGTTCTTAAGAAAGCTTTAATAACCGCTCCTATAGTACAACCGCCTGACTGGAGTTTGCCTTTTGAAATTATGTGTGATGCTAGTGATTTTGCTTTTGGAGTTGTTTTAGGACAAAGGGTTGATAAAAAATTGAATGTTATACATTATGCTAGTAAAACCCTTGATAGTGCTCAAAAGAACTATGCTACTACTGAGAAGGAACTCTTAGCAGTAGTGTTTGCTTGTGATAAGTTTAGGCCGTATATTGTTGATTCTAAAGTTATTATTCATACTGACCATGCTGTCATTAAGTATCTTATGACGAAGAAGGATGCCAAGCCAAGACTCATCAGATGAGTACTCCTCCTTCAAGAATTTGATTTGCAGATTGTTGATAGAAAAGGAGCAGACAACCCTGTAGCAGACAATCTTTCAACGATGGAAGATATACCGCATGATCCCATCCCAGTCAACGACAGTTTTCCAGACGAACAACTTGCCGTTGTTAAAGTACAATCTCTTTCCGATCCTTGGTTTCCAGATTATGCAAATTTTATCGTTGCAAAGTATTTGCCTCCAGGTTTAACATTTCAGCAAAGTAAGAAGTTCTTCCATGATTTGAGGCATTACTTTTGGGATGACCCACATATTTTCAAAGAAGGTCCAGACGGGATCGTGAGAAGATGCATACCGGAACACGAGCAGAAGGACATTCTCAAGCAATGTCACGATAGTCCCTATGGAGGACATCACGCCGGTGAGAGAACCGCACATAAGGTTCTCCAATCAGGTTTTTATTGTCCTACTCTCTTTAAAGATGCTAGAAATTATGTTTTAGCCTGTGATAAATGTCAGAGAGTTGGTAATATTAGTAGGAGGAATGAGATGCCTATGAATTACTCACTAGTGATTGAGCCTTTTGATTGCTGGGGTTTTGATTTTATGGGTCCTTTTCCTTCTTCGCACAAGTACACTCACATATTAGTCGCTGTTGATTATGTAACCAAGTGGGTTGAAGCAATCCCCACTGAAAGTGCTGATCACAAAACATCTTTGAAAATGCTCAAAGATGTAATTTTCCCTAGGTTTGGTGTACCTAGGTATCTCATGACTGATGGAGGATCACACTTCACGCATGGAGCTTTTAGAAAAGCTCTAGCCAAGTACGATGTCAATCATAGAATTGCTTCACCGTACCATCCTCAAACTAGTGGGCAAGTTGAGCTCACCAATAGAGAGATCAAGTTGATCTTGCAAAAGACAGTTAACAGAAATAGGAAGGACTGGTCAAATAAGTTAGGAGATGCGTTGTGGGCGTATAGAACTGCTTACAAAAACCCCATGGGCATGTCTCCCTATAAAATGGTCTATGGCAAGGCTTGCCATTTTCCATTAGAGTTAGAGCACAAAGATTTCTGGGCTGTTAGAGAGCTTAATACTGACCCAAAGTTAGCTGGTGAAAAGCGTCTCATGAACTTGACTTCTCTAGATGAGTGGAGAAGTGAAGCTTACGAGAGCGCAAAAATGTTCAAGGAAAAGGTAAAGAAGTGGCATGACAGGAGGATCCTGAAATGTGAATTTAATGTTGGTCATAAAGTTTTATTGTTTAGATCCCGTTTCAGGTTTTATCCAGGTAAACTACTTTCCAGGTGGGAAGGGCCATTTCATATCGAAGAAGTCTACCGGTCTGGTGCAATCAAGATTAACAATTTTGAAGGCACCAAACCTCAAGTTGTGAATGGGAAAAGACTCAAGCATTACATGGCGGGAGATCCCATCAATGTTGATGTAAATATATCACGCACAACAACTCATGAAGAACATGTTGCAGCCCTGTTTCAGACACCAGCAGAAGCAGAATAAGAAAAGGTATGTATTACAGTAAGGAAACACCGCGAACCTCCATAAAAGTTCCATATTATGAGTTTTTGCAAAATTAGGAAAATTCGAGGCCTAAGTGGAGCCGGAGAGGAGCTCGAGGGGGCCCAGGCGCCCCCCTGGCGCGGCCTACACCCTGGCCGCGCCGGGAGGCCGCCTGGGCACCCAGGAGTCCGTCTCCGACCCCACTTAGGCTCGTTACCTTCCTTTTGTTGCAGAAATTTTTGCTATATATTTGCCCGGATCGTTCCGGTAACGTATCTCGCGATCTCGTGTGCTTTCTCTTCAATTTGTTTCTTCCAGGAAATCTTTTAGCTAGACCTAGGTGCCATGGCTTACCCAAGTTCCCTGTCGGGGGATTGGTACCCGGGTAGGCTAACCCAAGCGGAAGCAAGCTTTCAAGACAAGGATGGGCCGATTGGGCTGCAGCTGGGCCGAGCTAGGCAGAGGTACGGCCGATTTCTCTAAGGCAATCGACCATACCAAGTGCCGGCAGTCGGCCCAGGCGCAATCGGTCCACCCTTTTGTTCATTGAAGACGATCGTCCGATTGGCCTGCTGCTGGACCGAGGTCGTTTCCTAGAAGACCGATTGCCCAGAGCAATCGACCTTACCCAGGAACCACCAGTCGGTCCAGGCGCAATCGGAGCTACCTGACACCCAGTCGGGGGTATGATTACGAGGTCATAAATGCCATATCCCGAGATATCTGGGTGGCAGGAAGGCCAAGTCACATCGAGGATTTCCGGGAGATACGATGTCGACCTCTCCGCCGATTCCGCGGACAGGCCGACAAGACCGTACCTCATAGCTCCACTGTTCATCACTAGACCCTACAAGGTAGCAGCATGGGCCGCCGCTCGTAGGCTCTGGATCACCCGGATAGGAGCAGTCGGTGGGCCCAGGCCGATTAGAGGATGACAGCTGGGCCCGTTAGGCATTGAAGTTACCATAGTACCCTGGACTCACACTATAAGAGCCAGGGTACCCCTCCTGCGCGAGGGAGGACAACGACGACACACCCTAGAACCTCACTTACTCAGTCTCATTCCAGTTCATTCACGGCTCATAGTTACTCCTCAGGGAAGCGGGAGAGGACCTTGCCCACGGCGGCGGTGCACTCCTTCCCCTGAGAAGGTAGAAGAGCAGTTATTGTAGCCACTCCATTGATATACAAGAGACAGGCAGGAGTAGGGGTGTTATCTCTCCAGAGAGCCCCGAACCTGGGTACCTCGTGGTGTCTTCACCGTGCTTGTGCCCAACCCGATTCCGGCACCATCGACATTCTCTCCCTCGTGTCTTCCCCTCACTGTAGCCATCCCCATGGCATCTGTCGTCACATATCGACGACAGTTGGCGCCCACCGTGGGGCCGACCGAGGCGTCGACTGGAGTCAAGATCCGGACGGGATCAACCTCTGCATCGGGCGGTAGCCACGCCTCTGGCCTGATTCTAAGGCGTGGGGCAATCGACTATGTGGTGGACTACTCGGCGCGGTACAAGGAAGGAGCTCCCTTGCCGCCCGGGGTGTCGCTGCAGGTGGGAAGTCACCGTCTCTTCATCGGTGCCTTCCCTGAGGCATATCCAAGAGACATCCGAGTTTTCTCATGTGCTACAGACCCTCTCTTGACCAGGGGCTGCGCCGCAGCACCTGGCCAAGGGGAGGGTCGACTGCACTCTGCAGTCATGATGGCGGGAGCGTCGTCCTCGACCAATCGGGACCCGGCAAGCGCAGCAAGGAAGGCAAAGGAAGTGGCTGATGCAGCAGAGCGAATCGGCACCAGTGCGTTGCGGGATGTGTTGTACACGCCCGTGAACAGGAATGGTGATCCAGAGCGGGTGCATACCGAGCTGGAAACAGCACGGCTTGCCCTGGCTCGCAGGGCCGAGCAAGTGCTAGCTGAGGAGCGACGGCTGGGAGCCATCACTCGGGAGTACAACGCAGCGCATGCAGGACCGCGTCGGCCGATTGAGCCCGCAGTCCTGGAAGACCTGAGAAGTCGAGGCCGGGCAGTCAACCAGCAGTTGTCTGAGGCGGAGCAACCGGAGCGTCCGAGAAGGCCAGCACAACCGGAGCAACCGGTGCAATCGGCATTTGTCCAAAGGCCCACATATAGCACACCTGACAAGAATCTGAGAGCAGCCGAGCAGATAGCGCTTGAGCTGGAAGAGTTGGAAGGAGATGAGCGGCGCGAGCAGTCGCGCCGAATGCGTGAACTGATAGCAGCCGCGAAGGAACAGAAGATCGCGGCAATGGCAAACCAAAACGCTGGGCCAGAGGCATCAAGAGGGACAATGAGGCCGAATGCGGGAGCCAGCCAGCGGCCGAATGCGTCGCGCCAGAATCGGCACCAGCCCGCGCCATCTCGGCATGACAGCAAGGTCAGAAGCAATCGCCCAGCGGCAAGCAGAAGAATGGAAGAGCCGGCTGTTAACAGCAGGCGCCATGACATGCCGCAGCAGTCGGCACCGAGACCAGCAATCAGCACCCGACTTGGCCCTCGCCAAATCGGTCAGAATGATGCAAGGCATCGCATTGAGCTCCTGGAGAAGGAGGCCCAGGAAGATGAAGAAGGAGAAGCTGGCCCAGCATGTTTCGATCATCGCATTCGGACGGAGAAGTTCCCCAAAGGCTTTACACTGCCGAGAGATACCCCCAAGTACAATGGCTCGGTAAAGCCTGAGGACTGGCTGTCCGATTACCTGACAGCAGTTCGCATTGCGGGAGGCAATCGGCGTGTGGCAGTTCGCTATGCACCGCTCATGCTGCAGGGTTCAGCTCGGACATGGCTGAATAGTTTGCCCAAGGACAGTGTGAACTGTTGGGAGGACTTCACGACTGCTTTCATTCACAACTTCACAAGCACATATGAAAGGCCCAACCTCCCTCGGCAGTTAGCTTTGTGCGTGCAAGGCAAGGACGAGCCCCTCCGAGATTACCTGTCTCGGTGGATCAAGTTGAAGAATTCGTGCGAAGGAGTCCATGAGATTCAGGCCATTCAGTACTTCACTGATGGATGCCTGGCCGATTCAATGCTGAAGCACAAGCTGCTCCGCAAAGACTTCACCTCGCTCGCCGAGCTCATGAAGGTGGCAAACGCTTTCGCTATGTCCGATTCTGCGATGCGCCCTATCCAACTCGGAGTTGGAGGTGTGATCCAGTCACCAGGGGCTCCGCAGTCGGACACAGGAAACCAAGGCCTCAGTTGGAAAGAGAGAAGAGAGAACAACCGCAACAACAACAACAACAACAACAACAACAACCAGCAGAACAACGGAAAGCGAAAGGACGAGCAACCGGACACACAGTATGGCAGTCGGCAGGTGGCCGCTGTTCAGAATGAGGAAGACCCAGCGGCTGCAGGAGGCAGTCGGAAGATGAGACCCAATGTGAGACCCCCAGGGCAGATGAAGCCCAAGTACATGTTTGAGGACATGTTGGATGCACCATGTAAGTTGCACAGCACGCCTGGGAGGCCGTCTGCGCACACCACTCGGCAATGTGATTTTGTGAGAAGGATAGCAAAAGGAGAAGCTTTACCCCCACCACCACCCCCACCACCACCGCAGAACAGAGGACCACCTCAGCAGCAAAACCAGTACCCGTAGCAGGATGCAGCATACATGATTTTCACCAGTGAGTCCACGGACAAGGGCAGTCGGAGAGCCCGAGCTCAGGAAGTCAATGCAACTATGCCACCGATCCCCCAATTCATGCACTGGTCAGAATGTCCGATATCCTGGGACAGAGCAGATCACCCCACCATTTTGCCGAATCCGGGCAACTATCCGTTGGTGGTGGATGCTCTGGTCGCAGGGCCTAAGTTTTCATGCAAGTTTTCAAGAGTGCTAGTTGATGGAGGAAGCACAATCAACATCCTGTACCGAGATACGATGCTCAAGCTAGGACTTACAGAGAGGGATTTGGAGCGCAGTCGGACGACATTCCACGGGATTGTCCCTGGGTTGTCTTGCACCCCCTTGGGTCGCATTCGGTTGGATGTCATTTTTGGCACAGAGGAGAATTTCAGGAGAGAGCCGATTTGGTTCGAGGTGGCCGACCTTAGCAGTCCATACCATGCTTTGTTGGGATTACCAGCATTTGCCAAGTTCATGATCAATGCACAGCAGACATACCTGAAGATGAAGATCCCGGGGCCAAGCGGCGTCATCACAGTCACCGGAGACTTCAGGAAGTCCCTCGAGTGCACATCCGCTGGCAGCAGTTTGGCTGAGTCCTTAGTGGTGGAGACAGAGAAGCGTCAACTCGGCAAGGTGATTGCAATGGCGCAAGCGCAGAGCAAGAATCCACTGCCGGTTGGCCCAGCAAAGAGAGCAAATGAGGAATCGGCTTTTCAATCGGCCAAGGACAGCAAGAAAATCGCTCTAGATCCCTCCGACTCGACCAAGTTTGTTGTGGTCGGAGCTGGACTTAGCGACAAATAGGAAAGCGAGCTCGTCGAGTTTCTCCGTGAGAATCGGGACATCTTTGCATGGTCTCCACAGGACATGCCTGGTGTTCCGAGAGAACTCGCCGAGCACAAGCTCCACATTCGGCCAGGCTCGAAGCCGGTCAAACAACCCCTGGGACGTTTTTCTGAGGACAAGAGAAGAGCAATCGGCGAAGAGATTGCAAAGTTACAAGCTGCAGGTTTCATCATGGAAGTGTTTTACCCCGAGTGGCTGGCCAATCCAGTCCTCGTCATGAAGAAGAACAAGACTTGGCGTATGTGTATAGATTACACTTGTTTGAACAAGGCATGCCCCAAAGATCCGTTTGCTTTGCCCCGAATTGACCAAGTGGTTGATTCCACGGCCGGCTGCGAGTTGTTATCCTTTTTGGATGCTACTGCTGGATATCACCAGATAAAGTTAGCCGCGGAAGATCAGATCAAGACAGCATTCATAACCCCTTTCGGGGCCTATTGCTATATCACAATGCCTTTTGGTCTGAAAAATGGAGGTGCCACTTATCAGCGCATGATGCAAAGATGCACACACTCTCAGCTCGGCAGAAATATCCACGTTTACGTGGACGACTTGGTGGTGAAGTCGGCAAGGGGAGTCACATTGTTGGACGACCTCAGAGAGACCTTTGCAAATCTGAGAACCTATCAGATCAAGCTCAACCCGGAGAAGTGTGTGTTTGGAGTCCAAGCCGGCAAGCTCTTGGGGTTTCTCATTTCCGAGAGAGGAATCGAATGCAACCCCGAGAAGATAGCCGCAATAGAGCGCATGGAGCAGCCCAAGACCTTGAAGCAAGTGCAGAAGTTCACCGGTTACCTCGCATCCCTCAGCCGATTCCTCAGTCGGCTGGGCGAGAAGGCAATTCCCTTGTACCAGTTGATGAAGAAGACAGAGAAGTTTACTTGGACCCCCCAGGCAAATGAAGCATTCCGAGAGCTCAAGCGCATGCTATCCACGGCACCGATTCTGGCTGCCCCGATTGAGAAGGAGCCCATGATGTTATACATTGCGGCAACCAATCGGGTGATCAGCGCAGTTATGGTGGTGGAGCGGCCCGAGAAGGACAAGGCATAGCAAGTCCAGCGTCCAGTGTACTACATCAACGAAGTGCTTTCGGCATCCAAGCAGAACTATCCTCACTACCAGAAGATGTGCTATGGAGTATACATGGCGGCCAAGAGATTGAAGCCATATTTTGAAGCCCACTTGATCACTGTTGTCAGTTCGGCTCCATTAGCCGACATCATGGGAAGCAAATATGCAACCGGAAGAGTGGCGAAATGGGCAATCGAAGTGGCCAGTCATGGCATCCAGTATGAGCCAAGGACTGCAATCAAGTCGCAGGCACTAGCCGATTTCCTGGTGGACTGGGCTGAAACTCAGTACATGCCACAGCTCCCCATGTCGGATGTCTGGCGAATGCACTTCGATGGCTCCAAGATGAAGAATGGCCTAGGGGCTGGGGTGGTGATCACGTCCCCAAGAGGAGATCAATTGCAATATGTGCTCCAGATTCACTTCGCAGCATCAAACAATGTAGCCGAGTACGAAGCCCTTGTGCATGGTGTCAAGTTGGCCAAGGAAATCAGTATTCGGAATATTGAGTGCTATGGTGACTCCGATCTGGTGGTACAACAGTGCTCGGGCACGTGGGATGCTAAAGATGCTAATATGGCAAGCTACCGATTCCTGGTGCAGCAAATCAGCGGATACTTTGAAGGTTGTGAGTTCCACCATGTTCCAAGAGCAAATAATGAAGCAGCAGATGCATTGTCCAAGCTTGGTTCCACAAGGCAAGCAATTCCACCAGGCGTATCTCTCGAGCACATCAAGAAGCCATCCATCACTCCGTCACCAGACTCCGAGTCCATATTCATCTCGGAGACCGATCTTGAAGCTCTGAGAAAGGCAAAAGAAGTTCAACCGGCCAAGCCTGCAACCATGAAGAAGCAATCCAGCGCTCAGGGTGTCTCGGCAATAGCACCAGGGGCTGCCGATTGCGAACCAGGGGCTGCAGAAGAGAAGAAGAAGAGCGATACCACAGAGAAGCAAGCAGAGGCTGCGCCAGATGGCACAACCTCTGGAGAGCAAGTGATATCAGAGATTGCCGATTGCAGTAATGAAGTTTCAGACCCAGATGAGAAGTCAGCACCAGAGGCTGCCGAATGCGTGCCAGGCGCCGCAGTCGGCAGTTCGCAAGCAGAAGAAGAGATAGCAGAGGTTCAAGAGGCCGAGATCGAGCAGGACAATGCTCAAGAGACCGAGATCCAAGAAGAAGTCTTACCCCAGCAGGCAGCAGTAATGGTAGTGGTCAGTGCGCCATCATGGGCACAGCCAATTCGAGATTTATTGGCAGATGGGATCCTTACACCAGATTTGGCATTGTCCAGGCAGATCAGTCGCCGATCTTGGGCATATACAATCATCAACAACGAGCTGATGCGCAAGAGTCCGACTGGTGTTCTTCAGAGGTGTGTTGAAGAGGACAGAGGCTTGGAGCTGCTCAGAGACATCCATCAGGGTGAATGTGGTCATCACGCGTCAGCAAAGGCAATCTCCAACAAGGCTTTCCGACATGGTTTCTACTGGCCAACTGCACTCGCAGCAGCTGAAAATCTGGTGAAGCACTGCAAGGGTTGTCAGCGATTCAAGGCAAAGAGTCATCAGCCAGCATCGGCACTGAAGACCATCCCAATAGCTTGGCCGTTTGCAGTTTGGGGTTTGGACATGGTCGGACCATTCAAGAGAGCTAGAAGCGGCATGACACATCTCCTGGTGGCAATCGACAAATTTACCAAGTGGATCGAGGCAAGACCAATCAAGAAGTTGGATGGACCGACTGCAGTCAAGTTTGTGGCCGACATCGTATGCAGATACGGTGTTCCTAACAGCATCATCACCGACAACGGCACAAACTTTGCAAAGGGGGCATTGGCTCGATATGCATCTCAGCAAGGCATTCGGCTTGATCTGGCATTTGTGGCACACCCACAGTCCAATGGTCAAGTCGAAAGGGCAAATGGACTAATCCTATCGGGTATCAGGCCCAGATTGGTAGAGCCACTTGAGAGGGCACCCGGAGCATGGATTGATGAGCTCCCTGCAGTACTTTTCAGTTTGAGGACCACGCCAAATAGGTCGACTGGATTTACTCCTTTCTTCCTGGTATATGGTTCAGAAGCAGTCATCCCCTCCGACATCAAGTTTGATTCACCTCGGCACGCCTTGTACACTGAAGAAGAAGCTAGGATGGCAAGAGAAGACGGCATTGACCTCAAGGAAGAAGCTTGTGTATTGGCCCTGTCCAGGTCAGCAATCTATCAGCAGAATTTGCGGCACTACCACAGCAAGAAGATCCGACCTCTCTCTTTCCGAGAAGGGGACATGGTGCTACGCCGAATCCAGAAGACAGATGGGCAGCACAAGCTATCCTCACCTTGGGAAGGGCCATTCATCGTCAGCAGAGCGCTCAAGAACAACTCCTACTACCTGATCGACTGCACCAAGGGAACTAAGCAAAAGGACACGTCGGGAACAGAAACAGAGCGGCCGTGGAACGCCGAGTTGTTATGCCCGTTCTATAGTTGAATGGCATAAATTTGTGTGAGCCATTCGGAAAAACAATCAGTTAAAGTTATCATGTCTCTGAAAATGAGCATTCGAGTACTTTTCGTATAATTCCATTCGAAGAGCTAGCCCTAATCGGCAACGCTCCGTCAGACCCGAGACGTGCATAGCATACCCGGGGACTGGCCGACCACGAGGTCAAGAAAATAAGCCATCGTGGCACTGGGACTGCAGGCTGGCTCGCAATCGGACACCCAGCTCAAGCGCAAATCACTAAGGGGTTTGTGGCATTGAAAAGGGTGACGATTGAAGCAGTCGGTAGTACAAATCCCAAGAAACAACTCGAAACATGCCACCACAAGCAGCGCCGACGAGATAAAGTCGCCGATTGCGCCGCAAACTCGGACACTAGAGCCAGAAGCGAGCAATCGGCGCCTGCTGTTGCAGAATCCTTTGCGTTAAAAATCTTGTCGTGTAAAAATAAAAACTCATCGAACCTTGGCTGGATGTTCAATGTTGATCCGATTGCGGACCGCATGTCGGCAGCAAGATCGACACAGTAAACATTCCCAAGCGCAGCCGATGAAAGAAACCGGCAAAGACGCAAAGTTGATCGCACATGAAAACAGTTAAAACAAGCAATCGATTTGCATCAAAAGTAACAGGCCCAAGGCCGAATAAGTTCATTACATCCAGGTCCCTAGTGGGTGTCGGCAGAATTAAAATTGTCTTACAAGGAAAAGTAAAACCGATCTAATATCGGCAGGTGGACAGTCCGAATACAAATCAAGATGGCACATCTCAAGCAGTCGGAGGCACCGAGCTGGAGGATGGAGCAAATGGATCCGATTGAGCTTCAGAACCGGCAGCATCAGCTCGTTTCGTCTTCGGAGAGGTCTGAGATGAATCGCTGTCGGAAGGCTCCTCGGCTAGCGCAGAGATAGTTGAAACAGGGAGTGGATTCCCTCCGTCATCAAGATATGGAGTGTAGTCATACGGAGAGAACCAGTTCGCCATAGTGCTGGCCAGCCGATTGACTTCAGCGTAGGTTTTCTCAAGAAGGTCCCCGGCACCATCTCGGAGGCTGTATAACTTGGAGAGTTTCACCTGAGGGTACCAAGTCAATATTTTCTGAAGGGCGGTCTCCGCACCAGTACGACCCGCGGAATTCAGCAGAACGTCGATCCGACGTGGGATAGCCTTGAGGAGAATCCGAGTTTGCTCAGTGGTCGCATTCGGAGTTTCCCCTTGATCAGAATCTTCCTCCTCTTGTGGGTCGTCCTTGCGGACCTCGGCGGAGGAGTCGGCAGCATGTTCCATTCTCTTTAGTCCGGCCTTGAGCTCAGCCTCCGGCCACAGGGCTTCGGCAATCTTCAGAATTCCGAGTTTGAAGGACAGGGCCACTCCCTGGATGACCGGAATGCGAGCTTGAGTGCCGATCAGATATTCATGTCGGGTCCAGACGCTGTCCGCGCGGTCACAAGTCCCTCCGGCAGCGATATGATCCTCCCGAGACTTGGCGACAGCGGCGTAGGCAGCCGCCTCAGATTCGGGCCAGGCCTCTGTGTCAAGAAGTAAAAATGTGAGAAATCAGATACAAGAAGAAAGCAATCGGAAAATGCAATCGGCATAAAGGAAGACTCACCGCTAAGGAGAAGATCCATGTCAGTTAGCGAGTCGCAGAAACCCTTGGCTGGGCGGCGCATTCAGGAATTCTCTTCAAGATGCTGCTTCTCCATTTCTTCATATTTGGCGATATGCTCGTCGCGATCCTTGCGAATGGAATCCCGCGTGGCGACTGCTTCATCCCTCTCGGCTTGTAAAGCATTTCGGGCGGAGACTGCGGCATCCCGCTCGGCAAGAAGCCCAGCGCTGGTAGCCGTCACAGCAGCAACGTCCGCAAGATGTTTCTTTTCAAGAGCTGCCATCTCGGCGCGAAGATTGTGAATAGTCCGGTTCAAGTCAGTCTCTACCCCTTGCAGCCGAGTCACTTCTTCAGAAGCTTTGGCGAGAGCTGGGCTCTGCTGGTTAAGTTCTGCAGTTAATTCAGAAATCCGGCCCTGGAGGTCACCTACCAGAGGAACAGTAGCTAGAAGAGAGCATAGAGATATGAGCGCTAGAGCAATCGGCTAGTGGAGAAAAGGCAGATGGGCTATAAGATACCTTTCAGTTTGGAGGTCTCGGCTGACAGGTTGTTGACCTGCAGCTGGGCCTGGGCGAGGGTCTGGAGGCTGGCAGTATAAGCTTCAAGAAGTTTCTCGAAGACATTTCGTTTCTCCTCCATAACAGCCTGAGAAGAACAGTACAACAAAGTCAGTGATAGAGCAAAGAATGCTAAAAGATCCGAACCGATTGTAACCAATCGGCCCGAATCTCGGGGACTACACCCAGTGGGTGCGCTTGCGCGCACCCACCGGAAGGAAAGTCCACCAATTGAGGAAGGCAAATGAGAAAAGCAAAAATGCTAAAAGATCCGAACCGATTGTAACCAATCGGCCCGAATCTCGGGGACTACACCCAGTGGGTGCGCTTGCGCGCACCCACCGGAAGGAAAGTCCACCGATTGAGGAAGGCAAACAAGAAAAGCGAAAGTACTAAGAAGATCCAAACCGATTGTAATCAATCGGCCCGAATCTCGGGGACTACACCCACTGGGTGCGCTTGCGCACACCCACCGGAAGAAAAATGTCTAAAGTAAAAGAAGGAAAAGAAGGAAAGCAAGAGGTTACCGTATGATGCGAGGCGAGCTGTTGCAGATCCCGAGCAATGGCATTGGCGAAGCGGTTTACTCGGCTCAGCGCGGACGCCATGGGCTCTTGAGGAGGAAGCGCAGCGTCAGCCTCGGCACCAGCATGACGGGCGCGAGAGTACTCGGCCCGGAATTGATCCATCGTGCGCATTAAAACTTCTGAGGCAGCAAGGGTCGGCGTCGGCGCTGAGGTTGGAATCGCGATGGAAGTGGCAGTTGTAAGAGCTGGTGGCACCGTCGTCACTTGAAAATCAGAAGCACCCGATTGCGGCGGTGGCACAATCGGGCGAGTCGGAGCAGCGGTAGTAACGATGACTGGGGGAAGAGTTGTGGTCGTCGGCGGCGCTGATAGAACAGCTGGTGGCGTGGTAGCAATGGTTGGCGGTGCCGACATCACAGTCGGCGGCGAGATCGTCACCATTGGTGCGTCGGGCACGGCGGTCGACGGAGCGGGAGAAGTTGTAGCAGCGGCGGCCGGGCTGGAGCGGCGTGGCGGGGACGGGGCAATCGGATCGACCGATTGCGTTCCCCCGACACCAGGAGATACCGGGTCGGCCGCACGTTTGATGATCTTTGGGGCGAGGTCGGAAGGAGACGTCTTCTGGGCTGCTGCGAGCCGAGCTCTCTTGGCAGCACGTTCGGCGTCTTTGGAGGAGTGATTGGTGGCGGTCGGCCGCTTGCGAACAGCTGCAGCAGAAGCAGCGGGCAAGATGATAGCGCCGACACGAGCCGGAATCTCGGTGTCGATGTCATCAAGCCCAATCGGCTCGCTGAATGGAGAAAGGGAGACGAGTCAATAGAAGCAGAGGTAGCAAAGTACTGCGCAGAAAGTCAAAAGCATACCCGATCGTCCGAGGTGCGCCGGTAGGCATTCGGCAGCGGAGTGGGGCGACATTCAGCGGCACCTGAGTGGTCGGCCTTCGAGCTGTCGTCTTCTGGGCCTGCTTGCATTTGTGGGCAGTCGGCGCGGTTTGGATGACCTTGGAGGGAGCGGTACCAGAGGAAGAGCCAGCTGCCGAGATGCGTCTGGCTGGCACCCTGGGAGGCTTATCCCGAGGAGCTGCATCAGGAGCAGCACCCGTTGAGATACTATCATCGTCACTCCAATCAGCCAAAAGTCGCTCAAGGGAAGAGTCAGGCGTACCCCCTTGAGCTGGCAGCCGAGTGGTGGTCCTTGGAGGGATGGCGCGCGCAACATCATCATCTTCGGCGTCCATGGGGTCGGAGGATTCCCCAGAGGACTCATCTTCATCCTCATCATCTTCACTGAACTCGGCGGAAGGGATCTCGCCATTGTACTCAAGGTCAATGGGGTCCTCTTCCGTGCGATCAGGGGCAAACACACCAGCTTCCTGGCCGTCCTCCATGAGGTCGGACTGAATGAAGTGCTAAAAAAAGGCACAAGTGATCAGAGCAATCGGAAGAGCATGTAGTTGGAAGAAAAAGCAATCGGAAGAGCAGGCAGTCGGACTGAATGAAGTGCTGAAAAGAAGGCACAAGTAATCGGAGCATACCACAGGCGGTTTCCGCTGTCGGGTAAGGTAGGCAAGCCCGAACCGGAAAGGATCAGGCAGCGCACTGGCGGTGATGGCTTTCACTCGGGCGCAGAGGATCTCGGTCTTCATTTCCCACGTGCAGAGCCGAGTGGGGTCCCGAGGCCCCGACACGTCGCAGAGACGGTGCGCTCGGCGCTGCAGGGGAAGAATTCGCGCATGAAGCCATGCCGCTATCAAGTCGGTGGGAAGGAGTCCCTCTCGCTCCAGCTGGGTGACCCTGGTGGCTTGAGCGTCGACGTCGCAATCCCCAGCACAGTGCTTCAGAGCCCATTGATGCTTCTCAACCGGCCTAGCGAGTGAAAACTCGGGCAGGTTGAGGAGGTCGGGGCCTTGATCGGGAGACATGACGTAGAAGAATGACGTCTGCCAGTTTTTGCAGGACTGGACGATGTCGGGGCTGGGATATTTTATCTTGCCGGCTGCGGCAAGACAACTGCCGCAGTCGGTCATATCAGTCGGATAGGAGGGTTTGCCGCCTTCGATGGTGGGGGCAACGATCTCTCCTGTTCGAGCATTGTGGGCTCGGAGGTTGAAGAAGCGCTTGAAGAGCGCGATGCTAGGTCGGCAACCGAGATAGCCCTCGCAGAGTGTCACGAACCCGGAAAGGTTCATGATGAAGTTGGCGGCGAGATGATGAGGCTGAAGTCGGTGGAACTCAAGGAACTCGCGGAAGAAGGCGCTTGCGTGAAGGCCGAATCCACGCTCAAAGTGAGCGAGGAAGACGACCCTCTCGCCCGTGCGCGCGCTGGGCACGACGTCGGCCTGGCCCGGGATCCGCCATTCGATCTCTGCGGGCATCTTTCGGGCGCGAATCAGTGCTTCGACGGCGACGGCGGTGGCTTGGGATCCCTTCCAGCACCCGCGGTTCGCCTGCGAGACGTCCCGTCGTGGCGCCATCGATTCCGCAGAAGAGGAAGGAGAGGAAGCAGATCGAGGTGGAGCGCGAGAACGACGCCGGCGAACTGCTGCGGCGGCGGCGGAGGCGGCGAGGAGCGCGAATCAGTTGCCGGAGCAGGCCAGAGAGCAGAGGTCCGCGGGAGAGAAATCTGCGCGAGGAGCGGCAATGGCGCAGAGAGAGAGAAAGCTGGAGGTTGAAGGAGATGTGTTGGAGAAGGAAGAGGCGAGGCTCCCCCCCCCCGGTGGCTTATATGGGCGGCGGGGGAGGGGAGTGGGATCACCCCGTGGCCATGTGGCCCGGTGTGACCTAGGGCACAAGGAAGCCAACCGGCAGATCAGCACAGAGGATCTTGGCACAGAAGGCGAGACGTGCGACGTGGGGGTCAGCTCCTGCAGTTATGTTACGTCGCGCGTGGGTCGTAGGTCCCAGCTCATTGATCACATCGTGGGCAAGTCGGAGGTAACCGTTGGAGCGCAATCGGCAGAAGGTACTGTTCCAGAAAATGAAGATACAAAGCGTGAAGGAACCAAATCCAATCGGATGAGAACGAGGTCAGCCGAGTGTGATCTCCGAGTCGGCCGACGAACTCGGAATGACGCACTCGAAGAGGCCATAACAGTCGGAAAACCTCAAGACAAATTGAAAAACTGCAAAGGCCCCGCGGTCAAGTGACTGTGGGACCTTTACAGCTTTAGGGGCTACTGTCGGGGGATTGGTACCCGGGTAGGCTAACCCAAGCGGAAGCAAGCTTTCAAGACAAGGATGGGCCGATTGGGCTGCAGCTGGGCCGAGCTAGGCAGAGGTACGGCCGATTGCTCTAAGGCAATCGACGATACCAAGTGCCGACAGTCGGCCCAGGCGCAATCGGTCCACCCTTTTGTTCATTGAAGACGATCGTCCGATTGGCCTGCTGCTGGACCGAGGTCGTTTCCTAGAAGACCGATTGCCCAGAGCAATCGACCTTACCCAGGAACCACCAGTCGGTCCAGGCGCAATCGGAGCTACCTGACACCCAGTCGGGGGTATGATTACGAGGTCATAAATGCCATATCCCGAGATATCTGGGTGGCAGGAAGGCCAAGTCACATCGAGGATTTTCGGGAGATACGATGTCGACCTCTCCGCCGATTCCGCGGACAGGCCGACAAGACCGTACCTCATAGCTCCACTGTTCATCACTAGACCCTACAAGGTAGCAGCATGGGCCGCCGCTCGTAGGCTTCGGATCACCCGGATAGGAGCAGTCGGTGGGCCCAGGCCGATTAGAGGATGACAGCTGGGCCCGTTAGGCATTGAAGTTACCATAGTACCCTGGACTCACACTATAAGAGCCAGGGTACCCCTCCTGCGTGAGGGAGGACAACGACGACACACCCTAGAACCTCACTTACTCAGTATCATTCCAGTTCATTCACGGCTCGTAGTTACTCCTCAGGGAAGCGGGAGAGGACCTTGCCCACGGCAGCGGTGCACTCCTTCCCCTGAGAAGGTAGAAGAGTAGTTATTGTAGCCACTCCATTGATATACAAGAGACAGGCAGGAGTAGGGGTGTTATCTCTCCAGAGAGCCCCGAACCTGGGTACCTCGTGGTGTCTTCACCGTGCTTGTGCCCAACCCGATTCCGGCACCATCGACATTCTCTCCCTTGTGTCTTCCCCTCACTGTAGCCATCCCCATGGCATCTGCCGTCACATATCGACGACATTCCCCCAAGGACAAGTTCGTCGTCAACATCATCAACCCTTACCTCGCTGAGGTGAAGAAGCACCCTCAGGTTGTTCGGATGGAGGATGGCGTCCTCCATCAAGAAGATCTGAAGGGACCTGTCAAGGAGGGGAGCATCCAGGCCAGGCTAGAAGAAGTGGAGCAAGAAGTCTTCAAGTACAAGAAGATGATCGAGCGGGGTGTTGAAGCCAACTTCGACCTCATCAATGATCTGAAGGCTTTCTACAAGAAGGAGATGAAGGAGATGTGGAAAAGCATCACCGCATCTGAAGAAAGAATTGAAGAACTCCAAGGGAAAATTTATGATCTACATCACCAGAACTGTGAGTATGAACTAAGGTTTATGCGCATGGGTATGGGTGCTGCATGCAGGATTCAGGAGACAAACTTCTCATATGAGACTGGAGAACCCCTTCCATGGAAGCGCTTCGCCGAGGACTACGTGATCAACAACAACAAGAATGAGGAGTGAAATCTCCTTGGGTAATGGCATCCCCTTGGCTTGTTCCAAGCTTGGGGGAGTGCCCGGTATCTTTATCTTTATCTTAGTCTTTTAGAGTCAAGTAGAGTCATATCATGTCTAGGGAGGTTATTATATGAAATAGGTGTTTGCATCGAGGTCTACCACTCCTTCTGTGGAGAGATTGTATCCGGGAGTGTGGAGTCGTCTATAATGGAATATTAATGAGAATTCTATTAGTTCCTTCACTGCACTCGGTATTCTCTTCGCGCAATCGGCCTCATATGACGATTCTTATGGGGAGTATTGACCTTATGTCAGGTATGGCTTTGAAAACTTTATTTAATTTTGGCAAACATAGCTTTGGTCATGACAACATGCATGTTTTCAAAAGTAGCGACATAGCCAAAACCTTTATGTTTATATGCTTGAAGTGTTATGTTGACAAGGAAGAAAACTTGATGTGTTATGCTTACCTTAATGTTTATGCCTTATATGTTTTGCATCTAAATTAGCATCAATTTTCTGTTCTCTCAAAGCCCTTGCTAGCCAAACTCTTTGCCAAGTAGATTTCATCCATACCTTGAAACCAATATCTTCCATATGAGTCCACCATACCTTCCTATTCGTGGTATTCCCCTACCACTCTTATAAGTATAGAATTTATGTGTTATCCTTAAATGTTCAAAATCTTCTGTTTTGTGCCTCTTGTTTAGCTCATGAGGAAGTAGTAGGTAATTCATGATCTTCTTAAGTTGGACAAGTTTTACCCCGGGATTGCATGTCTAATCTGCAAACCCATAATACGAGGAGGAACTGGCATGGGTGCGCCCAGCTCGAAAGATAATATAACAAACAAACCCTCCTTCATGCTTGGTCTATGAGAAATCGGAAACTTTGGCAGTGATAAACAAAGGAGATTAAGGGGATGTGATCGTCCCCACTTGGGAGCCGTCCCTCGAAACTTGTCCATCTTGAGAAGTAATTGAGCTATCTATTAGCATTCGTTGACAAACTATGCACCGCCCCAAAATCTATTTTTATTCTGTTTGATTTAAGGATAGCACATGAGTTTTCCCTGCTTGCCCTTAACAAGGCCTTTCATCCACCTTCATGTTGAGTCAGTTGTCCCACTTCCTTCTTTTCTCTAAGAGAACAGACATTTGATGTTGATGAGGATTCATCCATATAAAGCTGCATTAAGTTTTGCCATGCCACATCCGTGTTGACATTATCTTTTGATAAGTAAGTTGTTTGCGAAAGCTTTTGCATAGCGAGCATCTTCCTTTGTGTTAACATTTGCACTTCATGACTAATAACATGTTCTTGCAAAAGCTTCAAATTGTTTCATTAAAAAGAAAGAGAAAGAGTAAAAGTTATTAGTTGTCCTTTGACCAAGGATATGGTTTCCATAATTTGATGAGTTTCCTCAGCCCTACTTTTGATTATAATTGTTATTACTTTCTCATAAGGGCCTTATAAATTGAGGTTGCTGTTGAGGATGCTTAAGTTTGATGAAGAAACCTTGATGCTTCTTGTCCGTATTCTATTTATCGACACTTCACTCTCTAAACTTGTGGACAGGTTTACCGAGCTCAGTATTCGCTTGGGGACAAATGAGGTCTAAGCTTGGGGGAGTTGATACGTCCAAAATGCATCACTATTTTATATAGTAAATCTTTCTTATTCATTGATATATTTCATGATATGATGCTATCCTTATGTTGTTTTGGCTTATTTTACACAGTTTGCAACTTTCCGATGCCAAAGCAGCAGACACAGGATTCAGCGGTAAAAAGTGGACGCTGAGTTGCTGAAGAAGAATACCTCCAAATTACCTGAAAATCGGCGGAGGCTATTTTCCAGAAGGATCACGAAGACACGCAAAAGAGCGACCAGAGGGCGGCCACAGGTGCCTAGGCGGCCACCTGGAGCGGCCCCCACCCTGGCCGCGCTGGGAGGGCGCCTAGACCCCTGGGACCACTCCCGGTTCCCCCATCTGGCCTATATAACACACATCATCTAGAAACCCTAAAAATGAGGGAGTTTACGGAGTTCCGCCGCCGCTCCGTGGCGGAAACCTACAAAGAAGAAAAGCCATCTCTGGCGGGCAGATTCCGCCGGGGAGATCACCTCCCGGAAGGGGAGATCACCGCCACCGTCATCACCATCGTCACGGGCATCATCGATATCATCACCAACAACATCCCCATCATTAGCACCATCTCCACCTCCATCCAATCTCATCTCACAATTGCAACTTGTGTTGTAATCCGTACTACCTATCCTCTCTACTCTATCGGTGTTGATTACTACTTTGCGGTGAATGCTATTGAGTTTTGTTGGAGAAATATCATTGTGTCCAGATTGTTTATCATCTATTTATCCCCACTGATCATGATCTCTTTTATGTCTTGTGAGTAGTTACTTTAGTTCTTGAGGACATGGGAGAAGTCTAGTTGTTAGTAGTCATATGCTGTTGAAGTAATATGTGTGGTTTGATATTTAAGTTGTGTTGTTATTTTCCTAGTGGTGTTGTGTGAGTCGAACACTCAACACTTCGCCTTATCAAGGACCTAGGGGAATAAATTGTGTACAAATAATGCTTACGGTGGGTTGCCGGAGTGACAGAAACCTAAACCCCAGTTTGCACGCTTTTGCACAAGGGAACGATGGATCACCGATCGTATTGCTATGGTTAGGCTTTTTCCTTAATTACTATCTTGTATTTGCGGATGCTTGCAAGGTGTTTAATCATAAGAGTGCACTTATCTTAGTCTAGAGGGTGTACTAGCATAGATCCACCCACTCAACACTTATCAACACAGCACATAGTACCGATACGGAATATGGCGAAAGCACATGACTACCTCTCCAGTGTGTCCTCGAGAACGCTTTAGCCTTTATAAATTCAGTTGCTAGGCCTCTCCTTTCCTTAGAAAGGATTGGGCCACTCGTTACTCTCCAGTGCCTTTTAGTTTGCTCGTTTTTTACTTTCCTGTTGCTTATACTAAGAAAACCCCTAAAAAGTTATCTTTCAGTGCTTGCAGTTATCTCCTTGCCAAAGTCAGTTGCTATTACCTTCTGCTCCTCGTTGGGTTCGACACTCTTACTTACCGAAAACGCTGCAATAGATCCCTTACGGTTGTGGGTCGTCACTGGGGCCCTGGTGGGTCCCCTCTGCCCCCCCCCCCTCCCCTCGGTGTTTCTCGAAGATTCAGTATCGCTAATTTTTTATTGGATTTTTTCTGAATTTTTGGAGCACTTTTAATATGGGGGAAACCTGAAATAGAAAAATAGCAGAAAACAGGAACTGGCACTGGGGTGCACTGAGTTAATAGGTTAGTCCAAATATGATCAAAAGTGTATGGAATTTCATCAATATCATAACAATATCACACAAAAGAGGCATGGAGCAAGCAGAAATTATAGATACGTTTTGGACGTATCAACATCCCCAAGCTTAATTCCCGCTCGTCCTCGAGTAGGTAAATGATAAAAGCATAATTTCTGTGGTGACATGCTAACAACCATATAAGAACTTTTAAGTAAAGCAATCAAGGAATGTAATTCAATTCAAGTCATAACAGGCAAGAGTTTATATTTAGCATCGAAAAAAGCAACATAAGAACATAAAGGTGCAAGAGCTCTCGCTGTCCGTGACTCGAATGTCTCCAAATGGTGTTTGCGTGCAAGAAAGGGGATAGGGATATACGAGAAAAAGTAATTTTCTGTTGAGAACTCAATCTACTAAAGTTTCACACTTGGTCTTCTTTGGAATCTTATCTTGACTCATCCCCAGACCACTAGCCAGGTACAAGTCAAAATGATCCACTCCTTTTCGACATTTTGAGCACTCATGCAATGGATGAGCGTAAGCAAGAAAGTTTACACTTAGGATGGCAAAGAGAGAATATGGTGGAGGAGGAAGTCAAAAAGGTGAGAAAGGCTCACATCAATGAGGACAATCATAGGCGAGAGAAATCCAAATGATAGATATGATGTGAGGAGTAGGGATTGCCATGCAACGGATGCACATATGAGCTAAGGTAAGCTCTCCAATGGAACTAGTGGGGGTGCATCCAACTTGCTTTCTCAAGAAGACCTAGAGCTCATTTGAGGAGGCTCATCATTGGAATATACAAGCCAAGTTCTATAGTGTGAAGGTCCCCACATAGCTATATGCATAAATGATAATCTCTATGGAGTACAAGATATAAGACGGAGTACGAGTGTGGATCTCTCAAAAGGAATAGTAGTGTGCCCCCTTCTCTCTTTTTATTTCTTTTTCTCGTTTTTCTATTTTTTTGTATTTTTTTGGTGGCCTCAATGACTCTTTCTATTTCTCTCATTTGTCCTCTTTGGGATCTTTTAATTTGTCCACTTTGGGATATTTTCCTCACTTTAGGGGCAACACTCTATATATTACAAAAAGTATAGAAGATATTTCACACTTTACAAGGTACTCAAATCATAAAGAAGATGTAACTATCATGATGTATGCAAATGTATGCCTCTGCCAGTGTATCAGGATATGCAATGATACTAGCGCGTCATGTAGCAATGATTAGGGCAAGGCCCAACTAGCATGCGGCTCATCGATCAAGCAAGTAGCATGTATGACATGAAGATCAAGTCATGAGAAGATGGATGTTGCATGGCAATATATCTCGGAAAGGCTATGAAAATGCCTTGATAGGTAGGTATGGTGGCTGTTTTGAGGAAGGATATAAGGAGGTTTATGATGACAGAGCGTATCGTGCCAAGGGTTTGCATGTACCGGCGAAGGTGGACGCCAACTCTCGGAGTGAGAAGACAGCAATGCACGGCACAGGAGAGACTAGAAAAATATGGGAAGGTGGAAGTGTCAACTTTCGAATACTCACATTAGTCCGAAGAACTCATGCACTTATTATCAGTAACTCTCAATCTAATAAGGAGGTTTCACAAAGAGACAAGTACCCCGAGGAGGAGTGTATGGGGGTCTGGTTATCCTTGTGCATCCTCGACTCATGGTACGTGAGTGTACTCTAATATTCGACCCCTCAGAAGAGTAGTGATCCATCTAGTAGCTAAAGTTCTCAACTAATTTTGTAAGTTTTGAAAATAAACACGGATTTCCCAAAATACGACATCTATCACTAATAGGCTAAAGCTCTTGACACCAAAATTCCAAACATTACTCAAAACAACACCTCAAAACTATTGCAAGTTACTACTACAAAAGAATAGCAACCTCAATTACCTACTTCAAGTCAAGACACAAAACTCAGTGCAACAAGCAAACTCTCTAAACAAGATAAACATGAAAACTCAAGAGAGTTCCAGCAACAAACTAAAAAAAAGCTCTTAAAAAAGATAAGCATGAAAACTAAGAGCTAAACATGACAGTAGCTATGAAAAAGATAAAGAACACACATAGCAAAGATAAGCATGAAAAATCCTATGTTGTGTTCTAGATTTTGAAAGTGGAGCGTGTTTCTCTACCACACAAAGAAAGCTGGATTCTAACTTGTTATGAACAGAAAGCAAAGCTAAGGAAAACTGGAAATAAAACCTAAGAGCGAGACGCTCCAAGCATAGCACATAACACATGAAGTGATAAAAATATAGTGAAACGAGATACGAACTGATAATTGTTGATGGAGAAGGGCTTAGACGCTTGAGTCTCCTTGAATATTTCTTGGGGATGCATGGGGGCATCCCCAAGCTTGAGCGCTTGACACTCCTGAATCTTCTTTCATCATCTTCCCTCGCACACTTGAAAACTCCCTTCATACATAACTCATACCAGCGAGGTTAGTACCCATAATAAAATAATTTTTTCTCTACTGGAAATGAGGATATTCATGAAGATCTACTGTTTCTCAAGATTTACAAAAAGTTTTTGCAAAGAAAAAGAAAGCTTAAGGTTTGCAAAACGAAGAAAAGGCAAAACAGGACAGAATCTGTGAAAAACAGACCAAAAGGTAGTAAAGAATTTTTTAGGGATACTTATGCAACTTAAATTAAAAGCTCAGAACATACGAAAGTTCCGTAATTGTATAGAGCACGTTGTGTAACAATTTCAGCTCAAAAAGGTGAACTAGGATTTTTCTGTGATGTTTCTAGTCACGAGGACAGAATCTGTTTTCTGGACAGCATGTCACAACTTTCACTTCCCTTGTCATATGAGGCTATAAATAGCACAAAGCTTGAAAAGTAAAGATACAATGATGTTGCTACAGTAGTAACAATCATCAAGACCACTAAAAACAGAAGAAAAACAAAAAGGAAAACCTAAATTCGTTGCGGGCTGCCTCCAGAAAGTGATTCTTTAAAGCCATTAGCTAGGCTTAATGCAAATAGATCAAGTTGTATCCATTGAACCATCATCAAGATCATCAAAAATCTCTTCAATAGTACAATCACTCTTAAGAGGTCTCTCAAATAAAGGTCTAATAAAGATACTTCTAGGAATAAAAGCAAAAGGCGGAAGATCAATTTGAGTCTCATTTATTCTATTAAAGAGAGGTATCTCTTCCAAAGTCTTCACAGTTTCAACCCCTTTGACAATAGATAGATTATTTTTAAAATGAGGAGCCTTTGGAACGTAGACGAACCTAGGTTCCTTCTTTGCCGGAGTTTCTACCTTTTTGGTTTTGATTGAGGAGAAAGTAGTTCCTAGAGTGTCGATAATTTCCTCAATCTTATCAATCCTAGAGGGATCCAAGTCATGGGATTTGATGGTCTCCAAGGTTTTGAAAATTTTATTCATGGAGATATCTAGTCTATTCAAATTCCCTTGAACCTAACGATCCAACTCACTTATCTTATTAATGCTTGGCATCTCTAGCTCTATCTTTTCAAGTTTTTTCATAATGTGAGCTAGGGTAATGTCCTCTTGAATGCTAGCAACAGGGAGATTTCCAACAAGATTTTCCATAACACTAAGAGCTTCCCAAGCTGGGACTTCTAAGAAATTCCCATTGATAGCAGTATCTAGAATAAACCTATTCCAAGAATTAATTCCAACATAAAAGTTTCTAAGCAGGATAGTAGTGGATTGCTTCTTGTTGGCTCTTTTTTGAGAATCATTAATTCTATACCAGGCATCTTTCAGACTTTCACCACCTCTTTGTTTAAAGGTGAGCACTTCTGCTTCACCAAAGGCAAAAAGACCAGACATAAAGACAACTACTAGCAAGGTAACTATTTTTTTTGATAAAGGACACTAAAGCAAAAAACTAAAAGGTAAACTAACAAGACTAAAAAGCAAAGATAAAAGATACTGTGCAACTCCCCTATCTTGAAGAGTGGAGTCTCCGGCAACGGCGCCAGAAATTTCTTTGATGTTACGAGAGTTTACTTCTCGCCCCTCGTTGGTTTACCCAAAGTGGAAGGTGAGATGTAGCGTAGCGGAAAATTTCCCTTAGCGAAGATGCTAAGGTTGAATGTCGAACCAATAGGACTCCAACAGATACAAGAAGGTGGTGAGTGAACAATGGCTCCGTTCACAACTCAAGGTTTCTTTCTTCACCTGGACCTGCACACACAGCAAATAACTTTGCTTCCCAACGAGTACAGAGGAGTTGTCAATTCCTTCGGCCTTGTTGTTTACAAAGGATAAAACGCACAGGATAATAATGATAGTGATAGCAACGGAAAAGTAAATAAAGCATTAAATTGATAGAGGGTGTAAACAATATTGGAAATATGGACCGGGGTCCTATGATGTTCACTAGTGATGTCTTTCTCCCAAAAGACAATAAAATAGCTATGCGAGGTAAACAAATTACAGCTGGGAAATTGACAGGATTATGTGCGCAAACCAATGCTAACTATGCTACAAAGAAAGGAAGAGGCTAAAAAGCTTGGGCGGTACGCCAAATCAAGTAGATCGAAATCCATCTGCATCTACCTACTAATCATCCACCTTGAGATATCTATCCAGAACATCTCGCTGGTATTAAGTTGTGAATCCCACCCAAAGTGTAAACTCAAAGCAACGGACAACTGGATTAAAGAACTTTGCGTAAAGTAAACAATCCTTGCACCCGCAAGTACAAGCACCATTGTTTTCTCCTTTGTGGCAACATCACATCCCCTAGACTCATGTTTCTGTCACTCAAGCTAGTCATCGGGGGGCATGAACCCACAATCATGCATAACGCTCCCTCTTGGAGTCACTACCTACTACTTGGCCAAAGTAATAAACAGCAACGGAGAACATGCAAGAATTACTCTAGAACATAAATATAAAAGAGGAGAATCAAATATATTACTCAAACACAATCTGAACATAATCTCATAATCCATCGGATCCCAGCAAACTCAACATAGCAACAGCAGAAATATTACATATGTGCCTCGATCATGTAGGGCAGCTCACGAGGCCTAATCCATGAAGAAAAAATAGGGGAGGAGAACATCACATAGCTACTAATCATAGACCCATGGTCCAAGGTGGACTACTCACGGTTCATCCGGGAAGCATCCATGGTGGTGGAGAAGCTCTCGGAGGTGGTTCCTCCCTCCGGCAGGGTGCCGGGAAGAGGTCTTCTGGTGCTCCCGATCTTGGAAGCGCGGCGGCGGCGGAACAGAGGAGAGATTGCAAAAAAGGGTTCCCGTCACGGGGGGTTTCACGTCACGAGGAATATATGGGACAAGGGGGCAGCCAGGGGGGCCACCAGGGGTCCAGGTGGCCCCCTGGCGCGGCTGGTGGGTCCCCTCTTCCCCCCCCCCCCCCTCGGTGTTTCTCGAAGCTTCCGTATCGCTGATTTTTTATTGGATTTTCCCCGAATTTTTGGAGCACTTTTAATAATGGGGGAAACCTGAAATAGAAAAACAGCAGAAAACAGGAACTGGCACTGGGGTGCACTGATTTAATAGGTTATTCCAAATATGATCAAAAGTGTATGGAAGTTCATCAATATCATAGCAATATCACACAAAAGAGGCATGGAGCAAGCAGGAATTATAGATACGTTTTGGACGTATCAGGCGCCAATTGACGAGGATCAGCCTCGGCAAATCCCATGGTCAAGGACCCTGGGTTGATCATAGAGAAGAAACAGGTTGGACAATACTCGTCGGCTAACAGGAGAAGCACTTCCTCCTCGGTATTATTGTGTGAGGGGGCGATTACAGGGGAGGCCATGGCGAGTTATCGCAAGACCAGGAGAGTAGATTGCGTATTGGATTGATCTAGACGTCTCCCCTCCCAGCCTTTATATACTAGGCTAGGTCTCGGGGAGTCCGTACTAGATTACAAAGATAGTTTCCTAGTTCTAGTCTTGCCTTGTACGCCAAGTCGTGCCTTCCATATCAGTCGCGGACTCCTACGTTGGTGCTTGATTGGGCCAGTCGTGGGCATGTCGAGGCTTCCCATCCGGCCTTCTGTCTTCATATGCACCGGGTATCCTCGTACGCAGGAGTCATGGGGTCACCCCCTCGTCACCGACTCTCTCCCCCCCCCCCCCCCCCGTTCTAGATTAGTTTTAGATCGATACGCCGGAAGCTGCTCCTCCCTCTAGTTCTTTAGTAGCTCTTTTTCATGGACGACAAAGTGTTGCTGAACTAATACTTCTCTATGTGTGGATAGCACAGAGGGGTCGTTTATTTCGATTCTTGGTTGGTGAAGAAATTCTTGCAGCTGAGATGTATAACCTAGTTGCGGGAATCAACATACCTTCATCAACATCTTCTTCCACTTTATTGCGTTCTTCTTGGCGATATTGATCATGCATCTTCATAGTGTTCCTGGGTGTGATCATATACCAATAAAAACAGTGTGTAGTGCGTTCCCCAACATGCTATCACCTGGCATGTGAATTCCCTTTTACTTCATTTGTGAAGTGTCCTAGGGAAGCTAATATTATTTCTCATGAATTACCTAAGTTGGCCAAGTGCCCTTCCTGTAATAGTTTCTTTGATGAGTCTCCTGGTGACTTCATCACTCTCTTGCTAAATGATCTAACATTAATCGCAATGTAATAAAGAGGGGGACATGTTATAAGAAAAATACTAGCTACCGTTGATTTCTATAAACACATGAATTTGATATGTGATCATTTGCATGGTGCGCAAAAAGTAAACACGTGAATCTGCTTCTTGAAGGAAAAATGAAATGGAGTTCAAGCTCATACTCCCTCTGGTCCTTTTTAGTCTACATATAAGTTATGTCTGAAGTCAAAGTATCTCTACTTTGACCAAATTTTTCGAAAAAAGTATCAACATTCACAATACCAAATCAGTATAGTTAAATTCATCATGAAATATATATTTTTTTAAAGGGGTAACATCCCGGCCTCTGCATCAGTCGATGCACACATCCATTTATTATAATAGTATCATTCGAAGTTATTACAAACTCAAGGATCGCTTAATATAGATACATGAATCAACCAGCGAAAAAAAGCATGCATATGACAACCAAGCATCATGTAGTCGACTAGTATGCTGCCAGCCAGCCCGGCTGAAGATATCCTGCGCGACCATCAGCAGACGATTGCATCCAGTAATCATAATATGCCGCTGGTCTTGCGGTAGTAGGAACGCCCATAGCTGCACCCAATGCAAGAAGTTAAAAGTTGCAAGTTATGGCCTACAAGAAGTTAAAAGTTTGGTTTCTATTAAACACAATGTCATTCCTGCATCTCCATATTGACCAACATAAGGCCGAAACACCAATGCGAATTATGGCCTTAAATATTCGATCCACTCCATTCAACCAGTTTCCAAACATATTGGTAATATTAGTTAGCGGAGAAAGGTCATATGTAAAGTTTACTATGCGCCATAATAATCTAGCAAAAGGACATGAAATAAATAAATGTTCGATCGTCTCTTGTGCCCCACAAAAGCAACATTTAGTACATCCAGTCCAATTCCTTCTTGCTAAATTATCTTTGGTGAGTAAAACTTTGTTGTTAAGGAACCACATAAAAACTTTGATTTTAAGAGGTATTTTTAATTTCCATAAATATTTACTAAGAAAAAGCGTATGATCATTCATAAGGTCTTCATACATAGATTTTACCGAAAAAATCCTGAGGCAGTTGGTTTCCACACAAATCTATCTGGTTCATCGTTGAACTGCACCATCATTAGCCGTTGGCATAAGTGTAGCCATGCTGTTCACTTATTACCAGTTAGTACCCTTCTGAATCCAATATGCAGCGGTACATGAGCCATCACATTTGCAATAGTTATATTTTTCTGTTGCACAATGTTATATAATTATGGGTATTGTTGCGCTAATGATTCATCTCCCATCCAAATATCCTCCCAAAACCTCGTAGTGGAGCCATCACCACCAATAAAATGACCTCTACTAAAGAAGTCACTTTTGACCTGCATAATACCCTTCCAAAAGGGGGAGTCGGTTGGTTTTTCCTGGACTTCGGATAGTGTTTTCTGGTTGAGATATTTGTTGTGTAACAACTCCTTCCACACCCCTTCCTCATTAAGTAATTTATAAAGCCATTTGCTTAACAAATACTTATTTTTTAGTTCAAGTACCTCAATCCCTAGGCCTCCTTGATCTTTTGGTCTACAAATAATGTTTCATTTTGTTAACCTATATTTACGTTTATTATCATCACTTTGCCAGAAAAAGCGAGACCTATGGAAATCAAGTCTTTTCCTTACTCCCTTCGGAATTTCCAGAAAAGACAACATAAACATAGGCAAACTTGTCAAGACAGAATTGATAAGGACTAAGCGATCTCCATAAGATAGAAGCTTGCCCTTCCAGCAACTCAATTTTCCTTCACATCGAGTTTCTACTGGATACCAATCAGAACTTTTTAACTTTCTGTAATGTATAGGTACTCCTAAGTACCTAAAGGGAAGGGAACCAGCTTCACATCCAAATATTTGTGTGTACTGATATTCCACTTCTTTTGCCTTACCAAAACAGAAAAATTTTCTTTTGTGAAAATTAATTTTGAGGCCTGAGAGCTGTTCGAAAATACAGAATATAAGCTTCATATTTACAGCCTTCGTAAGGTCATGTTCCATGAACAGAATGGTATCATCCGCATACTGTAGAATGGAGATTCCGCCCTCAACAAGATGGAATAAGACCACCGACTTGGCCATCCTGTTTTGCCCTCGCAATAAGGTTCGCCAACATGTCTGCGATAATATTAAATAACATAGGAGATAACGGATCTCCCTGCCTTAGACCTTTCCTAGTTTGAAAATAGTGCCCAATGTCCTCGCTGACTTTTATCCCGACACTACCCCCTTGCACAAATTTTTGTATTAAACTACACCACTCAGGTGCAAATCCTTTCATACGCAAAGTTGGTTGAAGGAAAGGACACTTCACTTTATCATACGCCTTTTCAAAATCAATTTTGAACAGAACTGTAACACCCTCAGTTGCTTGTAACAGTAACCATCCTTACTGTTGATCACCACTGTTGAGTTATCACTGTTGATTCCCTGATCCTGTTCAAACTTTGTGATGCTAATGATCAAAACCTTGATGTGGGTGATCAACACCCCATGCCCCATGTACTTGAGCCCTTAGGATAAAAACCCCAAAGTCAAAACCCTAAAACCCCTTTTTGGTGGATAATAAAAACTTGGTGGAATTAAACCTAGCTCAAAAATCATGAAACCATTTTTGTAAATTTACTAAAATCATTATAATCATGTTGGACCAACTTTGGTAATTATTGGAGTTATGAAAAATCTCAAACAATTACAACAGTAGCTTATAAGGTCCTTTTTAATCATAAAATATTTAAAAGAAATATCCACTGAGTTTTAGAATGTACCAAACCTTTTGTGTCACCTACATGTGACATACACCTATTTTACAAACCCCCAACACATTAAATAAAATGCAGAAGCATTTATTTTAATTGCAGCAGTAAACAAAAGAAATACAGAAAAACAAAACAAATTTGGAAAATCACTAAATGTCGCCCTAGGCAATGGCCCACCCCGGCCCACTCCTCTCTCTCCTTCCTCCTCCCGCACTGGCGCCATGCCGCCGCCGTGGCCGACGCTGCCAAGCCGGCCCCGCCCTCCTCACCTGCTCCCCTGTCCCCTAGCCGGCCCGGAGACGATAAGGGTGACCCCCGTGATTCGTGGATCGTGAGTCGGCGCCATTTCCCCCCCTCCCCAGCCATTCCCCACCCGCCCGAGTTCTGCCGTGGACGCGACCTCACCACCGGCGTGGCCACTGGCCTCTCCTTGCCGCACCAGGTTGTCCGCGATGTGCGTCGTGGACTGCTACGCCACCCCGTGCCATCGATTTGAGCCACGACGCCCTTGTTGAGCCGCAATCGACGCCGGACTTCACCACGGCCGCCGCGCCTCGACGTTCGATTCGCCGCCGCCTGTGCCTCCCTGAGCCCGTTGCCCTCCTCGACAGGTTCCCGGTGAGCACCGCTACCTCCCCCTTGTACTCGCACCCGCCCGACTAGCCCCACGCAGAAACCCCCAATTCGTCACTCCGACCGCTGCCGTTTGTTGTCGTAGACGTGCACACAAGCCGCCCCAGGCCACGCTTTTGGCATCGTTATACTCCCCGTGCTCCATATGGTCAGTCCCACCCACTGGATCGCCCGAATTCGCCTCGGTGCGCAAGTCGCCATTGGAGCCCGAGCGGTTGCTCCGCTATTTTTGAAGCAGAGCTCGACCTGGACCGCCCCTTCACTCTCCCCCACCCCAGATGGACGCGGGTCACTCTACTTGATCGAATGCAAAATGAATCGCGCAATATGCCCCAGTAAATCGAGCTCCAACTCGAGTTCGCCGGAGTCCAGTCGCCGGCGCGACTCCGGCGGACCTCCCAGTCGCTGCCATGCGGGTCCCCTCGTCAGAGGTGTGATTAGCGTTAAGCTAATCCCCCTTGGGCCACTTACATGTGGGTCCCCCCCGGCTAATCCCACTGATTAGCTTAATAGCAAAGTTAAACCCCCCACTGTCAATGACATGTGGGCCCCCGGCCATTTGACTTAATTAAACAAGTTTAGTAAACACTGGAGTCAATGACACCTGGGCCCCCTTTGTCAGTTTGATTTTTAAAAGAATTAAAAAGAAATTCCAGTGGCTGACATATGGGCCCAGAGGCTATTTTGATTTATTAAAATGTTTTATAAATAAATAGAGGCTGACATGTGGGTCCCACATGTTAGGAACTGTTTTGGATAATGTTCTGGATAATGTTGAATAAATAATAAAAGAAATTCAGAAAATCATTTAAATGATTTAAAATTTTGAAATTCAATAACTTTTAAACCGTAACTCGGATTCAAAAACTTTATACATGAAAATTGATCAGAAAAATATAAAGAATACGAATACGCTATCCGTATGTCTATCACACCCCTCTAACACAATGAACATCGAACCGTCCCCCTCCGGACCGGCAGTCCGATAAATTGTCCGGTACTGCTAAAGTACCCGGATGAATTTATTCCGAACACGGATGTTTCTCAGAATAGATCAACTAGCACGGAGACACCCCCTTATGTTTGTCCGGTACCCACGACACCTCCGGCTTGATCCTTCCCCCTCCGGACACCTTGTCCGATAATCACCCGGAGCCGGTAGTTCATCCTCAGATGAATTTCCGTTCCGAGCAACGTGCATTGCACTGCGTTAGAACACCGTTAACATTTCATCTGTCATGTCATGCATATGTTTGTATATTATTGCTGTGTATTTACTGTTTCCTCCCCCCCTTAATCTCCGGTAGACCCCGCTGCTGCCGCCGACTACACCGCTGCTAAGTACGACTACTTCGTTGACGACCCTACTCCTACCGTCGAGCTTCCAGGCAAGCAGAGCCATTCTCTTCCCCAGATATCGCCTATCTTTTCGTACATTTCTTGCACTAGGCATTGTTACTGCTGCTGCTATGTTGCAATCCTATTCAATTGCATAGCCTGTTTTGTCGCCCCTTGATGCACCTCCTTTGTCCTATGTTGTCTATTATTATTATGCATTATTCAGCAGTGAGCCCTGCGCATTGTTAGCTAGGATTAGATAGAGGGCCGTGATCACTCCGGGGAGTGAACGCGGATACAGTTATTATAACTGCATAGGTACGGTACAATGCAGACACCGCCTGAGGCCCCCTAGCTCGGCTCTGCCGAGCCACCATCAAGTGTGAGCTATCAAGGAGTAATCCTTGTACTCCACTCATTGTTGATTCTGTATAGCCGCTCTAGGTACCTGAGTAACGGTTGTCCTAAAGGTAAGAAGTCAGGCGACCCAACGGTGCCCGCGAGAGGTATTGCGACGGGACGACAGGGAGGGTACAACCAGTGTACCGGTGTGCTTGGCCCCTGATCGTTGGCCGCGTGAGTTACCAAACCACGAAAGTCGAGCTCCTCCAAGAGCACACGCGAGAAAAGGTAAGGAGATGGTTCACCTTGTTGGTAACCGCAGTGACTTGGTGGGACGACAAGGCAGGCACCGACGTACTGGTGGTCCTGGCTGCTGTCGTTGTCCGCGGGTCAGTTAAGTCGAGGCAACGATAACGGTTGTCACGCAGGTTAATTAAAATGCTAAATGGTTCAGTGAATGTCTTGAGTTGGCTATATGCCATGTACGCACTACCTACCCGTGGGAATTACGAGTTTATGGGCTCCTCTGCTTCGTAGTGTCGTCCGAGGACTCTTCAGACGTCAGCAGTACCGCGGGCTGATTGCCGGGAAGTGCGCTGTCTTCTTTGCTCGAGCTGTGTTGTTTTTGTTACGGCTTCCCGGCCACCCACGCACCGTGCAGGAGTACGTCAGGGTTGGGGTCCAAGGTCGTGAGTACTTAGGATTTAGACCGGCGGATGGCCTCTCTGTTGAGTTTGAAAGATGGGCTATGAAGTGTAGGATAGCCTCGGTGGAGCGTTCCCTAACAAGGTTCCCGCCACCCTGGAGATCCGTGCGTGTAGCGTAACACAAGTGCACCCCTGCAGGGAAGGTTAATCTATTTGAATAGTCGTGTCCACGGTAACAGGACGCTTTATGCTGAAGCTGGATCTTACCACTACAAACTATTATTATTAAACTGTATGGTTCCGGGTTTTCTTCCTCGCGGGGATGTCGAGGAGTTGAACTCGGAGGCATTGCTAATTATTACAACTTATTATTATACAATGCTGCAGCAACTTCTGCTGCATTGTTACTTTATGCTTTATATAAACTGTTGGCTGATTCTTACCTCATGCTGCAAGACATCCTCGGAAGATGCTAGTCTTCGATAGGCCTAGCTTCTTACCCTTGCTCTGGATTTCTGTCTTTCAGTCCACTATATACAGCCTCTTCTTTCCGTTGATACAATGCATAATGCTTAGTAGCGGACGTAAGACTCGCGGGTATGCTAGATACTCACATTTGCTTTATTTCCCCTTTTTCGCTTTGCCTGATCGGCCGCTGCAGCTGACGTTGGAGCCCAGGAGCAGGAGTACCCCGGAGGCGCCTACTACGACGTCGAGTTCCCCGTCGACCAGGAGTAGTTCGGTGGATCCCAGGCAGGAGGCCTCGCCTTTTCGTTCTGTATCTCTGATGTGATTTGTGCTAGCCTTCTTAAGGCAAAACTTGACTAACTATGTCTGTACTCAGATATTATGGCTTGTATGACTTATGTATTCAGGTCCGCGTGACCCCCTCTATTGTAACATATTTGTTTATCATTTTGTGTTTAGTGTTGTGCTGTGACATTCTCACCGTGGCACCCTAATCTCAGCCGTGTACCCTTCGTGTATGATTACTGTACACGGGTTGATTTTGGGGGCGTCACAAGAACACCATCCATCTTTTTCCTATGAAGCTCATGTATTGTCTCATGCAGAACAACCACACCTTCCAGGATGTGCCGACCAGGCATGAAAGCTGATTGAGTTGGTCTAACAACCTTAGGGGAAATCCCTGTAATGCGATTAGCACCAACCTTGGTGAATATTTTAAAGCTTACATTTAACAAACATATTGGTCTATATTGTTGTATTTGTACCGTATTTTCCTTTTTGGGAAGTAGTGTTATAACTCCAAAGTTCAAATGAAACAAGGGCAATTCACCGGTATGCAATTGAGTAAAAAGAGCCATCAAGCCGTCCTTGATTACATCCCAAAAAGTTTGGTAAAACTCCGCCGGGAATCCATCCGGGCCTGGAGCTTTATTATGCTCCATTTGGGAGATAGCATCATGCACTTCTTTCTCAGAGAAAGGTGCGATAAGAATCTCATTCTCCACCGAAGAGAGCTGCGGTATTTCGTTGGTAAAATTTTCCATACGCGTAATATTTGTAGGGGTTGGATCCCCAAATAATTTTTTGTAAAATTCTGAAATATAGACCCTTAGATTTGCTTCTCCCACAATGGTTCCTTCATCTTGCTCTAACTGAAATTTTTTCTTCTTCCTATGTTTACCATTCGCAATCAGATGAAAATAATTAGTATTATTTCTGCCTTGTTGCACATCTTTAACTTTGGCTCTTTGTGCCGCTTTAATTTCCTCATCTCTCCTAAGTTTAGCAATGCGTTCATTTGCATCCCTTAATGCATCCCGCTCAATCCGACTTAGAGAAATAGTCTCAGCCTTCAAATCTAACTCATCAATTATCGCTAGAAGCCTTTCTTTCTCTTTTTTATATTTTCCACTTTGGTTTTTTGCCCATCCTTTAAGAAATCTTTGTAAATGTCTTATCTTGTTTTGCCATCGCTCAATAGGTGTATTTCCACTATTGATTGCAGCCCATTTCGTTGCCACCATATCATAGAAACCCTCTTGGCGCAACCAGAACAGTTCAAAGGAGAATCTAGGATTATTACCCAAATAAGCCTTGACTCCTGAGTCTATTAGCAAAGGTGTGTGATCTGACCTAGAACGAGTAAGCGCACGCACCGTTACCAAAGGAAATTTCTGTTCTCACTCGATGCTCGCGAGGAACCTATCAAGTTTCTCATAAGTAGGGGTATCCCTACGATTATCCCATGTGTATTTCCTTCTTGAGAGAACAATTTCTCTAAAGTCTAGGCTTTCAATAATTGCATTAAAAACAAAAGGCCATCGGGCATTAAAATTATCGTTATTTTTCTCATGTCTATTGCGTATGATGTTGAAATCACCACCTATCAGCATGGGTAGAGGTTCTGATTCACACATACGTACTATCTCAGCAAGAAATTCCGGCTTGTGAGCGTCTTGGGCAGCCCCATAGACTGGCACTAAAGCCCACTCAAAACCATCTTTTTTACATTTGACATGCATTTTGACACAAAAATCTCCCGTTTTCACCGCTAGAACATGAAGAGTTTCAGCATTAATGCCAACAAGTATACCACCAGATCTACCATGAGGTGGTAAACAAAACCATGTAAAGTCAAATCCAGTTGCAAGTTGTTTTAAGAAAGGGGTCGCAAAGTTAGATCTTCCTGTCTCCAGTAAGGCAATGAAATCTAACTGATGCTCCCGAATGGATTCATTTACAAAACGATGTTTAGCTGGGTCCCGAAACCCCTCGCTGTTCCATATCACTCCTTTTAAACCTTGCATTATTAATATCTCTTTTTATTTTTATTTTTATTGCTTCTTCTAACCTTGGTCATATCAAAAACCTTCTTTTGGCGAGGTTTTTTGACATGCAAATTCAGAATTGGATGATCCACATGATCTTCCAACTCGACACTATCCTCATCCTCATCAATCAAATCTTCACACAGATTAGACACTTTTGAAACCACTAGATTAGAAAGATCATCATTCGCATCTATGGAATCATCTATGTTTTTTTGTAATATTGTTAAGGTTCTACCCTCTTCTAAAACCTTTACCCCCCTAATAGACTCAAGTGTTTCCTCAAAAGAATTGCCTAAATAAACACCAATGCGGGTTGCTCTATCAATAATTTCATTATCAGGAATTGAAAGAATAGATAATTGAGAGGTTGGTTTTGTACCTGAGCCAACGAAAGCATTACGAAGTTGCGCGTTGTGCGTCGCCCTCTTCATCTGCGTATCATCTGCATTTGGTTGGTCCCGAATGCGCGAGCTAGACCGCACCTCGGTCGCAGTTGCACGTGGGATTCCCCCAAAATCAATGACCTCCTCCATGGTCGGCCTTGATATGCCTCTCACTTGTGTATACCCTTCCGGCCTGGATATAACCGGCGTATTTTCTGGCACCACCTCTGGTGACAAAGCCGGCGACACAAGATCACGAAATGTAGTTTCATAGTATATATATTTTGTATTATAGATGTTGATATTTTTTAGTATAAATTTGGTCAAAGTTTTTAAAGTTTGACTTAACATAAATCTAATACGTGGAGTTACAAGGACCGGAGGGAGTATTAAAACGTGTATGAAACTGAGGTATATGAATGCAATCAATAGGAATTTATCAACCCTGAATCCTCCAGAATCTCAATGAAATCCTGCAATCCGAAGAGACCCTTAAATTCTAATAGTCTCAAATTACGTCCTTTGAAGCTGTCTAATTTTGCTACTATGTAAATTATTACAAAAAGAGTGAGGATGATGGTTGGATATCCATCTAACAAAGTGGTTTGAGATTTTAAATAATAAAACAGGTAACATAAGAATAGATAACCCATCACCGGTGCTGGTGTTACAAGATGGTCAGATAAGAACTCTCATGCCTCCCCGCAAAAAAAAGGACTCTCATGCCGGAAGCGGAGCAATTGATCCCAAGCTCATATGAGCTCGGGTGAACAGTAAAATCGAAAAAAATACAAAAAAAAATAAAAAAATCTGAAATTTTTTGTGGTGAATATTTGACAAATTTTTAATATGCTTGTAAAATTTCATCACAAAATAACATCCGTGGAATACGCAGAAAAAAAAACAAAATCAGAACTCCAAAATGCTACACAGCAAAAAAAACAAAATCGATGCCCCAAAAATGTTATTTTTTTACAGCATTTTGGAGTTCTGATTTTTTTTTTTTTGCTGCGTATTACACGAATGTCATTTCGTGATGAAATTTTGCAAGCATATTAAAAATTTGTCAAATATTCGTCACAAAAAAAATCAGATTTAAAAAAAAAATTCGAATTTACTGTTCATCCCGAGCTCATATGAGCTTGGGATCACTTGAGCACTTTCCTCTCATGCCTAGCTTTTATCAAACTCGAAAAGGACTTGTCAAAAATAAAATAAAAAGGTGGAAAGAAATGCCGGTCATATTGAGACTTCATGTAGATGGTCAAACTTAGACTTTTAATGTCTTTCTACTGACACACAAAACAAAAGAGAAGTTAAATTCATCGTACACCAGTAGTGATAGTATATGTTTGGTACGACGCCCTTTGGACAAGGAGAGCTTTCCTTTTCACGGTGATGTATTAGCTAAAAGGCTAAAAGTCAGCGATAATAATAATTTAGCATATGTGAACACGATGTTTTGACATATCACAACTTTTCTAATTTTCCTTACTACTGCTGTTTAGATAGAGGCGGTGTGTCCACGAGAGCTATACTACTTGGCTAACTTTATGTCACATCTATAGGTTTGGAGACTTTCACGCATAAAACAGTGACTCAGGTGGTCAGGTTCCTTGTGGTGAAAGTCCTAGACTTCACATGGGCGCTTGCACAGTGGTAAAACGACATGGCTATCGACAACGAGATGCATGTGGTGATTTTGTCAATTTTAAGACCTACCGGCTCAGTTTCTCGAATGTGCTCATAGGAATATGGTGTGCATGCCTAAGCTCATAGGGATGATTGTGTTAGCACCTACTTCTATAACTCTATATGTGTTTCACAAAGAAAGAAAAAAAATCCACATCTGTTTCTACAAGTCATGAAGACGGAAAACTTTGTGGTGCTGAAGAAAAGCAATGCCTCCTTCAACCTTGACAAGATTTTTTCACTGATTTTTTGCATCAAAATTAATGTTTGCGTCAGTAAGTACAAGTATTTGCAAGCACGCCTTTCCCCTCATTTATGATGCAGTATTTGCAGTCAATTTTGACGATATCATCCAAATGGAAATAGATCCAGGACATTCAAAGAAAAAAGGATGAGTGCAGACGAAAAAGTCCCAATAGATAAGCACAGTTTTTTTCTTCTTTTCTTAGACTGGTGCTTGAGGACAAGTTACCCCCCAAAGAAAAGTTTAGTGTAGGATGTTGAAATGTGCAAAACTCACACTATAACCCTTGCAAGTAGAATAGCAGTTCATAAAAATAGTGACGGCTAAAGTTCTCTCCACAAAGATACAATCAATTAAAGTATGAACTATTTTATCTTTGCTTTCTATAAAAGTAGTTCATGATATATAATCCACCAAAACTGCAAGGGTGGTCCTTTTTTACAAACCCTTCAATGGAGTTAACTATTTGAGTTAACCCAGTTATGATCTATAATCGACGTGAAACAAGTGGTTAGAATCCTAAATTCAATTATACACAAATGTCCTAAATTGTACTTGTATAAATTTTACTACCTTGCACGGTAGCTTCGATCTTCACACAGCTTTATGGTTCAGAAAACATTGATCCTTCAGTTGTCATCTGTCAGCAATCAGCAGTGTCATGGTTTTCATGCTCAGAACAATTCTCAGAATCAGTTTCCAACTCTGATGCCTCACCTTGCACCTTAATTTCCTCAGAGATCTGATCATCATGGCAGTAGCCTTCGACATTCACTGCCGGTGGCTCACTGTGGTCATTCTGACCATCTTCACTAGAAGATGACATGGAGACTGACTCAGGAACTAGACGTGTCAGGCTGCTTGAAGGTAATCTTGTTATTTTGGCCCCTCCAGATCTGATCTTGGACTCAATGGCCTTGATCAACGAAGCTGCCTCCTCAAGAGGAACAATACGAGCACCACAAGCAAGAGCTGTAGCATGAACAAGAGGGTGTGGACCTTTTTCTTGCCTGGTCAGTTCAGACATAACACCTGGCAATGGATCTAAATTACAAAAACTTCTTTTTTGCTGTCTGATGGGTTCTGCAGGACGGTATGAAATTGGAACTGCTTTGATAGGTGCAGCCAATAATTTGTACTGTCCATCTGTAGCCCAAGGAAATGAACATATATCAGACAGTGTCCTGTACTGCTTTGATCTATTAAGGTGCACAAACATAAAGGTAGCATTCAAGTACATGAATCAAATTAAAGTTGAAAAGCCTAATATGCATATGTGAAAGCCTGAGACAACAGTAGCTTAACGCATTGATTTCATGAGAAACAGTATAACTAGTTTCGAACCTATCTGCGATAGTATGGGACTATAAAGAGATCAGTCATGAACTGAGGACTGAAACATTTCAAATTTGCACTGATCTAAATTTTAAAATGGTTTGGAATCAATACTGAAAATCTGAACAAACTATTCGTCAAACTATAATATACAGTTTCCTATTCTGGACACACAACATCTTCAAGGATGAAACCACAGATTCAAGAAATTACTAATTCTTCTCTCAGTTTCCTCTTTCTTGAACAAGCAGAATTACAGCCACCTAATGAAAACCGCTGTCGTCTCAAAAAACACACAAGTAAAACTACCTGGATTGTAAACATGATATATGGAGTATGATGGCCGCAATGACATTGCGCTAGAGTGTAATTTTGGCTGTGTGGACTTACAAACTAAACAGCTACACTGGAGTTCCGTCAAAAGAAAAAACAGCTACACTGAAAAAAGGTAATGGACTAAACTGTGAAGCACTAAAATCTAGCAGCCTAAGGTCAAATCATAAACTAATATTAATTTGTTAGACAAATATTCGGACTTCTGAAGCTAACCTGTCAATCTATTATTAAGTACAACAAATGGAAAAAATGGCATATACGATGAGCAATTTATAAAGCGTTCATGGTATGCGTTCATTTTTATTTTAAAACCTAATACAATCGACAAACCATTTAAATATTTTCAAAACTATTGCGATAACGTGGATGATACTTCTATCTGTGAATATAATTTTATAAATATTTATTCAGTAATCAGCACAGAAAAATGAAATCTAACCAGCAGAAGCTCCGGGTGAATCCCTTGACACAGGCATGTATAGTGTCAGAGGTATCGCAGGAATAGCAACTGTAGTTTCTTCAGAAGGTCCATGATAGCTTGCATGATTTCCCTGTGTTGCCTGACTAGAAGTGCTATTCTGCAATTTGAGCTACAAATAAGAACCTTGTAACGCAATAATAATAATAATCAAATGTTGTTGGGAATATCACTGAGACATATGAGGAGGTTGGCAGAGCAACCTGATATTTCTCATGTGAGTTCTCCTTTCTGTTCTCAGCATGCAAAAAAGAACTTTCTGATCCATGCCTGCCTTGCCCCCCTGTTGATAGGACATGCAATAGTTGTTATAAGAAAAAGAGTTTATAAGCAACAAGTTACTGGATTAATTGAAATTAGCTTATATGTAGTGTATTTACCACTTGCAGGGAAAGAACATGATAACTGATCATTGTTATCAGAATTAGATAAGCCTGAATCAGTTAACAGGTTGGTAGGTATAAACATTAGATTGGAGGTAGACTCTTGAAACATCGCGAGCTGTGAAGGTGTAATTTTCTGTTTGGCCTCATCTGAACAATGTGAAGCACTCATAGTTTTCATCTGTGCGACCTTATGCTTACTTTCACTGCCAGAAACTCCATGTTGTGGTATTATCGGATGACAACTCTTGACTTGGGCAACCTTCTCTGCCGCCTCTTTCAAGGCAGACATCGCCACATGGTAAATTTCTTCTGTGACTGACCCTTCTTTTGCAAATTTTATAGCCTCCTGACATAAATGGTTGTAAAGTACAGTGAGAGAATCTGTAGAATTACATTGAATCCCTGCACTATATCCCTCAGCCTTCGCTTCATTAGGATCTGAACTCTTTGCAGCAAATTCAGCATTTTCTCCAGAAGTAACGTTTGATGTACTAGGGGCCTGTTTAGAAGATAGCAATGGATGATTATGCTCCTTCTCAAATTTAGACACCATCCATTTCCCAGAGTCCATCTTTTTCACTACAATCATAGCTTTGCAACCAACTCTAGTTATCATTCTTGGGCGCTTCGTTTTCCCTTCGTCTGTGATCTCTTTCTTGGCTCGAACCTCACGGAAGCCTTCCTTGGAGCACACAATCTGGCGAGAAATGATTGAATTATCACGCCTTGAACGGCAATACCTGCTAATACGTGCACGAAAACCATTAAGCCTCGCATAATTTATATAGAACATTTTGGCGGCTTCTTCAGAATCGAATTCCATACCCTCAACCGGCTCCTCAACAGGATCTACCTCGGTAGAATGTGGCTTTTCAACTGGATTAAGGTCCTGATGTACTGACCTAATATCAAGTTTTCTTGGTGGAACTGATCCATGATTATGGGCTTTCACAAATTTAGTAACAACCCATTTGCCAGGACCAATTTTTTTAATCATTATCATAGCCTTGCAACCAACTCTAGTACCTGTCCGTTCTTGCTGTTTTTGGTCAGGGTGGAGGCCATCACAGTTACGCGTTTCATGAAACCCCTCCTTTGAGCATACAATGCGACGAGAAATGATTGAATTATCACGTCTGGAGCGGGTATACCTGCTGATCCGAATTCGAAAACCTGAATGTCTTGCATACAAGCTGTAAAAATCCCTCGCAGCATCTTCAGACTCAAATTCCATACCTTCGCAAGGTGTTAATTCTGTATCATCTTCATGTCCAATAAAACTTTCTGCTTCTGATGGCTCATGCGATGAAATCTCCATAAAAGCAAAGGCTCTGGGAAGTCCGGTTAAAGCATGATTTTGGTCATTGTCTTGTTTTGACTCAAATTGTTCTGATTAACGTACCTTCCATAACCAGTATGCACCGTCACAAATATTTGTCAATTTTCTTCAAAGTATCCTTTCTATACCCTTGAACAATATAATTACAACAGTAACCAATGTGGCATCTTAGTAAAGATCACTGTGCTCGAGGGCAGTCCAGCTATGGCCCTACCTTCAAACTTCTTCACATGGTACGGAGAATGCAGAACTGTAAAATGATCTAAGGTTAGATGATATCAACCAAAAAAATTCCTAACAATAGAAAAAAAAAACACTTTTTTACCATTAAAAAATTCAACACTTTTTGATAAATGTCATGGATGATATTAAGAAACTGTGTAGGTACGCAAAGTTTCTGTTCAACGCTTGAGTTTAAGCCTCATGGTTCTAAGTTGAGTATGACTTTTAGTTTGACTTATCCATGACACTTACTACTACGGGTAAAAAACAATCTCGCCACTCACTGTTAGACTTGAGAATGCATTTTTCTCCTCTTCTCTGGAGCTTTTGTGCTCCTTTTCTCCTTTTATGGAACTTTGCACTAATGTTGACTGTGTACTTTCATCGATGAGAGTAACAACTGACAAGGAACTGCCCACACAAGTAACCGTCTAATATGAACCTTACTCTGCCAAAATGGAATAGCAGAGTAACCCACCGGTGCAACCGCGGCGCCTAAGTTGTTATCGAGAAACAGAGAACTGATCAAACACTCAAAAACTGTTCTAATGATTGAGTCCGGTCCATGCGCGGCAAGAAGCCAACAGCGACAAAAACTTCCATTTATAGGCATGCAAGGAAACGAAGGTATATCACGCATAAAGCAAGAAAGCGATTAACTTGAGCCCAGATAAGCAGAAAAGCAGCATCGCTTCAAAACTACTAGAACAACAACATCAGAAGAAAAGTAACAACAGAAAGCCTCTCGACACGCACCTGGATAAGTAAGTATCTGTATTGCTCCTAATTAACAATCCCTGAACCAGCGCAAGAAAACCGACGAGCCAGGAGCCAAGAAACGGGCGGTTGCACGGGTGGCTACGACGATAGCACAGGTGGGGGGCGGTCAAATCGAACGGAGGCGGGACGAGGACCAAATCAGTACGGAACGGCAGGAAGGAGAGGAGGAAGAGGAAGAAGAAGAAGAAGAAGAAGAAGAAGAAGAAGAAGAAGAAGAAGAAGCGCGGAAGGGAGGGGAGGGATTGGGCGTGGAGAGGGAGAGGTCGCGGCGACTGCTCATCGTTAGCATTAGGGAAAGGGATCACCGGTGGGATTAGTGGGGGAATTCGGGAGGGATTTTTGCGATTAAAGAAAGCAGGCGGCCGGGCCGGGACGCGCGAGTGGGGGAGGGGGAGACGGCGGAGGTGGTGGTGGATGAGGCCGGATCTTCGGAGGGCGAAACGGACGGCGGAGAGCGGAGCGCGCGGGAGTGGCGGAGGGCGGGGATCTCGCTCCAGCGGGATGTTCGTGTGTATCCGCGCGCCCAACGGCCCAACCGTCCAAGTGGGATAAACAACTCACGGTGAGGCGGGCCGTGATGCTGACGTGGGGGGTTGGTAGGGACCCAGTCGCAGAGAGACGTTTGTGCCGGGGAGGGGATTGGACGAGCGTCGCCGTTGCGTCCTTGTCGTCGTCATCCGGCGGCCGTGCCTCTCTTTGACGTCTTTGGAACGTGTTGTGCATTCTTGTTTGAAAAATCAACACCCGACATCTTTGAGACCTTTGATATGGAAGGACTTTGCTTCCATAGATACACCGCTCCAAAGAGTTTACGGATTTCAATGCATATTAGAGTACTACTAACCTGCAGACTAACAAGTTTCAAAAAAAAAAAAAAAACTGCAGACTAATACTTTCTTCGTCACGGTTTAGAAGCCACAGTTAAACTTGCATGCGTTTTCATAATAGACAAAGTTTAAGGCGTGAAAGCAATTACTTCTATTAATTAATACTACTATTTTACTCATATATGCATGTGCCCTTTCATTTTTTTTTGCTACTCTAGCCGGTGGAGTTTATGCATGCATGGTGTGAATGTAATAAATATTACTACTTCACTCATTTATTAATGCTACTTTTGTTGCATCTCACAACCAATCGGTGACTACCTTCGTTCCAGAGATTTTCCAAGCGTGCCTTTTAAACCGTGACGGAAGGAGAAGGTTATAACCTTTTTGAATAGTTTTAGGATTCGTGTAAACTTTAAAAAAGGGCGTACCGAAGAAAAACTCTTGATGGAGTAGCTAACTTTCTATCAAACACAGCCAAGAGTGCATTGTGAGCATACATATTCATAATCCGTATCACGATTGTTACTCTGCCCCGCATACTAAAATAACATCCTTTAGGCTTCGTTTGGCTCCAGAGGATTGACATGGTTTTGAGGGGATTTTCCCCGTGTGGGCTGAATTCCTCTAAATTCCCCGAAGGCCCATTTGGCACTAGAGGTTTCCACCGGATGAAACTTTCGATCCCCTTCGACCCCTGCCCTTTCGCGTGGTTCTCGTGCCTCCCCTCCAAAGACGCGGAAATATTCCCTCTGCTCTAGCGCGAGAGACGCCGCCGCCGCTCTCCTCCCTAGTCGTCGGTCCTCCCCGACGCCGAGACCTGGCCTTATCCCCGACGAGTCCCTTCGCGCCTTCCATCTCTTCCCCCGCGTCGTCCCTCTCTTGCCTCCGCGTCGCCCGCTCTCGTAGTCTTGGGTTAATACTGACGACGGCGCGGTTGCTACAGCGGAGGATCTCGACGGCGAGCTCCCGGATCTCGGCGTCGGCATGGTCCTGGAACTGGATCAGGTCCTCCAGGGCGGCGGCAGGCTCGCGTCCGGCAAGAAGTTGTGCACAGGTTTGGAGCGGCCATCAGTGGAGGCGCGATCGACAATGGAAGAGGCATGCGTCAGGGGAGGAATCGTGCGACCAACTACGTTTGTGTGTTGGCTGACTCCAGCCAACTTACCTGCGCGGGAGACAGTGTGCGTGGGCGAATGGCCGGTGGGATTCAGTCAGCTGCGACGTTGTGTGAATAATGTCTCTAGTGTTTGGAAGAAATTTCAGATCGAGATGTGCACATGTTTTTCGTTTTGTTGATTTTTTTTCAACAAAATTCACAATTTTTCTAGACGTGTCATGTGCCGTCTCCCTGCTTTTTGTCTGAAACTTCAAAAGTCTGAAACTGAAGTGCAACTAGTTCAGTGCAAAAACACTGAAACTAGTCTCTTTGAAACTTAAACTATCTGCATTACTTAGTTGCCAGTGATTAAAATTGTTCTGTCCAGTTCATTGGTTGCTCGTGGTGATTGGTTGTTTTAGTTTTGCGCACATCTGCCTACCTTGCACAGATTGGTGATTGCTCCTTTCAGTTGTTCGTGGTGATTGCTTTTATGCCGGGAATCTGTGTACATCGTGCTGCCCCAAGAGAAAGTTGCAAAGATTCGATTTTTTTTAACCCTTTGTACCAAACGTTTGTATAGAAAAGAGGATTTGAGATTGGGAGGGGGATATGAGAGGATTGGGTGAAAAGAGGGGATTCACCAAATCCTCTCCAATCATCTTTCCCTTGGGGGCTTGAAAACCCTCTATACCAAACGAGGCCTTAGTGGTAAGGGCATCTTAAACAGTGATTCCTAAAAACATATAATGTATCCGTTCGCAGATTGGTCCATATCAATCCGTGGACACTGATACGTAGATCGGACATCCATTCCTGTCCCCTGAAGCTCGTCCCTAAGATTTATTAAAAATATATTCGATAACACTTAAAATTGTATCTAAATATTACAATTCAACAAATAAAATAGTTTGAACATAAATTCAACTCAAATTTATGTTTACTTGTTTCCCTTAACATCGCACAAATGCTCAATCAAGTCTTTCTTGAGCTACTCATGAGTTGCACGATGTCAAATTGTTGATGCATTTAAACCAACTCCTCAAATGTGGTCGGATTCTGTGATGAAAGTTGAATAGGATCACCCATGTTCTCAAAGGCTAGATTCCCGGTAACACCTTCACCCTCATCCTCCACGATCATATTATGCATGCTCACACAACATGTCGTCACCTCCCACAAGGTCTCTGAATCCCAATGTTTTGCAGGTCCTCGAACAACTGTAAATCGAGCTTGGAGCACTCCAACTGCACTCTTCACATTCTTTCTAGCTTCTTCTTGTCTTCGGGCAAAGTGAGTTTTTTTTCCGGTTCTATTGGCTCGAAGATGATTTTAACGAAGATTGCCCCTGATGGCTACTAATGGCTACAAATCATGACCGCTCATGATTTTAACGAAGATTGCCCACGATGGCTACTAACATTGATACTATCATGATTGTTATGCAAGTAATAAAATTCCATAGGATTTTTAATTTTTTCTTCAAATACTTCATGTCCTAATTTAAGATAAATCTTATAAAGCTCTTTCATTTTTTTTCGACATAAGCCTAATTAATGATTTTTTAAAAGATTCAATTACAAGATCTAAAGATATACATTCAAGCACCCACCTCTTCGGCAACGGCGTCAGAAATTAGCTTGATGTCTACTACACTACTTTATTGTTGTAGACTCTGTTAGTCCTCCAAGCGCGGAAATTTATAGGACAATAGTAAATTTTCCTCAAGTGGGTGACCTCAAGTAGAAATTTTGATTTTTTTGATGGTATAGATTTATTTTAGTGAGAGCCTGAGAGGCACAATTATGCCTCTTAGAAACAAAAAAACATATGTTTCTATTAAAGGCACAAACGTGCCTCTTGTGAGGCACATGCTGAGGCACATACTTGCTTTCGTGAGTGTGCCTCTCAAAAAAGGAAAAATATCCTTTTTTATGAGAAAGTGCCTCTCGTGAAGGTATATATTTAATTTCGCGAGAAGCATCTCAAAAACAAAATAAAAATACATTTTTTTCCGATGTGGCTCTCGTGAAGGCACAACTATGGTTCTTGAAAAGGAAAAAAATGCATTTTTTTTCTTTCGTTGAATACATTTATTTTTTGAAGACACATGTTTGTATTCACGAGAGACATTCAAAAAGAAAGAAAAATGTATTATTTTATGAAAAATATGTCAAAACCTATTAACATGGGATTTAATTTCGAATATTATGATACGAAGAGTCAAATGATAAAATAGTTCAGGATTATGAACAAAGGGTTCAAGAGATAAAACATTATAATAATAATTCAAAAATAAAATAAAACTATCATATTGCGATAAATAACGCGCATGCAGTGCATCACTTATCGAGAGCTGAAAAGGTTTTTTTTATTTGCAGGGAGTGTATTAATTAATAATGGGCTGGGCTGACTTTTCCTTTCAGAATGGCCGGGCCAAGACAATGGGCCGAGCCTCTCTTTCGGGCCCGCTGGTCCGTGTCCGGCCACGGCAGTATCCATCTCCTCCTCCCACCCCGGCCCCCGTACCCTGCGCTCCCCCACCACCCTCACCGACCGCTCCGCCACCTTATCCAAGGAGGCGGCCTCCTCCGACGCCGCTCCCCGTCCGCCGGCTGCACTGCTCACCTCGTCGGTAAGGTCTTCGTCTCGCCCCCCCCCCCCCCCACCCCTGTGTTTCGGCGTTTCCCGTGTGCACTGTAGACGGTACCACTTTCTAACCCTAGGCGTTATCTTCTCAAGCCTCCGCCGCCGCCACTTGTCTCTCTCGCCGCCCCCGTGTCTGCCTCCATGGCACCAGCCTAATGACGTCTTCGATGAGGACGTCCTCCACTGAGCCGCCGGTTGCCCTTGCTGTCGCAGTCCCTTCCTCTGAACCAACACCATCGGACGCTCCTGCCCCTGCCCCTGTATCACCACGATTCCCTTTACCCAGGCCGACGACGCCACCGAGGATCTCGTCCCTCCTCACTGAAGCGAGTTCTTCAGCCTTGTCGTCAGTTTCTACGGTCTTAACTCTTAAATGGATGTTATGGTCTGCAGATTGGCTTGCCGTTAAATTTTAATACTCTAGTTGGATCCACATTGCTTGTATCCATTGCTGAATATTGTGTTGCTATCTGCTATGGGACTCTGTCGAGCCGAGTTCCGGTTCAGTCGAGCTGTGGCGGAGCTGATATCAGGCATGTCTTGAGGCTCGCACGAACGTTTAGCTCGAGCCAAGCCCACCCTGGATCGCTCGGGTTTAGCTCGTTGACAGCCCTGCTGTTTCCTGTGTGGCTATGTGCCGCCCAGTTATTGCGCATCCAATGCTTTAGGTTTGCCGTGGTATTGCTGTTGCTTTAAATGAAGACAAATGTTTTATATAGGAGCAGTGGCGGAGCTTCAGCAGGGCGAGCCTGCCCCCCCCTGCAATCTAGTACAAAGTCTTCGATTAGCCCCCGAAGTGACCCCTTCTAGGGAGTGACAATGCTTTCATCAAGTGCATGGACACCACGGGCCTATCCATTATGCCGAACTAGCCAGAACGTTGCAGCACCACCGGAAGCCTAGTAGGCTGGCATGAAATTGCTTAGGGCCCAGTTTTGTCCAGGAAATTAATTAATTCTAAAAATTAAGGCAGAACAAGATGCATCCAGTATGCAACAGGTAGATTTTTGCTAACAAGCTTAACATATTGTACATTTTACCAAAAATCGCACATATCATGTAATTTTTTTTATGAAGAACAGCACAAAGGAAACACTAGAGACGATTCGAATTTAAACCGGAGTTGATGCATGTTGCATATTGGATCTATCGGGACTACAAAAATAGCAGAATTATAGCGATCAGTATAGTGGCTTTAATGGTTGTAGCTGTGATCGTGGATTTAACTCAAATCACAGTGTTTATGTACAAAACCCTTATAACGGACTATTTAAATCACTGCTCGTGGCGTTGATTTGTATCGGAGCAAGCATCAAAGTGCTGGCTCATATTGTTCTTGTACTTTTTTTTTTGCTAATTTCTATTTCCTGTTATTTGTTTTGCTTAGGAGGGTGAAATATCCTCGGTTCAGGCTGCTCAGCTATATCTTGAGATGTTGGCGCATGGTCTAGCAAGCAATCCCTTAAGGGCTACTCGGTCTCCACTTACTCCGAGGGCTTCAAGTGCACCCCTGGGACTTGTCTCTTCATTGGGATTCAACAGGGGGTCTAAGCAAAAGATTAAACTTTTTATCAATGTTGATAGGTATATACTTATGCTTCTTCTGACCTCACCGTCAAAGAATTAATCTAGTTTACACAGTGAGAAGAAGCCTTACTACAGTCCTTCAATGCAGATACACAAAATGTAATGCTCCTTCCAGAACACAGCGATGCTCCAGAATATCACCACTTGCATCTGCATCTGCATCCTTTGGTGACATGGCTGACTCTTCAATTCGTAAGTATATAGCTGCCTATGTATATGACAACAAAAGCATTACATAATAATGTCTTTTGATGTTATTAGTCATTTTTCATTGCGTTCAATTATAGTAACAATGAGGTAGAACTAGTAAGGAACAACTGACTTGTGTGCATCTCAGATTACCAGTTTGCTTTTCATGCATGATTGATCTTAGATGGTATTGTGGCCAGGGTATCTCTTTGGACATGTTACCCATTTATATGCATGTTAAGAGAGATGGTATCAGTCACTTAACTTATTTTCTTTTCTAGGCTGTTGTATGAAAATTCACTTGCGCTGATATTTTATATTGATTCTTTTGATCGAACCAGCCTTTTGTTTTTTCTTTCATGAGTAACCTCTAGAATTCTTTTTAACTGCTTAATTCTTCAGCCATTTTTCCTAGAATCCATGTGAAGGATCCGTATCAACGACTTGGAATCAGCAAAGAAGCATCTGAAGAAGAAATTCGAGCTGCCAGGAACTTTCTCATTAGCAAGTATGCAGGGCATAAGCCAAGTGTTGATGCAATTGAGTCCGCCCATGACAAAATCATCATGCAGAGTTTCTTTGATAGAAAAAAGCCAAAAGTAGATCTCAAGAAAAAATTTAGGGAACTTAATCAGTCATGGCCGGTCAAGGCTGTTCAGGGCAGATTTTACACACCATCTAGCAAATTTATTTGGAAGACAGCGGTTACTTTTGTCTTGCTTGGAGTGCTTACCCTTGTTTTCCCTACCGAAGAAGGTCCAACTCTCCAGGTCTTAATCTCATGTGCGGCAAATATCTATTTCCTTTATCAGCGACTTAAAAGTGGATGGAAATCATTCTTTTATGGGTATACTTTCTTCCTCTTCCATTGTTTCATTTCTACCTTTGGGTTGTTAAAGATAATCGCTTAGTATTTGATTAGTTTTTCGAGAAAATACAATGGACCTTTGCGTTTCTTTTCATTGAAAAGATAGAAGTTTGGTTACATGCGCTCTAGGACACTCGAATTACAGGCACAGTGCACATCCCACGATAGTATTTGATTAGTCATGTAGAGTACTAGTGTTTGCTTCGGGCTATGATGCTCTGAACCAGTATATAGAAATTTTGTGCACATTCCAAATCCTAACATGATAGTGGAGCTAGATAACCCAAATCTCAAAACTGGGTGGTGGCCACCGTTAGTCAATTGCTAGCTACTCCCTCCTCCCAAAATATAGTATCGTTTTTTAAGTAAACATAGCTTGAAAAATGATACTCCCTCCGTCCCATAATTCTTGAACTAAAACCATGACATGGGACGGAGGAAGTATCTCCTAATAGCGGTGCCCATAAATAGAGCTTCACAAATTTGCTTAAACTGTTATTCTTGGTGCTATGTGTGATCAATACTTTGATAGACATCGATCAGTCTGATCAATGCATCACGTGTTTATAGGAATCATTTGATTATGCTGGATCATTTTAAAGCTTATAATTTGGCCTGGTAATAAAGATTAGGAACCGGAATGCAACAGTGTTTGCTAATGCATCACATGTTCTAAGTGGCTCCACATTTAATTTTAGTTAAGTAGAGTTTCATGTCTCTACTAGATTATCATTTTCTGTTATTGGTGCTTGATGTGATTATTAACATTTTAGGCATGGTCTGCTCAATATTGTTTAGTCTTAAAGTGGAGTACTGGGGGTACCAACACAGAGGCCATTTGATAGCTGTTTACTATATGTGCTACAAATACCACATTGCTGTAGAAACATGTTTGCAAATCATATATGGACTAGGAGTATGAGTGAAGAACACATTTGCATATTAGAAATCCATGAACTATGAGTAGGCATCTAGAATCCAAAACATGTCTCTCTGCTGCTAGCCTGGCAGATCGAGTTAAGGTGCTAGTGACAACTTTTCAAGTGGATTATTGATGCTCTTTTGAGATTTACCAAGGGCCTAGGGTTTGGTTTCGAGAAATGAATTGGTATGACAAGTTTTTGATGCAAGTTTGCTCTGTTATTTCAGGTTCGGCTCCTTCTTTGCTTCCTGGTTTCTTGCCACATTCTTGATGGTATCGGTAATTCCACCTATACTGCCTGGTCCAAGAAACTTGGAAGTTAGCACTGCATGTGTTGCTTATGCATTCCTTTTTGTATCATCAACCTTCCTGAAGTAGGAAACCTTGGTTTTTCAATTTCCATGCTAAAAAAAAGCACTTAGCCTTGCAGCAGTCAATACGGTCCCCTCCAGCTTCCAATAGTTTGCACAACGAATTGGCAGTCTTTTATTCCAAAGAGGTGGAGATGTTAGTTCTTTGCTGAGTTTCTAGTATATATATATCAGGTTGTAATGTGTGACATAGATCTATTTTTTGCCCTGGCCCTTTGAACAGTTTGATAACCTCATGTAGGCATTTTGATTGCTGTATTAAATACAGTTCGTTTTTGGATAGATCATAAGATATCGGCATAATGGTTTATGTGGAAGGAAACACTTGTTTTGGGTCTCACGTCTACAGTTCAATTCTCAATCCCTTTCCTTTGATTGCTGCTTCTCAGCTGTCCTGATTGCGTTTGCTATGGATAGCAACTGGATGAATATCTTAGGTTGTTATGCCTGCTCTCATCTGATCTGATCCTGGCAGCTCTGAGTTGTTGTGCCTGCTTTGTCGTTTGGTAATGCAACTCTGCTTTGGTTGGCCATCACGAGCTTTGAAGCCCGTGACACAGAGCCAGCAGGAATTCATAGGCCATTATACTATTTGCAGGCTATTATTAAATTACCAGATGCGTTATGTATAAGCTATGACGCGTATGTGACACACCGCTGCTAATGCGCGATCACACATGGTCCACCAAGAGATAAATAATATCCTGTTTCAGGCAGCCCCTGTGATCCAAATGCATGTGTAAAATGTCGTGATGTCTGATGATGCTGGTGTCCTGCTAGTCTTTGGTGGTAGATTGAAGAAGAGATGTTGTCTGGTCACATAGAAGGATATATCCTAATTGAACATCTTTTGAGCTATCTTTAGGTGATAATAGGGGATAGATAGAGAGTAGTAGCACTATAGCAGCTAGTGCTGCATGATTATTTTGTCAGCTGCTTTTCACCTACCAACTACTGGACGCATTCAAACTGAGTTAGTACAGTATCTAGAAGAGGGTTAAGGCTGAAGACTATTGTGATCCATGGCATATTTTCTTTTCATATATATATATATATATATATATATATATATATATACAGGAGGAAAAGGTGTGGCACCTTTTCTCCCTTGATCCTACTTTCTGGGCTGACCACTAAACTGTTGCCACTGTGGTCCTCCGATCGCTGCCCAAATCTTGCTTTCCCCGTCAAATGTATTGCGTCCATCAACGGGTCACTGTTGGTCCCTTGCTGCAGAGAATAAGCACCATTCTCTTCTCCCTGTCTGTTCGGATTAGCATCACCAATAATATCTATCTAGAGTATATTTCTGTGTTGCGTGATACAGTAGTAGTACATCTGATCTGATCTGAAGAGGCTTATGTGCACTCTATATATCCATATCTGTGCAGTGCACTGATAATTGACGGATCAAAGGCAAGTAGACGCACGTGTGGGGAGACACGGCGTGTCAGATCTCATCTGTGCCCCCTCCCCGCATCTTTGAACTCAGATGCCGCCCGTACATAGGGCATGGCCATGATCTGAGTCTGACCATGGCTAGGCTGTCGCCTTGAATGATTTGGCCCCAGCCTTCTTGACCTCTCTCCGATCCTATCTACAGTATGACGAAACAAGATTTCTGGAAAACGACCACGCAAGGAATCAATCTAGTCTAGGTGTCCGTCTTTCGGCTCTGCGTTTCAGACCATGTTTCTCGGCGCAGCCTCGATCCAGTCCATCATCGCACGAACTGATTAGATCAGATCGGGAGCTGTGCGCTCAGCTAGAAGTGGAGTATCTCTTTCGTGCACACTGTCCCCGTCGGTGCAGCTCCGCAAGCAACACGTCGCCGGAAATGAAATGAAACGTGCCGTGCCGTGTCGCCATGAGCCGCTGGCATCTCCTCCGTCACGGCAAGCGGTGCTCTTTGTTTCCACGTACTTCATCTATCCTATCCGCTACTGAACGTCGGTGTCGGGTTGGATCATCTTGCAAACATGTGTGATGCGTGTCAGTCAGCACCCACTACTCATCGTTGCTTGCGGCGTTATCCGCTTGCGAATTCAACAGGACGATGAACTAGTTCTATTTTTGCCGCAATATATCTGGATGTGATTTTGCTGAACCTTCCACGCGAGACCCTCCATGGTCGAGAGAGCGATATGCCTGGACTGGACTGGACTGGACTGGATAGATTAACCACAAACCATGACGTGACGTCGCGCGCGCTTACCCCAGCCTCCACGCACAAAGGCTCGTACGTACTAGAATTAAACGCACGGCCAAGCATCTCAAGAGAAGGAAAACCAAATGACGTCCAAATCGTGCTCCGGTTCCGAGTCCTGGCCGCCTTTGACACGGTCGATCGATCCTTGCTTTTCCTCCACTGCTTTGCAACCAGTGCACACAGACTCTTGCATGCACATCCCCATCATCGTCGGCGTGCGCCGGCTTGTTAATCGTGTGCACGTCGCCCCAAACCCGTTGGTTCACACATAGTACTGCGCTTCCCCCTGTGCGCGCCGTGCACGTACGTGCGGGCGAGCGAGCAGCAAAGGACGAAGGATGGTACAACGGGGCGCGCACGTCAGATGTGGATGTGGTGGATGCGGACGGCGGAGTTGGACGCCGCAACCAACTCCGACGGCAAACCAACAGTGACGCCGCGCCCGCAGGCCGCACCGCAGAGTTTAACATTCTGATTCACCCGTTCCGTTCGCTCGGCTCTATCCGTATCTCGACTCGCCTGGGTGTGGATTGAGATTTGGAGTGCAAATGCATTTCTAGGGCGATGCTGCGGACTTTGTCTTGCTTTTGCGAGCGATTCACTTGCACCAACTGCGATTGACTTGAGCTGCGACCACACACTCACACAACTCGTCCGACCAACCTGCTACGGGGAAAGTAGTGGAATGCCAGTACGTAGTGGGTTAGGCTCAGGGTTCGTTTTTTCCCTTTTTGAACGTATCAGGATTCCGTTTGGGTTTTCTCAATTTCTTACGTGCCTGCTCTTTGGCTGCTGTTTGTACGTGCCAATTTCAGACGCTGGCCGTGCCGAGTCAGTCAGTGTGACCCACAGCGATGAAGATGATGGGCCACTCACTCATCAATAAATTGGTGAGGTTTGCCTGTGCCACGTTGTTTTTCTTCTGTTTGTTTTGACATGTGGCCCTCCCCTCCTTGAGGATATATTTTTAGAGATACACATGTATGATCCAATGCTATGAACAATTCTAGCAAATACACCATAAGTTTAGTTACTAAATTTATTTTACGGATCGTCGAAACACGAAATTCCGCGTGGCAGAATAAATGTGCTAAAGTCATACGACATATTTACATATTCAAAAGTGAAAGTTTACAAAAAACAGAAAAAAAACTAAGTCTAATCAACAAAGGTCACCGAGAGTCGTCGGTAAGTCGCCGACTTACTTCTTCACCGGATGGTAGAGGTAGTAGTCAAAGGCGGACATCATCAGGACCTTCGCCAACCTCATCTCGTCGTTGGCCGCCTCAAAGTGCTCGGCCGAGCCCTCCTCGCCGGCGTCCAACGCCGCTTTGGCGGGGACGAGCTTCGCCTGCGCCATGTGATATGTCCCAAACATATCTACAATTTTTACTTGCTTCATGCTTATATGAGTGATTTTGCTATATGTTTTGCTACACTTTTATACCTTTCTACACATATTTGGACTAACCTACTAATTCAGTGCCCCAGTGCCAGTTTCTGTCTGCTGTTGTCCGTCATTGCATGTATTTCCCAATATTTAAAGTGTTCGGAAAAATTCAGAAAAATATATAAAAAATCACTAGTCCGGAAGCATCCAAAAGACCGAAGGGGAGCCGGAGGGGGCTGGCCCCCCTCCCAGGAAGCCACCTGGCGTGGTCCAGGGGAGGTCGCGCCAGGGACCCGCCTGGTGGGGCTAGGCCTCTCCCGGTGCCCTCCTTCCTGTCCGCCTCGGTACTTTCCACTGTCATCCCCTTCATCCACTTTTTGAATGGCGGCTTACCATTGACGGGCGTGCTACGGGAGAAATCTCCGCTGAACTCAGTGATACGTCCAAAATGCATCACTATTTTATATAGTAATTCATCCCTATTCATTGATATATTTCATGTTATGATGTTGGTCTTATGTTGTTTTGGCTTGTTTTACACAGTTTGCAACTTTCCGATCCCGAAACAGCAGACGCATGATTCATCGGTAAAAAGTGGACGCTGAGTTGCTGAAACAGAAGACCTCCAAATTACCTGGAAATCGACGGAGGCCATTTTCCAGAAGGATGACGAGGACACGCAGAACAGGAGCCAGAGGGGGGCCAGAGGGTGCCCAGGCGGCCACCTGGCGCGACCCCCACCTGGGCCGCGCCGGGAGGGCACCTGGACACCTGGGGCCACTCCTGGCTCCCCCCTCTGGCCTATATATATCACTCGTTACCCTAAAACCCTAAAACGAGAGGAGTTCCGCGAGTTCCGCCGCCGCTCCGTGGAGGAAGCCTACAGAGAAGAAAAGACATCACCGGCGGGCAGATTTCGCCGGGGAGAACACCTCCCGGAAGGGGAGATCATCGTCATCATCATCGTCACTGGCATCATCGAGATCATCATCAACATCATCTCCAACATCAGCACCATCTCGACCACCATCCAATCTCATCTCACAATTGCAACCTGTGTTGTAATCCGTACTATCTATCCTCTCTACTCTATCGGTGTTGATTACTACTTTGTGGTGAATGCTATTGAGTTTTGTTGGAGAAATATTATTATGCCCAGATTGTTTATCATCTATTTATCCCCTCTGACCATGATATCTTTTATGTCTTGTGAGTAGTTACTTTAGTTTTTGAGTACATGGGAGAAGTCTAGTTGTTAGTAGTCATATGATGTTGAAGTAATATGTGTTGTTTGATATTTAAGTTGTGTTATTATTTTCCTAGTGGTGTTGTGTGAGTCGAACAATCAACACTGCGCCTTATTAAGGATCTAGGGGAATGCATTGTGTATAAAGAATGCTTACGGTGGGTTTGCATGCTTTTGCACATGGGAACAATGGATCATCAATCGTATTGCTATGGTTAGGCTTTTGTCTTAATTACTATCCTGTATTTGCGGATGCTTGCAAGATGTTTAATCATAAGAGTGCACTTATCTTAGTCTAGAAGGTGTACTAGCATAGATCCACCCACTCAACACTTATTAACACAACACATAGTACCGATACGGAATATGGCGAAAGCACATGGCTATTTCTCCCGTGTGTCCTCAAGAACGCTTTAGCCTTTATAGGTTTAGTTGCTAGGCTTATCCTTTGCTCAAAGGATCGGGCCACTTGTTACTCCTTAGTGCCTTTTACTTTGCTTGCTTTTACCTTCTTGTTGCTTATACCGAAACCCCCTAAAAAGTTATTTCAATGCCTGCAGTTATTTCTTTGCCAAAGTCACTTACCAATACCTTCTGCTCCTCGTTGGGTTCGACACTCTTATTTATCGAAAACGCTACAATCGATCCCCTACAGTTGAGGGTCATCAAGTACTGTTTTCTGGCGCCGTTGCCGGGGAGAGTAGCGCTATTAGTAAGTGAAGCTGTTAAGGAAGTTTTTATATTTCTGTTTTTGTTTTGCTGTTCCTGCTCTTTGTCCTTATGGACACCTCTACTCTTGGTTCGTTGCTTATGGGGAAACGCCCCACAACTGTGGTGGTCACTCCTACCCCTACTGAAATTATACCTTACAAAATACCAACTGGTATTTTCGATTATGTCTTGGCTAACCGTTATGCAGGAGACAGACATCTAAGTGAACACCTGCTATATTTATCACAACTATGTTCACTATTCAAGCTTGCAGGTCTGTCAAGGGAGTTTTTTATGAAGAAATTGTTCTCCGTATCACTTAGAGATAAAGCTTCAGATTGGTATAAGCTCCTCGATAACTCACATTTGCTTAATTGGCTAGAGATTATGTCTCTCTTTTATACAAAGTTTTATCCTCTTCGTAAAATTCATTGAGACAGGAATTACATCTATAACTTTTGGTCTCGTGATGGAGAGAGCATCGCTCAAGCTTGGGGGAGACTGAAGTCCCTAATGTTCAAATGTCCTATCCATGAACTCCCCAAAGATATTATACTTACAAATTTTTATGCCAGGATTTCTTGTCAGGATAAGGAGATGTTGGATGCCTCCTCTAGAGGGGTATTTCAAACAAGGAGCATTGAAAAAAATGGGATCTCATTGAGAGGATCTAGAAGAACACCGTAGACTGGGAAATCGACAAAGGTATTGAACCCGCTATAAATTATGAGCATGATTACATTGAGAGCTATATGAAAAATGGTTATTTTAATACCCTTTGCTCTAAGATTGGTCTTGATTCCCAGCTTATGATTGATTTTTGTAAGAACTTTGCCTCTCACATTGACTCTTCTAAGGAGGAGAAGGATCAGTATCATAAACCCTTTAAAGAATTACCTATTGATATTCATGTTGCTAACCCTATTCTGCGTGCAGTTTTATATGAAAATCCCCCCTTTTCCTACAAGGATAAGGGAGCACTCTTTTGTGACAGGCGAACTGACGAACCTGAGGACCTGATCAAGGTCGCTCCTCAAGTTGCGGTGGTGAAAGATTTAGTTACTAATGATGTTTCAAATTCCATTATAATTTTTTGTTACTAACATTGTCACTGCCAAGAATAAAAGCCCAATTTCAGGTACACTAGTTGTATCTGTTAAAATCGGAGATCACAATTATTACGGGCTATGCGATTTGGGATCGAGTGCTAGCTCTATCCCTTATTCACTCTATCAAGAGATCATGGGTGAGATTCAATGGTGATCCATATGAATTTAACTTTTCTAAGTTCTCTAAGCAACCTCGTGGTACTGATTTACCTAGCGATGATAAAATTATTGAATATATTGCTTCTATTGTTATTCCTCCTAGTGATCCTTTGCAACAATATATGGAAGACCACGAGAATGATATGCATTTGCAAGAAAGAAATGAGTTGGATGAAATATTCACAAGACAAACTGCTATCCTGAAGCACAACCTTCCGGTTGAACCTTTAGGAATCCTAGCACAACCAAAAGAAGACCCTGTGTTTGACCTCAAACCACTTCCCGATACGCTCAAGTATGCCTATTTCGATGAAAAGAAAATATATCCTATTATTATCAATGCTAAACTTTCGGGATTTGAAGAAGAGCGACTATTGGAGACACTTCACAGACACCGTGGTGCCCTTGGTTATACCCTTGATGACCTTAAGGTGATTAGTCCATCGATTTGCCAACATACTATCAATCTCGAGCCCGACGCTAAGCCAGTTGTTGATCATCAACGACGGCTGAACCCAAGGATGAAGGACGTGGTTAGGACTGAGATTCTCAAGCTTCTAACCGCATGTATCATCTATCCTATAGCCGATAGTAGGTGGATCAGTCCAGTTCATTGTGTTTCTAAGAAAGGAGGTATGACTGTTGTTCCTAATGATAAAAATGAACTAATACCTCAAAGAGTTGTTATTGGATACATAATGTGTATTGATTACAGGAAGTTGAACAAAGCTACCAGGAAGGACCACTACCCGCTGCCTCTCATCGATCAGATGCTTGAGATATTGTCCAAAAACACCCACTTTTTCTATCTTGACGGTTACTCTAGCTTCTCTCAAATTCATGGCAATACTGCCGATCAAGAGAAGACCGCATTCACATGTCCTTATGGTACTTATGCTTATAGGTGCATGCCTTTTGGTTTATGCAATGCACCTGCTACTTTTCAGAGATGCATGTCTGCTATTTTTCATGGTTTCTGTGAGGAGATTGTGGAAGTCTTCATGGACGATTTCTCCATCTATGGAACTTCCTTTGACCACTGTCTCCACAATCTTAATAAAGTTTTGCAGAGATGCGATGATACAAATTTAGTTCTAAACTGGGAAAAGTGCCACTTCATGGTTAACGAAGGGATCGTTCTTGGTCACAAGATTTCCGAGAGGGGAATTGAAGTGGACAAGGCGAAGATTGAAGCTATTGAAATGATGCCCTATCCAAGGGATATCAAAGTTATTCGTAGTTTTCTCGGTCAATGCTGGTTTCTATAGAAGATTTATTAAAGATTTTTCTAAGACTTCGAGAGCCCTCACTAATCTTCTCCAGAAGGATGTTCCTTTTGTATTTGATGAAGATTGTAAGGAAGCCTTCGAAGTTCTTAAGAAAGCTTTAATAACCGCTCCTATAGTGCAACCACCTGATTGGAAATTTCCCTTTGAAATTATGTGTGATGCTAGTGATTTTGCTGTTGGAGCTGTTTTAGGGCAAAGGGTTGATAAGAAATTAAATGTTATAGATTATGCTAGCAAAACCCTTGATAGTGCTCAGAAAAATTATGCTACTATTGAGAAGGAATTCTTAGCAGTAGTGTTTGCTTGTGATAAGTTTAGACCTTATATTGTTGATTCAAAATTCATTATTCATACTGACCATGCTGCCCTTAAGTATCTTATGTCAAAGAAGGATGCCAAACCAAGACTCATCAGGTGGGTACTCCTTCTTCAAGAATTTGATTTACATATTGTTGATAGAAAAGGAGTAGACAATCCAGTGGCAGCCAATCTTTCAAGGATGGAAGACATACCGCATGATCCCATTCCATTCAACGACAGTTTTCCAGACGAACAACTTGCCGTTGTAAAAGTATAATCTCTTTCCGGTACTTAGTTTGCAAATTATGCTAATTTTATCGTTGCAAAGTGTTTGCCTCCAGGTCTAAAATTTCAGCAAAGGAAGAAGTTCTTCTACAATTTGAGGCATTACTTTTGGGATGACCCTCATCTTTTCAAAGAAAGTCCGGATGGGATCGTGAGAAGATGCATACCAGAACACGAGCAGAAGGACATTCTCAGACAATGTCACGACAGTCCCTATGGAGGACATCACGCCGGTGAGAGGACCTCACATAAGGTTCTCCAGTCAGGTTTTTATTGGCCTACTCTCTTTAAATATGCTAGAAATTATGTTTTATCTTGTGATAAGTGTCAGAGAGTTGGTAATATTAGTAGGAGGAATGAGATGCCTATGAATTACTCTCTAGTGATTGAGCCTTTTGATTGCTTGGGTTTTGATTTTTGGGTCCTTTTCCTCCCTCACACAAGTACACACACATTTTAGTGGTTGTTGATTATGTAACCAAGTGGGTTGAAGCAATCCCCACTAAGAGTGCTGATCACAAGACATCTTTGAAAATGCTCAAAGATGTAATTTTCCCTAGGTTTGGTGTACCTAGGTACCTCATGACTGATGGAGGATCACACTTCACGCATGCAGCTTTTAGAAAATCTCTAGCCAAGTACGATGTCAATCATAGAATTGCTTCACCGTACCATCCTCAAACTAGTGGGCAAGTTGAGCTCACCAATAGAGAGATCAAGTTGATCTTGCAAAAGAAAGTTAACAGTTCTAGGAAGGACTGGTCAAAGAAGTTAGGAGATGCTTTGTGGGCATATAGAACTGCTTACAAAAACCCCATGGGCATGTCTCCCTATAAGATGGTATATGGCAAGGCTTGCCACTTTCCATTAGAATTAGAACACAAAGCTTTCTGGGCTGTTAGAGAGCTTAATGCTGACCCAAAGTTAGCCGGTGAAAAACATTCATGAACTTGACTTCTCTAGATGAGTGGAGAAGTGAAGCTTACGAGAGTGCTAAAATGTTTAAGTAAAGGTAAAGAAGTGGCATGATAGAAGGATTCTAAAACGTGAATTTAATGTTGGTGATAAAGTTTTGTTGTTTAGATCTCGTTTCAGGTTTTCTCCAGGTAAATTACTTTCCATATGGGAAGGTCCATTTCATATCGAAGAAGTATACCGCTCTGGTGCAATCAAGATTAACAATTTTGATGGCACCAAACCCAAGTTGTGAATGGGAAAAGACTCAAGAATTACATGGCGGGAGGCCCCGTCAATGTTGATGTGAATTTAATACACACAACAACTCATGAAGAATATGTTGCAACCCCATTGCAGACACCGGCAGGAACAAAATAAGAAAAGGTATGTATTCCGGTAAGGAACATCGCGAACCACCATAAAAGTTCCATATTACAAGTTTTTACAAAATATAGAAAACTAGAAGCCTAATTGGAGTCGGGGAGGAGCTCCAGGGGGCCCAGCCCCCCCGTAGCGTGGCCTACCTCCTGGCCGCGCCGGGAGGCCGCCTGGGCACCCCGGAGTCCGTCTCCGACCCCACTTTGGCTCGTTACCTTCCTTTTATTGCATTTTTTGCTATATATCTACCCGGATAGTCCCGGCATCGTATCTCGCGATTTCATGTGTTTTATTTTCGAGCTATTTCTGCCAGGAAATCTTTTAGCTAGACCTAGGTGCCATGGCTTCCTCAATTCCCCCAAGGACAAGTTCGTCGTCAACGTCATCAACCCTTACCTCGCTGAGGTGAAGAAGCACCCTCAAACCGTCCGGTTGGAGGGTGGTGTTCTCCACCAAGAAGATCTATGGGAACCTGTCAAGGAGGGGAGCATCCAGGCCAGGCTAGAAAAAGTGGAGCAAGAATTCTTCGAGTACAAGAAGATGGTTGAGCGGTGTGTTGAAGCCAACTTTGACTTCATCAATGAGCTGAAGACGTTCTACAAGAAGGAGATGAAGGGGATGTGGTCAAGCATCACCACAGCAGAAGAAAGAATTGATGAGCTCCAAGGGAAGATTTATGATCTGCACAACCAGAACTGTGAGTATGAACTAAAGTTTATGCGCATGGGTTTAGGTGCTGGAAGCATGATCTTGGAGACTGAAGCCTCTCATGAGACTGGAGAACCTCTCCCATGGAAGCGCTTTGTCCAGGACTACGTGAACAACAACAACAACAACAACAACAAGAACAACAACAACAACAGGAATGAGGAGTAAATCTCCTCGGGTAATGGCACCCCCCTATCTTGTTCCAAGCTTGGGGGAGTGCCCGACATCTTTATCTATATCTTAGTCTTTTAGAGTCAACTAGAGTCGTATCATGTCTAGGGAAGTTATCTTATGAAATATGTGTTTGCATTGAGGTCTATCACTCCTTTGAGGAGAGTTTGTATTCGTGAGTGTGGAGTCGTCTATGATGGAATATTAATGAGAAGTCTATTGATCCCTTCACTGCACTCGGTATTATCTTCATGCAATCGACCTTATATGATGATTCTTATGGGGAGTATTGACCTTATATCAGGTATGGCTTTGAAAACTTTCTTTAAATTTTGGCAAACATAGCTTTGGTCATGACAACATGCATGTTTTCTCAAGTAGCGACATAGCCAAAACCTTTATGTTATTATGCTTGAAGTGTTATGTTGACAAGGAAGAAAACTTGATGTGTTATGCTTACCTTAAGTTTTATGCTTTATATGTTTTGCATCTAAGTTAGCATCAATTGTCTGTTCTCTCAAAGCCTTTGCTAGCCAAACTCTTTGCCTAGCAGATTTCTGCTTGTGCATCCTTACCTTGAAACCAATAGCTTCCATATGAGTCCACCATATCTTCCTATTCGTGGTATTCCCCTACCACTCCTAAAAGTATAGAATTTATGTGTTATCCTTAAATATTCAAAATCTTCTGTTTTGCGCCTCTTGTTTAGCTTATGAGGAAGTAGTAGGTAATTCATGATCTTCTTAAGTTGGACAAGTTTTACCCCGGGATTGTATGTGTAATCTGCAAACCCATAATACGAGGAGGAACTGGCATGAGTGCGCCCAGCTCGAAAGATAATACAACAAACAAACCCTCCTTCACACTTGGTCTATGAGAGATCAGAAACTTTGGCAGTGATAAACAAAGGAGATTAAGGGGATGTGATCGTCCCCACTTGGGAGCCGTTCCTCGAAACTTGTCCAGCTTGAGAAGTAATTGAGCTATCTATTAGCATTCATTGACAAACTATGCACCTCCCAAAATTTGTTTTCATTCTGTTTGATTTAAGGATAGCACATGAGTTTTCCCTGCTGACAAGGGGGTGACCCCACGACTCCTCTACGTGAGGGTACCTGGTGCGTGTCATGGCTGGCGGCCCACCAGAGGCCCACTCGTGGACACCGACATAATGGAATAAGACGTGAAGTCGAAGACTTGAGGCGCAAGACAAGGACTCCTACTTGTAGTCGATTAGGACTCTTGTAAACCCTACCTGGCTATCTATATAAAGCGAGGCAGGGGCACCTATCTAGACATTAGCTCACAACTCAAGACACAAGCTCTCAATCCCCACGCATAGGACCAAAGCCCTCACGGCACCTCTGTACATCATCATCAATACAAGATCAGACAAGCAGCATGTAGGGTTTTCCCTCCGGGGGCCTGAAGCTGGGTAAATCGTGCCCCATATGTCGCTTGTCACCTCCGAATCCTACCAACGCGCAGGCCACGTCGCTGTCTTTCCTCCTACACGAAACCTAGGGTCCCTGACCATGGGATTTGCCAGGGTTGATCCCCGTCACCTGCTTGCCTATAACAAGGCATGTCTTTTACTTTTATGTTGAGTCAGTTTTCCTACTTCCTTTTTTCCCAAAGAGAACAGACACTTGATGTTGATGAGGATTCATCCATATAATGTTGCATTAAGTTTTGCCATGCCACATACTTGTTGACATTATCTTTTGATAAGTAAGTTATTTGCAAAATTTTATGCCAAGCAAACATCTTCATTTGTGTTAGCATTTGCACTTCTTGACTAATAACATGTTCTTTCAAAGCCTTCAAATTGTTTCGTTATAAAGAGAAAGAGCAAAAGTAAAAGTTATTATTTGTCCTTTGACCAAGGATATGTTTGTCATAATTTGATGAATTTTCTCAGCCGTACTTTTGATTATAATTGATATTACTTTCTCATAAGGACCTTATGAGTTGAGGTTGCTGTTGAGGATGCTTGAGTTTGGTGAAGAAATCATGATGCTTCTTGTCTGTATTCTATTTATCGACACTTCACTCTCTAAATTTTTGGACAGGTTTACCGAGCTCAGTATTCTCTTGGGGACAAGCGAGGTCTAAGCTTGGGGGAGTTGATACGTCCAAAATGCATCACTATTTTATATAGTAATTCATCCCTATTCATTGATATATTTCATGTTATGATGTTGTTATTATGTTGTTTTGGCTTGTTTTACACAGTTTTCAACTTTCCGATGCCGAAGCAGCAGACGCAGGATTCAACGGTAAAAAGTGGACGCTGAGTTGCTGAAACAGAAGACCTCCAAATTACCTAAAAATCTACGGAGGCCATTTTCCAGAAGGATGACGAGGACACGCAAAACAGGAACCAGAGGGGGGCCACAGGTTGCCCAGGCGGACACCTAGCGCGACCCCCACTTGGGCCGCGCCGGGAGGGCGCCTGGACACCTGGGGCCACTCCCGGCTCCCCCCTCTGGCCTATATATCACTCGTTACCCAAAAACCCTAAAACAAGACGAGTTTCGCGAGTTCCGCCGCCGCTCCATGGCGGAAACCTGCAGAGAAGAAAAGACATCTCCGGCGGGCAGATTCCACCAGGGAGAACACCTCCCGGAAGGGGAGATCATCTCCATCGTCATCATCATCGTCACGGGCATCATCGAGATCATCATCGACATCATCCCCAACATCAACACCATATCCACCACCATCCTATCTCATCTCACAATTGCAACTTGTGTTGTAACCCGTACTATCTATCCTCTCTACTCTATCGGTGTTGATTACTACTTCGTGGTGAATGCTATTGAGTTTTGTTGGAGAAATATCATCGTGTACAGATTGTTTATCATCTATTTATCCCCTCTGATCATGATCTCTTTTATGTCTTGTGAGTACTTACATTAGTTCTTGAGGACATGGGAGAAGTCTAGTTGTTAGTAGTCATATGATGTTGAAGTAATATGTGTTGTTTGATATTTAAGTTGTGTTGTTATTTTCCTAGTGGTGTTGTGTGAGTCGAATACTCAACACTTCGCCTTATTAAGGACCTAGGGGAATGCATTGTGTATAAAGAATGCTTACGGTGGGTTGCTGATACGGTGAGGATAGTTCTCTCACTTCTCGTTGGTTACCCCAAGTGGAAGGTGAGATGTAGCGTACCAGCAAATTTCCCTCGGTAAAGATACCAAGGTTATCGAACCAGTAGGACTCCAAGAGATACAAGAAGGTGTCAACGGCGCAGAAATTGTTGCCGGATGGAGACGAGGTTGACGTGGACCTGCACACACAACAAGTAACTTTGCTCCCAACGAGTACAGAGGAGTTTTCAATTCCTCCGGCCTTGCTGTTTTCAAAGGAGCAACGCATGAGATAATAATAGTAGCAACGGAAAGTAAGAACTGAAAGTAAATTGGAGCTGTAAACAATGGTGGAAATATGGACCGGGTTACCATGACGTTCACTAGTGAGGTCTCTCTCCCAAAAGACGATAAAAGTGCTAGCGAGGTAAACAAATCACAGCTGGGCAATTGACAGGATTATAAACGCACCGCAATGCTAACTATGCTAAAAAAGAATAGAAGATGCTCAAAAGAAATGGACAGTACGCCAAGGTAAGTAGACCGAAATCCATCTGCATCTACTACGAATCCTCCACCTTGAGATATCTATCCAGGACATCTCGCTGGTATTAAGTTGCGAATCCCACCCAAAGTGTAAACTCAAAGCAACAAACAACTGCATTAAAAGAACTTTGCGTAAAGTAAACAATCCTTGCACCCGCAGGTACAAGCACCATTGGTTTATCCCTGGTGGCAACAACACATCCCCTAGTCTCAGGTTTCTGTCACTCAAGCTAGACATCAAGGGGTTGAACCCACAATCAAGCATAACGCTCCCTCTTGGAGTTGCAATAAATCACTTGGACAAAGCAAAATACGGCAACGGAGAACATGCAAGAATTTACTAAGGAACACAAGTATAAAAGAGAACCAAATATATTACTCATCACAATCTGAACATAATCTCATAATCCATCAGATCCCAGCAAACTCAGCATAGCAACACAGAAAATTACAAAGGTGCCTCGATCATGTGAGGCAGCTCACGAGGTCTCGAAAGTGGAAGCACAAAGAGGGGAGGAGAACATCAGTTAGCTACTGGTCATGGACCCATGGTCCAAGGGGGACTACTCACTGTGCATCCGAGAGGCGTCCATGGTGATGGATGGTCTCCCAGAGGGGGTTCCTCCTTCCGGAAGGGTGCCGGGGCAGCTTCTCCTGGCAGCCCCGATCTTGAAACGGCGGTGGCGGTGGTACATAGAGGAGAACAGGAATAGAAGATCAATCTTAGGGGTTTTCTCCGCGGGGACTAAATATCGGCCAAGGGGGGCACCGAGGGAGCCACAGGGCAGCCAGGAGGGTGCCCGGCGCCCTAGGGCTAGGCCGCTCCAGGGACCCTCCTGGGCCCCTGGTGGGTCCACTCCCTTCCTTCCTTGGTTCTTCGGGAAGCTTCCGCGACGCTGATTTTTTATATATTTTTTCCGGAGTTTATTTGGCACTTTTAATAGCCGGAAAACCTGAAATATACAAACAACAGAAAACAAGAACTGGCAACTGGGTGCACTGAGTTAATAGGTTAGTCCAAATATGATAAAAAGTGTATGAAAGTTCAAGCAAAACATGGCAAAGTCACACAAATCATGCATGGAGCAAGCAGAAATTATAGATACGTTTGGGACGTATCAACATCCCCAAGCTTAATTCCTGCTCGTCCTCGAGTAGGGAAATGATAACAGGCATAATTTCTGTGGCGACATGCCGCACAACCATATAAGGAATTTTAAGTAAAGCAATCAAAGCATGCAATTCAATTCAAGTCTTAACAAGCAAGAGTCTATATTAGCATTGACAGAAGCAAGAAAAGAACAAATGGTGCAAGAGCTCTCACTGTCCGTGACTCGAATATCTCCAGATGGTGTTTGAGTGCAAGAAAGGGGATAGGGAATACGAGAAAAAGTATTTTTGTTGAGAACTACTATCTACTAATGTTTCACACTTAGTCTCCTTTGGCTTCTTATCTTGACTCATCCCCAGACCACTAGTCAGGTACAAGTTAAACTGATCCACTCCCTTTCGATATTTTTAGCACTCATGCAATGGATGAGCGTGAGCAAGAAATTGACTCCTAAAAGGCGAAACAGACAGAAGGTGGAGGAGGAAGACAAAAAGGTGTGAAAGGCTCACATCAATGGGGGCAATCATAGGCGATAGAAGTCCATATGATAGATATGATGTGAGGAGTAGGGATTTCCATGCAACGGATGCACATGTGAGCTAAAAGCTCTCCAAGGGAACTAGTGGGGGTGCATCCAACTTGTTTGCTCAAGAAGACCTAGAGCTCGTTTGAGGAGGCTCATCATTGGGATATACAAGCCAAGTTCTATAGTGTGAAGGGTCCCCACATAGCTATATGCATGTATGATGATCTCTATGGAGTACAAGGGATAGAGGATGAAGTACTAGTGTGGATCTCTCAAAAGAAATAGTAGTGTGCCCCCTTCTCTCTCTCTTTTTCCTTTTCTCTTTTTTCTATTTTTTTGTATTTTTTTGGTGGCCTCAATGGCTCTTTCTATTTAACTCTCATTTGTCCTCTTTGGGATCTTTTGATGTTGTCCTCTTTGGGATCTTTTGCTCACTTTAGGGGCAACACTCTATATATTACAAGAATATAGGAGATCTTTCACACTTTAAAAAGGTTACTCACATAAAGAAGATGTAACTATCATGATGCAAATGTATGCCTCTGCCAGGATAGCAGGATATGCAATGATACTAGCGCGTCATGTAGCAATGATTAGGGCAAGTCCCAACTAGCATGCGGCTCATCGATCAAGCAAGTAGCATGTATTACATGAAGATCAAGTCATGAGAAGGTGGATGTTGCATGGCAATGTATCTCGGAAAGGCTATGGAAATGCCTTGATAGGTAGGTATGGTGGCTGTTTTGAGGAAAGATATAAGGAGGTTTATGATGACAGAGCGTATCATGCCAAGGGTTTGGATGTACCGGCGAAGGTGGACGCCAACTCTCGGAGTGAGAAGAAGACAATGCACGACACATGAGAGGCTAGAAAAATATATTTTTTTGGAAAAGGAGAATATATTAATATCAAGAAGATACCAATTACACCCGGCCTCTGCAACTACGCACTGGTCAAAAGGCAGTACGGATGCACTCAGCCAACCAAAACAAAAAGAGAAGAAATAAAAAAGAAAGAAAAGTCCCGCTATAGAGTTACAATCCTTGCAGCAGCAGCACAACCACCACCAAGCCAACACCTGATGTCCAATTCTTCAAAAGCACCGCCTTCAAGAAGGAGTCAGTGCCAGGCACAACCAAAAGGCTAGACCTTGGGCTTTCACCCTGAAGATAGTCCCCGCTCTCAAAACAATGTCTTCAACAAGATCATTGCCAGACACAACCAATTAAGGCCAGGCCTTGGATTTTCATCCAGAAAGGTAGGACTTTGAACTTCACCTGTGTTGTCGCCCCCGCTAACATACTGCTGCCACAATTCCGGAAACTTCGAGCCAGTTCCTCCTCGACGCAAAGACTCACATCACCATTGCAAATCCTCCAATCCAAGCCTTCATGACATTCTCACCTCTGACTTCAGCATGGATTTGCCCATGATGGCAACAGAGCAGAGCTTCGCGCCACTTTTTGCGTTGCGACCGAATCCCACCCGATCCAGATATCTCTAGGCATATACCCAAGGGAAATCACCGGCGGAGCCTTCCGGAACCCGTCACTTCGGCCAGATGAAAGAGGACAAGCGTCAGGCAGATCTTCTTCCTGGCGCAGTTTGGAACCCTAGGACAACCACCTTTATTCAATCCGAGCCGACGGAACTGGCCGGTGAGGATCCAGCCCGCCGCCGCCTGACCGGCCGCCGGCACCACCACGGTGCCAAGCAACTGGCTTCACCAGGCATCCCGCGACACCCCGTACGCGCAGAGCGACTAGATCTGAACACGCCGGGCGTCGGCCGCCACCACCACGGGGGCACCCCCGCACAGCCCTCCACACCGGAGCAGGCCACGCCAGGTCAGATCTGTCCGCGCCGCCAGCCGCCCCCCGCTGCCAACGCCGTCGGAAGGGCCGCCGCCGTCGCCGCTCACCTGGCCACCGCCGCCGCGCCACCAGGCCCTGCGCCTCCGCTTGCACGGGCTGCCCCCGCCGACCACGCCAAGAGGTCAGCAGTGTGACCGCCGCCCCGTCAACACACACGTAGTTGCCGGTGGAGGGGGGCGAGCGCACCGGAGGACGTCGGGGCGGAGGAGCGCTCCCGAGGAGCACCGGAGGACGGCGGAAGGAGGGGCGAGCGCACCGGGACCCGGGGTTTGCATATGTAATTCCAGTCACAATTCAATCATATGGAGAGCCGAGAGCCATACCCACTTGTCTAAGCAGACAAGGCCAAGTACAAGACACTCTCGGAAAGCTCGAACGTGAGGGGCATCCCATCCAGGCCCGGATGATCAACTGAGATGGGTCCTCATCGTCCGCTCACAAGTCTAAATGATTATGGGTGGTGAAATCCCATACTCATAGACAAGTCGCCTCAACCATATTATCGATTGAATCATAACACCTACATAAACAGACTCCAGCCCGATCTCTTAGTCGGGGTCTCGGGCGGGCTCAATCATACAACAAAGTGTGCCACGTGACAGAGTCACGAGCAATCGCATCGCGATGCCCCAAGCTGCGCACATCTAAGGGCCACTTGGTGTATAAAAGACCGCCGGCGAGAGCACAACTAAGGTATCGAACCCCACACATGACATGCACGATATAAACATACACGCAGCATGCATGCCAAGTGTATAACAGCAGGTAACACAACATGAACTCTACAAACTCATAGCTTTATTGCATCTGCTAAACAGAGCAGATATAGTAGTGTTACAAGCAGAGATCACATCAATGTGATCCAACATTACATCATACAACAACGGAAGCAAATTATGTCTTAGTAAAGACAAGGTTAACAAATGGCTTAAGAAGCCTTTAAGAAAACACAACGACCCTCCAGAGGGACCAGGCTGCTGTCTGGGACTACATTACTTTGTCGACGTCGAGCTTGAGGGGAAGGCCACCTTCAAGGTCAGTGGTCTCGTCTCTAAAACATAGAATAAGCAAACGTGAGTACAAAGTCGTACTCAGCAAGACTTACGTCAGAACTATACTACTCATGCCCAGGTACCAAGGTAAAGGCAAGTGGGGTTGTAATGCAGAAAGCTTTGACTTGGCTATCCTGTACTACGACTACATAGAGTTGAGATGAGAGGCGCACACGAGTCCATCTAATCTTGAACACCACATCAATACACAACCATGGATCCTTCCTCGACTTCCCCACGAGGAAGCAACCCAAAGCACTCACACTTATCTTGCGATTTTTAGAGTATCCATTTGAGTTGTCTAATAATCAAGTAAAGATCTCCAAGTAGTCCATAACCGCGGACACGGCTATTCGAATAGTTCATTAACACTGCATGGGTGTACTTCTTCACATACGTAGCTACCACTTATCGCCTAGAACTCGTCACATTCAAGCGGTGTCGGCGAGGATAGTACCACGAAACTTACCTCACGGCTCCAACTCTAGTCCAGGGGATCGCCTATCTGAGTTGTACCCCAATCGGGAATCCGGCCGGGGTTTCCGTTCAGGACCCAGACGATGTATGGACGGTCTGACAAGCCCACCTCGACGGATGGTGCTGCGCTTGCCTAAAACCGTGCTACGTTATGAAAGCAAATAGAATAAAGTTAACCCATGCGAATCCTGGACCTTAGTCGGGGTGAGTTAATAGGTCGAGAGGGGTCAATGAGCCCAACATGTGGTAGTAATCTGTGTCTTGGATCACAACACAAGAACTCGGGGCCTAGGGCAGTGTAAATGAGACAACCCACTGTGTACTCCTACACAGCCTCTCATTGTTCACTTATATTAGGGTGACTTCATCAACACATTACCACCTTGTTGCATGTGTTCACTACCATCCCGATACATCACCCAGATGGATCAACTTCATTGCAAACAACTCTAGCATGGCATAGCATAACATGGATGAAGGGACACATGATGAACACAAACAATCTTGTATCTGCTAGGTTGAGGTTTGCTTAATACTGTGGTAGAAAAGATAGGTCATGCAAAGGATGGGTTCAACTAGCGGAAGAACGGTACCATGTGAATCACCTAATCATGCATAAGAGAACAAGAGGGAAACTGGGTTTTTATAGATATGATCAAAGGGCTTTGCTTGCCTTATTGTCGAGACTCGGGGGGTGCCACTCTTCGAAGAAACAGGAACTACGTCCGGCGATGGATCTATCGAGAAGAAGCAAACACCGAGACAACAAAGTATAAACATCACATTGCAATGCACATTCAAGAACGAAACATGGCATGGTACTGATGTGATCTATGTTCAATTTGCAACAAGTTTAATTGAAGTTGATTTGAATAAGAAATTCAAATTCAAACTCCAAATGTGGTTCAATTTAGCCAAAGTTGCATTTGCTAATGTTTGGATATGGTAAACCATGTTGTCATGTGTATGATATGCCTCTGATGTTCATGTGATAAGGTTGGCATTGCAAAGATTTAATTTGAAAAGATTTAAACATTTATTTTGAATTATTCCAAATAAGCCATATAGCTAAATGCTACTGGTTCCCCACCATAGATGTGTTTTTCATCTATGAAAGTATGATATTTGGAATCCTTGCATTTTTCTGATGATTTTTCATATATAATTTATTTGATTTGGAGTTATGGTTTAAAAGTTATTGAATTTCAAAGATTTAAACATTTTCTGGAAATTCTGTTAAATAGAAAAAGGGTTTATTGCGCAAGCATGACATCAGCATGACGTCATGGGGCGCTGACCAGTCAACTGACACGCGGGGCCCATCTGTCAAAGACTCTGGGGTTAACCCCGTTTTAATTAAAACTTAACAGGGAATTAGGGGGCTGGGTCCCACCAGTCAGTGAGAGAGAGAGGGATTAGGAGGGGGGATTAGCAGGCCGACCGGCGTTTAGCCGCCGGTGGCCACTGGACGCGGCGGCGTCCGCTCCGGATGGCGGCTCCGGCCACGGGAGGCCACGCCAAGGGCACCGGGGTGCTCCTTGAGCTCGCCCGCGTCGCCCAGAGCACTCGGAGGCCACCAGGAGGCACTGGAGGCACGCCGGCGACGGGAGAGCACGACGGTCGTGCTCGGGCTCGACGGAGCTGGCGACTGGAAGCTCGGGGAGGAGCGCGAAGAGGGTCAGGAGGAGCGCACGCTCACCAGGAGTTTGAAGAAGGCGCCGGTGAGGTCGGGGAGGTCCGGTAGGCGGCGAATTCGACGGCGAGGTCCGGCAGCCTGCGACGAGAACGATGAAGGGGACGCCGGCCCTCGGGGATCCTTGGTCCAATTGATGGCGCGGGGTGACAAAGTCGACGGCGGCGGACGCACTGGACAAACTGGCGCGGCGAGGGGGGCACGGTGGCCGCGCTGGCGCACGTCGGCCGCGACGGTGGCGCTCGGGTCCTCGCGGGATTCGCACGGGAGAGAGAGGAAAAAGGTCCAGGGGAGGGGGAAATGGAGGAGGAAGAGCGCAAGGGCTCTACGACGCTAGAAGGCGGCAGGGGAGCAGCCAGGCAGCTGCCTGGCAGCCATGCCGCGGCCGGCGGCGAGCTGCCTGCCTGCCTGGCCTGGGAGGAAGACGACCCTGCCCTTTTGGGCTGGGCCTCCCCTGCTGGGCCAGGTGGGCCAGGTAAGTGGCTTTTAGCCCTTTTGTTTGTTTTTCTTTTTTTGCTTTCTATTTTATTTGTTCTGCTCTGAAAAAAATATCAAAGCATTTTTAAAAATCCCCAAATATTTATCTTGGACATATGTGACATAGTACTAGCCACTCCCAAGTTTTGGAGATTTTTGGAATTCAAATTATTCGAATCCAATTCAAATAGCATTTAAATTTAATTTCCAAGCCTCTGTTTGAATATTTTAAAAATCCATGAGCATGGGTTTGACTCCAAATCGTTTTTAAAATGATCATACTCATTTATAGGACTTTTCAAAATTGTTTGGAGGAATTTTGGAAAAACTTTTTATCTGGCCTTTTTATTTAAATTCTTTTTGAGGCTTTTCCAAATCCCCAATTATTAAACCAAGGAATTTAAACATGATGCAATTATTTCTAGCAAAAAAGCACATACCAAAACTAGGGTTGTGACAACTCGCCCCCACTCAAAAGAATCTCGTCCCGAGATTCAGAAGTAGTCGGGAAGAGGGTGGGGTACTCGACACGGAGACGGTCTTCTCGTTCCCAGGTGGCTTCTTTCTCAGAATGATTGGACCACTGCACTTTGAGGAACTTGATCTTCTGACGTCGGGTGGTACACTCAGCTTCATCGAGGATACAGACGGGATACTCTCGATACGACAGGTTTTCTTGGAGATCAAGCGTTTCGTGGTCTACTTCGCGGATGGGGTCCTTGAAGCAACGCCTGAGTTGAGATAAGTGGAAGACAACGTGAACCTGAGAAAGATGCAACGGTAGTTCAAGTTGGTAGGCAACTTCTCCACGTTTAGCTAGAATGCGAAAGGGGCCTAGGTAACGTGGAGCCAACTTGCCTTTGATACCGAAGCGATGGGTTCCCTTTAGAGGAGTAACCCGGAGGTAAGCCTTCTCGTCCAGCTCGTAACTCTCTGGCCTATGATGACGATCATAATAGGTTTTCTAACGAGACTGGGCTGTTTTCAATTGCTCACGAACAATGCGAACTTTCTCTTCTGCTTCCTGGATCATATCCGGTCCAAAGAATTGTCTTTCACCGGTTTCTGACCAGTTCAATGGTGTTCGACATTTTCGTCCATAGAGAAATTCAAAGGGTGCCATGCCCAAGCTAGATTGGAAGCTGTTGTTATAAGCAAACTCGGCGAATGGAAGAGATTTCTCCCAACTCTTTCCGAATGAGATAACAAGGCTCTGAGCATGTCTTCGAGAATTTGCTTGACTCTTTCTACTTGACCACTTGACTGGGGATGAAAGGCGGTGCTAAAGGAGAGATGGGTTCCCATAGCATTTTGAAAACTTTCCCAAAATTGAGAGGTGAAAAGACTTCCACGGTCTGAATTGATTTCCAAAGGAACACCATGGAGAGAAATAATCCGGGAGACATATAAATCCGCTAACTGGCTAGCAGTTATACTCTCGCGAACAGGAAGGAAATGAGCAACTTTGGAAAGACGGTCAATGACCACGAATATGGCATTGTTTCCCTTCTGAGACTTTGGAAAGCCAGTGATGAAATCCATACTGACTTTATCCCATTTCCACTCAGGAATGGCTAAAGGTTGAAGAGTACCAGCAGGTCTTTGATGCTCTGCTTTCACACGACGACAAACATCGCACTCAACAACAAATTGAGCGATTTCTCGCTTCATCCTAGTCCACCAAAATCTCTGGCGTAGATCTTGATACATCTTAGTACTACCAGGATGAATCGAGAGAGGGGTGTCATGGGCTTCCTTAAGGATCTGCTGCCTTAGATTCCTATTCTTTGGAACTACCATCCTATTCTCGAAGTACACGGTACCTTCATTGTCTAGGGTAAAACATCTTGCCTTACTGCTAGCAATGTTCTGCTTGATATGTCGGATACCTCGAGCACGTTGTTGAACAACTTTGATTTGATCCTCAAGGGTTGGTTTCACACTCAAGGTGGAAAGGAATCCATGAGGAACAATCTCGAGATTCATCTTTCGAAATTCCTCATAGAGAAATGGTTGATACTATTGTAACATGAGGTTGTTACAATACGACTTACGACTTAGTGCATCAGCCATGACATTGGCTTTTCCTGGGGTGTAAGAGATACTCAAGTCGTAATCTTTTATCAACTCTATCCAGCGTCTTTGCCTGAGATTAAGATCTGGCTGGGTGAATATGTATTTGAGGCTTTGATGATCGGTATAGATTTCACAACGATTACCAAGGAGGTAATGTCGCCAAGTCTTCAGGGCATGAACTACGACAACGAGTTCAAGATCATGGGTAGGATAGTTTTCTTCATGTGGACGCAACTGGCGTGAAGCATAAGCTACCACATGTCGATCTTGCATAAGTATGCATCCTAACCCTTGCCGTGAAGCATCAGAATAGATCTCGAAATCCCTTTTGGTGTCTGGAGGTGCAAGTACGGGTGCAGAAGTCAATCTTCTTTTTAGCTCTTGAAAGCTTTCCTCGCACTTGGGAGTCCATTGGAATTTCTTATCTTTCTTGAGGAGTTCAGTAAGAGGCTTTGCAACTTTAGAAAAGTTCTCGACGAAGCGGCGACAATAGCTTGCTAGGCAAAGAAAACTCCTAACTTGCTTAACCGATTCAGATGGAGTCCAGTCAAGGACGGCCTGAACTCTCTCGGGATTCACAGCAATGCCTTTTGCAGAAATCACGTGGCCTAAGTAGGTCACTTCTGGTAGCCAAAATTCACACTTGGAGAATTTAGCATAAAGGCGATGCTCTCTAAGTTTCATCAATACCAGCTTAACATGTTCTGCGTGCTCTTCTTCGTTCTTAGAGTAGATGAGAATATCATCAAGATAAACCACAACAAATTTATCTAAGTACTCCATGAAGATCGAATTCATCAAGCGCGAAAAAGTGGTTGGGGCATTGGTTAAACCGAAGGACATGACGGTGTACTCATAAAGACCATAACGAGTAGTGAAAGCCGTCTTGGGAATGTCCTCGTTTCTGATTTTGATCTGATGATAACCTAATCTCAAATCCATCTTGGAGAAGACAGAGGATCCAACAAGTTGATCATAAAGATCATTGATCCTGGGCAGTGGGTACTTGTTCTTTATCGTCGCTAGATTTAGCGGGCGATAGTCTACGCACATCCTTTATGTTCCATCTTTCTTCGTTACGAACAGAACGGGGCAACCCCATGGTGATGAGCTAGGGCGGATGAAGGCTTTTGCCAACGAAGCATCAAGTTGGGTTTTTAGCTCAGCTAACTCATGTGGGGCCATTCTATATGGGCGTCTAGAAATTGGGGTTGTGCCTGGTAAAAGATCCACTATGAATTCCACAGACCTATCGGGTGGCATTCCCGGTAGCTCTTCTGGAAAGACATCCGGAAAGTCACAAACTATCGGAATATCTTCCAGGTTAGGAAGGGGATGTTCATTCAACGAATACATCTGGGTTTCTGAACCTTGAGATGTGAAATGGACTATCTTGCCGGAAGGATGAGTAAGTTGGTGAGATGTAGCGTAGCAGCAAATTTCCCTCGGTAAAGATACCAAGGTTATCAAACCAGTAGGACTCCAAGAGATACAAGAAGGTGTCAACGATGCAGAAATCGTTGCCGGATGGAGACGAGGTTGACGTGGACCTCCACACACAACAAGTAACTTTGCTCCCAATGAGTACAGAGTAGTTTCAATTCCTTCGGCCTTGCTTTTTACAAAGGATCAACGCAAGAGATAATAATAGTAGCAACGGTAAGTAAGAACTGAAAGTAAATTGAAGGTGTAAACAATGGTGGAAATATGGACCGGGGTCCCATGACGTTCACTAGTGATGTCTCTCTCCCAAAAGACGATAAAAGTGCTAGCAAGGTAAACAAATCACAGCTGGGCAATGGACAGGATTATAAACGCACCGCAATGCTAACTATGCTACAAAAGAAAGGAAGAGGCTCAAAAGCAATGGGCAGTACGCCAAGGTAAGTAGACCGAAATCCATCTGCATCTACTACGAATCATCCACCTTGAGATATCTATCCAGAACATCTCGCTGGTATTAAGTTGTGAATCCCAACCAAAGTGTAAACTCAAAGCAACAGACAACTGCATTAAAAGAACTTTGCGTAAAGTAAACAATCCTTGCACCCGCAGGTACAAGCACCGTTGTTTTATCCCTGGTGGCAACAACACATCCCCTAGTCTCATATTTATGTCACTCAAGCTAGACATCAAGGGGCTGATCCCACAATCAAGCATAACGCTCCCTCTTGGAGTTGCAACAAATCACTTGGCCAAAGCAAAATACGGCAACAGAGAACATGAAAGAATTTACTAAAGAACACAAATATAAAATAGAACCACATATATTACTCATCACAATCTGAACATAATCTCATAATCCATCAGATCCCAGCAAACTCACCATAGCAACACAGAAAATTACAAAGGTGCCTCGATCATGTGAGGCAGCTCACGAGGTCTCGAAAGTGGAAGCAAAAAGAGGGGAGGAGAACATCACTTAACTTCTGGTCATGGACCCATGGTCCAAGGGGGACTACTCGCGGTGCATCCTGGAGGCGCCCATGGTGATGGATGGTCTCCCGGAGGGGGTTCCTCCTTCCGGCAGGGTGCCGGGGCAGCTTCTTCTGGAAGCCCCGATCTTGAAACGGAGGCGGCGGAGGTACAGAGAGGAGAACGGGAATAGCAGATCGATCTTAGGGGTTTTCTCCGCGGGGACTAAATATAGGCCAAGGGGGCACCGAGGGGGGACACAGGGCAACCAGGAGGGTGCCCGGCGCGCCCTAGGGCCGGGCCGCGCTAGGGACCCTCCTAGGGGCCTGGTGTGTCCACTCCCTTTCTTCCTTGGTTCTTCGGTAAGCTTTCGTGACGCTGATTTTTTATATAATTTTTCCGGAATTTATTTGGCACTTTTAATAGCCGGAAAACCTGAAATATAAAAACAACAAAAAACAGGAACTGACAACGGGGTGCACTGAGTTAATAGGTTAGTCCAAATATGATAAAAACTGTATGAAAGTTCAAGCAAAACATGGCAAAGTCACACAAATCATGCATGGAGCAAGCAGAAATTATAGATATGTTTGGGACGTATCAGTTGCCGGAGTGACTGAAACCTGAACCCCAGTTTGCACGCTTTTGCACAAGGGAACAATGGATCATCAATCGTATTGCTATGGTTAGGATTTTTCCTTAATTACTATCTTGTATTTACGGATGCTTGCAAGATGTTTAATCATAAGAGTGCACTTATCTTAGTCTAGAAGGTGTACTAGCATAGATCCACCCACTCAACACTTATCAACACAGCACATAGTACCGATACGGAATATGACGAAAGCACGTGACTATTTCTCTCGTGTGTCCTCAAGAACGTTTTAGCCTTTATAAGTTTAGTTGCTAGTCTTATCCTTTGATAAAAAGGATCGGGCCACTTGTTACTCCTCAGTGCCTTTTACTTTGCTTGATTTTCCCTTCTTGTTGGTTATACCGAAAACCCCTCAAAAGTTATCTTTCAGTGTGTGCAGTTATTTCTTTGCCAAAGTCACTTACCAATACCTTCTGCTCCTCGTTGGGTTCGACACTCGTGTGGTTCATGTGCTACACGTGTCTCTTGGCCCGGATTCACAGCTCTCAGCTCTGCTGTTCTCTGTGAATTTAACCACTTTTGCTCCAGGCAAAATCCCTATGACGGCATCGTCTTTCGATGTTGTTTACGTTCTTGAACGCGTCACTAGGGAGCTCCTTGCCGCCAGTCATCCTCCATTGTCCTTGGTGGTTTATCATCTTTTGGTCTGCTTGCTCAAGACCCCCTCATGGTTTTCATCTGTTATGGCGAGCTTCGTGCTCCTTGTGCTATCTCGGCTCATCTTTGCTCCACTATGACATAATGATGCCTCCTCACCCTGCTAATCATGTCGGCTTGTTGTGGTGGAGTTTCCAGTCAAGGTTCGTGATGGGTCAGTCGTTGATTGGTGTTGCTCCTCTGTTGTGTCATGGGGTTGACATGCATGCCGGTGTGGTGCGTTAGGATAGTTGTTTAGTGTTGTTATTGTAATCCTTCGACGACCCGCCACTTTCACTCGACTTTCATGGTGTTGGTCTCTCGGTTTGCTAGCTAGGTACTCTCTTCCTCGGGACGCCCATATGATGACGAGAGAGTTGACTAGTGCAACGTCTCTCCTCGTTGGTTACCCCAAGTGGAAGGTGTGATGTAGGATAATGGCAAATTTCCCTCGGTAAAGATACCAAGGTTTGTCTCCAGTAGGACTCCGGAGATGATAAGTAGGTGGCAAGGAAACAATGGCATCGAATAAGACAAAAGTTGCTTCCTTCACCTGGACCTGCACACAACACAAATACCTTTGCTTCCCAACGAGTACAGAGAGGTTGTCAATCTCTACGGTCTTGCTGTTCACAAAGGATCAATGTAATAGATAATGATAGTGATAGCAAATAAAAGTAAAAGCAAGAAAGTAAATGAGCGTGTAAACAATGATGAGAATATGGACCGGGGTCCCGTGATGTTCACTAGTGATGTCTCTCTCCCAAAAGACGATAAAACTACTATGCGAGGTAAACTAATTACATATGGGCAATTGACAGGATTATAAATGCACCGCAATGCTAATTATGCTACAAAGAAAGGAAGAGGCTCAAAAGCATGGGCAGTACGCCAAAATAAGTAGACGGAAATCCAACTGCATCTACTACTAATCATCCACCTTGAGATATTTATCCAGAACATCTCGCTGGTATTAAGTTGCGAGCCCCACCCAAAGTGTAAACCCAAAGCAACAGACAACTGCATTAAAAAGCACTTTGCGTAAAGTAAACAATCCTTGCAACCGCGGTTACAAGCACCGTTGTTTTCCCCCTTGTGGCAACAACACATCCCCTAGACTCATGGTTCTGTCACTCAAGCGTGTCATCAGGGGGCATGAACCCACAATCGAGCATAACATTCCCTCTTGGAGTTACTACCTACTACTTGGACAAAGCAATAAACAACAATGGAGAACAAGCGAGAATTACTTAGGAACAAAAATATAAAAGATAAGAACCAAATATATTACTCTATCACAATCTGAACATAATCTCATAATCCATCAGATCCCATCAAACTCAGCATAGAAAGAGCATAAAGATTACATATGTGCCTCGATCATGTAGGGCAGCTCACGAGGTCTAAACCATGAAGAACAAAGAGGGGAGGATAACATCACATAGCTACTGATCACGGACCCATGGTCCAAAGGAAACTACTCACGGCACATCCGGGAAGCGTCCATGGTGGAGGGGAAGCTCCCGGAGGTCGACCCTTTCTCCGGCAGGGTGCCGGGAAGGAGCCTGCTGGCGCTCCCGATCTTGGAAGCGCGGCGGCAGCGGAACAGAGGCGAGATCGCGAAAAAAGGGTTCTATCTTCGGGGGTTTCGCGTCACGGGGAATAAATAGGCGAATGGGGGAAGCCAGGGTGGCCACCAGGAGTCCAGGCGGCCCCCTGGCACGGCCAGACCCTAGGCCGCGCCAGGTGGGCGCCTAGGTCCCTAGTGGTGGCCCCCCGGCCCTCCTTCGGGGTTCCGGAAGCTTCCGTTGCGCTGATTTTTATCCGATTTTCCCGAATTTTTGGAGCACTTTAATATGGGGGAAACCTGGAATAGAAAAACAGCAAAAAATAGGAACTGCCACTGGGGTGCTCTGAGTTAATAGGTTAGTCCAAATATAATCAAAAGTGTATGAAAGTGTATCTAGATCATAGCAATATCACACAAAACATGCATGGAGAAAGAAGAAATTATAGATACGTTTGGGACGTATCAACATCCCCAAGCTTAATTCCTGCCCGTCCTCGAGTAGCTAAATGATAAAAAGCATAATTTCTGTGGTGACATGCTAGCAACCATATAAGAACCTTGAAAAGTAAAGCAATCAAGGTATGTGATTCAATTCAAGTCATAACATGCAAGAGTCTATATTAGCATTGAAACAAGCAACAAAATAACATTAGGTGCAAGAGCTCTCGCTGTCCGTGACGCGAATGTCTCCGAATGGTGTTTGTGTGCAAGAAGGGGGATAGGGAATGCGAGAGAAAAAGTATTTTTGTTGAGAACTCAATCTACTAAAGTTTCACACTTGGTCTTCTTTGGAATCTTATCTTGACTCGTCCCGGGACCACTAGCCAGGTTCAAGTCAATTTGATCCACTCCCTTTCGATATTTTTAGCACTCATGCAATGGATGAGCGTAAGCACGAGAGTTGACACTTAGGATGGCAAAGAGAGAAATATGGTGGAGGAGGAAGACAAAAAGGGTGAGAAAGGCTCACATCAATGAGGACAATCATAGGCGAGAAGGGCAAATGATAGATATGATGTGAGGAGTAGGGATTGCCATGCGACGGATGCACATATGAGCTCAGAAAATCTCTCCAATGGAACTAGTGGGGTGCATCCAACTTGCTCGCTCATGAAGACCTAGAGCTCTTTTGAGGAGGCTCATCCTTGGAATATGCAAGCCAAGTTCTATAGTGTGAAGGTCCCCACATAGCTATATGCATAAATGATCATCTCTATGGAGTACAAGGATAAGAGGGAGTACGAGTGTGGATCTTTCAAAAGTAATAGTAGTGTTGCCCCTTTCTCTCTTTTTATTTCCTTTTTCTCTTTTTTCTATTATTTTGTTTTTTTGGTGGCCTCAATGGCTCTTTCTATTTAACTCTCATTTGTCCTCTTTCGGATCTTTTATTTTTTCCACTTTGGGATCTTTTCCTCACTTAAGGGCAAGACTCTATTTTACAAGAGGGTATAGAAGATCTTTCACACTTTACAAGGTACTCAAACATAAAGAAGATGTAGCTATCATGATGTATGTATGCCTCTGCCAGTGTAGAAGGAACATGTATGCCATGAAGATCAAGTCATGAAGAGGTGGATGTTGCATGGCAATATATATCGGAAAGGCTATGGAAATGCTTGATAGGTAGGTATGGTGGCTGTTTTGAGAAAAGATATAAGGAGGTTTATGATGACAGAGCATATCATGCCAAGGGTTTGGATACACTAGCGAGGTGTACACCAACTCTCGAAGTGAGAAGAGAGCAATGCACGGCACGGGAGAGGCTAGCAAATATGAGGAGGTGGAAGTGTCAACTTTCAATACTTACATTAGTCCGAAGAACTCATGCACTTATTATCGATAACTCTCAATCTAATAAGGAGGTTCACAAAGAGACAAGTACCCCGAGGAGGAGTGTATGGGGTTTGGTTATCCTTGCGCATCCTCGACTCATGGTACGTGATTTGATACGCGAGAGATGATAATTGCTTCTCGCCCTTCGTTGGTTACCCCAAGTGGATGGTGAGCTGCAGCATAGCGGCAAGTTTCCCTTGGTGAAGATACCAAGGTTGAGAGTATCGACCAGTAGGACTCCGATAATGATAAGTAGGTGGTTCGGCAAGTGACGCGCCATTTATGATAATCACTTGCTTCTCCTGGACCTGCACACAGACACAAATAACTTTGCTCCCAACGAAGTTCAGAGAGGTTGTCAATATCTCCGGTATTGCTGTTTACAAAGGATCAAAACACAAGGGATAATGATAATGATAGCAACTGAAAGTAAAAGCAGAAAAGTACATGAGTGTGTAAACAGTGATGAGAATATGTACCGGGTCCCGTGATGTTCACTAGTGATGTCTCTCTCCCAAAAGACGATAAAACTGATGTGCGAGGTAAACCAATTACAAATGGGCAATTGACAGGATTATAAACGCATCGCAATTCTAACTATGCTACAAAAGAAAGGAAGGGGCTCAAAAGCATGGGCGGTACGCCAAAATAAGTAGACCGAAATCCAACTGCATCTACTACTAATCATCCACCTTGAGATATCTATCGAGAACATCTCGCTGGTATTAAGTTGCGAGCCCCACCCAAAGTGTAAACCCAAAGCAACAGACAACTGCATTAAAAGCACTTTGCGTAAAGTAAACAATCTTTGCAACCGCAGTTGCAAGCACTGTTGTTTTACCCCTTGTGGCAACAACACATCCCCTAGACTCATGTTTCCGTCACTCAAGCGTGTCATCAGGGGGCATGAACCCACAATCGAGGATAACGTTCCCTCTTGGAGTTACTACCTACTACTTGGCCAAAGCAATAAACAACAATGGAGAACATGCAAGAATTACTTAGGAACAAATATATAAAAGATAAGAAACAAATATATTACTCAATCACAATCTGAACATAATCTCATAATCCATCAGATCCCATCAAACTCAGCATAGCAACAACAGAAAGATTACATATGTGCCTCGATCATGTAGGGCAGATCACGAGGTCTAAACCATGAAGAATAAAGAGGGGAGGAGAACATCAGATAGCTACTGATCACGGACCCATGGTCCAAGGGAAACTACTCACGGCACATCTGGGAAGCGTCCATGGTGGAGGGGAAGCTCCCGGAGATCGAACCTCCCTCCGGCAGGGTGCCGGGAAGAGGTCTGCTGCGCTCCCGATCTTGGAAGCGTGGCGGCGGCGGAACAGAGGCGAGATCGTGAAAAAGTTTTATGTCCTCGGAAGTTTCACGTCAAGGGGAATAAATAGGCGAAGGGGGGCAGCCAGGGGGTCCACCAGGAGTCCAAGTGCCCCCTTGGCGCGGCCAAGCCCTAGGCTGCGCCAGGTGGCCGCCTGGGCACCTGGTGGTGGACCCCCGGCCCTCTTTCGGGGTTCCGGAACCTTCCGTTGCGCTGATTTTTTATCCGATTTTTCCCGAATTTTTGGAGCACTTTTAATATGGGGGAAACCTGGAATAAAAAAACAGCAGAAAACAGAAACTGGCACTGGGGTGCGCTGAGTTAATAGGTTAGTCCAAATATGATCAAAAGTGTATGAAACTGTATCTAGATCATAGCAATATCACACAAAAGATGCATGGATCAAGCAGCAATTATAGATACGTTTGGGACGTATCAACATCTCCAAGCTTAATTCCTGCTCGTCCTCGAGTAGGTAAATGATAACAAGCATAATTTCTGTGGTGACATGCTAGCAACCATATAAGAACTTTGAAAATTAAAGCAATCAAGGTATGTGATTCAATTCAAGTCATAACATGCAAGAGTCTATATTATCATTGAAACAAGTAACAAAAGAACATTAGGTGCAAGATCTCTCGCTGTCCGTGACTCGAATGTCTCCAAATGGTGTTTGCGTGCAAGACGGGAGTTAGGGAATACGAGAAAAAAATATTTTTGTTGAGAACTCAATCTACTAAAGTTCCACACTTGGTCTTCTTTGGAATCTTATCTTGACTCGTCACCAGACCACAAGCTAGGTACAAGTCAATTTGATCCACTCCCTTTCGATATTTTGAGCACTCATGCAATGGATGAGCGTGAGCGCGAGAGTTGACACTTAGGATGGCAAAGAGAGAAATATGGTGGAGGAGGAAGACAAAAAGGTGAGAAAGGCTCACATCAAGTAGGACAATCATAGGCGAGAAAGCCAAATGATAGATATGATGTGAGGAGTGGGGATTGACATGCAACAGATGCACATATGAGCTAAGAAAAGCTCTCCAATGAAACTAGTGGGGGTGGATCTAACTTGCTCGCTCATGAAGACCTAGAGCTCGTTTGAGGAGGCTCATCCTTGGAATATGCAAGCCAAGTTCTATAGTGTGAAGGTCCCCACATAGCTATATGCATGAATGATCATCTATATGGAGTAAAAGGATAAGAGGGAGTACTAGTGTGGATCTTTCAAAAGGATAGCAGTGTTGCCCCTTTATCTCTTTTTATTTATTTTTGTCTTTTTTCTATTTTTATGTATTTTTTGGTGGCCTCAATGGCTCTTTCTATTTAACTCTCATTTGTCCTCTTTGGGATCTTTTATTTTGTCCACTTTGGGATCTTTTCCTCACTTAAGGGCAATACTCTAATTTACAAGAGGGTGTAGAAGATCTTTCACGCTTTACAAGGTACTAAAACCATAAAGAAGATGTAGCTATCATGATGTATGCAATGTATGCCTCTTCCAGTGTAGCAGGAACATGTATGACATGAAGATCAAGTCATGAAGAGGTGGATGTTGCATGGTAATATATCTCGGAAAGGCTATGGAAATTCCTTGATAGGTAGGTATGGTGGCTGTTTTGAGGAAAGATATAAGGAGGTTTATGATGACAGAGCGTATCATGCCAAGGGTTTGGATGTATCGGCGAAGGTGGACGCCAACTCTCGGAGTGAGAAGAAGGCAATGCACGTCACGGGAAAGGCTAGAAAATATGAGGAGGTGGAAGTGTCAACTTTCAATACTTACATTAGTCCAAAGAAATCATGCACTTACTATCGGTAACTCTCATTCTAATAAGGAGGTTCACAAAGAGACAAGTACCCCGAGGATGAGTGTATGGGGGTTTGGTTATCCTTGCGCATCCTCGAGTCATGGTACGTGAGTGTACTCTAATATCCGATCCCTTCAAAGATTAGCGATCCATCTAGTAGCTAGAGTTCTCAACTAGTTTTGTAGGTTTTGAAAATAAACATGGATTGTCCAAAATACGACACCTATCACTAATAGGCTAGAGCCCTTGACACCAAAATTTCAAACATTACTCACATCAATACCTCAAAACTATTGCAAGTTACTACCAAAATTACATATAGCAACCTCAATTACCTAGTTTCAAGACAAGACACAACTCAGTGCAACAACCAACTCTCTTAACAAGATAAGCATGAAAACTAAAGAGAGTTCCAGAAACAAAATAAACAAAACCCAAGGGTCTTGCTAAAGACAAACTAAGACTAAAACTAAACATGGCAGTAGCTACGAAAAGATAAAGAGCATACAAAAACAAAAAGATAAGCATGAAAAATCCTATGATGTGTTCTAGATTGGAGTGGAGCGTGTTTCTCTCTCACACAAATTAAGATGGGGTAAAACTTGTTATGAACAGCAAGAAAAGCTAAAGAAAACTAAAAAAAAACCTAAGAGCGAGACGTTCCAAGCATAGCACATAACGCATGAAGTGATAAAAATATAGTGAGACGAAGGACGAACTGATGATTGTTGATGGAGAAGGGGATGCACGGGGGCATCCCCAAGCTTAGACACTTGAGTCTCCTTGAATATTTATTGGGGATGCACGGGGCATCCCCAAGCTTGAACGCTTGACACTCCCGGATCTTCTTTCATCATCTTCCATCGCACACTTGAAAACTCCCTTCATACATAACTCATCATAAGCTGATTAGAGGGGTTAGTACCCTTAATAAAATATTTTTTCCCCACTTGATATAAAAATATTCTTGAAGCTATACTCTTGATCAAGATTTCCAAAAGGTTTTTGCAAGGAGAAAGCAAGCTGAAGGTTTGCAAAAGTAAGGAGAGGAAAAACGTGGCAGAATCTGTGAAAAACAGAACATCAGGTAGTAGAGAATTGTTTCAGGGCACTTCTGCAACTCAAATAAAAAAACTCAAAACATACGGAAGTTTCACAATGGTATAGAGCATTCTGTGTAAAAAAATCAGCTCAAAATATGAACTGGTAATTTGTTCCGATTTTTCCCGTCACGAAGACAGAATTAGTTTTCTGGACAACACGTCACAACTTTTGCTTCCCTTATCATAAGAGGCTATAACTTGGCCCAAAGCTTGAAAATAAAGATACAATGATGTTGCTACAGTAGTAAAAATCATCAATACCACTAAGAACAGAAGTAAAAACATCTTGGGTTGCCTCCCAACAAGCGCTTTCTTTTACGCCTTTAAGCTAGGCATGAAGATAAAAGATCAAGTTGTATCAATCGAACCATCATCAAGATCATCAAAAAGATCTTCAATGGTACAACTAGTCTTAAGAGGTCTTCAGATAAAGGCCTAATGAAGATACTTCTAGGGAGAAAACCAAAAGACGAAAAATCAATGGGAGTTTCATTTATAAATTTATCAAAGAGAGGTATTTCTTCCAAAGATTTCACGGTTTCAGCTCCTTTGGCAATGGATGGATTATTTTTAGGTTGGGGAACCTTAGGGACATAATTGAACTTAGGTTCCTTCCTTGCCGGAGTCTCTACCTTTTTGGTTTTATTGAGGAGAAAGTAGTTCCTAGAGTATTAATGATTTCCTCAATCTTATCAATCCTAGAAGGATGCATATCATGGAATTTGATGGTCTCCAAAGTTTTAATAATTCTAAGCATGGAGCTATCAAGCCTACTCAAATTCCCTTGAATCTTACGATCCAACTCATTTATCCTAGTTATACTTGGTATTTCTAGCTCTATCTTTTCAAGTTTTTTTCATAATGTGAGCTAGAGTTATATCTTCTTGTATGCTAGGAACAGGGAGATTTCCAACAAGATTTTCAATAACATTAAGAGACTCCCAAATTGGGGCTTCTAGGAAATTCCCATTGATAGAAGTATCTAATATGAACCTATTCAAAGGAGTAATCCCAACATAAAAATTTCTAATAAGGATAGTAGAGGATTGCTTCTTGGTGGCTCTTTTCTGAGAATCATTAACTTTATATCAAGCATCTTTTAAACTTTCACCACCTTTTTGTTTAAAGGTGAGAACCTTTGTCTCAACAAAGGCAAAAGGACCAGACATAATGACAGCTACTAGCAAGATAAATAATTTTTTTGTGATTTTTGATATAAGACACAAAGATAAAAACTGAAAGGTAAACTAACAAGACTAAAAAGCAAAGGTAAAAGGTAGTGGACAACTCCCCTATCTTAGCACTTGGAGTCCCCGGCAACGGCGCCAAAAATTAGGCGGTTGACGGGGGCCAAGCCTCTTGTCGATCTCGAGAATTCCCTGCAACGGCGCTAGAAATTTGCTTGATATGCGAGAGATGATAATTGCTTCTCGCCCTTCGTTGGTTACCCCAAGTTGAAGGTGAGATGCAGCATAGCGGCAAGTTTCCCTTGGTGAAGATACCAAGGTTGAGAGTATCGACCAGTAGGACTCCGATAATGATAAGTAGGTGTTTCGACAAGTGACGCGCCGTTTATTATAATCACTTTCTTCTCCTGGACCTGCACACATACACAAATAACTTTTCTCCCAACGAAGTTCAGAGAGGTTGTCAATCTCTCCGGTCTTGTTGTTTACAAAGGATCAAAACACAAGGGATAATGATAATGATAGCAACTGAAAGTAAAAGCAGAAAAGTAAATGAGTGTGTAAACAGTGATGAGAATATGGACCGGGGTCCCGTGATGTTCACTAGTGATGTCTCTCTCCCAAAAGACGACAAAACTACTATGCGAGGTAAACAAATTACAGATGGGCAATTGACAGGATTATAAACGCACCACAATGCTAACTATGCTACAAAAGAAAGGAAGAGGCTCAAAAGCATGGGTGGTACGCCAATATAAGTATACCGAAATCCAACTGCATCTACTACTAATCATCCACCTTGAGATATCTATCGAGAACATCTCGCTGGTATTAAGTTGCGAGCCCCACCCAAAGTGTAAACCCAAAGCAACAGACAACTGCATTAAAAGCACTTTATGTAAAGTAAACAATCCTTGCAACCGCGGTTGCAAGCACCGTTTTTTTCCTCCTTGTGGCAACAGCACATCCCCTAGACTCATGTTTCTGTCACTCAAGTGTGTCATCACGGGGCATGAACCCACAATCGAGCATAACGTGCCCTCTTGCAGTTACTACCTAATACTTGGCCAAAGCAATAAACAACAACGGAGAACATGCAAGAATTACTTAGGAACAAAAATATAAAAGATAAGAACCAAATATATTACTCAATCACAATCTGAAAATAATCTCATAATCCATCAGATCCCATCAAATTCAGCATAGCAAGGGCAGAAAGATTACATATGTGCCTAGATCATGTAAGGCAGCTCACGAGGTCTAAACCATGAAGAACAAAGAGGGGAGGAGAACATCACATAGCTACTGATCACGGACCCATGGTCCAAGGGAAACTACTCACGGCACATCCGGGAAGCGTCCATGGTGGAGGGGAAGCTCCCGGAGGTCGATCGTCCCTCCAGCAGGGTACCTGGAAGAGGTCTGCTGGCGCTCCCGATCTTGGAAGCGCGGCGGCGGCGTAACAGAGGCGAGATCGCGAAAAAGGGTTCTGTCCTCGGAAGTTTCACGTCACGGGGAATAAATAGGCGAAGGGGGGCAGCCAGGGGGGCACCAAGAGTCTAGGCGCCCCCTGGCGCGGCCAAGCCCTAGGACGCGCCAGGTGGCCGCCTGGGCACCTGATGGTGGCCCCCCGGCCCTCCTTCGGGGTTCCGGAAGCTTCCGTTGCGCTGATTTTTTATCCGATTTTCCCGAATTTTTGCAGCACTTTTAATATGAGGGAAACCTGGAATAAAAAAATAGCAGAAAACATAAACTGGCACTGGGGTGCACTGAGTTAATAGGTTAGTACAAATATGATCAAAAGTGTATGAAAGTGTATCTAGATCATAACAATATCACACAAAACATGCATGGAGCAAGCAGTAATTATCGATACGTTAAGGACGTATCATGAGTGTACTCTAATATTCAATCCCTCCAAAGATTAGCGATCCATCTAGTAGCTCGAGTTCTCAACTAGTTTTGTAGGTTTTTTAAAATAAACACGAATTGCCCAAAATACGACACCTATCACTAATAGGCTAGAGCTCTTGACACGAAAATTTTAAACATTACTCACACCAATATCTCAAAACTATTGCAAGTTACTACTAAAATTAAATAACAACCTCAATTACCTACTTTCAAGACAAGACACAACTCAGTGCAACAACCAACTCTCTTAACAAGATAAACATGAAAACTAAAGAGAGTTCCAGCAACAACTAAACAAAAGCCAAGGCTCTTGCTAAAGACGAACTAAAACTAAAACTAAACATGACAGTAGCTACGAAGAGATAAAGCACACACAACAGTAAAAAGATAGGCATGCAAAATTCTATGACGTGTTCTAGATTGGAGTTGGGGTATGATACGTCCCAAACGTATCTATAATTTTTGCTTGCTCCATGCATGTTTTGTGTGACTTTGCCATGATTTGCTTGAACTGTCATACACTTTTGAGCATATTTGGACTAATCTATTAACCCAGTGCACCCAACTGCCAGTTGTTGTTTTCTGCTGTTTTTGTATTTTAGGTTTTCCGGCCATTAAAAGTGCTCCAAAAAATACGAAAAAATCAGATAAAAAAACCAGCGACCCAGAAGCTTCCGGAATCACCAAGGTAGCGGAGGGGGGCCACCACCAGGAGACCAGGAGGGTCCCTGTCGCGACCCCACCCTAGGCCACACCAGGAGGCCTCCTGGCTGCCTGGTGGGTCCCCTCGACACCCCCCGCCTATATTTAGCCCTCGGGGTGGAAACCCCTAATATCAATCTCTTTTCCGCAAACTCGCCTCTGTACCTCCGCCGCCGCCGTTTCAAGATCGGGGCTGCCTGGAGAAGCTGCCCCGGCACTCTGCCGGAAGGAGGAACCCCCTCCGAGAGACCATCCATAGCCATGGACGCCTCCCGGATGTACCGTGAGTAGTCCCCCTTGGACCATGGGTCCGTGACCAGTAGCTATGTGATCTACCTCTCCCCTCTTTGTGCTTCCACTTTCGAGACCTCGTGAGCTGCCTCACATGATTGAGGCACTTTTTTAATTTCTGCTGTTGTTATGCTGAGTTTGCTGGGATCTGATGGATTATGAGAATATGTTCAGATTGTGATGAGTAATATATTTGGTTCTTCTCTTTTATATACTGTTCTTGAATAAATTCTTGCATGTTCTCCGTTGCAGTATTTTGCTTTGGCCAAGTAGTTTGCTTGCTACTCCAAGAGGGAGCGTTATGCTTGATTGTGGGTTCAGCCCCCTGATGTCTAGCTTGAGTGACAGAAACATGAGACTAGGGGATGTGCTGTTGCCACCAGGGATAAAACAACGGTGCTTGTACCCGCGGGTGCAAGTATTGTTTACTTTACGCAAAGTTCTTTTAATCCAGTTGTCTGTTGCTTTGAGTTTACACTTTGGGTGGGATTCGCAACTTAATACCAGCGATATGTTCTGGATAGATATCTCAAGGTGGATGATTCGTAGTAGATGCAATTGGATTTCGGTCTACTTACCTTGGCGTACTGCCCATTGCTTTTGAGCCCTTCCTTTCTTTGCAGCATAGTAAGCATTGCGGCGCCTTCATAGTTCTGTCAATTGCCCAGTTGTGATTTGTTTACCTCACTAGCACTTTTATCGTCTTTTGGGAGAGATACATCACTAGTGAAAATCACGGGATCCCGGTCCATCTTCACATTATTGTTTACACCCTTAGTTTACTTTCAGTCTTTACTTTCAGTTCCACTTTTATCTCTTGCGTTGATCCTTTGTAAACAACAAGGCCGGAGGAATTGACAACTCCTCTGTACTCGTTGGGAGCAAAGTTATTTGTATATGTGTGCAGGTCCAGGTGAAGTAAGCAACCTTGAGTTGTGAACGGCGCCATTGTTCACTTTACCACCTACTTGTTGCTCTTGAGTCCTACTGGTTCGACTTAGCATCTTCGCTAAGGGAAAACTTGCCGCTACACTACATCTCACCTTGCACTTGGGGTAACCAACGAGGCGGGAGAAAAATATCTTCATCACTGTATCAAGCAAGTTTTCTGGCGCCGTTGCCGGGGACTCCAGTCTACAAGATAGGGGAGTTGCACACTATCTTTTATCTTTGCTTTTTAGTCTTGTTAGTTTACCTTTCAGTTTTTTACTTTTGTGTCCCTTATCAAAAATACCAAAAATATTTGTTACCTTGTCAGTAATTACCACTATGGCTGGTCATTTTTCCTTTGGTGAGGCAGAAGTACTTACCTTTACTCAAACAGGTGGTGAAAGTTTGAAAGATTCTTGGTATAGAATTAATGATTCTCAAAAAAGAGCCACCAAGAAGCAATCCACTACTATCTTGCTTAGAAATTTTTATGTTGGGATCACTTCTTGGAATAGGTTTCTTTTAGACACTGCTACCAATGGGAACTTCATAGAGGCCCCAGTTTGGGAAGCCCTTAATGTTATTGAAAATCTTGTTGGAAGTATCCCAGTTGTTAGTATTAAGGAGGACATTACTTTAGCTCACATTATGTGAAAACTTGAAAAAATAGAGCTAGAGATGCCAAGTATCGATAGGGTGAATGAGTTGGATCGTAAGATTCAAGGGAATTTGAATAGGCTAGATAACTCCATGCAGAAAATTTTCAAAACTTTGGAGACTATTAAATCCCTTGATGAGAAGTCTTCTAGGATAGAAAAGATTGAGGAAGTTATTGAAACTCGAGGAACTACCTTTTCCTCAATCAAAACCAAAAAGGATGAAACTCTGGCAAAGAAGGAACCTAAGTTAGTTTACGTCCCCAGGGTTCCTCGAGCTAAAGCAAACACACCCATTGCCAAGAGAGTTGAAACGGTGAAAACTTTGGAGGAGACACCTATCTTTAACTTTAATGAAACTCCAATTGATTTCCCTCCTTTTGATTTTATTCCAAGAAGCATTTTCATTCTTCCTTTATTTGAGAAACCTATTAAGACTAGTTGTACTATTGAAGAGCTTTTTTATGATCTTAATGATGGTTCAATGGATACAACTTGATCTTTTGCATTAAGCCTAGCTAATGGCTCTAAAGAAGCGCTTTCGGGAGGCAGCCCGCAACGAATTTAGGTTTTTCTTTTTGTTTTTCTTATGTTCTTAGTGGTCTTGATGATTGTTACTACTTTAGCAACATCATTGTATCTTTACTTTTCAAGCTTTGCGCCAAGTTTAGCCTCATACGACAAGGGGAGTGAAAGTTGTGACATGCTGTCCGGAAAACAGATTCTGTCCTCGTGACTAGAAAAATCAGAGAAAAATCCCAGTTCATCTTTTTGATCTGAGTTTTTTACACAGTTTTCTCTATACAATTATGAAACTTTCGTATCTTCTGAGTTTTTTTATTTGAGTTTAATAAGTACCCCTAAAAAATTCGTTTTTACCTGCTGGTCTGTTTTTCACAGATTTTGTCCTGTTTGGCCTTTTCTTCGTTTTGCAAACCTTAAGCTTGCTTTTTCTTTGCAAAAACTTGTTGGAAATCTTGAGAAACAGTAGCTCTTCAAGGTTATCTTTATTTCCAGTAGAGAAAAAATTATTTTATTATGGGCACTAACCTCTCTAATCAGTCTACAATGAGCTATGTATGAAGGGAGTTTTCAAGAGCGCGATGGAAGATGATGAAAGAAGATCTTGGAGTGTCAAACGCTCAAGCTTGGGGATGCACATGTGCACCCCCAATAAATATTCAAGGAGACTCAAGCGTCTAATCTTGGGGATGCCCCCGTGCATCCCCTTCTTCATCAACAATTATCAGTTCGTCTCTCCTTTCACTATATTTTTATCACTTCATGTGTTATGTGCTATTCTTGGAGCATCCCGCTCTTAGGTTTTTCTTTTAGTTTTATTTAGCTTTGCTTGCCGTTCATAACAAGTTAGACCCCAGCTTACTCTTTTGTGTGGGAGAGATACACGCTCCGCTTGAACTAGAACTCCTCATAGGATTTGCATGCTTATTCTTTTAGCTGTGAGTTGTTCTTTTTTTTTCTTAGCTGCTGCTCTGTTTAGTTGTAGTGCTTTAGTTTTTTCTTTTGTTTTAGGTTGAACTTTCTATAGGTTGCATGTTTTATCTTGTTAGAGAGTTTGCCTGTTGCACTGAGTTTTGTGTCTTGACTAGAAGTAGGTAGTTGAAGTTGCTATTCTCTTTGTAGTAGTAACTTGCAATAGTTTTGAGGTATTGACTAGAGTAATGTTTGAACTTTTGGTCAAGAGCTCGAGCCTATTAGTGATAGATGTTGTATTTTGGGAAATCCATGTGTTTTTCGAAAACCAAAAACCCCTGTTAAGAACTCTAGCTACTAGATGGATCACTAAACTCTGGAGGGTTCGAATATTAGAGTACACTCACGTACCATGAGTCGAGGATGCGCAAGCATAACCAAACCCCCATACACTCCTCCTCGGGGTACTTGTCTCTTTGTGAACCTCCTGATTAGATTGAGAGTTACCGATAATAAGTGCATGAGTTCTTCGGACTAATGTGAGTAATCGAAAGTTGACACTTCCACCCACCTATAATTTTTCTAGCCTCTTCGGTACCGTGCGTTGCCCTTTCTCACCTTGAGAGTTGGCGCATACTTCGCCGGTGCATCCAAACACTTGGCACGATACGCTCTGTCATCATAAGCCTCCTTATATCTTTCCTCAAAACAGCCACCATACCTACCTACAAGGCATTTCCATAGCCTTTCCGAGATACATTGCCATGCAACATCCACCTTCTCATGACTTGATCTTCATGTCATACATGCTACTTGCTTGATCGATGAGCCGCATGCTAGTTGGGCCTTGCCCTAATCATTGCTACATGACGTGCTAGTATCATTGCTTATCCTGCTATCCTGGCAGAGGCATACATTTGCATCATGATATTTATATCTTCTTTATGTGAGTACCTTTGTAAAGTGTGAAAGATCTCCTATATTCTTGTAAAATATAGAGTGTTGCCCCTAAAGTGAGGAAAAGATCCCAAAGAGGACAAAATCAAAAGATCCCAAAGAGGACAAATGAGAGTTAAATAGAAAGATCCATTGAGGCCACCAAAAAAATACAAAAAATAGAAAAAAGAGAAAAAGAAAAATAAAAAGAGAGAAGGGGGCACACTACTATTCCTTTTGAGAGATCCACACTAGTACTTCATCCTCTATCCCTTGTACTCCATAGAGATCATCATCATGCATATAGCTATGTGGGGACCTTCACACTATAGAACTTGGCTTGTATATTCCAATGATGAGCCTCCTCAAACGAGCTCTAGGTCTTCTTGAGCAAGCAAGTTAGATGCACCCCCACTAGTTTCCTTGGAGAGCTTTTAGCTCACATGTGCATCCGTTGCATGGCAATCCCTACTCCTCACATCATATCTATCATATGGCCTTCTCTTGCCTATGATTGTCCTCATTGATGTGAGCCTTTCACACCTTTTTGTCTTCCTCCTCCACCTTCTTTCTGTTTCGCCTTTTAGGTGTCAACTTTCTTGCTCACGCTCATCAATTGCATGAGTGCTCAAAATATCGAAAGGGAGTGGATCAAATTGACTTGTACCTGGCTAGTGGTCTGGGGACGAGTTAAGATAATAATCCAAAGGAGGCCAAGTGTGAAACTTTAGTAGATAGTTGTTCTCAACAACCTTTTTTCTCTCTTTTTCCCAGTCCCCTGCTTGCACGTAAACACCATCTGGAGACATTCGAGTCACGGACAGTGAGAGCTCTTGCACCTTTTGTTCTTTTGTTGCTTGTGTCAATACTAATATAGACTCTTGCTTGTTAAGACTTGAATTGAATTGCATGCTTTAATTTCTTTACTTAAAAGTCCTTATATGGTTGTGTGGCATGTCACCACAGAAACTATGCTTGTTATCATTTACCTACTCGAGGACGAGCAGGAATTAAGCTTGGGGATGTTGATACGTCCCAAACGTATCTATAATTTCTGCTTGCTCCATGCATGTTTTGTGTGACTTTGCCATGATGTGCTTGAACTTTCATACACTTTTGAGCATATTTGGACTAATCTATTAACCTAGTGCACCCAGCTGCCAGTTGCTGTTTTATGCTGTTTTTGTATTTTAGATTTTCCGGCCATTAGAAGTGCTCCAAAAAATACGGAAATATCAGATAAAAAATCAACGACCCGAAAACTTTCGGAATCACCAAGGTAGCGGAGGGGGGACACCACCAGGAGACCAGGAGGGTCCCTCGCGTGGCCCCACCCTAGGCCGCGCCAGGAGGCCTCCTGGCTGCCTGGTGGGTCCCCTCGACACCCCCCTCCGCCTATATTTAGCCCTCAGGGTGTAAACCCCTAATATCGATCTCTTTTCCGCGAACTCGCCTCTGTTCCGCCACCGCCATTTCAAGATCGGGGTTGCCTGGAGAAGCTGCCCCGGCACCCTGCCGGAAGGAGGAACCCCCTCCGGGAGACCATCCATAGCCATGGACGCCTCCCGGATGTACCGTGAGTAGTCCCCCTTGTACCATGGGTCCGTGACCAGTAGCTATGTGATCTACCTCTCCCCTCTTTGTGCTTCCACTTTTGAGACCTCGTGAGCTGCCTCACATGATCGAGGCACTTTTGTAATTTCTGCTGTTGTTATGCTGAGTTTGCTGGGATCTGATGGATTATGAGACTATGTTCAGATTGTGATGAGTAATATATTTGGTTATTTTGGGAGAGAGACATCACTAGTGAAAATCACGGGATCCAGGTCCATCTTCACATTATTGTTTACACCCTTAGTTTACTTTCAGTCTTTACTTTCAGTTCCACTTTTATCTCTTGCGTTGATCCTTTGTAAACAGCAAGGCCGGAGGAATTGGCAACTCATCTGTACTCGTTGGGAGCAAAGTTATTTGTATCTGTGTGCAGGTCCAGGTGAAGTAAGCAACCTTGAGTTGTGAACGGCGCCATTGTTCACTTTACCACCTACTTGTCGCTCTTGAGTCCTACTGGTTCGATCTTAACCTTAGCATCTTCGCTAAGGGAAAACTTGCCGCTACACTACATCTCACCTTGCACTTGGGGTAACCAACGAGGCGGGAGAGAAGTATCTTCATCACCATATAAGGGTGTAACTTGTTATGAAAAGCAATCAAATCTAAAGAAAACTAAAAATAAACCTAAGAGCGAGACGCTCCAAGCATAGCGCATAACACATGAAGTGATAAAAATATAGTGAGACGAAGGACGAACCGATGATTGTAGATGGAGAAGGGGATGCACGGGGGCATCCCCAAGCTTAGACGCTTGAGTCTCCTTGAATACTTATTAGGGATGCATGGGGGCATCCCCAAGATTGAGCGCTTGACACTCCCGGATCTTCTTTCATCATCTCTCATCGCACACTTAAAAACTCCCTCATACATAACTCATCATAAGCTGATTAGAGAGGTTAGTACCCTTAATAAAATATTTTTTCCCCACTAGATATAAAGATATTTTTGAAGATCTACTATTTCTCAAGATTGCCAAAAGGTTTTTGCAAAGAAAAAGCAAGCTTAAGGTTTGCAAAAGTAAGGAAAGGCAAAACGCGGCAGAATCTGTGAAAAACAGAACAACATGTAGTAGAGAAGTTTTCGGGGCACTTCTTCAACTCAAATAAAAAAACTCAGAACATATGAAAGTTTCACAATTGTATAGAGAATGCTGTGTAAAAACTTCAGCTCCAAAAGATAAACTGGTGATTTGTTCTGATTTTTTCTGTCAAGAAGATAGAATCTGTTTTCTGGACATCATGTCACAACATTTGCTTCCCTTATCATAAGAGGCTATAACTTGGCACAAAGCTTGAAAATAAAGATATAATGATGTTGCTACAATAGTAACAATCATCAACACTAAGAACAGAAGTAAAAACATCTTGGGTTGCCTCCCAACAAGAGCTTTCTTTTACGCCTTTAAGCTAGGCATAAGGCAAAAGATCATGTTGTATCAATCGAACCATCATCAAGATCATCAAATAGCTCTTCAGTTGTACAACTAGTCTTAAGAGGTCTTTCAAATAAAGGCCTAATGAAGATACTTCTAGGGAGAAAATCAATGGGAGTTTCATTTATAAATTTATCAAAAAGAGGTATTTCTTCCAAAGTTTTCACGGTTTCAACTTCCTCGGAAATGGGTGGATTATTTTTGGGTCGAGGAACCTTAGGGACATATTTGAACTTAGGTTCCTTCCTTGCCGGAGTTTCTACCATTTTTGGTTTGATTGAGGAGAAAGTAGTTCCTAAAGTATTAATGATTTCCTCAATCTTATCAATCCTAGAAGGATCCATATCATGGGATTTGATGGTCTCCAAAGTTTTAATTATTTTATGCATGGATCTATCAAGCTTATTCAAATTCCCTTGAATCTTACGATCCAACTCATTTATCCTAGTTATACTTCGTACTTATAACTCTATCTTTTCAAGTTTTTTTTATAATGTGAGCTAGAGTTATATCTTCTTGTATGCTAGCAACTGGGAGTTTTTCAATAACATTAAGAGATTCCCAAATTGGGGCTTCTAGGAAATTCCCATTGATAGCAGTATCTAATATGAACCTATTCCAAGGAGTAATCCCAACATAAAAAATTCTAAGCAAGATAGTAGTGGATTGCTTCTTGGTGGCTCTTTTATGAGAATCATTAATTCTATACCAAGCATCTTTTGAACTTTCACCACCTTTTTGTTTAAAGGTGAGAACCTCTGTCTCAACAAAGGCAAAAGGACCAGACATAGTGACAGCTAAAAGCAAGATAAATAGGTTTTTTGTGATTTTTGATATAGGACACAAAGATAAAAACTGAAAGGTAAACTAACAAGACTAAAAAGCAAAGGTAAAAGGTAGTGGGAAACTCCCCTATCTTAGCACTCGGATTCCCCGGCAACGGCGCCAGAAATTCGCTTGATCACGAGAGGGTTGACTAGTGCAACGTCTATCCTCGTTGGTTACCCCAAGTGGAAGGTGTGATATAGGATAACGGCAAATTTCCCTCGGTGAAGATACCAAGGTTTGTCTCCAGTAGGACTCCGGAGATGATAAGTAGGTGGCAAGGAAACAATTGCACCGAATAAGACAAAAGTTGCTTCCTTGACCTGGACCTGCACACAACACAAATAAATTTGCTTCCCAACGAGTATAGAGAGGTTGTCAATCTCTCCGGCCTTGCTGTTCACAAAGGATCAACACAACAAATAATGATAGCGATATCAACTAAAAGTAAAAGCAAGAAAATAAATGAGTGTGTAAACAATGATGAGAATATGGACCGGGGTCCCGTGATGTTCACTAGTGATGTCTCTCTCCCAAAAGACGATAAAACTGCTATGCAAGGTAAAAAAATTATAGATGGGCAATTGACAAGATTATAAACGCAGCGCAATGCTAACTATGCTACAAAGAAAGGAAGAGGCTCAAAAGCATGGGAAGTACGCCAAAATAAGTAGTCCAAAATCCAACTGCATCTACTACTAATCATCCACCTTGAGATATCTATCCAGAACATTTCGTTGATGTTAAGTTGCGAGCCCCACCCAAAGTGTAAACCCAAAGCAACAGACAACTGCATTAAAAAGAACTTTGCGTAAAGTAAACAATCCTTGCAATCGCGGTTACAAGCACCGTTGTTTTCTCCCTTGTGGCAACAGCACATCCCCTAGACTCATGTTTCTGTCACTCAAGCGTGTCATCAGGGGGCATGAACCCACAATCGAACATAACATTCCCTCTTGGAGTTACTACCTACTACTTGGCCAAAGCAATAAACAGCAACGGAGAACATGCAAGAATTACTTAGGAAAAAAATTATAAAAGATAAGAACCAAATATATTACTCTATCACAATCTGAACATAATCTCATAATCCATCAGATCCCATCAAACTCAGCATAGCAACAGCAGAAAGATTACATGTGTGCCACGATCATGTAGGGCAGCTCACGAGGTCTAAGCCATGAAGAACAAAGAGGGGAGGAGAACATCACATAGCTACTGATCACGGACCCATGGTCCAAAGGAAACTACTCACGACACATCCGGGAAGCGTCCATGGTGGAGGGGAAGCTCCCGGAGGTCGATCCTCCCTCCGGAAGGGTGCCGGGAAGGAGTCTGCTGGCGCTCCCGATCTTGGAAGCGCGGTGGCAGCGGAACAGAGGCGAGATCGTGAAAAAGGGTTCTATCTTTGGAGGTTTTGCGTCACGGGGAATAAATAGGCGAAGGGGGCAGCCAGGGGGGCCACCAGGAGTCAAGGCGCCCCCCTGGCACGGCCAGACCCTAGGCCGCGCCAGGTGGCCGCCTGGGTCCCTGGTGGTGGCCCCCCGGCCCTCCTTCGGGGTTCCGGAAGCTTCAGTTGCGCTGATTTTTTATCCGATTTTTTCCGAATTTTTGGAGCACTTTTAATATGGGGGAAACCTGGAATAGAAAAACAATAAAAAACAGGAACTGTCTGGGTGCACTGAGTTAATAGGTTAGTCCAAATATGATCAAAAGTGTATGAAAGTGTATCTAGATCATAGCAATATCACACAAAACATGCATGGTGCAAGCAGAAATTATAGATACGTCTGGGACGTATCACCATATGTTCTTGCCCTATGTAATTTGGGTTAATTATTGGATTTCCCTTAGACGCGTCCATGTACTCAGTTTTGCCCCTAGTTGCGAATTGTGCTCAATTTTTTCCTTTCTTCGGGCGCAGCTACTATGAGAAGGACAAATGCCAAGTTTGGAGTCCATTCCGTCTGTTGGCGTTACTGCAGGTCGGTCCGGAGCTTACATGTGGGACTGCAACGACAACAAAGAGGTCTGTCACGTGAGTCCAACCAAACTGGGCACATCCGACGACATCTGTCCGTGTGCCTCCCATGCGCCGCCGCTTCCTCCGCCCCCGCGGCCGTCCTGCGGCGCCACCACCACCTGCGCCTCCACCGGCTGCGCCGCCGTGGCTGTCAGGCTCCACCGCCACCTGCTCCATCTCCACTTGCTCCACCGCCGCCACCTTCCCGCGACGCCACCAGTGGGGCGCTCGTTCTGCCACTTCGCCCGCCACCTACTTGACCCGCGGCAGGGCCTCCTTCCTTGCGCCCGGTCGGAGCGCTGATAGGGGGGTTGGTGCACAAGGAGGGTGAACCCATGGCGAAATGGCGATCGACGGCGACCCCAAAGAATTTTGCGAGGCAGGCATTTGGCCGGAGACGCGCCGAATCCACGATTGGGTTCCCGAGGGGTAACTCTTCGATTAAGCTAGGTTTTTCATTTCAACATTCGATTCGAGTTGGTTTACGTTTTATTATGCTATTGGTGTGTTGATTGCGCTTCTGTTTTTCGTGGATCAGGATGGAGTTGCGGTTTGCTTTCTTGGTGCACATTAGAAGGGACACATACATCCTGATGCAAAGAATAAGAGGAAATTCAAAGAAGGTTTCGATTAGCCGTTGCCAATGGATTGTAATTGGAGTTTCATACAATGTGGGGAGGTAATTTGTAGCCCATATCCTTAGGGTTTTCTTGATGAAGTGGAATAAAAATACTACGATGAGAGAAATAAATGGGTGTGAGTTAGTAATGATGCAGAGCTCGCTACCATGTTTTCTAAGCATATGGAGAAATATAATTTTCATGTGAGGCCGCAAAATGATGTGATTGTGCAGGAAGTTAGGAGGGTGGGTACACCTTCTCAGGCAGGACCATCTCGTCGTAATGTCAGCTCTAGCCAGAACAGTTCAACTAGTGCACGACAACGTGATGGCTCGACAAGCGCGGGCACCGACAGAAGGCCCCCCTTGCAGTGGAGTCCGACTACAATTCTGGGAATGATGAAGAGAGGCTATATTTTGATGTTGTTCAGAATTTACGACGTTCATCTCAGCATGAAAACCAAAATGAGGCTGACAATGGCGTCCATGTGGACGATGACGAGGTTGGTGAGGACGAGGACCTTACAGCTGTTGAATGGGATCTTGAGAACCCTCACATGCAATAGGGTTCCATTTTTGCATCCATGAGTGAGTGTAGAAATGCATTTGTTACTTACTGCATCCAGGCAGATCGAACGTACTTTCAAAGTTGAAAAGAGCGATCCAGTAGGTTACAGAGGGCACTGCCCGACTGAGGGTTGTCCATGGAGGATGCTTGCATCTAAAATGCGAAATAGCACGAATGTTCAGGTTAAAGTAAACCCTTTTATGCACACATGCAAATCAACCCTTAGGAAGGAAACAATCAGTAGAGCCAAGTCAAGATGGGTGGCAGAAGAAGTAAAGAAGTGGGTAAAAGAAAACCATCAAGTGGGTGCAAAGGAATTGCAGAAGAACATCAAAGACAAGTTCAATATAGAGTTACCATACATAAGGGTGTTCAATGGTAAACAACATGCTATGGATACTATTTATTGTAACTGGCAGGAAAGTTTTCAATTGTTGTATTCATTTAAAGATGAAGTGGAGAGGACCAGCCCAGGTAGTATTGTAGAGATGGACCACTACACTGTGGAGTACACCTTCAGGGGAGTGACAAAAAACAAGGAATGCTTTAGGAGGATTTTTGCCTGCTTTGAGGCTTGTCGCCGGGGTTTTTTGGTAGGCTGCAGGCCATATTTGGCTATTGATGCTACTTTTCTCACAAGGAGGTTTATTGGATAGTTAGTATCATCTTGTGCAGTTGATGCACACAATTTTGTATTTCCAGTTGCGTATGGTGTGATAGAGACAGAGTCTGAGGAGAGTTGGACTTGGTTTTTGCAGAAACTGCGCCGGGCAATTGCATATCCCAATGGGTTGGTAATTCATATAGATGCTTGCAAAGGCTTAGAAGTGGTCGTGGACAATGTGTTCCGTGGAGTAGAACATAGATAATGCATGCTCACCTTGCTGCAAATTTTATGAAGAAATACAAAGGAAAGGTATATACCGACAATTTATGGCCAACATCATTTGACTTGTAGTGTGAAGAAGCACAACTACCATTTGAAGAAGTTATGCACGAATGCCAAAGTGAAGGAATACTTGGAAACACACCACTTCAAGTTATGCGCCAGAAGCCAATTCAGTGAAGTGAGCAAAGTTGACTATGTGCACAACAATCTTGCAGAGTCTCTCAACTCAACGATCCAGAAACTAAAGGGTCTTTATTTGGTGGATTTGCTTGATAGGATAAGGATAGAATACATGCAGAAGTTTTGTATCCGTTAAGAAATAGCTGCGGTAAAATTCATGGGCCACATTATCATCCCTTCCGTGATGACTGAGCTGAAGAAGAAAACAACAGGCTTGGAAATGGATGTGACTCTTTGCTCGACTACCACAACAGAGGTATCATTTATGGATAAAGAGAAGAGGGAATGGAGATATCCAGTGGATTTAGAAGCTAGAACTTGCAGTTGTAGGCAATGGCAGATAATTGGGTTGCCATGTGTTCATGCCCTATTTTTTTATCACCACTCTTTCAGGTCCATCAGGGAACATACAACAGTATTGCATGATTACTAATATATTGCAAGGTTCAAAGCCACATATGCATATGCCTTACCTGCTTTGGAGGGAAAACAACAATGGGACACACTGCATCCTGGATTCATTCTTCGCGCTCCAGTTTTGAAGAGAGCAGCAGATAGACCAAGGAAGGCTCGATTGAGACCTTGCAGTGAAGGAGCTGGACTTGGAGCGGGGTGGCGTAAGTGCACAAGGTGTGGTGGGTCTGGCCATTTCGGTAAGTATTGTGATAACACAGTTGATACAGCGTTCAGAGAGTGTTTCGATGAAGGCTTCGATGAAAATGTCGGTCAACAGCCAATTGCAATAGATGAGGATTTGGATGAGGTTCCAAATGATGATCCGAGTGAGCCTCCAATTGATGATCTAAGTGAGGTTCCAAATTATGATGGTGATGATCCAAGTGAGGTTCCAAGTGAGTCTCCATGTGAGCCTCCAAATGATGATCCAAGTGAGGCTCCAAATGGTGACCAACCTTCTATCGTTGTGAGTTCTGTTAGGTATGTAAATCTTGCCAATACTATTGTAATTTATCACTTGACATGATCGCATTACCCTTTATGCTTTGTACAACTCTGTGGTATGTTCGAAGAAGACGCTTAAGGTACCGACAACCAAGAGGAAAAGAGAAAAATCAATGATCACAAGGATGACAAGGAGCAAAGTGTTGGCAAGAAGCTCAAGGATAAAAAACAAGCCCGAACGCTATGAATGATGTTGTATTTGAGTTGAATGATGTTGAACCTGTCCATGTTAAACTATTTGTGTGAATGATGTTGTATTTGTTTGAATGATGTTGTATTTGTTTGAATGATGTTTGAATGACGCTGGACCTATGTTAGAAATTCAAAATTTACTCAAAAATCAAATTTGAACCAAACTTTAAATTTTACATGCTATTTGGATGTTGCAGTTCTTTAGAAACTATGGTGAACTTGTTTGTTCTAGCTTGGTCATCAATCCAAGCCCTTTTGCGAAGTAAAGTCACATTCATGAAAAATATGCTAAAAAGAGCTCCAAAGGTAGGGTAAACGACCTCATTTCTAAGCAAGTTTTTTTTACCTTGTCTAAATCAGAAAACCCCGACTTAAATCTTTAGTACATGACATAAAAAGACTATGTGAGCAGGTTTTTCATATTTTTTTGAATTAATTATGCTCATTTGAATTCTAGTCATACCTAACTTTGAGATATCACATTAGATACATGAATTTCTGTCTAAATCAGCAAAACCCAACTTAAATATTTAGTGTATGATATAAAAAGACTATGTGGGCAGGGTTTTTCATTTTTTTGATTTTTTTTAAATTTATAATGCTCATTTGAATTTTAGTCAAACCTCTCTTTGACTAACATTTATACAAGTTTAAAACATGAAAAATGAAAAACTAAGCCTGGATCCTTCTTAGTCGCTCCAAAATGAAACTTTGGTGAGGTTTAAAAAAAAAGTTCCAAACCCCAAACCTCTCATCACTTCATACATACATTCATAAGTGTGTTATTAGTTACCACATGATGTACATGAAATTTAATGAAATAACTTTGACTCAGCCAAACCCCGACTTTAATCATTAGTATATGACATAAAAGGACCATGTGCGGAGGTTTTTAATTTTTTTAAATTTTTTTAAATTTATAATGCTTATTTGAATTCTGGTCAAATCTCTCTTTGACTGACTCCAAACCCCAGCACTGAACAACGATCGTCGATCTAACCCTAGCGCTGAACCACGGTTGTCGATCTAAACCTTCTAGAAGGAATCTGGGGGGCGATCCGCGTGAACCTGATTCCTGCCATCTGATTGGTTGTTTTTTCCTCAGCACCGAGAGGGATGCGCTGGACGGACTGTTGGGTCGTCTCGCGCCGCGCCTCAGCGCTTCCCCGTCCCAGCCTTTTAGGCCTGTGTGCGTGTGTGTAGGCCTACCTGCATGAGAGTGACAGCGCGTGCATGCAGCGATGGGACGTGTCCATGATGCGCTAGACCAGTGATGTGGCCGTGTAGCGCAGCGATGCGGTGATTCAGATTAAGGCTGAGAGAAGTAAAACCAGATCAGATTCACATGTCATCGTTTCAACGTTAAACGCATACACACGCACGCGCGCAGATACACACACGCCTATTTAAACACCTCTCTTCCTCTCCCATCCACCACTAAGCCAGATCTATCGACACACCCAAGCCATCTCTTCCTCTCACAGCTCTCCGTCGAAGACGCCGCCGTTCAGTGTGCCCACCTTCCGTCCCCCGCCCACCGTGGAGGAGGTGCGCTACCCATCAGGCGTCCTTTTCGAGAGCACGCTCAGGGTGTGGTTGCAATCCCTGGACTATTTATGTACCCATCTATGTAATGCTACCGTGTGGTTATTATTTATCTAAGTTATTATGTGTGTTAAAAAAAGTTTCGTGCCCAAAGAGATCACTTGTGTGTTGAAAAATGTTAGTGCCCTAAGAATTTGGATTTATTTCTTCCCTTTAAACCCTAAGCATTAGCCTAGACTCAATGGAAAAATGTCTTTCCTTTAAACCCTAAGCATTAGCCTAGAATCAATGGAAAAAATGTCCTCTCTTTAAACCCTAAGCATTAAAAATGTGATTAGTTAGGATTATGGCCTCGGGTGAATACAATATGTGTGGGCTTTCTATAAACCTACAACATCAACAAAGCAAAGGAAACCCACTCTAACCGGAATCATGTGGCAGTGCAAACATGCATGCCAAAAAATTTAGTACAAAACGAACAAAAACCACTCTCACACGTGTACAAAAATTTAATACAAACTTTGTTTTTCACTATGTATAGCCTCCTTCCCTAACAATATCAAAATCTTTCCATCTGCCCCACCGGTTACTAGCGCTGCTCGAAACGACACAAAATCACTCGGTCTTGGGTTTGAATCCCAGGCAACCATTTTTGTTCATTTTCCACCAATGTATTATTTGTTTTGAGAAAATCCATCCTTGTCATTTGCCCACCCCGAATGGGCCTAATTGGAGTTGTCCCATTAGTCTAGAATACACACTGGACCTAAAAGGAAAGGTCCATTTCATTGATCAAACTTTCTGAATTTTTCATTTCTTCTTCTTTTTTTCATAAAATTCCAAGATTACAAATTACTCTCAAATTCATGCCTTTCCATAAAATTGCAACATTACAAACAGTGCCATTACATACCTACAAATGCCCAAATGTAATTGCAAAGGGACCAATTTCCATTACACACAGTGGATACTTGCGCTTGATGTTCGAGCTTTCTAATCTTCTCGTTCAACCTTATAAGCTCAACTGCCACCTTTCTGTCAATGCGTGCTCCGCCCTCCATCTCTTCTTCCAAAACTCGCGCTGCGGCTGCTGTCGTTCGTGATAGGATGGACAACCATTCTTCATGCTCTTCTTGCAGTTCATTCATCAGCGCATGGATCAGAGAATCGACCCAAAGGAAGAAACATTTGACCTGCATGAACGCCAAAAGATCAACCGTATTGCTGAAGGACCACGGAAATTGTGAAATTGCCCCGATTCTTACCCCCTTCGTTGCACATGTAGAACGGACGATTGGTGTTCTTCGGTGTGCGCGACACCCTCCGATGAACGTCCGCCCGGCACCCTGGACAGAGCAAGATCGGCATCTCCACGCGCGCCGAAATCTGGATCCACGAGTTGGCGCGGGAGCTAGAAGAAGACATCCCACCGTCCGGAGATCTCGACGACGCCCTCTCAGTCGCTCGCGCCCGACTCCTATCTACCAAGGTCGCCGCCCTCCTCTGCGCGTGTCCGCCTCCAACACCGTTCGCCGCTCGACTGATTCCGCCGCCGCTTTTATCGCACAGTCGCGGCAACGGTCGCATTTGAATCCGTTGCTGGGTCCCACAAGCAACGAAAGCAACGGGCCGAGTCAAATAGGTTGACCTGACGAAGACGACAATACTAACGAAATTAGTTGTTGCGCATAGACTAGGGGCAAAACTGAGTACGATCGCATCTGAGGGAAAAATTGAGTACATGGACGCGTCTAAGGGCAATCCAATAGTTAACCCATGTAATTTACCCTCTTGTGCGTTTTTCGGTCCAAATTTCCTTATAAACAAGGTCAACTTGTTAAAGTTTTCGACACACCACTTTCACTCGATTTTCATGGTGTTGGTCTCTAGCTAGGTACTCTCTTCCTCGGGGCGTTTATATGTTTCTCACCCTATGTAAAAAAGAAATTACCCTCTTGTGCGATTTTTTGGCTTAGTTTTCTTTATAAACAGGATCGATTTGTTAAAAAAGTTGATCTGATTTTTTTATAAACTAAATTATTTTTGAGCAATATATTCAGATGGAGACTCTTCCCCGGTGACCGTTAAAAAAAAGTTATGAAGTGCTAGCAGATAAGCTTCGTCTTAACAAAGTTGTTTCCATGTCTTTCCACACCTTCACCGACTGACACAAAATGTCTTTCTCTCTGACCCGACGGCACCACGAGCGCCCATGCCTATATTTGTACCTAATTACTTGAAAGCACAGCTGCGCCCGGTTGCGCGAGTGAGCGCATGGTCTTCGTACGCGCATGCATTACAGACAAATAAAAAATTACTGTTGATGGTGACAACGGTGACACCACGCCCCATACATGCGAATGGATTACCTACGTGCGCATGCATGTGCTCACATCACTTACTTATTATGTTTCATTTAAAAAAAGTTATAATTTTTTAACCGAGCGTCGAAACATAGATCCATTTTCACCTTTAAGTTTCTCGCGACGAGATCTTTAAAACTAGATCCCATATGAACATGTTTCGAGAAATTTTTAAAAACAATCAATTTTGATGCTAAAAAGAAGCAACTTTTGTACACCATATGTATTAATGAATTTATCAAGCAAGTATATCATAGACAACTTAAAAAATCATAGACAATAATTTTTTTTGGATAGTTGCTTGGTTTGCTAGGACATTGTGCATTGTATGATATGATAATATAGTTGCATGGATTTGCTAGGTCAGTTGCTTGGTTTTATTAGGACAATTGCTTAATTTTGTTAGGACAATTGCTTAGTTTTGTTATGAAAGTGGTTTTATTTTTGTTAAGACGGTTGCTTGGTTTGTTATGATAGTTGCTTGTTTTGTTTGGACAGTTGCTTGATTTGTTAGGACAGTTGTTTGGTTTTGTTATGAAAGTTGTTTTATTTTTTGTTAAGACAGTTGTTTGATTTGTTATGACAGTTGCTTGGTATTGTTTTTTTTTGAAGCTTTGCTTGGTATTGTTTGGACAGTTGCTTGATTTGTTAGGACAGTTGTTTGGTTTTGTTATGAAAGTTGTTTTATTTTTTGTTAAGACAGTTGTTTGATTTGTTATGACAGTTGCTTGGTATTGTTTGGAAAGTTGCTTGATTTGCTACGACATTGTGCATTGTGTGGTATGATAAATAGTTGCTTGTTGTGTTAGGACAATTGCTTAATTTTCTTAAGACAGTTGCTCAGTTTTGTCATGAAAGTTGTTTTAATTTTTGTTAAGAGAGTTGCTTGGTTTTGTTATGATAATTGTTTGATTTTGTTAGGACAGTTGCTTGATTTGCATCATATTTTGTTTCATTTTCTTGTTTACACAAACTAAGCTGATAGGAAGTCATATTAGACAAACAAAAAGAGTTGCTTAGTTATAACACTAAAGTTGCCTGCATACCATACAAAGTTGCTCAAAAAAAGGTTCGTCGAAACATATCTATATGGGATCTAGTTTTAAAGAACTCATCATGAGAAACCTAACGGAGAAAACGGATCTAAATTTCGATACCCGGTTCAAAAGTTATAGCTTTTTGAAATTTTTGACATCACTATTAAATGCACGCTCAGACTACTGTGAGGATGAGGAAGAGACTTATTCTTTTTTTTTCTAGCTGTGAAACAACGCGTGCAGTGGTCCCTTCCATATTGGAAAGGGCCGCTTGGGTATACCGCTGAGCGCGTGAGCGCCGGCGAGCCACGTCCATATTTGTAACCACGTTCTGTCGTACGTCGGAGCGTCGGCGTGTCATCAACTTCCACTCACTGCTCCAAATGAAGCCAGCATTTGCTCACCCTTGCCATTTTCATTTCTCCCGAACAAGATAAGAATATCGACCACTCGCAACAACAACAACAAAATTATAAGAATTTTATCCACCCCACGGTACAGTCCACAACGCCGGCAGTGCAGCATATCATACGCATCATCTCATCACACTACTAGCTGGAGTGGAGTGGCACACGCGCGTAGCCGGGAAGCGACAATGCCGCTCTTGACGTAGTACAAGCACAACTAGCCTAGTCCAGTAGCGCTAGCTACGTGCACTGCTGGCAGTGAAGATCGGCAAGCGACAACGCCGGCCGGTGACCGCACACCACCCCTGTCGGTCTTGGCACCCAGTAGCTAGCTACCTAGCCGGCTCCAGACCCTTTTCTATCGTGCTTTTCTTTACTAGTTTCTGCGAGGCCAACACAAAGAGCACATGCGATCGTACAGCATGAAAAATACTTGCTGCAAAGTAGAGCAAGTGAGATGTACGTAGGAGTACTAGTAATTTTCATCCGTGAAAGAAAAAGAGGGTGAAGTGAAGTGAATGGCATCAGCATTACTCCCACGGCCCACCCATCTTCATCATCATCCATGCCGTGTGTACCACCGAACCACCATTAACTACTGCTCGCTAGCTAGCAGCAGGAGTGACTTCAATTCTTCCTTCCCCCCGTCGATCCGATCCGGTTCCATTTTCATCACGATCGATCGCCATTGTTGCCGTTGCTTGCAAGCAGCAGTAAACCACAAGCCGGGGGCAAGAGAGCGAGGGAGGGAGAAGGTCAAGAGGAAGGAAGATCCAAGTCCACACCCACCCCATTGCCGCTCGCTCGCGCGCAAAACCTTTTTAATCGCGGTGGAGAGGAGGAGGAGGAGGGGCACGGCACCACCACCACCACCACCACCACCGCATCCACAAGAAAGAAACAAAGCGAGAAAGCGAGGTGTTTTGGTCTGTGTTTGCATATTAATTAAACTTTTGTTTGTGCGTGCGCTCTGCTCCGTTAAATCCCATTTCGCCCGGGAAGAAGCCATTCCCCCCAACACACACCCAGGCACCCAGCTAGCACCAGCAGCAGCCTTCAGTTTCTTTCTCCTCCTCTCCCGTTTCTTTTTCCTCACCGCCCCGCACCCAGCAACTCCACCTCCTCCTCTTGCCGCTCGCCGCCCTCACTCCACTACCACCGCTTGCTAAGCCTGGCTAGTACACCGAACGCCATAATCCCACAAGCAAGCTGCGGTTATCGTTGTTGATTGTTTCTTTCTTCGGTGGGGCGGGAAGCAATGGTGGCCGTCGGCAGGGCGGTGACCCTGCTCCTGGCGCTGCTCTGCTTGGCGGGGACGTCGGCGGCGACCAACGTGACGTACGACCACCGCGCGCTGGTCATCGACGGCGTCCGCCGCGTGCTCGTCTCCGGCTCCATCCACTACCCGCGGAGCACCCCCGACGTACGTCCCTCCTCTCTGCTCTGCTCTGCTTGCTTCTTTGTCCTTCCTCGTCCGTCATCTCTGCTCCTGCTCTGAGCTGACAGCAGCTAACGTCCCGATGGTTGATTGCAGATGTGGCCGGGGCTGATGCAGAAGGCCAAGGACGGCGGCCTGGACGTGGTCGAGACGTACGTCTTCTGGGACGTCCACGAGCCCGTCCGGGGACAGGCACGTTCTCCGCTCCACACCGGCCATCAACCTCTCTTTCTTGCTCCTATTTTCTCTAGTTTCTTTTCACCTTTTCTCATTCAATTGAGCTGGTCGTCATGTGTGAAAGGGCGGTGCTTGCTTGCTTCCCCTGCACCCTATGCTTTATTCTTCTCACTCACTCACTCCCCCAATCCCAAGCTCTTTTGCCTCTCCTGCACTACCTATTGTTATCAACTTGCAAAAACTAGTAACATTCTGCCTAAAATTACAATTCCAAGTTTACATTGTGCCGATGCCTATCACGGTTCTGACGGGTACAAGCTGTGCAACGTGACAGTACGACTTCGAGGGCAGGAATGACCTGGTGAGGTTCGTCAAGGCCGCCGCCGACGCCGGGCTCTACGTGCACCTCAGGATCGGCCCCTACGTCTGCGCCGAATGGAACTACGGGTCAGCCTCCAGATAACTCCTCTCGCTCTGCATTTCGCCTCTGCGATCTCCACTTTCAGTTTCATCAGTAGGAGAAGCTCGATCGATCTTCGCCCGCGCTGACGTGCCTCTGATGATTGTGTGATTGCAGAGGCTTCCCGCTATGGCTGCACTTCATCCCGGGGATCAAGTTCCGCACCGACAACGAGCCTTTCAAGGTACGTGACGTAAAACAGAGCAGTGGTCATCCTGCGGTGTGCAAGTGCAATGCAGCATGATCGACCAATGATTGAGTGAAATGATTTGGGTGCAGACGGAGATGCAGCGGTTCACGGAGAAGGTGGTGGCCACGATGAAGGGCGCGGGGCTGTACGCGACGCAGGGAGGTCCCATCATCCTGTCCCAGATCGAGAACGAGTACGGCAACATCGACGCCGGCTACGGCGCGGCGGGCAAGTCCTACATCCGCTGGGCCGCCGCGATGGCCGTCGCGCAAGACACCGGCGTGCCCTGGGTCATGTGCCAGCAGACCGACGCGCCAGAACCCCTCGTAAGCCAGCTCTCCTCCTCGTCCAAACCCAACCTCATCTTTTCTTTTCTTAGCAACGGCAACGTGAGTGAGTGAACTGAAAAAACTGAAGGAGAAAAAAAAACGTACGCGCAGATCAACACGTGCAACGGGTTCTACTGCGACCAGTTCACGCCCAGCTCCAGCAGCAAGCCCAAGCTGTGGACCGAGAACTGGAGCGGCTGGTTCCTCTCCTTCGGCGGCGCCGTGCCCTACCGCCCCACCGAGGACCTCGCCTTCGCCGTCGCACGCTTCTACCAGCGCGGCGGCACACTGCAGAACTACTACATGGTACGCTGCTTCAGTCTGATGCCACCGAAATGGATGAGTCTGTGCTCCTGTCATTAACTGACTCCGGGTTTTTCTTTCCATCTGTGGGCAGTACCACGGAGGGACCAACTTCGGCCGCAGCTCCGGAGGCCCCTTCATCTCCACCAGCTACGACTACGACGCCCCCATCGACGAGTACGGTAAGCAAGTGCCTCTCTTCAGTTCCTGCATCATGAATGAATTCAGTTATGATGGTCGATCATGTCCATTGGCACTGATGAAGACAGGGACTGCACCATGAATTCTTGAAGTAGAAAGGATACTTGCCTAGGCTAACAATGTGTTTGCCTTTACCAAAATTTATGATTCAGGGCTAGTGAGGCAGCCAAAGTGGGGCCACCTGAGGGATGTGCACAAGGCGATAAAGATGTGCGAGCCTGCACTCATAGCAACCGATCCATCATACATGTCCCTGGGTCAAAATGCTGAGGTGCGATAATCCGCTTTCCAAAAGCAACAACTTTTGTTTAACGACCAAAAAAGAAAGGCAAATCAAAGCGACTTTCTTTTAATCGAAAAAGAAGGGCAAATCAATCAACGTTGCACAGCAAAATCTTGTTAAGGGATAATATGCGTACCTTTATGGCCCATTCTATCATGATTAATGATGATATCTGCATACTTCTGGCTTCAGGCACACGTATACAAGGCCGGTTCAGTGTGCGCCGCATTCCTCGCCAACATGGACTATCAGTCTGACAAAACTGTCACCTTCAACGGCAAGGCATATAAACTCCCTGCGTGGTCTGTCAGCATCCTTCCTGACTGCAAGAATGTGGTGCTGAACACTGCCCAGGTATGTGCATTCCACGTTCAAGACAAAGCTGCATTTCTGGAACTGGAAAGAATGTTGACCTTGGAAAAAATGTTACTGCTCTTCGCAGATCAATTCTCAGGTAGCATCTACACAAATGAGGAATCTGGGGTTCAGCACTCAGGTTTCCGATGGTTCGTCCGTCGAAACAGAACTTGCTTCGTCTACCTGGAGCTACGCCATAGAACCTGTTGGTATCACAAAGGAGAACGCCTTGACAAAACCTGGACTCATGGAGCAGATAAACACCACCGCGGATGCCAGCGATTTCCTGTGGTACTCGACAAGGTACAGGATTGCACGTGTAGCTGTACTTGTGAACATGGTACTCGACATACTGGCATTTACAGGTTTTACTCACTGATTTCTACTTTGTGCAGCATCGTCGTTAAAGGTGGCGAACCGTATCTGAATGGCAGTCAGTCCAATCTGCTTGTCAACTCACTTGGGCATGTTCTTCAGGTCTTCATCAATGGCAAGTTGGCAGGTAATGTGTAAGAACAAAATGCAAACTATCATTAAAAATTGCAAACTCTTCATACAACATTTGGATTGTCATGTTAATTATCAACATGCATTTTTCACCTGTAAGGTGCATTTGTGTACTGAAATGTATATGTATTGAAATCTACCAGGTAGCACCAAGGGTAGTGCTAGTAGCTCCCTAATCTCATTGACAACACCAGTTACACTTGTACCTGGGAAGAATAAAATAGATCTTCTGAGTGCAACAGTTGGCCTGACGGTGAGTCAATATTCACTCTATTCCATTTTGTTGTCCATCTGTACTTTGACATTTCAAAAATGGGTATTCAAAAAAGTAAAACCACATCTAATACCAACTTACTACTTCCTTAATTCTACTGTGGCTTCAGAACTATGGTGCATTCTTTGACCTAGTTGGTGCTGGAATTACCGGTCCAGTAAAGCTGACTGGACCGAAGGGTACGCTCGATCTATCTTCTGCAGATTGGACATACCAGGTGTGTACACTCATTTATCTTAAGAAATTATGGGAAAAAATATATTTCAATCCATTAATTAGTGTGTTTATATCATAGCGAAAACTAACAGTATTGTTCCCTTTTCCTTATCCAACATATTTGGTTACTCTAGATTGGACTCAGAGGAGAAGACTTGCACCTGTATAATCCTTCAGAGGCCTCTCCAGAATGGGTATCAGACAACTCTTACCCAACAAATCAGCCACTGACCTGGTACAAGGTCAGTACGATCTTATGACACAAAAACTATGCTAGATTTGGCATTTGAGTATGTGTAGTACTGTAGTACGAATCGCAAGCTCATTAATGTGACACATCCATTTCACTTGAAACTTTTACCTTGGGAATCAATGTTCTAACTGTGATGCTCAAAATGCAGAGCAAATTTACGTCTCCTGCAGGCGATGATCCTGTTGCAATAGACTTCACAGGAATGGGGAAAGGTGAGGCGTGGGTGAACGGGCAGAGCATTGGTCGCTACTGGCCAACAAATATTGCTCCACAAAGTGGCTGTGTTAATTCATGCAACTACAGAGGACCTTACAGCGCAAGCAAATGCCTGAAGAAATGTGGGCAGCCATCACAGATTTTGTAAGAACCCTCTCCACAGAAATTCATACCATCTTTCGTTACCTATACACACAGCCAATTCTAATGTTTTATATGTTGTCATAGATTCAATACTAAAAAGGTTTAAGCACTCCTTCATAGGATTTGAGTGTTCATGGCATTTAACTTTTACTTTGAGATCAGAGTAATGCTATATTGATTACTCGTTGGTACTAACAAATTAAGGCCAGATGGATTGAGCATTGAATTTATGACGACCACGACACTTAAAGGCTTTCCTCTTCGTACAATAAACATAATCTGCTTCAATTGAATGACTAATTCAACTTCTTACCTTATTAAACAGGTATCATGTACCCCGTTCGTTTCTCCAACCAGGCAGCAATGATATAGTCCTTTTCGAGCAGTTCGGCGGTGACCCAAGCAAGATATCATTCACCACGAAGCAGACAGAAAGTGTATGTGCACATGTGTCTGAGGATCATCCGGACCAAATCGATAGCTGGATCTCTCCCCAGCAGAAACTACAGAGGTCTGGGCCAGCACTTCGTTTGGAATGCCCCAAACCAGGTCAGGTCATCAGCAGTATCAAGTTTGCAAGCTTCGGGACACCGAGTGGCACCTGTGGGAACTACAACCATGGCGAATGCAGCAGCTCTCAGGCTTTGGCAGTCGCTCAAGAGGTAACTCCAATCTGTTCCACTTCAACACTTGATATGTCTTCTGTAGTGTTTTTCTTCATGATACTAACAATGATGCGGGGAGCCCTGCAGGCCTGCATCGGGGTTAGTAGCTGCAGTGTGCCGGTGTCATCAAGGAACTTTGGAGATCCCTGCAGAGGAGTCACAAAAAGCCTTGCGGTCGAAGCTGCATGCTCATGACATGTTTGATAAATGTTATTATTAGGAAGTAAGAGCAGATTGAGGGGATGAAACCACAATCCTCCTCTTTGTAGACAAACAGGCAAGAAACAATAATTGTTCCGGAAATGGTAGTGGGGCGGAATAAAATATTCCGAAATCTATTAGAGCCATGCAAGCTATTAAATTGTCTACTTAGAATGAGTTGGACTTGTTAGTATGACAAATCTACACATTCCTACAATGTATTCTTTTGCAATGTAGAGGCAAGTCAAATGAAAAAGCGTGCATCTGTCTGTTGAATGTAAAGTTCTGTCAAGACGAGAGATTATCATCTACACCTGAAACACTAGATACTACTCCCTACGTTCCATATTAATTGTCGCTGAAATCTGAAATGGATGTATCCAACATCAAAATACATCTAGATACATCCATTTCGACAACGGTTAATATGAAACTTGTGATACTCTGAGGTCTAAACATGCACCTGATTCTGTCCAGTTGTTGTACAAACAATTGAGTTTGAAACAGCTGAAGAATTGATATGTATCAGGATGATGCTATAAAGTTGTGGCATATGGTTTTCTCTTGCAGCACTTTGCTTCATCAAACCCTTAAAAGCAACTCGATGACTCTGATATTCATGATGTAAAACAGGACGATCCAACTGCATCATGTTTCAAATGGCGATGAAACGAGAACAGAGAAGAGCCAACAAGTTTGAATATACCCTGAATGCCGGAGGGGGTGAGGTTCGCCTCAAAACGTCCATTGATAAGGAGGCGAGAAACGCCCCAATCAATTAGGAGGTATTGTTGAGAATCGCCTCAGAATCTCTACCAATTTGAAGCTTTTCTGGAAAACGTCTCCAAAGCTGCATCCAGTCCGAAGTGTTGTTCAAAAACACATTAAGCTAGAGATGGTTTCAATACGAACTTTCCAAAACGCCTCTTTAAACATGATTTTGAGGCATTACCAAGAAATTAAAGGCAGTTTGAATCAAACAAAAATATGCATCAGGTGCTGCATCGCAGCAGAAGGCAATATTAACTAAGCGCTCCTGCAGAACAGGGAACCAGCTTGAAGAAATGTTGTGCAGCGGACATGAGGACGGCAAGCTTCTATCTAGGATAGCTCTACCTTAACCCTGAAGAATTAAAAAGCTGCCACTTCTCAAACAACATATCTAACCAATTGCTTCCGAGAAGATGCACTACAGCCAAAAAAGAGCCAAAGGAGTTAAACTGCAATGCTTGCGAGTAGGCCACCAAGTTATAATCATAATAATTAGACTTTAACCATAAATTGTATATCTGGATAAGCTGTCAGCACAAAAATGGCATGCACATCAAACATGTGAGAAAGCACAATGCAGTGCGCTATCAACAGCTCAAACCAGAGCAAACATCATCTAGCTGCAAAACTAGGGGCGTGTCTCGCTTCGAATTACCAGATGGCAAGGATTACTTGTCATGTGGGGTAAGATGTTTCAGCGAAGGAGGAAGTCGGCACCAGACCCTAACTCCAAGACGTGATGCACCAGGAGTTTAGAATTTAGATATAAGTATTGCTTGCTTTCCTTTATTAGTGTTAGGTTTTGAAAAGTGGAAAGGTTTCGTCCCGTAGAAGGTTTTCCTGCTACTTCCAAATAATTAGAGTTTGTTTCTTAGACTACAAGTTGTAACTGGACTATATAAGTCCACCCCACGTTGAGTAATAAGGCAAGCAGAAATTAATCCAATCTCTCACCTCTTGCTCCTGCGCCCCGGCGCACCTCCTCACCTTCTTCTCCGATCATAGGTCATCGGGACTATCGCCCTAAGCCTCCAACTGACCACAACTACAACCTTCGATCCAATCCTCCCCCAGCCCGTGACAACTTGGTATCAGATTCATCGTCGATCCCGGCGGCTGCCATGGCACCCCCGCCGCCACCTCCGCAAACCTTAGACGAACTCATTACCAAACAACAGGAGGATCATCAGTCGGTGCTTGCGACCCTCACCAGCCTCGCCGATGAAAATCATACCTCACGGGCTGAACGTGCGGAGGACCGCGCCACCCTCAAGTCCATCGCCGACACACTCCAGAAGCTTCAGAGCAACCTCGCCGACACCTCGCAGCAACAACGCGCACAGCATATGGCCATCCTCCGACTCGAAGGGAAGGGCACGGCCCAGCTGGGTGGCCTCGGGCTCATGCAGCCGCCGGCGGCCACGTCCAAGGCCGGCGAGATGATGGTCCTGACGGACCCGGCTGATCATGCGCCACGCCTCTACAAGATCGATTTTCCGCTTTTCGATGGGGCGAGCGACCCGCGACCGTGGTTGACGCGCTGCAACCTCTTCTTCCTCGGTCAGCGAACGCAGGAATCCGACAAGACCTGGTTGGCTTCGTACCATCTCACCGACGTCGCAGCCCTGTGGTACGGTGTGACGCCCCCAAAATCAAGCCGTGTACAGTAATCATACACGCAAGGTACACGATCGAGATCAGGGACTCACGGTGAGATATCACAACACAACTCTACAAATAAAAATAATACAAGCTGTATAATACAAGCCAGGGGCCACGAGGGCTCGAATACAACAGCTCGAGAGCACAAAGTCAGCGGAAGCAATAGTATCTGAGTACAGACACAAGGGTACAAGGTTGCCTTAAGAAGGCTAGCACAAATATCACAACGATCGAAAAGGCGAGGCCTCCTGCCTGGGAACCTCCAAACTACTCCTGGTCAAAGGGGAACTCGACGTCGTAGAAGGCATCGGGGGTCTTCACGTTGCGGTGGTCGACATCGGGGATCTCCTGCTCCTGGGCTCCAACGTCGACTGCAGCGGCCGATCAGGCAAAACAATAAAAGAGGAAAATAAAGCAGGTGAGTATCTAGCATACCCGCGAGTCTTACGTCCGCTACTAAGCATTTATGCATGTATCAAATGGAAAAGGGAGGCTGTATATAGTGGACTGCAAGGTAGAAATCAGAATAAGGGTAAGAAGCTAGGCCTATCGAAGACTAGCATCTTCCGACGAGTCTTGCAGCATGAGGTAAGAATCAGCCAACAGTTTAATATAACAGTAATGAAAGTAACAATGCAGCAGAAGTTGCTGCAGCATTGTATAATAATAAGTTGTACTCATAATTAACAATGCCTCTGAGTTCCCTCTCTCGACATCCCCGCGAGGGAGAAAACCCGGAACCAACAGTTTAATAGTAGTAGTTTGTAGTGGTAGGATCTGGCTTCAGCATAAAGCGTCCTGTTACCGTGGACACGGCTATCGATAGATTAATCTTCCCTGCAGGGGTGCACTAGTATGACACTACACGCTCGGATCTCCAGGGTGGCGTACACCTGGTTAGGGAGCACCCCACCGAGGCTATCCGACACAACGCAGTCCATCCTACGACTCATCAGAGAGGTCCCCGCCGGTCTACATCCCTAAGTGCAAGGGGGTCATGGGCCTATCACCCCTCGCTCTCCGGGTCGTTGCGAGGAGGGTGAATTCCAACGCCGCAGCGCGATCCGTCCCTGCCGCAATGCTGAACTGGACGTCTTTCAGAGCTTTCGAACGAGGCTACATTGCGGAGGCGCCCAAACGCGTAATCCAACGTATAGGTAGTGCGTACAAGCCAAAAGGCTACTCAAGTCATCCGCCGAACCCGTTAAGCATTTTATTAATTTTCTGTCGAGACAACCGTTATCGTTGCCCCTTACTGAATGAGTCGCGGACAACGGCAGCAGTCAGGACCACCAGTAACGTCGGTTCCTGCCCTGTCGTCCCACCAACTTGTGCGGTTACCAACAAGGTGAACCGTCTCCTTACCTTGTCTTGCGTTTGCTCCGAAGATCTCGACTTTCGTACAACAGGAAATCCTTCGGCCACGAACAGTACCAGGCCCGCCGCACACCGGTGGAATACACCTGACCTGTCGTTCCGCTAAGATACCCTGCGCGGGCACCGTTGGGTCACCCGACTCCTTACCTGTAAGGACACCAGTTGATTCGAGTGCCTACCATCAAGTGAAACCAGGAGGAATCACCCTCGATGGTACACTTGAAGAGGTTCGACAGAGACATCAGCGAAATGAACTAAAGAGGAATATTCTCGTATCACCCCGGTGGTGCCGAGACACCAGCGGAATGAACTAAAGAGGAATACCCTCGTATCATCCCAGTGATGCTACGCTATTGAGCCGACGAGAGTGAAATACGAGTCCGTCCACTCGTAAGTCAAACTCGAAGCGACTCGGCAGAGTCTCGCCGTTGTAGGTTCCCTAGGGCGTCTGCATTGATCCGTACCTGTTGCAGTTATAATATTTTGTAATCCGCGTTCACTCACCAGAGTGGTCACGGCCCGCTATTCTAAACCTAGCTAACAATGCGCAGGGTTTACTGCTGAATATTATATATATATTTATAAGGCAGCATAGGACAAAGGAAAGGTACATCAAGGGCGACAAAAACATGCTATGCAATTGAATAGGATTGTAACGTAGCAGCAGCAGTAACCATGCCTAGTGCAAGAAAAGTATGGAAAGGTAGGTGATATCTGGGGAAGGAAAAATGGCTCTGCTTGCCTGGAAGCTCGACGGTAGGGGTAGGGTCGTCGTCGACGAAGTAGTCGATCACAGGGGCATCGACAGCGGACGTCGAGACTACCGGACAATAAGAGAGGGGGAGAAACAATAAATACACGACAATAATAGCAATACAATTGTATGACATATCAGATATAAATCAACGGGGCTCTAACGCAGTGTTAATTATTTTAGTCGGAGCGGGAATTTATCCGGGGATGACTCATCAGTACCGATTGATTACCGGACCGATGATCCGGAGGGGGGGAGGTTCCATGTCTGCAATATTAGAGACATCAGACAGACATGTGGGTAGCGTATCCGTGTTAGTTGATCCATTCTGAACAACTTTCGTGTTCAGAATAAATTCATCCGGGTAGTTTGCCGATATCGGGCAATCATCGGACAGTCGGTCCGGAGGGGGACGGTTCGATGTTCGTAGTGTTAGAGGGGTGTGGTAGACATACGGATAGCGTATCCGTATTCATTATATTTTTCTGATCAATTTTGATATATAAATTATTTTCATCGGAGTTACGATTTAAAAGATATTCAATTTCAAAGTTAAAAATCGTTTTTAATCATTTCTGGAAAAATTTAATATTTAAATCAACATTATCCACAATAATAATATTGACTGGTCAACCTAACAGTTGGGACCCATATGTCATAGACTGACTCTAATAAATAATCTATTTAGTCAAATAGTGCAAGTGGTCCCACTTGTCATCCTGTCATCTATGAAAATCTGAATTGTGCTAAGTCTGGGATCCTTGTTGCTAAACAACATTTAGCCGTTTTCGAGAGCCTACGGTTTGATGTTCTCCTCAGCCGACGATTTAGTGCCAAATATCAAATTTAACAGTTTTCTGTGATCTACAATCTGGTACGGAAGCCAAATTTATTAGAGTTCAATTACTTGATCATATCTTTGACGAAAAAGTGTAACTTGATGTAAGTTCCAGAAATTGATAAATTTAGAAAACTTTGATTGATGATTGCATCTAATCTTTAGCTCTTTTGAGGATGAATCCTAAAGGTATTTTAATACACCACAAGTGTTCTATAATTTCATGCCATTAGATACCATGATAGGGTTCTGCATCATGTCCAAAACTTGCTATAATTTAGCTATGGTAATATAACTGTTTTGCTTTCAACAGAAATTTGCATTTTGTCAATTTTATAGCAATTAATCCTTGCATCAATTGAAGTTGGTCCAATGGGATAAAATGAAGGTTGATATGCATACTTTCTGCCCATATCATTTTTATCCATTTTAGAACTTGTCTAGTTAGTTGCTTGTTGTTGTTTTGTTGCACACAAACACAAAAAAAAGGTTCAACAGCAATACAACTAACAACAACAGCCGTAGCAACCAACAGCAGCCAGAGCTGTGCACGGGGTGGCGCCAAGGGAGTCCAGGGGCGTGGCCAGCCGGCGGTGAGCGCGGATGGGCGAGCGGGCGTGCGGGCGGGCATCCAGGGGCGGTCGGCTCGCTTCTAAGCGCGGTGAGCACGGCGAGCTCGGGGACTACGGCGGCATCGACCGCGGGGAAAGGGGGAGATGGAGGCTGAGCTCACAGGGGGAAGGCGTCACGGCTGGGCGTCGACGGAAACCTGCAGAGGCGGTCGAGGCCACGGAGGGCGCCATCGCCGGCGAAGGAGGAGCCCGGGGCAGACGGGGTAGCAGTCACGAGGAGGAAGGCGGACACGGGGATCCCGACGGTTGGATGGGGCGGCGGCTCGAGGGGGGCCTCCGGAGCGGGGCATGGGGTGGCGCGGCCACCAGGGGGCGAGCACACGGGGCGCCGGAGGTGGCCGAGGCCACGGCGGCGCCGTGCTCGACGGCCATGGCTGCTAGGGTTCGGCCGCCGGGGAGGGCCAGGTGCAGCACGACGTGGAGGAGCAAGGCTCCAGGGGGCAGCGGAGAGTCTTGGAGGCCTGCTGGGGGGGTCGTCGGAGGTAGGAATGGGGGGGAGAGCTCGAGGGAGTTGGCGGCAGCTCGGTGGAGCGGGCGGCGAGACGGTGGTGTGGAGGGGTGCGGCGTCGCGGGGGGGGGGGGGGTGGTGGCCAGGGTGGTGTAGCGCGGAGGACGAGGCAGTCTGGGCTCGCCGGAGCTGGCCGAGGCCGGCGGCGGTCAGAGGGAGGGGATGGTTCGCCGGGGACCAGATCGAGCAGGGGAGAGGGGGCTCAGGCGAGGGAGGGGATCAGGGAAGGGAGTCGGGTCGGGCTGGCAGTTGTCTACGCCGCCAGGGTTAGGTGGCTGGCTGGGCCGGCCTGGGTTGGCTGGGCACTAGGCCCAGTTGGCCTGGGCCGGTTCTTTTTTTTTAATTAATTTTTTGTTTTTATTATATTTAGCTATCAAATGATTTTTGGAAAAGGGGGCAACTATGCCAATAATTGGGTTACACCTAAATATAGTGCTACAAAAATTCTTAGTGGCAAAATAAAAGTATTTGCATTCTGTCATATTTTAAATATTACTAATTGTGGTTGTGATGCTACTATTTTGAATTGGTTAAATTATTTAATCCACTTAATAAAATACCATGGTTAATTTAACACGACCTAATAACTTTTAGGCATTTAGTAAAATAGGTTGCACAATTTTTAAACAAAGTTTATTTTGCCACATTATTTTTAATACCAATAAAAAAACACTTTGAATATAGCTTTGATTGGATTTCAATGTAGAGGGGTTGGACTGGTTGTGACTTATGATGATTAAGACCCATGGCCATATGGCTATCAGCAACATCAAAAGGAGAATTGAATGTGAACTGACCCAAGTTGATCAAAGCAAAATATTTGATCAAGGCCATTTTGAGCAACAGAGATTATCAACAGTGATTAGCAACAGTAATCATGATTACTGTAGGTGATTACTGTAGCGTGACACCCGGGGTGTTACAAATCTCCACACTACAAAGAATTCTCGTCCCGAGAATTAAAAGTAGGGCAAGGGGGTAAGGTTTCAGTTTCGTATTCTAACGATTCTTCTGGTTCTTGTTGTCCTTCTCGAAAAAGTTAATCCTTCTCGTTGATGTCCTCATTTCTCTGCATCAGTGCATCTCGACGAGTTGTCATCCTTCTTCGGGGTCTTCATTGTACTTACGAATAGGTAGGGGGGGGGGGGTAAACTCAAGGGGGATCGGATCGGTACCAGGTTAATCAACCGAGGTTGTCCGAGGGAACGATGTAAAAAGTATTTTCCGAGTTTAAACTCAGGGGAATACATCAAGAGAAACAAAAGAAGGTATGAGCATCTCAAGCGAATAAGCATGCATTCGATGCCGATGACGGATGATGACAGGGGTTCAGAGCATTAGGCATAAGCATGATATCGGGCCGAATATCGCAAGGTAGATGACAAGAGTCAGGTTTCGATCCTGTGGAACTGTGGGTTATGGGCCCACAGAAAATCTGGTGTGAGTATCGGTACTCAACCATAAGAAGAAAGAATGCTATGGCATCGGGTGATAAAAGCGTCGGAATAATTCGATGCTGAAGTACAAGGAAATTATAATTTCCAGATCGGGAGGTGGATGTAATTATCCATACGACGGTGAACAGGGGATTGCAAAGGCGATAAACACATAGGATTTTGGGAATTTATCGGAGAGTAATCTTCGGAATCTTCAAGTGAAGCAAGCGATCATCTTGAATGCAGGGCTCTCCGGGTAGATGTGACCACGAGATCCTAATGTCAGAGTTAGCAAAATTTCCCGAAAGGATAAGAGAGTAAGATCCCAGAGTAAAGGTACAGAGAAAAGGATCCTAATACCACCCAATTTTTGCGACGTGGGCCGATAAGCCACACGACACTGTTAGTAAAGTAGTTTTGCAAAGACTAGACTCGACTTCGACCAAGGAGTTGGAAGGGGGTGTCCTACAGGCAGTCGGCTCTGATACCAACTTGTGACGCCCCCAAAATTAAGCCGTGTACAGTAATCATACACGCAAGGTACACGATCGAGATCACGGACTCACGGTGAGATATCACAACACAACTCTACAAATAAAAATAATACAAGCTGTATAATACAAGCCAGGGGCCACGAGGGCTCGAATACAACAGCTCGAGAGCACAAAGTCAGCGGAAGCAATAGTATCTGAGTACAGACACAAGGGTACAAGGTTGCCTTAAGAAGGCTAGCACAAATATCACAACGATCAAAAAGGCGAGGCCTCCTGCCTGGGAACCTCCAAAATACTCCTGGTCAAAGGGGAACTCGACGTCGTAGAAGGCATCGGGGGTCTTCACGTTGCGGTGGTCGACATCGGGGATCTCCTGCTCCTGGGCTCCAACGTCGACTGCAGCGGCCGATCAGGCAAAACAATAAAAGAGGAAAATAAAGCAGGTGAGTATCTAGCATACCCGCGAGTCTTACGTCCGCTACTAAGCATTTATGCATGTATCAAATGGAAAAGGGAGGCTGTATATAGTGGACTGCAAGGTAGAAATCAGAATAAGGGTAAGAAGCTAGGCCTATCGAAGACAAGCATCTTCCGACGAGTCTTGCAGCATGAGGTAAGAATCAGCCAACAGTTTAATATAACAGTAATGAAAGTAACAATGCAGCAGAAGTTGCTGCAGCATTGTATAATAATAAGTTGTACTCATAATTAACAATGCCTCCGAGTTCCCTCTCTCGACATCCCCGCGAGGGAGAAAACCCGGAACCAACAGTTTAATAGTAGTAGTTTGTAGTGGTAGGATCTGGCTTCAGCATAAAGCGTCCTGTTACCGTGGACACGGCTATCGATAGATTAATCTTCCCTGCAGGGGTGCACTAGTGTGACACTACACGCTCGGATCTCCAGGGTGGCGTACACCTGGTTAGGGAGCACCCCACCGAGGCTATCCGACACAACGCAGTCCATCCTACGACTCATCAGAGAGGTCCCCGCCGGTCTACAGCCCTAAGTGCAAGGGGGTCATGGGCCTATCACCCATCGCTCTCCGGGTCGTTGCGAGGAGGGTGAATTCCAACGCCGCAGCGCGATCCGTCCCTGTCGCAATGCTGAACTGGACGTCTTTCAGAGCTTTCGAACGAGGCTACATTGCGGAGGCGCCCAAACGCGTAATCCCACGTATAGGTAGTGCGTACAAGCCAAAAGGCTACTCAAGTCATCCGCCGAACCCGTTAAGCATTTTATTAATTTTCTGTCGAGACAACCGTTATCATTGCCCCTTACTGAATGAGTCGCGGACAACGGCAGCAGTCAGGACCACCAGTAACGTCGGTGCCTGCCCTGTCGTCCCACCAACTCGTGCGGTTACCAACAAGGTGAACCGTCTCCTTACCTTGTCTCGCGTTTGCTCCGAAGAGCTCGACTTTCGTACAACAGGAAATCCTTCGGCCACGAACAGTACCAGGCCCGCCGCACACCGGTGGAATACACCTGACCTGTCGTTCCGCTAAGATACCCTGCGCGGGCACCGTTGGGTCACCCGACTCCTTACCTGTAAGGACACCAGTTGATTCGAGTGCCTACCATCAAGTGAAACCAGGAGGAATCACCCTCGATGGTACACTTGAAGAGGTTCGACAGAGACATCAGCGAAATGAACTAAAGAGGAATATTCTCGTATCACCCCGGTGGTGCCGAGACACCAGCGGAATGAACTAAAGAGGAATACCCTCGTATCATCCCAGTGATGCTACGCTATTGAGCCGACGAGAGTGAAATACGAGTCCGTCCACTCGTAAGTCAAACTCGAAGCGACTCGGCAGAGTCTCGCCGTTGTAGGTTCCCTAGGGCGTCTGCATTGATCCGTACCTGTTGCAGTTGTAATATATGTTCCACGGTGATAATATCAGACCGTGTACAGTAATCATACACACAGGGTACACGACTGAGATTAGGGTGCCACGGTGATAATATCACAGCACAACACTAAACACAAAAGGATAAACAAATATGTTACAATAAAGGGGGTCACGCGGACCCGAATACATAAGTCATACAAGCCATAATATCTGAGTACAGACATAGTTAGTCAAGTTTTGCCTTAAGAAGGCTAGCACAAATCACAGCAGAGATACAGATCGAAAAGGCGAGGCCTCCTGCCTGGGATCCACCGAACTACTCCTGGTCGACGGGGAACTCGACGTCGTAGTAGGCGCCTCCGGGGTACTCCTGCTCCTGGGCTCCAACGTCGGCTGCAGCGGCCGATCAGGCAAAACAGTAAAGGAAATAAAGCAGGTGAGTATCTAGTATACCCGCGAGTCTTACGTCCGCTACTAAGCATTATGCATTGTATCAACAGAATGAAGAGGCTGTATATAGTGGACTGAAAGACAGAAATCCAGAGCAAGGGTAAGAAGCTAGGCCTAACGAAGACTAGCATCTTCCGACGATGTCTTGCAGCATGAGGTAAGAATCAGCCAACAGTTGATATAAAGCATAAAATAACAATGCAGCAGAAGTTGCTGCAGCATTGTATAATAATAAGTTGTAATAATTAACAATGCCTCCGAGTTCACCTCCTCGACATCCCCGCGAGGAAGAGAACCCGGAACCATACAGTTTAATAATAATAGTTTCTAGTGGTAAGATCCAGCTTCAGCATAAAGTGTCCTGTTACCGTGGACACGGCTATTCGAATAGATTAATCTTCCCTGCAGGGGTGCACTTGTGTTACGCTACACGCACGGATCTCTAGGGTGGCGGGAACCTTGTTAGGGAACGCTCCACCGAGGCTATCCGACACTTCATAGCCCATCTTTCAAACTCAACAGAGAGGCCATCCGCCGGTCTAAATCCTAAGTACTCAGGGCCTTGGACCCCAACCCTGACGTACTCCTGCACGGTGCGTGGGTGGCCGGGAAGCCGTAACAAAAACAACACAGCTCGAGCAAAGAAGACAGCGCACTTCCCGGCAATCAGCCCGCGGTACTGCTGACGTCTGAAGAGTCCTCGGACGACACTACGAAGCAGAGGAGCCCATAAACTCGTAATTCCCACGGGTAGGTAGTGCGTACATGGCATATAGCCAACTCAAGACATTCACTGAACCATTTAGCATTTTAATTAACCTGCGTGACAACCGTTATCGTTGCCTCGACTTAACTGACCCGCGGACAACAACAGCATCCAGGACCACGAGTACATCGGTGCCTGCCCCGTCGTCCCACCAAGTCTCTGCGGTTACCAACAAGGTGAACCGTCTCCTTACCTTGTCTCGCGTGTGCTCTTGGAGGAGCTCGACTTTCGTGGTTTGGTAACTCTCGCGGCCAACGATCAGGGGCCAAGCACACCGGTACACTGGTCGTACCCTCCCTGTCGTCCCGTCGCAATACCACTCGCGGGCACCGTTGGGTCGCCCGACTTCTTACCTTTAAGGACACCAGTTGGTTCGAGTTCCTACCATTAAGTGAAACCAGGAGGTATCACCCTCGATGGCACACTTAAAGAGGTTTGACAGAGACATCAGCGGAATGAACTAAAGAGGTAAACCTCGTATCATCCCGGTGATGCTACGCTACTGAGCCGACGAGAGTGAAATACGAGTCCATTCCACTCGTAAGCCAAACTCGAAGCGACTCGGCAGAGTCTCGCCATTGTAGGTTCCCTAGGGCGTCTGCATTGATCCGTACCTATTGCAGTTGTAATATATGTTCCCGCGTTCACACCCATGAGTGATCACGGCCCTCTATTCTAAACCTAACTAACAATGCGCAGGGCTCACTGCTGAATAATGCATAATAATAATAGGCAGCATAGGATAAAGGAAGGCACATCAAGGGGTGACAATGACAGGCTATGCAATTGAATAGGTAAGCAACGTAGCAGCAGCAGTAACAATGCCTAGTGCAAGAAATGTACGGAAAGATAGGAGATATCTGGGGAAGAGAATGGCTCTGCTTGCCTGCAAGCTCGACGGTAGAGGTAGGGTGGTCGACGAAGTAGTCGTACTCAGCAGCGGTGTAGTCGACGGCAGCAGCGGGGACTATCGGAGAATAAAGGGGGGAGGAGAAACAATAAATACACAACAATAATAGCAATACAAATGCAAGACATAGAAGATACAAAGCAACGTAGCTCTAACGCAGTGTTAAGTATTTTTCGGCGGAGCGGGAATTTACCCGGCGATGACTCATCAGTACCGGGTGATTACCGGACAGATGATCCGGAGGGGAAGGTATCATGCAGGAGGTGTCGTGGACATCCGACACATGTGTGGGTGTTGTATCCGGGTTAGTTGATCCATTCCGAACAACATCCGTGTTCGGAATAAATTCATCCGGGTACTTTAACGGTATCGGTCAATCATCGGACAAACGGTCCGGAGGGGGAATGTCGATGATCGTTGTGTTAGAGGGGTGTGGTGGGAGTATGAGTAACGTATTCGTAATCGTGGATCCGTTCTGAGTAACTTTCGTATACAAAAGTTTTTCATCCGGACAACTTTTATCGGTACCGGGAATTTTCGACAGACGGCCCGAAGGGGGGGGAATGTCGATGTTCGGTAAGTTAGAGGGGTGTGGTAGACATACGGATAGCGTATTCGTATTCGGTATATTTTTCTGATCAATTTTCATGTACAAAGTTTTTGAATCCGAGTTACGGTTTAAAAGTTATTGAATTTCAAAGTTTTAAATCATTTAAATGATTTTCTGAATTTCTTTTATTATTTATTCAACATTATCCAAAACATTATCCACAACAGTGCCTGACATGTGGGACCCACATGTCAGCCTCTGTTTATTTATAAACATTTTAATAAATCAGAAAAGGCATTGGGCCCACATGTCAGTGAGACATTCTATTTCTATATTATTTTTAATTAATTACTTACAGGTGGGCCCGAGATGTAAGTTTCACAGGCTTTTAATTAGCAAGTTTAATTAACGAAAGGTTATTTAAATGGGCAGGGCCCACGTGTAATAGAGAGGGGAATTTCTCTGTTTATCCTAATCAGTGGTAATTAGCAGGGTGTGGGGCCCGCGTGTCATAGACCTAGCGGGGGTGGTTAACACCCTAGCGGCCTTGGACCCGACGGCAGTGGCCGGCGGCTTGACGCCGGCATCACCAGCCACGGCGGAGGCATGCCGGGGGCATGGGAGCGGCGGCTGGAACTACCAAATGGTAGCCCGCGCCCTCCCGCATCCACCGATGCCCATGTGGTTCCCTGGGGGTGGCTGGACGCCTCGACGACGACCACCCGAGCGGCGGCCGGAGCAGGTCCGGGGTGGGACGGCGCCATGGTGCGCCAAATGCAGCGGGGATCGGGAGGAAATGAAGAGGAGCTCACGGTGGCGCGGGAGAGGAGCGCGAGGTGCCCGGGGGAGGTGTGGAGGCGGCCAACGGCGACGAGGTTCCCGGCGGCCGTGGGGGAGGAACTTGGCGATGGCGACGGCGTGGGGGTGTCCCCGCTCGATTACTTCCCTGGGGTGATGAAGACGACCGAGGCGCGGTTGCAGGGCATGATGGAGCGGCGAGGAGAGGCCTCTGGCCGCGAGCACGGCGTCGGCGCGGCGACGACATTTGCTGCGGCAACGGGGGGCGCTGCGGGGAAAACGCGAGCGAGCCCGAGAGAGAATGGGGGGCGAGCGAGAGAGTGGGGGGGGGGCTTAGGGCGTGCTTATCCAGAGGGGGAAGGGGGCAGGTGAGGTGCGGGGCCGGCGAGCCCTGCTCCTCTGCCATGGCGTTGTGCCGTGCGCGGTGGTTGGGGGGAACAGGGGAGGGAGCAGGTGGAAGAGAGAGGAGAGAAAGGGGGTGGGCCTGCGCCCACAGGCGTTAGATTAGGTTTTTCATTTTCTTTTATTTATCTTTTATTTATTCTTTTATGTTTCTATTTTATTTGTTCAACAAATGGTTTTTGTTACATATGAGACTTGCTCCATAATTTCATTTGCAATTTATTATACTGCTATAAAGATTTTGGGACTCATATAAAATCATTTGCATTTTTGTTATATTTAAAATGGATTAAATGCCACTGATTTGACACTGTTTTTATTTGTTTAACATTTTTAAACATGGTAATAAAATCTCATTCCACTTTTAATAAAGCCTACTGATTTTTAGGCATTTTATAAAAATGGTTTCATAAATTTTGGATCAACTTTATTTTCCACTTGTTTATTATAATTCCATGGTAATTTTAATATTTTTCAAGCCATTGTTTTTATTTCATATTACTAAATCACTTTAATAAAATACCCATTACTACATTATCATGGCCTAAGATTGCTAGGCATTTTATTTAATATGCTCCACAAATTTTGGTTTGACAAAGATTTTCATTTCCATTTTAAAGTTTATGGCAATTTGGATAATCCAACCTTATGGGTTTCATGATTATCATTGACTTGAGATTATGCAAATGACTAGGGTGATTTTGGTTTAACCATGATCAAATGATGGACAGGAATTCACAAGTCTTGGAGAGAATTTATAATTTACCCAATTCGAAAATTTTATCTGGGTTGGAAAGTGACAGAGCTATGATCAAAGGTGATCATGGCTTGATCATCAACAATAATGAGCCTTAAACAGTGGAATCACTGTAGTGATTACTGTACTGGATCTGAGGGTGTTACAAAGGACCTCCTAGACAGCCTCCTGGCCGCGTTCTCAGACATCTTCGCCGACCCCAGGGTCTTCCGCCACCACGAGCCCATGACCATCATATTCACCTTATCCCGGGGACTCAGCCTGTGGCCATACGGCCTTACCGGTACCCGACTATTCAGAAGGATGAACTAGAGCGACAATGTGTTGAGATGCTTGCTCGGGGCCTTATTCGCCGTAGCTCGTCGGCGTTCTCGTCACCCGTGCTCCTCGTCCGAAAGCATGATGGCACATGGCGTTTCTGCATTGACTATCGTGGACTCAACATGGTCACCATCAAGGACAAGTTTCCGATCCCAGTCGTTGATGAGCTGCTCGATGAGTTGAAAGGAGCCCGTTTTTTCACCAAGCTGGATCTCCGCTCGGGCTACCACCAAGTTCGGATGGCTCCTGAAGATATTCACAAGACGGCGTTTCGCACTCATGATGGTCTATTTGAGTTTGTGGTCATGGCGTTTGGGTTGACCAATGCACCCGCGACGTTCCAAGCGCTCATGAATGACGTACTCAGGCTTTTCCTTCGTCGTTTTGTGCTGGTTTTCTTTGATGATATTTTGATTTACAGCTCATCTTGGTCGGACCATCTTCGTCATGTCAAGCTCGTCTTGGAAGCTATGCGCACACACAAGCTCTTCCTTAAACGCTCCAAGTGCTCGTTTGGTGAAGAATCCATGGCTTACCTTGGACACGTCATCTCAGCAGAAGGGGTTGCCATGGATGGTGATAAGGTCCTTGCAGTGGTGGATTGGCCAGTGCCACGTACTGTCCGAGCTGTCCGGGGATTCTTAGGTTTGGCTGGTTACTACCGCAAGTTCATCAAGGGTTTCGGCACCATTGTCGCCCCGCTCACAGCCCTGCTCAAGAAAGATGGGTTTCTTTGGACTGATCAAGCGACAGCCGCGTTTCAAGCTCTTAAGGGTGCACTTACTACTGCACCTGTGCTGCAGTTGCCAGATTTTTCAGTTCCGTTTATTGTGGAGTGTGATGCCTCGGGATCTGGATTCGGTGCCGTGCTGCATCAAGAGGGAGGGCCAATTGCCTATTTCAGTAAAACCATAGCTCCGACACATGCCTCTCTAGCCGCGTATGAGCGGGAACTTATCGGTCTGGTTCAAGCTGTGCGCCATTGGCGGCCATATCTCTGGGGGCGCGCCTTTGTCGTCAAAACAGATCATTATAGCCTCAAGTTTTTGCTGGACCAACGCCTGGCCACAATTCCGCAGCATCATTGGGTAGGCAAGCTTTTGGGCTTTGACTTTACCATGGAATATAAACCAGGCCGCCAAAACATTGTCGCGGATGCTCTCTCCCGCCGTGATGTTCCTGCAGGACATGCGTGCGCCGTCACGGGGACTTCTTTTGATCTCTTTGAAGCTCTTCGTCAGGCCACACACACGGACCCGGCGCTGGTCACATTTCGGGAACAGCTGGAATCTGGCGAGTTGGGCCGCCTTGGGCACTTGTCGATGGCATTGTTACTTTTCAGCAGCGAGCTTATGTGCCTCCTTCATCACAGCTCGTAGCAGAGGTCTTGGTGGTGGCCCACGACGATGGCCATGAAGGCATACAAAAATCGTTGCATCGACTCCGCCGGGATTTCCATTTGCCTCAAGCACGAGCAGCTCTGCAGCAGTATATACGTGCTTGTATAGTTTTTCAACGCAATAAGACGGAGCAGCTTCATCCGGCTAGCCTGTTACAACCCTTGACAGTACCATCTCGTGTCTGGGAAGACATTTCCATGGATTTCATTGAGGCATTGCCGAAGGTGGGCGGTAAAAGTTTTATCCTTACAGTGGTAGATCGCTTTTCCAAGTATGCACACTTTATTCCTTTGGCACATCCATATACTGCTGAGTCGGTTGCCAAGGCATTTTTCTCCAACATCGTCCGTCTCCATGGTTTTCCTACATCCATCGTGTCAGACAGAGATGTGGTATTCACTTCGGGATTTTGGAAGGCCTTGTTTGCGGCTGCGGGTACACGATTACATATGAGTTCCGCTTTCCATCCACAGTCAGATGGCCAATCCGAGGCAGTAAATAAGGTCATCACTATGTACCTCCGATGCATTACTGGGGATCGACCACGCCAGTGGCTCCATTGGTTACCATGGGCAGAGTATTGCTACAACACCTCATATCATTCAGCACTGAAGGACACCCCTTTTCGGGTTGTTTATGGCCGCGATCCCCCATCTCTTCGTGACTATACTCCGGGCGAGATTCGTAATCAGGCGGTGGAACGACAAGTTCTTGACAGAGACCAGTTCTTGCTGGACATCCGTGAGCGTCTCCTTCAAGCAGTTCAGAAGTACAAGCACTTCTATGATGTCAAGCATAGGACTCTTTCCTTCGACGTGGGAGAGTGGGCTTGGCTCCGTCTGCAGCACCGGCCAGCGGCATTCTTGGGAGCAGGAGCGAAAGGCAAATTGGCACCCAAGTATTATGGGCCTTTCAAAGTCCTCGCTCAAATTGATTCGGTTGCATATCAACTGGAGTTGCCGCCTCGAGCCCGTATTCATAATGTGTTTCATGTTGGGGTCCTCAAGAAGTACCATGGTCCGCCTCCTGAAGGTTCCCCGATGCTTCCTCCACTATTTCAGGGTCGAGTTCACCCGACTCCGGTACAGGCATTGCGTGCGCGGATTGCTCGCGGTGTGCAGCAGGTGCTCATTCAATGGGAAGGACAACCAGCGTCTGCAGCCTCATGGGAAGATGTCATAGCCTTCCGCGACCGGTATCCAGGCTTCCAGCTTGAGGACAAGCTGTTTCAGAATGGAGGGGGAGATGTCATGTGGGGTAAGATGTTTCAGCGAAGGAGGAAGTCGACACCAGACCCTAACTCCAAGACGTGATGCACCAGGAGTTTAGAATTTAGATATACGTATTGCTTGCTTTCCTTTATTAGTGTTAGGTTTTGGAAAGTGGAAAGGTTTCGTCCCGTAGAAGGTTTTCCTGCTACTTCCAAATAATTAGAGTTTGTTTCTTAGACTACAAGTTGTAACTGGACTATATAAGTCCACCCCACGTTGAGTAATAAGGCAAGCAGGAATTAATCCAATCTCTCACCTCTTGCTCCTGCGCCCGGCACACCTCCTCACCTTCTTCTCCGATCATAGGTCGCCGGGACTATCGCCCTAAGCCTCCAACTGACCACAACTACAACCTTCGATCCAATCCTCCCCCAGCCCGTGACATTACTGCTATCCATCAACAATATGCACAGAACAATGTCATTCAAGTAGCTAGCTGCCAAGCAGAAAAAGGAAATGTACAAGAGAGCTACCAGCAATCAATGATTAATCTGCAATTAGTACAAACTAGTTGATTAGTGGTACTGCCTGATCTAAGAACATACATACATAAGGCCGTCTCCCTTCCAAACATAAATTTTTACAGCCGTAGACAATTAAACTACCCCACATGCATTCCACCTCCGATAAAATAAGTATTGGTTTCCACATTGGATCTCTTGTTTGAGTCCATCACCTGATCTCTCATATTGAGGAGTTGTTTGGGATGGTAAACTGGTGGGTGTGGATGCATTTGCATGAAATCTGTTGCAGCCATTGGCAAACCACTCTCCAGGTTGACATTCATCAAATCGAAAGTGTGCATCCCATCATCCTGAGTAGTGGATACCATGTTCATATCCACTCTCGTGTCACCGTGTATCAGGTGAGGGGATGTCATGTTCATATCGACTCTTCTATCTCCGTGTATCAGATGTGGTGACGCCATGTTCATATCAACTCTGCTGTCCCCATGTATCAGGTGAGGGGATGTCAGGTTCATATCAACTCTTCTGTCACTTTGTATGAAGTGTGGTGACCCCAGGTTCCTATCGACCCTTCTGTCCCCATGGATCAGGTGAGGGGACGCCATCTTCACATCTACTCTTCTCTCCCTCTGCACCAAGTGAGGTGATGCCATGTTCATGTCAACTCTTCCCAGTTCGTGGATAAAGTGGGGTCTGTGCACTTCCATATCTGCTCTCCTGTCGTCGTGAATCAGGGATGTGGTGTTGGATGTCATGTTATCCTCATGAACCAGGGCTCTTGTGTTCAATGTAATGTTTGCATCAACCCCTCTGTCCCTGTGAATGGCAGATGTGATGTTTGATGTCATGTTCACATCAACTCTTCTATCAGCGGATACCTGACCAGTGACTGCCATATTTACATCAACCCGCTGATCACCTTGCTGGGTCAGGCCAGGCCTTACTAGTTTGTCCTTTGCTTCTTTCATGGCAGACAACACAAACTCCTTCAACTCAGGTTCTCTAGCCCCAATATCAATAACATCTTCTAAATATTCATGGCCACACACGTAGAGATCATCAAAAATGCTCAAGTCTCTTTGTGATGCCACAGAACCCAAGCTTGCAGACGCATGAATAATTCTAAAGTCCTTCCTCCAGCGGTTGAGGATGTACTTTGATGGCAGAATCAACACATTTTCTTGCTTCAGAACAGACAGAGCATGGCTGCAAAGAATGCCCCGTGATGGAAACGAGCGACAAATGCACCAAACATCCTTGTCAGAATTATTGTAGACAACTGTATAGTCAACCTTCTTGCCCTGTATTAACTCACTGACCATGTAGGTAACTGAATCCCCACTCCTGTCTACCTCTTTACAAATCACATGCATTAATTGCTTGATCTCATCTTGGAATGCCTGAAACATGGGTACTGTATAGAGCTCGGCAAGCTGCTCCTCAAATGGTAATCCTGAAAGCAAAGTGAGCCTAGAATAATAGGAGCGCAAATCATCGTACGCTTCCCTTTCCAGCTTCCCTTTGAGGGTGGTCTCATATTGCTCAAGGAAAATTGGTAATGTGGTTTTAGTTGTCACAACGCCATCAAAGTATGGATCTGGTTTTTCAACCTTCCTGATAGCAGATGTTCCAGCCCAAAACGAATGATTGACATAACCAGGAGCCCACTGCTTCCGGCAGCTGTACAGTGCAGAGAACCATTCGTTATCTTTGAGCTTGTAATGCTCAACCATGGCCACCCACTCTTTCTCAAAGTCGGTAAGAGTGACTGTGTCATAAACAACTTCCTTGAATCTCAAAGAAATTGCCTCTTTCTCGTGTGTACGTCCCACGTTTTCTTGGAGCTTCTTCAAGATATGCCAAAAGCAGAAGCGATGCCTTGCATTTGGCAACACCTCAGCCACAGCCTCTGCTACAACGTCTGAATAACAGGTTGTAATCGCCTCTGGTGGCTTCCCATTCATACAGCTCAGCCACCTCTTCAACAACCAAGCATAGTTCTCTTTACTGTCCTTGGAAAGCAGACCACAACCAAGTAGCACAAGGTGGCCATGGTTATTCACCCCAAGGAGGGTGGCCAGAGTGTGCTTCCCATTCATACAGTTAGCACGAGAGTGCTGCAAGTACATCACATCAAGTGAAATGACATCACCGAAGTAGCGGTACTGCGCCTGAGACCTCATATCTGTCCAGAAAAAATTCTTCATGCGACTTTCCTGATCAAGATCCCAGCTGTGAATGAAGTTTGGTTTCTTTTCATGCATTGTTTCAATTAACTTCTTGACTGCAATGAGATCGTCGTCCCCGAAGCGCTGCACAAAATTGTCGGTTCTACTGAATCTCAGCCCGCCAACACCAGCTCCACCACTGACACTCCGCTTGGGGCGAGTTGGGAACTTCCTGGTCTCAGCAATCTCACTCAATGACTTCTCCACCATCTCATCCATCTCAACGGTAATCTTGGCCTTCTTCTTGGCTGACTCAGGCAACTCCCTATAGGCTTTCAGAAACCTCACCATATCAGGTGTGCAAGGATGGTTATGCTCCAAGTCAACGGATTCCACCTTCCACTTTTCGTTCACCCGCTTGTCACGGATGATCAGCATCGCCTTGCACCCAGTCTTCTCGGCAGTGGTACGCCGAGCCCGCTTCTCCTGGGTGGCTGCCCCACGCTTGCTGCGGAGCGGGTAGCGGGCACCTGGAACTTCGGACGGGGTGGCGGCGCCTTCCCGGGACTTGCCAGCTTGGATGCAGTTGAAGGTGGAGCGGTAGCGAATCCCCTCGTAGTTGTGGCAGGTCCGGCGCACGGCGTGGAACCCCATTCGGAAGGCATACGCCTTGTAGAGCGAAAACGCCTCGTCGACGGAGTCGAACACCGTGCCCAGCCGCGGCACGAGAGCCTCCTCCAGCGTGCGCGGCACGAAGTCCTCGTCCCCTCCGGCGCCGTCCGCCGCCCCTTCGTCCTCGTCGGAGGGGACGAGCACCTCGTCCTCGCCCTCCTCCACCACTTCCTCATCGTCGTCCTCCGCGGGGTCGGCGTTGAGATCGTCAGCAATCTCGTCTTTGACCCGCCTGGCGGCTTCCTGCTCCTCCTCGTAGCTAGGGTTTTGCTCACGGGTGGCCCGCGAGTGAGGAGGCCGCTCGGAGCCCTCCCCCATGGGTGACCCGAGTATTTACGCACCCCACAGGTCACACCCAGTGGCGACGCCTCCCCAAAACCAAAAGTATTAACACTAGAGGTACAGGGGGGCGGATACCTCGCGGTGCGAAATGGCTAGGGTTCGGGGCGGGGAACTGTACGGGGGCGCCGGGAGGGGGGCGGGGGCGCCGTGGGAGGGTGGGGGAGCTCGAGGGGGCCGTCGATCTGGCCGGAGTTGGTGGGCTTGGGGACGTCGCCGGGGAAGAGAAGGGAAATTGGGGGGGAGGGGTCAGGTCTGAGCTGCTTTGGGGGGCGGAGAAACTAGAGAGAGATGAGTACGGAAGGAGGAGGAGGAGGATAGTCGTCTGGGTGTGTTTACCGATTTGCATCTGGAAAGAAAGATGGGGGACGTGGCGGACACGAGGTGCCGCGGTTCGACGGGTGAAGGAAGCTGACGCACTTTTTCTTTTCTTTTTTATGCTTATGGCTGGCCGTGGAAATTTCTTTTTTCAGTTTATTTTAAAAAGTTTAATCTAAAATTTTATTTTAAAAGTCTATTAGTTAACATTTAATTACTAGTCTTCTATAATAATAAAAAATATGTTGGATTTTAGAATAAGCTAGGAAGGGGCAGCTTATTTCCACGGCTAGCCATAAGCCCAAAAAAAACTAGACTTGAAGTCAACTTCAACGCATCGATGCATTTGTTCATTTTGCGTTTGATTTCGTTCGTTTGCGTCGATGCGGATATAAATCGCGGTACGATGCTTCGATATAAACGGACACCCATTCATTTGAATCCATTTCTGATCAAAATTTGGATCGAGTTTTCGTCGAGGCGAACATGCTCGGACGTTCGCGGCGCGTCCCCCTCCTCCTTCTCTAGCACACCCGTTATTAGGAAACTCATTCATTTTTTCGCCGATCCCGCCGCCGCCACTTCCCTAGCCACCATTCCAGCATCCCGTCGTCGCCACCACTTCTCTGCGCCTCTGAGCCGGTTTTCTCTCGGCGCCGCCCCTTCACTATTGCCCTTGCGCTGGTCGCCGCCGCCACCACCGCCCCTGCGTCGGACTCCGTCGTCGGCTGTAGACGAGGCGCCAACACTTGCTGCGCGGCCGTAGACGAGGCGCCTTCGCTCCTACGTGCGTCGCTGGTCCCTGCTTCACCACGCCCGCAAGGTATTCGACACTTTGCCCACAAGATACAATGGACAATGGAGATGAGTTCTTTTTCAAGCATTTCCTTTTTTCGTCTGATGATTAATCAGACGATGTGCAAGAGCAAAGTGTTGCCCCTTAGATTTTGGAGATTGTTGAACAAAACAGTAGAGGAACTAGTATTGTTTGCGAGTATAAACAAATATTTAGGTTTTGAAGATTGAAAGATATGGTTAGAAGGTTGAAGAGAAGTCTTAAGTCTATGTCACGTCTAAATTCGCGAGCGCACGTCGCTACACACATATATGATGTACATGTAGCATAATTCTAATATTGCTTCATTTAAATGGACTATGGGATGCATGGTTATATGTTGGTGTAAACGCTCCTTGTTGAGCGATGTGGGACTAAAAGTCCTGGTTGCCTCGCACACCTCAAGTAGCACTCGTTGCGTGTGTATGCACCTCAGTTCTATGGTATACAATAGATCAGCTAATCATCTAGTCTTGCAAGCCCAAATCATCTAATGGCCCAAGCAAACCCATGGCAATAGATTTTTGCTCTTTTTGGCATATGACACATGTATGCATGGATGGATGAGACTAATTACAGTATTAGTGAATGATTGGGACATAGGAGTTTTTTTTTACATCTGCAGAGTTTATAAGCGGCCGACTTCTTTAAATCACTCGTATTTTCTAAAGTTGTACGCAAAATTATGAACGCACATACTTTTGGCATCTTAAAATAAGTATCGTAAATTAATCTTGATATGGATGTATCTAAATTTCATTTTACATCTTGATACATCCAGCTCAAAATATATTTACAACATTTATTTTTAAACGAAAAAGTATTTAAGCATAAATTTAGTGTATTCGCATAATGGATATAATTTGAATTAGTCGTGCAGTTCAAGTTTGTATTACTAATTGGGCTTTGAAATCATTTGGTGCTAGAAAGTGATGTGAAATTCAAGTTTGGATTACTGGCTGGCTTTGAAATAATTTGGTGCTCAAAAGTGATGTCGAATTCAAGTTTGGATTACTGACTGGGCTTTGAAATCATCTGGTGCTTAAAACTGGTGTCGTTACATGAAAAGCACATAATGTTTTGTGGGAATATTGTTCGATTTGGATATTATTATTTTTAACAATTAACATGTCCCCTATGGATTGGACTGGATTGAAGTGGCGGTTCACTTTGCGAAAGGCATACTAGCCGATTTCAGCAATCAAATACGGAGTACAATATTATATAGTACAGACTACAGGAGAGGGCATTGCCACGGACAGGCAATATCATTTCATCAATCGACTATTATGCACACTAAGAGTGAAAAAATCTTAGTTTCAAGACATAATCAACCAATACTTTCATGCATGTCGCAAACAAAGCAAACAGAGCGACAACCAATATCTTTGTTCACTAAATAACATGCAACATACCAAAATACTTTTCAACATCCACTAGTGCAGAACATGGCTTTAGCGCCGGTTTGTAAAGGCCTTTAGGCAATTCGTTATCTTTTGAAATCCTCTTCTTAAATATTTTCAGTACGTTCCCAAATACCTTGTCAGGTATATCATACTCTTCCTTCTATTGCAATAATTTCAGTGCGGCACCGAGCTTTGTGTTTCCATCTTCGCAATCTGGGTACAACCCTTTTCTGTGATCCTCTAACTTGCGATTGAACTTCAACTTCTCCCTTTCACTTTCGCATGCTCTCTGTGCATCAACAATGACACGGCGAAGTTCATCATCGGGCTCATGTGATGCCTTTTCTTCAGCTTCTTGTTCTTCATTCTTTTGTTCTTCATTCTCTTTCCCCATTGTACCACCGTATTCAGGGAACCCAGGATACCAGTCATCATCCTCATCTTCTTCATTCTCTTCCATCAGAACCCCTCTTTCTCCGTGCTTGGTCCAATAGTTATAGCCGGACATGAAACCATACTTAAACAGATGGAGGTGAATATCTTTTGAGTTAGAGTAGGTCTTATTATTCTTGCAGACACCACATGGACAAGACATAAAACCATCCCGCTTGTTAGCCTCAGCCACTTCCAGAAAACTTACAAGCCTTTAATGAACTCTTCAGAGCGTCGGTCGACTTCGTACATCCATTGCCGACTCATCTTCATAATGACACAACACCGAAAATACAAAATTAATACAAGTTCATATACATAAAATTGATCATACATAAAGTTTGTTCATACATAAAGTTCATACACACTTATTCTCATAAAAACAACATAAAACTATTTATCTAAAGCATTTAAATGTAACAATAAATGCCATTAAAAACGCAAGAAAGGTAATAATTGCTCCAATAGCATAATGATACCAAGCCTCTTTACTAACGGCATATTTTCTAATTTTCCTAATCTTCATGCGCATTGCATCCATCTTGTTCTTGTGATCATCGACGACATCGGTAACATACAACTCCAATCTTAGCTTTTCTTCTTCAACTTTTTTTCAAAAAAATAATTCAAATACTCATTTTCTTTTTCAATAAATTTAACTTCTCAACAAGAGGGTCTTTCAATCTCATCTTCTCGCAATCACTAAAAATATGCATACTAAGAAATTAACTTGAGATCAAAGTGCATATAAATCAAATAATCTCCATATATCACACTAGCTCTAGCTCATATATAAACTAAAATCCATAAATCACTATATACATATATATAGAGCATTACACAAGCTAATCTAGCAATGAAAGATGAGAAAACAAAGTTGCTAACCTTGGTGAACACTTGTATGTAAATGGAATCTTCAAATCTTGACAAGTCTTGGCAAAAATGGAGGATGAACTCGAGCAAAGAGAGAATGGGGAGTTCAAATCTTGAGAAAAACAGAAAATGAGCTTGGCCGACTCGTGTTGGAGATGAAGCAGTATATATGGTACTATCTTTAGTACCGGTTTGTATTACCAGCCGGTACTAAAGGTGGGACACTAGAACCAGTTTGTAATACCAACCGGTACTACAGGTTCTAGCGGGCCCCCAGCCAAACGGCAACCTGCCACCACACCTGTAGAACCGGTTGGGGATACAAACCGGTACTAAAGGTGTGGTGTCAGGTTGTCATTGGGATGGGGGCCCACCTCATTAACCGGTACTAAAGCCCGGCCTCACGAACCGATGCTATTGGGCATGTAGTACCGGATCGTTTTCGAACGGTGACATTTGCTCATATTCAAAGGCATGTTTTCTACTAGTGATCCCATCTCCGTGCCACACAAATACACAATTGGAAGTTTTACAACAGCAGTTTCTCAAGACAAAACCAACATCACCATTCAACCGAGACACCGGATGCAAAATAACCAGGGTACTTTTATCAGAGCATTTCCTACCAACAAGACTAGATATAAAAATGCTTTATAGTGAGTCAGTGATCCAAAAAAAGACATAGATAGAAAATCTATTATGCACTTTAGTTTCATGTGGAGTGGACAATCAACCAACAACTCAGACCAAATCAAATTGTTTTCCCACCATGTCAAATAAATCATCCCTATCAAATTTTCAATCAAGCTTTTGATTGGGATGACCAAACAAATGCCTGGATTGTTTTACCTACAATTGCCGAAAGTATGGCACCATTTAAAAAGCATCTCTATAAAGGCCATTCCCCACCGTAAAACTTGCAGAACCACCCAAAAAAAACAGAATGGAACATATCAGTAGATCTGTAGAACAACATAAATCCTTTTACACATTAACGAATATGTCACTGGATTCCGATGACATACTCACCTTAACATCGTTGGCCCCATAGCTTTGTGAGGCACAACATGTCAATGAGGTCCTAGTTCAAGGAGTAGCACAATACTATTGTTTATGCACGTAGTACCACAAGCCACATTCTCCGATTTTTGAAAACATGAACATTTTTTCAAATGTCATTAATATTTTCTTGAAAGCTAGCAACATTGTTGATACGCGAGAGATGATAAGGGCTTCTCGTCCTTCGTTGGTTACCCCAAGTGGAAGGTGAGATGTAGCGTAGCGGCAAGTTTCCCTTGGTGAAGATACCAAGGTTGAGAGTGTCGACCAGTAAGACTCCGATAATGTTAAGTAGGTGGTTCGGCAAGTGATGCGCCGTCTGAAGATAGTCACTTGCTTCTCCTGGACCTACACACAGAAACAAATAACTTTTCTCCCAACGAAGTTCAGAGAGGTTGTCAATCTCTCCGGTCTTGTTGTTTACAAAGGATCAAACGCAAGGGATAATGATAATAGTGATAGAAACTAGAAAGTAAAAGCAGGAAAGTAAATAAATGTGTAGACAGTGATGAGAATATGGACCGAGGTCCCGTGATGTTCACTAGTGATTTCTCTCTCCCAAAAGACGATAAAACTGCTATGCGAGGTAAACAAATTACAGCTGGGCAATTGACAGGAGTATAAACGCACCGCAATGCTAACTATGCTAGAAAGAAAGGACGAGGCTCAAAAGCATGGGCGGTATGCCAAAAGAAGTAGACCGAAATCCAACTGCATCTACTACTAATCATCCACCTTGACATATCTATCAAGAACATCTTGCTGGTATTAAGTTGCGAGCCCCACCCAAAGTGTAAACCCAAAGCAACAGACAAATGCATTAAAAGCACTTTGCGTAAAGTAAACAACACTTGCAACCGCAGTTACAAGCACCGTTGTTTTCCTCCTTGTGGCCACAACACATCCTGTTTCTGTCACTCAAGCATGTCATCGAGGGGCATGAACCCACAATCGAGCATAACGTTCCCTCTTGGAGTAACTACCTACTACTTGGCCAAAGCAATAAACAACAACGGAGAACATGCAAGAATTACTTAAGAACAACAATATAAAAGAAGAGAACCAAATATATTACTCTCACAATCTGAATATAATCTCATAATCCATCAGATCCCAGCAAACTCAGCATAGCAACAGCATAAAGATTACATATGTGCCTCGATCATGTAGGGCAGCTCACGTGGACTAAACCATGAAGAACAAAGAGGGGAGGAAAACATCACATAGCTATTGATCATGGACCCATGGTCCAAAGGAAACTACTCACGGCACATCCGGGAAGCGTCCATGGTGAAGGGAAGCTCTCGGAGGTCAATCCTCCCTCCGGCAGGGTGCCGGGAAGAAGTGTGCTGGCGCTCCCGATCTTGGAACCGCAGCGGCGGCGGAACAGAGGCGAGATCGCGAAAAAAGGTTCTGTCTTCGGGGATTTCGCGTCATGGAGATTAAATAGGCGAAGGGGGGCAGCCAGGGGGGCCACCCGGTGTCCAGGCGGCCACCCGGCGCGGCCCCACCCTAGGCCGCGCTACCTAGCCGCCTAGGCACCAGGTGGGTCCCCTCTGGCCCTCCTTCGGGTCTCTGGAAGGTTCCGTTGCACTGATTTTTTATCTGATTTTCCCGAATTCTTGGAGCACTTTTAATATGGGGGACCTGGAATAAAAAGACAGCAGAAAACAGGAACTTGTATTGTGGTGCACTGAGTTAATAAGTTATTCCAAATATGATCAAAAGTGTATGAAAGTGTATCTAGATCATAGCAATATCACACAAAACATGCATGGAGCAAGCAAAAATTATCGATACGTTTGGGACGTATCAACATCCCCAAGATTAAATCTTGCTCGTCCTCGAGTAGGTAAATGATAATAAGCATAATTTCTGTGGTGACATGCTAGCAATCATATAAGAACTTTGAAAAGTAAGGCGATCAAGATATGTGATTCAATTCAAGTCATAACATGCAAGAGTCTATATTAGCATTGAAACAAGTAACAAAAGAACATTAGGTGCAAGAGCTCTCGCTGTCCGTGGCTCGAATGTCTCCAAATTGTGTTTGTGTGCAAGAAGGGGATAGGGAATACGAGATTTTTTTTTGTTGAGAACTCAATCTACTAAAGTTTCACACTTGGTCTTCTTTGCAATCTTATCTTGACTCGTCCCCAGACCACTAGCCAGGTACAAGTCAATTTGATCCACTCCTTTTTGATATTTTGAGCACTCATGCAATGGATGAGCGTAAGCATGAAAGTTGACACTTAGGATGGAAAAGAGAGAAATATGGTGGAGGAGGAAGACAAAAAAGGGTGAGAAAGGCTCACATCAACGAGGACAATCATAGGCGAGAAGGCCAAATGATAGATATGATGTGAGGAGTAGGGATTGTCATGCAACGGGTGCACATATAAGCTAAGAAAAGCTCTCCAATGGAACTAGAGGGGGGGTGATGGCGTGGAAGTGATAATGGCTTCTCGCCCTTCGTTGGTTACCCCAAGTGGAAGGTGAGATGTAGGATAGCAGCAAATTTCCCCTATGTAGAGGATAGGGTTTGTCTCCCGTAGGACTCCGGCAATGATAAGTAGGTGGTTCGGCAAGTGATGCGCCGTCTGAAAAGAATCACTTGCTTCTCCTGGACCTGCACACGACACAATTAACTTTGCTCCCAACGAAGTTCAAAGAGGTTGTCAATCTCTCCGGTCTTGTTGTTTACAAAGGAACAAACATAAGGGATAATGATAATGATGATAGCAACTGAAAGTAAATACTGAAAAAGTAAATAAGCTTGTAAACAATGATGAGAATATGGAACGGGGTCCCGTGATGTTCACTAGTGATGCCTCTCTCCCAAAATATGATAAAACTGCTATGCGAGGTAAAAAAATTACAGACGGCCAATTGACATGATTATAAACGCACCGCAATGCTAACTATGCTACAAAAGAAAGGAAGAGGAACAAAAGCATGGGAAGTACGCCAAAATAAGTAGACCGAAATCCATCTGCATCTACTGCTAATCATCCACCTTGAGATATCTATCCAGAACATATCGCTGGTATTAAGTTGCGAGCCCCACCCAAAGTGTAAACCCAAAGAACAAGACAACTGCATTAAAAAGAACTTTGCGTAAAGTAAACAATCCTTGCAACCGCGGTTACAAGCATCGTTGTTTTCCCCGTTGTGGCCACAACACATCCCCTAGACTCATGTTTCTGTCACTCAAGCGTGTCATCAGGGGGCATGTACCCACAATCGAGCATAACGTTCCCTCTTGGAGTTACTACCTACCACTTGGCCAAAGCAATAAACAGTAATGGAGAACATGCAAGAATTACTTCGGAACGAAAATACAAAAGATATGAACCAATTATATTACTCTATCACAATCTGAACACGGTCTCATAATCCATCAGATCCCATCAAACTCAGCATAGCAAAAGCAGAAAGATTACATATGTGCCTCGATCATGTAGGGCAGCTCATGAGGTCTAAACCATGAAGAACAAAGAGGGGAGGAGAACATCACATAGCTATTGATCACGGACCCATGGTCCAAAGGAAACTACTCACGGCACATCCAGGAAGCGTCCATGGTGGAGGAGAAGCTCTCGGAGGTCGATCCTCTCTCCGGTAGTGTTGGATATATGCTCTAGAGGCAAATAATATATGATTATTCCAATATATCTAAGCAAGTTCATAACCAGTTTCATACCGTTCTAGAACTTTATCAGTGAAACAATGATACATGTGTGGTATAGAAACCCCTAGTGTTCCTAGTTAGCCTCTATTTCAATAACTAGTTCATGGTCAACATGATGGTCGTGGTTTCGCGATCATGGACAATTAAGTCTCTTGATTGTGAGGTCACCTCACTGGATGAGTGCGTGATGAACATTATCCAAAGTAAGCATTACAACATGATCAAACTTATGAAGGTTCAGTGTTGTAATTACAGAACGTAGTAGACCGTTCCTTTGACCATGAGTACGTGCATAATTGCTATCTTCCCGGATGCTTTGACTTACATCCCACCACCTGACTGAAATATGCGGGTCATAACGGTTGTATCTTGGGTATTCCGTGGAGATATGTTGAGGAGTATTGTTACAAGAGCAGGATTTGTCAATCCATGTGATGGATAGATACTCAGTGCCCACTCGGTGAGATTCCATCCATAAAGCTGCAGCGTGTGACTAGGTCACGGGGATGAATATCATGGGAACGAGTGAATAAGGATTTGTTCATAACGATGTTGAACCATACATAGGATGTCATTGATCGAATCTCGGAAACAATCCAGTATCGCTGACAAAGGGAATGCTATACGACGTAAGGTCCAATCGGTATTGATATCCGGAATGGACAGGGGTCATTATGGGCATCCAGGTCCCGTTGATGATCATTGACCGTAGCCTCATCTCGGTCATGACTGGAGTGTTCTCAGACCGTAGGGTAACACACTTAAGGGCTCGATGAAATTGGAGACCTTTTAAGAACTATCGGAGTTACCGGAGAATAAAGGAAGTAGCACCGGAAAAGTTCCGTGTTGACCCGAAGGAGTTTCGGAGTGAGCCGGAAGGTGTTCCGGAGCACCGGGAGAAGGAATAATATGTTTTAGTTATTAATTAATTGAATTAATAGTTAAAAACATTTTATTTAATATTAAAAAGTGCTATGGGCCTTATTTATGAAAGAGGCCCATTAGGGGAATAAAGTGAAAAAGAAAAAGAAAAAAGGGAAGGAAGGGGGAGACCCATTAGGGGAATAATTAAAAACATTTTATTTAATATTAAGGGAAGGGGGAGACCCCCTTGGCCGGCCACCTCCCCTTAGCAAAGGGACTTTAGTCCCACATTGCTAAGGGAGAGGGGTTGACTCCCTCCCCTCCCCCTATATAAAGGCATGTAGGGTGGACTTTTTAAAGACACAGAAATTCGTGGAAAATTAACATTACTCCGAATTGAGATCGGTTTTCTCTGGTCTTCTCCCCTTACTCGTCTCTTCCACGATGGCCCCCCCTTGTTTGGGACCTATAGTGTGATTGAGGCATCTCTGCTGCACGGAGGCCGTCGTGATGCCGAAACTCTGGTTCTGGAGGTCTACTTCTGCCACCTTCGCTGGATCGGAGATCGGAGGTCGTCAACAAGTCTCGTACGTGTGCGAGTACTACGAGGTGCTACACGTGTGGCACTACACCCATCCGGGTGCTAACACATCCAGGGGGCTGGGAACCTTGATCGACCACATCAACCACGTTTGCGGGAACGTTTCCCGCGCAACGAACTACACCCCGAGGTATGTTATTCCACACTCCTTTCCGTTATGGTAATACGGCTAGCTAGATCTTGGGTTATGGGAAACGCTAGTTAGGAAAAAATTGTGTTTTCTGCTGCGCACCCCAACAGTGGTATCATGAGCTAGGTCTATGCTTAGTATTAATGTACGGATAGAACACATCGGGGATGTGGGCGTTGATTGTAACCCTCCCACATGTACTTGTTCACATCTGCGGCATCGTTTGATGAAGCGGCCCCCGACCGACCTTACGCTTACTCTTACGCGAGACTGGTTCCACGCTTGACATGCGGCTTGTACCGTATAAAGTGGCTCTGGGGGGTGTCTGTCTCTCTACTTTAGCGGATGTGGCATTTGTAATGGAGGGCCCCCGTGCGGGGTGTAATAGAGACAATCGTATGGTTGACGTTGTGGTTGACTCGTAGGTTAAAACATGTTTAACTATGAAAGCCCTAGCAGCCACGTAAAACTTGCAATATACAAATAGATCGTCTAAAGTTTGTATTGCTAAGTGGGGGCTATCGTTTGTTTTTATTGTGATGTAGTGAAAGCTTTGCTATGTATTACTAGTAAGTAGTAAACGTCCACATGATAAAACAAACTCAAATGGATACACTGTAGACTTAGTGTTGCCATAGATCAAACATCTTAAAACTTGCTAGTATAGGATACACGACAGTAGCATGTGATAAGATGATCCCTTAACAAAAGCCAAACACAAGTATTCTACCAAAGTGTGCACCACATGGAAGGTTCACCCATATGGCCGACTGAAAGTGCAATATATCGACCAGAGGGGGGGGGTGAATGGGAGATTTTCAATTATCTCGAGGAATTTCGATTTCCTCAGGACTGAGGCAATACGAAATTGAGGAAGTTTAAACACGAGGAAGAACAGATGCGATACAAAAGCGCTGGCATGAATGTAAATCAACCTATTGCACAACTAAAGTGAGACTGAAGCAAGAACTGAGGAAACAGTGCAGAATAAACTCAGAAGGTAAGGCATCAGGATAAGTCATCAGTGCACAAACATAAAAGTTGAGGTTGAAGAAATAGCACCAGGGCACTGAAGACATAGACTTGATGAACCAGTTCGAGTTGCTGTGACAATTCTACGTCTGGTTGGAGAGGCTGAGATTGAACTCAGAAGACATAGTCTTCACCTTATTCTCCTTGAACTAAAGTCCTCAGACTTCGTCCAATAACTCAGGTGAGTCTTCAAGGTGGACTCCCTAAACCTTCACAGACTCAGTCACTCAGGGAAGTCACAATTGCATCTTGACTTCCTCAGACTGAAGACATCTACACCGGCTGGAAGATCACAGTCTTCAAGAGTAAAAAGCTTTGGATCACTCGAACCGACTTCCTCAGAAATGCTCAACTACTTAGGCTGGTGGTTTTCCTCACTTAGGTTCTTCAGTATCCTCATAGGTGGGTTGCTCTCAGATGACAAGTGTCAGTTTTTCTCTCGGAGCAGCCAACCCACAAATGGGGCTGGGGGTGGCTATTTATAGCCGCGGAGCAACCCCAGGTGAAAGGACATAAATTCCCATGCATGAAATTACTTCCATGCCCACCCTTCGGACCGTTGGCTGGATCGGTACCAACACTCACCACATGACACGTGGCACAGTCGGAATCTCTCACTCTCTTTCTTCAGGCGAACTGCACTGGCAGTTTCCTGACTCCTCAACCGAAGACAAACTCCTCAGTGTCCTGAAGAACATCGTCTCAGACACCCGAGGAGTTGAACTTCTACTACAGGAGATTTCTCTGGGTTTTCTTCAGTATTTATAATTGAGAACTTCCTCAGAAATATAGAACTCATTTTCCTCAACCCCTCCAACAGTGCGGTGTTTTCCTACGACTCAAGACGTTTAAAAAGTCTTAGCGAAGACTACGCTTCAACTTCGTCTTCAGCGCGAACGTCCTCAGGATCTAGTACTGCTTCAGCTTCATCTGAACGCTTCACGATCCTGATTCTTCAGGATTTCGCACAACTTCAGTCTTCAGGAAACACACCGATTTCTCCATGTTCCTCAACATTTTGGGGGTTCGACAACGGTGGTTAACCTCATCCTCAGGGATTGTTTTCCTGTGTATACTCACAAACACATCAGTCCCTCAACCGTTTTGTCATCAAATACTCCAAAACCTCAAAGGGGCACTAGATGCACTTACAATCTCCCCTTCTTTGGTGATTTGATGACAATCGGGTTAAAGCTTCAACGAGATAAAATAAGTAATTTTGAGGAATTTAAAAACTTGAAGAAAACAATTCATTGTATCCGGATATAGATATGCTCCCCTTGAGGTTATGCATGTTTTGAAGACTTGATAAGATATTTTTGAAAAACATGAGGAGCTCTCCCTATATCCCGGATTATTTGAAACAGTGCATCATATGGAATAATTGATAAAGAAAACATAGCACCGAGTACGGTGGTTGCTGAGGAATATCATGAGTAATAGATAAACTTGAGTAATGTCATGAGGTAACTTAAGAGTATCAGAAACCACACAAAATATCAGTATACAACTCATTACAAAATGGTCAGAAGAACGAGAGTTGTAACTGAGGAACCCATAAGAACCCGCTTGAAGACAACTAAATTTCTCCCCCTTTGTCATTAAATGAACAAAAAGGAGATACTACTACTAACGTCCCAAAAGGAGTGCCTCATGGCTGAGCATCAGGACGAAGGCACGCCGTTGAAGTGTGAGGACAAGCCGCAGTGTCTTCAACTTCTTCAGGCGAGAATTCTTGAGCTGAAGAAAAGGAGTCAATCGCCAGAGGAGGGGTCTTGCTCTTGGTGAACTGACGAGGAGGCCGAATCTCAGGAAGTGGAGGTTGTCTAAGGCCAAGCTTGGCGAGATCTTCAGGGGTGATGACTTCAGTCAAAAGAGCATCAAGTCGCTGATATGTATGATGAGCATACTGATGAACTTTCTTCTGAGTTGTATGCATCTGTGCCATATAGCCGAGAATGTCTCCGATCTGACGCTTCGTCCAGTCATGATTGCGATCCACCTACTGATGCAGACTGATGAGGAGCTCATGATCAGTCATCAGGCGAGCTTGAGTGGTTTCCTCATTTGAGGCATGTGTGCGTTCCTCATGAGTGGTGCGAGACTGAGGCTGACGAATGTTTCCACCAAGCGAGTCCTGAGGAAGTACTTCTTCATGGAAAGGCGCTTTTCCCTTGGCATTAGCGTCAAGAGTGTGTTGAAGCACTTCAACTGGAGGAACATACGGACGATGATTAGCCTGATCAGGCTTGAAGTTGATGTCAGTCTTGGTGTAGATGAGCTTCATGATCCATGGAGCATATGGCTTCAGAATATGAGGATTCTGAGCAGCATCCACCAACGTCCTGAAGAAGAAGTCTGAGACATCAATGGGAGCCGACATGCAGAGGCTATACATAATGTTCTTCATGATTCCCACGACTTCCTCAACAGTTGATTCATATCCCTTGATGGGGCAGAAAGACTTGGCCAAAATTCTGTACAAGGTGCTGAGCAGGTACTGAAGCTCAGAGACTAGGAACTTGGTTCGGGGCGGAGCTTCAGGGGCTTGCGGCTTCATCAGCATATTCATCAGGTCACCCCGAAGAAATGGAGCACCGTATGTGCTGGGGACAGAGGCATCAGAAGGAGGGAGCTTAAGAATCGCCACAATCTCGGGCACAGAGGCAGAGTAGTGCTGATGCTGAGTCATCCATTCAAGCACCCAAGTGTTGATGTCTTTGGGGTCCCCTGAGACATATAGTGTTGCATAAAATTGAAGCAGAAGTTCTTCATTCCAATGGATGCACTCAGAGCAGAATTGAAGCAGCTTGGCATGAAACAGATCCTGCAGCGCGCTGTTGAAGCAAGGAATGCCTCCATATCCAAATGAGGAATATGTTTATGAGGAAAAACCTTTTGGGCCATGTAGAGGACTGAGGCATAATAGTTCTTCTGAGTAGCCGTCCAGAAACTCAAGAGCTTGCTGGGCGGAGGAGAATGATACGGATTTTGGATGCCAGCCTGAAAGAAGCTCATGGCGTTGAAGAATGCATCAATGTTGAAGTTGGGACGTGCATCAGCTTCAAGATTGCGATAGAATGGCTTCTTCTGCTTCGGGCACAGAGAAATGACTAAGGCAGTCTCCTGATGAGCTGGTGAGGCTGAAGCAGAAGGTGGCTGCTGTGGAGAAGCATGGGCTTCAGCATGCGAATCAGGCATAGTTTTGGGTGAACTTGCAGGCGCTGAGGGAGATGTAACTTGTCGATCCTGAGAGCTATCTGGTGCAGCCTCAGTTTCAGCATTGGTGTTGTGCTCGGCTTCAGCTTCAGCTGCGGGGGGAGCAGTCTCAGGTTCAGCAGTTGGTGTAGCCGCAGTATCAGTGTCAGCAACAGCAGTTGGTGGTGCACTTGTGGCTTCAGGTTCATCAGCATCAGAGGCTGAGTACGATGCACCAACAGAATCTTCAGACTACTGAGAGGTATCAGGAAGCACCTCGGTGACAGAGGGGGAGTGAGGCTCTAGGGAAAATACAGTATGAGTGGGGGAGTTTTCTAGGTCATATTCCTCATCATGGACACGAGGAGTACCATGATCCTCAATATCAACGTCCATGTATTCAATCTCAATGATGATCAGTGGAGGTGGACACTGAGGAGTTGGAACAATGGGTGTATGAGCAGCTGAGACCAGTTCCTTGGATGGTGGGGTGAAGACGATGATGCTGCGCTGAGTATTTGTAGGTGGAGTGGAAGCGGCAGTGGAGTGAGCTGTGGTATCAGCAACCCTTGATGCCGGAGGAGCAGAGGAGAGTGATGCAGCATTAATTGGCTCTTCAACGGTGGGCTCCAGTGTGGGCTTCTTCGCAACAGGTGGAGTGGAGGGTGGGGCATCGGGCATGCGCTTGAGGCCTTTGGTGGGATCCGCAGGCACAGTATCAGTAGGGGCTGAGGTAGCAGGTGGTGCTGAGGCAACGGGCTGTCGAAGCTTCATCAGTTTCTTCATCTGCTGAGACATCCGTTCCTTGGATTTGCCGATGTAGGCGCAGTTGGCGGCATACTCAGTGTTGAGGAGATGAACCTCACATTGATGCTCGATGAACTCCTGAGGAGTAACATCCGTGACGGGTTTCTTTTTTAAGTCAGTGTGGACTTTCTTCAGTTGAGCCTTCAGTTGTTTCTCAAGATCACGTTGATGTATCTCATTGATGAGGAACTGTTGAACGTAGAACTTGATGTCTTTAGGTATGTCCAAATCATCAAGAGGAGTATCAGGCTTGACGGACCAAATTTCAATGTACTCCAAGATCTTCTTGGGATCAAGGAGAAGTGGTATTTCAGAACCCGTTGCTTCAGCTTTGCGTCTAGCTGCAGCACGCACATACTCAATCTTTTGCTCTTCAGTTGCTACGAAGCCGGCCAATTCTTCAAATTCATCTTCATCATCAGAACTCTGAGTATTATGATGAATGGCGCCACACATAGCAGTTTTCTTTGGTGAGGGTCGCGGGCCGCGTTGAAGGACCGTTTTGGTTTTAAGCTGAGGCTGAGGCACAGTGGTGGAAGCCTCAGGAGCGCTGCCGGATTCATCAGTGCGAATTCTTGAAGAAGGAGCAGCACCGGATGTGCGTTGGCAGGTGGAGCCCGGAGCATCAGGCTTTGCTGAGGACTTCTTGGATGGTTTGATGCCAGGAGCTTTTCGCCGAGGCTTCTGAGACTGAGGCAGGGGTGGGGGTGGAGCATCATCCTGAGGCTTAGGAGTTGGAATCTGAAACTGAGGCAACCAAGTCATGGACCAGACTCTTTACTCGGCTGGCACTGCGCTTGAGGTATTGCTGATAGGCATCAGGAAAGTCCTCAGGAGTCCGCAGAATTGTGGGATCAGGAGTGATCCCAGGTTCAGGAGGAGGTCGAGCCTTGATACCCAAGGTCTTCAGTGGCGGATTGAAAGGAAACATTTCCTCATGCTGAGGATTGACCCATTGATATGCAGCCCATCGCTTGGCCCATTCCCGTGTGATCTTCTGGACCCGAAGCTTTCGTTCTCCAACGTTTTCACGCTCCGGAGTCTTCAGTTTGGCATAGAGCTCAGGAGGAAAATCTTTAGCAGTATCAGTGAGCTTGCGACGAGGAGCCATTTTCTTCAATGGTGGAGACTGAGGAATGGTACGTTCGAGCTGAGCTGCAAATGAAGTGAGACTATGAGAACCATACGATTCCTCAGCAGACATGTACCTGTGACAGAATTAAGTTGCGAGGTAAGTGGGGTACGGTTATTTGCGTTCATGAGGAATAGGCTGAGGAAATCAAAATAATGAGGCATAGGTATAGGTCTCAGAAAGCTAGCAGTACTGTTGAGGAATGGAGTGGCATGAAGAAACGGGAAGAATCTTGAAGACACAACAATTCTGAGGAATAAGCAACAGAGGCATAAGCATACCAGGACTGAGGCAAATTCTGAGGAACCACGAGTCAGTCTTCCCCGGCGACGGTGAACTCTGGCGACGGTTGCTCGAGAGCTTGAGGAGCTCAAGGGCGGCGACGCGAGAGGGAGAGGAGAGGTGGGGGGGGGGGAATGACCGTGGGGTGGATGGATATTTATAGAGGGTGAAAGCTGAGGAGTTGTGATATTTGTGGACAAGATTGCCCCTGATGGTTGGGATCCTCAGTGGTTATCATAATGGTGGATAAGCACGACGTGCAGAAAAATCGCAACAGAATAAAGAAAAAATTGTAACTGATGAAGACAGATGGTCTCAGGCTGAGGAATACATGATTTCCAATCGAACGCATATGAGATAGAAAGAGTGGATAAGTGAGCACAGAGGGACGGGTCCGATCACGTTCACCTAGATGAAGAAGCAAATGCTGAAGAACAATAACTATAGGTGAACACTGTTGAGGACAAACACAGTAGTCATCAGGATGAAGACTTCAACTGAGGAAACTGAGGATCAACATATCCTGAGGAATTTGGGCGGTGGCGCTACCCACCTTATAGGGAATGAGACACTTGATACCATACAATTGTCGTATGGATCTTGAGTCAATTCCACGTTAATTTCTTCACACTTAGCAAGGTAGTTCCTCATGAATTGAGGAGCACAACGCATCGTGTGTTGTACATCAGGATTGTTCAATATTTTTAAGCGTTAGGATGTGTGTCCATTCACAGGACGTTTGAGGAATCTAAGATATTTAGCTCACACCTCAGAGTGCTAAATTGCTTCTCATCCAGAGGCTTAGTGAATATATCAGCAAGTTGGTCTTCAGTATTCACGTGGCTGATGACGATGTCTTCCTTCAATACATGATCCTGAAGAAAGTGATACCGAATCTCAATGTGCTTCGTCCTCGAGTGTTGTACTGGGTTCTGAGAGATCTTTATGGCGCTCTCATTGTCACATAGAAGTGGTACTTTATTTAGGTTGATGCCGTAATCCTTCAGAGTTTGCTTCATCCAAAGAAGCTGTGAGCAGCTTGCACCAGCAGCAATGTATTCAGCTTCAGCAGTGGAGAGGGAGACGCAGTTCTGCTTCTTCGATGACTAGCACACCAGAGAACGTCCGAGGAAATGACATGTTCCTGAGGTAGACTTCCGATCCACTCGATCTCCAGCATAATCTGAGTCTGAGTACCCAAAGAGATCTAGCTGTGTACCTTTTGGATACCATAAGCCTAGCGACGGGGTGTGATCCAAATATCAAAGAATTCGTTTCACCGCTTGGTTATGCGATTCCTTAGGTGCCACTTGGAATCGGGCACACATGCAAACGCTCAACATTATATCAGGCCTAGATGCACATAGATATAGCAGAGAACCTATCATGGAGCGGCATACCTTTTGATCGTAGTCCTTGCCATTTTCATCAGGGCCAAGTTGCCCATTTGTAGGCATCGATGTCTTGATACCCTTGCAGTTTGCATCCCGAATTTCTTCAGGCACTCCTTGAGGTACTTTTCCTGAGAGATGAAGATGCCGTTGCGTTGTTGAAGATTTGAAGCCCCAAAAAGAACTTCAGTTCGCCCATCATGGACATCTGATACTGTTCACTCATCAAGAATGCAAATTCTTCACTGTATTTCTTGTTAGTGCATCCAAATATAATGTCATCAACATAGATTTGACATATGAATAATGCATCATCATATCGTTTTGTGAAAAGAGTTGGATCGAGGGAACCAGATTTGAAGCCCTTGCTGATGAGGAAGTCCCTTAGTGTGGCATACCAAGCCCGAGGGGCTTGCTTCAGTCCAGATAGGGATTTCTTCAATCTGTACACCATATCAGGTTTCTTCGCATCTTCAAAACCTGGGGGTTGAGCAACATATACTTCTTCCTCGATATTATCATTGAGGAATTGTAACACCCCGGATGTCACACTACAGTAATCACCTTATGCTAATGCCAAGTCACCTTGATTAACTTGTGATGATCACCTCGATCAAAGCTTGTTCAAATTCAAACCAAATAAAAATTCCAGATACAAGTGGAAATAAAACTTAATCCAAAAATATTGCAACCAATTTTGTAAAATGCCCAATATTCAGTGGACCATGTAGATGTGGGTATGGTAATTTATTAAGCTATAAAATAAATCAAACAATTCAAACCAGTGGCTGAACAACAACAATTCTCAGTTGAATATTAAAAATAAAAAATAAAAAATTTTATTTTGCCACCAAACTTTTTGTGGCATCTCAATATGGTGTTACACTAATTAAGGACTATGTTACATATTTTACAAAATGGCTAAAGCAACTAAAATAAAGATAAACAGAAAAGAACAAAAAAAAATAGAAAACCTATCTACCGCACAGGGCACAGCCCACCCGCTGGGCCAAGCCCACCACCAACCCCCAGCCCACCTTCACCCCGTTCCCCTTTCCCCTACCTCCCGCTACAGGAACTGGAGCCATGGCGTGGAGGCCATCCCGCGGCTCCACGTCCATCGCCATCGCCGTGGCGGCAATCCCGCCGTCACCAGTGGGGATAGGAACGCCTGCACCCCCCTTGGAACCCTAAATCCGCCCCTTGCTCCATTCCCCCCCTCCTCCTCCTGTGCCTCGGCCGCCCGACATGGTCGTTGCCGCCATGGCCGCCACCTCGAGCCCGCGTGGCCACTGAGCTCCTCCCGCCTCCCCGTCGTGTCCATCGAGTGCGCAGTCGTCGTCTTCGCCATCTCCCGCAGGTAATCGGGCCCGGACGCCCTCAAGAACCCGCCATCTCCATCGTAGTCGCCGCCGGCCGGCGAGCTTTGCCGCGCGATTCCGGCCGCTTCAGCCACTCCCCGAGCCCACTGCCATCCTCAACGTGTTCCCGGTGAGCCTACGCTCGTTTCCCCCCTCTCCCCGCTCCTTTTGACGCACAGGAGCACCATCCCTGTCGGCCCAGTGCTCCGGCCGCCGCTGCGTACTTCGTTCCGGCGAGCACAGCCCGCCCCAGGCCGCGATAGTGGTCCCAGTAGGAGCGCGGAGAAACCCCCAGTCGAACGGTACCCTCCACCGTACCCAGGGTCGCCGGAGCGCGACTCCGGCCTGGCGCCGCCGCGCAACTGGCTGCCGGCGACTAGCCGCCGGCACGGCTCGGCCTAACAACGGGGCTAATCCCCAGTTTAATCAGTAACCCCCCATACAGTATGACATGTGGGCCATGCCCCTTAATTAACCTGTAAATTAAAACAATAAGAAAAATTATTAGAGTTAATAAATAAAAATGCTAATTAAACATGTGGGACCCCACTGGTTAATCCCATTTTAGATTAAATTACTTAAATCCAGAGTATGACATGTGGGCCCTCTGGAATATTAGATATAAATAAAACATTTTTATTAAATACTGTGTATGACATGTGGGACCCACTGGTCAGTAGGCCCCACATGTCAGTTGACTGGTCAACCCTCTGTTGTGGATAATGTTTGGAATTTAATAATAAAATAAATCAGAAATTGATTTAAAATGATTTAAACTTTGAATTTGAATATCTTTTAAACCGTAAGTCAGATTCAAAAACTTTATATGTGAAAATTGATCAGAAAAATATAATGAATACGGACACGCTATCCGTATGTCTACCCCACCCCCCTAACACACCGATCATCGACATTCCCCCCTCCGGGTTGTCTGTCGATAATTCCCGGTGCCGGTAAAGACCTGCCGGATGAATTTATTCCGAACACGAAAGTTGTCCGGAATGGTTCAACTAACACGGATACACCCTCCTTATGCTTGTCGGGTACCCACGACACCTCCGGCATGATACCTTCCCCCTCTGGACACCCTGTCCGGTAACTACCCGGAGCTGGCATATCATCCCCGGATGAATTCCCGCTCCGAGCCTGATACATCGTACTGCGTTAGAACACCGACGTCGATACATTTGCCATGTCATTCATATGTTTGCATTGCTTGCTTTTTATTTACTGTTTCTTCCCCCCTTATCTCCGATAGACCCCGCTGCTACCGCCGACTACACCGCCGCCGGGTACGACTACTTCGTCGACGACCCTACTGCTACCGTCGAGCTTCCAGGCAAGCAGAGCCATTCTCTTCCCCAGATATCGCCTACCTTTCCGTACTTTCTTGCACTAGGCATTGTTACTGCTGCTGCTACGATTACAATCCTATTCAATTGCATAGCCTGATTTTTTCGCCCCTTGATGTACCTCCTTTATCCTATGCTGCCTATTATATTTATGCATTATTCAGCAGTGAACCCTGCGCATTGTTAACTAGGACTAGATAGCGGGCCGTGATCACTCAGGGGAGTGAACACGGATACAATATATACAACTGCATAGGTACGGTACAAAGAACACACCGCCAAAGGGCCCTATCTGGGTTATGCCTAGTCACCTCAAGTGTGAGCTATCAAGGAGTAATCCTTGTACTCCACTCGAGGCTGACTTTGTCTTGCCTCCATAGGGTCCTGAACAGCGGTTGTCCTTAAGGTAAGAAGTCGGGCGACCTAACGGTGCCCGCGAGCGGTATATCGTCGGGAACGACAGGGAGGGTACGACCGACGTTACTGGCGTGCTTGGCCCCTGTTCGTATCTCGCGAGAGTTACCAAACCACGAAAGTCGAGCTCTGCCAAGAGCAAACGCGAGACAAGGTAAGGAGACGGTTCACCTTGTTGGTAACCGCAGTGACTTGGTGGGACGACAGGGCAGGCACCGATGTACTGGTAGACCTGACTGCTGTCGTTGACCGCGGGTCGGTTAAGTCGAGGCAACGATAACGGTTGTCACGCAGGTTAATTAAAATTCTAAATGGTTCGACGGATGTCTTGAGTAGCCTTTTGGCTTGTACGCACTACCTACACGTGGCACGAGGAGTGTGGGCTCCCCTGCATCGTAGTCTCGTTCTAGGGTCTTCAGACGTCAGCAGTACCGCGGGCTGATTGCCGGGAGTGGTGTTGTCTTCTCTTGCTCGAGCGGTGTATTTGTATTTGCTTTGATTTTGCTTCACCTGCCAGTCACGCACCGTGCAGGAGTACGTTCGGGTTAGGGTCCAAATCCCGGCGTACATAGGATATAGTCCGGCGGATGACCTCTCTGTTGATTGCCGAAGGATGGGCTACTTTGTGTCGGATAGCTTTGGTGGAGCGTTCCCTAACAAGGTTCCCGCCACCCTGGAGATCCGAGCGTCGTAGAGTCACGCCAGTGCACCCCTGCAGGGAAGATTAATCTATTCGAATAGCCGTGTCCACGGTAACAGGACGCTTTATGATGAAGCTGGATCTTACCACTAGAAACTATTACTATTAAACTGTATGGTTCCGGGTCTTCTTCCTCGCAGGGAGTCGAGGAGGGGAACTCGGAGGCATTGTTATTATTAATCTTTACAACTTATATTATAAAATGTGTCAGCAACTTCTGCTTCATTGTTACTTTATTGCTTTATATGAACTGTTGGCTGTTTCTCTTCTCATGCTGCAAGACAACGTCGGAAGATGCTAGTCTTCGATAGGCCTAGCTTCTTATCCTTATTCTGGTTTCTATCTTGCAGTCCACTATATATACAGCCTCCCCTTTCCGTTGATACAAATGCATAATGCTTAGTAGCGGACGTAAGACTCGCGGGTATGCTAGATACTCACCTTTGCTTTATTTCCCCTTTTATGTTTTGCCTGATCGGCCGCTGCAGTCGACGTTGGAGCCCAGGAGCATGAGTACCCCGGAGGCGGATACTACTACGTCGAGACCCCCGCTGACCAGGACCAGGAGTAGTTTCGGAGGCTCCCAGGCAGGAGGCCTTGCCTTTTCGATCTGTATCTCTGATGTTATTTGTGCTAGCCTTCTTAAGGCAAAACTTGACTAACTATGTCTGTACTCAGATATTATGGTTTGTATAACTTATGTATTCGGGTCCGAGTGACCCCCCCTTTATTGTAACATATTGGTTTATCCTTTTGTGTTTAGTGTTGTGCTGTGAAATTCTCACCGTGGCACCCTAATCTCAGCCGTGTACCCTGCGTGTATGATTACTGTACACGGATTGATTTTGGGGGCGTCACAGGAATGCACTTTTCACATCCATTTGATATAACTTGATATTATGATGGTTAGCAAATGCAAGCATAATACGAATGGACTCAAGTCTGGAAACATGAGCGAATGTTTCACCAAAGTCGATCCCCTCGACTTGTGTGTATCCTTGTGCTACGAGACGAGCTTTATTTCTGATGACTTGTCCATCTTCATCGAGTTTGTTGCGGTAGATCCACTTCGTGCCGATGACATTGTGAACTCGAGGATCAGGCTGTTTGACTAATTCCCAAACATCATTCGGTTTGAACTGAAGAAGTTCGTCATGCATCGCCTGAATCCATTTGATACGTCCAAAACGTATCTATAATTTCTGCTCGTTCCATGCATGTTTTGTGTGATATTGCTATGATCTAGATACACTTTCATACACTTTTGATCATATTTGGACTAACCTATTAACTCAGTGCACCATAGTGCCAGTTCCTATTTTCTGGTGTTTTTCTATTTCAGTTTTCCCCCATATAAAAAGGGCTCCAAAAATTCGGGAAAATCAGATAAAAAATCAGCGCAAAAGAACCTTCCGGAAGAACCTGAGTGGGGCCAGAGGGCCACCACCAGGGGCCCAGGCGCCCTGGTGGCGCGCCCTAGGGGCTGGCCGTGCCAGGGGGGCACCTGGACCCCTGGTGGCCCCCCTGGCTGCCCCCCTTCGCCTATATATTCTCCGTGACGAGAAACCCTCGGGGACAGAACCCTTTTTCGCGATCTCGCCTTTGTTCCGCCGCCGCCGCGCTTTCGAGATTGGGAGCACCAACAGACCTCTTCCCGGCACCCTGCCGGAGGGAGGGCCGACCTCCGGGAGTCTCCTCTCCACCATGGATGCTTCCCGGATGACTCGTGAGTAGTTTCCTTTGGACCATGGGTCCGTGATCAGTAGCTATGTGATGTTCTCCTCCCCTCTTTGTTCTTCATGGTTTAGACCTCGTGAGCTGCCCTACATGATCGAGGCACTTTTGTAATCTTTCTGCTGTTGCTATGCTGAGTTTGATGGGATCTGATGGATTATGAGATTATGTTCAGATTGTGATTGAGTAATATATTTGGTTCTTATCTCTTATATTTTTGTTCCTAAGTAATTCTTGAATGTTCTCCGTTGCTGTTTATTGCTTTGGCCAAGTAGTAGGTAGTAACCCCAAGAGGGAACGTTATGCTCGATTGTGGGTTCATGCCCCCCGATGACACGCTTGAGTGACAGAAACATGAGTCTAGGGGATGTGCTATTGCTACTTATATTTTTATCACTTCATGTGTTATGTGCTATGCTTGGAGCGTCTCGCTCTTAGGTTTTATTTTTAGTTTTCTTTAGTTTTTCTGGCTGGTCATAACAAGTTTGACCCCATCTTACTTTGTGTGGGAGAGAACCACGCTCCACTTTCAAAATCTAGAACACATCATAGGATTTTTCCTGCTTATCTTTTTGCTGTTGTGTGTTCTTTATATTTTCGTAGCTACTGCCATGTTTAGTTTTAGTCTTAGTTTGTCTTTAGCAAGAGCCCTGGCTTTTTTTTAGTTTGTTGCTGGAACTCTTTTTTTAGTTTTCATGTTTATCTTGTTAAAGAGAGTTGGTTGTTGCACTGAGTAGTGTCTTGTCTTGAAAGTAGGTAATTGAGGTTGCTATTTAATTCTAGTAGTAACTTGCAATGGTTTTGAGGTATTGATGTGAGTAATGTCTGAACTTTTGGTGTCAAGAGCTTTAGCCTATTAGTGATAGGTGTCGTATTTTGGGCAATCCGTGTGTATTTTCAAAACCTACAAAACTAGTTGAGACCTCTAGCTACTAGATGGATCACTAATCTTTGGAGGGATCGAATATTAGAGTACACTCACGTATCATGAGTCGAGGATGCGCAAGGATAACCAACCCCCCATACACTCCTCCTCGGGGTACTTGTCTCTTTGTGAACATCCTTATTAGATTGAGAGTTACCGATAATAAGTGCATGAGTTCTTCGGACTAATGTAAGTATTGAAATTTGACACTTCCACCTTCCCATATTTTGCTAGCCTCTCACGTGCCGTGCATTGCCTTCTTCTCACTCCGAGAGTTGGTGTCCACCTTCGCCGGTACATCCAAACCCTTGGCATGATACACTCTGTCATCATAAACCTCCTTATATCTTTCCTCAAAACAGCCACCATACCTACCTGTCAAGGCATTTCCATAGCCTTTCCGAGATATATTGCCATGCAACATCCACCTCTTCATGACTTGATCTTCATGTCATACATGTTCCTGCTACACTGGCAGCGACATACATTGCATACATCATGATAGTTACATCTTCTTTATGATTTTGAGTACCTTGTAAAGTGTGAAAGATCTCCTTTACCCTCTTGTAAAATAGAGTGTTGCCCTTAAGTGAGGAAAATATCCTAAAGTGGACACAATAAAAGATCCCAAAGAGGACAAATGAGAGTTAAATAGAAAGAGCCATTGAGGCCACAAAAAATACAAAAAATAGAAAAAAGAGAAAAAAAGAAATAAAAAGAGAGAAAGGGGCAACACTACTATCCTTTTGAGAGATCCACACTAGTACTCCCTTTATATCTTTGTACTCCATAGAGATGATCATTATGCATATAGCTATGTGGGGACCTTCACACTATAGAACTTGGCTTGCATATTCCAAGGATGAGCCTCCTCAAACGAGCTCTAGGTCTTCATGAGCGAGCAAGTTAGATGCACCCCCACTAGTTCCATTGGAGAGCTTCTTAGCTCGTATGTGCATCCGTTGCATGGCAATCCCTACTCCTCACATCATATCTATCATTTGGCATCTCTTGCCTATGATTGTCCTCATTGATGTGAGCCTTTCTCATACTTTTTTGTCTTCCTCCTCCGTACTCCTCCCTTTGCCATCCTAAGTGTCAAATCTCGTGCCTATGCTCATCCATTGCATGAGTGCTCAAAATATTGAAAAAGGAGTGGATCAAATTGACTTGTACCTGGCTAGTGGTCTGGGGACGAGTCAAGATAAGATTCCAGAAAAAGACCAAGTGTGAAACTTTAGTAGATTGAGTTCTCAACAAATAAATATTTTTTCTCGTATTCCCTATCCCCCTTCTTGCACGCAAACACCATTTGGAGACATTCGAGTCACGGACAGCGAGAGCTCTTGCACCTAATGTTCTTTTGTTACTTGTTTCAATGCTAATATAGACTCTTGCATGTTCTGACTTGAATTGAATCTCTAACATTGATTGCTTTACTTTTCAAAGTTCTTATATGGTTGCTAGCATGTCACCATAGAAATTATGCCGTTATCATTTACCTACTCGAGGACGAGCAGGAATTAAGCTTGGGGATGTTGATACGTCGAAAACGTATCTATAATTTCTGCTCGTTCCATGCATGTTTTGTGTGATATTGCTATGATCTAGATACACTTTCATACACTTTTGATCATATTTGGACTAACCTATTAACTCAGTGCACCATAGTGCCAGTTCCTGTTTTCTGCTGTTTTTCTATTTCAGTTTTCCCCAATATAAAAAGTGCTCCAAAAATTCAGGAAAAATCAGATAAAAAATCAGCGCAGAAGAACCTTCCGGAAGAACCTGAGTGGGGCCAGAGGGCCACCACAAGGGGCCCAGGCGCCCTGGTGGCGCGCCCTAGGGGTTGGCCGCGCCAGGGGGGCGCCTGGACCCCTGGTGGCCCCCCTTCGCCTATATATTCTCCGTGACGAGAAACCCTCGGGGACAGAACCCTTTTTCGCGATCTCGCCTCTGTTCCGCCGCTGCCGCGCTTCCGAGATCGGGAGCACCAGCAGACCTCTTCCCGGCACCCTGCTGGAGGGAGGGCCGACCTCCGGGAGTCTCCTCTCCACCATGGATGCTTCCCGGATGACTCGTGAGTAGTTTCCTTTGGACCATGGGTCCGTGATCAGTAGCTATGTGATGTTCTCCTCCCCTCTTTGTTCTTCATGGTTTAGACCTCATGAGATGCCCTACATGATCGAGGCACTTTTGTAATCTTTTTGTTGTTGCTATGCTGAGTTTGATGTGATCTGATGGATTATGAGATTATGTTCAGATTGTGATTGAGTAATATATTTGGTTCTTATCTCTTATATTTTTGTTCCTAAGTAATTCTTGAATGTTCTCCGTTGCTGTTTATTGCTTTGGCCAAGTAGTAGGTAGTAACCCCAAGAGGGAACGTTATGCTCGATTGTGGGTTCATGCCCCCCGATGACACGCTTGAGTGACAGAAACATGAGTCTAGGGGATGTGCTGTTTCCACAAGGGGGAAAACAACGGTGCTTGTAACCGCGGTTGCAAGGATTGTTTACTTTACGCAAAGTGCTTTTTAATGCAGTTGCCTGTTGCTTTGGGTTTACACTTTGGGTGGGGCTCGCAACTTAATACCAGCGAGATGTTCTGGATAGATATCTCAAGGTGGATGATTACTAGTAGATGCAGTTGGATTTCGGTCTACTTATTTGGCGTACTGCCCATGCTTTTGAGCCTCTTCCTTTCTTTTGTAGCATAGTTAGCATTGCGGTGCGCTCATAATCCTGTCAATTGCCCTTCTGTAATTTGTTCACCTCGCATAGCAGTTTTATCGTCTTTTGGGAGAGAGACATCACTAGTGAACATCACGTATCCCGGTCCATATCCTCATTACTGTTTCCACGCTCATTAACTTTTCTGCTTTTACTTTCAGTTGCTATCATTATCCCTTGTGTTTGATCCTTTGTGAACAACAAGACCGGAGAGATTGACAACCTCTCTGAACTTTGTTGGGAACAAAGTTATTTGTGTCTGTGTGCAGGTCCGCGTCAGTTACGCCGCTGACACCTACTTATCATCTCTGGAGTCCTACTGGAGACAAACCTTGGTATCTTTACTGAGGGAAATTTGCTGCTGTGCTACATCACTCCTTCCACCTGTGGTTCACCAACGAAGGGCGAGAAATCACTATCATCACCTCGCACATCACCATTCCGCTTCTTGGAATGCCTCAGTGACTTTGGTGGGCTCTGAAATTGGTACAACGAGAAATTCCCACAAAAGTTAGCTATACGATTAGCTCTTGCACGAGTGAGAGGACCTGATAGATTGACGTCGGCGAGGATTCTGTCCACTTGAACTTTATTCGCCATGCGAGGAAGACGAGGAAGATGATCTTGAGGCGCATCTTGATCACTGTTATCAGATTCATTTGCATCTGCTTCAGGTGCTTCGGGAGCTTCAAGAGTCTCAGGAGCCTCAGGATCAGGATCATCATCGGGATTATTTGCATCAGGATTTGGATGTTCTTCAGGAGAAGGAGGTATGTGCGTTTCTTCAGGATGATCCACTGGAATGATATCACCAGCACCCATTTTCTTGATCTGTTCTTCAGGTGGGGCTTTATCTAGATCATGTGGCAGGTGCTCTCTTTGCGAGCCATCAGATTCATCAAGCCGCACATCTACAGTCTCAACAATTTTTGGAGGACTGATATTGTAGACTCTGTAGGTGTGCGAGTTGATACCATAACCAAGCATGAAACCCTCACATGCTTTGGGTGCAAACTTGGATTGGTGATGAGGATCACGAATCCAGCAGGGTGCACCGAATACTTTGAAGTAACTCACATTGGGTTTCTTACCGACCATTAGCTCATATGATGTTTTGTTGAAGAACTTGTGAAGATAGACTCGATTGACGATGTGGCATACAGTGTTGATTGCTTCAGCCCACCAGATGAGTGGAGTGTTTTACTCAGCCAACATCGTGCGAGCCATCTCGATGAGGGTTCGGTTCTTCCTCTCAACAACTCCATTTTTCTGAGGAGTGTAAGGCGCAGAGAATTCATGAGTGATTCCAAAGTCGTCGAGGAATTCTTCCACACCGATGTTCTTGAACTCAGTGCAGTTGTCGCTTCGAATGTTCTTGATCTTCAGGTTGTAGTTGTTCATGACTCGCTGGGCGAAGCGCTTGAAGATTGCTGGGGTTTCTGACTTATAGAGAAGAAAATGCACCCAAGTGTATCGTGAGAAGTCATCAACAATAACAAGACCATACATACTACCTCCAAAGCTTGAATACTTTGGAGGACCAAATAGATCCATGTGAAGCAATTCCAGAGGTCTTGTAGTTGTCATGATGGTCTTCGCTGGATGGTTGGCCTTGGCCATCTTTCCATCTTCACACGCACCACACAGCCGGTCCTTTGAGAATCTGATTTCCTCAATCCCGAGGACATGTTTCTTCAGCACCAGCTTCTGGAGATTTCTCATTCCGGCGTGGCCGAGTCTTCGATGCCATAGCTAGCACTCTGAGGATCATGCCATGAGGCATGTACCTACCTGAGGACCTTCAGAAAAATCTACAATATACAAATCACCTTTCCTAACTCCACTGCAGACAATGTAGTTATCGCCAACCATATAGACTACACAACCATATTTTCCGAAGAGAACAACGAGATCAAGATCACATAGCATAGAGACAGACATCAAGTTGTATCCGAGGGATTCAACAAGCATGAATTTTTCAATGTGTTGGTCTCGAGAGATAGCAACTCTGCCGAGACCCAATACCTTACTTTTACCTTTATCGGCGAAGGTGATGGTTTTCTTTGAAGAAGGACCCAGAGATGATTCCATAAGAAGGCTTCTATCACCAGTCATGTGATTTGTGCATCCACTGTCCATCACCCATTCAGTCTTTCCCTGCAAAGGAATTAGTATCTCATACAACAAGTTATGAGCCAGTCTCAGTTTGAAGAATTTATGGTTCCTCAGAATTAGTTCCTCAGGATGTTCCTCAGGATTGATTCTATGAAACCAAACAATATAAATATTCTTCAACTGACTCAAATGATGTTGTCCTGGGCATATGATCTGTAGAATTTATGATTGCCTCAGGACATGTCCCTGCAAAGATGATCAGTTCTTCTTTACCACCCACATCTTAATGGGTGGTTTTGAGGTATATGAGGACTGATGAGAGCGATGAGACCTAATGGGACGTGAGATGGTGGTATCAGGATAAAAAAAATGAATAAGAATTCTTATGAGGGGCTTCCCTGTGAACAAAATGGTTAGCTGATACATGATGATAATCATATCCATTTGAGGTATCGTCCTCAGATGATACCCTCAGCTCATTTGCATATGCATTCACAGGAAGGTTAGTGATAAGGTCCTTTTGAACCCAGATCTTCTTGACTGGAGGACCGTTCCTACAGTTAGTTCCGATGTATCTGGCGAATACCTCACCATTAACATCCTTAAACAGTTTATAGTTTGAGTCAAAAGACTCAATCACCACATCTGAGGAAACAGTATCATAACCAGATAGAGTGTAGGGATCAGGAGGAGGCATCTTTGCCCAAACCCAAGTGGTCTTTGGGTATTGTTCAGGTTTCCAGTAGGACCCATCAGGGTTGAGTTTCCGAGTGAATGCGACACCTTCTTTCCTCGGATTCCTGTTGAGAATCTGTTTCTTGAGGATGTCACAAAGAATCTGATGCCCTTTCAGACTCTTGAACATACCGGTTTCTAATAGACTCTTCAACCTAGCATTTCCTTCAACAATGTCTATGGTATCCTCAGATGAGGGGTTAGATGCCACAGAAGCAATAGAAATAACAGAGTCTGAAGACATTGAAGAACTAGGCACATAAGTAATATGGTCATGTTCAATGCATTTCAAACAGGGAGGATTAAATCCTTCTTGTGGCATGATGATCTGTTGGGAGAGGAGTGAATCATTTTCTTTCCTCAGATCATCATGAGACATCCTCACGCGCTCAAGTTCTTGCTTCTCATGATCGGTGAGGAGTGCCTCATGGCGACTGAGCAAGTCATCAAACTTTGACTGAAGAATTTTTGATTCATCAGTCAATTTTTGAGTCTTCGTCATTTACTCAACCAACATATCATCACTCTTGTTTAGTGAGGTCTGAATCTTTTCAAGTGCACAATGTTGCTTAGATGCAAGTTTAGCATAGTTTTCATCAGGTTCTTCATCAGAGGGATCATCCGATGATGAGTAAGTAGATACCTTCGAGGACTTAGCCATGAAGCATAAGGCATGGGTGGTGTCTTCAGCTTCATCATCAACATGCGACGGATCAGATTCCTCTGTGCTGAAGATTGACTTGGAGACAAGCGACGTGGCAAGAGCCAGACCAGCCACACCCTCAGATTCTTCAGATTCATCTTCCTTAGCATCAGGATCGGAACCAGATTCTTCGGAGTCCAATTCTTTGCCGAGATATGCGTGAGCCTTACGGGAGTTGTTGTTCCTGTATCCAGCAGACTTTGAGGATCTTGAGGATTTCTTCTTTGTATTTTCATCAAAACTGTCAGCTTTCCCTTTCTTCTTCTTCTTCTTCTTCAGTTTAGCTTCCTTTTCCCAAAGAGGAAACTCAGCTATGTAATGCCCAGGTTTCTTGCATTTGTGGCATACTCTCTTTCTTGTTTCAACAGAGTCATCATCTTTGCTTTTTCTTGAGGAGGATATTGAGGAATTTCCGAAGCGATTCTTCTTCGTGAATCTTTGGAACTTTCTGGTGAGGAGAGCAAGTTCCCGGCTGAGGGTTTCAGGATCATCAGAATTAGCCTCAGACTCTTCATCAGAGGACACTTTTCGTGCCCTAGCTTTTAGCGCGCGGACTTTAGGCGTGGAGCTGTGCAGGTCTCGTTTTTCAGAGAGCTTCGGTTCATGAGCATTGAGGCGCTTGAGAATGTCAGCGGGATCCAGAGTCTTGAAGTCAGGCCTTTCTTGAATCATCAGCGATAGGAACTCAAACGAGTCATCCAGTGACCTCAGTAGTTTCTTCACCACCTCATGATCTGTGATATCAGCGGCACCCAGTGCTTGAAGTTCATTGGATATGTAAGTGAGTCTATCAAAGGTTTGCTGCACATGCTCGTTGTCCAGCCTCTTGAACCCGTTGAAGAGACTGCGAAGTGTATCAACTCGAGAGTCTCGTTGAGCAGAGAATCCTTCATTAACTTTTGACAGTCTTGTCCATATCTTCTTTGCAGTATCCAGACCACTGATACGGTTGAACTGAGCCTTGTTTAGGTGACCGCCAATAATGCTTCGAGCTTTTGCATCAAGCTGCCAGTTCTTCTTAACAACTTCAGGAGCAGTCATCAGAGTTGCTTCAGGAATGCCTTGATCAACAATATCCCACAGATCCCTGTCAATGGCTTGAAGATGCATCCTCATCTTGTTCTTCCAGTACGGGTAGTCTGTCCCGTCGAAGATGGGGCAGTTTGAGGCAACACTCATTGTACCTGAGGTCGACTTAACTAAAACTCCAGGTGGTTAAACCGAATCACACATAACAAGGGAGTACCTTGCTCTGATACCAATTGAAAGTGCAATATATCGACCAGAGGGGGCGGTGAATGGGAGATTTTCAATTATCTCGAGGAATTTCAATTTCCTCAGGACTGAGGCAAAAGAAATTGAGGAAGTTAAAACACGAGGAAGTACATATGTGATACAAAAGCGATGGCGTGAATGTAAATCAACCTATTGCACAGCTAAAGTGAGACTGAAGCAAGAACTGAGGAAACAGTGCAGAATAAACTCAGAAGGTAAGGCATCAGGATAAGTCATCAGTGCACAAACATAAAAGCTGAGGTTGAAGAAATAGCACCAGGGCACTGAAGACATAGACTTGATGAACCAGTTCGAGTTGCTGTGACAACTCTACGTCTGGTTGGAGAGGCTGAGATTGAACTCAGAAGACATAGTCTTCACCTTATTCTCCTTGAACTAAAGTCCTCAGACTCCGTCCAATAACTCAGGTGAGTCTTCAAGGTAGACTCCCGAAACCTTCACAGACTCACTCACTCAGGGAAGTCACAATTGCATCTTGACTTCCTCAGACTGAAGACATCTACACCGGCTGAAATATCACTGTCTTCAAGAGTAAAAAGCTTCGTATCACTCGAACCGACTTCCTCAGAAATGCTCAACTACTTAGGCTGGTGGTTTTCCTCACTTAGGTTCTTCATTATCCTCATAGGTGGGTTGCTCTCAGATGACAAGTGTCAGTTTTTCTCTCGGAGCAGCCAACCCACAAATGGGGCTGGGGGTGGCTATTTATAGCCGCGGAGCAACCCCAGGTGAAAGGGCATAAATTCCCATGCATGAAATTACTTCCATGCCCACCCTTCGGACCGTTGGCTGGATCGGTACCAGCACTCACCACATGACACGTGGCATGGTCGGAATCTCTCATTCTCTTTATTCAGGCGAACTGCACTGGCAACTTCCTGACTCCTCAACCGAAAACAAACTCCTTAGTGTCATGAAGAACATCGTCTCGGACACCTGAGGAGTTGAACTTCTACTGCAGGAGATTTCTCTAGGTTTTCTTCAGGATTTATAATTGAGCACTTCCTCAGAAATACAGAACTCATTTTCCTCAACCCCTCCAACAGTGCGGTATTTTCCTACGACTCAAGAAGTATAAAAAGTCTTAGCGAAGACTACGCTTCAACTTCGTCTTCAGCGCGAACGTCCTCAGGATCTGGTACTGCTTCAGCTTCAGCTGAACGCTTCAGGATCCAGATTCTTCAGGATTTCACACAACTTCAGTCTTCAGGAAACACACCGATTTCTCCATGTTCCTCAACATTTTTGGGGGTCCACAACGGTGGTTAACCTCATCCTCAGGGACTGTTTTCCTGTGTATACTCACAAACACATCAGTCCCTCAACCGTTTTGTCATCAAATACTCCAAAACCTCAAAGGGGGCACTAGATGAAGTTACACCGACATTCCGTACATATCGGATGTCACACATATTAAACGGAGTTCGCATGAGGTTGGGTTCGGCAAGCCTGGCATATGAAGATATGGCCTTGCTGAGAAGCATATAACACGGATGTTAATTTGGTGAGCCTAGCATATGCAGATATGGCCTCGAAATATTAGAGATCGAAAGATCGAGCATGAGTCACGTACCTAATGTGATCGCACAAGTTGTTGTCTACCTTTGAAACTGACCCGTCGGCCGTGTGATATTCAAGGGCGGGCAGTGAATCTGGATCATGTAATCACTAAAACTTCTTAGGGATGATTGTTTTAGTGCGAGCTCATTTATACTGTGATTATATGAACTCATTGTTGTCAACGAGTCTTAATCGTATTCCTTGCAAATTATGTTTGTAGAAAATGAATGAAATAGAGCAACGTGAATTATCTTTCTTCATGGAGGGTGAAAGACTTAGAGTAGATGGGTCAAACTTTGCTGACTGGTACTCACGCCTTAGGACTTCGCTCAAAATAGCAAACATCTTGTTCACAATAGAAATGCATGTGGAAGAACATCCGGACAACGATTTTGGCGATTGATGGCGTAGAAGTGATAATGGCTTCTCGCCCTTCGTTGGTTACCCCATCTGGAAGGTGAGATGCAGCGTAGCGGAAAATTTCCCTCGGTGAAGATACCGAGGTTGAGATCGACCAGTAGGACTCCGGCAATGATAAGTAGGTGGTGAAGTGAACAATGGCGCCGTTCACAACTCAGGGTTGCTTACTTCACCTGGACCTGCACACGATACAATTAACTTTGCTCCCAAACAAAGTTCAGAGAGGTTGTCAATCTCTCTGGTCTTGTTGTTTACAAATGATCAGACACACAAGGGGTAATGATAATGATAATGATAACAACGGGAAGTAAATGCTGAAAAGGAAATAGCTTGTAAACAATAATGAAGATATGGACCGGGGTCCCGTGATGTTCACTAGCTCCTCCCCCGGCCTCGATGCGCGCACCATCGAGCTCTGGTGAGCTTCCCTGTTTCTCCACCCCACCTCGTGATCCTCCTCGAGCACCAGGTGGTCTCCTCACCGTGAGCAGCGCCCAGCCGTCGCGGGCTTCATCGCCGCCGTGGCCTAGAGCCTCCCCGTGAACCCCCACTTGCACCGTGCGATGCGGATGAGCGCGGGCTAAACGTTGATGCCTTCCGTTCCCCTCCCTGTGGACTGCAGCCCAAGTACGGCGTGCGCCGCCGTGGCCCGGCCACCGGCGTCAAGCCGAGGCCCGGCCACCGGCGTCAAGCCGAGGCCATTAGGCCCTAACCCGTGTACTAATCCCCCCTGAGTACATGAAATGTGGGCCCTAGTGCCTAATTAAACCAGCCGGTTTAATTTAAACCGGGAATTAACCCCAGTCACTGACCAAAGGGCCCACTGGTCAGTTGACCAGTCAACCCCCCTGCGTCAGCATGATGTAAGCATGGTGCAATAAGGCCAAATCAATTAATTTAAATAAGAAATTCCAGAAAATATCCAAAATTTGAATTTGAATAACTTTTAAACCGTAACTTAGATTGAAATGATTTTTATATGAAAATTGATCAAAATAAAGTTCTCTACCCAAATAAAAAACTTTCAACCATGTTTGAAATGTTTACAATGATGGATCAGTAGCATTTTGCTATTTGGTTCATTTGGTTAACTTCAAATAAATCACTAAATCCATTCCAACTTCAACCATTGCAATGCAATACACTTCACATGGACATAAGAAGCACAACAAACCCATGTTCATCATATATCATGCCATATTGCTTGTGCATTTCAGTTTACTGAATGTGCATTACTTTTAGTGCTTCGGTGATTGCTTCTTCTCGGTAGAAGTTGATCTCGGAGACGAGTTCAACCTCAAGTCAGAAGAGTGTTACTTCGTGATCGTCAGCAAGGCAAGCACCCCTTCTTTGATCATGTCGATAAAATCCCAGTTCCCTCTCATTCTCGCTTATGCATGTTTAGGATGTCACCATGATACGTTCTACCGCTAGCTGAACCCATTCCTTTCCATGACCTATCATTTTGTCACAGTAGTAAGAAAACCACAATCCTAGCAGATCTAGGAGTTGTTTGATATCATGTGGCCCCTGCAACTGTTACAGCTTATTGCATGCTTAGAGGTTACAATGAGGCTACTTTGTTGTGAGTCGGGTTGGTAGTGATCATGTAAATGATGGTGGTAATGTGTTGGTGAATTGACCTAAACAAGGTGAACGATGAGAGGCTGTGTAGGAGTACACAGTGGGTTGTCTCGTTGAACACTTCCTTAAGCCCGAGTTCTTGTGTTGTTATCCAAGACTATGAGTACGACCACACATTGGGCTCACTGACCCCTCTCGGCCTAGTACCTCACCGCGGACCAAGTCCAGGAGTCGTAAGTAGTTCGAACTTTAAACGATCTCAAGCAGGTATATCAAGGTAAGTGGTGGACGTAGGTTGTGGCCTAGTTGAATCAAGTGATCATGATCGAGTTGAGCTTGATGGCTGGACACACAACGTTTGAGTCCGCATCGGAAAAATCGGCCGGATTCCGATCGTGGTCCCAACTCAAATAGGGGACTCCCTAGGACTAGAGATGGTGATGTGAGTGAAGTGTCGTGGCAACATCCTCGCCGGTACTCTCTTGAAGGGTCCACTCCCAGTCGATAAGTGATGCGTGTGTGTGTGTAGCAGTACACCCCTGCAAGGTTAATGAACTATTCGAATAGCCGTGTCCGCGGTTATGGACTACTTGGAGACCTTTACTTGATCATAGACAACTTGAAAGGTTACTCTAAAATTTCCAAGATAAGTGTGAGTGCTATGGCGTGCTTCCTCGTGGGGAAGTCGAGGAAGTATCCATAGTGGTGTATTGGTTGGAGACTTGTTACTTGGACTCGTGTACGCTCCTTACCTCTTTCTGGTATTCGTAGTACATGAATAGCCAAGTCAAAGCTGGCACTTCTGCATTGAAACCCCACCTCCCTTTGCCTTGATAATTGAGTATGAGTAGTATAGATCTGATGTAAGTCTTGCTGAGTACGTATTTGTACCCACGTTTGCTTATTCTATGTTTTAGAGACGAGACCACTGACCCTGATGGTGGCCTCTACCTCGAGCTCGACGTGGACTAAGTCGTATAGTTCCAGACAGTAGCATGTCCCCTTTGGAGGGTCATTGTATTTTCTTTCAGGCTTCTTAAGCCATTTGATAAACTTGTCTTTACTAAGACATAATTTTCTTCCGTTGATGTTTGATGTAATGTTGGATCACAACCATGTGGTCTCTGCTTGTAATACAACTACTATGTCTGCTCTGTTTCGCAGAAGTTATAAAGACTATGAGTTTGTAGAGTTCATGTTGTGATTACCTTCTGTTTACAAAGGACATGTATGCCGCGTGTATGATTATAATGTGCATGTCTTAGTGTGGGGTTCGATAGCTTAGTTGTGTTCTTGCCGGCGGTCTTTTATACACCAAGTGGCCCTTAGATGTTTGCAGCTTGGGGCATCGTGATGCGATTGCTCGTGACTCTGTCACGTGGCACACTTTGTTGTATGATCGAGCCCTCCCGAGACCCCGACTAAGAGATTGGGCTAGAGTCTGTTTATGTAAGTGTTATGATTCAATCGATAATATGGTTGAGGCGACTTGTCTATGAGTATGGGATTTCACCACCCATAAACATTTAGACTCGTGAGCGGACGATGAGGACCCATCTCAGTTGCTCATCCGGCCTGGATGGGATGCCCCTCCCGTTTGATGCTTTCCGAGAGTGTTTTGTGCTTGGCCTTGTCTGCTTAAACAAGTGGGTACAGCTCTCGACTCTCAATATGATTGTGTTGTAACAGGAATTACATATGCAAACCCCGGGTCCCGACAGACTTGGTATCAGAGCAGGACTGTCTGTAGGATTATCAAACCTTGTCCGATGTTGAGTCTAGCATTCTATAGTTATATAGTTACTTTGGGTATAAGGGAACAACGTAAGACTTCTTTTTTTGTCCTTACCCTCGTCGATCTGAGTTCTGAGTCACCCTCATCTTGTTCTACGGGAAGATAGGACTAGGCTCATCTATGTCTTTACTAGGACATCTCGTTGATTGCTTCTTGTAGCTGTAGGAGTGTTGTGGTCTTCCAGAGTCATCATTCCATAGTGTTCTTAGGAAGTGATGTTTGTCATCATGTTGTTTGTCTCATTTTTTTCATCCCGACACAGCCGTTATGCTGTTCGACTGTGACTTCAATGCCGTTGCATTATAGTCTTGTTGTCTTAGTTTAGAAGTGTATCATAAATCCTATTCTGATTATTGATTCTAATCACACAGAATGTCAGGTGGAAATCATTGTGTTGATTTCAGTCATGGTATTAGAGATGATGAAGTTCCTCCACCACCGCCTTCTGCAGAGGAAATCATGATGGAGGCTGAGAAGAATCATCGTGATCAGATACGTCTCCTCGAGCGTATTGAGCAGAACACCTCTCATCAGCGTAATAGTGTTGTTACCATCCAAGACTTCATCCTCCTCAACCCGCTAGTATTTCGATGTTCTTATGATCCCCTTGATGCCGATGATTGGCTTCGTTCCCTCGAGCGTAAACCTGAGACAACCCATGTTGCTCCCGGTGATCGTGTGCTATTCGCGGCATACTTTATAGAAGGTTTTGCTCTTCAATGGTGGGAGAATTTCATAGCAATGCAGCCTGTAGGTCATGTGGTGACTTGGAAAGAGTTCTGTGATGAATTCCGAGGGTATCATATTCCGGATCAGCTGATGGAGCGATGATGGTACGAATTAACGCCCCCTCGTTGGTTACCAAAGTGGAAGGTTGAGATGTAGACAATAGCAAGTTTCCCTTAGCGAAGATGCTAAGTTTTAGTATCGAACCAGTAGGACTCCAACAGATACAAGAAGGTGGTGAAGTGAACAATGGCGCCGTTCACAACTCAAAGTTGCTTACTTCACCTGGACCTGCACACACAACAAATAATTTTCCTTCCCAACGAGTACAGAGGAGTTGCCAAGTCCTCCGGCCTTGTTGTTTACAAAGGATAAAACGCAGAGGATAATAGTGATAGCGATAGCAACGGAAAAGTAAATACTGAAAGTAAATTGATAGTGGGTGTAAACAGTGTTGGAAATATGGACCGGGATCCTATGATGTTCACTAGTGATGTCTCTCTCCCAAAAGACGATAAAATGTCCATGCGAGGTAAACAAATTACAGCTGGGCAATTGACAGGATTATGTGCGCAAACCAATGCTAATTATGCTATAAAGAAAGGAAGAGGCTCAAAAGCATGGGCGGTACGCCAAGACAAGTAGACCGAAATCCATCTGCATCTACCTACTAATCATCCACCTTGAGATATCTATCCAAAACATCTCGCTGGTATTAAGTTGCGAATCCCACCCAAAGTGTGAACTCAAAGCAACAGACAACTGCATTAAAGAACTTTGCGTAAAGTAATCAATCCTTGCACCCGCAAGTACAAGCACTGTTTTTCCCCCTTGTAGCAACAACACATTCCCTAGACTCATGTTTCTGTCACTCAAGCTAGTCATCGGGGGGCATGAACTCACAATCATACATAACGCTCCCTCTTGGAGTCAGTACCTACTACTTGGCCAAAGCAATAAACAACAACGGAGAAGATGCAATAATTACTCTAGAACATAAATATAAAAGAGGAGAATCAAATATATTACTCAAACACAATCTGAACATAATCTCATAATCCATCGGATCCCAGCAAACTCAGCATAGCAACAGCAGAAATATTACATATGTGCCTCGATCATGTAGGGCAGCTCACGAGGTCTAATCCATGAAGAACAAAGAGGCGAGGAGAACATCACATAATTACCGATCATAGACCCATGGTCCAAAGTGGACTACTCACGGTTCATCTGGGAAGCATCCATGGTGATGGAGAAGCACCCGGAGGTGGTTCCTCCCTCCGGCAGGGTGCCGGGAAGAGGTCTTCTATTGCTCCTGATCTTGGAAGCGCGGCGGCGGCGAAACAGAGGAGAGATCGCGAAAAAGGGTTCCCATCACGGGGGTTTCTCGTCATGAGGAATAAATAGGCAAAGGGGGACAGCCATGGGGCCACCAGGGGTCCAGGCGGCCCCCTGGCGCGGCCCCACCCTAGGGAACGCCGGGAGGGCGCCTGGGGCCCTGGTGGGTCCCCTCTGGCCCCCTCGGTGATTCCCGAAGCTTCTTCTATGCTGATTTTTTATTGGATTTTCCTTAATTTTTGGAGCACTTTTAATATGGGGGAAACCTGAAATAGAAAAACAGCAGAAAACAGGAACTGGCACTGGGGTGCACTGAGTTAATAGGTTAGTCCAAATATGATCAAAAGTGTATGGAAGTTCATCAATATCATAGCAATATCACACAAAAGAGGCATGGAGCAAGGAGAAATTATAGATACGTTTTGGACGTATCAAGCGCAAGAGAGAAGAATTTTGCAATCTGACCCAAGGAAAGATGTCTGTTCATGAGTATAGGACTGAGTTCACTCGTCTAACACGTTATGCCCAAGAATAAGTATCCACCTATGCCAAGAAGCAGGCAAGGTTCCGCAAGGGACTTAGCCCCGTCCTTCGTCATGACCTGGATCTTCATGAGTTTGTCAACTTCCAGGATTTAGTCAACAAATCCTTCAAGGCCGAGTATGGAAATGAGTTTTATGAAGAGTCTCGTAAGCGTGATTGTGAGTTTGCACCATCTTCTAGCTCAGGTTCTCGGAAACGCTGTGTATGGATTCCCTTCAGTGACGTCAGTCATGCTGTAAGTGCTTCTAGACCATCAACCACCATATATTGTCCACCTCAACCCAATTTTCCTCCTTGGAATTTTGTTGGAAAATCAAGTGCTCATGTTCCTTTCATTCCACGTGGTGTTTTTTTCCAATGTGGAGAATCAGGCCACACTGTTCGAGAGTGTCCCCAAAATCATGTAGCCACCACACCTAATCCAAAGCAAGCCTTTCGTCGTGGTAAGCCACTACCCAAATCTTCCAATGTCAAGCCTCCTGCTTATGAATATGGTTATGTGAATCATGTATCAATTCTAGATTCCCATAAGTCAACCGATGTTGTACTCGGAATCCTTCGTGTCAATTCCGTCCCAGCTTCTATTCTTTTTGATCCAGGAGCATCTCATTCATTCATATCCTAGGATTTTGCACTGCCACATGACATCTCATTTTCAATGTTATCCATACCCTTAGTTGTGCAAGCCCCTGGATCTAGATGGCACACCACCATGGTGAGTCATGAAAATGAAGTTGCAATTGAGGGTTTAGTATTCCTTGCTTCACTTATAGCCCTCAAGTCTTCAGACATTGATGTCATCCTAGGAATGGATTGGTTATCAAGACAGAATGTTGTCCTTGATTGTAAAGCCATGTCAGTTAAAATCACCCATCCTTCAGGCCAGACAATTGACTACACCTCACCAAGCTCTAGAACCCAGCTTCATTCTTTGAATGTGCTTCCCCTTCCTGACATTGAAGATATTCAGGTGGTTCGTGACTTTCTGGATGTCTTTCCAGAAGAGCTGCCAGGCATACCACCTGACAGATCTGTAGAGTTTGTGGTAGATCTTATCCCAGGAACCACCCCAATATCCAGACGCCCATATAGAATGGCCCCACGTGAGTTAGCTGAGCTCAAAATCCAACTTGAAGCTTCGTTGGCAAAAGGCTTCATCCGCCCTAGCTCATCGCCATGGGGTTGCCCCGTTCTGTTCGTAACAAAGAAAGATGGAACATAAAGGATGTGCGTAGATTATCGCCCGCTTAATCTAGCGACGATAAAGAACAAGTACCCACTTCCCAGGATCAATGATCTTTATGATCAACTTGCTGGATCCTCTGTCTTCTCCAAGATGGATTTGAGATTAGGCTATCATCTAATCAAAATCAGAAACGAGGACATTCCCAAGACGGCTTTCACTACTCGTTATGGTCTTTACGAGTACACCGTCATGTCCTTCGGTTTAACCAATGCCCCCGCCACATTCTCGCGTTTGATGAACTCAATCTTCATGGAGTATTTAGATAAATTTGTTGTAGTTTATCTTGATGACATTCTCATCTACTCGAAGAACGAAGAAGGGCATGCAGAACATCTTAGGTTGGTATTGATGAAACTTCGAGAGCATCGCCTATATGCCAAATTCTCAAAGTGTGAATTTTGGCTACCATAAGTGACCTATCTAGGCCACGTGATTTCTGCCAAAGGCATTGCTGACAATCCCGAGAGAGTTCAGGCCGTCCTTGAGTGGACTCCACCTGAATCGGTTAAGCAAGTTAGGAGTTTTCTTGGCCTAGCAAGCTATTGTCGCCGCTTCGTTGAGAACTTCTCCAAAGTTGCAAAGCCTCTAACTGAACTCCTCAAGAAAGATAAGAAATTCGAATGGACCCTGATACGTCCCAAACGTATCTATAATTTCTGCTTGCTCCATGCATGTTTTGTGTGACTTTGCCATGTTTTGCTTGAACTTTCATACACTTTTGAACCTATTTGGACTAACCTATTAACTCAGTGCACCCAGTTGCCAGTTTCTGTTTTCTGCTGTTTTTGTATTTCAGGTTTTCCGGCCATTAAAAGTGCTCCAAAAATTCCGGGAAAAATATAAAAAAAATCAGCGCAACAGAAGCTTCCAGAATCACCAAGAGAGGGAAGGGGGGCCACCACCAGGCAGCCTGGAGGGCAGGTGGCGCGACCCCACCCTGGGCCGCGCCAGGGACCCTCCTGACTGCCTCGTGGGTCCCCTCGATGCCCCCCTTCGCCTATATTTACCCCTCGGGGTGGAAACCCCTAATATCGATCTCTTTCTCGCGAACTCCCCTCTGTACCGCCGCCGCCGCCGTTTCAAGATCGGGGCTGCCTGGAGAAGCTGCACCGGCACCCTGCCGGAAGGAGGAACCCCCTCCGGAAGACCATCCATAGCCATGGACGCCTCCCGGATGTGCCGTGAGTAGTCCCCCTTGGACCATGGGTCCGTGACCAGTAGCTATGTGATGAATCTCTTCCCCCTTTGTGCTTCCACTTTCGAGTCCTCGTGAGCTGCCTCACATGATCGAGGCATCTATGTAATTTCTGCTGTTTCTATGCTGAGTTTGTTGGGATCTGATGGATTATGAGACTATGTTCAGATTGTGATGAGTAATATATTTGGTTCTTCTCTTTTATATTTTGTTCTTGAGTAAATTCTTGCATGTTCTCCGTTGCGGTATTTTCTTTGGCCAAGTATTTTATTTGCAACTCCAAGAGAGAGCGTTATGCTCGATTGTGGGTTCAGCCCCTTGATGTCTAGCTTGCGTGACAGAAACATGAGACTAGGGGATGTGCTGTTGGCACCAGGGATAAAACAACGGTGCTTGTACCTGCGGGTGCAAGGATTGTTTACTTTACACAAAGTTCCTTTAATGCAGTTGTGTGTTGCTTTGAGTTTACACTTTGGGTGGGATTCGCAACTTAATACCAGCGAGATGTTCTGGATAGATATCTCAAGGTGGATGATTCGTAGTAGATGCAGATGGATTTCGGTCTACTTACCTTGGCGTACTGCCCATTGCTTTTGAGCCCTTCCTTTCTTTGCAGCATAGTTAGCATTGCGGTGCCTTCATAATCCTGTCAATTGCCCAACTGTGATTTGTTTACCTTGCTAGCACTTTTATCGTCTTTTCGGAGAGAGACATCACTAGTGAAAATCACGGGACCCCGGTCCATCTTCACATTATTGTTCACACCCTCAATTTACTTTCAGCTTTTCCTTTCCTTTGCACCTTTTATCTCTTGCGTTGATCCTTTGTAAACGACAAGGCCGGAGGAATTTACAACTCCTCTGTACTCGTTGGGAGCAAAGTTATTTGTTGCTGTGTGCAGGTCCACGACAACACCCTAGTTAGGAAGTAATTTCTGGCGACGTTGCCACCTACTTGTATCTCCTGAGTCCTACTGGTTCGATAACCTTGGTATCTTCACCGAGGGAAACTTGCTGCTGCACTGCATCTCAAACCTT